>OW028693.1:2287756-4945256 GCA_932294315.1 Epinotia nisella
ACCTAACCTAACCTAACCTAACCTAACCTAACCTAACCTAACCTAACCTAACCTAACCTAACCTAACCTAACCTAACCTAACCTAACCTAACCTAACCTAACCTAACCTAACCTAACCTAACCTAACCTAACCTAACCTAACCTAACCTAACCTAACCTAACCTAACCTAACCTAACCTAACCTAACCTAACCTAACCTAACCTAACCTAACCTAACCTAACCTAACCTAACCTAACCTAACCTAACCTAACCTAACCTAACCTAACCTAACCTAACCTAACCTAACCTAACCTAACCTAACCTAACCTAACCTAACCTAACCTAACCTAACCTAACCTAACCTAACCTAACCTAACCTAACCTAACCTAACCTAACCTAACCTAACCTAACCTAACCTAACCTAACCTAACCTAACCTAACCTAACCTAACCTAACCTAACCTAACCTAACCTAACCTAACCTAACCTAACCTAACCTAACCTAACCTAACCTAACCTAACCTAACCTAACCTAACCTAACCTAACCTAACCTAACCTAACCTAACCTAACCTAACCTAACCTAACCTAACCTAACCTAACCTAACCTAACCTAACCTAACCTAACCTAACCTAACCTAACCTAACCTAACCTAACCTAACCTAACCTAACCTAACCTAACCTAACCTAACCTAACCTAACCTAACCTAACCTAACCTAACCTAACCTAACCTAACCTAACCTAACCTAACCTAACCTAACCTAACCTAACCTAACCTAACCTAACCTAACCTAACCTAACCTAACCTAACCTAACCTAACCTAACCTAACCTAACCTAACCTAACCTAACCTAACCTAACCTAACCTAACCTAACCTAACCTAACCTAACCTAACCTAACCTAACCTAACCTAACCTAACCTAACCTAACCTAACCTAACCTAACCTAACCTAACCTAACCTAACCTAACCTAACCTAACCTAACCTAACCTAACCTAACCTAACCTAACCTAACCTAACCTAACCTAACCTAACCTAACCTAACCTAACCTAACCTAACCTAACCTAACCTAACCTAACCTAACCTAACCTAACCTAACCTAACCTAACCTAACCTAACCTAACCTAACCTAACCTAACCTAACCTAACCTAACCTAACCTAACCTAACCTAACCTAACCTAACCTAACCTAACCTAACCTAACCTAACCTAACCTAACCTAACCTAACCTAACCTAACCTAACCTAACCTAACCTAACCTAACCTAACCTAACCTAACCTAACCTAACCTAACCTAACCTAACCTAACCTAACCTAACCTAACCTAACCTAACCTAACCTAACCTAACCTAACCTAACCTAACCTAACCTAACCTAACCTAACCTAACCTAACCTAACCTAACCTAACCTAACCTAACCTAACCTAACCTAACCTAACCTAACCTAACCTAACCTAACCTAACCTAACCTAACCTAACCTAACCTAACCTAACCTAACCTAACCTAACCTAACCTAACCTAACCTAACCTAACCTAACCTAACCTAACCTAACCTAACCTAACCTAACCTAACCTAACCTAACCTAACCTAACCTAACCTAACCTAACCTAACCTAACCTAACCTAACCTAACCTAACCTAACCTAACCTAACCTAACCTAACCTAACCTAACCTAACCTAACCTAACCTAACCTAACCTAACCTAACCTAACCTAACCTAACCTAACCTAACCTAACCTAACCTAACCTAACCTAACCTAACCTAACCTAACCTAACCTAACCTAACCTAACCTAACCTAACCTAACCTAACCTAACCTAACCTAACCTAACCTAACCTAACCTAACCTAACCTAACCTAACCTAACCTAACCTAACCTAACCTAACCTAACCTAACCTAACCTAACCTAACCTAACCTAACCTAACCTAACCTAACCTAACCTAACCTAACCTAACCTAACCTAACCTAACCTAACCTAACCTAACCTAACCTAACCTAACCTAACCTAACCTAACCTAACCTAACCTAACCTAACCTAACCTAACCTAACCTAACCTAACCTAACCTAACCTAACCTAACCTAACCTAACCTAACCTAACCTAACCTAACCTAACCTAACCTAACCTAACCTAACCTAACCTAACCTAACCTAACCTAACCTAACCTAACCTAACCTAACCTAACCTAACCTAACCTAACCTAACCTAACCTAACCTAACCTAACCTAACCTAACCTAACCTAACCTAACCTAACCTAACCTAACCTAACCTAACCTAACCTAACCTAACCTAACCTAACCTAACCTAACCTAACCTAACCTAACCTAACCTAACCTAACCTAACCTAACCTAACCTAACCTAACCTAACCTAACCTAACCTAACCTAACCTAACCTAACCTAACCTAACCTAACCTAACCTAACCTAACCTAACCTAACCTAACCTAACCTAACCTAACCTAACCTAACCTAACCTAACCTAACCTAACCTAACCTAACCTAACCTAACCTAACCTAACCTAACCTAACCTAACCTAACCTAACCTAACCTAACCTAACCTAACCTAACCTAACCTAACCTAACCTAACCTAACCTAACCTAACCTAACCTAACCTAACCTAACCTAACCTAACCTAACCTAACCTAACCTAACCTAACCTAACCTAACCTAACCTAACCTAACCTAACCTAACCTAACCTAACCTAACCTAACCTAACCTAACCTAACCTAACCTAACCTAACCTAACCTAACCTAACCTAACCTAACCTAACCTAACCTAACCTAACCTAACCTAACCTAACCTAACCTAACCTAACCTAACCTAACCTAACCTAACCTAACCTAACCTAACCTAACCTAACCTAACCTAACCTAACCTAACCTAACCTAACCTAACCTAACCTAACCTAACCTAACCTAACCTAACCTAACCTAACCTAACCTAACCTAACCTAACCTAACCTAACCTAACCTAACCTAACCTAACCTAACCTAACCTAACCTAACCTAACCTAACCTAACCTAACCTAACCTAACCTAACCTAACCTAACCTAACCTAACCTAACCTAACCTAACCTAACCTAACCTAACCTAACCTAACCTAACCTAACCTAACCTAACCTAACCTAACCTAACCTAACCTAACCTAACCTAACCTAACCTAACCTAACCTAACCTAACCTAACCTAACCTAACCTAACCTAACCTAACCTAACCTAACCTAACCTAACCTAACCTAACCTAACCTAACCTAACCTAACCTAACCTAACCTAACCTAACCTAACCTAACCTAACCTAACCTAACCTAACCTAACCTAACCTAACCTAACCTAACCTAACCTAACCTAACCTAACCTAACCTAACCTAACCTAACCTAACCTAACCTAACCTAACCTAACCTAACCTAACCTAACCTAACCTAACCTAACCTAACCTAACCTAACCTAACCTAACCTAACCTAACCTAACCTAACCTAACCTAACCTAACCTAACCTAACCTAACCTAACCTAACCTAACCTAACCTAACCTAACCTAACCTAACCTAACCTAACCTAACCTAACCTAACCTAACCTAACCTAACCTAACCTAACCTAACCTAACCTAACCTAACCTAACCTAACCTAACCTAACCTAACCTAACCTAACCTAACCTAACCTAACCTAACCTAACCTAACCTAACCTAACCTAACCTAACCTAACCTAACCTAACCTAACCTAACCTAACCTAACCTAACCTAACCTAACCTAACCTAACCTAACCTAACCTAACCTAACCTAACCTAACCTAACCTAACCTAACCTAACCTAACCTAACCTAACCTAACCTAACCTAACCTAACCTAACCTAACCTAACCTAACCTAACCTAACCTAACCTAACCTAACCTAACCTAACCTAACCTAACCTAACCTAACCTAACCTAACCTAACCTAACCTAACCTAACCTAACCTAACCTAACCTAACCTAACCTAACCTAACCTAACCTAACCTAACCTAACCTAACCTAACCTAACCTAACCTAACCTAACCTAACCTAACCTAACCTAACCTAACCTAACCTAACCTAACCTAACCTAATCAAATGAAAAAAAAAACCAACCTAACTTAACTTAACCTAACTTTGTAATGTAGATGTAATGTAATTAATGTAATACGATACCAATATTTTTATTTATGATTGTATCGTAAAGAATACGCTAAAATAATAATGTTTTATATGTGTGACTTTTTTGAAAAAACCGAAATTGACTGAGTAATTTACTCTAAGGCAGGACGGTGTAGGTACGACGACGAGCGAAGCGAGGAGGAGTGTTAGGTTAAACTGCGACCCTACAGCGCGCGAGCCGAGCGAGCGAAGCGAGCGTGCCGCGGTAGCGGCCGGCGAAGCGCCAGAACCGAACATTTCATAAAATAACTAGGTTAGGTATACTTAATTAATACTTACCTAAATACTTATATATAAGTACGTTTCAATGAAATCTGTAAGAAATATTTTTTTTTTCTTGAATTTGGACAAAATTTAGTAAATTTGCGAAAATATTGTATGGCCACTACCCAAATGGGTGGATTTTCACACCAAACGTGAGAAACGATGGGTAGAGCGTGCTGAAAAAACGCGATATGCCAAATTTCATCAAGATCTAACGACAATTCAACCCTATAACACCCGATACTAACTTAACCTAGAGAACCTTTCCGCCCCAACGCCCCTTTACATTTTTTTATCTCCGAAACCGTAAGAGCTAGAGCAAAATGGACTTCATTTTTGGACGGAGTTATATCTAATCTATATAAAAACATTTTTTTTTTGTCAAAATTGGACAAAAAAAAAAAAAAACTAAACCGGGTTTTAAATGTTTGTTTATTGACCTAGAAATTTCAAAAAAATACCATTCGACGCGGAATTACAATAATTTTCTTGCACGAGAATATCAACGCCATAATAGAGATACTTTTTGAAATAAAAAATAAACCGCCAGCGTGTCGACGACACCCCGCTTCGCGGGGTGCCTATTTCCGCTCTAAGGGACGCAAGATAACCATAACCTAACCCACTTACCAAAAATACAATGGTTACGATTAGTTTTTACCCCCCCCCCCCCCCCCCCTCCCCCTCCCCCCTCCCTTTTTCTTACGTGCCCTAACCTTATCTTCTATGGATGTGACAAATAATTAAGTAGATGGTGCAGGATGCTGAATGACAGGCAATCAACAGTTACAAAGAAATGTATTATGTAGGTACTTATAGAATATACATATAGGCGCAAGTGTGAACAACATAAAAATGGTTTTAAATCGCATATAGAATATACGCATATGGCAAAATAAAATATAATATTTTGTTGAATAACGAGCGGGTCGACGCGACGCCACGCCGTCGCACCGGCGCGCGCGCGCGCGCTTTATATAAGCCTAATAATATTTTGTAATTGCATTATATTTGGTATATTTTTATCTCGGAAACGGTAAGAGATATCGAAAAACGGACATCATTTTTGACCACCACCATACTACGTTAGTATGTATGGTGTTTTTGATAAAATGTGTCAAAACATTTTTTTTTTCATCAAAATTAGACAAAAACCGA
This sequence comes from Epinotia nisella, assembly GCA_932294315.1. Lineage (NCBI taxonomy): Eukaryota > Metazoa > Arthropoda > Insecta > Lepidoptera > Tortricidae > Epinotia > Epinotia nisella. The sequence continues at coordinate 2,293,343 of OW028693.1, forward strand.
ACACATTCTTCAACCTGACCCGGGTCTAAAAGTTTTGTTTACGGACTTAGGGTGATAAAAAAAATACCAATCGGTGCGTATTTAAAAATGAACATGCAAAATGGGGGGTCTCGGCCCCGTGAGATGTACAGTTTTTTCATGAAAAATGAAAAACTGTATAATTTAAAAAAAAATGTATGGGAGGTACCTAAACTAGGGCGATTTGACCCCAAGACAAAAAGACCACACAAAGGGGGTGCAAAAAGAGAGCCTTGTGCAAAATTTTAACAAAATCTACCGATGTGACTACCTATAACCTAACCTAACCTAACCTAACCTAACCTAACCTAACCTAACCTAACCTAACCTAACCTAACCTAACCTAACCTAACCTAACCTAACCTAACCTAACCTAACCTAACCTAACCTAACCTAACCTAACCTAACCTAACCTAACCTAACCTAACCTAACCTAACCTAACCTAACCTAACCTAACCTAACCTAACCTAACCTAACCTAACCTAACCTAACCTAACCTAACCTAACCTAACCTAACCTAACCTAACCTAACCTAACCTAACCTAACCTAACCTAACCTAACCTAACCTAACCTAACCTAACCTAACCTAACCTAACCTAACCTAACCTAACCTAACCTAACCTAACCTAACCTAACCTAACCTAACCTAACCTAACCTAACCTAACCTAACCTAACCTAACCTAACCTAACCTAACCTAACCTAACCTAACCTAACCTAACCTAACCTAACCTAACCTAACCTAACCTAACCTAACCTAACCTAACCTAACCTAACCTAACCTAACCTAACCTAACCTAACCTAACCTAACCTAACCTAACCTAACCTAACCTAACCTAACCTAACCTAACCTAACCTAACCTAACCTAACCTAACCTAACCTAACCTAACCTAACCTAACCTAACCTAACCTAACCTAACCTAACCTAACCTAACCTAACTTAACCTAACCTTGAAATGTACATAGATGTAATGTATAATGTAATACGATACCAATATTTTACTTATTTAATATGGAATTCTGACTCAGCTAAGGTACCTACCTAATAAGTAGGTACTACATACCTACATACCTACCTACCTATCTATCTACCTACCTACCTACCTACCTATTTACCTACATAAACTTAGTATGTCTGTTACATACAGCCAGCAGAAATGTTTTTGTTCATCCAAATTTTAGATGATTTAATTTTTCGTAATATTTTGTAATTGCATTATACATATTTGGTATATTTTTATCTCGGAAACGGTAAGAGATATCGAAAAACGGACATCATTTTTGACCACCACCATACTACGTAAGTATGTATGGTGTTTTTGATAAAATGTATGAAAACATTTTTTTTTTCATCAAAATTAGACAAAAACCGTATACACTTTTCAACCTGACCCGGTCGTAAAAGTTTTGTTTACGTACTTAGGGTGATAAAAAAAATACCAATCGGTGCGTATTTAAAAATGATCATGCAAAGTGGGGGGTTTCGGCCCTGTGAGATGTACAGTTTTTCCATGAAAAACGAAACACTGTGTAATTTAAAAAAAAATGTATGGGAGGTACCTAAACTAGGGCGATTTGACCCCAAGACAAAAAGACCGCACAAAGGGGATGCAAAAAGAGAGCCTTGTGCTAAATTTTAACAAAATCTACCGATGTGACTACCTATAACCTAACCTAACCTAACCTAACCTAACCTAACCTAACCTAACCTAACCTAACCTAACCTAACCTAACCTAACCTAACCTAACCTAACCTAACCTAACCTAACCTAACCTAACCTAACCTAACCTAACCTAACCTAACCTAACCTAACCTAACCTAACCTAACCTAACCTAACCTAACCTAACCTAACCTAACCTAACCTAACCTAACCTAACCTAACCTAACCTAACCTAACCTAACCTAACCTAACCTAACCTAACCTAACCTAACCTAACCTAACCTAACCTAACCTAACCTAACCTAACCTAACCTAACCTAACCTAACCTAACCTAACCTAACCTAACCTAACCTAACCTAACCTAACCTAACCTAACCTAACCTAACCTAACCTAACCTAACCTAACCTAACCTAACCTAACCTAACCTAACCTAACCTAACCTAACCTAACCTAACCTAACCTAACCTAACCTAACCTAACCTAACCTAACCTAACCTAACCTAACCTAACCTAACCTAACCTAACCTAACCTAACCTAACCTAACCTAACCTAACCTAACCTAACCTAACCTAACCTAACCTAACCTAACCTAACCTAACCTAACCTAACCTAACCTAACCTAACCTAACCTAACCTAACCTAACCTAACCTAACCTAACCTAACCTAACCTAACCTAACCTAACCTAACCTAACCTAACCTAACCTAACCTAACCTAACCTAACCTAACCTAACCTAACCTAACCTAACCTAACCTAACCTAACCTAACCTAACCTAACCTAACCTAACCTAACCTAACCTAACCTAACCTAACCTAACCTAACCTAACCTAACCTAACCTAACCTAACCTAACCTAACCTAACCTAACCTAACCTAACCTAACCTAACCTAACCTAACCTAACCTAACCTAACCTAACCTAACCTAACCTAACCTAACCTAACCTAACCTAACCTAACCTAACCTAACCTAACCTAACCTAACCTAACCTAACCTAACCTAACCTAACCTAACCTAACCTAACCTAACCTAACCTAACCTAACCTAACCTAACCTAACCTAACCTAACCTAACCTAACCTAACCTAACCTAACCTAACCTAACCTAACCTAACCTAACCTAACCTAACCTAACCTAACCTAACCTAACCTAACCTAACCTAACCTAACCTAACCTAACCTAACCTAACCTAACCTAACCTAACCTAACCTAACCTAACCTAACCTAACCTAACCTAACCTAACCTAACCTAACCTAACCTAACCTAACCTAACCTAACCTAACCTAACCTAACCTAACCTAACCTAACCTAACCTAACCTAACCTAACCTAACCTAACCTAACCTAACCTAACCTAACCTAACCTAACCTAACCTAACCTAACCTAACCTAACCTAACCTAACCTAACCTAACCTAACCTAACCTAACCTAACCTAACCTAACCTAACCTAACCTAACCTAACCTAACCTAACCTAACCTAACCTAACCTAACCTAACCTAACCTAACCTAACCTAACCTAACCTAACCTAACCTAACCTAACCTAACCTAACCTAACCTAACCTAACCTAACTTAACCTAACCTTGAAATGTACATAGATGTAATGTATAATGTAATACGATACCAATATTTTACTTATTTAATATGGAATTCTGACTCAGCTAAGGTACCTACCTAATAAGTAGGTACTACATACCTACATACCTACCTACCTATCTATCTACCTACCTACCTACCTACCTATTTACCTACATAAACTTAGTATGTCTGTTACATACAGCCAGCAGAAATGTTTTTGTTCATCCAAATTTTAGATGATTTAATTTTTCGTAATATTTTGTAATTGCATTATACATATTTGGTATATTTTTATCTCGGAAACGGTAAGAGATATCGAAAAACGGACATCATTTTTGACCACCACCATACTACGTAAGTATGTATGGTGTTTTTGATAAAATGTATGAAAACATTTTTTTTTTCATCAAAATTAGACAAAAACCGTATACACTTTTCAACCTGACCCGGTCGTAAAAGTTTTGTTTACGTACTTAGGGTGATAAAAAAAATACCAATCGGTGCGTATTTAAAAATGATCATGCAAAGTGGGGGGTTTCGGCCCTGTGAGATGTACAGTTTTTCCATGAAAAACGAAACACTGTGTAATTTAAAAAAAAATGTATGGGAGGTACCTAAACTAGGGCGATTTGACCCCAAGACAAAAAGACCGCACAAAGGGGATGCAAAAAGAGAGCCTTGTGCTAAATTTTAACAAAATCTACCGATGTGACTACCTATAACCTAACCTAACCTAACCTAACCTAACCTAACCTAACCTAACCTAACCTAACCTAACCTAACCTAACCTAACCTAACCTAACCTAACCTAACCTAACCTAACCTAACCTAACCTAACCTAACCTAACCTAACCTAACCTAACCTAACCTAACCTAACCTAACCTAACCTAACCTAACCTAACCTAACCTAACCTAACCTAACCTAACCTAACCTAACCTAACCTAACCTAACCTAACCTAACCTAACCTAACCTAACCTAACCTAACCTAACCTAACCTAACCTAACCTAACCTAACCTAACCTAACCTAACCTAACCTAACCTAACCTAACCTAACCTAACCTAACCTAACCTAACCTAACCTAACCTAACCTAACCTAACCTAACCTAACCTAACCTAACCTAACCTAACCTAACCTAACCTAACCTAACCTAACCTAACCTAACCTAACCTAACCTAACCTAACCTAACCTAACCTAACCTAACCTAACCTAACCTAACCTAACCTAACCTAACCTAACCTAACCTAACCTAACCTAACCTAACCTAACCTAACCTAACCTAACCTAACCTAACCTAACCTAACCTAACCTAACCTAACCTAACCTAACCTAACCTAACCTAACCTAACCTAACCTAACCTAACCTAACCTAACCTAACCTAACCTAACCTAACCTAACCTAACCTAACCTAACCTAACCTAACCTAACCTAACCTAACCTAACCTAACCTAACCTAACCTAACCTAACCTAACCTAACCTAACCTAACCTAACCTAACCTAACCTAACCTAACCTAACCTAACCTAACCTAACCTAACCTAACCTAACCTAACCTAACCTAACCTAACCTAACCTAACCTAACCTAACCTAACCTAACCTAACCTAACCTAACCTAACCTAACCTAACCTAACCTAACCTAACCTAACCTAACCTAACCTAACCTAACCTAACCTAACCTAACCTAACCTAACCTAACCTAACCTAACCTAACCTAACCTAACCTAACCTAACCTAACCTAACCTAACCTAACCTAACCTAACCTAACCTAACCTAACCTAACCTAACCTAACCTAACCTAACCTAACCTAACCTAACCTAACCTAACCTAACCTAACCTAACCTAACCTAACCTAACCTAACCTAACCTAACCTAACCTAACCTAACCTAACCTAACCTAACCTAACCTAACCTAACCTAACCTAACCTAACCTAACCTAACCTAACCTAACCTAACCTAACCTAACCTAACCTAACCTAACCTAACCTAACCTAACCTAACCTAACCTAACCTAACCTAACCTAACCTAACCTAACCTAACCTAACCTAACCTAACCTAACCTAACCTAACTTAACCTAACCTTGAAATGTACATAGATGTAATGTATAATGTAATACGATACCAATATTTTACTTATTTAATATGGAATTCTGACTCAGCTAAGGTACCTACCTAATAAGTAGGTACTACATACCTACATACCTACCTACCTATCTATCTACCTACCTACCTACCTACCTATTTACCTACATAAACTTAGTATGTCTGTTACATACAGCCAGCAGAAATGTTTTTGTTCATCCAAATTTTAGATGATTTAATTTTTCGTAATATTTTGTAATTGCATTATACATATTTGGTATATTTTTATCTCGGAAACGGTAAGAGATATCGAAAAACGGACATCATTTTTGACCACCACCATACTACGTAAGTATGTATGGTGTTTTTGATAAAATGTATGAAAACATTTTTTTTTTCATCAAAATTAGACTAGACAAAAACCGTATACACTTTTCAACCTGACCCGGTCGTAAAAGTTTTGTTTACGTACTTAGGGTGATAAAAAAAATACCAATCGGTGCGTATTTAAAAATGATCATGCAAAGTGGGGGGTTTCGGCCCTGTGAGATGTACAGTTTTTCCATGAAAAACGAAACACTGTGTAATTTAAAAAAAAATGTATGGGAGGTACCTAAACTAGGGCGATTTGACCCCAAGACAAAAAGACCGCACAAAGGGGATGCAAAAAGAGAGCCTTGTGCTAAATTTTAACAAAATCTACCGATGTGACTACCTATAACCTAACCTAACCTAACCTAACCTAACCTAACCTAACCTAACCTAACCTAACCTAACCTAACCTAACCTAACCTAACCTAACCTAACCTAACCTAACCTAACCTAACCTAACCTAACCTAACCTAACCTAACCTAACCTAACCTAACCTAACCTAACCTAACCTAACCTAACCTAACCTAACCTAACCTAACCTAACCTAACCTAACCTAACCTAACCTAACCTAACCTAACCTAACCTAACCTAACCTAACCTAACCTAACCTAACCTAACCTAACCTAACCTAACCTAACCTAACCTAACCTAACCTAACCTAACCTAACCTAACCTAACCTAACCTAACCTAACCTAACCTAACCTAACCTAACCTAACCTAACCTAACCTAACCTAACCTAACCTAACCTAACCTAACCTAACCTAACCTAACCTAACCTAACCTAACCTAACCTAACCTAACCTAACCTAACCTAACCTAACCTAACCTAACCTAACCTAACCTAACCTAACCTAACCTAACCTAACCTAACCTAACCTAACCTAACCTAACCTAACCTAACCTAACCTAACCTAACCTAACCTAACCTAACCTAACCTAACCTAACCTAACCTAACCTAACCTAACCTAACCTAACCTAACCTAACCTAACCTAACCTAACCTAACCTAACCTAACCTAACCTAACCTAACCTAACCTAACCTAACCTAACCTAACCTAACCTAACCTAACCTAACCTAACCTAACCTAACCTAACCTAACCTAACCTAACCTAACCTAACCTAACCTAACCTAACCTAACCTAACCTAACCTAACCTAACCTAACCTAACCTAACCTAACCTAACCTAACCTAACCTAACCTAACCTAACCTAACCTAACCTAACCTAACCTAACCTAACCTAACCTAACCTAACCTAACCTAACCTAACCTAACCTAACCTAACCTAACCTAACCTAACCTAACCTAACCTAACCTAACCTAACCTAACCTAACCTAACCTAACCTAACCTAACCTAACCTAACCTAACCTAACCTAACCTAACCTAACCTAACCTAACCTAACCTAACCTAACCTAACCTAACCTAACCTAACCTAACCTAACCTAACCTAACCTAACCTAACCTAACCTAACCTAACCTAACCTAACCTAACCTAACCTAACCTAACCTAACCTAACCTAACCTAACCTAACCTAACCTAACCTAACCTAACCTAACCTAACCTAACCTAACCTAACCTAACCTAACCTAACCTAACCTAACCTAACCTAACCTAACCTAACCTAACCTAACCTAACCTAACCTAACCTAACCTAACCTAACCTAACCTAACCTAACCTAACCTAACCTAACCTAACCTAACCTAACCTAACCTAACTTAACCTAACCTTGAAATGTACATAGATGTAATGTATAATGTAATACGATACCAATATTTTACTTATTTAATATGGAATTCTGACTCAGCTAAGGTACCTACCTAATAAGTAGGTACTACATACCTACATACCTACCTACCTATCTATCTACCTACCTACCTACCTACCTATTTACCTACATAAACTTAGTATGTCTGTTACATACAGCCAGCAGAAATGTTTTTGTTCATCCAAATTTTAGATGATTTAATTTTTCGTAATATTTTGTAATTGCATTATACATATTTGGTATATTTTTATCTCGGAAACGGTAAGAGATATCGAAAAACGGACATCATTTTTGACCACCACCATACTACGTAAGTATGTATGGTGTTTTTGATAAAATGTATGAAAACATTTTTTTTTTCATCAAAATTAGACAAAAACCGTATACACTTTTCAACCTGACCCGGTCGTAAAAGTTTTGTTTACGTACTTAGGGTGATAAAAAAAATACCAATCGGTGCGTATTTAAAAATGATCATGCAAAGTGGGGGGTTTCGGCCCTGTGAGATGTACAGTTTTTCCATGAAAAACGAAACACTGTGTAATTTAAAAAAAAATGTATGGGAGGTACCTAAACTAGGGCGATTTGACCCCAAGACAAAAAGACCGCACAAAGGGGATGCAAAAAGAGAGCCTTGTGCTAAATTTTAACAAAATCTACCGATGTGACTACCTATAACCTAACCTAACCTAACCTAACCTAACCTAACCTAACCTAACCTAACCTAACCTAACCTAACCTAACCTAACCTAACCTAACCTAACCTAACCTAACCTAACCTAACCTAACCTAACCTAACCTAACCTAACCTAACCTAACCTAACCTAACCTAACCTAACCTAACCTAACCTAACCTAACCTAACCTAACCTAACCTAACCTAACCTAACCTAACCTAACCTAACCTAACCTAACCTAACCTAACCTAACCTAACCTAACCTAACCTAACCTAACCTAACCTAACCTAACCTAACCTAACCTAACCTAACCTAACCTAACCTAACCTAACCTAACCTAACCTAACCTAACCTAACCTAACCTAACCTAACCTAACCTAACCTAACCTAACCTAACCTAACCTAACCTAACCTAACCTAACCTAACCTAACCTAACCTAACCTAACCTAACCTAACCTAACCTAACCTAACCTAACCTAACCTAACCTAACCTAACCTAACCTAACCTAACCTAACCTAACCTAACCTAACCTAACCTAACCTAACCTAACCTAACCTAACCTAACCTAACCTAACCTAACCTAACCTAACCTAACCTAACCTAACCTAACCTAACCTAACCTAACCTAACCTAACCTAACCTAACCTAACCTAACCTAACCTAACCTAACCTAACCTAACCTAACCTAACCTAACCTAACCTAACCTAACCTAACCTAACCTAACCTAACCTAACCTAACCTAACCTAACCTAACCTAACCTAACCTAACCTAACCTAACCTAACCTAACCTAACCTAACCTAACCTAACCTAACCTAACCTAACCTAACCTAACCTAACCTAACCTAACCTAACCTAACCTAACCTAACCTAACCTAACCTAACCTAACCTAACCTAACCTAACCTAACCTAACCTAACCTAACCTAACCTAACCTAACCTAACCTAACCTAACCTAACCTAACCTAACCTAACCTAACCTAACCTAACCTAACCTAACCTAACCTAACCTAACCTAACCTAACCTAACCTAACCTAACCTAACCTAACCTAACCTAACCTAACCTAACCTAACCTAACCTAACCTAACCTAACCTAACCTAACCTAACCTAACCTAACCTAACCTAACCTAACCTAACCTAACCTAACCTAACCTAACCTAACCTAACCTAACCTAACCTAACCTAACCTAACCTAACCTAACCTAACCTAACCTAACCTAACCTAACCTAACCTAACCTAACCTAACCTAACCTAACCTAACCTAACTTAACCTAACCTTGAAATGTACATAGATGTAATGTATAATGTAATACGATACCAATATTTTACTTATTTAATATGGAATTCTGACTCAGCTAAGGTACCTACCTAATAAGTAGGTACTACATACCTACATACCTACCTACCTATCTATCTACCTACCTACCTACCTACCTATTTACCTACATAAACTTAGTATGTCTGTTACATACAGCCAGCAGAAATGTTTTTGTTCATCCAAATTTTAGATGATTTAATTTTTCGTAATATTTTGTAATTGCATTATACATATTTGGTATATTTTTATCTCGGAAACGGTAAGAGATATCGAAAAACGGACATCATTTTTGACCACCACCATACTACGTAAGTATGTATGGTGTTTTTGATAAAATGTATGAAAACATTTTTTTTTTCATCAAAATTAGACAAAAACCGTATACACTTTTCAACCTGACCCGGTCGTAAAAGTTTTGTTTACGTACTTAGGGTGATAAAAAAAATACCAATCGGTGCGTATTTAAAAATGATCATGCAAAGTGGGGGGTTTCGGCCCTGTGAGATGTACAGTTTTTCCATGAAAAACGAAACACTGTGTAATTTAAAAAAAAATGTATGGGAGGTACCTAAACTAGGGCGATTTGACCCCAAGACAAAAAGACCGCACAAAGGGGATGCAAAAAGAGAGCCTTGTGCTAAATTTTAACAAAATCTACCGATGTGACTACCTATAACCTACTTTATTTTTAAAGATTTCAAAACCAAAAAAGCACAAATAGCCATTTCTACCCGAAACGGTGCTAGCTATCGAAAAAAGGACCTCATTTTTGTGTTGCCATACTAAAGTATGGTTTCAATAAATTCTGTAAGAAATAAAAAAAAATCTTTAATTTGGCTAAAATTTAGTAAATTTGCGAAAATATTGTATGGCCACTACCCAAATGGGTGGGTTTTCACACCAAACGTGAGAAATGATGGGTTGAGCGTGCTGAAAAAACGCGTTATGCCAAATTTCATCAAGATCTAACGACAATTCAACCCTATAACACCCGATACTAACTTAACCTAGAGAACCTTTCCGCCCCAACGCCCCTTTACATTTTTTTATCTCCGAAACCGTAAGAGCTAGAGCAAAATGGACTTCATTTTTGGACGTTTATACTACATTGTAGTATAGTTATATCTAATCTATATAAAAACATTTTTTTTTGTCAAAATTGGACAAAAAAAATTAAAAATAATCTAACCCGGGTTTAAAATGTTTGTTTATTGACCTATAAAGTCCAAAAAAATACCATTCGACGCGGAATTACAATATTTTTTATATTAACGCCATAATAGAGATACTTTTTGAAATAAAAAATAAAAACAGAAAAAGTTGTATGGGGGGTACCCAAAGGAGGGGGATTGCACCCCAAGCCAAAAACACCATAGGTGGAGCAGGGTAAAAAAAACCCCTGTGCAAAGTTTTATTAAAATCTATCGAAATTCAACCCTATAACCTAACCTAACCTATTAACCCACGGGTTCGTATTTTCCTCTTCTTTTCTTTTCATCGTTTTAAAGAAACCCAAGGAATGTTTTAAATATGGTTACTCACACGAGGACTCGTCGCCAATGTAACGTTTCGCCCTTGGGTCTGAGGATAAGTAAATAAAACCACTATTTAGGCTATCAGCTTCGGTGCGCAGTCCCGACCTGCCTCGGCCATAGCTCAATGACAACTTGACAAGTGTCAAGCTCGGCCAGTCGGGACGGCTACCCTCGCTTGTATTTATTTGTAGTGCAGGTACACATAGATTTCGGATAGTGTGTGCCTTTGCTTCTAAGACTACGTAATAATATTTTATAGTTAAATGCCTAGTTAGGTTTTTCGGCTGTTGGAGCCGCATCTCTATAAATTCGGATGTTTTATGCTGTCAGTCTAATCCGTCCTTAATCTGCGGGAATATAACGAAAATGACAAGGACGTGATCAATTTCTGTTGAAAGGGTACGATCCCCGTCGCATTAATAACCAGCTAATCCCATGGGCCTACTGAAAGGACTTATTTTCTTAAATGCATTAGTATTATTCTCATTTTCAATCGGAACAAAGTCGTTTTATTTATTTATTTATTTATTTATTTATTCAATTTTTACATAGTAGCTTACAGTGCAGTCACCAAATCGCGTACAATGTTATATTATTTCAATGTTATATTATTTTTATTCTTTATTGCTACCTACTTAATTTGGTAGATTTTGAAACAAAATATTTTTTAACGTCTACTGTCAATACGTACTTACTTTGTGCATAGTGTTGTGCTATTGCCGGGAAGATTGCAAAATTCCACACAGTAATTGCAAAAATCCATACTGCTGACCAGTTTGTGGCTGAGGCTGAGGAGCAATTATTTACCGAGTTAGGAAATATTTCGGAATATGCATAAAACCATGATTTTCGTATTTTATCAAGCAAGTGATTAAATTCAAGAACGTCCTAATAATGTTACCGGTGGCAGTAGTGCTGGGAATAGCACTGTTGCCAACGAATCGTCATTGTTCTGCGACAGAGCGTAAACTGTAAGTACGAAAAATGGCGAAAGGACCGTTTTATGAAGGAAAGTATATATATATATATATATATACATATATATTTATCATTTTTATTGCAACCATGGTGTTCAAGATCTTACATAAAAATATACAGTTTCACATGGGCCCTGTTAGGGCATGGCAATGACAATATTATATTAAAATTAAATTAATATTATTCAATTATGTTATTGTCTTACCACTAAACTAACATGCAGTAGTGTTAGTGCTAAAATATTCTTATAAATGAATGTTCAATGTTAGTTATTTATTATTAAAATATGATTCTTAATTCAATTAATATTATTAAAACAGAAAAGCTAAATTTAATCATTTTAGGTATTCAGATCATATGTCATAAATTCTTGGTGTGAATAAAATGTGTTGTCTATGAGCCAATTCTTGAGTTTGTTTCGGTATATATTATATTTGTCCTCTTTTTTTATAAATTCTGGGATTTTATTATAAATTTCTATACATTGGTAATATGGTCCATATATATATATATGTATGTGCGTTTACTGTTTACACTGCCCGGTACGGGGTTAGCAATTTTATTTTCATAAACTAGGGTTGAACTTGATTATGCCTCGAAGCATAATTAAGAGGCCGTAGATAAAGTTGTATAACAAACGGCTGTTGTTTGTGCGACGTATCGGTTCGAGTCGGCGATAACGAGCGGCGCGGGGCGGGGCGGGGCGGGGGAGGGGGGGCGGAGGGGAGAATCAGACGCGCATATTAAGTGAGTGCGGGAAAAAACAGTCGCGGAGTTTGGTAACGACGCCGGCGGGACGCAGCGCGAGACACCGACTTTGTGAAGTCACTGTAACTCTGTGAAGTTGACAAGGAGCGCAGAAATATGTGATACAAATATATTTCTAGAGCTATTTTTGTCTGCTTTGACAGATGTAATTGCAGGTATCCGATAAATTAGGGGTCAAGCCTCGCATGTGCTCTCCTTCATTGCCTTTATGTGCATCTCCTTTAAAATTCAAATGGGAAGTGCGTTACTTATGAATTGAATTGTTTGTCGTTAATGCACATTGTTTGCGCAGTGGAAGCATGCTGGGCCCATAACCAATTGGATTATTGGTTAGGCTTTCCAATAAACTATGCTTTCTGCCTTCAGCTTCAACCACATTAGGAGCTTCCAGCATATTGTGTTTGAAAGATGGAACTACTCGTAAGACATGATTATTGTTCACCAACAATAATCATGTCTTACGAGTAGTTCCATCTTTCACCAGTTACTGATACCACCGTATCAGTAACTGGTGACACGCGTAAGCACGTGGCGTGACCACACCGCGCGCGGGACTGAATGTTTGGAGCGACCTGCATTTATCAGTAGACTGAGTCGGTATAACTCGCCGCAGTACGGCGCGAGGCTCCGCCGCCGCTCGAGCCTCGCGCCGCGACACAGATTTAATCTCCGGTCCCCAATAACAGCAATAACACGTTTTTGCGTCCCCCTCTCACCCGCGCCCCCCGCGGTGCGCACAGCAGTTGTTTAATTAATTGTTTTGTTATTCACTCATTACTTCCATCAGCCAACGCGGGAGGCGCGTCTAATCAAAAGCTTATTCATTGAAAATGTATTTCTCAAAGAGGCTATAATGACGGTAGTATCACAAGTTTGACGTCTAGCGCTTTGGAATACACCACACATGAGAAACTTTTCCATAGTCTCTTTAAAACACATGAACCCACTTTGGTAACGGAGTGCTTCAAGGACGCTTTTCAATAGTCTGTTTAAAAACACAGGAATCGGCCTCGGTGCAGCCGCAGTCGTAGTCGAGCCGCGGTGGGTGTGTCTTGGTGTATGCCCACTTTGGTAACGGAGTGCTTCAAGGACGCTTTTGATCACACTAGTTGTCTACGGCACTAGTTTAAGGCCTAGCTAGAGGACTGATCAGCTTGAGCAATTCTATTAAGAAAGTGAGGTTGTCCTTAGACAAACCCTAATTCCGAAGTCCAGGTTCCCCGCTGGGTACCACCACGTCTAATGAAAGTCGCTTTTACAAAAATCCTAGTTTTACGCTAATTTTGTTATTAAGTAGCGAACTTGAGGTTCCTTTAGGATACAACCCAGACAATACTAATAAGGGTATTTTCATCAATCAAAATTAAATTATCAAAGTATTTTTAAATATAGTTTTTTAAATATTTTTTTATTAGTTTTATTATCTGTATGTCACGTGACCGAGAACGCTGACTGGCATTTTTCTCGTGAGTGACGTCAGTATAGCAACAGTTTTCGTTGTACAAAGGACATGCACATCTGACGTTTCTACGTCTAAAGAACGTTCTACTTCGTCGTATAAGTATTACTCACAAAATCATGAAATGAAATGAAATTTAATTCCTGAAAATAATATCACTTTATCTATGGAAAGAAAAAATGGTTATTTTTTTTAATTTTTTTTTATTTATTTATGAAAAAAGAAATTACATTTTATAGTTTTTATATAAACTCGCCAAACTGTGACGTAGGTACTAATAAGTACAGTCAGCTGTCGAGCAACGTGACCCCCAACATACTAGTGGCTATACAACATAAAAATTAATGAAATAAATAAAAGTGACTCGTCAAAAAAAAATCTATATAATTAACGAAGATGCTCACAAAATTTCACGAGAATCGGTTGAGAGATGCGACCTGTAGAGGAGAACAGACGGACATCTGGAAAGACACCGGGCATACTATCGATTTTCGGCCCAAGCTGAAGCATAGAACTTCGTTCGCTTCGCTCCCTCGTTCGATAAGTTAGTATGCGCGGCGGCGGGCGGCGCGGAAGCCGCTATCGCATCCGCCGCGCGGGGCGGGGATGGGCGGGGGCGGGGGTGTGTAGGTAATACCGGTGCAGCGGCGGGGGAGCGGCGGGCGGGCGGGGAGGGGGGGGGGGCGATATCGGCGCCGGCGTTTCCGCGCTTATCGCTAATGCGCGCCACGCGGGCGGTGCCGTGCCTCTAATACGGTGCCAGAGTGGGCCACTGGGGCTCTGCGATACCAACTCGTAATTTGAGAGAAGTATCATTTTTGACTAACCGAACAATTCATTTTTATTATCTTAATTTTAGGTTAATTTAGTTTATTTAAGTTTTTTCTTCTTTAATCATTGTATTGTTCACACTTATCACACTTATAATAAATGGAGATTACCCGCATTGTAGTATATATGTTGCAATCCAGCGCGGGAATGCTGCCTGCGTGATGGGTACGCTACCTGGGGGTCCAAATTTAGATAGTCTTTTTTTAATGTTTAGGTTAGTTTAATTTTTAGTTGTTTTAATTTAGTTTTAGTTCTAATTTAACATTTGTAAACATTTATTATTTTTCATCACACTTGCTCGAAAATGGTGTTATTATACGCAAGCGTACTGAGCTGTAATGGGCTATATTACGCCCATGGGCGTTATGGTTTTTTTTTTAAATAATAGAACCCTCTGATTGGCTTAAGCAAATCTGGTTGCTGTGTGATTGGTTGAATAAAAAAATCTAGTTGGTCACGACGCCCCGCCCCGCAAGAATACTGCTCTGTGATTGGTTGAAATATTGAACTGCGCGCTCTACTAGCACTGATCTGGAAGTGAAGTTGTCAATTTTTGATTGGTGCTGCTGTATGAAACATACATTTTTCTGTCTTTTGTTGTTATTTATTTCCTCGCAAATGTGATGAAAAACATTGTGTATAACACGGGCGTAAGAATATTGCAAACTCGAGTCATCAAAAGCCCTCCGCCTTCGGCGTCGGGCTTCTGATACACTCTCGTTAGCAATATTCCACTTACGGCCCTCGTTAAACAATGTACTAATAATCCAGCTGGATGCGGGTGGCGCAGGACCGGTCATTGTGGCACTCTTTGGGGGAGGCCTATGTCCAGCAGTGGACGTCTTTGGGCTGATATGATGATGATGATGATTATAATAAACCCATTGTAGTATGATTCGCAAAATCTTTTAAGCAGGAATATCAACCCTAAGTGAAAGAGTGCTCATTTGTTCGTAACGTTGATGTTTCGAGATAGTTGAATGTGCGTGCCCGTTACACAGACGTGATTGGCTGTAAGGGACTAAGCTTAGTATCTAAGAAACTTTCATAAACCTCATACTCAGATGATGATGATGTAGATGCAATTGCAGTCAGTTAGCGAGTAACGTTTCAATAGGGACTCAGTGTCCTGCCGCTGTGAAGTTGAACCTGTCACATCGCACCACTATAAAGTTTCTGAATAATGACAATGCCAACCATACAAAAAAACCGGACAAGTGCGAGTTCAACTCACGTAGTGAGGGTTCCGTAAAATTGCTATGATCTAAGCATCAGGCGCTTCATCCAAAATAAGCAAAAATATTGAGAATTTTACCGTTACTTGGAATACTCAAACTTCTTACAGGTTTTCCTGTAATCTTTAGGCAAGGAACTCATTTCCATATTTTTCTCATCATTTTAAGCCTAGTAGTTTTGGAGATAAGGGGAATGGTAAATTTTCGTCTTTTTGCTTAAATTACTTCAAATCTGTTTTTTCTAAAATGATTTTAAAAAACTGAGATGCTTACAACAACCCCTTTCTTTTGATGTCACACAATACAGTTTGTGAAACTTTTTTTTTAATTTTCCAGTTTACCCCCCAAAAGTGGCCCCCTTGTTCAGAATTCATTAATTTACTTCACGCGTCCATCTTTGGGTCACCAATTTACATATGTTTACCAAATTTCAACTTAATCGGTCCAGTAGTTTCGGAGCAAATCGTCTGTGACAGACGGACAGACAGACGCACGAGTGATCCTATAAGGGTTCCATGTTTTCCTTTTAAGGTACGGAACCCTAAAAATTACATATTATACTTATACTTACTTGTTGCGTGTGACAGAATAGTGAGTGGCGTTAATATTACCATAGACTCTATATATCGATTCCCAACAGAGTTCGTGTAACCAAAATATTGTCTATGATATGTACTGGTTTATTATATTAAAAATAAAACGTATTAATTGTAAAAAGTTATCAGGTATACCTTTTACCTTCATTTATTTATAATATTTACTAAAATCATCCGCCGTTAAGAAGTCAATTCTGAGACATAGCACAACCATAAAGCTTCTACATATTGACAATTTCGATACTAGGATAAATGCTGTACTTTTTTGTTGCGTGTGATAGAATAGTGAGACGCAACAATATCACAAACACTATATTGAGAATGTTACAAAAAGTTCGTATATCCAGCGATTGTGCATGTGTATGATATATGTCTTTTATTCATCTTAAATATTGAACTTAATATAGAAACAATAAATAAATTAAAAAAAAATTAAAACTAAACTAGGCTATATTAAAATATTATAAATAAAAAAATTGCCCCAAATCGCCTTCAAAGGGCAGCGTGCCCAGAAGGCTGGCAGCATTGCCACGTTGAATGGCAATGCCGATCCGTTGTGCCAGGTATAATCCAGCCCTCTGGTCACGCGTCACCTCTACCAGGCGTTTGGAGCACTCTTTAAAAACGCTATGAGCGCTTTCACCCCACGGCCCTAGGGTTTCGACCCCAAACGGCGCAAAAAGGTAGCCACTATTGATGGCTGAGTATTTGCGCCGCTTGAGGTGTTCAATCGCATTTGCCGCAGAGCCAGCCTTTACGGCGGTACCGTGGAGATGGGACAGTGCCAGGGTATCGGCACATGTTGCGTCCCAAACCAGCGGCCGTCTTTGTTTATAATTTATTATTTTCTTGAGTTACTAAGTACTCATTAATGAGTTTTTATTTAGTAATTTTCTAAAGTACAAACTTGGCTCTCAGTTTCATAGTAGTTTTAAACATTTTCAATTAATAAAATAACTACACATTTGGACATCAATAGGTATACAATGTTTCAATGTAATGAGATCTGAGCTAACTACACCTAACTCGCGCTTGACGCAACTTTTATCGACACAATATTCGAACGTGTCACATCACTAGAGACATGTGTCAGGATTGACTTGTTAGCGGCGGGGGACTTTAAGTGGAATAATAATATGGCCCCCTCGCAGCGTAGCTCGTAGCTCGTAGCAGCCCTACGAGGTGCCCGTAGCTCGTAGCGCTCGTAGCTCGCCGGTGCGGTGATGCGATCTGGTAAACCCTTATTCAAACGAGCGATTTTTAAATCACGTCACTGCGTTCCTAACTCTGTCACGAAACAGAGTTAGGAACGCAGCTAATCCCATTTCATCATCATCATCATATCAGCCGAAAGACGTCCACTGCTGGATATAGGCCTCCCCCAGAGAGTTCCAAATTGACCGGTCTTGCGCCACCCGCATCCTGCGGACTCCCGCGACCTTTACCAGGTCATCAGTCCACCTTGTGGGGGGCCTACCCACGCCGCGCCTAATCCCATTTAGCGCTAAATAATCACGACATGCTTCATGTGTGATGTTTGCTACGTATAGAGATTACGCTGCTACAGACAATGGTGTAGCGCTTCGAGCGTAGCTTGGCAGTAAGACACATTCACTGCCAAGAATTGCTACGTGCTACGCTCGTAGCCGATCGCGTGGTTTCCTCGTATGTAGCAGAAATCGACAACGGCGTAGGTTCCCGCCAGGCGGGTTCCTGGCAGTGGAAGTGTTAACTTGTGACGTTCGCTGGCAGGAACCCACCTAGCGGGCGCCTACGCCGCAGGTGCTTTCCGCTGCTTAGCAGTTCAAGTGCCATTCAAGTTCTAATAACGCTACGCGTGCAACGCCACCGCACGTAGAGATTTATCAGTTTTGCACTCTATTTCAATCCCGTGAATATTACAATTATCATCAGTATGGCACCACCTATGGATATTATCACCTATCGCAGCACATGTCGCCTACACTGGTGCTGGCTGACTGTGCGGTTTTATTCACTGTATTCAAACACCAGTATCATTATTATTCAAAAGAACTACCATTTACAGACTAGAGATAGATCAGACCCTTGCATTTCGCATTTTAAATTTACATGAATGTGTTTTTCACATACTCGCTCCGACTCGCTCCGACTCGCTCACTCAACGTTGTAGGAGCAAACCAGCGTAACACATTGATGTCAAATTGGAATGTGAAGTTCAAGTGTTGGACTGGTCCCTGGGGTACCTATTATATAGTTGCACGGTCTGGGAGGGGTATCACGAGGAGTAATGAAAAAGCCATGTTCTAGTTCGTTATATTTATTCTACAGATCAGTGCACACCATCATACATCTGACGTCGTGGAAGCAGCACCTACCGCCCGCGCCCGCAGCCTAATTGCAAAACGATCCCCACCATCGCCGGTTGCTTACAAAGACGTGTACAACGCCTATCGTCAAATGGACCGAAACGAAGTCTGTCAGATGGTTGTGAAATTAGGGTGCCGTTTGCTAACGCGGCTCTTGTAATATTAATATCCGACACGATGAAGTCATATATGCAATGCAATTAGGTTGCTATTTGTTGTCTAACTGCTACACATTCAGTGCCGTGGCAAGATAACAAACAACACAACCGACGTAACTAGCACGTGTGCCCCACGACGCACGCTGGGGGCATGTCGGTCGCTGCTTCCAAAACGTGTTATATTTCCCAAAACTCAACATCATAGGTATATATTTATAATATAAATAGTTGATATAATTTGTATAAATAAATCAGAGCGCCTTGCGCGCCATACATATTATTACAATTTTCAATTTTTGTGATCTATCTCGTTATAATTTGTAAAACGTTAAAAATTGGTGTTATAAAGGTACAATTTATTTTGAGATGTTATATTATTTATAAGTAGGGTACAAAAATTAAAAGTGTCAATAAATAAGAGCAAGAATATCGAAAATATATATAATACAATTTACGAGATATAATAATTTACAATGAAAACAGTAGTTTTAGACTTGGAATTTCGTAAGCTGCAGGTGAAGACACGCGAGTCAAATTGCTCGGTCATAATTGTAACAACGACCCGAGCGAGTCACAACTTAGCATCTAACAGCAAAACGATGTATGTGAAATCACCTCAAAATGAGATTACGAGATCCAAGTGGCCACTTATCCTTTTGTAGAGCAGTATCGAGGGACAGCGCTCGCTCGGCCGCTGTCCCTCGCGTCTCCTCGTCTAAACACTACATTATACCGATCTCTTCAATTACTTTAGACTAGATTAGGTTAATCGTTAAAACATTATTATTATTATTATTAAATATATTTATTTATTATCTTAAACGATCGTTCGTAGTTACCGAGGGTGCCGTGAGTGAGTAGTTTGATAATTATTATGAAGTTTATAGTAAAGTGATCGAGATTAATGTATCGATGTGGTGTGAGGGTCGGAGCTCGGCGGCGCGACTCACCACTCCCGCGACATACCTACGTGATGCGGTGGAGGATGCTCACGTAAACTGGCCTCCTTCAGATTACGATAGTCGAGACGTCTATGAGACGAATTACGAGAGTGCGCGTAGTTGAGACACCGTGGCAATATCACAAGCCACTTGCACTCGAGATATCGTGGTACTCAGAAAAGAGCGCGCAATTTAGTTAAGTCACCTTAAGCATTTATGAGACTGCGCGCAATAGAGATTTTTTAAGCTTTATATTCGCAGCACGGTACGGAACTAGATCGGAACGCCGCATCGCCACCCGACCGAGCCATCAATATTTATAATATAATATATGTATATGTATAGCTTTTCTGACCAGTGTCCGGGCACTTGTCCCGCTCCTTACATAGTGATACATCTTATGTACAGTCCCTACAAGGCAGAGGATATCCCGGGATACACGTGGTCCATATTACGCCTAATTATAAAAGCTTCATACAATTTGGGGTTCTCTGACAAACGTCTAACGACACAAATTAACTTAATAAAACGGCGATAACAAAATTTCGCTATTAATTTAAAGATCCTCCGAGGAGCACGGCGCGACGGATAATATAAAATTGAAACAATATTGTACAAATCGCGTTGGTCGTCGCCCCGTGCGCGGCGCAGGAGCGCGCCCCGCCGGCCGCGGCCTCCGCGCGACAGCGACATATTTTAACTGCGGTTACTTTCCAGTATGTTATCAGCTCGTTATAATTAGCATTTATCCTGAAATATATTTTTGTAAATCGTAAACTTATATCCCACTTAGATTATATGACATAATTTGGTAGGTGTTGAAAAGAAGGTTATTTAGAACAAATAATAAATAACGTCAATTCGGGCTCTAAAAGCCATTAGTGGAGGTGTCGGGTTGATGAGTGTGTGTGTGTCTATCCCACGGTATATTTACCTTTATACTTTTCTTTTTTATTTAAAAGAGAAACGGAAAAGGTGAATAATTACCGGATAAATAATTTTATCTTAATATTGAAACATCAATTCAAGTTTAATACAATTTTTGAATACGCAGTCACTTTATAGTGTGTTCCCGCTTGTACAGTCAGCCGCATGTCGTCGCAACGGCGGATGCAGCGATAGCGTCGTGCGTCGCCGTCGCGAGCTTCGGTGCGCGCGCACTACCGAGGTCGGGGCGCGCGTGCACGCCGCTCCACGCCAGGTCGCCGCGCGCCTACGCGAGGTCGCCGCGCGACTACGCGAGGTCACCGCGCGACTACGCGAGGTTGACGCGCGGCGCGCCCGCCGCCGCCGCGAACTCCTCGCGCAGTAGCGGCAGCAACGCGCCGTGTCTGCGCAAACAATGGCTTGTATTAGTTTTAGGAGACGACTTTGACAACTTTTCTCGTTGTCTTCAACTTAAATACGACATGGATCAATTCGAAGTAAAAACGGCACACGAAGAGAGAGCAGAGACCGGTTACTTACAAGATGAATTGGGCGTATTTTGTGAATGCCAGAATTGATTAGGAAAATACGGATCAGTTAAATTACCTACTTACCGGTAAATTCAGATAGATAAAACTGCCTTGATGACTGAACTGAGATAAAGCGCGCTTGTCGGACAGACGGCGCCGGCGCAGACCACTAATGGCACGAGCACGGACGAGGAACGTAATGTGGCACACTGTAGTGTAGAGACTCACTCGTGGCGCCAGGCGGGCGCGGGGCGGCGGTGCGCGGCGGCACGAGCGCGGGCGAGGAGCGTAATGACGGCGCGCTTGGTGGGCGACAAGTTAGCGCGCGCGGCGCCCAGCAGCGGCCGCTTGCGCCCCCCCACCGCCGCAGCCGTCGCAGCCCCACCCGCACCTGCACACACATACCTAACATTCAATCAAAATACATCAAACAAATCTAGAGGCCTCAACAACGAGAAATACTGCTTATCGCCTACCTTGATGTTCTCTAAACATAGTTTAGAAACCCCCGTTTATACTAGGTTTCTATCAGCAATCAGGATATTTATATGTCGGAGACAGGATGGTCATGAGTACGGACACTAAATTGCAGCGCAGCGTGGGAATGGCTACGATTGGTTGATTTGTGGCTGACGTCACATCGAACCATCTGTCCCCACTCCGTGCGCTAGGATGGAGTCGAGCGGGCCGAGCTCCGGCATTCTCCAGCTGAACACGCTAGTGACCGGATGCATTGGTCTACCTCAGAACTGACCACGCTACAATTAAGTAACAGTAAAGTGTAATTAGATTTACCCAGTATCTGAAATAAAGTACGTTTTGATTGGCATCATAGTCTCAATACTCGACTCCCAACATCGCCCCAACGATGGCCGACGGTATCGCCCATCCCTGTAACCTTCTCCGTCATATAATTAGGTGAACTATTTACTCGTCAAAATCGTTTCATCTTTGGTCGGGAGCTGCCACGGCGAAAGAAAGGAACGCACGTAATTCACTGATATTACCGACTGATCATTTTATCTGACTTCTGCTTGAATTCATACCAAATTATTTGAATCTGACGTCGCAATATTCTCTCAAAATTTGTGTGGTTTCAGATTATCCAAAAAGTTAAACAACATAGCTACGATTCTATTCATTCGCAATTTACAACTTTGAATAAATTAACCAAACTCAGAAACCATTCATTGTTCTACACTTTCCTCGACAAATAACGTTAACGAATCAAAATGACGATTTCTAAATTGAGTTTGAGAATTCAAAGGAGGGAAAGAAACGGAATAACCTCAAAAGGGCAATTATGAAATAGAATTGTGTTCAAACGAGAGACGACCTTCGGTTAGACGCGAACAGTAAAGTTCACCGCACGTTTTACTAAGTATATCAATTTGTAGGTAGATTTGTTCAACGATGTTTAGATGTCAGAATTTTTCGTAAGGTACCGCCGTTAATTTCAAATCCTTGTAAAACA
Organism: Epinotia nisella; assembly: GCA_932294315.1. NCBI lineage: Eukaryota > Metazoa > Arthropoda > Insecta > Lepidoptera > Tortricidae > Epinotia > Epinotia nisella. Next base: position 2,316,627 of record OW028693.1, read on the forward strand.
AGTACAGTATTGTAATGATTTATTTAACAAATAAAATATTTTTAAAACCTCACTTCTTTACGTTATAACAGAAAATAACCTATATAAAAAATGTTGTTGGTGGCTTATTAGAAATCCCGTCGCATTATAAGGCCCGTTATGAATTAATTAAAATATAGGTTTAATCAAAGTTTAAACATTATTATATTTATTATCGTCTAGAACTGGTCGTAAAATAACTACACATTTAAATTTAATCTATTAAATCAAATATTGAACATAACAATTGAACATTCTTAGGAGTATGAAAATGACAAATTGCTATAAAACGAGATTAATTAACTTTTAAATTAGAAACAAAACACATGTGAGATTCTTTATATCAGCCTGTATACATACCTAATACTAAAAAATTAAGTAATCTGGTTTCTCGGCGTATTGGTTCGCTGTAATGCTGTGTAAACAAATGAAATAATAAATAAATAATAATTATACATCAATTCTTTATTCAATAATTATTTTTTCGACGTACTTGTAGTTACGGATACATACAGTGGGCCTTATTAGGTAACTTTCACTTCAGTTCAATAAAGTCTCGTAAATCTCTCAATTAGTAAAGGTTGAAAATTAATAAAATGTGCAATATTTTAACACGACACAGCAAACTGTCTTTTTTTTCAAAATGGCAGCGCGTTTGAGTAAAAACTGAAATGCACGTTTGTTTGTGACTGTATACAAATGTGCTCACAAAATTTGTAGTAGTTTGGACAACCATAATTGCGAATTTTTAAGGAAAGGTTAAAATTTAGGAGCCGGGCCATCCTTGGTTCCCCTACCTAATAAAATCAAATATTTATAAAATAGTGAGATCCGATATTTCCTGTGCCAAATTTTGGGATGCCAACGCGGACCCCGCGGACCTCGCGGACCCCGCGGACCATGCAGGTCGCACAAGCGGAAAACGCTAAGAAGATGATGAGTGACATCCGATAAGTATAAAAAAAACGAATTATTGGGTCAATATTGGGGTTTTTATAAATTCTCATTTTATTGCAAAGGAAACGAATTAGTGTGACATTAGGGGCGATCTAATACCGGAGTACCCACGACCGAGATGTTCAATAAATAGCTGGGGAGTGGCTGCGCCAGTTGAGGTTCCGTGAGATTCCAGATTCAATTTCGACATCAATAAACTGTCTTTATACCGAAACGTTCGGAGCGCCACAATATATTTTCATTTGCGAAAACCCATTTTACGTGTAGTGGTCCGGGGAAAATGAGCTGCATTGTGTGGACAGCCGCGATACAGAAATATCGCGTCTCGAACACGGCTCAGTCGGGAGCTAAAGTTGCGCTGCGATAAGCTGCGAACTCTAGACAGGGCATTCCGGAATATTGGAGGGTGCAGCATTGAGAAGGATAGTCTTTTGTGTTCTTTGAGATTTTATTATCTTAACGGTGAAGTTTCGTAGATAAAGTCGGCGAAATATAACCTTAAAGTTGGCTAAGAAGTAAATAGCGACGAGAGGTAGTGGAGTTAAAAGGAGCGAAGAATGCGAGCCGCAGGCGATAGTCGGTGAGCGCGGCTGGTGCGGTGCACTGAACCGTACGCTCCCAGGCAGGCTGCGCCATCTGCTGCCGACAGTCAAATAGGGACGACAAAGCTGGATGGGTTGGTTTTTAGGTTAAACTATTTTCGTGCATTTAACATTTAAAAAATACATGAGTGATTTACGTGACGTGACGTGACTGGTTTAAACCAGCCCAGAGGCAAACCGTTACCGTTACTTTGTAGAGACAAAGTAACGGTATTCTTAGATTTCTTAGGTATTGTAGCCCGGGCATTAGAATACGGCTACGGTATCCCCTGCCTGTCGTACAAGGCGACTAAAAGGGGTCCTCGGGGTGGTACACGGTTACAGTTGGGGGCTGCAATCGGGAAAAAAAAGGTTGATACCACTGAGGCATGACGATAGGGCGGCACTGGTGCGTTCCGTAGGAGATCCCAGAGCCGTCCGAAATGCGTCGAGGAGGACCATCGGGGGGTTTTTAGTCGGTGCGAGTCCGACATAAATTCCGCGCTATCCCCGTGGCGCGGAGGTATCCATAACGGATTTTCCTCCCATAAAAAAAAAAGGTATCAGGAAAACGAAGACGTTCTCGTAGAAAATGAAGTTGTATTTTATAGTAGGTGGGTATATGATGGTCTTGTTAATCTCGTGATACCTTTATAACCGTGCTAAAGCTGTAGTGAGTCTCTGATAACTAGTAAGACGGGGGGATGTGTCTACGGTACGGAGGTAAAAAAAACGACGTACCGACCTTGTGGCGCGGGCGCGGGCGGCGCGCGCAGCACGCCGCGCAGCACCGGCGAGCCCAGCCCCAGCAGCTCGCCGCCGCCGCTGCCTGCACACACACACGGGGTCAGTCACACACAGACAGCGAGGTGGCGGCTCATTACCGCCACTGCCTGGGCATGCAGAACATCAAACGTTATTCGCACTAGGTGAGGACACGCTTAGTCTCACATACACACACAAACAACATTCCCACCTGCCCGCGCATACATGCGTAGGTACTTATTTATTTAGGTAAATTACGGTATATGAGCGACAAGCGCTAACTGGTCCTTTGCTAGGTGCACGGTCGAATGTACTGATAATGGGGAATGGATGAAAATTTTAGAAATGCCTGATAAATTTTTTGGTGATAGGAATAACCTTCCTTAGCACCAGAAAAAAAATTCAGATTTTTCAGCTGCGTCAATTATTTTTGAAAAATATAAACAGTTTCCTCATTTACGTTTTGGGTCAAGAACGGTAAATAGACACTTTCCTTGATCTGTCTCATATTACAAAAAACTATCTTAAATATCTGTGGTAAACTGACACTGGTAATGACCAATATAGCTGCTGCAAGTGTCATTATCATTGCCAGTGTCAGTTTACCACACATATTTAATATATTTTTTTGTAATATGAGACCGATCGAGGAAGGTGCCGTAACTGACCCAAAACGTAAGTGAGGAAACTGTTTATATTTGTCAAAAAAAAATTACGCAGCTGAAAAATCTGAAACTTTTTTCTGGTGCTAAGGAAGGTTATTCCTATCACCAAAAAAATAATCAGGCATTTCTAAAATTTTCATCCATTCCCAATTGTGTAAACGTGTTTCCATTTGTACATGCGCCATCTTTGCCGCTGCTCAGTCCTCAGGTTAACGAAGCAAATGCCCGTAAAGTGCAGTACCTAGTATGGAGTTGTGCAGCAGGTGCGGCGGGAGCACGCCGCCCATCAGCACGCCGTGGCTCGCCGCCAACTAAACACACACACCGACATGGTTACAATTTCTTAATCATTCTACGGGTCGATCACGTAACGCATCGTACGCGCGTCAGGTCGATCTATGCGTCACTTTTATGGAAAAATGACAGTTAAGTTGTCCTAACATGCGTTCAAAAGGTTACGTGATTAGGCACCCCTCTGGAAAAGATTTGAGGAATTTTGACAGCAAAGTTTTATTTTACATTAGTCGAAGGGTTCAAATGTGATGCATTTGCATTCAGGTAGTCGATATAACGAAGCCTTAAATCGATAAAGGGTCGGTGTCAGGACTCGCGCCCAGGGTCGGTGTCATGACTCGCGCCCAGGGTCGGTGTCATGACTCGCGCCCAGGGTTGGCGTCTAGATTCGGATTTAACCAGCTTGTGACTCCTCTTACCATTTGACAGGCCGTGTGCTTGTTTGCCTTGAGCGCAACTACTGAAGAGCGGATGGGTGTGGCTCTACCTGATGACGCTGGTGGCTGGATCTAATAAATTACCATTCGACTTGTAAAAGGGCCCTTGTGGCCTATTTGCAGAATAAATAATTGATTTTGATTTTGGACAGGCTTGAGTACCTGATGATGGTGCTGGTGGTGGTCGGGCGCTGGCGTGGGCAGCGGCGGCGAGTAGTCCCGCGCGCCGGCGCCGGCCAGCGGCGCGCGCGCCAGACCAGCCTGCACATACACCAGTGCTGTGTTATACTACACTACAGAGGAAAACGATACTGACAAACTGTGACACTGTATTTAAAAGTGGCTAACAGTGGCAACAGGATCATTGTCAGATTTAAGTTCGCGTCTCTTCTATGGACATTGCCAAAGTTAAGGGCTACAAAGCGAAATTTTTGGTTGAAGTCTGTATCCGGATTCCGCATAAACGGCGTCGCCTCTTCTATATTTATATGTGATAAAAACATATTTTAGTTTTAATATTACCTCAAATTGTGACCAGATGTAGGTGTTAGGGCTAATAAAATATTGCAAGCTTTTTTTTCTTAACTATCTATTTTTTAGGGTTCCGTAGCCAAAATGGCAAAAACGGAACCCTTATAGTTTCGTCATGTCCGTCTGTCCGTCTGTCCGTCTGTCCGTATGTCACAGGCATTTTACTCGAAAACTATAAGGTGTATTTGAATAAAATTTTGAGGATAGGTGTATTTTGATAGCCGCTACATAGTTTTGTAATTAAAATAACAAAAAAAAATTTTAGGGGTACACTCCATACATAAAACTAAAAGTCAAAAATGTTTTTTTCATTGTGACCCCCCGTGTGGCACATCAATCGATAGGCCTTTCAAAATAAATATAAGGTTTCTTAGCATTTTTTTTGATTAAGTGAATAGGGTCGGAGATAATAGCCCCGAAAGTCACTAAAATTCTGCCCCCCCCCCCCTCTAATTTTTGAACGGTGTATTTTAAAAATATGGAAAAATTCATGGACATAGGGCTTATTAATTTCATTCACCGAAAATTGTTTTGAACAAGATCGGTTCAGAGGTTTTCGAGATATTGCTGAAGAACTGCCTTCCTCAAAGAAAAGGACGTAAGTGCCGAAAAATTTCTGTGACGATACGACCTTTTTAATAGGCACGGAACCCTTCGTTTTGCGTGGTCCGACACGCACTTGGCCGGTTTTTTACTTATAAAATAATTCAGCACGCAATGTATCACTACATTGACTTACTGAAGTGACGTCACATCTTTCACAAGTGACCCGCTTCTTCCATGTGTCAAATGAGTGTACGCAACACAATGCTGCACGAGAAATTTTCAAAAAATAATTTTGCTTTGGTAGTTAAGACTAACTTGAAATTTTCTTGCAATATCGGTTCATAGTACTAAAACCTACGTTTTGTTACAATTTGAGGTAATATTAAAAATACAGGCTGTAAATAAACATAATCCCTAATTAACTATTGACCACAGAAAAAACGATTTTTGGTTTTTTGACTCGCAATATTTGACCCAACCACCATTTGGGACATTTCAATCAATCCACGAGGTCTCGATCCGAACCTTATTAAGTACTACTTAGTGACGTCAGTGAAAGTCAATCTATACCAGGAGCCGTAGCATGGTTGGCCTTATCACGCGACAAGTGACAAGATACGGTGTCAGCCAGTGAAGCACGCTTTATCCTATCACCTATCGCGTGACAAGGCCAACCATGCTACGGGACCAGCAGCATTTAGCAGGAAAAGTTAGATTGAAGACTCAGTGCAACTTTTGAACATTACGTATTTTAATAAACAGTTCCTGTTTCACATGGTGTTTTAAATAACTCATACGATTGCGGCCTTGTGTATAGTGATCCAACTCACGTAAGTAATTGAAATGTCTCAAGCTCATATGATGTAAAATTCCCAACTAAGCATCTTTGCGCTTCGTTTTCCAAGCATAAATAGTCATTTGGGAGATCCTGTATATTACGCTGCTTTTCACAGTAAGTAAACAATGTTGTTATCGTATCATTAATCGAAACTGCCTCCGCTGCGGTCTCCCGGGGCCGGCAGACAAGCGACTAACAGAGTTGCCCGCATGTTAGCGCCGACATCCTGTTCACTCAACGTCACTGGCTCACCCACCACGTTCATAACATATTCATATTACATATTTCTAGTTTCATTTGACGTTTGGAGACCTTTTAAGCCTTCGATAGTGATTTATTTTCGTTTTCATTACACGTAAATTTGATTGTAAAGAACTTTTACATACCCAAATGTGATTATTTAACCAGAAGGTCTCTTGACTTCTCGCTTCTCAGAGACTCGTATCACGGCAACGGTTTATGTAAGTATGTAGTTATAGGTACCATTGTATATTTAATTCTGGACACACTGGCAGTCTAACTTAACAAAGTTACAAAACATGGATGATTGCGTAGAAGACACTAAGTTGACAGCAGTTAAGACCTAGTGTGTCGATATCAGTTTGTAGGTTTTGCGAGTACTTAATTTAGTGACTTTACTAGTTTGCAACTTGAACTGGTAAATTACAGTTAGTTACAAGATTACTAAGAAAATCTAATCATAAATTGCCCAAATTGACTTGGGCATACCTCAACTAGAAGGAAGGAGGTTTTGGCGAATAAATATTTGGTATTTCTCTATACATAAATCAAATCTGTCAAACTATTATTGTGTATTGCGGCACGGTTGAGCGCGCGGCGCGCCCACAGAGGGCAATCGCGCGGCATTGTGTCGCTGCGGGTCGCGACTCGACACACAACACGATGGATTGGGTCTTGTTGCTTTGTAACTACGAATTGTGAAGAGTGTAAAGGTGAATGATAAAGCGTGAGGGAAAGGACTGCCTTTTTAGGTCGAGTCGCAAAACAAAATGATTTCCTTCAAAAGAGAATTCTGGTTGGAAATTGAGAACGATTGTCTTTTAGTCATTGGTGGTTAGTCAGACTATGATTGACTTGTAATTGGATTCAATCAATCAATTGATTACGCGCATAGCTCTTATTGGCACCTAACTAGAAGGTGGTGACGAATCAATCAATCAATTCTTATTAGCACCTCACTAGAAGGAGAGATTAGCCGCCCGTTACACAAATTATTAACGTTGTAAAGTAGTAGAACCAAGTAAAACCATTCTCAATTTGACTTTCGCTGTCGAGGCAGAACGGCTCGGTCACGACATTGAGCGAATTGCGGAGTGGCAAGCGTTTTATCTGTTCATTGCGCGGTCGAGACACGCAACGCACTGTGGTTATTTGGGATCACACGCAATGAATAGGGGTGTAGACTCTAAATTTATTATAACTTTAAAAGAAAGAAGGCAAAACAATATGCCTAATGACGAAAATCCTATTCAAATATCTCAAAAAAATTACAACCGTTTTAATATTGTTTGTTAGAGAGAGAAAACGTGACGTCACGATACTCGAGCGTCATAGTAAATAAATGACAATCGTTTCATATGAACGTGCGTTTTGCGGAAAAGGGACAGAACATACCCCTCTTAAAACTTTGGACACTTATAACTTTGTGATTATTTAATCTCTTGCGTTGCTTTTTTCTCCATTTTTAATCCTTTTTCGAGAAAATACTACATTATTGGTTATTTTATTTAGTGTCTACACCTCTATTAGAAAAACCGCTGCCGCTGCCGCCGCCGCTCGAAGACGTGGCCGGGCCGTTCAGGCTAAATATCTGGAGGCGTGGTACACGTCATTAGACTGGGCGGATATGGCACTGACCCTGTGCTTGTGGTCGTCGGGCGCGGGGGAGAGGCGCGGCGGCGCGTGCGGCGGGGTGGCGGGGGGCGAGCGCGGCGCCTGCGCCAGCAGCTGCATCTCCAGCATCTGCTCCTGTCGGATGTCGTCGTTGTAGTCCTGCAACACACACACACATCAACATTATCGTTGTAATCGCAGAAAAACGTTCACTGCTGGACATATGGATCCCCCAAAGAGTGCCACACACACGGACTGCCGCAAACTTTACGAGGTCATCAGTCCACCTTGTCAACTCATATGCTTTATCATCGTCATCATAATCGTCATCGCTCTAAGTACCCTTTAGGTCTCAGTTACATGATACACAAATCCCAGTTGTGATTAAAAGGATAAACAACATGTTAAGTCAAAGGATCATCAGGCTCGGAGAAGACAAGACAAGCACTGGTAGCAAAGGGATGCCCTCAGGGAGGCGTCCTCGCGCCACTACTGTTACTGTACTGGTGGTTAACGACCTAATCACCAAGCTAAACAACAGTCATCACTACACCATCGGGCATGCTGATGACATACCGATACTCACCAGCGGCGTCCACGCAGGTACGTGCAAAGCCACCCGCTCTGCACTCGCCATAGTGGTACGCTCGTGCAACGACAACGAACTAACAGTCAACCCAAGGAAGACTCAGCTGGTAATGTTCACCAACAAACGGAATCTGGGGACCTACCGCCTACCCAGACTGTTCAATACAGAACTCCAGTTGTCAACAGAGGTAAAGTACTTGAGTGTAATACTCGATGCCAAACTTACTTGGAGCAGTCACCTAATAAAATTTTAAAAGTTACAATCGCCTTCTGGCAATGCCATAGAATGGTAGGTAGGACTTGGGGGCTAAACTCCAAGATCACTCTTTTGACCTTCATCATAAAGAAAAGAAAAGAAAAGAAGACATTTACTCACTACACAAAAGACACACAGAGACAAAGGAGTAGACATACATGACAATTGACACATATTGTGTGTCTTCGCGGCAGCGAAACGGTCGCTGTCTCAGCATTGTGCCGAGGTGTCAGACAGACACATGCAGCGCTGGTTTTCAGACAGCACCGCAAGTGGCCCACGGAACGCAACGCAACACAGCATTAGATAAAAAGTAAGTAGACACATAATAAATAAATAATTATTGCAAAATATTGAAAATATATATATAGAACAGTAGCACGACGGGATGAAAAACACAAAGCATAAAACGCGACACGGTTGGGATGTTAAAAGTGCTGGATGGGTTAGGGTTGGGATTTTTGGAGCGTCAACAAATAGCCTTTAAGCTGGCGCTTAAAGGTATACCTGCTAGACGCTCCTTGGATAGGTGGAGGGAGATCATTCCAACACTTGGACGCTGTGAACCTAAAACTTCCTCGAAACGCCGCGGTCCGATGCTCTGGCACCAGAATCATCGCCTTACACCTACGCGCACTCTTGGGCCATGCAAGTCTCATGCAGATCATCATCATCATATCAGCCCAAAGACGTCCACTGCTGGACATAGGCCTCCCCCAAAGAGTGCCACAATGACCGGTCCTGCGCCACCCGCATCCAGCGGACTCCAGCGACCTTCGCTGCGCCTTCCGGTACGTGATCGCCACTCAAGAATCTTTCCGCCCCAACGGCCATCGGTTCTACGTGCAATGCCCCGCCCACTGCCACTTAAGTTTAGCGATTCGGAGGGCTATATCGGTTACCTTGGTTCTGCTGCGGATAGCCTCATTTCTGATGCGATCACGCAGAGATACTTCCAGCATAGCCCTCTCCATTGCCCTTTGGGTGACTTTGAGCCTTCTTATGAGGCCCATAGTAAGCGACCACGTTTCCGTGCCATACGTCATCACTGGCAACACACACTGGTCAAAGACTCTCGTCTTGAGACACTGCGGAATATTGGACGAAAAGATGTGCCGTAGCTTCCCGAATGCTTTAGGCCTTACCAGGCAATAATTCGACCAATAGTAAGCTACGGCGCTGAAGTGTGGTGGCCTCGTACCACGCTGACTACGGTCAAAGCTGAACTACAACGCCTCCAGAGACTGGTCTGTATGGCGACTAGTGGCTGTGAGAACTACATGGTGGAACTGGGTTGGCACGAGTAATAGCCAATAACCCATACGCAAAATAGGTGCAATTATCATTTTCTAAGAAGGTTCGTTCAGCGCCTCGTGTATTGGAAACTGGGATATGATTACCAGTAAGTAAGTATATCTGCGCAATCCTGAATAAAAATCCTACTCTCATAAATGCGGACAAGATCTAGTTTGTAGGTTAGTTTTTATGCAGACGTAATTTTACACGTAATTCAATTCTAGGCCATTTCAAACACTATGTACTTGTTTTAATTTTTAAGAAATTGAACCGAACCCGAGAGTATCCAAGAAAATACATAATCCGCTGTCGAAGTAGAGAAAACTAATTTGTATAAAACTCTCAAATTGCCGTATCTCTTCCTTCGCGCGAGTTTAGTCGCCCCGAGCGACTTCGAGCATCACCCGCGCGACTTTTACATATACGACGTTAGGTATGTGGAAACGACACTGGCGAAAGATTACCATCGAGATGGTTGTTGTTATTCAATTTTCAGAGCGGTTTGCCGGAATTTCGTATCAAAAATGTAACGTAAATTTTCACACGGACTATAAGTCTGAAATCTACGGCGGTGTCGAACGGAGAAAGGATTTTCTCATCCGATGAGTTAGGGGCGAGAGGCGGCCATATTTCGCGTCAGCCGCGATATGGCGGGAATTTTATGTACCCAGACATCGCGCGTAAAAATAACTACGTGTATTGTAGTCGTAAATACGTCGACAGGTCCCAGCTGTCGGGGGGAGAAGTACTCGTACCTGGGGTTTACGACGCCGGAGACACTTTACCAGTTTACGGCTCGAAGCTTCAGATTTGATCGGATTTCTCTAGTAATCGGGGCATTAATAACACTTGGACAACTTTATCCGTTTTACGTTCGATTTTACTGCTAAAGCGGCTTCTATATGTCTGCGGCATAAGCACTTAAATCTTACACCGGTCTCAAGAAACATTTAATTACTAGTATAATGCTAATGGTGATAGGTTTTAATGCTGACATTACGCTCGGTTGAAACTGTGAAACTGTTATGTATGCATCTTGCATAATATAAAACCTGGTGTAAGATTTAACACTTTAGTAAGATACATCTTCACCTTTCATTCCCTATATTTCCAAATGGTCACAGAGGAAAAGAAGGCATGTTTTAATTAATTAAGCGCACTCGTATAATAAAACGCGGATAATGAGAATAATGTATCAAAAAGTGTATAATAAGCACCAAATAGTGCGTCTCGGGGTAACAAGGTTCATTACCGGCGCCATCACCCTAAATTGTTGTCGTTTGGAATGCGGGGCGAGGGGCGGGGCGGGAGGGGAGGCGACAGGGACCACCTGGCGCTGCCTGCGCCCCGCGCCCCGCGCCCCGCGCCCCGCGCCCCGCGCCCCGCGCCCCGCGCCCCGCGCCCCGCGGCGGGGATGGAGTCGAGAGCGGAGGATTTGCATCAAGACAGGGCTGTCGACCTGTGATTTAGTTCTTTATAATGGAGAAGTGTGTGTGAATCCGCCTATGAATTATACATAAGTGTTGATCTTATAGCGATTCGAAGGGCTATATCGGTTACCTTGGCTCTGCTGCTGATAGCCTTATTTCGGCAGTGGCCGGGGCACTTTGCACGTAGAACCAACGGCCGTTGGGGCGGAAAGGTTCTCTAGTGGCGACCACGCGGAAGGCACGGCGTGGGCCCCCTACAAGGTGGACTGATGACCCTGGTAAATGTCGCGTAAGTCTGCTGGATGCGGGCGGCGCAGGACCGTTCTGTTGATCTTAAAGATGGCCCTAAAAGCTTGTGATAAGGTGCTTGGCAGAGTTAAATACATTCAAGATCCAGCAACATAATATTAGTTATTTGTTCAACAAGAGAGCAAAGTAGATTTTTGCTGCGAGTGTTGATGTTGAGTCCCGAGCAAGCGAAAGATTCTATAGTTGAATCACGAGCGTAGCGAGTGATTCAAAATTAGAATCTTGAGCGTAGCGAGGGTCTCAAAAACACGAGATGCAAATATCTTTGCTCTCGCGTGATACATACAACTTTTCACCTCAGCGGCGAGAACATATAACGCAAAGGAATAAAACGCCACATAGAAGAATAAAAAATCAAACAATAAATATATATGAAATAACAAACATTAACTACAATTACTCTTTCCAATAACATTACCTTTACATGACGTTAAGAAAAGTTAAGTCCGCTTGCTTATGCATTTTGCTGATACTTGTCCAATGTCCAAAGTGCACTGACTTAGAAAACACAGTTCAGCCTCTTTGACGGTATCTCTCAACTCTTGAGGAGTTAAAACATCGGCTTCGTCACTTAATTCACTCACATTTAGTACAGTTTTTAGTTCCTGCTTAAGTTATATTTTATCTCCAAGAAAACGTAATACGAATAAAATTTAAAAAGTTCAATCGCGCTAACTTTTTAAAGAATATAAAGTGCGTTCTGAAACTGTATATAAATTTATATTCGTTCACCATATAAAAAAACTAAAGACTTATAATATTAAATGTTCGCGATAAATATCGCATTTCTTCATTGTATTTTAAGAATAATTAATACTTAAATGATTAAAATAATATAAGATTTAATATAGGATTCATATTTTTACACGAGTTTAACACGAGTCGAATTTTATTTTGTTTCGGAACGAGTTTTTCGTTCCCGCTTTTTGGGGGCCTACTACGAAGGTTTCGAAGTCGAATGACGAATCGACATATTTCATCTCTCGCTTTTTTTGTAACGGAGTGAAAGTGACAGAGATAACGAAGTTTAAATGTTCCAAGTTTGTATTACACCCCGCAGTATGAAAAGATGACCTGCGACTAACCTACGATATGAAAAATTAAAAAGTTAGTTTTCTTCACGCTCGCAGCAAAATTGCATTTTCCTCACTGGTTTCAAGTAGCAAAACCGCCATGTTCGAGCCGCTGAGGTGAAAAATATTTTGTACATCAGAATAGATTTTCAACCGATCCTATCTCAATTGATTTGGTGACAATCTGTCTCAGATATCTTACAAAGAAAGATCCGTCATAATCCGTCTAAATCATTTCATTGAAATGAGCCGGTCACTAATCGCGGAGCCGAAGAGAATATCATTTAAAGTAAATGAATTATTCATTAAGTTCCCCGGAGGAATCGAAGAACTTAAACCCCGCGTCGCTAGCTACACTACACGGAGTTCATTAATAGGGTAAAGAGATACACGGCTCGCAAACGTTACCTCTTTACAATATTCGAACAGCGCTGACAAGCATTACAGATTCTAGAAGAGGTAGGACAGCGCAACTTCATTTCGCTCGTACTCGGTGCAGCCCAGTTGTGGGCCTTGTGAGTAGCCTTGGCCAAAAGTATTGAGCACCCCACGTTTTCCTTTGTAACGGATAAAGTATTATTTTTAAATTATTAAAATACGTCGCAATCCGAATTTTGCGGATATAAATGTTGTCGATTCGAAACCCTTATTTTTACAAGTTCTTTAATTTGAGATAGGTATCGATCGGATCTACGGTAAATCTTGACGGAATAATACGTTATCACGCACCATTTTGCAAGTGAAATAGTAAACTACAGACGCTACGGTATTTTTCGATTCGAAATGTCAAAGTGTCTCATGGTACTAATTAGTCGTCGTACGAATCGAAAGTTTAGATTACGCATCGAAACTAGACGCTAGCGAGTAACGTTTTGTAGTTGTTTTCGGAGTATATCGGCACCATGAGTACGACGAATTTGACAGCTCGAACTTGCGAGAATCGAAATCTACTCGAAGCGCGTTAGCTGGATCTCGAAGGAAGTTTACTATTGTATGTTTTCGATAGCCACTCATGGTAAACGTACAGGACCACAACACTCACCAGCAGGACCACAACACCACATACTTGCAAAGCAAGTAGCGCTGGGTGTTATTAAGTTTGCGAGGATTTAGAAACACGTCTGCATATTTTTGTCTGTTCGCACAATCAATCTTGAATCATCATTTTTAGGGTTCCGTAGCCAAAATGGCAAAAACGGAACCCTTATAGTTTCGTCATGTCCGTCTGTCCGTCTGTCCGTCTGTCCGTCTGTCCGTCTGTCCGTCTGTCCGTCTGTCCGTATGTCACAGGCATTTTACTCGAAAACTGTAAGGTGTATTTGAATAAAATTTTGAGGATAGGTGTATTTTGTTAGCCGCTACAAAGTTTTGTAATTAAAATTACTAAAAAAAATTTTTTTAGGGGTGTACTCCATACATAAAACTAAAAGTCAAAAAAAATTTTTTCATCGTGAGCCCACGTGTGGTACATGAATCGATAGGCCTTTCAAAATAAATATAAGGTTTCTCGAAAATTTTTTTGATTAAGTGAATACAGTCAGAGATAATCGCCCCGAAAGTCACTAAAATTCTGTCCCCCCCCTCTAATTTTTGAACGGTGTATTTTAAAAATATGAAAAAATTCATGGATACAGCGCTTATTAAGTTCATTCACCGAAAATTGTTTTGAACAAGATCGGATGAAAGGTTTCCGAGATATTGCTGAAAAACTGCCTTCCTCAAAGAAAAGGACTTAAGTGCCGTAAGATTTCTATGACGATACGACCTTTTTAATAGGCACGGAACCCTTCGTTTTGCGTGGTCCGACACGCACTTGGCCGGTTTTTCATTATTATGCTAACCAGCCATCATGTGTACAGTATATATTTTTGGACTGTAATCTAGTCATAAGTGTCTACTCGTATGTATTTCTTTGTTCATTTGGATTACTGTCAGTTTTATGTACATTTTGAAATAAATAAAATAAAATAAATGTTACACCCACGGGCGTGATCACAATATTACATTAATCTTTCTAAATATTAGTGTGATTTCATGCATATTTTTGTTGTTGTCTTGCCTTCCGATATTAAACTTGGCTACGCCCGTCGGACCGACGCCAGTGAGAAAATCTCTTAACTAAGCCTACGCACCTAAGCTGCGTAAACATACCAAAGCACTGAAATCAGGTGTATACCAATATGTCGTCTTCAAGTAAAAATTTACTGGCGTTGTAAAATGCTTTTATTTGGCAGTTTAAGTAGTTTTTAACAACTCTACAATTGAAAGCGCAACCCAAGAAAAAACAAATGTATTATACACTACATATAGACATAGGTACATAAATAAAAAAATAAGATACATACAAAAATATATACTCATACATATTCAATACATACTATCATTATGTGGATGGATTTTAGTCGAATTGTTGTTTAAGCAGGTGCTTGCGGCATCCGCTTCAAAGCAAACTTGCTCGGGGCGTGTCTGATGTTAATATTGTTTAAGATTACTTCAGCTGTATTTCCATAATTATTATGTAAATAGAACTTAACATATCCTACTAATCCTATCCTACTATCCTATTATTAATATTATAAATGCGAAAGTTTAGATGTTTGGATGTTTGTTACTCAATCACGCAAAAACGACTGAACGGATTAAGATGAATTTTGGTTTACAGTCGAGTGTACAGACAACCTTTCAAAAATATATATACATGTGTCTTATGTCAGTAATAATAAAGCCTGTGTTCAGATATTTTTGAAAGGTTGTCTGTATATATATTGGAGAACTCGACTGTACATAATAGTGTATAGCCTGTATTAACATATATAATACTTTTTATCCCGGAAATCATCCCCTAAGGGGAAAAAATGGGGGGCAAAAGTTTGTATGGAGCTACGATATAAACGAGTTCCACGCGGACGAAGTCGCGGGCAGAAACTAGTATATATTAATAATAATAATATTTTATTGACAAAACATAATGTATGTACACACACAGGTAGTAAAGACTGGGAACTTATTATTAGAGGCAAATAACACGTGCCTGATCTAGGCAAAAAAGGACTAAAAATTGAATACAAAATTGAAGGGCTAAAAATGTTTTTCACATGCAAAAAATAATACAATATCATTCTTATTAATTTATCACTTTTATATATAACTAAACACATTTAAATTAGTTCGATTAATGAAGCTAATGTATTCTATAACTAGTTATTCCGTTTATCAAATTAGCTGCGGCTGCACCCGTCACAGAGTGAGCTGCGCCGCGGCGGCAGCCGTCGCGCTGTTAGCCGCACTGTGGCCGCGCTCGACGCTCAATGTAATAATTAGGCGCTGTCACCGGAAACCGACAGCCGGCTCGCTGCACTCCTGTCGATTACTAGCCGATGCATATTGAGAGCGGCTAGCGAGCAATGAGTAGTGCGCTCGCGTGCGTAAATTCCATAATTCGGTATTCATTGCTATGTATAGTACAGTATACGTTGTATGGCTGACCTGTCGAAGTGCCAGTCCACAAAAATCGCCGCAGCGTGCTTCTTAGGCCCTGGGTTTTCTGACCACCCGTCGCCGGCGGCCGGCGACCGACGCATGTCCGCCGCCGACGACGTTCGGATGTTTTGTTCAGGAATGTTTGAGGGTGGTTTCTCTGAAACGCCGCGACCTACCCGCCGCCGGCGTCGTTTCAGAGAACAGCGGACACGCGTCGGTCGCCGGCCGCCGGCGACGGGTGGTCAGAAAACCCAGGGCCTTATTTCTCCATGCGCTGACTCGACGCTCTTGCTATGGACTCATCGGTACAAAGAAGTGCCGTAGCTCTGTTAATGCATATGCCACGCGCATGCCACTCGCATGCGCTGTGAGGTGGTGGCATGCCGCGAACTTATTCATACAAGAAATCACCGTACCTTAGCCGATGGGTGTGTGCAGTAGGTACTGCAGCAGCATGCCTCGTGTCGTACTCACCGGGACTAGGAAGCGGCGCAGCTCTGCGAGCGCGTACGCCACGCGCGCATGCGCCTCGGCGGGCGTGGCGAACGCGCTCACTTCTACGTGGAGTTCCTCGGCGAGATGCGAGAACTTCGGGTCGCCCGACACGCGAAGTTCCTCCTCCTACGCATACGCAAATATGTAATTTGGAACATTGGCGAATAAACAATATAAGTAGGTAATCATAAGAAGACTACACAAACCGTTCGATTTCAAAAACAGCACTTAAATGTATTTATCCGTTTAGGAGCTACGGTGCCACAGAAAGACACACATGTTAAACTTATAATACCTCTCTATCGCTCGCTCATTCTTAATTGAATTGCGTCAGAACTATGTTAATTATTTTATAGATATATCATGTCGGTGGGTGCTCACCTTCTGGCGGTCCTTCATGCAGCCGCGGCCGAGGACGGCCATCTTGCACAGCGTGTCCTCCTGCAGCCGCTTCAGCGAGTTCCCCTTCGGGCCCAGCAGCTTGCTACATGTCGGTGGGTGCTCACCTTCTGGCGGTCCTTCATGCAGCCGCGGCCGAGGACGGCCATCTTGCACAGCGTGTCCTCCTGCAGCCGCTTCAGCGAGTTCCCCTTCGGGCCCAGCAGCTTGCTACATGTCGGTGGGTGCTCACCTTCTGGCGGTCCTTCATGCAGCCGCGGCCGAGGACGGCCATCTTGCACAGCGTGTCCTCCTGCAGCCGCTTCAGCGAGTTCCCCTTCGGGCCCAGCAGCTTGCTACATGTCGGTGGGTGCTCACCTTCTGGCGGTCCTTCATGCAGCCGCGGCCGAGGACGGCCATCTTGCACAGCGTGTCCTCCTGCAGCCGCTTCAGCGAGTTCCCCTTCGGGCCCAGCAGCTTGCTACATGTCGGTGGGTGCTCACCTTCTGGCGGTCCTTCATGGAGCCGCGGCCGAGGACGGCCATCTTGCACAGCGTGTCCTCCTGCAGCCGCTTCAGCGAGTTCCCCTTCGGGCCCAGCAGCTTGCTACATGTCGGTGGGTGCTCACCTTCTGGCGGTCCTTCATGGAGCCGCGGCCGAGGACGGCCATCTTGCACAGCGTGTCCTCCTGCAGCCGCTTCAGCGAGTTCCCCTTCGGGCCCAGCAGCTTGCTACATGTCGGTGGGTGCTCACCTTCTGGCGGTCCTTCATGCAGCCGCGGCCGAGGACGGCCATCTTGCACAGCGTGTCCTCCTGCAGCCGCTTCAGCGAGTTCCCCTTCGGGCCCAGCAGCTTGCTACATGTCGGTGGGTGCTCACCTTCTGGCGGTCCTTCATGGAGCCGCGGCCGAGGACGGCCATCTTGCACAGCGTGTCCTCCTGCAGCCGCTTCAGCGAGTTCCCCTTCGGGCCCAGCAGCTTGCTACATGTCGGTGGGTGCTCACCTTCTGGCGGTGCTTCATGGAGCCGCGGCCGAGGACGGCCATCTTGCACAGCGTGTCCTCCTGCAGCCGCTTCAGCGAGTTCCCCTTCGGGCCCAGCAGCTTGCTACATGTCGGTGGGTGCTCACCTTCTGGCGGTCCTTCATGGAGCCGCGGCCGAGGACGGCCATCTTGCACAGCGTGTCCTCCTGCAGCCGCTTCAGCGAGTTCCCCTTCGGGCCCAGCAGCTTGCTACATGTCGGTGGGTGCTCACCTTCTGGCGGTCCTTCATGGAGCCGCGGCCGAGGACGGCCATCTTGCACAGCGTGTCCTCCTGCCGCCGCTTCAGCGAGTTCCCCTTCGGGCCCAGCAGCTTGCTACATGTCGGTGGGTGCTCACCTTCTGGCGGTCTTTCATGGAGCCGCGGCCGAGGACGGCCATCTTGCACAGCGTGTCCTCCTGCAGCCGCTTCAGCGAGTTCCCCTTCGGGCCCAGCAGCTTGCTACATGTCGGTGGGTGCTCACCTTCTGGCGGTCCTTCATGGAGCCGCGGCCGAGGACGGCCATCTTGCACAGCGTGTCCTCCTGCAGCCGCTTCAGCGAGTTCCCCTTCGAGCCCAGCAGCTTGCTACATGTCGGTGGGTGCTCACCTTCTGGCGGTCCTTCATGGAGCCGCGGCCGAGGACGGCCATCTTGCACAGCGTGTCCTCCTGCAGCCGCTTCAGCGAGTTCCCCTTCGGGCCCAGCAGCTTGCTACATGTCGGTGGGTGCTCACCTTCTGGCGGTCCTTCATGGAGCCGCGGCCGAGGACGGCCATCTTGCACAGCGTGTCCTCCTGCCGCCGCTTCAGCGAGTTCCCCTTCGGGCCCAGCAGCTTGCTACATGTCGGTGGGTGCTCACCTTCTGGCGGTCCTTCATGGAGCCGCGGCCGAGGACGGCCATCTTGCACAGCGTGTCCTCCTGCAGCCGCTTCAGCGAGTTCCCCTTCGGGCCCAGCAGCTTGCTACATGTCGGTGGGTGCTCACCTTCTGGCGGTCCTTCATGGAGCCGCGGCCGAGGACGGCCATCTTGCACAGCGTGTCCTCCTGCAGCCGCTTCAGCGAGTTCCCCTTCGGGCCCAGCAGCTTGCTACATGTCGGTGGGTGCTCACCTTCTGGCGGTCCTTCATGGAGCCGCGGCCGAGGACGGCCATCTTGCACAGCGTGTCCTCCTGCAGCCGCTTCAGCGAGTTCCCCTTCGGGCCCAGCAGCTTGCTACATGTCGGTGGGTGCTCACCTTCTGGCGGTCCTTCATGGAGCCGCGGCCGAGGACGGCCATCTTGCACAGCGTGTCCTCCTGCAGCCGCTTCAGCGAGTTCCCCTTCGGGCCCAGCAGCTTGCCCACGAAGTTGAACTGTCAACAACAAACTACATGTAGTGGAAACGTACACGAATAAAAAGTACACAGCTTAAAATATAAGATCACGTCTATATGTTCATTTTCAGTGTCACTTTTAGTAATAGGCTATTTCACAATTTTATTTAATGTGTTTTAAAATGTTCGTATAGATTCGATAGTCATCTAGTATTTTTATTTCCTCAAAATAATATCTTTATGCAAAGAAATAATGGTTAAAATTTGAACGTTTTATATTCGCGTCAAAAAGGCAGCCATATTATCGTGACGTCATAAGAACAGAAACCACAGACTACCTACTCCGACTACTAAGAAACGCGCAGAAACGTGGAAACTTCAAATGTTGTTTACAACGAAAACTTGTTTTTGCATTTGCTATACTGACGTCACTCACGTTTTCGGTCACGTGACATTCAGATTTCATAATAAAACTAAGATTTTAATTTTCAAATTAAACAAAATTTTATATTTTTTATAACAAAATTGTGTTATATTCGTAATTCTTATGGCAATATATAAAAAATACTTTGATAATTTAATTTTGATAGATGAAAGCACCCTATTTTCAAATAGATGTAACTAAGTATTAATTTATAGTCTAGTATTAGCTCTGTGAGCTGTACGACTCAAAGCCTCTTTTTTTACAAATTTAAGTACTATTTTTGTTTTTGAATTTTCGGAAAAAAAATCTACAGTAAAAACTATACAATAACGACCTGTAGAGGAGAACAGGCTAACAGCCGGAAATCCGGACATACGATAGAGTTTTGACCCCAGCTGAAACGGAGAACTACGTTCGCTTCGCTCGCCCGTCCAATTAAACTCATGAACTTCAAATTGTATAGATAAAGACGAGAACTGCTTGGTTTCTAACCTAGCAGTCAGCATTGTCTAAACAAGAAAACACAATCGATCTTGTAACAAATTGAGTAGCTGGCAGCAAATCACTGAGTTTGTACCGGACAGACGAAGTAATTCACTCCGCGCGAATCTGTACCAATTTACAAAATAGCTGAAGCTCGCGTCGCTGCTCGCCCAATCTCGGGACAAGTGCTTCCAATCAGTTGAGACTGTCTAGTCCGATCCTGAAACCGGACGCCGGTCATTTCGCCGGACCCGCGCCGGACCGCGCTGAGAATTATTCACGGAGAGGAAATATCAGCGCCCTTGTTTGAGAATTCAATTTGCCGAGCCTGTATCAATAATGTGACCGTCAGAAATCATATTTTTTTAGGATTCCGTAGCCTAAATGACAAAAACGGAACCCTTACAGTTTCGTCATGTCCGTCTGTCCGTATGTCTCAGGCATTTTACTCGAAACTATAAGGTGTATTTGAATTAAATTAAAAAAAAAATATCGTGGGACAATTCACACCAATTGATCTAGTCCCAAACTAGGCAAAGCCTGTACTATGGGTACTAGACAACGGATAAACATACATATATAGATACATACATACTTAAATAGATATTAAACATCCAAGACTCGAGAACAAACATTCGTATTCATCATACAAATATCTGCCCCGACCGGGGATCGAACCCGGGACCTCAAGCTTCATAGTCAGGTTCTCTAACCACTAGGCTATTCGGTCGTTTTACTCAAAAACTATAAGGTGTATTTAAATAAAATTTTGAGGGTAGGTGTATTTTGTTAGCCGCTACATAGTTCTGTAATGAAATTACTATATCATTTTTTTAGGGCGGGCACAGATTATATAAGGGCGGGTGCTCTAGATACATGTAACTGCAACTGAAAAAAAATAAAAAATCGGCCAAGTGCGTGTGCGTAAGATTTCTGTGACGATACGACCTTTTTAATAGGCACGGAACCCTTCGTTTTGCGTGGTCCGACACGCACTTGGCCGGTTTTTTAAGGTTCAGTTAGTAAGGTAGCACAGTGCTGACCCCACTGTGGATTGTATTTGTTTATTTGACTTTTTGACTGTCTTAAATAAAATGTAACAATTTCACAAAATAACTAAGTATGTGAAATACTAGTAAAGTAAGCTGCCATTCCAGATTGTCTTATTGCGAGGGTTAGCCGGTGTTCTCACAGCACACCTGAGTAATGCCAGAAACCGTTAATCGTCCGATTCCTTTCTCCCTGTCTCACTTAGCCGATGGAAAAGAACCTTGATTGGTGGTAAATAACATACATACATATAATCACGCCTCTTTCCCAGAGGGGTAGGCAGAGATCACGGATCTCCATTTGCTACGATCCTGACAAACCACTTTCGCTTCACTCACCTTCATAACATTTCTCATACATGCTCGTCGGTGTAGGGTACTTTTGACCTGGCCTTTTTGTAACATTTCTCCAATTTGATCAGAGAAAGTTAGCCTAGGTCTTCCCCTTCCAACTTGCCCTTCCACTCCTTTTATATACACTCTCTTCGTTAATCTTCTCTCATCCATCTTCTCTACATGCTAAATAAGGTACAATTATATATGCCTGCCCCTGGATAAGTAGGCAATTGAAAGTGAAACTTGAATGAAATTTAAAATGTTGATATTTTCCTTTGGAATTGGCGAAACCCTCAGTAGAACATGATCTTATATTTTCAATGAGTAGCCGTGTCCTGAACACACAACAATCGAAGCCACACCGCGGGGCAAGTCAGCAAATACTCGGTGACTGTTTATGTTTGTCTTCGCGAAGTGGCTCGCTCCTCGGTAGCGAGTGACCATTCAATAAAACGAATATTGAATTGGTAACTTGTGTTCCGCACTTACACATTTGATTACGCGTAAACTAGGGCAATGATGATACTGAATGCAATTCAAATTCTATTTCAATTTCATTTTATTGTGCTGATTTTCGCGAAGCTAAAACACCATTAACTTGATTGGATTTATACCAACCGAAAAGAGACACAATACAATAGGTATGTACGACAACAATACAAATCTGGCGGCACGGCAGTGCCCCCGCCAAGTCGAGCAAAAAAAAGCGGCACGGCCATACCATCCTTTTCTCGAAGCAATTCAGGCCATTTTCGACCCCCCTATAATTTCGTTGTGGATAAAACAAGAAACCTGAATTTTCAGTAACTAATCAGGCATTATATAAACACGGAATATTTAAAATTTCAGTCAATTTGAACCAGTAGTTTAAGAATGACAACTTGTTAAAGTTTCTAAATTTTGTCACTCACTGACTGACTGACTGACTCACCGATCATCAAAAGTCCAAGGCACTTCTAGCAGACATAGAAGCTTCAAATTTAGAATACAAATAGAGTTTAATGTCTTAATCATGGGAAAACCTAAATCTGGGGGCACGGCAGTGCCCCCGCCAAGTCGAGCAAAAAAAAGCGGCACGGCCGTACCATCCTTTTCTCGAAGCAATTCAGACTCTACAAAAAGAAGTGAGATGCCATCAAAAACATCCTGTAAAAAAACCCAAGTCTCGCAGCTCAGTCTTTCTACCGTAAAAAGTTGTGAGATCCATGTAATACCAAATCGGTTAATCTATTTAGTCTCTACTTAAAGGACCTTCTGTCTTAAGTTATTACATAAGTTATTATCATGCCAATATTAAAAATATTTTACGTTTTAAACAAATAGATCGACTTAGTTACACAAATAGTTGTAGTGGCCGGCTCGCGGGCACTGCCCTCGCAAATGTTGTGTCATGAAGCCCCGTGGACGTGGCTCACTTGTTTGCAGTGACTGCACTCAACTAGGATATGGCAAGTAACAAAGTGGCCGCGCCGAGAGCCCCCGTGTCTCGCGCGAGTAAGTACTGTAACACCATTTGATACACACGATTCGCATCCTACCTACATTCAATTATGTCTACAGGGTGGAAAGTTAAAACGGGGCAGTAAGGGCAGCTACTAGATCCCTTGCCGCCACGCAAAAATGGCGTTAGGATTTCATTCCTAACTTTTTAAGTGATGGCAATCTACATTCACAGATTTTTGAAAAAAAGTACAGTCAGCGAGAAAATCATCAATTTTGACGATATTTTTTTTTAATGCCATTCGATCCCATTCCTATTAAGGATCAAAATACTCTTTGGGACCGACTAAGGTTTGACTACTAGAACGCCCAGAAATCAAAGAAAACTTTTTCCATACAGTGAGTATGGGAATCCCAAAGTGCAAGTAGTCCTTTAGTTAGACGATCATCAAATTGTATGGAGATGGAGAATTTCATTTAGATTAGAAATGAGAGAATTCATTCCATTGTTAAAAAAAAAACGCATTCCCGTATTCATAAACGTTACTATGTGTACAGTAGGTACTCACGAGCGGACAGGTGCTGTAAAACCCTTACCTTAGTAAATTTTAAGTTTCGAACAGAATTTCTGAATACGGATGTTAGTATTCTTTTTACAAACTTTTTACAGAAAAAAACTGGCCGTCATTAAATAAAACTCATTGAAAACAAATTGGAATGTGAAAAGTACGTGTCAGATGTACCCCCCGAGTGACTGGCCGCGTCGAGAGCTGCTCAAACAGCCGCCGGCGCTGAGCACACACTCTCACACACACACACACACACACCGTGCAGGCTCCTATAAAGTTGGCACTCTAAAGTGAGCTACAACTTGCATGCACAATGGAAGGGTTAAGAGCCCGTGAGGATATCTGAGCACCGCTAGGCTATAATAGGATTATTTTGCGACTATAATCGTTATCGGGGGCAATTACAGCAATTAACGACACGGGGTGGGAGGAGGAGGGGGAGGGGGGGGGGGGGGGGGGCACGACAATTACTTCGCCAAGCGCATTTGTGTTGGATCATTATAAGTCCATTTACCCTAGTTGGTAGTGCTTATTGTTAGGTTACGTTATATTGTCTATTAATAATTGCAGCTGTTAAATTACTAATATTACTTTTAATTAGTTCATATTCATTTATTTACTTTAACCGTGCTGGCAATTCAGCGACGGCTAGTGTCTCAGTGGCTGTGAGAGACGTTTTAAAAAAAACCGGCCAAGTGCGAGTCGGACTCGCGCACGGAGGGTTACCATTATCTGTAAAAACGGCGTATCGGCGTAAAAAAAGTGTATATTGTAGATTATTATTAGGTACAGTAAGGGAAATGTATTCACGTACCACCGTAGAACCCTGTCGCAATAAGGTGACATATCACTCGAGTTTGAGTGACGGCGGCCTGTCAATTGCGACAGGGTTCTACAGTGGTACGTGAATACATTTCCCTTACTGTACCTACCTACTTTGTTCTCGACTGTTCGTTGCTCAAATAGCCCGTAGTAGAGACTTGGACCGTGATACCTACCTATGCTATTCTACGCGAGGCGAGCTGAAGTTGGTCACAACTGCACTTCAACTCTCATGCCGGAGAAACTTTGGATGAAGGGATTAGGTAACAGCCCGTGAAGATACTTAAGAGCTGGCTGTGAATTACGTTCGCTATGCACCCAGTTACATATATTATAAGAGAAATTGTTCAGTTTAAACCATTAAAGATGTTCTAGTTTTTCGAAACTGCGCGCATAGCGAAAACTGCATTCGGCAGCAACTACATATTGGGAACTTTTCATTCAGTCAGCTGAGAATCGTACAAAGTGTTCAATTTGAGGCGAGGGGTCGTCTGTGGGCTTATTATCGCGGGATAACGCTGATGGCATCCATCAATGCGGGCATTTACCCTAATGCCGCTCGAGATCACTCGGCGACGAGGCTGTAACGTGCCGTTGGACTTGCTCCTACAGTATGAACAATGGGGTTGGAACGCAGTCACGCTGAACAATCAATAACTTCAGATGCGTCTAAAGTAGGGCCCTTTCATATTATACAGGGTGTGTTGTAAAGCGTGTGCCAAACGACTAGGGTAGGTGGGTAAAAGTCCTTACAACACATTTGGGGTAAATTAATATTTTTCCCGCCCACGGTATTTATAAAAAAAAACAAATTTTATTTGTTTCAAAATCTTATCATAAATCGTTACCATCTTTTTTACACGAGCTGGCAATAGTACATTTCGATGCTAGTGCGGAAAGTATGTCATTACGTCAGGAGTACCGAGATATCGGGACGAGTGAAGAATGACATTTCCACACGTGTATCGAACGACGTTTTTTAATACAGTTGCGAAAAAATAAGAAAAACAACAAGTAAGGAATTCGAAACTTTTATATTATTCATTCTGTAACATCATTTTAATACAGTTGAAAAAAAATTAAGATTAAATACCCTTTATATACAGTTTATTACAGTTCTTTATTATTTATTTTTTATTGACATAATAATTAATGGTACAATTTGTACAAGGAAAAGGAAAAAGCACTAGTGCGCGAAAACCAACTTTCCGCAGCTAAACAGCTACGTAAAGTAGCACTTTTTGAGCAACTGTATTAAAAATATTTTTATGCGTTTTTGACTGAAAACTTAACTTTATTGCAATATTGATTAAAGAAAAAATATGAGCCGTTAAATTGTAAGTATACCGAAAATAAAAATCTACAAGGTCAACAACTTCATGACTTCAGTGTCCATAACGTTGTAAAATCTAGAACATGAGGGTTATTTTTGAATTTAATTTATTCAACTGCATATGGTGACTGAATGAAACTAGGGTTCAGCAGTCAAAACGTTTGCTACTTGTCCGAGCGTGGCACGTGCTCGCGCCACACGCCCCGTGTTACCCCCCGCCCCCGCTCACACGGAGACATCCGATTATTTGCGGGAACGCGTTCACACACAAGCATCTAGACACGCGGCAGCGTGTCCAGCCAAGTTCAAAGCCAAAAGGAACTGGCGACGCAGCAGCCGTGTTACTATTACACGAACCATTTGGAGCCACTTTTGACTTCTATCATAGAAACATGAAATTTGGTATATGTATTAAAACCCCTTATCGAAATTTGATTTGGCTAGTTTTTACATACAAGATATCTGATATTTGGCTAATCAATTTATCATCTTTATGTTATTACGTGAGTAACTGTTTATATATTGTAAGGTAATATTTCACTCCTAGAAAAATTTGGCTTGCTTGTAAAAACTAGCCAAGACAAGTCTTGAGCATCAATTTATCCTAAGTTATCTGCTTTGTGTAAATAATTCGAGTGTTCAAATTTAAGAAGTTATACTTTTATAAAGCAAACATTGTTGTAGTAGAAAAAATAAGAATTTGTAAGTTCTTAAAAATACATTTATTTTAGGATTACCTATTGAACTTGGCACCCATTTAGATCTCAATTCTTTTGTCGGCGAAGTTAACAACCACGCATATTCTTAATATTGAACTTGGCTCCCATTTTCACATTAACGTTTTTGGTGGGATTGCTTATTACCGGGTCCTGCAACCGTATGCTTGTGTGAACGCGTGCATTGAAATACTGTTGCCACTAAATCGGATGCTACAAAAAACAGATCACGCAAAGAATCGGATATCTCCGTGTGAACGCGCTCTTACTCCGAGACTGGAGGCCAATCTGGCTCGACATTCCGCAGCTCAATATGGTATCATTGTGGAATGAGTGATTCGAAACGCAAGAACGAAGGAATGAGCAGCAGATAAATTATGTCGAGTGATATGTACGGCTATGAAAGAGAGAGAGCTATATAATGCGGCTTTTGAATGAGAATCGGGGCCGTTCTTCTGCCATCCGGGTTGCACGAGAAGGGATATCTGTACAAGACGTGGGTGTAATTTTCCTTTATGCCTAGAATATCAATATGGTCTGACACGTTAGGTCAGCTCGCGTGGCTGCAAGTGCGAGCAACACTTTGTTGTCTATTATACCGCGGGCGGTGCAAGACGCTGAGCACATCATGAACAACTGCCCACTGAGCCAATATGACTGCAGTCCATCAGACGGTTCACCCTCGACAGTGGCGTAATGCAAAATTGGAAAATCCTATTATAGTATACGACTAATGTTAATTAAATGCTATCATCATCATCATCATCATCATATCAGCCCAAAGACGTCCACTGCTGGACATCGGCCTCCCACAAAGAGTGCCACAATGACCGGTCCTGCGCCACCCGCATCCAGCGGACTCCAGCGACCTTTACCGGGTCATCAGTCCACCTTGTGGGGGCCTACCCACGCCGCGCCTTCCGGTACGTGGTCGCCACTCAAGAACCTTTCCGCCCCAACGGCCATCGGTTCTACGAGCAATGTGCCCCGCCCACTGCCACTTAAGTTTAGCGATTCGGAGGGCTATATCGGTTACCTTGGTTCTGCTGCGGATAGCCTCATTTCTGATGCGATCACGCAGAGATACTCCCAGCATAGCCCTCTCCATTGCCCTTTGGGTGACTTTGAGCCTTCTTATAAGGCTCATAGTAAGCGACCACGTTTCCGTGCCATACTTCATCACTGGCAACACACACTGGTCAAAGATTAAATGCTATACGAATAAATAAATGATCTGTTATCAATGATAACTTATCATAATACAATGAAAAATGTATAGTCAAATTGACCTCGCAGGATGAGCCGTCAGCATTCACCGCGCTTTGTGAATCGTGTTTTGAAAAGAAGAGTTTCCCATTGTAGTTGTCGGGAGTCGGGACTACTCGGGACCTCCGTCCCTATTAGTTCCGCGTGAGGTTACATTGTGAAGGGAGGCGCAGTTGGCGATTTTGTTAAATATGAGAATTGTATTGTGCGCGAATTTTTCCCAATTCTACAGATGTCTAATTCTACAGATTCCCATGTCTACAGATTCCCAATTCTATAGATTCTCATGTCTACAAATTCCGAATTCTACAGATTCTCATATCTACAGATTCCCGATCCTTCAGATTCTCATGTCTACAGATTCCCAATTCTACAGATTCTCATGTCTACAGATTCCCAATTCTACAGATTTTCATATCTACAGATTCCCAATTCTACAGATTTTCATGTCTACAGATTCCCGATTCTACAGATTCACACCTTAAGGGTCTTCTACGGCAATCGAGGGTCGGGAGTCGGGAATGTAAGAGAATTATATAAAAAACGACGTTCCACCACCTTGAAAAAATCACACTTGTATGTGTCTATATTTTGCGATAGTTATACTAGAATTGGGAATCCGCAGAATTGGAAATCTGTAGAATATGGAATTTGTAGAATTGGGAATCTGTAGAATTGGTAATCTGTAGAATTGGTAATCTGTAGAATTGGGAATCTGTAGAATTGGTAATCTGTAGAATTGGGAATCTGTAGAATTGGTAATCTGTAGAATTGGGAATCTGTAGAATCAGAAATATGTAGAATTGGGAATATGTGGAATTGGGAATCCGTAGAATTGGGAATCTGTAGAATTGGAAATCTGTAGAATTGCAAATCTGTAATAGAAATCTGTAGAGTTGGGAAAAATTCTTGTGCGCGTTAGGGCCCGGGCACACGGCGTCTTTCGAGCGTCGTCGTCTAGTAAACGCCCGCACAGCGCCGACGCAACGTTCACGTTGCGACGCCGCGACGCCAGTGCCGTCTTTCGAACGCCCGGCGTCGACGCGTCGTCAATGGCATTGTGGCGCTGCGCGGCCGCCTCGTCGACGCTGCGCGGGCGTTTACTAGACACTGACGTTCGAAAGAAGCCACTGCCATCGCGGCGTCGCAACGTGAACGTTGCGTCAGCGCTGCGTGGGCGTTTACTAGACACTGACGTTCGAAAGAAGCCACTGGCATCGCGGCGTCGCAACGTGAACGTTGCGTTGGCGCTGCGCGGGCGTTTACTAGACACTGACGTTTGAAAGAAGCCACTGGTATCGCGGCGTCGCAACGTGAACGTTGCGTTGGCGCTGCGCGGGCGTTTACTAGACACTGACGTTTGAAAGAAGCCACTGGCATCGCGGCGTCGCAACGTGAACGTTGCGTCGGCGCTGCGCGGGAGTTTACTAGACACTGACGTTCGAAAGAAGCCATTGGCATCGCGGCGTCGCAACGTGAACGTTGCGTCGGCGCTGCGCGGGCGTTTACTAGACACTGACGTTCGAAAGAAGCCATTGGCATCGCGGCGTCGCAACGTGAACGTTGCGTCGGCGCTGCGCGGGCGTTTACTAGACACTGACGTTCGAAAGAAGCCACTGGCATCGCGGCGTCGCAACGTGAACGTTGCGTTGGCGCTGCGCGGGCGTTTACTAGACACTGACGTTTGAAAGAAGCCACTGGCATCGCGGCGTCGCAACGTGAACGTTGCGTTGGCGCTGCGCGGGCGTTTACTAGACACTGACGTTTGAAAGAAGCCACTGGCATCGCGGCGTCGCAACGTGAACGTTGCGTCGGCGCTGCGCGGGCGTTTACTAGACACTGACGTTCGAAAGAAGCCATTGGCATCGCGGCGTCGCAACGTGAACGTTGCGTCGGCGCTGCGCGGGCGTTTACTAGACACTGACGTTCGAAAGAAGCCATTGGCATCGCGGCGTCGCAACGTGAACGTTGCGTCGGCGCTGCGCGGGCGTTTACTAGACACTGACGTTCGAAAGAAGCCACTGGCATCGCGGCGTCGCAACGTGAACGTTGCGTCAGCGCTGCGTGGGCGTTTACTAGACACTGACGTTCGAAAGAAGCCATTGGCATCGCGGCGTCGCAACGTGAACGTTGCGTCGGCGCTGCGCGGGCGTTTACTAGACACTGACGTTCGAAAGAAGCCATTGGCATCGCGGCGTCGCAACGTGAACGTTGCGTCGGCGCTGCGCGGGCGTTTACTAGACACTGACGTTCGAAAGAAGCCATTGGCATCGCGGCGTCGCAACGTGAACGTTGCGTCGGCGCTGCGCGGGCGTTTACTAGACACTGACGTTCGAAAGAAGCCATTGGCATCACGGCGTCGCAACGTGAACGTTGCGTCGGCGCTGCGCGGGCGTTTACTAGACACTGACGTTCGAAAGAAGCCACTGGCATCGCGGCGTCGCAACGTGAACGTTGCGTCGGCGCTGCGCGGGCGTTTACTAGACACTGACGTTCGAAAGAAGCCACTGGCATCGCGGCGTCGCAACGTGAACGTTGCGTCGGCGCTGCGCGGGCGTTTACTAGACACTGACGTTCGAAAGAAGCCATTGGCATCGCGGCGTCGCAACGTGAACGTTGCGTCGGCGCTGCGCGGGCGTTTACTAGACACTGACGTTCGAAAGAAGCCACTGGCATCGCGGCGTCGCAACGTGAACGTTGCGTCGGCGCTGCGCGGGCGTTTACTAGACACTGACGTTCGAAAGAAGCCACTGGCATCGCGGCGTCGCAACGTGAACGTTGCGTCGGCGCTGCGCGGGCGTTTACTAGACACTGACGTTCGAAAGAAGCCACTGGCATCGCGGCGTCGCAACGTGAACGTTGCGTCAGCGCTGCGTGGGCGTTTACTAGACACTGACGTTCGAAAGAAGCCACTGGCATCGCGGCGTCGCAACGTGAACGTTGCGTTGGCGCTGCGCGGGCGTTTACTAGACACTGACGTTTGAAAGAAGCCACTGGCATCGCGGCGTCGCAACGTGAACGTTGCGTTGGCGCTGCGCGGGCGTTTACTAGACACTGACGTTTGAAAGAAGCCACTGGCATCGCGGCGTCGCAACGTGAACGTTGCGTCGGCGCTGCGCGGGCGTTTACTAGACACTGACGTTCGAAAGAAGCCATTGGCATCGCGGCGTCGCAACGTGAACGTTGCGTCGGCGCTGCGCGGGCGTTTACTAGACACTGACGTTCGAAAGAAGCCATTGGCATCGCGGCGTCGCAACGTGAACGTTGCGTCGGCGCTGCGCGGGCGTTTACTAGACACTGACGTTCGAAAGAAGCCACTGGCATCGCGGCGTCGCAACGTGAACGTTGCGTCAGCGCTGCGTGGGCGTTTACTAGACACTGACGTTCGAAAGAAGCCATTGGCATCGCGGCGTCGCAACGTGAACGTTGCGTCGGCGCTGCGCGGGCGTTTACTAGACACTGACGTTCGAAAGAAGCCATTGGCATCGCGGCGTCGCAACGTGAACGTTGCGTCGGCGCTGCGCGGGCGTTTACTAGACACTGACGTTCGAAAGAAGCCATTGGCATCGCGGCGTCGCAACGTGAACGTTGCGTCGGCGCTGCGCGGGCGTTTACTAGACACTGACGTTCGAAAGAAGCCATTGGCATCGCGGCGTCGCAACGTGAACGTTGCGTCGGCGCTGCGCGGGCGTTTACTAGACACTGACGTTCGAAAGAAGCCACTGGCATCGCGGCGTCGCAACGTGAACGTTGCGTCGGCGCTGCGCGGGCGTTTACTAGACACTGACGTTCGAAAGAAGCCACTGGCATCGCGGCGTCGCAACGTGAACGTTGCGTCGGCGCTGCGCGGGCGTTTACTAGACACTGACGTTCGAAAGAAGCCATTGGCATCGCGGCGTCGCAACGTGAACGTTGCGTCGGCGCTGCGCGGGCGTTTACTAGACACTGACGTTCGAAAGAAGCCACTGGCATCGCGGCGTCGCAACGTGAACGTTGCGTCGGCGCTGCGCGGGCGTTTACTAGACACTGACGTTCGAAAGAAGCCACTGGCATCGCGGCGTCGCAACGTGAACGTTGCGTCGGCGCTGCGCGGGCGTTTACTAGACACTGACGTTCGAAAGAAGCCACTGGCATCGCGGCGTCGCAACGTGAACGTTGCGTCAGCGCTGCGTGGGCGTTTACTAGACACTGACGTTCGAAAGAAGCCACTGGCATCGCGGCGTCGCAACGTGAACGTTGCGTCGGCGCTGCGCGGGCGTTTACTAGACACTGACGTTCGAAAGAAGCCACTGGCATCGCGGCGTCGCAACGTGAACGTTGCGTCAGCGCTGCGTGGGCGTTTACTAGACACTGACGTTCGAAAGAAGCCACTGGCATCGCGGCGTCGCAACGTGAACGTTGCGTCAGCGCTGCGTGGGCGTTTACTAGACACTGACGTTCGAAAGAAGCCACTGGCATCGCGGCGTCGCAACGTGAACGTTGCGTCAGCGCTGCGTGGGCGTTTACTAGACACTGACGTTCGAAAGAAGCCACTGGCATCGCGGCGTCGCAACGTGAACGTTGCGTCAGCGCTGCGTGGGCGTTTACTAGACACTGACGTTCGAAAGAAGCCACTGGCATCGCGGCGTCGCAACGTGAACGTTGCGTCGGCGCTGCGCGGGCGTTTACTAGACGACGACGCTCGAAAGACGCTAAGGATGCCCGGGCCCGTGTAGACTGATGAAGTCTTGTCATAGAATAAACTGAAGTGTAAGGGAGGGTGAATCATATTCACCAGAGGTGTGTCGGGATGTGTTTTCATAATACCTACATATTTGACACCTAGCTGTCAAACTTACCTACGAGATTTTAAATATTCAGGGTTATTGGTAATTCATCGTATTCTCGTGGTTTTAGGAGAGTTTCATTGCTTTCTTGGATCATATACTTAATGAATTTTGCAAAAGCGAAACATAAATACCTAATTATAGAATAGAATAGAATAGAAGATAATTTATTTCAGTATAAGTACACAAAAACACAGTAAGTAATACAATTACAAAAAAAGAAAAAAAAAATGAAGCAAAGGAAGAACTTATCAGCTATATACTAATTACTAACTTATACTGAAAAGGGTGAACACTCAGCATAATGCCGGGTGCTACTAGCGAGTACCCGACGCTGGTCTTCCGTGATCACCAGTAGGGAGCGTAGTTGCGCGTAGCTGCTAATTGAATCCCACAAATACTGGTGCTAAAATTTACGACAGTAGGTACGAAGTGGAGATGAAGCAAGTGAGATTTAATAAGAGAATAAATATTGTAATGGTATGGGAAATTTAATAATATATACATTTATATATATATATATATACATATATAATGGGATATATATAATGGGATAATTGGCAAGTATGATGAAGAGATGTAAAAAGAAGGAGTGAAGGTTCCATTACCGGGATGTTCGTTTTTGCTCAGTGAGTATGTATCTTTTTAAATTGGCTTTAAATGATTGCAGAGAAGTAGCTTTCTTATAAGGTGGCGGTATGTTGTTCCAGCATTTTGTGGCAGTGTACTTAAAACTGCCACGAAATGCTGCAGTTTTGTGTTTGGGGCACATGAGAAGAGTACACACTCTTTGGCGTTGCAGAAACCTGAGCTTGTCATGCAGGTAACGAGGTCCTTGAGTCTTCACAATCCCAAACAGTAAGCAAGCAAAGTGCAGGGAGCGCCGAGACTCCATGTTCATTAAATCGCTTCCGTTAAGATATGGAGTCACGTGAGTTCTTGGGGGGATTATAAAACAAAAACGAGCACACGCATTTTGCACACGCTGGATTATTTTCTTAGTTTGAGATAAGAGGCAGGGGCCTATAACTGTGTCAGCATAATTAAGTTTTGAAAGTATAAGAGATTCGCATAGAGTTATTCTGAGGTCGATGGATAAGTAGTTGCGAACTTGGTATAAAACCTTAAGCCTATAGAAACAGTTCTTAGCTATATCACAAACATGATTATGGAATCTCAAGTTTTCGTCCATAACAACCCCTAGGTTTTTCGCTTCTGTAACTTGTTCAATGATATCATTACTTATTTTCAGCCGTGGATTATACTCCTGGATTTTATGTCGTTGTTTTTTTAAGCCTAAAACCATAAACTTCGTTTTTTTGGGATTTAAAACTAGGTTATTGCGTAAACACCAATCGGCTATACGATCCAGGTCCTGATTAATGGCGTCCACTGCAAATGATGTTTCACTGGGCTTACATGGCAAATACAGTTG
This sequence comes from Epinotia nisella, assembly GCA_932294315.1. Lineage (NCBI taxonomy): Eukaryota > Metazoa > Arthropoda > Insecta > Lepidoptera > Tortricidae > Epinotia > Epinotia nisella. Next base: position 2,350,448 of record OW028693.1, read on the forward strand.
TAGATCGTCGGCATAAATATGATAGCTACAGTTCCTTAAACAGTGTACTATATCCGCGCTGTACAGAATGAATAATATTGGTCCTAATATTGATCCTTGAGGGACCCCACGAGGAACAGGTGAAGCCACAGAACAAGTAATTCACTTTTAAATGTTGTCTTGAAAATGTCAGATGCTGTTTCTTTTTCTTTTGACCATACATGACACAACAATTAATTAATTAAAAGAAAAAAAGACTTACACATAAGAAAGTACGGCACACAACTAGTTACCCTTAGGGTGGTCTCTAGTGTGTCCAGCTGAGCCGAGAGACAGGGATCTTACTTAGGGATCAGTGTCTCCGCTCCGCTGCGGCAAAGGGAGCCTCTAGGAGGTAGTTCGGATGTGTGTGACCTAGACTGACCTTGGGATGGTCCCTGACGGGCACGGCGACGCGCACGCACAGCTTGACGGGCTTGTCACGCGTGATGTCCAGCAGCCGCCGCTCGCCGCGCCACTCGCCTGCAACAACCGACCAACACGTCAGACACAACACAATCACGGTTACGGTACGGGTAATATTCAACCGCGCTGAGTTTCGGAATGGGATAGCTGTCAATTCATTCGCATTACGACGGAATTATGTGGCAAAACTGTCACCTCCAATTCCATTCCAAACTAATCGCTGTCGAATGTACAAAGCAAGCCTGTGACATCGTACGCGCCTCTAACGTATTGAGAACGCCACATAGTTGGTTGGTGTGATCCTGTTCCACATTCAGGTACCTATCTAGTTATCTACTCGCGAGCATAAACAAGAGCGCACTAATCAATACAATATCAGTTCATCCTCAATAGGTCAGCGGCACATCCCAGATTCCCCAGGGAGACCAGTATTGAATCATGTATCAAAGCAGCGATAACAAGTGTCCGTAATGTTGGCACTACATTCCCGAGCTCTAATTGGCCGCATTATGTCCGGGAACTCCATCATCCAACTAATACTTAGGTGCGATGAATGGTCCGGTTAATGACGGACCTATGCAAATGCCAGGTTAACTCGGTTTCAAAAACTGGCCGGTGCATGTCGGGGCTGCATAAACTCGCTGCCATAATGCTACACAGGATCATTACATTCAGTTCTGATATCCGCAGCCTAGTTATTAATGTGACCGTACCTAAACTTTTCCGGAACCTAATGTTAGCTTTTTCCTTATGAAAGTGTATAATTCATTCATGTGTACCAATACAACGGCTATACGTTTTTGTTATCACATATTAGCTTGTTAACCAAATGTTTAACAGAGTACCAACATTACCAATTGTAAAATAAGTGGAATAATATCAGTTATGTTTAAGTCCGCCTAAACGCGCCAAAAGCGCGTTTATGCTAAATATCTTTTATCTGTAAAAAAGTTGTGGTGAGCTGTCAATGTCATGTTGGAGAATAAAAGTTTCGTTGTGATTTTATACGAGTAAATTATATTAAAAGTGTGCCAAGATACAGTTGTTTGCTTCAAATACCATTCCGAAGACCTCAAGACGTTGGCTCGAGGGATGAGCCAACACTAAGGTAAGGTTTGCGGCATAAATTCAAGGTTCAAGGTTTTTAGGGGAAAACAACATTCATATTTGCGAAAATCAAGTATATATAAAGTATATACGGTAATCTGTGTGGGCAGAAATCGTTCTGCAAGCTATAAGATAAAGCGAGATAGTAGCAAAGCAGTTACTTAGTAGAGATTAGAGATATACGATCTCGCTCTATATTACAGCTAAAGCGAAGATTGCTGTGCGCCACGAAGGACGGTCTTTGCACATTTGCAGTTGTTGCAGACGACGATTCAGTACCGAATTATGTATAATCTTATGTAAACATATCGCCCCAATATTTAAATACCGTATTGCTGTATAGCGTGAAAACAGATCTTTATGCATTCCGCTCACCGCGTCGCTTCCATTATGGGGATTTATGTAAAACTAGCTTTTGCCCGCGGCTTCGCCCGCGTACTAAGAGTAATGTTAACCGTCTACAAAAAAGGTGCATCTCAGTTTCAGTCTTTTATATATTTAGATCGACTCTACATAGACTCTGCATATCGAACATAGACTCTACATATCGAATCTACATATCGACTCTACATATCGACTATAAATATGGAATCTACATATCAACTCTACATATCGACTCTACATATCGACTCTACATATCGACTCTACATATCGACTCTACATATCGACTCTACATATCGGCTCTACATATCGACTCTACATATCTGGACCCCCATATAAAATTTCACCCCCTCTTTTAAGGGGTTGGGTACAGATTTCCAAAAAAAAATGATGCACGATTTTTTTGTTAGTCACAAATAGTACGCATACCAATTTTTAGCTTTCTACCTTGAAAATTGCGGAATGCTCCATACAAACTTCCACCCCCCAATTTGGGGAAGTGGGGGGTTAGAAAGAGACAAAAAGTAGCCTATGTCACTCTCCATCCCTTCAACTATCTCCACTTAAAAAATCACGTCAATTCGACGCCCCGTTTTGCCGTGAAAGACGGACAAACAAACAAACAAACAAACAAACAAACAAACAAACAAACACATACACTTTCCCATTTATAATATTAGTATGGATGTACCGCAAAAACCGGGATCGCGTTTGAAAGTCAAATCTTGACATAGTTTTTAAATTCCGCTGCAGAAATTCATCATTTGAATATCTCGCTCGAGTGCCAATTAGCATGCGCTTTAATGAAGGTGCCGGAAACCATGCAAAAATACGTGTACATTATATCTGTGTAATCGAGTCGAGAGCCCCGCGCCGCGCCGAATAATCGCAGTGTTAATAAAATACACAAATAAAGACGTAGGTTCATGTTTTTAACCCCAGACGCATAGAGAGGGGTATTATAAGTTTAACGTGTCTGTGTATCTGTATGTGGTATCATAGCTCCCAAACGGATGGACCGATTTGAATGCGGTTTTTTTGTGTCATAGATAATTTTAACCCGAGTGTTATTAGCTACGTTTCAACAAAATTAGTTCAGCCGTTTTTGAGATATTGTTACCTGTAAAACGCATAGATGCTTGAAGTTTTAAGCATTTATTGGACCGTGTGTGGAATGGAATAAAATGTTTCTGGAAAATAAAACTCTCGCTTCTGCCACTTATTTCAACATTTATCAAACTAAATAGGTTCTGGATATTACATATCATACTCACAAAACAAAAAATGCGTGATCATTCAATTATTTTAAACCTACTTAACGAGGGGATGGAGATTGAGCACCGAGTTCAAATACTTGCTTTTCAAGTAGGCCTCAACGGGAGTCATGGGCTCTTAAACATGGCTACACTTTAAATAAGATGAAGAAATTATTACTTTATTACTTGTTCCAAGCACATTTTTACATTTTTTTATGATCCCGTACTACAAAAACCGGACGAGTGCGAGTTCAACTCGCGTGGTGAGGGTTCCGTATGTAATCTAAATTTCGTAAGTGTTTTTGAATACTCAAACTTCTTATAGGTTTTCCTGTAATCTTTAGGCAAGGAACTATTTTCCATATTTTTTTCAGAATTTTAATCCTAGTAGTTTCGGAGATAAGGGGGGGGGGGGGTGGTCAATTTTCGTCTTTTTTCCTAAATTACTTCAAATCTGTTTTTGCTAAAATTATAAAAAATAATATATCTGAGATGCTTACAACAACTCCTTTCATTTGATATGTCACACAATACAGTTAGCGAAACTTTTTTTTAAAGTTTCCAGTTTACCCCCCTAAAGTGGCCCCCTTGTTCAGAATTCATTAATTTACTTTACGCGTCCATCTTTGGGTCACCAATTTACATATGTGTACCAAATTTCAACTCAATCGGTCCAGTAGTTTCGGAGCAAATCGGCTGTGACAGACGGACAGACAGACAACCGAGTGATCCTATAAGGGTTCCGTTTTTTACTTTTGAGGTATCGGAACCCTAAAAACGATCCCAAATGGAGCGGCTCTGTCTGCCCGCCTGTCACAGTGAGCTCAATTACGTTGTCTCATATCATAATTACGACGAGATCTCATATTACGTTGGGATAAGCGCAAGTTTCTACGGAACCCTTGATGCACGAATCAGGCTCGATTTAAATTCTTTATTTATTAATATTATGTTAAACTTTTAATTTATATTTAAATCAAATATTAAGATATCATACGAATTTTGTCTGTAAATATTTATCCGACGAAGTGATCTCTCGAGCCTTCCGCTGCATTCCGTCGTCTTCAAACATTAATGAAAAGTGAACAAAGATGGAATCTCGGAGCACACGGACGAGGAGCTGGTAGGTATAATTGATGAGTGATGTATGTCTACTCCTTTGTCTCTGTGTGTCTTTTGTGTAGTGAATAAATGTCTTCTTTTCTTTTCTTTTCTTCTCTTTATGAGGGCCACAGGGGTCGTCTGAAGGGCGCTTAGGGGTAAGTCCGTCTGCGGCGGCCAGGGGGCAGGTCAAAGGGCTGAGGGCCGCCGATGTTTAAGGAAACAAGAATTTTCATCACTTACTTAGTTGCTCAATTTTAATATAATACAACACAAAGCAAAGCAAAAGCATTTGCGATATAGAACGACTTGGTAAAGCGAGTGCAAGAGGCGATTCGACATTGTTTTTAGGGTTCCGTACCTCAAAAGAAAAAAAAACGGAACCCTTATAGGATCACTGCTTTGTCTGTGTGAGGTGTGCAATAAAGAGTATTTGTATTGTATTGTATTGATCACTCGTGCGTCTGTCTGTCCGTCTGTCACCGCCGATTTGCTCCCTAACTACTGGACCGATTGAGTTGAAATTTGCTAAACATATATATAAGTTGGTGACCCAAAGATGGACGCGTAAAGTAAATTAATGAATTCTGAACAAGGGGGCCACTTTTGGGAGTAAACTGGAAAATTAAAAAAAAATGCATTTTTTTTTAGTTGTGACATATCAAATGAAAGGGGTTGTTGTAAGCAAGCATTTCAGATATGCTTTTTTTATAATTTTAGCAAAAACAGATTTTGAAGTAATTTAGGAAATAAAACGAAAATTGACCATCCCCCCCTTATCTCCAAAACTACTGGGCTTAAAATTCTGACAAAAATATGGAAAATAGTGCGTTGCTTAAAGATTACAGGAAAACCTATAAGAAGTTTGAGTATTCAAAGTAACGGGAAAATTTTCAATATATACGGAACCCTCACCACGCGAGTTGAACTCGCACTTGTCCGGTTTTTCACAGTTGGTGGCGATCCAAGTCTATGACATGGCTATGGCATAACAAAATCACATTTGCCTCACGTCCATTTCAATTTTTAATGTACTTGAATTACCAAACAATTTTTCCCTACGTGATATCGATAGGTATCACTGGCTAATGAAAAATGCCCTGTCACGCATCTCAATAGCACGACACGGTTCTCAGTCACGAGCTCTCATCGAAACGAGTCCAAATGCGCCGCCGGTGAGATAGGTAGAACTACTAGAACCTCGTCCCTGCACCGGGCATTAACCCTACCCGAGTACACCTATCGCGGGTTAGTTGGCGACACCGCTCATAACCGCATTATCGCGCCTACAGCTTCCGCTGTACGGCGGTGTATGGCGCGGTGCGCACGCGGCGCTTCCGGCGCGATAACGCAGGAGCGGAAACCGCCCGCCCGCCTTAACGCGCCGCGTTACGCTCGCTAGCCTTCAGTGCAGGGAAGTCGCACCTGTTTAGACAAGAATGTCTTCCTGTTACCTTTTAATAAGTAAATAGTGCGTAAGGTAGAAGTACTAGTGCCCGACATGTCAACAGAAAATACTTATTTGAATCACGATATTATGCTCATTTAAGATGTATTAAACAGTTTCATACGGTTTGGGAGACGAGGTATTTACTCAAGTTACTGATATGGAATCTTATAAAAAATCCTGATAATATAAGAATTAGGTAATCAATCCGAATGTACGAGTAAATGGCAGGCGGTTATGCTGGCAGTCCCAATAGATGTCATTTCAGTACAAATGTCATGAATGACAGATTGACATTTATTGGGACTTGAAGGTTTAACTCATTGTCCCAATTGATGGCAGCTGGTTTTAACAAATATGTTCATAACTTATAAATAAGTTATTTGTCTTGAAATTGTGATAAGAAATATTGAAGTCACTAACATTTAGTAACTTAAAAATGATGTCGTGATCAATCTTAGTTTATTATTCGCTAGTTAAATTATATTCGTCGAGTACTAGTACCGCGTCGGGCACTAGTACTTATTTCTGACCGTATCTGGGACTACAGGTGTGGTATTAATTGACTAAATAAGATATAGTTTGTAAGATTCTTAGGTTTAGGTAGTTTTTTTAGGTCTTTATGCTTTATCTGTTGGTACTCTATGTGTACCCCATGTATATTTGTTTATGTGACTGTTTTTTTTTTTTAAAGATATCTGTGTAGGCAGTATGTACTAAAGAAGTCTAGACAATATTTGTCTAGGCTGTGTCTAAAAAGTGATACAAAGCACCCGCGTAAACTCATTTTTGCTAAAGAAAAATCTTTACGAACTGTTCGTGTTCAGGGATGCCTTTACATCTATAGACAAACGCAAATATTATTTTTTGTAAATCATACAATATTCTTCACTCCTTTTCACGATAGGAATTCTTGATTAAACTTATCTTAGCTCGCAGTGTTTATCCGGAAATTCGAACGATCGATGCGATTCCCCGCTATCCGAGTAGGGAGAGATGAGGGATGGCTTCATCAATGGATTGTGTACCTATCCGTATAATGCACGATATTAGGGTGAAACGGTTTGAACTTCCGGTAGCGGAACAGACCGCGGAATTCAATTGTATAGTTCCTGCGAAGAGAACTCGGAAAACCGACAAATTCGATGGATTGGCTTTGAACGCAAAACGTCAATAATTACCGTTGACACTGGATCCAATGATTAAACTTATGTATGTACAGTCGCCATCTAATACTCTTAAGCAGTCAAAGTGGCCAAATAGTTCAGTACACCAAATATAGTGTACCGAACCAAATATAACTGTTTGGCTACTTTAGTTGCTACAAAATATTTGACGCTAAGTGTACCTTTGATTTTTTCACTTTTGTCCTTTGGCTTATGCGTGGCATTAGATGTGCCAATTACTTCGTGAGGGTCGAACGCATCGTACGCGCGTCAGGAAATCTAAATGTCACTTTTTATAAGGAAAAAAAACCGGCCAAGTGCGTGTCGGACCACGCAAAACGAAGGGTTCCGTGCCTATTAAAAAGGTCGTATCGTCACATAAATTTTACGGCACTTACGTCCTTTTCTTTGAGTTCCAGTTTTTCAGCAATATCTCGAAAACCTCTGAACCGATCTTGTTCAAAACAATTTTCGGTGAATGAAATTAATAAGCCCTATGTCCATGAATTTTTCCATATTTTTAAAATACACCGTTCAAAAATTAGAGGGGGGGGGACAGAATTTTAGTGACTTTCGGGGCGATTATCTCCGACCCTATTCACTTAATCAAAAAAATGCTAAAAAACCTTATATTTATTTTGAAAGGCCTATCGATTGATGTGTCACACGGGGGGTCACATTGAAAAATTTTTTTTTGACTTTTAGTTTTATGTATGGAGTGCACCCCTAAAAATTTTTTTTTTGTCATTTTAATTACAAAAGTATGTAGCGGCTAACAAAATACACCTATCCTCAAAATTTTATTCAAATACACCTAATAGTTTTCGAGTAAAATGCCTGTGACATACGGACAGACGGACAGACGGACAGACGGACAGACGGACATGACGAAACTATAAGGGTTCCGTTTCCATTTTGGCTACGGAACCCTAAAAATGACAGTTCAATTGTTGTAACGCGCGTTCGAAACGTTACGTGATTACCCCTCTGATTAAGCCGAGGGTCCGCTCGGCTACTTAAACATTTTCCATTTCTGTGTTTGGTTCCTATGTTTTTTGCAATTAAGTACTTGTATACCTTGCACGGTACTCAATTTCACTCAAAGTCAAAGTCAAAAAGTCAAAGTGATTTATTCTTCAATTTAGGCATATTAGCACCTATGAATGTCGATAAACTACTACCGGTTCGGAAAGAAAACGTCTGACTCGAGAAGAACCGGCGTAAAAAACTCGGCGAGGTGTCATTTTTTAAAACAGTATACAATATATCACTTCAGTATCACAGTATTATAAATTTTTAAAATAACATTGCTACAGTAGTAAGACTATTTATTTTGCGACAGATTTCTAGTGCAGGATTTTATCGCTGCCAAATATCCCTATCCATGGTGAAATCGTTTATCTTATAATATGCTTTTGAAATAAGTGTCTGTTTTACGACAGATTTGAATTTAGAGTCAGTAAATTCGGTAATGTGTTTTGGAATTTTATTGTACAATTTCCCAAGAATGACTTTTTCGCCTTTACTAGCCTGTAAAAAGTTGTTTTGAGCTTCCCTGCGCTTCTGGTAACCTTGGGCCTATCAGTGTTTGTTGGGTAGTTGTATAAATTCTTCCTAACATACATTATTATTTCAAATACGTATAGCGACGGCAGTGTTAGAATATCTGTTTGCTTGAAGAATTCTCTTAACGCGACCCGAGGTTATAAATCTCTTCTCACAATCAAACCATAGGTAATAAAAAATATTTGTAAACCCAATGATGTAATATAAAAAAGAGGTAGATAGGTTATACGCGCTCGAAAAATGGCACACTAAAATTGAGTCAATTGGCACAGTTTGCCTCAGTTTCGAGACGTCAATGGAAACGTTAGCTGTCAGATTTGGTGGCCATTTTTAAACACGGAATTTCGTATAGACAACATATCTACCTCTTTTTTATATTACATCATTGTGTAAACCCTCCAAATGTTTAAAGTAACCGTAGATCACGCATAAAAGCACTCCATCGTCTGGGTGTCTCCCTTGATTTTAGTTCAATCCGCAGTGTACCTGTCCCCTCCTCGAAGTGGTCGATGCATTGACAGCGGACGAGGGTCACGGGTCGGGAATGACAGCTGTCAAACGGAGATTTAACCGGCGCGTTGTGGCCGTTCCTCGCGAGTCCAGTGTGATTATTAGGCGCGCTATCCATAGGTACTCGGCGCAGACCGCGGGTTTACAGGCATAGATACCGATTGATAATGTCTGACAAAACGACAGGTTTTATAGCTTTATATTTTGTTAGCTTTTTTTACTCATAGTTTTTTGCTACAAAACATTATTTTTTTCCATTTTAGGAAGTGATACTGCTTGACCCATTCGTTAAGTTAAGTTAATTCGTATGTTTTATATGTTTCTCTTGTTTATTTTATTGTTTAATATGTGTGTCCTGTGTGTTTGTGAATGTATCTTTCTTTCTTTCTAAAGTTGGATTTGTTTAGTAACAATCCCGAAACAATTGCGCGAAAGCATTTTTCAGGTGTCCTTACTCCGAAAACCCACTCGAGTGAATGAGCTATCGTCGAAGATTAATATCGATAAACATTAATTTAAAAGTACAGTAGACTGGATGCAACTATATACCTAGCAATTAGACTCCTCAGGAGTTATCCAGCTGGCTCTGACCAGGCAGGGCTGTTATTCGCTACGCGCAAATGCGGCTCACCCCGCCGGTCACCCGTTAGGAAACTAGACCTCTACCTACGCTTAGTTACTACGCATCGCGGTGTCAAGATATATTTGTGGGTGAGCGTTGAGGCGAGCTTAAACAAGTTACAGAATAGGGGGGCTGTATAGGTATTGTAACCCGGCCATCGCCGCCGCCGCCGCTCGGTGCATCCATCGTTTAAATTCCTGCCGCGTCTGCGGTAAATAATTAACGAATGGTCTCCACCGACTACGGAAATGATTAACCGGCTGCTAGTAGGTAAGTTAAGTAAGACTAGCTAACTGTAGTCACATATGAAATGACACGCCTCATTTTACCTGTTAGTGAATTATTTCCGGCATAAAACGGGACGACCGAATAGCCTAGTGGTTAGAGAACCTGACTATGAAGCTTGAGGTCCCGGGTTCGATCCCCGGTCGGGGCAGATATTTGTATGATGAATACGAATGTTTGTTCTGGAATCTTGGATGTTTAATATCTATTTAAGTATGTATTTATCTATGTAAGTATGTCTAGTACTCATAGTACAGGCTTTGCCTAGTTTGGGACTAGATCAATTGGCGTGAATTGTCCCACTGTATTTATTATTATAAATAAAAAAAACCGGACAAGCGCGAGTAAGACTCGCCCACCGAGGGTTCCGAACAAAATTACAAATGTATAGATTTAAGATTTTTCGTTGTACTTGTACTTGCAAAATTTCATAGTTCTAGGTCAACGCAAACTAAACTATAAATTTTGATTCCCTTGACAGTGTCCAAATATACGTTTATTGCGACATAAACGAACATAATTTTTTTACGTTTACTTAGAAGTTTTATTTATTCAAAGCTTCAAAGGACTGTAGACTTGAGTATAATTACGGTTTTAATTTGAACTCGATACCTCCACACGTTCCCGAGATAAAGGGTCTTGACAGACAGACATACGGACAGACGGACAACAAAGTGATCCTGTAAGAGTTCCGTTTGTTCCTTTTGAGGAACGGAACCCTAAAAACCGCTGGGGCTCAACTTATTTCCATAATATACTTATTTTGTATAATATAAGTTCATCTAAATCGGTTCAGCGTGAAAAGATAAAATATGAGTAAGCATTAGAGGATTGCAAAGTCATAAAATTTTCTAAAAGGAAAGGCTATTAACTGACTTGTCTTTAAGTGAAATTTCACTACTTTTTACGGCAGCAACTTAACGAGGTTTGGCACTTATATTTTACAAAACATCATATTTCGGGGATGCTTATTGTGTAACCGTCTAACAAAGTGTTTTCTCATCTAAAAGCAAAAACGACACGGTTTGCCGTTTAGCAGAAACAACCGCTTCAACCCTGCGGGCCGCGGCCGGTAGACGGCGACCACCAAATATTTTTTCACGCCACTGCTCGGAAATGTGGCAAAAGATGGTCAGAATTCAGGCTTCAAAGCTGGGGCTAGTTGGACGTCGCACGAACAGGCCATCTATGACTTCAAACTGTCCAACAATGTTATTGTTGGACAGTTTGAACAGCAATCGACCAATCACAGGGCACCGCGCGCGGTCGGCCAGCGTGCGTGCGCCCGTTCCCCCTCCTCCGCGCCGGCGCGAGGCAAGCGAGCCTGTTTAGTATTATGATCTTCAATTAGATACTTAATTTTGATTTTAAATTACAATTATTTGCAATTTCCTCGCAGTAGGCGTGAAAAGCACTATGTTAAGCCTCGGCCGAAAGGGCAATAGCTGGACTCGTACTAACGAACTAACTCGTCCATCTATTGCTTACTTTCTAGCCTCCTCAACAATGTACTATAGTTGCACGTTTTGACGCGGAATGTTTACAAAAGTGGTTAAATCGTTTATGTATTTGCAACCTTATGTAAGTACTTATTTCTAAGATACAAAGGACCCAAGAAGGGCGTAGCAACGTGGTTCTTTTAAATTGCATTAAAGCTAAGTTAAGTTAAGAGAGAGTGCCCAGCATAGCTTTTCATATAGCCTAGAACAGATAGAAACGATAACAACATAAAAACAAAGTTATAACCGACTTTAATTTAGTACTACTCCACCAAGCCGCATGAATATATTTCCACAATCTTCCTTACCACTCTACCACGTAAACTGCTTTCCGAGAGCAAATGCGTTGATCATTACAGACGAAAACCACATCGCTGCATGTGGGCCGATAATAGAAAATACCGAAATTACTACATGCGTGCCTAATGTTCCCTCAATTCCTTATGGTTCCTATCATCCAACTGGAGTTTTGATAACAATGAGACCATCCTGGAAATATATACACTTTAAAATGAAAAATAATAATTGTACGAATCGGTTCATAAATGGCAAATAATAGAGTTTTCAATAGCAGTCCACGCTATCGCTTCGTTAGGTGCTTCCCACGATCTGAGAGAGCAATTTTTTTATTTGAGCATAAAGTAATATGTGCATTATCTACATGTCATGTCAATAACAATTTGTTAAAAAATAAGAAATTACATTAAAAACATAACATCCTAGTGTTATGATATGGCTTATAAACATAGTTCAAAATGATGTATGGCTTGTTAAATATTCTGATACTGTTTAAATGGCATGTTTCCTGAAATAATTGGATGTTTTCTTTTTAAAACTATGAATGTTGTTATTTGAAAAGGTAATTTGTTGTACACATGCTATTATAATTGACAGGCGATGATGGAATGGGTTCCGTGAGAGCGTCCGCTGGAAACGATGATATACAACGGTACGAGTAGGTTATTCAACGGCAGCGCAAGCGATTTTAGGCGTTTTGAGCAACAGAGAACGTATTTTGGACGTAAACAAAACATTACCGTCTCAATTCATGCACGCAAATCATGTTTGTGAAAGTAGGGCACACTGATGTTGGTATGGGATGGATATTGAATTTAAATGGGATACTCAGGTACAAAAGATAAATCCGAAATATCAATTATGTTCTGAGAAAAACACGATAATTGAAACCTCGTTAATCCATGTAGGTATTCAAGTTTGCTGTCGCACAAGTTTTAGATAATCGTTGCAGGCTTAGGCAATTACATATCAACAAAATGGGTATCACCAAGAATTTGCAACAATAAGCGAAATAAATCCCAGCAATAACTTACGATCGTGATAGCAATGTCAAATGAAGGACCAGGTACATACACCGAGTGCGCGCTATTAGGTAGGAACGCGACGTGGGCCGGCGGGCGGTGGGCGGGCATCCTTCGGGGAATGCAGCTGCGGGCAGTCGGTGCACCTCCGAACAGATCGATACAATACAACTACCGGTAGGTGCGCTGCGGTTGACCAGGCGACGAGTATTCCCAGAGGCAGCCGGTTCCTGCAGCCTAATTAGTGACCGATTCGGGCACCGCCGGTCAGTTTAACGGCCCAACTATACACTGGGTTTTGAACATTTGCTGGACTTCTTTGGAGTGACACTAGAGCCCTATTACATTTGGCACGAAGCTAGTTCTGAGATTTTAATGCGCCGTTGCGACATCGCTCACGCTACGCAGATGGAGCGTAGCGCGAGCGATCTGTCTCACGTTATCTCTCGCTTGCACTACGTTGCGGCGAAACGATCTTGATCCGAGGCGCTGGCGCTACAGCATTATAAAATAGGTATGAGATACACACGTAATTGTTCAAACCGTTTCATTGATAATCAATAACGTATTTATATATTCACATACACATATACCTACGTCTAAATGTGGACCAACGAATTACCTTTGATTTATCAAGTCAAAATGTTATCTTTTCGACTCAAAATTTTGACCCGAAACTTTGTAGCTTTAAAAGTTAAATTTATATATAATATATAAATTTAAAATTGCGGACAAATTTATCAAGACTGAGTAATAACTATTGATAATACGTATATAAGAAAGGATCACGCAGGAATATTATTTCCGGTTGTTCTAATCTTGCTGGTACTATTTTGACGGAATTGTATTTAGTAAAATAAATAATTCTTACATTAAGTACCTAGGCCCTGGGCGACCGAGCTCTGTTCGGGTGAAAATAGAGAAAATACGGAGAAAACGACATGAGACCTAGCTAGATCGATTTCTCGCCCCCGTAAACCCCTACATTCCAAATTTCATCGATATCGTTAGAGCCGTTTCCGAGAACGTGATTGCAAATACAAAATACAAATAGCTTATTTCTTAAAAACAGCCTATTATAATTATGCTGATAATATAGGTATATACAAATATTGCTCGTTTAACAGTATAGGATAGACGAAACTTACAAAAATATATGAAACATATCAACCTACAACCCATTATTGTTATTTTAAATTACATAAAGACCAAAACAATTACGCAGTTTGGCTGTATAAAACTGTGACATCAGGTACAGTCAGCATCAAAGTAGCTACGCAAACGAAGACGTCAAAAGTCTTTATTAAAAGGGAATAAGAGCTTTTGACGTCTTCGATTGCGTAGTTACTTTTGATGCTGACTGTACTAGGCTATTTTTCCTACTAATTTTATATATTCATACTCCAGAGTAGGTACAGACTTTATTGTTTTGTAAGATCTTGTGGGCTTTGAAGATCTGTAAAAAAATATTTATTTACTAAGGTATTAAGGAAGCTACGACGGTAGCCTAGTGGTTCAGGCTTGCGGCTGTCAAACGGTGGTCGTGGGTTCGAATCACTGCGCGTACTAATGAGTTTTGCGGAAATTATGTACAGAACTTATGTATGTTTGATTTATTTGGGTCGTTCTTCTTTTTTACCGACAATGAACCGAGGTTTTTCTGTTTTTTTGGTTTTTGAACTATCAAAAATTGTGGTTTTGAAGTGCGATTTAAAAAAAAATGCATAGGTTTCTTCATTAGAACTAATTAAAGTTTCCTTTCTGGCCAATATAAATATTTATTTACGGTTGGTTTCTAAAAAAAAACATGTGACAAAGTGGACTCTTTCAGTGGGGACAACATTTTGTTTTACCACTCTGTCACGGCATTCTACGAAAAAAAAACATTAAAAAAAATGCTAGATAGAGACAGTGAAATATTAAATATCACTAATTAATAAAATAATATGGACGTTCATTCGAACATTATAAAACCGTAAACATCATTACTCAAATGAGATGCCGTAATAAGACGAAGGACAGGCTATTGTCGGTCGAAAAGAAGAACGACCCATTTGTCGTTAGCTTTTCGCTGAGGGAAAAACCTCGTGAGGAAACCTACATACATCTGCGAAGAAATTCAAAGGTGTATGTGAAGTCCCAACTCGCACTGGGCCAGCGTGGGGACTACTGCCCGTTCCATGAAAGGAGGCCTGTGCCCAGCAGTGGGACTTATACAGGGTGATTTTAGGGGTCGTGGAGCAAGGATGACCAAAAGCGAATAAGCTGGTCATACTGAACAACTTTTCCCATGGGACCAACCATGAAATCGCAAAAAAATGAGAGCCAATTAAGAGTCAACTGTGAGTTAATTGAGAGTTAATGTATGGAACAGCTGTTTTTTTTTGGCGATTTCGTGGTCGGTCCCTTGGGAAAAGTTTTTCAGTGTGACCATCTTATTCGCTTTTGGTCATTCTTGCTCCACGACCCCTAAATCACCCTGTATAGGCTGATTTATTTATTTATAAAGGTACTTAACTTAGGCTTAATTGCACTTAATTGCTACCAGTCAACCATAGGGCCAAACAGAGACTTGCAAATATGCATGAAGGGTTAGGTGTGTATAAATTTAAACGAAATAAAATAAACCAAAACTTTTAATGAATCCCCCTAAATCATTATGCCATGTTTTTGGGGCATTCAAGCACGAGGTGGCGTCATATCTCTTTGAAAAGTTCACTATAAACAAGTCTCGTGGAAGCTCTGTCAGTGGGGTAAGGTAAGGTAATGCGTTTGATAAAGCCTTGAAGTTATATTGCTGATTCCCGGGGAACCATCTGCTGCAAATGTGGGATTAAGAGTGAGTTGCACCAAACCGTCTGTGATCGTAAGCGGTGTTCGTTAAAACCTGAATGTATGGAAAGTTTGACAAATGTCCAGGGATCGGAGCCGGTTTTTTCAAAAATCCCCGAAGTAAGTAGTCTAATAATTTGAATTTTTTTAGGCTCTTAATGTAGGACTCTATCGTGTATTTAGGTAGCATATTCGTATTATTAGATTGCCCGATCAAAAATCTAAAAATATAAAAGAAGAAACTGACTGACTGACTGGCTGACTGACTAACTGACTGATCTATCAACGCGCAGCCCAAACCGCTGGTTCTAGAGATTCCAAATTTAGCACGTAGGTTCCTTATAAGGTCTCTAGGGGTGCACTAAGAAAGGAGTTTTCAAAATTCAACCCCTAAGGGGGTGAAATGGGGGTCCAAAGTTTGTATGGGGAAACAAGATTAGTTAGACTATTTCATTCGAAACTTCACATCAGTATTCCTAACAATAAATAAGTAATCATGTGTTTCAGGTTTTTTGAAAATTCAACCCCTAAAAGGGGGGAATGTGGTCACAAAGTCTGAAAATCGACATGGGTATCGTTTCTATGGTTTATCGGGTCGCTGATTACGAAAACAACGATTTTAAAATCCAACATGGCGAAAGTGAAAAAACATCTCCCCTATTGGATGCAATGGGGTTGAAATGTCCAAAATATCAATATGGGTGTTGTTTTTATGGTATTTTGGGAGTTCTGGTTCTAGAGATTCCAAATTTGGCACGTAGGTTCCATATTAGGTTAAGGGGTGCACTAAGAAAGTATTTTTCAAAATTCAACCCCTAAGGGAAAATGAAAAGAGGGTGAAATGGGGGTCCAAAGTTTGTAGGGGGAAACAAGATTAGTTTGATTATTTATTTAGAAACTTCATAGCGATAGTTCTAACAATAAATGAGTAAACACGTGTTTCAGGTTATTTGAGAATTCAACCCCTAAAAGGGGGGAATGTGGTGACAAAGTACGGAAATGGGTATCGTTTCTATGGTTTATCGAATCGCTAATTGGGTCGTTCTTCTTTTCAACCGACAATAGCCTGTCCTTCGTCTTATTACGGCATCTCATTTGAGTAATGATGTTTACGGTTTTATAATGTTCGAATGAACGTCCATATTATTTTATTAATTAGTGATATTTAATATTTCATTTTCTCTATCTAGCATTTTTTTTAATGTTTTTTTTTCGTAGAATGCCGTGACAGAGTGGTAAATTAAAATGTTGTCCCCACTGAAAGAGTCCACTTTGTCACATGTTTTTTTTTAGAAACCAACCGTATATAAATATTTATATTGGCCAGAAAGGAAACTTTAATTAGTTCTAATGAAGAAACCTATGCATTTTTTTTTAAATCGCACTTCAAAACCACAATTTTCGATAGTTCAAAAACCAAAAAAACAGAAAAACCTCGGTTCATTGTCGGTAAAAAAGAAGAAAGACCCAATTACGAAAACAACGATGTTAAAATCCAACATGGCGGACGTGAAAAACCATCTCCCCTGTTGGAGTGCGATAGGGTTGAAATGTCCAAAATATCAATATGGGTGTCGTTTTTATGGTATTTTGGGTTAATTACGAATATGGCATCGATTTTGGAATTTAATATCGTGGACATATATCTAAATATATAATAGAAGAAACTGACTGACTGATAGCTAAAGAAAGATTTGATTTGATTTGATTTGACTGACTGACATATCAACGTACAGCCCAAACCGCTGGTTCTAGAGATTCCAAATTTGGCCCGTAGGTTCCTTAGAAGGTCTAGAGATGCACTAAAAGGATTTTTCAAAATGTATCCCCTAAGGGGGTGAAATGGGGGTCCAAAGTTTGTATGTGGAAACAAGATTAGTTAGACTATTTCATTTGAAACTTCACAGCAGTATTCCTAACGATAAATAAGTAAATACGTGTTTTAGGTTTTTTGAGAATTCAACCCCTAGAAGTGGGGAATGTGGTGACAAAGTCTGAAAATCAACATGGGTATCATTTCTATGGTTTAAAATCCAACATGGCGGACGTGAAATACCATCTCCCCTGTTGGGGTGAGCTGGGGTTGAAATGTCTAAATATCAATATGGGTGTCGTTTTTGTTGTACGTAGGTACGTTTAGTTGCGTAAAGGTATCAATCGTGCAGGTATTCCAACAATAGCAGTTTAAAATAATACATAGTGGTTGCAGTCATTATAGAAGAGAATGCAGGAAAGCAAAGTTTTGCATAATACAGGTGTTCGTAACCAATATTGTGTGATCTGCATGCGTGCCAAAAGCAGAGGTGTAGCTCCAAAAGCTAATAAATGAACAAAAATACCCATATAGCTTGTCGTCTAGTGTGGAGCAAACTATGTTGTTGCAAGTTTTCAACCTTGACAGGAGACGGACATTCGAGTAACTATAAAAATAAAAATACTATACATTTCCCTTATCCAGATGTTCCTTTTCAAAAGATTAGTATGCAAGCCATTTATTTAGAAATTATTACAGCAAAAATTTAAAATAACTGAGACATATTAATCCTCTCTCTCCTCCTTCCTCAATCCTCGTCTCCAGACAAGATAAACAAATAAAAGCTGTGCAAATAAAATAAAAACAAAGGGTTCAAATTTGTCAGGTGTTACCATTAACGGAAATAATGACTGGTTCAAAACCCGGGCCAGCTTCAAATATAATAATAGCTATACCTACCAGAAATGTTGAAATTTCTACAATGACACATGAAGGTCTCATCGTGTTAATTGTTTTAATGTAGTCATCAGATTTCATAGCAACAATATGCTCCACTACATAGTCGCGTTGAGATACACCAGCAGTAATGTTATTCTCTGCATTCCCTTGGTTTCCGAATCTAAAATTTATTTGTATTATATCTATATCTTTAGGTAGGTATTATTCAAACGGGGTAGTGAGGGAAAATGTGAAACTATAAGAGATAAGTAAATTTGTTCTTAGGAGAATTACGAGACCTATTAAAAAAACTGCGTTGAATGATTTCCAAAAAAGCTTCATAGACGGCCGGGAATCGAACCCGGTCAAATCTGTCTAAAAATCGGAGTTCGTTTTTTTTGCGTAAATTAATAGTGCTGAATGTAAGGAACAATTTTATAACCACTATGAAACCCTGCATCGACTGACTGCATCACAGGAAAATGCTGTATTTCATCATTTTAGTTACAGAAAGGGATCTCCCCATACAAAGCTATGCCAGTTAGTATGTATATACCCAAGATTTGATCTTTAAAAAAAAACATATGTAGCATTTTCTTCTTCTTCTGATGAATGTTCAAGCAAGTTTATTTTACCACAATTTACCAAATTTAATAAACATTTATATCAGATAGATAAGATGCTTAAAATTACCTCGATGCTCTCGGTTTTTGCAGGGCTATATCTAATATTCTTTCTTTTACGTTCACGGACGCCTCCGTATTTGTGTTTCGTTTTACCCATTTTACGAGTTTAACGTTGAAACGCAATCAAAGTAACTTTGTTATATTATAATATAATTTAATTTAAAAACAAAGTTTTAACCGACTTCAAATGAGTAGCCAAATTGCTTCAAGTTTGCCTATAAAATTTTAAGAGTTCCCTCGATTCATAAGAATTGGATTTTGGTGACAACGGGACCAATCTGGAAGTATATGCTTTCAAACATAGAAAGAATTTTTCAAATCGGTTCGTAAATTACCGAGTTATCGCGTAACAAACACAGAAAGAAAAAAAAGCAGTCGAATTGAGAACATCCTCCCTTTTTTGAAGTTGGTTAAAAATGATAGTTAAATTGTCCTAACGCGCGTTCGAAACGTTACGTGATTACCCCTTAGTCACAGTACGAGCGAGCGAATTTCAACCAAAATGTAGACTAGTATTTTAAACTTTAAATGCCCAATAGGCCTGTTGCACTAACAAAAATATCTTGCTTCTACCGTAGATTTTTTTTATGCGTTTGCAATTTTTATTAACGTTATTAAATACTAGCTTCCGCCCGCGACTTCCTCTGCGTGGACCCGGGATAAAAACTTATATTTTAATCCAGGCTATAAACTGTCTTCGTGCAAAATTTCATCAAAATCGGTTGAGCCGTTTTAACGTGATCGAGTTACAAACATCTAACATCCAAAGATCTAAACTTTCGCATTTATATAATATTACTAGCTTCCGACCGCGACTTCGTCTGCGTGGACCCGGGATAAAAACTATCCTATATTTTAATCCAGGCTATAAACTATCTTCGTAAAAAATTTCATCCAAATCGGTTAAGCCGTTTAAGCGTGATTGAGTAACAAACATCCAAACATTTATAATATTAGTAGGATTAGTGAACTTTACTGCAAACTATTACCATTTTTTCAGTTTGTCAGAAATCGCTGCAGCTCTTGCAATAGATTAATATTTACTGAGTTCGTTATTCGTACGCCACAGGCCGCAACCCCAAAAACGACAAATAATGTATTAATTATCACGAGCTGATAAAATGGATATCCTTTGTATTTGCAGGCGTCTATGCTATGATGTCTGCTTACCATCAGACAGACCGTACTCTTGTTTACCAACAACGTCTTATTATAAAGACGACCTCAACTAGGTAACATGCATGCAACAAAATGCATGAAAGGCATTGCATTATACTAGGGTTCCGTACCTCAAAATCTCTTATAGGATCACTTTGTTGTATGTCTATCTGTCAAGACTCTAAAGAATATTGCCGCATATTTCTTACATTAGCAACGGAACCAAAAACAAATGAGGTACTTCCAGTTGACCTAGAATTATGAAATTTGGAAAAAAGCAAGGTCTTATATTATAGCA
Organism: Epinotia nisella; assembly: GCA_932294315.1. Taxonomy (NCBI): domain Eukaryota; kingdom Metazoa; phylum Arthropoda; class Insecta; order Lepidoptera; family Tortricidae; genus Epinotia; species Epinotia nisella. The sequence continues at coordinate 2,370,817 of OW028693.1, forward strand.
CAGTAAAGGGAAAAGATTGAAAACTATAAATTTGTTGCTGTATTGCATAAAAATGCTGTTTGAATTTAACCAGCGTAAAGGGTCACCCAGGACGGCAGTAGGTACACACTTCTTGACGAGAGCTCATATTACACTAGATATTTTGCCTAAAATAGTCAAAATAGCTACAAATCACGTGAGTAGGATACGAAACCCTCGCTGCGCGAGTCGGGCTCGCACTTGGCAGGTTATTTGTATTTAGTCTTCCCTGTGGATAAATCAAAGTTTTTAAGGCCTTAAAGTCTAATTATTTATTTGTATCAAAACTGTAAACTATTATTTAGTCCACAGGAAAAAGACGCTTACCTAGTTTTTTTAAACAAACGTAGAAATTATATTTACCAAAACAACGATCATGTCAGAACAGTCGATTCTTTACACGCACACAATAACAATATTTACAGAGCGCTACGCACACTACGATAATGATAAGCATTTAGCGACGTTGCTAGGAGCGCGGAGTCGACTGACATAGGTCCTACCTCGAAGAGCGCTAGCGCGGGTATGAGCGTTAGGCCGCCCGTGGCCGCCGCAGTAAAGCAAAAAGAGGTATTGTTAAATAAATTGTCAAAAATAAATGGTGGTAATTTAAACCTACAAAATGAATGTTTCAGAATAAACAAATACTGAGAATCATTTTTGTATCAGAATTACGTTAAGATAATGCAGGGATTTTGAGAAATTATGACTTGATTTTGACCGTTTTCGGTACAAAATGTAATTTGTTTCTGATTTTTTTTCACAGCCCCTGTCGCAAAAAAATATAGTGGTTTCTTGCTTTGCTTAAACTACAGGGTACTTGTAATTGTAACGTATTTTTTTTTGTGCATAATTTTTAACTGGATTGACCAATTACCGCTCCGAAATGAGGTATCTCAAGAGATTTTGCTGAAACATGCCGCTGAAGAAAAATCATTACTAAATCAGTAAAAAGATTATCGAACACTAGTGTTCCTTAGATTTTAAAGGAGAAATCAAACTATCTTCACCAATTGGTTGTTATGTAAAAAAATGAATGGAAGGTATGTAATTTTGACGATAAAAACTTACAATTACGCTTATTTTTTGTTATAGTCCTCTTAAGTACCGAATTTTCATTAGTAGTAAAGTTAGAGTCGAAGCCTTAGTAACTTAAAATCACAGATAATATAGATAATCATTGATTTAAGAACAATAAGGTCCTTTTTCCAGTTTGTTAAAGTACTGCAAAATAAATAACACAATAAAATTGAGCCACTTATTGATTACAGACAGCATTTTCACTGACAAAGAGGGCGCTTGGGACTCTTGCTACCCTATGAGCTTTTGAGAACTACTAAACTTAATAATGTTTAAATACACGAGGAAGCGCCTTTTCATTGCGAACTAAGTAGTTTGTGTTCATCCATTAACCGTGGGGGGTTCGGGAGTTGACATGCTATTAAGTCAAACAAACAGAAAATACATTTCAAGTTTACTTCCAACGTTGAAAGTGGTCAGAAACCGGACACGTCCACACAATGCGGACCAATTACAGGTGGTGTCCTGCCCGGGCCGGCGGCGACGTCCAATTAGCCGCCATGTTGGATTCTTGGTCGCCATCTTGGAAGCCATCTTGAGAGCTGGACACCGCGGTATTTTTGGTACACCCCTTCAATTAAAATTGAACTGAGATGAGTTTGTTATTTTTACTTGTGCTGTTACTATTATTTTACAATACTGGCTAGCTTGGGCTTGGACTACCGGCGGTCGATGACGACTTTGTGACGAGGTGAAAAAGCGCCGCCACGAAATAGGCGTTCCTCTGATGTTGGCAGCGGCTTCAGTGCCGACATCGTCTCTAATCAGACCCGGGGAGTTAGTGACAATGTTTTATGCGGTCATTATAGGGCTACAAATGTATACCATACGTGGTATACTCCGTGAGCTGTAGAATACGCGTCACTGTCTTTTCTTTTTGGTGTATTAGGTAGATTTTACATTTATATTACTAAATATTTTTCGTTTCGTTACTTATCTATTTTAAATTGTTTTTATAATCTTGATCTCTCTTTTCTCTAATTTAGAGTGAAGTAAACTTAGTTTAACTTTTTAGTAAATTTTTAAGGCCGAGTCGGACAGCAAGGAACAAAGTCAAAGTCAAAGTCAAAGTGATTTATTCTTCAATTTAGGCATATTACATGCACCTATGAATGTCGATAAACTACCACCGGTTCGGAAAGTAAACCTCTGCCTCGAGAAGAACCGGCGTAAAAAACTCGGCGAGGTGTCATTTTTTCAAAACAGTATACAATAAGTATATCATTTCAGTATCACAGTATTATAAAATTTTAAAATTACATTGCTACAGTAGAAAGCCTATTTATTTTACGACAGATTTCTAGTGCAGGATTTTATCGCAAGAACGACTTTTTCACTTTTACTAGCCTGTAAAAAGTTGTTTTGAGCTTCCCTGCGCTTCTGGTAACCTTGGGCCTATCAGTGTTTGTTGGGTCGCCGGAAGACCGTTTTAGGGTTCCGTACTCAACCAGGAACCCTTATAGTTTCGCCATGTCTGTGCGTCCGTCCGTCTGCGGCTTAGCTCAGTGACCGTTACCTACTACTAAATAGAAAACTGTAATTCGGCATGGGTATATAAATCAAATTAAATCAATTATACCTATGTATAATGTTGAAAAACATACACGTAAAGTGAGGATGTAATTTTTTTTCTCGGTAAACCCACGGTGTGGGGTATCGTTGGATAGCTTGTTTAAAAATATTATTTCGCTATTTAGAAATCCGTTTGCGTGATATCGCGTTTTAATGCCCTAATTTTTGTTGGAGTCAAGTGTCGACACGTACTAGGTCGATTTTTTTAAAATTTCAATAAAGTGAATCGACAAATACATTCTACATAATTCTGCTCACAAATTTTCCCGAGAATCGGTTGAAATATACGACCTGTAGAAGAGAAGAGCCGGGTCGACGCCGCACATACGTAAGATTTTTTATAAAAAGTAGGTAACGAATAAGATTGAAACGAGACGTAAGTAATTCAAGTTAATATCCCCCATTCGCGCGATCCCCCATGAGTGCCAATTGCCAAAGTTTCGAACAAGATAACTTTTACGTTTCCCCCAAACGTCGAGCGCCTGCTGCAATATTCAGGGACACTTCACGGATATGGAGCCACCATTCTTGAGCCGCTTTTTACCTCAGAGTTACCCGGTATAATTTGACCATTATTTTTGTAAATATGTATAAGAGAGGTTGACGGAGATTGGGCGGAGAGCCCCCTCGAATGCCCGCATTGTCGGGGCGGGGGGGCTTAGTAACCGTGGACTGCAACCCACGGCGAAGCTAAGAGGCACCCACGGCTGGCCTGTGTGGGCCTGCTGGCTGGCCTGAGGAGGGCGCTCCTAGCGGGCTTGGCTAAGCCAGCTTAGGATGCGTAGGGTAGGGACCGCAGAAGAAGAGGAGTGCCTCCTTATCTTCTGCGGCCGAGGCGGAATCGCAGGGGGAGAGGCGTGTTGGTATAACGGTGCGCCACTCTCCCTACCATATAACCACTCGGGTCACCCCCTGCACCCCGGTGGTATGCGTAACGCATTTCCCCCCCTAAACAAACAAAAAGGTTGGGCGGAGAGTGCATGGCGGCCAAACTGGGGAACCTTCACATTACAAACTGGGGAACCTTTACATTACAAACTGGGGAACCTTCATATTACAAACTGGGGAACCTTCATATTACAAACTGGGGAACCTTCACATTACAAACTGGGGAAATTTCACATTACAAACTGGGGAAACTTCACATTACAAACTGGGTATCCTGTAACCTTCACATTACAGAAGGCCGCCGCCTTGACAATACTCAAATTTAATTCATAATTCAGATATGTCTTCTTCAACTAGGCCTCAAAGCGTCTTTTACATGTCAGAGTTTACAAATATTTGAAAATACGTAGCAATATAGACACAACAGACAACACCGTTGAGAGTGAGGCCCCTGTCCCTTCTAACCAACACACTGACTCCTCTGGTAGCAACACTAGAGGTGTCCATAAACAACTTGCCCGTTTACTATAAGACCGACCGTACACTGGTTTGCCACCAGCGTGGTAGGTACCAATATAAAACGGAGGTCACGTTAGACTGGCCGCAGCCGTGCCTCGTGACCGGCCCCTCGCGTCTGCCGGCTCGCGGTGCGGCGGCGCGCTGCATAACAATAATGCCACCTGAATTATTCACTCGGAGCTCCTTCTTTAAGTGGTTTATGAGAAATAACTGTCTATTTGAATTATACAGAACTTAGGATTAATGAACGAGTTCTATAATGAAACTCTGTACTGATTGCAATCAAACATTTAGCTTTAGGACAAGACGGAACGTGCCAACCTATAAAAACCACACTTGGCTTGCATGGATGGGGCCGAAACTTAAATAAATAAGTTTCTTGATGTCTAATAGCCTTTACCTTATAATTAATGATACTTTAGTAAATTCAGTATCAAACATGATTAGTGGGCATTATGTTTAATCCGGTTCTAGTGTTAAACTCAGGAGCACATTTGAACATTTTTAATACCTGACTTCTTATTTTATTTTTTTATTTTAGTTTTACGCTTAGCTATAATGGCTTTTTTACTTTTCGAACGAGGGAGCGAAGCGGAAGAAGTTCTATGCTTCAGCTTGAGCCGAAAATCGTTTGTATGTCCAGATGTCCCGCTTTCCCGATGTTCTCCTCAACCGATTCTCGTGAAATTTCGTGAGCAGGTTCGTTAATTATGTCCTATAATTCATTCCATGTAAAAATAGACCTAGTCTCGTAACTCTTCACCGTAAAAAGTTGTGAGATATTTCGTAGAGCCAAGTCAGGCATTCTTACGAGTATTCATCTTTATTTGCTTGCTAAATAAAATTTTGTGACTTGGCAATCACACACTACATACATTTAGGTAAGCCTTATTGAGCTTACTATAGGGCTAGTTCGATTTGTGTAAGAATGTCCCCCCTAATATTTATTTATTTATTTATGCAAAAATTGATAAGTGCAGTAAAGTGGTGTGATCCTAGACTGACTGGCGCGAGTTCTACAGCTCACAGGGCCAGTATATGTACTATTACTAACATTTACCTGGATCGGGTTGTGACGCAATTCGTCTATTCAACTGACGACCATTAACGCGTCCAAATACAAATTCAAATAATATCCGACAAAAAAATGAATGAACTTCCTATGAAATGAAAGTGCCATAACTACCCCGCGACTAATTCACCTGCTCCCCGCGCCGGCGCAATGGAGTGGCAGCTATGACAGCTATGAAGGATAGCCGCCGGGTCGAGCGGTGTGCCCGCGCCGCGCCGCGGCCTCCATGTGGCTGCCAACAATTCCATTCCAAAATGGAGTGTTCTACGGAGATTACCAGAAGCGCAGGGAAGCTCAAAACAACTTTTTACAGGCAAGAAAAAGCGAAAAAGTCGTTCTTGGGAAATCGTATAAAATTCTACAATAAAATTCCAAAACACATTACCGGACTTACTGACTCTAAATTCAAATCTGTCGTAAAACGGACACTTATTTCAAAAGCGTATTATAAGATAAACGATTATCATGGATAGGGATATTTGGCAGCGATAAAATCCTGCATTAGAAATCTATTGCAAAATAAATAGGCTTTCTACTGTAGCAATGTAATTTTAAAATTTTATAATACACTGATACTGAAATGAAATGATATATTGTATACTGTTTTGAAAAAATGACACCTCGCCGAGTTTTTTACGCCGGTTCTTCTCGAGGCAGAGGTTTTCTTTCCGAACCGGTGGTAGTTTATCGACATTCATAGGTGCATGTAATATGCCTAAATTGATGAATAAATCACTTTGACTTTGACTTTGACACCTCGGGGAACGCAGTGTGGGTCTGTGGGTCGCCCGCCGGCTAGCACGGCTGGCATAACACCGCGCGTGAAATATATAATAGCCTATAATGTAAGTACCTCTTTCTAATTAGAACCCTTAGCGAGGGTAGTTTGTAGTTTATCTCGCACGCGGTCTTGTGCAGCTGTGCGGACGCAAGCTGGCGTGACGAGATGTATGTAGTAGAGCGAGAATTGATGCATTAAGCAGAGGACTGGGTACGGACTTTGTGGCCTATGTTCAGCAGCGGAGTGTGCGGTGGGCTGATCATGATGAATGATGATGGTAAATGTTGATGATGATAATGATGAATTCAATTCCGATCCCATCTCTGAATATCACTCCGTCCTATTCACACGCTTGACTATGCGTTAAAGCTAAAGGAAGACCTTGAATACTCACATACATATCATTTCGACACGTCAAAGACACGTTCTGGAATTGGAACCCTGATGGGCTATACTTACAACGCTAACACGTGTCTTGGTTTGGTAGCTTGCGTTCTTACGCCTGGGTAGGAGCGAGAACGCTGTTACCAATACAGTGTACATTGATTTAGTTTTATAGGAATAGAGGCCGCTCTTGAAAGCAATGGGTCCGATACGTCAGTGTCGTGATTTATTGATGAGAGATGGGAAATGGTACAAGGATATTGACAGCGTGAGTGATTCTGGTGGGGCGCAATTGAGAAGGTTCACGTAATGACCTTTTTGATTGACTACTTTTTTCAAACAACAAATCCTGCTATTTAGAGAACATTAATCTATAATTAACTGAGAAATATAGTATCCTACTAAAAGATTATAATTAACATTAACTAAGATAAATTAAAACTAAGTTAAATCTAAAAAACCGGCCAAGTGCGTGTCGGACCACGCAAAACGAAGGGTTCCGTGCCTATTAAAAAGGTCGTATCTTCACAGAAATTTTACGGCACTTACGTCCTTTTCTTTGAGGAAGGCAGTTTTTCAGCAATATCTCGAAAACCTCCGAACCGATCTTGTTCAAAACAATTTTCGGCGAATGAAATTAATAAGCCCTATGTCCATGAATTTTTCCATATTTTTAAAATACACCGTTCAAAAATTAGAGGGGGGGGGACAGAATTTTAGTGACTTTCGGGGCGATTATCTCCGACCCTATTCACTTAATCAAAAAAAATGCTAAGAAACCTTATATTTATTTTGAATGGCCTATCGATTGATGTGCCACACGGGGGGTCACTATGAAAATTTTTTTTTTGACTTTTAGTTTTATGTATGAAGTGCACCCCTAAAACAATTTTTTTTTGTCATTTTAATTACAAAACTATGTAGCGGCTAACAAAATACACCTATCCTCAAAATTTTATTAAAATACACCTTATAGTTTTCGAGTAAAATGCCTGTGACATACGGACAGACGGACAGACGGACAGACGGACAGACGGACAGACGGACATGACCAAACTATAAGGGTTCCGTTTTTGCCATTTTGGCTACGGAACCCTAAAAAGGCCCTCGAGGCATTGTACCGAGGATGCTGGCGGCATTTCCTCGCTGAATTGCAATGCTGATGCGTTGCGCGAGAAAGCCGCCAGCTCTTCGGTCACCACTTACATCGACCAGACGTTTCGCGATTTCTGCAAATTATAATTATGATTTCGTATCGCCTTGAGCTCATCCTTTCTCCTGGACCTTGTGAGTCATAATAACTATTTACAATTGGAGGTCAGACGAACTGGGTCACAAGTCGCCCCGAAGTTTTTGTCGAACAAAACGTTCTACACAGGCGTCGTCGCCAAACTCGCGAAAACTTCGAACATTTGGCAAAAGTAATACTAATAAAACAATACGATACGATTACAGAAACAGTACGAGAACAAACAAGTACCTACGAAGTACAGTCAATGGCAAATATGTATAATTTTTTTGCCTTGTTGCCTATGTAGTTCTATAACTGTACTTTTTACGAGAATGTATTGGTTTGAAGTAAACGTCTAGTTTCTCCACTGGGCTTGAAGATCAATGGCAGTCATTTCAAAGAAAAAGTGCCTACTCAAATTCATGGAATTAGGTAGCAGGACTAACAGCATTTTCAGAACGTATCCGTGATGGCGCCAAGATCGGGAGAAGTCACCGTATTTATTATAGTGAATCAGAATCTATTTTAACGACCATTAACTAATTTGCTTGCATAATTGCCCAGTCGTTAAACAGGGCTTTACCTGAAACGTACGACTTGGCACATGTCGCTGTCTTAGTGACTTCGTGGCGAGGCGGACAGTAAACAGCGCGCGGACCCGCCCGCTCGCCGTCACAACAGTGAGTGATTCACGACTCGGTGCTGTCCGGCTGGGTTCACAACTTGTCTCAGTTGCTCTGTAGGTATGTCCATTTGTGTTGCTGGTGCTGAGTTAGGTCGGCAGAGCTTCCGAGGAATCGCTGGGTTGAGAGATAGGGATCATTTGTTCCTGGCTGTAGAGATATTCTCAAATTAAGAGGTCGGGCAATGCGCTTGTCACTCCTCTGAAGTCGCAAGAGTCAATAGGCTACGATTCGACTGGAGACTACGACCAAGATGTTTTGATGTTACTTTAGTTCCCGTTCATATTTACACCAAAGGGCGTGCCCAACAAAACGACGAACGCTCGAAGAAACGTCGAAGGGGCATGTATATAAACTAGCTAATAAAACCCGCGAATTTATCTAGATTAATTACGCCTTTCAGAAATATTTATATCACTCCCTGCCGAGTCGATTAGAAAGGTCATCAGTCCGTAATTCTTCCTCAATAAAAGTCGCCATCAATTATTTAGAGAACGCTCCGCGCTGTTCAACGTACAGAGCGATTCACAAAGCTTACTGACTGCTTCACCGCGGGGCATCAGTATGCGTATGTTGTTTGTGCATGAAATATCATCATCATCATCATCATCATATTAGCCGAAAGACGTCCACTGCTGGACATAGGCCTCCCCCAAAGAGTGCTACAATGACCGGTCCTGCACCACCCGCATCCAGCGGACTCCAGCGACCTTTACCAGGTCATCAGTCCACCTTGTGGGGGGCCTACCCACGCTGCGCCTTCCGGTGGCAATGGCCATCGGTTCTACGTGCAATGTGCCCCGCCCACTGCCACTTCACTGCCACAGGAGGACGTTTTCAAGACTCTGGACTGGAGAAGGCTAGGCATCAACGTCAACGGCGAGTACATCACTCACCTTCGGTTTGCTGATGATATAGTAGTCTTGGCTGAGACCATGGAGGACTTGAGTACTAAGCTCGATGACCTCAGTAAAGCCTCCGAGCGAGTTGGTCTAAAGATGAACATGGATAAGACGAAGATCATGTCAAACGCATGAAATATACCAACCATAAAATAAGAATGACAAAAGCGATAGGTATACGCCTGATCTGACCTCGAGAAAATATGTAAAGAATATTATTTAGCTCTTATTTGAAGCAGCCCATCTGGGAAAGCTTTACATCTGAAGAAGGCAGCCACAGTAACACAATTTTTATAAAAATGTCGAATTCCTGTTGGAACGTGCTGTCAACAGCGAATCACCAAATCAATCAATGCTCGGCAACTGTCACTTTCAAACCAATGTCATTAGCCGTGTCCACAAGTATAATGATTTGACGCAAATTCGGCCAACTCAAATTATACCACCCTTTGCGCACCTCGTTCTACCTTCTTTATTTAATCATAGAAACCTTTGATAATCATTGAAGAGAGGGCCGCCCAGCTATAGCAGTGACTGAAGAAGGGCTTCGCTTCGATCGAAGCGAAGCTTCAAAGTGTAGGGCACAACTGGAATCGCTGGGAGGATGGAGGATGGAGGAGGAGGGATGACGACTCTTCTGGAGTTACAATCGCCCGTAGGCTACGGTGTCTAATTTCCTTGAAACAGTCGGTATGATTGTTTGCCACCAAGCCCAAGTTATATTAGACACGAGCACACAGACGGACAAGACGTTTCATTAATGAGAGTGTGGATTAATAGGGCGCATAAATTCGCCAGGAGCGAGACAGAGGGAGATGTATGGTTCATGTGAACGAGGGGCAAAATGTGCTGTATTAAAATAAGATGTTCTAGTGTTCGGTGTTATTTTATGATAACGAGAATTTACGGCGCCCGTGCGGTGCTGGTGCTACCTGCACGGTTATAATATTGTTAATATTCATTGTATAACCAGAAATAAACGAAAAAGCTATTAAATAAATAAAATAAATATTACGGACTTTAGGGGACAATTTTAGGTCTTGTGTTAAGGGTACTAAACGGCGATATATTTAATAGAAAATTAATAAATACTTAAATACATTGAAAGCATCCGAGATTCAGAAACTAAAATATTCGTGCTCGTGACACAAATATATTGCCCTTACCGGGATTTGAACTCAGCACCATCAGTCTTGTAGTCGTCAACAACTCGTCGTATTAATATAATAACCTAATCTGAGAAAAGTTTTCAAAGGTCTATATATACACTAGGTAAACATCGATATTTACCATAGAATGCTATTATGTTTATTATAACTTGGCGAGTTTCTGCGATTAAAAAAATCTAATTCCGCTTGATTATTACAATGCACCAATGTCATTCAAGAGGTACAGCACTAGAGCGTCGTGTTTTTTCTGCCATTTAATCAACTAAGTATGACGCTATCGTTGATCCACGTAACAGTTTTGAAGAACGCTAACAAACGAGTATTATCAACGATTATATTATTACCGATATTCTAAGTACTAACATAGTCTTTCTAAGGATAATACTAACAAAAAAAACCGGCCAAGTGCGTGTCAGACCACGCAAAACGAAGGGTTCCGTGCCTATTAAAAAGGTCGTATCGTCATGGAAATCTTACGGCACTTACGTCCTTTTCTTTGAGGAAGGCAGTTTTTCAGCAATATCTCGGAAACCTTTCATCCGATCTTGTTCAAAACAATTTTCGGTGAAAGAACTTAATAAGTCCTGTGTCCATTAATTTTTTCATATTTTTAAAATAAACCGTTCAAAAATTAGACGGGGGGAAAGAATTTTGGTGACTTTATCAATCACTTAATCAATTTTGAAAGGCCAATCGATTGATGTGCCACAAGTGGGCTCACGATATAAAAAAAAATGACTTTTAGTTTTATATATGAAGTGCACCCCTAAAAAATTTTTTTTTAGCAATATTAATTACAAAACTATGTAGCGGCTAACAAAATACACCTATCCACAAAATTTTATTCAAACACACCTTATAGTTTTCGAGTAAAATGCCTGTGACATACGGACAGACGGACATGACGAAACTATAAGGGTTCCGTTTTTGCCATTTTGGCTACGGAACCCTAAAAATGGATCATGTTATCTGAAGTAATAAATGAATTAAATTATGTCTGATTTCTATAAAATATGTTTTATGCCATAGGCCAATAAACTCAAAGGCGTTGTTGTGAGGGATCTGTAGCTCACTGTGTTTGCTGTCGAGATAGCCGTTACCGTCTGAGGACCGAAATCAACGATAAAGCGGAGGCAATGTTAACTGCTGGAGCTAAATGTAGTTTTAAGCGTAGCCCGGGCGGTGTTTACTGACCAAATATGGCGCACATGCTCGCCTCGCGCGCTTCCGACCTGACGGGCGAAGCTCGTCTTCTTGCCCGAGTCAAATATTTAGAGGGGCCTTGCGGGCGTTCTGTGTAGTTGGGAGCTTTATTTGATAAGGTTTGTACGAGTAAGTGAAATGCCAGTCAAATGAAACTGACATTTTCACATTCATATTCATATTCGTTTATTGCTTCATGTGGTTTGCAATAGGTCTTTCATTAAATATACAGTTCGCAACATGAACCCTGCTAGGGCACAGCAATTGTAACTTATAAACTAGGTATACAGGGTGGAAAGTTTAAACGGGGCAGTAAGGGCAGCTACTAGATCCCTTGCCGCCACCCAAAAATGGCATTAGGATTTCATTCCTAACTTTTTAAGTGATGGCAATCTACATTCACAGATTTTTGAAAAAAAGTACAGTCAGCGAGAAAATCATCAATTTTGACGATATTTTTTTTTAATGCCATTCGATCCCATTCCTATTAAGGATCAAAATACTCTTTGAGACCGACTAAGGTTTGACTACTAGAACGCCCAGAAATCAAAGAAACCTTTTTCCATACAGTGAGTATGGGAATACCAAAGTGCAAGTAGTCCTCTAGTTGGACGATCATCAAATTGTATGGAAACGGAGATAATTTCATTTACATTAGAAATGGAATGAATTAAAAACTAATAATAACATGTTTAATTTAATTTATAAAATAATATTGTTTTCAATTCAGAAATTTTTCTGGTGCAAAGGTATAGTTCAGCGCGGCAATGCGGCTAGCGAGATGGGCACCTTTGCACCTGGAGGGACGCGGGGCGGGTTGTTTGATACTTAGTTTTAAGTTTAGCATAATTAGTGATCATTTTTTAGTTTTATATTGAAAATGTAATGTAAGGTTTAAAGCATTATTGTTAATAAATATTCAGAAATGTGTTAGTAATATCCATTTAAGATAAATCTCATAAAATATGACAATGAAGAAGGTTAGATTTGTTTTATATATTGCTAAAAAATTACTAAAAACACAAACGACACAACTCACTACTACTACTAGGTGTTTATTAATTGTCACGCGCTCGTTTCAATTCAATGCGTTACGTCAAATAGAGCGCCTTCAAGTGATTGTTTATGGACAGGCGCCGCATGGCATGCGCCAAGACGCGCCTGTCAGGCGCATAAGCAATGGCAAAAATAATTATAGTGTTTGTGTTTAGGCTATTCCCGATGCGGGCGCCGCCCTTGTCTGTAAACAGGTCTAAGGTATCAACAATTGTGTCGATTACACTAATCGTATCCTAGCATACGAGACCATTACTATTGGCTCGGAGATACTGTTACAGCAGTCGTTAGCGGCTGCGTCGTGTGTTATACGCTGCTAATTTGGGCGGGAATACATGTAAACTACAGATACGAGGCTCAAGGCTCAACGAGAGATTAGCTTTACACTCCAAGTCTCAATATCATGTAACGCGACGAGATTTATAAAATATTCGATTCGTGTTTCTGTGAATTTTCCCGCAATATACCCGCTCTCAAAACTTACGACCCAGAAACAAACTAGCTAGACCTAATTCAGCGCTACAAATAATCCATTCAAGCCCTTATGGCATGTCAATAAAAATTTATAATAAAATCCCCAATAATATTAAAGAAATTGACAATTATAAAACATTTAAAAATATAATTACATTATACCTTACAAAGAAAGCTTATTATGCATTAGATGAATTTTTTAATGATGAGAATGAAGAGTGGACGCAATTGTAACAAATTTATATTATTAATTAATTATTGTGACATTTTGAATTCTAATTTTAATATATAAATTTTGTGAAATTTTATCTTTTCATAATATGTGAATTTTTATACTTTTGTCAACTACCTACATTTTTAACATTACTACTTGCGAAGAAATATAGAATTAGAAAGTTACAATTATTATGATTTAAATTATAATTTATTTTATTTCATTGCTGTGCCCTTACAGGGTTCATGTTGAACTGTAATCTGTAATTGAAGAACTGTATACTAACATGAGTGCAATAAATGATTTGATTTGATTTGAAAAAGAAATTTTCACCTTAATCATATTTACACCATGATAAAAACAATATATCTACTTAGTGTGTTTGTAAGTATACGTCGGAGCTATTGATCATGATACTGCGATAAGTCATGAAAAAGTAAATATGGTACTTTTATTTACTATAACTCCCGCTATAAATACAAACTGTGCAAATACACACAAAGAAACAACAAGTTTATTAGACAACGTAGCCCACGGCCGGCGGGTGGCCTCGCGGTTGTGCGGAAACTTGTGCGGGCCAATTTCCCGTTGCAAAACTTTGTAGGTGACATTTTCAGCACATAATTGCTGAGAATAACCTGGAAAGTTGACAAAAACGACTAGATTTTTTTGGTAAAATTCTGAAAATTTTGGTAACGTGCTGAACAAGTTTGCCAGCGTCAACGCAGTCTTGTCATCAATATTTCATTTAACAAAGTTTCCCTTATTTACTATTTTATATATACATAATAAATAAAATAAATAAATAAAATATCTTTATTTCAGACCTAAATTGATCCATATTTTGTTAGTTACAGAGACTTATGATCTATGTTAGTGACGGTTAACTTACTACTACTACTTATTTACTATATCGGGTTGGGCTTATTTTGCCCTCCCGATAGCCACCTCAGTCCAATATTTGGTGAGTGGACAGTGGAGCCTCTCCGCCAACACACTCAGAAGGCTATTGCCGCTGCCTCTCAGACGTCTTAGTAGCGACGCTATTCTTTTTCGCCTGATCGCAAAGAAATCATCTGTGTGCGCCTCGGCAAACATGCCGGACGCACTACAGTGTTTCGGCAGCTTCAATAGCAATCTCAGTATGTTGTTATACTGCACTCGAATTGCGGCAAAGGACCTCTGCGTAAAACTCACCCACAGACTGCACGTGTAAAATGTCTGACAGTAAGCTTTAAAGAGTGTCAACATAACTTAGTGACTCTTTTCTGCAGTCATTATCTTTTAGTCTAGATCTTTTCATCTCATCTCTTTTCACTAATTATAACAGTTTTCCCCTCTCACAATGTTAACGAGCTGTCGTCAGCTGTCCTAACTATCAACTAACTCTCATCCGTATTGTTTTTAAAAACAGTTCGTCCGCGGCCAATTACTGCTCTCGTTAGAAACGGACCTGCCGAGTCCACACCACGGACAAACATCCCCTCTACCGAGCAGAACGATCTTATGTGATATGGGATAGTCTGCCATTTAGGCTCTTTTGAGCCAGAGAAGAATTCTCCGGCATCGTTCGAAAAGGTCACAATGGGGCTTGGAATGACTTGGAGTTTAAGCTGTTTTGAATTGAGCAGAATTTCCAGCATTGCTCAGCCGGCCAGTGTGGACTCATTTGCGAAGCTAAATTGAGTTGTACGGCTAACGGCTACAGCTGTTGAACTATGAAAATATAGCTAAAAGCTTAAAAAGGGTAGAAACTGATATACTTACGTTAAATTGCATTAATTAAATAATGGAATTGAATTAAAAGGCAGGATATAAATGTTTTTTTCGAACAGCAGTCTAAGGTGGTAGATCTCCAACTCACTTCTTCTTACCAGTGTAGCCTAAGTAGATAGTATGTATAAGCGTGTTGATTCTCATAGATTACGACTAACTAATTGATTATAATTTTCGCTAGGTGCCAGCACTCTCTAACTTTTTTTTCTTCTTCAGTGTTCACCTGACAAAGTAATTTCCAGAGCTGGTGAATATCGACATCCGGCGCCGAGGCGTACACGTAAGCGGTGAACTTGTAAGCCATTATAAAGTTTTACTGTTCGATTTGACCGCAAAAACGACCGAATCGAGCAATCCAGCCTACAACAAGAACGCTGTAACGCCGTACGGGTTTTATGAGTTTTACCGCCTTACTTTAGGCCTGCGGAGCGCGCCCGCCGTAAATTATTCAGTGCGGCTGGACTTTTATTTATCGTCGACGAAAACTATAAATCGGGGCAGTAGTAAACGTCGCCGCAAATATTTGCGGGAGTTGTTTGCGCGAGTCGGGCGCCGAGGGTGCGGGTGCTTGTGGGCGACAACGTAACGGTTGTGGTTAAAGTTTATTATGAAGGATGTGGGATGTGCCCGTATGCGGTGGTGAATATGACCGAAGCTGCGTCGTTTCAATTTCTTCCAGTAACGCACAGTAATTGAGCTTCCCGTAAGGAAAAAGGTTGAATGTCAAATGCGTGTTACAACTTAGAGTACAAAATTATTCCCTTGAATTTACCATTTTATAGCTAAATGGACTAAAATCACTAATTTGAATGAGGCAGAGAAACTGATATCAAAGAATAATAATTGATAAGTTTTGAACTTAATATGATTGCTCGCTAAACTTGAATCTAGAGTCAGTGTAACTCTATTAGAACTTTATTACAATTTCTAATATTAGCTTTTGTTAATGAACTCATACGTATGAGGTGTCGGAGACCGCACACTAACAAACGTATGTAATGTGACAAATGAACTCTCTTATCATCGTCTCATCACACGAATGAGCTGATATTTCACGAGACCAATCGAGCGAGCAAATAAACTGGGACTCTCCTCGACATTTACAACATGAGATCGCGATTTATCATGGTTGTATTAACTGCTTCCAGCTGACCTATTCGCTGAACTACTTCTGCAGGCTATCTATAGGTAATATATTATTCTACTGGCAATATGTAATGTCATCTGAATTCACGTATCGATTTGAATAGTCGCGGCAGCTCGGCGCACGTGTAAAGCACGTCTCAGGTGAACCTTTCAATAGATCTCCGACCAATGTATTTTACGAGCGTTTTTAATATTGTAGAGCACTAGTGATCGGCATGCGGCGTGCGTGCGGCTCATCGGCGAGTGCTCTCCGAGTCTCCGACCAGTTTCATCAATGAAGTGGGTTTCATTAAGCTAACCCTCTTTCCGACTTATTCACAGCACGTGGGCTATTCAAGTCTAGTTGGTTTCGGAGAGATATATGTGTTTGACTTGGTTTTTGCGGAAATGTTAGTATCAGTGATCGGCGACCTGTAGCAATTTTTCGACGAAAGTATAAAATGGATATGATTTTATTTTAATTTCGTGCACAATTTATATATTAACAATTTACCTATGCAGTTTTATTATCGAGGTATTAACATGTTTATGAAGTACAGGCCACTTATAATAGGGGTGTAGACACTAAATAACCAATAATGTTGTATTTTCTCGAAAAAGGGTTAAAAATGTAGTCAAATGGAGAAAAAATCAACACAAAAGGTTAAATAATCACAAAGTTATAAGTGTCCAAAGTTTTAAGAGGAGGTATATTCTGTCCCATTTCCTCAAAACGCACGTTCATATGAAACGATCGTCATTTACTATGACGCTCAATGGTCGTGACGTCACAATCTAGGATCGTTTTCTCTCTCTAACAAGCAATATTAAAACGATTGTAGCTTCATATTTGAATCGGATTTTCGTCACTAGGCATATTTTTTTGATTTCTTTCTTTACACCCCTAATATTGTCTATCCAACGAATGTGTTTACGTCAACTCATGTCTTGCACTTGTCTCATTGACGTTCCTAACATTATTTTATACATCATATGTACATTCACAATGAAATAACTGAACGTTATTTAAATTCAGTGAGTTTTTTAACAATATGGTTTTATTTTTAACAACACAGACTTATCCATATTAGTCATTACGTTTGACTTTAAAGTGACAATAAATGCTACCGCTCGCCGATCACTGGTAAGTATCATCCATTTCATATAAATGGATGCCAATAGGTACTGAAACTAAATACAAAGTAAGTACTTAGCAACTTTTTAACAAAAATTGAAACATATAAATTTTGCAATTTTTATTTCCTTCTCTTTATTTTTGCACCCATGGTATTGTTTAATATCTTCCGGTAGGTAGGTGTAAATTGTTTGTGTCGATTATCGCACACAATATAATTATGTTGCCATTTGCTATATAAAATCCGTTGACCGTGTTTTCGTACAAAATAAAACCGGCCAAGTGCGAGTTGGACTCGCGCACGAAGGGTTCCGTACCATTCTATAAAGAAAATCATGTCTGTTGTATGGGAGCCCTAGTACGACTCGCACTTGGCCGTTTTTTAGTATTTGTTGTGATAGCGGCAACAGAAATACATAATCTGTGAAAATTTCAACTCTCTAGCTATCACGGTTCTTGAGATACAGCCTGGTGACAGACAGACGGACGGACGGACGGACGGATAGCGAAGTCTTAGTAATAGGGCCCTGTTTTTACCCGTTAGGTACGGCACTCTAACAAAAACGATTTCATGGCCCTTCGATTCGGATGTTGATGATATTTTGTAATTATTTCGGGATAAATTCTATTTAATAATTCGTTTTTGTGAACCAAAGCGGTCCAGCTTTCATAATATAAGACTTACTTGAAGTATTTCACAGGTTTTTAATCAACTCTCCTAGTTAAAGGAGCTTCTAAAAAGTTTTTCATAAATATCCTGAAACGTCCTTCACTGGAGGAAGCTTTTAGTTTGAATAATGCACAGAGGAGCAGAGTCGAGTCTCGAGAAAGCTCTCGGATATTTTCAGGAGGAGCTTTGTCAGTTCCACTTGCTTTATTAAACTTGAAAAATGTTGAATTCTTGCTACATTACAATGAAATGAGGTTTGACCTGAAGATATGTTAATGACCGGGGACTTTATAAACAAGTAAACTTTTTCAAATATAAATAAATATCAACCGAAAAGTAATCTTAACGATTATTTTTCTGACACACGTGTAACCGTGGCCACCGCCGTAACGTAACAAAACGTAATGTAAATATAACTCAGTATCACAGATAACTTACTAACTAAAAATGGTTACACGCGGATTTAAAACTAGTGGCTCTTTGAGCTGTACAACTCGCGAGCCTCTTTTGTCAAAAACCGGACAAGTGCGAGTTCAACTCGCGTGGTGAGGGTTCCGTATATAATCTAAATTTCATAAGTGTTTTTGAATACTCAAACTTCTTATAGGTTTTCCTGTAATCTTTAGGCAAGGAACTATTTTCCATATTTTTTTCAGAATTTTAATCCTGGTAGTTTCAGAGATAAAGGGGGGAATGGTCAATTTTCGTCTTTTTTCCTAAATTACTTCAATTCTGTTTTTGCTAAAATTATAAAAAAAAAAACTGACATGCTTCATGTTCATACAATACAGTTTGCGAATCTTTTTTTTTTAATTTTCCAGTTTACCCCCCAAAAGTGGCCCCCATGTTCAGAATTCATTAATTTACTTTACGCGTTCATCTTTGGGTCACCAATTTACATATGTTTACCAAATTTCAACTCAATCGGTCCAGTAGTTTCGGAGCAAATCGGCTGTGACAGACGGACAGACAGACAACCGAGTGATCCTATAAGGGTTCCGTTTTTTCCTTTTGAGGTATCGGAACCTTAAAAACAATTCTTTTAATGAACGTTGATAAAGTGCCTCCTTAGAAAATGATATATAGTTAACGAACCTGCTCACAAAATCTCACGAGAATCGGTTCAGAAATGCGACCTGCAGAGAAGAACAGACGGGCACCGGACATCGTAACAGACACCGGACATACGATCGATTTTCGGCCCAAGCTGAAGCGGAGAACTTCGTTCGCTTCGCTCCCTCGTTCGAATAATCGCTAGATATATTATTATGTCAAATAAAATATTAGTAAATCGGGATTTGTTGAAATAACTTATTGATTAAATACGTATAGTAACAAAACCAAGCCATTAAGTTCAACCCTCCCTCGTTGTCCGTGTAAAGTCCAACACTAACTTCTGTTCTGGAGTAAAGTAATTCTATATAAAATAAATAAATAAAATAAATAAATATTAGGGGACATTCTTACACAAATCGAACTAGACCTATAGTAAGCTCAATAAGGCTTGTGTTATAGGTACTAGACGACGATATATATATAATAGCTATAAATACTTAAATACATAGAAAACATCCAAGACTCAGAAACAAATATTCATGCTTATCACACAAATATTTGCCCTTACCGGGATTCGAACCCAGGTCCTAATACACTAATACATATACTAATTATACATCGCCGATAGCTGAGGAGTTCCCGCAACTATCATGTTGAGTTCACAACACAAACAGCGTCGAATGTTTGCGCGCGCGTCTAACCCGGTTTGTTTTACATTTCCTTACGTGTTTTCAGTTTTCCGATAGTTGCCAACAGTTGCAGGCAGTTGCCGACATTCCGTGATGGAAACTAGATTAGTGGAAAGTTCCAAATTGGGTTGGAACTGTCGGTGGATTCGATTTTTAACCGGTGGAGCTTGGTAACTATTCCACTTAAACTCTTAAACTAATCGGTGTCAAAATGGCGTTGCTTTAATGGTGAACTTTTTGATTTAGGTATTGCAAAGGTTTTTGGTTGTCTCGACTTATGATGCTGACATATCATGATGATATAATTAATAAGACTTCTTCTATCTAAGGCTTGGTCACACAGAATGCGTGACGCAAGCGGAACGTCCGTGAAACGCGAGTAAGTACAGTTTCAGAGGAACCTGCAAAACTAAGCTGCAGTTAATAAGCCCTATTGTGCGATTCAAAACCCAACTCGTCTCACCTCATCTGTCTTCAGTTTAACTTGACCGCGAAATTCGTAACAACTGAGGGTGATTGGAGGTCAGACTTAAACTGATTCGCTCAAGGCAAGTCAGGCTTCGTGAATGCTGCTGCTGCGTTCGACGTATCATTAGGTAGCCGTCAAGATTAAATTAAAAAAAAACCAACAGTCAGTATTGGCTACAGGCCGTCTACAGCCTGTGAACAAAGAAAATGCTGCCATAAGTCTTTGTTTAACGCCGTTTTCTATAATGACTTACTGCAAAACGGTTAATGAATCTACATTTCTTTTAATATCTTTGTTTCCGCGATTATTAGAATAAGGTTCAAAATGGCGGGATGTATTTTTTACTTAAAAATCATTTCACCACCAATACAACCATCAGTGTAGCTCTAGTAAAAGTCAGCTAATAGTAAAAG
Organism: Epinotia nisella; assembly: GCA_932294315.1. Lineage (NCBI taxonomy): Eukaryota > Metazoa > Arthropoda > Insecta > Lepidoptera > Tortricidae > Epinotia > Epinotia nisella. Next base: position 2,391,396 of record OW028693.1, read on the forward strand.
TTGTCTAATTCCGTCCAAAAAGACGCACCTCACTACTGCATACGCTCTGGACAAAACACAAAATAGTTCACATTGAAGAGTGCGCCCTTGTTGGGTTATGCCACAGATACTCACATCACACAAATTCTGAACTTTCTCAACTTCATACTCCAAATATTATTTAATGCTTTACCTATATATATGAGAATCTTCCTAAATGCAATTATGTTTTATCGGATATGTAAATAATTAACTATGGAAATGCTAATGTTAAATTATCTTTAATAAAGTGGTGTCACAGGACAGGCCTAGCCTAGTGTGAGCCACTGTTTTTTTGTAAGTGCATAATGTGAATCATACTCTGAAATAAAATTTTACTTTTACTTTACTTTACTTTACTTTACTATATTACATACTCGACCGAAAATCAAGCAACTGACAAACCTCTCCAGCAAACCGCAGTACCTCCCAACAAACGTCTGCATTCCCCTGCTATCATTAAAGCCATATTTTCTTAGATTCAACAGCCGGTCTATGAGGCGTCGCGCGTCTTTGATGTTTATACGTGGCGCTTGACGTCGCGCCGCGCTTCACGGGCCACGCTTCACGTCGGGCCACGCTTCACGGGCCGCGGCGCGCCACGCCTCACAGATCACGCCTGTGCTGAGGACCCTTCTGCGCGGCGATATCAAAGTGCCGTCATCATTTTCCGAGCGCTTTCATTTGCATCAAATATTCTGCTAGGCTTATGAAGGCTTTGACGGGCTTGAGAAGACTGCGCTAATAATTAACCTTAAGAGCTTGAACGACAAATTCGTTTCCAGCGCTGGGGCTCCGCAATCATGCGTCCGTGTGGACTTCTTGTCCGCGCAGTCCATAGATGATTAAATTTTGTCAATATGTTATTACAGCTCGTCATATCGTGATAAGTAGTGATGTCAGCGGAGATTAATCAAATTAAACTACTTATTTTATTATCATTCACTGCTAAGAATCGCTACGCGCTATGCTCCTAGTCGATCCCTTGGTTTTCCTCGTATGTAGCGGAAAGGCGGATTCCTGGGAGTGGAAGTGTTAAGCACCGTATTTTTTTTTAATTCGAGTAACATTGGGAACCATAGCTCAAGCTGAAATAACTGAAGGGTTGGGTAAAACAGTATCGCCCCGCCATGAATATTGAGCATTTCAACGCTTCGCATCGGAAACCAATTAAGGGAACGTTATTATTGCGTTGTTTGCACGCCGAATGTCAACCTTATACCTTTGTATGAAGAGCTATTCGAAGAGAAAATGTATTTTCGATGCATTGCAAAATGAATGTTATTTCTTGACAGTTCAGATGGGATTTGGCTTGTCGGTGAGCAGCGGATTCATTTATTAATGTGAAACGATATAATATTTCACGATTCATTAGCTCCCGCTGTGCGAGTGTTGAATTTCATTGCGGATGTGCATCGTCTGTATTAAGCTGATCTTCTCTTGATATTATAGTTCTGATGACGAGTTCATATTTGTTAAAATAAATATTATTTTACATAAGAATAATATTAGCTAATGCCTCCTCATTGAGTGAGGACAGAAACTTCACTCCTCCTCATTCCGAGAAAGGTAATATTTTTATACGCATTAATGAATTATTTCCATTTATTCCCAATGGTTTTTAGGGTTCCGTACCCAACGGGTAAAAACGGGACCCTATTATTAAGATTTCGCTGTCCGTCCGTCCGTCCGTCTATCTGTCACCAGACTGTATCTCAAGAACCGTGATAGCTAGAGAGTTGAAATTTTCACAGATTATGTATTTCTGTTGCCGCTATAACAACAAATAGTAAAAAAGCGGCCAAGTGCGAGTCGGACTGGGGCTCCCATATAACAGACATGATTTATTTGCCGTTTTTATAGATAATGGTACGGAACCCTTCGTGCGCGAGTCCGACTCGCACTTGGCCGGTTTTTATAACAATTATGTGTTGATGTCATATGTCACATTGTACAAAATTATTTGCACTTGTAATATTTTATACAGTTATGCGTGGTCATTATTATAAATATGTATAGGTATTATTAAATGACCGCAACATGGCAATAACGTGCAAATGGCCGTTAGCTGCCCCCGATGACAGTAACCAGTGTTGTTACGTTCGAAATACGACATGATTTGCGTCCGATATTGCCTTTTAATCATTCTCATGCAATTAAATTTGTCAAATTACTGTAAATGTCACATTAAGAGTTATTATAGCAATCGGACAAGTGAAAGTCGTGTCAAAAATTGCTATAAGATAAAACTTGAATGTATTTATGTACCTACAACTATATGTGTAGTATTGTGTGATTGCCAAGTCACAATTTTTTTATCACGCAAGCAAATAAAAATGAATAAGAATGCCTGACTTGGCTTTACAAAATATCTCACAATTCTTTATGGTGGAAGTTTCGAGACTTCGCCTATTTTTTACATGGAATGTTTTTTATGGTGTCCTTCACTTCTTTTTGTAGGTTATATTGAAAACACATACAAATATATAATTGCAGCCGGGAATGTTTTTGCATAGACTTTGAATGAAAATGGTATTTTACCAACAGCAAATAACATTTTATAGTTGTCTAGTGCATTGTACACCTAACACTAACCGCATACAAATACATCGTATAGTTCACTGTACTTAACTTGTTATTACTATTTGCAGGAACTACAAAAATAACATAGTTAATCGCATGTGTTTGTGTAGGATTACAAACTTACTTATGCAGTTTGTATATCGCTGAAATTTGACTGAAATTGCAATATTTTTCGGTTATTTTTAAAAATTGATTGGCTAAAAACAAATTATGTTTAAAATTTGGAGCTTCTGTATTCAGTGAGTATGTCAGTGACAAAACTAAGGAACTTTGACGGGCAATAGCTCTTAAACTAATAGTTCAAATTGAATGCTATTGAGAGTATATCTAAGCTATATTATGCCCTATATTTTACTGAAAATGTAGGGTTCTGAAAATGGCCTGAATGGCTTCGTGAAAAGGATGGTACGGCCTTACCTCTTTGTTTTGCTCGACTTGGCGGGGGCACTGCCGTACCCCCAGATTATCATCATTCGCTTCTCCTTATCACATTTACTTGGGGTCGTCGGCGCAGCATGTTTTTTTCTTCCATACCTCTCTATCGTCCGTCAACTCATCACACACTTCCTTCCTATTCATATCGTCTCTCACGCAGTCTCACACGCCACTTTTCCTTGGTCTACCTCTTCTCTTGCAACCCTCCACGTTCACACTTAATGCCCTTCTAGCAACATTACTATCATCCCTCCGCATAACATAACATGTCCGTACCTCTAGATACCATTGTTAAATCTCGCAACGTATCGCAGACCCGGGACCTATCATAAATCACGAGAATGCACTCCATTCTTTGTCCTCACGCGGCGCGGACCGTTCTCGTGGATTGACGTGACCGATCTATATAATAATATATGTTACATTGTATTATGATTTGTGTTTGCACCGCGAGATGACGCTGGCGCGCGGCCAGCGGCTATTCTGCGCGCGCGCACGGATATTCACAATGCTCGACAATCCGATTGAAGTGGGCCACCGTGCTCCTGTTACGCTTATTTAAATATTTATTTTTAATATGATTAAAAATAAAGTGAATAATTTTAAAAGGGGTTATAATTATGTTGCCCCTTTTTCCACACCGAAGCTTAGAATGCAGTGAGTAGTTACATTGGGGTTGTTGTTTTTTTGTAGAACTTCGTTAAGTAGACCTTGCTCTCTGTGGCTGAAGAACTTTTCGAGATATTTGTATTTGAACTGTGTTCCTACCGGAGGGCATTGTTTTTGGTCCTTCTTTTGCAGTATGTACAAAATAATTTTCCCCGGGTTGTAATGGGTTGGAATTGGAATAGCACAATTATCTCTCTTCCCTTGGATGCACGAGTCAACAGTGGGAATAGGGTTGAAGTGTAGGCGTTGGGATTTTCTCCATCTTTAAACCTGTAGTAGGTTGAAAGTGACACAACAAATTAACGCGATTTTGGAAATATCTTAGACGTCATGTTAGCAATTACCGTACCTGTTGTTATCAATCTGGGTCTCAAGTTATACTAGACAGTAGTGAGGCGAGTGGTCGGTTGTGAATGTCAGCAGATCATCGGTGCATTCCCGCATTTGTCAGCGCACCGATACCGCGCGGCGCGGACTGCGTTATGTATGGCTGACATTACTGTTGAGCTGGGCGTGATATTGCCGGACGAAATTGTAAATGCACTGTGCTGTGACTATGACTAGTAAATTTATAACGTTTTTAGAGTTCCGTAGCCAAAATGGCAAAAACGGAACCCTTATAGTTTCGTCATGCCCGTTTGTCCGTCTGTCCGTCTGTCCGTCTGTCCGTATGTCACAGGCATTTTACTCGAAAACTATAAGGTTTATTTGAATAAAATTTTGAGGATAGGTGTATACATAGTTTTGTAATTAAAATCACTAAAATATATTTTTTTAGGGGTGCACTCCATACATAAAACTGAAAGTCAACATTTTTTTTTCATTGTAAGCCCATGTATGGCACATCAATCGATAGGCCTTTCAAAATAAATATAAGGTTTCTTAGCAATTTTTTTGATTAAGTGAATAGAGTCGGAGATAATCGTCCCGAAAGTCACTAAAATTCTGTCCCCCCCTCTATTTTTTGAACCGTGCATTGTATAAATATGAAAAAAATCATGGACGTAGGGCTTATTAAATTGTTTCAGCGAAAATTGTTTTGAACAAGATCGGTTCAAAGGTTTTCGAGATATTGCTGAAAAACTGCCTTCCTTAAAGAAAAGGACGTAAGCGCCGTAAGACTTCTGTGACGATACGACCTTTTTAATAGGCACGGAACCCTTCGTTTTGCGTGGTCCGACACGCACTTGGCCGGTTTTTTTGGTTATAACAACAGACGCAACGATGAAATTGGTTGTGGAGTGCTGTGCAACGTAACTCGCTCCGTCGAATTCGCTGCGTAGCGCGTCCGTCAAATAAAAAATAATTCACGCGCTTACTATTACTAATTCAGTGGTATTTTTTCCACAGATTGGGGTAGTTATTGATCAGTTTTATTGGTTCATTGGATGAGTTGACATTTGTTAATTCTCATTCTTATGTATTTAGTCGTAAGCGTTGAATAATGACCTACTTCCCGGGTTCCTTGTATCTGTAGTTCAGAAACTATCCTCCAGCATCCCACGTTTGGTTCATTGTCCAGTTTCGGTACAAAGAGCGACAATGACTAGGATAGGATGCCACAAACAGCCCATTTTCCTCCACAAAGGAACGTGACCGTACGTTTTTGTGGATTGCAAATTATTTCTTTTACCTTTTCTGTTTTGATGCAACACGTGTGGGGTTTGCTTATAAAAATTGATACTTACTACGATTTTAGTAGGAAACTGTGAGCTAGCTTGAGCTTACAGAAATTCAGATTATTCGCAGTAGTTACTTTAGGCAGGAAGCAAAGAGTGGTGTTAATTGTTTTAGAAATTTGGGTTCTAATTTGTCATTTCTAAGCTGTTTTACATTTTTAGGGTTCCGTAGCCAAAATGGCAAAAACGGAACCCTTATAGTTTCGTCATGTCCGTCTGTCCGTCTGTCCGTCTGTCCGTCTGTCCGTCTGTCCGTCTGTCCGTATGTCACAGGCATTTTACTCGAAAACTATAAGGTGTATTTGAATAAAATTTTGAGGATAGGTGTATTTTGTTAGCCACTACAAAGTTTTGTAATTAAAATTACTAAAAAAAATTTTTTTAGGGGTGTACTCCATACATAAAACTAAAAATCAAAAAATTTTTTTTCATCGTGAGCCCACGTGTGGCACATGAATCGATAGGCCTTTCAAAATGAATATAAGGTTTCTCGGGAATTTTTTTGATTAAGTGAATACAGTCAGAGATAATCGCCCCGAAAGTCACTGAAATTCTGTCCCCCCCCCTCTAATTTTTGAACGGTGTATTTTAAAAATATGAAAAAATTCATGGACACAGCGCTTATTAAGTTCATTCACCGAAAATTGTTTTGAACAAGATCGGATGAAAGGTTTCCGAGATATTGCTGAAAAACTGCCTTCCTCAAAGAAAAGGACGTAAGTGCCGTAAGATTTCTATGACGATACGACCTTTTTAATAGGCACGGAACCCTTCGTTTTGCGTGGTCCGACACGCACTTGGCCGGTTTTTATTGTAATGCAATGGACCGAATCCAGGCCCTCAATTATATAAGAAATACTTATATTGCCGCGCCTTCAGTTTTGAGGAAGAGAAAATCATTGATTTTCTATCGGAGTAGAATGCAGCGATGCAATCCAAAATATTGCAATTTAAATTGTTTATTTATATACTTCTTATTACTATTATAATTCCAGTTTTCTTCACTCATTCATCGCAAAAGGTAGAAGATAAATACTTTGATAAAAAACCGGACAAGTGCGAGTTCAACTCGCGTGGTGAGGGTCCCGTATAATATTGAGAATTTTCCTGTTCCTTTGAATACTCAAACTTCTTATAGGTTTTCCTGTAATCTTTGAGCAAGGAACTATTTTCCATATTTTTTCAGAATTTTAATCCGTGTATTTTCGGAGATAACGGGGGAATGGTTGATTTACGACTTTTTTAGGGTTCCGTAGCCAAAATGGCAAAAACGGAACCCTTATAGTTTCGTCATGTCCGTCTGTCCGTCTGTCCGTCTGTCCGTATGTCACAGGCATTTTACTCGAAAACTATAAGGTGTATTTGAATAAAATTTTGAGCATAGGTGTATTTTGTCAGCCGCTACAAAGTTTTGTAATTAAAATTACTAAAAAAAATTTTTTTAGGGGTGTACTCCATACATAAAACTAAAAGTCAAAAAAAAAATTTCACCGGGAGCCCACGTGTGGCACATGAATCGATAGGCCTTTCAATATAAATATAAGGTTTCTCGGGATTTTTTTTGATTAAGTGAGTACAGTCGCTTAGGACATAGGGCTTATTAATTTCATTCACAGAAAATTGTTTTGAACAAGATCGGATGAAAGGTTTCCGAGATATTGCTGAAAAACTGCCTTCCTCAAAGAAAAGGACGTAAGTGCCGTAAGATTTCTATGACGATACGACCTTTTTACTATTAAAAAGGTCGTATCGGCGCCTATGCACGGAACCCTTCGTTTTGCGTGGTCCGACACGCACTTGTTCCTAAATTACTTCAAATCTTTTTTTTGCTTTAATTATAAAAAATATATATCTGAGATGCTTACAACAACCCCTTTCATTTGATATGTCACACAATACAGTTTGCAAAACTTTTTTTTAATTTACCAGTTTACCTCCCAAAAGTGGCCCCCTTGTTCAGAATTCATTACTTTAGGTACTTTACGCGTCCATCTTTGGGTCACCAATTTACATATGTTTACCAAATTTCAACTCAATCGGTCCAGTAGTTTCAGAGCAAATCGGCTGTGACAGACGGACAGACAGACGCACGAGTGATCCTATAAGGGTTCCGTTTTTTCCTTTTAAGGTACGGAACCCTAAAAAACAATTTATTAAAAATGCAAGTGGAGTTGCGGGATCTAAAAGAGCCTACGTCCATCCCAGGGAAGGTCTATTGTATAAAGTGATGAAATAACTTTTGAAGAATAAATCGGATGAGTTTCCTGCCGGAGTAATCTCCTCTACACACAAATTTTACCCCTTTATATTGTTAGTATAGATCTATATCAACAAAAGGAAACTTTGTTATGCCAAAATCGAAGAATATAACTTAAAGCGCCCTCTCCCACACACACACATACACACTCTCTCTCTCACACACACACACACACACACACTCACACACACTTACCAGTAATGTATTGTATTAGTATTACTTGTATTAGGCTAAAATATGTATTTCCTACCTACTTGTCAGTTATGGAAGAGCGGGGCATCCTAACACAGGTTTACTTACCGAAAAGGAAGCCCCAATCACTGTCTATTGTACTTTAAATACAAAGGAAAATAAACAATTTTTCATTTTCATTTTTTCTCCCATTGACGCCGGCGGCGGCGAGATTTCACTACACGACCCGTGACGTCACCTTACTTATTCAATCCGGCGCGGCGCCGGACGGTAAACTAATTGTTGTTGAAGCATGCCGCGTCAGATTTTGATTGACGAGATAGATTGAGGCTTGGCCGTGGTTACTAATGTGTACCCGAGAGTTGTGTATCTGTGTGTGGCAGCGTAGCTTGCAAACTAATGAATCGACTTGAGTGCAGTTTGTGCAAGTGTCGTACGATTTTTATAACTTTAAGATCTCTTTTTAAAGCAAGTTGCCAGTGAACGGTTTATACGCGAACGAGTAAATGTTGTTTTAAAATAATTAATTAATTAACTGTTTTGTCTTATTAGTAGGATTAAAGAAACAACATTACAAATATTACAATCATTTGTTATTTTATACCTACACTTTTAAATTGGTCGAGCCGACATATTCAAAGAAAGATTAAAAGTGAATTATGTCGAAAATGGTTTACTTTTGCAAAATGCATTTTGTGGTCCGAAATGTTGCTATTTACCTCCCCTATAAGCCCCTTAACACGATTAATATTGAATTACCAAGAGCCCTGTACAAAATTGAGGTAGTCAAAAGGCGATTATAAGGCAGTTACCTGACAACATATTATGTAAATCTTGAAATTATTCTACCAAACACATAAATGTAAAAATGGGAGCCAAGTTCAATATTAACACTATCGTGGCTGTCAACCTCACCGAAAAAATATTTGACGTCTAAATGAATGCCAAGTTTTGTACCTGTTAAATAATTTATTAAATTTTAACAGTCTAACGCTACACAAAGATGTAACTTGGCTAGTTTTTACCGGCAATTCAACTTTTATACGGGAAGATACGTTGACCACACCGATATACAATGACGTAAGAAGCATAAACATATTATGACACTAACAAGTTCATTTTCACATTTATGTTTTAGGTGGGATTTTGCTAGCTATATCTCTAGTTGCAGTGTGAAATTCACTTGCTATTACAAATTCCATAGGCGTTCAGTGTGCAAATAATAACTATTTTAATAATAATAACTGCGGTCATCCGGAAGTGGGTTAAGTTTTTGATAATAGGTGAGTGAGTCCGTGAGAAAAATCCTGATTGTTAGATGTTTGTATTTTAATAACCGATTGAGCTACATTTATGACATTTGAGGTTCTAGCTAACCAAATTTCATATGTTTGTGTTCAATAGATTTTGAGTTACGTAGGTGTCAAAAAGTGGCTCCAAATGGGTCGTGTAACACACACGGCCGCTGCGGCGCCAGTTATCTTCTTTGAACTTGGCTTGACACGCTGCCGCGTGTCTAGATATTCATGTTATTATTTCCAGGCCGTCTTATATCTAGGTAAAATACAAAAGATCTGCTTTGCATAATTTTCTGAGAGCCACGCGCTTGCTCATAAAGCAGACTTTTGGGCGTTTTATGTAGTACAAAGAAGGCTTTAGCGAGTCTGAAGGTAAAAGATACGTTTAGTGAACACGCGGGTAATTGCACAAATATGTGCCAAGTGAAGCACGCGAGCTTTGGATCGTCTTTAACACAATTAGAGTTTGCAGAAATAGTTTCGAAACATGCGAAATACGAGTACTTACCTACATTACTTACTATACGTCAGATTTAAAAAAGTTGCGTTTTGTCAATTAAATATATTATTTATTTGTCACAAAAGCGGTTCCTTTACATATCTACTGCATAATTTATTATATGTATGAACTTTTAGAAAGTAAAGAATGTATTTAACTTGGTGACAGGTATAAATGTAACACATAATAAACAAACATAAGCATAGAAAAAAAATAAAGAAAGAAAACAACATAGGTACATACCCAACTATAAAAAGAATACACCATCCAAAAGGTCCGCCTGCGGCATGGTCCCCAATATTAAAGATATTGATAAACTACTACATTTTTGTATGGAATAATCAGTAACTTCCATTGATAACATCAATTCAAATACTTTATTTCGGATAAATGCGTGACGCGTAGGCGTAATCAGCTGGTCGTGCCTGCGTGCCGCCTGACCAAAACTAGCAAGTCTGTGCATGTAATGGGGAACAGACTGCCCAACTAGCACACTAGCGTTAAAATAACCCTTATATCATTCTTATATCGGTTCCAGCCGAGTGTTAAGGTGTTAAGAATGCCTGTAAAAAAGGTCTTATAGCGTGCTCTAACACCCCTATAACTACGAAAGAGGCCCACGAATTACAGGTTAAGGTGTTAGCTGAGAGTCTTATAAGAGTCTAGCTCTTACGCAGTATAAAGTGAGCATCTTACTCTTTTCTTTACCCATAAAATTATGAGACAAATATAGTCTTCCGACAAAATGGCGCAGATAGTTAGTATAGGTATTAATATTTGACAGCTATGGAGTCGTATTAATTGAAAGTGAATTAAATTGGAAGTGTGTGTGACATGAAGTGAAAACAATCTGCCCTTGTGATTTTACGGTAAGTGTATACCATGTTTCCCATCTCAATTTTAACGCGCCCAGGATTTATTAAAGATTTCTAATAAAACTTATGAACATTAAAATATACATCTAAAGTTTTTATCATTTTCTATTCTTGTTTCTTGGCCAGTGGCATGATAAATTAAGTGGCATCCATATAATGGCAAGAGTAACATAAATAATGAAGTATCTTGATGTCAAATATTGAATAACCTAATCAATTTGTAGGTTAGAGTCCACCAAAACAATGGCGAATTACCTTAAAGCTTTAGGCGTTAGTTAACTCAACTATAACGCTTATTGAGTTACAACACTCTTACAGTGTCTTTAAAGTGTATCTGCCTAACACCTTAAGCGTTAGAAAAAGTTTCAATACTTACAAGAGACTTAATTCTGTTATAAAGTCTCTGCCTGTAGCTAGGACTCTTGTAAGTGTTTAAGTGTTAAAAACAGGTTAAAGCTTTAACATCTTAAGTGTAAATGCTTTGAGTAACACTCTTATAATGCTTTAGGACTTAATTATTTTTCTTAACTCCTTTATAAGACTATTAGTTATAACTGAGAACATTATAACTCACTTATAAAGGTTAAGGTTATAATAATACCCTTAGCTATTACCCAAATGTTAGTTGGGTGTACAATACACTGGACAACGAAATAAAGCAAGCTTCTAGCGATGCAATATTTGTCCGCAAACTAAAGGTAAGGTAATGCTACTGGAAATGGCTTGCTATACCATTGACGAGTTTTTTGATGGCCACGGGACATTGGCTCAGTCGCGTACCTAATATAATACACTTTTATAATATTACCATATGTAAATAATTATTAATAGATACATTAATTAAATTATAGTTCTATAAAAATAATGACATGTAATGTAAATTTATTTATTTTTTCTGACTGTTAAATGACTTGTAAATGACAATATTTACCAATAAAAAATACAATACAATACAATACAAATATCCATATCGGGTTAGTTACAGTAGGAACTTATTAGTATAATAATTAGTAGGATTTACTACACAATAATAAAATTTATATAAAATAATGCATAGTACCTAATCAACCTTCCGGATGTTTTGACACTGACGTTGCTGAACGATTTTTTTTCGTTTCAGTCATAGAGTCAATTTTCAATAGCACTTGATCAGTGCCTAGACATACGAAGGGTTAAATATGCGCATAAAATCTACCTATGTAAGTTTGCTAAAAAAGTGACTTTATACTCCAGGCAAAATACGGTTTCGAAAAACATTAATTTATAATAGCGTTTTTTTTGTTTATTTCATTCTAAAACGTTATTCTAAGATGCTTTATTCAAGAATCCAACAAACTTTCCACCTGGAAGTAATTATGTAGTTTTATATTAAACATTCATTGTTTTTTTTTTAATTTATTTATATTGAATATTTTAAAGCAAATGTAGATGAACCTAAATAAAGACAAAAAACAATTATCAATATTTATCCGGACTTTTTAGGAGCTAATTAAATTATTGTTTTTTTTGATGTCTGATTTTTTGTTGGATTTTGCCTCTAGGTAACTATTTAATGGATAATATATCCGTTACATTAAAAAAAATAGTTATTATAAATAATTTCCAAATTTGAAATTTTTTCCATACAAGTTGTCAGTTCATTGCCTGGACTATTATCGGGTGGAGCTGGACGGTTTTACTAGAAGCTATACACTTGAATTTTTCAATCCTCATTCCTCATTCTGCCAAACAAAATTGCCTTCGACAACGAATGTCGGCCGTGGGCGGTGAATAACTCAACGTGGCCGATGCCTCTGCCACGGATCCGACATGTTGCATTGTTAACAGTTTCGATGTTGCATTGTTAACAGTGGCATGCTGCTGCTACAAGCCGGTGTAACGATCCACCTTAGCTAGCAAATAAACATCACAAAAGAACTCAAATAAAACACTAAAACCTAAGAAATGGCCAAAATGATTCGTCTAGGTAGGACCCCGTAATGTTGTGAACCGCAAAACCCAAAATCTTTAGTGTGAATGCTTGTCAGGCTAATGGACTCTTCGCCTACTCTAGAACCAAGTCCTACTATGAAATTTAATAAAATATTTTATTTTTGTTTGTAAAATCCCCTACCACCTATTATACGCTCGGTTAAGCAAGGACGTAGCCCGTATATTCCATATTATCAAGATTATTTAGTTTTCCCTATAATAAGCTAATAGCTTTCCCTAGATACTTGTTTTATAGCAAAAGTACTATCGACAGGTAGTGGAGTAAAAGTACCCTTTTACACTCACTGGCTACGTCTTGCATGGATGGGGATTGAGCGTCCTAGACAATTTACCTTCCTGGCTACCCTAGAGTTTAAGACCCAGAGAAAGAGATTACCAGCGTTTCAAGCTTAACGGGCTGATTGAGAAGAAACGCCGAAACAAACTCATCAGGCATCTTTACGTAGTTAATTGAAGTACTGAACCCACTGAAGCCAAATGTGAATTCCAGACCCACATTGGAATAGCTAGTAGTTATAAGGGTATTATTCCGCCCGTAACTACAGTCATCAGCGGCCTGCTTCGCCTCCCGCTGGTCCCTACAACAGAATTGTTTCTTTCTTAAACGCTTCTGTTTCCCTAACCAGTAGTTCAGAATGTCACATTCGACCCCAGAAACCCAATACTTCAATAGTCTAGATCCAAATTCTATCGTTCGAAATAACGAAGTAACCTCAACTATTTTCCCCAAAATGTGTGTATGAATTTAATCCTAAACTAGCCCTTCTGAAGCTATTTGATTATTCGAAACCAAAATCAATCTCGATTTTAGAAAAGAATAATACCGAAGATGTATGCCCTGACTAAGCTATCTGAGTTCAGTTGGCCACTCTGAGGGTTGCAACGCTAAGGCCAGTGTGATTGCCTCCCCCCCTCGCGACCGTAGTCTAGATGGAATACGAGGAGTAAGGCTCCCTATTATGTATATGAAGTTTATATTTAAATATATTTAATAAGTCCGAATCTCAATTACTGCACGATTTCAACGAGTGAGGATATCCCTCTGTGCGGATCACATGAATGACTACGCCTCGTCTACGTCGTCAGTTGGGCTTTGAGAAACGTGAGGGGCCTCTTATTAAGAGGCGTCGTCTCCTGTGTCGATAAAAAGGAAGACGCCAGACCACCCTCAAGTCTGGTAGCAAAAGACTCTGGATCATTCCCATTTGACACCGTAAGGCGGGAATGACCCCTCAGGTATACTGTAAACCTGGACACTGTTTCTGGATTTTTCTTTAATTAAAATAACTCTAAAACTCTATAGAAAGTTCGAGACGTAATTATGAAGATAGTAAAACCACCCACCAAAGACTTCCCAGTTATAATCCAGAGACCTTGTCAGTCTGAAAGTTGAAGCTGAAGTGAACCCCGTTTCATCGCCGTCTAGCCTTTTTATACCCCCAACCCAAGCATCGACTCGGATTCGAAACAAAAAAATATAAAGTCATTTGTTTTCTCATTGTCTGTCGAAACAAGTGACTATTTTTGACCCGAGAATGCTGCACTAGCTTAAAAATATTAAATCTTATAAAATATTACTATCACGTAGAATACTGATTCGATCTTGGATTATGAAAATATATTTTTAATATAAAGGAAACAAGACCAGTTTACTGTGTTCTGTTACAATCTGCCCTCGATGAATTTGCAAGATAAGATCTCTCAGATCTTGTCTGTAAAAGTCATCTCTAAACTGAAACTCAACAACTAGCTATAAACTTAAAAGTTTCAATCTATTGATGTATAAATCCCTCCAATAAGAATGATATTAAATGTGGTGTATATTTAAACCAATAATGGATAAGCTGCTGACGATCCAGTCAAAAAGCTGGCCCTGAGACTTTAATTATAAACAATGACACCTCTAAGTTCTTCCATCATTACATTGTAGAAGTACAAGGTTGTGAATCTTGTAGACTATAAGAGCCCGATTTTGTAGTACCACCCTGAACCTTAGGATCTGGCTGGGCATCCGTTGATTCTGTCCACATTGTCCGGACAAGTGATCTCACAAAACCTCTCCATGCAAGATGAAAAACCCTTATGTTTGGTATCCACTCTTTGTTACCAAGGCTCCACAGCTCAACCACATTGGTGTATGTTTCATTTGAACAGGATATCCGACCACAACGGTTTACTTATGCATTCCCTATACATTGAGTACCATTGTGTGACTTATGAATAACAATATGAAGCTCCTTAATCAATATCTTTACCAACTAAGTAAACTTTATATTTCCCTGAAAGTTAATTAATAGAACCATAACAATTAGTGTAGACACACGCAAACAGCTATACCTTTTCGTCACATAAAATAATTGCTTTGTTGCATATTTCTATTAGCGAATTATGAATGTGCGAACTAATATCGAATATCGTATCCAAATGAGGTGTGTAAATCAGTGATGTTCCGCATACATTGTAGAGTAGGTGACATCACAGTAAGTCTCATAAAGGCCTTGTCATTTTATGACTTTAACCTAAATCCTATTACTGTGACTACACTTTGTATTAGGTTTTGGAGGAACCATTTACCAATAAATCTAGATTGTACTCTAAACTTTGTCTAATCAGGAGGAACTCTATCATACCTCCCACTCTCGAGTCAGTCTTATTGTATACAACCACTCATAACGAAGCATCCTTCGTCTTCAATCTAACACATTCCTGTCATTCTTTCTTTCCATTCTCTTTCCCGCAGCTCCTACCAACCAAACAAAACTCCATAAGTACAATCACAACGTAAATGTTGCTCCTTTCAAGTTACATTATTTCCCTTTATTCTATTACAATTTTCCAATTATAAGTTAAACGCCCATGTTTAAGTTTCAAATAGTAGCGAGTTTACTACAATTCCCCTGATGAAAAGTAAAGCAATTTTGCACCCTGCCCCCCGCATATAAAACTCTAAATACCACTTGCTTACATTTCTACGCTCCCACAATAATGCACTACTCTTTAGTTATAAACAGTATGATAAATTCATAAATTTTGCCAAATTAAATATTTGTTACATAGATTACTACTTGTTTACTTTACTCCAATTATTAACTACACCTAAAACCAAATTCATTACGCTTATATTAGTAATGTCTAGCTAATAATTTCGTCGCATCCTGCTAATTACGCCAATAATTATTATTGTATTACGCCTGCGCAAATGTTGTACGCTTAATTGCCAAAAAAAAATAAGTTCTAGTCCAAATAAATTATGAAATATAATTACCTCACTCGTACGCTTGCTAAGAACTTCTTCGCATACTGCTTAAGCATTACAGTATACAATTAAATCAATTACGTCAAATACTCATAGTAACTTGTATCTGCTAAAAACTGACCACGCCAAACTTATAAGTTTACTGTCTACTTTAAATATTTATACTGAATGTAAAATACGAAAGCTGGATTACTATTTTTCTTTTAAATAGCTTGGTTAAGAGACAAGCATTTAATGATGACCATGCAATTACAAAATTGTCTATTTCATCTAGCAATAAAATAATAAAAAAAACCTTGTTTTTATTTTTATTTTTTGTGAATAAAGTAAAAGGCATAACATCTTATGCGTGTATGTCTAGTTTAGCTTAAATATCAACAAATTAAAAACTAATGGTTAATCTCTATGTGATCCAAAACTAACGTATAAGAATACCTGTTACTTATATATCCCTTGCGAGGTTTGCGTTATAACTAGCCTACTTATTTTAGATAAACATACCTAACTATAGATTATTACTTCTTTAAAATGTAGAATATTGTATAATAACGATGCAAAACCTTATCAGAATGAATAAGCTATTTCCTATAAAATCCCAAATATGAAGCTCTAAGTCAATCGATTCGTACTCCAATCTAGAACATCGTTCAGACACGATCTGCCATCGGATTTTAATATAAAAAACCGGTGTAATTATTTGCCTATATTAATCATAATAATTCCCAATAAATATTTATTTAATGTCCCATAGCTATTTCCCTTATAATTTTTAATCAAACTCCCTGTCTCTAACAGTTTTCTAAAATAAATCATGACAGAACGTTTCTAAAATTAGTTATTCATAAATAAGTACACCTAATTAAAATCGCGTGTATGTTTGAAATAGAATAGTAAATTTTACTACTAGTTCAATCGTCTTCCAATAAACACAATTTAAGTGCTAAATACGAACCAATCGCCTTAACGAATGGAAATTACCACTACTTTGAAATCATTGAAACTTTAAATATTCTATTATCCTAAGTAAACTATACCTGCCCTCCAACTTCATAAATTAGTACTGAATACATATATTGGCTGCCCCCCGCTTCTATAAATTTGTACTTTGATTTTAATGTCTGTTCCTGCCCGCCACCTCTTATTTTGGTGGTGTGGTTAAATTACGTTGATTAACTATTTCAAACTAAAATTTAATCTATTATACTTAAATTCCTAAACTATGTTTTCCCATTCTAAGATAGCATTATCAGCTAAGAAATGAAGGTAAAGATTCTTAGAACATACATTTGCAAAAGAATGAACAGACGAAGAGCTAAAAACCCGACAAGAACACACTCCATTTTCACGGCAGCAAATTGTAGCCTAAAAGGCTACTATTGAAGTTATTTTTACAGCGTTATCCTATTTATTTATTTGAGTTCTTTTAATATCCTGGTCACGGCACCAAATTGTGACGATCCACCTTAGCTAGCAAATAAACATCACAAAAGAACTCAAATAAAACACTAAAACCTAAGAAATGGCCAAAATGATTCGTCTAGGTAGGACCCCGTAATGTTGTGAACCGCAAAACCCAAAATCTTTAGTGTGAATGCTTGTCAGGCTAATGGACTCTTCGCCTACTCTAGAACCAAGTCCTACTATGAAATTTAATAAAATATTTTATTTTTGTTTGTAAAATCCCCTACCACCTATTATACGCTCGGTTAAGCAAGGACGTAGCCCGTATATTCCATATTATCAAGATTATTTAGTTTTCCCTATAATAAGCTAATAGCTTTCCCTAGATACTTGTTTTATAGCAAAAGTACTATCGACAGGTAGTGGAGTAAAAGTACCCTTTTACACTCACTGGCTACGTCTTGCATGGATGGGGATTGAGCGTCCTAGACAATTTACCTTCCTGGCTACCCTAGAGTTTAAGACCCAGAGAAAGAGATTACCAGCGTTTCAAGCTTAACGGGCTGATTGAGAAGAAACGCCGAAACAAACTCATCAGGCATCTTTACGTAGTTAATTGAAGTACTGAACCCACTGAAGCCAAATGTGAATTCCAGACCCACATTGGAATAGCTAGTAGTTATAAGGGTATTATTCCGCCCGTAACTACAGTCATCAGCGGCCTGCTTCGCCTCCCGCTGGTCCCTACAACAGAATTGTTTCTTTCTTAAACGCTTCTGTTTCCCTAACCAGTAGTTCAGAATGTCACATTCGACCCCAGAAACCCAATACTTCAATAGTCTAGATCCAAATTCTATCGTTCGAAATAACGAAGTAACCTCAACTATTTTCCCCAAAATGTGTGTATGAATTTAATCCTAAACTAGCCCTTCTGAAGCTATTTGATTATTCGAAACCAAAATCAATCTCGATTTTAGAAAAGAATAATACCGAAGATGTATGCCCTGACTAAGCTATCTGAGTTCAGTTGGCCACTCTGAGGGTTGCAACGCTAAGGCCAGTGTGATTGCCTCCCCCCCTCGCGACCGTAGTCTAGATGGAATACGAGGAGTAAGGCTCCCTATTATGTATATGAAGTTTATATTTAAATATATTTAATAAGTCCGAATCTCAATTACTGCACGATTTCAACGAGTGAGGATATCCCTCTGTGCGGATCACATGAATGACTACGCCTCGTCTACGTCGTCAGTTGGGCTTTGAGAAACGTGAGGGGCCTCTTATTAAGAGGCGTCGTCTCCTGTGTCGATAAAAAGGAAGACGCCAGACCACCCTCAAGTCTGGTAGCAAAAGACTCTGGATCATTCCCATTTGACACCGTAAGGCGGGAATGACCCCTCAGGTATACTGTAAACCTGGACACTGTTTCTGGATTTTTCTTTAATTAAAATAACTCTAAAACTCTATAGAAAGTTCGAGACGTAATTATGAAGATAGTAAAACCACCCACCAAAGACTTCCCAGTTATAATCCAGAGACCTTGTCAGTCTGAAAGTTGAAGCTGAAGTGAACCCCGTTTCATCGCCGTCTAGCCTTTTTATACCCCCAACCCAAGCATCGACTCGGATTCGAAACAAAAAAATATAAGGTCATTTGTTTTCTCATTGTCTGTCGAGCTCGGATTCGAAACAAAAAAATATAAAGTCATTTGTTTTCTCATTGTCTGTCGAAACAAGTGACTATTTTTGACCCGAGAATGCTGCACTAGCTTAAAAATATTAAATCTTATAAAATATTACTATCACGTAGAATACTGATTCGATCTTGGATTATGAAAATATATTTTTAATATAAAGGAAACAAGACCAGTTTACTGTGTTCTGTTACACCGGCCGGGCTCGATCAAATTGTTAACCATTTCACGTTCGGTTGTTTCTATTTTTATTTTTTAGGGTTCCGTACCTCATAAGGAAAAAAACGGAACCCTTATAGGATCACTCGTGCGTCTGTCTGTGCGTCTCTCACAGCCGATTTGCTCCGAAACTACTTAAAATTTTATTGAAAGTAAATACAAGATTATAATTAACATTAACTTAGATAAATTAAAACCAAGTTAAATCTAAAAAACCGGCCAAGTGCGTGTCGGACCACGCAAAACGAAGGGTTCCGTGCCTATTAAAAAGGTCGTATCGTCACAGAAATCTTACGGCACTTACGTCCTTTTCTTTGAGGAAGGCAGTTTTTCAGCAATATCTTGGAAACCTTTCATCCGATCTTATTCAAAACAATTTTCGGTGAATGAACTTAATAAGCGCTGTGTCCATGATTTTTTTCATATTTTTAAAATATACCGTTCAAATATTAGAGGGGGGGGGGGACAGAATTTTAGTGACTTTCGGGGCGATTATCTCTGACTGTATTCACTTAATCAAAAAAAAAATGCTAAGAAACCTTATATTTATTTTGAAAGGCCTATCGATTGATGTGCCACACGGGCGGTCACAATGAAAAAAAAAATTTTTACTTTTAGTTTTATGTATGGAGTGCACCCCTAAAAAAATTTTTTTTTGATATTTTAATTACAAAACTTTGTAGCGGCTAACAAAATACACCTATCCTCAAAATTTTATTCAAATACACCTTATAGTTTTCGAGTAAAATGCCTGTGACATACGGACAGACGGACAGACGGACAGACGGACAGACGGACATGACGAAACTATAAAGGTTCCGTTTTTGCCATTTTGGCTACGGAACCCTAATAAAAAACCGGACAAGTGCGTGTCTGATGGGGCGAGGGTTCCGTACAAAATCACAAATGTATAGTTTTCAGATTTTTCCCGGTATACTTGTAGTATAAGACGATATTACTCGCCAAATTTCATAGTTCTTCTAGATCAACGGAAAGTACCCTATAAATTTTTATTCTCTTGAGGGTGTCGAAATATACGTTTTTTTGCGACATAAACGGCCGTAGATATCATATAAGAATATTTAGTATAAATAGAAAATGTTAGATATAATTAAATAGGTTATTCTAGTATAGAACATATGAGCGTTTCTGGCCATCAAACGTCACAGTTTGGCGGTTTTATATAAAAACTATAAAATGTAATTTCTTTTTTCTTAAATAAAAAAAAAAGTATCTTTTTTTTACTAATTTAGAAGTATGCTTTTTTGCGGGGCCGTATCTTTTTTTTTATTAACTCAGAAGTATGCTTTTTTCACAGCTTCAAGGGTCTCTAATAGACTTGTGTGTGTGGTTTTAATTTCAACTTAATACCTCTACGTGTTCCCAATATAAAGGGTCTTGACAGACATGGCCTTTGGGTTCCTAAATAACTGTGTAAAGCGACTGCGATGTTGGTGTATTTTTTGGTGTGTTGTGCAGTTTTTGCAGGGTTTCAACAGCTGGCATGCTTAAAATTTAAACGAGATTCGCTGTGGCCTACATTAACATTTCCGAATAGTAGACTATACAAAAGCCGCCATCATTTTAAAATGAACCCGTAAACAATGCCCTAATGAAAGCTGGTATTGGCTCAATGTTTGATCGCGGTCAGGAGGTCCATTTTCAACCGTCGCACCCAATCTCGAGATTCCCTCTCCCGTTTACACGCGCACCGAGCTGATGTACCAGAACGGGCGCGTGAAACACATTGAATTGGGAATGGATGAAAATTTTAGAAATGGCTGATTATTTTTTTGGTGATAGGAATAAACTTCCTTAGCACCAGAAAAATGTTTCAGATTTTTCAGCTGCGTCAATTTAAAAAAAAATATAAACAGCTTCCTCACTTACGTTTTGGGTCAGTTACGGCACCTTCCTCAATCGGTCGCATATTACAAAAAAAAAATTAAATATGTGTGGTAAACTGACACTGGCAATGATATTGATACTTGCAGCAGCTATATTGGTCGTTACCACTGTCAGTTTACCACAGATATTTAAGATACCTAGTTTTTTGTAATATGAGACAGATCAAGGAAAGTGTCTATTTACCGTTCTTGACCCAAAACGTAAATGAGGAAACTGTTTATATTTTTCAAAAATAATTGTCGCAGCTGAAAAATCTGAGACTTTTTTCTGGTGCTAAGGAAGATTATTCCTATCACCAAAAAAATAATCAGGCATTTCTAAAATTTTCATCCATTCCCCATTACGATTGGGATGTTAAAGACTTAAACTGGATTGAAGCATCTACCTTTCGTTGTTTCGCTGACTTTTGCATTGTTGTATTTATTACACTGTTCAGCAACTCTTTCAGTTTTATAATGATAAATCGACGAATGGTGAATCGGTGTGTTACTCGTTTCTGTTTTATATCTGTCAGGAAGATTTTTTTAATCACTTTTACGAATATTACGAATGTAATAATTTGTCAGTTTACCTATTTACAACCAGAAATCTAAAGGTCCAAAGGCGGGCTATATGCCACGGGGTATGTTCTATCAATAAAGCTTTAGGCAAAGCAGAGGAATAGCAGGGAGTAGGGATTTTTGACATTAAATAGAAGTATGGCTACTATGGATCAAACATTGTCTGACGAAATAATAGGCTTGTGTCCTAATTTTTTTTACGATGCCATTCGAACCAGTTTTTGGTGTGGAACAAATGTTTGTATGGGAGTAAGTACAATTAAAGCACATAAATACCCAAGAAATTGAGTTAAAGACGGACCTCGCTGGTGGTAGCCGAAAACCGCCCTTACCGTGGCAGTACTTTATCACGAAAAACTTTTTCACGAAAACTTTTTCACGAACGACTTTATCACGAAAAACTTTATCACGAATAAACTTTATCACGAAAAGACCATATCACGAAAACTTTATCACGAAAACTTTATCACTAAAGATTTTATCACGAAAACTTTATCACGAATAGACTATTTCACGAATAGACTTTATCACGAAAAATCTTAATCACGAAAACTTTACCACGAATAGACTTTATCACGAAAAATCTTAATCACGAAAACTTTACCACGAATAGACTTTATCACGAAAACCTTACCACGAATAGACTTTATCACGAAAACTTTACCACGAATAGACTTTATCACGAAAAGTCTTAACCACGAAAACTTTACCACGAATAGACTTTAACAGGAAAAATCTACATTTTTTGCACCTGATTGCGATTTGTTTCAAAGTCAAAGTGATTTATTCTTCAATTTAGGCATATTACATGCACCTATGAATGTCGATAAACTAGCACCGGTTCGGAAAGAAAACCTCTGCCTCGAGAAAACAAATGTTTTTGTTGCTGTGTTTGCTGACAAATGGGTTCAAGTGTATCCAGCTCTGAGGGCCTACCGCGAAACGAAATTCGTTTTCGTTCGTGTATCTCCGTCTCTGTCGCTCGAACTAGCAAGTGCGACAGAGACGGAGATAAACGGACGAAAACGAATTTCGTTTCGCGGTAGACTCTCTGTTACGGTTTTGCGAAGCTCATTTTTAGGGTTCCGTAGCCAAAATGGCAAAAACGTTTTCGAGTTATCCCTGAAAAACTGCCCACCGCCTAAGTGCCAAAATATTTCTATGACGATCTGACCTCTTTAACCGACTTCGAAAAAGGACGAGGTTATATGTTCCACTGTAGGTATATATATTTTTCATATTCATATTATCTTTATTGCATCCATGGTAGTTACATGTGGTCTTAAAAATTAATACAGTGTCACATGGGCCCTGGTACGGCGTAGCAAATTTATCTTAGATTATTTCGTAATACTTATATAATTATTAATCAAGTAAATAGTAAATGTCAAATTCTTCAAATTAAAACATGCATATAGGATTAAATTAAGATAGTGTCATTCATAAACTCATTGACAGTATAGTAACATTTTTTTATTAGTAGACTTCTTAACTTAGTACGAAAGGTTTTGTCATTTTCTACGTTGACTAGGTTCTTAGGTAGTTTATTATAAATCACAATAGACCGGTAGTATGGGCTACTCTTATACATTTCTAGTCTCAGTTCTGGAGGAATGACTAGTTTTTCTTACCTTCGGGTACTTGTGACAATTTTGTACAGTTCTTTATGCTTTCTTACGAACATTGCCGTCTCTTGGATATATATAACTACAAGAGAGTGTTAAGATCTCCAGACTCACAAAGCATGGTCGGCAGCTCGTTCTTTTTGGAATGTTAGCGATTATTCGTATACATGTTTTTTGGCTACTAAACAGTTTTCTAGTCTCTGAGCTATGGCCCCATAAAATTATACCATATTACAGCCAAGAATTTGCATAGGCATAATATGCGGTTTTGGCGTTTTTTCCTTTTGAGGTATCGGAACCCTAAAAGTCTGTCAACATCGTTAGAACCCCGTTACACTTTTACTTAAAGGTGTTGACTATGTATTGCTATACAATTCACCTGTGTGTGGACTCGTCTTTCACCTCACCACACCCTAAACCATTAATCCGAGATTCGTGAACGGCTACATGTAATCGACGATCAGACTTATATTTGGTTCATGAGAGGCGACTGGCTTTGGCTATCAGACTTGTACTTGGTGCTTCTGTGGCGACTTTATGAGTATCACTGCCCGGACAGCCGCCATTCTACGACACTCCGAGCGCTCATAAAGCTCGCTCGCGACGAGTTTATCTGTCCATGTGCGATGTCCCGCTCTCCCGCTGCTATTAACAACTAGTTTCACCTCTCCGCTCACCCCCATATATTGACGCTGGCATTCGTAAGAAGGCGTAACCAAAGGTCTGAATTATACTGGTGAGGTAAAGTGAAGCGAAGTTTATAACAGCCCAGTATAACGGTAATTGCCGCACCCGTATCTAACGACAGGGCTGTTATTCGCTACGCGCTCATGCGCTTCACCCCATGCGTCACTTAACGAAACTAGACCTCTACCTACGCTTAGCTACTACACATCGCAGTGTCAAGATATATTTGTGGGTGGGCATTAAGGTGAGCTTAAAACAGCGTCACCTTAAGAAACTAGACCTCTACATACGCTTAGCTACTACGCACCGCAGTGTCAAGATATATTTGTGGGTGAGCTTTGAGGTGAGCTTAAAACAGCGTCACCTAACGAAACTAGACCTCTACCTACGCTTAGCTACTACGCACCGCAGTGTCAAGATATATTTGTGGGTGAGCGTTGAGGTGAGCTTAAAACAGCGACACCTAACGAAACTAGACCTCTACCTACGCTTAGCTACTACGCACCGCAGTGTCAAGATATATTTGTGGGTGAGCGTTGAGGTGAGCTTAAAACAGCGTCACCTAACGAAACTAGACCTCTACCTACGCTTAGCTACTACGCACCGCAGTGTCAAGATATATTTGTGGGTGAGCGTTGAGGTGAGCTTAAAACAGCGTCACCTAACGAAACTAGACCTCTACCTACGCTTAGCTACTACGCACCGCAGTGTCAAGATATATTTGTGGGTGAGCGTTGGGGTGGGCTTAAAACAGCGTCACCTAACGAAACTAGACCTCTACCTACGCTTAGCTACTACGCAGCGCAGTGTCAAGATATATTTGTGGGTGAGCGTTGAGGTGAGCTTAAAACAGCGTCACCTAATGAAACTAGACCTCTACCTATTACGCTTAGCTACTACGCACCGCAGTGTCAAGATATATTTGTGGGTGAGCGTTGAGGTGAGCTTAAAACAGCGTCACCTAATGAAACTAGACCTCTACCTACGCTTAGCTACTACGCACCGCAGTGTCAAGATATATTTGTGGGTGAGCTTTGAGGTGAGCTTAAAACAGCGTCACCTAACGAAACTAGACCTCTACCTACGGTTAGCTACTACGCACCGCAGTGTCAAGATATATTTGTGGGTGAGCGTTGAGGTGAGCTTAAAACAGCGACACCTAACGAAACTAGACCTCTACCTACGCTTAGCTACTACGCACCGCAGTGTCAAGATATATTTGTGGGTGAGCGTTGAGGTGAGCTTAAAACAGCGTCACCTAACGAAACTAGACCTCTACCTACGCTTAGCTACTACGCACCGCAGTGTCAAGATATATTTGTGGGTGAGCGTTGAGGTGAGCTTAAAACAGCGTCACCTAACGAAACTAGACCTCTACCTACGCTTAGCTACTACGCACCGCAGTGTCAAGATATATTTGTGGGTGAGCGTTGGGGTGGGCTTAAAACAGCGTCACCTAACGAAACTAGACCTCTACCTACGCTTAGCTACTACGCAGCGCAGTGTCAAGATATATTTGTGGGTGAGCGTTGAGGTGAGCTTAAAACAGCGTCACCTAACGAAACTAGACCTCTACCTACGCTTAGCTACTACGCACCGCAGTGTCAAGATATATTTGTGGGTGAGCGTTGAGGTGAGCTTAAAACAGCGTCACCTAACGAAACTAGACCTCTACCTACGCTTAGCTACTACGCACCGCAGTGTCAAGATATATTTGTGGGTGAGCGTTGGGGTGGGCTTAAAACAGCGTCACCTAACGAAACTAGACCTCTACCTACGCTTAGCTACTACGCAGCGCAGTGTCAAGATATATTTGTTGACGACCGGATAGCCTAGTGGGTAGTGACGCTGCCTACGAAGCTGAAGGTCCTGGGTTCGAATCCCGGTAAGGGCAAATATTTGTGTGATGAGCATGGATATTTGTTTCTGAGTCTTTGGATGTTTTCTAAGTATTTAAGTATTTAAATCTATTATATATATCGTCGTCTAGTATACCCATAACACAAGCCTTATTGAGCTTACTATAGGGCTAGTTCGATTTGTGTAAGAATGTCCCCTAATATTTATTTATTTATTATTTATTTATTATTTATTTGTGGGTGAGCGTTGAGGTGAGCTTAAAACAGCGTCACCTAACGAAACTAGACCTCTACCTACGCTTAGCTACTACGCACCGCAGTGTCAAGACATATTTGTGGGTGAGCGTTGAGGTGAGCTTAAAACAAGTTACAGAATAGGGGGGCTGATCTTTATCTAAGTACATAAGTCCAAGTAACTTACTCCGGAGATCTATATCCAAGTTCCGTTTATGCGAGTAAGCCGCCGTTTGGAGAGTACTTATCTCATTGTCTACGAAAGAACCCGTAAAGAAACAGTATAAAGTAACAACCAGTCGCATAGGAAAGCAGGATCGACTCGACTCGACTCTCCATACAAACGTAGTTGGCTCTCATTTTAAAACGGTATACTGGAATCACATTAAACCTTTTATACACAATGTGCTCATAGAGCCACTAGTCATATCATAATATGTACAGTATGGGAAATGTATTCACGTACCTTTTTCGCTCTTCTTACTATGACAATAAGGTATACAAAGGTACGTGAATACATTTCCCATACTCTACTTGCAAGAGTTGAGGTGTAAAACATATACATCATCATCATCATATCAGCCGAAAGACGTCCACTGCTGGACATAGGCCTCCCCCAGTGAGTTCCAAATTGACCGGTCCTGCGCCACCCGCATCCAGCGGACTCCCGCGACCTTTACCAGGTCATCAGTCCACCTTGTGGGGGGCCTACCCACGCCGCGCCTTCCGGTACGTGGTCGCCACTCGAGAACCTTTCCGCCCCAACGGCCATCGGTTCTACGTGCAATGTGCCCCGCCCACTGCCACTTAAGTTTAGCAATTCGGAGGGCTATATCGGTTACCTTGGTTCTGCTGCGGATAGCCTCATTTCTGATGCGATCATGCGCTCCTAACATAGCCCTCTCCATTGCCCTTTGGGTGACTTTGACCCTTCTTATGAGGCCCATATTAAGCGACCAAGTTTCAGTGCCCATTACAATCGGACACTTTACGCTCGAAGTTGTAGACGATTATGTATACCTAGGACAGACTGTCCAGTTAGGTAGGTCCAACTTCGAGAAAGAGGTCAATCGTCGAATCGACTCGGCTGGGCAGCGTCCGGGAAGCTTTGGTACATCTTTTCGTCCAATATCCCGCAGTGTCTCAAGACGAGAGTCTTTGACCAGTGTGTGTTGCCAGTGATGACATATGGCACTGAAACATATACTAATCGCAAAAAAGTCATTGAAAAGTGTTGAGCATACGAAAGCAGAATGTGTGGCCCTCGCAATAGTATTCGGTCCGTGCACTCGCCCCGAAATTGCCGAACCGGGAAAAAAGCGTGCACGGAGTGCCGCCGGAACGCAAATACACGGAGGTGCAAATTTGACGCGAAACGGGAATGTGTGAAACATGCCAAGTTCGGTAGCTACAGTCGAGTTTGAAAATATATACTCGGAAAAAGTGATCGAAATTGAACATGACATCCTTGCAAAGGTATTCAAGTTTAGGTATTCGTACTGTACGGACACGAGATACGGGTGTGTAGAAAAATACTTATTCTTGTCTTTAGAGCTATATCATCATACTACTTTTACAATCACGCAAAGTCAAAGTCAAAGTGATTTATTCTTCAATTTAGGCATATTACATGCACCTATGAATGTCGATAAACTACCACCGGTTCGGAAAGTAAACCTCTGCCTCGAGAAGAACCGGCGTAAAAAACTCGGCGAGGTGTCATTTTTTCAAAACAAGATACAATATATCATTTCAGTATCAGAGTATTATAAAATTTTAAAATTACATTGCTACAGTAGAAAGCCTATTTATTTCACGACAGATTTCTAGTGCAGGATTTTATCGCTGCCAAATATCCCTGAATAGTCAGATACCTGAACAGTCAGGTATTTCGCCATTAGACGGAGTCATCATTCTAAATTCAAACTGATTAACCGCCAGTCACTGATTTAGAAAGAGATCTGTAATGTTTTTATACACACTTTACAGTACATAACGTTTCTATTTCAAAGTTCTCGTGGTACGTCCTATACCTACCTGTGCGTAGATAATCGTGAGCCGATAAATACTTGAATAGAAACGAGTGTTTCAAATGCTTTGAGTTTGAGCACAGCTTAGATTGTAGAGTATATCGTGCGTTTAGAATGGCTATCCAAACTTGGCTCGACACTACCCGGCACCCACATTCGCATCGCTGCAGCATTTGAAGGGTTAAACCCCGAGTTATTTAATGTTTTACCGCGCGCCGCTGTCGGGCGTGGAATATTGATGCGTCGCGTTACGCGGCGCGGCGTGTGAACACGACCTGTCGCATTAATGAATGCAATTTGGCATGTATGGCGATTGGAATTTGCAGCGTACAGCGGCTGCGTTAGAAAATTGGTTTGGTGTTCTTCTATATTTCACACTCGCGTATTGCATATTCGGTTATAGATAGATAATTAAATCAGCGTTCAATGTAGAACGATAACGTGAACAAGACATATTATCGTTTTTCGGTCTACATTACTTATTAACGAAATATTATTATCCATCATAAGAAGGCTCAAAGTTACCCAAAGGGCAATGGAGAGGGCTATGTTAGGAGTATCTCTGCGTGATCGCATCAGAAATGAGGCTATCCGCAGCAGAACCAAGGTAACCGATATAGCCCTCCGAATTGCTAAACTTAAGTGGCAGTGGGCGGGGCACATTGCACGTAGAACCGATGGCCGTTGGGGCGGAAAGGTTCTCGAGTGGCGACCACGTACCGGAAGGCGCGGCGTGGGTAGGCCCCCCACAAGGTGGACTAATGGCCTGGTAAAGGTCGCGGGAGTCCGCTGGATGCGGGTGGCGCAGGACCGGTCAATTTGGCACGCTCTGGGGGAGGCCTATGTCCAGCAGTGGACGTCTTTCGGCTGATATGATGATGATGATGATTATCCGTCAATCACATCCTGACTCGGCTGGGCAGCGTTCGGGAACCTATTCACGGCACATCTTTTTGTCTAATATTCAGCAGTGTCTCAAGACGAGATTCTTTGACCAGTGCGTATTGTAGTGATGACATTGACAAATGACACTGATAGCGTGGTTGCTCACTATGTGCCTCATTAGAAGAAAGAATCAAAGTCATGGCAATGGAGAGGGCTATGCTGGGAGTTTCTTAGAAATGAGGATATCCGCAGCAGAAGTCAGAACTAAGGTAATCGACAGCCATCTGAATCGCTAAACTTAAGTGGCTGTGGGCGGGGCATATTGCAACTTAGAACCGGTGGCCGTTGGGGCGGAAATGTTCTTGAGTGGCAACCACGTACCGGTAGGCGCAGCGTGGGTTGACCGATTTTGGACTGATGACTTGGTAAAAGTCGCGGAGTTCATGCGAGTGGCGCAGAACCGTTCATTGTGGCATTCTTTGGGGGAGGCCTATGTCTAGCAGTGGGCGTCATTTGGCTGTTATGATGATGAGGAATCACATCCTCTAATTCCTGGTTCGAAAAATGTTTGTATGGATTCCCCGACGCAGTGTCAGTCAAAGTCTTCAATAACATCTCAAACGTTTGACAGCGGCTATCACTCGGCGCGGGGATAAAAATGGGGGTGAAAGTGGGGTGGAAGAAAGAACGCCGCGGGCAGATGCTAGCACTGTAAAACGAGCAAGGGAATGAATGCTGACAACGCGATGCGGCCGGCCCCAATCGCATTAAAAGTTCGCTCCTGAGTGCAGTGTTGGTATTCATGACCATCCAAAACTTGCACCTCGGGTGGACCAGGTTAAGTTAGACCTCCAATTACACGTTGTTATTACGAATAACGGTGTCAAGATAAAGATAAAATATCCTATTGATGATGTGTGAGGTGAAACCAGTTTGTGAATGGTATATAGCAGCTGCAGGGAATCACAACGAGATTCCATTGTGACTGCACCCGGGCAAAACTACATTTGGTCGAAAAATTTGCCATTAAAAAAAAAATTGTTTTATTATATCAAAGTCTTGATAGTTCAATAGAGATAACAAAATGGGGATACTCCCATGACATGCTGGGGAGTGTCCATTTAGAACCTCGAATTGGGCCTCACAACTTGACAGGCCCATAAAACCTGCCATTGTAATCGGATTCCAACCGTCAGTGAAATAACGCGCCGCCCGCTGGCCGCGGATTTGAATTTAGAATATATTCCGAATTCAAACGAGTTTGAATTTTAAACGCGGATGTATTGAGCTGTCAAATTAATGCATTCCGGTGGAACAAATGGAACA
This sequence comes from Epinotia nisella, assembly GCA_932294315.1. Taxonomy (NCBI): domain Eukaryota; kingdom Metazoa; phylum Arthropoda; class Insecta; order Lepidoptera; family Tortricidae; genus Epinotia; species Epinotia nisella. The sequence goes on from OW028693.1 coordinate 2,421,576, forward strand.
GAGCCGGTGGTTTAAGGTGATGGGTATAGGAACTGCTCGGCTGGGAAAGTACCTTACAGAGGCAGCTTACAGAGGACCACGCCACTACGTGGTATGTGGTGTGGTGTTCCTGGTGGTGAGTGAGGGTCACCACAGCTCCCGAGGTTGCGCTGTGTTGAGAGTGAGAAACCTACACTTGTCTCTCAAGCGTCCACAGGCTACAGTGATTTTTTTATCATCAGGCAGACTGTATGCTTATACCATCATGGTACAAAAGGTAAGGTAAGATCAAAATGTTAATTGACCTAGCATGTTACGATAATAAATGAATTTATGTTGAGGAAGACTGATGACTAAAACAATTTGTAATTCGAATGTTAAAAATGTTAAATATAATGAAATAAGAGTTGTAGTAATTTTATTAAATTAAAATTACTAACTTAGTTTAATTTAAAGAACTGACCAATGTATACTAAAATTAATATAAAATGAAACTAACCTACTTATAAACTATAATTAATATAATCCCATGTAAAATGAGTGACATGTAAAATTATTTATAATTTTATCAATAAATATCTCATTCTCATTCTCATTCTCATACAGGTTCAGTAAGGGTCCTCCAAAATTATTTATGACACTCTGGGAGGTCAACAACTCACCAGCCACCAGTCATGTATATCACCATAAATTGATTGGTGGATTTCGACAGCTAGTACCTACTCTCGACAATGCAATTTATACTGAAAAACTCTCATTAAATGAAGTGTCACAGTAAGATTATGCATTTCCTTATGATTTACAATTTGCTGTCGTCATAAAGTTAATAAATACCCATCTCTCTATCAACCCAGTTAACTCAGAAAACTTCTAATTTGATAATAAGTTTAGTCTACTCTCTCTAAAACCCGTTTCCCGTAGTTAGACGACGTCATACATCATACATACATACATACACATAATCACGCCTCTTTCCCAGAGGGGTAGGCAGACATCACGGATCTCCATTTGCTACGATCCTGACAAACCACTTTCGCTTCACTCACCTTCATAACATTTCTCATACATGCTCGTCGGTTTAGGGTACTTTTGACCTGGCCTTTTTGTAAGATTTCTCCAATTTGATCGGAGAAAGTTCGCCTAGGTCTTCCCCTTCCAACTTGCCCTTCCACTCTTTTTACGTACACTCTCTTCGTTAATCTTCTTTCATCCATCCTCTCTACATGCCCAAACCACCTTAACATACCCTTCTTAATTTTCGTGACTATATTATCTCCATCCATTCCACACTTATCTCTTATCACACTGTTTCTGACTCTATCACTCAATTTCACTCCACACATACTTCTCAACGCTCTCATTTCTACTGCATTCACTCGACTTTGATGTCTTTTCTGCCACACCCAACTTTCACTACCTTACATAAGTGTGGGCACCAACACTCCTCTATGCACAGCCACGCGTGCTTTTTGTGATATTTTCTGGCTGCTCATAAAGGCGTTCAGTGCCCCATTCACTCTATTATTCCCTGCATTCACTCTCCTGTCAATATCTTTCTCATGCTTACATCACTACTTACTAAAAGCGCATTTGACTTTGTTCTTCCAAGCGTATATTTCAGATTTTTAGCTAAAATCCGAGTGAAATGAAAGAAAAACGCGTTGTTCAAAATGCGCAAGAATGTGTGACGTATTGCCGCATTCGTCTACGTCCGTGAAGAGGTGGTGAAAAATATATTTAGCTACTCCAGTCAACGGGGTTCTACGTTACTAATATTTATAAAAAATATGCTACAGTATTTAAGTGTCTACAGGAAAATTTCACTGGGAAGAGAAAGAATTATAACACAAATGATGTTATTTTTAAAACCCTTTTGTTATTACATTTGACTAGTGCATCATCGACCCAGAGGCGTTATTCGACATTTCACTTTGGACGGTTAAATGAAATGAAATGAAATGAAAAAAAAGTTTATTCATTTAAACAACCCTTGCTTTACATTATTTTCTTCTGCCAAACTGCAGGACAGTTTGTTGGCAGAGGGACTCCCTTACAGCACAATAGATGGGTAGGCTCTTAGCTAATAGCTAGTTACTTTATCTACATAGTTTTATTTGATGATGGTACAGCTCACGTGATCACTTTACTTAGACTACATTTCCGGTTTAGATTTTATTTTTTCTAAGAAAAACTCCGTGTTTTACATTCCCTTATATCATACGGTATATCGTTAAATGATCACGTCATCCTTTGGATACTACCATGATGTCGTCATATAAGTCGACTTTACCTTTTTTGCCCGACTACGGCAGGGTCGAAAGGAAGAGATATGTTTTTAGCAGTCATGTTTACGTGTGTTCCACCGTAGCGTTTAAGATACTGAACCGACTTTGATGAATGAGATGTCAATCGATTCGAAATCATGCTCCGGGCGACATACTCGTAGGCTACCTTTTGCAAAAAAAACAGTTTTTAGGGTTCCGTAATGAAACCCTTACAGTTTCGTCATGCATTTTACTCGAAAACTATAAGATGTATTTGAATAACATTTTGAGGATAGATGTATGTTGTTAGCCTCTATAGTTATAGTTCTGTTGTAATAAAATGACATTTTTTTTTACTCCATAGTGGCCCGCAAAGTGTACATTAGTCGCTACATATTGGAAGGTAAAGTGTATAGTTTCAGGTCAGATCAAAATTAAAAAATAAAAAACATTTTCAACCGCCTGGAATGTTACATATAATTTCCTTTATTTGTCGAGTACCAAACTTTTAAAAAAGTTGAAACCGGCATATAAAAGACGGCACAGGTCGTATTCAGCCAATTCAACTCGTATTTTTCTGTTGCAAACGCGACGTTTTTCTATGTGTCTCAAATAGTTTGCGTTTTTCGGTGGAAAAATACACTTGCAAATCGGTTTAAAAAGAAAAACGGCGGGAAATCATTAATATTTTTAACGATATTTAAAGTTTATTATTCCCCATTTTTGAGAAAAGCACTATATTAGCCTTAGCCGGAATGGCAATTGCAGGCTTCGTATTATAATGAAACGGACTCGCAAGCTCGTCCGTTTAAACAAATACTCGGCCTGCGATTGCCTCCTTCCCGGCCACGGCAATAATGTACTATTTTTTAGGAGTGCAATCCAACGCAACCATGTAAGTAAAAAAAATCATTGTAAGTCCACGTGTGATCAATCGATAGGCCTTTCAAAATAAATAAAAGGTGTCTCAGCAATTTTTTTTATTAAGTGAATAGAATCGGAGATGATCGCCCCGAAAGTCACACAAAATTAAGTCTCCCACCACACCCCCCCCCCTAATTTTTTGAAAGGTGTAGTTAAGAAATATGAAAAAATAATGGACATTGTTTTGAACAAGATCGATTCAAAGGTTTTCGAGATATTGCTGAAAAACTGCCTTCCCTATAGAAAAGACGTAAGTGCCGTAAGATTTCTGTGACGATACGACATTTTTAATAGACACAGAACCCAATGGCGGTTGTTTGTGCGTGGTCCCACACGCACTGGGCCGGTTTTATTCAGCGTAGCGATTCAGTCAGTTGTCCGTAGTCGGGATTGAGTTTTTTTCAACTTTTTAATGCTTGTTAGCCTACGAATATCAACATTTGCAATCGCAATTTTTCACAAAAAGAAATGTTCGCGAGTTTTACATATCACAGAGCAGCTAGGTATTAGTATGGATATCTTCGAGTTCTAGTTGTGTCAGTTGGCACCGCTGGGTGCATTTATAAATCATCATGCCAGTCGGGATTATATGAACATTCTAACAATACGAGTACTACACACGTCTAAATCAGTTTAAGCGTTTAATAGTAGATTGTATGACAAGGGGCTAAAATAAGCCATATTACCACGAGATGGTTATTTTCCCGAGCAAAGTGAGGGAACATATTTCGGGTTAGGCTCGTAAAACACACTTTCCCGAAATGTGCGCTTTCTGCAAAGTTGCACTTTCCGCAAAACGTACACTCCCAAAATATACACTTTCCCAATTTGGAAACTTTCCCGAAATGTGCATTTTTTCAAACAGTGCACTTTTCCAAAACGCACGCTTTCCCAAAATGTACACTTTCCCATTTAGGGCACTTTCTCAAAAGAAACACATTTATTATTTAAAGATACACATTTAGTCGTTAAAGCGGGATCTTCGGCGCTGCAGATTTGTCATATGCGTGTGTGAGTAAGACGTAGGCGAGGCACTCACACATATGCTAGGCGTTTACACCCCTACCCTTAAAGTGTACTTTCCGGGAAAATATACCATCTGCGAAAGTGCACATTCTGGGAAAGTGCACCTATTGACAAAGTGTACATATCGGGAAGTGCACTTTTAGAGACAGTGTACTTTACGGAAAAATGATCATTCTAAAAACATGCACTTTTACAGAAAGTGCACATTTCGGGAAAGTGTGTTTTACGAGCCTAACCCAATATTTCTATATATGGCTTTTAGACCCGAGTTATACACTCTACTTTTCACTTCGACTGCGAGAAAATAGTAAAACAAAGATTATCCATCCACAATCAATAACAAATTCCACGGCGAAGAGATTGTTCAATTTAGCGGCATCTTTTACTAAACTGCTTTAACACAGATACCTGCTAAAATATTGACTCCACGAATAAACGCCTCTTGAGCATCCAAACGGCCGCGCGGCGGACAGCGTACGGGTACAAGATAATTTCATAGCTTATGCCGCCATGCAGTCAACCACGCTTGATCGTTTGGACGCGCTATTAACAGTCAGAGGCGTTTTATTAATGATTCGGAAGATGAGAAAAAATAAAAAAAAACAACAAGTAAGGTATTCGAAACTTTTATATTATTCATTCTGTAACATCATTGTAATACAGTTGAAAAATAATGAAGTTTAATACAGTTCTATCTTATTTATTTTTTATTGACATAATTAATGGTACAATTTGTACAAGGAAAAGTGAAAAGCACTGGTGCGCGAAAACCAACTTTCCGCACGCTAAACAGCTACGTAAAGTAGCACTTTTTGGGCAACTGTATTAAAATAGTTATTTACGATACAAGTGCAGAAAATAGGAAATTCGCAACGAGTGGTGATAAATTAAAACACGACCGAAGGGAGTGTTTTAAATCGACACGAGTTGCGAATTACCTATTCGCACGTGTATCGTACAACGTTTAACAGTACATATGGCTCTTTAAAGTTTCAACATATGCACGGAAAGTGCTCCTTTCCGCACTAGTGCGGGAAAGTAACACCATGTGTACTGTAAAATTATTATTTGTTAACCTTAGCTCCTATGATAGCTCTTTTTAACCGACTTCAAAAAAGGATGAGGTTGTACGTTCTTCCGTATATTTATTTATTTATTTATTGCATATTGCATTTTTAATGTATTGAACTTAATTACTGCCCACCAATATTACGGTGTCGATACAAACCCGATAGGGTTTACCGACACTTTTCTGTGGAACAAAATGTATATGTTCTAAATATATTAAATAAATAAATAAAATAGTAGCGCTACACTAGTAGCCGATTCCGTGGCTTTTCTGTTTTGTAGCGGAAAGCGCCTATGAAGTGAGCCCCCACCTCGCGGGCTTATGGCACTGAAAGTGTTAACTCATTCAAGACGAAGCATCGCTACGAGTGCTACGCCGTAGCGCATAGCAGCATTTTTCCACTCTGTAGCAGAAATCCCTCATAGAGACACGACCCATAAGGTAAACGTCCAATGCTCGACACCTTAATGCCTAATAGTTAACACACATTGTGCCCCTCTATTGTTTTAATTAAGTATTGTAAGTGTCGTTTATTTGGACAGGGTCGGGCACTCGGACGTTTACCTTATGTGAATAGTAGGCCTTTATAGGTTAAAGCTTTTTTGCTCAGTCGCAAAGCCCCCGTAAACCGGGGTATTGAAATGTCACCACGCGCGGGTTCAGTATTCCCCGACGCATCATTTGACGACTCTATCTGGAGCTATAATCTGGGGAATGTCCCCGCTCGGACACGAGGCGAGTTACCTGCTTCTAAACATCGTCACCCTTAGTGGACGCTTACCTGAAAATAAAGGACATATTTTAATACTTTCAATAGGAACACATTGATTATACTTATTCTAGCACTTCACGACCACTATTGTGGCCCTAATTCTGATAAAAGTTAAGACTGAAAATTCTTCTACGGAATAATCCGAGATGCAAGTTTCATATTTAAATTTATAATCTAAATGTGTTTTACACACTCTTTACACACACATGGAAAGTAGACATCTAGTTGTGATATCTGTTGTTTTTGTTACTACACCGATGTTACAGAATGTCCAAAATTATTGTCTCAGCAGTGGGCGATTAACTGAGTGGGTGGAGCACGCAGAACCGATGGCCGTTGGGGCGGAAAGGTTCTCGAGTGGTGACCACGTACCGGAAAGCGTCGCATGGTAGGAGTCCGCTAGCGCGGGTGGATGGCGCAGGACCGGTAACTTTGGCACTCTTTGGGGGAGGCCTTTGTCCAGCAGTGGACGTTTTTGGGCTGATATGATGATGAGTGGGTGATGCGGGCTGAAAACGATTCTCGAACACTGACGGCGAGAGAGAGAACATTTTGGAGAGTTGGTAATTCCACCTTCCCCGTTCCATCACCGGACGACCAGACGTGGGGAGCGAATTTCATGCATCCTCAAATGTTGTCAACTTATCATTTATTCGTACGAAGCGATTTGCTCGTCTTTCCTGATGCGAACTGATGGAATGGAATTCGCTCCCTTCATCTGTATTTCCTGAGAACTACGATTTAGGTGCCTTCAAAAAAAGAGTGAATAGGTTTTTACTGACTGAACCAGCAAGCTTCATCCTAGGCTCTGTCGTCGCTTACAATCAGGTGAGACTAGGGTCAACCACTGGACAGTCTATTATAAAAAATAAAAATGATGATTACTTCGATTTGTTGTGAAAAAATGCTCATAATTTTTATCTATAGGTACTAATATTATAAACTCCGTGAGATTGGACCTTTGTAATGGAGACCGGATGCAATTAAGCTTTATGCAAGGTAAGCTATATGCTCATCCGGTCCTCTGGTCACCGTAGGGCTGGTTCGTTCCTCGCCCAGCGTATTGGCATTGCCATTCAGCGGGGCAACGCAGCCAGTCTTATGGGCACTTTGCCTGGTGGCAGCGATTTAGGTGAAATATGTACATATAGTTTAGGTTCACATAGTTTAAGTTAGTTTATAAGTTTTTTATTTATCGTGTTCATTTTTAATTAATAAATTAAACCTTTGTAATTAAAATTAAGTTTCTATGTAATGCAGCGAACGAAAAAACTGTAGAAGGCGAACTTCCTACAAAATTCTACTCAAACAAGTGCCCAAAACCCGGTATGCGCATCTGTGCGCATGTTCGAACTAAACGGCTGCATGGCATCCTTTTGACAAAATAAAATTGTTCAAAATATTGTAAATAATAGACGCGGCCTTCCTTGTTGGCGGCCGGCATAAAAACAACAACATTTTACGTCATTGAACATTGAACACGTACATAAATAAAACGGCTTACAGATATCGCGGCGTCTCACAAATCATATCTACACCAAATGAAACAAACATCGAAATTCAATAACTTGTCCCTCTCACACCAGTATATCATAACAGCCGAGTGAGCGAGGCAGGATAAATCTTTTAGATTTATTTTAACTAGCGACAACCCTACTGCCTTTGTTTGAGCAACCCAAAATGAACTTCAACCCAGTGTATTACGGTTGGATTTTGCTTCTAGCCAGCTAGGGTAGTCAGTAATCAATTGTGTGAAGCTGTCGAGAAGATTTGGCGGCACTCGTATTTTGGGCTTTGTTTTTCAATACGTAGATCGTAGGAATTTAAGTAACAGAAACGGTGTGAATATATTTACGAGTTTGGCTTGTTTTTGACGCTGAGAGTAATATCTGACCGTGGTTAGTTATTTGATATAATAGTTCGTAAAATCCATACTCAATATTATAAATGCAAAAGTGACTCTGTCTGTTACCTTTTCACGCGTATAGCGCTGAAACGATTTAGACTGCGAATGGAGATAGGTTGAGATCCTGGGAAGGACATGGATATCTTTTATCTGGAAAAAGGAAGGTTTCTCAGCAATTTTTTTGATTAAGTGAATAGAGTCGGAGATAATCGTCCCGAAAGTCACTAAAATTCTGTCCCCCCCCCCTTCTGATTTTTGAACCGTGCATTGTAAAAATATGAAAAAAATCATGGACGTAGAGGCTTATTAAATTCTTTCAGCGAAAATTGTTTTGAACAAGATCGGTTCAAAGGTTTTCGAGATATTGCTGAAAAACTGGCTTCCTTAAAGAAAAGGACGTAAGTGCCGTAAGATTTCTATGACGATACGACCTTTTTAATAGGCACGGAACCCTTCGTTTTGCGTGGTCCGACACGCACTTGGCCGGTTTTTTATATGACATCATTGATTATCCCTCATCATCATCATCATCATCATCATATCAGCCGAAAGACGTCCACTGCTGGACATAGGCCTCCCCCAGAGAGTTCCAAATTGACCGGTCCTGCGCCACCCGCATCCAGCGGACTCCCGCGACCTTTACCAGGTCATCAGTCCACCTTGTGGGGGGCCTACCCACGCCGCGCCTTCCGGTACGTGGTCGCCACTCGAGAACCTTTCCGCCCCAACGGCCATCGGTTCTACGTGCAATGTGCCCCGCCCACTGCCACTTAAGTTTAGCAATTCGGAGGGCTATATCGGTTACCTTGGTTCTGCTGCGGATAACCTCATTTCTGATGCGATCACGCAGAGAAACTCCTAACATAGCCCTCTCCATTGCCCTTTGGGTGACTTTGAGCCTTCTTATGAGGCCCATAGTAAGCGACCAAGTTTCAGTGCCATATATCATCACTGGCAACACACACTGGTCAAAGACTCTCGTCTTGAGACACTGCGGGATATTGGACGAAAGGATGTGCCGGAGCTTCCCGAACGCTGCCCAGCCGAGTCGGATTCGACGATTGACCTCTTTCTCGAAGTTGGACCTACCTAACTGGACAGTCTGTCCTAGGTATACATAATCGTCTACAACTTCGAGCGTAAAGTGTCCGATTGTAATGGGAGTTGGTACTACATGGGCATTTGACATGACCTTCGTCTTATCCATGTTCATTCTTAGACCAACTCGCTCGGAAGCTTTACTGAGGTCATCGAGCATCGTACTTAAGTCCTCCATGGTCTCAGCCAAGACTACTATGTCGTCAGCAAACCGAAGGTGAGTGATGTACTCGCCGTTGATGTTGATGCCTATCCTTCTCCAGTCCAGAGTCTTGAAAACATCCTCCAGTGCAGCGGTGAACAGTTTTGGAGAAATAACATCTCCTTGCCTGACTCCCCGCTGCAGCGGAATAGGTTTCGAGTTCCGGTCCTGGAGTCGAACTGACATAGTGGCGTTCTCGTACAAACACTTCAGCACTTCGATATAGCGGTAGTCAACTTGGCACCGCTGGAGAGACTGTAGTACAGCCCAGGTTTCGACCGAATCGAAGGCTTTCTCGTAGTCCACGAACGCTAAGCAGAGGGGCAGGTTATACTCCTCAGTCTTCTGTATAACCTGACGGAGCGTGTGGATGTGGTCTACGGTACTAAAGCCTTTTCGGAAACCGGCTTGTTCGGGAGGCTGGAAGTCATCTAGCCTGCGTACGAGACGATTTGTAATGACTCTCGAAAACAGCTTATAGACATGGCTCAGAAGTGATATGGGTCGGTAGTTCTTCAGCAGGGTGTTGTCACCCTTTTTGAAGAACAGCACCACCACCCCTCTGTTCCATGCCTTTGGCGTTCTCCCTTCCAGTAAGACGGAATCGAACAACTTCTGAAGGGCCGTAAGGACCGGTTTTCCACCCGCCTTCAGGAGTTCGGCTGTTATTCCGTCTTCACCGGGTGCCTTGTTGTTCTTGAGCTGTTTAAGAGCCACTACAATCTCGTACAGGCTGATGTCCGGGATGTCGTCGGTATAGTGTCGGGTTAGTCTAGCTCTAGGGTCTTCCGCCAGACCAACTTCGGGTCTGCGAGTTGACGTGTATAGCTGTCCGTAAAAGCGCTCTATCTCACCCAGAATCTCAGGTTTAGAAGAAACGATTCTACCATCTTCAGTCTTCAACTTAGCGAGCTGGCTCTGCCCAATAGACAGATCTCTCGAGAACACTTTAGATCCCTTATTACGCTGGATGGCCTCTTCAATACGATTTGTATTGAATTGGCGCAGATCGCGGGTAAGGGATTTGGAGATCTGTTTATTGAGCTGCCGGTATAAGGTCGCATCGGCTGAAGACTGTAGGATCATTTCACTCCTTTCCTTCATGAGCTTCTGGGTGGAGCTAGAGAGCCTTTTGGTTCTGTTGGTCCCTTGGGCCTTAAAGAACTTAGACCCAGTGGCACGGACAGCTTCCACAAACCCGTCGTTCAATTCGTCCACATCGCCGCCTAGGCAATCGAAACGATTTTGGAGTTCCAGCTGAAAGCTCTCGGGGTTTCGAATTTGGATTGGTGCTGGACGGAGCGTAGACTTCATCAATCGAGAGCGCTCTTGCTTGACGCATATATTCAATGTGCCTCTTACCAGACGGTGATCACTCCCGGTTTTAACCGTATTGATCACAGAGACATCATTGAATATATGCTTCCTCGTCGACATGATGAAGTCAATCTCGTTTTTAGTTGCACCGTCGGGACTCATCCAGGTCCACTTTCTGTGCTCGCGTTTCTTGAAAAAGGAATTCATCATGTAGAGTCCCTCCTTCTCCAAGAAACCAGCCAGTAGTTGGCCCCGGTGGTTCCGACTTCCAACTCCAAATTGCCCCACTCTCAGCTCTTCACCATCTCTCTTGCCCAGTTTTGCGTTGAAGTCCCCCATGACAACGGTGAAGTAGGTTTTGGAACTATGCATGGCCTTAGATACATCTTCATACATAGCCTCCACCTCTTCGTCGGAGTGTGCCGAGGTCGGCGCGTAAACCTGTATGACCTTCAACGAGTACCTGTTGGATACTCTGAGTATTAGGTACGCCACCCTAGTCGACACACTCTCGATCTTCACCACGTTATTCACGAGGGACTTGTGGACGAGGAACCCGACACCTCCCTGGGACTGTTGGTCGCCCTCCCGGAAATAAAGCAAGTTGCCGGATTTGAGGGTTATCGTGTCCTCCCCCTCTCTTCGGACTTCGGATAACCCTATGACATCCCAACGCAACTTGCTCAATCCTTCCTCCAGTTCCGCCAGCCTTTCGTCGGTCCGCAGTGTGCGCGTGTTATAAGTTGCCAGGGCCAAGGGTCGTCGGTGGTGGTAGCCGGATCTTCGCCGGAGATTCTTCGCACCCCTGACCCCGCTGGTATCCTGGCCGCTACCACAACCAGGGTACCGGGGGTCGCCGGAACCTCGGGGCCGTGGTTTATTTGTACTAATCATAGGGGGTATATGCCATAATCGCCACGCTTGGCATGCGGGTTGGCGATCGCAGTATTTCCACCGTACTCCAGGGATGCTGCTGCCCATCCCCCGGTGGTATTGGTCGTAGTTTTAGGACATACCCGGGACATATCCGGATTATCCCTATAAGGGGTTTTCCATTTCTAATTCTATCTTCGAGTACGTTTAGACCAATATATACCCTCCTGCAAACTACGAATGTTTTTCCACAGTTGTGGTGGTTGTGGGCTGAGGGCTCGGCGAGGCTGCCGGCTTATCGGAGTTGTTACTTAAAGACTTATCTGCTCGGTCGTGGTCACGACTTGTTGGGATTACAACTATCGCTTGCCGACTTGTTGTTTATCCAACATACTCCAAAGAAGACCCTTACCTGGAGGTACTTGTTTGTTGTAGCCATATGTGCATGGCTTATCTGCTTAGAAATGGCGTTGCGTCAGACATATTTCCTAGGAAAAACAGAGTTGATTTGACTCAGTTTTTTTAACAAGAACGTGCTCATGAGTCATCAAAGGCCAGTCGAAGGGAATTAAGTTCTAAATCGACGAGCCGATTAAATTCTAATGAACGCTTAACCACTGTTTGGCCGGAAGTGAATAATATTGACGACCGAATAGCCTAGTGGTTAGAGAACCTGACTATGAAGCTTGAGGTCCCGGGTTCGATTCCCGGTCGGGGCAGATATTTGTATGATGAATACGAATGTTTGTTCTCGAGTCTTGGATGTTTAATATTTATATAAGTATGTTTATCCGTTGTCTAGTACCCATAGTACAGGCTTTGCCTAGTTTGGGACTAGATCAATTGGTGTGAATCGTCCCACGATATTTATTTATTTATTTATTGTTATTTTGAAGGCGTTTGGATTTCTTGAGTAGAACACCTTTTACAGAACATTTTCCTGAAATATTTCCTGACCTAATTACAAATCTAATAATTAAACCCCAAGAAAAGCATCAAAACGCTGCATAAGTTGTAAGAACCCGCATTATTCATCGCTTGTAAAAGGGTACGACCTAGGTACCTTCCAAACGAAAAAGACCCAGAACTCCAGCACGCCATAGCCTTTTACGACTATATCGCATTAAACGAAGAGTATCCCTTTACCCGAATGTAATAGAATTTTACATTTTTGGGCATTGTTCCGAATTAATTTGTCACGAAGGATTGTAAAACGTCAAAGCGCATTAAATGTAATGCCGTTTTTGAGCCGCGTCCGCTACGTTGATGCAAGGGCTTCAATAAAATAACTTGGGGCTTAGGAAATATTATAATTTGACACGTTTCTCTTTAATAGTATTTTATGCAACAGTTGTATAAGAGAGGTCAAAAAAGGCGAGTGGCGTGGGTTACAATGTGAGCTGAAGGCGAACATTGTAAAGAAAGACGCCACGAGCGTTTTTTGACTTAGTTATACAACGTTGCATACAATACTTTTTCTACGACTAGCTACTATGGAATAAAATGCAAAATTAAACAAAGAATAAATTTTTCTTAAACTTTGTCGTATAGGTGCCGAGATTTAGTAGGCAACAAATTTTCGGTCACTGCTTGTGGGCTGCCGGTGTATTTCTTCTGGTGTAGAAGCAATATTTTCATCGTCATCCATTTTTATTACTTTTGAGAAACACCAACTATTTTGTAGCAAACACAACGGCCGCAAACTCAAACAACAATTTATAAAATAACCGGGAATTCGGGAAACATGAAAATGAGACAAATGGGTGTCTATGGTTAACTTTGTTTTTAATTGATGTCAACTTGCCAGTTCTGCCATATTAAGAATGAAGGTTTTTCCTAAGTTAGCAGCAATGCCTTTAGTTCAAAAATTTCTAAAAAGTAAAAACATTCCACAAACATTCAGTGGTTTGTTAAGTTGGTAGTACCTAATGTATAGGTTTAGAAGCGTATGGCTGCTAAGCGTATCGTTTTGGCGACATAACAGCACGGTTGTGCCGTACTGTTATGGGGAATAGAGTATAGACTTTTCTGCAAACTCATTTTGTATGTCTTTATATTAGTGTTCGTGACTATGTAAATGACAGATAAAAGTACAGGAGTAGAAAAAATATTATATCTATCTACAGTACCGGTCAAAAGTTTAAGTTCACCCTTTGTTTTTGGTACAAATTTGTACTTTTGTGCGATAATGTTTTGCAGTTCAGATGTCGAAAATTGTTTCCAACTGATTCGTTATTGTTTACGGAGATGTGTTTGATTAGTCAGACACAATTTACGTAGATTTCTAAACAACTGATTCCCTAAAAACCAACATTGTATCTGATCATTGTACGTTTTAAGTGGCAAGCCCATATATGGCCCAGCCTATGCCGTCATTCCTATAAGATTTTAGGGAATGCGTTGTTTAGAAATGTACGTGAATAGTGTCTGACTAATTAAACAAATCTCTGGAAACAATAACGGTTCAGTTGGAAACAAATTTCGGCTTCCGAACTGCAAAAGAATATTGTCCAAAAGTACTCATTTGCACCTAAAACAAAGAGTGAACTTAAACTTTTGACCGGTAGTGTAGCTATCTGTTTATGAACGAGATAAAGTTTCGACTATAGGTGCATCCTATAATCCAGTCTACATATTTTTTAAATATACCTCTTATATATTTTTTTAAAATCTGATGTGACGTTTTTATGTAATTTTAAAAACTTTATAGCAATAATGCACGCAAAACCTTTTATGACATTGGAGTCACTTACATTCTCCATACAATATTCACACTAGCTTATACCTGACCATTACGCTTATGCGTAATGGTCAGTTTGTCAGTTGTTATGATATCACTCGTAGCCGATCCCGTGGTTTTCCTCGTATGTAGCGGAAAGCGCCTACGGTGCAGGCACCCGATAGTCAGATTCCCGGCACTGAACGTCATAAGATAAATCCGCAAATCAATGAAGACCCGGAGGAGCCTTGCATAGGCTAAAAGTCATCCGTGAAAACTCATAACTGCCGCACGGAGTCGTTAAAACTCAATTCTTAACGCGGCCTTAAGCGACAAGTGACAAAATAGGAGCGTCGTCTCGTTCTATCGAACGGTGTCAGCCAGTGACGCACGCTCTATCCTATCACCTATCGCGTGTCAAGGCCAACCATGCTACGGGGCCAGGAGCCGTAGCATGGTTGGCCTTGTCACGCGATAGGTGACAAGATAAGTGCGTCGTCTCGTTCTATCGAACGGTGTCAGCCAGTGACGCACGCTCTATCCTATCACCTATCGCGTGACAAGGCCAACCATGCTACGGGGCCTGGTAAAAATGTATGAATAAGGGTTTTAATTATAAAGTTGAATGAATGATTCACCGTCCCTGGACGAGGTCTTTTTCTTTTTACAGGTTGACAAAAGATAATTGCGGCGAAGGATATTCCCTCGGAGACGAAGGCCAGTTCCAGCTTCTTTCTAATATTTATAAATGTGTGTTTTATTACTGTGGGCTGCTTTGGTAGCTTTGATGATTCAAATATTTATATTAATGCTTTACAAAGTAAAATTTTATGTATTTTTTTTAGAGTTCCGGTACTCACTCGGTTGTCTGTCTGTCCGTCTGTCACAGCCGATTTGCTCCGAAACTAATGGACCGATTGAGTTGAAATTTAGTACACATATGTAAATTGGTGACCCAAAGATGGACGCGTAAAGTAAATGAATTAGTTCTGAACAAGGGGGCCACTTTTGGGGGGTAAACTGGAGAATTTAAAAAAAAAGTGTCGCAAACTGTATTGTGTGACATATCAAATGAAAGGAGTTGTTGTAAGCATCTCAGATATTTTTTTTTATAATTTTAGCAAAAACTGAAGTAATTTAGGAAATAAGACGAAAATTTACCATTCCCCCCATTATCTCCGAAACTACTAGGCTTAAAATTCTGAAAAAAATATGGAAAATAGTTCCTTGCCTAAAGATTACAGGAAAACCTATAAGAAGTTTGAGTATTCAAAGTAACGGGAAAATTCTCAATATTTTTGTGTATTTTGTATGGAGCGCCTATTGCTTAGAGAAAAGGAATTTTACGGAACCCTCACCACGCGAGTTGAACTCGCACTTGTCCGGTTTTTTTAACATGTGTTGGGTTCATGTTTTGACAACGCTTATTTAAGAGACAAGCGTGAATAATTGGTCCTTAGACTTGGATGTAATTTATGTATTTAAGTATTAGTGTCTTCATGAGCAAACTAGTCCTTCTATAGGACTTGTTTGAATTGTACTCGATTGTCCTCTGATATTTATTCTACTCAAAAATGCAAAAACACTGTAGCAATTAGGATAGGTTTAATGTGTTAACTCGATAAAGACTCGAAGCGCTTTCATCATCATCATATCACCCTAAAGACGTCTACTGCGGGACATTAGCCTCCCCCAAAGAGTGCCACAATGACCGGTCCTGCGCCACCAGCATCCAGCGGACTCCTGCGACTTTTACCAGGTTATCAATCCTCCTCCGCCTTGACTTGACTTACTTATTTGTCGCGAACCTACGACCATTACCTGAAAACATTCCTGAACGTGGTGGCCCACGGATGGGAAGGTAGCCTGACTGATCCTGCCTAACATTTAAGTTTAAGTCCTAACATAATTACATATATAAATCCTGTAGTACTAACAATCGATGGATCTAAGTTGTCCGAAATAAATGCATTTTTTAGAGTTCCGTACCCAACGGGTAAAAACGGAACCCCATTACTAAGACTTCGCTCTCATCAGGCTGTATCTCAAGAACCGCGATAGCTAGAGAGTTGAAATTTTCACAGATTATGTATTTCTGTTGCCGCTATAACAATAAATACTTAAAAACCGGCCAAGTGCGAGTCGGACTTGGGCTCCCATACAACAGACACGATTGTTTTGCCGTTTTTATAGATAATGGTACGGAATACTCCAAGGTCCTAAAATGATGAAAACCCAAACGCACCGAAGAAAGTTTGCCTAATATGAGTCGGAAGTCTGTGTAACCCTTTCCCTTGTTATACAATGGAGGGAGCCAGCGATCCCAGTCACGGAATCTGTTTCATTGAGTTACGTAGTTACAAGCTTGCGGTTATTAAGTTAGTTGGAGTTACTGGCAGACGAGACTTAGTTTTAACTTACAATAGGCATTCGAAATGAAGAGCTGCTTTCCCTTTCTTATAAGAAATAATCGTATTCGGTAGAAAAATATACTGGTTGCGGCTAAAAATCATCCGAGAGTAAATAAGGTACTTGAACGTATTGAAGCCCAGAAAATAAATTAAAGTAATTAAATACTTTAAGATGGCATCGTTGGCTAATAGAAGAACTATAAGTGATCTAGTGTTTTTGAAGAGAATTGTTACCGGTGCATTAGACTGCCCAGATTTACTGCAAAAAATAAATTTCCACGTACCCTCTAGAATTCCTAGAGCATGTAATATTAAGCTGTTCAGTTTAGCTACTCGTCGTACTAACCTCAAGCTACACTGTCCACTGTCACGGATGTTTACGGCTTATAACAAACATCAAGATTGTATTGATCTAAACTCGTCAACTGTCCCATACCTACATAAAAGCCACGATTGCTGACAAGACTTAGTACTCGTAATTATTAGTTAAGAGTAAACATATTGTAATCTGTTTTTAGTTAAATTTCACTGTTAATTGATGCATGCTGTGTCCTTCTGTAATTAATAAGGTATCGCATCAGCATTGCAATTCAGCGAGGAAATGCCGCCAGCATCCTCGGTACAATGCCTCGAGGGCCTTTTTAGGGTTCCGTAGCCAAAATGGCAAAAACGGAACCCTTATAGTTTCGTCATGTCCGTCTGTCCGTCTGTCCGTCTGTCCGTCTGTCCGTATGTCACAGGCATTTTACTCGAAAACTATAAGGTGTATTTGAATAAAAAATTGAGGATATGTGTATTTTGTTAGCCGCTACAAAGTTTTGTAATTAAAATTACTAAAAAAAATTTTTTTAGGGATGCACTCCATACATGAAACTAAAAGTCAATTTTTTTTTTTTCATTGTGACCCCCCGTGTGGCACATCAATCGATAGGCCTTTCAAAATAAATATGAGGTTACTTAACATTTTTTTTGATTAAGTGAATAGGGTCGGAGATAATCGCCCCGAAAGTCACTAAAATTCTGTCCCCCCCCCTCTAATTTTTGAACGGTGTATTTTAAAAATATGAAAAAATTCATGGACACAGCGCTTATTAAGTTCATTCACCGAAAATTGTTTTGAACAAGATCGGATGAAAGGTTTCCGAGATAATGCTGAAAAACTGCCTTCCTCAAAGAAAAGGACGTAAGTGCCGTAAGATTTCTATGACGATACGACCTTTTCAATAGGCACGGAACCCTTCGTTTTGCGTGGTCCGACACGCACTTGGCCGGTTTTTAGATTTAACTTAGTTTTAATTTATCTTAGTTAATGTTCATTATAATCTTGTACTCACTTTTAATAAATACTTTAAGATAGTCGAATTAAATACAATATTTATATAAGGTACTTAGTTTTAAATTGCACACATAAGAGTAATATTATATAATGGTATGCTTATTATTGAAGGTCCGAATAAATAAATAAAATAAAAATAAAATAAAATATTATTAATCGAAGTGCTCATATATTTGACCCTTTAAATATTGAACAAACGTGTCAGGCGTTGGGACGTTTACCATTAATAATTTAAATTGAATTGTTGAGTGAAAAAATTTACCAGGGGGTAATCACGTAACGTTTCGAACGCGCGTAGGCTAGAACCAACTGTCATTTTTTCATATAAAAAAACCGGACAAGTGCGAGTTCAACTCGCATGGTGGTTCCGTAAAATATTGAGAATTTTCCCGTTACTTTAAATATTCAAACTTCTTACAGATTTTCCTGTAATCTTTGAGCATGGAACTATTTTCCATATTTTTTTCGGAATTTTGAGCCTAGTCGTTTCGGAGATAAGGGGGGCGGGAATGGTCAATTTTCGACTTTTTTTCCTAAATTACTTCAAATCTTTTTGCTAAAATTATAAAAAAAATTCATCTGAGATGCTTACAACAACCCCTTTCATTTGATATGTCACACAATATAGTTTGCGAAACTTAATTTTTTTATTTACCAGTTTACCTCTCAAAAGTGGCCCTGTTGGTCAGAATTCATTAATTTACTTAACGCGTCCATCTTTGGGTCACCAATTTACATATGTGTACCAAATTTCAACTCAATCAGTCCAGTAGTTTCGGAGCAAATCGGCTGTGACAGAGGGACAGACAGACGCACGAGTGATCCTATAAGGGTTCCGTTTTTTCCCTTTTGAGGTACGGAACCCTAAAAATTGAAATTTAGATCTACCCGACGCGCGTACAACGCGTTACGTGATCGACCAACATGCCATATTTGAAGTAATTTAGGAAAAAAGACGAAAATTGACCATTATCCCCCCCCCCCCCCCCCCCCTTATCTCCGAAACTACTAGACTTAAAATAGTTCCTTGCCATAAGATTACAGGAAAACCTATAAGAAGTTTGAGTATTAAAAAACACTTATGAAATTTAGATTATATACGGAACTCTCACCACGCGAGTTGAACTCGCACTTGTCCGGTTTTTGCATAGGAAAATGACAGATAAGTTGACTCAACGCGCGTTCAAAACGTTACGTGATCAACCCTCTGAGCAATCATAAACAGAATTAATTTATTATTGTTACTGTGTTTGAATTTTACTCGAAACAACGCAATTCCGAGGCTGGACAGTCGAATCCAATATTTTTAATGAAAAATCGCTCTTTAAGCCTCGGCCTACGGCTGTAATGTCTACCCAGACCAGACGCGTTAGCCGGCATTATTGGATACAATGATGTAATATAAAAAGAGGTAGATGTGTTGTCTATACGAAATTCCGTGTTTGAAAATGGCCACCAAATCTGACAGCTAACGTTTCCATTGACGATTTGAAACTGAGGCAAGTTTGTGCCAGTTAACACAATTTTTGTGTGCCATTTTTGGAGCGCTTATAACCTATCTACTTTTTTTTATATTACATCATTGATTGGATATATTATTTTTGGCGCGTTTTTTGTAAAGGCTTGCCGAAGACTTTCCGGTATCACCTATATTTTAACATTTTATGTATTCGAACTGAACTGTTCACAACTAAATACAAGAGGGGCTTTTTTAACATTAGAAATAAGATTTCTTTGTTAACTAACCATTTATGGACGTTAGTCTGAATTAAATGGCACCGTCTCACCTCCTACGGACTACTTCTAAAGCGGGTGCAGCGGCAGAAACGCCGAAAATCTGAAATGTAATAAATATATAGAGGCCTCGGCAGAGTACGACTTTGTACCCTTTGGCGACACTTCTGTATTTTCAAGGGCATAAGGTTGCTCAGATATTACCAGTGATCGGATTTTACGGTGCAACACGGCGGGATATCGAGTAGAAAAATTAATGTGGACATGACTAAAATCCCGACGTCTAGTTTAAAAAATGGTTCTTTCAACTGATTAAAGAAATCTAAGAATAATTTGGAAATACCTATTCAACGATACCTCACATGACATAGTTCGTAGACTTATTTTTTTATCTTTTACAGTATGGCGTCTGGTGGCCGTCATTTTGAATTAAGAATTATATTTCTAATTAGGCCGCTTAGGCTATTTACTTATTTAGGCTTTATATATTTGGCAGATCTGTTTTAAACAGATTTATTTCGCAAACTTTTATGTATAGTGAAATTAATTTATATCAATTGTTAAAATGTTATTGAATTTTATTTCATGTAATATAATCGGAATCATTGTCCTCCAAAAACAAATGTATGTAACTAGTAAGTCCCGGAATCCCGGAGCATATCCATATAAACATAATATTTCGGGTCATTCACTCCGTGTTGCACCGGAAAATCCGATCATTGGATATTACTGAACCTTTGGGAACGTATATTTATGAACTCGACTGTATATTCTCTATAGCGTCTAAACGCTGATTTAAACGCTTTGAGAGTAGAGCCTTTGGACGCGGAAGTCATTCCTTTCAAAGGGTTTCGTTTTACAGCATTGCTGTAATTATTTATTGACTGCCCGAAGCGGAAATGAGACGGAGATCGCTGAAATGAGACTTTTGTACGGCCGGGTAATTGCCGAGTTGAAAGCGACGGCAGTTGGTTCTATTTTATTATCAGCACAAATGTCCCTACGATCGACACCAAGGGCGTGCTAAAGAATACACACACACATACATAAGTAGGTACATACGCTCGAAAGACATAACCCTCCTCTCCTTCGGCAGTCGGGTAAAAAGAGCCAAGCAAGGAGCCAAACAGTCCTATGAACATTTCCACGATCATTCTAGCAAACGCTCTTGCGGGAGGTGGGCGGAGAAGGACGGCCGCGGAACAATAAAGCTCGGCGCGGCAAAAAGCTCGAACCAAATTTACTGTCGTTTCGCTAGAATGATTGCTAAAACGCTCCTGTTTATTTTGTGAGCTTTTACCTTACCTATACTTTGGAAGCTTGTAAATTTGTACGGAAGCAACAACAATTATACACTCAAGCCAAAGACCGTCACACTTGCACCCTAAATTTAAGACACAGAGATAAAATAGCCCTCCCAACAAGTAACTTATAGATGAGCAATAAGAGCCCACATATGACAACAATACGCATTTACTCTTCCTAAAGAAATAGCTGATGAGGTCAAATATACCTTTGTTAAGAAGTTAAATACATATTTAATAGAAGACTGTTTTTATTCACTTAAGTGTAAATAGATACCATGAATATTCTTAAAGTAGGTTATTCTAGATATTAACACCTACGTGTAATTTAGGTTAAGTACTATAATTCCTTATGTGTACCTGGTCTATGTTTGAGAATGAAAGGAATTGCAATACCTTTACAGGGTGTCATGTTGTACCATAAACTGTGATAATTAAGACCTGATGTATGTCAACATGAGAGCAATAAAGTATTCTATTCTATTCTACCTGTAATGGAACATTCGTTAGAATGCTTCATTACAAGTGAATGGTCAAGTGTATCAGCACATATAGGTACGACATTACAATTACGTGAAAACCATAAATGGAGGAAATATCGAAGACGTGTTTATGATTCAAACCAAAGAGATGCAGGTCAATGGTATGTCCGAAAACCGACAAAAGCTAGGTTCTTAATTATATGATAATCATTCCCTTTATTTTTGACTCTTATAGGAAACATATTATTGTCACATCACTATTTAATTGTTCATCATCATCTTCATCATTATTTCAGCTAAAGGAAGTGCCACAATGACCGATTCTGCGCCCGCATCCGGCGAACTCTCGCGACCTTTAGCAGCAGTCCACCTTGTGGTTTAATTGTTAGTCATCATCATCGTCATCATCATCATATCAGCCCAAAGACGTCCACTGCTGGACGTAGGCCTCCCCCAAAGAGTGCCACAATGACCGGTCCTGCGCCACCCGCATCCAGCGGACTCCCGCGAACTTTACCAGGTCATCAGTCCACCTTGTAGGGGGCCTACCCACGCTGCGCCTTCCGGTACGTGGTCGCCACTCAAGAACCTTTCCGCCTCAACGGCCATCTGTTCTACGTGCAATGTTAATTGTTAGTAACAACTGTAAATGCCACGAGATTTGTCGCGAAGCCACTTCTGATCACTCTCGTGGCCGCGAATGAGTACCTATAGCACTCTAGCTTAGGTGAATGTATTAGCACATATGCATCTATAAACATACTCTAACAACTTGCGGAATCCTTTATATATCTGACATATGGGCTGCCGCCTCGTGCGTACCAGCTCCATATGAGGTGTGGGGACCTTTGTCCCCGAGAATGTCCTCCAACCTCCCCTTATAGACATCCCTAACCACACAACTGATACTGTTCCAATCCACACGCTACTGATCCAGTTATAATCACCCGGGTGCACCCCTGATTGATACTGATATGGACTGAGGCTGAGACTACCGAACCTGAGACGCTGTTGTTACACTTGTTACTAATCCTCTAACACTAAAGAACTCCACACTAAGAACCGTGTTATCGCATGTCCGTGATCTGTAGGAAAACCTTATTCATATACATGATAAACCGTCACGCCTCTCAAAGAGAATAAGACATGTAGCCGCACATAAATACATCACATCATAAACAGTCATCGTCCGACCTGTGTAAATGATACCAAATCGTAACAATATCATAGGATGCATCGAAAGTGATTATGGAAAGAGCTCACCCAGGTTTTCCTCCAAATTGAACACTACAAATCTGCACGTAACTGTTCGTTCACAATCTAGCTGTCAGGAACTCAAACTCCTCGCCTACCCGTCCATTATAAACATGATTTCTTGTAGGTGTTGCTACATGAAATAAATCGGCTGTTTGAGACATCATTATTAACATCGTCATAAATGTAAGTATACTATCGTGAATCATGACTATTCACGACAAGATTAGCGACATGTAGAAGAAATGTTTTACAATTGTAACTGAAACCCAACCTTCTGCTTTCGCCCGCGCTTTACAAGAAACATAAGGTAAACATTACATCCACGTCACATCCGAAGTAGGTAAATCAACCCCATACAATATGTATGTATGAATTTAAATAAGTACACCTGTTCTTTTACGAGCCGAAGCTCAGCCGTTAGGCGTCTGGTCTCTAAATGTTTAACCCTTAGTCCCTTGTGATACGATCTACAATGTCAAACATATTAGACGTAGTAATATGCGTACGCTGTGTCGTCTCATCTGAAACGCATTAGGGCGTGTCACATAAAACATGACGTGCTGTGCCTTAGTTTAGGGGACTTACCCTATAATTCACCTGGGAATCTATTTGAGTTAACGTATCGATTTAAAATATATGTAGGTGCTCGATTTGCGACCACGTACCGGAAGGCGCAGCGTGGGTAGGCACACAAGGTGGACGGATGACCTGGTAAAGGTCGCTGGAGTCCGCTGGATGCGGGTGGCGCGGGACCGGTCATTGTGGCACTCTTTGGGGGAGGCCTATGACGTCTTTCGGCCGAATACCAATTAAACACGTTTAGACGTGTCGAGGATGGCATCCGCCACGTTCTGATAAGAATGGTGAAAGCGACACGGACGTTATCCACACCGGTAAACTAAACTGCGAGTCCTTCTGGGGGTGTAATAAGACCACGTTTATGATGTGGCTAGGGTTGCCATATGGAAAAATGAATTGTCCTGATAAAAATCCTGACATGTCCCTAAAAGTCCTGACATTTCTTGTAACAGAGTTGAATCATTTCTTTCATTAAAACTGTAAAATTTGCAATAAACGAATCATCTCATCATATATACGTCCCACTGTTGGGCACACCGGCACATGCCACCTCTCATGAATGGAAACATCGCGAGGAAACCAGCACATACATCTGAGAAGAAATTCAAAGAGGCATGTGAAGTCCCCAATCCGCACTGGGCCAGTGTGGGGACTACTGCCCGTTCCCTCTCATTCACGAGAGGAGGCCTGTGCCCAAATGAATCATAAATATGTTTATTTAAAATTTTATTTTTTATTTAATGTGGTCATTTCTAAAATCCTGACCCTTGCCAAGTCCGGCCGCAATCCTGGCAAAGGGTCAAAAATCCTGACATGTCAGGACACATCCTGACGTATGGCAACCCTAGATGTGGCAAGATAAAGCTTACATCACTTCCTACTTCGTCGTGTTTCACACGATGAAAGCGGCCACTACAGGCCTTCAAATAAAGGCTCTTGATTTTTGTTAAACTCGTTTATCAGACTCGTAATCAAACTGAAAGCCATTGAGCTGCCATGTTTCACTGGCGCACGTAACGAACGACATTTAACAAACCCCCAATTGTGTGTTTGTGTAGTGTGTGTACATTTTAACCTGCTCTTATTGTGTGTGTGTGTGTGTGCATGTTAACGATCCTATCAATCACGGAGTGCTCGACGCCGGTAACTATCGTTTATGCGATTGCCAGTTTTTAAATGCTTTTATTGTGAAATACGAGGGAAACGTGATTTTTGTGATAAAATGGGATCACGTATGACGTCAGTCTAACCAGATGGAAAGCTAAGATCTGGTCACAGACAAAGGGTGCGCTTGCGCAGAAGATGTTGGTTCACTACTACTTTTAAGATAGGGTTACCTCAGAAAATGAAGATGCCGGACGTGACGCGCTCAGTTACCTTCATCATCATCATCATAATCATCATCATATCAGCCGAAAGACGTCCACTACTGGACATAGGCCTCCCCCAAAGAGTGCCACAATGACCGGTCCTGCGCCACCCGCATGCAGCGGACTCCAGCGACCTTTACCAGGTCATCAGTCCACCTTGTGGGGGGCCTACCCACGCTGCGCCTTCCGGTACGTGGTCGCCACTCGAGAACCTTTCCGCCCCAACGGCCATCGGTTCTACGTGCAATGTGCCCCGCCCACTGCCACTTAAGTTTAGCGATTCGGAGGGCTATATCTGTTACCTTGGTTCTGCTGCGGATAGCCTCATTTCTGATGCGATCACGCAGAGATACTCCTAACATAGCCCTCTCCATTGCAGTTACCTTAGTAAAATTAATATAGTGAGGCGATGCGAGGCGAGAAAATCTACCCTCTACTGTCTGAGTCGCACAGTGTGAGTGAGGCAAGAGTATGTTAGTCGCGCGCGACATCCCTTAGATCGCGAAAGTACCGTCTATTTTTAAGCCGAGGCTCGGAAATCAGACCACCCACCAGCTTCTCAAAAGTAAATCAACATATTATATAAATATCGTGGGACAATTCACACCAATTGATCTAGTCCCAAAGGCAAAGCCTGTACTATGGGTACTAGACAACGGATAAACATACTTATATAGATAAATACATACTTAAATAGATATTAAACATCCAAGACTCGAGAACAAACATTCGTATTCATCATACAAATATCTGCCCCGATCGGGGATCGAACCCGGGACCTCAAGCTTCATAGTCAGGTTCTCTAACCACTAGGCTATTCGGTCGTCCCTTAAGATACAAAGCAATCCCAAACAATCCTTGGGAACTTTGAACTTGTTCCATCAGAAGCAACAAACGGACATAATAACGAAATAAGATGAGGTCTTCCATTACTTTGATTTACATACGTGTGTCGTGGGCAGAACACGGATAAAGAGGCGACAGGTAGCTGGATAAGACATGCATGACTTAGGCTACCTATGATCATCATCATAATTCGCTTGTCCTTATCCCATTTACTTGGGGTCGGCGCAGCATGTTTTTTTCTTCCATTCCTCTCTATCGCCCGTCAGCTCATCACACACTTCCTTCCTATTCATATCGTCTTTCACGCAGTCCATCCACCTTTTCCTTGGTCTACCTCTTCTCTTGCAACCCTCAACATTCATACTTAATGCCCTTCTAGCAACATTACTATCATCCCTCCGCATAACATGTCCATTCCACCGTAGGCGATTCGCTCTCAGCTTTTCAGTTATGGGTGCTACTTTCAGACTTCCTCTTATATACTCATTCCTTATTCGATCCATTCTCGTCACGCCACACATCCATCTCAACATTCTCATCTCTGTAACACGCAATCTCCGTTCATCCGTCGTCTTTGTGGCCCAACATTCTGGCTACCTATGATATAAATAAATAAATAATTAGTGGACAATCTTACACAAATCGAACTATCGCTACTAATATGGCACTTGTGTTGGCTTTCTTGACGATATGGCTTTACAATACTTGAATTTCACATCGATTTCGCTTTTTGAACAAGCGAGCGAAGCGAACTAAGTTCTCCGGTTCAGCTTGGAGCAAAATTCAAATACGTCCACTGCTGGCTAGCCCCCCCCCCCCCCCAAAGAGTGCCACAATGACCGGTCCTGCGCCACCCGCATCCAGCGGACTCCAGCGACCTTTACCAGGTCATCAGTCCACCTTGTGGGGGGCCTACCCACGCTGCGCCTTCCGAGATACTCACAGGGATATAATTATAAACAGCCCGAGTCTTCTAGAATAATCTCTCTAGATCCGTGGTCCACGCAGATAGGTGGAGGATCAGATAGCAGCCCGCGCTGGGGTCGGGTCTCATTGACATTTACTTCTCCGGATAGATTCACGGCCTCGGAATATATCAAGACATGCGGATTGAACTACGAATAAATAAATGTGACATCTCCTAATATAATAATGGTCAAAGTGAAATAATCCTTAACTCATTTAGCCCGCTGTATTCATAAGGGGACAGTTAACCATACAATCGGTTTAATTAGGCCATAAATGGGTTGGCCTGTACCTACTATCAGTAGTAAAATCAAATGAATCATTCTTCAATATAATAAATGTGCATATCCACCGGTGATGTGCGAAGCTGTTTTTAGGGTTCCGTACCCAACGGGTAAAAACGGGACCCTATTACTAAGACTTCGCTGTCCGTCCGTCCGTCCGTCTGTCTGTCACCAGGCTGTACAAGAACCGTGATAGCTAGAGAGTTGAAATTTTCACAGACTATGTATTTCTGTTGCCGCTATAGCAAGAAATACTAAAAAACCGGCCAAGTGCGAGTCGGACTGGGGCTCACAGACATGATTTTTTTGCCGTTTTTATAGATAATGGTACGGAACCCTTCGTGCGCGAGTCCGACTCGCACTTGGCCGGTTTTTTTATACGTTTGACTGACACCTACTAATCCTACTTATATTATAAATGCGAAAGTTTGGATGTTTAGATGTTTGAATGTTTAAATGATTGTTACTCAATCACGCTTAAACGGCTCAACCGATTTGGATGAAATTTTGCACAAAGATAGTTTATAGCCCGGATTAAAATATAGTGTAGTTTTTATCTCGGGTCCACGCAGACGAAGTCGCGGGCAGAAGCTAGTATTAAATATGATGGCCGTCTTTATTCGTCATGTAAGTTTGTGAATGTGTTTGTCACATTTATGTACCAAAAATATCGGGAAAATGGTGTCATAATAGATAGGAATAACTTCTGTAGCTCGCAAACATGACGCTAAAATTTTACAGCTTGGTAACTTTTTTACTGATCCGATTAAAAGTAGCAAGGAATCGGTAATAACAGTAAAATTTTAGTGCACTGTTTACGTAAACTTTGCTACCTTTAATAGCCGAAATAATTCAAGTAACGTTCGAAGAGTGGCATTCAATTTGCTTTAAGTAAGAGTGACATTCATGTCACCCGTTTAGTCCGTAATTCACTCAAAATCGCAGGCTATGATACGACATGTCTTAAGACAAAGTTGAATATCACCCGAGCGAGACATTCCAGCTTAGAGCATACATAACTGGAGTAGCCTTTCAGTAACTTACCCCTCTGTAGAAAACCTTGCACGATGTGCAAAAAATCGTACAAAGACAATTTCACAATCGATTAATGGTCATTCACAAAATCGACTCGCAAGAGAACACTGATCATAAAAATGCCCGCATGTTGCTGTAAGCACTTGATATTAAACGTTCAACCGCTTCAAGCTTTTTTATAATTGCGGTTCAATATCCTATTAAGATGCTCCCCCCGCCCCCGCAAAATTCGGCAGACATTTTTGTACGCAAATACGACATAAGGCTACTCCAGTTAGGTATGTATGCTCTAAGTATCCAGTGATATATAATTAGCCCGTTGTTTACAAGACGATCAATCCTTCAGTTCGTTGTTAATGTACCTACTATACTAGAGTGGCTCGGTGAGCTGTACAACTCGCAAATCTGTAATTTTTTCAAAAAAGGTATTTTTTAGTTGCTAAAAAATTAATTGACAAAAAAAGGTATATATAAAAGTTAAAAAAAAAAATTGTTTATTCATGTTGGCAGACGAGACTCCGATTATTTCTGCACATATATGCTCGTTCGGATATGTAGACAAGCAGGCCGCGTGGCTTTGCAAAGCACCCAGGCAAATCTGCACAATTAAATATAGCCTAATGTCCATCCAGAAACTCATTCTACACACAGATGAAATAATTTTTGAAATCGGGTAAGTCAGTAGGGGGTAGTGCGCCCGGGGTAAGTTCGCCTTTCATCAAAAATATCGAAATCTGCCGATATTACAAGACTAACGACCACTTACATATGGGTGTTCTGCCGTGTCAATCCTATCTCATGTATCTTGAGATACATGAGTTACGCGTAACAGGTCTAAATCTGTTTATTTTCCATGCCTTTATCGACCTACATACTCAGTTTTTTAATTTATACCAATTCCTTGTACGAGCCTGTCACGTAACACATGTAACTCTGTTTTTCCATAGTAAATCATGACTAAATACTGTACAAAAAAAACTTCAAACGGCGTTTTCACAAAACTATGCTTGAAAAAGATACATGAGATAGGCTTGACATGGCAGTGTTGGATCCATGGGGAACCAAGTATGAACAATTTTTTTGCATAGATATTGGCAGAGTGCAAAGCGGGTGGAGGGGGTAGCCTAAACGATCACAGCGCTCGCTACGGCTAAAATTGTCATTTTTGTCGCTGACTTGAGCTGTCAAATCCATATTGCAGTAAACATTTTCTAATCCTTTTTGAGATAAAAATATGGTCCTGACTACCATTGTCCAAAATAGGCTTGTGTCCTAATTTTTTTTTACGATGTCATTCGAACCAGGTTTTGGTGTGGAACAAATGTTTGTATGGGAGTAAGTGCAATTAAAGAACATAAATACCCAAAAAATTGAGTTAAAGACGGACCTCGCTGGCGGTAGCCGAAAACGTTCCATACTGATTAACATTGAATCATGACGTCACAGGGTAATATTTGTACTAGTCGTTATATGGAAAATCAAGTAAATTGCTGTTTCGGTTGCGAAATACTGCGTTTAGGACCATAGTTGTCATACAATGTTGTTTCTATAAAAGCGTAAGGATTCTATTGGTAGCTTTAAATTTACTTTTGGACAATAAAAAAAATGCGTATTTTTTGTAAACTTTCAAGGGCCATATCTTTTTATGATGTTAATTATATTTCGTAATTTATACTTAATTGCATTTATTTGAAGGTTTACTATCAATTTAGCAACACTCCGCTATCAATTTTAACATGAGGACACAACCCAATTGTGTAATATAGTAAAATAACACAAGATTTCATTAATATTTTTCACAATATTTACTTACTTCTTGTTTGACAGCGGTGACAATGTTGTCCATAATGGCCGCCTGTCACGTGGCGCTGTCGTCGCGCTCGGTCCCAATAATGTTGTTTTGATGAACGGCGCGCTTACCCCGGTGGCGCACTTGCCCTTACTGACCCTATGTGCAAACATACAAACGTACAATCTCACAGATATATCCTCTTTATTCGTATAGTGTAACGCCACTCACCACTAGATGGCATGAGCAGTACTGCCGCGGTCATAGAAAATACAGTTTAGGAGGACAGCTTACCAGACGGCCCGCTGGATGGCGCTGCCTGTCAGTTAGATGGCGCTATCGTTTGTTCGACGTAGTTTTAAGACCTCCGGAGCCGTACCACTTTTTATTTGTAGAAAGCTAGGAACTAGTACTCTGCACGCTATACGCATTTACCTAAGCTAAATCGTATTAGTGTCGTTGAACTAGAATATATACTACAAAGGTGTACTTCCACCCAAGTTGGGATACACCGGTGTAGTACTGCGAGCGTAACTCAGCCAATATAGAGCATTATCGCGTAAGTCTGCTGTTTTTCTCCGCTCCCCCGCCTCTCCGCTGCTACAATAGTAGTTAAGTGCCGATATTATGTAATTTCAGTGTATGTTAATATCATTACATCGAACAGCACGACTACGTAATGGTATGTTAATTCGGTAATGGAACGGTAATGCAACGTAAATTACTGTTAATGTGGCTACATACTGCCAAAGTGCATTAGGTCATGAACTAATGCAAATGCATCTAGCAACACACTTACCGAGCCACTAATAGTCCTTATGTCTTCAGAATAAGGATCATAATGATCAGTTTATCATGTTGACACATAAACACCGCAAGTATACACTGCAGAGCTACTTTTCATGCCAAGATGAGTCAAGCGAAGCGTTTTCTCGAAGTGCTTCGTCGTTTGTAGGGTTCCGTACCTCAAAAGGAAAAAAAACAGAACCCTTATAGGATCACTCGGTTGTCTGTCTGTCCGTCTGTCACAGCCGATTTGCTCCTAAACTACTGGACCGATTGAGTTGAAATTTGGTACACATACCTATGTAAATTGATGACCCAAAGATGGACGCATAAAATAAATTAATGAATCTGAACAAGGGGGCCACTATTGGGGGGTAAACTGGAAAATTAAAAATAAAAGTTTCGCAAACCGTATTGTGTGACATATCAAATGAAAGGGGTTGCTGTAAGCATCTCAGACATATATTTTTTATAATTTTAGCAAAACCAGATTTGAAATAAATAGGAAAAAAGACGAAAATTGGCCATTCCCCCCTTATCCCCGAAACTACTAGGCTTAAAATTCTGAAAAAATATGGAGAATAGTTCCTTGCCTAAAAATTACAGGAAAACCTATAAGAAGTTTGAGTATTCAAAGCAACGGGAGAATTCTCAATATTTTACGGAACCCTCACCACGCGAGTTGAACTCGCACTTGTCCGGTTTTTTTAATCCATAGTCGTGTTAGTAAAGTAAGAGCAAGTGTGCGAAATGTGCGAAACACCCGCACAGCTAGAAGATGCAAGTAAGTAAGTAATAATTTATTTCCAGAAAAAGGGTAAGTTTACATGCCTTAGAGTAAATATACAATTGTTCCACCTTTTTCAGCTGTTGTCAACAGCATGCAAATACATCTTTACCATGAAAATATGCTCTATATGGTGGTTATTAATTATGTTCAGTAGGTAACATTTACAACGAATTTCAATATTTAAAATTAAGTAACTAACACTTTACATTGTAACATTAATAACATTATATTATAACAGACTTCAAATATTTGTTCAAACTAAAAATTAAAGATCATAATATAACATTTAGTGATCCAGATTTTCTCTGATGTTATAGAAACACTGATTAAGGAGCCAAGTTCTTAGAGTTTGTTTAAATTTTTTGTCCTCAAGGGATTTTATTTCGATCGGCAACTTATATACTCTGTGACTAATATATTTATTAAAAGTGAATACAAGATTACAATTAACATTAACTAAGATAAATTAAAACTAAGTTAAATCTAAAAAAGGCCCTCGAGGCATTGTACCGAGGATGCTGGCGGCATTTCCTCGCTGAATTGCAATGCTGATGCGTTGCGCGAGAAAGCCGCCAGCTCTTCGGTCACCAGTTACATCGACCAGACGTTTCGCGATTTCTGCAAATAACTTATGGACCCCACGGACCAAGGGTCTCGACGCCAAAGGGTACAAAGTCGTACTCTCTGCCGAGGCCTCTATATTTATTACATTTCAGCAACTTATTATAAATCATAATGCTCATGTTATATGCATTTCTTTTATACATGTCAGTTACACAGCGTGGTTGATGTTGATACCCTGCTGCTTCGCCAGTCTTCCCGCGACCGAGCATGCTGCGACACGTCCGGAACATCGAAGTAAATACACATAATACGCGAAGAAGTGAATTACTGAAATTAAACCTAAAATATCTTTAAAATATTCACAATACTTTATCGTAATTGAGCGTTTTTCAAAAAAAATGTACATGAACTTTTTTTTTCAGAATTCGTATGTCTTCTATCGATCCTTATACAAGAAAAAAGTTGTTCCAGATTTTACTATGTAAATTTTATCTTCCAGCGCGTCAAGACCATATATAAATAAATAAAAAAACCGGCCAAGTGCGTGTCGGACCACGCAAAACGAAGGGTTCCGTGCCTATTAAAAAGGTCGTATCGTCATAGAAATCTTACGGCACTTACGTCCTTTTCTTTGAGGAAGGCAGTTTTTCAGCAATATCTCGGAAACCTTTCATCCGATCTTGTTCAAAACAATTTTCGGTGAATGAACTTAATAAGCGCTGTGTCCATGAATTTTTTCATATTTTTAAAATACACCGTTCAAAAATTAGAGGGGGGGGACAGAATTTTAGTGACTTTCGGGGCGATTATCTCTGACTGTATTCACTTAATCAAAAAAATTCCCAAGAAACCTTATATTTATTTTGAAAGGCCTATCGATTCATGTGCCACACGTGGGCTCCCGGTGAAAAAAAATTTTTGACTTTTAGTTTTATGTACCTATGGAGTACACCCCTAAAAAAATTTTTTTTGTAATTTTAATTACAAAACTTTGTAGCGGCTAACAAAATACACCTATGCTCAAAATTTTATTCAAATACACCTTATAGTTTTCGAGTAAAATGCCTGTGATAGACGGACAGACGGACAGACGGACATGACGAAACTATAAGGGTTCCGTTTTTGCCATTTTGGCTACGGAACCCTAAAAAGACTGCATACTCGTACAAAAATGTGACGATCTATAAGGAAATATTCTGGACACTTTTTTTGTATGAGGATCGATAGAAGACATACGAATTCTGAGTAAGAAAAACAAAAAAAAAAACAAATTCTGAAAAAAAAAGTTCAAGTACACTTTTTTGAAAAACGCTCATTTCTGTTGTTAAATAAGGTTACACTTAAAGTCCAGAATTACGTTACCTGTTTTTTACATTATTAGTAACTTTGAATGTAGGACAACTGAACGTAGAACAAAGTGTCTTCGGAAATTCCATACAATAATTTAAATTAATTTTATAAGTATTGTCTTCAGGGATTTTGTTCGTGGATGAATGTTAAAGTTACCAAACCACAGTCCATATTGCAGACCAGATCCAGTATTGTTCCAGAGCTCATTAAACACCTATTTGCGTCCAAAATAACCCAATTTGCTTTCTTGGCGATGCAACGTGCGTAGTTACTGCTAAGTAGTTGTGTCGAACGTAAACGCGGCGTTTATAGTTCGCACTGCAAATAAACAAACGAAAGACGTCAGCGTTTGCTCCTACTCGTAATGTTATTTCTGAGGTTTTAAATGTATTTCTGTTAGTTTAAATTGGAGCATTAAGTTAATCTAAGTTTGGTGTTGCCACACCAAATATGAACGAAATGACATTCCGCTGGCGTAAATCCAGCTGACGTCACATCGAACCATCTATCCCAACTCCGTGCGCTAGGATGGAGTCGAGCGGGCCGAGCTCCGGGCATTCTCTGGCTGAGCACGCTAGTGACCGGACGCATTGGTGCTACCTCGGAACTGTCCACGCTACAATTAAGTGAAGTGTAATTAGATATACCTAGTATCTCAAATAAAGTACGTTTTGATTGGCATCATAGTCTCAATACTCGATCTCCCAACATCGCCCCAACGACGGCCGACGGTATCGCCCACCCCTGGAACCCTTCGTCACTGCCTGTAATTACGTGGGGCAAAGGGAATAGTGAGAGGGGGATAATGTCTTTTAGTTCTAGACGGAATATTGAATGAAAGTTAATTAATCGGCGCAGTCTACATTACCATTTATAATGTTTGAAAATGAAAGCAATATCCGCTACGTCGATGAATAAATTCTGAATCTATATCGGCGAGCGAGAGAGCTAATAATAAGAGCGAAACCGCGCGCAACACATGAAAACTGATTGGAACAGGAAGCAACAAGCAAAAATAGACCTCTCTAGGGCGGTAACTGTGACATTTCCGGCTCTGAATGTTTGATGCCACCCAATTTCAAAATCGATAAGCTGTGATTGAACTCATGGACAATTTAATTCGGAACTAACGCGTGACGGGATTGCTTCCCGTTTTTATTGAACTAGTGGCTCTGCGAGCTGTAGAACTAGCAATTTTTTTTCAAAAAAAACCGGACGGAGTGCGAGTTCCGGAAAATATTGAGAATTTTCCCGTTACTTTGAATACTCAAACTTCTTATAGGTTTTCCTGTAATCTTTAGGCAAGGAACTATTTTCCATATTTTTTTCAGCCTAGTAGTTTCGGAGATAAGGAGGGGGGGGTGGTCAAAATTCGTCTTTTTTCATAAATTACTTTAAATCTGTTTTTGCTAAAACTATAAAAAAATACATCTGAGATGCTTACAAGTTACAACAACCCTTTTCATTTGATATGTCATACAATACAGTTAACTTAACTTTTTTTTTTAATTTTCCAGTTTAACCCCCAAAAGTGGCCCCGTTATTCAGATAACATTAATTTACTTTACGCGACCATCTTTGGGTCACCAATTTACATATATACGTATACCAAATTTCAACTCAATCGGTCCAGTAGTTTCGGAGAAAATCGGCTGTCACAGACAGACGCACGAGTGATCCTATATCCTATAAGGGTTCTGTTTTTTTCCTTTTGAGGTACGGAACCCTAAAAATTGTAAAAACCGAATCGACAAAAAATCTACATAATTATTGAACCAGGTGGGTAATCACGTAACGTTTCGAACGCGCGTTGGGACAATAAATAATATAAAAATAAAAATCGTTTATTTCAGACCATTAGTGATCCATATGTTGTTAGTACAGCAAACCTTAAGAACTATGTTAGAGATCTATGTTAATACAATGAAACTGTCATTTTACGAGAATCGGTTGAGAGCTGCCCGTAGACGAGAACAGCCGGACATATATACGAAAGAATTTTTGCCCAAGCTGAAACGGAGAGCTTCGTTCGTTTCGCTCGCACGCTCAAAAATATATAAACACAAGTCGCCCCCACGTCTTTTCCCGCTTTTAGCAAAGAACGCAGGCAAACTCACGGGATAAAACATTGCCTACCTCCACCCGGATAATAAATTGAAATATTTGATTTAAATCGGATTAGGGGTTCTAGGTGCCCTACATACAAACATTCAATGTCAAAGAGTTTTCCTCCGTTTTTAGGGTTCCGTAGCCAAAATGGCCAAAACGGAAGCCTTATAGTTTCGTCATGTCCGTCTGTCCGTCTGTCCGTATGTCACAGGCATTTTACTCGAAAACTATAAGGTGTATTTGAATAAAATTTTGAGGATAGGTGTATTTTGTTAGCCGCTATATAGTTTTGTAATTAAAATTACAAAAAAAATATTTAAGGAGTGCACTCCATACATAAAACTAAAAGTCAAAAATTTTTTTTTCATCGTGAGCCCACGTGAATCTATAGGCCTTTCAAAATAAATATAAGGTTTCTTAGCATTTTAGGGTTCCGTAGCCAAAATGGCAAAAACGGAACCCTTATAGTTTCGTCATGTCCGTCTGTCCGTCTGTCCGTCTGTCCGTCTGTCCGTCTGTCCGTATGTCACAGGCATTTTACTCGAAAACTATAAGGTGTATTTAAATAAAATTTTGAGGATAGGTGTATTTTGTTAACCGCTACATAGTTTTGTAATTAAAATGACAAAAATAATTTTTTTTAGGGGGGCACTCCATACATAAAACTAAAAGTCAAAAATGTTTTTTTCATTGTGACCCCCCGTGTGGCACATCAATCGATAGGCCTTTCAAAATAAATATAAGGTTACTTAGCATTTTTTTTGATTAAGTGAATAGGGTCGGAGATAATCGCCCCGAAAGTCACTAAAATTCTGTCCCCCCCCCTCTAATTTTTGAACGGTGTATTTTAAAAATATGGAAAAATTCATGGACATAAGGCTTATTAATTTCATTCACCGAAAATTGTTTTGAACAAGATCGGTTCAGAGGTTTTCGAGATATGGCTTAAAAACTGCCTTCCTCAAAGAAAAGGACGTAAGTGCCGTAAAATGTCTGTGACGATACGACCTTTTTAATAGGCACGGAACCCTTCGTTTTGCGTGGTCCGACACGCACTTGGCCGGTTTTTTTTGATTAAGTGAATAGGGTCGGAGATAATCGCCCCGAAAGTCACTAAAATTCTGTCCCCCCCCTCTAATTTTTGAACGGTGTATTTTAAAAATATGGAAAAATTCATGGACATAGGGCTTATTAATTTAATTCACTGAAAATTGTTTTGAACAAGATCGGTTTAGAGGTTTTCGAGATATTGCTGAAAAACTGCCTTCCTCAAAGAAAAGGACGTAAGTGCCGTAAAATTTCTGTGACGATACGACCTTTTTAATAGGCACGGAACCCTTCGTTTTGCGTGGTCCGACACGCACTTGGCCGGTTTTTGCAGTCTGTTATTATCAAGCCTTATTGAGCTTACTATAGGCCTAGTTCGATTTGTGTAAGAATGTCCCCTAATATTTATTTTTTTTATTATTTATTTTTTGTTATACTACGTAAAATATAGCTTGAGCCCTGCGACATCTGTCAATTCAGAACAATCGAATCAAGTTCTGTTCTGAATTGACAGCTGACGCAGGGCTCAAACTATATTTTACGTAGATACAATTAGCATGCTAACTGATTCAGAGTGACACTGTCTGACCGTCCAATTAGCGTGACTAATATGCTAACCTCCTTTATACGCCTTTGTCATGCTAAGCGGGGGAGGGGGCATGCTCAATTTAGACACGTAAGGCCGGTATTCAGTCACTGAGCGCGCGCGGCGGAGTGCGCTCGTTATATACGGAGTCCGGTCGCCATGACAACCAAAGAGAAAGAAGCCATCCTAAATCTGTTGGAGGTATATAAAGGAATGCCCTTTTTATGGAACAAGGCACATAAGGACTACACGAACAAAGAACGACGCAGCGAAGGCCATGCGGTACTATTGGAAATATACAGAAATGTCGAAACGAATGCCACTGTCCAAACTCTGGGCAAAAAAATACAGAACCTGAGAACGAATTACAAGAAAGAACGCAATAAGGTATGTACGTAATTTTTCGCTAAATAAAACGCAATAAGAATAAAGGAAAAAACAAGTACACGTAGAAAAAAAACCAAAGTTATCCACACTCCCACAGTGAAATCTGCATTTGAAAGGAGACAACAAGCAGCCCAATCAGCCAACCTGTATAATCTTAAATAAATAAGCACATAGATATGTATTCCTCCACCACACACGAGTGTAAAGCTAACTTAACAAAATGGTTAAAAACTAAAAGCTATTCTGATATTGAAAATTTACTTCAAAAACCAGTTTGTTGAATGTAACACACACATGCACACACACACACACACACACACCCGCGCGCGCGCGAACGCGCACGCACACTCACATACATACACACACTCATAATACGAAATGTTTACTTTTTAATTTATATTTAAGTTATAGCCACCTAAGCTAACAAATTGTAAATCACAACATGTGGAAGAGCGGTGTTCGCTTAGCACAAGTATATTATACTTAAAAAGAGGCACCAGCACAGATACTGTATCCTAAATTAAGTTACGGAAATAAATAATTTTAATTTTTTTTAATAAAAAAAAAAAAGAATGATATATGGATCAATTCTTTGGTGTTTTAAAAGCGCCATTCAATCTCACCGGCTGAGCCGAACGCAGTCTACTCGACGCAAATGAAATTGAACCGTAGCTACAGTAATTATGTTTCATATTGGAACGCAGTCATGCTTCCGCTGCGAAGCGGCGGCCGCCACGTGGTCGGCGGGATCTCATTCAAATGTGAAATCTAACTCATTAGCATACAGTTTAAATTCATTTGCCTCTAGTATGCGCTCCGGCCCGGTCGGTAGGAATGATACTTTAGCATGCTAATTATCTGACCCCCCACGCTGCCCTCTAATTTTAGCATGCTAAATATAGACGCATCTAAAGGCCGACCAGTCTGTAGGGTCACTCAAGGGCATTTTGATAAAGTTATTGCCCTCCGATGACGAATGAGTCGGTTGGATACTGTATTTTTATACTAATTATACGAGCGAGCGAAGCGAACGAAGTTCTCCGTTTCAGCTTGGGCCAAAATTATTTCGTATGCCCGGATGTCCGGCTGGTCTCCTGTAAAGGTCGCATGTCTCAACCGATTCTCGTGAAATTATGTGAGCAGGTTCGATAACAATTATATAGACTTTTTGTCTATCATATTTTTTTTAAAGACTTGTTCGCGAGCTCTACATCTCACACGGCCACTAAGTATTAAAAACCGGACAAGTGCGAGTTCAACTCGCGTGGTGAGGGTTCCGTAAAATATTGAGAATTTTCCCGTTACTTTGAATACTCAAACTTCTTATAGGTTTTCCTTGAATGGTAAATTTTCGTCTTTTTTCCTAAATTACTTCAAATCTGTTTTTGCTAAAATTATAAAAGATATATATCTGAAATGCTTACAACAATCGTTTTCATTTGATATGTGGGTCGTTCTTCTTTTCGACCGACAATAGCCTGTCCCTCGTCTTATTACGGCATCTCAATTGAGTAATGATATTTACGGTTTTATAATGTTCGATTGAACGTCCATATTATTTTATTCATTAGTGATGTTTAATATTTCACTTTCTCTAACTAGCATTTTTTTTAATGTTTTTGTTTTTCGTAGAATGCCGTGACAGAGTCATCATCATCATCATCATATCAGCCGAAAGACGTCCACCGCTGGACATAGGCCTCCCCCAGAGAGTTCCAAATTGACCGGTCCTGCGCCACCCGCATCCAGCGTGACAGAGTGGTAAACCAAAATGTTGTCCCCACTGAAAGAGTCCACTTAGTCACATGTTTTTTTTTAGAAACCAACCGTAAATAAATATTTATATTGGCCAGAAAGGAAACTGTAATTAGTTCTAATGAAGAAACAATATGCAATTTTTTTTAAATCGGACTTCAAAACCACAATTTTCGATAGTTCAAAAACCAAAAAATCAGAAAAACCTCGGATCATTGTCGGTAAAAAAGAAGAACGACCCATGTCACACAATACAATTTGTGAAACTTTTTTTTAATGTTCGTTCAGTTTTTTTCCTTTTGAGGTACGGAACCCTGAAAAGGGTAATGTTTGTAAGTTTATCATCATCATCATATCAGCCGAAAGACGTCCACTGCTGGACATAGGCCTCCCCCAAAGAGTGCCAAATTGACCGGTCCTGCGCCACCCGCATCCAGCGGACTCCCGCAACCACCAGGTCATCACTACCTTGTGGGGGGCCTAACCACCGCGCCTCCCGAGTCGCCACTCGAGAACCTTTCAGCCCCAATGGCCAAACGGCCAAATTTGTTCGCTTCGCTCGCTCGTTCGATAACTGGCTGCACACGAATTAGAAAGCACACAGGCAAATTCGCGGAATATAGCTTACGTAAATATTTTTTTTTTATCTCATGAATTGTCCCGGATATTACGAACTTATAATCTCACCTCTATATTATATTAATACAGATAAAGATACATTTTATAAGTATAAATTATGTTGAGATTATTTAACGTGACCGACTTTTTATAAAACTGTTTCCTTGGACGGTAGAGTTGCTATTTGAACTAGGTACTTTGATGCATTTCAGCCAAATAAAATAATCTCAAGTAGGTATACATTATTTACATTACACGCACGATATTCAGGGACCCTTACTCTAATTAGGCTGTAACAAAGAAGGGATCCCTAACAATAGCGGTTTTGTCTACTTATCTCGTTCCCCATTCGGCCGTCTCGCTCCCTTCCCTAATCGCCCTAACCGGCATTCAGGGCCGGCAGACGGCAGTAGTCGCGCGGCCCGCGCGGAGAGCGGTTGCATAGAGCCCACACTGCGTTGTTCCAACTCGCGTTCCGCCATTTTGATTGCCAATTGACGCGACGTCGCGACGCGAGTCGAGAAAATCTGTCCTCCTTTTTCTAATTCGCATAGTGCGAGTGAGGCAGTTGTCGCTGAGCGGGTCATCTCGTTCAATCGGCGAAAGAAGTACCTGGGGGGCGATTTTTGACTTTCGAGCGCTCGACTCTTTCACTCGAAAACTGTCTAAAACTATGAAATGCTATTTTGAAATAGCAGTAGATAATTGGGAAACGAGTGGTATCAACCACTCTTATTTAATTATATCGGTAGAATGTAAGTGCCTGCAATTTGGAAACTACAATCGCATTTACGTTTATTTAATTTTCGAGCGCTCGAAATTCAAAAATCGCCTCCCTGTCAAGTTCGCACCGCGCTCGGCATTGCTTCGTGTCGGTTTTGATATTCTCGATTCCCGAATCTGACCGAATGATAAGACGGAAGAACGATAAGGATCGAGCTCCTTTCGAGACGGCAATTCATTTTCTAGTTCTTCGTTCTCAAGTCGCGCGGCGTCCGTTATTTTCAACTTTCATGTCCGCCATTTTGATTCGTTAGCGTCCTGGTGCCCATGTATGGTGTAGGCACTTTTACAGAAGCGACCGTAGTTTGACATTCTAACCTAGAGTCTTTGTTGGTTTAGTCAAGTGAGCAACTTGATTGAAAGAAGATTTCAAGAGGCCCGAATACTTCGGCTCGAAGACTGTTGGCATAGAAATCGACCAGGATCAGCGACGTGCCTTCCAAAGGAGATATTTTGACCCGCCATGTGGATGTGGACCAAACAGAAACAAGTCTTGTTAGCTGTAATTGACCTGTATAAAGACATGACTTATCTATGGCAGAAAGACCATGTAGATTATATGAATAGAAACAAGAGAGAAGAAGGATATAGTAAGTTGTTAAGGCTATACAGAAGTTACGACGAACACGCCTCTGTGAAGCTTTTAAAGAAAAGAATTGAAAACATGCGCACGAACTATGTGAAGGAATTGAAAAAGGTGTGCATATTTCCCTAATCAAAAGATTTAAAGAAAATGAGGCTATCCGCAGCAGAGCCAAGGTAGCCGGCGGCAGTGGGCGGGGCACATTGCACGTAGAACCGATGGCCGTTGGGGCGGAAAGGTTCTCGAGTGGCGACCACGTACCGGAAGGCGCGGCGTGGGTAGGCCCCCCACAAGGTGGACTGACGACCTGGTAAAGGTCGCGGGAGTCCGCTGGATGCGGGTGGCGCAGACCGGTCAATTTGGCACTCTCTGGGGGAGGCCTATGTCCAGCAGTGGACGTCTTTCGGCTGATATGATGATGATGAAGGAACCCTCGGTGGGCGAGTCCGACTCGCAAAAGTCCGTTTTTTTTTTGTCAAGTAACTTTTTCGAAATTAAAAAAAGTAATTG
Organism: Epinotia nisella; assembly: GCA_932294315.1. Taxonomy (NCBI): domain Eukaryota; kingdom Metazoa; phylum Arthropoda; class Insecta; order Lepidoptera; family Tortricidae; genus Epinotia; species Epinotia nisella. The sequence goes on from OW028693.1 coordinate 2,462,986, forward strand.
AAGAAATGCTCCGAGTTCAACAGCTCACAGAGTCACTAGGTACTTAGTTATATAATTTTCATCACACTTGCTCGAAAATGGTGTTATTATACGCAAGCGTACTGAGCTGTAATGGGCTATATTACGCCCATGGGCGTTATGGTTTTTTTTTTAAATAATAGAACCCTCTGATTGGCTTAAGCAAATCTGGTTGCTGTGTGATTGGTTGAATAAAAAAATCTAGTTGGTCACGACGCCCCGCCCCGCAAGAATACTGCTCTGTGATTGGTTGAAATATTGAACTGCGCGCTCTACTAGCACTGATCTGGAAGTGAAGTTGTCAATTTTTGATTGGTGCTGCTGTATGAAACATACATTTTTCTGTCTTTTGTTGTTATTTATTTCCTCGCAAATGTGATGAAAAACATTGTGTATAACACGGGCGTAAGAATATTGCAAACTCGAGTCATCAAAAGCCCTCCGCCTTCGGCGTCGGGCTTCTGATACACTCTCGTTAGCAATATTCCACTTACGGCCCTCGTTAAACAATGTACTATTTCATCACACTTGCTCGTCAATGGAGTTATTACTTGCGAGCGTACAGAGCAGTTATAGCCGTTTTACCTCCCACGGGCTGTTAAGTTCAGTTTTAAAATATAGAACCCTCTGATTGGCTTAAGCAAATCTGGTTGCTGTGTGATTGGTTGAATAAAAAAATCTAGTTGGTCAAGATGCCCCGCCCCGCAAGAATACTGCTCTGTGATTGGTTGAAATATTGAGCTGCGCGCTCCACTAGCACTGATCTGAAAGTGAAGTTGTCAATTTTTGATTGGTGCGGCTGTATGAAACTTAGATTTTTCTGTCTTTTGTAGTTATTTATTTCCTCGCAAATGTGATGAAAAACATTGTGTATAACACGGGCGTAAGAATATTGCAAACTCGAGTCATCAAAAGCCCTCCGCCTTCGGCGTCGGGCTTCTGATAGACTCTCGTTAGCAATATTCCACTTAAAGGTCTGCTAGACGGTCGCCAACACGCCCCTCCGACCGAGCGACCTTGGTCGGCCCCGACCGTTGTAGTATGAAATTTTGTTGGAAACAACTGTCTACACGGTCGGTGCGGACCAAGGTCGCTCGGTCGGAGGGGCGTGTTGGCGACCGTCTAGCACGGGCTTTTCGCCCCTCGTTAAACAATGTACTATTGTGTTGTAGGTGCTGGCATCGGAGCAGGCGGGGGACGAGGTGTACGCGCCAACCCTGTGGTACTACGAGGCAATGAGTTTTCTGGGCAACAGAACGGAATCGTGCCATAATGTGACCGAGTCGGACCCATTACAAAATGTGGTGGGTACAAATACTTCTATTTTTTCTTTTTTTTTAATCAAAGTACAAAACAATTAACAATGTTATGTTACTCGCCAAACTGCGATAACAGTTTGTTGGCGAGACCGCGCTCATGGCCTGTTCGTGCGACGTCCAACTAACCCCAGCTTTGAAGCCTGAATTCTGACCATCTTTTGCTACATTTGCGAGCAGTGGCGTGAAAAAGTGTATGTTATTTGGCCACCTTTTAATTTGTTTACAACGGGGGCGAGTGTTTTTGCCACGGCCCGCACCGACTCATAGTAACAGAGATAAGAAGATAAGGCCACGAATGAATATTTTTTTGTTGATAAACATCATTTGTTTCTGTTTTTGTTGATGACCTGGTAAAGGTCGCTGGAGTCCGCTGGATGCGGGTGGCGCAGGACCGGTCACCGTGGCACTCTTTGGGGGAGGCCTTTGTCCAGCAGTGGACGTGTTTTGGGCTGATATGATGATGATGATGATGATCATTTGTCTTCGACCGATCCAGATCAACTACCTACTTCTATTCAATCTGTTTTTACAAGCTTTATATTAACTTGACCTGTTCGTATGTAAATATGGTAATTTGTAAGTTGCCGTCTAAATTATCAATCCATTTTTCAGTCACTTGCCGTTATTCGATTGAGCTGAAATTTTGGGTTTAAGTATAGTTTGGATGACAATTCAATATTGTGGTACCATCGAGCTAATCTGATGATGAAGACAGAAGGTGGCCATGGGAATTCAGTACTTAACCGACGTAACCCCGTTTAGTTTGGGCTCGTTAGAATCGTCTCAATTAGTAGTTGATGATGGATGACGGTACAGTCGGCAATAAAAGCTTGTACCAAAAATTAAATTTTTGACAGAAACTTATTCTTTATTGTATCAAAGTAGTCCATTCAAAAAGCAACGTTACCGTGCAAGGTACAAGATTCCCATTCCAAGGACAGTGTTATAAAAAAAAACTCTACCATATGTGGAAATTAATAATATTGTTTCATATTCTCAACAGGAGACATCGTTGGACTACGACGACGAAAGCATATCGTCGGCAAGCAGCGCGAAGAGAATTAAAATGGAGCCCCGGGAAGTAAAACAAGATCACACACTTACCATCCATACACCTCCGAGCAAACCTCCTGAAACTGTCGTCGCAAACCCGACTCGCAATAGCGACGACGATCGTTGGGAGGCCTACGGCAAAACAATAGGATACCAAGTGAAAGATCTAAGCGGACACCAGTTGGTGATTTGTCAGAAGCTTATATCAGATGCCATTTTTTACGCTAAACTGAATAAGCTGAATGAGCATTCACATGTAGTCAACCCGGACGAATCTGTAGTTTCTGCTGAAGATGGGGCTTCTTCATACATGCACATTCATAATGATGCTTTCTAAGATATAGGTATTAGCTTGTAAGCTTCAAATAAATGGTTGAGATGGTTGAATTATGTTTTTATTTTTTTCCTCATGTTATATGGGTCATAGATTACCCAGCTAGATCGATTTTTCGCCTCTGTAAACCCATATATTCCAAATTTCATCGAAAGCGTTAGAGCCGTTTCCGAGAACGAGATTGCAAATTTATTTATCTAAATACATAAAAGAATAAACTGACTGACTGACTGACTGATCTATCCAGGAGCCGTATCATGGTTGGCCTTATCACGCGACAAGTGACAAGATAAGAGCGTCGTCTCGTTCTATCGAACGGTGTCAGCCAGTGACGCACGCTCTAGCCTATCACCTATCGCGTGACAAGTGACAAGATAAGAGCGTCGTCTCGTTCTATCGAACGGTGTCAGCCAGTGACGCACGCTCTATCCTATCACCTATCGCGTGACAAGTGACAAGATAAGAGCGTCGTCTCGTTCTATCGAACGGTGTCAGCCAGTGACGCACGCTCTATCCTATCACCTATCGCGTGACAAGTGACAAGATAAGAGCGTCGTCTCGTTCTATCGAACGGTGTCAGCCAGTGACGCACGCTCTATCCTATCACCTATCGCGTGACAAGTGACAAGATAACAGCGTCGTCTCGTTCTATCGAACGGTGTCAGCCAGTGACGCACGCTCTATCCTATCACCTATCGCGTGACAAGTGACAAGATAAGAGCGTCGTCTCGTTCTATCGAACGGTGTCAGCCAGTGACGCACGCTCTATCCTATCACCTATCGCGTGACAAGTGACAAGATAACAGCGTCGTCTCGTTCTATCGAACGGTGTCAGCCAGTGACGCACGCTCTATCCTATCACCTATCGCGTGACAAGGCCAACCATGCTACGGGGCCTGGGATCGGAACCGGTTTTTTCAAAAGTCCCCGAAGTAGTCTAATATTTTGAATTATTTTAGGCTCTTAATGTAGGACTCTATCATGTATTTAGGTAACATTTTCGTATTATTAGACAGCCTGATCAAAAATTATATTATAAACCAAAGAACTAAATTGAACGAAATAAAACCGGTATTTTTGTATGGTGAAAATATCCGATCCCTGGATCTCAACGCACAGCCCAAACTGCTGGTTCTAGAGATTCCAAATTTGGCAACTAGGTCCCTTTAAGGGGTGCAATAAGAAATAATTTTTCAAAATTCGAACCCTAAGAGGGTGAAATGGGGGTCCAAAGTTTGTTATCAAGATTAGTTAGACTATTTCTTTCGAAACTTCACAGCAGTACTCCTAACAATAAATGAGTGTTTCAGATTTACGGTTTTTAAACTATATGCCGTAAACATAAACGTCGTTTAAGAATGTACTAAACGTTATAAAAACGCTCGTAACATGTCTAGACGATTACACTCAAAATCACCAATTAGCGTTGCGCACACGCATAAATTAGCGTTTACATAAACGCTACAAAAACTTGGATTTAGTGCTGACAGGCGAGTACGATACGAGTCTTATTAATAAATTACGTCGGTGATATTGTAATGTTGGTAGATATAAAACGGCAGTAAAAATGAAGGCACATCATTATTGAGATTTGTATAGACAATAAAATATCGTAACAAGTGTTTGTTGTGACTCTATTTCTATAAAATAGACAACTGAAAAAACGAACTCATATTTTTAGACAGATTTGTACGTTTCAAAATCTTTGAATGCAGTCATCATCATCATCATATCAGCCGAAAGACGTCCACTGCTGGACATAGGCCTCCCCCAGAGAGTTCCAAATTGACCGGTCCTGCGCCACCCGCATCTAGCGGACTCCCGCGACCTTTACCAGGTCTACCCACGCCGCGCCTTCCGGTACGTGGTCGCCACTCGAGAACCTTTCCGCTCCAACGGCCATCGGTTCTACGTGCAATGTGCCCCGCCCACTGCCACTTAAGTTTAGCGATTCGGAGGGCTATATCGGTTACCTTGGTTCTGCTGCGGATAGCCTCATTTCTGATGCGATCACGCAGAGAAACTCCTAACATAGCCCTCTCCATTGCCCTTTGGGTGACTTGGAGCCTTCTTATGAGGCCCATAGTAAGCGACCAAGTTTCAGTGCCATATGTCATCACTGGCAACACACACTGGTCAAAGACTCTCGTCTTGAGACACTGCGGGATATTGGACGAAAATATGTGCTCTGGAGCTTCCCGAACGCTGCCCAGCCGAGTCGGATTCGACGATTGACCTCTTTCTCGAAGTTGGACCTACCTAACTGGACAGTCTGTCCTAGGTATACATGAATGCAGTAGTTTGTATGTTTTCTAAAATCGGTCTCGTGACTGCTAGTTTCAGATTTTCCCTCACTATGCTCCGTTTGAACGTCACCCTGTAGGTATATACATAATATTGTCTACTTTCTGGTATCAGAGGGAACACACTATTTTGGTTTCAACACACGGCATGTTCGAGTAATGCCCTATCATCGAGTCGTGTTCATGAGAAATGAGAAAAACGTGTGTTACGTGAGCACTCGCGCAAAATGGCGTCGAGGCCAGAATATTAACCGGGCACAGTTAACAAGAATTACATTAGTATTAATAGGTATTACAACTTGTCGGTAATGGGTAATCAATCCAGGCAATGAACCGACAACTTGTATGGAAAAAATGTCAAATTTGGAGCTAATTTTTTTAATGTAACGGATATATTATCAAATAAATAGTTACCTAGAAGCAAAATCCAACAAAAAATCAGACATCAATAAAAACATTATTTAATTAGCTCCTAAAAAGTTCGAAAAAATATTAATATTTTTTTATCTTTATTAAGGTTCATTTACATTTGCTTTAAAATATTCAATATAAATAAAATAAAAAAGACAATAAATGTCTAATTTAAATCTATATAATTACTTCCGGGTGGAAAGTTTGTTGGATTCATGAATAAAGCATCTTAGAATAACGTTTTAAAATGAAATAAACAAAAAAAACGCTATTATAAATTAATGTTTTTCGAAACCGTATTTTGCCTGGAGTATAAATCATTCATAATTTACTAGCGTCCGCCCGCGACTTCGTCTGCGTGGTCCCGGGATAAAAACTATCCTAAAAGGGATGACATAAATTATAGCCTATTAAATAATATCAATTAAAATTTTGGTCAAATGCGAGTCGGATTTTAGTTTTCCCATACATTATTGATAAGATTTTTCGTGATAAAGTCTATTCGTGGTAAAGTTTTCGTGATAAAGTCTATTCGTGGTAAGGTTTTCGTGATAAAGTCTATTCATGGTAAAGTTTTCGTGATAAAGTCGATTCGTGGTAAGGTTTTCGTGATAAAGTCTATTCGTGGTAAAGGTTTCGTGATAAAGTTTTTCGTGATAAAGTCGTTCGTGAAAAAGTTTTCGTGAAAAAGTTTTTCGTGATAAAGTACTGCCACGGTCATGTCATTTCAAAGTAACCAATTTTGTAACGAAAAATATAAGTATCTATTGTTATATTTGTAAAGTACTTAATAATCGAAATAAGTTAAAGTACAATATTTCCCTTTGTCCCTTCAAAAAACGAAGAAACGTAGACGATTTTGTGCGTTAAAATTCTAATGTTATATAGAATGAGGTATAGATAGACGCTAATATTCTGTACTAGCTTCTGCCCGAGACTTTGTCCGCGTGGAACTCGTTTATATCATAGCTCCATACAAACTTTCGCCCCCCATTTCGACCCCTTAGGGGATGATTCCTGGAATAAAAAGTATACTATATGTTAATCCAGGCTATACACTATATGTATACCAAAATTCATCTTAATCCGTTCAGCCGTTTTTGCGTGATTGAGTAACAAACATCTAAACATCCAAACATCTAAACATCCAAACATCTATACATCCAAACATCTAAACATCCAAACATCTAAACATCCAAACATCTAAACATCCAAACATCCAAACATCTAAACATCCAAACATCTAAACATCCAAACATCTAAACATCCAAACATCCAAACATCTAAACATCCAAACTTTCGTATTTATAATATTAGTAAGGATTAGTAGGAAGGATATATTCTGTGGTGCTAATTACTATAACAATATGCTAGACGTAGGTAAGTAATGTTTTAGTTTTATCTCTTTCTCCGATACCCAAAGGTTGTCTGGAAGAGATCGCTCTTCAGCGATAAGACCGCCTGTTGTCTACCTCTACCTACATGTTATTGTATTGTTTCTCTCTGTAACTGCTTTGTTTGTGTGAGGTGTGCAATAAAGAGTATTTGTATTGTATTGTAATGTTACTCGTATTTTAGTGTCGAATGTGCACCAAGTAATTTACACAAAATATTTTTACAAAAAAAATAGTATGCAAGTTTAAATACTATTTGTTCGTTCGTTACCCTGTATTCCTTTATATTTTCCATTCAAAGTGATTACTCCAATTGACTTGTAAATAAAGCACATAAAACAGGAAGAGTATGTACTTGGATATTGATGTAAACATGGATTCCGTCGGGATAAACCTGTATAATGGTCGTGGACGTGACAGGTTTATGCGCCATAAAAATATACCCGACAGGCGACACACGGCAGTCACGTCGGCTTTCACAAACCAGTTTCAGTCTGACCTCTGATTACCTACGTATAGTTTTATACAATGTTGGTGGCAAACCTGTAACCGGACATCGTAGCTTATGGACGCTTGCGACACCAAAGGATGCCATGGTGCGAAGCCTTTATTGGTTTGATTCAATTCAATTCAATTCAATTCATTTATTTACTATTCAATTAGCACTAACAGTTAAACCTTACGTGCTAATAGGCTTGTGTCCTAATTTTTTTTTACGATGCCATTCGAACCAGTTTTTGGTGTGGAACAAATGTTTGTATGGGAGTAAGTACAATTAAAGAACATAAATACCCAAAAATTGAGTTAAAGACGGACCTCGCTGGCGGTAGCCGAAAACGTTCCATACTGATTAACATTGAATCATGACGTCACAGTGTAATATTTGTACTAGTCGTTATATGGAAAATCAAGTAAATTGCTGTTTCGGTTGCGAAATTCTGCGTTTAGGACCATAGTTGTCATACAATGTTGTTTCTATAAAAGCGTAAGGATTCTATTGGTAGCTTTAAATTTACTTTTGGACAATAAAAAAAATGCATATTTTTTGTAAACTTTCAAGGGCCATATCTTTTTATGATTTTAATTATATTACGTAATTTATACTTAATTGCATTTATTTGAAGGTTTACTATCAATTTAGCAACACTGCGCTATCAATTTTACCATGAGGACACAACCCAATTGCATTCGCTGTGTTGGGAGCAGGAGACAAATGCAGGGCCCTATTTCACCATCTTGACAATTGTCACCTGACAATGACAATTCCATGTACATTACTGGGTCAATAAGCTGGCCAGGCAACCTTAACCTGTCGACGCAGCCATGTAAGTCGAATTGTCATTGTCAGGCGGCAATTGTAGATTTGGTGGAATAGGGGCCGTCGCTCGCTAAATACAGGCCGGGTAACGAAGCAAATGTGCATAGGCTACGTTGTCTGCTTAACATCTGAGAAGTCGTATGCTGGTTTATCAGCGTCGTGATATACTAAGAAACCGTACAAGCTCGAAATGGACAACAAAGTGATCCTATAAGGGTTCCGTATTTTCCTTTCGAGGTACGGAACGAGAAAAACTTGCCAGATGCACTTTCTAAACGGTGCCAGTTATATTGGAATGATAAATTGATTCCGATTGTGAATCGCATAATATCACCCCCAGTGTAACTTACAGCCGGTTTTCGTAATGACAACGCATAATCAGAGGTCTGACCTGCGCGGTAATCACGTAACGTTTTGAACGCGCGTCAGGACAATTTAACTGTAATTTTTCCATAATAGAAATTGACATTTGGATTCTACCTAACGTACGTGCAATGTGCTACGTGACTAACCTGCTGGCCGCACACACAATGGCGCTAGCAGCGAAAGAGCACTCCTGGAGCCGTAGCATGGTTGGCCTTGTCACGCGATAGGTGATAAGATAGAGCGTGCGTCACTGGCTGACACCGTTCGATAGAACGAGACGACGCTCTTATCTTGTCACTTGTCGCGTGATAAGGCCAACCATGCTACGGCTCCTGAACAGTATAATAGTATTAATTACGTATATGCGGTAAACACGTGGAAACGGGCTATGGTTTGAAATTTATAAGCATCTGACATGAGAGATATGATTTGATTTTATTAGTTTATAACTTAGTTTTTGACATTCAGAGACCTTCTAGACATTTGTTATCTCTGTGGATACTGATTAGATTTAATTATAATTATTTTAACTTTGACTCTTGTTATACTGTTGTACTTATATGTAATACAGATTGTAAAAAAAAACTCTTATTTTTTTTGACATTTTATTATGAATGTACTCGTAACTATTTAGAGTTTATAGATATACATTTTGACTTGTAAAAATGCCCTTGTTGGCTTATTTGCTGAATAAATATATATTTTGATTTTGATTGTGATCAGCTGACAAACATCGGTATTGTCAGACAAAGAACCTTCTATACGCCAGTACTATTATTTATTCCAAAGTCTGACTTACTCTGGTTCTCGTGAGGCGAGTTGAGCCGTTGTGAATAGCCTGGGTGACAGGTGACGTGATCGAAGAATGCGGGAATATTGTGCCGACATCGGGAATAAAACATTGTTTATAAACGTATTTTACGAGCTCTGGGTTTATGGGTCATGCAGTTAAAATAACAATACTTTGCGATCCAAACAATAGGTAATAGCACTGTTATCGAGACAATCGAGTGGCGACCACGTACCGGAAGGCGCGGCGTGGGTAGGCCCCCCACAAGGTGGACTGATGACCTGGTAAAGGTCGCGGGAGTCCGCTGGATGCGGGTGGCGCAGGACCGGTCACTTTGGCACTCTTTGGGGGAGGCCTATGTCGAGCAGTGGACGTCTTTCGGCTGATATGATGTGTACTGTCATTCCACAGCCTTATTCATTCAAATTCGTTGAAATCGGTAAAGTTACCCATGCGTACAATGTCATCATCATCATCATATCAGCCGAAAGACGTCCACTGCTGGACATAGGCCTCCCCCAGAGAGTTCCAAACTGACCGGTCCTGCGCCACCCGCATCCAGCGGATTCCCGCGACCTTTACCAGGTCATCAGTCCACCTTGTGGGGGGCCTACCCACGCCGCGCCTTCCGGTACGTGGTCACCACTCGAGAACCTTTCCGCCCCAACGGCCATCGGTTCTACGTGCAATGTGCCCCGCCCACTGCCACTTAAGTTTAGCAATTTGGAGTACAATGTGCCTCTTTGGAATGTTGTATTTGTAAGTGATGTAACTTCTCACTATTCAGGTATTCTGTGCTTGTAATACTACATTTGGTTTACATCCCCTTTAAAACCAACGTATAAAGCGACTTCAATACAGTACTCCACTTCAAGTGCGCCTATAAAATTTGAAGAGTTCCCGCGATTTTGTAGGATCCCATCATCAGATCTGATGACCACGGGACCACCTGGTAAGGATACCTTTTCAAACAGTATTTTCAAAATCGGTCCAGGCGTCTTCGATTAATTGAGGAACATATATAAAAAGAAAAGATTCCAATAATTTTAAGTTCTAAAATAGGCTTAAATAATACACAGTAACTTAAAACAATAGTGACAGAGAACTGATAACAGATAGTGTAATTAATTACTTATACAAAAAAACCGGACAAATGCGAGTTCAACACGCATGGTGAGGGTTTCGTAAAATACCCAAACTTCTTATAGGTTTTCCTGTAATCTTAGGCAAGGAACTATTATCCATATTTTTTTCAGAATTTTAAGCCTAGTAGTTTCTGAGATAAGGGAGGGGGGATGGTAAATTTTCGTCTTATTTCCTAAATTACTTCAAATCTGTTGTTGCTTAAATTATAAATATATATATCTGAGATGCTTACAACAACATCTTTCATTTGATATGTCACACAATACAGTTTGTAAAACTTTTTTTTTCAATTTTCCAGTTTACCCGCCCCAAAAGTGGCCGCCTTGTTCAGAATTCATTAATTTACTTTACAGTACACATGGTGTTACTTTCCCGCACTAGTGCGCAAATGAGCACTTTCCGTGCATATGTTGAAACTTTAATATATGTACTGTAAAACGTTGTACGATACACGTGCGAATAGGTAATTCGCAACTCGTGTCGATTTAAAACACTCCCTTCGGTCGTGTTTTAATTTATCGCCACTCGTTGCGAATTTCCTATTTTCTGCACTTGTATCGTAAATAACTATTACGCATCCATCTTTGGGTCACTAATTTACATAAGTTTACCAAATTTCAACTCAATCGGTCCAGTATTTTCGGAGCAAATCGGCTGTGACAGACGGACAGACAGACAACCGAGTGATCCTATAAGGGTTCCGTTTTTTCCTTTTGAGGTATCGGAACCCTAAAAATTGAGACAAGAAATTGAGAACCTTTTCCTTTCTTTGAATTCAGTCAAAAACAGCCTTACATTACCTAATGTTATGTAATCAGTCAACATTAGCGATTTCAGCCACACACTGAGATCCAGCACGCAGTCTATTCAGGTTGTTTGTTCGTCTCCTGATAAATAGGGCCCGCCTGCTCGTGCGCAAGGTCGCGATAAATCTGCCCTGATTTATGAACCTAATCGGTGGATTCATCATTTCGTTTCGCATCATTTTCCGCCGAGATTTATACTTCTTGTGTTGGTACGCAGTTTTCGTTAGCAGGCCGAAAGAAAGGTGGGTATATGTTTTGAGCAGTCTATGTTAATAAACATTGCACGTAGAACCGATCCGTTGGGGCGGAAAGGTTCTTGAGTGGCAACCACGTACCGGAAGGCGCAGCGTGGGTAGGCCCCCCACAAGGTGGACTTGACCTGGTAAAGGTCGCTGGAGTCCGCTGGATGCGGGTGGCGCAGGGCCGGTCATTGTGGCACTCTTTGGGGGAGGCCTATGTCAAGCAGTGGACGTCTTTGGGCTGATATGATGATGGTGATGTTCACAAACATAAATTGCTCGAAACATCACAAGTATTTTACCTACGTGTGGTCCACCGTAGCGTTTAAGATACTGAACCAATTTTGATGAATGAGGTATCAATCGATTCGAAATTTTACTCCGGGTGTCACATCTACTTAGGCTAAGAACCTTTTGAATTTTATATGAAAAAAAAAGTTTTTTTAACCCCCGACGCAAAAAGAGGGGTGTTATAAGTTTGACGTGTCTGTGTATGTCAGTGGCATCGTAGCTCCTAAACGAATGGCGATTTTAATGCGGTTCTTAGGGTTCCGTAGCCAAAATGGCAAAAACGGAACCCTTATAGTTTCGTCATGTCCGTCTGTGCGTCTGTCCGTCTGTCCGTATGTCACAGGCATTTTACTCAAAAACTATAAGGTGTATTTGAATAAAATTTTGAGGATAGGTTTATTTTGTTAGTCGCTACATAGTTTTGTAATTAAAATGACTAAAAACATTTTTTTAGGGGTGACTCCATACATAAAACTAAAAGTCAAAAAAAAAAAATCTTGTGAACCCACGAGTGGCACATCAATCGACAGGCCTTTCAAAATAAATATATGGTATAGTAGCATCTTTTTTGATTAAGTGAACAGAGTCGGAGATAATCGCCCCGAATGTCACTAAAATTCTGTCCCCCCCCTCTAATTTTTGAACGGTGAATTTAAAAAATATGGAAAAATTCATGGACTTGGCTTATTAATTTCATTCACCGAAAATTGTTTTGAACAAGATCGGTTCAGAGGTTTTCGAGATATTGCTGAAAAACTGCCTTCCTCAAAGTAAAGGACGTAAGTGCCGCAAAATATCAGTGACGATACGACCTTTTTAATAGGCACGGAACCCTTCGTTGTGCGTGGTCCGACACGCACTTGGCCGGTTTTTATTTTATCCATAAGCTGACTTCATCGAGATAGTTCTTAGCTAAGTTTCAACAAAATCGGTTCAGCCGTTTTTGAGATATTGAACTTTTCTAAGTTGTAGTTACTTCTGTTAGTTTTCCTTAGTCAGGATCAAGTTTTTGAAACTTTTAAAGCTTGTTCAGTAAGTACCTATAAGTATTTTACTACAGACAATGGTAGATTCGTAGATTCAGTGACTGATACGGGATTTCGGTTTGGGGGACTTGACTCTTATTGGGGGAGACTGGAGTCCAGTGAGGTTAGATTGTTAGTAAATAAAGGGCAGAGTCCCTTAGCCCCCCTCTGTATCTGATAATATCTGGTTGATAATAATAAACCCAATTTTTTTAAAGCATACAAGAGTACAGCGACATATGGTGCCACAATTAATAAACACCTAAAGCAAAACAAATTACAAAATTCAAATAAGGCACTCTTACAAATAAACCGCTGACCCAAGAAAATTTGGTGCGAAAATAAATAAATATCGTGGGACAATTCACACCGATTGATCTAGTCCCAAACTAGGCAAAGCCTGTACTATGGGTAAACATACTTACGAGTATATAGATAAATGCATACTTAAATAGATATTAAACATCCAAGACTCGAGAACAAACATTCGTATTCATCATACAAATATCTGCTCCGACCGGGAATCGAACCCGGGACCTCAAGCTTCATAGTCAGGTTCTCTAACCACTAGGCTATTCGGGCTAAATAGTTTGAACAACATTGTGTATTCTTTTTAATTCATGAAATCTTACCATCGCTCCGCACGATCTGGGGCTCCAGAGAGGCGGGAACTTTGGCACTGACGAGAAGTACTATGTATCTAAAACAATTATTATTATAATGAAAAATACTCTTAAGGTGATTTTCCACCGGCGTGGATTGACGAGGCGCGGCGCGGCGTGAATTGAAATCTGTATGGCAAATTTTCAATTCACTCCCGGCGCATCTTCGGTGGAAATAGTACGGATTGACGAGAATTTGCGCGACGTGAATTGAAATATTTGTTTGTATAAAAATAAACCGTATTGTTTCTGAAATAGAGATTAAATTAACTCTGCAACAGAAACAAACATCTCACTACAGGTGTTTAGTTGTTAATTCGTCGAGACTGCCGTAGGTGATTTTCCACCGGCGTGGATTGACGAGGCGCGGCGCGGTGTGAATTGAAATATTTTTAGTGGAAAAGGGTCAGCGCGATTTCAATTCACGCCATGCCTCGTCTCGTCAATCCACGCCGGTGGAAAATCACCTTTACATGTAATAAAAACGTATGTATACCTACCTACTTTATATCCGGCCTGACATGTAAAATAATGTGTTTTACCAATAAAATTCTGATTCTGATTCTCTGATTCTGTTAACCGTCAAAAACTACACTCAACAGAAGTAAGCGCGCTTTTATATAGTCTCAATTGAATCCGTACCGTCGTTCGGCGGCAAATGAGCGAAGTTGGCAACCGCCAACGCAAACTGCCAACGTGCCAACATTGCCAACTGTTGAACTGGCGCCCCGCTTTAATGGCTGCTAGAGCGTTTGAACAAAATTTTATTTAACTTTTCTACTTTTGAACACGGACATTTCAGAGTCATGGTTGGCATTTCAAATTTCAATTTGATTTAAACGTTTGCGTGTTCGCTGAGACGCAAGAAGCGGTCTTTAACTTATAGAGATATTTAAATGTTTAAACATTATTCTATACTATTAAACGAGCAGTATCTGTATAAATATATATAGCCTATACAATTAAACGGGCAATATTTGTATAATTGACGACCGAATAGCCTAGTGGTTAGAGAACCTGACTATGAAGCTTGAGGCCCCGGGTTCGATCCCCGGTCGGGGCAGATGTTTGTATGATGAATACGAATGTTTGTTCTCGAGTCTTGGATGTTTAATATCTATTTAAGTATGTATGTATCTATATAAGTATGTTTATCCGTTGTCTAGTACCCATAGTACAAGCTTTGCCTAGTTTGGGACTAGATCAATTGGTTTTAATTGTCCCATGATATTTATATTTATATTATTTTTAATTATATATTTATAGTCCCTGGGCGACCGAGCTCTGCTCGGGTGAAAATACGGAGAAAACGAATATTCCCAGACATGAGACCCAGCTAGATCGATTTCAGATGCAATGGTTTCAGATTTAAATTTACTGTTGGACAATAAAAAAATGCATATCTTTTTTATGATTTTAATTAAATTTTTAATTTATATTTTATTATAATAATTTGATGGTTTACTATACATTTAGCAACACCACGTTAACAATTTGAACATGAGTCGTCACCCCTGTTCTAGGATCATGTATCGTATCGCAGTTCGGTCATAGGTTACCTAAGACCTAAGACGCACCGACGAACCTTCCAACCGCATCATTAGTACCTACTGTCGTAACCATCGACTACTAAACAGGCTGTGTGTGTGCGTAATATGCGCACGTGTGTGTGTGTATGTGTGTTTAGGAACCAACTATGCGTCCGGTGCGGTCGAGCCTCATCAAGTAGTACCTTCGATCGGAATAGGTACAAGTTACAAGAGTGAACAGCACGTCTCGGGCTAAAATATTATGTTAGATAAATTTTACTGGTGCCAATTTGTTTAACACTACAACGGCGGCGAACAAGCATACGGTCTATCTAATGGTAAGTAGACACCGTAAAAACGATTTAATGATTAACTCGGAATTGGATAAAGAAAGAACTGCTGGTCAATATAGTTGACATTTTTTGAACTGAGCGACTTATCTTCAAAACAATAGCATTCAAGTTAAACAATATGATTGTGTGGTCGACGCGTGCCAACAAACAATGAAGGAAAATTTCTTGTTTATACCTGGCTCGCTGTTGTGAGCGGGTTTTATTATCTTTTAGTCCATTTTGAATCTATTGAATAAGACGATAGAGTGCATTATTCAATGACCATTTTATGTGACGGTAATCTCTTCTTTGCAAAGTTTGGCACACACCAGGGATCGGAACCGGTTTTTTCAAAAATCCCTGAAGTAGTCTAATATTTTGAATTATTTTAGGCTCTTATTGTAGGACTCTATTATGTATTTAGGTATGTTGTATGTATGTTGATGATGCCTGATCAAATTGATATTACAAACAAAATAACGTAATTGAACAAAATTAATACCGGTATTTTTGTATAGTGAAAATACCGGTATCCGATCACACACGCCAATCACACAATCGTATTGTTTAACTAGAATGATATTGTTTTGAAGATAAGTAAATTGGCTCAGTTCAAAAAAAAATAACTATAGAAGCATTTAGCGAATCCTTATGGCTAAATATTTTGCAAATGGGGGTAAACTATCAACTTGTAATCATATGTTGTCGACCTCAAACCACGACAGCTATACCAGCAATGTCACACGGGACCGAGTGCCAAGTTATCGGTGGCGCTAGTTGGCGCGTGCGCCGATAACTGAGCGGTGATTGACACATACTAATCGGATTCAATCGAGTCCGAGCGTGGACGGTGGCGATTGGTGGTATCCGATCGTCACCTCGTTTGCCACACATTTATTGGCACACATTATCCATGCCTAATAAATTACCTATCAAAATAGGGTTACTATACATATAGTTTTATCAAAAAAAAACATTGATTGATTGCCACATAATAATTTGGCAAATGAAATTATGCGTATTTTTTTTTGTAAAGTGGTACTTTGTATTTTTTTTTAAACCATATTTACCCTTGTACATACATAAACTCACGCCCTGTATTCCCAAAAAGGGGTAGGCAGAGCACAATATGAAATTTATTTTTCATTGCCACTTCTAGCAATTGGTATAAACATGGAGAAAATGTAACATTATTATTACAGTGCTGAGGGCCTACCGCGAAACGATATTCGTTTTCGTTCGTGTATCTCCGTCTCTGTTGCACTTGCTAGTTCGAGCGACAAAGAGGGAGATATACGAACGAAAACGAATAACGTTTCGCGGTAGGCCCTCTGGCCATAGCCCATCCACACACTACAAATCATAATCAATTCGGTAAATTTATCTGCATTGCCTTAAGGTTGACTGGTAGAGATTGCTTTATAGCATTAAGTTCTAAAAGTTCTTCTTTAGTGCAATAAATATTAAATGAATAAAATAGTCTACTGCTACAAAATACCCGCCCAGGAAGTGGTGGTGGTGTATTCTAGGAATAGTCTATACAAAAGCGTTTGACCTTATTATGCTATACCTACAACCATTTCAGTTGAATCGAAACCAGCCCTAAAGCAGGTGGATCAAATTAACTTACGTCAAACGACTTAATTCAATTCAATTCAATTCAATTTATTTTTATTTCGGACAAAGTCCATACCGTGTTAGTAACATACTACTTAATTCTAGGGTTAGTATTATGTAAATTAATTAATTTAAGGTTGTATACATTGGGGCATGCAGCTGCACCCAGTGATTTATCCACGGTGAGTCCCACCGGTCGGCCAGCGTGCACAGGATGGTATTGGGGCTGGCGCGCCACCGTCTCAGCAGCGAGCTACATCGCTTCCTGATGATCGCGTGGAAGCCATCCGCCCCTCCGCGAACATGCCCGAGGCGCTGCAGTGTCGCGCGGTTAAGGTATAAGACATTTATTTAGCAAAATCGTTCACCATCTAACCAATTTTAGTTGAAAATCCGTTAAAATTAGTTTGGCCTTGTCAATCTCTTTGACATTTATGTGTGTGAGAAAGGGACAAAGCACATGTTAGCTAACAGAGGGTTTTAAGCACATAATTCATGTGTAAGTCATGGATGTTTTATATGTAAGTAAGTAAGTATGTATTTATCTATATAAGTATGTTTACCGTCGTCTAGTACCCATAGTACAAGCTTTGCTTAGTTTGGGACTAGGTCGATTTGTGTAAGATTGTCCGCAAAATATTTATTTAATAAATTATTCTCACTTTAAATTGCTATCATCCAGACATACCAGAGACCAATTACATCCAATCATCGCCAGACTATTTGGCAATTAGCCAACGACGCATTAAAATTGACAGTAATCGCTAATGACTGCGTTAAATCCACACGAGTTCGTGAAACTTAATTACAGAGTGCTCGGTAACACCATATCTATTAGCATCCAGCCAGAGTATCATTTGCGAATGACTATTGCAGCATTTGAAAACTTAAACAGATGAGTTGACTTGACGATAATGTGGGAAATTGTATAAAATTCTACAATAAAATTCCAAAACACATTACCGAACTTACTGACTCCAAATTCAAATATGTCGTAAAACAGACACTTATTTCAAAAGCATATTATAAGATAAACGATTACATGGATAGGGATATTTGGCAGCGATAAAATCCTGCACTAGAAATCTATCGCAAAATAAATAGGCTTACTACTAATGTAATTTTAAAATTTCATAATACTCTGATACTGAAATGATATACTGTATACTGTTTTGAAAAAATGACACCTCGCCGAGTTTTTTACGCCGGTTCTTCTCGAGGCAGAGGTTTACTTTCCGAACCGGTGGTAGTTTATCGACATTCATAAAAAAAAAAAAGTCAAAATCAAAGTGATTTATTCTTCAATTTAGGCATATTACATGCACCTATGAATGTCGATAAACTACCACCGGTTCGGAAAGTAAACCTCTGCCTCGAGAAGAACCGGCGTAATAAACTCGGCGAGGTGTCATTTTTTCAAAACAGTATACAATATATCATATCAGTATCAGAGTATTATAAAATTTTAAAATTACATTGCTACAGTAGAAAGCCTATTTATTTTACGACAGGTTTTTAGTGCAGGATTTTATCGCTGCCAAATATCCCTATCCATGAGGTGCATGTAATATGCCTAAATTGAAGAATAAATCACTTTGACTTTGACTTTGATACAATTAATCCTCAAATTAACCAGTGGAAGAGTAAGTACTCGGAAGACTTCGGAAGCCTTTATTTATCAAAAAATATTTTTTTTATAATTTCCGAAACTGAATTTCTCACAAAATTTCACGACAATCGGTTGAGAAACGCGACTTGTTGAGAAGAACAGCCGGACAGCCGGACATACAGATTTTTTGGCCAATTTGAAACGGAGAACTTCAATAGTGTCGCTCGCTCGTCTAATGAAGAGTCCAACGCGTTTGTGACTTCTCTGGAATCGCGTCCTTATGCTTCGGTGTATGCTTACCCTCAGGCAAGCGTAAGCTTGTTTGTATGTCACAAAAACACTTTACATAGGTCCAGTAACAGAATTAGGCATTATAATTATAACTATAGAAGTCCACAGGAAAAACTAACATTACACATTTTGTCCCATCTCTCATGATTTGCACCATTTCACCCCCTCTTCTAAACCCCGCCCACCCGTAATTATGTACTTATTGCACGGACGGGGCGATTGTGGACGCCGATCGGGCATCGGTATTCGTTGATTAAGGCCTCAAAATAAGGGTTTACCTAATTTAGGACCACTTATTCCTTGTTATGAATTTTTATGTGGGTTGAAAGGTCTACACTAATAAGCTTGAGGGTGGTTTTATAATTTAAATATTTTATAATGCAAAGGGTATTTGATTGATCGGAAATAAGGGGCGCGACTATACTTTTCTTGGCAGCTTGTGATATATTAACAAAACCGACAGTCAATGTCAATCGCATAGTTCAGTAATTAACCTTACGCTGCCATTTTTATACTCCCCAGTGACCGTTTTGGATAAATGTAAATATTGCTTATGAACCGTGAAACATTTTAAAGGTTGATTATTTATCATTATTTAAAAGTTGAAGTGGAAATAATCATAGCACATTTATCATATAATATCCCGGCTATGTCTTAAGATTGGCGATGTTACGAATGATCGAAAATTTAGTCGAGTTATACCAAAAATATGGCTTCTTAAAAAGGTTTATCACTGAATTTATGTGGGGAACATCCTTTTGAGTATTTCTTCAGCCCTTTGTTATTTAATTCATGATTACATAACGATTGAAAGGTTGTCTGGAAGAGATCGCTCTTCAGGGATAAGACCGCCTGTTGTCTACCTCTACCTACATGTTATTGTATTATTTCTCTCTGTAACTGCTTTGTCTGTGTGAGGTGTACAGTAAAGAGTATTTGTATTGTATTGTATTTATTGAATTTAGTTGACGTTGAATTTTCGTTATTTTACAAGTTTACATCCTGTATACTTAAAATTTACGACTACACATCGACAATTCAAGATCGAGGCCACAATCACCGCAACGACAGTTTACACATCTTAATCAAGTCTTGAATCTCCGATGTTCTATCTGACCCCGTCCGCTAATCATCCCGAATCACCCCAGAACTGCCATTACGACTGCTCGTAAACTAGCGAACGTAAAACTGACGGTTAGTGGAGGGTTCCGTAGCATTGTGTGTGTATCTCGAGTATGTTTTATGTGGGTTTCCTTCTTTATAGCTACTACTACCAGCCTCCGCCCGCGACTTCGTCTGCGTGGACCCGGGATCCTATATTTTAATTCAGGCTATGAACTATTGCAAAATTTCAACAAAATCGGTTGACCCATTTAAGCGTGATTGAGTAACAAACATCTAAACACCCAAACTTTCGCATTTCTTAATAGGGTTTTTTATTGCTTTTCGCTGAATGGTCATCGCAAACAAGGATCGTCATTCGCTTGTCCTTATCCCATTTACTTGGGGTCGGCGCGGCGCTGCATGTTTTTTCCTTCCATAACTCTCTATCGCCCGTCAACTCATCACACACTACCTTCCTATTCATTATCGTCTCCCACGCAGTCCATCCACCTTTTTCTTGGTCTACCTCTTCTCTTGGAACCCTCCACATTCATCGATATTAAAAATCAATCTATAAGAATGTCTTTTAAAGGTCATACAAACAATTGTAGTCTACCATAGATGCCTTTGCGGCTGTTGGCTGTATTGTATCCCGCGCGAAGGTCGTTTCATTAGTCATATTAACGCTAACATAATGATGGCTGATTGGATACGTAAAGAAGAGGATTGGGCTGTGAAGCGTCTTAGAAGAGGCCTATGTCAGCTGTGGGGCCGTAGTCATCAAGGCTATGAAATAGTAAAAGAGGTCACGGCATAACAATAAATCATCATCATCATCATCATCATCATATCAGCCGAAAGACTAAGTTCAAATTCAAATCTGTCGTAAAACGGACACTCATTTCAAAAGCATATTATAAGATAAACGACTACATCATGGATAGGGATATTTGGCAGCGATAAAATTCTGCACTAGAAACCTGTCGTAAAATAAATAGGCTTTCTACTGTAGCAATGTAATTTTAAAATTTTATAATACTCTGATACTGATATGATATATTGTATACTGTTTTGAAAAAATGACACCTCGCCGAGTTTATTACGCCGGTTCTTCTCGAGGCAGAGGTTTACTTTCCGAACCGGTGGTAGTTTATCGACATTCATAGGTGCATGTAATATGCCTAAATTGAAGAATAAATCACTTTGACTTTGACTTTGACTTTGAGACGTCCACTGCTGGACATAGACCTCCCCCAGAGAGTTCCAAATTGACCGGTCCTGCGCCACCCGCATCCAGCGGACTGCCGCGACCTTTACCAGGTCATCACTCCACCTTGTGGGGGGCCTACCCACGCCGCGCCTTCCGTTACGTGGTCGCCACTCGAGAACCTTTCCGCCCCAACGGCCATCGGATAAATCGTATGTCAATAAAGTTGTCTATAATGGTCTTCTTACGCATATACGCGATTTTATTGCCTTTGTAAGACGGTAACTTGATTAAGAGTTGGGAAGTCGCGACGTTCTATCTGACCCCGTCGCTAATCACCCCTGGATACGCTGGAGCCGTTACGAGTGCTCGTAAACCGTTGGACGTAAAACGGATGGCCCGAGGAGGGTTCCGTACTTATTTAATTTAGTCAGTAGCAGTAATAGCTTTGATTTTTAGGGTTCCGTAGCCAAAATGGCAAAAACGGAACCCTTATAGTTTCGTCATGTCCGTCTGTCCGTCTGTCCGTCTGTCCGTCTGTCCGTCTGTCCGTATGTCACAGGCATTTTACTCGAAAGCTATAAGGTGTATTTGAATAAAATTTTGAGGATAGGTGTATTTTGTTAGCCGCTACATAGTTTTGTAATCAAAATGACAAAAAAAAATTTTTTTAGGGGTGCACTCCATACATAAAACAAAAAGTCAAAAAATTTTTTTTCATTGTTACTCCCCGTGTGGCACATCAATCGATAGGCCTTTCAAAATAAATATAAGGTTTCTTAGCATTTTTTTTGACTAAGTGAATAGGGTCGGAGATAATCGCCCCGAAAGTCACTAAAATTCTGTCCCCCCCCCTCTAATTTTTGAACGGTGTATTTTAAAAATATGGAAAAATTCATGGACATAGGGCTTATTAATTTCATTCACCGAAAATTGTTTTGAACAAGATCGGTTCAGAGGTTTTCGAGATATTGCTGAAAAACTGCCTTCCTCAAAGAAAAGGACGTAAGTGCCGTAAAATTTCTGTGACGATACGACCTTTTTAATAGGCACGGAACCCTTCGTTTTGCGTGGTCCGACACGCACTTGGCCGGTTTTTTATTTTAATTAGCTCCTAATCGCTAAACTTAAGTGCACGTAGAACCGATGGCCGTTGGGGCGGAAAGGTTCTCGAGTGGCGACCACGTACCGGAAGGCGCGGCGTGGGTAGGCCCCCCACAAGGTGGACTGATGACCTGGTAAAGGTCGCGGGAGTCCGCTGCATGCGGGTGGCGCAGGACCGGTAAATTTGGTACTCTTTGGGGGAGGCCTATGCCCAGTAGTGGACGAGAAGCTCAAAACACTATTGAAGGCGAGAAGCTCAGAATGATCTACACAAGCTCTTATTGCCTTGTAATAGAGACGTGTGTCAGATCATTTTGACCTCTTCGTGCGCGTAGCTACTTCTACTGTTGACTGTACACGTTATGTGCGCAGAAAAGTGTTAGTTACTCTAAGTTCTATAGGAATATATTACTTACATTTGTGTCGTTATAGCCTCTGACGAGAAAGAGGGTTGTATTAAGTTTAACATGTGTATTTGTGTATCTGTGCATCTGCATGTGTGTGTGGCGTCGTAGCTCCCAAACGGATGATAAACATGATTTGAGTGTTTTTTTAGGATTCCGTACCCAAAGCGTAAAACGGGACCCTATTACTAAGACTCCGCTGTCCGTCCGTCTGTATGTCTGTCTGTCTGTCCATCTGTCACCAGGGGGGTAATCACGTAACGTTCCGACCGCACGTTAGAGGTAGATCCAACTGTCATTTTTCCATATATAAATTGACATTTAGATCTACCCGACGCGCGTGTAATGCGTTACGTGATCGACCAACAGGATGTATCTCATGAACCGTGATTGTTAAGACAGTCGCAATTTTCACAGTATTTCTGTTGCCGCTATAACAACAAATACTAAAAAACAGAATAAAATAAATATTCAAGGGAGCCCGATGTGCGTGGACCTGGGATGAAAACTGATCTAAATTTCAATCCAGGCTATAAACTATCTTCGTGCAAAATTTTATCCAAATCGGTTGGTTTAAGCGTGATTGAGTAACAAACATCTAAACATCCAAACTTTCGCATTTATAATACTAGTAGGATGGTACGGAACCCTTCGTTAGCGAGTCCGGCTCGCACTTGGCCGGTTTTTATTTATATAGCCATCTTAATTACGTCTACCCTGCTAGCATAACCTTGACTCTCGACTCTAGACTATAGACTGTCCGTCACTTTCTGATTAATGCTGTCAAAAAGTGACAGATAGTCTATCACGCGCGCGAGTAGAGTAGACAGTCAAGTTATGCTGCTGTGTCGTGGTTTTATCGCGACTTCGTCCGTGTGGAACTCGTGTATATCAAAGCTCCATACAAACTTTCGGCCCCAATTTTGCCCCCTTAGGGGATGATTACCGGGATTAAAAGTATTCTATATGTTAATCCAGGCTATACACTATATGTATAACAAAATTTATCTTAATCCGTTCAGCCGTTTCTGCGTGATTGAGTAACAAAACATCTAAACATCCAAACTTTCGCATTTATAATGTTGTACACTCGTATCGTATAGCATAGCCGCGCAAGAGTCAGTGTGGTACTGCAGAACTGGTTGGTTCCGGTCTGCGGGTTGCCACGCCGAGCAAGGCTATATGTATCGCGCCTGCATCACACCGCCACGACTGATGATGTGGTGGAGTACGTTCGTCAGAAGACCGGCTTCGCGCTGAGGGTGTTCCAAGCTGGGCCGCGCATGTTTTGCACTCCGTCGGCTCGCTAGCACCGCTTCTCACGGCGTAGTCATCATCATCATAATCATCATCATAATCATCATCATATCAGCCCAAGGACGTCCACTGCTGAACATAGGCCTCCCCCCAAAGAGTGCCACAATGACCGGTCCTGCGCCACCCGCATCCAGCGGACTCCAGCGACCTTTACCAGGTCATCAGTCCACCTTGTGGGGGGCCTACCCACGCTGCGCCTTCCGGTACGTGGTCGCCACTCAAGTACCTTTCCGCCCCAACGGCCATCGGTTCTACGTGCAATGTGCCCCGCCCACTGCCACTTAAGTAGAACTGCGGCGTAGTATTGTCGTGCTATTTCGCGACCGTCCACAGTCTCCTCACCTACGGCGTGGAGCTGTGGCCGCTAGCAGCGGACGCCGAGCGAGCCTTCAGAATGCAAAAGCGCGCTCTACGCGCTAAAGTGGCGTATCCGAGGATATGTCATGCAGGGGACTATTTAAAGAACTAAATATCATGCCCCTCCCTGTGAACTTATCTACCAGGTAGCTCTCTTCACACACAACAACTTAGACGCGTTCCATTCGCGGGGAGTCAACGCATCCCGCATGATGCGCAGCAACAAGTTCGCCCTCACACAAGCTGCGCAAGTCGGAGCGCTCGGTGTACATCATGGGCCCGTCGGTGTATAACAGGCTGCCAGACAGTATTAAAAAAGACGCAACTTCCACGGTAGCGTTTAGGTTGAGATTGCGTAAGTGGCTTCTTAACCATACTTTTTATTCAATAGACGAGTTTTACGAGCTCCCAACTCAGTGAAATGTGTAATGTAATTAATAAATAGAATAATGATTAATGATTAGAATGATGTGTATGTACCTATAATGTACGAGTAGGTACAAACCTATTAAATATGCGTAGGTTTGTAAAAACCTAACATAAACCTGACATGTAACTTGGCGTTATCAATAAAATATTTGTATTTGTATTTGTTCGCGCCACTATGTGCACTTCAGCTCGTTCGTGGTGCGCGCGCCGCGGCCGCTGCAGGAGACCATCGCATGTGCTGACTTCTGGCCGAAGGGTGTCGTGTTTCGACAGTTCCGGGGCAATCTGCCGATTCCTACACCTGGCCCCGTAGCATGGTTGGCCTTGTCACGCGATAGGTGATAGGATAGAGCGTGCGTCACTGGCTGACACCGTTCGATAGAACGAGACGGCGATCCTATCTTGTCACTTGTCGCGTGATAAGGCCAACCATGCTACGGCTCCTGAGATGACGATGCAACGGGGCCACGCCGTTTCTTCGCCTAAATAGTATTATTTCTTGTTTTAGTTTCGTGACGCATTGGTTATTACTGTAATGTCATGTAAACGTATTTGTCAATAAATATATAAATAAATACAACACATCACAGATAAGACATCCTTTGTCGTCCATTATGACCGGCTAAGGAACCCCGGCACTTAACCGCTGACCGCCAAACCTCGCCGCCTGTTTACAAAATAAAATGGTCCATAAAATTATACGAGTCTTCTTTGAGTCGACCTCGAGTACACAAAAGATGCCGAGACTCGTGTCACTCTATCTATATTATTTAAACGTATGTCTTGATACTCATTATCATCATCATTTTAGAAAGAAAAGAAAGGTTGGACTGGAGCAAAGGGGGGGCCGACACTTATAAAATTTTACCTCGTAGCGGTATCATTATGAGACCTATTTTGAATGATTGTATCGTATAGAACACGTTAAAATAAGCATCTTTTACTTGAACAATTTTTCTTTAAAATCAAAAATGGCTGAAATAAGGCGCTCCAAATATTGAAATTTTTTAACACTTAGATATTTTTTGTCTAAAGTGGTGTCATTATGAGACCTATTTTGAATGATTGTATCGTATAGAACACGTTAAAATAAGCGTCTCTTAACTTGATAATTAACGAGATATTGGCTCCTAAATGGCCACAATTTAATGGACTTTAAAAAAATAACGATGCGGTTGGTATCATTATGACACCTATTTTTTATGATGCTATGGTATACAAGACGCTAAAATAAGCATGTTTTGTATATGTCTTTTGTTTTGAAAAAACCGAAATTGACTGAGTAATTTACTCTAAGGCAGGTCGGTGTAGGTACTTTTAAATAGTACTTATCTAACGTTAATCTAATCTTAATTTTACTTAAAATAATAATAACAGAAGTTAGTGTTTTGTTCTGTAAAATGTAATATTTTAATTATTCCGGCGTCTGACGGATATAATGTTTATAATATTAAGTGTATTTTTGTTAGATAAATCATTTTAATTTTAATAAAAAAAAACTCGTAGTCGTGTACAGACAAGCCGTAGTGCAATACCCATTTTTACAGAAAATATAATTAAGATTGAATATAAAAGCAATTGCATTTACATCCTTTTGGCACTTTGTCAGTAAGTGACGTCATCGCATCATCAGTGACGTCACCACGTGCAAAGTATCCCAAAATTATGTTTGGTGGATTGAACTCGCCCGCGCTTAATCAATTCGATAATTAAGGTTGCATTTTAATTTAATTACTCTGGGGAAGTGTTAAGCCGTAATGATTTGACTATAATATGAATACTGGGTTGAATGAAAAGCCTGGACCCACTGTCCACACTGTTAACATGTCATTGGTGGTCATCATCATCATCATCATCATATCAGCCGAAAGACGTCCACTGCTGGACATAGGCCTCCCCCAGAGAGTTCCAAATTGACCGGTCCTGCGCCACCCGCATCCAGCGGACTCCCGCGACCTTGCACATTGCACGTAGAACCGATGGCCGTTGGGGCGGAAAGGTTCTCGAGTGGCGACCACGTACCGGAAAGCGCAGCGTGGGTAGGCCCCCCACAAGGTGGACTGATGACCTGGTAAAGGTCATTGGTGGTGTAGGTATTGTGCGGTGTTTATGCTTGCCTTAATGATGTCCGTAGCGGCCGGTACTCGGAGGTGGATGCGGAGTAAATAAGCAATCCAATATTTAAAGTACACACTATTTATTGTTTATCACGGCACACAGTAGAAACAGTTAGCACAATACACAAGTAGTCAATTTAGAAGGAGTATAAGCGAAAGCGGAAAGACGGTATAAGCACTAGGTTTTGGAAAAATATATGCGAACAAGTAAGCAGCGTTAACATAAGAGGCGCATGCGTTTCGCGTCGAGGTCCATTAGCTACTAGCTGCGCCTGCACTGGCGGGCGCAATACATCGCTGTCAGCGCTGCAGCCGGCGGCCGCCGTCAGACCGTTCTGTACGGCGCGCAGCGCTTACAGCGGGACGCGATCATTTTACACTAAGACAAAATGCATCACCTCTGCGACGGCCGGTCATCAGACCGGTTCCGCGCTAAATATCTAATAACAAATTCGGTCGCTCTGTTCGTTAGTTTATAATATTACTAGAAATTTAAGTTTTACATTGTATAATATTTTATTTGTTTACCTATTCATTTATATGTTATATATAATCTTAATATAAGTTATAAATTATTATAACTATACAAAATTATACATAAAAATTATTATTTTCGGAATAAATTAAGGAAATTTATACACGATAAATTACCAATTAATATTAACAAAATACATTAAATTGATTCTGATGCCACATCACCCCCCTCCAGAGACCGTCAAGGGCGATAGAAAAATAAAAAGTTAGTAATAATCTGGGATACGCACTGTCCGTCCTGACCTTGTCTTTGTGACCGTCTTTTCAGTCTCTGGAGTAGGTTGAATGGGCGGGACAGAAATTGGTACATTCGGCACATCAGCCAGTATGTATGCTGGTTTAATGCGGTCTATGGACACTGTTACACTTTTGCCTTTTACACGCAACTTAAACACTTTATCACCTCTTTTGAGCACTTTGTACGGACCAGTATACGCTGGCTGCAGTGGTGGATGACTCGCGTCGTCTCTGAGCAGCACGTGACTGGCGGTGTTGAGATCCTTATATACGAAGACTCGTCTATTGTTTATATGGCGTGACGCCGGCACTGGAGTGAGATTATGGGCAAACTTACGCAGGCGTGCGACATAATCCGTCACGTCGATAGTGTCATCTGGCGACTTGGCGTGTAATAACTCTCCCGGCAATCTCAGTGGCTCCCCGTACACGAGTTCGGCGGTCGAAGCGTTGAGATCCTCCTTGTACGCGCTACGTATACCGAGCAAGACCAAGGGTAATGTGTCTACCCAGTTGCTAGTCGCGTGACAGGTAATAGCGGCTTTCAACTGTCTATGAAAGCGCTCCACTAGACCGTTACACGCTGGCCGGTAGGCTGTTGTGCGACGATGCTGGAAGCCGGCTAGCTCAGACAGATGCTTGAACAGGCAGCTCTCGAACTGCCTGCCACGATCAGTAATGATATCGTTGGGGCAGCCGAACCGTGATATCCAGCCGTGTAGAAGTCCTCTGGCTACGGCTTCTGCTGTGATCTCTTGTAGCGGTACTACCTCAGGCCAACGTGTATATCGATCGACGGCTGTGAGGCAGTACCTAAACCCTTGAGAAACTGGCATGGGGCCTATGAGGTCTATGTGGACGTGCATGAACCTCGCTTTTGGAAGCCGGTATGTTCCAAGTGGCGCAGAAACGTGGCGGGTGACCTTGGCTCTCTGACATGACAAACAGGTACGTGCCCATTCGCGGCAGTCTTTCTTGATACCTGGCCAAACGTACCGGTCTGTGACGAGCTTTATGGAGGCATTAGCACCAGGGTGGCTAAGGGAGTGGAAGCTCTGGAACACTTGTCTGCGCAGCTCCTTCGTGACATAAGGCCTGAGTGTCTGGTCAGTCTCGTTGCAATACAGTTCAGTCTGAATACCTGGCAACTTGAACTTCTTCAGGCGTAGCGAAGTATCACCCTGTAGGAGCTCCTGTAACTCTGGATCTCTCACCTGGGATTGCGCCAGCTTCTCCAAATTGATCGGCTGTGCAACTTCCTCAACGCGTGATAAGGTATCTGCCACCACGTTGTCCTTCCCGGAGATATGCCTTATATCAGTCGTAAATTGCGCTATGTAATCCAAATGCCTGAACTGTCTGGGTGAGCAGTTATCCTTGCGTGAGTTGAAGGCGAAGCAGATGGGCTTGTGGTCTGTGTAGATTGTGAAGTCCCTGGCCTCGACCATGTGCCTAAAGTGTTTGAGCGCTTCATATATGGCCAGGAGCTCACGATCGTACGGCGAGTACTTTCGTTGCGCGGGGCTCAATTTTCTGGAGAAGAACGCCAGGGGCTGCCATTCCTTGTCGATATTGTTGGTTTAAGGAACATCAAACAAACTACTTGGTTGTATGGAGTATTGTCTATGACATGTATACTTCAGTTATATTCAAATAAATTACTCTGTCGTTGGCTTTCAACTGTTAAACGCTGTTTTATTTTAATAGGTTATGGGCTCAGTTTATGCTCTTTATTTTTAGTTGAAAGTGAGTCTTTTAGGTAGCTAACATAGATCCAAACAGAAACAGTGCTAAAGGATTGTTATTCCGAGTGATTCCTGCCGTAATGAAAAAATGTCTTCAAATTCGTACTTGACTAGTATACCGAAGTTGAAGGGGCGAGAGAATTATCGAGAATGGGCTTTTGCAGTGGAGAATATGCTTATTTTGGAGGGCACAGAAAATTCTATAAAAATAGAACCCAAAGCCGAACCAGCAGCAGCCGCAGTAGATGCAAAAGCAAAAGCAAAAATAATCCTTACGATCGACCCATCGCTTTATGTTCATATAAAGGACGCGACGTCGGCCAATAATCTTTGGCAGAAGCTAAAAACTATGTTTGATGATTCTGGATTTGCGCGTAGGATTTCGTTGCTGCGAAATTTAATTTCGATTCGACTTGACAGCTGCGAATCAATGACAAATTATGTTACGCAAATCATCGAGACGGCCCAGAAATTATCCGGAACTGGTTTTTCTGTGAATGACGAGTGGATTGGCTGTTTGATGTTAGCTGGACTACCTGAAAAATACATGCCAATGTTAATGGCAATAGAACATTCCGGTATCGCCATTACTGCAGATGTCATAAAAATGAAACTGATTGACTTGGCAGGTGATGATTGTGATGTTGGCAGCGCATTCTATAGCAGAGGGCAGCACGGTCGACAGCAAAATTTCAAAGTTGGCAGCTCTAGCAAGAATGTCAAAACGCAACATTATGGCGGTGAATCTATGTCTATGGGAAGTGTCAACAATGTCAATTCGGAAAAGAAAATAAAATGCTACAAATGTAAACAATTTGGACATTACCGTAATCAATGTCAGTCTAGTAATCAGCAGAAGCAGGAAATAAAGAAGACTCATGCTTTTTCTGCGGTATTTCTGAATGGGAATTTCAGTAAACACGAGTTTTATCTTGACAGCGGTGCAAGTTCACATCTGGTGCTTGATCAAAACATGATGCTGAATGAATGTTTTAAGCCGAACACCAAGGAGATTATAGCAGCTAACCAAAGTGCTATGCCAGTTTTGTGCTCGGGTGATGTGAACATCGTGACTGTAACTCCGACTTGTAAATATGAAGTGACATTGAAAGACGTCTTGTGCGTGCCTAATCTTACTACGAACCTGATATCCATAAGTCAGTTGATTAAAAACGGCAACAAAGTTGAGTTTAAAGAGAAAAGCTGCAATGTTTACAACAAGCACAACGAGTTAGTGGCCGTGGCGGACTTGGTTGACGGTGTATATAAGTTGGTTATGGATTACAAACATTGTTTGTTTACGTCTAATTCTTCAGCAAGCTGTGAAGTGTGGCATAGAAGAATGGGCCATTTGAACGTGAAAGACTTGAGTGCTATGAGAGATGGTGCAGTTACGGGTTTGTCATACAGTGACAAGTCGGTCATCGACAAAAGTACGTGTACCGTGTGTTGCGAAGGAAAGCAATCTCGCTTACCTTTTGGTCATACAGGAACCAGGAGTACCAAGGTCTTGGATATAATACATGGTGATGTCTGTGGACCTATGGAGTCTACATCAATTGGAGGAAACAGGTACTTTCTTATTCTTATTGATGATTATTCCCGCATGGCATTTGTATATTTTCTCAAAGCAAAAAGTGAAGTCTTTAAGTATTTCAAGGAGTTCAAAGCAATGGTTGAGAACCAACAGAATAGTAAAATTAGAATATTCCGCTCGGATGGAGGTATGGAATTTTGTAGCAATGAGTTTGAAAGTTATATGAAGGAGGCAGGTATAATACATCAAAAGACAAACGCTTATACGCCTGAACAAAATGGATCAAGCGAAAGAAATCTTCGTACTGTTGTTGAGCGAGCTCGTTGTTTGTTATTTGATGCAAAATTAGACAAGATGTTTTGGGCAGAAGCAACAAATACTGCCGTATATCTTAGGAATCGGTCTGTTGCATCAGGGCTAAATAACAAAACACCATTTGAGCTCTGGATGAGAACAAAGCCAGACTTAAGTCACATCCGAATATTTGGAAGTCCAGTTATGGTTCATGTGCCAAAGGAGAAACGACTTAAGTGGGATACTAAATCTAAGAAAAATATCCTAGTTGGGTTCTCAGAAAATGTCAAGGGATACAGGGTGTATGATCCCGTAAAGAGATGTATCACTACAAGTAGAGATGTGATTATTCATGAAAATATTGAGAATTGTTCAGATGTCAGAGTATCAGTTTCAGTTGGGGATACTTCTCAGGAAATAGTCTCTGTTTGTGAAGAAAAGCAGGAGAGTGCAGAGAAGAGTGAACCTGAACACTTAGATCTGAACCTTTCTGTAGTATCTGAATATGGCACTGCTGAGTCTGATTTGGATACCACCTTACAGCAATTACAGGGTATAGAAGAGGAGCAACAACCTGCGGAAGTCTTGGAGAAGCGTGTCAGGAGGCCGCCAGAACGTTATGGATTTACTAATCTATGTATGTCATCTAACCCAGAAGGCATCGGCGATCCTCTTACCGTTAATGAAGCTCTGAATAGTCCTGATAAAGCTTTGTGGATTGAAGCAATGAAGGATGAGTTGCAAGCGTTTCAGGAAAATCAAGCATGGGTACCGGTGGACAAGTTGCCTTCAGGTAAAACCTTAGTGCAATGTAAGTGGGTGTTTAAAAAAAAGATTGAAAGTGATAAGAGTGTGCGTCACAGAGCGCGTTTAGTAGCTAAAGGTTTCACGCAGAAGCCAGGTATAGACTGACACTCAACTTTAAGGCTGTTATTTGCTTTGTCAGTGCAGTTAAACTTTGATATTACCCACCTGGATGTTAAAACCGCATTTTTAAATGGCTATCTCAAAGAGGATATTTATATGGTTCAACCAGATATTTTTTGTGACAAAAAAGAAAAGGTTATTGTAAAACTTAACAGAGCTATATATGGTTTGAAACAATCTTCCAGGTCGTGGTATGAGAGAATAGAGCAATGCTTGTGTGAATTAGGATTTAAAAAATGCAAGTTAGAACCTTGTGTGTTTACCAAAATGTATAATGAAGTTAAAGTTATCATTGCATTATATGTAGATGATTTCTTTGTTTATTCCAACTGCAAGAGAGAGACTGAGAAATTAGTATCTGCATTGAGTTCTAGTTTCAAAATAAAGAACTTGGGGCAAGTTCAACAATGCCTAGGTATGCGTGTAAAAGTTGACAAAAATGCAAATGTTGTTACTTTAGACCAGGAGGAGTATGTAGAGCAGTTACTAGAGAGATTTAACATGTTAAATTGTAAAGGTGCTACCACTCCAATGGAATGTAAATTAAATCTTGAAAAGTGTGAGACTTGTGATAAAGAGATTCCATATCAACAGTTGATTGGATGTTTATTATATCTCTCTGTTTTAACACGACCTGATATTGCATTTAGTGTTAGCTTCCTCAGCCAGTTTAATAAATGTCATACCAATGAACATTGGAACTATGCCAAACGAATTCTTAGATACTTAATGAAGACAAAAAGTTTTTGTTTAAAATATGTGAAGGAAAAAGCTGAGCTTGAAGGCTATGTTGACGCCGATTGGGCGAGTGATGTTATAGACCGTAAGTCTTATACTGGCTTTTGTTTCCTAATGTCAGGATCAGCTGTTTCCTGGGAGAGCAGGAAACAGAGGACAGTCGCTCTATCAAGTATGGAATCTGAACTTATGTCCATAGCGGAGGCATGTAAAGAAGCTATGTATTTGAGAGCTTTGCTTTATGAGATAACAGGTGATTTGTGTACTGTACCTTTGTATAATGACAGTCAGAGTGCACAAAAGTTGGTGGCTAATTATTCTTGTCATAGAAAAAGCAAACACATTGATATTAGATATTTTTTTGTAAAGGATGCAGTAAGTGACAAGATTATTAATTTAGGATATATGCCAACCACTTCTATGCCCGCTGACATACTCACAAAGGCTTTATGTGCTATTAAACATTATAAATGTGTAGAAGCTATGGGAGTAGGGCAGTGTTAGTAAAACTGTTAGTCAAACTGTTTCTAATGAATTTTTGGTTTATTTGCTGTAGTTGGGGTGTTGGTTTAAGGAACATCAAACAAACTACTTGGTTGTATGGAGTATTGTCTATGACATGTATACTTCAGTTATATTCAAATAAATTACTCTGTCGTTGGCTTTCAACTGTTAAACGCTGTTTTATTTTAATAGATATACTGCTGAAGCGCGGCGCCCATGGCAGTATCAGAAGCGTCTGTGACAATGGCCAGCTTAGCCTGACTATCTGGATGCGCTAGCAACGCGGCCTGACATAAGCTGTCCTTGCAACGCTCGAAAGCCTCATTTTCCTCTGCGTTAAAGTTCACGGGATGAGAAGGCTTTGCGGATCCAGTTAAAAGCGCGTTAAGTGGACCCTGTGTCTCTGCTGCCCTAGGGATAAATCTGCGGTAAAAATTCACCATCCCTAAGAATCTGCGCAGCTCCCTCACATTCTTCGGGACCGGGAAGTCCTTGATGGCATCGACCTTGGACGGAAGGGGTTTGGTGCCTCCGGCTGAAATGCTGTAGCCCAGGAACGTTACCTCCGGTGCCCCGAAGACACATTTGGAAGTGTTAATCACCATCCCGTACTCCTGGAACTTGGTGAACAGCTGGCGCAGGTGCTCTTTGTGAGTGACTTCATCCTTTGAGTACACCAAAAAGTCGTCTAAATAGGCATAACAAAAATCCAGTCCCCTTACCATCTCGTCCACAAACCGCTGGAAGGTCTGGCCAGCATTCCGTAGTCCAAAAGTCATATACGGGAACTCGTAGAGGCCAAACGGTGTGGTAATCGAGGTCTTCGGGATGTCTTCTGGGTTCACGGGGATCTGGTGGTA
The DNA here is from genome assembly GCA_932294315.1 of Epinotia nisella. Taxonomy (NCBI): domain Eukaryota; kingdom Metazoa; phylum Arthropoda; class Insecta; order Lepidoptera; family Tortricidae; genus Epinotia; species Epinotia nisella. The sequence continues at coordinate 2,497,254 of OW028693.1, forward strand.
CGCCTTCTCAAGGTCGATGGTGGAGAAAACCTGGCAACCAGAAATGCTGTGAGCAAAATCATGTATGTGACGAATTGGATATTTATCCGGAATAGTCCTTGCATTAAGCATCCGGTAGTCACCGCAAGGCCTCCAGCCATTATTTTTCTTAGGAGCTAGGTGCAGAGCTGACGACCAAGGTGACTCTGAAGGCCTGGCAGTTCCATTTTGTAGCATCGCTGAGAACTCGTCCTTAGCAATTTTCAATTTGTCCGGGGCCAACCGTCGAGGAGAGCAAGACACAGGAGGCCCTGGAGTAGTCCTTATGAAATGTAGGACGTTATGCTTAGGCACCCGATGAACGCCGGATGGGCGAGTAATGTCGGGGTATTCCAGTAGTATGCGATGATAGGCTGACTCACCCGACACCACTTTGACCGAAGAAATTTCGTCCGTCGAACATCCGGGCAAAGCCACGGCACACAAGCTAGTCGTCCTGTCGATCAGCTGTTTATTCTTGCAGTCAGGAAGAAGGTCATAATGCGCCAGGAAGTCCACGCCGATTATTGGCTTCGTCACATCCGCGACAATAAATTTCCAAGCAAAGTCGCGGCGCAAGCCTAGATTCAGCACTAAGTGTAAATATCCATAGGTTATTATTGGTGAGCCGTTCGCTGCAGCTAACTGGTAGTTGGTTGGTTGTCGCCGATATTTTAGTTGTGACCTTGGGAAGACACAGACGTCGCTACCAGTATCCACGAGATACTGTATCTTCGTCGATTGGTCAGTAACAAATAAGCGACCAGGACTCGGGCAAACGGCGGTCGCCATTAACGAGTGCCCCTTTCGTTTCCCGCCTGATAATCGCACGGTTTCACGCACCTTGTTGCCTTCTCACCGAACTTCGCATGGTACCAGCATTCTGGAAACTTCCGATAGCTTGACTGCGACCTCTGGGAGCTGGAGCGATTGCGGGACTTGCCGGATGCACGAGATCTTGATCGCGACGGCCTACTGTCACTATTGAGCTGACTTTGTAGCGTTTTCATGTCCCTAGTTAACTCACTCACTTGACGCATGAGGATAGCCATTTGAGGATCTGGCGCTGATGCTGCGGCTACTTGAGGAGTTGCTATGTCGTGAACACGGTCGGCCAGCTCAGCGAGCTCTTCGATTGGGTCATTGGACTTCGATGCGATCACAAATTGTAAGTTACTTGGCAGGCGGGATGTCCATATAGATAAAAGAAACTCGTCGGGTATATTCGGCCCAGCCAAATGACGTAAGTGGCGGAGAAACTGGGAAGGTTTTCTATCACCCAACTCTTCCTGGCTAAGCAACTGCTTCACTTTCTTCTGCCGGGACACCGAGAGTCGTTTGATAAGCTCTTCTTTTATTTTTCTATATTTGTCGGTTGCTGGCGGTGAAACTATTATATCCTCCACTTCGGCGGCATACTGAGCATCGAGCTGCGCGACGATGTAATTATATTTGGTCGCGTCCGAAGTAATATTCGAAACGTGAAATTGCGATTCCATTTGGGCGAACCATATTGCCGGTTTCTCCGGCCAGAACACAGGCGCTTTCACGCCGATACGGTAAATTTCCGTTGATACGCCGCCATCTTGAGCAACGTTTCTTTGTTTGCTCGGCCCAGGCTTTTCCGAAACCTTATTCTCATCATCGCTCATTTTTAGTGTTCCAAGGGGTCACCAATGTAGGTATTGTGCGGTGTTTATGCTTGCCTTAATGATGTCCGTAGCGGCCGGTACTCGGAGGTGGATGCGGAGTAAATAAGCAATCCAATATTTAAAGTACACACTATTTATTGTTTATCACGGCACACAGTAGAAACAGTTAGCACAATACACAAGTAGTCAATTTAGAAGGAGTATAAGCGAAAGCGGAAAGACGGTATAAGCACTAGGTTTTGGAAAAATATATGCGAACAAGTAAGCAGCGTTAACATAAGAGGCGCATGCGTTTCGCGTCGAGGTCCATTAGCTACTAGCTGCGCCTGCACTGGCGGGCGCAATACATCGCTGTCAGCGCTGCAGCCGGCGGCCGCCGTCAGACCGTTCTGTACGGCGCGCAGCGCTTACAGCGGGACGCGATCATTTTACACTAAGACAAAATGCATCACCTCTGCGACGGCCGGTCATCAGACCGGTTCCGCGCTAAATATCTAATAACAAATTCGGTCGCTCTGTTCGTTAGTTTATAATATTACTAGAAATTTAAGTTTTACATTGTATAATATTTTATTTGTTTACCTATTCATTTATATGTTATATATAATCTTAATATAAGTTATAAATTATTATAACTATACAAAATTATACATAAAAATTATTATTTTCGGAATAAATTAAGGAAATTTATACACGATAAATTACCAATTAATATTAACAAAATACATTAAATTGATTCTGATGCCACAGTGGTCAAAATGTTGAATCTAGTGAGTTCCACTTGCGTTTAGACTCTAATAATAGTTGAATTTTAATTTGATAACTTGACACTTGTGGCTCTATGAGCTGACGAAATAACAAGCCTGTATTTTTTTTAATACTTAAAAAAAAAACGGAATTGAGAAATAGTGCTATATAATTATAGAAGCTGGATATCCAGATATCCGGAAATACGTTTCTTTGGCCCAAGGTAAAACGGAGAACTTCGTTCGCTTCGCTCACTCGTTCAATCCTGACACTATATTAGGAGACGTTTATTTTTCTGGTTCTGACATTTTATTATATTTTGCCATTATTACCCAAGATCAATATTGTTTTAAATTGCTAACTATTTCTGTCTGTTTTTGTTAATTATTATTGTTAAAAATTATTGTAACAAATTTATTGAATGTACCTGACGAGCTTTCTGTGAATTCGTTTTATTTATATACAAAGAAAATTTGTAAAATATAATGTCAATTTTCAATAAGCGATAAATGAATTAATCAATTAATTTGTTTAGCCCAGATACGCACCACTGATGCATGTAATGTTAGCCATTTTTTTAGGCTTCCGGTACCTCAAAAGGAAAAAACGGAACCCTTATAGGATCACTCGGTTGTCTGTCTGTCCGTCTGTCACAGCCGATTTGCTCCGAAACTACTGGACCGATTGAGTTGAAATTTGGTACACATATGTAAAGTGGTGACCCAAAGATGGACGCGTAAAGTAAATTAATGAATTCTGAACAAGGGGGCCACTTTTGGGGGGTAAACTGGAAAATTAAAAAAAAGTTTCGCAAACTATATTGTGTGACACGTCAAATGAAAGGGGTTGTTGTAAGCATCTCAGATATTTTTTTTTTATAATTTTAGCAAAAACAGATTTGAAGTAATTTAGGAAAAAAGACGAAAATTGACCATCGTCCCACCCTTATCTCCGAAACTACTAGGATTAAAATTCTGAAAAAAATATGGAAAATAGTTCCTTGCCTAAAGATTACAGGAAAACCTATAAGAAGTTTGAGTATTCAAAAACACTTATGAAATTTAGATTATATACGGAACCCTCACCACGCGAGTTGAACTCGCACTTGTCCGGTTTTATCTTAAATGGGCCGTCTACGGTCGGCAACAACCGCCAGGGTTCCACAAGGGACTATATTATTTATTTATTTATTATTGGGTACCTACTTCAATGCAAGAAAGTTGTCAAGAAGTTTTTAAAGGGTTGGTAACACTCATGCGTGACCCTGAAGTTGTAGGACTTGCAGGCGTCTATATGCTACTGTAACTCTACTTAATGTCACGCAGGCCATTAGACTTGTCCACCAAAGTGGTATCAAAAAAACTTCACTGCATAAGATAAAGCCAAGTAAAAAGTAAATACCGGCCAAGTGCGTGTCGGGCCACGCAAAACGAAGGGTTCCGTGCATATTAAAAAGGTCGTATCGTCACAGAAATTTTACGGCACTTACGTCCTTTTCTTTGAGGAAGGCAGTTTTTCAGCAATATCTCGAAAACCTCTGAACCGATCTTGTTCAAAACAATTTTCGGTGAATGAAATTAATAAGCCCTATATCCATGAATTTTTCCATATTTTTAAAATACACCGTTCAAAAATTAGAGGGGGGGGGACAGAATTTTAGTGACTTTCGGGGCGATTATCTCCGACCATAGGGTCGGTCATTAGGTGAATAGTCACCTAATCAAAAAAAATGCTAAGAAACCTTATATTTATTTTGAAAGGCCTATCGATTGATGTGCCACACGGGGGGTCACAATGAAATTTATTTTTTTGACTTTTAGTTTTATGTATGGAGTGCACCCCTAAAAAAATTTTTTTTTGTCATTTTAATTACAAAACTATGTAGCGGCTAACAAAATACACCTATCCTCAAAATTTTATTCAAATACACTTTATAGTTTTCGAGTAAAATGCCTGTGACATACGGACAGACGGACAGACGGACAGACGGACAGACGGACAGACGGACAGACGGACATGACGAAACTATAAGGGTTCCGTTTTTGCCATTTTGGCTACGGAACCCTAAAAACTTCACTGCATAAGATAAAGCCAAGTAAAAAGTAAAAATGGTTGACTGTGAAGTCGGTTTACGGACGATAATTTTACGTTACAAGAAAACATTGATGAAAAATTGCATAACACGTATTTACTCATTTATCGTTAGAAATACTCCTGTGAAGCTTCGAATAAAATAGTCGATCTAATCTTGTTTCCCCATACAAAATTCTTTATTAGTGCACCCCTAGACCTTATAAGGACCTACCTGCCAAATTTGGAATCTAGAACCAGTGGTTTGGGCTGTGCGTTGATATTTCGTGCGCGCAGCCGGCGTTCGGAACGGGATAATGAGTCACACTTTCGTATGTGCAGCCGGCGTTCATCGATTTATAAGACGTTATCACGTCAAGAGATATTATAAGAGGTACCTACCTATAACATTTGATAACGAAATATCTCCATGAAATCTTCCCCGAGATGGTTTTCGGGAAATGAAGCCATAAAACTGTTTACATCCGGAATATTGGACGAGCTCAATTCTTATTGCTTTTAGTGTTTCGTGAACGGGCGAAGTTGGTGTTATGTTTCCGGGAATAACACGTACGGTGCGGTATCCCAGTATTAGGCCACTCCGTGTTTGGTGAGGCGGAATCCGTATGCGGTATTTTGTACCGAAAGCTTACTGATGTCGCTCAGATGTACCTACTCAATCGTCGGCCTACGGCAGTGTGCTGTGATCACGACAAATCTGTCACGCTTCATTCACTTTCGAACCATTCCTCATACATTCTCGTCGGTATAGGTCAATATAAAGTCATGAACTTTAATTTGGTATCCATTTCCTTAAAATATTGTTAGAACATTCACAATGCAATAAGGTAGAAAACTTCAATTCAATAATAGTGGTGAAGTGTCAAGATAAGACAATAGGCATGATGACTAAATTTTTTTAACGATTCCATTCGAACCAGTTTGTGGAGAGGAACAAATGTTTGTATGGGAGCAACTACAATTAAAGAACATAAATACCCAAAAAATTGTGACAAAGATTGACCTCGCTGGCGGCATCCCGAACGCTTCATGCTGATTGACTCAAAAGTATGACGTCACACTTTGGTATTTGAACTAATCATTGTAGGGAAAATCAAGTGAATTGCTGTTTCGGTCGCGAAATACTGCGTTTAGGTCCATAGTTGTCATACAATTTTGTTTCTATAAAAGCGTAAGGATTCTATTGGTAGCTTTAAATTTACACTTGGACAATAAAAAAAATGCATATTTTTTCTAAACTTTCAAGGTTCGCATCTTTTTATGATATTAATTATATTTTTTAATTTATACTTTATTACAATAATTTGATGGTTTACTATCCATTTAGCAACACTAAATTATCAATTTTAACATGAGTCATCATGCCTATTAAATGTCTTATCGAATGGGCCTTTGAATTGATAACCTCTTTGCCAAAAGCTACCATTACGTTTTTCTAATTAAAAAGACGTATCAGTGTCAGACAAGAATATTGATTGAAAACTGTTATTTTCCCGAAATATAAGTACTATTTCCAACGGCCCGCAACGGATCGGAACGGAAAGAATTTCATGGTCTTTAATCGATACTGAATCATATATGTACTGTTTTTAAGTCTACATTACTAAGATGCGCACAACAGCTTGAGCGCGGGCGTCTTCCGCGACATGTGATCGTAACCGAAAGTATGCTGCGACACGCGATCGGCTCCGTACGCTTGCGATCGGCCCCGTTCACTTGTCCTCGTGTGCGTTCGGAACACTTCGGCCGTGATCGGGCGAGCCCATTCAGTGGCCCAAACTATTTGACTGGGTGCGCACACGTTCGCATGCAACCGTACGGTGTCGATCGTGTGCGTCGGCATCCTGTCGGCCGCGATCGGTTGTCGCCACGTCCGTTCGTATTCTTTGCGATCCGATATGATGCGGGCCGTTTGGTGGAAATAGTATTTTAATGTGCAAATAGCAAATATGGCCGGCGAGAAGACAGGGACAAAAAGAAAAGAAAAAAACATTTATTCGTGACAAAACACATAAAAACAAACTGTATAGACACAATACACACAAACACATTTGCCACGAAATGGTCACAACTCAGCGTGATGCTGGCAGCGCCAGCGCTGGTCTTCCGTTGTGACCATTAAGTGAGACACGCACAATGACGCCACGATCGCACACGAGGACAATTTACAAAAATAATCACAAAAATAAATAAATAGGAAGAACATAACTATTAAAAGGAATATACAATAAATGAAATATAAAATAAACATAAAAAGACCTTATAAAAATTTACTCTAACACAACATGCATGGTCGTGTGGTAGCCACTTAATATGAAAAAAAAAGAAAAAGACTGACAAGTCTATGGTAATGATTGGTGACAGTGACAGTTTAGTTTTGACACATTACATACTTATTATACAATTATTTTTGCACATTACAATCAATCATTACATTTACATAAAACTAAACGCGTGCTGCTGCAAAACTATGCTACTAAATCAAACACCACTAACATGAAGTGAGATAACTAAAAAACATCAGGCCACGGATTGGTTGTGGGACATACGAAACAGGTATGTATTATGACCCAGATTAACAACAGATTAAAGACGAGTGACAGTTAGTCGGAAGCAATCGTAAATGATCGTTTGACTCGTTCCGCCCGGTTAACAACACTGAGCGGTTGATCCCGGGGTGATCACGTACCGTTTCAAACGCACGTTAGGACAACTCAAATGTCATTTTCCCATACTAAAACTGACATCTACCGATGTGGGTACAACGCGTTACGTGATCAACCTGCTAGACACGTATAAAAGTAAGTTGTCTATGGTATGGCATACTTTATGACACTCTATTAAAATATTAGCTCTAAATGTCTTCAGTTTGCTATACGATATCCTAAGGTGGGTCCCAAATTAAAGTTCGTGACTGTACCTATGACTTGACCTTTCTTTAGTTTTTTAGGGTTCCGTAGCCAAAATGGCAAAAACGGAACCCTTATAGTTTCGTCATGTCCGTCTGTCCGTATGTATTACTCGAAAACTATAAGGTGTATTTTAATAAAATTTTGAGGATAGGTGTATTTTGTTAGCCGCTACATAGTTTTGTAATTAAATTTACTAAAAAAAATTTTTTTAGGGTTGCACTCCATACATAAAACTAAAAGTCAAAAAAAAAAATCATTGTGACCCCCCGTGTGGCACATCAATCGATAGGCCTTTCAAAATAAATATAAGGTTTCTTAGCATTTTTTTTGATTAAGTGAATAGTCGGAGATAATCGCCCCGAAAGTCACTAAAATTCTGTCCCCCCCCTCTAATTTTTGAACGGTGTATTTTAAAAATATGGAAAAAATCATAGACATTAGACGGCTTATTAATTTCATTCACCGAAAATTGTTTTGAACAAGATCGGTTCAGAGGTTTTCGAGATATTGCTGAAAAACTGCCTTCCTCAAAGAAAAGGATGTAAGTGCCGTAAAATTTCTGTGACGATACGACCTTTTTAATAGGCACGGAACCCTTCGTTTTGCGTGGTCCGACACGCACTTGTTTTCTTTTTTAGGGTTCCGTAGCCAAAATGGCAAAAACGGAACCCTTATAGTTTCGTCATGTCCGTCTGTCCGTCTGTCCGTCTGTCCGTCTGTCCGTCTGTCCGTCTGTCCGTATGTCACAGGCATTTTACTCGAAAACTATAAGGTGTATTTGAATAAAATTTTGAAGATAGGTGTATTTTGTTAGCCGCTACAAAGTTTTGTAATTAAAATTACAAAAAAAAATTTTTTTAGGGGTGTACTCCATACATAAAAGTAAAAGTCAAAAAATTTTTTTTCATCGTGAGCCCACGTGTGGTACATGAATCGATAGGCCTTTCAAAATAAATATAAGGTTTCTCGAGATTTTTTTTGATTAAGTGAATACAGTCAGAGATAATCGCCCCGAAAGTCACTAAAATTCTGTCCCCCCCCTCTAATTTTTGAACGGTGTATTTTAAAAATATGAAAAAATTCATGGACACAGCGCTTATTAAGTTCATTCACCGAAAATTGTTTTGAACAAGATCAGATGAAAGGTTTCCGAGATATTGCTGAAAAACTGCCTTCCTCAAAGAAAAGGACGTAAGTGCCGTAAGATTTCTATGACGATACGACCTTTTTAATAGGCACGGAACCCTTCGTTTTGCGTGGTCCGACACGCACTTGGCCGGTTTTTTTTATTTAGTCAAGAAAAGTTTGCCGAGCTCTCGCCCTTCCGACTGTGCCGTCCTGTATTGTGCACTGTATAATCTGTATAAAAGGTATTTCTTCTAACTTAATATTATCTTTGAGCAAATGAGTTAAACAAAAACAAATTGAAGATGACAATACACTGTGAATTGTACCAAAACTAAAACAATAGTACATTTCGATTCGATGCTAGTGCGGAAAGTATGTCATTACGGCACGAGTACCGAGATATCTTGCCACGAGCAGTAGGCGAGTGGCAAGACTCGGAACGAGTGAAGAATGACATTTCCGCACGTTTATCGAACGACGTTTTTTAATACAGTTGCGAAAAAGTAAGAAAAACAACAAGTAAGAAATTCGAAACTTTTATATTATTCATTCTGTAACATCATTGTAATACAGTTGCAAGAAATGAAGTTTAATACAGTTTAATTAAGTTCTATCTTATTTATTTTTTATTGACATAATAATTAATGGTACAATTTGTACGAGGAAAAGTGAAAAGCACTAGTGCGCGAAAACCAACTTTCCGCACGCTAAACAGCTACGTAAAGTAGCACTTTTTGAGCAACTGTATTAAAAAATAATTTGCTTTTGTATACACATTATTAATTGAATTGGGACGTGATTTACGCGATACTGATTGAGGGTAGAGCTGAATGCATGATATTTCGAATCCACAGTCATACTTAATATATGTCTGCACAATGTAAAACCATGATATTGAAAATCGATGATATGATACGTGTACGGACGGAATTATGTGTGTGTGTGTGTGTGTGTGTGGAGCAATCACGCGGTCAGAATGCCTTTGTGTCTGAATTAGTGCCATAAGTACCGCACAGTACGATTATTGTGGCCAATATTACCGCGGGGAGAAAGCCAAATTGAATCCCATGAAATCTCATAAAATAATTCGGAAACTCACTCACGCCCTGAGGTGAGGTTAGGGAAACATTATGAGGTGCTCTGTCACATGATTGATTGTAAAATGTATCAGTTTTTGCTTGTCGGACTTTCACGGGATCAACATTGTCGGATAGATTTCTAGACAGTACCTCCCTAATTAGGAATGGTTGATTTTTTTAGAAATGTCTGATTACTTTTGGGTGATAGAAATAACCTTCCTTGGCACCAGAATAAAGTTTCTGTCAAAAATTTCATTTTTGGTTTATTGCCGACTGTACTTTTCTGTATACCATCATCAACTCATTGAGACGATTCTAACGAGCCCAAACTCAACGGGGTTACGTTGGTTAAATACTGAAATCCCATGGCCACCTTCTGTCTCCATCATCAGATCAGCTCGATGATACCATAATATTAAATTGTCATCCAAACTATACTAATACCCAAAATTTCAGCTCAATCGGATAACGGCAAGTGACTGAAAAATGGATTGCAAATTTTGACGGACAACTTACTTACATACTTACATACGAACAAGTCAAGTTAATATAAAGCTTGTAAAAATGCCTTGTAATATCCAAGCAAAATCACGGCAATAACAGTACGAAATGACGTTAATTGCTTTATTCTGCTCCTACGCCTCGAGTAGGTACTAAACAAACAATTTGTTTTCAGGAGGGCGCGGGTCTTATCTCGTTCCTAAATTATGTGACTGCCTAGTTACAGGCTTTTAATAATTATTATTATTATTAAGAGCCTTAAGTGTCCCACTGCTGGGCAAAGGCCTCCCTCCTTTTCTTCCACATATCCCTGTCCTGGGCAGCCTCCCACCAGTCTTGATGGAAGTCGTCAAGCTCGTCTCGCCATCTCCTACGTGGTCTACCGCGACGCCGTGTTCTGTTCTGTGGGACCCACTTGGTGGTAATTGTAGCCCATAACGCTTCTGGCATGCGGCAGACGTACCCGGCCCAGTCCCATTTAAGTTTCGCGGCTGTGTGAGCTACGTCAGCTATCTGAGTTTTGGAACGCAGTATTGAATTTTTAATGCGATCCGTTAATTTCACGCCCGAAATACTGCGTTCCATGGCTCTCTGGCGAACCTTGAGGGCAGATTTCTGAACTTTTGTCAAAGCCCAAGTTTGTGCTCCGTATGTAAGGATTGGCAGAATGCACATGTCCATGAGTTTGCGTTTTAACGATATCGGAAGGTTTCCCTTCATGTACTTTTAATAATAGTACATTAAATAAGGGACAACATTATGATTAATAAATAAGTAAAAATATAGAATATTAGACGCCTGCGCGGCTTTGAGAGCGCATCACAGAGAACACCAGAGAATCTCCGAAAATACTCATCCGATTTTAAAAATTCTCTATCTTTCATTGTGCACACATGCTTTATTTTTAAAAGCTTTTATTTTAAAAGTTGCAATGTATGTATGTTTGTTCGCGTGGAATCTTGCAGGTTAAATTTGACCAACTTCCCGAAGTCCAATCAAGTTGAAATTTTGTACAATTATGTAAGTTGGATGACAATGCAATACTATGGTACCATAAACCTGGTCTGATGATGGAGACGGAAGGTGGCCGTAGGAACTCCTTAATTATACAGGATAAACCCGTCGTGTTTGGGCTCGTTACAATCCTCTCAATGAACAGTTGATGAGTGTGCAAGAAAAGCACAGTCGGCAAAAAATCCAACATGGCGGAACACCCAAGATGGCGGGTTATTTATTTTTAATGCACTCCTACAATATAGGTATCAAATGAAAGGGCTTGCTGAGAATAACTCGAAAAATAAAGTGACGTCACTCTTATTCCAATATGGCGGACAAAGTAAAAAAAACTTTTTTAAAAACAAGCTTTTATTTAAATGCGCTAAAAATAATAAAATAAACTTTTCCTTTAAATTTTTTTTATTATGTAACTCCGCATGGGTTCTTTTTAAACGCGGGTGAAACCGCGCTGGCAGCTTTTTGAAGGTAACCTACACCTAGTAAGGAACTATGTTACAAAACATTATGTTCCCTAGGAATTATTGTATTTCGCACTAAGTAGTCAGTAAAATTGGTCAAGCAATTCTTGATCAAATTTTCCTTTGGAAACGCGAGAACTACTTACGTAAATTCCACTCCTAATGCGTTTTTCTGTAAATAATGACTGAAATAAAATGACCAAGTGTACAAACTCAATGTGCTAAAGCCAAGTTTCAGAATTGTAGCTTTAAAACTATGCACATGTTCCTATGTGTGTGATATATATAAAGTGTGATAGATAACTAGGAATAGAGAGAAACCACAATGGTGACATACAAGCATACTTACTTTAAACCTGGTGGCACGAGAACGTCGTAGCTTATGGAAGCTTGCGATAAATGTGGAATAAGGAAGTTTTCCATATAATTATATTGGATAAAGCTCAGAACCACTTATCCGATTTCATTAATCAATCACTCTCGCAGACATGTGGGTAAAATAAAGTCCAACAGCTTGCCCATTTCGGACGTACAATAATAAACTTAAAGATAGTCAAAAATACTAAATTTACTTTTTGCTGCTTGAAATCTATCCTGCAGCCCTGGGCTCCATGGAAGACTAGCGCTGTGGCATTACTAAATGTCAGAGCATTATGCTGAGTGGTGTCCACTTGCGGCCACTATAGCAGCACCTCACCAGTATTCTTTATTTTTTGTGTTATTCTAGTTTAAGTGTAATAGTTAAGTTTCTTTTGTATATTATATTTTCTTATTATGTTGTGGTGTTATTTTGGCTGGCAATAAATAAATAAATAAATTAATAAATTAATAATTTGGAGTCAGATAGGTAAGTCATCAGTATGTGTTACTTTTTGGATTTGTATAAAAATATTTCATCTATATAAGTATAGAACGGATTTATTGACTGGATTTTTGGACTTGGATTTGACGACCTCTGTAGCCTAGTTGGTAGTGACCCTGCCTACGAAGCCGGAGGTCCCGGGTTCGAATCCCTGTAAGGCCGTTTATTTGTGTGATGAGCACAAATATTTGTTCCTGAGTCATGGATGTTTTCTATATATATAAGTATTTATTTATCTATATAAGTATGTATATCGTCGTCTAGTACCCATAGTACAAGCTTTGCTTAGTTTGGGACTAGGTTGATTTGTATACCTAGATATTTTTCTAGCAGGAACAACATTTGTCTAGTGCTTGCCACAATAAAAATATCGACAATGCTGCTATCGATAAGTACATACTACTTCAACGACAATACGTGCATACAACCACAGACATATATTGGCTACCTACCTAGACGCCGCGTGCACCTACACTGTAACCATATACAGAGACACAGATTTGTTTTGGGACCAAAAATGGGTTAGGGAAAAACTACATGTGACATTCTGCGTCGATTTGAAAGACAATTTCGGTGTGCGTGTGTGTGTGTGTGTGTGTGTGTGGTATGGAGTGACTTCGGGGATAATTAATTCAGTGACACGAAGAAAGAAAGTTACGAAAGTATTGCAAATTGTTTTCTGAAGTATTTAAAATATAAATAAATTGATAGTTTTGTTATTATTATGAATTTTTTAACGCACCCTATTTATTACCCTATATATATTTGTATTATTTATTTACCTCTATGACGTTGCTGTGGTACTTATCGATAACAGGACTGTCGATGTTTTTATTTTGTCAATCACTTACAATAAGTCGTTCCTGCTAGAAAAATATCTAGGTATATTGATTTGTGTAAGATTGTAGCCAAATATTTTTTTATTTTATTTTATTTTTTTATTGGATAGACATCCTACTATTATTATAAATGCGAAAGTTTGGATGTTTAGATGTTTGTTACTCAATCACGCTGAAACGGCTGAACCGATTTGGATGAAATTTTGCACGAAGATAGTTTATAGCCTGGATTAAAATATAGGATAATTTTTTCCCGGGTCTACGCAGATGAAGTGGCGGGCGGAAGCTAGTACGTTCTTTTCAAAACGCGGGCGGCTAGTCATGTATATTTAAGACATTTCGATAATCGGTTCAGAGCTTATACGTCTGTCATATGACAATCGTGACAAAATAAATTTAGAAAATGATTCAGTGAAAAGTACCTTATTAAGTACATTTATAGAAAGCTACTTTTCACTGAAGGTCAAAAAAAAAACATGGGACACACGAAATCTGAATATTACGACTATAGAATTTCCTCAGAACTTGTCAATGTTCGCTACCCTGCTGACTGCGCATTAAGCAAATCAGCCAAACCTCCAATCCGGCCGATCAGCCGGAGTTCCGATCAGATACCGCCGGGGACGTTATTAGACGTCGGTAATTGCGGTGACGGCTATTTACGTTCGCAGGTAATGATTAAAGTTGTGTGCGTGGTTACGTGAAATTCAGGGCTCGATTCGTAATTTTCGTAAGGGCTGTTAAGTAGGCTAATGAATAGAAATAGAAAAAAAAACAAAAGATTATACAACTGAACCTCGTCCTTTTTTGAAGTCAGTTTAGAAAAAAAACCTCACAAATTTAAATCCAACATTGACTATTTTAAAATGCGTAAATTTGTAAGCCTCTTGCTGCCCAAATTGTATAAAATTCCAAATCACATTACCGAACTTACTGACTCTAAATTCAAATCTGTCGTAAAACGGACACTTATTTCAAAAGCATATTATAAGATAAACGATTACATCATGGATAGGGATATTTGGCAGCGATAAAGTCCAGCACAAGAAATCTATCGCAAAATAAATAGGCTTACTACTGTAGCAATGTAATTTTAAAATTTTATAATACTCTGATACTGAAATGATATATTGTATACTGTTTTGAAAAAATGACACCTCGCCGAGTTTTTTACGCCGGTTCTTCTCGAGGCAGAGGTTTTCTTTCCGAACCGGTGGTAGTTTATCGACATTCATATGCATGTAATATGCCTAAATTGAAGAATAAATCACTTCGACTTTGAATGGTTCTCCTCTTCAATGGAATGTATACCATCCTAAATTGGAATAGAATGGTATTTTTGTTACGTTCAACTTTAAAACAAAACAATACTCTGTTTCCTATAAAAGTTGATATTATTGCCAAATTTTCTTGTACGGCCAGAGGTTATGATCACTCACACAAAATTAAAAAATGTGATTGATTCTGATGTAAAACACTTTAACTAGTCGCTCTATGAGCTTTAGAGCTGGTGAACTTCGAAAAATTAAATAGACAAAAAATTTAAGTATAATTATTGAATTTGCCCAAAAACTTTCACAAGAATTATTTGAGTAGGTAATGCGAACTGTAGAGGAAAATAGTCGGACAGCGGGACATCTAGAAATCCGGACACACGATAGAATGTTGGCTCAAGCTGAAACGCAGAAATTCGTTCGCTTCGCTCGCTGGTTCGTTCAATAATATGATTATGACTGAAATTAGCAAACTGATGCCACGTACAGTAAGGGAAATGTATTCACTTACCACCGTAGAACCCTGTCGCAATTGACAGGCCGCCGTCACTCAAATTCGAGTGGTATGTCACCTTATTGTGACAGGGTTCTACGGTGGTACGTGAATACATTTCCCTTACTGTACTTAATAATAATCTACAATATACACTTTTTTAGGGCTTCAATCGATACGCCTTTCAAAATAAATATAAGGTTTAGTAGTAGGTTAGGTAGTAGGTACAGTAAGGGAAATGTATTCACGTACCACCGTAGAACCCTGTCGCAATTGACAGGCCGCCGTCACTTCAACTCGAGTGATATGTTACCTTATTGCGATAGGGTTCTACGGTGGTACGTTATTACATTTCCCTTACTGTACCTACTTTAAAAAAATTACAATTCATTCATCTAGAACGATGAATGAATTGTAAATTTTTTTAAAGTCTTCTAGTTAGCATTCAAGCTCTTCCCGTAACCAACTTTCCCCTTTCAAAACAATTTCGAGGTGTTTAAATCTAAAATTAATCACGCGAACCGCCCAAACACCTGAATAAATAATTACGGCAGGCAACCGGGTAATCGAAGCCACTATTCAAATCCCCGCTTATGAATGGGGAGGGTAAGACGAGGGTAAGAGGGGTAAGTGAAGGGGGGGATGAATTAATGCTTAGCTGTTAGACGCACCTGCCGCAGGTAGACTGTAAGATGTGTCTCATCTCAGTTGATACAAAGTCACAAAGGTCAGTATAGTGATAAAAAACCGGACAAGTGCGAGTTCAACTCGCGTGGTGAGGGTTCCGTAAAATAGTGAGAATTTTCCCGTCACTTTGAATACTCAAACTTCTTATAGGTTTTCCTGTAATCTTTAGGCAAGGAACTATTTTCTATAATTTTTTCAGAATTTTAAGCCCAGCAGTTTCGGAGTGAAGGGGGGGGGGGGGGGGGGGATGGTCAATTTTCGTATTTTTTCCTGAATTACTTCGAATCTATTTTTGCTAAAATTATAAAAAAATATATCTGAAATGCTTACAACAACCTCTTTCATTTGATTGGTCACACAATACAGTTTGCGAAACTTTTTTTTTAACTTTCCAGTTTACCCCCCAAAAGTGGCCCCCTTGTTCAGAATTCAATAATTTACTTTACGCGTCCATCTTTGGGTCACCAATTTACATATGTTTACCAAATTTCAACTCAATCGGTCCAGTAGTTTCGGAGCAAATCGGCTGTGACAGACGGACAGACAGACGCACGAGTGATCCTATAAGGGTTCCGTTTTTTTTCCTTTTGAGTGATACCCCACTCGACAAATTTCGTTAACTTTTTTTTTTTCAATTTTGGTGTCTGGTTGTCGCCATATTGAATTTTGATTACTGTCATGTCTTTAGTGACACACGCAAGAGTGAGATGGTTCGATTGACGTAAGAATTATCAAAATTGGTTCACGCGTTTGGTCTCTGGAGTGCCAAATAGGAACAAACATACGTACATACATATATAGGCTGATAAACACATAACCCTCCTTTGCGTGGGGAACAGTTGTTCAGTATGATAATCTTATTCGCTTTTGGTCTTCTTGCTCGACGACCACTATTCCACCCTGTAAAGGTAAATAAATATCGCGTTACACCCGCGTAAAGTCATCTCTGGCTATCTGTATGTTTGAATCCCATCTCAGGTATAAAGTGTGAGAGCTAAAGAACCTAAGAGCTCACGAACGACGCTCCAGTTAGCCAGAACTCTTCTCTTTTTCCAGTCGCCGTGGTCGAAATCGGCCAGGATGATGATGATGATGATGATGATAAAGTGTGCGAAGCTAACAAGTGAATAATGACCGTTCTTACTCTATTAGACTAAACAAGCTGCCGTGCTGCGGCTTAGTGTCTCACGGCGGTCGGTGGTATTTGCATGCATTTGCGTAAATATTGACTGGGTAGGGGGCACTTTAGTTTGAGTAAACTTAGCTTTGATTTATCAACATTGGCATCAATGGGATAGTTGCGTCATGTTAAAATTGATAACGTAATGAACTGACAACTTGTATGGAAAAAATGACATATTTGGAAATAATTTATAATAGCTAATTATTGTAATGTAACGGATATATTATCAATTAAATTGTTACCTAGAGGCAAAATCCAACAAAAAACAGACATCAAAAAAATCAATATTTAATTAGCTCCTAAAAACTCCGGATAAATATTAATATTTTTTTTATCTTTATTTAGGTTCATTTACATTTGCTTTAAAATATTCAATATAAATAAAATAAAAAAGACAATGAATGTTTAATTTAAATCTATATAATTACTTCCGGGTGGAAAGTTTGTTGGATTCTTGAATAAAGCATCTTAGAATAATGTTTTAAAATGAAATAAACAAGAAAAACGCTATTATAAATTAATGTTTTTCGAAACCGTATTTTGCCTCAGCTAGTGTTGTTAAATGGATAGTCAACCATCAGTTTATTGTAATGAAGTATAAATTACAAATTATAATTAAACTAATAATATTTTTTTTATTGTCCAAGAGTAAAGCTATCAATAGAATCCTTACACTTTTATAGAAACAAAATGGTACAACAACTATGGATCTAAACGCAATATTCCAAGACCGATTTTACTCGATTTTCCATACAAAGATTAGTGCCTACGGTCGCCGCCAAAAATACAAAAAATAAATAAAAATAAATAAATATCGTGGGACAATTCACACCAATTGATCTAGTCCCAAACTAGGCAAAGCTTGTACTATGGATACTAGACAACGGATAAACGTACTTATATAGATAAATACATACTTAAATAGATATTAAACATCCAAGACTCGAGAACAAACATTCGTATTCATCATACAAATATCTGCCCCGACCGGGAATCGAACCCGGGACCTCAAGCTTCATAGTCAGGTCATACGTTCACACTATTCGCCTTATTGCAATGGGATAAGGTGCAAAAGTGTAAACGTATTTTTGGCGTCGACTGTACAAATAGCAAACTATGACGTCAAACTTTTATGTCAATTAGTATGAAGCGTTTCTCAATTTTTTGGATATTTATGTATTTTAATTGTAGTTGCTCCTATACAAACATTTGTTCCTCTCCAAAAACTGGCTCGAATGGCATCGTAAAAAAATTTAGGTTACAATACAAGCCTATTATTTAAATAACTTTTAACCGTCATGCCGTTCTGCATTCGTGCCGCCCCGCTTCCGCGCATGGCTCTCTACTCTACTCGCGCGCGTGATTTATTTATTTATTGACAAATACGTTTACATGACATTACAGTAATAACCAATGCGTCACGAAACTAAAACAAGAAATAATACAATTTAAACGACGAAACGGCGTGGCCCCGTTGCATCGTCATTTCAGGTGTAGGATTCGGCACATTGCCCCGGAACTGTCGAAACACGACACCCTTCGGCCAGAAGTCAGCACATGCGATGGTCTCCTGCAGCGGCCGCGGCGCGCGCACCACGAACGAGCTGAAGTGCACATAGTGGCGCGAACGCAGCTGGAACACCCTCAGCGCGAAGCCGGTCTTCTGACGAACGTACTCCACCACATCATCAGCCGTGGCGGTGTAATGCAGGCGCGATACATATAGCGCCTTGCTCGGTGTGGGAACCCGCAGACCGGAACCAACCAGTTCTGCAGTACCACACTGACTCTTGCGCGGCTTGCGCTTCCTCGACACCGTTGTAAAACCCTCCTAGATAGACTATCTGTCACTTTTTGACAGCATTAATCAGAAAATGACGGACAGTCTATCTCGCGTGCGAGTAGAGTCGAGAGTCAAGTTATGCTAGCAGGGCAGTAACACTAATTTAAATGCAGGCGCGCAGTAATGACTGTTGACAACTTACTGATATCGTATCAATTTCGTACCACGAAATGCGAAAGGGGCCTGCCGAGTAATTGATTTATAAAGCAATTTATTGCAGTTTCACATATTAAGTACAGTCACGAACAACAAACTGTCGTTATAAATTTTCTGCCGTCGCCTCTGACTCGTTTGCCACAGCTCGCCCTGATTGCAAAATGCTCAAGCGAGGCGACTATAATTCTGCGACTACCCTCATTAATCGTGCGATTGGGCCGTCGCAGCGGGTTTGAATTTGCGTAAATCGTGCTGCCTTGAAAACTCATAAATCTCTCAAGCCTATGCGTTGTGTAGTAACTGAAAGCGTGGAGATTATATTAGTACCTATCCACTGAAATTTCAGTGTATCTGGCCTACCACTTCTAAAAGGTGGCTTTGGCTAGGTGAGGTAAGGTTGCCAGAGCTCCCAAGGTTGCACTGTGTTGAGAGAGGTACCGCCTCTACCCCCTCGAGGGTGCCCGCCTTGTCGGGGCGGGGGGGGCTTAGTAACCGGGGACTGGTCACCCACGGCGAAGCTAAGGGGCACCCAGGGCCGGCCTGTGTGGGGCCTACTGGCTGGCCCGAGGAGAGCGCTCCTAGCGGGCTTGTGCACTGCCCGCTTAGGATGCGTTGGGCAGGGACCGCAGCAGAAAAGGAGTACCTCCTTATCTTCTGCGGCCGAGGCGGGATCGCAGGGGGAGAAGCGTGTTGGTATAACGGTGCGCCACTCTCCCTACCCCCTGCTAACTTGGCGGGGCCGTTCCGCGGAAGCGGCATTGGTGGGGCCGCAGAGGAAGAGGAATGCCGGTATTACGGTGCGCCGCTTCCCTATCTTCAGCGGCCGAGGCGTGGTCGGTGGAGGCCTGATCCGCCACCGGGTGCTGGAATTTCTCGCACTCATGATCTCCTCGTAGCGGACTCAGGGGGGTCCGCTACTGAACGTGTGGAGATGGAGGAGGCATGCGCGCCAAAACATCTGGCGTGCCTCTCGTGGAGGGCCTTCGGGCGTCCGCGAGGGAGCCGCTTGTGGGCGGCTGCCGCCGGCGGGGTCGCGGATGTGTGCGCAAGCGTTCCCGTGACCTCGCCACATGGCGGCGAGGCGGCAAGTGGGGGGGTTTTTAGTGGATAGACCGTGAGTCTCATCAGCTTATACGGGAGTCCCACATAACCACTCGGGACACCCCCTGCACCCGGGTGGTATGCGTAACGCATTTTCCCCCCCTAAACAAAAACAAGTGCGTGTCGGACCACGCAAAACGAAGGGTTCCGTGCCTATTAAAAAGGTCGTATCGTCACAGACATTTTACGGCACTTACGTCCTTTTCTTTGAGGAAGGCAGTTTTTCAGCAATATCTCGAAAACCTCTGAACCGATCTTGTTCAAAACAATTTTCGGTGAAAGAATTTAATAAGCCCTATGTCCATGAATTTTTCCATATTTTTAAAATACACCGTTCAAAAACTAGAGGGGGGGGGACAGAATTTTAGTGACTTTCGGGGCGATTATCTCCGACCCTATTCACTTAATCAAAAAAAATGCTAAGAAACCTTATATTTATTTTGAAAGGCCTATCGATTGATGTGCCACACGAGGGGTCACAATGAAAAAAAATTTTTGGACTTTTAGTTTTATGTATGGAGTGCACCCCTAAAAAAATTTTTTTTTGTCATTTTAATTACAAAACTATGTAGCGGCTAACAAAATACACCTATCCTCAAAATTTTATTTAAATACACCTTATAGTTTTCGAGTAAAATGCCTGTGACATACGGACAGACGGACAGACGGACAGACGGACAGACGGACATGACGAAACTATAAGGGTTCCGTTTTTGCCATTTTGGCTACGGAACCCTAAAAACGCTATTATAAATTAATGTTTTTTGAAACCGTATTTTGGCTGGGGTATAAATCATTCAAAATTCATAATTTAATAGCGTCCGCCCGCAACTCCGTCTGCGTGGTCCCGGGATAAAAACTATCCTAAAAGGGATGACATAAATTATAGCCTATTAAATAATATCAATTAAAATTTTGGTCAAATGCGAGTCGGATTTTAGTTTTCCCATACATTATTGATAAGATTTTTCGTGATAAAGTCTATTCGTGGTAAAGTTTTCGTGATAAAGTCTATTCGTGGTAAGGTTTTCGTGATAAAGTCGATTCGTGGTAAGGTTTTCGTGATAAAGTCTATTCGTGGTAAAGTTTTCGTGATAAAGATTTTTCGTGATAAAGTTTATTCGTGATAAAGTTTTTCGTGATAAAGTCGTTCGTGAAAAAGTTTTCGTGAAAAAGTTTTTCGTGATAAAGTACTGCCACGGTCATGTCATTTCAAAGTAACCAATTTTGTAACGAAAAATATAAGTATCTATTGTTATATTTGTAAAGTACTTAATAATCGAAATAAGTTAAAGTACAATATTTCCCTTTGTCCCTTCAAAAAACGAAGAAACGTAGACGATTTTGTCCGTTAAAATTCTAATGTTATATAGAATGAGGTATAGATAGACGCTAATATTCTGTACTAGCTTCTGCCCGAGACTTTGTCCGCGTGGAACTCGTTTATATCATAGCTCCATACAAACTTTCGCCCCCCATTTCGACCCCTTAGGGGATGATTCCTGGAATAAAAAGTATACTATATGTTAATCCAGGCTATACACTATATGTATACCAAAATTCATCTTAATCCGTTCAGCCGTTTTTGCGTGATTGAGTAACAAACATCTAAACATCCAAACATCTAAACATCCAAACATCTATACATCCAAACATCTAAACATCCAAACATCTAAACATCCAAACATCTAAACATCCAAACATCCAAACATCTAAACATCCAAACATCTAAACATCCAAACATCCAAACATCTAAACATCCAAACTTTCGTATTTATAATATTAGTAAGGATTAGTAGGAAGGATATATTCTGTGGTGCTAATTACTATAACAATATGCTAGACGTAGGTAAGTAATGTTTTAGTTTTATCTCTTTCTCCGATACCCAAAGGTTGTCTGGAAGAGATCGCTCTTCAGCGATAAGACCGCCTGTTGTCTACCTCTACCTACATGTTATTGTATTGTTTCTCTCTGTAACTGCTTTGTTTGTGTGAGGTGTGCAATAAAGAGTATTTGTATTGTATTGTAATGTTACTCGTATTTTAGTGTTGAATGTGCACCAAGCAATTTACACAAAAGATTTTTACAAAAAAAATATTATGCAACTTTAAATACTATTTGTTCGTTCGTTACCCTGTTTTCCTTTATATTTTCCATTCAAAGTGATTACTCCAATTGACTTGTAAATAAAGCACATAAAACAGGAAGAGTATGTACTTGGATATTGATGTAAACATGGATTCCGTCGGGATAAACCTGTATAATGGTCGTGGACGTGACAGGTTTATGCGCCATAAAAATATACCCGACAGGCGACACACGGCAGTCACGTCGGCTTTCACAAACCAGTTTCAGTCTGACCTCTGATTACCTACGTATACGTATACAACGTTGGTGGCAAACCTGTAACCGGACATCGTAGCTTATGGACGCTTGCGACACCAAAGGATGCCATGGTGCAACGTCTTTATTGGTTTGATTCGCTGTGTTGGGAGCAGGAGACAAATGGAGGGCCCTATTTCACCATATTGACAATTGTCACTTGACAATGACAATTCCACGTACATTGCTGGCTCAATAAGCTGGCCAGGCAACCTTAACCTGTCGACGCAGCCTTGTAAGTGTAATTTAAAAAATTATAATACTCTGATACTGAAATGATATATTGTATACTGTTTTGAAAAAATGACACCTCGCCGAGTTTTTTACGCCGGTTCTTCTCGAGGCAGAGGTTTACTTTCCGAACCGGTGGTAGTTTATCGACATTCATAGGTGCATGTAACATGCCTAAATTGAAGAATAAATCACTTTGACTTTGACTTTGTCATTGTCAGCCGACAATTGTAGATTTGGTGGAATAGGGGCCGTCGCTCGCTAAATACAGGCCGGGTAACGAAGCAAATGTGCATAGGCTACGTTGTCTGCTTAACATCTGAGAAGTCGTATGCTGGTTTATCAGCGTCGTGATATACTAAGAAACCGTACAAGTGCGAAATGGACAACAAAGTGATCCTATAAGGGTTCCGTATTTTCCTTTTGAGGTACGGAACGAAAAAAAACTTACCAGATGCACTTTGTCTAAACGGTGCCAGTTATATTGTGATGGTAAGATGATTCCGATTGTGAATCGCATAATATCACCGCTAGTGTATCTTACAGCCGGTTCTCGTAACGACAATGCATAATCAGAGGTCTGACCTGCGCGGTAATCACGTAACGTTTTGAACGCGCGTCGGGACAATTTAACTGTATTTTTTCCATAATAGAAATTGACATTTAGATTCTACCTAACGTACGTGCAATGCGCTACGTGACTGAGCTGCTGGCTGCACACACAATGGCGCTAGGAGCGAAAGAGCACTCCTGGAGCCGTAGTATGGTTGGCCTTGTCACGCGATAGGTGATAAGATAGAGCGTGCGTCACTGGCTGACACCGTTCGATAGAAAGAGACGACGCTCTTATCTTGTCACTTGTCGCGTGATAAGGCCAACCATGCTACGGCACCTGAATAGTATAATAGTATTCATTACGTATATGCGGTAAACACGTGGAAACGGGCTATGATTTGAAATTATAAGCATCTGACATGAGAGATATGATTTGATTTTATTAGTTTATAACTTAGTTTTTGACATTCAGAGACCTTCTAGACATTTGTTATCTCTGTGGATACTGATTAGATTTAATTATAATTATTTTAACTTTGACTCTTGTTATACTGTTGTACTTATATGTGATACAGATTGTAAATAAAACTCTTATTTTTTTGACATTTTATTATGAATGTACTCGTAACTATTTAGAGTTTATAGATATACATTTTGACTTGTAAAAATGCCCTTGTTGGCTTCTTTGCTGAATAAATATTTTGATTTTGATTGTGATCAGCTGACAAACATCGGTATTGTCAGACAAAGAACCTTCTATAAGCCAGTACTATTATTTATTCCAAAGTCTGACTTACTCTGGTTCTCGTGAGGCGAGGTGAGCCGTTGTGAATAGCCTGGGTGACAGGTGACGTGATCGAAGAATGCGGGAATATTGTGCCGACATCGGGAATAAAACATTGTTTATAAACGTATTTTACGAGCTCTGGGTTTATGGGTCATGCAGTTAAAATAACAATACTTTGCGATCCAAACAATAGGTAATAGCACTGTCATCGAGTCAATCGGGTGGCAACCACGTACCGGAAGGCGCGGCGTGGGTAGGCCCCCCCCACAAGGTGGACTGATGACCTGGTAAAGGTCGCGGGAGGCCGCTGGATGCGGGTGGCGCAGGACCGGTCACTTTGGCACTCTTTGGGGGAGGCCTATGTCCAGCAGTGGACGTCTTTCGGCTGTTATGATGAGTACTGTCATTCCACAGCCTTATTCATTCAAATTCGTTGAAATCGGTAAAGTTACCCATGCGTACAATGTCATCATCATCATCATCATATCAGCCAAAAGACGTCCACTGCTGGACATAGGCCTCCCCCAAAGAGTGCCAAAGTGACCGGTCCTGCGCCACTCGCATCCAGCGGCCTCCCGCGACCTTTACCAGGTCATCAGTCCACCTTGTGGGGGGCCTACCCACGCCGCGCCGCGCCGGTACGTGGTCACCACTCGAGAACCTTTCCGCTTTCCACCCGAGAGCCATCGGTTCTACGTGCAATGTGCCCCGCCCACTGCCACTTAAGTTTAGCAATTCGGAGTACAATGTGCCTCTTCGGAATGTTGTACTTGTAAGTGATGTAACTTAAGAAAAGAAAAAGAAAAGAAGACATTTATTCACTACACAAAAGACACACAGAGACAAAGGAGTAGACATACATGACAATTGACACATATTGTGTGCACTTCTCACTATTCAGGTATTCTGTGCTTGTAATACTACATTTGGTTTACATCCTCTTTAAAACCAAAGTATAAAGCGACTTCAATACAGTACTCCACTTCAAGTGCGCCTATAAAATTTGAAGAGTTCCCGCGATTTTTCAGGATCCCATCATCAGACCTGATGACCACGGGACCACCTGGTAAGGATACCTTTTCAAACAGTATTTTCTAAATCGGTCCAGGCGTATTCGATTAATCGAGGAACATACATAAAAAAGAAAAGATTCCAACAATTTTAAAAGTTCTAAAATAGACTTAAATAATACACAGAAACTTAAAACAATAGTGACAGGGAACTAATAACAGATAGCGTAATTAATTACTTATACAAAAAACCGGACAAGTGAGAGTTAAACTCGCATGGTGAGGGTTCCGTAAAATACTGAGAATTTTCCCGTTACTTTGAATACTCAAACTTCTTATAGGTATTAACTTCTTATAGGAAATTCTTACTTATCACCTAATAATAGGATGCCACTAATGAATTCCATTAATACATCATTTTTTCTCAATCCGGTAGAACCTAAGGAAATTAATTTAATATTAAAAAATCTTAAAAATAAAACCTCTTTTGGCATAGACGAAATTCCCCCCACGTTGATTAAAACTTGTGCAGATATATTGACTAACCCTCTGACGTGGCTAATAAATCAATCATTCTCGGAAGGAACTTTTCCAGATGCACTCAAAATCTCTATTGTGAAACCAATCCATAAAAAAGGAGATACGCAAGATATAAATAATTATAGGCCAATCGCATTACTTCCAACGACAGCCAAAATATTTGAAACGGCAATGATCAAACGACTCTACTCTTTTTACGAAAAATTTAAAATATTACACGAAAACCAAGATGGATTTAGGCAAAACCGTTCTACTACTTTAGCTATTTATAAATATGTGCAGGGAATCATAAATGAAATTAACAATAAAAAATATGCTGTGGGGCTCTTACTCGATATGAGTAAAGCGTACGATAGAGTCAGTTACGAGATCTTATTGGATAAATTGTATAGCACGGGAATTAGAGGAGTGGCTCATAAATGGTTTAAGTCCTACCTCAGTAATCGCGTCCAGTTTATTGAAATAGAACATACAAATTTTGCGACAGGTCAAATACAACATTTTAGATCAGATAAAGTCACTCTGAGAGGTTCAATCCCTCAAGGTAGCGTCCTGGGATGTATATTATTTCTAATTTATGTAAATGATTTACCAAATGCAATAGACAATTACAGCGCTCTCTTTGCAGATGACGTTTCGGTGCTTTTTTCGTGTTCTGACAAGAAAGAAGCTGAAATTAAGTTAAATTTAGCAATGCAAAAAATTGGAAAATGGTTAGACCTCCATAATCTTCAACTTAATTTGGAAAAAACCAAAATAATTCAATTTAAGCCGTATCAAAAATTGCCATTACCCATTATTTTTGATTATAATAATAAAAGCATACAATCTGTCAGTTCAGCTACTGTATTGGGTATCGACCTCGACACTAGTTTGAACTGGAAACCACACATCGAGAGACTATCAAAAAAGCTTTCCTCATTTATATACGCCCTACAACACCTCAAACGAGCGACCGACTTTCAAACAGCCCTTTCCGTTTACTACGCATACGCGTATTCAAGAATGGCGTACGGTCTCGTACTCTGGGGGAATAGCAGCGAGCTGCAGAAAATCTTCATTCTCCAAAAGAAATGTATCAGAATACTCACTCACATAGACCAAATGGAATCTTGCAGACTTCACTTCAGGGAACTTCAAATGCTTACTCTCCCATCGATGTATATCTTCGAATCAAGTAAATTTGTAAGAAACCATACAAACTTATTTACACCGACTACAGCAAAAATCAAAAGAAACAATCGCAACTTAAATATGCTTGAATTGCCGTTTTCTAAATTAAAAATAGTTACATCGAGTCCCCCTTATATGGTTATTAAAGTATATAATCATCTACCGAATTCCATTAAAAATATACAAAAATTAACTCTTTTCAAAAAACACCTCAAAGCATTCTTAATTAAGAAATGCTATTACAACTTAAATGAGTATTTTAACGATAAACACACTGAGTAATATTTTGATAGCACTTTCCCTAACTTTAAAAGATGAATTTAAAAGATTATAAGCATGTTAGTTTTAAGTTTGTTGCTGTGCCCTTGCAGGGCGTCACATGGATACCTAGCTATTAATTCCACCTAATAATGTAATGTGATTTATGCAATAAAAATTTGAATTTGAATTTGAATTTGAATTTGAGGTTTTCCTGTAATATTTAGGCAAGGCATATTTTTTTCAGAATTTTAAGCCTAATAGTTTTGGAGATAAGGGACGGGGGGAATGGTAAATTTTCGTCTTATTTCCTAAATTACTTCAATGTTGTTTTTGCTAAAATTATAAAAAAATATATATCTGAGATGCTTACAACAACCCCTTTCATTTGATATATCACACAATACAGTTTGCGAAACTTTTTTTTTTATTTTCCAGTTTACCCTCTAAAAGTAAGTGGCCACCTTGTTCAGAATTCATTAATTTACTTTACGCATCCATCTTTGGGTCACCAATTTACATATGTGTACCAAATTTCAACTCAATCGGTCCAGTAGTTTCGGAGCAAATCGGCTGTGACAGACGGACAGACAGACAACCGAGTGATCCTATAAGGGTTCCGTTTTTTCCTTTTGAGGTATCGGAACCCTAAAAATTGAGAACCTTTTCCTTTCTTTGAATTCAGTCAAAAACAGCGTTACATTACCTAATGTTATGTAATCAGTCAACATTAGCGATTTCAGCCACACACTGAGATCCAGCACGCAGTCTATTCAGGTTGTTTGTTCGTTTCGGGATAAATAGGGCCCGCCTGCTCGTGCGCAAGGTCGCGATAAATCTGCCCTGATTTATGAACCTAATCGGTGGATTCATCATTTCGTTTCGCATCATTTTCCGCCGAGATTTATACTTCTTGTGTTGGTACGCAGTTTTCGTTAGCAGGCCGAAAGGAAGGTGGGTATATGTTTTGAGCAGTCTATGTGAATAAAAATTGCACGTAGAACCGATGGCCGTTGGGGCGGAAAGGTTCTTGAGTGGCAACCACGTACCGGAAGGCGCAGCGTGGGTAGGCCCCCCACAAGGTGGACTTGACCTGGTAAAGGTCGCTGGAGTCCGCTGGATGCGGGTGGCGCAGGACCGGTCATTGTGGCACTCTTTGGGGGAGGCCTATGTCCAGCAGTGGACGTCTTTGGGCTGATATGATGATGATGATGTTCACAAACATAAATTGCTCGAAACATCACAAGTATTTTACCTACGTGTGGTCCACCGTAGCGTTTAAGATACTGAACCGATTTTGATGGATGAGGTATCAATCGATTCGAAATTTGACACACCTACTTAGGCTAGGTACCTTTTAAGTTTTGTATGAAAAAAAAGTTTTTTTAAGCCCCGACGCAAAAAGAGGGGTGTTATAAGTTTGACGTGTCTGTGTCTGTCTGTGGCATCGTAGCTCCTAAACGAATAGACCGATTTTAATGCGGTTTTTTTTATCCATAAGCTGACTTCATCGAGATAGTTCTTAGCTAAGTTTTAACAAAATCGGTTCAGCCGTTTTTGAGATATTGAACTTTTCTAAGTTGTAGTTATTTGTGTTAGTTTTCCTTAGTCAAGATCAAGTTTTTGAAACTTTAAAAGCTTGTTCAGTAAGTATAAGTATTTTACTACAGACAATGGTAGATTCGTAGATTCAGTGAGTGATCCGGGATTTCGGTTTGGGGGATTAGACTCTTATTGGGGGAGACTGGAGCCCAGTGAGGTTAGATTTTTAGTAAATAAAGGGCCGAGTCCCTTAGCCCCCCTCTGTATCTGATAATATCTGGTTAATAATAATAAACCCAATTTTTTTAAAGCATACAAGAGTACAGCGACATGGTGCCACAATTTATAAACACCTAAAGCAAAACAAATTAGAAAATTCAAATAAGGCACTCTTACAAATAAACCGCTGACCCAATTTAGAAAATTTGGTGCGAAAATAAATAAATATCGTGGGACAATTCACACCAATTGATCTAGTCCCAAACTAGGCAAAGCCTGTACTATGGGTAAACATACTTATATAGATAAACACATACTTAAATAGATATTAAACATCCAAGACTCGAGAACAAACATTCGTATTCATCATACAAATATTTGCCCCGACCGAGGCTCGAACCCGGGACCTCAAGCTTCATAGTCAGGTTCTCTAACCACTAGGTTATTCGGGCTAAATAGTTTGAACAACATTGTGTATTCCTTTTAGTTCATGAAATATTACCATCGCTCCGCACGATCTGGGGCTCCAGAGAGGCGTGAACTTTGGCACTGACGAGAAATACTATGTATCTAAAACAATTATTATTATAATGAAAAATACTCTTAAGGTGATTTTCCACCGGCGTGGATTGACGAGGCGCGGCGCGGCGTGAATTGAAATCTGTATGGCAAATTTTCAATTCACTCCCGGCGCATCTTCGGTGGAAATAGTACGGATTGACGAGAATTTGCGCGACGTGAATTGAAATATTTGTTTGTATAAAAATAAACCGTATTGTTTCTGAAATAGAGATTAAATTAACTCTGCAACAGAAACCATTTTCAATTCACTCCCGGCGCATCTTCGGTGGAAATAGTACGGATTGACGAGAATTTGCGCGACGTGAATTGAAATATTTGTTTGTATAAAAATAAACCGTATTGTTTCTGAAATAGAGATTTAACTCTGCAACAGAAACAAACATCTCGCTACAGGTGTTTAGTTGTTAATTCGTCGAGACTGCCGTAGGTGATTTTCCACCGGCGTGGATTGTGAATTGAAATATTTTTAGTGGAAAGGGGTCAGCGCGATTTCAATTCACGCCACGCCTCGTCTCGTCAATCCACGCCGGTGGAAAATCACCTTTACATGTAATAAAAACGTATGTATACCTACCTACTTTATATCCGGCCTGACATGTAAAATAATGTGTTTTACCAATAAAATTCTGATTCTGATTCTCTGATTCTGTTAACCGTCAAAAACTACACTCAACAGAAGTAAGCGCGCTTTTATATAGTCTCAATTGAATCCGTACCGTCGTTCGGCGGCAAATGAGCGAAGTTGGCAACCGCCAACGCAAACTGCCAACGTGCCAACATTGCCAACTGTTGAACTGGCGCCCCGCTTTAATGGCTGCTAGAGCGTTTGAACAAAATTTTATTTAACTTTTCTACTTTTGAACACGGACATTTCAGAGTCATGGTTGGCATTTCAATTTGATTTAAACGTTTGCGTGTTCGCTGAGACGCAAGAAGCGGTCTTTAACTTATAGAGGCATTTAAATGTTGAAACATTATTGAAGTTGAAGCAATATTTGTATAATTATTTATATATGCCCTGGGCGACCGAGCTCTGCTCGGGTGAAAACACGTAGAAAACGAATTTTCCCAGACATGAGACCTAGCTAGATCGATTTCAGATGCAATGACGACCGAATAGCCTAGTGGTTAAGAGAACCCGACTATGAAGCTTGAGGTCCCGGGTTCGATCCCCGGTCGGGGCAGATGTTTGTATGATGAATACGAATGTTTGATCTCGAATCTTGGATGTTTAATATCTATTTAAGTATGTATTTATCTATTTAAGTATGTTTATCCGTTATCTAGTACCCATAGTACAGGCTTTGCCTAGTTTGGGACTAGATCAATTGGTGTTAATTGTCCCATGATATTTATATTTATATTATTTTTAATTATATATTTATAGTCCCTGGGCGACCGAGCTCTGCTCGGGTGAAAATACGGAGAAAACGAATATTCCCAGACATGAGGCCCAGCTAGATCGATTTCAGATGCAATGGTTTCAGATTTAAATTTACTGTTGGACAATAAAAAAATGCACATGCTTTCTAAACTTTCAAGGTCCATATCTTTTTATGATTTTAATTATATTTTTTTATATACTGCAGAGACTGTCCATAGCCATCCAGCGGGGTAATGCCGTGAGCGTTATGGGCACTTTGGCACCGGAAGCGATGAGCCGTAGCATGGTTGGCCTTATCACGCGACAAGTGACAAGATAGGAGCGTCGTCTCGTTCTATCGAACGGTGTCAGCCAGTGACGCACGCTCTATCCTATCACCTATCGCGTGACAAGGCCAACCATGCTACGGGGCCTGGAGCCGTAGCATGGTTGGCCTTATCACGCGACAGGTGACAAGATAAGAGCGTCGTCTCGTTCTATCGTGTCAGCCAGTGACGCACGCTCTTATCTTGTCACCTATCGCGTGACAAGGCCAACCATGCTACGGGGCCTGGAGCCGTAGCATGGTTGGCCTTATCACGCGACAGGTGACAAGATAAGAGCGTCGTCTCGTTCTATCGTGTCAGCCAGTGACGCACGCTCTATCCTATCACCTATCGCGTGACAAGGCCAACCATGCTACGGGGCCTGGAGCCGTAGCATGGTTGGCCTTATCACGCGACAAGTGACAAGATAAGAGCGTCGTCTCGTTCTATCGTGTCAGCCAGTGACGCACGCTCTATCCTATCACCTATCGCGTGACAAGGCCAACCATGCTACGGGGCCTGGTTTGACTAGTTGACGTGTTTTAATTTATATTTTGTTATAATCATTTGATGGTTTACTATGCATTTAGCAACACCACGTTATTAATTTGAACATGAGTCGTCACCCCTGTTCTAGGATCATGTATCGTATCGTAGTTCGGTCATAGGTTACCTAAGACCTAAGACGCACCGACGAACCTTCCTACCGCATCATTAGTACCTACTGTCGTAACCATCGACTACTAAACAGGCTGTGTGTGTGCGTAATATGCGCGCGCGTGTGTGTGTATGTGTGTGTGTTTAGGAACCAACTATGCGTCCGGTGCGGTCGAGCCTCATCAAGTAGTACCTTCGATCGGAATAGGTACAAGTTACAAGAGTGAACAGCACGTCGCGGGCTAAAATATTATATAAGATAAAATCTACTGGTGCCAATTTGTTTAACACTACAACAGCGGCAAACGGTTTACTATTGAGAGGCATAAAATCATTAATACTAACATGGTTACGCATAATTACTTTACGCCGAAAATAAGATATGCATAAGTCACATTTCGCATAATTATATACGCATAACATTAAAAAGCATAAAAACTGAAAGCATAATCTTCATGAAGACTACTGTCAAAAAGCATAAGTACAAATAGGCATAATAATCAATTGGCAACGTATCAAAATGCATAACACTAATGTTCTAAAAAAAGTTATGTACAAAAGGCTCATAGTAATAAAATTGCTATTTTTGTGTATATATTTAGGAACTAAGGCGATGTCGACGGAGGTCCGCATCGCGGACCCCCTATTCCGTAATGCTTATATAGGCGCTTCGCGCCTGGATTTCATACTAACCGAACCTAACCTAATGTACCTATCTAATGTGACCTAATAACGAAGACCTAATGTGACGTAACGTAATATTTTGTTGTTGTTCATTTTACAGGTTCAATGCGCCCGTAACAAAATAACTGAAATTATGGATAATGACAGATTCACCAAATAATTATTAGCCCAAACAATAGTATGCGTAATGTATATTCGGCCAATACAGAGTAGTTCAACTGAAATTATGCTATTAGCGTAGTATGACAGAAAAACAACAGGCCAAAATATTACTATGCGAAAGTACTATTATGCCAAACCAATTATGCGAAACTGCATTAGTCTAAAAACCATTATGCGATCCAAGGGGATACCGCGGCAAATAAGCATACGGTCTATCTAATGGTAAGTAGACACCGTATAATCGGTTTAATGACTAACTCGAAAATGTTAGAAAAAACTGCTGGTCAATACAAATCATTTAGGGAATCCTTATGGCTGAATATTTTGCAAGCGGGGATGAACTATCAACTTGTAATCAATATAACAGTTTATAATGTTGTCGACCTCAAACCACGACAGCTATACCAGCAATGTCACACGGGACCGACTGCCAAGTTATCGGTGGCGCTAGTTGGCGCGTGCGCCGATAACTGATCGGTGATTGACACATACTAATCGGATTCAATCGAGTCCGAGCGTGGACGGTGGCGATGGGTGGAATCCGATCGTCACATCGTTTGCCACACATTTATTGGCACACATTATCCATGCCTAATAAATTACCTATCAAAATAGGGTTACTATACATATAGTTTTATCAAAAAAAAACATTGATTGATTGCCACATAATAATTTGGCAAATGAAATTATGCGTATTTTTTTTTGTAAAGTGGTACTTTGTATTTTTTTTAAAACCATATTTACCCTTGTACATACATAAACTCACGCCCTGTATTCCCAAAAAGGGGTAGGCAGAGCACAATATGAAATTTATTTTTCATTGCCACTTCTAGCAATTGGTATAAACATGGAGAAAATGTAACATTATTATTACAGTGCTGAGGGCCTACCGCGAAACGATATTCGTTTTCGTTCGTGAATCTCCGTCTCTGTTGCACTTGCTAGTTCGAGCGACAAAGAGGGAGATATACGAACGAAAACGAATAACGTTTCGCGGTAGGCCCTCTGGCCATAGCCCATCCACACACTACAAATCATAATCAATTCGGTAAATTTATCTGCATTGCCTTAAGGTTGACTGGTAGAGATTGCTTTATAGCATTAAGTTCTAAAAGTTCTTCTTTAGTGCAATAAATATTAAATGAATAAAATAGTCTACTGCTACAAAATACCCGCCCAGGAAGAGAAGGGGTGGTGGTGGTGTATTCTAGGAATAGTCTATACAAAAGCGTTTGACCTTATTATGCTATACCTACAACCATTCCAGTTGAAACGAAACCAGTCCTAAAGCAGGTGGATCAAATTAACTTACGTCAAACGACTTAATTCAATTCAATTCAATTCAATTTATTTTTATTTCGGACAAAGTCCATACCGTGTTAGTAACATACTACTTAATTCTAGGGTTAGTATTATGTAAATTAATTAATTTAAGGTTGTATACATTGGGGCATGCAGCTGCACCCAGTGCTTTAGCCACGGTGAGTCCCACCGGTCGGCCAGCGAGCACAGGATGGTATTGGAGCTGGCGCGCCACCGTCTCAGCAGCGAGCTACATCGCTTCCTGATGATCGCGTGGAAGCCATCGATCCGCCCCTCCGCGAACATACCTGAGGCGCTGCAGTGTCGCGCGGTTAAGGTATAAGACATTTATTTAGCAAAATCGTTCACCATCTAACCAATTTTAGTTGAAAATCCGTTAAAATTAGTTTGGCCTTGTCAATCTCTTTGACATTTATGTGTGTGAGAAAGGGACAAAGCACATGTTAGCTAACAGAGGGTTTTAAGCACATAATTCATGTGTAAGTCATGGATGTTTTCTATGTAAGTAAGTAAGTATGTATTTATCTATATAAGTATGTTTATCGTCGTCTAGTACCCATAGTACAAGCTTTGCTTAGTTTGGGACTAGGTCGATTTGTGTAAGATTGTCGGCAAAATATGTTAGGAGTTTCTCTGCGTGATCGCATCAGAAATGAGGTTATCCGCAGCAGAACGAACGTAACCGATATAGCCCTCCGAATTGCTAAACTTAAGTGGCAGTGGGCGGGGCACATTGCACGTAGAACCGATGGCCGTTGGGGCGGAAAGGTTCTCGAGTGGCGACCACGTACCGGAAGGCGCGGCGTGGGTAGGCCCCCCACAAGGTGGACTGTTGACCTGGTAAAGGTCGCGGGAGTCCGCTGGATGCGGGTGGCGCAGGACCGGTCAATTTGGAACTCTCTGGGGGAGGCCTATGTCCAGCAGTGGACGTCTTTCGGCTGATATGATGATGATGATGATGTCGGCAAAATATTAATAAATACTTATTTAATAAATTATTCTCACTTTAAATTGCTATCATCCAGACATACCAGAGGCCAATTAAATCCAATCATCGCCAGACTATTTGGCAATTAGCCAACGACGCATTAAAATTGACAGTAATCGCTAATGACTGCGTTAAATCCACCCGAGTTCGTGAAACTTAATTATTGAGTGCTCGGTAACACCATATCTATTAGTATCCAGCCAGAGTATCATTTGCGAATGATTGTTGCAGCATTTGAAAACTTAAAGTGATGTGTTGACGATAATGGGGGAAATTGTATAAAATTCTACAATAAAATTCCAAAACACATTACCGAACTTACTGACTCCAAATTCAAATATGTCGTAAAACAGACACTTATTTCAAAAGCATATTATAAGATAAACGATTACATCATGGATAGGGATATTTGGCAGCGATAAAATCCTGCACTAGAAATCAATCGCAAAATAAATAGGCTTACTACTGTAGCAATGTAATTTTAAAATTTCATAATACTCTGATACTGAAATGATATATTGTATACTGTTTTGAAAAAATGACACCTCGCCGAGTTTTTTACGCCGGTTCTTCTCGAGGCAGAGGTTTACTTTCCGAACCGGTGGTAGTTTATCGACATTCATAGGTGCATGTAATATGCCTAAATTGAAGAATAAATCACTTTGACTTTGATACAATTAATCCTCAAATTAACCAGTGGAAGAGTACTCGGACTTCGGAAGCCTGTATTTATCAAAAAAAAATTTTTTTTTATAATTTCCGAAACTGAATTGCTCACAAAATTTCAAGACAATCGGTTGAGAAACGCGACTTGTTGAGAAGAACAGCCGGACAACCGGACATACAGATTTTTTGGCCAATTTGAAACGGAGAACTTCAATAGTGTCGCTCGCTCGTCTAATGAAGAGCCCAACGCGTTTGTGACTTCTCTGGAATCGCGTCCTTAGGCTTCGGTGTATGCTTACCGTCAGGCAAGCGTAAGCTTGTTTGTATGTCGCAAAAACACTTAATATAGGTCCAGTAACAGAATTAGGTATTATAATTATAACTATAGAAGTCCACAGGAAAAACTAACATTACACATTTTGTCCCATCTCTCATGATTTGCACCATTTCACCCCCTCTTCTAAACCCCGCCCACCCGTAATTATGTACTTATTGCACGGACGGGGCGATTGTGGACGCCGATCGGGCATCGGTATTCGTTGATTAAGGCCTCAAAATAAGGGTTTACCTAATTTAGGACCACTTATTCCTTGTTATGAATTTTTATGTGGGTTGAAAGGTCTACACTAATAAGCTTGAGGGTGGTTTTATAATTTAAATATTTTATAATGCAAAGGGTATTTGATTGATCGGAAATAAGGGGCGCGACTATACTTTTCTTGGCAGCTTGTGATATATTAACAAAACCGACAGTCAATGTCAATCGCATAGTTCAGTAATTAACCTTACGCTGCCATTTTTATACTCCCCAGTGACCGTTTTGGATAAATGTAAATATTGCTTATGAACCGTGAAACATTTTAAAGGTTGATTATTTATCATTATTTAAAAGTTGAAGTGGAAATAATCATAGCACATTTATCATATGAAGTATCCCGGCTATGTCTTAAGATTGGCGATGTTACGAATGATCAAAAATTTAGTCGAGTTATACCAAAAATATGGCTTCTTAAAAAGGTTATTGACTGAATTTATGCGGGGAACATCCTTTTGAGTATTTCTTGAGCCCTTTGTTATTTAATTCATGATTACATAACGATTGAAAGGTTGTCTGGAAGAGATCGCTCTTCAGGGATAAGACCGCCTGTTGTCTACCTCTACCTACATGTTATTGTATTGTTTCTCTCTATAACTGCTTTGTCTGTGTGAGGTGTACAATAAAGAGTATTTGTATTGTATTGTATTGATTGAATTTAGTTGACGTTGAATTTTCGTTACTTTACAAATTTACATCCTGTATACTTAATATTTACGACTACATATCGACAATTCAAGATCGAGAGCACAATCACCGCAACGACAGTTTACACATCTTAATCAAGTCTTGAATCTCCGATGTTCTATCTGACCCCGTCCGCTAATCATCCCGAACTACCCCAGAACTGCCATTACGACTGCTCGTAAACTAGCGAACTTAAAAGTGACGGTTAGTGGAGGGTTAAAAGTCAAAGTCAAAGTCAAAGTGATTTATTCTTCAATTTAGGCATATTACATGCACCTATGAATGTCGATAAACTACCACCGGTTCGGAAAGTAAACCTCTGCCTCGAGAAGAACCGGCGTAATAAACTCGGCGATTCCGTAGCATTGTGTGTGTATCTCGAGTATGTTTTATGTGGGTTTCCTTCCTTATAGCTACTACTACTACCAGCCTCCGCTCGCGACTTCGTCTGCGTGGACCCGGCATAAAAACTATCCTACATTTTAATTCAGGCTGTAAACTATCTTCGTGCAAAATGTCAACAAAATCGGTTGACCTGTTTAAGCGTGATTGAGTAACAAACATCTAAACATCCAAACACCCAAACTTTCGCATTTCTTAATAGGGTTTTTTATTGCTTTTCGCTGAATGGTCATCGCAAACAAGGATCGTCATTCGCTTGTCCCTATCCCATTTACTTGGGGTCGGCGCGGCGCTGCATGTTTTTTTCTTCCATACCTCTCTATCGCCCGTCAACTCATCACACTCTACCTTCCTATTCATTATCGTCTCTCACGCAGTCCATCCACCTTTTTCTTGGTCTACCTCTTCTCTTGGAACCCTCCACATTCATCGATATTAAAAATCAATCTATAAGAATGTCTTTTAAAGGTCATACAAACAATTGTAGTCTACCATAGATGCCTTTGCTGCTGTTGGCTGTATTGTATACCGCGCGAAGGTCGTTTCATTAGTCATATTAACGCTAACATAATGATGGCTGATTGGATACGTAAAGAAGAGGATTGGGCTGTGAAGCGTCTTAGAAGAGGCCTATGTCAGCTGTGGGGCCGTAGTCATCAAGGCTATGAAATAGTAAAAGAGGTCACGGCATAACAATAAATCATCATCATCATCATCATATCAGCCGAAAGACGTCCACTGCTGGACATAGGCCTCCCCCAGAGAGTTCCAAATTGACCGGTCCTGCGCCACCCGCATCCAGCGGACTGCCGCGACCTTTACCAGGTCATCACTCCACCTTGGGGCCTACCCACGCCGCGCCTTCCGGTACGTGGTCGCCACTCGAGAACCTTTCCGCCCCAACGGCCAGCGGATAAACCGTATGTCAATAAAGTTTTCTATAATGGTCTTCTTACGCATATGCGCGGTTTTATTGCCTTTGTAAGACGGTAACTTGATTAAGAGTTGGGAAGTCGCGACGTTCTATTTGACCCCGTCGCTAATCACCCCTGGATACGCTGGAGCCGTTACGAGTGCTCGTAAACCGTTGGACGTAAAACGGATGGCCCGAGGAGGGTTCCGTGCTTATTTAAATAATTTAGTCAGTAGCAGTAGCTTTGTTTTTTTTTTTATTTTAATTAGCTCCTAATCGCTAAACTTAAGTGGCAGTGGGCGGGGCACATTGCACTTAGAACCGATGGCCGTTGGGGCGGAAAGGTTCTCGAGTGGCGACCACGTACCGGAAGGCGCGGCGTGGGTAGGCCCCAAGGTGGAGTGATGACCTGGTAAAGGTCGCGGCAGTCCGCTGGATGCGGGTGGCGCAGGACAGGTCACTCTGGTACTCTTTGGGGGAGGCATATGCCCAGTAGTGGACGTCTTTATTGATATGATGTAGCTTTGAAGGCGAAAAGCTCAAAATGATCTTATTGCCTTGTAATAGAGACGTGTGTCAGATCATTTTGACCTCTTCGTGCGCGTAGATACTTCTATTGTTGACTGTACACGTTAAGACAGTTGAAATTTTCACAGATGATGTATTTCTGTGGCCGCTATAACAACAAATACTAAAAAACAGAATAAAATAAATATTCAAGGGAGCCCGATGTGCGTGGACCTGAGATGAAAACTGATCCAAATTTCAATCCAGGCTATAAACTATCTTTGTGCAAAATTTCATCCAAATCGGTTGGTTTAAGCGTGATTGAGTAACAAACATCTAAACATCCAAACTTTCGCATTTATAATATTAGTAGGATGGTACGGAACCGTTCGTGAGCGAGTCCGACTCGCACTTGGCTGGTTTTTATTTATCGATACTCATGTCTTTTGAGATAGTACATAGCAATGACAAAAGAAACTAAAGGACGTGAAGTATCAACAAAATGAGTGTGTCCAGTATGGGTGACAAACATGGCGGATGTAGTGCTGTCCCGCTATCGATAATACAGCGAACATGTTTATCGATAAAATAGACAGATCTCAGAACATAAAGGTTATAAGTACATTATTTTATATGAGCTAATTGAAAGTGTAGTTTTTTTTCAATTATTGATTGTATCAGGCATTACTTAGCGGAATTCCATGATTTATAAGAGGAAAATAATTCTTTGCTATTCTGCTAAATATCATGGTTATTACGAATGTATTTATTACATGCAGTCAATAACAACAAGCAGTATTAGATTTTCCTCTTGAGCTGCTCCATGCATAACCCTAAATGTGTACCTACTGTAAGATTCAATAACATCTTCTGTATAATTCAAATCTTGCGTGACTTTTGGGACAATGTATTTATTAAGTATTTTATTTTACAATCATGTCTCCTTTTAAACGGCGTGAAATGGAAGTGATATTCATATAAATAATAATAATAAATAAATATCGTGGGACATATCACAACAATTGATCTAGTCCCAAACTAGGCAAAGCCTGTACTATGGGTACTAGACAACGGATAAACATACTTATATAGATAAATACATACTTAAATAGATATTAAACATCCAAGACTCGAGAACAAACATTCGTATTCATCATACAAATATCTGCCCCGACCGGGAATCGAACCCGGGACCTCAAGCTATATGTATATTAACAAATTACAAGTCGACGAGTGAACATGAGAAAATAATGATTTTTATGTACACGACACGATAATCCGTCCACTTTTAAAATAACATGAGATGATAGTAATCCATACTTTATTAGATATGCGGAAGTATGACTTTCGGTACCCTTTCATGCTTAATAGCACAAGAAATAAAAGTTAAATTGGCAGAAGAGTCCTGGGAAAGGTACAGGCAAGTATTATGTATTGAAAATTTAAAAAGCGTAAAGAGAACAGGGTACTCCAGCAAAATGTAGAGAGCAAATGTTTCTTTTACATTGTCTTATATTTTCAGGTCCAATTGCCTCCAACTATTTTTTCTTGGCATATTGGTAACCTTTAAAAATAGCTATATTAGCGAATCAATGAATCTTGTTTAGTTTCAAGGTACCTACTATAAAATTTTACCAATCTTGACAACCCAGACTTTTCAGGTTTTGTAAATTCAAGATACTGGCTCAGAGCTCACTGGTTATAGAACTAGAAAATTCGGTATTGCGAATGACGCATCGCCATTAATTATCGATATTTTCAAGAACAACCCTAACTGCCACTCAAAGGTAACTTTCAGTACAAAAATATCGAAAATAAAGCTAAATCCTATTACAACGTATAACGAATCTTAATATGTGTACACATTACAACATAATGCAAATGCTCAGCTCTCGATAATGCTTAAATTATCCAATATTTCAATAAAAATACATTTACGTACCGGTGCAAGGATAAAATTTGCCGATTTGGGCCTTTTCGTAAGCCACATCCAATAATGCTGCAGCTGGGCATGGTCACCACATTCCACTTATCCGTGTTCTTTCAGCCTTGTGCAGTTTATAATTTTATTTCGAAAGATATTTTAATATTTTGATTTGTTTACATGTGTCGTTGACAGATGATGTACCCACTAAACTGACGGGAACTGACATTTCGTGGCAACAAATATGGCGATTTTGGGCAACATTTGACATTTGATGATTAATGTTCGGTTCTGACTGTTATACTACCATCTCTTTTTTAATAGCCAAATGGTGCTTGGTTAAAATGAGACAGTGCTATTTTGGAGAAGTTTACGTCTAAACAGATAAATACACCCTGTCCATTAGTTTCTTTTGTCATTGGTACATAGCCATCTTAATTACGTCTACCCTGCTAGCATAACTTGACTCTCGACTCATAGACTGTCCGTCACTTTCTGATTAACGCTGTCAAAAAGTGACAGATAGTCTATCAGGCGTGCGAGTAGAGTAAAGAGTCAAGTTATGCTGCTGTGTCGTGGTTTTATCGCGACTTCGTCCGCGTGGAACTCGTTTATATCAAAGCTTATAAATATCACTAGCTTTTGCCCGCGGCTTCGCCCGCGTACTAAGAGTAATGTTAACCGTCTACAAAAAAGGTGCATCTCCGTTTCAGTCTTTTATATATTTAGAATATATCGAACATAGACTCTACATATCGAATCTACATATCGACTCTACATATCGACTCTACATATCGACTCTACATATCGACTCTACATATCGGCTCTACATATCTGGACCCCCATATAAAATTTCACCTCCTCTTTTAAGGGGTTGGGTGCAGATTTCCAAAAAAAAAATGATGCACGATTTTTTTGTTAGTCACAAATAGTCCGCATACCAATTTTTACCTTTCTACCTTGAAAATTGCGGAATGCTCCATACAAACTTTCACCCCCCATTTTGGGGAAGTGGGGGGTTAGAAAGAGACAAAAAGTAGCCTATGTCACTCTCCATCCCTTCAACTATCTCCACTTAAAAAATCACGTCAATTCGACGCCCCGTTTTGCCGTGAAAGACGGACAAACAAACAAACAAACAAACAAACAAACAAACAAACAAACAAACACATACACTTTCCCATTTATAATATTAGTATGGATTGACACTGACAGTCAAGAAATAAATAAATAAATACAACACATCACAGATAAGACATCCTTTGTCGTCCATTATGACCGGCTAAGGAACCCCGGCACTTAACCGCTGACCGCCAAACCTCGCCGCCTGTTTACAAAATAAAACGGTCCATAAAATTATACGAGTCTTCTTTGAGTCGACCTCGAGGACACGAAAGACGCCGAGACTCGTGTCACTCTATCTATATTATTTAAACGTATGTCTTGATACTCATTATCATCATCATTTTAGAAAGAAAAGAAAGGTTGGACTGGAGCAAAGGGGGGGCCGACACTTATAAAATTTTACCTCGTAGCGGTATCATTATGAGACCTATTTTGAATGATTGTATCGTATAGAACACGTTAAAATAAGCATCTTTTACTTGAACAATTTTTCTTTAAAATCAAAAATGGCTGAAATAAGGCGCTCCAAATATTGAAATTTTTTAACACTTAGATATTTTTTGTCTAAAGTGGTGTCATTGTGAGACCTATTTTGAATGATTGTATCGTATAGAACACG
Organism: Epinotia nisella; assembly: GCA_932294315.1. Lineage (NCBI taxonomy): Eukaryota > Metazoa > Arthropoda > Insecta > Lepidoptera > Tortricidae > Epinotia > Epinotia nisella. Next base: position 2,539,516 of record OW028693.1, read on the forward strand.
TTAAAATAAGCGTCTCTTAACTTGATAATTAACGAGATATTGGCTCCTAAATGGCCACAATTTAATGGACTTTAAAAAAATAACGATGCGGTTGGTATCATTATGACACCTATTTTTTATGATGTTATGGTATACAAGACGCTAAAATAAGCATGTTTAAAATAACGATGCGGTTGGTATCATTATGACACCTATTTTTTATGATGTTATGGTATACAAGACGCTAAAATAAGCATGTTTTGTATATGTCTTTTGTTTTGAAAAAACCGAAATTGACTGAGTAATTTACTCTAAGGCAGGTCGATGTAGGTACTTTTAAATAGTACTTATCTAACGTGAATCTAATCTTAATTTTACTTAAAATAATAATAACAGAAGTTAGTGTTTTGTTCTGTAAAATGTAATATTTTAATTATTCCGGCGTCTGACGGATATAATGTTTATAATATTAAGTGTATTTTTGTTAGATAAATCATTTTAATTTTAATAAAAAAAAACTCGTAGTCGTGTAAAGACAAGCCGTAGTGCAATACCCATTTTTACAGAAAATATAATTAAGATTGAATATAAAAGCAATTGCATTTACATCCTTCTGGCACTTTGTCAGTAAGTGACGTCATCACATCATCAGTGACGTCACCACGTGCAAAGTATCCCAAAATTATATTTGGTGGATTGAACTCGCCCGCGCTTAATCAATTCGATAATTAAGGTTGCATTTTAATTTAATTACTCCGGGAAAGTGTTAAGCCGTAATGATTTGATTATAATATGAATATTGGGTTGAATGAAGAGCCTGGACCCACTGTCCACACTGTTAACATGTCATTGGTGGTCATCATCATCATCATCATCATATCAGCCGAAAGACGTCCACTGCTGGACATAGGCCTCCCCCAGAGAGTTCCAAATTGACCGGTCCTGCGCCACCCGCATCCAGCGGACTCCCGCGACCTTGCACATTGCACGTAGAACCGATGGCCGTTGGGGCGGAAAGGTTCTCGAGTGGCGACCACGTACCGGAAGGCGCGGCGTGGGTAGGCCCCCCACAAGGTGGACTGATGACCTGGTAAAGGTCATTGGTGGTCAAAATGTTGAATCTAGTGAGTTCCACTTGCGTTTAGACTCTAATTTTAATAGTTGAATTTTAATTTGATAACTTGATACTTGTGGCTCTATGAGCTGACGAAATAACAAGCCTGTTTTTTTTTTAATACTTTAAAAAAAAACGGAATTGAGAAATAGTGCTATATAATTATAGAAGCTGGATATCCAGATATCCGGAAATACGTTTCTTTGGCCCAAGGTAAAACGGAGAACTTCGTTCGCTTCGCTCACTCGTTCAATCCTGACACTATACTAGGAGACGTTTATTTTTCTAGTTCTGACATTTTATTATATTTTGCCATTATTACCTAAGATTAATATTGTTTTAAATTGCTAACTATTTCTGTCTGTTTTTGTTAATTATTATTGTTAGAAATTATTGTAACAAATTTATTGAATGTACCTGACGAGCTTTCTGTGAATTCATTTTATTTATATACAAAGAAAATTTGTAAAATATAATGTCAATTTTCAATAAGCGATAAATGAATTAATCAATTAATTTGTTTAGGCCAGATACGCACCACTGATGCATGTAATGTTAGCCATTTTTTAGGGTTCCGGTACCTCAAAAGGAAAAAACGGAACCCTTATAGGATCACTCGGTTGTCTGTCTGTCCGTCTGTCACAGCCGATTTGCTCCGAAACTACTGGACCGATTGAGTTGAAATTTGGTACACATATGTAAATTGGTGACCCAAAGATGGACGCGTAAAGTTAATTAATGAATTCTGAACAAGGGGGCCACGTTTGGGGATAAAGTGGAAAATTTTAAAAAGTTTCGCATACTGTATTGTGTGACATATCGAATGAAAGGGGTTGTTGTAAGCATGTCAGATTTTTTTTTTATTATTTTAGCTAAAACAGATTTGAAGTAATTTAGGAAAAAAGACGAAAATTGACCATTCCCCCTTATCTCCGAAACTACTAGGATTAAAATTCTGAAAAAAATATGGAAAATAGTTCCTTGCCTAAAGATTACAGGAAAACCTATAAGAAGTTTGAGTATTCAAAAACACTTATGAAATTTAGATTATATACGGAACCCTCACCACGCGAGTTGAACTCGCACTTGTCCGGTTTTATCTTAAATGGGCCGTCTACGGTCGGCAACAACCGCCAGGCTTCCACAAGTGACTATATTAATTATTTATTTATTATTGGGTACCAACTTCAATGCAAGAAAGTTGTCAAGAAGTTTTTAAAGGGTTGGTAACACTCGTGCGTGACCCTGAAGTTGTAGGACTTGCAGGCGTCTATATGCTACTGTAACTCTACTTAATGTCACGCAGGCCATTAGACTTGTCCACCAAAGTGGTATTAAAAAAACTTCACTGCATAAGATAAAGCCAAGTAAAAAGTAAATACCGGCCAAGTGCGTGTCGGGCCACGCAAAACGAAGGGTTCCGTGCCTATTAAAAAAAAGGTCGTATCGTCACAGAAATTTTACGGCACTTACGTCCTTTTCTTTGAGGAAGGCAGTTTTTCAGCAATATCTCGAAAACCTCTGAACCGATCTTGTTCAAAACAATTTTCGGTGAATGAAATGAATAAGCCGTCTATGAATTTTTCCATATTTTTCAAATACACCGTTCAAAAATTAGAGGGGGGGGACAGAATTTTAGTGACTTTCGGGGCGATTATCTCCGACTCTATTCATTTAATCAAAAAAATGGTAAGAAAACTTATATTTATTTTGAAAGGCCTATCGATTGATGTGCCACACGGGGGGTCACAATGAAATATTTTTTTTTGACTTTTAGTTTTATGTATGGAGTGCACCACTAAAAATTTTTTTTGTCATTTTAATTACAAAACTATGTAGCGGCTAACAAAATACACCTATCCTCAAAATTTTATTCAAATACACCTTATAGTTTTCGAGTATAATGCCTGTGACATACAGACAGACGGACAGACGGACATGACGAAACTATAAGGGTTCCGTTTTTGCCATTTTGGCTACGGAACCCTAAAAATTGCATAACACGTATTTACTCATTTATCGTTATAAATACTCCTGTGAAGTTTCGAATAAAATAGTCGATCTAATCTTGTTTCCCCATACAAAATTCTTTATTAGTGCACCCCCAGACCTTATAAGGAACCTACCTGCCAAATTCGGAATGTCTAGAACCAGTGGTTTGGGCTGTGCGTTGATATTTCGTGCGCGCAGCCGGCGTTCGGAACGGGATAATGAGTCACACTTTTTCGTATGTGCAGCCGGCGTTCATCGATTTATAAGACGTTATCACGTCAAAAGATATTATAAGAGGTATCTACCCATAAAATTTGATAACAAAATATCTCCATGAAATCTTCCCTGAGATGGTTTTCGGGGAAATGAAGCCATAAAACTGTTTACATCCGGAATATTGGACGAGCTCAATTCTTATTGCTTTTAGTGTTTCGCGAACGGGCGAAGTTGGTGTTATGTTTCCGGGAATAACACGTACGGTGCGGTATCCCAGTATTAGGTCACTCCGTGTTTGGTGAGGCGGAATCCGTATGCGGTATTTTGTACCGAAAGCTTACTGATGTCGCTCAGATGTACTCAATCGTCGGCATACTGGCAGTGTGCTGTGATCTCGACAAGTCTGTCACGCTTCATTCACTTTCGAACCATTCCTCATACAGTCTCGTCGGTATAGGTCAATATAAAGTCATGAACTTTAATTTGGTATCCATTTCCTTAAAATATTGTTCAAACATTCACAATGCAATAAAGTAGAAAACTTTAATTCAATAATAGTGGTGAAGTGTCAAAATAAGACAATTAAATGTCTTATCGAATAGGCCTAAACTTTGAATTGATAACCTCCTTTCGGGAAAATAACAGTTTTCAATCAATATTCTTGTCTGACACTTATACGTCTTTTTAATTAGAAAAACGTAATGGTAGCTTTTGTACCATTACGTTTTTCTAATTAAAAAGACGTATAAGTGTCAGACAAGAATATTGATTGAAAACTGTTATTTTCCCGAAATATAAGTACTATTTCCAACGGCCCGCAACGGATCGGAACGGAAAGAATTTCATGGTCTTTAATCGATACTGAATCATATATGTACTGTTTTTAAGTCTACATTACTAAGATAACAACAGCTTGAGCGCGGGCGTCTTCCGCGACATGTGATCGTAACCGAAAGTATGCTGCGACACGCGATCGGCTCCGTACGCTTGCGATCGGCCCCGTTCACTTGTCCTCGTGTGCGATCGGAACACTTCGGCCGTGACCGGGCGAGCCCATTCAGTGGCCCAAACTATTTGACTGGGTGCGCACACGTTCGCATGCAACCGTACGGTGTCGATCGTGTGCGTCGGCATCCTGTCGGCCGCGATCGGTTGTCGCCACGTCCGTTCGTATTCTTTGCGATCCGATCCGATGCGGGCCGTTGGGTGGAAATAGTACTTTAATGTGCAAACAGCAAATATGACCGGCGAGAAGACAGGGACAAAAAGACGAGTGACAGTTAGTCGGAAGCAATCGGAAATGATCGTTTGAATCGTTCCGCCCGGTTGACGTCACTGAGCGGGCTCCGTCCATACCGTTTCGAACGCACGATAGGACAACTCAAATGTCATTTTCCCATAGGTACTAAAGCTGAAATTTAGATCTACGGACGTGGGTACAACGCGTTACGTGATCAACCTGCTAGACACGTATAAAAGTAAGTTGTCTATGGTATGGCAAACTTTATGACACTCTATTCAAATATTAGCTCTAAATGTCTTCAGTTTACTATACGATATTCCACCTTAGGTGGGTCCTAAATTAAAGTTCGTGACTGTACCTATGACTTGACCTTTCTTTAGTTTTTTTTTTATTTAGTCGAGAGAAGTTTGCCGAGCTCTCGCCCTTCCGACTGTGCCGTCCTGTATTCTGCACTGTATAATTTTAAGGTACTTAATATTATCTTTGAGCAAATGAGTTAAACAAAAACAAATGGAAGATGACAATACACTGTGAATTGTACCAAAACTAAAACAATAGTACATTTCGATGCCAGTGCGGAAAGTATGTCATTACGGCACGAGTACCGAGATATCTTGCCACGAGCAGTAGGCGAGTGGCAAGACTCGGGACGAGTGAAGAATGACATTTCCGCACGTGTATCGAACGATGTTTTTTAATACAGTTGCGAAAAAGTAAGAAAAACAACAAGTAAGAAATTCGAAACTTTTATATTATTCATTCTGTAACATCATTGTAATACAGTTGCAAGAAATGAAGTTTAATACAGTTTAAATACAGTTTAATTCAGTTCTATCTTATTTATTTTTTATTGACATAATAATTAATGGTACAATTTGTACGAGGAAAAGTGAAAAGCACTAGTGCGCGAAAACCAACTTTCCGCACGCTAAACAGCTACGTAAAGTAGCACTTTTTGAGCAACTGTATTAAAAAATAATTTGCTTTTGTATACACATTATTAATTGAATTGGGACGTGATTTACGCGATACTGATTGACGGTAGAGCTGAATGCATGATATTTCGAATCCACAGGCATACCTTAATATATGTCTGCACAATGTAAAACCTTGATATTGAAAATCGATGATATGATACGTGTACCGACGGAATTGTGTGTGTGCGTGTGTGTGTGTGTGTGTGTGGAGCAATCACGCGGTCAGAATGCCTTTGTGTCTGAATTAGTGCCATAAGTACCGCACAGTACGATTATTGTGGCCAATATTACCACGGGGAGAAAGCCAAATTGAATCCCATGAAATCTCATAAAATAATTCGGAAACTCACTCACGCCCTGAGGTGAGGTTAGGGGAACATTATGAGGTGCCCTGTCACATGATTGATTGTAAAATGTATCAGTTTTTGCTTGTCGGACTTTCACGGGATCAACATTGTCGGATAGATTTCTAGACAGTACCTAACACAGTCCAGCGATAGCATGCTTTTGGAATACATCCCTAATTAGGAATGGTTGATTTTTTTTAGAAATGTCTGATTACTTTTGGGTGATAGGAATAACCTTCCTTGGCACCAGAAAAAAGTTTAAAATTTTTCAGCTGCGTCAATTATTTTTGAAAAATATAAACGGTTTCCTCGCTTTTATAGATGTTAAAAGGACCGCATAGCAAAAATACAGACGAACGCCGGTAAATAAGTTTCTGTCAAAAAATTCATTTTTGGTTTATTGCCGACTGTACTTTTCTGTATACCATCATTAACTCATTGAGACGATTCTAACGAGCCCAAACTCAACGGGGTTACGTTGGTTAAATACTGAATTCCCATGGCCACCTCCTGTCTCCATCATCGGATCAGCTCAATGGTACCATAATATTAAATTGTCATCCAAACTATACTAATACCCAAAATTTCAGCTCAATCGGATAACGGCAAGTGACTGAAAAATGGATTGCAAATTTTGACGGACAACTTACATCCATACTAATATTATAAATGGGAAAGTGTATGTGTTTGTTTGTTTGTTTGTCCGTCTTTCACGGCAAAACGGGGCGTCGAATTGACGTGATTTTTTAAGTGGAGATAGTTGAAGGGATCGAGAGTGACATAGGCTACTTTTTGTCTCTTTCTAACCCCCCACTTCCCCAAAATAATGGGGGTGGAAGTTTGTATGGAGCATTCCGCAATTTTCAAGGTAGAAAGCTAAAAATTGGTATGCGGACTATTTGTGACTAACAAAAAAATCATGCATCATTTTTTTTTTGGAAATCTGCACCCAACCCCTTAAAAGAGGGGGTGAAATTTTATATGGGGGTCCAGATATCTAGAGTCGATATGTAAATCCGATATGTAGAGTCGATATGTAGAGTCGATATGTAGAGTCGATATGTAGAGTCGATATGTAGAGTCGATATGTAGTCGATATGTAGAGTCAACACCTGTCTAAGTATACATGGACATCTATCTAAATATGTAGAGTCGATATGTAGTCGATATGTAGAGTTGATATGTAGATTCGATATTTATAGTCGATATGTAGAGTCGATATGTAGAGTCAATATGTAGATTCGATATGTAGAGGTTCGATATGCAGAGTCTATGTAGAGTCGATCTAAATATATAAAAGACTGAAACTGAGATGCACCTTTTTTGTAGACGGTTAACATTACTCTTAGTACGCGGGCGAAGCCGCGGGCAAAAGCTAGTACTTACATACGAACAAGTCAAGTTAATATAAAGCTTGTAAAAATGCCTTGTAATATCCAAGCAAAATCACGGCAATAACAGTACGAAATGACGTTAATTGCTTTATCAGATCCCTACACAGCTCCTCCGCCTCGAGTAGGTACTAAACAAACAATTTGTTTTCAGGAGGGCGCGGGTCTTATCTCGTTCCTAAATTATGTGACTGCCTAGTTACAGGCTTTTAAAAATTATTATTATTATTAAGAACCTTAAGTGTCCCACTGCTGGGCAAAGGCCTCCCTCCTTTTCTTCCACATATCCCTGTCCTGGGCAGCCTCCCACCAGTCTTGATGGAAGTCGTCAAGCTCGTCTCGCCATCTCCTACGTGGTCTACCGCGACGCCGTGTTCTGTTCTGCGGGACCCACTTGGTGGTAATTGTAGCCCATAACGCTTCTGGCATGCGGCAGACGTGCCCGGCCCAGTCCCATTTAAGTTTCGCGGCTGTGTGAGCTACGTCAGCTATCTGAGTTTTGGAACGCAGTATTGAATTTTTAATGCGATCCGTTAATTTCACGCCCAAAATACTGCGTTCCATGGCACTCTGGCGAACCTTGAGGGCAGATTTCTGAACTTTTGTCAAAGACCAAGTTTGTGCTCCGTAAGGATTGGCAGAATGCACATGTCCATGAGTTTGCGTTTTAACGATATCGGAAGGTTTCCCTTCATGTACTTTTAATAATAGTACATTAAATAAGGGACAACATTACGATGAATAAATAAGCAAAAATATTAGAGATGCAACGGATAGTGGTTTGGCCGGATACCGGATACCGAATATCCGGCGGCACAGCCGGCCGGATATCCGTTATCCGGCCGCCGGATATCCGGCCGAAGTAAAATGCCTAAATTTAAGTGTTTAAAAATTAAAATAATTAGTGGAAGATACTAGTGATAAAACTGATTGATACAATACAATACAATACAAATACTCTTTATTGCACACCTCACACAAACAAAGCAGTTACATAGAGAAACAATACAATAATACGAAAACTGATTGATATTGCTTCATTGGCTTGTGATTAAGCTGAACCCGATTAATGGTACCTAACTAATAGAAAAAATAGATCAATAACAGTGTCATTTCATTTATCTTTTTCTTTTCATATGAAGATTAACTCATTAAACTGACTTTAATAATTGATTGCTTTGTAGTTTGTTATTTATTCATCCTTCTTTTACCTACTCTGGTTCTATCATTACCTATGTTCTTCTGTGTTAGTGTGTTAAAATACTATCCGGTATCCGGCCGGATACTACACCACTATTCGGTATCCGGCCGGATAGTAAAAATGAGGCCGGATAGGCCGGATACCGGATAGTGGCCGGATATCCGTTGCATCTCTAAAAAATATAGAATATTAGACGCCTGTGCGGCTTTGACAGCGTATCACAGAGAACACGAGAGAATTTCCGAAAATACTCATCTGATTTTAAAAATTCTCTATCTTTCATTTTGCACACATGCTTTATTTTTAAAAGCTTTTATTTTAAAAGTTGCAATGTATGTATGTATGTATGTTTGTTCGCGTGGAATCTTGCAGGTTAAATTTGACCAACTTCCCGAAGTCCAATCAAGTTGAAATTTTGTACAATTATGTAAGTCGGATGACAATGCAATACTATGGTACCATAAACCTGGTCTGATGATGGAGACGGAAGGTGGCCGTAGGAACTCCTTAATTATACAGGATAAACCCGTCGTGTTTGGGCTCGTTACAATCCTCTCAATGAGCAGTTGATGAGTGTGCAAGAAAAGCACAGTCGGCAAAAAATCCAACACGGCGGAACACCCAAGATGGCGGGTTATTTATTTTTAATGCACTCCTACAATATGGGTATCAAATGAAAGGGCTTGCTGAGAATAACTCGAAAATTAAAGTGACGTCACTCTTAATCCAATATGGCGGACAATATACAGAGAAACCTGTCCAGCGATGATTAAAAAGTAAAAAATAAATGAAAACAAAAAAAACTTTTTTTAAAACAAGCTTTTATTTAAATGCGCTAAAAATAATAAAATAAACTTTTCCTTTAAATTTTTTTTATTATGTAACTCCGCATGGGTTCTTTTTAAACGCGGGTGAAACCGCGCTGGCAGCTTTTTGAAGGTAACCTACACCTAGTAAGGAACTATGTTACAAAACACTATGTTCCCTAGGCATTATTGTATTTCGCACTAAGTAGTCAGTAAAATTGGTCAAGCAATTCTCGATCAAATTTTACTTTGGAAACACGAGAACTACTTACGTAAATTCCAGTCCTAATGCGTGTTTTTCTGTGGATAATGAGTGAAAGAAAATGACCAAGTGTACAAACTCAATGTGCTAAAGCCAAGTTTCAGAATTGTAGCTTTAAAACTATGCACATGTTCCTATGTGTGTGATATATATAAAGTGTGATAGATAGCTAGGAATAGAGAGATACCACAATGGTGACATACAAGCATACATACCTACTTTAAACCTGGTGGCACGAGAACGTCGTGGCTTATGGAAGCTTGCGATAAATATGGAATAAGGAAGTTTTCCATACTAATTGAGCTTCGTAAGTTTGTATGTATTGGGTAAAGCTCAGAACCACTTATCTGATTTCATTAATCAATCACTCTCGCAGACATCCAAGACACAGGCTCAGCCTAGATAAGATAAGATAAGATAATATTTCTTTATTGTCAGAACTGTGTACATTTAGTTGTTGTGGGTAAAATAAAGTCCAACAGCTTGCCCATTTCGGACGTACAATAATAAACTTAAAGCTAGTCAAAATACTAAATTTACTTTTTGCTGCTTGAAATCTATCTTGCAGCCCTGGAGCCGTAGCATGGTTGGCCTTATCACGCGACAAGTGACAAGGTAGGGGCGTCGTCTCGTTCTATCGAACGGTGTCAGCCAGTGACGCACGCTCTATCCTATCAGCTATCGCGTGACAAGGCCAACCATGCTACGGGGCCTGGGCTCCATGGAAGACCAGCGCTATGGCATTACTTAATGTCAGAGCATTATGCTGAGTGGTGTCCACTTGCGGCCACTATAGCAGCACCCCACCGTCTTCTTTTTTTTTTCTGTTATTCTAGTTTAAGTTTAATAGTCAAGTTTCTTTTGTATATTGTATTTTCTTATTATGTTGTGGTGTTATTTTGGCTGGCAATAAATAAATAAATAAATAAATAAATTAATAATTTGGAGTCTGATAGGTAAGTCATCAGTATGTGTTATTTTTTGGATTTGTATAAAAATATTTTATCAATATAAGTATAGAACGGATTTATTGACTGGATTTTAAGACTAGGATTTGACGACCTCTGTAGCCTAGTTGGTAGTGACCCTGCCTACGAAGCCGGAGGTCCCGGGTTCGAATCCCGGTAAGGCCGTTTATTTGTGTGATGAGCACGAATATTTGTTCCTGAGTCATGGATGTTTTCTATGTATATAAGTATTTATTTATCTATATAAGTATGTATATCGTCGTCTAGTACCCAAAGTGCAAGCTTTGCTTAGTTTGGGACAAGGTTGATTTGTGTAACATTGTCGCCAATTTTTTTTTTATTTTATTGGATAGGCATCTTACTAATATTATAAATGCGAAAGTTTGGATGTTTTGATGTTTGTTACTCAATCACGCTGAAACGGCTGAACCGATTTGGATGAAATTTTGCACGAAGATAGTTTATAGCCTGGATTAAAATATAGGATAATTTTTTCCCGGGTCTACGCAGATGAAGTGGCGGGCGGAAGCTAGTACGTGCTTTTATAAAACGCGGGCGGCCGATTATCTTAAATGTATTTTTAAGACATTTCGATAATCGGTTCAGAGCTTTTACGTCTGTCATATGACAATCATGTCAAAATAAATTTAGAAAATGATTCAGTGAAAAGTACCTTATTAAGTACATTTATAGAAAGCTACTTTTCACTGAAGGTCAAAAAAAAAAACATGGGACACACGAAATCTGAATATTACGACTATAGAATTTCCTCAGAACTTGTCAATGTTCGCTACCCTGCTGACTGCGCATTAAGCAAATCAGCCAAACCTCCAATCCGGCCGATCAGCCGGAGTTCCGATCAGATACCGCCGGGGACGTTATTAGACGTCGGTAATTGCGGTGACGGCTATTTACGTTCGCAGGTAATGATTAAAGTTGTGTGCGTGGTTACGTGAAATTCAGGGCTCGATTCGTAATTTTCGTAAGGGCTGTTAAGTAGGCTAATGAATAGAAATAGAAAAAAAAACAAAAGATTATACAACTGAATTGAGAACTGAATGTCCTCCTTTTTTGAAGTCAGTTTATAAAAAAAAACCTCACAAATTGAAATCCAACATTGACTATTTTAAAATGCGTAAATTTGTAAGCCTCTTGCTGCCCAAATTGTATAAAATTCCAAATCACATTACCGAACTTACTGACTCTAAATTCAAATCTGTCGTAAAACGGACACTTATTTCAAAAGCATATTATAAGATAAACGATTACATCATGGATAGGGATATTTGGCAGCGATAAAATCCTGCACTAGAAATCTATCGCAAAATAAATAGGCTTACTACTGTAGCAATGTAATTTTAAAATTTTATAATACTCTGATACTGAAATGATATATTGTATACTGTTTTGAAAAAATGACACCTCGCCGAGTTTTTTACGCCGGTTCTTCTCGAGGCAGAGGTTTTCTTTCCGAACCGGTGGTAGTTTATTGACATTCATAGGTGCATGTAATATGCCTAAATTGAAGAATAAATCACTTCGACTTTGAATGGTTCTCCTCTTCAATGGAATGTATACCATCCTAAATTGGAATAGAATGGTATTTTTGTTACGTTCAACTTTAAAACAAAACAATACTCTGTTTCCTATAAAAGTTGATATTATTGCCAAATTTTCTTGTACGGCCAGAGGTTATGATCACTCACACAAAATTAAAAAATGTCATTGATTCTGATGTAAAACACTTTAACTAGTCGCTCTATGAGCTTTAGAGCTGGTGAACTTCGAAAAATTAAATAGTCAAAAAAATTAAGTATAATTATTGAATTTGCCCAAAAACTTTCACAAGAATTATTTGAGTAGGTAATGCGAACTGTAGAGGAAAACAGCCGGACAGCGGGACATCTAGAAATCCGGACACACGATAGAATGTTGGCTCAAGCTGAAACGCAGAAATTCGTTCGCTTCGCTCGCTCATTCAATAATATGATTATGACTGAAATTAGCAAACTGATGCCACGTACAGTAAGGGAAATGTATTCACGTACCACCGTAGAACCCTGTCGCAGTTGACAGGCCGCCGTCACTCAAATTCGAGTGGTATGTCACCTTATTGCGATAGGGTTCTACGGTGGTACGTTATTACATTTCCCTTACTGTACCTACTTTAAAAAAATTACAATTCATTCATCTAGAACGATGAATGAATTGTAAATTTTTTTAAAGTCTTCTAGTTAGCATTCAAGCTCTTCTCGTAACCAACTTTCCCCTTTCAAAACATTTTCAAGGTGTTTAAATCTAAAATTAATTACGCGAACCGCCCAAACACCTGAATAAATAATTACAGCAGGCAACCGGGTAATCGAAGCCACTATTCAAATCCCCGCTTATGAATGGGGAGGGTAAGACGAGGGTAAGAGGGGTAAGTGAAGGGGGGGATGAATTAATGCTTAGCTGTTAGACGCACCTGCCGCAGGTAGACTGTAAGATGTGTCTCATCTCAGTTGATACAATGTCACAAGGGTCAGTATAGTGATAAAAAACCGGACAAGTGCGAGTTCAACTCGCGTGGTGAGGGTTCCGTACAATTGTGAGAATTTTCCCGTTACTTTGAATACTCAAACTTCTTATAGGTTTTCCTGTAATCTTTAGGCAAGGAACTATTTTCTATATTTTTTTCAGAATTTTAAGCCCAGCAGTTTCGGAGTGAAGGGGGGGGGGGGGGGGGGGGGATGGTCAATTTTCGTATTTTTTCCTGAATTACTTCGAATCTATTTTTGCTAAAATTATAAAAAAAAATATCTGAAATGCTTACAACAACCCATTTGATATGTCACACAATACAGTTTGCGAAACTAGTTTTTTTAACTTTCCAGTTTACCCCCCAAAAGTGGCCCCCTTGTTCAGAATTCATTAATTTACTTTACGCGTCCATCTTTGGGTCACCAATTTACATATGTTTACCAAATTTCAACTCAATCGGTCCAGTAGTTTCGGAGCAAATCGGCTGTGACAGACGGACAGACAGACGCATAAGTCTTGTAGCACTAATAACTCCCACCAACCCCGCGCCATATTGTCAGTTTCGACCAAGTGCGCGATCTATACGTGCGTCAAACAACCAACAAATTAAATTTCATTTTGCGTTATAAAAATGACTTATTGCTGTGTGAAGTGGTGTGGAAAAACTCCCGAACGTCTAATTACAAAACCGACGGAATAACATTTCACAGGTAAGTTAAATTTATCATATAAATGTAAATTTCATTCTGTCACGCGGAGTTCATTTTACGCTGGTCCATAAAAAGTAGTGAAGTATGCATGTCCCTTTTCATCAAATGGAAATGCCAATATACTGTTCCTTTCTGACGAAAGCACATGACGATCTAGTGATGGGCTAGTGACGCTTTCGAATTTTACCGATTCAGATTCATTTAAGGAAACAATACATTAATTCATCCGGGCTTTCGTTTACTATTTTAATACGAAAATTCACTAAAGATTATATTTATATCCTTGTCATTTTATTGTCAAAATTCTTTTGTTAAAAAGTCTCATAAAATAGATAGTATTATATAATAATATAACACCAATATTATTATATAATACTATCTATAAAACATGATAATAATATAACAGTGACGGCTGTTCAAAAAATTTAAACCCTGTTAAAGGATACCTACGCCATGTAAAATAATTTACTAACAATTAATTGCGGCAACGCTAAAAACCGTTAACGACCAACGCGTCCCATCACTACGCTTCTGGCGCCATGATGTGACAAAGCGCGCTAATTTCGAAACAGCCAATCGCAGCGCCGTTACCGTCCCCCCGCAACCCGCAGCTGTGGTGACCTTTGAATCGAACTAAATCACTTATAGGCTTTATCTATTGGAGGTTATCTGTGGTGATACCCCACTCGACCTATTCAGTGATACCCCACTCAACAAATTTCGTTAACTTTTTTTTTTTCAATTTTGGTGTCTGGTTGTCGCCATATTGAATTTTGATTACTGTCATGTCTTTAGTGACACACGCAAGAGTGAGATGGTTCGATTGACGTAAGAATTATCAAAATTGGTTCACGCGTTTGGTCTCTGGAGTGCCAAATAGGAACAAACATACGTACATACATATATAGGCTGATAAACACATAACCCTCCTTTGCGTGGGGAACAGTTGTTCAGTATGATAATCTTATTCGCTTTTGGTCTTCTTGCTCGACGACCACTATTCCACCCTGTAAAGGTAAATAAATGTCGCGTTACACCCGCGTAAAGTCATCTCTGGCTATCTGTATGTTTGAATCCCATCTCAGGTATAAAGTGTGAGAGCTAAAGAACCTAAGAGCTCACGAACGACGCTCCAGTTAGCCAGAACTCTTCTCTTTTTCCAGTCGCCGTGGTCGAAATCGGCCAGGATGATGATGATGATGATGATGATAAAGTGTGCGAAGCTAACAAGTGAATAATGACCGTTCTTACTCTATTAGACTTAACAAGCTGCCGTGCTGCGGCTTAGTGTCTCACGGCGGTCGGTGGTATTTGCATGCATTTGCGTAAATATTGACTGGGTAGGGGGCACTTTAGTTTGAGTAAACTTAGCTTTGATTTATCAACATTGGCATCAATGGGATAGTTGCGTCATGTTAAAATTGATAACGTAATGAACTGACAACTTGTATGGAAAAAATGACATATTTGGAAATAATTTATAATAGCTAATTATTGTAATGTAACGGATATATTATCAATTAAATTGTTACCTAGAGGCAAAATCCAACAAAAAACAGACATCAAAAAAATCAATATTTAATTAGCTCCTAAAAACTCCGGATAAATATTAATATTTTTTTTATCTTTATTTAGGTTCATTTACATTTGCTTTAAAATATTCAATATAAATAAAATAAAAAAGACAATGAATGTTTAATTTAAATCTATATAATTACTTCCGGGTGGAAAGTTTGTTGGATTCTTGAATAAAGCATCTTAGAATAATGTTTTAAAATGAAATAAACAAGAAAAACGCTATTATAAATTAATGTTTTTCGAAACCGTATTTTGCCTCGGCTAGTGTTGTTAAATGGATAGTAAACCATCAGTTTATTGTAATAAAGTATAAATTACAAGTTATAATTAAACTAATAATATTTTTTTTATTGTCCAAGAGTAAAGCTAGCAATAGAATCCTTACACTTTTATAGAAACAAAATGGTACAACAACTATGGATCTAAACGCAATATTCCAAGACCGATTTTACTCGATTTTCCATACAAAGATTAGTACCTACGGTCGCCGCCAAAAATACAAAAAATAAATAAAAATAAATAAATATCGTGGGACAATTCACACCAATTGATCTAGTCCCAAACTAGGCAAAGCTTGTACTATGGATACTAGACAACGGATAAACATACTTATATAGATAAATACATACTTAAATAGATATTAAACATCCAAGACTCGAGAACAAACATTCGTATTCATCATACAAATATCTGCCCCGACCGGGAATCGAACCCGGGACCTCAAGCTTCATAGTCAGGTCATACGTTCACACTATTCGCCTTATTGCAATGGAATAAGGTGCAAAAGTGTAAACGTATTTTTGGCGTCGACTGTACAAATAGCAAACTGTGACGTCATACTTTTATGTCAATTAGTATATGAAGCGTTTCTCAATTTTTTGGATATTTATGTATTTTAATTGTAGTTGCTCCCATACAAACATTTGTTCCTCTCCAAAAACTGGCTCGAATGGCATCGTAAAAAAATCTTAGGTTACAATACAAGCCTATTATTTAAATACCTTTTAACCGTCATGCCGTCCAGGCCCCGTAGCATGGTTGGCCTTGTCACGCGATAAACGATAGGATAGAGCGTGCGTCACTGGCTGACACCGTTCGATAGAACGAGACGACGCTCTTATCTTGTCACTTGTCGCGTGATAAGGCCAACCATGCTACTGCTCCTGCATTCGTGCCGCCCCGCTTCCACGCATGGCTCTCTACTCTACTCGCGCGCGTGATTTATTTATTTATTTATTGACAAATACGTTTATATGACATTACAGTAATAACCAATGCGTCACGAAACTAAAACAAGAAATAATACAATTTAAACGACGAAACGGCGTGGCCCCGTTGCATCGTCATTTCAGGTGTAGGATTCGGCACATTGCCCCAGAACTGTCGAAACACGACACCCTTCGGCCAGAAGTCAGCACATGCGATGGTCTCCTGCAGCGGCCGCGGCACGCGCACCACGAACGAGCTGAAGTGCACATAGTGGCGCGAACGCAGCTGGAACACCCTCAGCGCGAAGCCGGTCTTCTGACGAACGTACTCCACCACATCATCAGCCGTGGCGGTGTGATGCAGGCGCGATACATATAGCGCCTTGCTCGGTGTGGCAACCCGCAGACCGGAACCAACCAGTTCTGCAGTACCACACTGACTCTAGCGCGGCTTGCGCTTCCTCGACACCGTTGTAAAACCCTCCTAGATAGACTATCTGTCACTTTTTGACAGCATTAATCAGAAAATGATGGACAGTCTATCTCGCGCGCGAGTAGAGTCGAGAGTCAAGTTATGCTAGCAGGGCAGTAATACTAATTTAAATGCAGGCGCGCAGTAATGACTGTTGACAACTTACTGATATCGCACGAAATGCGAAAGGGGCCTGCCGAATAATTGATTTATAAAGCAATTTATTGCAGTTGCAAATATTAAGTACAGTCACGAACAACAATCTGTCGTTATAAATTTTCTGCCGTCGCCTCTGACTCGATTGCCACAGCTCGCCCTGATTGCAAAATGCTCAAGCGAGGCGACTATAATTCTGCGACTACCCTCATTAATCGTGCGATTGGGCCGTCGCAGCGGGTTTGAATTTGCGTAAATCGTGCTGCCTTGAAAACTCATAAATCTCTCATGCCTATGCGTTGTGAAGTAACTGAAAGCGTGGAGATTATATTAGTACCTATCCACTGAAATTTCACTCTCTCTGGCCTACCACTTCTAAAAGGTGGCTTTGGCTAGGTGAGGTAAGGTTGCCAGAGCTCCCAAGGTTGCACTGTGTTGAGAGAAGTACCGTCAGTACCCCCTCGAGGGTGCCCGCCTTGTCGGGGCGGGGGGGCTTAGTAACCGGGGACTGGTCACCCACGGCGAAGCTAAGGGGCACCCAGGGCCGGCCTGTGTGGGGCCTACTGGCTGGCCCGAGGAGAGCGCTCCTAGCGGGCTTGTGCACTGCCCGCTTAGGATGCGTTGGGCAGGGACCGCAGCAAAAAAGGAGTACCTCCTTATCTTCTGCGGCCGAGGCGGGATCGCAGGGGGAGAGGCGTGTTGGTATAACGGTGCGCCACTCTCCCTACCCCCTGCGAACTTGGCGGGGCCGTTCCGCGGAAGCGGCATTGGTGGGGCCGCAGAGGAAGAGGAATGCCGGTATTACGGTGCGCCGCTTCCCTATCCTCAGCGGCCGAGGCGTGGTCGGTGGCGGAACCACAGACCTGATCCGCCACCGGGTGCTGGAATTTCCCGCACCCATGATCTCCTCGTAGCGGACTCAGGGGGGTCCGCTACTGAACGTGTGGAGATGGAGGAGGCAGGCGCGCCAAAACATCTGGCGTGCCTCTCGTGGAGGGGCTTCGGGCGTCCGCGAGGGAGCCGCTTGTGGGCGGCTGCCGCCGGCGGGGTCGCGGATGTGTGCGCAAGCGTTCCCGTGACCTCGGCAGCGAGGCGGCAAGTGGGGGGGGGGGTTTTAGTGGGTATACCGTGAGTCTCATCAGCTTATACGGGAGTCCCACATAACCACTCGGGTCACCCCCTGCACCCGGGTGGTATGCGTACCGCATTTTCCCCCCT
This sequence comes from Epinotia nisella, assembly GCA_932294315.1. Classification (NCBI taxonomy): domain Eukaryota; kingdom Metazoa; phylum Arthropoda; class Insecta; order Lepidoptera; family Tortricidae; genus Epinotia; species Epinotia nisella. The sequence goes on from OW028693.1 coordinate 2,557,877, forward strand.
AAACAAAAAAAAGGTACCGTCTCTAGCTGTCAAGTTGCCGGTCAATGCGTGTGTTTTGTACGTAGGTATGTATGTGTTTCCCACTGCAGAAACGCGTGTTACGCGTCATTCATCATCGCTCCCGTTCTTATTATGTTTATTATGCTAATAACACCTCATTACATTCGATACAACGTATGTCGCCTAACTTACACACCAGGATAATACCTTTTGGGAACAAGCAGTAACCAGAGTTAGAACCGTTCGAGCGAGGAAGTTTATGCAATTTTGTATCCTGTTTTTATAGGGGTAAGTTTCAAAATGGATGTAGTTTTAAACGGGTTAGTTCCGCATTGACAAGGGGTCTATTATTGCTAGATGTATTTCATTTTTGTGGCAATTTTGTGGTGTAATAAATACACTTCCTACTAATTATACGAATAAAGGGTCAGAACGACATTTCTTTAGTCCCGCGAAGGCACGGGCGAATGACCATTAAGTATGTGTTTTTTTGCAGGAAAAACCAAAACAATAAAATATAAGCTTTTATGTAGATGCTTTGTACGAACAGATTTAGGGTGGGTTGCACCAAACCGTCTGCTTCGTTAAAATCTGAATGTATGGGAAGTATGACAAGTTTCTATTTATTTATTGATAAAAACGTTTACATGACAGTGTACACATTACATTGTAACCAATGCGTCACGAAATTTAGACTAACAATTTAAATTCTATGGAATGACATACCATATTTAACGTCGATCAATGGCGGATCCAGTGGATCGATCACGTGACATTTCTTACGCGCGTTAGGTAGATTTAACTGTAATTTTAGGGTTCCGTGCCTCAAATGGAAAAAAAACGGAACCTGGAAAATTAAAAAAAAAAGTTTTGCAAACTGTATCGTGTAACATATCAAAGGAAAGGAGTTGTTGTGAGCATCTCAGTTTTTTTTTATAATTTTAGCAAAAACGGATTTGAAGTAATTTAGGAAAAAAGACGAAAATTTACCATTTTGTATCTGTGTCAAAGCAGTTTAGTAAAAAAAAACATGCCGCTACATTGAACAATCTCTTCGCCGTGGAATTTGTTATTGATTGTGGATGGATAATCTTTGTTTTACTATTTTCTCGCAGTCGAAGTGAAAAGCAGAGTGTATAACTCGGGTCTAAAAGCCATATTACCCCTCGAAATATTTCGTCCACCTCGTGGTAATATGGCTTATTTTAGCCCCTTGTCATACAATCTACTATTATTGTATAAGTTATACCTAACTCTCCTGTTAACGCTTGTAGCTCGACTGTAAAGTGTTAATTTAAGGAATAAACAAAGTACTGAATTGAAGACAGATAACACTATGTATCTAAAGTAAATTATAAAACGTAGCTGACTAAACAATTGAAACCACCAACACTGTGTTACCTTTTATTACCCTTTCGACATCTGTCCTCAGTTTATTGTCTGCTAATCGTCAACAACTGGCCTGATTCGCGACGCATATAAACGACAGAGCGATCATATAAATAACAGACGGCGAGTGAATGGGTGACGGCAGCGGGACGGTTGACAAATGCGCCCTACATAAATACTTTATACATCCAAACTGACACTGTAACGTCCAAATGAATTACTTCATCTATGGTAATTAGTTTTATACTCATTTTTAGGGTTCCGTAGCCAAAATGGCAAAAACGGAACCCTTATAGTTTCGTCATGTCCGTCTGTCCGTATGTCACAGGCATTTTACTCGAAAACTATAAGGTGTATTTGAATAAAATTTTGAGGATAGGTGTATTTTGTTAGCTGCTACATAGTTTTGTAATTAAAATGACTAAAAAAATTTTTTTAGGGGTGACTCCATACATAAAACTAAAAGTAAAAAAAAAAAAACTTGTAACCCCACGTGTGGCACATCAATCGATAGGCCTTTCAAAATAAATATAAGGTTTCTTAGCAACTTTTTTGATTAAGTGATTAGAGTCGGAGATAATCGCCCCGAATGTCACTAAAATTCTGTCCCCCCCTCTAATTTTTGAACGGTGTATTTTAAAAATATGGAAAAATTCATGGACATAGGGCTTATTAATTTCATTCACCGAAAATTGTTTTGAACAAGATCGGTTCAGAGGTTTTCGAGATATTGCTGAAAAACTACCTTCCTCAAAGAATAGGACGTAAGTGCCGCAAAATTTTTGTGACGATACGACCTTTTTAATAGTCACGGAAAACCCTTCGTTTTGCGTGGTCCGACACGCACTTGGCCGGTTTTTTAAAGATTACACGGGTCTTACTCTAATGCGATATTTATCAATCAATCAATTCGTTTATCAATATGGATCATTATTGTTAGTAAATACTTGGCTTAATATTAGTAATTACAAAATTAATTTAAACTCAGTCATTTAATTAGTTGTCTGAGACCACGGCCGGCGCAACACAAGTCGAAACGTCAGGTATATGTAGTTATTATTTTTATTTTATTGTATAATTTACTTTAAAAACAAAGTTTTAACCGACTTCAAATCAATAGCCCAGTTGCTTCTAGTTTACCTATAAAATTTGAAGAGTTCCCTCGATTTCGCCAGGATCCCATCATCAGAACTAGATTTATATGACAACGGGACCAATCTGAAAGTATAAGCTTTCACACAAAGAATGAATTTTTCAAATCGGTTCATAAATTACCCAGTTATCGCGTAACACACACAAAAAAAACACAGTCGAATTGAGAACCTCGTCCTTTTTGAAGTCGCTTAAGAAGTGCCGTAAATCCTAGGATTAACCGGTAAAACCTAAGTTTAACCGACAACATTTGGTAAAAGTCCGAATTGCTTTGTAATCATCGTTCATATGACAAGAAGTGTAAGAAGTATGGTGATCAGAACACATGTCGTAGCACAACCCCGTTCCCCCCAACAAACTCTTCATGTCACAACCGCGCTGTGTCACAACCACACCGTGTGACAACTTTGCCGTACTATGAGGATGCTCGTCCTTATTTATAATTTTAATATTGATATACCTAATCATTTTGACATGACGAATACCTACTTTTTAGGGTTCCGTAGCCAAAATGGCAAAAACGGAACCCTTATAGTTTCGTCATGTCCGTCTGTCCGTCTGTCCGTCTGTCCGTCTGTCCGTCTGTCCGTCTGTCCGTCTGTCCGTATGTCACAGGCATTTTACTCGAAAACTATAAGGTGTATTTGAATAAAATTTTGAGGATAGGTGTATTTTGTTAGCCGCTACATAGTTTTGTAATTAAAATGACAAAAAAAAATTTTTTTAGGGGTGCACTCCATACATAAAACTAAAAGTCAAAAATTTTTTTTTCATTGTGACCCCCCGTGTGGCACATCAATCGATAGGCCTTTCAAAATAAATATAAGGTTTCTTAGCATTTTTTTTGATTAAGTGAATAGGGTCGGAGATAATCGCCCCGAAAGTCACTAAAATTCTGTCCCCCCCCCTCAAATTTTTGAACGGTGTATTTTAAAAATATGGAAAAATTCATGGACATAGGGCTTATTAATTTCATTCACCGAAAATTGTTTTGAACAAGATCGGTTCAGAGGTTTTCGAGATATTGCTGAAAAACTGCCTTCCTCAAACAAAAGGACGTAAGTGCCGTAAAATTTCTGTGACGATACGACCTTTTTAATAGGCACGGAACCCTTCGTTTTGCGTGGTCCGACACGCACTTGGCCGGTTTTTTTATATTGTTATTAATTGATTTAAATGTAATTTTGAGCTATATTTTTATTTTTGACGAATGATTGACTTGTTAAATTATAATTAATTGAAGTGTACTTTACTAACACAATAGTTTTATGTTTTTGTAATAAATACTAAGGCCCTGGTCTCCTATAAATCACGCCGTACGCTGCGTCACAATGCTTACTATGGAGATGTACTGATGTGGCCGACGATAACAACAGTACATCTCCATAGTAGGCATTGTGACGCAGCGTACGGCGTGATTTATAGGAGACCAGGACCTTACACTTCTAGTCCAGGCAATGAACTGACAACTTGTATGGAAAAAATGACATATTTGGAAATAATTTATAATAGCTAATTTTTTTAATGTAACGGATATATTATCAATTAAATAGTTACCTAGAGGCAAAATCCAACAAAAAATCAGACATCAAAAAAATCAATATTAATTAGCTCTTAAAAAGTCCGGATAAATATTAATATTTTTTTTTATCTTTATTTAGGTTCATTTACATTTGCTTTAAAATATTCAATATAAATAAAATAAAAAAGACAATGAATGTTTAATTTAAATCTACATAATTACTTCCGGGTGGAAAGTTTGTTGGATTCTTGAATAAAGCATCTTAGAATAATGTTTTAGAATGAAATAAACAAAAAAAACGCTATTATAAATTAATGTTGTTCGAAACCGTATTTTGCCTGGAGTATTCTATGGGCAAAGCCTGAAATAAAAATTTGAATTTGAATTGTCAGTATATCAGGACGGCAGTATGCCATTTTGTGCGCACTAACCGTTCTTGTGATAGTACCCGGTGCCGGACGAGGACCCGGAGCCGGACGAGCCCGGCGGGCCGTCGTCCTCCACCGGGAGCGCGCCCTCCATGCTCAGGCCCTCATCACGCGTGGCACAACCTCGTGGCACAACCTCGTGGCACAACACTTGAGCACGGCACTTCACTGCACTACACTATCTGGAACAAGGGAGATGTTTGTGTAAACTTGTGATATTCTATTTCGTTTTTAGGGTTCCGTAGCCAAAATGGCAAAAACGGAACCCTTATAGTTTCGTCATGTCCGTCTGTCCGTCTGTCCGTCTGTCCGTCTGTCCGTCTGTCCGTCTGTCCGTATGTCACAGGCATTTTACTCGAAAACTATAAGCTGTATTTGAATAAAATTTTGAGGATAGGTGTATTTTGTTAGCCGCTACAAAGTTTTGTAATTAAAATTACTAAAAAAATTTTTTTTAGGGGTGTACTCCATACATAAAACTAAAAGTAATTTTTTTTTTCATTGTGGGCCCACGTGTGGTACATGAATCGATAGGCCTTTCAAAATGAATATAAGGTTTCTCAGCAATTTTTTTGATTAAGTGAATACAGTCAGAGATAATCGCCCCGAAAGTCACTAAAATTCTGTCCCCCCCTCTAATTTTTGAACGGTGTATTTTAAAAATATGAAAAAATTATTGGACACAGCGCTTATAAATTTCATTCACCGAAAATTGTTTTGAACAAGATCGGATGAAAGGTTTCCGAGATATTGCTGAAAAACTGCCTTCCTCAAAGAAAAGGACGTAAGTGCCGTAAGATTTCTATGACGATACGACCTTTTTAATAGGCACGGAACCCTTCGTTTTGCGTGGTCCGACACGCACTTGGCCGGTTTTTCAAGTGCCGTAACGACAAGCGTAAAGATGGGCTTCCGACCAGCGCGGCTCCGGCGTCACTAACGCAGCGACAGTGTACTTAAGTATTGTATAGTGTCCATAACTCTTTTTAGGTACATTTCAAACTAAAATAAAATGAAAACTAATTATATCAGATGAAAACCGTTTATTAATTATGAAAACACATGAATAGGGATTTTATTTTTTTAAAATTACGTCATCCATATGTGATCCTTCATTATTTTGGCATTGCCGTAACCTGGAGCGATAATTTTCAGTGACGGCCTGACAAGTGTTCCGAGAAATGTGAACCAAAAGTCCGTTAACTTTTGAATCGGTAGCTGCGTCGGGGAGCGGTGGCGGGAAGGTGAAGGACGCCATGGCACTAAATTCCCATTGGCCGCTCTTGCATTTCGTAACCCCGCCGCCTTACCCCGCCACCGCTCCCCGACGCAGCTACCGATTCAAAAGTTAACGGACTTTTGGTCCACATTTCTCGGAACACTTGTCAGGCCGATCTTAAAGTAGGTTAGATTTGACTTGGCCAACTTCTGACTTGGCGTCTTATTCACAACGATAAGTGATAAAATGACAAACACGCTTTACCCGCATGACACCCTGAATAATAAACCCTATCCCATCAAGATTTATGTTAAGAATATGCCAAATTCTTATTACTACAAAGTCAGCTTGCCAGTAGTAGTGTTTCTTCGGGGTCTCATTCCGTGCGTCCCGTTTAAAATTTTGCGTTATCAATGAGCAGCACATATATTCACATCATCATATCAGCCCAAAGACGTCCACTGCTGGACATAGGACTCCCCCAAAGAGTGCCACAATGACCGGTCCTGCGCCACCCGCATCCAGCGGACTCCAGCGACCTTTACCAGGTCATCAGTCCACCTTGTGGGGAGCCTACCCACGCTGCGCCTTCCGGTACGTGGTCGCCACTCAAAAACCTTTCCGCCCCAACGGCCATCGGTTCTACGTACCATGTGCCCCGCCCACTGCCACTTAAGTTTAGCGATTCGGAGGGCTATATCGGCTACCTTATATTCACATAAGTCACGTAAATAATTATAAATATGTTTTTAATACGGATTGAAATGTAGCATGAATTATGCTATGTGAGAATAATTAAGGACTGATTATATTACCTGAACCTATGTATAAAATATGTGAAATCAAATCTGGCAAGCCTTGTTGATGGGGTCACCAGATAGGACCAGTGCGTATGCGCTGTCATTTGGCGAAGTATCTATTTCCGTCAGGCATCCGTCAGTTGGTGATACATGCCATCTGCTCCTATTTCAGGAATAGTCGGCAATTCATGCGTAATCGTTTGGAATATGTACTTGTAATCTGTCGTAGTCTGTAGTCATGCTAGCGAAGTCACAAATTGTGGATACCTTAGATATCGATAATATCAATATCAATAATTTGATTTTCCATAATAGGGATGTCACGAATGTCAGATTTATCACATGCGCGAATGCGAATGCGAATATTTAGGATGCGAATGTGCGAATGCGAATGCGAATGTCAAAGAAAAGGAAAAAAAAACTTGACAAAAACTCCAAAAACACAAGGCGAACTAATCAAGTAATCACAAACAACCAGCGGGGTACAAATCTTCGAATGCTTCATTTTGGTCAAAATTAATCACGTATCTACCGGTCTGCGCGCATTGCGCATGTGCGGCATGTGCGACTCGACGGTGACGTGTGGCCGGCGTAGCGAACTCAACGCAACATGCACACATTCGCATTCGCAAAAAATTCGCATCGTTTGATGCGAATGCGAATAACGATGCGAATGTTTAAAATGATGCGAACCATTCGCGTATGCGAATGCGAATGCGAATATCCGTAACATCCCTATTCCATAACACAAGAGTCATAAAAGTGAAGTTCACTGAAACATTTTCAGGACAACTCAAATGAAGCTTCTATAAAGCCACGTAGGTTAGATTTGTTTTATAACAATCCTGAAAATTTACAGTTTTTGAGAAAAACTACTAAGCGCAATTGATGATTATGGCAAACGTTGTATTTATGGCAAATACAATTATGGATTGCATTAGTTACACCATAAATTGTGTTGTAGATGAACACAAAACATACCCTTTTTACCGGACTGCCGAAGGAAAGGAGGGTTATGTTTTTCGAGCGTATGTATGTACGTCTTATTCTTTGGCACGCCCTGCAGCCTAAACCGTTTGACGGATTTCGACATATGAGGTGTCGTTGGATTCCTCTCAATCGTGGGAGTGACATAGGCTATAATATTTGCAAAAAAGCAGTTCGGTTTTTTGAAAAATCTTTCAATTCCACTTTTTTGTGTTTTTATTGAACTATAAGCTAAGCATAGACATCGGGTCCGAAACACTACACTGCGCTCCAAAACACGCATAGCTGATGTGGGTGCAAAAACTGCCAGGCTCAAGTGGGACTGGGCCGGCCACATCTGTCGCATGCATCCAGACAGGTGGGCTAATATAGCTACGAAATGGGTGCCACATGACGGGCGCCGCAGACGGGGCCGACCTAGACGGAGATGGCGGGACGACCTGGATCTATTCCTCAACAATTGGGCGGAAGAAGCACCTAGCAGGGACGCATGGAGATCACGGGGAGAGGCCTTTGCCCAGCAGTGGGACACTCAATAGGCTCTTAAAAAAATAAAAATATAAGCATAGACGTCTTGTGCCTTCTCTCAGTTCTTTTACGTTAAGATGCACATAAGACGGAAAGATAACACCCAAGGCAATATGCCTCACACAAAGCACTTTGCTCACAGCAGTGTGTACAAAATATGCTAAATGGATACCGTATGCAGCCCGGGTCAATCTGACACGTACTTTTCACATTTCTATTTATTTATTTATCAGCTTACTTAAACTAAACATTTTTGCATGATATCTTAGGTAAGTAAAGGTAAACATATTAAGAAACTAATCATAATGTTGTTTTACGATACAAGTGTAGGTATTACATTAAGTTAAAGTAAGCTACCTTCCGTACTAGTTAAAACTGTATTATTTACGGTAAGGTGCCCTCCTTCTCCCCATGATCAGCCGTGTAGTTATAGATCGTTGTACATGATAGCAGTTATAATTGTTTACAGTGTATATATATAAGTATTTATCTACAAATATCATTACTATTATAATACTTATTTTAAGGCATTTAGGTTTTTTTATAATTATTGCATAAGTTTCTAGATAGAGACTGTAGTAAAGAGCGAGTATAGTAGTGTGTTGTGTGTGTGTGTGTGTGTGTGTGTGTATGTATGTTTGTGACGAGAATAGATTTTGCTAAACAGTGCGTAGACCAACAATGTGTTATAAGGCAGTGCATGAATGGCAAGAGTAGAACGGACGGGTCATACGACTATGTGCGTACCTACAGTTGGGATATAAGAATAGATGCTGGTTTGATAATAATATTAGAGTTTCGTACTGCGCCCAATCTATGTGTTTCGCGCGCTTGCTCTATAGGTGTACTTTCGTCTATCACGATCCCAAACACAATGTTCGCAGTTTCGACGCGCACCGAGCATAAGCTCTCACTGCGCTGCAGCTTGCTGCGCCGGTCATAAGTCGTGTATAGGGTTAAGGCATATAACATCCCCGTACTATGTGCCTAAATTAACACATTAACGGTAACTTAACGTTACGCCCTGCAACATATGACGCAATAATTGGATACTTTCCTGGGTATAAAATATATATGTCTATTTTTTTTTTTGTCAATTAAATAAAAATCGGCGAAGTGCGAGTCGGACTCGCGCACGAAGGGTTCCGTACCATTATCTATAAAAACGGCAACAAAAATCATGTCTGTTGTATGGGAGCCCCAGTCCGACTCGCACTTGGCCGGTTTTTTAGTATTTGTTGTTATAGCGGCAACAGAAATACATAATCTGTGAAAATTTCAACTCTCTAGCTATCACGGTTCTTGAGATACAGCCTGGTGACAGACAGACGGACGGACGGACGGACGGACGGACGGACAGCGAAGTCTTAGTAAGAGGGTCCCGTTTTCACCCTTTGGGTACGAAAACCTAAAAAAAATACGAACATACATAGCTGGTTAAAGTTCCGCGTGACGTCACATTATGATAAAAAGTGTATCATAATGTGACGTCACGCGGAACTTTAACAGGCTATATCATCATAATTTTTTGTTTAATCGACAAACAATATGTTTTGATTATTAATAAGCCCTATGTCCATGATTTTTTCCATATTTTTAAAATACACCGTTCAAAAATTAGAGGGGGGGGACAGAATTTTAATGACTTTCGGGGCGATTATCTCCGACCCTATTCACTTAATCAAAAAAAATGCTAAGAAACCTTATATTTATTTTGAAAGGCCTATCGATTGATGTGCCACACGGGGGGTCACAATGAAATTTTTTTTTTGACTTTTAGTTTTATGTATGGAGTGCACCCCTAAAAAAAATTTTTTTTGTCATTTTAATTACAAAACTATGTAGCGGCTAACAAAATACACCTATCCTCAAAATTTTATTCAAATACACCTTATAGTTTTCTAGTAAAATGCCTGTGACATACGGACAGACGGACAGACGGACAGACGGACAGACGGACAGACGGACATGACGAAACTATAAGGGTTCCGTTTTTGCCATTTTGACTACGGAACCCTAAAAACGCTATTATAAATTAATGTTTTTCGAAACCGTATTTTGCCTTTAGTACCAAGTCAAATGAAATTTAAATGTCAAAAGTGCATCTCAAATTGAACGGGAGGTCTCAAGAGGTGATGGGAAGTGCGCTTGTGAAAGTCCTTATTCAATTCGCAACTTTCGACGGTGATAATGGATTGAACAAGGCGTACAAGTATTCAAACATTTATTTTCCGAAAAAGTGGTGTATTTTAATATTTACTCTTAATGCATTTATTTTTATTTAACAAACGAGCGAAGCGAACGAAGTTTTCCGGCTCTGCTGGGTCAAATTTCTTTGCTGTCCGGCTGTTTTTCTCTATAGGTCTCATTTCTCAACAGATTCTCGTGAAATTTCGGGAACAGGTGCAATCCATACTAACATTATAAATGCAAGTGTGTCTTTTTTTTTTTATTTATTTATCTAAAGTACAAAACAATTACCAATGTTATATTACTCGCCAAACTGCGATAACAGTTTGTTGGCGAGACCGCGCTCATTTTAACTAGTGTTAAGTACCTACGTTAAAACTATGTTATGTATGCTATGTGAACTACATATAATCTTAAACACTAACTTACACACTAAGCATGACAATGCCTGAACACTTCACCCCTGCACTTAAAGTGCTATACTTTACAATTATTTATGTGTTTAATTATTTTTTTAACTGCAAGTATTTTTTACCTATAAGTATTAATGTAATTTTTCCAAAAATGTCTTTTTTAATCTATTTTTTAATTCAACTTTGCTGCACTTTTTTTCTTCTCTTAACCAATCAGTCTCGTTATATATTTTTGGTATCATAAATATATTAGCTCTTTTGCCATAGTAGTTTTTAGCAGAATTCTGTACATATTTCTTTGCCCTTACATTTTTAGTTTTATATTTATTTTGTGTTAAAACCTTATACTCTTTATTAAAATAGTTTTCTACAGCTATCATATATTGCACTCTCTGGTGTATAGGTAATATTTTACATATCTTGTATAACCTGTCATAATCACCTCTATCTGTCTGTTACCTCTTCACGCTTAAACCTCTGAACCAATTTAGATGAAATTTAGTATAAAGATAGTTTGAGTCGCGGGAAAGAACAAAGGATAGTTTTTATCCCGGAAATCATTTCCAAAGGGGATGAAATGGGGAGTGAAAGTTTGTATGGAACATCTATATAAACTAGTGCGACGCGGACGGAGTCGTGGACAGAAGTTAGTAATTATTATAGTTTTTTTTTTCGATTCAGTTTTTTGTTTTTTTTTAAAGACATAATCACGAGTCATCTACACCTCACAAAACCATTAGTATATTTATTTAAACTTTATACGCTGCCTACGTAGCTGAAGGTCCTGGGTTCTAATCCCGGTAAGAGCAAATAATTGTGTGATGAGCATGAATATTTGTTTCTGAGTCTTGGATGTTTTCTATGTATTTAAGTATTTAAATCTATTATATATATCGTCGTCTAGTACTTATAACACAAGCCTTATTGAGCTTACTATAGGGCTAGTTCGATTTGTGTAAGAATGTCCCCTAATATTTATTTATTACACAAATAGAAAATACTAAAGTTGGACTTAATGCCTATATCGTTTAGATGAAAATACACAAATACATAGAAAACATCCATATTTATGCTCATCACACAAATATTTGCCCTTACCGGGATTCGAACCCAGGACCTTCAGCTTCGTAGGCAGCGTCACTACCCACTAGGCTAACCGGTCGGTGAAACATGAAAGTATAACTTCAATTTTGTACTCCTTTATTAAAATTCATTAATAAAGTAAAATATAACACTATACCTACATATAAAACATAAAACATTGTGCAATTAAAAATACTTAAACAATAGGTAACTTATTAAATAAAAATTATTAACTAAACTAATTATTATTAAAAACGAAAGTGTACTCATTCCATGCTTTATTTACACAACTAACCTTTGAAAATGGGAACTTGCTATCCAACTCACAAAACACTAAACACACATAAACGTTCTTTTTAACTACTGAAAACTCAATTATTATGCACACACTACGTAATTTCAAATTTAATCGCAAATTACTCCACGATTTCATATATATAACGTTCCCTAGCTATAATTATTAATATGCACTGAAACCACTTCTTTTTTGTAACGTATATTTTTTTAACACAATTTTGTTTTATTGTTTGCGAGACGCGTGCGACTCGCGTGCCGATGTTTCGTCCACTATTTTTACAGATGGTGGATTTAGATCGGGAGCTGGTGGTGAAAATGTTTAAGCATCTGTCTTCAATTATAAAGCATTTATCTAATAAAGTTTTATGAAAGAAATAGGACACCGTGACACGACGTTGTGCAATGTCCAGGAAAAACAAAATGGTGAATGTGGAATTTATTACACATTAACACGTTCACGGACACAGCACCATTCTGAAAATTGTGTGATGTGGCACATAATAAATTCATACATTTTTTTGTCCGGCCATGGACGTACTGCCACATCACTGTTTAGGCAAATATTGTGCCGCCGCTGTTTCGTCCAGGTATGTATGTAATTTGTTACAAACTCAAACTCTCCTCTTGTGGCAGCACGGCCACAGCCGTACGTCTACAGACGTATTGTGTCACAGCACGCGTCATTCCCCTCATGTAAAATTGAGGTGGCCCTTTAAGCTCTTGCTGCGGCACTAGGAAAAATTGTAATGTACAACACAACATGTCCGCCTTCATTATAATCCTATAAAAATTTGTCGCCCGTGGACGGAGTGGCAGATTTGTCGCGGTGAAGATCACCGGCCACAGCCGTAGTGCCGTATCACGAGGGTCTGAATTTACGCCTGTGGACGTACTGTCCGTGAACGTGTTAATCTTTCAGAGATCAGTTTTTACTTGCGCGTGGATATTAAAAACGCAACCCACACAATTATTTTTTTGAAAGTTTTCCGTTGTGAGGTAAAACATTTAACCATCCTATTGTGTTCGTCGTTTTGTATAGTAAACCACTGTTAACAAATCATTTAGATTTCCACCCATATTTTTCGAAAACTTTTTTTTCTTACAAATGATAGGATACGTTTTAAAAATTCAGTTCTATTACTATACGGTTAACTATTACGGTTAACGTCGAAATTATGTTTACACTTTTTCACCTTACCTATATTATACGTATCGTTGATGTCGACTTTACAAAACACACATTATTAAAACCAATATAAGCGTAAGTTATGAAACTACAAAGAAGACTTGACCAGATTTCCATAAACTACTAAGCCCTCAGAATCCCCAAGTTTACGAGCGCCCTCAGCACACTAAGCCTGGAATGTTTAAAATGAAAAAGCACTAGCCCAGGAGGCTTGTTTAGTGCGGCCCATAAAAAGCTGGGGCTCGCAGCTGCGGCCCGCGGGCCATCCACCCTGCACTCAGGTACAGTGAAGAGCAAATAAGTTTCTATCAAAAAGTCAAATATATTGGTAGAAGCTTTCGTTGCCGTCTGTGCTTTTTTTGCACAGCCAATCAACTACTCATCAAGAGAGTCCCAATGACCCGAAACATGACGGGTTTCTTGTGTAGTTTCGGAGTTGCTGTGGCCCCGCACTTTTTATACGAGTAAACAGAAATAATTAAACAGACTTGGTATCTAATGAAAATCTAAGCCCTGCTGAAACGAAGTGCAAGTCAGAGGTGCGCCGGCTCAACGTCGTTGATGTTTTTGTATTGGAGTCAACGTGACGTCCTATTGGTCAAATTCATTATAGTTCAGTAAAGGCGCCACGCGATTAGTCGAATTTATTTTAGTTGTCTAAAGCGTTGTCTTATAATTATTATAGTTGAGTTGTGAGCTCCATAGAAAAAAAGTATGTGGTTTTAGTTTAGTGTCATCATCATCATCATCATCATATCAGCCCAAAGACGTCCACTGCTAAACATAGGCCTCCCCCAAAGACTCCCCCTGCCACAATGACCGGTCCTGCGCCACCCGCATCCAGCGGACTCCAGCGACCTTTACCAGGTCATCAGTCCACCTTGTGGGGGGCCTACCCACGCTGCGCCTTCCGGTACGTGGTCGCCACTCAAGAACCTTTCCGCCCCAACGGCCATCGGTTCTACGTGCAATGTGCCCCGCCCACTGCCACTTAAGTTTAGCGATTCGGAGGGCTATATCGGTTACCTAGGTTCTGCTGCGGATAGCCTCATTTCTGATGCGATCACGCAGAGATACTCCCAGCATAGCCCTCTCCATTGCCCTTTGGGTGACTTTGAGCCTTCTTATGAGGCCCGTAGTAAGCGACCACGTTTCCGTGCCATACGTCATCGTTTAGTGTACGAAGTCTTAATTCAAACATTAAAGTCGACGAGTGTAAAAAGGCTTTTTTATTTATTACTAGCTTTTGCCCGCGGCTTCGCCCGCGTACTAAGAGTAGTTAACCGTCTACAAAAAAGGTGCATCTCAGTTTCAGTATTTTATACATATATTTAGATCGACTCTACATATCGACTCTACATATCGACTATAAATATCGAATCTACATATCAACTCTACATATCGACTACATATCGACTCTACATATCGACTCTACATATCGACTCTACATACCTGGACCCCCATATAACATCTCACCCCCTCTTTAAAGGGGTTGGGTGCAGATTTTCAAAAAAAAAAATGATACACGATTTTTTCGTTAGTCACAAATAGTCCGCATACCAATTTTTAGCTTTCTACCTTGAAAATTGAACGGAATGCTCCATACAAACTTCCACCCCCCATTTTGGGGAAGTGGGGGGTAAGAAAGAGACAAAAAGTAGCCTATGTCACTCTCCATCCCTTCAACTATCTCCACTTAAAAAATCACGTCAATTCGACGCCCCGTTTTGCCGTGAAAGACGGACAAACAAACAAACAAATAAACAAACACATACACTTTCCCATTTATAATATTAGTATGGATGAGACTTTAATAAGTGATTAAGTACGTTTTAAGTAAGAGTTTGAGGTTTCGCTGCTATCGCCGCTGACTGTACTTCAGGTCCATAATAGTAGGTTTGCCGTTACTGTTATGACGCTGTCTCGGCCGGCAATGGTCGCTGATAACGCACCATCGGGATTTTTAAACAACCCTTGTTTACTACACGGAAATGTCGTTTGGAAATATCTCAGGTAATTCATATAATTTTATATAGAAAACTGCCGTGAGAATCAGACTTATTAAAACATATACACACACACACACGTAAAATAAAATTGTAACCTTCCTCTAACTTCTACTGCGACTACTCGTAAATTGTTAATCATAATAGGTATTTAACTAATTTTAGGCGGTGAAACTGTTAATTAATCGGTACTGTTTGGTTTCCACGGGACAGGCCCAGCCTAGTGTGGGACCATAGCCTCTGTTCTGTATTGCTTTTTCCGGAAATAAAAATATATTTCATTTCATTTCATTTCATATGAACGGCGAATCGGTTCGAAGCATATCGAGCGATTTTCTAACCAAAAAAAAACCGGCCAAGTGCGTGTCGGACCACGCAAAACGAAGGGTTCCGTGCCTATTAAAAAGGTCGTATCGTCACAGAAATTTTACGGCACTTACGTCCTTTTCTTTGAGGAAGGCAGTTTTTCAGCAATATCTCGAAAACCTCTGAACCGATCTTGTTCAAAACAATTTTCGGTGAATGAAATTAATAAGCCCTATGTCCATGAATTTTTCCATATTTTTAAAATACACCGTTCAAAAATTAGAGGGGGGGGACAGAATTTTAGTGACTTTCGGGGCGATTATCTCCGACCCTATTCACTTAATCAAAAAAAAATGCTAAGAAACCTTATATTTATTTTGAAAGGCCTATCGATTGATGTGCCACACGGGGGGTCACAATGAAAAAAAAAATTTTGACTTTTAGTTTTATGTATGGAGTGCACCCCTAAAAACAATTTTTTTTGTCATTTTAATTACAAAACTATGTAGCGGCTAACAAAATACACCTATCCTCAAAATTTTATTCAAATACACCTTATAGTTTTCGAGTAAAATGCCTGTGACATACGGACAGACGGACAGACGGACAGACGGACAGACGGACAGACGGACATGACGAAACTATAAGGGTTCCGTTTTTGCCATTTTGGCTACGGAACCCTAAAAACGTTTTCTTTTCAATAAATATGTATGATTTAATTCGTATTATATCTGTAGGAGAAGCCTTTAGATATTCTTGTTTTGGATAAAGAAACTTTTTGAGGTTCGATTGATGAGATGCAATTTGGCTCCTCAAGATAGCACATATTAGTTAAACAAGCGAGCCAAGCGAACGAAGTTCTCAGTTTCAGCTTGGGCCAAGACTCTTTCGTATATGCGGATGACCGGCTGTTCTCTTATATGCAGGACGCATTTCTCAACCGATTGTCGTCAAAGTGTGAGCAGGTTCGATAATCTAGGGGCACCAAACAAGGTCCTGTGCCACCCGCATCTAGCGGACTCCCGCGACCTTTACCAGGTCAGTCCACCTTGTGCGGGGCCTACCCACGCCGCGCCTTCCGGTACGTGGTCACCACTCGTGAACCTTTCCGCCCCAACAGCCATCGGTTCTACGTGCAATGTGCCCCGCCCACTTCCACTTAAGTTTAGCAATGCGGAGGGCTATGTATATCGGTTACCTCGGTTCTGATGCAGATAGCCTCATTTCTGATGCGATCACGCAGAGTTATTCTCAGCATAGCCCTCTCCATTGCCCTTTGGGGTGGTTTTGAGCCTTCCTATGAGGCCCTTGTATTTATTTTATTAAAATACATATAAATAGATAAATAAAATAAGTAAAGAGATTGACAATTAAACTATTTGTATATAAATGTTTAACTTAACAAATCAGAGAGCTACTGTAGCCGAGTGGTGAGGCACGCGACTTTCAATCTGGAGATCGTGGGTTTGAATCCCGGCTCGTACATACGACTGAGTTTTTTTAAAAACTTATAAAAGTAATATCATTTGATAAAATAAATAAAAATAAATATTTAACAGTGTACCGGAAGGCGCGGCGTGGGCAGGCCCCCCACAAGGTGGACTGATGACCTGGTAAAGGTCGCGGGAGTCCGCTGGATGCGGGTGGCGCAGGACCGGTCACTTTGACACTCTTTGGGGGAGGCCTATGTCCAGCAGTGGACGTCTTTCGGCTGATATGATGATGATGATGATGATTTAATAGTGGCTTTTCTGTGAAGGAAAACCTCGTGTGGAAACCGGTCTAATCCCAATAAGGTCTAGTTTTCCCTCTGGTTTGGAAGGTCAGATGGCAGTCGCTTTCGTAAAACTAGAGCCTACGCCAAATCTTGTGATTAGGAATGACGCTAGGAGGATGGTGCTTAACTAAAATAATCCGAAAAAAATGACATACAAACAGTAACCGTGGTTTTAACGCCCAGCTCCCGGCTCTTGGCTCTGCGCCCGCGCCGCACAAAAAGCGAACTTTCCTAATGTTTTTATTAACGGTGTCGTCACTTCCCGTGCTTCGGAGAACTTCGCGACAACCACTGCCTAGTTCCACATGTTAGTTATTTCTTTAACTATTCTCGTAAAATACTTAAAAAACAGTACAAACGTTTTTTTCACGAAGTTCACGACATTATGTCACTCCAGAAAAACCACATGCAACAATTAACTGATCGAAAGAATCCCTGTGCAGTAAAACCATACTTAAAATCAAACTACCTATTAACTCCTTACTCCTTAACTACAGAACTCCTCAACTATACAACTCCTTAACTACACAACCCCCTAACTACATAACTCCTTAACACATGCACAACTCCTTAACTACACAACTCCCTAACTACACAACTCCTTAACTACAAAACTCCTTAAATACACAACTCCTTAAATACACAACTCCATAACTACACAAGACAAACCCGTCGTGTTTGGACGCATTGGAACCCTCTAAACAAGGCAAAAAAGTCGCCAAGAAAAACTGGGTAACATGGTAGATAGTCTTGGCCACCATGGTCTCTCCTGCGGGAGAAGTGCTGGCCGCATACCCCGGCACGTGGCCATCAACGACATCCTTCGAAGGGCCCTAGCTAGTGCCAAAGTCCCAGCTGTCCTCGAACCTGTTGGGCTCGCAAGGGACGACGGCAAGAGGCCTGACGGCATGACGCTGGTGCCCTGGAAGTTGGGTCGTCCCTTGGTATGGGACGCTACGTGTGTAGACACTTTGGCGCCGACCCATCTTTCGGGCACCAGAGTTAATGCTGGCTCGGCTGCATCCTCCGCAGAAGACCTCAAACGCCGCAAGTATGCCTCCCTAGGGAGTGGTTACTTATTTGAGGCGTTTGGGGTCGAAACACTGGGACCATGGGGTCCAAGCGCGCGCCGACTTTATAAGGATTTGTCGGCGCGCCTAATAGACGCCAGCGGTGACCAGAGGGCTGGCCTATATTTTGCTCAAAGAGTTAGCATTGCCATCCAGCGTGGCAATGCTGCCAGCCTTCTGGGCACACTACCCGCTGACAGCGATTTGGGCCAAATTTTTTATCTTTAAGTTTTAATTTATAGTCTTTTTTTTTGTCTTTGTAGTTTAAGTTGTTGTTTTATTGTTTGTTTTTATTAATTAGGTAGTTTAATGTATATTATACCTGTAAATAAATCTACACTACGATATTAGTAGTGTCAAATAAAAAAAGAAAAACTTGTACAAATGAAATTTTAGACAGAAACTTATACCTAAAACTGACCAAAGTCACATCACGAGCAAAAAACAAAGGATTCTGCATCGGAAGTTCGTAACGGCAAAACTATTAAACGGTTGCATTGCACATCCTTTTTGCTCGACAAACTCACAATGAAAATCCACCAAACGTCGGACAGCAAAAACGATTCCTTTTGCACTTTTGCGGAGCTTCCCGAGCTTAACAAGCTCTCGAACGGGAGCTTCGAGCTGGTTTTTGAGATTTAAAAATCGGAAAAGAGTGAGTTGGTGTGCTTAGCCGGTGTCTGAGAGAAGTAAGGTAAGATTTCGGTCGCCTTAGAACGAAATATGGGAAGGTTTTTTTAGGGTTCCGTAGTCAACTAGAAACCCTTATAGTCTCGCCATGTCCGTCTATACGTCCGTCTGCTTGTCCGTCTACGGCTTAGCTCAGTGACCTTTAATACTAAACAGCTGTAATTCAGCATGGATATATAAATCAATCACGCCAACAAAATAGTAGAATAAAATCCTGAAAAATATATTTTTTTAACTTAACAACTAACACTAAAGTGGAGATGTATTTTTTTTTTTATTAAGCCTGTGTGGGATGTCGTTGGATAGCTTGTTCGAAATATTATGAGTTCTTAAAAAACATTTTTCAATTCTGTGATCCGTTTGCGTGATATTGGGCTTTAAAGCTCTAATTTTTGTTTGAGTATTTTTACCGTACCAATTGAATTGACTAAATGTCTAAATATTATTGACTTATTTATTGTTTTGTTATGCGATTTTTTGTTATTGAATTTATTTTACATCCTAGTATTGTTATTATCTTATGCACTGTAATGACATGTAAAATTATTAATATTACGAATAAACGAATATGAATATTAATATGAATAATCTTTCAATCAAAACTATCTATTCATGTTTGATCGACACTTATGCAAAATGTTCCATCAGAGATACAAAGATGGTTCAACTCTCAAATTTAATGATAGCTCAGCGTATACGCTCTTACGTTAGCGCCTTTCCTAGTCAAGTGTATAAACATGTCAGTGATAATCATAAAATGGTAACACATTTAAATTGAATTTTTCAATAGCAAAATGGAGGCCTAGTGTGCATCCCTAAAACCTACCTATCCTCTATTCCGAACAACAACAGTAATGCACGGTTCTCTAAAATGTACACAAATTTTGAGCCTTATTTACATACATACATATAATCACGCCTCTTTCCCAGAGGGGTTGGCAGAGATCACAGATCTCCATTTGCTACGATCCTGACAAACCACTTTCGCTTCACTCACCTTCATAATATTTCTCATACATGCTCGTCGGTTTAGGGTACTTTTGACCTGGCCTTTTTGTAAGATTTCTCCAATTTGATCGGAGAAAGTTCGCCTAGGTCTTCCCCTTCCAACTTGCCCTTCCACTCTTTTTACATACACTCTCTTCGTTAATCTTCTTTCATCCATCCTCTCTACATGCCCAAACCACCTTAACATACCCTTCTCAATTTTCGTGACTGTTTCTGACTCTATCATTCAATCTCACTCCACACATACTTCTCAACGCTCTCATTTCTACTGCATTCACTCGACTTTGATGTCTTTTCTGCCACACCCAACTTTCACTACCATACATAAGTGTGGGCACCAACACTCCTCTATAATATTATTTACCTACCTGAAATAAGGTTCTAACTAAACCTATACATATTTAGAGATATTTTGCAAGCACAAAGTAATAACATCTTTCAGCAAACACCGCTCACGTTCTATTCGATATATTGCTACCAATTTAGCTGAGATTTTTCAATGCTATTCGTTGCATGCAAGAAGATTGCTTTCAATTTGGCGCGATAGAAGATTTGAAATAAATGGATTTCCAGAGAACAAGCTACGCGATTGAAATGATTGGATTAGCAAAAAAATATCGCCTTCAAAGTGGTTTCTATTTCTAACTAAATCGCGTAAGTATAATAAACTAATATTACTATTTATAAACAAACATAGAAAAAAAAAACAACATAGGTACATACCCAACTATAAAAAGAATACACCATCCAAAAGGTCTGCCTGCGGCATGGTCCCCAATACGCTGGCCGCGTTACCCCTTTGTCATCATCATCATCATCATCATCATATCAGCCGAAAGACGTCCACTGCTGGACATAGGCCTCCCCCAGAGAGTTCCAAATTGACCGGTCCTGCGCCACCCGCATCCAGCGGACTCCCGCGACCTTTACCAGGTCATCAGTCCACCTTGTGGGGGGCCTACCCACGCCGCGCCTTCCGGTACGTGGTCGCCACTCGAGAACCTTTCCGCCCCAACGGCCATCGGTTCTACGTGCAATGTGCCCCGCCCACTGCCACTTAAGTTTAGCAATACCCCTTTGTATCGCTAGAGAAATTCTCTGCGCGAGGTAAGCGCCGGCTCTGGGGTCCCCTGAGGTGTCGACCACCAATAAACTAATTAAAATTATTTACTTCTTTGAGGTTTCTTCACGTTTCAGATATGTCACAACATCTTTGGTAACGGGACGACTACAATGAGGTAAATAAATAAGTAAATTATACGCGATTAAGTCCCGTTTAGTAAAAAATGATGTGTGAGAATACTTAAAGTTTAAATCAATAAATTGATTTTCGTTTAATATTCTTGGAATACAATAGACTTAAAATTGATTAATCAAGTCTTGTTGCGCTGTAATCTGGCGGTAGATTTCAATAGATAAAGTTCTGAATAGCATCATCATATCAGCCAAAAGACGTCCACTGCTGGACATAGGCCTCCCCCAAAGAGTGCCACAATGACCGGTCCTGCAAAAGAACATGGAAAATGGTCGTAGCGATGTTCGGCTCCATGCTTGGCTCTGTTTGTTGTTCAGTTTGACCAATTTAAAAACGGCGAATGTTCTGTTACATGCATACGCGGAAGCAAGAGGCTACGCTCTGACCTCTCACTCACACGGATGGCGCACCCGCCGCTGCAACCGTTGACAAGCCGTTAGAATGAGGAGGGCATATGACCATTATTAACGAATACGTATAGTTAGCACACGGCAAGTCATTGCCAATGGGTGGAGTGGACGCACCATTGAGTTATAGTTCTCCGAGAATAACCCGAGCCTCGTAACGGAGATGTATTACTGACGGGTGTGGGCCAGGCTATCTATAGTGTTTACGTTTGAAACGGGATGCAATGTTTAAGATTTACATCAATACTGTTTGTTCAGGCAGATTTGATTTTTTTTTTCCAGTTTACCCCTCAAAAGTGGCCCACTTGTTCAGAATTCATTAATTTACTTTACGTGTCAATCTTTGGGTCACCAATTTACATATATGTACCAAATTTCAACTCAATCGGTCCAGTACTTTTGGAGCAAATCTGCTGTGACAGACGGACAGACAGAAAACCGAGTGATCCTATAAGGGTTCCGTTTTTTTCCTTTTGAGGTACGGCACCCTAAAAAACTATAAAACTAACGAACCTGCTCACAAAATTTCACGAGAATTGGTTAAGAAATGTAAACTTTAGAGGAGAACAGTGGGACAGCGTGACATCGTGACAGACAGCATAGAACTTCGTTCGCTTCGCTCGCTTGTTCGAATAGCTGCGATTTTCTGTAAGGAATTACTTCCCCTGTTGGGTGGCTAATATAATATTTTTTTAATTTAAACTTTATTGCACAAATTTACAAATAAAAGTACAACTGGCGGACTTAATGCCATCAGGCATTCTCTACCAGTCAACCATTGGGCTAAACAGAAACTTTAGTGGTGCAGGATCTTAAATACTGAAACTAGAATGGAAACACACTCAATTAATGTCATGAATATATATACTTATATAATGCATACAATATAAACTTACTTATACATACTTAAATACATACAATTTTATGTACCCGCACAAAGATATCACGAGGATCATCAATCTTAAATAGTAGAAAAGAGATGCTTACGCAACTTGCGTTTAAAGGACATAATATGAACACAGATGACATTCCGCTGCGCCTTACCTCTCTACATTTCTGTTCTGATGCGAAGCAGATAGGTACCGTAGCCTGAGGGCCTACCGCGAAAGGCATTCGAAGTTTTCCCTCTCTGTCAGACTTGCGAGTTCCTACGTAAGTGCGAAAGAGAGAGAAAACTTCGAATGCTGTTGGCGGTAGCACCTCTGTGAACGCTTGCGATTCTAGAATAATTACGGTACAAAAAAACAAGCACGGTGAGGTGAACCCATTATTGATTCGAGGATTAGTCGTGTCAGGGGGTTGCAATGGGCGGGGCGAGTCGCGTTAAACACCCCCCGCTCGAAATGCCCGAGGCATCCAGTCAGTCGAGGGCTAGCGCCGCGCGAGCGAGCATTACTTTTAACGTAATTGTACTGTAATATTCTTCAAAATGAAACACGGGTTTAAAAAGAGAATGTAACTTAATGAAAACGTATGCTTTATGAACTTACTTGTGAATTAACATACGAATTAAAATTTCAAGAGTTGACTTTGCGTTCACGAGATCCATTTTATTTGTGGTGTTAACGACACTGACATACATGTGAAATAGCATGTACTTAATTAATATCGGTTCACTTTACTCAAGTGACATCTGGGGGGTAATCACGTAACTTTCCGAACGCACGTTATAGGTAGATCCAACTGTCATTTTTCCATATAAAAATTGACATTTAGATCTACCCGACGCGCGTTCGGAACGTTACGTTTTTTTTTTTTTTTTTTTAAGAAAAAAGAAATTACATTTTATAGTTTTTATATAAAACCGCCAAACTGTGACGTTTCATGACGAGAGACGCTCATGTTCTATACTAGAATAACCTATTTAATTATATCTAACATTTTCTATTTATACTTAACATTCTTATATGATATCTTTATGGTTTTACCCTGTACTTGTGTACAATAAAGTGCTTACGTCATGCATTGCGTGATCGACTGAATGGTGAGCTAGAACATTTTTTGCCCTCATTGATGTATTCTTGGCATGACAGCCCTAGCTACACGTACCGTGTGTGAATGAATACAAGTTATACGATAAACGGAGATGCACAGAGTAGGCACGTTTCTTATGCCTAAACGCCGTTTTTGCTAGGAAGTGCAATTTCTGTACTTGTACCATTCCTTATTCTGTGGTCGTGTTGATAGCTGAAGGACGAACGCAATACAACATTTCCACGAAATGTAATTATGATTCCGGCTTGTTGCTTTGACGATTTTTCTCTTCTCGCAAACTTGTATAACCGGAAAACTGCAATTACGCGGAGCCAGATGTTCAAATAAAAATGTGGACATTTTATTGGTTGTGTAGACTTACACATCACTGAGATACTAGCTGCGCGCGCGGCTCCGTCCACATATTACACAAAATCCATTAACATCCCGAAGGTCCATTCAGTTTAACCAGTGATAAAGAGTTTTCGGAATCATATTTCGATGGCTGTGTGACTCAAACTCGTATATGAGAAATGACCACTTTAGGGAAACACGTAAAAACGATATTTTTCGTGATGATTGTACTGAACATGTTTAATGTTAATTGATATTTAGACAGCTAATTCGTCATTGTCAAATAATCAAAATCGATAATAGTTAATTTATAAATATGCTTTTCGTGTAAGACGAAAATGTGTCTATACGAGTTTGTGTTATACAGGTATGACACTATAAGATGTTATACGTGTTTCTGCCAAGAGGTGGATTTACTTATTTTGTTGAAATAAACGACTACTGACCACTTAAATTTAATATATTTTTGTTTAATTTAAGAGCTTCACTTTTGTCAGTGGAGCAACCGCCATCCGGTCCCTATCTTTCGCCATCATCTACAGCGTTTGATAAATAAATCATTAATTTGTGAGGTTTATTTATTTTTAATATAGGTAATGTAATAATGATAATGATGAACAAAACGAAACTGGTCTTCTCTTCAAACTAATACTGCGGTGATTAAAATTAAATGCTCTTGAGCGTTTTTCAAAAAAAGTGTACATGCATTTTTTTTTAATTCGATTTTTTTCGGTTTTTCTTACTCAAAATCGTTGACACTATCGATCCTCATACAAGAAAAAAAGTTTCCAAAATATTCCATTTCAGATCGTCACATTTTTGTATGCGGTCCATTTTTATTTATATGGTCGTGTGACGCACTGGAAGAAAAAACTTACATAGTAAAATCTGGGACAATTTTTTTCTTGTATAAGGATCGATAGTATTTCGATCGATTCTGAGTAAGATAAACCCAAAAAAATTGAATTCTGAAAAAAAAAGTTCATGAACACTTTTTTTGAAAAAACGCTCTCTTCTGCATATTATTATTATCTCTTATTTAGCTAGATTCGTGGTTCGGTGTCAAAGGTCTATTGGGGACGTAGGACTATATGTAAAGTGTTTAAACACACCATTTTACGTCATACGAATAGTTGTAATGTATTCCTTAAGTGGTTGGCCATTGATTATTTCTATATCTTCCGCAAACCATTCTACTTGATAATAGCGTATTCACAGCGTATAATTATTTACGAGGTTGTGTCATAAACATATATTTCAATACCAAATACGTGTTTGGGTTTTGAATGAATTTATACGTAAAAAATGTATTTCATCCTGTATGCTTTTGCCATAACGTAAATAATACATTTTTAAATAGTTTTGTATGATTATCTCATTTTCGGTAAAATTTCATATAAGAGTTTGAGTCACACAGCCATCGATTTGTAGTTCCAGCATATA
Source organism: Epinotia nisella (assembly GCA_932294315.1). NCBI lineage: Eukaryota > Metazoa > Arthropoda > Insecta > Lepidoptera > Tortricidae > Epinotia > Epinotia nisella. The sequence goes on from OW028693.1 coordinate 2,583,361, forward strand.
AAACTATCTAACACTACACTTTCACGAAGCTCAACACAAACAGACATTAACTTCTTTATATTATTATTAGTATATACGGGGCGTTTCCTGTAGCAGGAGCAATAAATTAAACGGAGGCTTCCTTACTGCATTTGTAGTAACCCCTTTTGTCCATTTCTTTTCAAATTTTTTTAACTCGGAGAAAAATTGATCTGAAGTTATGACCTCCGAGTAATGTAAATTGGCACCACGAGATCATAGCACAATTTTGAGGTAACATCATGCAGTGAGTCATAATAGTTTTTGCATTTTTGTTTACAAAATATATTTTGTGATTTTTTTCAATTTTTTTTTGTTTTTAAAATAAAAAAGTTACTTATGTCACTCCAGAAGAGTAAAAAAGTACACCAAAACTTAAGTTGAAGAAAAAAAAATCATTTTTTTTTAAAATTAAAACCACTTAGAAACAATTGCTCACAACGTTTACTCTACTGCTCCTGTTACAGGAAACACACCATAATCATATCCGCGCCTCCTCCTGTGTAGAACCCCGTATCACACTGCCATACAAAATTGATACCAATTGAAAACGTTCAGCAAAGTACACTCTCAGGGCGTATGCGTGTATCGTTCTCAGCGAAAAGGGACTTTATTGCCGTATGCGCTAATGTCATTATTCGGCCGTGAATTTGTATTAGCGCATTGCCAGAAACCTGCTTAGCTGGCGCTTTCCGTGTAGGTACTGTCTGCTACTTAGCGGGAAAACTTCGGGATCAGCTACGATTGTAGCGCGTAGTGATTTTTGCCAGTGAACGTGTTGAGCGCCAACGACAATACGGTCCATTCTCCCTGAGAACGGCACATACATATATTTATTTAAATGTGCACTTAAATATGAAGCACGCATGCGAAGTGTCGGCGCCGGGTGCTGAATACTGAACATGGAGATTACAAACTACCCCTGCGGAAAGACGGTGCGAAAAACTAGGATATTAAATATGCAGCAAATGGCTTTTATCGATTCTGTAAAATATTTATTTACGTGCAGTCCTGCATAAGTATTAAAATTAGTGTGCAAATAATAAGCCTGTCGTTTGCAAAGCAAAATTAGTTTCGATAAAGTGACTCGACAGAAGAATCTGCTAACAAAAGCGTTTAGCGAAACGGCTCCGATTTCTGCGCCGGAGTTGACATGGAATGCCGTCACCTTCGGAATTACTTCGATTTGCCCCAGAGTCGACACAACAGTGCAAAAAAAAAAAAACACGACGGCCGTTGAAAGCTTAATAAAAAGTAAGAAGCAAGTTGTTAATAAAGTAAAGTATTGTTTCAATTATGTAAACTTAAATATTAATGTACCTGGATAATAAAAACTTTTGGAATACATTTTATACTTTGTTTGCAGTCAAGAACCTACTCTTCAGGTAGGCATTGTATGTAATAGATCTTCCGTCTGCGAACACAATGTAGTCTCTTCGAAATGTTTGTAAAATTTACAATTGCTAAAGATATTGACAGAATAAATACCTATTTATTTTTCCGTCTCGTTGTTTTCCCGACATAGAAAATCATGGTCGATTGGATCTGCTGGATGGAGCATAGGTGAGGTTTTGAAAGTAATTGTCTGCTTAGAAAAGGCAGGATTTTATCAATCTGCAAATCTGGTGAGCGAAAGAGACATACAGATACTTAGCAATCGCAACTCGTATACAAAAAGTCAAAGTCAAAGTGATTTATTCTTCAATTTAGGCATATTACATGCACCTATGAATGTCGATAAACTACCACCGGTTCGGAAAGTAAACCTCTGCCTCGAGAAGAACCGGCGTAAAAAACTCGGCGAGGTGTCATTTTTTCAAAACAGTATACAATATATCATTTCAGTATCAGAGTATTATAAGATTTTAAAATTACATTGCTACAGTAGAAAGCCTATTTATTTTACTATAGATTTCTAGTGCAGGATTTCATCGCTGCCCAATATCCCTATCCAATTTAGAGTCAGTAAGTTCGGTAATGTGTTTTGGAATTTTATTGTAGAATTTTATACAATTTCCTAAGAACGACTTTTTCGGTTTTACTAGCCTCTAAAAAGTTGTTTTGAGCTTCCCTGCGCTTCTGGTAACTTTGGGCCTATCAGTGTTTGTTGGGTAGTTGTATAAATTCTTCCTAACATACATTATTATTTCAAATACGTATAGCGACGGCAAAATACAAGTAACTCGGTACTTAGATCTTTTTTGCTGAGCGCTACCTTTTCGCACTATCTTCTGATATAGTATCGATGACTTTCTGTAAGTGCAACACCACTTCTATTATACAAGAATAATAAAAACATAACATGGAAAATAAACAAAAGCATTTCTTCCAGTTCGCAATTCTTCAGTCCTAATTTTTATTTAAATATCTTGATACACTGAACGCTGTGTGTACTCCATAATTTATGAATGAGAAACGCATATAAGAGTATTCTCATATCCCGGCGGTGACAAGTATTGATCGCTTCATATTTACGTGCGCGCGCGCCGATATAAGGCCAATTTAAACGGCGTATAATTTTGACTGGTATTAATAAATGCCAACGTAACTTTGCCTCGATTGCCGCTCGATTTAGCAGCTGGGTAATCTGGATATATTCAAGTCGCTCATTGAGATTACTAAGGTAGATGTCCCAGTTTTCGACACTTTTAATCTTAATTTATAGCAATAAGGTTGTGCATGGTGTCCAAGATTATGACGCTTACGCTTATATAGGTACCGTGCAATATTGCTAGTGCTCGTAATTTCTCCAAACACTTGTTTGAAAACACAATGAATATTACAATTATATTAGATAGATTCTTTAGTCTATCGCGCCTCACGCGATTGAAACTCTCGTTGCTGTTGGTTGCTGACCCGTCGTGCTGTGTAGTGTGATACATACTAATAATCAAACCATGCGATTTCCAAGTCGATCTATTTGTTTAAAACGTAAAATATTTTTAATATTGGCATGATAATAACTTATGTAATAACTTAAGACAGAAGGTCCTTTAAGTAGAGACTAAATAGATTAACCGACTTGGTATTACATGGATCTCACAACTTTTTACGGTAGAAAGACTGAGCTGCGAGACTTGGGTTTTTTTACAGGATGTTTTTGATGGCATACTCTTATTTCAATACATACAGTATTTCCACGACATTTTCATAGGTACTTACAGGGTCAATGCGGTCCATGTGAAATTTCTTTCCAAATATATTTCTGACTTGACAAAGATGGAGAAAGGGGGATATGTTTACAAATTCATTTGTAGAAATGGGATTCTATAAAATGTTAACTTAACTACACACAATTTACACTTTGTTGTTGGTTAGGTTTACTATGTTATGATAACTTAACTGTAGAATTGGAAATTGTACAAACGAACGGCTGAAATGGAGGAGATTTTGTACTGAAAATAAATGAGAATGTGTGATCAAATTCTTGGTGTTTTCTAATTATTGTTTCAGCTGACTCGACCACACTATACTTCGATGGTGGCAAACAAGCTTCCGGCCCGCCTGTTGATAAGTAAATACCGTAACCTACGAACGCTTGCGACTCCAGAGGAGTCACAAACGTGGCACAGTCGACGCCAAAAATGCAACTTTGCACCTTATTCCATTGCAATAAGGCGAATAGTGTAAACATATGGCACTAAAACTTGGTCGCTTACCACGGGCCTCATAAGAAGGCTCAAAGTCACCCAAAGGGCAATGGAGAGGGCTATGTTAGGAGTCTCTCTGCGTGATCGCATCAGAAATGAGGCTATCCGCAGCAGAACCAAACTTAAGTGGCAGTGCCCCACATTGCACGTAGAACCGATGGCCGTTGGGGCGGAAAGGTTCTCGAGTGGCGACCACGTGCCGGAAGGCGCGGCGTGGGTAGGCCCCCCACAAGGTGGACTGATGACCTGGTAAAGCGACCGTTTCACTGCCGCGAAGACACACAATATGTGTCAATTGTCATGTATGTCTACTCCTTTGTCTCTGTGTGTCTTTTGTGTAGTGAATAAATGTCTTCTTTTCTTTTTCTTTAAAGGTCGCGGGAGTCCGCTGGATGCGGGTGGCGCAGGACCGGTCATTGTGGCACTCTTTGGGGGAGGCCTATGTCCAGCAGTGGACGTCTTTCGGCTGATATGATGATGATGATGATGATGATGATGATGATGATGAATAAACGGGTCTCTATTGGTTCCCATAAAATTTAAGTTCCGATTTTTTCAGTCCATACCGTTATCCAACATAATTGTTATATGTCATATTGTCGAAAGTCATAAAATTATACAATATAAATTGGAGTTCCGATTTTTGCAAGTCATCATTATTGTTAGTCATAAAATTGTTTAGTCATAACATTCAATGTGCAGATGGTATACCATTTCATATTATTGAAGGCAATAAACTTGCTTATTATAATTGTTGTAAAGTCTTTTTTCGCAGGTCATAATGATGGGTAGTCACGTGGTTAGTTAGTCATAACATTTAATGTGAGGGTGGCGTCAGACTTCATAATATTACAGTCAATAAAAACACACGCAATAATTATAAGAAGGTATAAAATTCTTGTTCTAAATAAATTGTTGTTCTTGAACTAACGAACCTATTCAAGTGGTTGTACGAGTCAGTATATTTTTTTTAAATACTAATCCAAAAATATTGCAATGAATAGTGCGTAGGATAAAAACTACAATGTTTGTGTTGCAAAATTATAATATTTTTTGCAAACATGTGTTTCCGCTCTTTTATAAAAAAAATAACCTCGAAGACGAAAGCGGGAGCAAAGCTCCCGCTTCCGTCTTCTAACCTATCCGCGATCCGAGTCGGTTTTGCCACTAAGTCCCTGTTCTTGTTGTTCTTTGAAAAACTTGAACTTTATACAGCACTATCTTGGCATTGGTTGATCTCAGAGAAAAGTTTATTTTACGTTTTATGCTTATTTTGATAGGTTCTATATTTTGATAGGTTTGATAGTAGTTTTATTATGTCTAGAAATGTTTCTGAGTAATTATCTATATACCTATGGTTGTTATAGATTTGGTTTCTTAGACATAATTAACTTTAGGCATTAATACGATATGAATAACAACCATTAGTACGTTGAAATAAATGCCTTACAACATTTCTGAATAATTATCTATAGACCTTTAAATATTACTAGCTTCTGCCCGCGACTTCGTACGCGTATAAATTATGGATGACATGATATTCTTATGTTTCACCATACGATACCTACTAAACTGATAAATTAGATTATTACGATTTCATTTCTATAAATTATGCGTGTAACAGTTCAAATCCTCATAAACTTTGTCGTCAATAATATTTAGTTATATTGATTTACTTAATCTTTATTGCAAACGAAGTACCTAAGTACTTATAGTAAAAGAAAAATTACCAAAACGGGAATTTAAATATAAGATTTCATAATTGAAACAAATGGACCGAGCGAGGGCGAGACCCCAAAGATACTCTATATCTCCGGGTGTCTTGTCAAACTACCCCTGAGAGCCAAAGTCCTGAAGGTAAACGGGGAGGCAAGCGAGGCCGAAGGCTGAGCTTTTCGTAGGAATGAAAGGCCCAACGTACCCTTATAGATAGCGCTCCATATGCGAGCCAGAGCATCGAAGGCCCGAGGGCGAGACTCCATGGATACTTACTATCCACAGGTGTCTTGCAAGCGAAACATGAGCCTTAAGTCCCAAAGTTGAGGGGTGAGGCAAGCGAGCCCGAAGGCCGAGCTTTTCGTATGAACGAAAGGCCCAAACCAACCCTTCAGAGAGCGCTCTCTATGCGAGCCCGAGGGCCGAAGGCCCGAAAGCGAGCGTTTCGTAGGAATGAAAGGCCCAAACCAACCCTTCAGAGAGCGCTCTCAATGCGAGCCCGAGGGCCGAAGGCCCGAGGGCGAGCCTTCACGGACACTAACAAAACCCAGGTGTCTTGCAAGCGAAACCGGAGACCAAAGTCCCGAGCCAGAGAAGTCAGAAGAAGAGCGGCGAGGCAAGCGAGACCAAAGGCCGAGCTTTTCGTTGGAGTGATAGGCCCAAAGAACCGTTTTAGAGAGCGCTTTCTATGCGAGCCCGAGGACTGACGCACACTATCTCCAAGTGTCTTGAAAGCGAAATCTGAGTTCCAAAGTCCTGAAGGTAAGTGGCGAGGCAAGCGAGCCCGAAGGCCGAGCTTTTCGTATGAATGAAAGGCCCAATACATCGCTTCAGACAGCGCTCTCTATGCGAGCCCGAGGGCCGAAGGCCCGAGAGCTAGCTCATGCGGACGCTCACTATACCCGAGTATTCATAATAATAATAATATTTTTGAATGTCACAAACGTTGAAGTTTTATACATAAAAAAAATGGTACCTACTTAATTCTCCGCGGAATGCCGTTGTGTCCAAATTTTATACCCACATCTCTTGACGTTGGTGAACTATGCTAATTCGACGTAAGTATTAAACTCAACCTATCATACATCTTTAGATGACCTCTGAATTCATAGCAATTATATAGGAAGACGAAGATCAAGGTTGCTGGATTTCAATATTAACAGCGACGTTGTCAGCGACTGAGTTTCCAAAATAATTAGGTTTCTTATGTCTAACAGCTACTATCGGTTGAGATATCAAACATTTTTGGTTATTATAGATAGTCTTTAGCCATCTAGCACTCTTTTTCATCCCGTGGTTTTTCACGTTTTATCTTTATTTTTTTATAATGTTTGAATGGAGTTCTTTTTACTTTCCAGTCAAGTGTATGTTTATCAATTTTCAAGTCTAAAGCTCATGGATTTGAGGAGTTCCCATACAAAGTTTTGCCCCATTTTTTACCCCCTTTGAACTAATTTTTATCATTTTTACAGCCTATGACCTGGCCAGGGATTTTCTCGACCGATTAAGTAAAACTTGCATCAAAATCCTCTATTCACTAAGTTTCTCTTCGTTTTTGAAAATATACCTTTTCAAAATATACATTTTCAAAAACGCAGACACAAAAAAATTAAAACTACAAAAAGTGCTGCTGCTGGGTTTGAACTCGGGGACACTGACTCCGTAAGCTATGGGTGAAACCACTGGACTAACTATGTGTTGTAAGAACACGATGAATTTTTGAATATCTTGACGACATGTTACCATGGTAATGATACTGTTATAACCCCGCTCTTGCCACATTATATAGTTTCTAGTCGCCTCAGAACCTATTTTCATCCCATATTTTTCACGTTTTATCTATAGGGTAAAGTAACCAGAAGTCGGCCTGGCACCTGTAGTCGGCCTTTTCGGTCTTTTATTCATCACAAATATCGCCAGTTTTCAAATTGTCCAATGACGTTAATGTATAATCAACCTCCAACTTGTCATTGGTCGAGAAATCGCGTGATCTGTGCCGGGAGGGGTCAGGGGCGAAGTAAAACAGGTTCATACCAGCGTCGTCCGCGAGCGAGTGCAGTTGTGCGATGGCCGCCATTTTTTCGTTAACTTTCCGAGTGGTGATTATTATCGGTAAGCAGCTTCCTTTTACACTATATTGCAGCCGTTTTCTTTTCAATGTCTTATTTAATAACTTACGAGTGTGTTTTGGTACGACAATCGATGTTTTTCCCCACGAAAGTAGTATTTTGAGGCGGCCGACTATTGGGTGCTACCTTTTTAGTGATAAAACCAGTAGTCGGCCGTGGGTGGCCGACTTCTGGATTTCGGCGGTTTTCTTATTTTTAAATGAATTTGATGCCATTAGATGCGTATTTTTTTTCAATTACTTAAAACAATACTTGTAGAACGCGAATACGAAAAAAACCCAGTAGTCGGCCGCATTGAAATGTATTATATGGAGGTGGCCGACTATTGGGTATTTAGGTTCTAAAGCTCGGCCGCCTATTTTGATAATGATAGCCTATATGTAAAATATGCGTTTTGGGTGGTCACATATTGCTTTTTTATTTCGTATGTTATATATACGTATGTTACTTTAATAATATTGTTTTTTATGATTTTTACCATTGTTTACTTCAAGCTAATGTAACGGCCGAGCACTGGGTACTCATAGGCCGAATTAAGGACGTTCGAGGCCGACTACTGGGCAAAAAGGCCCTTTTTTGGTTTTTCTTAATAATCAAAAAAATGAAGAAATAATTACGTTTTTTTCTTTATAATTATAAAAGTTTAATAAATGATTATCGCATTAAAAATTGTTTCTTTTATATTGCTTCCATTAGGCACAATTGAGAGGAGTTTAAACTCAGAACTTTTCTAAAAAGGCCGACTACTGGTTCCTTTACCCTACATTGCTAAAAGTTTGAATGGGGTCGTTTTTACTTTCCAGTCAAGTTTATGGTTACCAATTTTCAAGTCTGTAGTTCGTACATTCAAGGAGTTCCCATACAAAGTTCAACCCCATTTTCTACCCCCTTTGAACCCTAATCTTTAAGATTTTTATAGCTTAAAACCTATCCGGCGATTCTCTCGACAGATTAGTAAAGTTTTCATCAAAATCCGTTCAGCCGTTTTCACGTGATGCTCGGACAAATAAACAGACAAACAGATAAACAGATAAACAGACAAAAATTCTAAAAACTGTTGGAACGTGTTCTGTTATCAATTCTAAGTATCCCCAGCCAATTTTTTTTCGTTTATCTTCCATGTACAGACTTTCGACCCTCTTCAGCTTTATTATATGTATAGATAGTCATCAATTTTATGACTTTTGAGATTATAGGATTTAATATTATAGGTCATTGATATTAGAACTATTAAGCGTTATACTTAACAAAAATTATGACTACTGATATTTATGTCTATAAATTTTATGGATATCAACTTCTGACCATCGAAATTCGGAACAACAAAATCATGGGAAACAAAGGGCACCCTGAATAAACGTATTTACTCTCGAAAAGCAGTCTGTGTTAAAGTGAAAAGGAAATGTGGAAATGTTCATTTGGCTTGGCGGAGTACTAAATTGAAGTCAGTTAAAATTTTGTTTTTAAAGTAAATTATTGTAACTAAATAAATGCGTGTAAGTACCTATGGTGAGCAGGGACCATTAGGCCCGTGTTTCACTGCCCACAAATATTTAAAGCTGCAGTGTTGTTCGTTACGCGCGGGTGGTTTATTCATACATTCATTATAGCGTGACCTTTACACAGATATTGTACGAGATTGTCGCAAATGATGTTTTAACTATCACGTGCGCTACCCTCGACAAGTAAATTACAATAGTACATTGTTTTTCATCACATTTGCGAGGAAATAAATAACTACAAAAGACAGAAAAATCTAAGTTTCATACAGCCGCACCAATCAAAAATTGACAACTTCACTTCAAGATCAGTGCTAGTGGAGCGCGCAGCTTCAATATTTCAACCAATCACAGAGCAGTATTCTTGCGGGGCGGGGCGGCTTGGCCAACTAGATATTTTTTTAATCAATCACAGAGCAACCAGATTCGCTTAAATCAGAGGGTTCTATATTTTAAAACTAAACTTAAAAGCCCGTGGGAGGTAAAACGGCTATAACTGTTCTGTACGCTCGCAAGTAATAACGCCATTGACGAGCAAGTGTGATGAAAATAATATTAACAACTTGGAAAAGTTGAAAAACCCTCAATTTCATTCCAAATTTCAATGTCTCAAAAACGGCTTGACCGATTTTGTTGATTCGCAGCTAATAACCATCTCGATCACGTCAGCTTTCGGACAAAAAATACCGCATTAAAATAGGTCCATTCGTTTAGGAGTTACGATGCCGCAGACAGACACACAGATGCACAGACACGTCAAACTTATAACACCCCTCATTTTGCGTTCGGGGTTAAAAATACACATGTTTCTTGATTCAGATAATATTGTGTCTGAAAGATCCTTAGACGAAGAATCCCAAAGCTAAAAGCTATACGCGTGCCATCGTTTGGGACGGAAAAGCTCCTATGCAGTTCAATTGAGAACTATAGTTTCAAAATGGTTGGCTGCTTGCCATCCGTAAACGAGTCGCGTCACTGATGCGCAGATTGTGGGTCAGCACCAACAGCTTCCTGAAAGTGATTGCCGAACGGTGGGACAATCCCATTTTGGTTTTCTAGGTGAAAATGCACACGATGTCGGGCTGCTTCGATCCGAAGATTATGATATAATCGTTTGTTTTTTAATTTTATTTATTATATAAACGTTTACGGTTACGTTATTCATCCCGTTGTGCTACTGTTTTATATAAAAAAAAAACAGATTTATTACATTAATTATTTATTTATTATGTGTCTACTATCTAATAGTATGCTGTGTTGCGTTTCGTGGGTCACTTACGGTGCTGTCTGAAAACCAGCGCTGTAGGTGTCCGTCTGACACCTCGGTACAATGCAGAGACAGCGATCGTTTCACTGCCGCGAAGACACACACAATGTGTCAATTGTATTGTATGTCTACTCCCTTTATCTGTGTCTTTTGTGTAGTGAATAAATGTCTTCTTTTTTTCTTCTTTCTTTTCTTTCATTCATTCATTCATAAATAACCTACTTCATTTGGGGGCTTTTCCTAAAGTCATATCAAATAATTTCTGGTAAATAAAAATATGACAAAGACTACAAATGAGTATACCTACGACCATCACGCCACATAAGTAATAGAACAAGTAGAGAAATTGCACTTCCTAGCAAAAACGGCGTTAAGGCATAAGAAACGTGCCTACTCTGTGCATCTCCGTCTGTCGTATAACTTGTATTCATTCACACACGGCACGTGTAGCGCTAGGGCTGTCACGCCAAGAATACAGCAACGAGGGCACAAAATCTTCTAGCTCACCAGTTGGTCGATCACGTAACGTTCCGAACGTGAAGATCGGGGGTAGATTTAAATGTTAATTTTTATATAGAAAAATTACAGTTGGTACTACCCGACGCGCGTTTGGAACGTAACGTGATTACCCCCCAGCCCACCTATTCTGTAACTTGTTTAATTAAGCTCACCTCAACGCTCACCCACAAATATATCTTGACACCGCGATGCGTAGTAACTAAGCGTAGGTAGAGGTCTAGTTTTGTAACGGGTGAGCGGCGGGGTGAGCCGCATTTGCGCGTAGCGAATAACAGCCCTGATGTCACTTGAGTAAAGTGAACCGTCGTCTAGGTAATCTGAGGCGAGAATTTCGTTATTTTGCAATGCATCTGTTTGAGGAAGATACAAAGTTATGGATCCTAGGGATTTATTACCTTGTTACCTGTAGTATACGCTAGAAACGAATCAAAATAAATAAATAATACTAATACAGACGACAAAGCGAACCTGAGAGACTTATTCCTATTCCTACCCAACTAAACCTGTAACTGTGTTAATTACTCCATAAATTCAAGCTAATTTAGACGCTATTCCAAAACGCTAAGACACAATTTCAAATGTTTTACATGTGTAACTAATGTTCTTGCTAACAGAAATCTTTATTACGTTATCTTAAGAGTTATTTTCGCATGTTCACGTTGATAGTAAAATGGAGTTGAAATAACAAGGTTCTAATTAACAATTTAGTCATTGGTATTAAATTTGAATCTTGCGACTATAAAAATAGAGTTGATATTAGTTTGAAGTGTCACTGCTCTTACGACGTTGTGTTCTGAAGCAGTTGGTTGTTATGAGGATTGCCTGATGACTGAAATATTTTGTTTAGGTAGGACGGAGATGACTTCTGATCTAATCCATATTTAATATAATGTAGGTATTTTGTAGTAAATAACGAAGAAGGCTATTTGCAGTGTATGCTACAAAATTGGTGATTCAAAGTCAAAAAGTCAAAGTGAATTCTTCAATTTAGGCATATTACATGCACCTATGAATGTCGATAAACTACCACCGGTTCGGAAAGTAAACCTCTGCCTCGAGAAGAACCGGCGTAAAAAACTCGGCGAGGTGTCATTTTTTCAAAACAGTATACAATATATCATTTCAGTATCAGAGTATTATAAAATTTTAAAATTACATTGCTACAGTAGAAAGCCTATTTATTTTACGACAGATTTCTAGTGCAGGATTTTATCGCTGCCAAATATCCCTATCCATGATGTAGTCGTTTATCTTATAATATGCTTTTGAAATAAGTGTCCGTTTTACGACACATTTGAATTTAGAGTCAGTAAGTTCGGTAATGTGTTTTGGAATTTTATTGTAGAATTTTATACAATTTCCCAAGAACGACGTTTTCGCTTTTACTAGCCTGTAAAAAGTTGTTTTGAGCTTCCCTGCGCTTCTGGTAACCTTGGGCCTATCAGTGTTTGTTGGGTAGTTGTATAAATTCTTCCTAACATACATTATTATTTCAAATACGTCTCAAGCGACGTCTAGTGATTGTTTTAGTGTACGAATGATAAAATTAAAATGATATTGTTTTCACGGTCCTACGACCAGTACGAGCTACAGAAAATAGGATAGTTTTGATTTCTTTGTGTAATGTGCAACCAACCTATAAAATATCCTACCTACAACCAATTATTTCTATCATTTATTGTAATGTAAGCATACAAAGATTACGGGGAAAATAAAGAAGGAACATTTCAGTTGTTTTCGCATTACTTAAGCGGACATTTTACTTTTGTTCTCATATTTTGGTTTTTGGGTTTCCAGGAGCCGTAGCATGGTTGGCCTTGTCACGCGATAGGTGATAGGATAGAGCGTGCGTCACTGGCTGACACCGTTCGATAGAACGAGACGACGCTCTTATCTTGTCACTTGTCGCGTGATAGGCCAACCATGCTACGGCTCCTGCTCATGAAAATCATCTGTAGGTACTATTCATTTTGATATAGAAAAAAACTGCCGATTTCCATAATTTTATTAAGTTTCCAGTATGTGACGATCCATACAAAATATACGGAAAATGTCACATTATGGACTAAAATAATTAGCAACACTTTTGTTCTGTGAAAAACACAAACTTACCAAATTAAAAAAGAAAAGGTAATACCTATCATAAACTTTTAACACAAAGGTGTCAGAGACCCCCGGGCTCCTTTAGGCCCGTAGAGCATACATAACTGGAGCAACCTTTCAGTAACTTACCCCTCTGTAAAAAACCTTGCACAATGTGCAAACAATCATACAAAGACAATTTCACAATCGATGAATGGTCATTCACAAAATCGCCTCGCAAGAGAACACTGATCATAAAAATGCCCGCATGTTGTTGTAAGCACTTGATAAACGTTCAACCACTTCAAGCTTTCAATATACTATTGAGTTTCAATATCGTATTAAGATGCTCCCCCCCCCCCCAGGGCACACGTTCGAGTCTTGTCCTGGGCTTCAGACGATGATGGTTTATTTTTCCATTATTATTGTTCTCTAATGAAGGGCAACCTTCCTCTGTCACTAAAGCGAAAGCTCGTCGACATGTGTATTATGCCTGTCCTAACCTACAGTGCGCAAACATGGTCACTCACCGAGAGCCAGAAGTACAAATTGAAGGTTTGCCAACGCGCTATGGAGCGCAGTATTCTAGATGTCAAAAGGACGGATCGGGTCCGAAGTTCGGACCCGATCCGTCCTTTTCGGACTCCGAACTACACTGCGCTCCAAAATACGCATAGCTGATGTGGGTGCAAAAACTGCCAGGCTGAAGTGGGACTGGGCCGGCCACGTCTGTCGCATGCATCCAGACAGGTGGGCTAATATAGCTACGAAATGGGTGCCACATGATGGGCGCCGCAGACGGGGCCGACCTAGAGGGAGATGGCGGGACGACCTGGATCTATTTCTCAACAATTGGGCGGAAGAAGCACCTAGCAGGGATGCATGGAGATCACGGGGAGTGGCCTTTGCCCAGCAGTGGGACACTCAATAGGCTCTTAAAAAGAAAAATTGTTCTCTGGTAACTATTGAAACAAAAGTATTTAATAAAGCAATTTGTTTCGTTAAGAGGTCTAATTATTTTCGACACGATATAATTCAAAATTGTCAACACTTGTATGCTAAGTTTTTATGCATTTGCGAATTCCCAGTTTCCTCAAGACGCCATGGGCAAGCCGGACGTCTGTTGTGTATCAACGCCCCATTCATCCTCACCTAAATATAAACGTGTCCCACTTTTCGCTAATGTAGGAACGAGGAAAATTCTCGGAACATATGGAAAGAAAGAAAGAAAAGAGAAAGAGGCATTCGTGACCAAAAACGGCAAAATAGTGTCAGAGATACTATCGTACTAATGTAGCAATGTAATGTAAGAATCTTGTTATGGAAATAGTGGGAAAAGGTTTGGAATGCTGCTTTGTGACGCTGTACTGCAGTCAACGTTAAAGGTACGTTTATAGTTTTGTATCTTACACCGTTGTAATAAGGCGCAAATTGTAATACATATACGACCTGTATTGGACGTCGAGCGAGTATACTATAAAATAATTATGACTACTCTGAAGTCGGAAGCATTCATAGACTACGGTACCTGTTTGCCACAGTGGTATTTAAACCGAAGAATTACTTGAAACTCGAACCCTATACTATACTTCTTTAATTCCCGTATTGTCCGAGTCAACTACAAAATTTGAATCACTAAACACTGCACTGACTCTAAATTCAAATCTGCCGTAAAACGGACACTTATTTCAAAAGCATATTATAAGATAAACGACTACATCATGGATATGGATATTTGGCAGCGATAAAATCCTGCACTAGAAATCTGTCGTAAAATAAATAGGCTTTCTACTGTAGCAATGTAATTTTAAAATTTTATAATACTCTGATACTGAAATGATATATTGTATACTGTTTTGAAAAAAATGACACCTCGCCGAGTTTTTTACGCCGGTTCTTCTCGAGGCAGAGGTTTACTTCCCGAACCGGTGGTAGTTTATCAACATTCATAGGTGCATGTAATATGCCTAAATTGAAGACTAAACTGTATTTAAATCACTTTGACTTTGATTATTCCAGACGTTACATAACGCTTAGCCCAATCCAATACGGGCGGCCATAAATAGAGAACCAGACATGACGCATAGCCGTTAGCACTAAACAAATCATCTAGTATTGTTTCAGGCAAGTTTGGAAGATCTAGGACAGCAGCCTATAAGGCTTAGATAGCTAGTAGTGTTTCGCTGATATAATTTAAGAAGACCGGTCAGCCTAGTGGGTAGTGACGCTGCCTACGAAGCTGAAGGTCCTGGGTTCGAATCCTGGTAAAGACAAATATTTGTGTGATGAGCACGAATATTTGTTCCTGAGTCTTGGATGCTTTCTACGTATTTATATCTATTGATTGTCGATTGGTACCCATAACACAAGCCTTATTGAGCTTACTAATGGCAATAGTTCGATTGTAATATTCATTATTGATGTATTGTTCTTTCAAAGTATCACGTTTCGGGCGCTGCTAGACGAAAGATCCGTAATGGAATTGCATACAAAATTGGCGGTCTGCAAAGTGACCTTCTTTTGTTTCAGCATCAACTCGTGAACCAACCTCGGGGCGTTCAGTCATTTAAAAAACTTGTAGTTTTTATTTATTTCAATGCATGTTCGAGAAAAGCACTATACATACCTTGGCGTGAAAACATTGCCAGCCTCATATTCGTATCCGGCCTCGCTACGCTCGTCAGTCTATGTCTAGTTGGTTGGCAATCCCTATTTTCCCGGCCTCTGCAGTAATGTACTATTATTGCACACCTCATTTCATGAAATAATTACAGAACAACAACTTAAAAGTAGACAAACAACTGGCGGACACTTACTAAAACGAGAGATACTTAGTTAGCAGGCAATCGATGTCGTGAATAGTCATGATTCACGATAGTATACTTACATTTATGACGATGTTAATAATGATGTCTCAAACAGCCGATTTATTTCATGTAGCAACACCTACAAGAAATCATGTTTATAATGGACGGGTAGGCGAGGAGTTTGAGTTCCTGACAGCTAGATTGTGAACGAACAGTTACGTGCAGATTTGTAGTGTTAAATTTGGAGGAAAACCTGGGTGAGCTCTTTCCATAATCACTTTCGATGCATCCTATGATATTGTTACGATTTGGTATCATTTACACAGGTCGGACGATGACTGTTTATGATGTGATGTATTTATATGCGGCTACATGTCTTATTCTCTTTGAGAGGCGTGACGGTTTATCATGTATATGAATAAGGTTTTCCTACAGATCACGGACATGCGATAACACGGTTCTTAGTGTGGAGTTCTTTAGTGTTAGAGGATTAGTAACAAGTGTAACAACAGCGTCTCAGGTTCGGTAGTCTCAGCCTCAGTCCATATCAGTATCAATCAGGGGTGCACCCGGGTGATTATAACTGGATCAGTAGCGTGTGGATTGGAACAGTATCAGTTGTGTGGTTAGGGATGTCTATAAGGGGAGGTTAGAGGACATTCTCGGGGACAAAGGTCCCCACACCTCATATGGAGCTGGTACGCACGAGGCGGCAGCCCATATGTCAGATATATAAAGGATTCCGCAAGTTGTTAGAGTATGTTTATAGATGCATATGTGCTAATACATTCACCTAAGCTAGAGTGCTATAGGTACTCATTCGCGGCCACGAGAGTGATCAGAAGTGGCTTCGCGACACCTGTGGCCGGAGGATATTACGTGTCGTCGATTTGTGGACTACAAACTGCGGAATCGGAGCGTAACACATGTGGCTAATCCAAATGCATATATAAAGTAATGGATACAGTAACTAAAATTATAAGTTTTAACTGTAAGTCCATAGATGGAGTGAGGCAGCTCTGTAAAACAGCTCATGTCTTAAGTATTCATCAGGAAACTTGGTTATACTCCCATGATGTGGAGTTTGTAGGAACAATTGATCCAGATTTTGAATTTACCAGCAAGTCAGCCGTCGATACTTCCACGGGTTTACTAAGAGGGCGTCCTTATGGAGGTGTAGCTTTAATGTGGCGGAAAGGTGCATTTACCTCAGTGTCGGTAATCCCGTGTAAAAGTAATCGGTTGGTCGCTATCAAAGTGTGCGTTAGTGAGCGAAGTGCTGTATTTTTCTCGGTATATATGCCTACAAACTGCGTAGAAAACTTAACGGAATTCACGGAAGTGCTAAGTGAGATTAATGCAGTGATCGACAGTTGTGAAGTAGAATCTGTGTTTTTGCTTGGCGATTTTAACGCCCACCCAAGCGAATTATTTTTTAGGAAACTTCTCAGTTTTTGTAATGAGCGGAGGTGGCTCTGTGCCGATGTGGTTAAATTAGGTTTGTTTTCGGATACCTATACGTTCATTAGTGAAAGTCATGGCAGCAAGAGGTGGCTAGATCACTGTGTCGTAACAGAGGCAGCTTCGCAGTGTGTTATGGATGTTAAGGTATGTCAGGACGTATTTTGGTCTGATCACTTTCCGCTGGAGATTCACTGTAAACTGGGTTGTCTTACTCCTAAAGTTGTAGTTCCAGTAAAAATAGTAGATAAAGTACGGTGGGGTGAGAGAGATGCTCTCCAGATTGATACCTACTATAAGGCATGCGGGGACAACGTGAAGATCATTGATTTTCCGGCGGAATGTTCAAGCTGTGCAGATGCTATGTGCAACAATACTGAGCACAACTTGGTTATTGATAGCCTATTTTATTTCATTATTGGTGCCTTGAAACGGTCAGCGGAAATTAGCTTTGATGCTAGGAAGAGTCGCCATGGGCGGAAACAGATAGTGGGATGGAATAGACATTTCGAGAAAGCTCAAGGACACGCGCGACTCAGCTTTCAGGTTTGGGGTAGCTCAAAATGCTCAGGCAACGTCTAGTTAAACCTTATGAATAGTGGGTCAACACAACAGAGCTTAAGTTCTATTTTAGCTATGATCAGACGCAAAGTAAAAAAAAAAAAAAAAAAAAAATGGGCTGTTAATACCACTGGTCAGATCAATCATATTTCTAACAGTCGTTAAATGCATGACTCGACCACTGACAGAGTTAAAGTTAGTAGATACTACTTTCATTGTTAATTTAAAACGTATACAACTGCGCGTAAAAATAAGCAAGATTCGATAAAGATATATACACATATACAGTGAAAGAAAGATAGAAAGAAAGAAAGAAAGATACAGTGAAATCATCAATCATTTTTTTTTTCAAAGATAATAGAAAAAGTCATTTACAGCGGTTTGTACCAATACTTTGAAACTGACAACCTATTTGCGGCAGAACAAAAAGGCTTCAGAAAAGAAAAAAATAAGTATCAATATGGCAATTTTCGATCTTTTTCAAATAATTATGAAAGAAGTCGATAAAAAGAGACCAGTCTGTGCATTATACATGGACATGTCAAGGCGTTTGATTTTGGCGACCATACCATACTGTTAGACAAATTATATTATTATAGCATACGCGGTAACGTCCACGATCTACTTAAGTCATACTTAACTGGACGAAAACAAGTGGTTAAAATTAATAAACTTTGTACTAAAACAAACACAGAAATGTGTGTATCATCAGATTTTAAAGAAATAAAATACGGGGTGCCTCAAGGCAGTGTCTTGGGCCCGTTATTTTTCACTAGCTATAGATCATCCCATGATTCTTTTCGCCGATGATAGTACGATTGTATTTACTGGAAACGACCCGCACACATTGCAGATCAAAATAAATAACGCATTGGAGACAGTAATAGAATGGCTGAAAAATTATAATTTAGGTATCAACTTGAATAAAACAAAAATTATGAGTTTCAAGCGAAGAGTTGAAAGATTACCTAATCTTACTGTGACATACAAAGAACACCAAATTGATGAAACGGACATTACAAATTTTTAGGATTAAGTTTAGACAATAGGTTGAGTTGGAAGGATCAGATTGACATTGTATGTAAGAACTGTAAGAAGCTTAATAAATTTTCGTATGCTTTATATAACCTTAGTAAAATAGTAAGCTGGCCAACTGTATTAACCGCCTACCACGGGTATGTTACCTCAACTCTGAGATACGGCGTCATATTTTGGGGCAATTCCACAGACCGAAAGATCGCCTTCAAGGCACAAAAAAAAAATGTTTATGATCAGTATGCAGGTTACCAAGCACAGAATCGTGTAAAACACATTTTGTTAGGCACAACATACTGACATTACCATGCCTATATATTTATGAAACAGCAGTATACGTCAAAGCTAGTATGGGCCAATTTTCTGTTGTTAAAAGTGCTCGCCCCTGTAACAAAATGTATGTGAAATCGGTAAATACAGCTTTTCTTGCTAAAAGTATTTTCGGGATAGCACCTAAAATATACAACCGACAGTTAGAAGGATTGGTAGAGTTCAAAACAAAAACAAAAAAGCTTGTTCGAATTCCTAGTTTAAAAAAAAAAAAAAAAGCCTGGTATTCACTAAGGGAATCCATGACAGATGAAGAATTATAACTGTTTACGCATGCTCCATCTTGACTTAAAATATTTGTATACCTGATGGCAAAACATAGAGATACACTAATATAAATGATTGTAAGACCTATGAACCTATGTTTATAAATAAATATTTTGTCTTTGTTTTTGAAACCTTGAAATAACTGGAACTTCAAGGGACCGGCAAATGTGTCTCACTTAAAGAGGTATTCCATTTTACTAGTGCCTCAGATGTTCAAGTGTAATTAATATCTGTCTCATTTACAGACGGTTCCGTTGATAGAAGTGAGATAATAGATTATTTTCGTAAAAGAGGTGCGATTTTTAAAGATATAACAAAAAGGTTTATAAACACATAATACCAAGAACGTTTTTATTAACAGTACAAAGATGTATACAGAATAAATAATAATAAAAAAAAGTGTAATTTTCGTTTGATTTTTGGAAGTAACTTGAGGTCATTTAGGCACGAATAGTCAAGTGCGGAATTTGCGGGAAGACAAAGAATTAGTAAACAAGACAAAAATATAGCAGCAATAAAGTCTGAGTTAGAGATTAGAGATCTGAGTGAAAAATTGACGTTATCTCAGTTAAAGAGGTATACTTATGAAATAAAAGAAAACAATTTAGCAAAAGTATTCTTAAAAATATAGTCTCAATAAATGAGGTAAAATATACTCGCTGTCTCAAATATAGAGGTAATTATGACGATAAAATCGAAGTCATTAATCACAGATATACAGGTTTGTTTTTTATGCCACTAACAGAGGTAATTCAGTACTAAACTGTTGGGACCTCAGCAGGAGTACCAGCTATGGAGGTTTGTCACTTATTCAGGTCCCACTAAAGCACGTTTTACTGTATGTTAGGAATACAAATTATTTAATTTAATGGTAAAACACATAAAAATATACAAAATACATTGTATATATAAGTAAAACTAGATTTCAAATTAAATTAAAACTAAGTTAAAAATAGCCTAAGTATATAAAGAGGTTTTACATAAAGTATGAAACATTGCTCATTTCATATATTGAGACTGAGAGCTCACTCCACGGTCAAACTTAGTTTGTGGTAGTACGTATTGTAATTAATTAATTTTACTCTTGGTATTTTAAAATAAATAATGATAGCAAGATCTTAAGAAAAGACAAAACACAAAAGAAGAAGATAAGACAGCCCGATGCCCAACTAAAGATTCATGTTCTATCTTATGTTATTTTTTGAGGTGTACAATGAAGTGTAAGAAAAAGTTTTAAAAAAATGCGCAGATAATTTTAAAGTTTTTACATTAATTCGAGGAGAAATCAGGAAATTGATAAAATTAATACGCAGCTAAATTGAGATAAGTCGTGGTAATGGACGACCTTTTAATAATAAGTAAGGAATTTGCCCGCGGGGGAGGATTCCATTCCATGGAAAAAGCAAACAAATATAAAGATGATAATAAAATCTGGCAAGACATTTGTTTCAATCTAGCAAGGTATTAACTCGCGGCAGCCTAAAGTATGTACATGAACCAGCAATGCACAATGTACAGAAGTATTTTTTCAGTTCTTTGTCGTTCCGTAACTCTCAGTGTCGTGGGAGTGAAAGACGCTGATGCTGATATTCAGTATGCAAATAGTTTTTTATAATACCAGTGTCGTAGGGATAACAAACAGTTTGGCCACCATTCTACTAACCACCTACCAGACGTGGTCCAATTGGACTGTTCAACACTGCTACATATCATGATATAGATTATAGGTATAGTGTAAGATATATTTTGCAGACGTCATAAATTTTCGGGACGTTTTTGCCATAAAACAAATCACGTTAACATCATAACACTAGCAAATCCAACATATGTTTTTACGGTATATATAGGATATGACTGATAACTTATTACGACATGAAGCTTTGTTGGTCAAAGTCTCAAGAATAAAGGACCTAGCAGTTAGCTAGTATACCTTAGGTCTCACGAAACGTTTGGAACGGATTTAGGAAAGTACGCAATGGGAAAAGAACGGTCATATCAAAGATCTGAGGCAGAGTTAAATAGAGCTGTGAAATATTATTACATTACTCTACTGGAGATACGATCGCCAGTTTTCCGGGGGCCGGGAGTGTCGTGAATAGTCATGATTCACGATAGTATACTTACATTTATGACGATGTTAATAATGATGTCTCAAACAGCCGATTTATTTCATGTAGCAACACCTACAAGAAATCATGTTTATAATGGACGGGTAGGCGAGGAGTTTGAGTTCCTGACAGCTAGATTGTGAACGAACAGTTACGTGCAGATTTGTAGTGTTAAATTTGGAGGAAAACCTGGGTGAGCTCTTTCCATAATCACTTTCGATGCATCCTATGATATTGTTACGATTTGGTATCATTTACACAGGTCGGACGATGACTGTTTATGATGTGATGTATTTATATGCGGCTACATGTCTTATTCTCTTTGAGAGGCGTGACGGTTTATCATGTATATGAATAAGGTTTTCCTACAGATCACGGACATGCGATAACACGGTTCTTAGTGTGGAGTTCTTTAGTGTTAGAGGATTAGTAACAAGTGTAACAACAGCGTCTCAGGTTCGGTAGTCTCAGCCTCAGTCCATATCAGTATCAATCAGGGGTGCACCCGGGTGATTATAACTGGATCAGTAGCGTGTGGATTGGAACAGTATCAGTTGTGTGGTTAGGGATGTCTATAAGGGGAGGTTAGAGGACATTCTCGGGGACAAAGGTCCCCACACCTCATATGGAGCTGGTACGCACGAGGCGGCAGCCCATATGTCAGATATATAAAGGATTCCGCAAGTTGTTAGAGTATGTTTATAGATGCATATGTGCTAATACATTCACCTAAGCTAGAGTGCTATAGGTACTCATTCGCGGCCACGAGAGTGATCAGAAGTGGCTTCGCGACAATCGAGGTTGTACAAGAAAGAGGGTTATTGGGTGGAACAGGCACGTAAGTGAGGCTCACAGGGAAGCCAGGGCTAGATTCCAAGACTGGGTTCTATATGGTAAACCCACAGGTGGGACAATTTTCGACGCCATGTGTCGTAGTCGGAAAATATTTAAATCAAAACTCAGGTGGGTGCAACAACATCAAGATCAAATTAAAATGGACCTACTTAGTAAACATCATAAAAATAATGATTTTCGTAACTTCTGGAAAATCACAAAAAAGTTGGAAACTAGACCTGGACTGTCTGTTAGCGTGAATGGTATTTCGGATCCTAAATGTGTAGCTAATATGTTTGCCGAACAATTTAATGTGAAACCTTCTTCCACCAGCGTCGACGGGGCTGGTCGGCAGCGAGTGCTCGATGCTGGCGTGCCTGGGGCTGCTTTACAGACCCGGTTTAGCGCTAGTGATGTCAGCAAAATAATCAAGGATATGAAACGCGGAAAGTCCCCTGGTCACGACCATTTAAGCATTGAGCATTTGCAGTTTGCTGGTCCCCACTTAACTCGAGTGTTAGCGATGTTCTATAATTTGTGTATATCCCATTCGTACCTACCTTTGCTCATGACAAAAACCATTGTAGTCCCTATTGTCAAGAACAAAACTGGTGATATATCGAACAAAGCTAACTATAGGCCTATTTCCTTGGCAACAATTGTAGCGAGGGTGTTCGATGGCTTGCTTAACATACAACTAGATAAGTACCTAAACATACATGACGCACAGTTCGGATTCCGCGCGGGCTTATGTACCGAAAGTGCTATTGTTTGTTTGAAGCAGGCTGTCGAATATTATACTCGTAGAAAAACACCTATATATGCGTGTTTTTTAGATCTTTCTAAAGCCTTCGATCTTGTGAATTACGATCTACTATGGGAAAAGCTTGACGAAGTGCAATTTCCTAGAGAACTAACACGCATATTTAGGTGTTGGTATGCTGACCAGCGAAATAGTGTCCGTTGGGGTGATGTGATGTCGGACAAGTACGGCTTGGAGTGCGGGGTGAGGCAGGGGGGCCTGACCTCCCCCAAACTGTTCAATTTGTATATGAATGGTCTGATCGGTGAGCTTAGCAGTACACGTGTCGGTTGTCACATAGACAGGGTTTGTTTTAGTAACATAAGCTATGCTGATGACATGGTACTGCTGAGCCCATCGATCGGAGGTATAAAAATACTAATCGAGAAGTGTGAGTCCTATGCCTTAAAACATAACTTGCAATATAATATCAAGAAGAGCGAGTTTATGATTTTTAAGGCGGGGACCAAGTGCCCGTCTCATGTCCCGCCCATTCATTTGGACGGAGAGGAACTGAGAAGGGTTTATTCTTTTAAATATCTCGGACACTTGGTCACCGATGACTCTCGAGACGATTCAGACATTGAACGCGAGCGCAGGGCTCTGGCCGTTAGGGCAAACATGATAGCTCGCAGGTTTAGCAGGTGTACAGCACAAGTTAAAATAACACTCTTCCAAGCATACTGTACATCGCTGTACACCTGCAGCCTGTGGACGCGGTACACGCAGCGTGCCATGAACGCCATGCGTGTACAGTACAACGACGCGTTCAGGGTACTGTTGCGGCTGCCGCGACACTGCAGTGCGTCCGGCATCTTTGCGGACGCGCACGTGGACGGTTTCCATGCGACGCTCCGCAAACGCTATGCCGCGACGCTGCGCAGGGTGCGCGCCAGCCGCCACAGTCTCCTGGCCGTTATGGCGGGGAGATGGGACAGTGCCCTAATCAGGCACTGGACCACCCAACACTTAAGTTTAGGCACTAACATAGTTATTTAAGTTAATTTGTAATACTAACACTTACTTATGGACTACAAATGTCTGAAATAAATGATTTTTTTTTATTTTTTTTTATATTTTAGTGCTCGTAAAACTTTATCTTATTTTGAGACAGGAAGGGCGCGGTGGAAAGCAAAACAAGTGAAATTCAAAAAAAATCGAATAACCCTTTTTTAGAAACACGAGTATATCATGGCCTATGTCACTCCTACGATTAAGAGGAACCCAACGACACCTCATATGTCGAAATCCATCAAACGGTTTAGGCTGCAAGATGTGCCAAACAATAAGACATGCATACATACATACGTCGCACTAAGGTGCGTGACGTCGGAGAAGTCATAACTAAACTCAAATGGAATTGGGCAGGACATATTGCCAGGCAGCGTGACGGTAGGTGGACGAAAACGTTAACTGATTGGTGGCCACTTACAGGAAAAAGAAGCGTCGGTCGTCAACCAACTCGATGGGTTGACGACGTAAAAAAGACCGCGGGTCATTTCTGGATGAGACTAGCACGGGATCGGGATAAGTGGCGTACTCGAAGAGAGGCTTATGCTCAACAGTGGGCGATTACAGGCTGACAATGATGATGATGACATACATACGCTCGAAAAAAATAACCCACCTTCGGTAGTCGGGTAAAAAAAAGAAAAAAGAAGCCTGATTCTCCAAGGTGATGTGAGCTCATTTCGCTACACGGTACTGTTTGAAAAATTTGTTCAACACAACATGGTTCCAGAAGCTCAGTTGGTTAGGGTGATTGGACGCATATGCCACAAATGTGATTGTCTTTAACTGGCACTTTAGTGTTTTTAAACAAGAAAGAAAACCATTATAGTTAACGTAGTGTTAAGTTTTATAAATAAAGGGTAGTTAGTTTATATCAATAAAATAGTTTGACAAAAAAACTGGACAAGTGCGAGTTCAACTCGCGTGGTGAGGGTTTCGTTTATAATCTAAATTTCATAGGTGTTTTTGAATGCTCAAACTTGTTATAGGTTTTCTTGTACTTTTTAGGCAAGGAACTATTTTCCATATTTTTTTCAGAATTTTAAGCCCAGTAGTTTCGGAGATAAGGGGGGGGAATGGTCAATTTTCGTCTTTTTTCCTAAATTACTTCAAATCTGTTTTTGCTAAAATTATAAAATAAATATATTTGAGATGCTTACAACAACCCCTTTCATTTGATATGTCACACAATACATTTTGCGAAACTTTTTTTTAAAATTTTCCAGTTTACTCCCCAAAAGTGGCCCCCTTGTTCAGAATTCATTAATTTACTTTACGCGTCCATCTTGGGTCACCAATTTACATATGTGTACCAAATTTCAACTCAAAAGTGGTTTCGGAGCAAATCGGCGGTGACAGACGGACAGACAGACAACCGAGTGATCCTATAAGGGTTCCGTTTTTTCCTTTTGCATTATAAGTGGAAGACTACATTAAGTTTTACTGTTTTCACCTCAATTTATATAAAATCCTTAACTTGAAGCATCTTGGCTCCGTAGATATAATCTCCTTTCCATTCCAACATTAACATTTCTGAGACTGCCACGAAGCTTTGCGGCTCGCAATAACGGACAACTTTAATATTTAACATTTTCCGAGTCCAATATCTTTAAAACTACAATTTAATTCGAACATCTATTTCCTGTACTGCTTCGGTCCTGAACTGAAACGATGCGACTATGAAGGCTTGTACGTACTAGGGTACATTCTATATTCTCATTACGTACACATTTACCGGTAAGATCCTCGTCAGATTCAACCTTGTATGTTTCTAGATGGTTCTATTAATTTTTGAATTAGTTTTAGTTTGAATTCTTCACTTAAGGGGAAATACGGGCTGACACGCGCCCCATTCAAAAACTTGCATTTCAAGACACCTAATGAATTTTCTAACATAGATTAATGTAGAGTTGAACTATGCCTCTATGTTTCGTTTTTTTAACTTTTGGTCCATTTAACGTATGTAGGTGTTAGTCAAGTTAGCGTATTTTTTGCGTTTTACAAGCGGCTTTAGTTCATTAACAAAATGAAGTATCAAATAAATCAGAACATAGGGACATATGATATTGGAACTCTTGGTTAATCTATGTTACAAAAATTATTCACATAGATTTTGATTTGGCGGAGGAAATACTACGGAGGCTCGAAATTCAAGTTTTGTTCACATGCATGGTCTTTATAATAATACTTACTTAGTTGCTACCTACCTACTAATAAGTACTGAAAGTTAGACATACAAATAATAAATAGGATTGGGTATCAAAGACAAAGATTCAAAATAATACTAAGTTGCTATCTACTAAAGTGAGACACGCGAATGAATAGGATTAGGTATCAAAGACATTGAAGAAGTACATACATAAATACATACATACATATAATCACGCCTCTTTCCCAGAGGGGTAGGCAGTGATCACGGATCTCCATTTGCTACGATCCTGACAAACCACTTTCGCTTCACTCACCTTCATAACATTTCTGAAGAAGTTGGTGAGACTAAAGCAACAAAATATCAAGAAATGAAACAACAGACAGTCGGTATCCAAAATAACTTACAAATTTAAAACACTCCCGACACAACAATCATAAATTAAGTAACATCTTGACTAGCAAGACTTACCTACCGTCTATAAAATCGCTTTATGTAGCGGAGTTGTTTAAAATTTATAATTACTGAGAAACATAAAGTCAAAGTCAAAGTGAATTATTCTTCAATTTAGGCATATTACATGCACCTATGAATGTCGATAAACTACCACCGGTTCGGAAAGTAAACCTCTGCCTCGAGAAGAACCGGCGTAAAAAACTCGGCGAGGTGTCATAGATTTAGATTCTAGGCTCTGACAACAAATTACAGCGCTTTAAAAGCTAAGGTGACGTTTATTATCAAACCGACCGTGCGTTTGTTTGCAACCATCGTGTCTCCTAGTCTGTACTAGACTCGGGTCTCGTAAATACAACTTTTCGGTATAACCAGACAGATTGGCTCGCCGCCAGAAATTCGCTCCGTCGTATTACTCAAAACCAAATAGTCATATCTTCACACATATTTCATAAGAACTTATGCTATTTGTTCTAAGACGATTGTACCCAATTTATGCAATTAAATTGATATTGTACCGCGATTTCTCTAATTTGTGTTCGGTTGGCTGTTTATGCGAATTCTTTAAGTTAAGTGCCGGTTCGATGGTAATCTTGATTTGTGGTGAAAGTAATGAATTTCAGTGCGAACATTAAATTTGTATTTTGTTATTTTTTGCTTATTTAATGACATAAACATTTTAACATTTTCGTAAAACATATCGCTTAGATTCGTTTTCAATGCTTCTTCAAAAAACCGGCCAAGTGCGTGTCGGACCGCGCAAAACAAAGGGTTCCGTGCCTATTAAAAAGGTCGTATCGTCACAGAAATTTTACGGCACTTACGTCCTTTTCTTTGAGGAAGGCAGTTTTTCAGCAATATCTCGAAAACCTCTGCACCGATCTTGTTCAAAACAATTTTTTTGAATGAAATTAATAAGTCCTATGTCCATTAATTTTTCCATATTTTTAAAATACACCGTTCAAAAATTAGAGGGGGGGGACAGAATTTTAGTGACTTTCGGGGAGATTATCTCCCACTCTATTCACTTAATCAAAAAAAATGCTAAGAAACCTTATGTTTATTTTGAAAGGCCTATCGATTGATGTGCCACACGGGGGGTCACATTGAATTTTTTTTTTGACTTTTAGTTTTATGGAGTGCACCCCAAAAATTTTTTTTTGTCGTTTTAATTACAAAACTATGTAGCGGCTAACAAAATACACCTATCCTCAAAATTTTATTCAAATACACCTTATAGTTTTCGAGTAAAATGCCTGTGACATACGGACAGACGGACAGACGGACATGACGAAACTATAAGGGTTCCGTTTTTGCCATTTTGGCTACGGAACCCTAAAAAGGAGTAGGTTCTCAATTCGTCGGAATTTTTATTTTTTCTATATGTTCCCCGACTCCGCTGGATGCGGGCGGCGCAGGA
The DNA here is from genome assembly GCA_932294315.1 of Epinotia nisella. Classification (NCBI taxonomy): domain Eukaryota; kingdom Metazoa; phylum Arthropoda; class Insecta; order Lepidoptera; family Tortricidae; genus Epinotia; species Epinotia nisella. Next base: position 2,611,479 of record OW028693.1, read on the forward strand.
CCGGTCAATTTGGCACTCTCTGGGGGAGGCCTATGTCCAGCAGTGGACGTCTTTCGGCTGATATGATGATGTTCCCCGACTACTCGAGGAAGCCTGGGCCGATTTGTTTCTTTTTTGTTTGGAATGGTATCCTTCCTAGGTGGTCCCGTTATTGTCATCAGGTCAGGATCTGATGATAGGATCCTGGAGAAACCGAGGGAACTCTTCAAATGAGACGAAGTACTGAATTGAAGTCGGTTAAATTAGAACTTTGCTTTTACGCCATGCGCGTACAGTATAATAACGCGTTCAGGGTACTCGGTACTGCAGCGCGTCGGGCATGTTCGCGGACGCGCACGTGGACGGGTTCCACGCGACACTGCGCAAGCGCAGCGCCGCGACGCTCCGCAGAGTGCGCGACAGCCGCCACAGTCTCCTGTACGTCTAGCACAACTTGCTGCTCAGTCGCTTCGCGCGCGACTAAGCGTCTCCTATCTCACTCGCACCCTACACATTAGAGAAAGGAGGGTAAATCTTTCTCGACTCGCGTCGCGGCGCGGCGTCAGTTGTGCTAGCCCCGTAGCCCGTCGTGGCTGACAGATGGGACAGTGGCCTGATAAGGTACTGGTCCTCTCTGCATTTAAGTTTAGCACCTAAGATAGTTATTTAAGTTAACCTTAGATACAAGTTTAATTTGTACTACTTTGTATTTGTGTTACTAAAAAAATATGGGCACATCTGCCTGTGTTTTTTATTTAAGTAAATTATAAACACTAACATTTGAACATACAAGGGTACACTCGTGCATTCTAAAGATATTGCGTAAGTATTTGCGAGAGAGATCCGGATTGGAGCTCGGGGTCTGAGGGTCTACCGCGAAACGAAAACGAACTCCGTTCGTGTATTTCCGTCTCTGTCGCACTTGCTAGTTCGAGCGACAGAGAGGGAGAAACATGAACGAAGTTCGTTTTCGTTTCCCGGTAGCCCCTCTGGTTTAGCTCCTAATAATGCCAAGATTGGACGTACCTCTAGACCTCTACCCACTAGTTTTACGAAAGTCACCTGTCCTTCCAACCCAGAGATGAAATTAGAACTGGTTGGGGAAAGACCGGTTTCCTCGCGATGTTTTCTGTCATCGAAAATCTACTGCCAATCCATTTTTATTCTTCCTTAAGGCTTGGCGAGGCGAGTCGAATCGAATCGAAAATAATTCGCCTTCATACAGCTATGAAAGCGCGTCGATTGACGCAAGGCCGCGGGGCGCGCCGAATAAATCGACGCACTTTCATGTGTATGAAGGCGAATTTTTTCGATTCGATTCGACTCGCCTCGGTGAGCCTAGTGGATGCCAGCCTTTAAATCCTTATCATCTTAGCGTATTTTTTTTATTATTATATCGAGCCCGTTATCCCCACTGCTGAGCAAAGGCCTCCCCCCTCTGTTTCCATTCATCGCGGTCTTGAGCAATATCTGGCAAGTCTTTTAAAATGGAGTCCAAGTTATCCCGCCATCGCTGACGAGGTCTACCGCGTCTCCGTTTTGAGTTTTGTGGCTTCCACTCCGTGGTCCCTTTGGCCCACAGCTCATTCGGCATGCGGTAGACGTCTTAGCGTATAGTACAAATTATTTTTCTAGACCGAATTATTATTTAAAAAACCGGCCAAGTGCGTGTCGGACCACGCAAAACGAAGGGTTCCGTGCCTATTAAAAAGGTCGTATCGTCACAGAAATTTTACGGCACTTACGTCCTTTTATTTGAGGAAGGCAGTTTTTCAGCAATATCTCGAAAACCTCTGAACCGATCTTGTTCAAAACAATTTTCGGTGAATGAAATTAATAAGCTCTATGTCCATGAATTTTTTCATATTTTTAAAATACACCGTTCAAAAATTAGAGGGGGGGGGACAGAATTTTAGTGACTTTCGGGGCGATTATCTCCGACCCTATTCACTTAATCAAAAAAAATGCTAAGAAACCTTATATTTATTTTGAAAGGCCTATCGATTGATGTGCCACACGGGGGGTCGCAACGAAAAATTCTTTTTTGACTTTTAGTTTTATGTATGGAGTGCACCCCTAAAAATTTTTTTTTTTGTCATTTTAATTACAAAACTATGTAGCGGCTAACAAAATACACCTATCCTCAAAATCTTATTCAAATACACCTTATAGTTTTCGAGTAAAATGCCTGTGACATACGGACAGACGGACAGACGGACAGACGGACAGACGGACAGACGGACAGACGGACATGACGAAACTATAAGGGTACCGTTTTTGCCATTTTGGCTACGGAACCCTAACAATAGACTACTTTAACAATAGAGTCACTATTCGAGTAAAGTATTTACTAAACATGGGCTTTTAATTTCGAGGCGTTTGTGGTAACTGGCTATTGTGGCTAAACAATTGCTTTGTCGATCTTACATTCATACCTATCGCTCTAATCGGTCTTAAGGTAAGATCCGGTCTAGAAAAAAATCCGCCAGTGCGATAGCCCGCTTAGCAACTCCCCGAGAAATAACGTAGGCACCAGTTTTAATCTTTTCTCTTCATTATTAAATATTCCACTGATGCGTATAAAACGATCTGAATTTATTATTCCCCAAACCAATTGACCCGTATTTAACGAAAACACCCACAAAGCGAAATTTCACCCACATACTAATGGAATGACAGAAAAATGCACAGGAACGAAACACACAAATTTAATGGACACGATCACTGTGAATACTGATTGAACTGAAGGTCAATTTGAGACAAACATTTCACATATAATATAACTTTTGTTGAAGCACCAGCTAGCGGAACGAATGATCATCCAAACCAAACTCTTTGGATTCAAGATAGACTGTCCGTGGACGGATAGTTTAAATCTCGTGCCAGGATATCTAGCAAAAATCGTTCACGATTTGGCGATTCGCGTCTCACTCGCACTGTGCTAATTAGACAGAGGAGGGTAGATTTTCTAGTCTCGTGTCGCGTCTCGTCGTCATGTATGCTAGCCCCCCAAACGAGCTGGTTCTTTCCATTTGATAACAATGTTTCTTGTACTCGCTCTGCACGATTATCACAGGACGGCGCGTGGACTGTGTCGCAGCAAGACAGGCTGTTTTTTAGGGTTCCGTACCTCAAAAGGAAAAAACGGAACCCTTATAGGATCACTCGGTTGTGTCTGTCCGTCTGTCACAGCCGATTTGCTCCGAAACTGCTGGACCGATTGAGTTGAAATTTGGTACACATATATAAATTGGTGACCCAAAGATGGTAAAGTAAATGAATGAATTCTGAACAAAGAGGCTACTTTTGGGGGGTAAACTGGAAAATTAAAAAAAAAAGTATCGCAAACTGTATCGTGTGATATATCAAATAAAAGAGGTTTTTGTAAGCATCTCAGATTTTTTTTTTAAATAATTTTAGCAAATACAGATTTGAAATAATTATTTCTACTTGGCCCCCTTATCTCTACTTGGCCTAAAATTCTGAAAAAAATATTTAAAACAGTTCTTTGCCTAAAGATTACAGGAAAATCTATAAGAAGTTTGAGAATTCAAATTAATGGGAAAATTCTCAATATTTTTGTGTATTTTGTATGGAGCGCCTAATGCTTAGAGCATAGCAATTTTACGGAACCCTCACGACGCGAGTTAAACTCTTACTTGTCCGGTTTTTAGGGTTCCGTAGCCAAAATGGCAAAAACGGAACCCTTATAGTTTCGTCATGTCCGTCTGTCCGTCTGTCCGTCTGTCCGTCTGTCCGTCTGTCCGTCTGTCCGTCTGTCCGTCTGTCCGTATGTCACAGGCATTTTACTCGAAAACTATAAGGTGTATTTGAATAAAATTTTCAGGATAGGTGTATTTTGTTAGCCGCTACATAGTTTTGTAATTAAAATGACAAAAAAATTTTTTTTAGGGGTGCACTCCATACATAAAACTAAAAGTCAAATTTTTTTTTTTCATTGTGACCCCCCGTGTGGCACATCAATCGATAGGCCTTTCAAAATAAATATAAGGTTTCTTAGCATTTTTTTTTGATTAAGTGAATAGGGTCGGAGATAATCGCCCCGAAAGTCACTAAAATTCTGTCCCCCCCCCCTCTAATTTTTGAACAGCGTATTTTAAAAATATGGAAAAATTCATGGACATAGGGCTTATCAATTTCATTCACCGAAAATTGTTTTGAACAAGATCGGTTCAGAGGTTTTCGAGATATTGCTGAAAAACTGCCTTCCTCAAAGAAAAGGACGTAAGTGCCGTAAAATTTCTATGACGATACGACCTTTTTAATAGGCACGGAACCCTTCGTTTTGCGTGGTCCGACACGCACTTGGCCGGTTTTTTTTCTATGAGTTCCACTTATAAAGTGATGAATAGTCAATCTCGCCGCGACACGGAGCCGTCTTGTGATAATCGTGCTGTATGGTACAGTCAGCATCATAAACATGTATACACTTTTCGACCTTATGTCTAGGTAATAAGGTCATAGAATGTATACATGTTTATGATACTGACTATACGTAAATCTCGCCGCTCGTAAAAGCGAGCACGCCAAACAGACTGCTGTCAAATTAAAATACGAAACTTCAGTATTATATTGACCCACGTGTCACTTGAACTGTTTAAAATGGAACGCAATTTCGTCCACTGCAAATAAACTAAATAAATTTGAGTCGAAAAACGCAATAAACGTGTGCTTATTTACCCCGAATGCACTTTTAATTAATTTAAACTCTTGCTTTGTAGTTCCGTACGTATGTGAGTATTGTGTTCCTGCGGGGTGATCACGTATCTTTTCGAACGCACGTAAGGACATACCAAAAATCGGCAAAGTGGGTTCCGTAGTTGCCTGTCTGTATTTGTTACAACTAAATGGTTAAAACTAGGACAGACTGTCCAGTTAGGTAGGTCCAACTTCGAGAAAGTGGTCAATCGTCGAATCCGACTCGGCTGGGCAGCATTCGGGAAGCTCCGGCACATCTTTTCGTCCAATATCCCGCAGTGTCTCAAGACGAGAGTCTTTGACCGGTGTGTGTTGCCAGTGATGCCGTATGGCACGAAAACGTGGTCGCTTACTATGGGCCTCATAAGAAGGCTCAAAGTCACCCAAAGGGCAATGGAAAGGGCTATGCTGGGGCTATCTCTGCGTGATCGCATCAGAAATGAGGCTATCCGCAGCAGAACCAAGGTAACCGATATAGCCCTCCGAATCGCTAAACTTAAGTGGCCGTGGGCGCCACATTGCACGTTGAACCGATGGCCGTTGGGGCGGAAAGGTTCTTGAGTGGCGACACCGCAGTAAGGTAAAAGCCTTAACTGGCATTGTGTAGGATTTCACAACTTTTAAGGAAAAATTGATGGATTTTAACTTTTTACACATAAAAAGGAATATATAGGGCAAACCTATGCTAATCGGTGATATTTAGGTTTTTTGACAATATAATATTACCTATCTATTCAATTAATTAAGATAAAAATAGCATACAATGAATTACAAATAACTACAAATTACTATCAATTCAATTATTTTTGCAGAAATCGCGAAACGTCTGGTCGATGTAACTGGTGACCGAAGAGCTGGCGGCTTTCTCGCGCAACGCATCAGCATTGCAATTCAGCGAGGAAATGCCGCCAGCATCCTCGGTACAATGCCTCGAGGGCCTTTTTAGGGTTCCGTAGCCAAAATGGCAAAAACGGAACCCTTATAGTTTCGTCATGTCCGTCTGTCCGTCTGTCCGTCTGTCCGTCTGTCCGTCTGTCCGTCTGTCCGTCTGTCCGTCTGTCCGTATGTCACAGGCATTTTACTCGAAAACTATAAGGTGTATTTGAATAAAATTTTGAGGATAGGTGTATTTTGTTAGCCGCTACATAGTTTTGTAATTAAAATGACAAAAAAAATTTTTTTAGGGGTGCACTCCATACATAAAACTAAAAGTCAAAATTTTTTTATTCATTGTGACCCCCCGTGTGGCACATCAATCGATAGGCCTTTCAAAATAAATATAAGGTTTCTTAGCATTTTTTTTGATTAAGTGAATAGGGTCGGAGATAATCGCCCCGAAAGTCACTAAAATTCTGTCCCCCCCCCTCTAATTTTTGAACGGTGTATTTTAAAAATATGGAAAAATTCATGGACATAGGGCTTATTAATTTCATTCACCGAAAATTGTTTTGAACAAGATCGGTTCAGAGGTTTTCGAGATATTGCTGAAAAACTGCCTTCCTCAAAGAAAAGGACGTAAGTGCCGTAAAATTTCTGTGACGATACGACCTTTTTATTAGGCACGGAACCCTTCGTTTTGCGTGGTCCGACACGCACTTGGCCGGTTTTTAGATTTAACTTAGTTTTAATTTATCTTAGTTAATGTTAATTATAATCTTGTATTCACTTTTACACAAGTTTAATGTTTATTATTTTTTAAAGTATTACTTGGTAAAAGTTCATGAATTTGTCTACCATTTCTGAATTTATGATGTACCAAATTAATTTAGTAAATATTTTTATTGACACATGAAAATTTGGTAATTCGGTGATATTCAGGTTACTATGTGACATGTGCTTGGTGCAGGATTAAAAAATAGAAATTTGTTACTTTTACAATTCTAAAAATAATTTATTTGTTTAAAAACTCTTATTTTAACGGGTTTTTCTTTAGTTTTTGCCTTCTTTAGTTTCTTTAGTTATAAAAAGTTTTTAACACCTTGCACCGATCAACTAAATATTAGCCGTTACACTTACACCTGTTGATTTGTTTGACAAAAGTCTTGCTGCACATTAGAATGTTAAATGACAGTGCCGCCACGTACTGGAGATTATTACAAGCCGTAAAGATATCGAGTAATTCCGCTATTAGACCAGTAACTATCACCAAATTACTTCATATCACCGATTAGCCAAGGTTTGTCCTACTCAGTTGGCTATCTAATTAGCCGAGGCAAAATACGGTTTCGAAAAACATTAATTTATAATAGCGTTTTTTTTGTTTATTTCATTCTAAAACATTATTCTAAGATGCTTTATTCAAGAATCCAACAAACTTTCCACACGGAAGTAATTATATAGATTTAAATTAAACATTCATTGTCTTTTTTATTTTATTTATATTGAATATTTTAAAGCAAATGTAAATGAACCTAATTAAAGATAAAAAAAATATTAATATTTATCCGGACTTTTTAGGAGCTAATTAAATATTGATTTTTTGATGTCTGATTTTTTGTTGGATTTTGCCTCTAGGTAACTATTTAATTGATAATATATCCGTTACATTAAAAAAATAGCTTTATAAATTATTTCCAAATATGTCATATTTTCCATACAAGTTATCAGTTCATTGCCTGGACTAAATTGCGGTTTGACCTACCTAGACCTACTGGGTGACAATGGAGACTTAGTTTTCGATGCCTACTTTTTTTCGTGAATTAAATTATATGCTATTTCTTGGTAGATAGACTAACATAAATATTAATATGACCGCGGTAGTTATATAGGGACCAAACGAACCGTCTTTGAAGTGAATGACGAGTTCTATTCCGACGCTTCTCGGGGCGCGTAAATAATATTGACAAGCTGGCCCGCGCCCAAGCGCAGCGTAACACGGCGCGGCTACTGGATAAATTATCTTGGTAATTAGAAACTTTTCTAATTACCAAGATAATTTATCCAGTAGCCGCGCCGTGTTCAACGTTTCAACTTTGAAAAACCCCCGATTTTTTTCATTTCAAAGTTCAATCTCAAAAACGGCTGCCCTTTTTTTTTGTTAAAGTGTAACTAAGAGCCATCTCGATCACGTCAGCTTTCGGACAAAAAATCCAATCCAGTCCAATTTTTTTTTAAATTTTTTTTCTTTTTTTTTGCTCAGTGGACGTGGCGCAAGCAACATCTCCTGCCAGCATCTCCTGATGATGCCTCGTAGAGAGGCGAAACACGTGTCGAGGTTTTTTCATTATTGGTGGTGGTTTGCTGTAATTATTTGCATGTTTATACGCAAATAGTTGCATCGCTGATCAACCTGCACGTTTTTTAGCGGAATAGCAAAGGAATATTGTTCTCGTAAAGTTAAATTTGTTTTAATGCACATTATAATAAAATGTACGCTAATGCCAAATTTCTTGCAAATTCTATATGAATCGTATAGCCGTGCATGATTGAGGGAGTAGGTAAACATTAAATAGATCGAATTTTAGGAAAAGAGCAGTTTATAAGAACTGTAGGTATCCATTTAATAAACAAAAAAAAACACTTTCTTTTGCAACAAAAAAAAACTTTCTTTTGAGATGAAATTAATCTCAGAATGTGTTTCTCGCACTCGAGCATGTGTTTAACGAAGAGGGAAAAACCGGCCAAGTGCGTGTCGGACCACGCAAAACGAAGGGTTCCGTGCTTATAAAAAAAGGTCGTATCGTCACAGAAATTTTACGGCACTTACGTCCTTTTCTTTGATCGTCCGATCTTGTTCAAAACAATTTTCGGTGAATGAAATTAATAAGCCCTATATCCATGAATTTTTCCATATTTTTAAAATACACCGTTCAAAAATTAGAGGGGGGGGGGGGGGGACAGAATTTTAGTGACTTTCGGGGCGATTATCTCCGACCCTATTCACTTAATAAAAAAAAATGCTAAGAAACCTTATATTTATTTTGAAAGGCCTATCGATTGATGACACGGGGGGTCACAATGAAAAAAAAAATTGACTTTTAGTTTTATGTATGGAGTGCACCCCTAAAAAATTTTTTTTTGTCATTTTAATTACAAAACTATGTAGCGGCTAACAAAATACACCTATCCTCAAAATTTTATTCAAATACACCTTATAGTTTTCGAGTAAAATGCCTGTGACATACGGACAGACGGACAGACGGACATGACGAAACTATAAGGGTTCCGTTTTTGCCATTTTGGCTACGGAACCCTAAAAAGGGCGACTCAAGGAGACAAAAACAATTCAGCATTGGGTCCGCTTATTCCACAAGCGGTGGATTACAGTGGACTATCTTTTACCTACACAGCTGTTTCTAAACGCGCACAAATATAAACTTAATCCCGTTCTGTGACAACTCGGCAACAACAACAGCCGGTCGCAGTGCTGTCATTACATACGAGTACAGTATGTTGACTTAAAAGCTTTTTATTTTAACCTTTCTTTGGTTCTAACATTGTATGGGCAGGAGCGCTGCTTGTCCTGAAGTACAGGTCTCACTTATATGATGATGATGATGATGATCATATCAGTCGAAAGACGTCCACTGCTGGATATAGGCCTCCCCCAGAGAGTTCCAAATTGACCGGTCCTGCGCCACCCGCATCCAGCGGACTCCCGCGACCTTTACCAGGTCATCAGTCCACCTTGTGGAGGGCCTCCCCACGCCGCGCCTTCCGGTACGTGGTCGCCACTCGAGAACCTTTCCGCCCCAACGGCCATCGGTTCTACGTGCAATGTGCCCCGCCCACTGCCACTTAAGTTAAGCAATTCGGAGGGCTATATCGGTTACCTTGGTTCTGCTGCGATTGAGTGTATGTGATAATAATATAAGAGGCTGGATTAGGTTTCATTTTACTTTCCACTAAAATAATCAGCTATGACGGAAAATAGCTAAGCATTATATTTTTAAAGCAATACGTTTTGGTGGCGACCCAATTACCTGAACAGTTCTGCCGTGTCAAGATACTGCTATCAACATTGACTGTGTCAAAACAACATAAAGAATGGTCTTTATTAAATAACAGACGAGTTATTTTAAGTGAATTTCAGTGAATCCTACAAGTAGTTATGGCGGATGGAAGTTCATTTGTGAAATGTTACCATTAAGAAATTCCTGTTTACAATTGTAAAAAAAAACCAGTGACTTTTATTAACGGTATAGTTTGTTTTAGTTAACATGACGAAAATGCACTTAACGGGGAATTTTACAACTTCTTTTGTTTAAATATGAAAGGAAAAGATAACAAAGAGACGTAATAACACTGACCGAAGTGTGGCACGTGTACAGTCAGCAGCAAAAGTAGCTACGCAGACGAAGATGTCAAAAGTCTTTATTAAAAGGGAATAAGAACTTTTGACGTCTTCGATTGCGTAGTTACTTTTGATGCTGACTGTACACGGGTAGATTAAAATTTAAAATGTCACTTTTTATATGGACAAATGACAGTTAAATTGTCCTAACGCGCGTTCAAACCGTTACGTGATTAGGTGATTATACCCCTCTGGAGCAGCTACTGTTTTTGCTACTGTTTATTCACAGAATACTTTGGGCCAACCGACACACCTGCGTAATTTAAGATAATAATTAAACAATAGATGATATCGGTAATGGTTGGTTTTAAATACTTTTTAACCGACTTCAAAAAAAAGGAGGTTGCATGTTTTAGGGTTCCGTAGGTAACTCAAAAGGAAAAAAAACGGAACCCTTATAGGATCACTCGTGCGTCTGTCTGTCCGTCTGTCACAGCCGATTTGCTCCGAAACTACTGGACCGATTGAGTTGAAATTTGGTATACATATGTAAATTGGTGACCCAAAGACGGACGCGTAAAGTAAATTAATGAATTCTGAACAAGGGGGCCACTTTTGGGGGGTAAACTGGAATAAAAAAAAAAAGTTTCGCAAACTGTATTGTGTGACATATCAAATGAAAGGGGTTGTCGTAAGGATCTCAGATATATTTTTTTTATAACTTTATCATTAACAGATTTGAAGTAATTTAGGAAATAAGACGGATATTGACCATTCCCCCCTTATCTCCGAAACTACTAGGCTTAAAATTGTGAAAAAATATATGGAAAATAGTTCCTTGCCTAAAGATTACAGGAAAACTTATGAGAAGTTTGTGTATTCAAAGTAACGGGAAAAAAGAACATGTCCGGTTTTATTATTGTGGATTGTCCACAAGAAGACAGCACTGAAAACGATGGCAGAGTGGGCTGTTATCCTGCGTAATGAAATGAAAGAATGATTTACCTTTTGTTCGCAGTTTTAATACATATATAAACAGACAAATAATCACAATACAATTGGGTTTCTGTGACAGCGACAAACTATATAACAAGAATGACATCGAACGAGAAAAATATGTAGAAAACCGGCCAAGTGCGTGTCGGACCACGCAAAACGAAGGGTTCCGTGCCTATTAAAAAGGTCGTATCGTCACAGAAATTTTACGGCACTTACGTCCTTTTCTTTGAGGAAGGCAGTTTTTCAGCAATATCTCGAAAACCTCTAAACCGATCTTGTTCAAAACAATTTTCGGTGAATGAAATTAATAAGCCCTATGTCCATGAATTTTTCCATATTTTTAAAATACACCGTTCAAAAATTAGAGGGGGGGGACAGAATTTTAGTGACTTTCGGGGCGATTATCTCCAACCCTATTCACTTAATCAAAAAAAATGCTAAGAAACCTTATATTTATTTTGAAAGGCCTATCGATTGATGTGCCACACGGGGGGTCACAATGAAAAAAAAAATTTTGACTTTTAGTTTTATGTATGGAGTGCACCCCTAAAAATTTTTTTTTTGTCATTTTAACTACAAAACTATGTAGCGGCTAACAAAATACACCTATACTCAAAATTTTATTCAAATACACCTTACAGTTTTCGAGTAAAATGCCTGTGACATACGGACAGACGGACAGACGGACAGACGGACAGACGGACAGACGGACATGACGAAACTATAAGGGTTCCGTTTTTGCCATTTTGGCCACGGAACCCTAAAAACAGTATTCAAATTTGACATAGGTAATCTTCTACAATACCATCAAAGTAGGCAAAGAGTTTGCAACAAGCACGTTGCACTGTTCCACTTTGTAAGCAAAACAGAGTCTAAAATGTGTCCCCTTAGCATCAAGCTGCCGTAAACTACATTGTAACAAGAACTCCGTTTTGTGACGAACACGTGTAACACAATTGCGTATGTCTATTACAGAGTAAGGCAGATACATAATAGTACATTACATACCTAGGTGAATTCGTGATCGCAGGTGAGGTGAATTTATAATGCACGTGCACTGAAAGTGCGCCTTTATACCAACTAACTTTATTCAGACGACCAAATAGCCTAGTGGTTAGAGAACCTGACTATGAAGCTCGAGGTCCCGGGTTCGATCCCCGGTCGGGGTAGATATTTGTATGATGAATACGGATGTTTGTTCTCGAGTCTTGGATGTTTAATATCTATTTAAGTATGTATTTATCTATATAAGTATGTTTATCACCCATGGTACAGGCTTTGCCTAGTTTGGGACTAGGTCAGTTGGTGTGAATTGTCCCACTATATTTATTTATTTATTTTTATTCTTATGTGGTGAATATAAAAACGGGAACCTGGAACTCCTGGAATTACACTAACCCCGCACAGTGGAGGGGGGCGGGGCGGGGCCGTAAGGAAATGGATTCAGGGCCCACAAAAGTACCCGTAAAAAATTTTTAGTCATTTAATTCCAAAACTATGTAGCGGCTTACAAAATACACCTGGGTCGTTCTTCTTTTTTACCGACAATGAATCGAGGTTTTCCTTTTTTTTTGGTTCTTGAACTATCCAAAATTGTGATTTTGAAGTGCGATTTAAAAAAAAAATGCATTGGTTTCTTCATCAACACTAATTAAAGTTTCCTTTCCGGCCAATATACATATTTGTTTACGGTTAGTTTTTAAAAAAAATATGTGACAAAGTGGACTCTTTCAGTGGGGACAGCATTTTGGTTTACCACTCTGTCACGGACTTCTACGATAAAAATACGTTTAAAAAAAATGCTAGTTAAACTAAAATATTAAATTAATACTAATTAATAATATAATATGGACGTACATTTTCGAACATTATAAAACCGTAAACATCATTACTCAAATGAGATGCCGTAGTAAGACGAAGGACAGGCTATTGTCGGTCGAAAAGAAGAACGACCCACCTATCCTCAAAATTTTATTATAAATGCCTGTGACATACGGACAGAAAGACATGACGAAACTATTCCCGTTTCTGCCATTTTGGCTACGGAACCCTAAAAAGACAGGCTCACGAGCTCACAGAGCCACAAGGTAATTAATATGTCAATTTCGCTAATTCCGTATGTAGATTCCACGTATCCGTATAACACATTGTAATCCCACTGCCTGGACCATAGTGCGTCTTCATTCTCCACGGTGATAATTAAACTACCGTTACCCGTACAGCCGTTAGGGCCAATGCTGCCCCCCTATTCTGTAACTTGTTTTAAGCTCACCTCAACGCTCACCCACAAATATATCTTGACACTGCGGTGCGTAGTAGCTAAGCGTAGGTAGAGATCTAGTTTCGTTAGGTGACGCTGTTTTAAGTTCACCTCAACGCTCACCCATAAATATATGTTGATAATGCGGTGCGTAGTAGCTAAGCGTATGTAGAGGTCTAGTTTCGTTAGGTGACGCTGTTTTAAGCTCACCTCAATGCTCATCCACAAATATATCTTGACACTGCGGTGCGTAGTAGCTAAGCGTAGGTAGAGGTCTAGTTTCGTTAAGTGACGCTGTTTTAAGTTCACCTCAACGCTTACCCACAAATATATCTTGAGAATGCGGTGCGTAGTAGCTAAGCGTAGGTAGAGGTGTAGTTTCGTTAAGTGACGCTGTTTTAAGCTCACCTCAATGCTCACCCACAAATATATCTTGAAACTGCGGTGCGTAGTAGCTAAGCGTAGGTAGAGGTCTAGTTTCGTTAGGTGACGTTGTTTTAAGCGCACCTCAACGCTCACCCACAAATATATCTTGACACTGCGGTGCGTAGTAGCTAAGCGTAGGTAGAGGTCTAGTTTCGTTAGGTGACGCTGTTTTAAGTTCACCTCAACGCTCACCCACAAATATATCTTGACACTGCGGTGCGTAGTAGCTAATCGTAGGTATTGGTCTAGTTTCGTTAGGTGACGCATGGGGTGAGGCCATGGTGAGGCGCATGAGCGCGTAGCGAAAAACAGCCAGCGTTATGGACATTTATATCAGCTGCTATCCATTTTTGGGCTAATTTTCGAAATCTCTGGATTGTAGTCTTAGATTTTGTAATTTTCTCGTTTGGGTCTGGGTTTTTTTTCCTTTACTCAAATATATTATCGATGCTATAATGTTTCGCGAATATCTTTCCAGTCTCTAAATTACCGTGTGCAGGTCATAAATTGTTTTAAATCATGCCAGAAGCAGACACATTTCTTTGCAATCATTTTAGCTTTAAGCCTTAACTGGCATTATGTACTTTTAAGGAAAAATGGGTGGATTTTAGATTATATATATTAAGGTTCTTAACTACACTCGGCGTCAAAAAAATCGCACCTTTTCAAAAGTTCGTTTCAAGCGAATATAGCTTTTAATTACTTTCATTGTACTCTATCAATATTTAATTTAGTATCATTATAAAGGTGCTTGTAAATGATACTAAATTAAATATTGAAAGGGTACAACAAAAGTGATTAAAAGCTATATTCGCTTAAAATGAACTTTTGAAGAGGTGTGATTTTTTTGACGCTGAGTGTATGTACCAATTTTTTGCAATCCACCCTTATGTATCGTCTAAGTGAAAAACAATGTATCTCCATAGTGATCACGAATTTAAAGGATCACAGAGGGCTCGTTAGCGCTAATGGGTCATTATCGCCGCTAAGGTGGTTGAGGGACCGTTAATTATAATGCAGCTATTAGCGCCATTATCGTTAAAATATGTTTTAAATCGATGCTTTATTTATGTCTTAATACAGTAGAGACTACTATAAGTATGGATATTAAATTAAAATTACTTTTTCACACCTTTCACCTTTTCCTTTCGGAAAAGTAAGTTTCGCTCCACGACGAGAACGATCAAAATGCTACTTTTCTGTTCAAGTTATTTTTATAATTTATTCATTGGCATGTAGCATTTACGCAATGTCCCAATTGAACACAGTTCTTAATAAAATAATCGATTGTAATTTCATCGTAATCGATTAAAAACGAACATATTTCAAGTTTTAACTTTTACAAACGTTGTATGAAAATTTATGAATTTTTCGTAATATTTAAAAAATTGTCACAATAAATTATACGATTTACTGAAATCAAAACTAAAGATGACTGTTATATTTTCCAGTCGGTGTGAAAAATTGTATGTGTCACTCGGGAGCAAAATTATTTTCGTCACGCTTGAATCCTTCGTTACGCTCAGGATTCAATGAACCGCCCTCGCTGTAAATACAAAATCTTTCTCAGTTGAGACACAAACAACTATTCTGATATCTGTTATAGTTACTGAATAACGATTACATCCCGGATTGTATCCCGTGCGGAGCTACGCGATAAAATATAGCCCATTTTCCATCGCGTATTAGCCTAACTTCTTTATAATACGCGGACGGTGAACGCGCGGGCTAATGTGTTCTTAAACCAAATCCAAAATGGCGGACCTCAGAAGACTAAACAGCAAAGAAAGAAAGCATAAATAAACATACAAGACACAACAATTACGTGAACTAATTAATTATCATGCAGGAAATTCGTTCACGCGATGTTTTATAATTAATTATGGCTGTTGTTTTACCAGAAATATATTTGGTAATACAGGCGTAAATTGACAATGAGTTTTTTTGAAGTGAGCATAGCCTTAAGTAACGTACGTGAAGATACACCTGTACCACATGCATTAAGAAATAAAACTAGATTAATAACACCACACTCCAGATTAAAACTTCATTTAGGTTTACTTTCCGAACCGGTGGTAGTTTATCGACATTCATAGGTGCATGTAATATGCCTAAATTGAAGAAAAAAAAATCATCCGGCCCTTTAATAATGTCCATAAAATTATATAATAAACTAACAGACAAAATTAAAAAAGAGAAAAGAGAGAATACATTTATAAGTCAGGTATAGTTGAGATTTTTTGAACTGAGCCGATCTACTTATCTTCAAAACAATAGCATTCAAGTTAAACAATACGACACGTGCCAACAAAGAATGAAGGTAAATTTCTTGTTTATTACCAGGCTCGCTGTGAGCGGGGTTTTTTTTTAAATCTTTTAGTCCGTTTTGAATCTATTGATTAAGAAGATAGAGTTCATTATTCAATGAACATTTTATGTGGCGGTAACCTTTTTTTTGCAAAGTTTGGCACGCGCCAACCACAAACAAAGAAACTTGTTGGCACGTGTCGTATTGTTTAACTTGAATGCTATTGTTTTGAAGATAAGTAGATCGGCTCAGTTCAAAAAATCTCAACTATAAAACAAATTCATATGAATAAAGCGTATTATTCTATTAATGAATACTTAGAAGACAAATTATTTTAAACAAGAAAGTAACACAAAATCTTCACAATAATACCACTACCCGTCTTACACCAACAAGTATTAGTTTAAGATTTGTTAGTTTTTAAGTTATTAGGGTTCCGTAGCCAAAATGGCAAAAACGGAACCCTTATAGTTTCGTCATGTCCGTCTGTCCGTCTGTCCGTCTGTCCGTCTGTCCGTCTGTCCGTCTGTCCGTCTGTTCGTATGTCACAGGCATTTTACTCGAAAACTATAAGGTGTATTTGAATAAAATTTTGAGGATAGGTGTATTTTGTTAGCCGCTACATAGTTTTGTAATTAAAATGACAAAAAAATTGTTTTTAGGGGTGCACTCCATACATAAAACTAAAAGTCAAAAATTTTTTTTTCATTGTGACCCCCCGTGTGGCACATCAATCGATAGGCCTTTCAAAATAAATATAAGGTTTCTTAGCATTTTTTTTGATTAAGTGAATAGGGTCGGAGATAATCGCCCCGAAAGTCACTAAAATTCTGTCCCCCCCCCTCTAATTTTTGAACGGTGTATTTTAAAAATATGGAAAAATTCATGGACATAGGGCTTATTAATTTCATTCACCGAAAATTGTTTTGAACAAGATCGGTTCAGAGGTTTTCGAGATATTGCTGAAAAACTGCCTTCCTCAAAGAAAAGGACGTAAGTGCCGTAAAATTTCTGTGACGATACGACCTTTTTAATAGGCACGGAACCCTTCGTTTTGCGTGGTCCGACACGCACTTGGCCGGTTTTAAGTTAGTATTTAATTTAATTTGCGATGCCCTTGCAGGGCTCATGTTCGATACGTCCATATTGTAACACTTACCACCTTTATGTAACAACATGAATGCAATAAATTACTTGATTGATTGATTGATTAATCGTATCGTGTTACTACCCTTATGTTGTTGTTAAATATAGTTAAGTTAAAATAAGTTTCCACATTTTGTAACCCTAGTCAGGAAATCTCAGTAATGCAATAACTAATAGTGATCTCACAAATGTTAACTTTTATTTATTCATTCATTATTTATTTATTTCTTTTATTTATTTCTTTATTTATTTACACATTTGTAAGCATAACATTAAATAACCAAATCACTTACTTTTATGCTATCGGTGGGAAACTGTTATTGGCTTTTTGTATACTATCTTTGGCACTGAGACGTGGTCGCTTGGGCCTCATAAGAAGGCTCAAAGTCACCCAAAGGGCAATGGAGAGGGCTATGCTGGGAGTATCTCTGCGTGATCGCATCAGAAATGAGGCTGTCCGCAGCAGAACCAAGGTAACCGATATAGCCCTCCGAATCGCTAAACTTAAGTGGCAGTGGGCGGGACACATTGCACGTAGAACCGATGGCCGTTGGGGCGGAAAGGTTCTCGAGTGGCGATCACGTACCGGAAGGCGTGGCGTGGGTAGGCCCCCCACAAGATGGACTGATGACCTGGTAAAGGTCGCGGGAGTCCGCTGGATGCGGGTGGCGCAGGACCGGTCACTTTGGTACTCTTTGGGGGAGGCCCATGTCCAGCAGTGAACGTCTTTCGGCTGATATGATGATGATGATGATTCTATCTATAAAATCAATGTGTTTCTATAGCTGTTGGTTCTCCAAATATAAATAAATTACTTATGTACAAGCTTTTATTTAAGTTGCACTGTTCTTAACTAACCTATTTCCACAAAAAAACCTTCTTGCATGTGATTGATAAAAGTAGATAGGATCATATTCTATTTAAACTTACTTGTTCCGATAATTTGAAATCCTGGTGTGCACGCTTTTACATCAGGGATGGTAATATTACCTAGAACAAAAACCATTCATTAGAATATTAATTTCTATTAATTAATAATATAAGGGCAATTATTCTGTTCCTCTAGCCTTTGAGACGACGGGGTGCTGGGGGTCGGAGGCGATGTCCTTCATCAGAGAAGTGGGGAGGAGAATAAGGGAAAGGGGGTCCGAGGCTCGCGCGGCTTGCTTCCTGGCGCAGAGGTTGTCCATCGCAATCCAACGTGGTAACGCTGCCAGTGTGATGGGAACCTTTGCGCCCGGAGCAACTCGCGGGGGCCTTTTTGACTAAGCTTAGGTTATATAAGTATTTAATTGTTAATTTTTAATTGTGTTGTTTGTTTTTAATTATAATAAATTGTAATTGTATTATTAATGACTGAATCAAATAAATATCTATACCTACCAATAATAAGAACCTTTAATGGGAATGGGTGAAAATATCAGTAGTGCCTGATTATTTTTTTGGTGATAGGAATAATAAACTTCCTTAGCACCAAAAAAAAGTTTCAGATTTTTTTTTCTCACTTACGTTTTGGGTCAAGGAATGTTTATTCTGTGAGCTTATATCTAGACATGTGCAAATTGCGGAAAGTTTCCAAAAAGTTGGACGAGTTCTCGAAAATTTCTAGAAAGTTTCACAAGGAATAAAGGAAATTTGCGAACTGTAACTCTTATACATAGTATGTGAGAGTTACAGTTTTATGCTTCTCAGGTACGGAATTTCCATGGTGAAAATGGAAAGTTTCAACCCATACAAAAATGAGAGAAATTTCCGAAATTTTCCTATGTTAAATTGCAGAAAAAATTTGCAATAAAGGAAACTTTCCGTCGGCAGATCAGTACTTATGCCTGTTATGTAAGAATGCTCGTTACAAGCGAATGCTCAAGTGTATTGCACGGCTCAGCAAAAAGCTCGAAGCAAATTTACTGTCGTTTCGCTAGAATGATCGCTAGAACGCTCGCTAGAATGCTCGCAGTAGAGACTGCTCGATCCCACAGTCAAACCGTGCAAATGGTTGTGTGGGATTCTGTAATAGTATATGCTGTATTATTCATCATCATCATCATCATCATATCAGCTGAAAGACGTCCACTGCTGGACATAGGCCACCCCTAGAGAGTGCCAAATTGAAAGTCCTGCGCCATCCGCATCCAGCGGACTCCCGCGACCTTTACCAGGTCATCAGTCCACCTTGTGGGGGGTCTACCCACGCCGCGCCTTCCGGTACGTGGTTACCACTCGAGAACCTTTCCGCCCCAACGGCCATCGGTTCTACGTGCAATGTGCTGTATTATTATTTCTTAATAAATAAATGCTCCTGTTTATTTTGTGAGCTTATACCTGTTCTGTAAGAATGCTCGTTACAAGCGAATGCTCAAGTGTATTGCTCGGCAAAAAGCTTCGCTAGAATAATCGCTACAACGCTCGCTAGAATGCTCGCTTAAATGCTCCTGTTTATTTTGTGTGTGTGTGTGTGTGTTACCTGTAATGTTGAAATATTTGTATACTATTCAAGATTGATGATCCTCGTGATATCTTTGTACGGGTACATATGTATAAGTGTATGTATTTAACCTTTTGAGAGCTAAAGACGGCTGTGGACGCGGACAAAAACTCGTGCCACTGAAGCCACGGACGGCCACAGCCGCGCGTGCGCTTTTTCGTTAATTGTATGTAATAAAATGCTTTACAAGTAACTTGACCCATTTTTTTAATAATTCATGATACGTTCATTAATTTTGACATGACAATATTTATCACAAGTTTCATTTTATTTATATTTTGTCTGGCTATTGTTTTTGTTCTGGCCTCAGTTGGGCACCGTTTTGTTTTGCACCCTCGCTGTCAAAAGGTTAAGTATGTATTAGTAAGTTTATATTGTATGCATTATATAAGTATTAATGTAACTAATTTTTATCAGTTTAAGAATATTGTTTTAAAATAAAAATAAAAAATGCATTTTTTACGGCCAAAAGTAAATTTAAAACTACCAATAGAATCCTTACGCTTTTATAAAAACAAAATTGTATGACACCTATGGATCTAAACCCTAAACGCAGTATTTCGTGACCGAAACAGCAATCTACTGTAATTAATTGGTTTGTGTTTCCATTCGAGTCTCAGTATTTTCTCCTGCACCACTAAACTTTCTGTTTAGCCCAATGGTTGACTGGTAGAGAATGCCTGATGGCATAAAGTCCGCCAAATGTAGGGTACTTGTGCGATAAAGTTTAAATAAATAAATAAGATAGAATATCAGAAGTAGGTAAGTACGGAAATGAGAAAGCTTAGGTACTGTGCCGAGTTTCGCAAGTCCATTTCCGTGGCCAGAGTTCACGGCCGTGATACTCCGAGATTTCATTATTTGTTAACACTTTGTTGGGCGGGATGTTGACGAGATACGGGGTATTATAAAACTTGCCAACCATTTGATTATCTATAACGGCAAAAAAATCACGTTTGCTTTATGGGAGCCCCCTTAAATATTTGTTTTGTTCCGTTTTTTAGTACTTTTAGGGTTCCGGTACCTCAAAAGGAAAAAACGGAACTCTTATACTTATAGGATCACTCGGTTGTCTGTCTGTCCGTCTGTCACAGCCGATTTTCTCCGAAACTACTGGACCGATTGAGTTGAAATTTGGTACACATATGTAAATTGGTGACCCAAAGATGGACGCGTAAAGTAAACTAATGAATTTTGAACAAAGAGGCCACTTTTAGGGGTTAAACTGGAAAATTTAAAAAAAAGGTTCGCAAACTGAATTGTGTGACATATCAAATGAAAGAAGTTGTTGTAAGCATCTCAGATATATTTTTTTTATAATTTTAGCATAAACAGATTTGAAGTAATTTAGGAAATAAGACGCAAATTTACCATTCCCCCCCTTATCTTCGAAACTACTAGGCTTAAAATTCTGAAAAAAATATGGAAAATAGTTCCTTGCCTAAAGATTACAGGAAAACCTATAAGAAGTTTGAGTATTGAAAGTAACGGGAAAATTCTCAATATTTTTGTATATTCTGTATGGAGCGCCTAATGCTTAGGAATTTTACGTTGGGAATGGATGAAAATTTTAGAAATGCCTGATTATTTTTTTGGTGATAGGAATAACCTTCCTTAGCACCAGAAAAAAGTTTCAGATTTTTCAGCTGCGTCAATTTTTTTTGAAAAATATAAACAGTTTCCTCACTTACGTTTTGGGTCAGTTACGGCACCTTCCTCGATCGGTCTCATATTACAAAAAAATATATTAAATATGTGTGGTAAACTGACACTGGCAATGATATTGACACTTGCAGCAGCTATATTTGTCATTACCAGTGTCAGTTTACCACAGATATTTAAGATAGTTTTTTTGTAATATGAGACAGATCAAGGAAAGTGTCTATTTACCGTTCTTGACCCAAAACGTAAATGAGGAAACTGTTTATATTTTTCAAAAATAATTGTCGCAGCTGAAAAATCTGAAAACTTTTTTCTGGTGCTAAGGAAGGTTATTCCTATCACCAAAAAAATAATCAGGCATTTCTAAAATTTTCATCCATTCCCCATTATGTAGGTATGTTCGCCGAGTCTTCGAAGATGCCTGGACTGATTTGGATTTTTTTGTTTGAAAGGGTATCCTTTCCAGATGGAGCCCATGGTAAGCAGGTCAGGATCTGATGATGAGATCCTGGAAAAATGTGGAAATGTTCATGTATGTGGCGTGAAGTCGGTAAAACTTTGCTTTTAAATAAATAATAAATAAATAAATATCGTGGGACAATTCACACCAATTAATCTAGTCCCAAACTAGGCAAAGCCTGTACTATGGGTACTAGACAACGGATAAACATACTTATATAGATAAATACATACTTAAATAGATATTAAACATCCAAGACTCGAGAACAAATATTCGTATTCATCATACAAATATCTGCCCCGACCGGGAATCGAACCCGGGACCTCAAGCTTCATAGTCAGGTTGTCTAACCACTAGGCTATTCGGTCGTCGTTTAAAGTATGTATATTATCTTATTGTACAAACCAGGTCACAGAAATACAGGTATGTTTACATTTTCACATTATAACTTAGGAATAAATTTGTACACTTGTCTAAAATTAGTTCCCGGAAACTTTAAATTGGGTACCAAATGTTCACGCAGTCTTTCTCGCTATACCATGTTGCCAGTTTTTCTTGTGTTGTGTTGAAAATGTTGAAATTGCAATAATTATACACGGTGCCCATGAGCGTTGCGAGAGATTTTAATCACGAATTCCTGAGGCTATAAGGAGTAATAAATGTTATATGAAGCTAGGTCGAATTATGATTTTTAATTTTTTTCTTATTTTCATACACAATAATTGCTAATCTAGTAAAAACGTGGCTTTAGGACGAGCTGTCAAAGTAGATGGTTAAGTCTCCCAACGTCGCAATCATAAAAGTGTTTCATACTGGAGATTTCATTACGACATTTTTACACAAAAATGGAAATATCTCTAAAACCGAACCGAATTTACTCTACGTTAATTAACATTTTTAACTTAAAATATAGTCAGGAATATCCTGTTAAAATCTCTCGCAATCGTGTATATTATGTTATGTAATTTAAATGAAGAGTGTATTTTGAGAAAGTGTCTATTTTGTATTTTCTGAGTAAAATGGCTGTGGCTTACGGAAAGATAGGCAGATATGACGAAACTGTAAACATTTCGTTTTAGCTACTAGCGGCCAAGTGCGTGTTGGACCACGCAAAACGAAGGGTTCCGTGCCTATTAAAAAGGTCGTATCGTCACAGAAATCTTACGGCACTTACGTCCTTTTCTTTAAGGAAGGCAGTTTTTCAGCAATATCTCGAAAACCTTTGAACCGATCTTGTTCAAGATAATTTTCGGTGAAAGAATTTCTTAAGCCCCTACGTCCATGATTTTTTCATATCTTTAAAATACACCGTTTAAAAATTAGAGGGGGGGGCAGAATTTTAGTGACTTTCGGGGAGATTATCTCCGACTCTATGCACTTAATCAAAAAAAATGTTGAGAAACCTTACATTTATTTTGAAAGGCCTATCGATTTATGTGCCCACACGTGGGCTTACAATAAAATATTTTTTTTTGACTTTCAGTTTTATGTATGGAGTGCCCCCCTAAAAAAATTTTTTTTTTCATTTTATGTACCAAACTATGTAGCGGCTAACAAAATACAACTATCCTCAAAATTTTATTCAAATACACCTTATAGTTTTTGAGTAAAATGCCTGTAACATACGGATAGACGGACATGACGAAACTATAAGGGTTCCGTTTTTTCCAATTTTGGCTACGGAACCCTAAACACGGCTGGACAAACATTGGGACTTGGGAAATAACCTCATAGTCCCAATAAATGTCAGCCGTGTCGAGTATTAGACTTGCGACGGTTTTCAGTCCTAATAGATGACACGCTTGTTTATGACAGTAACAATGAACGAAATCGACATTTAGTAACTTAAATATCTTCCCGTACATTCTGGCATCAACACAATTATAAAATATATTCATAACTTACTGTTGAAGTATTTTAATTAACTCACCAAACACGAGCAGAGCTTAAGCAAATAGCAAAGAAAATTTAGAGATTTGAGTTCATGCATGACAACGTCATCATCCATCACAAATATTATTCATAAATTGAAAATACATTCTCTATCTTTGAATTTGGCGTGTTAAAAAAAGCTACAAACATTTCTCATGTATTTAAATGAAGTTGCAATGAAAGTAACGGCAATCTTAACTTATTTGTCGCAATTGAAAGTATGGATGACTAGTACTAGTACCGCGTCGAACACTAGTGCCGCGTCGAACACTAGTACTTCTACCTTCAATCTAAGAGTATTTTACTCACCATTTTGGATTGTAATCAAGTTTACGTTGACGCACACTCGTTCTATCTCATAACCCTTGGCGTGCGTGGAAAAGAAGAGGCGTGGATATAATTTTGATTCCAATCCAATATAATGTGACACGTACCCCTAAGATTAGCCATGGGTGCTTAAACATTCAAACTATATTCCATATTTCAACAAACTATCAGAACGAACTGTAATTACACCCATTAAATACCCGAATATCGGCGTGAGTGCGGACTGGTTGAAATGGAACTGGTAATTATCAGGTTCGAGATTCGTATCAACAAGTCTTATTTACTAGAGATGTGGTTGTGAGGCCGAATTTGGCGATTTTTTTTTGTATTACGGCCTAAATATAGAATACACCTTCGTGATGGCCATAGGCTACTTTGTCGCGGGTTTGCCTTTCATTTCATTTTCAATTTTCATTTCATTTTCAACTTGGCGATTTTTTTTATATATTTTGGCCTAAATATAGAATAGGTCTTCGTGATGACCATAGGCTATTTTCTCGCGGGTTTGCCTTTCATTTCATTTCATTTAATTTAATTTCATTTCATTTTCATTTTTCATTTTATTACATTTTCATTTCATATCATTTCATTTTCATTTTTCATTTCATTTTCAATTTTCATTTCATTTTAAACTTGGCGATTTTTTTATATATTTTGGCCTAAATATAGAATAGGTCTTCGTGATGACCATAGGCTATTTTCTCGCGGGTTTGCCTTTCATTTCATTTCATTTCATTTAATTTCATTTCATTTTCATTTTTCATTTTATTACATTTTCATTTCATATCATTTCATTTTCATTTTTCATTTCATAACATTTCGTTTTCAATTTGTCTATTTTTTATATTTCGGCCTAAATATAGAATAGGCCTTCGTGGTGGCCATAGGCTATTTTCTCGCGGGTTTGCCTTTCATTTCATTTTATTTAATTTTCAATTTTCATTTCATTTTTTTTTCAATTTGGCGATTTTTTTATATTTCGGCCTAAATATAGAATAGACCTTCGTGATGGCCATAGGCTATTTTCTCTCGGGTTTGCCTTTCAATTCATTTCATTTTAAATTTTCATTTCATTTCATTTCTTTTTCAATTTGGCGATTTTTTATATTTCGGCCTAAATATAGAATATACATTCGTGATGGCCATTGACTATTTTCTCGCGGATTTGCCTTTCATTTCATTTTATTTTCATTTTCATTTCATTTCATTTCATTTCCTTTTCCAATATAGAATAGACCTTCGTGATGGCCATAAGTAGGCTATTTTCTCGCAGGTTTGCCTGCGTTCCTTGAAATACATAAATTTGTGCACGTTTCTTCCTTTATCTAGGATAAGGGAAATGGAAGCATTGTACTAGATTACTTATTTCGATCATTAAATACTTTTCAAAGACAAAGTAAAAGTTTAATAACTTACTTGCTTATGCAGGAAAAAGTTGAAAAAAATACCGCCCCTTAGCTCCGAAGTTAACGGTATTTCTCTCTATTTACGTAATTTTTCTTAAAATCATCATAAATCACTTATGGACTCTAAGTTTGTAATTAAAATGCGTTTGTATATTTTTTTGTTCTTCAAATTCCCATTAAATTGTTCTCAACATGACAATACCTACAATATCTATAATACCTACCCGCTATGGTTTTTGCGTTTGTGGTTTCCTTTGAAATCCGATGACGACTAACGCACGATTTTCTCTGATGTTATATGGGATAGGGTTATAGCACTAATTAAAGCTGTACCACTAAAAATAATAAGTGATTTAAGTAGCTATACTTCAAATTGTACAACCAAACCTTTATCTTACATAAATAATAAAATCACAGCACATAAAAATCTAAATATAAAAATCATAAAGCTTTTAGGCTGGTGCTACATTATAATTTGAATGACGGACGCGATACGTCGCTGTGGAAAACAAACAAGTCAATTATAAAGAGGTCAAATGTCATTCGCCCCAATAACTTACCCGAGTTTAAAGATATTTCATTTTTAACCACGCTCTGAGGGTTTAAGCTTTAAAATACATACATATTAAATGGATATTTTGAGCATTGTATGAGTTTTTTGCGTTATACATTCTAACATACTTATTAAAAGTGAATACAAGATTATAATTAACATTAACTAAGATAAATTAAAACTAAGTTAAATCTAAAAACCGGCCAAGTGCGTGTCGGACCACGCAAAACGAAGGGTTCCGTGCCTATTAAAAAGGTCGTATCGTCACAGAAATTTTACGGCACTTACGTCCTTTTCTTTGAGGAAGGCAGTTTTTCAGCAATATCTCGAAAACCTCTGAACCGATCTTGTTCAAGACAATTTTCGGTGAATGAAATCAATAAGCCCTATGTCCATGAATTTTTCCATATTTTTAAAATACACCGTTCAAAAATTAGAGGGGGGGGACAGAATTTTAGTGACTTTCGGGGCGATTATCTCCGACTCTATTCACTTAATCAAAAAAAATGCTAACAAACCTTATATTTATTTTGAAAGGCCTATCGATTGATGTGCCACACGGGGGGTCACATTGTTTTTTTTTTTGACTTTAAGTTTTATGTATGGAGTACACCCCTAAAAAAAATTTTTTTAGTAATTTTAATTACAAAACTTTGTAGCAGCTAAAAAAATACACCCATCCTCAAAATTTTATTCAAATACACCTTATAGTTTTCGAGTAAAATGCCTGTGACATACGGACAGACGGACAGACGGACAGACGGACAGACGGACAGACGGACAGACGGACAGACGGACAGACGGACAGGACGAAACTATAAGGGTTCCGTTTCGCTGAATTGCAATGCTGATGCGTTGCGCGAGAAAGCCGCCAGCTCTTCGGTCACCAGTTACAAGTGGATGGTATTAATGGATATTTTTAAATACAGGGTGATCCCCAAGTGACAGTAAAAACCAAACGTGATGAAGTTATGAAAACATCACCTATTGAATGTTCATACCAGTTTCTAGCTTCGATATTAATTTATTATTTCACAAACACATCGACATCTTGAAATAATTTTGTTTTGTTGACTTTTCTCTTGTATTACTCATTTTTGTTATAAATTCTAAAGATTGACTTTGCATGCCACTAGGTCCCTAAGAAAACCGGGTCGAAACCAGTTCGAAGCAATAAAGTGTTTTACAATTTATAATTTCCTTTATTTTACAATTTATAATTTCCTTTCCTGCACGGCTATCACGAGACGGCGCGCGAGCTTTCCCGATTTTTCTCGCACTATCCGTCTCTCTCTTATTAGAAAACTTAGAAAGAGAGGTATAGTGCGAGAAAAATCGAGAGAGCTCACGCGCCGTCTTGTGATAGCCGTGCTGGTTGGCGTTATCACGCGACAAGTGACAAGATAAGAGCGTCGTCTCGTTCTATCGAACGGTGTCAGCCAGTGACGCACGCTCTATCCTATCACCTATCGCGTGACAAGGCCAACCATGCTACGGGGCCTGTTTGCCACCATCGTTGCAAAACAAATTCTTACTCACCGAATTCGGCTAAATCTCTGCCCACCCTGCACATCACATCCCAACTCCACCCCAATCCACACAACTACTAATTAATTTCAGCGCTCGTCATGTGACGTGCGAGTTTAATTATAACTTGAATAAACATCAACATCTGAGCATGAAGTACCTACTGAAAATGAACCGCACAAGCTTGTAGAAATAGTCGTGGAATAATTTTCTGTCAAAAATAATTTCGTGGTACGGTGGAATGGAGGGAATCCCTTTCATTCGAGGGGCGACTTTGATCAAATTTGTTTTTCTCCGAAATTATGGTTTTTATTCGGGAGTGGCTTGTAGAAGCGATTATTTTTTTAGGGTTCCGTAGTCAACGATGAACCCTTATAGTTTCGTCATGTTCGTCCGTCCGTCCGTCTGTCCGTATGCAGCGTTACCACTAGAAAGCTGTAATTTGGCATGGGTATGTAATGTAAATCAATCACGCCGACAAAATGGTAGAATAAAATATTGAGAAAGATTTTTTAAAGGTTCTTCCCCTACACGTAAAGTGGGGATGTAATTTTTTTCTAAATTATCAAAGTAACATCATTTTTAGGGTTCCGGTACCTCAAAAGGAAAAAAAAACGGAACCCTTATAGGATCACTCGGTTGTCTGTCTGTCCGTCTGTCACAACCGATTTGCTTGAGTTGAAATTTGGTAAATATATGTGAATTGGTGACCCAAAGATGGACGCGTTTAAAAAAAAAAGGTTCGTAAACTGTATTGTGTGACATATCAAATGAAAGGGTTTGTTGTAAGCATTTCAGATATATATTTTTTTATAATTTTAGCAAAAACAGATTTGAAGTAATTTAGGAAAAAAGATGAATTTTGACCATTCCTCCCCCCTTATCTCCGAAACTACTAGGCTTAAAATTCTGAAAAAATATGGAAAATAGTTCCTTGCCTAAAGATTACAGGAAAACCTATAAGAAGTTTGAGTATTCAAAGTAACGGGAAAATTCTCAATACTTTACGGAACCCTCGCCACGCGAGTTGAACTCGCACTTGTCCGGTTTTTTTCCTAGAGTAAACCCATTCCACGGTTCATGCTTTTAATGTCGATTGTATTTTTTTACACAATCATCAATCATCAGCGACGGGTTTATTACCTGCCACATTCTGTCTCCATCATCAGGTTTAGCTCGGTGGTGTCACAGTATTTCTTTCTTTCTTAAGCACTCTTGCAAATGTTCGTTGATATTATCCTTCCATTCTTTGGGCATTCTATTTATTAATGTATTCGAGTTATAAAATTGAGACCCTGGTTGCGCCATAAAGAATTTCTTAAGCCTTAAATCTTCATATTTGCGGCTCAGGAGTAAGTAATTCTGTGTCCTCTCAGTATATTAGGAAGGCAGGTGCATTTGAGATGAAAGATGAATGTTTAATGCTCGCTTTTAGCCTGAAGCCTTACCAAAGTTGTATTCACAACAACCGACACAGTGCAGTTGGTTTGACCTCCGTTGAGGTACCAGGTGGTACGAGTTTTAGGATCAAGTTTAACAAGATTAAAGTTACTTTCATGATTAAGTGTCACAGTATTGAAGTCACAAGTGAGCGTTTAGATTCTGTAATGGGTCTTAAAGATTTAAATAGGATTCTAAGCGGGAGGGAACTGTATGTAGGGATAGGTGTGATGGTGAGGGAATATTGGAGAAGGCGGGACGGGATACCTATAGCCACGGGAAAACGGCATACTTACGTGCCCGCAATGTGCACGGAATTTCGCCGCACCGCGAGGATAAAAAAATCAAAGTCAAAGTCAAAGTCAAAGTGATTTATTCTTCAATTTAGGCATATTACATGCACCTATGAATGTCGATAAACTACCACCGGTTCGGAAAGTAAACCTCTGCCTCGAGAAGAACCGGCGTAAAAAACTCGGCGCGGTGTCATTTTTTCAAAACAGTATACAATATATCATTTCAGTATCAGAGTATTATAAAATTTTAAAATTACATTGCTACAATAGTAAGCCTATTTATTTTGCGATAGATTTCTAGTGCAGGATTTTATCGCTGCCAAATATCCCTATCCATGATGTAGTCGTTTATCTTATAATAAATGTTTTTGAAATAAGTGTCCGTTGTAGGTACGACAGATTTGAATTTAGAGTCAGTAAGTTCGGTAATGTGTTTTGGAATTTTATTGTAGAATTTTATACAATTTCCCGAGAACGACTTTTTCGCTTTTACTAGCCTGTAAAAAGTTGTTTTGAGCTTCCCTGCGCTTCTGGTAACCTTGGGCCTATCAGTGTTTGTGGGGTAATTGTATAAATTCTTCCTAACATACATAATTATTTCAAATACGTATAGCGACATATACGGATAGACGGGATAGGCTACATAAGCCATCTTCGAGCGCACGAGCGCCAAAACGCTAGGTTAGGAGTTGGGGTTGTCGCCATGGCTGAAAACCGTCGGACAGATCATCATCATCATCAGGATTTTAAACTAAAACGGTGTATAAAAAATATTAGTTTAGTGTTGCTAGTGTATAATAATTGCAAGATGTCCTAATTTTTCACAAAGGGTGCTCTTGAGTGTTATAAAGAATAGTGCATTGTTTAACGAGGGGCGTAAGTGGAATATTGCTAACGAGAGACTCGAGTTTGCAATATTCTTACGCCCGTGTTATACACAATGTTTTTCATCACATTTGCGAGGAAATAAATAACAACAAAAGACGGAAAAATCTAAGTTTCATACAGCCGCACCAATCAAAAATTGACAACTCAGCTTCAATATTTCAACCAATACAGAGCAGTATTCTTGCGGGGCTTGGCCAACTAGATTTTTTTTCAACCAATCACAGAGCAACCAGATTTGCTTAAGCCAATCAGAGGGTTCTATATTTTAAAACTTAACTTAACAGCCCGTGGGAGGTAAAACGGCTATAACTGCTCTGTACGCTCGCAAGTAATAACGCCATTGACGCGAAAGTGTGATGAAAACATTATTTTTACTAAACGGGACTTGATCGCGTATAATTGAATTTATTTATTTACCATTTTGACTTCACTCGACGTCTCGTCTTCGACGTCGCGACGCGACAGTCTGCTGTTTCTCCGGTTTAGAAAAACAAAGTATAATCAGCACACCGACTACTGTTATGTCACAACGATGTCACCCCGACCTTGTATCTTGGCGAGATTCCCAATGTGATTGTTGACCCTTCGCGGCCCCGACAGACGTCATAAACAGTAGATGTGTGTGAACTCAACCTCCTCGCACAGAACAAATAATACTAGATTACGAGAACAATATTCCTTTGCTATTCCGCTAAAAAACGTGCAGGTCGATCAGCGGAGATCAAATGCAACTATTTGCGTATAAACATGCAAATAGTTACAGCAAACCACCACCAATAATGAAAAAACCTCGACACGTGTTTTGCCTCTCTACGAGGCATCATCAGGAGATGCTGGCAGGAGATGTTGCTTGCGCCACGTCTCCATCATCTCCTGATGATGCCTCGTAGAGAAGCGAAACACGTGTCGAGGTTTTTTCATTATTGGTGGTGATTTGCTGTAATTATTTGCAAATAGTTGCATTTGATCTCCGTTGATCGACCTGCACGTTTTTTAGCGGAATAGCAAAGGAATATTGCTCTCGTAATATATCATGAATTTCCGCAAAGTAACGCCTGATTCAATAAATTAAATAATACTAGCTACCTACTTATATACGTACAAAAGACCACGGCGCAGTTAAATGAAGCTGCTGGTATCGGGTCGTATCAGAAAATAAAAATGCTGGCGTAGGACAGAGAGAAATGGAAAATACTCCACGGACAAGAGGATAACTCTTGTTGACGACGTACCTACAGAAGATCCTCTATGTAGCAAAACCGATGTTTAACGGCTAGAAAACTCAATACATGCTGTCCCTCTGTACCGCATAGCACGTGCTCTTTCGTCCAGTTAAGGAACACGTTTTGTGGGACACTAACAGTGACATCACCGCGCGACAAGTGCTTATAAGCTGTCCAGGACGATGTACCATCGAAGGGAGGTACCTTGAATCGTCCACCTCTCGACACAGGCACCTCGACTGCACAGGGACTCGTACCACTGGCCACTTTTATTTCGAGCTTCTGCAGGCGATTCTGGTAGGTGTCGACTTCCTCCTTAACAGTCTCGACTTTCGCCTTGACTGTCTCAATGGTTTTTCTAACACCATGAAGTCCAGCTTCAAATTTAATGTTCATGTCAATCAGTTTCCATGTCAAATAGTGTGACTGTCCGACGGTGTCAGCCACGTAGCAATGCACCGTGGAAAAGTTTCCAAAGTTGCGAAAAATCTAATAAGGAAAGTTCTCAGAACTTACATTTTACAAACACTGCAAACATGTCAAAAACTCTCTGTATACATACATTATCAGCTGTTTAATTTGCCTGTTTAAGGAATAATCCATATCCATATCCATACTTAATATTATAAATGGGAAAGTGTATGTGTTTGTTTGTTTGTCCGTCTTTCACGGCAAAACGGGGCGTCGAATTGACGTGATTTTTTAAGTGGAGATAGTTGAAGGGATGGAGAGTGACATAGGCTACTTTTTGTCTCTTTCAAACTCCCCACTTCCCCAAAATGGGGGGTGGAACTTTTTATGGAGCATTCCGCAATTTTCAAGGTAGTAAGCTAAACATTGGTATGCGGACTATTTGTGACTAACAAAAAAATCGTGCATAATTTTTTTTTGGAAATCTGCACCCAACCCCTTAAAAGAGGGGGTGAAATTTTATATGGGGGTCCAGATATGTAGAGTCAATATGTAGAGCCGATATGTAGAGTCGATATGTAGAGTCTATGTTCGATATGCAGAGTCTATGAAGAGTCGATCTAAATATATATAAGACTGAAACTGAGATATACCTTTTTTGTAGACTGTTAACATTACTCTTAGTACGCGGGCGAAGCCGCGGGCAAAAGCTAGTAGATTATACATGTAATTAATGATACATCCATGAAAAATTGCCAGCGGAAACATCCCAAAGGAAACCTATCATTCGGTCATCTTTTCTGCTATTTTGAGAATGTTCTGCAACGTACATTGCTAGCCGCGTTCGAATGAATTTGCACCTCCGAAGTGTGCGGGAGCCGATTTTAGTCGAAGTGGCAAGAGTTTTAAACAACCCGACTCTTGAGAAGAGTTGAAGAACAGTAAGTACATGTCGTTCGCCGCGGTTGCCTCCCCCTAATGCACGATGAGTATGCACCTTAAGTTTGAGTATGCACCCTAAGGTTGAGTATGCACCTTAAGGTTGAATATAATAATAATAAGTCGAACTGAATTATATTGGGACCGGGCTGGGCCATGATCATGATGCACGTGTTAAACCGTACCATTCGGCGAACGGTTTAATAGCGAAGAGTCTCGACCGTCACCTCAAGAGACTCTCGCTAGATGGCTGGATCAAGGGTCAGATACAGAAGGCGGTACTCCTGGATACTGCGCGGATAGTCAGGAGGTTCCTCTCTCTGTCGCCCTGACCACCGGCAGCTTAGGCCATGCCTCGCTGCCGGCGGCACCCTAGGTTAGGTTTTTATAATGATTTTATATTTTGTATGTATTGTTTTATATTTTACTTTTTTAGGGTTCCGTAGCCAAAATGGCAAAAACGGAACCCTTATAGTTTCGTCATGTCCGTCTGTCCGTCTGTCCGTCTGTCCGTCTGTCCGTCTGTCCGTCTGTCCGTCTGTCCGTCTGTCCGTATGTCACAGGCATTTTACTCGAAAACTATAAGGTGTATTTGAATAAAATTTTGAGGATAGGTGTATTTTGTTAGCCGCTACATAGTTTTGTAATTAAAATGACAAAAAAAAATTTTTTTAGGGGTGCACTCCATACATAAAACTAAAAGTCAAAATTTTTTTTTCATTGTGACCCCCCGTGTGGCACATCAATCGATAGGCCTTTCAAAATAAATATAAGGTTTCTTAGCATTTTTTTTGATTAAGTGAATAGGGTCGGAGATAATCGCCCCGAAAGTCACTAAAATTCTGTCCCCCCCCCTCTAATTTTTGAACGGTGTATTTTAAAAATATGAAAAAAGTCATGGACACAGCGCTTATTAAGTTCATTCACCGAAAATTGTTTTGAACAAGATCGGATGAAAGGTTTCCGAGATATTGCTGAAAAACTGCCTTCCTCAAAGAAAAGGACGTAAGTGCCGTAAACTTTCTGTGACGATACGACCTTTTTAATAGGCACGGAACCCTTCGTTTTGCGTGGTCCGACACGCACTTGGCCGGTTTTTATATAATTATTGTAAAAACCTTTTGAGTGAATAAAGGAAATAATAATAATAAATATTAGGGGACAATCTTACAAATCGCACTAGCCATAGTAAGCTCAATAAGGCTTGTGTTATGGGTACTAGACGACGATATATATAATAGATATAAATACTTAAATAGATAGAAAACATCCAAGACTCGGGAACAAATATTCACGTTCATCACATAAATATTTACCCTTACCGGGATTCGAACCCAGGACCTTCAGCTTCGTAGGCAGCGTCACTACCCATTAGGCTAACCGGTCGTCGAGTATGCACCCTAATGAGTATGCGCCAGAGGCTCTGGTGCATACTCACCCTAAAGCCAGGACCGGCCCTGCGAATCCATACTAATATTATAAATGGGAAAGTGTATGTGTTTGTTTGTTTGTTTGTCTGTCTTTCACGGCAAAACGGGGCGTCGAATTGACGTGATTTTTTAAGTGGAGATAGTTGAAGGGATGGAGAGTGACATAGGCTACTTTTTGTATCTTTCTAACCCCCCACTTCCCCAAAATGGGGGGTGGAAGTTTGTATGGAGCATTTCGCTATTTTCAAGGTAGAAAGCTAAAAATTGGTATGCGGCCTAGACTATTTGTGACTAACAAAAAAATCGAGCATCATTTTTTTTTGGAAATCTGCACCCAACCCCTTAAAAGATGGGGTGAAATTTTATATGGGGGTCCAGATATGTAGAGTCGATATGTAGAGTCGATATGTAGTCGATGTGTAGAGTCGATATGTAGACTCGATACGCAGAGTCTATGTTCGATATGCAGAGTCTATGTAGAGGCGATCTAAATATATAAAAGACTGAAACTGAGATGCACCTTTTTTGTAGACGGTTAACAATACTCTTAGTACGCGGGCGAAGCCGCGGGAAAAAGCTAGTAGGTAATAAACATTTATGAATGAATCGTAGGCATGTGCCAACTTTTTCCACAATAACATTCATTATTCACAATTCTCTTGGACGCAGACAAAACACAATTCATAAACGTTACGAAATCATTTTTAGTTATTCTAATTTATTTAGTTTTCTGGAACTCTTTGATGTGAACAAAATGCTTTTGTTATGTTTTCGCCTCGTCTAACGGGTGTTGACTGGTTCATGTACTATTCTAATAGTATTTTTCGTACTGTATTATACTTAGTAATAATATTTGAAGGAGACTCTTTCATTCTTCTACATTAATATCATAAAGAGGCAAAGTTTGTGTTGTGTTCAACATTTGGGGGGTATACATTGCACGTAGAACCGACCACGTACCTACCTGAAGGCGCAGCGTGGGTAGGCCCCACAAGGTAGACTAAACTGGACTCCGCTGGATGCGGGCGCAGGACCGGTCATTGTGGCACTCTTTGGGGGAGGCATATGTCCAGCAGTGGACGTCTTTCGGCTGATATGATGATGATGATGAAAGTTTGTGTCTGTAGGTACAGCTAGCCAGTGTGTTCTAGAAAGCTAGCCATATAACTATCAGTCATAAACGCGTGCTGAATAGAGCATACTAACCGATCTTTCAGCTGCCAGCCGGCCGTGCCAAGTGCAGTTTAATGAGCATGCATCGTGGGTAACTAAACGCGGTATAAATAGTTTATTGTCGTGACTACCTGAGATATTGAGACTGCGCGTAATACTCTTGTGGTTGGTCAAAATTAAACGTTGAATAGTTAATTTATTTAAGAAATAGCCAAAACAAACTATGTGACTGTCTTTGCGGCAGTGAACCGGACACCGGCTCAGCATTATGCTGAGGTGTCAGACACTTACTGCGCTGATGTTCAGTATTTCATGTTTTATGTGATATTTGTTTCCTTATTTTATTGTTTAATATGAAAGAAAGAAAGAAACATTTATTCGTGTCATATTACAATTAAACAAAAAACCGGCCAAGTGCGTGTCGGACCACGCAAAACGAAGGGTTCCGTGCCTATTAAAAAGGTCGTATCGTCATAGAAATCTTACGGCACTTACGTCCTTTTCTTTGAGGAAGGCAGTTTTTAAGCAATATCTCGGAAACCGTTCATCCGATCTTGTTCAAAACAATTTTCGGTGAATGAACTTAATAAGCGCTGTGTCCTTGAATTTTTTTATATTTTTAAAATACACCGTTCAAAAATTAGAGGGGGGGGGGACAGAATTTTAGTGACTTTCGGGGCGATTATCTCTGACTGTATTCACTTAATCAAAAAAAATCCCGAGAAACCTTATATTTATTTTGAAAGGCCTATCGATTCATGTGCCACATGTGGGCTCACGATGAATTTTTTTTTTGACTTTTAGTTTTATGTATGGAGTACACCCCTAAAATATTTTTTTTTAGTAATTTTAATTACAAAACTTTGTAGCGGCTAGCAAAATACACCTATCCTCAAAATTTTATTCAAATACACCTTATAGTTTTCGAGTAAAATGCCTGTGACATACGGACAGACGGACAGACGGACAGACGGACAGACGGACAGACGGACAGACGGACATGACGAAACTATAAGGGTTCCGTTTTTGCCATTTTGGCTACGGAACCCTAAAAAGAGTGTCAGAGAGCAATTTTTTGTCACGAAACGGTTCTATCTCAGCATAATGCTGGCATTTCTGCCAGAGCTGATCTTCCGATAGAACCGTCGAGTGATAACACGGTACGACAAACAAACAGAAGATAACATATGATATGTGTGCCCGTGTGTTTGGAAATAATGTATGTATCTTATCTTATCTAGTTGAGGGCCCTTTCGGATACACTTCGACCCAGTGGGATCTTTTGTGCATTTGCCCTCCCCTTTATAGCTACTCCCAAGCTCGCTCCATCATTTCCACAAAGCGGATGATGCAGCTTAGTGGGAGCACCTTGAATTCCTTTGGTTGCGGGTAGCCGTTACCAAAGTGATTCATTCTTTGACTGTTAAGGGCATGCCATACAATACACACAGTAAGTGTTCCATAGTCTCATCCTCCTCGCCACACATTCTACAGTCTGTACTGTTCGATAGTCCCATCTTGGCCAGATCCTTGACGCCGAAGTGACCTGTGAACACCCCAGATATAATCCTGAGTTACTTCCTGCTGTATTTCCAGAGTTTTTTGGTCCAGCCCGAGTCCACTCCTTCTATGAAGAGCTTTGAGTTTAAACCCGCCTCAAATAATGTTTGTAGCTCTCTTTCTTAATTCGTAAAGTTAAGACTTAAATACGGGATGTGGCCCGTAATAGGAGCAATGAATTAAAAGGAGGCTTCCTTACAGCATCTGTAATAACCCCTTTTGTCCATTTCTTTTCAATTTTTTTTAACTCGGAGAAAAATTTATCTAAAGTTATGACCTCCGAGTAATGTATCTTGGCACCACGAGATCATAGCACAGTAGTCAATGCAGATTTTGAGGTAACATCATGTAGTGAGTCATAAAGTCAGTTTTTGCATTTTTGTTTTCAAAAGATATTTATGATTTTTTCAATTTTTTTAATTTTTTTTTGTGTTTCTAATATAAAAAAGTTACTTATATCACTCCAGAAGAGTAAAAAAGTACACTAAAACTTAAGTAGAAGAAACAAATAATTTTTTTTTTTTTTTAATTAAAACCACTTAGATACAATTGCTCACAAGCTTAATAATCTACCGTTTAATTTATTGCTCCTATTACGGGCCACACCCTGTATAAACATGAAAAACAAACAAAGATAATATCTTATGAGTTCAGCAATGTGCTATAAATAATACGGGATACGGGTTAAGCATTTCAAGTACTTTATAAAACTCGTATCTAATAACGTTATTAATGATATCATTTAAATCACAGGTCTTTAAACTACAAGTCAAATAAAGAAACAAAGAAAGGTTATGAAGTCTCGAGCGAGTTGACTTGAAAAAATGAAATGTGCCAGTGACAGGCAAACCTGTTGCTAATGCCAACTGAATTTAACGGTACCTACACTACCTACTGATAGACTTGCACTTGGACGAGCATTCACTTGTATTAGTTATAATGATCGGATTTCCCGGTGCAACACGGAGTTAATGACCCCAAATATTATGTTAATATGGATATGCTCCGGGATTCCGGGACTTACTAGTTACTTACATTTGTTTTTGGAGGACAATGATTCCGATTATATTACATGAAATAAAATTCAATAACATTTTAACAATTGATATTAATTAATTTCACTATACATAAAAGTTTGCGAAATAAATCTGTTTAAAACTGATCTGCCAAATAGCCTAAGCGGCCTAATTAGAAATATAATTCAAAATTTAAAATGGCGCCCACCAGATGCCAACTGTAAAAAAATAAAAAATAAGTCTACAAACTATGTCATGTGGGGTATCGTTGAATAGGTATTTCCAAATCATTTTTTAGTTAAAATAACTGTTTTTTAAACTTACTAGACGTCGGGATTTTGGTCATGTCCATATTAATTTTTCTACTCGATATCCCGCCGTGTTGCACCGTAAAATCCGATCACTTAATATTCTAGTGAATGTTGGTAAAAGCACACAAAATAAACAAGAGCGCTCTAGCGAGCATTCTAGCGAAACGACAGTAAATATTCTTCGAGCGTCAGACAGATATAGTTAGCAGTTTAAAACAATATTGATCTTAATAATGTCAAAATTTAATAAAATGTCATCCGCCATATGTAGGTACCAAACTAGTTTCTGTTGATATATATGCTCTTGCTATGCTGGACATTCTATAGAGAGTCAAGGGTCCTGGTGACGCTTAGCAGTCGAATTATTTTCAGAAAGCAGACCCAGGACGCAGCTTCGTAGGCAGGCTCAGTAGTGTCAGTAGCCACTACGCTAAACCAGCTGTCAAATGTGTCCTTCCCTCTGGGTGGGGCCCATAAGGCCCCCAGAGAGGTTACATCGTAACTATATCTGTAGCTGGCCGATATGCGTGAGCCATAGCATGGTTGGCCTTGTCACGCGATAGGTGATAGGATAGAGCGTGCGTCACTGGCTGACACCGTTCGATAGAACGAGACGACGCTCTTATCTTGTCACTTGTCGCGTGACAAGATAAGAGCGCGTCGTATCGTCACACAAATCTTATGGCACTTACGTCCTTTTCTCTATAGAAACAGCCTTCACTATTGAAGGCTGTTTTTCAGCAATATCACAAAAATCATTCTTGTTTAAAATTAATTTTCGGTGTATGAATTTAATAAGCCCTATATCCATGAATTTTTCATATTTTTTAAATACACCGTTCAAAAATTAGAGGGAGACACACACACAATTTTGGTGACTTTCGGGGCAATTATCTCCGACTCTATTAACTTAATCAAAAAAACTGCTGAAAAACTTTTATTTTCAAAGGCCTATCGATTGATGTGTCACACATGGGCATACAATGAAAAAAAAGTTGACTTGCTGTTTTATGTATGGAGTGCAGTGCACCCCTAAAAAAAGTTTTTTTGTTATTTAATCTCAAAACTATGTAGCGGCTAACAAAATACACCTATTCTCAAAATTTTATTCAAATACACCTTAAAGTTATCGAGTAAAATGCCTGTGACATACACAGACGGGCATGACGAAACTATAAGGGTTCCGTTTCTGCCATTTTGGCTACGGAACCGTAAAAAGTCAAATGTGTCCGTGTGCAATGGACTGTCCATGTGTCCGTGGACGTCCTATGTGTCTCATACTATATAAACAGCACTAAATTGAGTTCTGTCACAATAAAACGGAACACCAACAATGTATACCCTAATCCCTCCGACAGATCCACATTTGTTCCACAAACTTGTCACCGGGTTGGCTGGGCTCCCAATGCTTCACAACGTTCACTAACCAATGTAAATCTGACCTTCGAGCACCCACAGTTGTTAAAGAACTCGGGATCTAGATATACTGGAACTGTTGTGATGAGAGTTTGGTCGAGGATAGTAGCTGTCATCAGGGCTTTGCTAAAGATATGTATTGTTCCCGTGGCTTCGGACGCTCATAAAACTGTCACAGACTCGGCTATATCCCTTCTAAATACCTACGTGAATTTGTATAGGCGACGACGTAAGTTGTTTGTATTATATTATATTTATGTTCAGCACCGGCCAAAAATACACCACTTTTTTTTCTTCACACACTAGTTTTTCTTCATGTCGCATATCCATGGGGCGGCAACCCTTACAACATCGCACACTAGTTTTTCTGCGTTTGCAACTTCCCCTTCAGTTGCAAAGCCCACAAACCCAACCATAATTTAAAAACCGGCCAAGTGCGTGTCGGACCACGCAAAACGAAGGGTTCCGTGCCTATTAAAAAGGTCGTATCGTCACAGAAATTTTACGGCACTTACGTCCTTTTCTTTGAGGAAGGCAGTTTTTCAGCAATATCTCGAAAACCTCTGAACCGATCGTGTTCAAAACAATTTTCGGTGAATGAAATTAATAAGCCCTATGTCCATGAATTTTTCCATATTTTTAAAATACACCGTTCAAAAATTAGAGGGGGGGACAGAATTTTAGTGACTTTCGGGGCGATTATCTCCGACCCTATTCACTTAATCAAAAAAAATGCTAAGAAACCTTATATTTATTTTGAAAGGCCTATCGATTGATGTGCCACACGGGGGGTCAGAATGAAAAAAAAAAATTGACTTTTAGTTTTATGTATGGAGTGCACCCCTAAAAAAATTTTTTTTTGTCATTTTAATTACAAAACTATGTAGCGGCTAACAAAATACACCTATCCTCAAAATTTTATTCAAATACACCTTATAGTTTTCGAGTAAAATGCCTGTGACATACGGA
Source organism: Epinotia nisella (assembly GCA_932294315.1). NCBI lineage: Eukaryota > Metazoa > Arthropoda > Insecta > Lepidoptera > Tortricidae > Epinotia > Epinotia nisella. The sequence continues at coordinate 2,651,973 of OW028693.1, forward strand.
CAGACGGACAGACGGACAGACGGACAGACGGACAGACGGACATGACGAAACTATAAGGGTTCCGTTTTTGCCATTTTGGCTACGGAACCCTAAAAAGCAACGCAATCAGCGCGGCTCGTGCATAACAGAGCGGCAATACGCTTAATTTTATTATTCAACCGTAAATTTGTGTAATTTATTTTGGGACTGGAGGATTGTCATGGCCTTGCATTACCGCAATTTTGTCGCAATACGCCTCTGTTTTTAGCCTACTTCAAAAGAGGAGGTCCTGAATTCAACTGTACTTGCGAAAATCTTGATGTACTTACTATTCTTAACTTAAAAGTAGAGTCATTGCGGGATGTGGTTCAAAGTCAAAGTCACAGTCATTTATTCTTCAATTTAGGCATATTACATGCACCTATGAATGTCGATAAACTACCACCGGTTCGGAAATTAAACCTCTGCCTCGAGAAGAACCGGCGTAAAAAACTCGGTGAGGTGTCATTTTTTCAAAACAGTATACAATATATCATTTCAGTATCAGAGTATTATAAAATTTTAAAATTACATTGCTACAGTAGAAAGCCTATTTATTTTACGACAGATTTCTAGTGCAGTATTTTATCGCTGCCAAAGTCTTCCTAAGACGAATTACGAGTGAAATTATGAAAACACATTTTACTCGATGAATCTTCTACTTCTCTCTAGCAAAAAGCTACATTAGAATTACTCGTACTTTAGCCTTTGGATGAAACGACTGACGATCTGTCCGATCGTTTTCGGCCATGGCGACCACTCCAACTCCTAGCGTTTTGGCGCTCGTGTGCTCAAATATGGTTTATGTAGCCTATCTTTGCGGCGAAATTCCGTGCACATTGCGGGCACGTAAGCACGCCGTTCTGGTGGTCGTACGCTATGGCAGCAGGTGGGCGGGCCTTTAACTGGTCGCGTTTATAATCAACGTCAACTTTGCGTCGATCCTCAAACTCGCGAACTTGGATGTATCGAATTGCCGATACGTTTTACTTTTAAGTTTACGAACTAAACCAACTGTTGCGATGGCTACGTGTTTTATTCCCACGCTTTCTAAATCAACACGTTGACAGAACAATTGATCTTACTATTATAAAAGGTTTTTTGAAGTATTTAACAAATACGACATTTATTATCAGCAAGTAAGATAGAACGGTATATTCATACCAGTACCCAATAGACCAAAGAACACCTTAATTTTGCACGCCATTATAATATTAATTTCTATGAGTGTACAACCTAAAATGGTGTAAACAATGATCTAATATGTATAAGAAAGAGGTAGATATGTTGTCTATACGAAATTCCGTGTTTAATAATGCCCACCAAATCTGACAGCTAACGTTTCCATTGACGACTCGAAACTGAGGCAAATTGGTGCAATTGACTCAATTTTAGTGTGCCATTTTTGGAGCACTCATTATTTACCTCTTTTTAGGGTTCCGTACCTCAAAACGTCTCTCTGTCTCAAACTCGTGCGTCTGTCTGTCCGTCTGTCACAGCCGATTTGCTCCGAAACTACTGGACCGATTGAGTTGAAATTTGGTACACATATGTAAATTGGTGACCCAAAGATGGACGCATAAAGTAAATTAATGAATTTTAAACAAGGGGGCCACCTTTGGAAGGTAAACTGGAAAATTTAAAAAAAAACGTAAACTGTATTGTGTGATTAATCAAATGAAAGGGGTTGTTGTAAGCATGTTAGACATTTTTTTTTATAATTTTAGCAAAAACAGATTTGAAGTAATTAAGTTATCTCCGAAACTACTAGGATTAAAATTCTGAAAAAAATATGGAAAATAGTTCCTTGCCTAAAGATTACAGGGAAACCTATAAGAAGTTTGAGTATTCAAAAACACTTATGAAATTTAGATTGTATACGGAACCCTCACCACGCGAGTTGAACTCGCACTTGTCCGGTTTTTTATTACATCATTGGGTGTAAATATTCTCGCAAACTTATCATTCTGGTGCGTATTCAATCGCAGACGGCGACTGATAGTAGACTTAATATCTTTGTAATAAGGTTTACAATTGGTTAGTTAAAGAACTAAACGCTGGATTGATTTGAGAGCGAAAACGGCGTAGGCGATTTGCCAACAGTTCGACAGGCGGTCACAGTGGTACTAGGAAACAGTAGCGTGAACTTATTTAATTAGGTACAGATGGAGCAAGCATTGGTTATCCAAAGCTAAGCTATTGTTCTTTATTTCCTAAGGCATGTGAGGCATGTCTTTCTGTTTTCAGCCACGCCTCAGGACTGTTATTCTTTATAATCCAGGCAATGAACTCACAACGTGTATGGAAAAAAAATCAAATTTAGAAATAAATTATAATAGCTATTTTTTTCAATGTAACGGATATATTATCAATTAAATAGTTACCTAGAGGCAAAATCCAACAAAAAAGCAGACATCAAAAAAAATGATTTAATTAGCTCCCAAAAAGTGCGGATTTTATCTTATATAATATATTCAATGTAAATAAAATAAAAAAAGACAATGAGTGCTTAATTTAAATCTATATACCTACTTCCGGGTGGAAAGTTTGTTGGATTCTTGAATAAAGCATCTTAGAACGAAATAAACAAAAAAAACGCTATTATAAATTAATGTTTTTCGAAACCGTATTTTGCCTGGAGTATTACGCGCTCATGCGCCTCACTCCCGCGTCACGCCTAACGAAACTAGACCTCTACCTACGCTTAGTTACTACAAACAAGAAAAACATATAAAACATGAAACAAGTGTGTTCTTTACTGTTCGTCTCTCACTGTGGCGTTTCTGGTACTCAAACCAGCCTTGGCGTTCCGGATGGATCCGGAATCCGGATCCGGACTCTCGCTTTCATTCCGGCTCCGGATTACCGGTAGAGAGCAGATTACCGGCGCTAATACCCTTTTACTAGATAGATGGCGAGTAATCTTAACCGCCTTTTTAGAGTTCCGTACCTCGAAAGGAAAATACGGAACCCTTATAGGATCACTTTGTTGTCCGTCCGTCCGTCTGTCAATACCCTTTTTCTCAGGAGCCGTAGCATGGTTGGCCTTATCACGCGACAAGTGACAAGATAAGAGAGTCGTCTTGTTCTATCGAACGGTGTCAGCCAGTGACGCACGCTCTATCCTATCGCCTATCGCGTGACAAGGCCAACCATGCTACGGCTCCAGGAGGTATCAAGCTAATGTTTATATCAAATACTCTAGTCTATTGTCCCTTGGAGCTGTGAAAAAGTCAAACTTCTAAGCCAACGCAATCAAAAGATTGTTTTTCAAGAGACTTCGCACTACCATATAATTTTAAAAACTCGGTCAAAATAATCAGCAGTGCTAACGAGATAGAATGTCCGTCTCTTTCTAATTATAATGCTTAGAAAGAGCTGGACAGTCTATATCGGCTCAACAAAGCTCGCGGGCCGACCTATGATAGCCGGTGCAGCCATCATGGTACAGTCGCCATCAGATATATCGGAGACTTTACACGCATTAGAGACGTGTTCAGATATTTGTGAGCACTTTGGCCGCTCCGATATATCTGACGGCGACTGTACGTATTTACTTATAGTAAGTAGTATTTGTATTTCACGGCGCGCCGAAGTGAAAACCATCTACACACAAATAGAACACACACAATAGAACTGGAACCACTTCAATCCGGATTTCTAGACCACCTGCCAGATAAGTACTAAATAAATTCTAGAGCGCGTGTATACACATGCTTACCTGAGAATAGTGTCAGAGTAAAACGAGTAGTGTATCGAGTATCGACCTTAGAGCATATACAGGGCGTCCCACGGCTTTGCCACTTGGAGTGAAAGTACCTTGAATATTGTAGATGGAACATTTTACTGGAAGAAGACATTATTTTAATTTAAATAACAATTTAAACTGCATTCATAGATTTTTAAATAATTACATGGTTGAACCGGGAATCGAACCCGCTACACGAGAAAAAAAATACCCTGTAGCTCTATCATACCGATCGATAGGCTTTATCATAAGGATTACTTTTTGCTAAATAACATAGTGTCAGAAATAAAAGGAAGACCATGAATTTTAACATTTTTAATTCAAAATGAATCAATTTAATTTATCAAATGCTCTAAATGAGTCCCATTCTGTTGAATACAAAGTCGCGGTCTTTTGATTATTTCGCTTCCTCTCCCAGTAAATAATAGGTACTTTAAAATAATAATGACAGTTGTATGTCCTTACGGCAATGTCAGATTTTCATTGTCTGAACCAAATTTCACATCAAATTTTGTCAATGTAATTTTTTTCTCGTGTAGCGGGTTCGATTCCCGGTTCAACCATGTAATTATTTAAAAAAATATGTATGCAGTTAAAATTGTTTTTTAAATTAAAATAATGTCTTCCAGTAAAATGTTGCATCTACAATATTCAAGGTACTTTCCCTCCATGTGACATAGCCGTGGGACGCCCTGTATAACTGGAGTAGCCTTATGTCGTAGTTGAGTACAAAAATAAGTCTGCCGAATTTTGCGGGGGCGGGGGGAGCATCTTAATAGGATATTGAAACTCAATTATATATTAACAACTTGAAGTGGTTGAACGTTTATAATATCAATATCACCCATGCCCGGTTCCACCCGACACTGCGGGTGGGGACACTACTTCAATTCCTACACTGCGGTACAACCAGTACAAAAGCCTGCAAACAGCACCTTTGTGGCCCGCAGTGCAGTGCAGTGCAGACGCATTAGTTCTGTACCGATAATCCCGCTTTGAGACCGAGCAGTGCATAGGGGCTGAGCTGTGTCAACATGGAGGGTATACATTATTTTTCACATCTCATGCTCGAAAAGTGTGTCATATTAGGCTTAATAAGCGGGGCTAAAGTAGTACATTTAGCCCCTAGGGAAAATATGTATACATATTTATGATTTTTAACACATTTAATTTGACCAATCAAAACACTTCACCATATTAAATCCACCAATCACAACTCTTTCAAAAAACATTTCTCTTTGCTATCAACCAACCAGAATACCTACAGCTACATATTAAAATCGACCAATCAAACATAAGGTGTTTTTAGTCCCTAATTCCAAATCATTTAAATCCACCAATCACAACTCTTTCAAAAAACATTTCTCTTTGCTATCAACCAACGAGAATACAGCTACATATTAAAATCGACCAATCAAACATAAGGTGTGTTTTAGTCCCTAATTCCAAATCATTAAAAAAGAAAACGCCTGACGCTAAATTGAACAATCTCTTCGCAGTGAAATTTGTAACTGATTGTGGATGGATAATCTTTGTTTTACTATTTTCTCGCAGTCGAAGTGAAAAGTAGGGTGTAACTCGGGTCTAAAAGCCATATTACCCCTCGAATTATCCATCTCGTGGTAATATGGCTTGTTTTAGCCCCTTGTCATACAATCTACTATATTGATACTAATAGTAAATTACATACCTAATAGGGCGGTGAATTCGTGAATGCCCCAGATCGCAGGTGTTTGTGAATAAATATGCGATCTGGGGCTTTACAAATTACCGCCCGTGGTTTGTCTAAAGTTTTACGTCTTGCCTTGGCCAGGAAGTGAGATTTTTTCCTCGCGTAGGGGGCAGTAAATCCCACTTACGGCCTAGGGTGACGTAATAGTAGATTGTTAACCGAGGGTTGAAAGCCACCCATTTCAGTCGAGATATTTCCAGACTGAAATGGGTGGCTTTCATCCGAGTTAAACACTCTACTTTGCATTTCGAATATAAACAACACACAGGAGTTAGTTAGTTAGTTTTTTTTACTGGGCATTTTCCGCAAATCGACATCCAACGTGCCTATTTTGCGTGAAAGGATTAGACCGGTTTCCTCACGATGTTTTCCTTCACCGAAAAGCTAACGGCAAATATTTCGTACATAAGTTCCGAAAAACTCATTGGTACGAGCCGGGATTCGAACCCACGACCGCCGCTTGACAGCCGCATGCCTGAACCACTAGGCTACCGTAGCTAACAACACACAGGAAATACAACGTCAAAAAAAAAAATTACTAAAAAATGATAAGTATTGAAATGCGGGTTATACAGAACCCGTTGCTCAACCAAACTTTAAATAGTGTTTGTGTGTTTTCTAAATGGCTTTAATAACTTTAATTGACTTAAATTACAACTTTTTAGATAACGTTACCGTAATAACTAACAATAAACATCAAAAAACAAATCAGTTTAACGAAGTGTGGCTCTTTAGGTTTCTGCCATTGGTCATTGTTTTTTTTAATTACTTTTCCTCACTTTCAACCTTTGATAAAGAATTACCTACTTTCAGAGTATGAGAGATGAACAAAATATATAATACTAGCTGTCCCGGCTTCATCCGCTTATTGCAAAGAACGCGGGCAAATCCGTGGGATAAAATATAGCCTATAACCATTCGGAAAATCCATCCTACACGCAGGTGAAATAGTTTTTTTTTAATCGGATGAGTGGTTCCGAAGATAATTACTATACCTAGATATTTTTCTAGCAGGAACAACATTTGTTTAGTGCTTGCCACAATAAAAATATCGACAATCCTGTTATCGATAAGTACATACTACTTCAACGACAATACGAACATACAACCACAGACATATATTGGCTACCTACCTAGACGCCGCGTGCATCTACACTGTAACCATATACAGAGACACAGATTTTTTTGGGACCAAAAATGGGTTGGGAAAAACTACATGTTGTGACATTCTGCGTCGATTTTAAAGATAATTTCGATGTGTGTGTGTGTGTGTGTGTGTAATGGAGTAAAGTAGGTGATAATTAATTCAGTGACACGAAGAAAGAAAGTTACGAAAGTATTGCAAATTGTTTTCTGAAGTATGTAAAATATAAATAAATTGATAGTTTTGTTATTATTATCTATTTTTTAACGCACCCTATTACCCTATATATATTTGTATTTATTTATTTAGACAACGGTCCGCGCAGTATCATTTTCGGTTCTGCTGGACTCGCAACGGATGCATCTACGTTCGAAAAGCGGAGGGCAAGCCTGCGATTCGCATCAGGTCGATGTCCGAAGTTGGGCTGCGGATCGGCACATCAGAGTAGGAGCACTCACTGGAGTAACGGATCTGAGCCGGCTCAACGGACACAAGTATCGCCGATGCGGGAGCGGAGTCGCTGGTCTCATATCTTATTTAATCTGCCTTTTTCATCGTTAACAATTATACTGTTTTACTTGCATGTCGAGATTTGCTCTACATTTACACTACACACACACATACACTCACACACACACATACACACACACACACACACACACCACGTGCGTCTGAAGTATCATGTCACTATTTGGAACCTGACATTCCTAAACCCCGACAGTTTGATCTATCGCGATATAAATACAAGTTATAATGCCGAGCTCTAATATTGCTATGAACGAAATCGACAGAACTCTAGGAATTGAATGTCAGGTTCATAACTACCTCGAAAATTGCGACGACACACTAAACGACACGCACAACTTCAAATTGCTTTCGTTAAACATTCGCAGCATTCAGCAAAACTTTAATACTTTTTTAGTAGCACTACAGCGCTTAAAAATCACAATCGATATCATTGTGTTAACAGAGTGCTGGCTAGCAGCTGGAGCTCCACCCGGCCAAATCCCCGGTTACCGCATGTACGCCACAAAAAACAATTTAAACCGTGCTGGCGGGGTTGTAGCCTATGTTCAGGATAACTGGAATGCTTCTGTCAGCGAACCCCTCTTTGAAGAGGCTGAATGCTTGCAGCTTGAGCTATCTGAGTCGTTAACAGTCCTCGGCATATATCGCTCGCCTTCATTTGGACAACATACTAAATTCCTGACGCATATTAGTAATTCCCTTGCAACAATTAATAATAAATCATCTGTTATCGTTGCCGGCGATATCAACATTAATATTCTAAGTACGCTTGACCACAAAAATAATGAATACTTATGCTTCATGGCTGAAGCAGGCTTCCGCCCTGCAATTACTGAACCCACTAGAAGTGATTCCTGCCTCGACCATATTTTCGTCAAAGCAAAATCTCACAATTTGATTGGACTAGTCTGCAAGTGTGACATTACCGATCATAATGCTGTGCTCCTTGGAATGGCTCTGGATGTTAATCATGCCAAAGACAAAAATCGATTTGTTTTTAAAACAGACCACCGTGCCATTCACTCCGAACTAGAAAAAGTAAGCTGGTCTTCGGTAACTCAACACAATGACCCAGATCTGGCAGCTGAAGAATTCCACGAAGTACTAGACACGGTAGTACAGAAACACACTACTGAAGTACGCGCTAGCAGATCAAGGTATACTCTGAAACCATGGATAACACCTGGTCTCATTCGATGTCAAAAGCATCGAGACCGACTACATCTGGAACTGAGAACCCAGCCTAACGATCCCATGCGCGAATTAGTGTATAAGAGATATAGAAATTTTCTCACTGAACTCCAACATAAATTAAAAAATGCCTATGAGAGCAAGGAATTAGAAAATAACAAAAATAACCCTAAAGGACTCTGGAAAGTTATTAAGAACATCGCCGAGTACCCGAAAAGTACATCGAAGGCCACTGAATTAACCAAAACAAAGTCTACACCCCAGGATTCAATAGACCAATGCAATGACTACTTCGCTAACATAGGCGCCCATCTTGCCAGTAACCTACTGGCAAGTATGAATAAATCAGAGCAAACACTTCCGTCCACCCTGAATCAGGCCTCCTCTGCTCCACACTCCTTCTTTCTGAATCCTACAGATGAGCACGAGGTATCCCGTCTCATCAGTACGCTGCAAAATGACAGTGCTCCCGGGTCAGATAACATCAGACCATCCCTGATTAAAGTTATTAAATCCACTATAACATACCCACTGACTCATATATTTAATTTAAGCCTCTCGACTGGAGTATTTCCAGCTAGGTGGAAAAAAGCAATTGTCATCCCTATTCATAAAAAAGGCTCAAAAAGGTTACCCGAAAACTACAGACCGATTTCGCCTTTGCCAATTTTTTCTAAGTTGCTCGAAAAAGTCGTTAACGGTCGTCTAATTGGCTACTTAGAACGCTCTGTCCTGTAGCTTTAGTCCGAGTTTACAGTGACTCGAGTATACTTTCTTCGCTAGCGAGTGCGTAAAATATTTGTATGAAAACTCTATACACCGCCCCTGGCGGTCACTCACAGAACTAAATATCTACGACGGCACCACCAGTCCCTTATAAGTTTACTTACTCGCAACAGTTAACTCGATAGTTCGTATACTTTACTCGATAGACGTCACGGAGTATATGGCTAGCGCTAGCGCACGATGAATACCTATCGTTTCTACAGTAGTAAACTATTTCACTTGGAAATTGGTGCGTGATAACAAATTATTCTGTCAAGAGAAAATAAGGGTTTTGAATTGACAACATCTATCCGCAAAATTCTGACTGTCGCGTATTTTGCATTTAAAAATACAAATGAATGGCACAAATCGCCATATTTGGCATATTTTGATGGTTGTATCATATCTCTATCAAAATTACGAGTGAACATTCGATTTTCTAGTGATAATAGTGTTAACTATAAGTTACAGTGATTCAATAACCGAACCAACAACTACGTGTACCTACAAGAAGTGGCTGCTATTTGGATACATTGTAAGTATGGAAAATATTTATACTTGCATTTCGAAGAGAAGGTACCTATAACAAGTAATAGATTGCACATTTGCAGGATAAAATACCAGTGTGTAAATTGTGTATGTTCCTATGTATACTCTGTGTTCATCTAAACTGTGACTGCTTTTCATTCTGTAAACCAAGATGTCATTAGTTATCTGTTTTTTAATTCGGTGACTTAGACACTGTCAAAATTGATTGATTGAATAAGTATTGTATAAAATCCCCAAGCGGAGTCGCAATCTATAATATATCCATCCTGAGGGTGCGTTCTACATTCTGGTGAAGGAATTGTTGAAATCGGACCCGCAGTTCCGGAGATTACCTCCTACATACAAATTTACAATTCCACACACTTTTCTGCTTTATAATGTTAGTACCTATAAATATAATGTTAGTAGCTTTCCCTGCGGCCCCACCAGCATTTATCTAATTTGTGTTACCTATTGTGTCTTTCAGCTACTGATTACTTCAATTTATATTCTTTCCAGATCTATTACCAAAGAAAGAAGGATATACTTAATGTACAGCAAGATCAAAAACATCACAAATGTTCAAAAATAAAGTTACATATATAATATAGTTGCATGTAATTTCTAAATTGAAGAATATTTAAAGAAATAAATAACTTTAACTTTGGGATTATATGAATGAGTGTTATGTGAGTGTAGGCACAACCAGAAAGGGTATGAAACTGATAGTTTTGCCATATACTCACATTACAGTGTTTATGATTTGACAAATATTCCTAAACAATATCCTAAACTTACAGCGCCTGCGGTCGAATAATTAATATACCTACATCTCATTGATTACAGCAGAATGTGCAGCATCTTTCTTCAATGGGAAAGACAATGCCAATGCTAGTCTAGGCACTATGAGTAATATACAAGATTTGATTGAAATGTACCTTTATTCCTTTATTATGATATACTTGAATACTTATGATATCGCAGCTATCCTATTTGATGACAGGTAATTAAAGTGACTATGCAGATTAGGCACAGGCTAACTGATGAATTTATATTTATGTCCAAGGTATATTTCACATATGTTTCATACTCTGTATACCTATGTCTGGCACCAAATTAATTTGGTTAAATTGGATAATGATATATGTTAAGTGGATAACCTCCTTTGAATACTGCAACAATAATTTAAGGTCTGTTGGGACGAGCACACTACAGGGTAATATGCACTGCTATAAAAAAAAAACCTCATCTACAGATATTGTACACCAACTTCATGCAACAAACTTGTTGTTTCTTGAATCTATGATATCATTAGTTGTATACTGTAGGTTTCAATTTTTTTTTTCTGGCAGGTACTCGGCCGCTGGCCTACTTATCCCAACTCAACTTTTGTGAATGAATAAAATAAAAGAAACAAAAAGTATCCACAATCATTTTAATAATGTGCATTAATTGAAATAACATTCTTCATTTAACTTATTTTAAAAGTGGTAATATACTATCTTCCCGTTTTTAATCTGAAAGGTGGAACTATAATTTTTTCTGACCACATTTCATCTTTATTTTGTTGATTCCCAGCCTTGTTTGGATGAACACATCCATTCCGAAAACCTGAAATACATTACAATTTTACTGCAGTACAGAAATATGATCATGTATGTCAATCGACACAGCTTTCACAGGGAGCACAAGATTGTTATGATAAAGGTCGAGACAGTCTGCTGGATGCGGTGGTGGAGTTGAACCAATAATTGTGACGCTCTTTAGGGGAGGGCTATGTCCAGCAGTGGATATCTTTCGACGGATATGATAATGATGATGATAATGGAAAATGCCTCTGTCAGAGAAATTGTTAACTAGAATGTAAGATAAATATGCTTAAGGGTCGCCAGATTGCTCGACTCTTCATACAAACATCGTTTTCATTAGAAAACGTGACATCACATTAAATTTGGTATCCACTGGAGTGTCGAATATTTTGATGGCTTTGTACCCATGCCGATTGTGGTAACTTTTTTGAACACGCTTAAAAATACTCAGACAAAGACAACGCTCGAACTAATGACGTATTTGGCTGTAATATTGGCTGTATTTTCGGTATTTTACACATTTGCTGTTTTTTTTTCCCGTTTTCTTTGGCTTTTTGCTGCTTAGGCACTTTGCCAACACATTTGCTGTTTCATGCTTTCATGTGTTGTCAAAAATATACAATAAGTGACATTTCAGGCTGGGTTGGTATATGACAAAATAATTACCCTAAATGAAGCGTAGTAGTAGTAGTATACAACTAGCATTTTCATAGCAAACAAAGCTATCTCTTTCTTGCTATACTGAAAAGACAGAGCGAGGGCTATAATGGGCAAAAAGCTAAGTAGGTATCCAAAGCTTCATGTTAAATCTTATAAAAATATTCGAGTTATTGGTGCCAATTTAGCATTTTATATGCGAGATTTAGCATACTATCACCTCAATCAGCATTTTGTTTTGGGATTTAGCATATAGCATATTTATTTAGCACATTTTACACGATCCAAGAAAGCAGCGGCGCTACCACGAAAATCGAAACTCGAAGTTCGTATACATGCATCTCTGTCACTCGAGTTATGTAAGTGCGATAGAGATGGATATACCCGAACTTCGAGTTTCGATTTTTTATGTATCTCCGTCTCTGTCGCACTTGCCAGTTCGAGCGACAGAGGTAGAGATACACGAACGAAGTTCGTTTTCGTTTCGCGGTAGCCCCTCTAAGGGCCTACCGGGAAACGAAAACGAACTTCGTTCGAGTATCTCCGTCTCTGTGGCACTTGCCAGTTCGAGTGAAAGAGAGGGAGATACACGAACAAGCAAGTGCGACAGAGACGGAGATATACGAACGAAAACGAATTACTTTCGCGGTAGGCCCTCTGAGGCCCTACCGCGAAACGAGATTCGTTTTCGTTCGTGTATCTCCGTCTCTGTCGCACTTGCTAATTCGAGCGACAGAGACGGAGATACACGAACGAAAACGAATTTCGTTTCGCGGTAGGCCCTCTGGTAGCCCCTCTGATTACAACGGGAAAAAAATAACATGCCGGCAGTACATTACTCGCGAAGTAGACCGATTAGGGGAATATAGCCCAGTACGCAAACACTGTAATTGGTCGTCAAACTAACATAATTCCCAAGTCTGATTTTATTTTTTTATCAGCGAGAGTACACTAAATACAAACAGCGAAAAAGAATTTCTAACACTTTTCGATTTTGCTTAACGAATAATTAACTTTTTTGTAAAGAACACGTGTAAAACCTCGAAAAGATTATACAAGTCATCGTTTTTTCCTAGAATGCAACGCATTTGATTATTCAAAACGTACCTATAATTTTCTAACAGTTTTGTTAATAGATTAAGTCAGTAAAACTGGTACAATTAAAAAAAATTATAAATCTTCTAAAAGAATATTCAAGTTACTAGTGGCTACTAAAGTATATTCAAAACTATCAAAAGAAATGGCAGCATTAATTTCTAACAGATTTATCAATAGTATTTTTTTTTTATTAGGAATAACATCTTTAAGCCGTTCTCTTTACCATAAAATAAATCTCGTAAATTCTCAAGTCCGCGTAATTCATTCAATTCTATCAGAAGAATCTATAAACACAAATTCTAAACAGATTCATCAATAGCCCTAAATTGCATTAAGCTTATAAGTTCTATCCGTTATTTAAATCAGTAAGCGCGCGACTCGCGCGAGCTAAGCGTAGCGCGCTGGCAGCCAATCACGAAAAGCGGCGAGTGCTTCGCCAAGGCCGTGCACTCCGCTTAAACTTACTTTAACTTAAATTTTATTTGCAGATACTTATTTACTAGGGGTTTTCCAGATCGCGATGTCATAATGATCATTTTTTTACTAATATGAAATAGGAATAGTAAGTATACACAGGGTTATTACTAATAACTTATTACCTAATTATCTCTCTAATAGTAGTAGTAGGTAGTAAAATTACTGTGTAGGTAGGAGGGCAATATCCGGAACTAGGTATTCATTCGATTTCAAAGAATCTTTCAAATTCCTCCGTAAAAATAAATTATTGAATTACCAATAACCCTCAGGAAAGTTGTTGTTCATCGACATGGAAGATAACTTTTTTATTGATTAGTACAGAAAAATTCGGGGTTATTGAAATTGTAGAATTTTGATGCATATTTCTTACGTACAGTCAGCATCATAAACATGTATACATTCTATGACCTTATTACCTAGACATAAGGTTGAAAAGTTTATACATATTTATGATGCTGACTGTAAGTTACGTAAACGCTTGCTTTTAGTTTTGCGTGCAAAGTTTACATTCACGCTATTGTATCATATTAAGGCGAAACATTCTCTTCAATCATATTAAGGCCAACTTTACCAAAATTAAGCCAACACCAAATTGTTATAATATGATTTTGATTAGTTACATACAGTTCGCTGGATAAAGAAAACCACTTATAGCCCGCGAGCTAGGAGCATTTTTAATCAGTTACTTTCTCCCGAGCCATAACTTGTGAGAAGGTTCAGAATGTTGTATCGTGAAACCCCGTGTACGTCAGCTGCGGCTCCGTTGGTGGGTTGACCAGCAGCAGCCTCCCAAACATGTAAAAAAAAAATATTTTTTCAGTCATTTCCTCCCAATTGAAATTTTGTCAGATGACAGTTTATATGCTATTATAGATATATCAACGCGACAGCTGGTTTTATCGCGGTGGAAAACTCGTCAGCTGATGCCCTGAAATTTGTAACGCTGTAGCCCGCGTACTAGGCACAATTTGTTGTCAGTTACTTTCTCCCGTGCCATAACTTGTGAGAAGGTTAAGAATGTTGTATCATGAAGCCCCGTGAACGTCAGCTGCGGCTCCGTTGGTGGGTTGACCAGCAGCAGCCTCCCAAACATGTAAAAAAAAATTTTTTTTCAGTCATTTCCTCCTAATTGAAATTTTGTCAGATGACAGTTAATATGCTATTATAAATATATCAACGCGTCAGCTGGTTCCATCGCGGTGGAAAACTCGTCAGCTGATGCCCTGAAATTTGTAACGCTGTAGCCTGCGTACTAGGCACAATTTTTTGTCAGTTACTTTCTCCCGTGCTATAACTTGTGCGAAGGTTCAGAATGTTGTATCGTGAAGCCCCGTGTACGTCAGCTGCGGCTCCGTTGGTGGGTTAACCAGCAGCAGCCTCCCAAACATGTAAAAAAAAACAGTAATTTCCTCCCAACTGAAATTTTGTCAGATGACAGTTTATATGCTATTATAAATATATCAACGCGTCAGCTGGTTCTACCGCGGTGGAAAACTCGTCAGCTGATGCCTGACAGATGATGGATTAACTATCATTTGATGATAAAATGAATCAGGAGGATATGACTGTTTTTTTTTACATTTGGGAGGCTGCTGCTGGTCAACCTACCAACGGAGCCGCAGCTCACGTCCACGGGGCTTCATGCTATCATTCTGTACCTTCTCAAAAGTTATCGTACGGGAGTTCGTTGGTCATGAAAATTTGTTCCTAGTTCGCGGGCTATTATTATTTGGCTGTGCGGAATTCATATTTATTTCAATACATGTAATGCCGTTTTAAGATATTCGTTTTAAAGTAAAATATAGATGTTAGAAAAAAAGACAGAAAGACGAAAGGCAGTGAAAGTGTCACTTGTTAATAGTCTATAGTGCATCCATTTTATAGTTGAAACTATTTAAAATCAAGATTTCCACTTGAGAGATTATCTGCGATGAATGGCATTGTTGTCCTTTGTAAACCCAACCGCTAATTACCTGTGTGAAATAACAAAAGGTGATAGATGAATAACAACAGTATTTCTTCAAAAATAAGGTTCAATTTGTGATAGCATGCACTCAACGTATAACCTTTGGAAATTAAGAGCCGTCATGGTTTCCCAGGTAATCCTGGGAAACCACGGCTATGTGTGTTATAATCTTATAATATATTTATGTTAGTTATTAAAGGCTATGATGATTATTTATTGTAAGTTTTTTTGTGTCCTATTCGAATTTGAACCTTATTTTTAAGACGGTAAAGTTGTAATTCATATTACAACTATTTCGCTATTAATGCTTTCGCTATTAACTCTTTTGCTATTAATGCTTTTCATTTTGTACAGGTCATTAGTGGTTGGGTTTAATAAAAGATAACTATGCCATTCATCGCAGATAATCTCTCAAGTGGAAATCGTGATTTTAAATAGTTTCAAGTTCAACTATAATACCATAAATGCGAAAGTAACTCTGTCTGCCTGTTACGTTTTCACGCTTAAATTGCTGAACCGATTGAGATGAGATTTCGAATGGAGGTTTATATCTCGGACCAGGACATAGATTGATTGATTAAAACTTTATTCATTCCCACAACATACATAGGATAGTTTCGTTAGCAGACCTTACTGCTTAATACAAAATTAAATTAAGGCCATCCGACATTTTCTTTGTAGTTTAATTTCCTTTCCTTTATTTAAAAAGCACTGACTCGCCACTTGCTTTTATTAGACCTGAAATGCCTCTCTCCTTAACCACTACTACGTCAAAGTTCAAAACATGATCACACATTACACACTTATTCATTTTGAAAGCAAAGTTTTAACGCGCATTGTTATTTACATAACAAATGAACTGTCGATGTCGGCACACAGGGGAGGCTACCGCGTAGGCAACAAGCAACGGCGCGCTGTGATTGGCCACGACGTTCTCGCCGTCGGCGCACTAAACTCCCGCGCAAATCATCGTGCGTTCGAATTTTAAAAATAACTTATAAGTTAATGCAATGTGGAGCTATTGATGAATTACTTAGATTTTTTATGAATACATTGCTATGATAAAGCTGGATTATTTGCGCTAACTTTAAAATTCTGGATATTTTTTTTAAAACAATAGTAAGGCTTTCAAAATTTAATTAGGTATTCATAGAAATTTAACCTATTGATGAATATGTTATTAATTCATACTGTGGTTATCTGTGATAGCTTTTAATACAATTCAGTAACCAAAACTCACTTGAATAATCTTTTAGAGGAAATACATTTTTTTTATTCGTTTCGGATTATAGTGACGTTATCTCTTGATAAAACTTTTAGCAAATGATAGGGGTGGTTATAATAGTTAAATGCGACATTCTATTGAAGAAAAATATCACTTGTATATTTTTCCTTGGATTTACAAGGGTCGCAAGGAAAACGCTGTGTAATACCTAAAGCAACCTCAAAATCCCCTATCTTTTTTTACTACTTGTAATACTCATTATAGTCATTATACTCTAAATGTCAACAAAAAAAAAACAGACTTTGGAGTTATAGAAGTTGCATTCTGTTTACGTATCGAACTAATACGTCAGTTTAAGGAGGCATTTTTGGTCTTATTTCGTCCAACTTTACCTCGCTTCGGGCGACTTCCAGTTGATTAGTGAACATGATTTATTAATATGTCATTATTTAATAATACGTCATTAGTTCGAGCGTTGTCTTTGTCTGAGTATTTTTAAGCGTGTTCAAAAAAGTTACCACAATCGGCATGGGTACAAAACCATCAAAATATTCGACACTCCAGTGGATACCAAATTTAATGTGATGTCACGTTTTCTAATGAAAACGATGTTTGTATGAAGAGTCGAGCAATCTGGCGACCCTTAAGCATATTTATCTTACATTCTAGTTAACAATTTCTCTGACAGAGGCATTTTCCATTATCATCATCATTATCATATCCGTCGAAAGATATCCACTGCTGGACATAGCCCTCCCCTAAAGAGCGTCACAATTATTGGTTCAACTCCACCACCGCATCCAGCAGACTGTCTCGACCTTTATCATAACAATCTTGTGCTCCCTGTGAAGCCCTCCCCTAAAGAGCGTCACAATTATCGGCCAACTCCACCACCGCATCCAGCAGACTGTCTCGACCTTTATCATAACAATCTTGTGCTCCCTGTGAAAGCTGTGTCGATTGACATACATGATCATATTTCTGTACTGCAGTAAAATTGTAATGTATTTCAGGTTTTCGGAATGGATGTGTTCATCCAAACAAGGCTGGGAATCAACAAAATAAAGATGAAATGTGGTCAGAAAAAATTATAGTTCCACCTTTCAGATTAAAAACGGGAAGATAATATATTACCACTTTTAAAATAAGTTAAATGAAGAATGTTATTTCAATTAATGCACATTATTAAAATGATTGTGGATACTTTTTGTTTCTTTTATTTTATTCATTCACAAAAGTTGAGTTGGGATAAGTAGGCCAGCGGCTGAGTACCTGCCAGAAAAAAAAAATTGAAACCTACAGTATACAACTAATGATATCATAGATTCAAGAAACAACAAGTTTGTTGCATGAAGTTGGTGTACAATATCTGTAGATGAGGTTTTTTTTATAGCAGTGCATATTACCCTGTAGTGTGCTCGTCCCAACAGACCTTAAATTATTGTTGCAGTATTCAAAGGAGGTTATCCACTTAACATATATCATTATCCAATTTAACCAAATTAATTTGGTGCCAGACATAGGTATACAGAGTATGAAACATATGTGAAATATACCTTGGACATAAATATAAATTCATCAGTTAGCCTGTGCCTAATCTGCATAGTCACTTTAATTACCTGTCATCAAATAGGATAGCTGCGATATCATAAGTATTCAAGTATATCATAATAAAGGAATAAAGGTACATTTCAATCAAATCTTGTATATTACTCATAGTGCCTAGACTAGCATTGGCATTGTCTTTCCCATTGAGGAAAGATGCTGCACATTCTGCTGTAATCAATGAGATGTAGGTATATTAATTATTCGACCGCAGGCGCTGTAAGTTTAGGATATTGTTTAGGAATATTTGTCAAATCATAAACACTGTAATGTGAGTATATGGCAAAACTATCAGTTTCATACCCTTTCTGGTTGTGCCTACACTCACATAACACTCATTCATATAATCCCAAAGTTAAAGTTATTTATTTCTTTAAATATTCTTCAATTTAGAAATTACATGCAACTATATTATATATGTAACTTTATTTTTGAACATTTGTGATGTTTTTGATCTTGCTGTACATTAAGTATATCCTTCTTTCTTTGGTAATAGATCTGGAAAGAATATAAATTGAAGTAATCAGTAGCTGAAAGACACAATAGGTAACACAAATTAGATAAATGCTGGTGGGGCCGCAGGGAAAGCTACTAACATTATATTTATAGGTACTAACATTATAAAGCAGAAAAGTGTGTGGAATTGTAAATTTGTATGTAGGAGGTAATCTCCGGAACTGCGGGTCCGATTTCAACAATTCCTTCACCAGAATGTAGAACGCACCCTCAGGATGGATATATTATAGATTGCGACTCCGCTTGGGGATTTTATACAATACTTATTCAATCAATCAATTTTGACAGTGTCTAAGTCACCGAATTAAAAAACAGATAACTAATGACATCTTGGTTTACAGAATGAAAAGCAGTCACAGTTTAGATGAACACAGAGTATACATAGGAACATACACAATTTACACACTGGTATTTTATCCTGCAAATGTGCAATCTATTACTTGTTATAGGTACCTTCTCTTCGAAATGCAAGTAGAAATATTTTCCATACTTACAATGTATCCAAATAGCAGCCACTTCTTGTAGGTACACGTAGTTGTTGGTTCGGTTATTGAATCACTGTAACTTATAGTTAACACTATTATCACTAGAAAATCGAATGTTCACTCGTAATTTTGATAGAGACCATCAAAATATGCCAAATATGGCGGAATTTGTGCGATTCATTTGTATTTTTAAATGCAATATACGCGACAGTCAGAATTTTGCGGATAGATGTTGTCAATTCAAAACCCTTATTTTTAAAGCTTCTTTAAATTGAGATAGGTCTCGATCGGATCTACGGTACCTCTTGACAGAATAATTTGTTATCACGCACCAATTTCCAAGTGAAATAGTTTACTACTGTAGAAACGGTATTCATCGATTCGAAATGTCAAATTTGTGACTCACGCTACCGTTTGGTAATACGATTCGAAAGTTAAATTACGCATCGAAAACTAAACGCTAACGACTAACGTTTTGTAGTTGTTTTCGGAGTATATCGGCACCGTGAGTACGACGAATTTGACAGCTCGAACTTGCGAGAATCGAATTCTATTCGAAGCGCGTTAGCTCGATCTCGACGGAAGTTAGCTATTATGTGTTTACGTGAGGCAGTCATGGTAACCGTACTGTTGTCAAACTTTCAGTATGGTTTTAGACGTGGTAAGTCAACAGAGAATGCAGTCGACCTTTTGACTAAAAAAGTTACTAATGCTCTAGATAATGGCCTGAAGTGCGTGGGAGTGTTCCTTGACCTTGCAAAAGCATTCGATACCGTATCGGTGAGTATTCTCTTGAAAAAGTTAGAGTATTACGGCATTCGGGGGCGCCCATTGCAGTGGTTTCAGAGTTACCTCACCGGTAGGTGTCAGAGGCTAAGAGTGGATGACTACTTGAGTGATGAAAAAACAACTATTTATGGGGTACCTCAAGGTAGTGTATTAGGTCCAACCCTATTTATCCTTTATATGAATGATATTTTCTCTGCGACTCATCCTCAAAGTGATCTCATTTGCTACGCGGACGACACAGCTGCTCTGTTCTATGGAAACTCCTGGACAGAAACTTTGCAAAGAGCTGAAACGGGCATGTGTAGCTTAAAAAACTGGTTAGACAATAATCTTCTGTCTCTAAACTTAAAGAAAACCAAATATATTTGTTTTCATAAAACGAAAAGCTCTGAGCCGAAACACGCCACAAAGCTCTACATCAATTGTGCTGCTAACCACCTCACGACAGATTCCTGTAATGAGATTGGTCGTACTGATTGCATACGATATCTGGGTGTCGATATTGATAAGCACTTCTCCTTTAAGCAACATTTGACCTCTCTCTCTCAACGTGTGAGAAAACTCACTTATGTGATGCGTCTGCTCCGTAACTCCGCCGACAAAAATGTCCTACGCCATGTTTATGTTGCCTTATGTCAGTCCATATTGGGGTACTGTATTTCGGTTTGGGGTGGAACATGTGCCTCTACAATGCTGGTACTAGAAAGAGCCCAAAGGGCGGTACTCAAGGTAATGACCAAGAAGCCCTACCAATATCCTACGAACCAACTTCTTACCGAAACTCAGACGCTCTCGGTCCGCCAATTATACATTTTTAGGGTTACCACATGTATGTACCGAAAGACGTCGAACTCTCCCAATTACGCAGCGCTCCAACGCAAAAGGATTTTCCGTGTACCACAAGCGCTGTCGAAAACGGCCTACTCAGGCCGCTTTTCACAATTCCTACACCCTTTTATATATAATAGAATATCGAAGATACTCAATATTCAAAACTTGTCTCACAAAGATATGAAGAATATCCTCCGAAAATGGCTGATCTCTCTTTCTTATGCGGCGACTGAAGACGTGCTGAAACCTTTACAATAAATAACACACCATTACCCATGGATATACACAAACACTCACTCATACACAGACTCACTCTCGCACACATACAGTCATACAGAGCATCCCACTAGTTTTTAAATTATCGTACTTCACTACTTTGCCTAATGTTACCTTATTGTATTTTACGAATGTAAGTATCTCTTAACTTTACCTCTCAGTACCAGACCTGTATTTTTGCGCATCACGTTTGGGTTAAACTCTTCTGAAAACACCTTAACAGTTCTCACGACACAGGCTCGACCTAGTGTGAGGACTATTGCTTAACTCTATTTTATAAAATTCTTAGGCTAAGCTCTTTGTAATTCTCCCTGTTTGTAACTCACTAGGTAAATAAATAAATTTTGTATTTTGTATTGTATTATTTTTCATATGGCAGAACGACTGATGGTACTGTGAGGTCGCATATAGCGACAGGTACAGTGGCCAAAAAGGTTGCTGCATATTTGTATTTATTTACCTCTATGACGTTGAAGCGGTACTTATCGATAACAGGACTGTCGATTTTTTTATTTTGTCAATCACTTACAATAAGTCGTTCGTGCTAGAAAAATATCTAGGTATAATAATTACGTACAACAAAGCCTATAATCTCGTACATTTCCTCCAGGTATATGCGTATTTATATGCGGGCGGAGCCGCAATCGCAGCTATTATTGTATAAAATAACTGTATCCTGGAAATTATCTGGCTGGAAGGAGTGATTTTCATTTAGTGTGCCTATCTAGACCCCACGATGTTTCGGACAGGCAAACTAATAGCCCGCTTTGCAGGTCAATAATCGACCAATACCGGTTCCCGCAGCCTTCCACAAAGGATGTGCTTTGTCCTGAGGCAATGACCCTCACACAATCAGGGCTGATGGGACGGTCTTACTTTCTTAGCCCTAGTTAGGTAATGGGCTGTCTAAAAATGTTTTCATCATATGGCTGAAAAAATGCTTCTGAAAAATTTCATAAGTGTTTTTGAATACTCAAACTTCTTATAGGTTATCCTGTAATTTTTAGGCAAGGAACTATTTTCAATATTTTTTTCAGAATTTTTAGCCTAGTAGTTTTGGAGATAAGGAGGGGGGGGAATGGTCAATGTTCGTATATTTTCCTAAATTACTTCAAATCTGTTTTTGCTAAAATTATAAAAAAAATATATCTGACATGCCTTTTTTTTTAAGAGGGGAAAATGCTTTACGCATACCACCAGGGCGCGGGGACGGGCACTGGTGGTTATGTGGGACTCCCATGTCGGCTAATGAGGCCTATGGTTTACCCACTAAAAGCCCCTCTATGTGCCGCCTCTGCGCTAAAAGGCGAGGCCACGGGAACGCCCTGGGCACACTTCCGCAACCTCGCCAGCGGCTGTCCGCATTGCGGGCTCAACTCCGGGGAATTATTTCCCCTTGTTCAGAATTCATTAATTTACTTCACGCGTCCATCTTTGGGCCACCAATTTACATATGTGTATCAAATTTCAACTCAATCGGTCCAGTAGTTTCGGAGCAAATCGGCTGTGACAGACAGACGGACGGACGGACGGACAGCGAAGTCTTAGTAATAGGGTCCCATTTTTACCCGTTGGGTACGGAACCCTAAAATATACTAGACTTTTATGTTAATAACATGGATATTCGGAAAACCATGAACTAGATTTAGTGCGTATCTCGGGACCTATTAGCAGTGCGCTATAAAGAATAATTGAATTAACTAGCGAAATAAACCAAGTTCTCCTTTTTAGCGTGGGCCGAAATGATTTCGTATGTCCGGCTGTTCTTCTATACAGGTGGCATTTCTCAAAAAAATTTATCAGGTCTATGGTTATTTATATTTTTCACCAGGCTGTATCTCAAGAACCGTGATAGCTAGAGAGTTGAAATTTTCACAGATTATGTATTTCTGTTGCCGCTATAACAACAAATACTAAAAAACCGGCCAAGTGCGAGTCGGACTGGGGCTCCCATACAACAGACATGATTTTTTTGCCGTTTTTATAGATAATGGTACGGAACCCTTTGTGCGCGTGTCCGACTCGCACTCGGCCGGTTTTTTTAACATAAATTTACTGTTATCCTTTTTCAAAGGGCTTATGTCTCAAAAGTCATTTGCGTATAGGAATAACATTTCAGTTCATTTCTACCGCAATATTTCCTACTTCTACCAGCTTAATAGTTACTTTAACATACGTCACAAACCTGCGGGCATTCTGCCGCGTTTTAACCGCCCATTATTCTCCCCTCACGGGCCACCAATAATTCCAGTTCAACGCTTCCGCAAATTGCCATCGAAAATCCATAAATGACGTAATATCCGTAAGGCACGCGGCATACCAGCGGCAGATGCCCGGCGCGTGCAACACGATTGCAAAAGGAATTTGAAGACTGGGGATAAATTTCCCATTTTATTTCAAATTTTGAATTCTTCATTTCGTACGTAGGTGGGTCGTTCTTCTTTTTTACCGACAATGATCCGAGGTTTTTCTGTTTTTTTGGTTTTTGAACTATCGAAAATTGTGGTTTTGAAGTGCGATATAAAAAAAATTGCATAGGTTTCTTCATTAGAACTAATTAAAGTTTCCTTTCTGGCCAATATAAATATTTATTTACGGTTGGTTTCTAAAAAAAAAACATGTGACAAAGTGGACTCTTTCAGTGGGGACAACATTTTGGTTTACCACTCTGTCACGGCATTCTACGAAAAAAAAAACATTAAAAAAAATGCTAGTTAGAGAAAAGTGAAATATTAAACATCACTAATGAATAAAATAATATGGACGTTCATTCGAACATTATAAAACCGTAAACATCATTACTCAAATGAGATGCCGTAATAAGACGAGGGACAGGCTATTGTCGGTCGAAAAGAAGAACGACCCAGGTATCTTGTAGAAATATATTTTTAAATAATTTATATGATGAATACGAATGTTTGTGTTCGAGTCTTGGATGTTTAATATCTATTTAGGTATGTATTTATATACAGGGTGTTACTTAAGTCGTGATACAAAATAGCAAAATGTGAATCTATCCATGATTCTGAACAACTTTTACTAAGGGACCAACTTTGTGTTTTACAAAAAAGAAAGAACTATTTCATACACTTTGCTCATTTTAGACTGACGAAAATGTATGAACAGCCTTTTTTTTGCATAGTATAAAGTTGGCCCCATAGTAAAAGTTGTTCAGAATCATTGATAGATTCACATTTTGCTATTTTGTATCACGACTTAAGTAACACCCAGTATATAAGTATGTTCGTCCGTTGTCTAGTTACCCATGGTACAGATTTTACCTAGTTTGAGACTATATCAACTATTATTATAATTATTAATGTATACTTAAAGCGTGTAACTTGAGTGTAGATGTGTCTGGCAGTAGTATGTCTATGCTGGTAAATAAACAACTATTAGGGGCCCATCTTACATAACTTGCACTAACCCCTCAATAAGGCTATGTTATACGTACTAGACGACGATACAATATTATAATAGATTCATCATCTGATGTTGATGATGAATCTATTATACAGGGCGTCCCACGGCTATGCCACATGGAGGGAAAGTACCCTGAATATTGTTGATGGAACATTTTACTGAAAGAAGACATTATTTTAATTTAAGAACCAATTTAAACTGCATTCATAGATTTTTTAATAATTACATGGTTGATCCGGGAATCGAACCCGCTACACGAGAAAAAAAAACACTGTAGCTTTATCATACCGATCGAAAGGCGTCATCATAAGGATTATTTTTTGCTATGTAACATAGTGTCAGAAATAAAAGGAAGATCATGAATTTTAACATATTTCATTCAAATTTAATCAATTTAATTTATCAAATGCTCAAAATGAGTGTCATTCTGTTGAATACAAAGTCGCACCCTTTTGATTATTTCGCTCCCTGTAGATGTTTTGATCATGTTGTGGTGGATATTTAGAATAATACGTCTAAGTTCTGCTTGTAGCTCGCGGACACTTTCATACTGGTTCTTGTAAACGATTTTTTTTTACATAACCATATGTCAGCTTTTCATTTTTCTGAACAAAATTTCACATCAAATGTTAAAATTCATGATCTTCCTTGTATTTCAGACACTATGTTATTAAGCTAAAAATAATCCTTATGATGAAGCCTTTCGATCGGTATGATAAAGCTACAGGGTAATTTTTTTTCTCGTGTAGCGGGTTCGATTCCCGGTTCAACCATGTAATTATTTAAAAATCTATGAATGCAGTTTAAATTGGTTTTTAAATTAAAATAATGTCTTCTTTCAGTAAAATGTTCCATCTTCAATATTCAAGGTACTTTCCCTCCATGTGGCATAGCCGTGGGACACCCTGTATATTGTATCGTTTCATTTTCACTTGTTTCTGTATTTGCAGTGTGCCAGAGTCCCAACCGTAACTAATTTCACATCATCTCGGACAATTGCCTTTTTACAGCGTCCTTAGAATTATGAGTACCATCTTTTGATATTAAATTTATGTTACTCTTAAAAGAACTCATTATTTTTAAAAAACCTTTTTTTACCTTTAAGATACGAGAGTAGTAGTTTCTTGTTATAATGTAGGTATCTAGTTACTGGTTGTTATAAACAGGGAGCGAAACTTTGGTGCCGGTGACGTCATTATGACGCAAAGTCGCATACATGATGTTTTTTAAAACAACATTGCATCACCTCAACGATTCTTAATAATGTAATAATGGTAGTATAAATATTAATGTTTAGTTATAAAAATGTTTGATGTTTGTACAAAAAATTATGTAAATATTAAGAAACGATACGAATAACATTTTTAATTGGGTAATGTAATTCTAACAAAAAATATTTTTCCTCAACTAAATGAAACAACACAACAAATGTTTCGTTGGATGACGAAGTATGCAGAATGCTTAAAGTTTTAACATAATATCGCATCTTCTTTCTTATTGAAAAAAAACGAAAAAACTTCTGCAAATACGGCTCCATGGACTCCATTCCATAGCGACTTCGCTCAAGCGAAACAATAACTTCGATTATATTTATTTATTTATTTAAACTTTATTGCACAAAATACAAAAAATATATGTACAAATGGCGAGCTTAATGCCAGATGGCATTCTCTACCAGCTAACCATTGGGCTAAACAGAGACTTATAACAGGTGCAAAGAAAAAAGTATGATAATTTCTGTTACGAATATACTTGAGGAGAGAGGAAAAAAATACAAATGTATTATACACTACATATAGACATACATAAATAAAAATATATAAGATACATACAAAAAGATATACTACTACATATTCAATATATACTACCATTATGTGGATGGATTTTAGTCGAATTCTTGTTTAAGCAGATGCTTACGCAGCATCCGCTTGAAAGCAAACTTGCTTGGGGCTTGTCTGATGTTGAGAGGGAGTGAATTCCAGAGACGATTTACAATTTACAAATAAAAAAAATACTAAACGGAAATGTTTCCAACAATCTTGTTTTTAACATGACAGAGAAGGTGCCAATAAGTTGTTATTTGATTAGGTATCTAATCTAGATAAAAACGCTCTGTATTTAGCTTGACGTCATACGTCTGTCATCGGCACCATAGTTTCGCTGCCTGGTTATAAACTTGGCCGCACTGCTAAGAATTGTTACGAACTTTAACTGCATTTTGTTTCCGTAAGAGCTGCATATAGGATACTGGTTCGCTCGAGGCACATATAGTTAGTATATCTATGTTTAGTGAGTGGGTTTTAAGGCACTCAAAGCTCTTCATAGAAGGAGTAGACTCGGGCTGGAACAGAAAACTCTGGAAATCCAGCAGGAAGCAACTCAGGATTATCGGTCACTTCGTCAAGGATCTCTTGGCCAAGATGACTATCAAACAGTACAGACTGTAGAATGTGTGGCGAGGAGGATGAGACTATGGAACACTTACTGTGTGAATGTCATGCCCTTGCCAGACAAAGAATGAATCACTTTGGTAACGGCTGCCCGCAACCAAAGGAATTCAAGGTGCTCCCGCTGAGCTGCATCATCCGCTTTGTGGAAATGATGGAGCGAGCTTGGGAGTAGCTATAAAGGGGAGGGCAAATGCACAAAAGATCCCACTGGGTCGTAGTGTATCCAAAAGGGCCCTCAACTAAAAAAGATAAGATAAGATATCTATGTTAATACTTTATGTGCTGGCATGGTGAGATAAGATGAGTAAAGTGAACGCATGCATATTTTATTTTAAAGCTATAAAAACACATCTTTCTAAAAACAAACTTGTCACAGTATTTTCTGAAAATCATAACCGTGTAGTGCAAATGATGTATCATACGAAACGTCAATATTTAAAATAAGGTATAAGGTATTTTAAACTACACAAACAAAACAACACCCTTTTGTAAACGATACAATAAAATAAAACACCGTTCCTACAAATATAGCTAATAAAAAAAAATAAAGCAAAACTGAGCTAGTACCTATTTAGCATTTTTGCAACGCACAGTATTTGCGTTCATTTAATTTATATTTAAATCTTTTTCGTAACACAATTGTTTTTACTTGTTCATTTACCTTTTTCTTTCTACAATTTTTTTGTGTACTTTTTTAATTTTATTTTCGATTGTTTTATTGTTGTTGCAAAATGCCAAATAAACGATTTATCTATCTGTCTATCTATCTATCTATCTATCTAGAAATTAAACTAAACTAATCTATTTTCCAGTGATGACATATGGCACTGAAACTTGGTCGCTTACTATGGGCCTCATAAGAAGGCTCAAAGTCACCCAAAGGGCAATGGAGAGGGCTATGTTAGGAGTTTCTCTGCGTGATCGCATCAGAAATAAGGCTATCCGCAGCAGAACCAAGGTAACCGATATAGCCCTCCGAATTGCTAAACTTAAGTGGCAGTGGGCGGGGCACATTGCACGTAGAACCGATGGCCGCTGGGGCGGAAAGGTTCTCGAATGGCGACCACGTACCGGAAGGCGCGGCGTGGGTAGGCCCCCCACAAAGTGGACCGATGACCTGGTAAAGGTCGCTCGAGTCCGCTGGATGCGGGTGGCGCGGGACCGGTCAATTTGGCACTCTCTGGGGGTGGCCTATGTCCAGCAGTGGACGTCTTTCGGCTGATATGATGATGATGATGAATCTATTTTACTACTTGTTTAATTAAAAGTGTCCCTTAATAATTTGTTTTATTACCTTAATTTTTTTCCTTTTATTTAATCCCTGTTCAGCGTTTTATCGCTTCGCATGATCTGATAAAGACTCGCCATGTTAATCTCGACGAAACAAAACGTCGTAACACATCACAATTCAATGTATTTTACGTCATTTCAAAATGGCT
Source organism: Epinotia nisella (assembly GCA_932294315.1). Taxonomy (NCBI): domain Eukaryota; kingdom Metazoa; phylum Arthropoda; class Insecta; order Lepidoptera; family Tortricidae; genus Epinotia; species Epinotia nisella. The sequence goes on from OW028693.1 coordinate 2,680,453, forward strand.
GCTTTGACGTCTGAACGTTGCATGAGGGACCAGGAAGTTGGCAAGTATATGCGTGTTTTGATGGTCGAAGGGCGGTTTAGGGTTTTTGCATGTCCAATTTGTTATAAAAAAGTTTTCATTGGTCAACACTTTCACTGCTCGGATCCGCCCAGCGGGCGCCTACGCCATAGGCGTTTTTCGCTACTTACGGAAAAACCACAGGATTGACTACGAGTGTAGTGCGTAGCGATTCTTGGCAGTCATCATCATCATCATCATATCAGCCGAAAGACGTCCACTGCTGGACATAGGCCTCCCCCAGAGAGTGCCAAATTGACCGGTTTCTTGGCAGTGAATATGTTGAATCTAGACACGCGGCAGCGTGTCCAGCCAAGTTCAAAGCCAAAAGGAACTGACGACGCAGCGGCCGTGTGTTATACGAACCATTTGAAGCCACTTTTGAGTCCTTAATAACGCAAAATCTATTTAACATAGAAATATGTGGTAAAGATATTAACTAGAACCCGAAATTTCATATATACAGATAAAACGGTTATTGAGATTTAACGTCTAAAAAAACCGGACAAGTGCGAGTTCAACTCGCGTAGTGGGAACCCTCACCACACCACAATGTGTATACAATACACAAAAATATTGAGAATTTTCCCGTCACTTTGAAGACTCAAACTTTCCTGTAAGTTTTAGGCAAGGATCTATTTTCCATATTTTATTCAGAATTTTAAGCCTAGTAGTTTCGGAGATAAGGGGGGGAAATGGTCAATTTTCGTCTTTTTCCTAAATTACTTCAAATCTGTTATTGATAAAATTATAAAAAAATATATATCTGAGATGCTTACAATAACCTATCATTTGATATGTCACACAATACAGTTTGCGAAACTATTTTTTTTAATTTTCCAGTTTACCCCCCAAAAGTGGCCCCCTTGTTCAGAATTCAAAAATTTACTTTACGCGTCCATCTTTGAGTCACCAATTTGCATATGTATACCAAATTTCAACTCAATCGGTCCAGTAGTTTCAGAGCAAATCGGCTGTGACAGACGGAAAGACAGACGCACGAGTGATCGTATATTTCCGTTTTTTTCCTTTTGAGATACGGAACCCTAAAAATCAGCATTTTTATCACTGACTTGGGTACTTAGTAGCTGACGGATATACCAAACACCTAACCCGCAGCCAGATGACCTAGAAAGTTTAAATTTGGCGTCCATGAACTCCACCGTTCCACTATCGGAGCATCCAGAAAGGCGACGTAACGCCGAATATGTCGGTAATGGGAGTGCTCCGTTATCGGCGGATCCGAGCGACGAAGTTTCAATAAGGGGTATACAGAAGGGACACTGCGTCAGAGAGCAATTCAAACGGAGGTTACATTAGGTGTCTGACAGGAAGTTGTGCAGGATCGGAACAGACATACATACAACAGCCAACGAAGTGATTCTATAAGGAATCCTTTTTTCATCTGAGGTACCGAACCCTGAAAAGTGATTTTTCTCGTTTTTGGAAGCAAAAACCCAAGATCTTTTGAGCCCTCGACGAAAAAGAGGAGTGTTGAAGTTTAACACTTTGTATGTGTTTCCTTTTGAGGTAAACGCGCGTTTGAACGTTACGTGATCACCCCCCGGAGGTCACGTCTTCATTCCAGTTTGGTGAAACAGGCATATTTGGTCTATATCATCGTATCAACCGAAAGACGTCCACTGCTGGGCATATGCCTCCCCCAAAGAGTGCCAAAGTGACCGGTCCTGCGCCACCGCATTCTGGCACCTCATCATATCAGCCGAAAGACGTCCACTGCTGGACATAGGCCTCCCCCAGAGAGTTCCAAATTGACCGGTCCTGCGCCACCCGCATCCAGCGGACTCCAGCGACCTTTACCAGGTCATCAGTCCACCTTGTGGGGGGCCTACCCACGCCGCGCCTTCCGGTACGTGGTCGCCACTCGAGAACCTTTCCGCCCCAACGGCCATCGGTTCTACGTGCAATATGCCCCGCCCACTGCCACTTAAGTGCAGATATTCTGGCACCTATCTATTATTAATTATTATACCTATTATATGTTTGCTGAACGTCACAACCGTGCGTCACGCGCAATCAATATCGATTAGGATGCCCAATTTCCATAAACAGGAAATGGGAAGCGATCAAAACCCGAGCATGATCGGCGAGCAAGCTCGGAAGTTGGACGACGGGTTCACAAGATTGATGGTTAAGCGCCGGGCGTCGTGTTGACAAGGTACTCGGGAGGAATCCTGAAAATATTTTACCAGCGTATTCATGAGGTCGTTATCGTTCATCATATCAGCCGAAAGACGTCCACTGCTGGACATAGGCCTCCCCCAGAGAGTTCCAAATTGACCGGTCTTGCGCCACCCGCATCCAGCGGACTCCCGCGACCTTTACCAGGTCATCAGTCCACCTCCAGTCCAGTCGTTATCGTTATATTAAATGTATTATCCTCCTAGTTTTTAGTGCCCTAGCGCCCGGAGTCCGCTTTGGCATCTCATCCCAAGATTTGGCGTAGGCACTAGTTTTCCGAAAGCGACTGCCAATTGAGCCCAGAGGGAAAACTAGACCTTAATGGGATTAGACTAATTTCCTCACGATGTTTTTCATGAAAACCACTCGTAAATATTAAATGTTGTGTCCTGTTCATGAGATCGTGAGGAGTAAATTATGTGAACCTAGGTCCAATTATGTTTTTAGCGTACCCCGAAAGGAAAAAACGGAACCCTTATAGGATCACTGCTTTGTTGTCCGTCCGTCCGTCCGTCTGTCAAGACCTTTTTTCTCAGGAACGCGTGGAGGTTTCAAGCTAAAATTTATACCAAATACTCAAATTGACTGTCCCTTGGAGCTGTGAAAAAATCAAACGTCTAAGCCAACGCAATCAAAAGATACAGCCGTTTATGCCGCAAATATCCGCAAATTTTCGAAACTCGCAAGGGAATCAAAACCTACAGGGTACTTCCCGTGAACTCAGAATCTTGAAATTTGGTACGAAGCAGCGTCTTATAGCACAAATAAATGAAAAATTGCGAAGTCCGTAAATTTTTGGTTACATCATATAATAAAAATATTTTTAATAATTTTAAAGGTATTAAATTGAAATTCATATCAAATACTCAGCTCTATAATACATTTAAGCTGTAACAAAATAAAATTTCTATGTCAACGCAATCAAAAGAAACGAAACCCTCGGTGCGCGAGTCCGACTCGCACTTGGCCAGTTTTTTTTATCATGGCACGGTTTGCTTGTCCAGAAAAAAAAACGCCTTATTCATTCTGTAACATCATTGTAATACAGTTCAAAAAAATGAAGTTTAATACAGTTTAAATACAGTTAATTACAGTTCTATCTTATTAATTTTTTATTGACATAATAATTAATGGTACAATTTCTACAAGGAAAAGCGAAAAGTACTAGTGCGCGAAAACCAACTTTCCGCACGCTAAACAGCTACGTAAAGTAGCACTTTTTGAGCAACTGTATTAAAAAAAAATACTGTTCGTGTATTGATTGTTACAGTTAGTTAAGTCAAGGGTTACTGCTACATCTCTTTCATTAATAGTATCGATTAGTCCTCCTGTCGAGACACTTGCTATTGTCTACGTCTACACAAATAGATCATCTATTTCACGCTTCATTGGTGTAATTGGACCGATATATTAAACTAGGCAGTGTGTGTTGGTAGACAGTTGGTGAAATTAGTCTAGCATTTATGCAATCCGTCTTAAATTTTAGCTGGTGCATCGCAAGCTTGAGTCTTCAGACACGATATCATTTGGCCATCTTTAAAGTCTAGTTCTTTGTATACATTTTTAGCATTTACTAGAAGATATTTTGATTGTTCTGTGACGTACGGAAGCACCACGGAGAAGTTTCCAAAATTGCGAAAATTCTAATACCTAAGGAATATATGGTTTATATGGAATGATTGTTCTGAAATAAAGATATTTTATTTTTATTTTTTATTTTTAAGGAAAATTTTCAGAAGTTAAATTTTATAAACACTTTTTTTTTATCTTTTTATATTTATTTTGCAAATAGGCTTATGCTAGCTCTTTAACACGTCATGTTTTAACTTAACTACAGGTATTTTACATATAAATGCTTCTTTATCATCTATAAATTCCTTTACAGTATAATAGGATTTCTGCATAAGATGGCGTTTAACGCTGGACTTAAATCTATTCATTGTCAATTTTAGTATATCGGAAGGTAACTTATTGTAAAAACGTACACTGCAATCATATCAATAACTCTGTATACATATATTATCAGCTGTTTAATTTGCCTGCGTAAGGACTAATAGATTATCCCACCAAAAACATAAATGTAAAAAAGGAGAGCCAAGTTCAATACAAAAATTATGCTTGGCTGTGGGCTTCGCCGCAAAAAGAATGGAGATCTAAATGAGTGCCAAGTTATGCAAAATCCAAATATGTATTTATAGGAACAAAATAACATTATGAACAAGTATTAAACTGTATTTCTTTGCTTTATTGGATACCTATAACAATTGCTGTTATTTAAAAATGTGAGATCTTAAAGTAGGTTAGATTTGACTTGACCAGTTTTCATTACATCAGTCATTTTTTAAAGTTATTCAACATATATAATTTTTTGTAGTAATAAGTTATTTGCAGAAATTGCGAAACGTCTGGTCGATGTAACTGGTGACCGAAGAGCTGGCGGCTTTCTCGCGCAACGCATCAGCATTGCAATTCAGCGAGGAAATGCCGCCAGCATCCTCGGTACAATGCCTCGAGGGCCTTTTTTAGATTTAACTTAGTTTTAATTTATCTTAGTTAATGTTAATTATAATCTTGTATTCACTTTTAATAAAAAAAAAAAAATTTAATCTGATAAAAAGCTAGCCAGTTCTTTCGCTTGAACTTGGCTTGACAAGCTGCCGCGTGTCTAGATACATGTAATTAATGATACATCCATGAAAAACTCCCAGCATAAACTTCCCAAAGGAAAAAAAATCTGAGAACTTTTCTGATATTCTGAGAATGTTCTGCATTGCTAGCCGTGCCGCTCACAATGTGATTTCCGGCAGACCGTATGTTTGTTTGCGATGTTGTTGAGGATGGTGATCGTGGGATGAAAGCAACCCAGCTGTCTGACCTGAGGCGACCCACTCAAGCCGTGCCAACGCCGTGTATAATCAATCTCTGGCAATAGCGGCATCCTTCAAATTTACGAGTCACTTCTTCGCGATAAGCCGCGATTCTGGAAATTGAGTGTTCTAGTGAATAGGGAACGTTTCAGGCAGTCTATCAGTATTATGTCATGGCTCCAGTACACAATGGAACATGATGGTCGAATACGCACGATTACTTATGTGAAGTAGAATCGTCTGTGACTTCTGTGATTGGTTTCATGGCTTGCAATCATGAGTAATCGCTCGCTTGTCGGTCTAGCTAGACTATAAATTATAGTCTAGATATTTTTCTAGCAGGAACAACAATTCAAATCTGTCGTAAAACGGACACTTATTTCAAAAGCATATTATAAGATAAACGACTACATCATGGATAGGGATATTTGGCAGCGATAAAATCCTGCACTAGAAATCTGTCGTAAAATAAAATAGGCTTTCTACTGTAGCAATGTAATTTTAAAATTTTATAATACTCTGATACTGATATGATATATTGTATACTGTTTTGAAAAAATGACACCTCGCCGAGTTTTTTACGCCGGTTCTTCTCGAGGCAGAGGTTTACTTTCCGAACCGGTGGTAGTTTATCGACATTCATAGGTGCATGTAATATGCCTAAATTGAAGAATTGAAGAATAAATCACTTTGACTTTGACTTTTACTTTGTCTAAGTGCTTGCCACAATAAAAATATCGACAATGCTGTTATCGATAAGTACATACTACTTCAACGACAATACGTACATACAACCACAGACATATATTGGCTACCTACCTAGACGCCGCGTGCACCTACACTGTAACCATATACAGAGACACAGATTTGTTTTGGGACCAAAAATGGGTTTGGGAAAAACTACATGTGACATTCTGCGTCGATTTGAAAGACAATTTCGGTGTGTGTCTGTGTGTGTGTGTGTTATGGAGTGACTTCGGGGATACCTAATTAATTCAGTGACATGAAGAAAGAAAGTTACGAAAGTATTGCAAATTGTTTTCTGAAGTATTTAAAATATAAATAAATTGATAGTTTTGTTATTATTATCAATTTTTTAACGCATCCTATTACCCTATATGTATTTGTATTATTTATTTACCTCTATGACGTTTATGTGGTACTTATCGATAACAGGACTGTCGATGTTTTTATTTTGTCAATCACTTACAATAAGTCGTTCGTGCTAGAAAAATATCTAGGTATAACTATAATAGTACATTGTGCCCAAGTACGGTAATATATGATTCACGAACGAGTCTTTTAGAAGCCCGACGCCGAAGGCGGATGACTCTAGTTTGTAACATTCTTACCATACAATGTTTTTCATCACATTTGTGAAGAAAAATCTATGTTTCATATAACCGCACAAATCTAAAACTGACAAAATTGACAACTTCACTTCCAGAACAGTGCGAGTGGAGCGCGCAGCTTCAATATTTCATTCAACCAATCACAGAGCAGTACAGCGGCGCGTGGCCAACTAGATTTATGTCAACCAAGCACAGAGCAGAATTATTGTGGCACGCGACCAACTAGATTTGCTTAAACAATCAGATCGCACACAAACTCATAGAAAACCATTACGCCCTCAGGCGTAATAAAGGCTATTGTAGCTCTGTATGCCTGCGCGTTATGAATCCCTTTACAAGCAAGTGTGATGAAAGGGATGTTGTTGTACTGGAAGCATAAGTTTCTGTTTATTTTTTAAATGGAAAAATTACAAATACCTACTCATTGAGGTGTACGCAGAGAGGACCTGTCTTGTCTAGTCACTTTTCTTAAATGAGATTTTAATTCCACATCAAGATTGAAAGCGTGCTCGTTTTGAGATGAAATCTTAGTTCTAAAAATACAGGGAATATACATAAATAATATGTATATTTAGCAAACAAAAAAAACCGGCCAAGTGCGAGTCGGACTCGCGCACGAAGGGTTCCGTACCATTATCTATAAAAACGGCAAAAAAATCAAGTCTGTTGTATGGGAGCCCCAGTCCGACTCGCACTTGACCGGTTTTTTAGTATTTGTTGTTATAGCGGCAACAGAAATACATAATCTGTGAAAATTTCAACTCTCTAGCTATCACGGTTCTTGAGATACAGCCTGGTGACTGACAGACGGACGGGCGGACAGACAGCGAAGTCTTAGTAATAGGGTCCCGTCTTTACCCGTTGGGTACGGAACCATAAAAAGGATACCTACATATATATATTATATTATGCTTTCCGTGTAGGTATCCTTTTTAGGGTTCCGTAGCCAAAATGGCAAAAACGGAACCCTTATAGTTTCGTCATGTCCGTCTGTCCGTCTGTCCGTCTGTCCGTCTGTCCGTCTGTCCGTCTGTCCGTCTGTCCGTATGTCACAGGCATTTTACTCGAAAACTATAAGGTGTATTTGAATAAAATTTTGAGGCTAGGTGTATTTTGTTAGCCGCTACATAGTTTTGTAATTAAAATTACTAAAATAATTTTTTTTAGGGGTGCACTCCATACATAAAACTGAAATCCAAAAAAAAATTTTCATTGTAAGCCCATGTGTGGCACATCAATCGATAGGCTTTTCAAAATAAATATAAGGTTTCTCAGCAATTTTTTTGATTAAGTGAATAGAGTCGGAGATAATCGTCCCGAAAGTCACTAAAATTCTGTCCCCCCCCCTCTAATTTTTGAACCGTGCATTGTAAAAATATGAAAAAAATCATGGACGTAGGGCTTATTAAATTCTTTCAGCGAAAATTGTTTTGAACAAGATCGGTTCAAAGGTTTTCGAGATATTGCTGAAAAACTGGCTTCCTTAAAGAAAAGGACGTAAGCGCCGTAAGATTTCTGTGACGATACGACCTTTTAAATAGGCACGGAACCCTTCGTTTTGCGTGGTCCGACACGCACTTGGCCGGTTTTTTGTTTGCTAAAATATTTTCGAGGAGGCTTCCTACAACGATCTTTCTTTGAAATCGGTTAAAATAAGCATTGATTTTGACCTCTTACGCATATCATAGAATAAATTTCAATATTCTTACATAGGCCGGGCTCTAGCGGTTCATAAAAACGATTGAAAAAAGCCATTCGCCTGGACCCCGTTGAATCGGCATATTGAGAGCACAAAGGGTCCCAGGTTCGATCCCGGGGTGGCGATCGGACCCATAATGTATTTGCATTGTGAGGGACCCTAGCTTAAGAGGCAGCGGTCCGAGAAATTTAATATACAGAGTGCGAAGTTTAGGTGGGCCAGAAAATTTGAATTTGCCTGGCGAAAATGATCTTATAAGTGGTTTCATTCATGCCATTCATCGGTTCAGTACAAAAGAAAAATCGGGACAAGTGCGAGTCGGGCTCGCCCACCGTGGGTTCCGTACGAAATATCATACAACACACCGGGTGCCCATTAATTTTGGAAAAATCTTAACAACGCATAGTGTAGTTAAGTCATGAGTATCTACAGCGCCATTTATCGGTGCATTTTGTTACTAACTTGCGCGACCAAGGAACTAGGTATGTACAGTAAGGGAAATGTATTCACGTACCGCCGTAGAACCCTGTCGCAATTGACAGGCCGCCGTCACTCAAACTCGAGTGGTATGTCACCTTATTGCGATAGGGTTCCACGGTGGTACGTTAATACATTTCCCTTACTGTATGTTGGTTTTTCAGCGATAATTCTTTATCAAGGGAATTAATTTCGATAATTCTTTTTTTATATGCTAGAAGGTACTTTCAGAACACTTTCATACTTTGAAGGAAAAAAATTAAACACAGAAGTATTAAATTACAAACAAAATTAACGTATGATTTTTGAAGAATAAAATAAATTACGCTAGATAGAGGTGTCGTTATACTTTTCCGGTAATATCCAAGTTAATATTAATCAAATATATTATTTTCAAATTTTTCGCTTCGTTAAATTCGGAGATAAAGGAGGGGGAATAGTATTTTTTTCAACATTTTTCTTTATAAATCAAAATTTTACCATTGTAGAAAAAAAAACTGTTTCAGAATGTACAATTCAAGCTCTTTCATATGATACCCCACTTGGCCTACTAACTAGACTTTGAATTTTTGCCCCCCCATCTTATCCACCCTTTTTTATACAAATTAAAAGTATATATTAAAATTTTTCATTTTCCATACACGAGCTTTGTTTACAACTATTCCAAATTTCAAATCGATAGCATTAGTAGTTCCTGAGATATTTGACTTTGTGACAGACAGACAGACGGACTGAGTCGCACCATAAGGGTTCCGTTTTTACCTATTTGGTCCGGAACCCTAAAAACGGAACCCTTATAGGATCACTCGGTTGTCTGTCTGTCCGTCTGTCACAGACGATTTGCTCTGAAACTAGTGGACCGATTGAGTTGAAATTTGGTACAGATATGTAAATTGGTGACCCAAAGATGGACGCGTAAAGTAAATTAAAGAATTCTGAACAAGGGGGCCACTCTTGGGGGGTAAACTGGAAAATTAAAAAAAAAGTTTCGCAAACTGTATTGTGTGACATATCAAATAAAAGGGGTTGTTGTGAGCATCTCAGATTTTTTTTTTATAATTTTAGCAAAAACAGATTTGGAGTAATTTAGGAAAAAGACGAAAATCCCCCCCCCCCCCTTATCTCCGAAACTACTAGGATTAAAATTTTGAAAAAAATATGAAAATAGTTCCTTGCGTAATGATTACAGGAAAACCTATAAGATGTTTGAGTACTTAAAAACACTTATGAAATTTAGATTATATACGGAACCCTCACCACGCGAGTTGTAGTTTATTACTTGCGTGTAACAAATAAACGTGTTAGGCTTACTAAGCTAAGCCTCAGATAGACAAACTCGTCTAGCTATATGCAGTTTCTTTCCCGGCGTCCGCAGTAATGTACTATTTCATCACACTTGCTCGTAAATGACTTCATAACGCGCAGGCATACAGAACTACAATAGCTTTTATTACGCCTTTTTTTTTTTGATGGAGTGGAAATGCACTTATGCATCCCCCCAGCCTGGGGAAGCTATATAGTGGGGTGTGTGGGACTCCCACCCTCCGGCCAACTCTATTTTATTTTTATTCTTCTTTTTAGGGTTCCGTAGCCAAAATGGCAAAAACGGAACCCTTATAGTTTCGTCAAGTCCGTCTGTCCGTCTGTCCGTCTGTCCGTCTGTCCGTATGTCACAGGCATTTTACTCAAAAACTATAAGGTGTATTTGAATAAAATTTTGAGGGTAGGTGTATTTTGTTAGCCGCTACATAGTTTTGTAATTAAAATGACAAAAAAAATTTTTTAGGGGTGCACTCCATACATAAAACTAAAAGTCAAAAGTTTTTTTTTCATTGTGACACCCCGTTTGGCACATCAATCGATAGGCCTTTCAAAATAAATATAAGGTTTCTTAGCATTTTTTTTGATTAAGTGAATAGGGTCGGAGATAATCGCCCCGAAAGTCACTGAAATTCTGTCCCCCCCCCTCTAATTTTTGAACGGTATATTTTAAAAATATGGAAAATTCATGGACTAGGGCTTATTAATTTCATTCACCGAAAATTGTTTTGAACAAGATCGGTTCAGAGGTTTTCGAGATATTGCTGAAAAACTGCCTTCCTCAAAGAAAAGGACGTAAGTGCCGTAAAATTTCTGACGATACGACCTTTTTAATAGGCACGGAACTCTTCGTTTTGCAAGGTCCGACACGCACTTGGCCGGTTTTTCTTTTAATATTTCACCTGCATCGTGACCAGGTACTAGCAGAATATCAGGTGCTCACGCGAGCGAAGCAAAACTGAGTTAGTACCTTTTTGGCATTGTTGCAACGCAAAGTGTGACTTTAATTTAATTTATAAGTATTTTAATCTTTTTCGTCACACAATTGTTTTTACTTGTTCTTTTACCTATTCTCTCTACTTCTTTTTTGTGTACTTTTTTAGGGTTCCGTACCCAACGGGTAAAAACGGGACGCTATTACTAAGACTTCGCTGTCCGTCCGTCCATCCGTCTGTCAGGCTGTATCTCAAGAACCATGATAGCTAAGAGAATTGAATTTTTCACAGATTATGTATTTCTGTTGCCGCTATAACAACAAATACTAAAAAACCCCGGCCAAGTGCGAGTCGGGCTGGGATACAACAGACATGTTTTTTTTGTCGTTCTTTTAGACAATCTCGTATTGTTTAATGAAAATCAATGAAATGAAATGAAATAATGGTACGGAACCCTTCGTGCGCGAGTCCGACTCGCACTTGGCTGGTTTTATTATTTTTGTTTGTTGGATGTTGAAAAATGCCAAATAAATGAATTATCTATCTATCTGGGCATGTAGAGAGGATGGATGAGAGAAGATTAACGAAGAGAGTGTATATAAAAGGAGTGGAAGGGGAAGACCTAGGCGAACTTTCTCCGATCAAATTGGAGAAATGTTGCAAAAAGGCCAGGTCAAAAGTACCCTAAACCGACGAGCATGTATGAGAAATGTTATGAAGGTGAGTGAAGCGAAAGTGGTTTGTCAGGATCGTAGCAAATGGAGATCCGTGATCTCTGGCCTACACCTCTGGGAAAGAGGCGTGATTATATGTAATATATGTATGTACTATCTATCTACCCTTTGGATGATTTTGAGCCTTCTAATGAGTCCCTCGGTGAGCGATCTAAATTGGGAGAAGGCTGAATGTGTTAAAAGCAACACATCGAGCAGCAAAACCCGTTGAACGATAATGTTTCGAGCGCCATAACTCCCAGATGAGGCTCCGACGAGCGAATACAAATGGTCCAGAAATGCAAAACCAACGAATGAAAAACCGGCCAACTGCGTGTCGGACCACGCAAAACGAAGGGTTCCGTGCCTATTAAAAAGGTCGTATCGTCACAGAAATTTCGTCCTTTTCTTTGAGGAAGGCAGTTTTTCAGCAATATCTCGAAAACCTCTGAACCGATCGTGTTCAAAACAATTTTCGGTGAATGAAATTAATAACCCCTATGTCCATGAATTTTTCCATATTTTTAAAATACACCGTTCAAAAATTAGAGGGGGGGGCGGGACAGAATTTTAGTGACTTTCGGGGCGATTATCTCCGACCCTATTCACTTAATCAAAAAAAATGCTAAGAAACCTTTTATTTATTTTCAAAGACCTATCGATTGATGTGCCACACGGGGGGTCAAAATGTTTTTTTTTTTTTTAACTTTTAGTTTTATGTATGGAGTGCACCCCTAAAAAAATTTTTTTTGTCATTTTAATTACAAAACTATGTAGCGGCTAACAAAATACACCTATCCTCAAAATTTTATTCAAATACATCTTATAGTTTTCGAGTAAAATGCCTGTGACATACGGACAGACGGACAGACGGACAGACGGACATGACGAAACTATAAGGGTTCCGTTTTTGCCATTTTGGCTACGGAACCCTAATAAATGGTGCCAGGTTTATTTGGCTTGACGTATCGGTATGATATCGAAATCACATTTTTTCATCATCATCATCATCATCATATCAGCCGAAAGACGTCCACTGCTGGACATAGGCCTCCCACAGAGTGTTCCAAATAAAATAAATATTTGCGGACAATCTTACACAAATCGACCTAGTCCCAAACTAAGCAAAGCTTGTACTATGGGTACTAGACGACGATAAACATACTTATATAGATAAATACATACTTAAATACATAGAAAACATCCATGACTCAGGAACAAATATTCGTGCTCATCACACATATAAATGCCCTTACCGGGATTCGAACCCAGGACCTCTTGCTTCGTAGGCAGGGTTACTACCAACTAAGCTAAAGCGGTCGTCGAATTGACCGGTCCTGCGCCACCCGCATCCAGCGGACTCCCGCGACCTTTACCAGAACCAAGGTAACCGATACAGCCCTCCGAATTGCTAAACTTAAGTGGCAGCGGGCGGGGCACATTGCACGTAGAACCGATGGCCGTTGGGGCGGTTCTCGAGTGGCGACCACGTACCGGAAGGCGCGGCGTGGGTAGGCCCCCCACAAGGACTGATGACCACATTTTTTACAACACCACAATGCCAAAAGAGCTAGATAGTTCCAGCCTAATAGTGGTCAGCAGAATCGGAAACCTTTACACTAAGTAGAGTTGTTTAAGGTTGTCTGGAACAGATTCCTCTTTAGTGGTAACAGTGCTTGTTGTTTACATCTACTATCAAGTTTATACGTTTATGTATTGAGATGTGCAATTAAGTATTTGTAGTATTAGTATTATAATATATGACATTTGTATTTAGACGACCTGTTAGCCTAGTGGGTAGTGACGCTGCCTACGAAGCTGAAGGTCCTGGGTTCGAATCCCGGTAAGGGCAAATATTTGTGTGATGAGCATGAATATTTGTTTCTGAGTCTTGGATGTTTTCCATGTATTTAAGTATTTATATCTATTGTATATATCGTCGTCTAGTACCTATAACACAAGCCTTATTGAGCTTACTATAGGCCTAGTTCGATATGTGTAAGAATGTCCCCTAATATCTATTTATTTTTATTTTACATCATGTACTTTTTCAGATATGCTGCTTTAAATATGAGGGAGATGACACCAAGCTGTGGGCTACCTCTCTGATAACTGAGTTATTTATCGTAAGAGCTCGTTTAAAGCCAATACACACCTTGCAATTCGTCACAACAACTTGATATATCAGGAATGAGAGAGCAATACATATCTTTCCTCTAACCTAACTGTATTGTTTGTACTTTACACTCGCGCTATATAGGACAGAGAGCGCAAATGTGAATTTGATATAATACCATGTCGTGTAATATACACCTCCAGGTGTTTCACAACGTTCAACGAATGCAACAACCAGAGTAAACTGACCTGCGATCACGAATAGTTACTAAGAATCGATGGCTCAAATACTTGGAACGATGCCGAGTAAAATATTTGAAAATGTAGATTGATTTATAGAGAGAACCGCTTCAGAATCTGTCCGCTAAAAACGTTCTAACCATGTATGGAATGTTTGTAGATATGACATTTGCTTCTGAATAGGATAGAGGTATGAATGTAAATTTGGAATATTGCTACGGCACAATCTTCATAATGGGTTGGGCTTTCATATTTTCTGTTACGTGTGCAGTTTGGGTTTCGATTTGAGTGGATGACGTTTTTAAATGTAGTAACCTAAAAAAAATTGGCAATAGGCTTGTGTCCAAATTTTTTTTTACGATGCCATTCGAACCAGTTTTTGGTGTGGAACAAATGTTTGTATGGGAGTAAGTACAATTAAAGAACATAAATATCCAAAAAATTGAGTTAAAGATGGACCCCGCTGGCGGTAGCCGAAAACGTTCCATAATGATTAACATTGAATTATGACGTCACAGGGTAATATTTGAACTAGTCGTTATATGGAAAATCAAGTAAATTGCTGTTTCGGTTGCGAAATACTGCGTTTAGGACCATAGTTGTCATACAATATTGTTTCTATAAAAGCGTAAGGGTTCTATTGGTAGCTTTAAATTTACTTTTGGACAAAAAAAAATGCATATTTTTTGTAAACTTTCAAGGGCCATATCTTTTTATGATTTTAATTATATTTCGTAATTTATACTTAATTGCATTTATTTGAAGGTTTACTATCAATTTAGCAACACTGCGCTATCAATTTTAACATGAGGACACAACCCAATTTTATTGCTCAATTTTATATTCGTTTCTGTAGGAGCAGACTGGGAGTGAAAATTGTGTGATATGGGAGTGAAACCTTCGTCATCATCATCACCATATCAGCCGAAAGACGTCCACTGCTGGACATAGGCCTCCCCCAGAGAGTGCCAAATTGACCGGTCCTGCGCCACCCGCATCCAGCGGACTCCCGCGACCTTTACCAGGTCATCAGTCCACCTTGTGGGGGGCCTACCCACGCCGCGCCTTCCGGTACGTGGAAACCTTACTTAGGTATATATGCCGCGCTTCTGTAGCGCATCAGGGATGTTTGAAGAATGGAAATGTGCTTGGTGGAATGCTTTTACGCCACCATGCGCAAGAGAGCTGCATCCCTGGTGCGTCGGGTGCGCGCCAGCCCCAACACCATCTTAATGATGATAGGGGGCAGATTGGACTGCCCCTACTTGCTTCATTGTAGTCGGTTACATGCGCCGTACTCAATGAAGCCAAATATGTAGTTCTTTTTCCTTTTAGTTTTTATATTATTACTGATATTCTAAGTACTAACACAGTCTTTCTTAGGATAATACTAACAAACAATGGATCATGTTATCTGAATTTATAAATTAAGTGAATATATGGAAAAAAACCGGACAAGTGCGAGTTCAACTCGCGTGAGGGTTCCCTATATAATCTCATAAGTGTTTTCGAATACTCAAACTTTCTATAGGTTTTCCTGTAATTTTTAGGCAAACTATTTTCAATATTTTTTCAGAATTTTAATCGTAGTAGTTTCGGAGATAAGGGGGGTGAATGGTCAATTTTCGTCTTTTTTCCTAAATTACTTAAAATCTGTTTTTGCTAAAATTATAATAAAAATATATCTGACATGCTTACAACAACCCCTTTTATTTGGTATGTCACACAATACAGTTTGCGAAACTTTTTTTTTAAGTTTTCCATTTTACCTTCCAAAAGTGCCCCCCTTGTTTGGAATTCATTAATTTACTTTACGCGTCCATCTTTGGGTCACCAATTTACATAAGTGTACCAAATTTCAACTCAATCGGTCCAGTAGTTTCGGAGCAAATCGGCTGTGACAGACGGACAGACAGACAACCGAGTGATCCTATAAGGGTTCCGTTTTTTTTCCTTTTGAGGTATCGGAACCCTAAAAAAATATTGTGTGTGTATTGGTATCTGGGTCGTTCTTCTTTTTTACCGACAATGAACCGAGGTTTTTCTGTTTTTTTGGTTTTTGAACTATCAAAAATTGTGGTTTTAAAGTGCGATTTTTAAAAAAATGCATAGGTTTCTTCATTAGCAATAATTAAAGTTTCCTTTCTGGCCAATATAAATATTTATTTACGGTTGGTTTCTAAAAAAAAACATGTGACAAAGTGGACTCTTTCAGTGGGGACCACATTTTGGTTTACCACTCTGTCACGGCATTCTACGAAAAAATAAAACATTTAAAAAAATGCTAGTTAGAGAAAGTGAAATATTAAATATCACTAATTAATAAAATAATATGGACGTTCATTCGAACATTATAAAACCGTAAACATCATTACTCAAATGAGATGCCGTAATAAGACGAAGGACAGGCTATTGTCGGTCGAAAAGAAGAACGACCCAACTACATGTTAAACGTCACTAGCAGAATAATGAATGATATAGACGTGTGCGATATTAATTCAGTTGTTTGGTGCACGGTGTATATTAACAAGGTAACGTACGTGCCATGGCATAATTTCGCGCCAGAACTCCGTTAATATTTGCCTTTCATTTAACGCATAAAGCGTAACTCGCACTTTGATACACAATTCCACAGCC
This sequence comes from Epinotia nisella, assembly GCA_932294315.1. Lineage (NCBI taxonomy): Eukaryota > Metazoa > Arthropoda > Insecta > Lepidoptera > Tortricidae > Epinotia > Epinotia nisella. Next base: position 2,697,067 of record OW028693.1, read on the forward strand.
TATTTAATCAGTTTACAATATGATAATATTCTCTGGCTCTTAGTCTGTGAGCTGTAGAACTTGCACGCCAACAATTTTCTTCGAAAAATTGAATTAACCAATTATTTATTTATATACCTAATAGGGTAGTTACCTCATGTTAAATAGATCAAATAAAACCATCAAATAATTGTAATAAAGTATACATTACAAATATAATAAAAATCATAAAAATATATGAACCTTGAAAGTTTAGAAAAATACATTATTTTTATTGTCCAAAAGTAAATTTAAGAAAGAAAGAAAGAAAGAAAGAAAGGAGACATTTATTCATTACACAAAAGACACACAGATATAAAGGGAGTAGACATACAATACAATTGACACATTGTGTGTGTCTTCGCGGCAGTGAAACGGTCGCTGTCTCTGCATTGTGCCGAGGTGTCAGACAGACACCTACAGCGCTGGTTTTCAGACAGCACCGTAAGTGACCCACGGAACGCAACACAGCATACTATTAGATAGTAGAAACATAATAAATAAATAATTAATGTAATAAATCTGATTTTTTTTAAATATAAAACAGTAGCACAACGGGATGAAAAATACAAAGCTTAAAACGCGACACGGTTGGATGTTAAAAGTGCTGGATGGGTTAAGGTTGGGATTTTTGGAGCGTCAACAAATAGCCTTTAAGCTGGCGCTTAAAGGTATACTTGCTCGATTTAAAGCTAATAGAGTCTTTACGCTTTTATAGAAACAAAATTGTAGGTAAGGTAAGACAACTATGGACCTACGCAGTATTTTGCAACCGAAGCGGCAATATATTTGATTTTCCATACAACGATTAATACAAAATATCAAACTGCGACGTCATACTTCAATGTCAACTAGTATGAAACGTTTCGGCTGCCGCCAGCGAGGTCCGTCTTTAAATCAATTTATTAGGTATTTATGTTCTCTAATTTTAGTTGCTCCCATACAAACATTTGTTCCTCTCCAAAAACTGGTTCGAATGCCATCATATTTTTTTTAACCTATTAATAACCCTGCTCACATTATTTCACGAGAATTAGTTAAGAAATGCAACCTGTAGAGGAAAACAACAGCCGGACAGACGCCGGACATACGAACGAATTTTCACCCAAACTGAAACAGAGAACCAACTTCGCTCGCTTGTTTATAAGTGCAGTGATTTTTAAACGCGGAAAAACAGACAGACTTTCACATTCACAATAAGTTTGGGATGGATGTCAAAAAACTCACTACTTTTAGGGTTCCGTATCCTTATAGGATCACTCGTGCGTCTGTCTGTCCGTCTGTCACAGCCCATTTGCTCCGAAACTACTGGACTGATTGAGTTGAAATTTGGTATACACATGTAAATTGGTGACCCAAAGATGGACGCGTAAAGTAAATTAATGAATTCTAAACAAGGGGGCCACTTTTGGGGGGTTAACTGGAAAAAAAAAAAAGTTTCGCAAACTGTATTTTGTGACATATCAAATGAAAGTGGTTGTTGTAAGCATCTCAGTTTTTTTTTATAATTTTAGCAAAAATGTTTTGAAGTAATTTAGGAAAAAAGACGAAAATTGACCCATCCCCCCTTATCTCTGAAACTACTACGCTTAAAATTCTGAAAAAAATATAGAAAATAGTTCCTTGCCTAGAGATTACAGGAAAACCTATAAGAAGTTTGAGTATTCAAAGTAACGGGAAAATTTTTAATATATGGAACCCTCACCACGCGAGTTGAACTCGCACTTGTACGGTTTTACTTATAAAATCTCACTCAGCAATTGAACATTTCAAAATTAGGAACATAAATAACTACGCGTGCAACTGACCGTAACATTATACGAAAACTGAATTAGGTTCGCAATTCATACTTTACTCCGCGTAAAAAGACCTAAGGCAAGTTCAATTTAAATGTACATAAGACGTTTTATACCTAAATAGGCTGAGCAAATTTGAATTTTATGACATTTCGCTTCCTTTAGCGTGACATCATGGGGCGTAAAATATGGCCGCCAACCTCAGACTTACTAAAACCACCACGGTAATATTAATACCAAGCAAGAAAGTCGTATACAAATCTCAATAGACAGAGAGATACCTAATGTATCATTTGTTACCTTTGTCATCCATATCCATACTAATATTATAAATGGGAAAGTGTATGTGTTTGTTTGTTTGTTTGTTTGTCCGTCTTTCACGGCAAAACGGGGCGTCGAATTGTCGTGATTTTTTAAGTGGATATAGTTGAAGGGATGGAGAGTGACATAGGCTACTTTTTGTCTCTTTCTAACCCCCCACTTCCCCAAAATGGGGGGTGGAAGTTTGTATGGAGCATTCCGCGATTTTCAAGGTAGAAAGCTAAAAATTGGAATGCGGACTATTTGTGACCAACAAAAAATTCGTGCATCATTTTTTTTTGGAAATCTGCACCCAACCCCTTAAAAGAGGGGGTGAAATTTTATATGGGGGTCCAGATATGTAGAGTCGATATGTAGAGCCGATATGTAGAGTCGATATGTAGATTCGATATGTAGAGTCGATATGTAGAGTCGATATGTAGTCGATATGTAGAGTTGATATGTAGATTCGATATTTATAGTCGATATGTAGATTCGATATGTAGAGTCTATGTTCGATATGCAGAGTCTATGTAGAGTCGATCTAAATATATAAAAGACTGAAACTGAGATGCACCTTTTTTGTAGACGGTTAACATTACTCTTAGTACGCGGGCGAAGCCGCGGGCATAAGCTAGTAGTTTCATATAGTTGTCGGAGATAGTTGTCATATCGAAGCATATAATAGCGGATTTTATTTACGGAGTCACTTGCTTCACTAAAATGATAGGTACCTTGATTTTCTTTACGATGGACCAACTACCAAAGTGATCATTATTTGGAAGGTGGTTTGTATTTTCGTTTGACAACTGTTTTCCACATGTGTGTTTCTCTGCAGGTTCCGTTCAACACACTTTCCATTTTCTTTGTTTGATTGAGACGCGTCCACAATTGATTCTTAGAGATTCAATGTTCGTCATTGATAATTAGCAATCGGATTTTACGGTGCAACACGGCGGGATATCGAGTAGAAAAATTAATGTGGACATGACTAAAATCCCGACGTCTAGTTTAAAAAATGGTTCTTTCAACTGATTAAAGAAATCTAAGAATAATTTGGAAATACCTATTCAACGATACCTCACATGAGATAGTTCGTAGACTTATTTTTTTATCTTTTACAGTATGGCGTCTGGTGGCCGTCATTTTGAATTTTGAATTATATTTCTAACTAGGCCGCTTAGGCTATTTACTTATTTAGGCTTTATATATTTGGCCGCTGGATGCGGGTGGCGTAGGACCGGTCAATTTGGAACTCTCTGGGGGAGGCCTATGTCCAGCAGTGGACGTCTTTCGGCTGATATGATGATGATGATGATGATATTTGGCAGATCTGTTTTAAACAGATTTATTTCGCAAACTTTTATGTATAGTGAAATTAATTTATATCAATTGTTAAAATGTTATTGAATTTTATTTCATGTAATATAATCGGAATCATTGTCCTCCAAAAACAAATGTAAGTAACTAGTAAGTCCCGGAATCCCGGAGCATATCCATATAAACATAATATTTCGGGTCATTCACTCCGTGTTGCACCGGGAAATCCGATCATTGAAATTAGTATCGAGATATTTGATTACTTGTAATGCAAGCGATACTACTGTAAGATGTTTGGTTTAATAAAAAGTAAACACTTGGTGTATGCTTTGACCCCATTGGACAGAGTTGTCGTGGTGCGAGGGCAGAGTGGGGTTGTTTTGACGGCCTAATAAATACAGGTTACAATACGATCAGGGAGACGTCGATCCGACGCAACCCGACCCGGGTCGGGCCTAGCTGAGTTTCTTGCTGGATTCTTCTCAGCTAGGGTAGGTTTAGCGAACCAGCAAATCCCAGTAGTTCATCATCACTCACACATCAGATTCGGTTGAAACCGTTCAACCAATCTCACTGGAGCGCAAACTCTTAGAGTATTCCAGTGTTATATCCCCCGCGTGGTCGTGCTGGAGAGTTCCCCCTGGATTTTCCCCAGGATACTCTCCAACCATGCAGTTCGACAGCTATATTGGGTCCGTCCTATTATAGCAACAGTCAGGTTCTAAAAAAAAAGGTTACGATACGATCACTGGGAGACGGGATTGAGCATTGGACTCGAACTGTCACTTGCACCCGACAAAACTGTCGGATTACTTTTCGCACTATGTGAATATTATTGTGTTTGAGAATAAAGTTGGATCATTGGTACGAGTCTGTTGTTATTTCATGGAAGATGGACGACCTCAATCCTGATGAGGTGGATCTTTCTATGTACGCTCCTACATATATATATTTTGTTATTACGAAATATATACGCCATTCTAGAATGTGCGACAACGAATCTGCAAAACACCTACCTCAGTCGTACTATTTATATCCATTCGGATAGCCAGGCGGCTCTCTTGGCCCTTGCCTCTAACGTCACAACGTCGAGGCTGGTCGAGAACTGCCGGGAACTCTTAAATGACCTGGGCGCTAAAAACAAGATAATCTTACGTTGGGTCCCAGGGCTTGCGGGTATCGAGGGAAACAAGAAGGCCGACGAGCTTGCACGAGCGGGGGCAAAGGGGACACACTGCGGACCTGAACCGTTCTGTGGGGTCCCCAAAAGTCTGACCAAGCTCACTCTAAAGACCTATTGTTTCTACAAGACCATTCAAGCCTGGAGAGCTATCCCAGGACTGAAACATTTCAAAGCGCTCATTAGAGCCTTTAGCAAAAAGGCGTCCACTAACGCCTTGGCACTAAGTAGGAACCGTCTACGCATGCTAGTAAGGGTGCTTACAGGGCATTGTCGCCTAAACAAGCACATGCAAGTGTTGGGGCTGTGTGACACAAGGCAGTGCAGACTCTGCCTTGAAGCAGAGGAGACGCCTACACACATCCTAACCGATTGCCCTTGTCTTATGCGCAGCCGTAACTCCATTCTGGGCAAACACCTCATGTGCCCGGAGGAGATCAAGTTTCTTGAGTTCAACAAAATCCTGCAATTCTTCGAGTTCGCAGGACTTGACCATGAATTGTAGTAAGTGGCGATCACAATAGATCAGCAATGGTCGCAGTGATATAATAGCCACTACCAGAATAATAATAATACCCCTCAGAGCTAAAGTAACCCGCTTTTAACAGTACCTATAATTACTTACATAGGTACTTCATAGTGTGGTGAATTATTAGTTCAGTGGAAGCAATTTAGGCAACTCAGTTACGACCTTCACTTCCGTCGTCGTGATTTGTGATCTACCGCGAAGAGCCCTCATATCATACATGGAACGGGACATTAGCACAAATCACTGTCAGTGTCGTTATGACATTAGATATAATGTTAGATAAGTTTCCTAATTGATATTAGGAAACTTATCTAACATTATGTTTTGACATGATGTTTTGTTTGATAACGACAAACAAAACTTTCATTTTCTTACAAGTTTACAAGCCGACACCGTGGCCTATGCTTATTACTATACCTAGATATTTTTCTAGCAGGAACAACATTTGTTTAGTGCTTGCCACAATAAAAATATCGACAATCCTGTTATCGATAAGTACATACTACTTCAACGACAATACGTACATACAACCACAGACATATATTGGCTACCTACCTAGACGCCGCGTGCAACTACACTGTAACCATATACAGAGACACGCATTTTTTTTGCGACCAAAAATGGGTTTGGGAAAAACTACATGTTGTGACATTCTGCGTCGATTTTAAAGACAATTTCGGTGTGTGTGTGTGTTATAAAGTAAAGTAGGTGATAATTAATTCAGTGACACGAAGAAAGAAAGTTACGAAAGTATTGCAAATTGTTTTCTGAAGTATGTAAAATATTAATAAATTGATAGTTTTGTTATTATTATCTATTTTTTAACGCACCCTATTACCCTATATATATTTGTATTTGTTTATTTATTTAATCATATGGCAGACTGATGGTACTGTGAGGTCGCATATAGCGACAGGTACAGTGGCCAAAAAGGTTGCTGTATATTTGTATTTATTTACATCTATGACGTTGAAGTTGTACTTATCGATAACAGGACTGTCGATGTTTTTATTTTGTCAATCACTTACGATAAGTCGTTCGTGCTAGAAAAATATCTAGGTATACTTATTACTCTTGCCTATGGATTAAAGAAGAATTATTACTAAGGGCTCTGTGAGCTGTACAACTTGGGAAGGTGTCTTTTTTAGGGTTCCGTACCTCAAAAAGAAAAAAACGGAACCCTTATAGGATCACTCGTGCGTCTGTCTGTCCGTCTGTCACAGCCGATTTGCTCCGAAACTACTGGACCGATTGAGTTGAAATTTGGTACACATATGTAAATTGGTGACCCAAAGATGGACGTGTAAAGTAAATTAATAAATTCTAAACAAAGGGGCCACTTTTGGGGGGTAAACTGGAAAATTAAAAAAAAAAATCGCAAACTGTATTGTGTGACATATAATGAAAGGGGGTTGTTGTAAGATTTTTTTTTATAATTTTAGCAAAAACAGATTTGAAGTAATTTAGGAAAAAAGGCGAAATTTGACCATCCCCCCCTTAACTCCGACAGGAAACCTATAAGAAGTTTGAGTATTAAAAAACACTTACGAAATTTAGATTATTTACGGAACCCTCACCACGCGAGTTGAACTCGCACTTGTCCGGTTTTTTTTAAATACCTACTTGCCGCGTATCGGCACTTCAATCCTCTTAAGAGATGATCAAAGTTACCACAGGATCCATTACCACCCCAGTCGTCGGTACCTCCCTTACTCGACCCTTGCAGTACTCCGCACAGTCCGCATCGTTATTTCATTCCGGCAAGCCGTTATTTCTCACGGTTTTAACCGTAATAAGACACGGAATTATTCGGAGCTATCCTACTGGAAAGTGCACTATGTATTAGCAGGGAAAAATTATAAAAACCGCTAGTAAATAATTGGGGGCATTCTTACACAAATCAACCTGTAATGGAATCCACAATTGGGCGAACTAAACTGACAGGTGAACATGCACAAATATGGCCGTAAGCTACTGTTACACATGCTGATTACTAGCACGAAAGCATGCCACTATTGAGCAATTGCTACTTAGTAGCATGTGTGCATAAAAATTGCTAATAATGAGCATGCTCATTTCGAGTTTGCTCAAAAATCGCCGGTCGTGCGATTTTTAGGCATGCTACCTGCGGCGCGGGTGGAAGGGGACGTGCTTTTAGCGCGTGTGAACAGGTTTGCTTATTGAGAATGCTACTAATATCGATCAGTATATTTTTATCTGTCACTTCCTAGTCTTCTTTTCCTCTTTCTAGCTGAGAGAAGTTTTTGGATGCATTGCATCGACGGAAAAAGAATAATTTTATTCAGCTTCATGCGGATGGATGCTTGATTTTCCATGGTTTTGTTTGAACTGGCAGAGAGCACGCTATCAACTGGCATGTGTATTGGAGTGTTTGCTTTGAGCATGCTTATTCAGGAGCGTACTTAAAACTAGCATGCTTATTGCTAGCAAATGTAAACAGTTCATAAGCATGCTCATATTAAGCATACTGATAGCACACTTTTTAGCATGCTATTCTAGAGCATGTGTAACAGTAGCTGTAGTTTGGCCAGTGCTGTTCATAATCGATATTAAGAAAGCCTTTAATATCGATACGAATAGCACTGGCCAAACTATGGCCATATTTGTGCATTTTCACCTGTCAGTTTAGTTCGCCTAATTGTGGATTCCACTTGAGTCCCAAGTTAAGCAAAACTTGTCCTATGGGCACTAGATGACGATATACATACATACATACTTGTACTCGCCTCAGCTTGTTTTGTCTTGCCGTGACTTTAAATGCTGAGTGGGGTCCTGTTTAACGTCCTCGTACCTATTTAGTTTTTTCTTTCGCTTAATTGTATTGTTTGTTTAATTGTGTAATTTGTGTCGTTAAATAAATGTATTTTTCACCTCATGCTCGAAAAGTGTGTCATATTAGGCTTAATATGCGGGGCTAAAGTAGTACATCTAGCCCCTAGGGAAAATATGTATACATATTTATGATTTTTAACACATTTAATTTGACCAATCAAAACACTTCCCCATATTAAATCCACCAATCACAACTCTTTCAAAAAACATTTATCTTTGCTATCAACCAACCAGAATACCTACAGCTACATATTAAAATCGACCAATCAAACATCAGGTCTTTTTTAGTCCCTAATTCGAAATAATTTAAATCCACCAATCACAACTCTTTCAAAAAAATGTTCTCTTTGCTATCAACCAACCAGAATACAGCTACATATTAAAATCGACCAATCAAACATCAGGTGTTTTTAGGGTTCCGTAGCCAAAATGGCAAAAACGGAACCCTTATAGTTTCGTCATGTCCGTCTGTCCGTCTGTCCGTATGTCACAGGCATTTTACTCGAAAACTATAAGGTGTACTTGAATAAAATTTTGAGAATAGGTGTATTTTGTTAGCCGCTACATAGTTTTGTGATTAAAATGACAAAAAAAAAATTTTTTAGGGGTGCACTCCATACATAAAACTAAAAGTCAAATTTTTTTTTTAATTGTGACCCCCCGTGTGGCACATCAATCGATAGGCCTTTCAAAATAAATATAAGGTTTCTTCGCATTTTTTTTGATTAAGTGAATAGAGTCGGAGATAATCGTCCCGAAAGTCACTAAAATTCTGTCTCCCCCCCTCTAATTTTTGAACCGTGCATTGTAAAAATATGAAAAAAATCATGGACGTAGGGCTTATTAAATTCTTTCAGCGAAAATTGTTTTGAAGAAGATCAGTTCAAAGGTTTTCGAGATATTGCTGAAAAACTGGCTTCCTTAAAGAAAAGGACGTAAGCGCCGTAAGATTTCTGTGACGATACGACCTTTTTAATAGGCACGGAACCCTTCGTTTTGCGTGGTCCGACACGCACTTGGCCGGTTTTTTAGTCCCTAATTCCAAATCATTAAAAAAGAAAACGCCTCACGCTATATTGAACAATCTCTTCGCAGTTAAATTTGTTACTGATTGTTGATGGATAATCTTTGTTTTACTATACTCGCAGTCGAAGTGAAAAGTAGAGTGTATAACTCGGGTCTAAAAGCCATATTACCCCTCGAATTATTTTCCCTCGCTTCGCTCGGGAAAATATCCATCTCGTGGTAATACGGCTTATTTTAGCCCCTTGTCATACAATCTACTATTCTTTCTTTCTACCTACTTATATATAAACAAAAACATCCAAGGCTTAAGAAATAAATATTCGTGTACAGTCAGTGGACGTAATATGTTTACACTTTTGCACCTTACTCCATAGTGATAAGGCGAAAAATCGATACGTCTTCGACGCCGACTGTACATGATAGGAAAAAATAGGCGTTTTTCAAAAAAAATGTACACACATGTCGTTTTTCAGAGTTCGATTGTTTTGGGTTTTTCTTACTAAGAATCGTTGACACTATCGATCCTTATACAAAAAAAAAATTGTGCCAGATTTTACTATGTAAGTTTTTCTTCCAGTGCGTCACGTCCATATAAATAAAAAAAGACTGCATACAAAAATGTGATGACCTGCAATGGAATATTTGGGACACTTTGTTTCTTGTATGAGGATCGATAGTATCAACGATTCTGAGTAAGAAAAAAACCAAAAAAATCGATCAAATGCCATTACCGGGATTCGAACCTGGGGCCGCCGGCTTCGTAAGCCGGGTCACTACCAACTGGACCAAAGTTGTCGTTTTATATAAAACAGAGTTCTTTTTCTGATAATTATAATATTTGAAAGAGCGCTTTCCAGTAGTACGAGCACACTTACTAATTCCACGCTCAAAGACGAGATCGTTTTATTTTTTGTTAAGACCGGCGCTCGGTTTAGTTGAAATAAATGCGGTTAGGTCGAGATACCGTCCGCTCGTTCACGAACACACTATTAGTAGATTATAAAGGCTGCCCACGCCTATTAGTCCGTAAGCCCACGCGCCTTCGAAGAACGAAGACGTAACTAACTCGACGCTAAGCGCGAGGAGTTGAAGGCTCGACCACCTGCGGCCATACACTACAATTTTGTAGGAGGGGTGCTGACCTGTAGGGAATGTGGTCGCACATTCTCTGCAAAGATAGGCTACATCAGTCACCTGCAGTCAAGATAAGAGCGTCGTCTCGTTCTATCGAACGGTGTCAGCCAGTGACGCACGCTCTATCCTATCACCTATCGCGTGACAAGGCCAACCATGCTACGGGGCCTGAGAGCTCACGAACGACGCTCCAGTTAGCCAGAATTCTTCTCTTCCAGTCGCCGTGGTCGAAATCGGCCAGGATGATGATGAAACCCACGCGCAGCATACCTACGTCATGGGACAACATGATAAAATGGCACACGATCGAGAAAGTTGTGCTGAGCAAGAATCAGGAGATAATCGCACCTAAACTTTGAAAAATCTTTCACTTTCGGTCAATATTGTAAGGGTAGACATTTACGTCATGTGACAACAGTACCAAACACGTGGCATGATTTAGCCCTTTGATCATAGAGAGAGTAAACTGAAGTCTGTCAGTCCTGAAATGGCCGGAAGTACTTGACAGACGGCGACAAACCTTTAATCTTTGTCGCCGATGAAGTGACAGACAACTATATGAAACATCGTCTCTGTGGTTGTGACACACCGCGCCAATTGGGCATGGATGAACATTTTAGAAATGCCTGATTATTTTTTTGGTGATAGGAATAACCTGCCTTAGCACCAGAAAAAAGTTTCAGATTTTTAACTGCGTCAATTTTTTTTGAAAAATTTAAACAGTTTCTTCACTTACGTTTTGGGTCAGTTGGCACCTTCCTCTATCGGTCTCATATTACAAAAAATATATTAAATATGTGTGGTAAACTGACACTGGCAATGATATTGACACTTGCAGCAGCTATATTGGTCGTTACCAGTGTCAGTTTACCACAGATATTTAAAATAGTTTTTTTGTAATATGAGACAGATCAAGGAAAGTTTCTATTTACCGTTCTTGACCCAAAACGTAAATGAGGAAACTGTTTATATTTTTCAAAAATATTTAATATTTTTCAGCTGAAAAATCTGTAACTTTTTTCTGGTGCTAAGGAAGGTTATTCCTATCACCAAAAAAATAATCAGGCATTTCTAAAATGTTCATCCATTTCCCATTGGATCCATTTGTCGCAGAGACAAGCTGCCTCGCTAGTGAATGTCGAAACACAGACATAATAATGATAAAGTGACCCGGTGCCTGTGAATGTAGTCAAAATATTACGTCAATTTGGGTGCATTCCATTTGTCAAAGAGACGAGAAATGTGTACATTTATTTATACGTATTTCAAGAGAGAACCTTCCTTATAATTCAAGTAGCTGTGTCCCTATTTCTCTCTCTATTTGTCGGGTTTCTCGTTTTGTGTTCTCCGTTTCACACAATAGCCTTGTTAATTTTATTGAGCGAAACAAAACGAGGAAATTATCCGTGGGAGGGAATCTGTACAATCAATGCTGTGCGATTTACAATTCGTGAACGACAGTCTACACACAACCAATCCCAATCTAGGTAATACGTCTTTCGAAAAGGCTATCGTGATTTGATATTCAGAGTCAAAACGTCCTTTACGTGCATGAGATATTAAGGTAACTAAAACGATAAACTAGTGGTCGAAATCCTGGAGATGGGACGGGGTAAGCGTATCCACACATGTGGCATCCCATACTAGAGGCCGTCCCATCTTCCAGGGAACGAGGGTCATGCCATCGGACCTCTGGCCGTCGTCCCGCGCGAGGCCCGATGGTTCTAGAACTGCCGGCAGTGACGAAGGCCCGGCGCAAAATATCGTTCAGGCTGGCATGTCGCGATGTCCGGCCGGCGCTTTTAATACACGACAAGCCGTGTGACTAAACGAGTTATTTTCACACCACTGTGACATTCATGCGGTACACATGCTGTCCCTAGACGCAGCGGCACCGCAAACCTAAAAGCGTCTCTAGTGAGGAGTGTGCCGTGGTTCTTTGAAGGCAAAGCCTGCAGCCATGCGCTGGATTCCCATTCCGTACCAGCAAGGACACGAGCTCGCTCTGTGGGGCTGGTAGCTGTGTCGTACAGATTATCCCGTACCAGCACACAGAGCGGCTCATCCCATTGGTGTTGCGAATGGCGAATCGTCGGCTGGTCAGTATTCGGGCAGGCAGCCCTCCAGCTCTCGATGGCTTCCAGCAGAAAAGGTGCTTGTAAAACGTTCGTTCAATTAAAAAAATACAGCAAATACTGGATTCATCGTGTTTCACAAGCTACCTTTTTTATTGCGAAACCTAAAAACAATCCTAAAACTAATTTACTACAACATAAACTTTTTTCACGTCAATACGCTCTTCGAGTGTGAAACCTCAACTAAGCTCCATAGGACTTCCATCTTGTTTATTTAACTAAATCCGCTTAACTCCAACGAGGTTTCTCTGCTAATCCTTAAGTACGGAAGATTGACTATCGGAGTGTTTCGGAAGTGAATACGAATGGTGATTTTGAGAGGCGAATGACATTTTATACTAAAAGGAAATGGATGACTATTTCTCCTACGTCACTGACGTTTACTCCGGCCCGCCATGAGCCTGCCTGACACGTCATTGCCGCCTCCCGCCACCATCCATCCATACTTAATATTATAAATGGGAAAGTGTATGTGTTTGTTTGTTTGTTTGTCCGTCTTTCACGGCAAAACGGGGCGTCGAATTGACGTGATTTTTTAAGTGGAGATAGTTGAAGGGATGGAGAGTGACATAGGCTACTTTTTATCTCTTTTTAACCCCCCACTTCCCCAAAATGGGGGGTGGAAGTTTGTATGGAGCATTCCGCAATTTTCAAGGTAGAAAGCTAAAAATTGGTATGCGGACTATTTGTGACTAACAAAAAAATCGTGCATCATTTTTTTTGGAAATCTGCACCCAACCCCTTAAAAGAGGGGGTGAAATTTTATATGGGGGTCCAGATATGTAGAGCCGATATGTAGAGTCGATATGTAGAGTCGATATGTAGAGTCGATATGTAGAGTCGATATGTAGAGTCGATATGTAGAGTCGATATGTAGAGTCGATATGTAGAGTCGATATGTAGTCGATATGTAGTCGATATGTAGAGTTGATATGTAGATTCGATATTTATAGTCGATATGTAGAGTCGATATGTAGATTCAATATGTAGAGTCTATGTTCGATATGCAGAGTCGATCTAAATATATAAAAGACTGAAACTGAGATGCACCTTTTTTGTAGACGGTTTAACATTACTCTTAGTACGCGGGCGAAGCCGCGGGCAAAAGCTAGTGAGGCTATAGAAGCGAGACGCACTCCCTGGAGCTTCCTCTTTTTACCCGACTGCCGAAGGAAAGGAGGGTTATGTACGAGCGTATGAATGTATGTATCTATGTGTGTATGTCTTATTCTTTGGCACGCCCATGGCCTACGGTGTCTGCTTACCATCAGGCATGCCGTGTCGGCCATATGCCGTGCTGGCCATGCCGTGCCCTGCCGGCTTGTTTGGCGTTGGGAATATTTATAAAAAAAATTACGATGCTATTCGTACCAGTTTTTGGAGAAGAATAAATGTTTGTATGGCGGCAACTACAATTAAGAACATACTTAAATACCTACCCAAAATTTTGAGTCAAAGACGCTTCATACTGATTGACATAAAAGTATAACGTCACACTTTGCTATTTGTACTACTTAATCGTTATATGGAAAATCGAGTAATTGCTGTGTCGGTCGCGAAACACTGCGTTTAGGTCCATAGTTGTCATACAATTTTAATTCTATAAAAGCGTAAGGATTCTATTGGTAGCTTTAAATTTATTTTTAGATAGTAAAAAAATGCATATTTTTCTAAACTTTCCAAGGTCCATTATCTTTTTATGATTTTAATTATATTTTGTAATTTATACTTTATTACAATAATTTGATGGTATACATACTATACATTTAGCAACACTGCGTTATCAATTTTAACATGAGATCACAAGCGTATATCTTGTATAATAAAAACACTACATATATCAAACACATTTAAACACTCGAAGCATGAAAATGTTTTCTAATGCTTACCTCCAAAAAAATTGTATATAAACCTCATAATGTCTCGTTCGTACCTGCAACAGAAAGTTTAAAATTAGACACTGCTTCGCTCTTTTGAATACAAGCGAACCAATAAAACACTTCCGGAAAACATAGCTCTCTAATTGGGACCGAGCGCGACGACAGCGCCACGTGACAGGCGGCCATTTTGGACAACATTGTCACCGCTGTCAAACAAGAAGTAAGTAAATATTGTGAAAAATATTAATGAAATCTTGTGTTACTTTACTATATTACACAATTTTGGACGATGGTAGTCTGGACCATATTTTTATCTCAAAAACGATTAGAAAATGTTTACTGCAATATGGATTTGACAGCTCAAGTCAGCGACAAAAATTACAATTTTATCCGTAGCGAGCGCTGTGATCGTTTAGGCTACCCCCGCCACCCGCTTTGCACTCTGCCAATACCATCTCTCCCCAGAAAAGACTTTGTATTTAACAAACCTGCACTCAAATCAGAATCATCCGTTTGAGAGTTACAAAGCCATAGACAGACACACATATTAAAACATATAACACCCCCTTGCGTAGGGGGTTACAAATTACTTTAATCGAGCCCCAGGTTTGGAGCAACTCAGTAGCACAAACGTATTTTTAAAACTCCGCCATCATGTAGATACAATAGCGGCCACAAAAACTTGGCTTCATTTTTACAAGCTTTTATTTACTTTCACAGGAGCTTTTATTTACTATCACGCGACAAGTGACAAGATAAGAGCGTCGTCTCGTTCTATCGAACGGTGTCAGCCAGTGACGCACGCTCTATCCTATCACCTATCGCGTGACAAGGCCAACCATGCTACGGGGCCTGACCGTTGTCTGTAATCAAATCTTGCAAGTTAAATTTGATCCACTTCCCGGTTCCCGATTGAGCTGAAATTTTGCATACACGTGTAAAACGCGCGACAATGCAATATTATGATGACATGGTGCTGATCTGATGATGGAGCTGGAAGGTGGCCATCGGAACTTCGCAATGAAAAATCGTTAAAAGTTATTACCTAATTAATTTTATTTGGTTTTACTATTATCACTTCTTGTTATGGAAGAGCGGTGTCTCCTGACACAAGCATAATGCAATGCTTAAAAGGAGGTGCCAACCTTTTACTTTGTAAATCTAATATGTTTAAACCAAAAATAAACTATTTTTTCATTTTTTTTCATTTTTCATATATAAATAAATACTTTCACCGACCATGCCTATACAATGCATACATACATACATACATATAATCACGCCTCTTTCCCAGAGGGGTAGGCAGAGATCACGGATCTCCATTTGCTACGATCCTGACAAACCACTTTCGCTTCACTCACCTTCATAACATTTCTCATACATGCTCGTCGGTTTAGGGTACTTTTGACCTGGCCTTTTTGTAACATTTCTCCAATTTGATCAGAGAAAGTTCGCCTAGGTCTTCCCCTTCCAACTTGCCCTTCCACTCCTTTTATATACACTCTCTTCGTTAATCTTCTCTCATCCATCCTCTCTACATGCCCAAACCACCTTAACATACCCTTCTCAATTTTCGTGACTATATCTCCATATATACAACGACGCCTATACAATGACAGGGTATATATTAGACGGACCCGCGTGGTCTACAGCTCACATAGCCAATAGCTAGTATATGGGTGAATCAACTTTTTTCAGTCACTAGTTGCTATGATTACGCCTCCTGGGTCACTTTTTAGGGTTCCGATACCTCAAAAGGAAAAAACGGAACCCTTATAGCACTCAGTTGTCTGTCTGTCCGTCTGTCACAGCCGATTTGCTCCGAAACTACTGGACCGATTGAGTTGAAATTTGGTACACATATGTAAATTGGTGACCCAAAGAGGGACGCGTAAAGTAAATTAATAAATTCTGAACAAGGGGGCCACTTTTGGGGGGTAAACCGGAAAATTAAAAAAAACAGTTTTGCAAACTGTATTGTGTGACATATCAAATGAAAGACAGGTTTAAAGTAATTTAGGAAAAAAGACGAATTTAGACCATTCCCCCATTATCTCCGAAACTACTAGGCTTAAGATTCTGAAAAAAATATGGAGAATAGTTCCTTGCCTAAAGATTATAGGAAAACCTATAAGAAGTTTGAGTATTCAAAGTAACGGGAAAATTAGTGGTTAGAGAACCTGACTATGAAGCTTGAGGTCCCGGGTTCGATCCCCGGTCGGGGCTGATCTTTGTATGATGAATACGAATGTTTGTTCTCGAGTCTTGGATGTTTAATATCTATTTAAGTATGTATCTATATAAGTATGTTTATCCGTTGTCTAGTACAAATAGTACAGGCTTTGCCTAGTTTGGGACTAGATCAATTAGTGTGAATTGTCCCACTATATTTATTTTATTAATTCTCAATATTTTACGGAACCCTCACCACGCGAGTTGAACTCGCACTTGTCCGGTTTTTTTCTGATCATTTTCACACATAGAATATCGGCATTCCATATACCGCTCACAGTCCTTAGAGTACAAACATCAATAGTCAAGCGTGACAGCAAAGAAATCCCCGATGGATTTCTTGGTGAATTTGCTGCGTCGAAGCTAACAAACGTGCAGATAATTGAAAAGATAGAACACAAAAGGGACCATGTGTGATCTCGTGAGGCTGAATCATTTATTCATGGCTGATCGATAAGACGTGATTTGAGGTCGCATGTGACGTAAAACGCATACTTGAGATTTTTAAGTTGGTCGAATTGCGTCAAAGTAACTAGGTAGTCCATTAATTTGGTTTAGTACAACTTTTTTTATTAAAAACACAACACACACACAAACACATTAGTGTGAATGCAGTTTTTCTTGTTACTAAAATGGATGACATTGGTTCATAAGAAGAGATCTTCGTATGTCTTATAGTTTCAGACTTTCCCATACTGACCGATCTAAATGTGCCACCCTGTATAAAATAAGATTCAGTTGCCCCTCTATATTCGAAGAACAGATGTCAATAAGCTAAAACTAGATATAGTACATTGTTTAACGAGGGGCGTAAGTGGAATATTGCTCACGAGAGTCTATCTCGACTTTGCAATATTCTTACGCCCGTGTTAAGCCGGGTCCGCTGCGACCTGTTTTTGTGTTTTTCTAACATCTAACATGTTATCCGTCAGTTTCGGCAAACAAATAGGGTTTTGTTTTGATTGGCAAAACATGTTAGGTGTTAGAAAAACACAAAAACAGGTCGCAGCGGACCCGGCTTTACACACAATGTTTTTCATCACATTTGCGAGGAAATAAATAACTACAAAAGACAGAAAAATCTAAGTTTCAAACAGCCGCACCAATCAAAAACTGACAACTTCACTTCCAGATCAGTGCTAGTGGAGCGCCAAGCGTCAATATTTCAACCAATCACAGAGCAGTATTCTTGCGGGGCGGGGCGGCTTGGCCAACTAGTTCTTTTTTTCAACCAATCACAGAGCAACCAGATTTGCTTAAGCCAATGAGAGGGTTCTATATTTTATAACTAAACTTAACAGCCCGTGGGAGGTAAAACGGCTATAACTGCTCTGTACGCTCGCATGTAATAACGCCATTGACGAGCAAGTGTGATGAAAAATTATCAGCCACGCTTATTTAGGATGCAATCGAGACGTCACTAGCATGAGGAAGTTTTGTAATAAAAGACTTGTACGGTTTAACCGTCTAATTGTCCGGGAGTGTACCGGCAAAGTTCCGTAACGAGCAGGCCGGGACACAATACTTAAAAGTTGGCCAAGTCCGTGAAAAATAACCACCGCCGCGTGACTCGAGGGGCGCCAAGGAATTAATCCACTGACGCTTGCAAGTTTTAAGACCCGTTGCAATGGCATACGCGGCCAGCGTCGACCAACTGAGCTATCGAACCCGTGCTCGGTTCAACTAAGTTTTCAGCCAGTACCCTTTTATTGCGCCTTATGTGACGACCGGTTAGCCTAGTGGGTATGGGTACTGATGCTGCCTACGAAGCTGATGGTCCGGGGTTCGAATCCCGGTAAGGGCAAATATTTGTGTGATGAGCATGAATATTTGTTTCCGAGTCTCGGATGTTTTGTATATATTTAAGTATTTATATCTATTATATACCAGGTGAGCAATCCAAATGGGTCAGTATGGCGGTTTTGGAAACCATAACAGATAGCGAAATCTTGGCTTAGGAACCATGACGTTGATTTTAGTAAAAAGAAAAACTGCATTCATATACTTACAAAAATACGTGTAATCGGCCCAGGAATCGAACCTGGACTTTTTGAAAAATTAAATTTCGTTGTTTAAAAACAATGCATTTTATTAGTTTTAGATATCATGTTTCTTAGTAACATTTACTATTTAAGAGCTACATAACCGATATTCAAAGGAAAATAACGAAATTTAATTTTTCAAAAAGTCCAGGTTCGATTCCTGGGCCGAGTAGGTACACGTATTTTTGTAAGTATATGAATGCAGTTTTTCTTTTTACTAAAATCAACGTCATGGTTCCTAAGCCAAGATTTCGCTATCTGTTATGGTTTCCAAAACCGCCATACTGACCCATTTGGATTGCTCACCCTGTATATCGTCGTCTAGTACCTATAACAATCTTCAAACTTCAAACTTAAAACTCAAACTCTCTTTAAATTTCAAACTGACCCAAAAATGTATTATTATTTTTACAAATTAGCTTTATATATGAACTTTATGATTACTAATATTAATTGAAGTATTTACTAACAAAAATGATCCATGTTGGTCTCTGAATAAATGATTTTTTTTTTTTTTATAACACACGCCTTATTGAGCTTACGATAGGACTATTTCGATTTGTGTCAGAATGTCCCCTCATATTTATTTATTATTTATTTATGTAAGCATGTACAAAGACTCTTAACCCTTTGGACGCCAGGAACACCTAAAAGCGATGCGTGCTGTCGTCCCCACGGCGGCAAAAACACATTTAGGCGTTATGGCGTGCGCTGTCAAAGTCACCTTCATGCTTTCAAGTACAGTTCATATTTACACTCTTATGCAAAAAAAACCGGCCAAGTGCGTGTCGGACCACGCAAAACGAAGGGTTCCGTGCCTATTAAAAAGGTCGTATCGTCACAGAAATTTTACGGCACTTACGTCCTTTTCTTTGAGGAAGGCAGTTTTTCAGCAATATCTCGAAAACCTCTGAACCGATCTTGTTCAAAACAATTTTCGGTGAATGAAATTAAAAAGCCCTATGTCTACGAAATTTTCCATATTTTTAAAATACACCGTTCAAAAATTAGAGGGGGGGACGGAATTTTAGTGACTTTCGGGGCTATTATCTCCGACCCTATTCACTTAATCAAAAAAAAATGCTAAGAAACCTTATATTTATTTTGAAAGGCCTATCGATTGATGTGCCACACATGGGCTTACAATGAAAAAAAAATTTTTGACTTTTTGTTTTATGTATGGAGTGCACCCCTAAAAAATTTTATTTTAGTAATTTTAATTACAAAACTATGTAGCGGCTAATAAAATACACCTATCCTCAAAATTTTATTGAAATAAACCTTATAGTTTTCGAGTAAAATGCCTGTGCCATACGGACAGACGGACAGACGGACAGACGGACATGACGAAACTATAAGGGTTCCGTTTTTGCCATTTTGGCTACGGAACCCTAAAAAGAAATTACATTTTATAGTTTTTATATAAACTCGCTAAACTGCGACGTTTGATGGCGAGAAACGCTCATGTTCTATACTAGAATAACCTATTTAATTATATCTAACATTTTCTATTTATACTTAACATTCTTATATGATATATTTATGGTTTTACCCTGTGCTTGTGTACAATAAAGTGCTTACGTCATGCATTTAACTTAACAACAAACAACTAAGCATGCTCGTAGGTAAGTACTTATCCTTAATAGTTTTATTTAGTCGACGGTGACTCATTATCAAGGAGGAAGCCCTTTAACTTTGATTTTAACACCTTTTTGCTTACTTTGGGAACTTCTCTTAGGATATTATGTCACATTCGTATGTGAAGAATGGCGTCAAAAGGGTTAGACAACTTCGAGGTACAAAGCACACGAAGCGAAACCTCCTCGTCTCCGTAGGGAACCGCCTTTACCCCATTGAATGCACCCCCGTATCAAAGTCAGTAACAAAGACAACTTAATTGTCACCGAGGTAAATCAGTTATACAGTATTGTTTGTCAGTACAGTTGAGTTGATTAAATGTTTGTTTCGAGATTAGTGTGGTAATAGATTACGTAAGGTGCTTATAGGGGTGGTTTACACACTGCGGATGTTATACAACGGGAACGGGGGGACGATTATGGCAGGGATACACGAGGCTAGTATTTTAAGGGTTCCTCAAGAGGAAAAAAACGGAACCCTAATAGGATCACTCGTGCGTCTGTCACAGCCGATTTGCTCCGAAACTACTGGACCGATTGAGTTGAAATTTGGTAAACACATGTAAATTGGTGACCCAAAAATGGACGCGTAATAGTAGATTGTATGACAAGGGGCTAAAATAAGCCATATTACCACGAGGTGGATATTTTCCCGAGCGAAGCGAGGGAAAATAAATCGAGGGTTAATATAGCTTTTAGACCAGAGTTATATACACTCTACTTTTCACTTCGACTGCGAGAAAATAGTAAAACAAAGATTATCCATCCACAATCAATAACAAATTTCACTGCGAAGATATTGTTCAATTTAGCGTGAGGCGTTTTCTTTTTTAATGATTTGGAATTAGGGACTATAAAACACCTGATGTTTGATTGGTCGATTTTAATATGTAGCTGTATTCTGGTTGGTTGATAGCAAAGAGAAATGTTTTTTGAAAGAGTTGTGATTGGTGGATTTAAATGATTTGGAATTAGGGACCAAAAAACACCTGATGTTTGATTGGTCGATTTTAATATGTAACTATAGGTATTCTGGTTGGTTGATAGCAAAGATAAATGTTTTTTGAAAGAGTTGTGATTGGTGGATTTAATATGGTGAAGTGTTTTGATTGGTCAAATTAAATGTGTTAAAAATCATAAATATGTATACATGTTTTCCCTAGGGGCTAAATATACTACTTTAGCCCCGCTTATTAAGCCTAATATGACACACTTTTCGAGCATGAGATGTGAAAAGTAAATTAATGAATTCTGAACAAGGGGGCCACTTTGGGGGGTAAACTGGAAAATTAAAAAAAAAAACTTTCGCAGTGTATTGTGTGACATATCAAATAAACCGGACGTTCGAGTTCAACCTCGCGTGGTGAGGGTCCCGTAAAATTTTCCCGTTACTTTGAATACTCTTCGTAAAACTAGTGACTACGCCAATTGGGATTCCGGGCTGCTGTAGGCAACAACCGGGAAAAACGCTAGGACTAACCAAATGTTAAGGGTAAAAAGGGAGGGCTTGTCAGTCAGTGGTGAAATTGGTGCACAGTACCTTGAGATGCTGGAACGCCGCTATCCTCGAGAGTAAATAAGTAGGTATATGTCCCGCTGGCACACGGGAACAGTCCAGGCAGGGGTACACTTTCTTGGGAATCGTAAACGTTGGAAACGTATTTGAAATAATAATGTATGTTAGGAAGAATTTATACAACTACCCAACAAACACTGATAGGCCCAAGGTTACCAGAAGCGCAGGGAAGCTCAAAACAACTTTTTACAGGCTAGTAAAAGCGAAAAAGTCGTTCTTGGGAAATTGCATAAAATTCTACAATAAAATTCCAAAACACATTACCGAACTTACTGACTCTAAATTCAAATCTGTCGTAAAACGGACACTTATTTCAATAGCATATTATAAGGTAAACGACTACATCATGGATAGGGATATTTGGCAGCGATAAAATCCTGCACTAGAAATCTGTCGTAAAATAAATAGGCTTTCTACTGTAGCAATGTAATTTTAAAATTTTATAATAGGTACTCTGATACTGATATGATATATTGTATACTGTTTTGAAAAAACCGGCCAAGTGCGTGTCGGACCACGCAAAACGAAGGGTTCCGTGCCTATTAAAAAGGTCGTATCGTCACAGAAATTTTACGGCACTTACGTCCTTTTCTTTGAGGAAGGCAGTTTTTCAGCAATATCTCGAAAACCTCTGAACCGATCTTGTTCAAAACAATTTTCGGTGAATGAAATTAATAAGCCCTATGTCCATGAAATTTTCCATATTTTTAAAATACACCGTTCAATAATTAGAGGGGGGGGGACACAATTTTAGTGACTTTCGGGGCGATTATCTCCGACCCTATTCACTTAATCAAAAAAAAATGCTAAGAAACCTTATATTTATTTTGAAAGACCTATCGATTGATGTGCCACACGGGGGGCCACAATGAAAAAAAAAATTTTGACTTTTAGTTTTATGTATGGAGTGCACCCCTAAAAAATTTTTTTTTGTCATTTTAATTACAAAACTATGTAGCGGCTAACAAAATACACCTATCCTCAAAATTTTATTCAAATACACCTTATAGTTTTCGAGTAAAATGCCTGTGACATACGGACAGACGGACAGACGGACAGACGGACAGACGGACAGACGGACAGACGGACAGACGGACATGACGAAACTATAAGGGTTCCGTTTTTGCCATTTTGGCTACGGAACCCTAAAAATGACACCTCGCCGAGTTTTTACGCCGGTTCTTCTCGAGGCAGAGGTTTACTTTCCGAACCGGTGGTAGTTTATCGACATTCATAGGTGCATGTGATATGCCTAAATTGAAGAATAAATCACTTTGACTTTGACTTTGAATCCAGGTCACACTTGGAAACACTAGCTGTACAGCATTAAGGTGTGCACACGTAAAATATAGTTCGCTCTCTATATTGTAAGGACGTGTGCCGCGGCCATGTGCATCGCACCACACGTGTAGGTCAGTACTCAGGTCATATACTGATATGACATTTGGATGCATCTATTTGTCGCAGACCCCCCAAGGTGGACTGATGGCCTGGTAAGGTGAAGCCAGCGGGAGTCCGCTGGATCCGGGTGGCGCAGAACCGGTCATTATACGGCGCTCCTTGGGAGAGGCCTATGCCAGCAATAGACGTCTTTCGGCGTATATGATGATGATGATGATGATTTGTCGCAGAGACAAGCGGTGCGGCTCGTCAGTGAATGCCCAACCTTATATTTTCCGTTTGTCGAGCTCAGCCGTTCTATTTCCACCATTGTTTTCCTCATAAAGCCTTTTTTTACAGAACTTTCGAGGGCAGCTAGCAAGTTTAAATTGAGCAAGTCCGCTCAAAGTTAATTGAACAATTCTGAATTTTGTTGCAACGTGATAAGGTCTAGTTTAGGTGGATTGCGTTGTTTATACGCAAGCGTGGTAGTTAGCCCCAGTTTAAGAGGGCTTGTTAGTCAAACCCTTGACGATTGTATTTTGTTTGTAACTGTTAACGCCAGTTTCCTTAAATATGTTTAATTTTTTGTCATTTAAGTCATCGTTTTTAGAGTTCCGTACCCAAAGGGTAAAAACGGGACCCATTACTTAGACTTCGCTGTCCATCTTTCTGTCTGTCACCAGGCTGTATCTCATGAACCGTGATAGTTAGATAGTTGAAATTTTCACACATGATGTATGGTAACAACAAATACAAAAAAAACCGGTCAAGTGCGAGTTCAACTCGCGTGGTGAGGGTTCCGTAAAATATTGAGAATTTTCCCGTTACTTTGAATACTCAAACTTCTTATAGGTTTTCCTGTAATCTTTAGGCAAGGAACTATTTACCATATTTTTTTTAGAATTTTAAGCCTAGTAGTTTCGGAAATAAGGGGGGAATGGTCAATTTTCGTCGTTTTTCCTAAATTACTTCAAATCTGTTTATGCTAAAATTATAAAAAATATATATCTGAGATGCTTACAACAACCCCTTTCATTTGACATATCACACAATACAGTTTGCGAAACTTTTTTTTTAATTTTCCAGTTTGCCCAAAAACGGGGCTGCGACCCTCAAAAGTCAAAAGTCAAAGTGATTTATTCTTCAATTTAGGCATATTACATGCACCTATGAATGTCTATAAACTACCACCGGTTCGGAAAGTAAACCTCTGCCTCGAGAAGAACCGGCGTAAAAAACTCGGCGAGGTACTTACCTGGTACTTACCTGGTCCAACGAATATCACTGGCCATTCAACGTGGTAATGCTGCCGGCGGTGTTTGCACGTTTGGTCCAGGTGAGTATCGGAGTGGGGTGTGAACTGTAGTGTTAAAAATGACGAAACCTGTGGTGCATTTAGCAATGCACCGCGGAGAAGTTTCCAAAGTCGCGAAAATGCTAAGGAAAGTTCTCAGAACTTAAATTTTATAAACACTGAAAACATGTGACGACCGCTTTAGCCTAGTTGGTAGTGACCCTGCCTACGAAGCAAGAGGTCCTGGGTTCGAATCCCGATACGGGGATTTATTTGTGTGATGAGCACGAATATTTGTTCCTGCGTCATGGATGTTTTCTATGTATTTATCTATATAAGTATTTTTATCGTCGTCTAGTACCCATTGTACAAGCTTTGCTTAGTTTGGGACTAGGTCGATTTGTGTAAGATTGTCCGTAAATATTTATTATTATTTATTATGTCAAAAACTCTCTGGATACATACATTATCAGCTGTTTAATCTGCCTGATTTAAGGATACAAAATTATACATGTAATTAATGATACATCCATGAAAAATTCCCAGCAGAAACTTCCTAAAGGAAACCTATTTTTAAACTCTCATGTAAGTTTCCGGAAATTTCTGAGAACTTTCTTGATATTTTGAGAATGTTCTGCAATTTGTACAGTGCTAGGTGGATTTATGATTTGTAAATGATTGACGAAGCATGTTGCGGAATTTTGCTGTTTATATTAATGAAACTAGTTTTCCATGTAAAGATCTACTAAAGTGTTCATTAATTCATCATTGTATTGTTCATGAATAAATGTTGAATTGAATTGAATTGATTTACCTGCAATTGAAGTAACGGAGTATTAGTCTATAAGGTATTTGTAATGTGGGCGTTCTTTCCTGCTCTGCATATGGGGCTGTCTGTGATACCTAAAAGGCGCGACAGTATCGCAACACTTTCGCTTTATTTTCGTTAGTAAGTATTACGTTTATTTCACTGTAAAAAGTCGCATTTTTGCAACTTCTTTATTAGAGGGGCGTTCAAGGTTACTTAGAATGAGTATCCCTTCTATATTGCGCATTGTTCACAGCCATGTAGTTTTGAGTTGGTATTCGTTTCGACAGGATTACTTTGGAATATCTGCAAGTGTCTCTCCTCTCTTCTGAAACGTTATCTAAACAGGAATGCCATTGAAACGTATTGAAAAACGCAGATCCACGGCTTACTCGAGATAGACGAGTACAAACGTGAATTCAATGGGATTTCTGCAAATCTTAAAATCCGACTTTGATGAATGAATGGCTTTACAGTTCATACAACCTACTTTGAATAGTATACCTACATTTTGTTGTGTTCGTATTTTCATATCCCTTTCATTTAAACTTTTCAAGGCTCTGTCAAAGAGAAAAGTTGTGAACCACACGCCAAATGAACAAGACATTTGGTGCGGAGTTAACCTTATGTCAATGCAAGAAGATTGCTATCGCGCTGGGCTCCTTGACGCATATATCAGTCGTTGGTATTGAACCTGCGGTACCGATATTAATTTTTTCGACGCCAACGACGCAATAATGCAACTGTCTGTGCCACGTAAGGTAAACGTCTCAATGTTTGCCAACTAGAAGCTGAGTTGACTCGAAAAAACATGTTGTCATTAGTGCTAAGATATACAACACTCTCCCAACTGATATTAGTTAACTCGGCAAGTGATGCAATATTTATTAATACGATAAAAATTCTATCAGTTGACCAACTATGCTATAGCATCATCATCATCATATCAACCGAAAGACGTCCACTGCTGGACATAGGCCTCCCCCAGAGAGTGCCATATTGACCGGTCCTGCGCCACCCGCATCCAGCGGACTCCCGCGACCTTTACCAGGTCATCAGTCCACCTTGTGGGGGGCCTACCCACGCCGCGCCTTCCGGTACGTGGTCGCCACTCGAGAACCTTTCCGCCCCAACGGCCATCGGTTCTACGTGCAATGTGCCCCGCCCACTGCCACTTAAGTTCAGCAATTCGGAGGGCTATATCGGTTACCTTGGTTCTGCTGCGGATAACCTCATTTCTGATGCGATCACGCAGAGAAACTCCTAACATAGCCCTCTCCATTGCCCTTTGGGTGACTTTGAGCCTTCTTATGAGGCCTTCGTAAGCGACCAAGTTTCAGTGCTATAGCATAGATTAATTTATTTTAAGAGAAAATAAATATTTATTAGAATCTATGTAACCAACGAGAAATGTAACAAATTGACTTGTAAAATGTTGTACTTTAGGAATATGACATTATTAGAGTCTAAGACCGTATACAAAGAAAAAACAGAACAAAGAGTTTGAACGAAACAGTTCTGATAATAGTTATGAATTTTCATAGTTTCATATTTTAGTTCGGGTTATTATAGAACATGTTTTATTTATTTATTTATTTATTATGAAACAAACAGTCATACAAAGATATTTGTACAGGCTATCTTAATATTAAACAGACCTATAGTTTCCAATATAATTCAAAAAATCCCTATGCTCGAATCCTTATAGTGCTCAATATAGTTGACATATAAAGTTCAATTCAATTGTTTTACTAAAAGTAAAAGTGTTAATGAAAATGGGCCAGTGTCCAGTTTGTCCTCATACAAAAACAGTTGCTGTATTGCTTTTACATTACTAATAAAGTTCTATTCTGAAACTACAAATATAAGAGTACTACAAATATTTTGTTCAGACTGCTCCAAATATAAGCGAGAAAAGCCCCTCAAAATTCGTAAATGTATTTATGTTCATTTTCGTTACCCACTTTAGGTATCACGATAAAAATCAATCAGTTTTATTATTTCTCTCCATCTATTTACACAACTTTGTCGTAAAACCTGAAGCTTTAAACATGTTTTAGCTCCCAGAATATTCAAACAAACAAACAAACAACAAAGTCGTGACAACAGGCCGGATTAATCATCGAATTCTGTCTGCTGGATTTTGTTTTGAGTTTTTGAACAAGTCATGAGCACTTTTGTTACGAATAATATTATGGACTGTTATAAACAATGGCAAATAAATCATTAAATAAGTTTTTTTTTCATTAACTGCTTTGTGTAAATTTAGTACATTAATAATTGAGTGGAAAACAATATAGCAGAGGGTGGAAGATGGAGAAGTGTCATCGTGGCCTATTCGTTATATTTGCACAATAAATATTTGAATGTTGGTTGCAGTGTGGCGGGAAGCCGACTTATGCACTATGAGGAAAACAAATGTGTAAACAATTGAGCAGCTCACAAGAAAATCGTTCGCATGTTCGGTGTCTGTCCGGCTGTTTTCCTCTACGTTTCTCAACTGATTCTCGTGAAATTTTCTGAGTAGGCAATAAAACCGGCCAAGTGCGAGTCGGACTCGCACACGAAGGGTTCAGTACCATTATCCATAAAACCGGCAAAAAAAAATCACTTTCGTTGTATGGGAGCCCCCTTAAATATTTATTTTATTTTCACATTGTCTTTTTTTATTAAGACTAGAGAAAATAAAAATATATCAGGATTCTATAAAAAAATAGAGTATTTCAGTCAGTACACGAGAACGGGAGAAAAAAAACTAAATAAAAAAAAACCGGCCAAGTGCGTGTCGGACCACGCAAAACGAAGGGTTCCGTGCCTATTAAAAAGGTCGTATCGTCACAGAAATTTTACGGCACTTACGTCCTTTTCTTTGAGGAAGGCAGTTTTTCAGCAATATCTCGAAAACCGATCTTGTTCAAAACAATTTTCGGTGAATGAAATTAATAAGCCCTATGTCCATGAATTTTTCCATATTTTTAAAATACACCGTTCAAAAATTAGAGGGGGGGGGGACAGAATTTTAGTGACTTTCGGGGCGATTATCTCCGACCCTATTCACTTAATAAAAAAAAATGCTAAGAAACCTTATATTTATTTTGAAAGGCCTATCGATTGATATGCCACACGGGGGGTCACAATGAAAAAAAAAATTTTGACTTTTAGTTTTATGTATGGAGTGCACCACTAAAAAATTTTTTTTTTGTCATTTTAATTACAAAACTATGTAGCGGCTAACAAAATACACCTATCCTCAAAATTTTATTCAAATACACCTTATAGTTTTCGAGTAAAATGCCTGTGACATACGGACAGACGGACAGACGGACAGACGGACAGACGGACAGACGGACAGACGGACAGACGGACATGACGAAACTATAAGGGTTCCGTTTTTGCCATTTTGGCTACGGAACCCTAAAAATCACGAAAAGAAGTATTTAAAAGAAAAATACGAAATGCTAACTAATAGCCCAATTTCATCATCCGATATCCCTCTAATTAATGAATATACATTTGATCTACAACATTGAACAAATGTATATTAATTAGAGGGATATCGGGGGATAATAATAACTCTAACCCTATTTTAAGTGCTATGTAGGATTAAAACATCCATATACAGCGGTGCCGAAGCGTGGGTGGCGTGGGCGTACGCGTAGGAGGCCAATTGGGAATGGATGAAAATTTTAGAAATGCCTGATTATTTTTTTGGTGATAGGAATAACCTTCCTTAGCACTTATCTTTCATCCATTCCCCATTCTCGGCTCGTTCGAGATTATGCCTATTCGAGATGATCTAGATGACGTAACCTCTATTGCAAAAGCTCACCAAAATGACGAAGACAGATTATTTATCCAACTCAATATTTGTTGCAATAAGGATTCCGTTTTTTAGTCAATTTATAATCGAGTGTGAAATAATGCATGTAACAATATGTCAGTAATAGACCTGGAAATACAGTACTGCTAACGCCATCCAGTGACGAATAGGTGAACAAAACCAATGGGAATAACAGTACTGCTGCCACCATCCAGTGGTGAATAGATGCACTAAACACATAGGAAATCGATACTACTAGCGACCTCCCTCGACGGGCGAATGTACTAAAATAGTACCGAATCCGCCAGAAGATGTCGCTGTCACGACCGCTAGAACGCGCTGTTAAGATTTTTCCCGATTTGGTTAGGTTCGCCGACTGAAACTTGATATTGTATCGAATCATTTTTAGGTATAGCCTCCTGCATCCCTTGCTGGAACTACATGCTCATAAACATCTATAGTCCTCTATGGTGCATCCGCGCCAGTACCTCTACTCCTTACTGGCTGTGGAACACGACTCTTCGCTTGATCTCTCTTATATCTTCTACGCTGTATTTCTCGTGCAATTTAATACACGCCTTGCTGTACGTCACGCCTTTCCCTTCACACCTCACGCACCCTCGCTACATGCATTATATTTGAGGTATTTCCACAGAATTAAATATAGTCTGCTTATCAAGGACAAGAGTGTTATTAATTTACAATAACCATAAATGAAACGTTGAACGTGAGCCATAAATGAAACGTTGGATTATTAAGCCAATCAGAGACAAAGACACTATTAAGCACTATGACATACGTGCCCAGTATATCTAACCACTGGGCTATCCGGTCGTATATACTAAATACTCGAACTTCTTAACAAACTTCTTATAGGTTTTCCTGTAACCTTTTGGCAAGGAACTATGTATTTTCCATATTTTTTCAGAATTTTAAGCCTAGTAGTTTCGGAGATAAGGGGGGGATGGTCAATTTTCGGCTCTTTTCCTAAATTACATCAAATCTGTTTTTACTAAAATTATTTAAAAAAAACTGAGATGACAACAACTTCTTTCTTTTAATAGCTCACACAATACAGTTTGCGAAACTTTTTTTTTTATTTTCCAGTTTATCCCCCATAAGTGGATTCAGAATTCATTAATTTACTTTAAGCTACTTCTTTGGTTCACCAATTTACATCATCATCATCATCATCATATCAGCCGAAAGACGTCCACTGCTGGATATGGATGGAGAGTGCCAAATTGACCGGTCCTGCGCCACCCGCATCCAGCGGACTCCCGCGACCTTTACCAGGTCATCAGTCCACCTTGTCCTTGGCCTACCCACGCCGCGCCTTCCGGTACGTGGTCGCCACTCGAGAACCTTTCCGCCCCAACGGCCATCGGTTCTACTTGCAATGTGCCCCGCCCACTGCCACATACATACTGTTACATATGTTTATCAAATTTCAACTGTAGTTTCGGAGCAAATCGGCTATGACTGACGGACAGACAGACGCACAAGTGATCCTATTAGGATTCCTTTTTTTTTTCTTTTGAGGTATGGAACTCTAAAAACCAGCTAATATCTATAAAACTGACCGGCAAATCTAAATCGATAAAAAATTACTCGGCAGGAGTGAGCATCAGAATACTAGTAGTTGAATATCATCATGTTAG
Organism: Epinotia nisella; assembly: GCA_932294315.1. Lineage (NCBI taxonomy): Eukaryota > Metazoa > Arthropoda > Insecta > Lepidoptera > Tortricidae > Epinotia > Epinotia nisella. The sequence goes on from OW028693.1 coordinate 2,727,691, forward strand.
TCATTTTAAAATACCGTTTAAATATAGAAAGAAAGAAAGAAAGAAAGATACATTTATTCACAAACACACAGGACACACACATTAAACAATAAAATAAACAAGAGAAACATATAAAACATGAAACAAAGTGTGGGTGTGTGTGTGTGAAATATCCAACATATCATTTAAATTATTTACAAAATATTACGGACTAACATTTGTAATTTTTATGGCAATTTATGTATATTTTTCTTAAAAAACAGCGTGTCGCACGAACGGTAAGAACTGTCTAAACTCTAGTCATCAATAAAAATAGTCTAGTTCGTAAAATCTCTCTTACCAAACTCGTTGATAAACGGTAATATCTAAAGTCTATAATGTAGGTCATTTAAAAGTCAAAAGACGTCTCATCTAAGTTAAACCAAGAATATTCTCCGAGCTCCAGAACCGGGCTGATCGCGTAAGATCACTCCAAAGATTATCCACACATAATTTAATTTAAGTGGGACTTAGAGGAAATTTACGAGCAAAAACTAGTTCAGGACAAAGTGGCGAACTTTACCAGTTTTAACTTCTTCGGGATATTATATCTACGGGCCGATGTGAAACAAGGGAAAAACGTTGGTCTTTTTAGTTTTTAAAAGGCTTGGCTTGACCTAGTTGAAATATAACACATTTTTAGGCGGGAGTCCGCTGGATGCGGGTGGCGCAGGACCGGTCAATATGGAACTCTCTGGGGGAGGCCTATGTCCAGCAGTGGACGTCTTTCGGCTGATATGATGATGATGATGATGACATTTTTAGGGTTCCGTAGCCAAAATGGCAAAAACGGCACCCTTATAGTTTCGTCATGTCCGTCTGTCCGTCTGTCCGTATGTCACAGGCATTTTACTCGAAAACTGTAAGGTGTATTTGAATAAAATTTTGAGGATAGGTGTATTTTGGTAGCCGCTACATAGTTTTGTAATTAAAATGACAAAAAAAAATTTTTTAGGGGTGCACTCCATACATAAAACTAAAAGTCAAAAAAAATTAATTCATTGTGACCCCCCGTGTGGCACATCAATCGATAGGCCTTTCAAAATAAATATAAGGTTTCTTAGCATTTTTTTTGATTAAGTGAATAGGGTCGGAGATAATCGCCCCGAAAGTCACTAAATTTCTGCCCCCCGCCCCTCTAATTTTTGAACGGTGTATTTTAAAAATATGGAAAAATTCATGGACATAGGGCTTATTAATTTCATTCACCGAAAATTGTTTTGAACAAGATCGGTTCAGAGGTTTTTGAGATATTGCTGAAAAACTGCCTTCCTCAAAGAAAAGGACGTAAGTGCCGTTAAATTTATGTGACGATACGACCTTTTTAATAGGCACGGAACCCTTCGTTTTGCGTGGTCCGACACGCACTTGGCCGGTTTTGTATTACTTCTTTGGTATCCCCCTATAAACTACATTTGCATTTACCAAATTAATTTTCCTTTGCTTTAAATTCATAATATTCGTTTTTTTTTAATTTATCTGATAACTAGTGACCCGCCCCGGCTTCGCACGGGTGCAATGCAGTTAGTTAGTTAAGTATCAACTAAATATACTACAAAATGTCTTTATATACAACGTTCACAGCTTTTATGTCATTAGACAGTACAAAAATGTATTGCTTAAAATCGCTTCGTAAATAAGCCATTATTTCTCGTAAAAAGTAAAGGATAAAAAATGGTTATTGTGGGTTATCCCTAAGAGATAGACATATACCATTGCAAATTTATTTTTAGACCATTTTAAGGTGTACAATACTGTATGTAGTTATTAATTTAATTATATTTGTTAAAGTTTATTTGTGATTGTAATAATTGTATACAATCACAAACCAGCGAGGTCAGGGGTGCTAAGAATCTCCGGCGAAGACTGATGACCTGGTAAAGGTCGCGGGAGTCCGCTGGTGGCGCAGGACCGGTCACTTTGATACTCTTTTGGGGAGTCCTATGTCCAGCAGTGGATGTCTTTCGGCTAATATGATCATCATCATCATCATCATCATATCAGCCCAAAGACGTCCACTGCTGGACATAGGCCTCCCCTAAAGAGTGCCACAATGACCGGTCCTGCGCCACCCGCATCCAACGGACTCCAGCGACCTTTACCAGGTCATCAGTCCACCTTGTGGGGGGCCTACCCACGCTGCGCCTTCCGGTACGTGGTCGCCACTCGAGAACCTTTCCGCCCCAACGGCCATCGGTTCTACGTGTACAATGTTCCCCGCCCACTGCCACTTAAGGCTATATCGGTTACCTTGGTTCTGCTGCAGATAGCCTCATGGCACGGAAACGTAGTCGCTTACTATGGGCCTCACAAGAAGGCTCAAAGTCACCCAAAGGGCAATGGAGAGGGCTATGCTGGGAGTGCCGCATCAGAAATGATGGTGATGATGATTAATAATTACGGTCGGCATAAAACAATCATGCACAAATAAAAGATTATTAAAAATTCTAGCACAAAAATCGGGCAATAGAGTGCTAATCGACTACTACAGGAAATATGATAAAATACTAAAAAAGACGGTAACAATATCAAAAAAATTACAGTACACAAAAAAATTAAAAAAATCACAGAATAAAGTTAGAACTATGTGGAACATAATAAACGAGCGTAAAAATAAAAATAAGACACAAAACATTAACAACCAAAATATTGAACTGAAGATTAATAACAACTTAATAAGCGACCCAGAACTCCTGAGTAACGAGTTTAATAACCACTTTGCTCAAATAGGCGAGTCGACAAAAAACACTACCATTGTACCACGCGGCCGCCCAGTTCTGAACTTTACGGAGAATACAATGTATCTAAAACCCGTAACATACCGAGAGATCTACAAAAGCATAAAAAACTTGAAAAATAAAAATAGCACAGGCGTTGATGAACTTCCACCATTTCTAATAAGACAATGCGCGGACACTCTGACGACCCCCTTCTGTTACCTCATCAACCAATCTTTTAACGAGGGAACTTTTCCAGACTTACTAAAGAAAGCTCTGATAAAACCAATCCATAAAAAGAACGCAAAAACAGACCCCAACAACTACCGGCCCATCGCTTTGTTACCAACGGCGTCCAAAATATTTGAAAAAGCAATGTGTGATCGAGTTTACGCGTTCTGTGAAAAATACAAAATCTTCGACGAAAGCCAAAACGGATTTCGTAAAAAGCGATCAACAACAACCGCTGCGTACAAATATATTCATGAAGTTGTGAATGCCTTAAACGAAAAAAAGCACGCAATCGGCATTCTACTTGATATGACCAAAGCGTACGACAAAGTCAAATATAAAATACTATTAGACAAATTATACGGAGTAGGGATCCGCGGCCTCGCTCATAAGTGGTTCACATCCTACCTTACAGACAGAGAACATCTTACAGAGATAGAATACTACGACACACAATACGGCGAAGTAAAAGCAGTTCGGTCAGAACCTAGAGTTATCAACTCCTCAATTCCCCAAGGAAGTGTAGCCGGATGTCTCTTATTTCTCCTGTATATAAACGATTTTCCCAAAATACTGGATGAACCTTGCGTTCTATTTGCTGATGACATCTCTTTACTTGTAACATGCAACAATACAACTTACCTGAATGACCAACTCATCTTGATACTGGATAAAATTACACACTGGTTGGACGATCACAACCTTGAAATTAATTTTTTAAAAACAAAGCTCATGACATTTCAACCCTACCAAAAAACCCCCCTTGACATTAATTTAACCTATAAAAATACGCAATTAGAAGTAGTAAATGAATTCACTCTGCTAGGTTTGGTTATAGACAAACATGTAAACTGGAAGGCACATATAAAAACCATACGATCGAAAATATCCAGCTTTGCCTACGCGCTCCACGAAATCAAAAAAACTACAGACATACAAACTGCACTAACCTTATACCATGCATACGCCAGCGCATGGCTCTCCTATGGTATAATTTTATGGGGCCATAGTACCGACGTTGATACTTTGTTTATACAACAAAAGAAACTAATTCGTATCCTTGCCAATATAGGTAACAGGGAAACCTGCAAACCACATTTCCAAAAGTATAAAATCCTAACGCTATCTTGTACTTATATCTTGGAAATATGCAAATTCACACGAAAAAACCCCGACTTATTTAACCAAAGGAAAGACATACCCACGAAACATATGCTGCGATATAGAAATAAACTTCTTCTACCAGCCTCAAGACTAAAAATCTATTCTAACAGCACTTACGTTATGGCCATAAAAGTATATAACAAACTACCTAGTGTAATAAAAAATGAAGAATCGTATGAAAAATTTATAAAAAAAGTTAAATGCCTCCTAGTTTCCAAATGCTACTATAATGTTAATGAATACATGAATGAAAAATTTGAATAATTTTAAGTGACATAATTATGTAGTTACCTAGCAATAATTCCCGACATTACAGTAAAAAGCGGATAGACATAAATTTTCTATTTCTATTTTTATACTAAAATTGTGTTGTATAATTAAGGTTTTGACATTACTTTCATATTTTTAGTTATTAATTCCTGACATCGCATTGAATAAGCTGTTAACAGAAATCTTAAAACTTGACTTAAGATATACTTATGAGGAAATTTTTAGTTTATAGTTCTTGTCATAGAATTAATCATTGTACCTACATAAATTCCACTATTGCATGTAAGTTGATTGGTCAGATGATAATAATATAATATAATGTAATTAATAATTTTGTTTAGGTTGGCGATTTAATTCCAAGAAGGTTGTAAGATTTCTTCCCTTCTTGAAATCAATATGCTACACCCTTGCCTAGCTAGTAAGAAAATTGCAATGCCCTAACGGGGTATCATGTACCTACTAACCACAAGATTACTAACATACCAATGTAATGAACATGATCGCAATAAATATATGAATATGAATATGAATATGAATATGAGTTAAACCGTAATCAATAATGAATAATTGTATAAATATGATCTTGATAATGTATTCTTATGGGTCAGTGATACTCGAATTAAACGATTTTATTAACGACCGTTAGTCTTAGCCGCTGGTCGCTTTTGCCTTGAATGCCGCCTCATCCGCTGCCGACAGCCAACAGATAGTCAGGCTGAAGTTGGACGCGTGAGGTGTTTCGGCGATGGCCCTCTAACCATTTTATTGCGTCCAGTGTTATTTACTACCACTTCTGCTTATTGGACAGCTTTAATGGTTCACTTGAATCTTTAAAACTGCTACTTTGAAGTGTGTTAACTGCGTAAGTTGCCGAGTTAATGGGAGAGTTCTTGGTGACGTAATGAAAGATACATTTTCCTGCGACTGTCTGACACTGCAAGGCTTTTAAAAATATCTGAATACGCCCATTTATCCTACTAAAGGTGGACTAATGACAAGATAAAAACAAAATACAAGCACGCCTTGACCACGCCTTCGGGCGGCAGCGGTAGTGTGCAATGATTCGCCGCTATCACAGACATCGCTGCTCGAAGTTGTAATACTTGTAATAATAAAATAATTAGAAACACCTTAGAGTACATTTATTAACATGACAAAGGTACTAAAACAAATAATAATAATAACAATAATTCATATCTCTGCAATGCACAGTCAGGTGAAGTTTAGTTAGAACTGGGAATGGCTGCTCCGTCGTCAAACCCCAACAGTTTCACTGCAGGTTTGAATTTGTGACGTGTAATAAAATAATTATCTTTGCAAAGACACAAAAACATCCAAACAATCTTCCATTCACCTTTGATTAATTGAGTACACATTTATCCACCGTCCGTAAACTTTTAAATCCTAGATATACGTTCACTGAGGTCTTTCCTTTCAACAATAATGCAATTTTGTCCAAATCCTGCAATTGGGTCATAAACGGTGTTTACTTTAAAAAAAAATCCTATTTTCTGTGGTCAATATTTAAGAGATATTTATTATCTAGACACACGGCAGCGTGTCAAGCCAAGGTCAAGCAAAGGAACTGGCTAGCCAGCGCCGAGTGTAATATTACACGAACCACTTGGTGCCACTTTTGAACCTTCTATAACTCAAAACCTCTTCAACGTAAACACATAAAACTACGTGTGTTTAATTATATCCATAAGGACATCTAGAAACCCAAATTTCATGAAGCTAGCTCAAACGGTTATAAAGATATGAAGGTCAAAAAGTCGTAAATTTTAGTATTGACTGACATATAGTACCTAAACCTAACCTACTTCCAGATGACCTAGAAGGATGAAATTTGGAATCCAGTTCGGTAATTGTGTTTAAGCGTAGGAAAAAATCTAAAAATAAAAAAAGTCAAAAAATAAGTGGTGTCCCCATACAAAAAACTTGTAATACGCGCTAAACAACCGGCCAACGGTGTGTCGTCGGCGGCGCGCGGCACCACATAATTATACACAGAACAGAAGTAAATCTACATAAAAGCGCTCCCGAGCAACACGGAAACGCAAGAAATCTCAATACCTGCCTAGTTTTCTTTACAAAAGATCTTTTTGCGGCGAAGCCCACAGCCAAGCATAATTTTTGTATTGAACTTGGCTCTCCTTTTTTACATTTATGTTTTTGGTGGGTAATATATAACCGGAGCCGCCGCGCCGTTTATGCGGAGAGTAAGAAAAAATTGGTTTTGTGTCCTTTATCTTTGACAATGTCCACAGGAGAGATGTTACTCTAAAGGCTGTAGCAGGATAACAGAAGAAAAAATGCCCTTCATGATTAAGAGCTGGTTTCTTTCCCCATAGTTACGTATATCTAGTAGTACAATTGGAAAAAATAAAATCCGAATTCATAAAATATGACTTTTCTCTAATAGTGCTAAACTTTTACATACCATCTTTTTTCATTTGGTTTGATTAAATAGTATATATGTCTTGAAAAAGAATTGAATCTCCATCTTTAACATTTCTGTAAAAAACACGTAAGTCAATTTTTTTTTTTTTAATCATTCTTGAAAGAGGTACCACTCTAAATGTCATTTCTAAAAAGGCCTTATTTAATGTTCTATCAGTCATATTAGTTTGATGGTTAAAATCGAAAAGCAACAGCCGCAAAATTAAAAAAATATATGTTGGTTGGATTTTGTTACAATTTATTCTTAAGACCCAATTGCTAGGTTTCCTTGTTCTCGTCTAATGGGTAACATTAAAGGTTTATATTATTGTCATCCATTTTCTCAAAGCCATAAAAGTCTTCGGTCCGGAAGAAAAGAAAAGTCGAGATCGTAACTTTTGCTTATTCTTTTCTCTTAAATACGGCGATGAGTTCTCTTCCAGTTGTTTGTTGTGGAGTTTCGAAGTCAAACGTTTCATTTGAGTTGGGATGATGGATGAATCTGTGAACCTTGCAAAAGTGACTGCGACTTTTCAAAACGTATATTTATGAAAGGTCAAAAACGGATGTCGGTATAAAGTTAGTACCTAAAGACTTACAAACTAGTGATGTCAACTTTTTGTATATTCAAAGAGCGTTCATTTATTCTTTGTGTATATTGCAAAACATCAAAATTGCAAAAATAACTTTGTTTTAAAGTTGTCAAATAAACGTTGCTTAAAAAAAGTCAGAAAATTATTGAATGAAATAGACTAGGCTAGGAACTAATTGCGGTTCCGTAGCCAAAATGGCAAAAACGGAACCCTTATAGTTTCGTCATGTCCGTCTGTCCGTCTGTCCGTATGTCACAGGAATTTTACTCGAAAACTATAAGGGGAATTTGAATAAAATTTTGAGGATAAGTGTATTTTGTTAGCCGCTACATAGTTTTGTAATTAAAATGATTTTTTTTTTTTTTTTAGGTTCGCGCTCCATACATAAAACTAAAAGTCAACATTTTGTTTCATTGTGAGGTATGGTAAATTTTCGTATTTTTTCCTAAATTACTTCAAATCTGTTTTTGCTAAAATTATAAAAAAAAAACTGACATGCTTACAACAACCCACCAGTCAGAGGAGACTGTGACACATTTACTTACATCATCCGCAAAGCGGCGAGGGCAAATGGGGCGACGTCTGTGTAGGAGGTTCTGGCGCCCGTTTCTGGTGTTCTGGTGTTCGTTTTAATTGTGTGCAACCCCTTTCATTTGATATGTCACACAATACAGTTTGCAAAACTTTTTTTTCATTTTCCAGTTTACCCCCCAAAAGTGGCTCCCTGGTTCAGAATTCATTAATTTACTTTACGCGTCCATCTTTGGGTCACCAATTTACATAAGTGTACCAAATTTCAACTCAATCGGTCGTGTAGTTTCGGAGCAAATCGGCTGTGACAGACGGACAGACAGACAACCGAGTGATCCTATAAGGGTTCCGTTTTTTCCTTTTGAGGTATCGGAACCCTAAAAAATTAATAAGTACATTTCACATAACTATAATATTCGTTTATACTGTAGAAAACCTTATCTATTAGAATTTTTTTTAAACATCTTTTGAAGTTATTTCCTACCAGGCTTTTTATTTCTACAGAAAGATTGTTAAAAATGCGTATGGCTGATATGAATGTACTTTTGTTATATATGGGCGTACTCACGTTTGGGACGATTATATTATATTTGTATTGATCTAACGTACGGTACGTTAGATTTACACGATCTCCATTTAAAACATTCAGGGTAGTTTTTAATGAGTAGGCATAATTCTATTATGTAAATACCGGTAACAGTCAGGAAACGCTTTTCTCGGAAAATATTTCGAAGTGATTCCACAATGTTCATTCGGTAAATAGTCCTTAGGCATCTTTTTTGCAGTATAAACGTTTTATGCACATCAGTGGAGTTACCCCAATAAATGACTCCATAGGTAAGCAATGGATAGATTGTTCCGTAATATGTATTTTTAACTATGTTTTCAGAGCATGTTTCAGAGAGAATTGACAAAGCATAGCATCGACTAGAAATGAGTTTATTTATCTTGTCGATACGCGCTTTCCAATTCAGATGTGAATCTATTTCGACTCCAAGAAAGTTTACACGATTTACTTCATCTATTACAGTATTTTCGTTTGACACTACAAGACTCTTCGGAATAGATTTATAATTTCTAAATTGGATAAGCTTGGTTTTGTTGAGGTTAATACTATTGGGCTATTTTATAATTTTAGTTAATTCGTTATTTATATTTTCTTGCATACTTCCACTGGTGTTTTCCCTTGAAATCAGCAAAGTGACGTCGTCAGCATATAAAACACATGGCACATCGACTATGTTGGGAAGTTCATTTAGGTAAATTAGAAATAAGAGTGGCCCCAAAATGCTACCTTGAGGTACTCCCATCAGAACTTTCTCAAACGAAGACTGCACATGTTCTACTGTTTTTACAATTTCTACTGCCTGCTCCCTGTTACACAAGTAATTGTAAAACAACTGATTTGCGCTTCCCCTTATTCCTATATGATCAAGCTGTTTTAAAATAATATCAAAACTTACACAATCGAAAGCCTTGGACATATCAATCAGGAGAGATGCGCAAGGTTTTTTACCATCCACAGTTTCTCAAACAAGCTTTAGTATTATAACTAGAGGGCGGAGTGCCGGTGGCAAATTTCACACTAAATGTATGGAGTCGCCTAAGTATTCTTATGATTAAATAAATAACGAATAAATGATTAATTTTGCATAATATTTTTTAGGAACTTATAGAAATTATCTTACGATCATACAAATATAATGTAATATGTTGTTAATATCTATAATACATAATAATATGTTTTCTTATCAAAACATTATCATTAGGTACTAAATACTAGACTAAGAAGTTATACCTGCCAAACGATATATTATATTAAAGACCATTCAATTAAAATCATTCAACTTTGTTAAAAGAAATTGAAAAATAACCCAAAACATTTACGACATAACATTTAGGTGTTCCTGAAATCGATTTATGAAAATAAATGTTAAATACTTACTTCCAATTTACGAGTAGGTACCATACTAAGTACATTAGGTAAATGAATAATTTTATTATTCAAGCCTAAAATAATATAATTATAAAAACGACTCCATACCTTTTGTGTGAAATTTGCCACCGGTACTCCGCCCTCTAATTATAACAAATCAATTGACACAGAAATAAGTTAATACAAATCTAAGCGAGTTTATATTTCATCGAATACTTCATAATGCAATATTTATGTCAAGTACCTACGTGACTCAAATAGAACATAAATACACTTTTCCACAGACTCATTTATCATCCCGGCGACGGCGGCGACTAAGTGAACTCTTAAAGACTAAATAAGCAAAAAACATAAAAAATAGCAGCGACGACAGCTGTTTGAGTGAGGACATACCAGCACTACGAATAAGAACTTGGATACGCTAATGTTTCTAAGTATTATACGGGGTGTTTCCTGTAACAGGAGCAATAAATTAAACGGAGGCTTCCTTACTGCATTTGTAGTAACCCCTTTTGTCCATTTCTTTTCAAATGTTTTTAACTCGGAGAAAAATTGATCTGAAGTTATGACCTCCGAGTAATGTATCTTGGCACCACGAGATCATAGCACAGTAGTCAATGCAGATTTTGAGGTAGCATCATGTAGTGAGTCATAATAGTTTTTGCATTTTTGTTTTCAAAAGATATTTTTGTGATTTTTTCAATTTTTTTCAATTTTTTTTTGTGTTTTTAAAATAATAAAATACTTATATCACTCCAGAAGAGTAAAAAAGTACACCAAAACTTTAGTTAAAGAAAAAAAAATCCGAAAAAAATATATTTTTTTTCAATTAAAACCACTTAGAAACAATTGATCACAAGCTTAATAATCTACCATTTAATTTATTGCTCCTGTTACAGGAAACACCCCGTATAATAGTACATATTACTTTTATTGCTGGTGAATGTCGCGGGAGTCCGCTGGATGCGGGTCGTGCAGGGCTGGTCACTTTGGCACTCTTTGGAGGAAACATATGTCCAGCAGTGGACGTTTTAAATTTATTTACTTTGTGACCGACCGAGGTCCAGCCAGGGACCAGTCTGAAAACCAGCGCCGGGCCGTGTTGCCCAGCATAATGCTGAGACTGGGACCCATTGCCCATTAGAGTCTTAACTTAAGTATAGTGTTATTGTTGTGTTTTTTTTTTTTAATCTTTTTCTTGTAATTGCTTTAATTTTTACCCCACCTCCGTGTATATTTAAGATTCTTTTGTGCAATAAATGTTTTTCTATTTCTATTTCTATTTCTTTCAGCTGATATGATGATGATGATGATGTCGACATTACTATTAATATGGGAAACAGCGTGAGGAAAGCTATCTGCGAATAAGTTCAAAGGTGTGTTTTGTTCGGTTTGACGACCGGTTAGCCTAGTGGGTATTGACGCTGCCTACGAAGCTGAAGGTCCTGGGTTCGAATCCCGGTAAGGGCAAATATTTGTGTGATGAGCATGAATATTTGTTTCTGAGTCTTGATTGTTTTCTATGTATTTAAGTATTTACATATATCTATAAATAAGATTTGTGTAAGCTTGTCCACTAATATTTATTTAAAATAAAATAAATAAATATTTGCGGACAATCTTACACAAATCGACCTAGTCCCAAACTAAGCAAAGCTTGTACTATGGGCACTAGACGACGATAAACATACTTATATAGATAAATACATACTTAAATACATAGAAAACATCCATGACTCGGGAACAAATATTCGTGCTCATCACACAAATAAATGCCCTTACCGGGATTCGAACCCAGGACCTCTTGCTTCGTAGGCAGGGTCACTACCAACTAGGCTAAAGCGGTTGTATTTATTTATTAAAGGTGTTTGTGAAATCCCCAATCCGCCCTGGGTCAGCGTGGGGACTACTAGTTCTCTAGTGGGGTCCGTTCCCTCCCACCGCTGGGCACACTTGATGACACCATATTTAATACACCAAAATAGAATAATTAATTGTATATAACATACTTAGTTCTATAACCTTTTTCTTTATAAACTATTTTACTTTTTTGTATTTCTGATTTTTTTGTACAGGTGTAAGGTTCTCTGGAACAGATCACTCATTCGCGATAAGTCCGCCTATTATTTACCATTACCATTATATAGCTTAAGTTCCTTTAAGTTGTCTTTATTTCTTTTGGTGAACAATAAATAATATTTGAATTGTATTGTACCGTAAGAAAGTTAAGAGTTTACACACAAACAGACATTACATAAATTTCTGTCATGTCTGTTTGTGTGTAAACTCTTAACTATCGAAAAGAAGTTAAGCCATTAATGGCTTTAGCAAGTAATACCATGAAACTCTGCGAAATAGAATAATTTGGAACTTTAAATAAAAATAAAAATAAAGTACGTTTAGAAAATACAATGTAAGACTCAAGAATAAAAAACCAAAGCAAAAAACTTAATTGTATCCGTGACACTCCTTTCATCCGTTTTAATTAAATTCGCTGCAAAAGATCTTACATTCGTTCATTCGCCATTCACTCATTAACCAACTTCGTAATTGCTCGCTTCGTAAATTCATTCGTTCTGCCAGTTGCTTCGCTTTGAAAACAGATTCGTGAATGTCAAACAATTGAATAAATAATGGACTGTGTTGGGAATATATTTCAGATGTTTTTGCAAGATTAGGAAAATGATATTTTCGTAGAAAACAGCAATCTTCATATTGAATGTCACTGACCCGATGTTTTTAGAAGAAATTGGCCCATCAAAGTTGAAAATAATTACCCCATTAGACATAAACTTAAAATTCCTCTGATAAATATATTTAATAGTTTATTTATAAAATATAAAACTTTACAGTCATGTCAATCACATACAGTTAGAAATAATTAAAATCAAACAAATTAACAATTAAATACTTATATAACCTAAGCTTAGTCAAAAAGGCCCCCGCGAGTTGCTCCGGGCGCAAAGGTGCCCATCACACTGGCAGCGTTACCACGTTGGATCGCGATGGACAACCTTTGCGCCAGGAAGCAAGCCGCGCGAGCCTCGGACCCCCTTTCCCTTATTCTTCTCCCCACTTCTCTGATGAAGGACATCGCCTCCGACCCCCCCCCCCCCCCCCCCCCGTCGTCTCAAAGGCTCGAGGAACAGAATAATAATTACCCTCTGCTCGCTCTTTCGGAGGCGGAGCCTTAGAGCTAGGGTTACAGCCATCGCGCCAGCTCGAAATATTAAATTATAGGTACGAAAGTATAAAAAAAAAAAATTGCGGACAATCTTACACAAATCGACCTAGTCCCAAACCAAGCAAAGCTTGTATTATGGGTAATAATAGTGTATTTAACTAACGATATTAGGATTCTTCTTTATTTACTTACGATCAACCAACTGCACAAAAGCTGTGTAATTTGCCTTTAGGTTATGACATCAATAATGCCTGTTTCTGCAAAATGAAAGACGAAGACACACAACTATGGGTTACCTACATACATAAACATAATGTAAAGAAAAATCTTTTTAACCAATAGACGACGCAGCATATTTATTTTAAGTGGCAAATGACGATGCAATGCAAAGCGCGAACGCGTGCGTCCTTTAACAGCGCGCGGCAACCACTGATAGACCGCCTAAAGGCGGCCGGCCGGCATGTTTTTGTGCGGCGCGACGAATTCAAAGAGTGAACCGGCCCTGGTTCCGTGAATAATGTCCCATCAAGTGTAATTTGTAACTAGTTGTACTGCAAACTATAAAAATGTGTACACTTTGAGCATAACCCCACAAAGTTGAGTTACGAAACGTATACATATTAATATAAGTCTACACAGCTTGCATCGCGTACAGCGCGGCCACGCACGTTGTATCAGGGGTGCCGCAAATATTCCCATCCGCATCTGCTGTGAACAATGCTTTGCGGATGCAGATTTAGTGCCAGCGAGAGCATGAATCTGGGAACTCCTGTCTACTCCCAAGGTATTATTTATTATTTCTAAAAATCGAACATTCACTCAAACGGGTTTTGACGGTTACAAAGAGTGTAGTTTAAAATGCATTCGTATGTTTAATTATATTTTAGATAACACAATTACATACGAATCTTTTTTGAAGGAATCGCGTAAATACCACCTGTTTTCCTTTGTTTTTAACCCCCGACTCAAAAATAGGGGCGTTATAAGTTGACGTGTCTGTGTGTCTGTATGTGTCTGTCTGTGACATCGTAGCTCCGAAACTAATGGACCGATTTTAATGCGGTCGTTTTTGTCCGAAAGCTGACCTGATTAAGATGGTTCTTGGATACATTTCAACAAATTATTCAGCCGTTTTTGAAATACTGAACTTTGAAATGAAAATGTCGGGGGTTTTTAACTTTCCTAAGTTGTTCCAGATATCCCATGGCGCTCCCATTAACGGCAGAGACGGAAACGCCGGAGTGGTTTTAGTGGGTAGACTCCCTCCCCCTTCTCTTTAAATAGAGTTGGCCGGAGGGTGAGAGTCCCACATACCCCCCTATATAGCTTCCCCAGGCTGGGGGGGGCGTAAGTGCATTTCCACTCCGTCAAAAAAAAAAAGTTGTTCCGGATATATTCACCAGCTCGTTTAAGAGCTTTAACGTTTCAAAAACGATTAGCTGGCGTAGCTCTAGTCGTAGCATGAATATTGTTTCCGAGTCTTGTATGTTTTCTATGTATTTAAGTATTTATATATATTATATATATCGTCGTCTAGTACTTCTAACACAAGCATGATAAACCGTCACGCCTCTCAAAGAGAATAAGACATGTAGCCGCACATAAATACATCACATCATAAACAGTCATCGTCCGATCTGTGTAAATGATACCAAATCGTAACAATATCATAGGATGCATCGAAAGTAATTATGGAAAGAGCTTATTAATGTAGGAACCTCCTTCGAGGAAGTTCATGTGGTTCCTTAGCAACCAATGTTTTTACATGACTTTGTCACTCGCTCGAAAATTTACCTTGTACATTGAAAGTCGTAATATATTTTAGAAATCTCGTTATTATTTATACAATACTTCAGTATCCTGAAAGCTTCCTAACCACGCTCTGCTACCATATTAGGTTATGTGCTACGCCGAAAATGGATAATTTAACGACGAAACTGCTCATCGGTAATCTCGACGGAAAAAGCAATTGGTCTACGTGGAAGTATAAGATATGTATAGCCCTGAGAAGCATTCCACATGCTTTAGATATAGTAGAGGGTACAATGACGAGACCGGTCAATGGAGGAGCAGCAGGAGCGACAGGAGCAGGAGCCCAGCTTGCATCCTACACAAAGGCAGACTGCAGTGCATTACTCCTATTGACAAGTAATATGACTGATGATACGTTACAAAAGGTGATGCGGTACAACACTGCTCGAGAAGTCTGGTTGGAACTCCACAGATTGTTTGACGGAACCAGTGAAGACAGAAGCTACAACTTATGCATGAGCTTCTTCGGATTCAAACGAAACCCTGAAGATGACATCGCGACGCATATGTGTAAACTCAAGAATATATGGACTGATCTTAATCTAGATTTGCAAAAAGAAAATAAAGAGTTACCAGAACTCCTATTGATTTGCAAGATACTAGACACCTTAGGTGAAGAATATATATCCTTTAAGAGTAGCTGGCTCTTGGTACCCAAAACAGACCGAACAATAGAGAGTTTGACCAACCACTTGTGTGCATATGAGAGATCAATAAAAGGTAACTCAGTACCTAATGAAGAAGCACTTATCACAAGTTCAAATGCTCTGAAAGAGAAGAAGAACAAGGATAAGAAGATAAGATGCAATTACTGTTCAAGGATTGGTCATCGTGTTAGGAATTGTCAAAAATGGATTCAAGATGGCAAACCGCCTAAGAACAGCAGTGCATTGAAAGGCGATAGTACGCCCTCGACCTCTCATGCAGTAAATATGACAGTAATGTTTGTACAGAATGAAGTCTTGACTGTTGAGCACGACAAGGACAACTGGTACGTAGATAATGGTGCCACAAGTCACATCACTAACAGGGGTGACTTATTCACGACCTTCCAACAATTTCATGACTCACATACGGTCACAACGGCCAATGGCAACATTTTGCAAGCCAAAGGAAAAGGATCGATTGTCTTGGAAGCTAAGATCAAAGGAAAAGTCTCTCAAGTTACTTTAGAAGATGTTTGGTATGTTCCAGGTATACAGAAAAACCTGTTCTCGGTCCTAGCGGCTCACGACAAGAACTCGGACAGTAAGTTCGAATCAACAACTGAAAATTGCAGCGTATTGATTAACGGAACTGTCAAGGTCGTTGGCAAGCGACAAAAATTCGGCGGTCTCTATAAATTAGAAGTGAAAAATGTTATACCAAAGAAGATGGTCACTTACCTAACAACAGAGACACAGCTCTATCATGAGAGATTTGCCCACCAGAATAAGCGGCATATAAGAGCATTTGTGAAGAGAGAGCTGGGCATAGAGCTTCCCATAGATGAGTCTGTGTGTGAAAGCTGCCTATTCGGAAAATCGCACCGACATAAATTCAGCACCAGAATTAGAGCGTCACAACCCGGTGAGCTCATTCATAGCGATGTCTGCGGACCGTTTCCGAATTCCATCACGAATCTACGGTACTTCGTTTTGTTTCGAGATGATTACTCAGGCTATCGTCTCATATACTTCATGAAAGCCAAGTCAGAAGTAAAAGAGAAGCTGGAAGACATGATTTCAGAAGTACGAACTACAGGTCATACAATTAAAACTCTCCTGAGCGACAATGGAGGCGAATATGACAATAAGGACGTCAGAGACATCCTTGCTAAGAATGGCATCAGGCAGAGACTAACAATGCCATACACACCAGAGCAGAATGGTTGCTGTGAAAGAGATAATCGCACGTTAGTCGAAGCAGCAAGGACCATCATGTACAGCGGAGACGGTTTCCCTCAAGCGCTTTGGGCAGAAATAATAAACACGGTGGCATACATTATCAATAGAACGGGGCCATCTAGAGTAGATAGTAAGTCGCCGTACGAGTTATGGAATGGGAAGAAGCCAAAAATAACTCATTTGAAGATAATTGGAAGCACGTGCTATGCCCACATTCCCAAGCAAAAGAGACAGAAACTCTCCAAGAAAGCTTACAAAGGAAGACTCGTTGGTTATGATAATGATGACGGTTATCGCATATGGGCAGCAGTAGAGAACAACAAACATAGACTTGTAAGATCTCGTGATGTCATATTTGATGAAAAACCACTCTACAGAGCAAATGCTGAGATACAAGTACCACAAATATCTCGGAATACAGACCCAAATGCACTGGAGATAAGATTAGTACCACCGATTAGTAGCCGTCCAACATTAATTTATGGTGAACCGATACGCGAAAACGAGTATTCAACTCTCCAAGAAGACAACACCGTACCGTTCGAATTTGGGGGAGAAAGTATAGTCGAAGATTCGATCAACTCGGCACACGAGCCGTTTCTTAGTAACGAGAGGTCAGAGCAATTGGTGATAGCTGACGAAGCAGCGCAAGTCGAAGATTCGATCAACTCGGCACAAGAGCCGTATCCTAGTAACGAGAGATCAGAGCAATTGGTGATAGCTGACGAAGAAGCGCCAGCTGAACCTGAAGAATTCTTTGACATCGCGCCACACAATTACAACTTAAGGCAAAGATCGACATCTCGAGCACCGGCTAAATTCGACGACTATGTGTGCAATATTAACAGCTCCGCAGTTCCCCAGACTTACAGAGAAGCAATTGAGAGTCCACAGAATGAAAAGTGGAAGGAAGCGATGGAAAAAGAGCTGGCATCACTCAAGGAGAATGATGTGTGGATGCTGAGTGCACTACCACCTAACAGAAAGGCGCTCTCCTCAAAGTGGGTTTTCCGGATTAAAAGAAATCCCGACGGCTCTATAGATAAATACAAAGCCCGCCTAGTGGTAAAAGGGTTCAAGCAAAGAAAAGGTGTTGACTATGACCAAACGTTCAGTCCGGTTGCCAGAATGGGCACAATAAGAGCGCTTATTAGTGTCGCAGCTAAAGAAAGATTGGTCTTAACACAGTTTGACGTATCAACGGCATTCTTGTACGGAAAACTAAAAGAAGAGATCTACATGCAACAACCAGAGGGTCTCAATGACGGTTCAAAGAGAGTTTGGAAACTGAAACGAAGTTTATACGGACTTAAACAAGCCCCACGTTGCTGGAACTCTTGTTTCGCCGAGATACTTTTGGATCTAGACTTCAAACAATCTGACGCAGACAGTTGTTTGTTTGTCAAAAACGTTAATGGAAAGAAATTGCTCATAACGTTGTACGTGGATGATGGGCTGGTAGCTGCTACGGATGCAGAAGTAACAGACGCATTTCTGGCAGACTTGAGGAAAAAGCTGAAAATAACTGCTAAGCCTGCATCCTTTTACCTAGGTTTAGAAATTGAGCAAGATAGAGATGGATCTATAACTATTAAGCAGGAAAGTTATACAAAGAAAATTCTGGAGCGATTCCATATGGCAGACTGCAATCCACTTTTAACTCCTATTCAGAAGGAATCAGTAACATCGAACACTGAATCAGGGAAAGTGGTAGAACAAAGGAAAGATTTTCCATATCGTGAAGCAGTTGGTGCTTTGTCATACCTTATGGTCGGAACTCGTCCGGACATAGCATATGCAGTTGGCGTGGCTTCCAGAAAACTTGAGAATCCTGATGAATCTGATTGGTCAATGGTTAAGAAGATTTTAAGATACTTGAAAGGCACAAGTAACCTTGGTATCAAGTATCATGGGACAGACTACTCGACCAAAGACTTCATTGTTGGTTACAGTGACGCTGACCACGGAGGAGATCAGCAAACCGGGCGGTCAACCACAGGTGTGATATGCTTGTATGCTGGAGGAGCAGTGTCATGGCTGAGCCAAAGACAAGCATCTGTGGCAATTTCAACAACAGAGGCTGAGATAGTTGCAGCCAGCGAAGCAACGAAAGAACTTGTTTGGCTACAACGGATATTCACCGATCTCACAAAGCTAAAAGAAGTTCCAATACTTCTAGTTGACAATGAAGCAGCAATTCGTCTGGCACACAATCCCGAATTCCACAAGAGAACTAAACATATAAGAATCAGACATTTCTTCGTAAGAGAAAACGTTCTTGAAGGAAATATAATTGTGGAGCGTACTAGCACAACAAGCCAGTTGGCAGATATGCTAACAAAAGCTATGCCAAGACCAAGGCTGATTCAGTTAAGGAGTCTTATCGGGCTAACTGAAACCTTCTTATCTAGTCAATGAAGATGACAATGAAAACCTTGGTTGAGGGAAAGTATTAATGTAGGAACCTCCTTCGAGGAAGTTCATGTGGTTCCTTAGCAACCAATGTTTTTACATGACTTTGTCACTCGCTCGAAAATTTACCTTGTACATTGAAAGTCGTAATATATTTTAGAAATCTCGTTATTATTTATACAATACTTCAGTATCCTGAAAGCTTCCTAACCACGCTCTGCTACCATATTAGAGCTCACCCTGGTTTTCCTCCAAATTTAACACTACAAATCTGCACGTAACTGTTCGTTCACAATCTAGCTGTCAGGAACTCAGACTCCTCGCCTACCCGTCCACATTATAAACATGATTTCTTGTAGGTGTTGCTACATGAAATAACGGCTGTTTGATACATCATTATTAACATCGTCATAAATGTAAGTATACTATCGTGAATCATGACTATTCACGACATATGTGTCGTCACGGGCCTGGAGTTAATGAACTCCTCTGCCTCTGACGAATTAAAATCCTGCATCCGCATCCGCAGCACGCAGAGCACTCGCGCAGTGCCCTGCGAATGTTGTCGCGAAGCCACTTCTGATCACTCTCGTGGCCGCGAATGAGTACCTATAGCACTCTAGCTTAGGTGAATGTATTAGCACATATGCATCTATAAACATACTCTAACAACTTGCGGAATCCTTTATATATCTGACATATGGGCTGCCGCCTCGTGCGTACCAGCTCCATATGAGGTGTGGGGACCTTTGTCCCCGAGAATGTCCTCCAACCTCCCCTTATAGACATCCCTAACCACACAACTGATACTGTTCCAATCCACACGCTACTGATCCAGTTATAATCACCCGGGTGCACCCCTGATTGATACTGATATGGACTGAGGCTGAGACTACCGAACCTGAGACGCTGTTGTTACACTTGTTACTAATCCTCTAACACTAAAGAACTCCACACTAAGAACCGTGTTATCGCATGTCCGTGATCTGTAGGAAAACCTTATTCATATACATGATAAACCGTCACGCTTCTCAAAGAGAATAAGACATGTAGCCGCACATAAATACATCACATCATAAACAGTCATCGTCCGACCTGTGTAAATGATACCAAATCGTAACAATATCATAGGATGCATCGAAAGTGATTATGGAAAGAGCTCACCCAGGTTTTCCTCCAAATTTAACACTACAAATCTGCACGTAACTGTTCGTTCACAATCTAGCTGTCAGGAACTCAAACTCCTCGCCTACCCGTCCATTATAAACATGATTTCTTGTAGGTGTTGCTACATGAAATAAATCGGCTGTTTGAGACATCATTATTAACATCGTCATAAATGTAAGTATACTATCGTGAATCATGACTATTCACGACACTCCCGGCCCCCGGAAAACTGGCGATCGTATCTCCAGTAGAGTAATATAATAATATTTCACAGCTCTATTTAACTCTGCCTCAGATCTTTGATATGACCGTTCTTTTCCCATTGCGTACTTTCCTAAATCCGTTCCAAACGTTTCGTGAGACCTAAGGTATACTAGCTAACTGCTAGGTCCTTTATTCTTGAGACTTTGACCAACGAAGCTTCATGTCGTAATACGTTATCAGTCATATCCTATATATACCGTAAAAACATATGTTGGATTTGCTAGTGTTATGATGTTAACGTGATTTGTTTTATGGCAAAAACGTCCCGAAAATTTATGACGTCTGCAAAATATATCTTACACTATACCTATAATCTATATCATGATATGTAGCAGTGTTGAACAGTCCAATTGGACCACGTCTGGTAGGTAGTTAGTAGAATGGTGGCCAAACTGTTTGTTATCCCTACGACACTGGTATTATAAAAAACTATTTGCATACTGAATATCAGCATCAGCGTCTTTCACTCCCACGACACTGAGAGTTACGGAACGACAAAGAACTGAAAAAATACTTCTGTACATTGTGCATTGCTGGTTCATGTACATACTTTAGGCTGCCGCGAGTTAATACCTTGCTAGATTGAAACAAATGTCTTGCCAGATTTTATTATCATCTTTATATTTGTTTGCTTTTTCCATGGAATGGAATCCTCCCCCGCGGGCAAATTCCTTACTTATTATTAAAAGGTCGTCCATTACCACGACTTATCTCAATTTAGCTGCGTATTAATTTTATAAATTTCCTGATTTCTCCTCGAATTAATGTAAAAACTTTAAAATTATCTGCGCATTTTTTTAAAGCTTTTTCTTACACTTCATTGTACACCTCAAAAAATAACATAAGATAGAACATGAATCTTTAGTTGGGCATCGGGCTGTCTTATCTTCTTCTTTTGTGTTTTGTCTTTTCTTAAGATCTTGCTATCATTATTTATTTTAAAATACCAAGAGTAAAATTAATTAATTACAATACGTACTACCACAAACTAAGTTTGACCGTGGAGTGAGCTCTCAGTCTCAATATATGAAATGAGCAATGTTTCATACTTTATGTAAAACCTCTTTATATACTTAGGCTATTTTTAACTTAGTTTTAATTTAATTTGAAATCTAGTTTTACTTATATATACAATGTATTTTGTATATTTTTATGTGTTTTACCATTAAATTAAATAATTTGTATTCCTAACATACAGTAAAACGTGCTTTAGTGGGACCTGAATAAGTGACAAACCTCCATAGCTGGTACTCCTGCTGAGGTCCCAACAGTTTAGTACTGAATTACCTCTGTTAGTGGCATAAAAACCAAACCTGTATATCTGTGATTAATGACTTCGATTTTATCGTCATAATTACCTCTATATTTGAGACAGCGAGTATATTTTACCTCATTTGTTGAGACTATATTTTTAAGAATACTTTTGCTAAATTGTTTTCTTTTATTTCATAAGTATACCTCTATAACTGAGATAACGTCAATTTTTCACTCAGATCTCTAATCTCTAACTCAGACTTTATTGCTGCTATATTTTTGTCTTGTTTACTAATTCTTTGTCTTCCCGCAAATTCCGCACTTGACTATTCGTGCCTAAATGACCTCAAGTTACTTCCAAAAATCAAACGAAAATTACACTTTTTTTTATTATTATTTATTCTGTATACATCTTTGTACTGTTAATAAAAACGTTCTTGGTATTATGTGTTTATAAACCTTTTTGTTATATCTTTAAAAATCGCACCTCTTTTACGAAAATAATCTATTATCTCACTTCTATCAACGGAACCGTCTGTAAATGAGACAGATATTAATTACACTTGAATATCTGAGGCACTAGTAAAATGGAATACCTCTTTAAGTGAGACACATTTGCCGGTCCCTTGAAGTTCCAGTTATTTCAAGGTTTCAAAAACAAAGACAAAATATTTATTTATAAACATAGGTTCATAGGTCTTACAATCATTTATATTAGTGTATCTCTATGTTTTGCCATCAGGTATACAAATATTTTAAGTCAAGATGGAGCATGCCTAAACAGTTATAATTCTTCATCTGTCATGGATTCCCTTAGTGAATACCAGGCTTTTTTTTTTAAACTAGGAATTCGAACAAGCTTTTTTGTTTTTGTTTTGAACTCTACCAATCCTTCTAACTGTCGGTTGTATATTTTAGGTGTTATCCCGAAAATACTTTTAGCAAGAAAAGCTGTATTTACCGATTTCACATACATTTTGTTACAGCGGCGAGCACTTTTAACAACAGAAAATTGGCCCATACTAGCTTTGACGTATACTGCTGTTTCATAAATATATAGGCATGGTAATGTCAGTATGTTGTGCCTAACAAAATGTGTTTTACACGATTCTGTGCTTGGTAACCTGCATACTGATCATAAACATTTTTTTTTTTTTTGTGCCTTGAAGGCGATCTTTCGGTCTGTGGAATTGGAATTGCCCCAAAATATGACGCCGTATCTCAGAGTTGAGGTAACATACCCGTGGTAGGCGGTTAATACAGTTGGCCAGCTTACTATTTTACTAAGGTTATATAAAGCATACGAAAATTTATTAAGCTTCTTACAGTTCTTACATACAATGTCAATCTGATCCTTCCAACTCAACCTATTGTCTAAACTTAATCCTAAAAATTTGTAATGTCCGTTTCATCAATTTGGTGTTCTTTGTATGTCACAGTAAGATTAGGTAATCTTTCAACTCTTCGCTTGAAACTCATAATTTTTGTTTTATTCAAGTTGATACCTAAATTATAATTTTTCAGCCATTCTATTACTGTCTCTAATGCGTTATTTATTTTGATCTGCAATGTGTGCGGGTCGTTTCCAGTAAATACAATCGTACTATCATCGGCGAAAAGAATCATGGGATGATCTATAGCTAGTGAAAAATAACGGGCCCAAGACACTGCCTTGAGGCACCCCGTATTTTATTTCTTTAAAATCTGATGATACACACATTTCTGTTTTTGTTTTAGTACAAAGGTTATTAATTTTAACCACTTGTTTTCGTCCAGTTAAGTATGACTTAAGTAGATCGTGGACGTTACCGCGTATGCTATAATAATATAATTTGTCTAACAGTATGGTATGGTCGCCAAAATCAAACGCCTTGACATGTCCATGTATAATGCACAGACTGGTCTCTTTTTATCGACTTCTTTCATAATTATTTGTAAAAGATCGAAAATTGCCATATTGATACTTATTTTTTTCTTTTCTGAAGCCTTTTTGTTCTGCCGCAAATAGGTTGTCAGTTTCAAAGTATTGGTACAAACCGTTGTAAATGACTTTTTCTATTATCTTTGGAAAAAAAAAATGATTGATGATTTCACTGTATCTTTCTTTCTTTCTTTCTATCTTTCTTTCACTGTATATGTGTATATATCTTTATCGAATCTTGCTTATTTTTACGCGCAGTTGTATACGTTTTAAATTAACAATGAAAGTAGTATCTACTAACTTTAACTCTGTCAGTGGTCGAGTCATGCATTTAACGACTGTTAGAAATATGATTGATCTGACCAGTGGTATTAACAGCCCATTTTTTTTTTTTTTTTTTTTTTTACTTTGCGTCTAATCATAGCTAAAATAGAACTTAAGCTCTGTTGTGTTGACCCACTATTCATAAGGTTTAACTAGACGTTGCCTGAGCATTTTGAGCTACCCCAAACCAGCAGCGATAAGTGAGTATTTCCAAAGAACTGGTGTTCTTCACAGTTGCAAAGCATTCGTGTATTGAAATGTTAAAGCACTATAGAACACGCTTAATTGTGCTCGAGCCTGAGGTATGCCAAAACGAGGATTCTCAACACCATGAAAACTGTTCTGAGGACCGCACTGTATTTTGACTGTAATTTTGTCACGAATAAAGATTTTTTTTTTTTCTTTCTTATTTTCTTTCTTCCTTTCTAAACCTAAGCCTCTGAGCCCTACGAAAACTGTTCTGAGGATCGCTAAATCTAGGCCTCTGAGTCCTACGAAAACTGTTCTGAGGACCACTAAACCTAGGCCTCTGAGCCCTATGAAAACTATTTTTATATTCTTCACCTCTGCCAAGAGCCACCGAGAGCGCTATATACATATTAAGGCAGGTGTTTTTCACTATGTGATTTTTCAATAAGATGTCCGGCGATGTGCATGTTTCAGAGACCGAATATTGCGTTTCTTCAACCATCGCATATCGTCAATAGGCGCCATTACATTATTTGTTATGACCGTGCAACGTCACATGACGTCCCATCCCATAGTGTATCTTTTATGAATGATGTTAAACTAGTTCAAACATTCGCTATTCAACTCAACCTCTTTTGTTTATAATCATGCACTGTATCTTTCACAGCCTTGACAAAATTATAAAATGACATCAGTGAATAAATTAAATTATTTTGTAAATCATTTCTCGGATTACACTTACACTTCTATGCTATAAAATTTACGTCTGCTATTGACTTAAGTGTCACTTGCAACGGTTCGTATTTCATTATTTTCATTAGTTATCGATGGATAGTTTCCGTATGAATCTCAGTTTATATACATTGGTGTGGACGTGCAGTCCAAAGTGTTTGCGACATCTAGCGCAACGTTCAGGTCTTTGTAGGTATAAGGAAATACTTAATTGTGAGCTTTGGATCAGTTTGGTCCTTATATTGGTTTTCCGAATCTTTCAGACCTTGGTTATCAATGTTTGTAGAGATTTTTCTCTCTTCTCCTTATAAGTACTGTATTCATTACGGATTTGGTCAAATAGTTATATAACGCCCGCTCGCTAAAAAGTAGTTTATTTTTGGTCGGTCACCATCAGTGTGTACTTCTATTGTCACTTTAATACTAATGGTATTTAGTCTCACTTTCTATTCCTTCTCTTTTACCACCTATGTAAGGTCGGGTCTCCTTGTCAGTTTGCACCAGACCGATTAATTTCTGGGTTGTCTGTTCAACTACGATCAGGTTCTTTTTTTTCTTTTTTTTTTTTTTTTTTTTTAATTCAAATATTTTATTTGTGAAACAGGTATACAAACGTAGATATGGTAGGGTATCAAAAAACACGTGTCTCTGTGTTTTGCCACAAGGCGTATAAAATTCAACCGAATTAAAATTACGACTTCATTACGATCACAATAATACATACATTAAAACAAAAATGCAATGTCAAATACTTAAAAAATAAATAATATTAATTGTAATAACTCATAATTTTCAATTGTATATTGAAAACTAAAAAAAAATAACGCAATTAATTGGTAAATAAGTATAAGGCATTCCTATGTCTAAGTTATGCATGTCAACTAAATACTCTTTTACCGAATTGTATGCTTTTTTTTTTCTTTTTTGTCAAATAACTGTGTATTCACATTACATCTTCTCTAATATTGGACTATCACGTGGATTTTGGTCTACCTCTTCCTCTCGTATGTTTGGGAAGGCTAAGTGCAATGTTAACTATATTATGGTCTTTTCCTCCTTCTTGAGTGTGTCCGAACCATCTCAGACGGGTTTCGAGAAGCTTGTCTTCGATTGGAGCTACGTTAAAATTTTCGTGGACGTTACGTTTTGTTATTAGTGTCATTATCATTGCCATGCACGCATGATATCTGTTCTGAGAGTTTTCTTCTAGGAGGCAAAGATTTTCGCCAGTTTTTCTGCGGTTCCCAAGATTGGAACAATATACGTTGCTACGTAGGACATCAAAGTTATTTAGTAATAATCGTCTCTTTTGTTGTGTCCTAAATGTGTCTCATCATCTTAAGATTATATAAACGTGGCATTAAATAATATTCTCCGTAATTCATATTTATTACCTGTCGGAGCAGCAACCACCAGGCGTTCTTATGTGCCCAAGTGATGTATCTTCTAAGTGTATATATTATTTGATATTATCAAGTATTTCTAATTATTAAGTGCCCGACTAGCCTTATTCCTAGAGATACAAATTGCTTTGAAATCATTTGTGAGCTGTAAAAACCAAGTGCCAGATGCAGCCTTTATAATTATACTTGGGCCCAGATTTGCCTCCCAGAGAGGCGTTAGACTCATCGGCCTCCACATCGTGTATGTGTCTGATAAACCTGATTGCTAATAAACATTACACTAACTAATGCAGTTTAAAAATAAAACATAGCTCACTAAACATAACCACCCACAACACCATTGTACCTCAGGTAGACGCAACCCGGTACCTCGGCTTCGTGCTCGGTTCAGGGTTGACATGAACATCAGGTCATAACAAAATGACTATGGTATGTGACAAGCTGTCCGCAGCATGCTTACGCACTATCTAGACCTATAATATTGTTTCCCAGTAACTTGAGGAAAGCTTAATTCAGTCGTTTCCACTTGATTCTAATTCATCATCAGATCTGTGGGCAATATCTGCCAATCGTGACAGTGTTCAAATTCTAAAGCGAACCTTGCGCATCATCGACCGAAAACCGGGTACACCATCTCGTGACAGTCATACTTAGACAAAATAACATCATTATAGCCAGACTAGGTGCTATTTGACCCTGAGGCAATGTCGCTGTAAACCGCATAATATATGGCAATAATGTACATACGTCATGTATAGTCGGGGCAGTGAGTATTGGCTTTGAGTTCTTTGTTGAATGTAAAAATTCTATGGTTAAAAATAAATACCTATTCATCCATATCTGATTCCAAGTACGAATTCGATATGTGACTCCGAAGATTCTAACCTTAAGTTTCGCTTTCAAGACCGCCAACCTCAATTATAAAACGTTCTGTCTAGGATTCGACTAAAGGACCCTTTTTCTTTATGCGTCTTCAATTTATATTACAATATTTTAATATGAACGGAATGACTAGTTCCATCCATCCAACCAAACTAACCAGTTCAAGCAATACCTACAACCGCACTATAACATGTCAGTACTAATAATGTCAACAACCAATTTCAAGACATTGTTTATAGAAATATTAGACAACCCGGCATCCTTTTTATGCTGTAAATTATTTAAATTTATTAAAAAGAGGCTTTCTGACATCGCTATAGATTGCATTCAGCATATTTTTTGTAATTTATTTTTCAATTGAGAAGTATTTCGTCTTCCTTGCTGTTTGTTTACATCGTTGACATTCGATGATTTTTAACGTCTGTTTTCAAAGACTATCCTTGCCAGTAAAATAAATTAGTTCCATTAAAAAATTCGCAACTTGGCTAGGGTCAAAAATAAACTTATCGTGCTATAGTATACAAGTGCCAAGTGTATACATATTGACTGCTTGTTCATACATTCGAACAAACCTACATAACTATAAAATCGGCGGCACCTGTTAAAGCCCTCGTGCCGGTGCCTGGCTGAAGCTCGCGCGGTACTCACATATATATAATTATATATCTTTTCCCGAACACATTAAAACAGCTGAGAGTGATGCTTGTAAATGAGTTTCTTCAGAATGATCATTGACCCTAACACAGTCCAAAAACGGTACATTCTATGTATTTAGACTTAAACTATTTTGAAATAAAATATTTGGAATATTGGTCTTTAGACTTGTAATTGTACATTTATCGTCGTCTAGTACCCATAACACAAGCCTTATTGAGCTTACTATAGGGCTAGTTTGATTTGTGTAAGAATGCCCCCAAATATTTATTTATTTATGAATAAATAATCTGAAATCTAATATTAATTTGCCTCTGCATGAGAGTCCAATTACGTAATATTATAACAGTCCGAATTACATATCTTTGCTTAAGATTACTGAAACAATAACATTTGATGATAATCGAGTTGGTAGACGTATTCTACCCATGAGTCGAACTTTTCAGTTGCACCTACAAAACGTATTTGTGAATGTAAGTGATAACTTAACATAGTCACGTGAGTGATCTGAGTATTTACTTCCTAGTCACAAATGACTTATATTTATACAATAACTCTGGGCACTACTATGTAAGTAATGGTTTACTCGTACAGCTAACGGATTAAAATAAACTACAATAAAGCTTTCATAACCATTTTAGATCCTAATTCAGAGTATAGTATCGGAGTCGACCAAACTAAGTGTTTACAATTTTGTGGTGTAGACTTGTTGTATATACCAAATTGCTGTGACTGTGGTTACGCGTGTAGGATATATTCATGATTAAAATGTAAGTAATTTTACTATTACATTTTGCTTTCTGTTATGATGGGAATCTTTGAACGATTAATATCAATATACATATTTATATATATTATATTGATTATGGTCAATAGTGCAATTGACAGCATTGTCAACGTATCCAATGAATCTTCATTGATTTATATTTCAAGGCTCCACCTAATCTATTGTGTAAGAGATACTCTACCACTGAGATACATCTCCTGTTGGATCACAGCTGAGCATCACGCATGACCCAACACAGTACATCACTATGCGATACCTAATATGTTTGGACTCACTTCCTTAACTCTTTAACTCCCACCGTCTTATATTTATTGTTTATGTTTATTCAAATAGGCCTTCAGAGAGCACTTTTGCAATTCAAAACGGATTCAACCTTTATACTTGATTAAGTTACATTTGGTGGTGGTAGTCATACTGAAGCTTCCAGGCATCTTTGTCTTCTATGTATTGGCTAATTGTGTAAAAAGCTTTCTTTAATAAAGAAGATTTTACATGACTCTTGAATTTACGTTCTGTGAGCCTAGTGATTTCATTAGGGTTTTTATTATAAAACCGTATAGTTTCCTAGAAAGATTTTTATTTTATTTTAGATAGCCCAAACGTAGGTACAGCTATTTTATCTTTATTTCTAGTATTAAAATTATGATTGTCACTATTTAATTTAAATTTATATAAGTTTTTACGCACGTGCATGATGTTTTCATAGATGTACAAGGATGGTAGGGTCGGTATGTTTATCTCTTTGAAGAGTTCTCTTGAGGAGTCGCGAAAACGCATCTCATATATGGCACGAATAGCACGCATGTCCGCAGCCGCACCTCACAACAAGATTCCAGATATTAGACTATGAAAATATGCGAAGTAGACTAATCTCGCTGTAGTTGTCTATTTATAAACCACATAAGCTTCAGAGCTTAGTTTCTCCGTTTTCTGATTCATTACTGACTGAAAGTATCTAATAGAAAAAAAAATATAAACTTCTCCAACTTTTTTTTCTCAATTATGTTCTCATTTTTTTTTTAAAGCCAATTGTAGTCATATACATATAACACGTGTCTTTCGACATTATTTTCACGTAATTTGAATCCATCAGCCGCCCATTATTAATTATTTATGATGTCTAAAAAGTTTTCGTCACACTAAACATTTATCAATTGTATTGTTCTGTTAGATCACCTGGTTTTTATTGAATATATTTAATGTGATATCTGTTCACTTTATCGAAACCTACTTACAGGTAGTGGCTTGCATACTGGCATAGATAGAAGTGTGTCAAATTCGTATTCTAGCTAGTAACCGTTCCATGGTTGATTTGTTTACTTTTTGTATTGTCAGTCGGTCTATAACATCTCATATGTGAGCAGTCTAATAAATTCCTTATACACTTTATCCTGTTTTATCTGCGTTAATCTACTGCTAAATAATATACCCAACAGTTTTAACTGTCAATTTTGTAAATGAAGCACCTACTGGCATAATACAGTGACAGTTTGCTGTATGTATGTTTTCTGTAAAGTCAGAAACGACTAATCTGCTTAAGACTGGCTTACATCCCAGCACCTCCACCATGTCGCGAAGCCACTTCTGATCACTCTCGTGGCCGCGAATGAGTACCTATAGCACTCTAGCTTAGGTGAATGTATTAGCACATATGCATCTATAAACATACTCTAACAACTTGCGGAATCCTTTATATATCTGACATATGGGCTGCCGCCTCATGCGTACCAGCTCCATATGAGGTGTGGGGACCTTTGTCCCCGAGAATGTCCTCCAACCTCCCCTTATAGACATCCCTAACCACACAACTGATACTGTTCCAATCCACACGCTACTGATCCAGTTATAATCACCCGGGTGCACCCCTGATTGATACTGATATGGACTGAGGCTGAGACTACCGAACCTGAGACGCTGTTGTTACACTTGTTACTAATCCTCTAACACTAAAGAACTCCACACTAAGAACCGTGTTATCGCATGTCCGTGATCTGTAGGAAAACCTTATTCATATACATGATAAACCGTCACGCTTCTCAAAGAGAATAAGACATGTAGCCGCACATAAATACATCACATCATAAACAGTCATCGTCCGACCTGTGTAAATGATACCAAATCGTAACAATATCATAGGATGCATCGAAAGTGATTATGGAAAGAGCTCACCCAGGTTTTCCTCCAAATTTAACACTACAAATCTGCACGTAACTGTTCGTTCACAATCTAGCTGTCA
Organism: Epinotia nisella; assembly: GCA_932294315.1. Lineage (NCBI taxonomy): Eukaryota > Metazoa > Arthropoda > Insecta > Lepidoptera > Tortricidae > Epinotia > Epinotia nisella. The sequence goes on from OW028693.1 coordinate 2,758,700, forward strand.
GGAACTCAAACTCCTCGCCTACCCGTCCATTATAAACATGATTTCTTGTAGGTGTTGCTACATGAAATAAATCGGCTGTTTGAGACATCATTATTAACATCGTCATAAATGTAAGTATACTATCGTGAATCATGACTATTCACGACAAATGTGGCGACGCGAGTGTGGTGAAAAATTTGGCCGCGGTAGTGAGCCAAGTGTCTGCAACTCGACATAGACGTAGCAAACATTCATCATCATCATCATCATCATATCAGCCGAAAGACGTCCACTGCTGGACATAGGCCTCCCCCAGAGAGTTCCAAATTGACCGGTCCTGTGCCACCCGCATCCAGCGGACTCCCGCGACCTTTACCAGGTCATCAGTCCACCTTGTGGGGGGCCTACCCACGCCGCGCCTTCCGGTACGTAGTCGCCACTCGAGAACCTTTCCGCCCCAGCGGCCATCGGTTCTACGTGCAATGTGCCCCGCCCACTGCCACTTAAGTTTAGCAATTCGGAGGGCTATATCGGTTACCTTGGTTCTGCTACGGATAGCCTCATTTCTGATGCGATCACGCAGAGAAACTCCTAACATAGCCCTCTCCATTGCCCTTTGGGTGACTTTGAGCCTTCTTATGAGGCCCATAGTAAGCGACCAAGTTTCAGTGCCATGTCATCACTGGCAACACACACTGGTCAAAGACTCTCGTCTTGAGACACTGCGGGATATTGGACGAAAAGATGTGCCGGAGCTTCCCGAACGCTGCCCAGCCGAGTCGGATTCGACGATTGACCTCTTTCTCGAAGTCTCGAAGCAAACATTCATTGGATTTAATTGGGTGCGTGTTTTGTGGCGACTGAATGAGAGAGGGCGTCTGGGTTTGCTCGAATTAAGAGTCCGCAGTAAACTCGGTTCTCTTACAAAACATCACAGAAACATGCTAGAGTACTGTCAAAGGGCCATGGAACGAAGCTTGATAGGTATTAAGAAGCAGGACAGGAAACGAAACACCTTCATAAGAAACAAAACAAAGGTTATGGACATACTTACCAAGAAAGACCAACAAAAGTGGAGATGGACGGGACGCATGCTACGTAGTAACAAAGAAAAATTGAACAAAATAATAACAGTCAGTCTGTTATTATCTTACCCTAGAGATGGAAAAAGAAGTAGAGGAAGACAGAAAAAGAGATGGGAAGATGAGTTAAAACTCACAGCGGGTCCTTACTGGAGAAGAGTTGCTAGTGACAGAACACAGTGGAAGATGTTAGAGGAGACCTATGCCAAGAGGCACACTGAACTCAGAGATATTCTATAAACGCAGCTATCCCAAACTACAAAATAAAGAGTTCAGGTTAAAAGGCTATAATGATAATAATTAATGAACCTCCAGAGAAACAATACAATAACATGTAGGTAGAGGTAGACAACAGGCGGTCTTATCGCTGAAGAGCGATCTCTTCCGATGTTTCACCAATAGCCCAGTCACTAGTCCATCATTTTCACCCAATAACCCGTTTTATTTAGATTCCATCAACCAGTAATAGTCCCTATACACCCCAGCGGGTGCTGTCTCTGTGCGCGTCCCCTGACACGGGCAGGGACAGCATCCGCTCGGTGTACTCCTTGCATTCCATTAAATTGTCAAAAGGGCCTCTACGTGTTGGCTCAGTTGGTACTTTGTAGGTACCTAGCCCCACGCACGCCTCCCAAAGGTCCGGGACATCATGTCCCGTGAGCGGGAAAGACATACTTAATAATAATAAATAATCTATTAAATATATCGTCACCTACCCATAATACACAAACCTTATTGAACTGACTATCGGGTTTAGATCGATTTGTCCCCTAATATTTATACAGGGTGTGGCCCGTAATAGGAGCAATAAATTAAAAGGAGGCTTCCTTACAGCATCTGTAGTAACCCCTTTTGTCCATTTCTTGTAAATTTTTTTAACTCAGAGAAAAATTGATCTAAAGTTATGACCTCCGAGTAATGTATCTTGGCACCACGAGATCATAGCACAGTAGTCAATGCAGATTTTGAGGTAACATCATGTAGTGAGTCATATTAGTTTTTGCATTTTTGTTTTCAAAAGATATTTTTGTGATATTTTCAATTTTTTTTCATTTTTTTTTTGTTTTTAAAATAAAAAGTTACTTATATTACTCCAGAAGAGTAAAAAAGTACACTAAAACTTAAGTTGAAGAAAAAACATACCAAAAAAAAAATTTTTTTCAATTAAAAACACTTAGAAACAATTGCTCACAAGCTTAATAATCTACCGTTTAATTTATTGCTCCTATTACGAGCCACACCCTGTATATTTTATTAATATAACTGCACGTCATTTACGAGTTTACTAAGAATATTAAGTTTGATCGTTTCGATTTTCATATCAGTAGTTTTACCATTAAACTGAAATTAAATACTTAAGTATATTATTTACTAAGGTGAGTACATAATATGTGCAAAATGTTGGTTTTTGTAGCGCTATAAACGGTCTTAAGGCTGACCGACATTTCTTCCAACTGAGTAAAGCCAAATAATTAAGCATGTCCTTTTTGTTATCAATAGTGCTTGGTACGTCTAATATAAATAAATAGACTATATGTAATTCAAATAACTAAATTAACTCATGAATAACATATGCGAACTCTCGGGGCTTCAATTACATTCAGCAGCAAAAAAGCTCTAATAAAACACTAGTAATGTTCCTGAGCTTTCACCTGAAACGGTAACTCGGCATTAAACCCATAAATATGCATGAGTCAGCCACTGAACTTTCTTAATTTCAGTTTCTTTACGAGCTTTATCCAATTGCAAAGGTGAAAGTGAGATATTGTATACGTAGAATAGACTTCACACAAATGAATCAATTTTGAACAAGGTGAAGATTCAAACACGATTATTTGCCGTATTAACGCCGTATTGAAGTTTTCAGACACGTGGCGTGATAACCGTCTTGAAAAACCGGACAAGTGCGAGTTCAACTCGCGTGGTGAGGGTTCCGTAAAATTGCTATGCTCTAAGCATCAGGCGCTCCATACAAAATACACAAAAATATTGAGAATTTCCTCGTGAATTTGAATACTCAAACTTGTTATAGGTAATCTTTAGGCAAGGACCTATTATCCATATTTTTTTCAGAATTTCAAGCCTAGTAGTTTCGGAGATAAGTGAGGGAATGTTCAATTTTCGTATTTTTTCCTAAATTACTTCAAATCTGTTTCTGCTAAAATTATTTGAAGTCGATTACAACTTTGTTTTTAAAGTAAATTATTAATTAATATGTAGAAAGAAGAAAGAAAAGAAGAAGACATTTATTCACTACACAAAAGACACACAGAGATAATGGGAGTAGACATACAATACAATAATATAATCTATTACTTAAATAAATACAAATGTTAGAGATTACTCTGGAGCGATAAGATCACCCATTGTTTATCTCTACATACTGATAAGTTTTTGAAATTTTATTCTATTAAAGTGTTATTAATATTGTATATTCTAAATATAATTAAACACACGAAGTTTTATGTGTTTACGTTAAAGAGGTTTTGAGATATAGAAGGCTCAAAAGTGGCACCAAGTGGTTCGTGTAATATTACACTCGGCGCTGGCTAGCCAGTTCCTTTGCTTGAACTTGGCTTGTCACGCTGCCGCGTGTCTAGATATCTATAAATGAGGCTATCCGCAGCAGAACCAAGGTAACCGATATAGCCCTCCAAATCGCTAAACTTAAGTGGCAGTGGGCGGGGCACATTGCACGTAGAACCGATGGCCATTGGGGCGGAAAGGTTCTCGAGTGGCGACCACGTACCGGAAGGCGCGGCGCGCGTAGGCCCCCCACAAGGTGGACTGATGACCTGGTAAAGGTCGCGGAAGTCCGCTGGATGCGGGTGGCGCAGGACCGGTCACTTTGGCACTCTTTGGGGGAGGCCTATGTCCAGCAGTGGACGTCTTTCGGCTGATATGATGATGATTGTAAATACTGTGTAATTTTAACCAAAGTGGCGAGTCTGTTCTAACCTGTGCCAGGTCAACTATATTTTAATGAATACAAAATAAGGTCGTAAAGACAAAATTAGACGCCACGTGCACATAATAAGCTCGTTTTGAAACCAAATTACGTTGGGTCGGTGCAGCATTTACATACACATTTGTTAGTATTATTATTATTGTTGAAATGAGAAATGGACCGCTAGTTTGTTGTAAAAAATAATTGGATTAAAGTAATCAAAGTCAAAGTCATAGTCAAAGTGATTTATTCTTCAATTTAGGCATATTACATGCACCTATGAATGTCGATAAACTACCACCGGTTCGGAAAGTAAACCTCTGCCTCGAGAAGAACCGGCGTAAAAAACTCGGCGAGGTATCATTTTTTCAAAACAGTATACAATATATCATTTCAGTATCAGAGCATTATAAAATTTTAAAATTACATTGCTACGTAAACCGGGGTTACTTTAGGAAAAAATGAGGCTACTTTGATAATTTTGAATGTAGTATAAAAGCAGACCTATTTGAAATTAAGAAGATTTAATCGAGTATACATCAAGATAGAATACTAAAATATCCACTGCCACAGTTCACTCACAAGTAAAAACAATGATTTCGGAAAAAAACCTATTTGATCAAAGTCACCCCCCGAATCAAAGTAACCCCGGTCCACCGTACAGTAGAAAGCCTATTTATTTTACGACAGATTTCTAGTGCAGGATTTTATCGCTGCCAAATATCCCTATCCATGATGTAGTCGTTTATCTTATAATAACTATGCTTTTGAAATAAGTGTCCGTTTTACGACAGATTTTAATTTAGAGTCAGTAAGTTCGGTAATGTGTTTTGGAATTTTATTGTACAATTTTATACAATTTCCCAAGAACGACTTTTTCGCTTTTACTAGCCTGTAAAAAGTTGTTTTGAGCTTCCCTGCGCTTCTGGTAACCTTGGGCCTATCAGTGTTTGTTGGGTAGTTGTATAAATTCTTCTTTAATTAAAACTATTTACGATTTATTAACTGACCGCGCGGCTCCGCCCGCAAACTTTGAAGAATGCAGACAAACCTGCGGGTAAAAAATTGGCCTAACTAGTGAATTCAATATCCAGGTAAAGGTTTTCTTGTAATGGGATAAATTTCGGATTGCCCCATACATACTATATCAGAAAGCCACAATCACACACACTTGCCCTCTTTATTGAATGAGCGAGCCGATGATGATCACCGATAATGGGTGCTTTTTTATCTAGGGTCAACACTTTGCGTGACATCACCGATGATGGGTGCTCTTTTATATAAGGTTGACACATTAATTAGCGTGACATCACCGATAATGGCTGCTATTTTATCTATGGTCGACACATTTGCGTGACATCACCGATGATGGGGTGCTCTTTTATCTAGGGTTGATACATTTGCGTGACATCACCATGGTGTACAACGTTAGCCGCGGTACGATGAGACGATGATGTTGATGCGATGTTATCACATTCAGGTGGATTGAAATTAGAAGGTGCGCTAGATTCGAGTTTAGCCGCAGTGGCTAGAGGGACAGGTTTGATACATACCACATACGGAATGTTGTCCTCATGTTGGAATGTTAAATTAATACCTGAAACAACAAATACATTATGTAATATGAGCGTTACGAAATAAGTTTGTCAAAAAAGACAATTTATTGGTAACCGCAAGCTTTTATTGCCGGTTGTTACTTTTGGGCAGTCATTCTCTTCTATAAATAACTTAGAAAAAGAAACCAAGGATTTTCCCTCCGAGATGTTTCCTTCTGGAGCCGTAGCATGGTTGGCCTTATCACGCGACAAGTGACAAGATAAGAGCGTCGTCTCGTTCTATCGAACGGTGTCAGCCAGTGACGCATGCTCTATCACCTATCGCGTGACAAAGCCAACCATGCTACGGCTCCTGGCTTCTTCATGATCCATGATGCCACCACTTGTTGTGAGAACAAGGTATCCAAACTGCCGGGATGGCAGCAGGTTAGTCCATCTTTCAATGTCATTGATTGGTACATCGTAGCGGGGTGAAATGACTCCACACTTGTTCAACCTTCCTGTTAGATTCACAACGATTTTTCCGGCTCTATGATCATCGACGATCTCGAACTCGCCAATGTAACCGTGCTTCATCATCACAGTCAAGAACTTGACGATAACTTTGGAGCAAGGCCTGGAGCCGTAGCATGGTTGGCCTTATCACGCGACAAGTGACAAGATAGGAGCGTCGTCTCGTTTTACCGAACGGTGTCAGCCAGTGACGCACGCTCTATCCTATCACCTATCGCGTGACAAGGCCAACCATGCAACGGCTCCTGATGAGCACTTGCCTTTTGCCGCGCTTTTCGGCATTATGAATGGATTTCAGTGCGTCACTCAATACGTTCATACGCACCATGGCTAGGATTAAAACCCACCTCGGCACATCATTTTAGGAGCTAAGTACTGCATTCTTAAGAAGTTATAAATAAATATTTGGGGACATTCTTACACAAATCGAACTGGGCCTATTAAGCTCAATAAGGCTTGTGTTATAGGTACTAGAAATAAGTCTCAAGAAGTTATAACGACTAAAGCTCTAATAGCAGTAAAGCTTCGTTGAACGCAGCGATAAACGTTAAGTCTGCCTCGAGCTTTAATCGCTTTATACTAGTTTGGATTACCTTTTTATTTTATATTAATTTCTTGAAAATTACTGCCGATAAAAGCACCAGCTGCTTTGAATTTAGTTATTATTATATTTTATAGTTTAGGCGAATTGTTATTTCGTGCATATAATTATATTAAGTATATATATTATGTGATATGATCGCCATTCTTAGGGTTTCGTGCTTCAAATGTAAAAAGGAACCTTTATGGGATTGCTTCGTTGTCCATCTGTCTGTCAATACCATTTTTCTCGCGCTGAGAGGTACAGTCGAGTTCTAAAATATATGTAGGTACGTTCTCAAAGGTTCAAAAATATCCGATCAACCTTGTGCCCTTAACAATAAAATCCTTTATCAATTAAATTTACGAACTCATGTCTCAAGTTGAAATTTATATCAAATACTTAGGGTTTTTAGCCATAGAACAGAATATAACAGAATGTAACTATTATAAAGAATTTTGAATACTCAGGTGTACAGTCCATTACAACTGAGAAAAGATCAAACTTCTTATTTAGCGCAATCAAACCCATCCAACAAAGAACAATAGTTACTTTAAAAGTCAATGTTAAAATGTGAAATGTTCTTTAGACTTACCATCTGACGTAATCTACTTTTAAATCTACTAGTAAATAGGTACTTTTACCAGTAGGTAGGCATATGGAACTTCAAAATAGACTTATACGGGGTGTTTCCTGTAACAGGAGCAATAAATTAAACGGTAGATTATTAAGCTTGTGAGCAATTGTTTCTAAGTGGTTTTAATTGAAAAAAAATTTTTTTTTTGGTTTTTTTTCTTCAACTTAAGTTTTGGTGTACTTTTTTACTCTTCTTGAGTGACATAAGTAACTTTTTATTTTAAAAACACAATTTTTTTTTAAATCACAAAAATATCTTTTGAAAACCAAAATGCAAAAACTATTATGACTCACAACATGATGTTACCTCAAAATCCGCATTGACTACTGTGCTATGATCTCGTGGTGCCAAGATACATAGTTTTTTTTTTAAAGAAATGGACAAAAGGGGTTACTACAAATGCAGTTAGGAAGCCTCCGTTTAATTTATTGCTCCTGTTACAGGAAACACCCCGTATATACCTACGTATACATATATATAAGCAATTTTTTATCATTCTGCGTAATATGCGAGCGAAGCCGCGCGGACAGCTAGTATTATATACGGGTCAACAGTAATATACGAAACAGCAAGATCGTGTAAATTGCCGTTTTTTTGGCAATTTGCTGCAGAGCTTTTACGAGCTCTTTTCAGAGCTTTAAAAAGCTACTTTCAACTTTATATACGTCATAAAACTATGTTTTCCGCGCAGTAAAAGCGAAGCAAGTTCACAGGGCATTGCTTTATTTCCTTATTAATATACATGTATAATGCCTTCAGCGGACTCCAGCGACCTTTACCAGGTCATCAGTCCACCTTGTGGGGGCCTACCCACGCCGCGCCTTCCGGTACGTGGTCACATTTCCGCCCCAACGGCCATCGGTTCAAACTCAAACTCAAACTCAAAATGATCTTTATTCAAGTAGGCCTAGTAACAAGCACTTTCAAATCGTCAGTTAATTTTTTTGAGTAATTTTTAAACATAAAGAATAAAATATATATGATAAAAAAATTGTATAAAAAATACTAGTAGAACATTTCTAGAAAAACAATCTAATGTCAAAAAACAAAATATTACGAAAATAATAGATTAAAAATGCAGTCAAAATTAGTTCCATGGAGTTTTATCATTCATGTAGTCTTGTGTGCTATAATAAGCTTTCGAGATAAGTTTACGCTTCACATAGTTCTTGAATTTATTAATAGATAACTCAGTTAAGTTTCCTGGAAGTTTGTTATAAAACCTTACACAATTACCCATGAATGATTTTTTAATTTTTTGGAGCCGAGTGGTGGGCACCGCGAGCTTATGCTTATTTCTAGTATTAATATTATGTATGTCACAGTTTTTCCTAAAATTGGCAATGTTTTTATGTACATACAGAAGGTTTTCATAGATATATTGACAATGTAATGTCATTATATTCACTCCCTCTCAACATCAGACAAGCCCCAAGCAAGTTTGCTTTCAAGCGGATGCTGCGTAAGCATCTGCTTAAACAAGAATTCGACTAAAATCCATCCACATAATGGTAGTATATATTGAATATGTAGTAGTATATCTTTTTGTATGTATCTTATATATTTTTATTTATGTATGTCTATATGTAGTGTATAATACATTTGTATTTTTTTCCTCTCTCCTCAAGTATATTCGTAACAGAAATTATCATACTTTTTTCTTTGCACCTGTTATAAGTCTCTGTTTAGCCCAATGGTTAGCTGGTAGAGAATGCCATCTGGCATTAAGCTCGCCATTTGTACATATATTTTTTTTGTATTTTGTGCAATAAAGTTTAAATAAATAAATAAATAAATATATTAATATTTTTAAACTTATCTCTAAGTGAGTCTCTATGGTTCAATTTATATATCGCCCGAATAGCCCGTTTCTGCAAAACAAAAATCGAATGAATCTCTGAAGCACTGCCCCACAATAAAATACCATATGACATAATGCTATGGAAGTAGCTGAAATATACTAATCGAGCTGTTTTCACGTCTGTTAATTGACGGATCTTGCTCACTGCAAATGCTGCAGAACTCAGTCTATTCGAGAGATTAGCAATATGGGGACCCCATTGGAGCTTAGAATCTAGCGTTAAACCAAGAAAAACTGTACTATCAACTAGTTCCAATTCCTCATCCTTCACAAAGACACTCCCTTGCTCGTGCTTAACGTGATTCGTGACAAATTTAATACATTTAGTCTTTTTCTCATTTAACAATAAATTATTAACATTAAACCAATTTACTACTTTAGAAATAGCATTGTTTACATCATTGCAAGTTTGTTGCTGTCTTATGAGTTTGAAAATAAGTGAGGTGTCATCTGCAAACAATACTATATCATGGTGGGTCTTTACGAGGTATGGCAAGTCATTTATGTAGATAAGGAACAAGAAAGGCCCCAATATTGATCCCTGCGGTACACCCATCGAGACCAATGACCCCGGTGATCGCTGTCCATTAACTTCGACCCTTTGTATTCTACCATGTAAGTAAGACTTAAGTAAATTCAGTGCTGATCCTCTGACTCCATAGTAGTCGAGTTTCCTGATCAATGTTTCATGACAAACGCAGTCGAAAGCCTTGGATAAATCACAGAAGATACCTAAAGCATCTCGTGATTCCTCCCAGGCATCGAAAATGTTTTTAATTAGCTCGACACCAGCGTCGGTTGTCGAGCGACCCCGGGTAAATCCAAATTGCATGTTATGCATCAAATTGTTTATATTAAAATGTTTTATTAATTGCGACAGAACTAATTTTTCAAAAATTTTGCTAAATGTTGGGAGCACAGATATTGGTCTGAAGTTAGTGGGGTCAGTAGTGCTACCTGATTTAAATAACGGAGTGATTTTACTATGTTTCATTAGATCAGGAAACTCACCGCAATCGACACTGTTGTTAAATATAACTGCCAACTCAGGCGCTATGATTTCTATAATGGATTTGATTGTATGAACAGAAACTCCCCAGAGGTCACAAGTTTTTTTGATATTAATTGATTTAAACGCCTTTAATACATCTGAGAAACTAACGTGTTCAAAATTAAGGTTTGTATTACATTCTGGGGCGTTTTCTTTCAACAATGTAACGGCAGAGGAAGGCGATGAATTTAAATACTTAGTTGTGGAAACTGGTATCTCAGTAAAGAAATGTTCAAATTCAGTAGCTACTTCCAAACCAGAATCCACAATTCTGCCATCAATTTTTATTTTAAGATCATTAGTTGTGTGCTTCGATCTACCAGTCTCCATATTAATTACTTTCCAGGTTGTTTTAATAATGTCAGAGCTATTTTTTATTTTCTGAGATAAATAATTACGCTTGGCTACGTGCAACTTAAGTTTAGCGATTCAGAGGGCTATATCAGTTACCTTGGTTCTGCTGCGGATAGCCTCATTTCTGATGCGATCACGCAGAGATACTCCCAGCATAGCCCTCTCCATTGCATTAATGTTTGGATGTTTAGATGTTTGTATGTTTGTTACTCAATCGCGCTTAAACGGCTGAACCGATTTAGATGAAATTTGGCACGAAGATAGTTTATAGCCTGGATTAAAATATAGGATAGTTTTTATCTCGGGTCCACGCAGATGAAGTCGCGGGTGGAAGCTAGTTATGTATATAGTAAAGATAATAGCTGATTATACTTAATATTATAAAGAGGGAATGTTTGTGAGTGGGTACTTTTGCGAGGACGAGCTTTGTGAGTTAGTAGCAGGGGTTAATCTCCGGAACAACTAACCCGATTTCAAATAATCTTGTATTTTGACCAAAAAACTAATTGCACTGTGGACCCAAATGTAAAATAATATAAGTATAGTAACACATGTAGCTGAAAACTCACCTCACAGGAAATTGTTTCACATGAAAACCATCGCATCAGTCGTTGAATATTCCAGTCTCATTTCCTGTTCGTTTTAAATTGGAAACTGAATTTTATAACCGAACGCGGGGTGAAGTGTTTATTCCTGTTGAGCTGGCAACGTTGCATTTTTCTAGATAAATTATGATTACTGTGAATTACTATTGAACTTGAGAGACAAACATATGTGACATGTCAAATCTGGTCCACACACACACGCACGCACACACACACACACACACGCGCGCGCGCGCATACACACACACGCACGCACGCACTCACGCACGCACTCACACCGCGGCTCGTGCACTTTTCGTACTGCATTGCTCATCTACCAAGTCGGTTTCACATATTTGCACTCCAGTACGTCTAGCACAACTTGCTGCTCAGTCGCTTCGCGCGCGACTAAGCGTCCCCTATCTCACTCGCACCGTACAAATTAGAAAAAGGGGGGTAGAGCTTTCTCGACTCGCGTCGCGGTGCTGTGTCAGTTGCGCTAGCCCCGCATGACCCACAAGATACAGGCTCAGCCTAATTTGGGGTCCGGATATCTCTATTTATCATCATCATCATTGGCCTTATACATCTATGAAAAGATGATTTAAACAGCGTCCATATTAGAGATGAGGCACTTACGTACGTGGCTTGTAAGGCCGATACGGGAGCGACAGCCACGATCGCATAATTGGCAAGTAAATGTCCCGCCCGGAGATGAAAGAGGAAGAGCAGCGCGTTGGTGTCTCAATTCACGTCTATAGGATAACAGATCAAACCACGCTTTATCGTGTTCCACCACTACATTACGTAGGGTCTCCTTCCAATGGTCTCGATCTTGGGAATGTTCTTCCCAAGTTGTGGGGTCGATGCTAAAGGACCGGGAAGGAAGTCCCGTTTGGCACTGTCCTTGAAACGCAACATAGGTCGCCCGACCGGTCGTTTTGCGTGCGCTATTTCACTTAGGAGAGTTTTTCCCGGCAAACGAGAAGGCTCCATCATTTGCACGTGCCCTAGCCAACGTAAGCGTCTCTGTTTCAGAACGGCAGCAATGCTAGGTAAGCGCGCGATGCTAAGCACCCTCTCGTTTGTGACTCGATCCTTCCACGAGATGTTTAAAATGCGTCGAAGACAGCGCATATGGAAGTTGTTCAATTTCCGTTCCTGTTTGGCATACGACGTCCAGGTCCAGGTTTCGGCTCCGTACAAGAGTATGGACAAGATGCATGTCTGATACACGATAGTACAGGCAATGAACTGACAACTTGTATGGAAAAAATGACATATTTGGAAATAATTTATAATAGCTAATTTTTTTAATGTAACGGATATATTATCAATTAAATTGTTACCTAGAGGCAAAATCCAACAAAAAATCGGACATCAAAAAAATCAATATTTAATTAGCTCCTAAAAAGTCCCGATGAATATTAATATTTTTTTTATCTTTATGTAGGTTCATTTACATTTGCTTTAAAATATTCAATATAAATAAAATAAAAAAGACAGTGAATGTTTAATTTAAATCTATATAATTACTTCCGGGTGGAAAGTTTGTTGGATTCTAGAATAATGTTTTAGAATGAAACGCTATTATAAATTAATGTTTTACGAAACCGTATTTTGCCTCGGCTACGATGTCTATTTATACTTGCGTGTTAAAGCGAATAAATTATTTTGATTTTTTTAAATTTTGAAATGAAAATGTGTCACCGTCTCTGGTTGTTACTTCTAAATATATTTAAAGCAACTGGCAATTTAAGGGAAACGCAATTCGTCATCGTTCGATGAAACGTCTTAGTTCAAACGGGAGGAAAAAATCCATTAGAAACGCAAATGATTTTCCTCCAACTGGGGACCCCCAGAAAAAACTCTAAAAGGCCATTAAGCAACTCACTTGAATTTACCTTAGAATATATAAAAACCAATCCAAGCCATACAAACAACCCACAATGAATTCAACTTCCCATACAAAAGCTTTTGTTATTTGACACAGTACAAGAGTCATAAGCAGTACATTGATTTGATATGAACGAAAATTTTAATTAAAAAAACCGGCCAAGTGCGTGTCGGACCACGCAAAACGAAGGGTTCCGTGCCTATTAAAAAAGTCGTATCGTCATAGAAATCTTACGGCACTTACGTCCTTTTCTTTGAGGAAGGCAGTTTTTCAGCAATATCTCGGAAACCTTTCATCCGATCTTGTTCAAAACAATTTTCGGTGAATGACTTTAATAAGCGCTTTGTCCATTAATTTTTTCATATTTTTTAAATACACCGTTCAAAAATTAGAGGGGGGGGGGACAGAATTTTAGTGACTTTCGGGGCGATTATGTCTGACTGTATTCACTTAATCAAAAAAATTGCCGAGAAACCTTATATTTATTGCGAAAGGCCTATCGATTTATGTGCCACACGTGGGCTCACGATGAAAAAAAAATCTGACTTTTAGTTTTATGTATGGAGTACACCCCTAAAAAAATTTTTTTTAGTAATTTTAATTACAAAACTTTGTAGCGGATAACAAAATACATACACCTATACTCAAAATTTTATTCAAATAGGTACACCTTATAGTTTTTGAGTAAAATGCCTGTGACATACGGACAGACGGACAGACGGACATGACGAAACTATAAGGGTTCCGTTTTTGCCATTTTGACTAAAAAACCCGACTGTAAAGAAAAAATGCACTAAAAAGCAAAACATAATTGGATAATTTTGTTTCTGCAAATTACAATCAACATATTTTTCTTCTACTTAATGTCTAATCTTCGCATTTGCCACACAAGAAGGTAGGTAGCCACTATGTAGTACAATTAACTATTGTTATTTTTGGAGTCGATGTCAGCCAAGGTATGGTATCGTTGTAAGGTACTAAATCATGGTATTTAATAAATAATAATAATAATAAACATCGTGGGACAATTCACACCAATTGATCTAGTCCCAAACTAGGCAAAGCCTGTACTATGGGTACTAGACAACGGATAAACATACTTATATAGATAAATACATACTTAAATAGATATTAAACATCCAAGACTCGAGGACAAACATTCGTATTCATCATACAAATATCTGCCCCGACCGGGGATCGAACCCGGGACCTCAAGCTTCATAGTCAGGCTCACTAACCACTAGGCTATTCGGTCGTCACTAGGCTATTTAGTAGGAAGCTTAGGCTATTTGCGATCTGATATCTTTTTAACGCTGAACGCTATATGAGCGAGGGCGTCTTGGCAATCGGGTCGTTCTTCTTTTTTACCGACAATGATCCGAGGTTTTTCTGTTTTTTTGGTTTTTGAACTATCGAAAATTGTGGTTTTGAAGTGCGATTTTTAAAAAAATGCATAGGTTTCTTCATTAGAACTAATTAAAGTTTCCTTTCTGGCCAATATAAATATTTATTTACGGTTGGTTTCTAAAAAAAAACATGTGACAAAGTGGACTCTTTCAGTGGGGACAACATTTTGGTTTACCACTCTGTCACGGCATTCTACGAAAAAAAAAACATTTAAAAAAATGCTAGTTAGAGAAAGTGAAATATTAAACATCACTAATTAATAAAATAATATGGACGTTCATTCAAACATTATAAAACCGTAAACATCATTACTCAAATGAGATGCCGTAATAAGACGAGGGACAGGCTATTGTCGGTCGAAAAGAAGAACGACCCAATCACTTTACATGTAATATTTTTAGTGGGATATCATTCCGTTTGTAGCCAAAATGGCAAAAACGGAACCCTTATAGTTTCATCATGTCCGTTTGTCCGTATGTTACAGGCATTTTACTCGAAAACTATAAGGCGTATTTGAATAAATTTGGAGAATAGTTGTGTTTTGTTTGCCGCTACATAGTTCTATAATGAAATGACCAAAAAAATATTCCCCGATATCACAAAAATTATGTCCCCCCTCCCCTCTAATTTTCGAACGGTGTAGGCATTTGGAAAATTATATACATTCTATGACCTTATTACTGTTTAGACATAAGGCCGAAAAGTGTATACATGTTTATAATGCTGACTGTACATATGTTTCACAAAATAAATAACTTATTACTATTTATTACTTATATGCTATCAGCCTATAGTTTAACAGCAACCTACGCGTTTATATTAAGTCATTATACTGATCAAATTGTATTCCTGATTTTCCATGACCGTAGTTGATTGATCACCGAGGGGTGGGGGGAGGGAGAGGCTTTTGTTCTTAAAAGTTTGGAAATTTCCACAAATTCCGAGAACATTGGGTACCTTAGCGGGTCCCACCTTTTGTTTTTTTCTACAAAGGTAGGGTGCTTCGTAAGAAAATATACTTTTTTAAAGTTTGAGTAAACACTGATTATGAAGTTGGAGATCTTCTTAAAATTTACAAGAAAGTACTAAGGTAAACTTAGGTAAAAATTACACGGAGTTATTTTTCAGGAGCAGAAGTAGGTACGCAAAATAACACGCTCAAAATTACCTATACAATCTATATTTTTTTGACTAGAATCATGTGTAGATAATTGTGAGCGCTAGGTCCGCGTGGCTACGGCTGCTGACTGAACGACGTGTGTGACGGCTTGTCTAGAGAAAAGTAAAAAAAAATATATAAATAAAAAAATATAGTCGGACAATTCACACCAAATTCCCAAACTAGACAAAGCCTGTACTATGGGTACTAGACAAAGGATAAACATACTTATATAGATAAATACATACTTAAATAGATATCAAACATCCAAGACTCGAGAACAAACATTAGTATTCATCATACAAATATCTGCCCCGACCGGGGATCGAACCCGGGACCTCAAGCTTCATAGTCAGGTTCTCTAACCACTAGGCTATTCGGTCGTCACATGTTATTACACAAGTATTTTTCAGCAATTGCCTTAATGCTTCGCAGTAATCCATACTAATAGTATAAATGCGAAAGTGTATCTGTCTGTTGGTCTGTCTGTCTGTTACCTCTTCACGGTTAAACTGCTGAACCAATTTAGATGAAATTTGGTATAGATATAGTTTGAGTCCCGCAGAAGGACATTTAATAGTTTTTAGGGTTCCGTAGCCAAAATGGCAAAAACGGAACCCTTATAGTTTCGTCATGTCCGTCTGTCCGTCTGTCCGTCTGTCCGTCTGTCCGTCTGTCCGTCTGTCCGTATGTCACAGGCATTTTACTCGAAAACTATAAGGTGTATTTGAATAAAATTTTGAGGATAGGTGTATTTTGTTAGCCGCTACAAAGTTTTGTAATTAAAATTACTAAAAAAAATTTTTTAGGGGTGTACTCCATACATAAAACTAAAAGTCAAAAAAAAAAAATTCATCCTGAGCCCACGTGTGGCACATGAATCGATAGGCCTTTCAAAATAAATATAAGGTTTCTCGGGAATTTTTTTGATTAAGTGAATACAGTCAGAGATAATCGCCCCGAAAGTCACTAAAATTCTGTCCCCCCCCTCTAATTTTTGAACGGTTTATTTTAAAAATATGAAAAAAATCATGGACACAGCGCTTATTAAGTTCATTCACCGAAAATTGTTTTCAACAAGATCGGATGAAAGGTTTCCGAGATATTGCTGAAAAACTGCCTTCCTCAAAGAAAAGGACGTAAGTGCCGTAAGATTTCTATGACGATACGACCTTTTTTATAGGCACGGAACCCTTCGTTTTGCGTGGTCCGACACGCACTTGGCCGGTTTTTATCCCTAAAATCGTTTTCTAATGGGCTGAGATGGGGGTTGAAAGTTTGTATGGAGCTACGATATAAACTAGTTCCACGCGGACGAAGTCGCGGGCAGAAGCTAGTACTTCATAAGCTCATAAGTATATCTCGAGAGATTAAGAGAGTAAGCGTTTCTACGCCTGCCAATAAAATCCAATCCACATCATCATATCAGCCGAAAGACGTCCACTGCTGGACATAGGCCTCCCCCAGAGAGTGCCAAATTGACCGGTCCTGCGCCACCCGCAGCCAGCGGACTCCCGCGACCTTTACCAGGTCATCAGTCCACCTTGTGGGGGGCCTACCCACGCCGCGCCTTCCGGTACGTGGTCGCCACTCGAGAACCTTTTCGCCCCAACGGCCATCGGTTCTACGTGCAATGTGCCCCGCCCACTGCCACTTAAGTTTAGCAAGTCGGAGGGCTATATCGATTACCTTGGTTCTGCTGCGGATAGCCTCATTTCTGATGCGATCACGCGGTCCCAGTACACATTTTTTAATTATTTATTGACACCTTTATTGACTTCAAACCCACTTTTACAAATATTTTAAAAACACCTTCTATTTATTGCAACCAGTGCCGTGACCAGGATAGCGGCCGCAAAATAATACATTATTTAACATACAAAAATCATTAATAACCATTACTTTGCCGGCTGTCGCCATCTCGATTTATTAATGACACTTTTTATACGTATCTTCATTCATAACAATTAAGGACATTAGTATATTCCAATTTGTAGCTTAATGCGTTGGTGTAAGGTTTGGAATTGCTTGGGTGTTAGTACTGAAAGTCAAGTATTGAGCTGTTTGGATAGATTGGTGTCCACCTTTCTTTTGTTTTCGCTGATATCGGACACATCTCCCGATAGAATAGATTGTAGAAATAGGGGTGTAGGAAAAAGACACTAAATAAAATAATCAATAATGTCGTATTGTCTCGAAAAAGGATTTACAATGTAGTCAAATGGAGAAAAAATCAACGCAAAAGATTAAATTATCACAATGTTATAAGTGTCCAAAGTTTTAAGAGGGGCTAATTCTGTCCATTTTCCGCAAAACGCACCTTCATATGAAACTATTGTGTTTACTATGACGCTCGATGGTCGTGACGTCACGATCCCCGAGCGCTATCTCCCTCTAACAAGCAACATTAAAACGGATGTAGCTTCGTAATTTCTTGAGATATTTGAATGGGATTTGAAGTAATAATACATTTTGATATTATCCGTATTAGATATGTCAGCATCATAAACATGTATACACTTTTCGACCTTGTGTCTAAGTAATAAGGTCATAGAATGTACAGGTACATGTTTATGATGCTGACTGTACTAGTGGCTTTATGGGTTGTAAAAATTGCGGGCCTGTTTAAAAAAAGCCTTTTTTAGGGTTCCGTTCCTCAAAAGGGAAAAAAGGAACCCTTATAGGATCACTCGTGCGTCTGTTTAGTCCGTCTGTCACAGCCGATTTGCTCCGAAACTACTGGACCGATTGAGTTGAAATTTGGTATACATATGTAAATTGGTGACCTAAAGATGGACGCGTAAAGTAAATTAATGAATTTTGGGGGGTAAACTGGAAAATTAAAAAAAAAAGTTTTGCAAACTGTATTGTGTGACATATCAAATGAATGGGGTTGTTCGCTTATTGCAAACAACGCAGGCAAACTCGCTGGATAAAACCCTATGGCCATACAGAAAGTCCATTGTACACGCATGTGAAAGTATTTTTGAGATCGTTACAGGTGGTTCTTGAGATTACCCATTAAATAAATAAATAAATACATAATAAATATTAGGGGACATTCTTACACAAATCGAACTAGGCCTATAGTAAGCTCAATAAGGCTTGTGTTATAGGTACTAGACGACGAAATGTATAATAGATATAAATACTTAAATACATAGAAAACATCCAAGACTCGGAAACAAAATTCATGCTTATCACACAAATATCTGCCCTTACCGAGATTCGAACCGACCTTCAGCTTCGTAGGCAGCGTCACTACCCACTAGGCTAACCGAGTCAAATGAACCCATTACATACAAACTTAAAGCCCTCTCAATCTCAAAAACTTTTCCTCTGTATAATACTCCAGGCAAAATACGGTTTCGAAAAACATTAATTTATAATAGCGTTTTTTTTTGTTTATTTCATTCTAAAACGTTATTCTAAGATGCTTTATTCAAGAATCCAACAAACTTTCCACCCGGAAGTAATTATATAGATTTAAATTAAACATTTATTGTCTTTTTTATTTTATTTATATTGAATATTTTAAAGCAAATGTTTAAATGATACTAAATTAATATAAAAAATATTAATATTTATCCGGACTTTTTAGGAGCTTATTAAATATTGGTTTATTTGATGTCTGATTTTTTATTGGATTTTGCCTCTAGGTAACTTTTTAATTGATAATATATCCGTTACCTACATTAAATAAATTGCTATTATAAATTATTTCCAAATTTGACATTATTTCCATACAAGTTGTCAGTTCATTGCCTGGACTATAAATATTAGTACAGATTACATTGGTTTGAATCAAGTAAAGTATTTGATTTCCAATATCAATAGAACAATTGATAATCCAAATGGAATTCAGTTAATCAAAACTAAAGATCCAATTTCAAACCCTGTCAAGTGACAAATCAAGATAAATAAGCCGTTCCACTTTCAACCATCTTGCTTTCGTAATTAGATTGCTTTTCACTTGTCAACCTGTACAATTTGCAGTGGCGCGATCAAATTCATCGAATTAGCGTGTATTGTTCACCGACTTGCTGGTTCGCTTAGTTTACACTTCGTGTTCGGTAAAGGAGGTTTATGATTCCACGTTGGTTACCGTATCCGTTGCTTGAAGTGAATTACCTGTATGTTTGTTTGTCTAAGTACTATACAAACATAACACAAGCCAAGTTGTTGTTGCTGATATTAGAAGGGTTTCAAAGTCAAAGTCAATATCTTTATTTGCTTTAAGCACGTTCAAATGCACGCAAATACAATTTAAATTACGATGATATTAAAATAAATTAATTCACATTACATCAAAAATAATACTGTGCAATTTGATTGAATAAATAAATAAAATATCACGATTCATGAGATACAGCCTGGTGACAGACGGACGGACAGCGGAGTCTTAGTAATAGGGTTCCGTTTTCACCCTTTGGGTACGGAACCCTAAAAAGTATAGATGATAAAATTCTTAGAAATTGTGTATGATACAATTTAGTTAAGCTTATATTAAAATTAAGAAGTAGATCATTAGAATAAGAGAGAACTGTCCAACAATGTTATTTATTGTTGGACAGTTTGAACAGCAATCGACCAATCACAGGGCACCGCGCGCGGTCGGCCGGCGTGCGTGCGCCCGCGCCTCCTCCTCCGCGCCGGGCGCGAGGCAAGCGAGCCTGTTTAGTATTATGATCTTCAATTAGATACTTAATTTTGATTTAAAATTATAATTATTTGCAATTTTCTCGCAGTAGGCGTGTCGCGAAGCCACTTCTGATCACTCTCGTGGCCGCGAATGAGTACCTATAGCACTCTAGCTTAGGTGAATGTATTAGCACATATGCATCTATAAACATACTCTAACAACTTGCGGAATCCTTTATATATCTGACATATGGGCTGCCGCCTCGTGCGTACCAGCTCCATATGAGGTGTGGGGACCTTTGTCCCCGAGAATGTCCTCCAACCTCCCCTTATAGACATCCCTAACCACACAACTGATACTGTTCCAATCCACACGCTACTGATCCAGTTATAATCACCCGGGTGCACCCCTGATTGATACTGATATGGACTGAGGCTGAGACTACCGAACCTGAGACGCTGTTGTTACACTTGTTACTAATCCTCTAACACTAAAGAACTCCACACTAAGAACCGTGTTATCGCATGTCCGTGATCTGTAGGAAAACCTTATTCATATACATGATAAACCGTCACGCCTCTCAAAGAGAATAAGACATGTAGCCGCACATAAATACATCACATCATAAACAGTCATCGTCCGACCTGTGTAAATGATACCAAATCGTAACAATATCATAGGATGCATCGAAAGTGATTATGGAAAGAGCTCACCCAGGTTTTCCTCCAAATTTTAACACTACAAATCTGCACGTAACTGTTCGTTCACAATCTACTGTCAGGAACTCAAACTCCTCGCCTACCCGTCCATTATAAACATGATTTCTTGTAGGTGTTGCTACATGAAATAAATCGGCTGTTTGAGACATCATTATTAACATCGTCATAAATGTAAGTATATTATCGTGAATCATGACTATTCACGACACTCCCGGCCCCCGGAAAACTGGCGATCGTATCTCCAGTAGAGTAATATAATAATATTTCACAGCTCTATTTAACTCTGCCTCAGATCTTTGATATGACCGTTCTTTTCCCATTGCGTACTTTCCTAAATCCGTTCCAAACGTTTCGTGAGACCTAAGGTATACTAGCTAACTGCTAGGTCCTTTATTCTTGAGACTTTGACCAACGAAGCTTCATGTCGTAATAAGTTATCAGTCATATCCTATATATACCGTAAAAACATATGTTGGATTTGCTAGTGTTATGATGTTAACGTGATTTGTTTTATGGCAAAAACGTCCCGAAAATTTATGACGTCTGCAAAATATATCTTACACTATACCTATAATCTATATCATGATATGTAGCAGTGTTGAACAGTCCAATTGGACCACGTCTGGTAGGTGGTTAGTAGAATGGTGGCCAAACTGTTTGTTATCCCTACGACACTGGTATTATAACCTCCTGCCGCCCAGATTTTTTTGCCCAAACACTAGATTGCAGCCCAGAGTCCTTTTTATAGGTTCACATGGTTCCGGCCCAAGACCTTTGGGTGACAATAACTTGATTAAGCGTTGTTGTAAGAATGTGTGGTTTTTATGGTACCATAAGGCATATGTGTAAAAGGCTTTCAGACTGAAAAAACTCCGAAATCGAATGTCTTTTTTTTAGGTCTCTGGGCCGCAACCAAAAAAAATGAAAAAATATTAAAACGTTTGTTTAAGACTTAATTTAAATTTATTATATGCCTATATGTTAATTTTTTATGCTTCAGTAGTATTATTTTATTAAATTGCAATAAATCGAACACTCTGCATATATTTTGTTATTATTATTATTTTATGCCTACGTCTGCCACATGTTATCATTTATCCTGGTCACATCCTGATTATTTTTCAACCATGGCGTTTAGATTGTAAGTTTACTGTATATATTTATTACCAATAATACATTGGAAAATTAATCAAATGGAAAATGAGCCTTCAATTACGCACCAAAGTTGACCATGTCGTTTTTATTTACTAAAACGGGGTAACCGCCCGTAGACCTTTTAAAATCCTATATAGTTTCATGACCGGATATCGGAGTTTTGATGGCGGGGATAAATGCAAGGATGAAATAATAACCGATTTATCAGTACAAAAATAATCTATAAAAATTCTCATGTTTATCCATCCATTACTCAAGCTATATATTATGAACCCAAATAATTGTTATTGCAAACCAAAATAGCATAGCGGTTGCAGCCCGTAGACCTATTAAAAACTTTAACAATATATACGCCCACAGACCTTTTAATAGGTCTCCCGATTATTAGTTGTTATATTTACAATAATATTGATTGAATGCATGAAATAAATACGGTAAAACTAAGATGAACATCTTCGGCAACACTCACAACAAAAACACATGCGAAATCTGCCGAGATATCAAAGAAATTCACAGATTTACTTACATTGTCCTCGACGCCGGGCCATTGTAATGGAGGTTACGCCAAAACTGACAGATGAAGTTTCACATTTTGACATCTAGTGTCAACGTCAAATGTGACGTATTCGTTCAGAAAGCATTCGAATTCAATACGCGGTAAATTTTAAGTTTTGTGACAAGATGAATTTGAAGTCCTTTTAAAAGGTATGCGGGCGTTAAAAAGTTATAATTGTCATTACGCTTGGGCCGGAACCACTACTCATGCGGAGACCTTCTGATAGGTCATTGGGCGGCAGGAGGATACAAAACTATTTGCATACTGAATATCAGCATCAGCGTCTTTCACTCCCACGACACTGAGAGTTACGGAACGACAAAGAACTGAAAAAATACTTCTGTACATTGTGCATTGCTGGTTCATGTACATACTTTAGGCTGCCGCGAGTTAATACCTTGCTAGATTGAAACAAATGTCTTGCCAGATTTTATTATCATCTTTATATTTGTTTGCTTTTTCCATGGAATGGAATCCTCCCCCGCGGGCAAATTCCTTACTTATTATTAAAAGGTCGTCCATTACCACGACTTATCTCAATTTAGCTGCGTATTAATTTTATCAATTTCCTGATTTCTCCTCGAATTAATGTAAAAACTTTAAAATTATCTGCGCATTTTTTTAAAGCTTTTTCTTACACTTCATTGTACACCTCAAAAAATAACATAAGATAGAACATGAATCTTTAGTTGGGCATCGGGCTGTCTTATCTTCTTCTTTTGTGTTTTGTCTTTTCTTAAGATCTTGCTATCATTATTTATTTTAAAATACCAAGAGTAAAATTAATTAATTACAATACGTACTACCACAAACTAAGTTTGACCGTGGAGTGAGCTCTCAGTCTCAATATATGAAATGAGCAATGTTTCATACTTTATGTAAAACCTCTTTATATACTTAGGCTATTTTTAACTTAGTTTTAATTTAATTTGAAATCTAGTTTTAGTTATATATACAATGTATTTTGTATATTTTTATGTGTTTTACCATTAAATTAAATAATTTGTATTCCTAACATACAGTAAAACGTGCTTTAGTGGGACCTGAATAAGTGACAAACCTCCATAGCTGGTACTCCTGCTGAGGTCCCAACAGTTTAGTACTGAATTACCTCTGTTAGTGGCATAAAAAACAAACCTGTATATCTGTGATTAATGACTTCGATTTTATCGTCATAATTACCTCTATATTTGAGACAGCGAGTATATTTTACCTCATTTGTTGAGACTATATTTTTAAGAATACTTTTGCTAAATTGTTTTCTTTTATTTCATAACTATACCTCTATAACTGAGCTAACGTCAATTTTTCACTCAGATCTCTAATCTCTAACTCAGACTTTATTGCTGCTATATTTTTGTCTTGTTTACTAATTCTTTGTCTTCCCGCAAATTCCGCACTTGACTATTCGTGCCTAAATGACCTCAAGTTACTTCCAAAAATCAAACGAAAATTACACTTTTTTTTATTATTATTTATTCTGTATACATCTTTGTACTGTTAATAAAAACGTTCTTGGTATTATGTGTTTATAAACCTTTTTGTTATATCTTTAAAAATCGCACCTCTTTTACAAAAATAATCTATTATCTCACTTCTATCAACGGAACCGTCTGTAAATGAGACAGATATTAATTACACTTGAATATCTGAGGCACTAGTAAAATGGAATACCTCTTTAAGTGAGACACATTTGCCGGTCCCTTGAAGTTCCAGTTATTTCAAGGTTTCAAAAACAAAGACAAAATATTTATTTATAAACATAGGTTCATAGGTCTTACAATCATTTATATTAGTGTATCTCTATGTTTTGCCATCAGGTATACAAATATTTTAAGTCAAGATGGAGCATGCGTAAACAGTTATAATTCTTCATCTGTCATGGATTCCCTTAGTGAATACCAGGCTTTTTTTTTTAAACTAGGAATTCGAACAAGCTTTTTTGTTTTTGTTTTGAACTCTACCAATCCTTCTAACTGTCGGTTGTATATTTTAGGTGTTATCCCGAAAATACTTTTTAGCAAGAAAAGCTGTATTTACCGATTTCACATACATTTTGTTACAGCGGCGAGCACTTTTAACAACAGAAAATTGGCCCATACTAGCTTTGACGTATACTGCTGTTTCATAAATATATAGGCATGGTAATGTCAGTATGTTGTGCCTAACAAAATGTGTTTTACACGATTCTGTGCTTGGTAACCTGCATACTGATCATAAACATTTTTTTTTGTGCCTTGAAGGCGATCTTTCGGTCTGTGGAATTGCCCCAAAATATAACGCCGTATCTCAGAGTTGAGGTAACATACCCGTGGTAGGCGGTTAATACAGTTGGCCAGCTTACTATTTTACTAAGGTTATATAAAGCATACGAAAATTTATTAAGCTTCTTACAGTTCTTAAATACAATGTCAATCTGATCCTTCCAACTCAACCTATTGTCTAAACTTAATCCTAAAAATTTGTAATGTCCGTTTCATCAATTTGGTGTTCTTTGTATGTCACAGTAAGATTAGGTAATCTTTCAACTCTTCGCTTGAAACTCATAATTTTTGTTTTATTCAAGTTGATACCTAAATTATAAAATTTCAGCCATTCTATTACTGTCTCTAATGCGTTATTTATTTTGATCTGCAATGTGTGCGGGTCGTTTCCAGTAAATACAATCGTACTATCATCGGCGAAAAGAATCATGGGATGATCTATAGCTAGTGAAAAATAACGGGCCCAAGACACTGCCTTGAGGCACCCCGTATTTTATTTCTTTAAAATCTGATGATACACACATTTCTGTTTTTGTTTTAGTACAAAGTTTATTAATTTTAACCACTTGTTTTCGTCCAGTTAAGTATGACTTAAGTAGATCGTGGACGTTACCGCGTATGCTATAATAATATAATTTGTCTTACAGTATGGTATGGTCGCCAAAATCAAACGCCTTGACATGCCCATGTATAATGCACAGACTGGTCTCTTTTTATCGACTTCTTTCATAATTATTTGTAAAAGATCGAAAATTGCCATATTGATACTTATTTTTTTTCTTTTCTGAAGCCTTTTTGTTCTGCCGCAAATAGGTTGTCAGTTTCAAAGTATTGGTACAAACCGTTGTAAATGACTTTTTCTATTTTCTTTGAAAAAAAAAAATGATTGTTGATTTCACTGTATCTTTCTTTCTTTCTTTCTATCTTTCTTTCACTGTATATGTGTATATATCTTTATCGGATCTTGCTTATTTTTACGCGCAGTTGTATACGTTTTAAATTAACAATGAAAGTAGTATCTACTAACTTTTACTCTGTCAGTGGTCGAGTCATGCATTTAACGACTGTTAGAAATATGATTGATCTGACCAGTGGTATTAACAGCCCATTTTTTTTTTTTGCGTCTGATCATAGCTAAAATAGAACTTAAGCTCTGTTGTGTTGACCCACTATTCATAAGGTTTAACTAGACGTTGCCTGAGCATTTTGAGCTACCCCAAACCAGCAGCGATAAGTGAGTATTTCCAAAGAACTGGTGTTCTTCACAGTTGCAAAGCATTCGTGTATTGAAATGTTAAAGCACTATAGAACACGCTTAATTGTGCTCGAGCCTGAGGTATGCCAAAACGAGGATTCTCAACACCATGAAAACTGTTCTGAGGACCGCACTGTATTTTGACTGTAATTTTGTCACGAATAAAGATTTTTTTTCTTTCTTATTTTCTTTCTTCCTTTCTAAACCTAAGCCTCTGAGCCCTACGAAAACTGTTCTGAGGATCGCTAAATCTAGGCCTCTGAGTCCTACGAAAACTGTTCTGAGGACCACTAAACCTAGGCCTCTGAGCCCTATGAAAACTATTCTGAGGACGAAACGTCACAAAACTGTTCTGAGGACCGTGAAGTTGATTTGAGCACTGCCAAACCTGTATTCTGAGCACTCCCAAAGTGTATCAATGATATGTTGGTTTTGAGTGATACTTAGTCATAATTTTGAGTATCGCTACCTAGTTAGATTGGTTGAGTATTAAATATACACTTTGTTTCTGAGCTGAAAGCATGATAATCATTATTTTCAACTATTTTTATATTCTTCACCTCTGCCAAGAGCCACCGAGAGCGCTATATACATATTAAGGCAGGTGTTTTTCACTATGTGATTTTTCAATAAGATGTCCGGCGATGTGCATGTTTCAGAGACCGAATATTGCGTTTCTTCAACCATCGCATATCGTCAATAGGCGCCATTACATTATTTGTTATGACCGTGCAACGTCACATGACGTCCCATCCCATAGTGTATCTTTTATGAATGATGTTAAACTAGTTCAAACATTCGCTATTCAACTCAACCTCTTTTGTTTATAATCATGCACTGTATCTTTCACAGCCTTGACAAAATTATAAAATGACATCAGTGAATAAATTAAATTATTTTGTAAATCATTTCTCGGATTACACTTACACTTCTATGCTATAAAATTTACGTCTGCTATTGACTTAAGTGTCACTTGCAACGGTTCGTATTTCATTATTTTCATTAGTTATCGATGGATAGTTTCCGTATGAATCTCAGTTTATATACATTGGTGTGGACGTGCAGTCCAAAGTGTTTGCGACATCTAGCGCAACGTTCAGGTCTTTGTAGGTATAAGGAAATACTTAATTGTGAGCTTTGGATCAGTTTGGTCCTTATATTGGTTTTCCGAATCTTTCAGACCTTGGTTATCAATGTTTGTAGAGATTTTTCTCTCTTCTCCTTATAAGTACTGTATTCATTACGGATTTGGTCAAATAGTTATATAACGCCCGCTCGCTAAAATAGTAGTTTATTTTTGGTCGGTCACCATCAGTGTGTACTTCTATTGTCACTTTAATACTAATGGTATTTAGTCTCACTTTCTATTCCTTCTCTTTTACCACCTATGTAAGGTCGGGTCTCCTTGTCAGTTTGCACCAGACCGATTAATTTCTGGGTTGTCTGTTCAACTACGATCAGGTTCTTTTTTTTTTTTTTTTTTTTTTTTAAATTCAAATATTTTATTTGTGAAACAGGTATACAAACGTAGATATGGTAGGGTATCAAAAAACACGTGTCTCTGTGTTTTGCCACAAGGCGTATAAAATTCAACCGAATTAAAATTACGACTTCATTACGATCACAATAATACATACATTAAAACAAAAATGCAATGTCAAATACTTAAAAAATAAATAATATTAATTGTAATAACTCATAATTTTCAATTGTATATTGAAAACTAAAAAAAATAACGCAATTAATTGGTAAATAAGTATAAGGCATTCCTATGTCTAAGTTATGCATGTCAACTAAATACTCTTTTACCGAATTGTATGCTTTTTTTTTTTTCTTTTTTGTCAAATAACTGTGTATTCACATTACATCTTCTCTAATATTGGACTATCACGTGGATTTTGGTCTACCTCTTCCTCTCGTATGTTTGGGAAGGCTAAGTGCAATGTTAACTATATTATGGTCTTTTCCTCCTTCTTGAGTGTGTCCGAACCATCTCAGACGGGTTTCGAGAAGCTTGTCTTCGATTGGAGCTACGTTAAAATTTTCGTGGACGTTACGTTTTGTTATTAGTGTCATTATCATTGCCATGCACGCATGATATCTGTTCTGAGAGTTTTCTTCTAGGAGGCAAAGATTTTCGCCAGTTTTTCTGCGGTTCCCAAGATTGGAACAATATACGTTGCTACGTAGGACATCAAAGTTATTTAGTAATAATCGTCTCTTTTGTAGTGTCCTAAATGTGTCTCATCATCTTAAGATTATACAAACGTGGCATTAAATAATATTCTCCGTAATTCATATTTATTACCTGTCGGAGCAGCAACCACCAGGCGTTCTTATGTGCCCAAGTGATGTATCTTCTAAGTGTATATATTATTTGATATTATCAAGTATTTCTAATTATTAAGTGCCCGACTAGCCTTATTCCTAGAGATACAAATTGCTTTGAAATCATTTGTGAGCTGTAAAAACCAAGTGCCAGATGCAGCCTTTATAATTATACTTGGGCCCAGATTTGCCTCCCAGAGAGGCGTTAGACTCATCGGCCTCCACATCGTGTATGTGTCTGATAAACCTGATTGCTAATAAACATTACACTAACTAATGCAGTTTAAAAATAAAACATAGCCCACTAAACATAACCACCCACAACACCATTGTACCTCAGGTAGACGCAACCCGGTACCTCGGCTTC
Organism: Epinotia nisella; assembly: GCA_932294315.1. Taxonomy (NCBI): domain Eukaryota; kingdom Metazoa; phylum Arthropoda; class Insecta; order Lepidoptera; family Tortricidae; genus Epinotia; species Epinotia nisella. The sequence goes on from OW028693.1 coordinate 2,787,593, forward strand.
GTGCTCGGTTCAGGGTTGACATGAACATCAGGTCATAACAAAATGACTATGGTATGTGACAAGCTGTCCGCAGCATGCTTACGCACTGTCTAGACCTATAATATTGTTTCCCAGTAACTTGAGGAAAGCTTAATTCAGTCGTTTCCACTTGATTCTAATTCATCATCAGATCTGTGGGCAATATCTGCAAATCGTGACAGTGTTCAAATTCTAAAGCGAACCTTGCGCATCATCGACCGAAAACCGGGTACACCATCTCGTGACAGTCATACTTAGACAAAATAACATCATTATAGCCAGACTAGGTGCTATTTGACCCTGAGGCAATGTCGCTGTAAACCGCATAATATATGGCAATAATGTACATACGTCATGTATAGTCGGGGCAGTGAGTATTGGCTTTGAGTTCTTTGTTGAATGTAAAAATTCTATGGTTAAAAATAAATACCTATTCATCCATATCTGATTCCAAGTACGAATTCGATATGTGACTCCGAAGATTCTAACCTTAAGTTTCGCTTTCAAGACCGCCAACCTCAATTATAAAACGTTCTGTCTAGGATTCGACTAAAGGACCCTTTTTCTTTATGCGTCTTCAATTTATATTACAATATTTTAATATGAACGGAATGACTAGTTCCATCCATCCAACCAAACTAACCAGTTCAAGCAATACCTACGACTGCACTATAACATGTCAGTACTAATAATGTCAACAACCAATTTCAAGACACTGTTTATAGAAATATTAGACAACCCGGCATCCTTTTTATGCTGTAAATTATTTAAATTTATTAAAAAGAGGCTTTCTGACATCGCTATAGATTGCATTCAGCATATTTTTTGTAATTTATTTTTCAATTGAGAAGTATTTCGTCTTCCTTGCTGTTTGTTTACATCGTTGACATTCGATGATTTTTAACGTCTGTTTTCAAAGACTATCCTTGCCAGTAAAAGAAATTAGTTCCATTAAAAAATTCGCAACTTGGCTAGGGTCAAAAATAAACTTATCGTGCTATAGTATACAAGTGCCAAGTGTATACATATTGACTGCTTGTTCATACATTCGAACAAACCTACATAACTATAAAATCGGCGGCACCTGTTAAAGCCCTCGTGCCGGTGCCTGGCTAAAGCTCGCGCGGTACTCACATATATATAATTATATATATTTTCCCGAACACATTAAAACAGCTGAGAGTGATGCTTGTAAATGAGTTTCTTCAGAATGATCATTGACCCTAACACAGTCCAAAAACGGTACATTCTATGTATTTAGACTTAAACTATTTTGAAATAAAATATTTGGAATATTGGTCTTTAGACTTGTAATTGTACATTTATCGTCGTCTAGTACCCATAACACAAGCCTTATTGAGCTTACTATAGGGCTAGTTTGATTTGTGTAAGAATGTCCCCTAATATTTATTTATTTATGAATAAATAATCTGAAATCTAATATTAATTTGCCTCTGCATGAGAGTCCTATTACGTAATATTATAACAGTCCGAATTACATATCTTTGCTTAAGATTACTGAAACAATAACATTTGATGATAATCGAGTTGGTAGACGTATTCTACCCATGAGTCGAACTTTTCAGTTGCACCTACAAAACGTATTTGTGAATGTATGTGATCACTTAACATAGTCACGTAAGTGATCTGAGTATTTACTTCCTAGTCACAAATGACTTATATTTATACAATAACTCTGGGCACTACTATGTAAGTAATGGTTTACTCGTACAGCTAACGGATTAAAATAAACTACAATAAAGCTTTCATAACCATTTTAGATCCTAATTCAGAGTATAGTATCGGAGTCGACCAAACTAAGTGTTTACAATTTTGTGGTGTAGACTTGTTGTATATACTTGCTGTGACTGTGGTTACGCGTGTAGGATATATTCATGATTAAAATGTAAGTAATTTTACTATTACATTTTTCTTTCTGTTATGATGGAAATCTTTGAACGATTAATATTAATATAAATATTTATATATTATATTGATTATGGTAAATAGTGCAATTGACAACATTGTCAACGTATCCAATGAATCTTCATTGATTTATATTTCAAGGCTCCACCTGATCTATTGTGTGACAGATACTCTACCACTGAGTTACATCCCCTGTTTGATCACACCGAGCATCACGCACGACTCAACACAGTACACTCACTATGCGATACCTAATATGTTTGGACTCACTTCCTTAACTCTTTAACTCCCACCGTCTTTTATTTATTGTTTTTGTTTATTCAAATATGCCTTCAGAGAGCACTTTGCAAATCAAAACGTATTCAACCTTTATACTTGATTAAGTTACATTTGGTGGTGGTACCAGGTGGTAGTCATACTGAAGCTTCCAGGCATCTTTGTCTTCTATGTATTGGCTAATTGTGTAAAGAGCTTTCTTTAATAAAGTAGATTTTACGTTCTCTTGAATTTACGTTCTGTGAACGCAGTGATTTCATTAGGGTTTTTATTATAAAACCGTATAGTTTCCTAGAAATATTTTTATTTTATTTTAGATAGCCCAAACGTAGGTACAGCTATTTTATCTTTATTTCTAGTATTAAAATTATGATTGTCACTATTTAATTTAAATTTATATAAGTTTTTACGCACGTGCATGATGTTTTAATAGATGTACAAGGATGGTAGGGTCGGTATGTTTATCTCTTTGAAGAGTTCTCTTGAGGAGTCGCGAAAACGCATGTCATATATGGCACGAATAGCACGCATGTCCGCAGCCGCACCTCACAACAAGATTCCAGATATTAGACTATGAAAATATGCGAAGTAGACTAATCTCGCTGTAGTTGTCTATTTATAAACCACATAAGCTTCAGAGCTTAGTTTCTCCGTTTTCTGATTCATTACTGACTGAAAGTATCTAATAGAAAAAAAATATGAACTTCTCCAACTTTTTTTTTCAATTATGTTCTCATTTTTTTTTAAAGCCAATTGTAGTCATATACATATAACACGTGTCTTTCGACATTATTTTCACGTAATTTGAATCCATCAGCCGCCCATTATTAATTATTTATGATGTCTAAAAAGTTTTCGTCACACTAAACATTTATCAATTGTATTGTTCTGTTAGATCACCTGGTTTTTATTGAATATATTTAATGTGATATCTGTTCACTTTATCGAAACCTACTTACAGGTAGTGGCTTGCATACTGGCATAGATAGAAGTGTGTCAAATTCGTATTCTAGCTAGTAACCGTTCCATGGTTGATTTGTTTACTTTTTGTATTGTCAGTCGGTCTATAACATCTCATATGTGAGCAGTCTAATAAATTCCTTATACACTTTATCCTGTTTTATCTGCGTTAATCTACTGCTAAATAATATACCCAACAGTTTTAACTGTCAATTTTGTAAATGAAGCACCTACTGGCATAATACAGTGACAGTTTGCTGTATGTATGTTTTCTGTAAAGTCAGAAACGACTAATCTGCTTAAGACTGGCTTACATCCCAGCACCTCCACCATGTCGCGAAGCCACTTCTGATCACTCTCGTGGCCGCGAATGAGTACCTATAGCACTCTAGCTTAGGTGAATGTATTAGCACATATGCATCTATAAACATACTCTAACAACTTGCGGAATCCTTTATATATCTGACATATGGGCTGCCGCCTCGTGCGTACCAGCTCCATATGAGGTGTGGGGACCTTTGTCCCCGAGAATGTCCTCCAACCTCCCCTTATAGACATCCCTAACCACACAACTGATACTGTTCCAATCCACACGCTACTGATCCAGTTATAATCACCCGGGTGCACCCCTGATTGATACTGATATGGACTGAGGCTGAGACTACCGAACCTGAGACGCTGTTGTTACACTTGTTACTAATCCTCTAACACTAAAGAACTCCACTCTAAGAACCGTGTTATCGCATGTCCGTGATCTGTAGGAAAACCTTATTCATATACATGATAAACCGTCACGCCTCTCAAAGAGAATAAGACATGTAGCCGCACATAAATACATCACATCATAAACAGTCATCGTCCGACCTGTGTAAATGATACCAAATCGTAACAATATCATAGGATGCATCGAAAGTGATTATGGAAAGAGCTCACCCAGGTTTTCCTCCAAATTTTAACACTACAAATCTGCACGTAACTGTTCGTTCACAATCTACTGTCAGGAACTCAAACTCCTCGCCTACCCGTCCATTATAAACATGATTTCTTGTAGGTGTTGCTACATGAAATAAATCGGCTGTTTGAGACATCATTATTAACATCGTCATAAATGTAAGTATACTATCGTGAATCATGACTATTCACGACAAGGCGTGAAAAGCACTATGTTAAGCCTCGGCCGAAAGGGCAATAGCTGGACTCGTACTTTCCTGAACTAACTCGTCCATCTATTGCTTACTTTCTAGCTTCTTCAACAATGTACTATAATAACAATATAAATAAACCCTCATTAAATAAATAAAGATTTAAAAAAAAATGTGCACAAATATCAAGCTTAAAATGTCCTCCATCTTTAAACTTGAATAACATTGCTGGTCCACCAGAATTTGTTAAACCAGAGTCTTAATTACTGAAGTTCCTCATGAATGGACGAGACTTGGAACTTGGGGATTGTGATTTATCGAGTGGACTGCGATGTTCCTTGTTCAACTTTGTCATGGAAATCAGTTGTGTCCGTAGCAATATGCTGACCCGCAGGTTTGCTCGCTGTACGAATGCAGTAAAGGTTACGCTTTTGAAAGCTTACTATTATTATTCGTATGGCTGTAATCTGTAATCGGTAATTAACGATTGAATTGACAGAAGCGCAGGGAAGCTTAAAACAACTTTTTACAGGCTAGTAAAAGCGAAAAAGTCGTTCTTGGGAAATTGTATAACATTCTACAATAAATTTCCAAAACACATTACCGAACTTACTGACTCTAAATTCAAGTCTGTCGTAAAACGGACACTTATTTCAAAAGCATATTATAAGATAAACGACTACATCATGGATAGGGATATTTGGCAGCGATAAAATCCTGCACTAGAAATCTATCGCAAAATAAATAGGCTTTCTACTGTTGCAATGTAATTTTAAAATTTTATAATACTCTGATACTGAAATGATATATTGTATACTGTTTTGAAAAAATGACACCTCGCCGAGTTTTTTATGCCGGTTCATCTCGAGGCCTAAATTGAAGAATAAATGACTTTGACTTTGAATTAAATCGTTCGTTCCTATAATCTAATATTCATCTGCTGGACCCATAGCATAGCGTCGTCGTTTTCCAAGGTGTACAAGTCCTCCAGTTGCCCGCTGTACTTGGTGAGCGCGCACGCGCTGATGATGTGCGCGACTTTCTGCTCGGCGGCGCCGCACGCGCACGCCGGCGAGTCTCTCCATCCACACTGGTGCATATATATGCTCGGCTGCGACCACCGCCGGTTCACAGTCGGTTTAGCTGGCACCAGTCTCTTCTGGGTAGTGAGAACCCCGGCAACTTCAGTATAGGATTTATTGTGGTTATAGCAGCGATTTTCGTCTTTTTTCCTAAATTACTTCAAATCTGTTTTTGCTAAAATTATAAAAAAATATATACCTGAGATGCTTACAATAACCCCTTTCATTTGATGTGTCACACAATACAGTTTGCGTTTTTTTTTTTTCCAGTTTTTCCCCAAAAGTGGCCTCCTTGCTGCAAAATTTCATTAATTTACTAATAATTTAAAGAATTAATTAATTTACTTTACGCGTCCATCTTTGGGTCACCAATTTACATATGTGTACCAAATTTCAGCTCAATCGGTCCAGTAGTTTCGGAGCAAATCGGCTGTGACAGACGGACAGACAGACGCACGAGTGATCCTATAAGGGTTCCGTTTTTTTTCCTTTTGAGGTACGGAACCCTAAAAATTGTCTGTGAAACAAAAGACGTAACAAATCAAAGCTCAAATGATTGTAGCGGTGAAACTTGTGCAGAGAAATGGTATATTATTTAATATTTAGATATTTGGATTTGGTCAAATGCTAAATGAAGAAAGTAATAAAATGGCATATTCGGAGAAGTTATAAAAACATGAAAAGTTTTCGGACACACTAAATTCGGTCAAGAAACTTTAATGATTGCGATGACCAGAGACAAATGCAAGTCCCTCTCTCTACGCAGTGCATCCTTGGGATTGTCCTTGATGATAAATTGCTCCTGAATCTCAAAATACCGTCTACAAAATGAGCATGTCTAGAAACATACATATACATACATAAATACAATGATGTAATATAAAAAGGTAGGTAATATGTTGTCTATACGAAATTCCCTGTTTAAAAATGGCCAGGCACATCTGACAGCTGAGACATGTTTACGTTTCCATTGACTACGTGAAACTGAGGCAAGTTGGTGTAATTGACTCAATTATAGTGTGCCATTTGTGGAGCGCTTATGACCTATCTACCTCTTTTTATATTACAGCATTGCGAATGGTCTGAAATAAACGTATTTTATTTTATTATTTTTTATTATTATTGCGTAAATACATCAGCCTATTGCAGTTCACTGGTTAGAATTTATCTGTGTACTGATTTGTGGTCGTCCGCGTCCGGTTTCTACCCTTTGGAAGTCCACGTAACGTGACAACTGCTGGACGTAGGCCTCCCCCAAGGTACGCCACAAGACCCGCTCTCCCGTTTTGGCCTTCCAGTGACTACCAGCTACTCTCCTCAAGTCATCGGTCCATCTGGCCCGAGGGCGTCTAACATTACGTTTTCCAAGCCGTGGTCTCCATTCGAGAACCTGCTTTCCACCGATCATCGGTTCTGCGTGTGACCAGCCCACTGCCATTTCAGGACAGAAACAAAACAGCAATTAAATACGAGCGACTACTACAGATTGAAATGGTAAGAGCCATTAGTCGTCCCGAGCTCCCAGCAAACTTTGGCATAGGAACCAGATGCAATTTCAAGTTTGCAAATCTATCTAGACAGCGGAGTAATCAGGTGAGGCTAAGTGAGCCTTGTTTGTGAGGCGGTGACGTGCATTTGGGTGTCAAAGAAAATGGGTCGAAAACATTTTAACATTTTAGGTACACCGCGCGCCGGTATGGCAAAATACTCATTTAATGTTGACTCAACCACTAGGCCACCGTAGCTTTTTGCCTATGCCAAATTAATCTTGGGATTAGGTGTCTAAGCGGACCCCGGGCTCCTTTAGTATTGACCATTCCCCCCCCCCCTTATCTCCGAAACTACTAGGATTAAAATTCTGAAAAAAATATGGAAAACAGTTCCTTGCCTAAAGATTACAGGAAAACCTATAAGAAGTTTGAGTATTCAAAAACACTTATGAAATTAAGATTATATACGGAACCCTCACCACGCGAGTTGAACTCGCACTTGTCCGGTTTTTTTACCTATACGTATCTTACAATTACCGACGGTTTGAAATAAAGAATGGAGTCCCTAGTTATTTAAATCTGCCCAGACAACGGGTCCAGGTAACAACTAAAGTACGAGTTGTTTGCGACGGCGCCAGCAATTCATTACTTGCAAAGGTAATTTATTTGGATTTGCGAGTTTCAAGTCTTGATTTAAAGATAATTGAAATAGCCCTCCGAATCGCTAAACTTAAGTGCCAGAGGGTGGGGCGCATTGCACGTGGAACCAATGGCCGTTGGGGCGGAAAGGTTCTCGAGTGGCGACCACGTACCGGAAGGCGCGACGTGGGTAGGTGGACTGATGACCTGGAGCCGTAGCATGGATGGCCTTGTCACGCGATAGGTGATAGGATAGAGCGTGCGTCACTGGCTGACACCGTTCGATAGAACAAGACGACGCTCTTATCTTATATCATGAAAACACAATGAATATTACAATTATATTAGATAGATTCTTTAGTCTATCGCGCCTCACGCGATTGAAACTCTCGTTGCTGTTGGTTGCTGGCCCGTCGTGCTGTGTAGTGTGATACATACTAATAATCAAATCATGCGATGTCCAAGTCGATCTATTTGTTTAAAACGTAAAATATTTTTAATATTGGCATGATAATAACTTATGTAATAACTTAAGACAGAAGGTCCTTTAAGTAGAGACTAAATAGATTAACCGACTTGGTATTACATGGATCTCACAACTTTTTACGGTAGAAAGACTGAGCTGCGAGACTTGGGTTTTTTTACAGGATGTTTTTGATGGCATCATGTTATTCTTAGTGTGGTTCCAGACGCAACAACTAGAGTCGTTGCAGGATGCTGCACATCGCTAACGCAGCGGGTCAACGTCGGTTTCTTTTATGAGACGGACTCGCTGCGCAGCAAAGCCGGTGCCATTTTGAGTACATAAGTCACGATGCACAGCGCCTTGCTATGTTTATTGTCATTGCGTTGGACTTACTAATAATATTCAGATTTAACAAATTAAAGTCAACTTCACCTCATTTTAGATAAGATTAGATTTTTACAAGATTTATATTAACTTGACCTGTTCGTTTGCAAGTATATAGGTATGTAAGAAGCAGACATAGAAGTCTTTGTGGCAAAGACGTCAATTAACTAGTTACTATTTCAAATACTTTTTTTTGGTAATAACAACATTAACTAAATTAAATTAAAACTAAGTTAAATCTAAAAAGGCCCTCGAGGCATTGTACCGAGGATGCTGGCCGAAGCAATATACATTTAAAAGTTGCAGAAACACTTTAAAGACGCCCTGAAAGTACATTCTAATTGCTGTTACAAAAGGCTCAATCTGCATTTTAATTACTAATTGATTGGGGGAGCAAAATCAATTAATTTCAAAAACACGCTCTCTCAAAAACACGACAAACTTTGAAATTGAAAAACTTCATTTAGATTTATGTCTTCATTTCGTGATATAATCCTACTATAATACGTGAGAAAGTAAGTTGGGTGTGGCAGAAAAGACATCAAAGTCGAGTGAATGCAGTAGAAATGAGAGCGTTGAGAAGTATGTGTGGAGTGAAATTGAGTGATAGAGTCAGAAACAGTGTGATAAGAGATAAGTGTGGAATGGATGGAGATATAGTCACGAAAATTGAGAAGGGTATGTTAAGGTGGTTTGGGCATGTAGAGAGGATGGATGAGACAAGATTAACGAAGAGAGTGTATATAAAAGGAGTGGAAGAGCAAGTTGGAAGGGGAAGACATAGGCGAACTTTCTCTGATCAAATTGGAGATATGTTACAAAAAGGCCAGGTCAAAAGTACCCTAAACCGACGAGCATGTATGAGAAATGTTATGAAGGTGAGTGAAGCGAAAGTGGTTTGTCAGGATCGTAGCAAATGGAGATCCGTGATCTCTGCCTACCCCTCTGGGAAAGAGGCGTGATTATATGTATGTATGTATAATACGTACGTTCTCACACTGAGTATGTACCTCTACGTAGTGTGAATAATATCGATTTGAACAGCACTGGTCAAACCATGGCCATATTTGTGCATTTTGCACCCCCGACGCAAAGAGAGGGGTGTTATAAGTTTAACGTGTCTGTGTATCTGTGTATCTGTCTGTGGATCGTAGCTCCCAAACGGATGGACCGATTTGGATGCGGTTTTATTTGTGTCATAAATAATTTTAACCCAAGTGTTCTTAGCCATGTTTCATCTCGGTTCAGCCGTTTTTGAGATATTGAACTTTGTAATGAAAAAATCGGGGGTTTTTCAACTTTTCTAAGTTACTATCACCTGTCAGTGTAGTTCGCCTACACCTGCCCGCCTGCACGTTCTGTAGCAGACTTTAAAATAATATTATCCTAGCAATAACTTATTGAGGCCCATAGTAACTATGGGCCTCATAAGAAAGCTCAAAGTCACCCAAAGGGCAATGGAGAGGGCTATGTTAGGAGTTTCTCTGCGTGATCGCATCAGAAATGAGGCTATCCGCAGCAGAACCAAGGTAACCGATATAGCCCTCCGAATTGCTAAACTTAAGTGGCAGTGGGCGGGGCACATTGCACGTAGAACCGATGGCCGCTGGGGCGGAAAGGTTCTCGAGTGGCGACCACGTACCGGAAGGCGCGGCGTGGGTAGGCCCCCCACAAGGTGGACTGATGACCTGGTAAAGGTCGCGGGAGTCCGCTGGATGCGGGTGGCGCAGGACCGGTCAATTTGGAACTCTCTGGGGGAGGCCTATGTCCAGCAGTGGACGTCTTTCGGCTGATATGAATAACTTATTATGGAATTTCGCAAGTAACGTTTATATACTTTATATCATAAGGCAAATAGATCGGTTGCAGGTCGTTAAAAAAATATTATCTGCATACAATATTATGTTTTACAAAAACATTCTGGTAATAAATATACTGATGTATCTTCCGTTTATTACACCTCGGGGATGTTTCTTTTAAATTACAAAAACCCGCTTCCCTCGCTTCCTTCGCGTTATTGGATGGTCTCATCAATAAAGTATTACCAGTGAAATTATTACCAAGGAAATGTTGGTATTGTAAATTAGATTTGCAATTTAGTTCGAGCGACGAAACTTAAAAAAATATTTTCCTTTACAATAGGTAAGCGTTTTTTGTAAAATAACCGTGTAGTTAAAATAACATCACCTTTCTTCTCGTGGATATAGACTATGGATTTAAGATATGATAAGTAAGGACAGAAGGGAGGCAGGGGCAAAGTCGCCCCTGCCAAACACAAAATACAGACAAAAACCTATTTTGTCTGTATTTTTACTAGGGTCTTATGTACAATAAAGTATTTTTTCTACTCCTGTACCGTTATCTGTCATTTATATATGCGCTGACTCAAATACAATAACATCGATAATAAGTCGTCGATAAACGCTACGCTCTATCTATAAACGTACTGTTTATCGTACTTTTATGGTTCATACATTTTTCATAAAAGCACTGTTAGAATGAGAGCTGAGGGCCTACCGCGAAAGGCATTCGAAGTTTTCCCTCTCTGTCAGACTTGCGAGTTCGTACGTAAGTGCAACAGAGAGGGAAAACTTCGAATGCCGTTGGCGGTAGGCCCCCAGTCCAGTCAAGCTTTTTAATTTAAAATCATTGCTGCCAACACCGCGAAAGAAAGCACACTACAAACGATACAATTTGTTTCCCCATCTAGCGATAGTTAGAATGAAAGGTATATAGTGCTGTCTCATTCTAACTATAGCAAGTTTTTGTTACAAATTGCTATGTGTGTAATGGCCTTAAACCATAGACAGATTTGTATCTCTTATTTAGTTTGTGGACTGACATTTGAACTTCACTTGTTTCCCGCTAGTTTGTCCTCCTGGCGTAATTTGTTCGGTTGAATAGGTAGAAAGTGCTAGTTTTGCGTAATTTTAATACTATGATATATTGTATACTTATTCTCTTAGCTCGAGGCAGAGGTTTTCTTTCCGAACCGGTGGTAGTTTATCGACATTCATAGGTGCATGTAGTATGCCTAAATTGAAGAATAAATCACTTTGACTTTGAATAAAACACTCGTGGCGTCTTTAATTGCGATGCTCGCCAAGGCTCGCATCGCAACCCACGCCACTCGCGTTTTAAGACCCTTCTTATACAACAGTTGCATAAAATAGGTACTATACATACCTACATACTATGGAATGGAATAGGATTGAAGTGTGATTATACTATGCGGATGAGCGGTGCGGAGGGAATGGCAAGGTTACGCCGTAGAAATAAATTTAAAGAGAAAAATATATACTAACTATATACTCGTACAGCGGTAATATTTCGCGGTTGACAAAATTATTGACAGACTGAACTATTTTTTCTTCTGACGTATGTCTTAGGCGGTGTAAGCAGTCTCAGCAGCTTTTAAGAAAGGAGGCCGAAAGGGATTCTGCTCTGACGGCGTAACCAAAGTGTGTTGTGGGTGATGGGTGAAATTATTAATTTTCACCTTTTGGGACCTTACGTACAAAAGTGACTTAACGCTAACTTTTTTCTAAATGAATTAAGAATCTTACTTAAAAGCATGCACGTGACTTTGACAGCGTACGCCTTAACACATGTCATGGTCGCATGGCAAAAGGGAATACCTTGCTTTTGGTGTCCAAAGGGTACATGTTTCACTGTCGTTCTGACACGAAAAGTTACAAGAAAAACAAATATCTATTCGTATGCTATTGAGCCTAGTGGGTAGTGACGCTGCCTACGAAGCTGAAGGTCCTGGATTCGAATCCCGGTAAGGACAAATATTTGTGTGATGAGCATGAATATTTGTTTCGGAGTTTTGGATGTTTTCTATGTATTTAAGTATTTATATCTATTAAATATATCGTCGTCTAGTACCCATAACACAAGCCTTATTGAGCTTACTATGGGATTAGTTCGATTTGTGTAAGATTGTCCACTAATATTTTTCATTATCATTATGTATGTCTTTCCCGCTCACGGGACATGATGTCCCGAACCTTTGGGAGGCGTGCGTGGGGGCCCTTTTGACAATTTAATGGAATGCAAGGAGTACACCGAGCGGATGCTGTCCCTGCCCGTGTCATGGGACGCACACAGAGACAGCACCCGCTGGGGTGTATAGGGACTATTACTGGTTGATGGAATCTAAATAAAACGGGTTATTGGGTGAAAATGATGAACTAGTGACTGGGCTATTGGTGAAACATCGGACGCCTGCCTAATAAAACTGTTTCGCTTTTTATCTCTGGCAGACGGTGACTCGCCAACTGCTAGATGGGCCCCTATTAATAGCGACATTATCATTATCATATGCTATTTCGCTAAAGAACGTACAGGTCTATTAGCTATGATGAGATGCACCTATTTACGTATTTTTACATGCACTTATAGAATATTGTTCTGGTAATCTATCATGGAATTCCGCAAATTAACGCCTGATTCAATCAATCACATTGATAAGTTATTGACATTGGAAGCGGCAGACAAAAATATACTCCTGATCCTGTAGACAATGAAACCCTGAAAATCTTGCCTCGCCTCGGCCGTTTTGTCTCGAGCTTGCGCAAATGAAAATTGGGTAATTTTGACAAATCACTTCATTTATCACAGGTTACGTCCAACTTGGAACAAGGCCGGACTTAAGTACAGTCGACTGTAGAATAAATGAGCAGCCACAAAAAAATACTAGGCATTTTTTTATTTATAGAATAGAATAGAATAGAATAGATTAAATTTATTTTGTAACAACAACATTAATATACATTACATAAGGCTTAAATCTAAAAAAAAAAATTAAATCTAGTGTTGCTACAAGAAAAGGACTCAGCAAGAGTGCAGCGACACTGATTTTCAGTGGATCCGTTCGATAAACTAAAACTTAAGTATTTTTTTTTATCTTCTAGTTTAGTCCTACTAATATTAAATGCGAAAGTTTGGATGTTTAGATGTTTGGATGTTTGTTACTCAATCACGCTTAAACGGCACAAACGATTTGGATGAAATTTTGTACGATGATAGTTTACATCTGCTGCATCTAGACGGGGTGCAGCTCTAGTACCTCGGCTTCGCGCGAGTGTCTACGCGGGAGTGTCCTTGCGCGCAAAATGGAGTCGTTCTTGGGATATTGTATAAAATTCTACAATAAAATTCCAAAACACATTACTGAACTTACTGACTCTAAATTCAGATCTGTCGTAAAACGGACACTTATTTCAAAAGCATATTATAAGATAAACGACTACATCATGGATAGGCATATTTGGCAGCGATAAAATCCTGCACTAGAAATCTGTCGTAAAATACTACTTTCTACTGTAGCAATGTAATTTTAAAATTTTATAATACTCTGATACTGATATGATATATTGTATACTGTTTTAAAAAAAATGACACCTCGCCGAGTTTTTTACGCCGGTTCTTCTCGAGGCAGAGGTTTACTTTCCGAACCGGTGGTAGTTTATCGACATTCATAGGTGCATGTAATATGCCTAAATTGAAGAATACTTTGGAAATGCTTCGTCTGGTCAGGCTCTTATTTCTAGTACGATCTTGCCCCGTCCGTTCTCGCTCCGTCGCATTTGCCCCTCGTTTGTCTGGAGTCCGGGATAAATGAAATTTGCGTAATTTTGACGAATGGCCCCATTTATTACCCGGATTAGGCGAAGGTTAACTTGTTTTATTTTGTTTTGTCTGGTATTTTTGCCGCGGCATGCTACAGAGAGTGTTTATTGTTTTTCCGAGGCAAATTCATACACTGTTGTGATGTTAAAGTAACCTAAATTGAAAGTCAATTTGTTCAAGTTTGCGTTTCTTTAACTCCTCTTTTCGGAGGTTCAAAACGCATATAGTAGGCGCAGTTTTCATACAAAATACTTGAAATTCAGCTGCTTTAGGTTTTAGGTAGTTTTTAGGGTTTCGTACCCAAAGGGTAAAACGGAACCCTCTTACTAAGACTTCGCTGTCCGTCCGTTTGTCTGTCTGTCTGTCACAAGGCTGTATCTCATGAACCGTGATAGTTAGAAAGTTGAAATATTCACAGATTATGTATTTCCGTTGCTGCTATAACAACAAATACTAAAAAACAGAATGAAATAAATATTTAAGGGGGCTCCCATACAACAAATGTGACCTCTGTGCTCGTTTTTATAGATTAAAAAAAACTGTTTATTCCAATAGTTTACACAGAAATATGTTTTATACTTAGCTCAATCTTAACTTTTAAAAATTTATCACATCAGCCGAAAGACGTCCACTGCTGGCCATAGGCCTCCCCCAGAGAGTTCCAAATTGACCGGTCCTGCGCCACCCGCATCCAGCGGACTCCCGCGACCTCTACCAGGTCATCAGTCCCGGAGCCGTAGCATGGTTGGCCTTATCACGCGACAAGTGACAAGATAAGAGCGTCGTCTCGTTCTATCGAACGGTGTCAGCCAGTGCCGCACGCTCTATCCTATCACCTATCGCGTGACAAGGCCAACCATGCTGCGGGGCCAGGTCCAGTCTTTATCAGGTCAAAAATGAATAGCTAAGTTTATTTATACATCACGTATTTGACATTTTTGTTAGTAAACTAATTTGTTTTCACTCTCAGTATGGCTTTCTTAATTACATACTCGTATTTGGTTGTATGCGGTTTATACCCTATTCTATTTATTAAATGATCTATTATATTTGAAGGATCATCATCATCATCATCATATCAGCCGAAAAAAGTCTACTGCTGGACATAGGATTCCCCTAAAGAGTGCCAAATTGACCGGTCCTGCGCCACCCGCATCCAGCGGACTCCCGCGACCTTCACTAGGTCATCAGTCCACCTTGTGCCTACCCACGCCGCGCCTTCCGGTACGGGGTCGCCACTCGAGAACCTTTCCGCCCCAACGGCCATCGGTTCTACGTGCAATGTGCCCCGCCCACTGCCACTTAAGTTTAGCAATTCGGAGGGCTATATCGGTTATCTTGGTTCTGCCGCGGATAGCCTCATTTCTGATGCGATCACGCAGAGATACTCCCAGCATAGCCCTCTCCATTGCCCTTTGGGTGACTTTGAGCCTTCTTATGAGGCCCATAGTAAGCGACCACGTTTCAGTTCCATATGTCATCATTTGAAGGATAATGGCACGGAACCCTTCGTGCGCGAGTCCGACTCCCACTTGGCCGGGTTTTTTATCTCGACTTGAAGAGCCCTAAACTTAGGCTATAAATCGTAGCGCGCGGTTGAAGGTAGTTCCTTGATTTATACGTTCTGGTTTGTTAGGTCTACAAATATATATCTAGGAAGGTAGAAAGGACTAGATAGCTCCAATTACATTATAGATAGGAATGTAAACAAAATTATGACTTTAGTTTATTGTATATATTTAAGTATGTATTTATTTCTTTATTTATCCTTTTGAAATTTCCTTTCACGCCGAGGTATGTTTGTTTTTCTTAAGCATGCAATTAAATTAAACAAAAACAAACATTGCTTGTAGTTTTTTTTAAACGGCTGAACGTTATGATGATGTTTCAAAAATGTATACAGAAACAAACCCACATTGCAGGCAATTTTAGAGACGTCGCGTTTCGCCACACCCGATACTTGATTCTTGGCGGCCTTATAAGAAACAACGTCCATATTACATTGCAAGATTGACAAAATTGTGTTCTTAAATGGAAAGTGGCTCAGGCATGCGGCTGTCAAGCGGCAGTCGTGGGTTCGAATCCCGGCTCGTACCAATGAGTTCTTCGGAACTTATGCACGGAATATCATTTTATATTTACCGTTAGCTTTTTGGTGAAGTACAACATGCATCTCTGAGGAAACCTGCATACATCTGAGAAGAAATTCAAAGAGGTATGTGAAGTCCCTTATCCACTCTGGGCCAGCGTGGGGACAACTGCCCGTTCCCTCTCATTCATGTGCCCAATAGTGGGACATATATAGGCTGGTGATGATGATCATGAAACGGAAAGTATTTACGATACCCAAACTATTTTCCACGCGAAAGGCCACTGTACACAAGGTGACCTTATAAAATAGTAATATCCCAAATTGTGTTGCCTACAAAGGGGTATCCACCCCAACAATTTGGTAATTGGGTACGTGACACGCGGAAAACCGGCTTTGTTGCTTGTTTATTCACGAAGTTCGAAATCGCTAACCGGTGTAAGTATGGCCCCTGCTTACATACCTTACCTCTACAAACCCCCGCCTCTACAAGAAATCATGTCAAAGTTTGTAAATCTGCCTGGTTCCCATTTTATCACTTATCGTTGTGGACAAAGACGTCTATCACGTTCTGGGAGGGTGACAGATGTGTTATCCACAGCGATAAGCGACACAGTCTTTGACCAGTGTGTGTTGCCAGTGATGACGTATGGCACGGAAACGTGGTCGCTTACTATGGGCCTCATAAGAAGGCTCAGAGTCACCCAAAGGGCAATGGAGAGGGCTATGCTGGGAGTATCTCTGCGTGATCGCATCAGAAATGAGGCTATCCGCAGCAGAACCAAGGTAACAGATATAGCCCTCCGAATCGCTAAACTTAAGTGGCAGTGGGTGGGGCACATTGTAGTGTGATCCACACTCGTACTTTAAGGTATCACATAAACTACTAATGTCGCGAGAAAGCCGATTGAAACAGCGGTTGCTTAAAAGTGTGTACGCTGTTTATATAATGAAATGCTGTTTCAATCGAAAACCTGGCGACATTTTGTTTCCGCCCCAGTCCAAGTTGGCTCAGTTCGGTAGCACAGGACGGTTCCAGAACACTTCGGGGCTCAAATACCGCGAGCCATCCGGTTGCCCCTCGGTCACTGAAACTACGCGTCATTGCTTTGACTACTTTGATTATCTTACTTTGACAACTGCCTACGAAGCTGAAGGTCCTGGGTTCGAATCCCGGTAAGGGCAAATATTTTTGTGATGAGCATGGATATTTGTTTGACGACCGCTTTAGCCTAGTTGGTAGTGACCCTGCCTACGAAGCAAGAGGTCCTGGGTTCGAATCCCGGTACGGGCATTTATTTGTGTGATGAGCACGAATATTTGTTCCCGAGTCATGGATGTTTTCTATGTATTTAAGTATGTATTTATCTATATAAGTATGTTTATCGTCGTCTAGTACCCATAGTACAAGCTTTGCTTAGTTTGGGGTTAGGTCGATTTGTGTAAGATTGTCCGCAAATATTTATTTATTTATTTATTCTGAGTGTTGGATATTTTCTATGTATTTAAGTATTTATATCAATTATATCGTCGTCTAGTACCTATAACACAAGCCTTATTGAGCTCACTATAGGCTTAGTTCGATTTGTGTAAGTATGTTCCCTAATATTTATTTATTTATCTTTTGATATCATTCCAGTCAAATTTGGTGCAGCAAAATAGCAAAAATAAGTTGTAATTTGATATTTTCATACTGTTTTTGTAAGTTTTGTTTGATGGTAACGTATATGTAACATATTTTATTGCTTTCTATCAATGACCGTAATTTATAATAGGTCAATATATATTTGTCAAGGTTTAAAGACGGTTAAAATGTGTTGTGAATGTGTTATTGCTGTACTCCGCTGCTTTAGTCGGCAATGGCAAAGGAAGGGTTAAAGTATTTTAGAAACTTCGCTGGTTTCTTGGCGGTGAGTCAGCTAGTTTGTTTATAAGAGTTGGTTTTGTATTATATTTATCTGATAAATACAATGGTTATTCATATGTTGCCGTCAGATTTTGAACACCGTCAGTTTAGTATAATAGTAATTGTCCAAAAGTTAATTAAGTTGTGTTTTACGAATTTGCCGATAGATGGCGCTGTACCGCAGGGAAACTAGCGAACGCTAGTTTACTGTAATATGTAGACACTAGGAACGTTTTTTAAGTTTATTTGAGATTTTCTGCGGTGAAATTAATACATATTGTTAAGATTACTGATCTCGGTGTATTATTCCATAGTAAGATGAATAAAGCTTGTGTTATGGGTACTAGACGACGATATACTTAATATATACAAAAATTTGACGACCACTTTAGCCTAGTTGGTTTGGTAGTGACCCTGCCTACGAAGCAAGAGGTCCTGGGTTCGAATCCCGGTAAGGGCATTTATTTGTGTGATGAGTACGATTTGTTCCTGAGTCATGGATTTTTTCTATTTATTTAAATATGTATTTATCTATATAAGTATGTTTATCGTCGTCTAGTACCCATAGTGCAAGCTTTGCTTAGTTTGGGACTAGGTCGATTTGTGTAAGATTGTTCACAAATATTTATTATTATTTACTTAAATACATAGAAAACATCCAAGATTTGGGAACAAATGTTCATGCTCATCACACAAATATTTGCCCTTACCGGGGTTTGAACCCAGGACCTTCAGCTTCGTAGGCAGCGTCACTACCCACTAGGCTAACCGGTCGTCGTAATATGTTACTAACGATGTTAAAAACTGTGAAAGAATCTTTGAAATCGGATGATTAGTTCCGGAGATTACCCATTACACACAAACTTACAAAGCTACAATCCCTTTCCTCTTTATAATATTAGTATATACAGGGTGATTTAGGGGTCGTGGGGCAAGAAGACCAAAAGCGAATAAGATGGTCATACTGAACAACTTTTTCCATGGGACCGACCACGAAATCGTAAAAAATTAGAGCCAATTAAGAGTTAACTGTGAGTAAATTGAGAGTTAATGTATGGAACAGCTGATTTTTTTTGCGATTTCGTGGTCGGTCCCATGGGAAAAGTTGTTCAGTATGACCATCATCTTATTCGCTTTTGGTCTTCCTGCTCCACGACCTCTAAATCATCCTGTATAATAAATGATAGTCAAGCAAAGCTGGCTGCCAAAGGTAGTCAAAGAAATGATGCGAGTTTAGAAGTTTTAACAGTACTAAATCTTTTCAATTAAAACTTTGTTTCTACTGCCTCTTATTCAATGTTCATAATCCCGTTCATTAAAAAGGTTCCATTCTTAGGGTTCCGTAACCAAAATGGCAAAAACGGAACCCTTATAGTTTCGTCGTCGTATGTCACAGGCATTTTACTCGAAAACTGCAAGGCGTATTTGAATAAAAAAATTAGGATAGATGTGACTAAATATTTTTTTTTAGGGGTGCGTTCAAGTCAAAAAAAGCCTTTCAAAATAAATATATTATAAGGTTTGTCAGCAATTTTTTTGATTAGTGAATAGAGTCGGAGATAATCGCCCCGAAAGTCACAAAAATTCTGTCCCCTCCCTCCTTTAATTCTTGAACGGTGTATTTAAAAAATATGAAAAAAATCATGGACATAAATTATTATGCTTATTAAATTCTTTCACCGAAATTTATTTTGAACAAGACCGATAGACCGATCAAAAATGTTCGTGATATTTCTGAAAAACTGCCTTCCATAAAGAAAAGGACGTACAGCCGTAAGATTTCTGTGACGATACGAACTTTTTAATAGACACAGACACAGGACCCTTCGTTGTGCGTGGTCCGACACGCACTTGGCCGGTTTTTACTTTTACAAAAGAGTAGTTAATTAACGAGTTTTTATTAATAATTTACATTCGAGGCCAATCTGACACAATCTCTAGAATGCCACAAAGGAACATACATACATACCTACATACATTGGTTATAGGCTATTTTATCCAGCGGGTTTACCTGTGGTCATAGCAAAGCAAAACCACGCAGCCACCTAATTAGATAAAAAACCGGACAAGTGCGAGTTCAACTCGCGTGGGAGGGTTCCGTAAAATATTGAGATTTTTCCCGTTACTTTGAATACTCAAACTTCTTATAGGTTTTCCTGTAATCTTTAGGCAAGGAACTATTTTCCATATTTTTTCAGAATTTTAGTTCTAGTAGTTTCCGAGATAAGGGGGAGGGGGGGATGGTCAATTTTCGTCTTTTTTCCTAAATTACTTCAAATCTGTTTTTGCTAAAAATTTAAAAAAAAAAATCTGACATGCTTACAACAACCCCTTTTATTTGATATGTCACACAATACAGTTTGCGAAACTTTTTTATTTTATTTTCCAATTTACCCCCCAAAAGTGGCCCCTTTGTTCAGAATTCATTAATTTACTTTACACGTCCATCTTTGGGTCACCAATTTACCAAATTTCAACTCAATCGGTCCAGTATTTTCGGAGCAAATTGGCTGTGACAGACGGACAGACAGACAACCGAGTGATCCTATAAGGGTTCCGTTTTTTCCTTTAGGTATCGGAACCCTAAAAAACATTTAGTATTATTTCTTCATCGTTGTTAAGTATTTCCACTAGGTAACAAGATTATACTGAACTACCTACCACTACTACTAACTAAAACTAATACTAAATATAACTTTCCTTTTAGATTTCTATATTTTTCAGGCAACACAGAATGGTTAAAATTAAAAAAAAACTTTTTTTTAATCACAAATTGACAACATTTCATATGTCTGAGCTTATCATTGTATTGCTTCTCTGTATTTTGATTGAAAAGAGGAATACGCTAATAGTTTAGTTTTTTTATTTAAAACCAAGGCATTTTTACTAAGCCAGCTGTCTACGGATTGTACTCGGTTTACGGGACACCCTGTTTATATTTTCAGGTGTTAATTTTTTTTATTGTTAACCCATTCGGCAGCCAATGACGATACACTACGTCGTAGTCGCTTTCCGCTACAAACATACAAAAAAACCACGGAAACCGCTACGAGGGTAGCGCGTAGCGATTCTTAGCAGTGAGTGTGTTGAGTTGCCCCTGACTACGGCGTAGCGCTACGAACGTAACGAGTCAGTGCTACGTACCGGGAAAAAAATGCTGGTTTTTTTATTTCTATGACTGGGTTAGGTTAGTTAGGTTAATTTATTTTGTAATTACTGTATAATTATTTGTTTGTTCGTTTATTTTATTTATTATGTTTTTATCTTGTAGTTGTATATTGAATATATACAACTATATCCTGGATATAGTATATATTGAATATATACTATATCCAGGCTATAAACTATCTTCGTGCAAAATTTCATCCAAATCGATTCCGCCGTTTAAGCGTGATCGGGTCGTTCTTCTTTTCGACCGACAATAGCCTGTCCTTCGTCTTAATACGGCATCTCATTTGAGTAATGATGATTACGGTTTTATAATGTTCAAATGAACGTCCATATTATTTTATTAATTAGTGATATTTAATATTTCACAATACAATACAAATACTCTTTATCTAACTAGCATTTTTTTAAATGTTTTTTTTTTCGTAGAATGCCGTGACTAACGTGGTAAACCAAAATGTTGTCCCCACTGAAAGAGTCCACTTTGTCACATGTTTTTTTAGAAACCAACCGTAAATAAATATTTATATTGGCCAGAAAGGAAACTTTAATTCGTTCTAATGAAGAAACCTATGCATTTTTTTTTAAATCGCACTTCAAAACCACAATTTTCGATAGTTCAAAAACCAAAAAAACAGAAAAACCTCGGTTCATTGTCGGTAAAAAAGAAGAACGACCCGATCAAGTAACAAACATCCAAACTTTCGCATTTAAAATATTAGTAGGATTATATCCATGCCGGAAATCCATCTACACCGTGAAAGAATGTTTAAATTAGAATGAATTATTTCGAAGATTACCCCCTACATGCATATTTCCATTTCACACTCATTCAATTATTAGTACAAACCTTTCTTAATAACAAACTGTTACGACAATTTTGTGAGACCCTGATAAATAAATAATCCCAGTCACCAATTACGCAGCAGAACCAAGGTAACATCCGAATCGCTAAACTTAAGTGGCAGTGGGCGGGGGCACATTGCACGTAGAACCGATGGCCGTTGGGGCGGAAAGGTTCTCGAGTGGCGACCACGTACCGGCAGGCGCGGCGTGGGTAGGCCGGAGTCCGCTGGATGCTGGTGGCGCAGGACCGGTCGTTGTGGCACTCTTTGGGGGAGGCCTATGTCCAGCAGTGGAAGTCTTTCGGCTGATATGATGATGATGATGAGCAATTGCGTGCACTCACCCTCCCTCGAACGTGCGTTTATCTTCCAAAAGCCACTCTAACAACAAGACTACTCTAAATTACCTTAAAACTACTCTAAATTACCTGTATATATCAGCCAACTCAATAAAATCTCTCAACTGTAAAATCTCCGAACTCAACCACAACACGCACTGCACTCAACTACACGATGTTTTCGAACGCGCCCAATTTCACGACTCGCTCTGAACACGGTTCAAGACGGACTGACGGCGGGAGAATAAAACATGCCCTCCTCTTTATACTGTCAGCGACAAAACGACTCAAGTACATTGCTGAAACAACTGAAAAATAATTCTATTAGAATGAGATACAGCGTGTAATCGAGTGCGCTTATTTTGGCACGTAAAACGGCTGCACTGCAAATGTTAAGCATCCTTAAATCCAATATACCATATTGCCTTTGAAATAATTAATAACTTTTTTAATTATTTAGTAATCGTTTAAAAAGGCCGGTTAGCTATCGAACCTTTTTGGGGTTGGCTCATTATTTATACAGGGTGCGGGTATCGGTTTATACAGGGTGGCTTTTGTAGCGTTGGATTGCTTTGGAATGCGAATGGAATAAATAATATTGAACGCTGAATGTCGAATATGTTTTGAGTCTATTGTTAACAATGTTTAATTCATGTTAGTTTTGAATTGGTGCGGTAATATGGAAATTTTTATTTTTGCGCTCTCAATAATGGTATTAAGGCATGGATGCTTAGAAATAAACTAGCATTTGCACGCAACTTCGTCCACGTGAACTCCCGTTTTCCGTCACAATTTCATTTCTTTGGAGGATTAATTCCAGGAAAAAAATCATATATGTTTTAATATTTAAATTAAAATCTTGTCCTAAACTAATATCATAAACAAACCGGACAAGTGTGAGTCGGACTCGTCCACCGAGGATTCCGTACAAAATGACAAATGTATAGTTTTCAGATTTTTCGCTGTATTTGTAGTATAAGACGACCGCTTTAGCCTAGTTGGTAGTGACCCTGCCTACGAAGCAAGCGGTCCTGGGTTCGAATCCCGGTAAGGGCATTTATTTGTGTGATGAGCACGAATATTTGTTCCCGAGTCATGGATGTTTTCTATGTATTTATCTATATAAGTATGTTTATCGTCGTCTAGTACCCATAGTACAAGCTTTGCTTGGTTTGGGACTAGGTCGATTTGTGTAAGATTGTCCGCAAAAAATATTAATTTATTTATTTTATTTAGACGATATTACTTGCCAAATATCATAGTTCTAGGTCAACGGAAAGTACCCTATATATTTTGATTCCCTTGAGTATCGAAATATACGTTTTTTGCGGCATAAACGGTCGTATCTCTTTTTTACGTTAACTTAGAAGTTTGATTTCACAGCTTCAAAGGACTGTAGACTTGATTATATAAGAAAAGAAAAGAAAAGAAAAGAAGACATTTATTCACTACACAAAAGACACACAGAGACAAAGGAGTAGACATACAATACAATTGACACATATTGTGTGTCTACGCGGCAGTGAAACGGTCGCTGTCTCAGCATTGTGCCGAGGTGTCAGACAGACACCTGCAGCGCTGGTTTTCAGACAGCACCGCAAGTGGCCCACGGAACGCAACGCAACACAGCATTAGATAAAAAGTAAGTAGACACATAATAAATAAATAATTATTGCAAAATATTGAATATATATATATAGAACAGTAGCACGACGGGATGAAAAACACAAAGCATAAAACGCGACACGGTTGGGATGTTAAAAGTGCTGGATGGGTTAGGGTTGGGATTTTTGGAGCGTCAACAAATAGCCTTTAAGCTGGCGCTTAAAGGTATACCTGCTAGACGCTCCTTGGATAGGTGGAGGGAGATCATTCCAACACTTGGACGCCGTGAACCTAAAACTTCCTCGAAACGCCGCGGTCCGATGCTCTGGCACCAGAATCATCGCCTTACACCTACGCGCACTCTTGGGCCATGCAAGTCTACTCAGCAAATATGCTGGGACCCCAGATCGTACTATATGGTTTTAATTTCAACTCGATATCTCCACACGTCCCCGAGATAAAGGGTCTTGACAGACAGACAAACAGACAGTTTCAGATAAAAAAAATGCAGGCTTTTTTTATGCATAATTTCATCTAAATGTATTCAGCCATTTTTGCGTGATTAGAAATCATCATCATCATCATCATATCAGCCGAAAGACGTCCACTGCTGGACATAGGCCTCCCCCAGAGAGTTCCAAATTGACCGGTCCTGCGCCACCCGCATCTAGCGGACTCCCGCAACCTTTTTCAGGTCATCAGTCCACCTTGTGGGGGGCCTACCCACGCCGCGCCTTCCGGTACGTGGTCGCCACTCGAGAACCTTTCCGCCCCAACGGCCATCGGTTCTACGTGCCCACTGCCTCTTAAGTTTAGCAATTCGGAGGGCTATATCGGTTACCTTGGTTCTGCTGCGGATAGCCTCATTTCTGATGCGATCACGCAGAGATACTCCTAACATAGCCCTCTCCATTGCCCTTTGGGTGACTTTGAGCCTTCTTATGAGGCCCATAGTAAGCGACCGAATTGATTGTGATTAGGAATAGAAATATTTATTTGGCATAAAACATGACACACCGGATATAAGTCATTGGGTCCCGAGCTAAGATTCCCTTTGCTACCCTGTGTTAGTAGAAAAGCAAGCAAGCAAGTAAACGAAATTAATTAACATGCCTTCGTACAGGGTAAACAAACAAGTAGTACACACTTTATTGCACAAAAACCGGACAAGTGCGAGCTCAACTCAGGGATCGGAATCGGTTTTTTCAAAAATCCCCGAAGTAGTCTAAAATTTTGAATTAATTTAGGCTCTTAATGTAGGACTCTATCGTATATTTAGGTAACATATTCGTATTATTAGACTGCCCGATCAAAAATGATATTATAACCAAAGAACGAAATAATACCGGTTATATTTGTATGGAGAAAATACCGGTATCCGATCCCTGGCTCAACTCGCGTGGTGAGGGTTCCGTAAAATATTGAGAATTTTCCCGTTAATTTGAATACTAAAACTTCTTATAGGTTTTCCTGTAATCTTTAGGCGAGGAACTATTTCCCATATTTTTTTCAGAATTTTAAGCCTGGTAGCTTCAGAGATAAGGGGGGAATGGTCAATTTTCGTCTTTTTTCCTAAATTACTTCAAATCTGTTTTTTCTAAAATTATAAAAAATAACTCCTTTCATTTGATATGTCACACAATGCCGGTTTACCTCCCAAAGGGCCACCTTGTTCAGAATTCATTAATTTACTTTAAGCGTCCATTTTTGGGTGACCAATTTACATATGTTTTTCAAATTTCAACTCAATCGGTCCAGTAGTTCCGGAGCAAATCGGCTGTGACAGACGGACAGACAGACGCACGAGTGATCATATAAAGTTTCCTTATTAGGAACGGAACCCTAAAATATTTTGCAGTTACAGTCGGAGAAATCGATGAACATGTATAAAAAAAGTCCACATATGACCGTCGCTTTTTAGGGTTCCGTAGCCAAAATGGCAAAAACGGAACCCTTATAGTTTCGTCATGTCCGTCTGTCCGTCTGTCCGTCTGTCACAGGCATTTTACTCGAAAACTATAAGGTGTATTTGAATAAAATTTTGAAGAATGGTGTATTTTGTTAGCCGCTACATAGTTTTGTAATTAAAATGACAATAAAAAAATTTTTTAGGGGTGCACTCCATACATAAAACTAAAATCCAAAAAAAAAATTTTCATTGTGACCCCCCGTGTGGCACATCAATCGATAGGCCTTTCAAAACAAATATCAGGTTTCTTAGCATTTTTTTTTGATTAAGTGAATAGAGCCGGAGATAATCGCCCCGAAAGTCACTAAAATTCTGTCCCCCCCCCCTCTAATTTTTGAACGGTGTATTTTAAAAATATGGAAAAATTCATGGACATAAGGCTTATTAATTTCATTCACCGAAAATTGTTTTGAACAAGATCGGTTCAGAGGTTTTCGAGATATTGCTGAAAAACTGCCTTCCTCAAAGAAAAGGGCTTAAGTGCCGTAAAATTTCTGTTACGATACGACCTTTTTAATAGGCACGGAACCCTTCGTTTTGCGTGGTCCGACACGCACTTGGCCGGTTTTTTTAAGTCAGTTAATTGTCATAACAAACATACATACAAACCTAAATAAACTTTCACGAGGAAGTGTGTAATAAAAAGAAATACATGTAATGTTCACCGCACATTACATTTTGTGATTTATGTGCACAATCAGTATCTATTGTTGGCGAACCAATCATAGAACCGTCGCTTAGGGCTTAGCGCGTTGCGGCTTTCCACTGCGATGGAAACATCAATTCCGATCTAATTAGTAGCGTAACATGTAGCTAGCTGCCCGCGCGGCTTCGCCCGCGTATTGCAAAGATCGCAGGCAAACCCGCGGGATAAACTGCATCCCACCAAAACATAAGTGTAAAAAAGGAGAGCCAAATCCAATACAAAAATTATGCTTGGCTGTGGGCTTCGCCTAGGGTTTGCAATCCGGATCCGCGGATCCAGATCCGGATATTTACATACAAGTCGGATCCGGATTGCAAACCCTAGCTTCGCCGCCAAAAGAATGGAGATCTAAATGAGTGCCAAGTTATGCAAAATCCAAATATGTATTTATAGGAACAAAATAACATTATGAACAAGTATTAAACTCTATTTCTTTGCTTTATTGGATACCTATAACAATTGCTGTTATTTAAAAATGTGAGATCTTAAAGTAGGTTAGATTTGACTTGGCCAGTTTTTACTACTAACCAACCAAGCTAACTACTAACTGGCCAAGTCAAATCTAACCTACTTTAAGATCTTACATTTTTAAATAACAGCAATTGTTATAGGTAAGTAGTAGTAAGTAAGATGTTGATTCGACGATCATCGTCCCAATAGTCGTTACGGCGAACGGTTTAATTGCGAAGAGTCTCGACCGCCACCTTAAGAGACTCTCACTAGATGGCTGGGTCAAGGGTCAGACACAGGCGGTACTTCTGGACACGGCGCGGATAGTCAGGAGGTTCCTCTCTCTGTCGCCCTGACCACCGGTAATTTAGGCCCCGCCTCGCTGTCGGCGGTATCCTTTTTTTTTTTTGTTTAGGGGGGGAAATGCGTTACGCATACCACCCGGGTGCAGGGGGTGACCCGAGTGGTTATGTGGGACTCCCGTATAAGCTGATGAGACTCACGGTGTACCCACTAAAAACCCCCCCACTTGCCGCCTCGCCGCCATGTGGCGAGGTCACGGGAACGCTTGCGCACACATCCGCGACCCCACCGGCGGCAGCCACCCACAAGCGGCTCCCTCGCGGACGCCCGAAGGCCCTCCACGAGAGGCACGCCAGATGTTTTGGCGCGCCTGCCTCCTCCATCTCCACACGTTCAGTAGCGGACCCCCCTGAGTCCGCTACGAGGAGATCATGGGTGCGGGAAATTCCAGCACCCGGTGGCGGATCAGGTCTGTGGTTCCGCCACCGACCACGCCTCGGCCGCTGAGGATAGGGAAGCGGCGCACCGTAATACCGGCATTCCTCTTCCTGCCCCACCAATGCTGCTGCCGCAGAACGGCCCCGCCAAGTTCGCAGGGGGTAGGGAGAGTGGCGCACCGTTATACCAACACGCCTCTCCCCCTGCGATCCCGCCTCGGCCGCAGAAGATAAGGAGGTACTCCTTTTCTTCTGCGGTCCCTGCCCAACGCATCCTAAGCGGGCAGTGCACAAGCCCGCTGCTCCTAGCTGCGCTCTCTTCGGGTCAGCCAGCAGGCCCACACAGGCCGGCCCTGGGTGCCTCTTAGCTTCGGCGTGGGTGACCAGTCCACGGTTACTAAGCCCCCCCGCCCCGACAAGGCTGGCACCCTCGAAGCGTCACTACCCCTAGGCTAACTGGTCGTCGAGGCTAACCAGTCGTCGGTTGGAATGTGGAATGTTAGTGTCAGATAGTCTAGTTTTCCAGCTATTCGGAATCTTCACTATCGGGTAAAGTAGCCAATTATGCCCCGAAATTTCCTTTAACAGAAAAGGTCTCTTTGTACCAACGTTCCTTTCGTTCTGAAAAGGCATAAATGTGTTTTATAAATTGTATTTGTACGATCTTTCAGAATGTTTCATAAAGAAAAGGTAATAGGATTGAATAACATTCCGCTTTGTCTTTGTAACTGGAAATGTTATTTTAAGTTTCTGTCATTTCTTAGACAATAGTACATTTCGATGCTAGTGCGGAAGGTATGTCATTACGTCACGAGTACCGAGATATCTCGGGGCGAGTGAAGATTTGCCTTTTGTCTGCGGATTTGCCTCTTGTATTAGGACTTGTGTGGTCTTCTCTTTTGCTACAGGGGTATGAGTTTGTTTTCCTTGTAGTAGTCATTAACAGGTCATCACCATATAACGCAGCTTAAGGTAACTTAATCTAAGTTTTAAGCAACGCCCATGTTGCTAAAAAGTTTGGAGTTCTTGTGAAATCGAATTTGCCTGAAACATGCACTGCTTTCAGACAGGTAGAGCATAACGGAATGTTAATTTGTGTGGCATGTTACCAGTATGCGTCACAAGATCGATTTTAGAAAAAATGAAAACTGTATTTAAAGATTTTTTCAAAAGCCTCTACTAATATTATAAAGACGAATCTGTGAGATTGTCGCTTTGTTGGAACTGAACTGGAACTACTCGTGCGATAAAAAAATCTTTCACCTGCGCGTATAGATACTATAACACAGAATTTTTTTACCCAATATTATTAGCAAGCTTTATTTATTTATTTTATTTTTATTCTTCTTTTTCTTTCAATATTTCACCTGCATCGTGACCTGAGGTACTAGCAGAATATCAGTGCTCACGCGAGCGAAGCAAAACTGAGCTAGTACCTTAGCATTGTTGCAACGCACAGTATGCCGCAGTGTCTCAAGACGAGAGTCTTTGACCAGTGTGTGTTGCCAGTGATGACGTATGGCACTGAAACTTGGTCGCTTACTATGGGCCTCATAAGAAGGCTCAAAGTCACCCAAAGGGCAATGGAGAGGGCTATGCTGGGAGTATCTCTGCGTGATCGCATCAGAAATGAGGCTATCCGCAGCAGAACCAAGGTAACCGATATAGCCCTCCGAATCGCTAAACTTAAGTGGCAGTGGGCGGGGCACATTGCACGTAGAACCGATGGCCGTTGGGGCGGAAAGGTTCTCGAGTGGCGACCACGTACCGGAAGGCGCAGCGTGGGTAGGCAAGGTGGACTGATGACCTGGTAAAGGTCGCTGGAGTCCGCTGGATGCGGGTGGCGCAGGACCGTTCATTGTGGCACTCTTTGGGGGAGGCCTATGTCCAGCAGTGGACGTCTTTGGGCTGATATGATGATAATGACAGTATGCCTTTATTTAATTTATATTTAATCTCTTTCGTAACACAATAGTTCTACTTTTTTTTGGGTTTTTATTTTATTTTTGTTTGTTTTATTGTTGTTGCAGAATGCCAAATAAATGATTTATCTATCTATTTATAGAATTGACTTTCCGGATGTGTGCTATGTTTTATCCCGCGGGATTGCATTTTTTTTCAATACGCAGGTGAAGCCGGAGATTTCACGTTTCATTTAGAAAACCGGCCATTTCACGGGTTGCTTAATTCTGCATGCTCCCGCCGCATGCATCAGCTATGCAGCGCAACGACACAACTTCACTCGTTAAGCGCTAGATGGCGCTAAAGTTACGTATTTGGGTCAACTGCCAGACTTATTGCTCGCAACGATATGTTATACACATACTTAAATCGACACCTGAGTCAAACACTTACACAGTATAATGGGGTAGGAAAAAATACTTTTCACACCTCTCATTCAGAAAAGTAAGTTTTGGTCCCCGACGAGAGGGAGCAAAATGCCACTTTTCTGTTCAAGCTACTTTTTTAATTTATTAATTGGCATGTACCTAGCGCTTACGCAATGTGCCAATTGAACACAGCTCTTAATAAAATAATTGATTGTAATTTCATCGCAATCGATTAAAAACGAACATTTCAAGTTTTAACTTTAACAACGTTATATGAAAATTTATATTTTTTTATATTATTAAAAAAAATTGTCACTTAAAATTTTCATTATTTTTAGAGCATTTTATTTCAATTTTCCTCATAATCGGTGTGAAAAGTTACATGTGTCACTCAGGAGCAAAATTATTTTCGTCTTGGGCGTTAACACTTGAATCCCTCACTACGCTCAGGATCCTACGTTAGAATCCCTCGCTACGCTCAGGATTCTATTGTAGGATCCCTCGCTACATTCAGGATTCAATACACCGCCCTCGCCGTAAATATACTATTTTGCTCCCTTGTGACACAAATAACTATTGTTTTTTTGAAGTGGATAATTTCTTTGCTCGCGTTCTTGTATACGGGTACAGTTCAAAATGTATCACGTGACTTCCGGAATAACTTTTTGTAGAGATGCCTAATCTGATTTCAAATGATTGTTTGTTACATGTTTTAATCCTTCTTTATTTGCCATTAGTTGTTAATCACAAAATGTTATTTAGTTTATGTGGCGGACATGAAAATAATGCTGAAATGACCGCCATTTTCAATGTATCGCGAGTCAAATGACGTCAGTCAATGTTGCCATATATACCGATTTATCTGTGCTTATACAGATTTTAGTGAATTAATTCAGATATATATTTTACTGGTACAAGGGTTCCATAGCCAACGAAGAAGTATCCACTTAAACTTAATTAACGGTTGTATCTCCGACACAACCCGCTTCTTTTTTTGTGGTAAACAGAGAACTGCAAAAATGTATGAAATTCTAAAATAAATACATTTTGTATTTTCATTATTTAGGGTTCACTTTATCCGTGACTTCGCTTGTATTCTTTTTAATACGAGGGCGAAGTCGCGCGAGCAGCTATAGTCTGGACGTTTAGGTATTTAAAAAAATGTAAACAAAAAAACCCACATGACTTGGTCATTCAATCAATCATAGCAACCTTTTGTATCTATTATCTTATTGGCTGTAAGACCAAGTCACGTGGTGTTTTTTGTTTACATTTTTTTAAATACCTAAACGTCCAGACTATGAAAATGAAAATGAAAATGAAAAATGAAAATGAAAAAATGAAAATGAAAAAAGTTTATTTGGTTATAAAAAGGATTTTTACAAATAGCCAAGGTTGGAGCCTCCTATTAAGCAATTAATTTTGCTTGTGTCAGGAGACACCGCTCTTCCAAAAACTATAGCTATCAATAAATAAAAACATTCTTACGTCGCGCAGCACAAAATTCACACGACTACATGTAAATATGAGAGAATGTCAGTCTGTAACCTAATGTTGCTAAACCGCTAAACTGTTAGTGTTTACATTCAAGCCAGCAGTTTAAGTTCTGCGAAAGGGTGTAGTATAATTTTCATTCCGGAAATTACCGAAAGGTACTCATTACCTAACCTAAAGGTAGGTAGGTAGGCCGTCGCTATACGTAGTTGAAATAATTATGTATGTTAGGAAGAATTCATACAACTACCCAACAATCACTGATAGGCCCAAGGTTACCAGAAGCGCAGGGAAGCTCAAAACAACTTTTTACTGGCTAGTAAAAGTGAAAAAGTCGTTCTTGGAAAATTTTATAAAATACTACAATAAAATTCCAAAACACATTACCGAACTTACTGACTCTAAATTCAAATCTGTCGTAAAACGGACACTTATATCAAAAGCATATTAGGTATAAGATAAACGAGATAGGGATATTTGGCAGCGATAAAATGCTGCACTAGAAATCTGTCGCAAAATAAATAGCCTTTCTACAGTAGCAATGTAATTTTAAAATTTTATAATACTCTGATACTGAAATGATATATTGTTTTTTTTATTTATTTATTTATTTCAGTAAAGCACTTTACAATGACTTAAAACTAAATACAACGTCCCACAAAACTGTTTGCACAGTTTGACTGTGGGATCCATGAGTCTATATAATTTGGGATAGTCTTAAATGATAATGAGTCTATATAAAGTGGTAAAGTTCTAATCAGTCTATATAATTAGTTAAGTCTTAAGCAAGTAAGAACAGCTTTAAATGATGTTGTATAAAGTGGATAGGTAACTAGATATAAGATATTAGGTATTTAAGTATTTAAATACTGTCGAGATAGTGTTTCAACACGGCTCTTTTAAATTTATTTTTGTTTTTCTCTTGTCTTAAAGCCGCAGGTAAGGCGTTAAGCAAGTATGGTAAGCGTTTTTCGATGAGCCTATCCCCGTAGTAATTGCTTACTCTGAGAACGGCAAACTTACCTGCAGCTACGGATCTGGTGCCATATGTTTGGCTCATTTGAGATAAGTTACTTTCTTGATTGCCGTGCTGATTGACTAAAATTAAGTAATTACGTCTAAGTGTTGCCGGAAGAATTTTACATACTTTGAATAACTGATAATAATTATTTTTATATTTATTTTTAGTTTTATTGTTTACTAATAGTTTGAGAAATCTAATTTGCAATTTTTCAACTTTTTCCAAATTCGTTTTAAAGGTGAGGCCATAGCAATCCAGGGAGTAACTTATAATCGATTCCACCAGGGATATATAAATACATTTTAGGGTGCTTAATGGGACTCTAAAGCTTAGGTGGTAAAATCTACCAAGTAGGACTCTTAATTTAGCACATATATACTCTATATGAGATGACCATGAAAAGTTTTCATCTATCTTCATGCCAAGGTAAGTCATGCATTTAACACGCTCAATTGGCTTACAACGACATGAAACTAGATTATTGTGGAAACAGGAGAAGTCATGCGTAATTATTGTAAGCTCTGGCGAACAGGAAGGGATTAGATAAGGTGAGTGTAAAATTTGTAATTTGGTTTTATCTGCATTTAAAACTATACCATTATCGTGCGACCACTTGACAACAGCGTCGACATCTTGCTGCACTGAACGGTAGGTGCTGGCTAGGTCGGCGGCGGCACCGGCTCTCAGCACGCACAGGTCGTCGGCGAACATGTTTGAAAAAATGACACCTCGCCGAGTTTTTTACGCCGGTTCTTCTCGAGGCAGAGGTTTACTTTCCGAACCGGTGGTAGTTTATCGACATTCATAGGTGCATGTAATATGCCTAAATTGAAGAATAAATCACTTTGACTTTGACTTCAATGAAAAATCATATTTTATAGGATTGCGATTGTTAATACTACCCCTGTAGAATCTTATTAATTAATGAGTCCTACGCGAAAGTCGCCCGAAAACGCAGTTTTAATATAAATGTTTCCATATTCATTATTAAAACTTTCCGGGAATCCCCGGGAATCCCGGCGACAAGTTTTGATAGAATAATCCTCCGTGGCATATTTATGGCACATAATTTAAACACGCGACACCTCGGCCACATTGTACAGTCTCCAGCGTTAATATAAATAAAATGTATCATTAATAGTTATTTCAGTCTCAAGTTGGCAAAATGATGTATATGTAGGGCGGTACATTGAATCGAGAGTGAAGGTTATCTAGACATGCGACAGCGTGTCAAGCCAAGTTCAAGCAAAGGAACTGGCTAGCCAGCGCCGAGTGTAATATTACACGAACCACTTGGTGCCACTTTTGACCCTTCTATAACTCAAAACCTCTTTAACGTAAACACATAAAACTACGTGTGTTTAATTATATCCATAAGGACATCTAGACAGAAACAACAACAGATTTGTGAAAATATCTTTACAAAAGTTAAAAAATACTAAGATTACTGTTGAGTTACGGCTACTGTTAAGTTAGGTTACTGTTACATTACAATTGGATTTTAAAGAATATGTTCTATGGGTCGTTCTTCTTTTTTACCGACAATGATCCGAGGTTTTTCTGTTTTTTTGGTTTTTGAACTATCGAAAATTGTGGTTTTGAAGTGCGATTTAAAAAAAAATGCATAGGTTTCTTCATTAGAACTAATTAAAGTTTCCTTTCTGGCCAATATAAATATTAATTTACGGTTGGTTTCTAAAAAAAAACATGTGACAAAGTGGACTATTTCAGTGGGGACAACATTTTGGTTTACCACTCTGTCACGGCATTCTACGAAAAAAAAAAATCATCAAAAAAAATGCTAGTTAGAGAAAGTGAAATATTAAACATCACTAATTAATAAAATAGTATGGACGTTCATTCGAACATTATAAAACCGTAAACATCATTACTCAAATGAGATGCCGTAATAAGACGAGGGACAGGCTATTGTCGGTCGAAAAGAAGAACGACCCCTATATTATTATTAACTCAAACAATTCTTTTTTTGTGTATTTGGTGTGTGTTTGTGTGCTACTGTGTATGGATGTGTGCGTGTAAAGGTGTGTGTGTGTATAATATCAAGTCCTTTTATATGATCAGTGTTCTCTTGCGAGCCGATGTTGTGAATGACCATTAATCGATCGTGAAATTGTCTTTGTAAGATTTTTTGCACATTGAAGAAAAAGAAGAAGAAAATAGTTTATTAGTGCAAAAAAATATACATAGAGTGCAACAAAACTTAACTTAATACATATAATTTTTGAAGAGATTTGCACTAAAAGGCTTACACTCAGCTTGTGCAAGGTTTTTACAGAGGGGTAAGTTACTGAAATGCTACTCCAGTTCAACCTTAGAGCATACAGATCTAAGGTTAAACCATATAAAGGCGCACTTTCAGAGCAAGTGCATTGTTAAAGTGTAGGTAAACATTGTGTACATTTATATTAACTCTTCCGAATACACTCACTACCTTGAAATATAGATGACAGTTCCATTAAGACATGCCATTGTCTGTTTCCCCCGAGATTCGAACCCGTTTCCTTCACGGGGCTATTATGAATATGAAACTAGAAGGTTGCATAAATGTATACACATTACTAGAAACTTGTCGATTTGTACAGTGAAGTGTAATAACATATAACTGTTAAAAATATTATTTTTAATACAGTTGCTACTTTACGTGCTGTTTAGCGTGCGGAAAGTTGTTTTTCGCGCACTAGTACTTTTGTACCATTTGTTATTGTCAATAAAAAATAAGTAAGATAGAACTGTATTAAACTGTATTAAATTTCATTTTTTTCAACTGTATTACAATGATGTTACAGAATGAATAATACCTATAAAAGTTTCAAATTCCTTACTTGTTGTTTTTCTTATTTTTTCGCAACTGTATTAAAACACGTCGTTCGATACACGTGTCGAAATGTCATTCTTCACTCGTCCCATATCTCGGTAATCATGACGTAATGACATACTTTCCGCACAAGCATCGAAATGTAATATTTCTACTTTTTAGTTTAAGATTGTGGTGAGAAGGCTGGCAGCATTGCCATTCAACGTGGCCAGATATGATCCAGCCCTCTGGTCACGCGTCACCTCTACCAGGCGCTTGGAGCACTCTTTAAATTTCGCCCCACGGCCCTAGGATTGAAACTCTAGGGTTTCGACCCCAAACGGCACAAAAAGGTAGCCACTATTGATGGCTGAGTATTTGCGCCGCTTGAGGTGTTCAGCCGTATTTGCCGTAGAGCCAGCCTTTACGGCGGTACCGTGGAGATGAGACAGTGCCAGGGTATCGGCACATGTTGCGTCCCAAACCAGCGGCCGTCCTTCCATGGCACATGGGTCATGCCTTCGGGTCTCTTTCCGTCATCGCGGGTAAGACCAGTCGGTTCTAAGATAGCCGGCGCTCGGGCACTGGCTAGGGCCCGACGGATGACGTCGTTTAGGCTGGCATGACGGGGGGCACGCCCTGCGCTTCTGCTGCAAGATAATCCGTGGTGTCCCAGCTGGTCGACTGGGTCACCGCAGCGGCAGCGGTGAGGGGCAACGCAGGTCGCTTCCAGGCGGAGAGCCACAGAGAGGCGGAAAGTGGTATTGTCCAAAAACGTTCCGATTTGTGATGAAGGCAGCACATAATTATATGGTTTTTAACTAAACGGGACTTAGTCGCGTATAATTAACTCAGAGTTCCCTTGTGTTGTCCCGTTACCAAGGATGTTGCGACACATTCGAAACTTCGGGAAACCTGAGAGAGGTAAATAAATAAGTCAATTATACGCAATCAAGTCCCGTTTAGTAAAAAGAATGAGTGAGAATCGTGAAAATTTAAATCCTATAAAAACATTCCATGTAAAAAATAGGGCAAGTCTCGAAACTCTTCCACCGTAAAAAGTTGTGAGATATTTCGTAGAGCCAAGCCATGCATTCGTATTAATCTTTATATGGTTGCTAAATAAAATTCTGCAACTTGGGAATGACACAACTTTACTGCATTTATTTATTTTTGCATACTTAAAACTATGTAGCATTGTGTGATTTCCAAGCTACAAAATTTTATTTAGCAACCAAATTTAATAAAGATTAATAAGAACAAAGGAACTTTGGAACTACAAAACTAAGAAACATTGACGAGCAATAGCTCTTAAACTAAAAGCTCAAGTTAAATTTTATTCGGAACATATGTAAGCCATATTATGCCCTATATCTTACTGAAAACTCAGGGTTCTAGCTTTAGCCAGCACAAAATTACAGGATGTTGAAAATGGGCTGAATGGCTTCGAGAAAAGGATGGTACGGCTGTGCCTCTTTGTTTTGCTCGACTTGGCGGGGGCACTGCCATGCCCCCATATCAATATACCTAATAGGAACATATTTATACTACTGATTGCATGAAAGGACGAGGAACTAATCAGATGCTTAGCGTGCCTAGATCTAGTCCCTACTAGAAGTATAATTAAATCATGGTTCTGCTTCGGAGATCATGAGACATTGAAGAGCGGCGCAATCCGTAGCATCTCCATAGTAAATTATGTTGCGCGCAGGCGGTGAGCTAGCGTCATCTATGTCGGCTCCTCCTCGCTAGAGGGCGTGACGTGTCCTCGTATTTGATATTAGTGTTACAACTTAAGATTAAAGTAGATATTTAAGATTAAACAAAAAGCGAACCTGACTTGACATTTATACTCCAATTTAGCTCTAAACCGATACCCACTGATTTGTTCTCAAATACGAGTTCTGTTTCAAGTTATAAACTCCTGGCTACTTATTCATCGGCTCCAAACTTAATTAAAAACGAATTGTTGCTTGTAGCATCAGCAGAGTTGAAACAGAGTCGGGGTAATCACAAGTCTTATTGATCGTTTCCTTCAAGCAATCCAATTGAAACGGGCCACTGGTGACTCATGCAAGGGTCCAAGATAGGATGGCATAGGTGACCTCCTTAAGAGACGCAACTTGACAACCGGTACCACATAGTTCACGAATCTCGAGATCAAATCAAATCAAATCATATCAAAATATTTATTTTGCAAGCTCTTTTACATGTCATGTTTTAACTTAACTACAGGTATTTTACATAGAAATGCTTCTTTATCATCTATAAATTCCTTTACAGTATAATAGGATTTCTGCATAAGATGGCGTTTAACGCTGGACTTAAATCTATTCATTGTCAATTTTAGTATATCAGAAGGTAACTTATTGTAAAAACGTACACAGTTCCCCATAAACGACATATTCACTTTACTGAGACGGTATCCTGGAATGGTCAATTTATTTTTATTTCTGGTGTTAAAATTATGAAATATTTAATTTATACATGTCAAGATTTTTTCTCAAAAATGGCCCGCAAAGTGTACATTAGACGCTACATATTGGAAGGTAAAGTGTATAGTTTCAGGTCAGATCAAAATTAAAAAATAAATAAACATTGCAGGCCGCCTGGAATGTTACATATAAATTCCTTTATTTGTCGAGTACCAAACTTTTTAAAAAGTTGAAACCGGCATATAAAAGACGGCACAGGTCGTATTCAGCCAATTCAACTCGTATTTTTCTGTTGCAAACGCGACGTTTTTCTATATGTCTAAAATAGTTCGCGTTTTTCGGTGGAAAAATACACTTGCGATTCGGTTTAAAAAGAAAAACGGCGGGAAATCATTAATATTTTCACGTTGTGCAACGATATTTAAAGTTTATTATTCCCCCATTTTTGAGAAAAGCACTATATTAGCCTTAGCCGTAATGGCAATTGCAGGCTTCGTATTATAATTAAACGGATGCGCAAGCTCGTCCGTTTAAACAAATACTCAGCCTGCATTTGCCTCCTTCCCGGCCACGGCAATAATGTACTATTACGAATAAACATTATATTTTCATAGATATATTGTGAGGCAACGGTGAGAATATTGATGTCTTTAAATCTATCTTTCAGAGAAACACACGTGTCACGACCCTAAATTATAAATATTACGTATAGCACGTTTTTGTAAAATAAAAATTGAATTTACGTCAGCAGCTTTGCCCCACAATAGAATACCGTAGGTCATAATGCTATGAAAATAGGCAAAATATACCAACCTTGCTGTCTCAAGTTACACTAGTGATTGGTACAGAAATAGACATATTTAGGTTGTGAATAGTCTAGAAGTTTCGTCGTCGCGGCCAATTACGTGTTCAGTCGAACGCGCGGAATTTGTGGCTCTCTAGAAAGCTAGGTTTGTATCGAAATACTGAAAGCTGATGATAAATACATCGATATCCTATAAATACATAAATATTTTGGGTCATTCCCATCTTCCAATTAACCTATCCAACCCAGGTTGCATATTGAACCATGGGTTGGATAGGTTGGAAGATGGGAACTACCCAATATTTTTCTACCCAATATATTTTTTTATAATTTTAGCAAAAACAGATTTGAAGTAATTTAGGAAAAAAGGCGAAAATTGACCATTCCCCCCCTTATCTCCGAAACTACTAGGCTTAAAATTCTAAAAAAAACATGGAAAATTGTTCGTTGCCTAAAGATTACAGGAGAACCTACAAGAAGTTTGAGTATTCAAAGTAACGGGAAAATTCTCAATATGTTTGTGTATTATATACGGAACCCTCACCACGCGAGTTGAACTCGCACTTTTTTTAACTCTATCGTCTATTTCTGCTTAATATTGTTTGTGTGTTCTTGTCAATGTTGTCAATATATTTTCTGGAAACCTGCTGCTTTTTTGTACTCCTTACCCTATCTATCGATTCCTGTACAGTCAGCATCATAAATATGTATACATTCTATGACCTTATTACCTAGACATAAGGTTGAAAAGTGTATACATGTTTATGTTGCTGACTGTACAATCTTTTGTATCAAGCATTTTATTTTCTGTGTAGACGTCACTCCTCAAGAGTCACAGCCTCGTAATCGTAGAGGACCTAATTGTAAACACTCTACATTAGTAAATTACTAGTAATTTGGTGCTTTACCCTGTTATTTCATTTTAATTTTTGTGACCAATGTTAATTGTTTAGGTTTAATTTATTTTATCATCATCATTCGCTGGTCCTTATCCCATTTACTTGGGGTCGGCGCAGCATGTTTTTTTCTTCCATACCTCTCTATCGCCCGTCAGCTCATCACACACTTCCTTCCCATTCATATCGTCTTTCACGCAGTCCATCCACCTTTTCCTTGGTCTACCTCTTCTCTTGCAACCCTCAACATTCATACTTAATGCCCTTCTAGCAACATTACTATCATCCCTCCGCATAACATGTCCATACCACCGTAGGCGATTCGCTCTCAGCTTTTCAGTTATGGGTGCTACTTTCAGGCATCCTCCTATACAGGGTGGCACATTTAGATCGGTCAGTATGGGAAAGTCTGAAACTATAAGACATACGAAGATCTCTTCTTAGGAACCATGTGATCGATTTTAGTTACAAGAAAAACTGCATTCATACATAAAGAAAAAAAACTTGTACTCAGCGCGGGAATCGAACGCGGACGTTTTGAAAAATAAAACGAACACTATTTCTATTTAGATATCGATTGTGTAGGTCTAAGCAGTAAATGTTACTAAGAAACATGATTTCCAAAATGAATAATAAAGCCTTGTTTTCGTATCCTTTAATTTATTTTAATAAGTTTTCGAAATGACCACGATTTTTTTCAATACAACATTCAACTCTTTTTTTTAAATGTATGAATGCAGTTTTTCTTGTTTTTAAAATCGATGACATGGTTCCTAAGAAGAGATCTTCGTATGTCTTATAGTTTCAGACTTTCCCATACTGACCGATCTAAATGTACATCCTGTATACTCATTCCTTATTCGATCCATTCTCGTCACGCCACACATCCATCTCAACATTCTCATCTCTGTAACATGCAATCTCGTTTCATCCGTCATCTTTAATTTATTTTATATATATATTTTTTTTTTCTCATTGATAACACCAGGTTGCTGGCGTTTGTGTCGCCACTGTCTTGTGATAGTTTGTAAGTTAGGTCCCCACCGAGCATCAGCGCCTCAGCTGGCTGTGTCTTGTTGCTTTATGCTGAGTGGGGATCCTGTTTAACGTCCCCATATTTAGTTCTTTTCTTTTGCTTGTTTGTTTGTTTAACTGTGTAATTTGTGACGTTAAATAAATGTATTTTCTTTCTTTCTTTCTTTTTCTTTTTTCTTTTTTATTTCTTTCTTTCTTTCTTTCTTCTAAAAGGTAGATTAATGGGTGCTGACAGCAGGTTGACTCTGCCAAAGGGAGATTAAAGGTCCGGCCACACCGGTGCTCAAAAAATGGTAACGCTACGGATACGGCCTATAGTATGAAGTTACATGTCAATAACGTCATGTCACTGCGATTCCGTACCGTAACAGTATTTTAAGCAGCGGTGTGTCGAAGCTTAACACTACAATCTATTCACTAAATCTCGATTAAGACCTATAGGTATACCTACATCTGAATCTAGCCTAGAATTGATCAACATATAACCACAGTTCCTCGTTAGCGGCACACAGGCACAGAACAAAAAGCACGCTACACTGACCATAAATAGACCTTATCCCGTGGCAATAGAGTCCACAGGTGTTTAAACTGTGTTGGTACAAACACTTGCTAATTGGACTGACGGTTGGTTTGTAGTTCCAATGAACGCCCGCAGCACAACACGAACACTGGTACTTACCCTAATGTATAAAATAGTATACCTAGTAAGCTAGTTAATCAAAAACTAGTTATACTATAAGGCAGACTCCTTAACTCGGAAAATCTTTTACATTTAAGATTAGAAGTTAAGATTGTAATTATTATGTATTTTTTTAATGAAATAAACAATTCAAATTTTAAAATTTTAATTTTTTTTTTTTTTTAGAACGCAGTAAGACTCGATCTGGTCTGTTTTTGTCCGTCGCTTCCGATCACAATCACATTTGCAAGGGTGTTTTTTGAAAAGTTTGTTTTGAACTAAATACCCTGCGAACTGCTAAAAATACGGGACAACGGAGTTCTTTAAATGTAAAATAATAATAAAAAAAACCGGCCAAGTGCGTGTCGGACCACGCAAAACGAAGGGTTCCGTGCCTATTAAAAAGGTCGTATCGTCACAGAAATTTTACGGCACTTACGTCCTTTTCTTTGAGGAAGGCAGTTTTTCAGCAATATCTCGAAACCCTCTGAACCGATCTCGTTCAAAACAATTTTCGGTGAATGAAATTAATAAGTCCTATGTCCATGAATTTATCCATATTTTTAAAATACACCGTTCAAAAATTAGAGGGGGGGGGACAGAATTTTAGTGACTTCCGGGGCGATTATCTCCGACCCTATTCACTTAATCAAAAAAATGCTAAGAAACCTTATATTAATATTGAAAGGCCTATCGATTGATGTGCCACACGGGGGGTCACAATGAAAAAAAAGTTTTTGACTTTTAGTTTTATGTATGGAGTGCACCCAAATTTTTTTTTGTCATTTTAATTACAAAACTATGTAGCGGCTAACAAAATACACCTATCCTCAAAATTTTATTCAAATACACCTTACAGTTTTCGAGTAAAATGCCTGTGACATACGGACAGACGGACATGACGAAACTATAAGGGTTCCGTTTTTGCCATTTTGGCTACGGAACCCTAAAAAGTATCTTGATACAAGAAACATAGGAATAGGGTTCCGTACCTCAAAAGGAAAAAAAACGGAACACTTATAGGATCACTCGTGCGTCTGTCTGTCCGTCTGTCACAGCCGATTCGCTCCGAAACAACTGGACCGATTGAGTTGAAATTTGGTAAACATATGTAAATTGGTGACCTAAAGATGGACGAGTAAAGTAAATTAATGAATAAAACAAGGGGGCCACTTTTGAGGAGTAAACTGGAAAATTAAAAAAAAAAAGTTTCGCAAACTGTACATATATTGTGTGACATATCAAATGAAAGGGGTTGTTGTAAGCATCTCAGATATTTTTTTTTAATAATTTTAGCAAAAACAGATTTGAAGTACTTAATTTAGGAAAAAAGACGAAAATTGACCACCCCCCCTTATCTCCGAAACTACTAGGCTTAAAATTCTGAAAAAAATATGGAAAATAGTTCCTTGCCTAAAGATTACAGGAAAACCTATAGGTAAGAAGTTTGAGTGTTCAAAGTAACGTCTCACCACGCGAATCGAACTCGCACTTGTCCCGTTTTTTTTAAACTTACTCGGTTCAACCGTTTGGGAGATACGATGCCACATATAGACATACTACACATACACGTTTTCACCTTAAAACTATAACTTTGAAATGCATTGTTACTATGAAATGCCCCGACATGAGACCACCTGAAGCCAAACACTGATTAACGCACCTTATTGATTGAAATACTAACACCCTCCTGCCACGTAACTTCAAATCATGATTGATATGCTAAATCAGCTCGAGAGCGAGACCCGTGCACGAGTTAGAGCGGGACACACGATTCGTGCAAACACTTAATTAATGTAACATTTAGATTTTGAGTGGGTGTCGGCAGAAGCGAGGGGGGAAGATGGTTCCACTGGTGTAAAAAACGCTCAGTCAAATAATAAAAAAAAATTGTATAAAGAAGAGTACAAAATGATGTTACAGCAAAATAAAAACTAATCTTGCTTTACCATAAAATGGCATACAAATGTTTTAGAAGTGTCATACATGCAGTTTTTTTTTTACATTTTAGACTAAGGACTAAAAATCTATAATATACTCCCCAACAATTTAAAAGCTGAGGAAAAAAACCATACATTTAACCTTAAGTTAAAAAAGCTTCTTATCGGAAAAGCGTATTATAAAATAAAGTTCACGAATTCTTAAATGACAAAAATTTGACATGAAATATTTTAAATTATCAATTCTATTTTATTATATTGTACTAATGCTGTTTAATAATGTGTTTATAGTGTAACTTTGTCTGTTTATGTTTTTTTTAATTATTTTAAATTATACAAAAAAAAAATTATGACATTCTTTTACATTATTCTAATTATGTGTTGTGACATTGCCATACCCTACCGGGGCCCATATGAGACTCAATGTACCTAGTTATTAAAATCTGTACAAAACTATGGTTGCAATAAATGATAATGACTAATGACTAAACAGACATGCGATACGACACGTACCTAGTTAAAAATAATAATAATAAGTATTGCATCACTCCCACATATAAATTAAAAAGTATCCAAATATCATGTCAGTGAATGTCAAAAATGTTGATATTGGTGATTCACAAGCAGGAAAAAGGTTCTGAACGAAATAACAATGAGTCTTCTATAATTTAACCCTCGGCGTTTTTCAGTCAAGTGGCCGAACTGGTGTGTGCGCTGTGGCAGACAATCAGCGTAGGCGTACGCGTGATACGTTGCAAATGGGTAGGCTGCGTCTACTCTGGTGCAGAGAAAATTAATAAGAGAATTATGGACTCGGAAACTTCACACGTCTCTCATCAAATGAGTGCCCGCAGGTAACTGTCTATGGCATGTGTGTGTGTGTGTGTGTGTGTGTGTGTGTGTGTGTGTGTGTGTGTGTGTGTGTGTGTGTGTGTGTGTGTGTGTGTGTGTGTGTGGATGTGTGTGTGTGTGTGTGTGTGTGCGCGTGCGTGCGTGCGTGCGTGCGTGCGTTTGGGTCACATTGGTACATTTTTAAGTTTTTAACCGACTTCAAAAAAAGGGGGAGGTTCTCAATTCGGTTGTATTTTTTCAATGTTTGTTACCTCAGAACTCCGTGATTTATGAACCGATTCGTACAATTTTTTTTTTATTTGAAAGAATATATGCTTCCAGATTGGTCCCATTGTTATCAAAACTTCAGTTGGATGATGGGAACCATGAGGAATGGAGGGAACTCCTCCAATATAGAAGGCACGCATGTAGTAATTTCGGTGTTTTCTATTATAACCAGTGTATTTTACAACCCGGAAATCACAAATTTGGTGAAGTGGAACTGATGATGAAGACCACATATGATTTATGGAACTCGTACTTGAAACTGTAAAAGTACGTCACTGGTTCTGATACGATTCCGTTGAAATAGCAACTAATGAAGTCCTCAATGTCAAGTGTGCCAAATCGACGGAACTCCTCAAATATTATCGGCCCACATACAGTGATATGGTTTTCGTCTGTAATAATCAACGTATTTAATCTCGGAAAGCAGTCCATGTGGTAAAGTGGAAAGGAAATGTGGATATGTTCATGTGGCTAGGCGGAGTACTAAATTGAA
Source organism: Epinotia nisella (assembly GCA_932294315.1). Taxonomy (NCBI): domain Eukaryota; kingdom Metazoa; phylum Arthropoda; class Insecta; order Lepidoptera; family Tortricidae; genus Epinotia; species Epinotia nisella. Next base: position 2,832,491 of record OW028693.1, read on the forward strand.
GTCGGTTAAAACTTTATTTTTAAAGTGAATTATTAGTTTGTCAAGGTTGGGTCTTAATTCGTCGGTGTGGACGCGGCATTAGCTCCCAGGCTGTATACCCTCCATGGAATAATTAATACAGTAGGTATTACTACATTTAAATACTCTGTTTATTGGCTGCGTAAGGGGCTTGATGAGCGAGTTGTGAACAGGGGAAATACTATGTTAACCTTTTTAACCCCTGACAGAAACTTACAAAACTAACAAACAATATAAACAGAATACGTGACAATAGGCCCCAGTCTCAGCATGTGCTGGGCTAGGCCCAGCGCTGGTTTTCAGACTGGTCCCGAGAGATCGGTCGATCGCAGGCTAACAAATTACCGTGCTTTTAATTAAGTATACACATATTTACAATAATATTGCTATACATGCACTGAACGTAAAAAATATATATATATAAAACAGTGTCAGACGACGCAAAACGAAGGGTTCCGTGCCTATTAAGAAGGTCGTATCGTCATAGAAATCTTACGGCACTTAAGTCCTTTTCTTTGAGGAAGGCAGTTTTTCAGCAATATCTCGGAAACCTTTCATCCGATCTTGTTCAAAACAATTTTCGGTGAATGAACTTAATAAGTCCTGTGTCCATTAATTTTTTCATATTTTTAAAATACACCGTTCAAAAATTAGAGGGGGGGGGGACAGAATTTTAGTGACTTTCGGGGCGATTATCTCCGACTCTATTCACTTAATCAAAAAAAATGCTAAGAAACCTTATATTTATTTTGAAAGGCCTATCGATTGATGTGCCACACGGAGGGTCACAATGAAAAAAAAAATTTGACTTTTCGTTTTATGTATGGAGTGCACCCCTAAAAAAATTTTTTTTAGTAATTTTAATTACAAAACTATGTAGCGGCTAACAAAATACACCTATATTCAAAATTGTATTCAAATACACCTTATAGTTTTCGAGTAAAATGCCTGTGACATACGGACAGACGGACAGACGGACAGACGGACATGACGAAACTATAAGGGTTCCGTTTTTGCCATTTTGGCTACGGAACCCTAAAAACAGTAAGGAAGGGGTATATGGGTGCCATTTATCAATTTGTGTGTACCTATGTAGTGTACAAGATTGAGTGTGTACACGAGTTTTGTGTAATTGTGTGTCGATGCCGTAAGAGGGATTCAAATTGAACGAACGAGCGAAGCGAACGAAGTTTTCTGTTTCAGCTTGGGCCAAAATTCTTTCGTATGTCCGGATTTTCAGATGGCCGGCTGTCCTCTACAGGTGGTATTTCTCAACCTTAGAGCATACATAACTGGAGTAGCCCTTATGTCGTATTTGCGTACAAAAAAGTCTGCCGAATTTTGCTGGGGTCGGGGGGGAGCATGTTAATGGGATATTGAAACTCAATTATACATATATTAAAAGCTTGAAGTGGTTGAACATTTATAATATAACATAATATCAAATACTTACAGCAACATGCGGGCATTTTTATGATCAGTGTTCTCTTGCGAGGCGATTTTGTGATCGATTGTGAAATTGTCTTTTTATGACTTTTTGCACATTGTGCAAGGTTTTTTACAGAGGGGTAAGTTACTGAAAGGCTACTCCAGTTATGTATGCTCTAAGTTCTCAACCGATTCGCGTGAAAATTTGTGACCACGTTCAATATTTATACATTTTTTTTAACATCCAATTAGCAATGTACAAGTTGCAGTTACATTGCTACGGGCTGCCATAAACGTGCATAAGTCTACCTTAAATTTACCGTTATATACTCCTCTTCTTAAAACTAAGTTTGCTTTGCGTTTTCATACATTTCTTCTTCCGCACATCTATAACACATTTGCTAAATGTATCGATCTAAGAAAAAGCAGTGTCCTAGAGGCAAAAAAGAAAATCCAAACTCTATTGTTATCTTGGAATTACGAACAATCGGAAACTATCATTAATGTAATATCATAACATACACTCACATACATTACATATATACACTACATACACACACACACACACACACGCACACACACACACACACACGCGCGCACGCACGCACGCACGCACGCACGCACGCATTCTTTCATGCTCACTCTCTTACTGTACGCACCCTAGAATAATTTTAATTAATTGATCGTTTTAAATTCTCTTTTTTTTCTCTATGCTTTTTCTTGTTTTCGTTCTAAGCCGCATGGATAATCTGTATTTTGTATTGGTTTCCACGGTACAGGCCTAGCCTAGTGTGGGACCGTAATGTTTCAGAGTGTCTGTATATGTTAATAAATATTTACATTTCATTCAGAAATTTCCGGAAATTTACATGAGTATTTAAAAATTTATGAAGTTTCTGCTGGGAATTTTTCATGGATGTATCACTAATTACATGTATAGTATATTATTATTTAAGCAGGCAAATTAAACAGCTGATAATGTATGTATCTAGTTTTTAATACAATTTAAGTTCTAAGAACTTTCCTTATTAGAATTGGGTTGTGTCCTAAAATTTTTTTACGATGCCATTCGAACCAGTTTTTGGAGAGGAACAAATGTTTGTATGGGAGCAACTACAATTAAAAAACATAAATACCCAAAAAATTGAGTTAAAGACGGACCTCGCTGGCGGCTGCCGAAAACGTTTCATACTGATTAACATTGAATCGTGACGTCACAGGGTGATATTTGTACTAATCGTTGTATTGAAAATCAAGTAAATTGGTGTTTCAGTCGTGAAATACTGCGTTTAGGACCATAGTTGTCATACAATTTTGTTTCTATAAAAGCATAAGGATTTTATTGGTAGCTTTAAATTTACTTTTGGGGAATAAAAAAAATGTATATTTATTCTAAACTTTCAAGGTCATCACATCTTTTTATAATTTTAATTATATTTCTCAATTTATACTTAATTACATTTATTTCATGGTTTACTCTCAATTTAGCAACACTGCGTTATCGATTTTAACATGTGGAAACTACCCAATTTTCGCAACTTTGAAAACTTCTCCGCGGCGCATGGCTAAATCCAATAGCCCGTACAACGAACTAAAATCTAGTTTGAATGACATTACAAACACATGGACTGCAAAGTTGTAAATGCGGCGCGAAAGTTGGGTCTGTTGTGTGATTGTGTTCGCAGTTAGACCAACACTATGAATTTGATTTCAATATGTCAGTCGAAGGACGTCTGGTATTTTTCTATGACCTACTTAACTGTGCCAAGAGAGATATGAACTTATTCAACATCCCGGTTGACATGTGGGAGGACCTTGCCGTGGACAGGGACAAATGGCGCAAACTGGTGTTCGATGGTCGTAAAGTCCACGATGAAGCATGGTTTCAGACACTCGCAGATAAGCGAGCCAAGCGGCATCAACGTGGCACCTGTTCGCCGCGGGCAAGTTACACCTGTCAGGCTTGCGGTCGTGTATGCCGCTCCCGCATTGGATTACACAGCCATGGAAGACGTTGTCTCCCTCCTTGACACTGCTTGTATAGTCTGTAATAGACTCAAAGGCCATTGATGACTCAACATAACTGAAATAGTAGATTGTTAAAAAAGGGCTGAAAGGCACCCATATCTGACGAGATATTTTGGTGCTCGAACGAAGTGAGAGCGGCAACGGTTCGAGTCAGAAATGGGTGACTTTCACCCGAGTTAAACACTCGACTTTTCATATAGAATACGAGGAAAGTGAAAAAAAAACACAGGCCATGAAATGGTTGAGGCGTTGACCCGAAAAATACAAGTAAGTTTCCCAGCCAGATCAACTTGTAAAAAAAAATGTCTGTGTGTTTTTATTTTTGTGTTATATCAATTCTTACAGAAACGCTGCATCAGACCTATTGTTATAATCAGCCGTAAAGGATCATGTCGCTCTTACTTCTCAGAAAGTAACCTTATGACAACGCCTTATAATTATAAATAAATAAATAAATATCGTGGGACAATTCACAACAATTGATCTAGTCCCAAACTAGGCAAAGCCTGTACTATGGGTACTAGACAACGGATAAACATACTTATATAGATAAATACATCATCATCATCATCATATCAGCCGAAAGACGTCCACTGCTGGACATAGGCCTCCCCCAGAGAGTTCCAAATTGACCGGTCCTGCGCCACCCGCATCCAGCGGACTCCCGCGACCTTTACCAGGTCATCAGTCCACCTTGTGGGGGGCCTACCCACGCCGCGCCTTCCGGTACGTGGTCGCCACTCGAGAACCTTTCCGCCCCAACGGCCACGGGATAAATACATACTTAAATAGATATTAAACATCCAAGACTCGAGAACAAACATTCGTATTCATCATACAAATATCTGTCCCGACCGGGGATCGAACCCGGGACCTCAAGCTTCATAGTCAGGTTCACTAACGGTCGGTTATATATATATATATTTTTGTGATTTTTTAATTTTTTTTCAATTTTTTTTGTGTTTTTAAAATAAACAGTTACATATATCACTCCAAAAGAGTAAAAAAGTACACCAGAACTTAAGTTGAAGAAAAAAAAACTTTTTTTTTTTTAATTAAAACAATTGCTCACAAGCTTAATAATCTACCGTTTAATTTATTGCTCCGGTTACAGGAAACACCCCGTATATCAGAGGTTTGCATGCTTGTCTATAAAAAAAACCTATTCACGGAAACACAGGAGATGTGCTCTCGTAAACTATGAGCTCAAAATAAATTTAAATTTGGCATCTAAAAACACTTGTGCTATGTGTATTACAATTTATAATTAACTAGCATTTGCCCGCGGCTTCGCCCGCGTACTAAAAGTAATTTTAACCGTCTACAAAAAAGGTGCATCTCAGTTTGACCCGTATGTTCCAATTTAATTGCAATTTGGCACAAATACTTTCAAGAATGTTCATGTCCACAATGTTAAATTTCAAAATCGATTTCTTAGTGCACTCTTAGACCTTATAAGGAACCTACGTGCCAAATTTGCAATCTCTAGATCCAGCGGTTTGGGCTGTGCGGTGATGTCAGTCAGCCAGTTTCTTCTTTTATATATTTAGATCGACTATACATAGAGTCTACATATCGAACATAGACTCTACATATCGAATCTACATATCGACTCTACATATCGACTCTACATATCGACTCTACATATCGACTCTACATATCGACTCTCATATCTGGACCCCCATATAAAATTTCACCCCCTCTTTTAAGGGGTTGGGTGCAGATTTCCAAAAAAAAATTATGCACGATTTTTTTCTAAACCGATCTTGTTTAAAACAATTTTCGGTGAATGAAATTAATAAGCCCTATGTCCATGAATTTTTCCATATTTTTTAAATACACCGTTAAAAAATTAGAGGGGGGGGGACAGAATTTTAGTGACTTTCGGGGCGATTATCTCCGACCCTATTCACTTAATCAAAAAAAATGCTAAGAAACCTTATATTTATTTTAAAAGGCCTATCGATTGATGGGCCACACGGGGGGCACAATGAAAAAAAAATTTTTGACATTTAGTTTTATGTATGGAGTGCACCCCTAAAAATTTTTTTTTGTCATTTTAATTACAAAACTATGTAGCGGCTAATAAAATACACCTATCCTCAAAATTTTATTCAAATACACCTTATAGTTTTCGAGTAAAATGCCTGTGACATACGGACAGACGAACAGAAACTATAAGGGTTCCGTTTTTGCCATTTTGGCTACGGAACCCTAAAAACGCTATTATAAATTAATGTTTTTCGAAACAGTATTTTGCCTGGAGTATTGTCACCAAAATCTAGTTTTGGGATCCTGGAGAAATCGAGGGAACTCTTCAAATTTTATAGTCAAACTTGAAGCAATGCTACTGATTTGAAGTCGGTTAAATATAGCAGTTAGATATAGCAGAGAGATGGGACTGGCCGTTCTTTGGTCACTGGGCGTCTGCTCATCGTCCTGTGTATCAAGACCCCAAATAGAGTGTAAGGAATAAAAAACTGTGAGACCTAGGTTAAGATGTACTAATACTAGTAATGTAAGTCTGTATATTACTAACAAGCTATGGGCAAATTGGTCTGAAATAAATGGTTTTATTATTATTATTAAAACTTTGTTGAAAGTAAATTATACCGTCTGCATTTTGTCCCTCAAATGTTCTCGTCTTCCTATTATACTGGCTGTCACTGGAGCGCTCAAAGCCACAAGTTAGCGCAGAGACTGGTCCGCGGAGACCAGTTGCCGGGCAGGTCATTGAGGCTGAATAATAGAGCACGTGTCAAAATTCCGGGAACAACCGTTACACACGGGTTTATTATGGATGCACGAGGGGGGTTAAGTCATGAGGGATTGGGCGATTTAAAAAAAAAGTGTACATATACTTTTTTTAATTTCGTTTTTTTTGCGTTTTTCTTACTCAGAATCGTAGATATACTACCCGATCCTCATACAAGAAAAAAAAGGTGTCCCAAATATTCCATTCCAGACCGTCTCATTTTTGTATGCAGTCTTTTTAGGGTTCCGTAGCCAAAATGGCAAAAACGGAACCCTTATACTTTCGTCATGTCCGTCTGTCCGTCTGTCCGTCTGTCCGTCTGTCCGTATGTCACAGGCATTTTACTCGAAAACTATAAGGTGTATTTGAATAAAATTTTGAGGATAGGTGTATTTTGTTAGCCGCTACATAGTTTTGTGATTAAAATGCCAAAAAAAAATTTTTTTTAGGGGTGCACTCCATACATAAAACTAAAAGTCAATTTTTTTTTTCATTGTGACCCCCCGTGTGGCACATCAATCGATAGGCCTTTCAAAATAAATATAAGGTTTCTTAGCATTTTTTTTGATTAAGTGAATAGAGTCGGAGATAATCGTCCCGAAAGTCACTAAAATTCTGTCCCCCCCCTCTAATTTTTGAACCGTGCATTGTAAAAATATGAAAAAAATCATGGCTTATTAAATTTTTTCAGCGAAAATTGTTATGAAGAAGATCAGTCCAAAGGTTTTCGAGATATTGCTGAAAAACTGGCTTCCTTAAAGAAAAGGACGTAAGCGCCGTAAGATTTCTGTGACGATACGACCTTTTTAATAGGCACGGAACCTTTCGTTTTGCGTGGTCCGACACGCACTTGGCCGGTTTTTTATTTATATGGTTGTGACGCACTGGAAGAAAAAACTTACATAGTAAAATCTAGGACACTTTTTTTCTTGTATGAGGATCAATAGGGTATCAACGATTATGAGTAAGAAATATCTAAAAAAAACAAATTCTGAAAAAATAAGTTCATGTACACTTTTTTGAAAAACGCTCTTTTACGTCACCAGCAAGTGGGATTTTTCGCACGCGTACCGAGATTATTGCCACCAGATCTGACGTAATATTATATTAATTATTTTACCGTCATCATCAGCCTATATACCTACGTCCCACTGTTGGGCACAAGCCTCCTCTTATGAATGAGAGGGAACGGGCAGTAGTCCCCACGCTGGCCCAGTGCGGATTGGGGACTTCACATACTCTTTGAATTTCTTCTCAGATGTATGCAGGTTTCCTCACGATGTTTTCCTTCACCGAAAAGTTAACACCGAAAATTGTTTTTTTTTTACCAAATGAGCTTCATATTTGTCTAAGGCAAGTACAAGAGCAGTCATAGTTTTAAAGATCCGGTTTTAGTGTGTATCTTTTACTTCGTTTAAGTAAAAAGTTGCCTCATATATGAAAAGGGCACTGTTACACTGACGAAACATTATTCGTTTGATAGTTGTTAGGCCTAGTGAAAGATTTGACAAATGATCAGGCCCCGTAGCATGGTTGGCCTTGTCACGCGATAGGTGATAGGATAGAGCGTGCGTCACTGGCTGACACCGTTCGATAGAACGAGACGTCGCGTCGCTCCTATCTTGTCACTTGTCGCGTGATAAGGCCCACCATGCTACGGCTCCAGTATGCCAAAAGTATTGAGTCATTACAATAATCCGCTTTATAATAATTCTGCCAAATGGAACGTTGTCATACAAAAAATTGCTAATAGTTGGTTGTCAAAGTGAACCATCGGCGAAATATTGATTGGCAAATGAAATTCGGACAAAAAAAGTTCGGAGAAAAGGCAGAACACCTCTCGAATGATATTCCGTACATAAGATTCGAAGAACTCATTGGTACGAGCTGGGATTCGAACCCACGACCGCCGTTTGACAGCCGCATGCCTGAACCACTAAGCTACCGTACCTTTTTAACGTAAAACAGGTTATTTGTTTATTGTTTATTATCAAAAGGTACATCTGCAACTTACAGCTAACCGCCAAAGCGTCACAGATCTTAATCTAACACACGTTCTATAAAAACTTTGCATTCCTGCAACAAGCAGGCCAATTTGGTTGTGAACAGATCACAGGGCGGTGCTGCGTCCAGCACGGAGTTGAGGACAGAGAGTGCGCTCGGGAGCGGCGCGTGCTGCAGCAGGTCGGTGCGCGCGCGCGGCCGCGCCAGCAGGGCCAATCCAACCAATCCCGAGCAGTCAATTGTGTTGCGAATGATTCCCAGAGCAAATTTAACTACGGCTAAATACCGCCTCACTTTTAAAGAGTTGTATCGTAGTGTCCCTAGTAGAAATAGAGTCGGGTAAAGATATGGATACTGCGTATATTCCTTTTTGTAAAGACTTCGTAAAAATTTCTTTTGCACCTGTTCTAGTATCAAGGTATATTAAGCCTCGTGTGGGATCCAGACCGTGGCATTCGACTCGAGCACGCTCCTTACCAAGGCGGCGTACAGAGCTCGAAGGGCATTTGGGGTAAGAAGCGGGGAGTTTCTTAGAACGAAGCCCAACTTTTGTGCTGCTCTTTTGGCAACGCTTAGCGCGTGCTCCCGGAATGTTATTTGCGGGTCGAACAGCACGCCATTGTTGTCCGTTCCCTCCTGTGGCTTAGGTACTGCGTCACTTTTGCAAGTCGGAGTGAGTCTGTAAATAATTCGGTCTAGACACCTACCGGGCGCGCGACGCTGCCTTTACGCTGTCGGCTCGGATCGTCCGGCGTTCGATACTTGGAGTAGGCTAACGAGGAAAAGGCCACAAATATGCAGTAAAGAGGCTTTGAGACGGGTCGCCCAAGTATTATTTAATTTAAAAACAAAGTTTTAAATTTATTTTTAAATTAATTTAGATCACCGAATAGCCTAGTGGTTAGAGAACCTGACTATGAAGCTTGAGGTCCCGGGTTCGATCCCCGGGGCAGATATTTGTATGATGAATACGAATGTTTGTTCTCGAGTCTTATCTTATCTTATCTACTTGAGGGCCCTTTCGGATACACTTCGACCCAGTGGGATCTTTTGTGCATTTGCCCTCCCCTTTATAGCTACTCCCAAGCTCGCTCCATCATTTCCACAAAGCGGATGATGCAGCTCAGTGGGAGCACCCTGAATTCCTTTGGTTGCGGGTAGCCGTTACCAAAGAGATTCATTCTTTGTCTCGCAAGGGCATGACATGTTCTCGAGTCTTGGATGTTTAATATCTATTTAAGTATGTATTTATCTATATATGTATGTTTATCCGTTGTCTAGTACCCATAGTACAGGCTTTTCCTAGTTTGTGACTAGATCAATTGGTGTGAAATGTGTCCTACTATATTATATTAAATACACTAGTTATAATAGAAAATACCTACCGAAATTACTACATGCGTGCCTTCTATATTTGAGGATTTCCCTCAATTCCTCATGTTTCCCAGCATCGAACTGAAATTTTGATAACAATCAAAGTCAAAGTCAAAGTCAAAGTGATTTATTCTTCAATTTAGGCATATTACATGCACCTATGAATGTCGATAAACTACCACCGGTTCGGAAAGTAAACCTCTGCCTCGAGAAGAACCGGCGTAATAAACTCGGCCAATGAGACCAACCTAGAAGCATAAACTTTATGACTAAGTTCTGAGGTAACAACAAAAAAAAATACAACCGAATTGAGAACCCCTCTTTTTTAGAAGTCGGTTAAAAAGGGACAAATTCGAGGTCCAGCTCTTGACTGTTTCCTTTCAAAGTTGGTAGGTTTCTACTTAAAACATAATTGCACCTGGGTTCGGAATTATTGTTCTTATTAGCGACAACGTCATAATAATGCGCTGATAAAATTATTTTCACTTCGCATGCTCGAAAAGTGTGACATATTAGGCTTCATAAGCGGGGCTAAAGTAGTACATTTAGCCCCTAGGGAAAATATGTATACATATTTATGATGTTTAACACATTTAATTTGACCAATCAAAACACTTCACCATTTAAGTCCAGCAATCACAACTCTTTCAAAAAACATGTATCTTTGCTATCAACCAACCAGAATAGGTACAGCTACATATTAAAATCGACCAATCAAACATCAGGTGGTTTTTAGTCCCTAATTCCAAATTATTTAAATCCACCATACACAACTCTTTCAAAAAACATTTCCCTTTGCTATCAACCAACCAGAATACAGCTACATATTAAAATCGACCAATCAAACATCAGGTGTTTTTTAGTCCCTACTTCCAAATCATTAAAAAAGAAAACGCCTCTGACCGTCAATAGCGCGTCACAACGCTAAATTGAACAATTGTGGATAGATAGGTAATCTTTGTTTTACTATTTTCTCGCACTCGAAGTGAAAAGTAGAGTGTATAACTCGGGTCTAAAAGCCATATTACCCCTCGAAATATTTTCCCGACTCGCTTCACTCGGGAAAATATCCATCTCGTGGTAATATGGCTTATTTTAGACCCTTGTCATACAATCTACTATTAGATTCCCCCCTATACCTGTAGCAACACATCGATCGCATGCTGACAACTAGAATGTCAAATACATATAATATAAACTATTATGTAACGACAATGAAATTTTATGTTGTTTTGACGACCGGTTAGCCTAGTGGGTACTGGGTAGTGACGCTGCCTACAAAGCTGAAGGTCCTGGATTCGAATCCCGGTAAGGGCAAATATTTGTGTGATGGGCATGAATATTTGTTTCTGAGTCTTGGATGTTTTCTATGTATTTAAGTATTTATATGTATTATATATATCGTCGTCTAGTACCTATAACACAAGCCTTAATGAGCTTACTATAGGCCTAGTTCGATTTGTGTAAGAATGTCCCCTAATATTTATTTAGTTTTTTATGAAAACCAAGCTGCATACATATCTGTTGGAAATACACTTTAACAATGCTAACATAGATTAGATTAGATTAGATTATATTTCATGATAAAAAATTACATTACTACACACATCGTCAAAATAATGAAAAAAAAATCCTACTAATATTATAAATGTGAAAGTTTGGATGTTTAGATGTTTGTTACTCAATCACGCTTAAACGGCTCAACCGATTTGGATGAAATTTTGCACGAAGATACAGTTTATAGTATAGGATAGTTTTCATCCCGGGAATCATCCCCTAAGGGGGTGAAGTGGGGGGCCAACGTTTAACGGAGCAACGATATACGAGTTCCACGCGGACGATGTCGTGAGCAGAAACTAGTATACAACAATCAAACTCAAACTCAAACTCAAAATGATCTTTATTCAAGTAGGGCCTAGTAACAAGCACTTTCAAATCGTCAGTTAATTTTTTAGAGTAATATTTTAAACATAAAGAATAAAATATATATGATAAAAAAATTGTATAATAAATACTAGTAGAATATTTCTAGAAAAACAATCTAATGTCAAAAAACAAAATATTACGAAAATAATAGATTAAAAATTCAGTCAAAATTAGTTCCATGGAGTTTTATCATTCATGTAGTCTTGTGTGCTATAATAAGCTTTCGAGATAAGTTTACGCTTCACATAGTTCTTGAATTTATTAATAGATAACTCAGTTAAGTTTCCTGGAAGTTTGTTATAAAACCTTACACAATTACCCATGAATGATTTTTTAATTTTTTGGAGCCGAGTGGTGGGCACCGCGAGCTTATGCTTATTTCTAGTATCAATAGGACGATGTCAACAAGTCATAAGATCGAGAGATATAATTATAACTACATTTATAACTACTATGGAGATAGAACATTAAAAAAATGTTTGCCATATCTACAACAACTTGCCTGAAGACATCAGGCTTGAACAGTCAGCAGCAGAAGTAGCTAAGCGGGCCGGGTGTTCAAAATGACCTGCACACGACTTTATTCTTAAGAAATTAAGAGCGTGTGTAGGTTATTTTGAACACCCGGCCCGCTTAGCTACTTCTGCTGCTGACTGAACAAAATGCACGCTTATTTCAAAGAAAATTAAAGAACCATTTTCTAGAATCCTTACCCTAAATATTTATTCGTATCTACATAAATATAACACTAGATATATATTACTAAAGCATATATTATATTACTACTGTAGAACTATGTTTAAGTCGAAATATTAGCTAGTTTTGTAAAATTAGATAAGTTATTAGAATAAGTCTTCCTAAGTAACAGAAAAATCAGAGGCAATCAAGCTGTGGATGTCCGCCAAAGGACAAAAACAGGCTAAAGCCTTAATTTCAATAGTAAACTGTCTAAAGAGCTATTACAACTCAAAAGGCACAAAACCTGCGCAGTGACGAGAATCCTGACAGGACATTGCAAATTGAACAAACACCTGTTTCAAATGGGTATGAAACAAGACGCAACTTGCAGGTTCTGCCAGGAGACAGAGGAGACAGCAATGCACATTCTCTGCTCCTGCGGACCACTCATGCAAAAAAGAAGTACCTACCTAGGGCGGCACATCATGCACCCAGAAGAGGTACAACATATCACCGCCCAAAGAATCTGGAATTTCCTGGAGGCAACGGGCCTTAACGGTGAACTATAAACAAGAAAGGGCTGCCACAATAGATCACTCACTGGTCGAAGCGGCACATTAAAGGCCCACAAACATCAATAATAATAAAAAATAAGTCTTCCTGCAGTCAAACTGTTAAAACAGTTTTGCAGGACTTTAAGTAGTTAGTGTTTTTGAAGTTTTTTTTAGTAACAAATAAAAATAAAAATAAATTACTAAGTAAGTACCTACTACAGCATTCAGCATCAAATTACACTTCGTAACACTTCAGCTTTCACTTGACATTTCAAGTTACTTAGCCGGAATATTCAAACCACTCTAGACGTCATCGCGCACATAATTAATAACCTGAGTTAAGTAACACATTTACTAGCTTAGAAACAGAGAGACTTATACACCGTAGGCCGTTATCAAACCTATCTGGACCTATGGCATCCAGTTGTGGGGGATTGCCAGTGATAGCAACATAATGTGTCTGCAAAGAGCACAAAACGCAATTCTACGCGTAATCGCGAACGCACCGTGGTTTACTCGAAACGAAGAAATACCCGATTACCTCAAAATGCCCACCATAAAGGACGAAATCGCAAAGCACACAAGACGTTATATCGAGCGCCTTGTAGGCCCACCCAAATCCTTTGGCTACAAGGTTACTAGACACGACACAAGCTGTGAAACGCCTAAAACGAAAGCACATTGTGTAGGGCTGCATAGTGGTTGTCGAGGCGATGGTCTCTTAAACCCAATATCACAAAGACACTCACCAAAACTGATAATAGTCGTTATCGACTGATGACAGTTCTATAGATAAGTAAAAAAAAAAAAAAGTAACATATTTACTAGCTTAGAAACAGAGAGACTTATACACCGTGGGCCTGCACGGCTATCACAACACGGCGCGCGAGCTCTCTCGATTTTTCTCGCGCTATACCTCTCTCATCATCATCATCATCATATCAGCCCAAAGACGTCCACTGCTGGACATAGGCCTCCCCCAAAGAGTGCCACAATGACCGGAGTGATACCTCTCTAAAGGTGATTTTCCACCGGCGTGGATTGACGAGGCGCGGCGCGGCGTGAATTGAAATTTGTATGGCAAATTTTCAATTCACACCCGGCGCATCTTCGGTGGAAATAGTACGGATTGACGAGAATTTGCGCGACGTGAATTGAAATATCTGTTTGTATAAAAATAAACCGTATTGTTTCTGAAATAGAGATTAAATTAACTCTGCAACAGAAACAATTTTCAATTCACTCCCGGCGCATCTTCGGTGGAAATAGTACGGATTGACGAGAATTTGCGCGACGTGAATTGAAATATTTGTTTGTATAAAAATAAACCGTATTGTTTCTGACATAGAGATTAAATTAACTCTGCAACAGAAACAAACATCTCGCTACAGGTGTTTAGTGGTTAATTCGTCGAGATTGTCGTAGGTGATTTTCCACCGGCGTGGATTGACGAGGCGCGGCGCGGCGTGAATTGAAATATTTTTAGTGGAAAAGGGTCAGCGCGATTTCAATTCACGCCACACCTCGTCTCGTCAATCCACGCCGGTGGAAAATCACCTTAAGTTTTCTAAATAGACAGATAGTGCGAGAAAAATCGAGAGAGCTCGCGCGCCGTCTTGTGATAGCCGTGCTGAATAAACTCGACAGATTTAGCCATTTCACATTTAGCGAAGCGTACGAAATTCTCCGTTTCAGCTTGTGGGCAAAAACTCTATCGTATGTCGGCTGTCCCGCTGTCCGGCTGTTCTCCAGGTCGCATTTCTCAACCGATTCTAGTAAAATTTTGTGTGCTGGTTCAATAAATATATAGAATATTTTTGTTGATTCAGTTTTTCGGTATTATATACTCACCTGCTGAAAATTTGGTTCATTTGGAAGGTTATAGACTTAAATCATTGTATGAAGGTTCCTAAAAAGCAAAACAAATGATTTGGCGTTATTATAAAAATTCATCCCCCAAGGGGGTTAAAAAAGAGTTGAAAGTTTGTATGGGAAACATGTCGTTTTACAAGTTAGACGTTTAAAACTTCGGTCACAAGCTAATGTACCGTCAAATAAACTGATAATGGCGTTTTTTTCTAATTCATCCCTTGAAGGGGTTAAGATGGGGTTTTGAAACTGTTGCAAGTTCACATGAGTAAAGTGTGATTTTTAATAATAACCTTTGGCTAAAAACATGAAAGCAGGAGAGCAGGTTTCTTATATAATATGTAGATCTATCCAGAAATATATTTTTAAAACTTGCCCCCTAAAGGGGAGAAATACTCGTAGAAGTTGTACCGAAAAGACGTTCATTTAAAAACTTAAAAATTTTAAAGTTCGTATATGACGACGAAGGGTTATTCATCAAGTAATCAAGTAATCATATTAGATTGTATGACAAGAGCTTAAAATAAGCCATACTACCACGAGATGGATATTATCGCGAGCGAAGCGAGGGAAAATATTTCGAGGGGTAATATGGCTTTTAGACCCGAGTACACTCTACTTTTCACTTCGACTGCGAAAAAATAGTAAAACAAAAGATTATCCATCCACAATCAATAACAAATTTCACTGCGAAGAGATTGTTCAATTTAGCATTTGGACGCGCTATTAACGGTCAGAGGCGTTTTCTTTTTTAATGATTTGGAATTAGGGACTAATAAACACCTGATGTTTGATTGGTCGATTTTAATATGTAGCTGTATTCTGGTTGGTTGATAGCAAAGAGAAATGTTTTTTGAAGGAGTTGTGGATTTAAATGATTTAAAATTAGGGACTAAAAAACACCTGATGTTTGATTGGTCGATTTTAATATGTAGCTGTATTCTGGTTGGTTGATAGCAAAGAGAAATGTTTTTTGAAGGAGTTGTGATTGGTGGATTTAAATGATTTAGAATTAGGGACTAAAAAACACCTGATGTTTGATTGGTCGATTTTAATATGTAGCTGTATTCTGGTTGGTTGATAGCAAAGAGAAATGTTTTTTGAAGGAGTTGTGATTGGTGGATTTAAATGATTTAGAATTAGGGACTAAAAAACACCTGATGTTTGATTGGTCGATTTTAATAATGTAGCTGTATTCTGGTTGGTTGATAGCAAAGATAAATATGTTTTTTGAAAGAGTTGTGATTGGTGGATTTAATATGGTGAAGTGTTTTGATTGGTCAAATTAAATGTGTTAAAAATCATAAATATGTATACATATTTTCCCTAGGGGCTAATTGTACTACTTAAGCCCCGCTTATTAAGCCTAATATGACACACTTTTCGAGCATGAGAAGTGAAATGTAATTTATTGCATTCATGTTGTTACATAAAGGTGGTAAGTGTTACAATGTGGACGTATCCAACATGAGCTCTGCAAGGGCATCGCATTCATAGGGGAAGCAAGTAGTAGTAGGCCCTTTACCGGCATAACAGTTCAACAATAGGCTTGTGACCTTCGATTTTTTTATGATGCCATTCGAACCAGTTTTTGGAGAGGAACAAATGTTTGTATGGGAGCAACTACAATTAAACAACATAAATACCCAAAAAATTGAGTTAAAGACGGACCTCGCTGACGGCAGCTGAAACGCTTCATACTGATTGACTCAAAAGTATGACGTCACACGTTGCTATTTCAACTAATCATTGTAGGGAAAATCAAGTAAATTACTATTTCGGTCGCGAAATACTGCGTTTAGGACCATAGTTGTCATACAATTTTGTTTCTATAAAAGCGTAGGGATCCTATTGGTAGCTTTAAATTTACTCTTGGACAATAAAAAAAATGCATATTTTTTCTAAACTTTCAAGGTCCATATCTTTTTATGATTTTCATTATATTTTGTAAATGATACTTTATTACAATAATTTGATGGTTTACTATCAATTTACCAACACTACGTTATCAATTTTAACATGAGGACACAAGCCCATTATTGCAAAAATACACTCACAACGCGGGCGAAGCTGCGGGCAAAACCTAGTATTGTATACATGAAAACGTCCCTTTCCGTCCACTTTATTTCACCATTCAAAGGGTTGGCAAATCCTGGTCCTTGTTGTTCTATTTACCAAGACAACATTTACATTTATTAAACTTCGCGAATCTAAACTCTATTCCGATAACATAAGAATCTAAACAAATGCAAGATATTCTTGTTTTTGTAATCACGTAGTATATTGCTTGTCTTAAGCAATATACTAGACTCTATATGAACGTAATAAGGACCGTGGTGAATGCAAGATTTGTTGGTTTGTGAACAGAGAAGTTGTTTTCCGGAGCATTCTAAACAAACGGATTACTTTTTAATTCGGTTGAAAAGCACTTAGTGCTTTCAGCTAGATGAGTGCCTTTTTGGAAAAGTCATGTTTTCTTTTCATTACAAATTTATATTTAATTCGTACAGTCAAGTGCAAAAATATGTAATCGATTTAGTCCTCTCATAAAAATCCGAAACGTTAATAAAATAAGAGCCATGAGACTTATTTATGAGTACGCACATTGCACGTAGAACTGATGGCCGTTGGGGCGGAAATGTTCTGGAGTGGCGACCACGTACCGGAAGGCGCGGCGTGGGTAGGCCCCCCACAAGGTGGACTGATGACCCTGGTAAAGGTCGCGGGAGTCCGCTGGATGCGCGTGGTGCCCGGTCACTTTGGCACTCTTTGGGGGAGGCCTATGTCCATCAGTGGACGTCTTTCGGCTGATATGATGATGATGAAGTTGTACGCACACATGTTTTTACACTTGACTGTGAGACTTGTTTTTTTTAAGTACCTACGATATATCGTTTGATATATTTTAACAGTACCTTTTCGGTGAAGGAAATCATCGCGAGGAATCCGGTCTTATCCCAATAAAGTCAATTTGTCCCTCTGGATTGGAAGATCAGATGACAGACGCTTTCGTAAAAACTAGTGCCTACTCTATAGGTATGTGGTGTGTGTTCCCACTACACACACGATAGGTACCATTACTTGCTATGGCGTTAAGAATTTGGCCTATTTTTCAAAATTGTTTATGTAAGATCACTTTCATCAAAAGTTCAAAAACAAACTTCAGAATGCCGAAAAAAAACTCAACCCTTCCCTTATATCTTCCCAAACTTTGTAATAATGTTATTTTCGTGTTTATTACAAGGTAGAGAGCACTTAGCGACTGGGGGGACGGGGAAATAGGGGGGATTAACTTCCAAGTTCCCCTACAAAGCGAAGTTTGAGCACAGCGGAGAGAGACTCACAGAGATACATACCACGATATTTAATTTTTATTAGATATCGATAGGTAGATAAATCATTTATTTGGCATTTTGCAACATCCAACAAACAAAAATAAAAAAAGAAGTAGAGAGAAAAAGGTAAAAGAACAAGTAAAAACAATTGTGTGACGTAAAAGATTAAAATACTTATAAATAAATAAAATAAATAAATAAATATTAGGAGACATTCTTACACAAATCGAACTAGTCCCATAGTAAGCTCAATAAGGCTTGTCTTATGAGTACTAGACGATGATATATTTAATAGATATAAATACTTAAATACATAGAAAACATCCATGACTCAGAAACAAATATTCATGCTCATCACACAAATATTTGCCCTTATCAGGATTCGAACCCAGGACCTTCAGCTTCATAGGCAGCGTCACTACCCACTAGGCTAACCGGTCGTCACACTTACAAATAAATGCCAAAAAGGTACTAGCTCTGTTTTGCTTTGCTCGCGTGAGCACTGATATTCTGCTAGTACCTCAGGTCACGATGCAGGTGAAATATTCAACGATTCTGAGTAAGAAAAACCCAAAAAAATGAGTAATAAAAAGTGTACATGAACTTTTTTATTCAGAATTCGTTTTTTTTGGGTTTTTCTTACTCGGAATCGTTGACACTATCGATCCTCATACAATACAGATCGTCACATTTTTGTATGCAGTATTTTTTTATTTATATGGTCGTGACGCACTGGAAGAAAAAATTACATAGTAAAATCTGGGACAACTTGTTTCTCAAGGATCGATAGTATCAACGATTCTGAGTAGGTAAGATAAACCCAAAAAAATCAAATTCTGAAAAAAAACTTAATGTACACTTTCTTTGAAAAACGTTCACGTACAAGGTACAAAGTGCGCCTACTGTAATCTATCCACTATCACAACACAAGTTACGAAGTCCCGGGGCAGGCACATAAATAATTTCGTAATATGAGCTCGCGGACACAAAAACAAACAGACAGACGGACAAGTGCAGAACTTAGACGTAGAGGTTAGCTACTGGATTATTATTAAGTTGCAAATTGAAGTTGGCTGTTAACTATATTATAAGCTTGCATTGTGGTTTACTAAGTAAGTAGTAAGAGACGAACGGGAAACTTGAAAGCATCAGCCAAACACACTTTCGGAATTAAACAAGATTACGGCCTGCCTTAGTAATAAAATAGTAAGCGGACACCGTAGCCCATGAAAGCAAGCGACAGTTACATGTTAAAATTACAAAGTCAAAAGTCAAAGTCAAAGTGATTTATTCTTCAATTTAGGCATATTACATGCACCTATGAATGTCGATAAACTACCACCGGTTCGGAAAGTAAACCTCTGCCTCGAGAAGAACCGGCGTAAAAAACTCGGCGAGGTGTCATTTTTAGGGTTCCGTAGCCAAAATGGCAAAAACGGAACCCTTATAGTTTCGTCATGTCCGTCTGTCCGTCTGTCCGTCTGTCCGTCTGTCCGTCTGTCCGTCTGTCCGTCTGTCCGTATGTCACAGGCATTTTACTCGAAAACTATAAGGTGTATTTGAATAAAATTTTGAGGATAGTTGTATTTTGTTAGCCGCTACATAGTTTTGTAATTAAAATGACAAAAAAAAATTTTTTTAGGGATGCACTCCATACATAAAACTAAAAGTCAATTTTTTTTTTTTCATTGTGACCCCCCGTGTGGCACATCAATCGATAGGCCTTTGAAAATTAATATAAGGTTTCTTAGCATTTTTTTTGATTAAGTGAATAGGGTCGGAGATAATCGCCCCGAAAGTCACTAAAATTCTGTCCCCCCCTCTAATTTTTGAACGGTGTATTTTAAAAATATGGAAAAATTCATGAACATAGGGCTTATTAATTTCATTCACCGAAAATTGTTTTGAACAAGATCGGTTCAGAGGTTTTCGAGATATTGCTGAAAAACTGCCTTCCTCAAAGAAAAGGACGTAAGTGCCATAAAATTTCTGTGACGATACGACCTTTTTAATAGGCACGGAACCCTTCGTTTTGCGTGGTCCGACACGCACTTGGCCGGTTTTTTCAAAACAGTATACAATGTATCATTTCAGTATCAGAGTATTATAAAATTTAAAAATTACATTGCTACAGTAGAAAGCCTATTTATTTTACGACAGATTTCTAGTGCAGGATTTTATCGCTGCCAAATATAGGGATATTCATCCATGATGTAGTCGTTTATCTTATAATATGCTTTTGAAATAAGTGTCCGTTTTACGACAGATTACACATAGCCTTATTTTGTTACAACATTAAGATAAGATAAAATAAGATAATGTTTATTTCTGAGAATATGGTACAATGTTTAAGATAAAGATAAAGATAAAATCATTAATTTGTCCAACATAGGTTACAGGATATTAACAGAATTAGTTAGTTAGTTAGTTGGTTAGTAGAATGTGTTAGTTCAGCATAACTATTCTGCAGAAAATCGACATAGAAATATTTTCCTAAAACGAATTATACACTACTAGCTTCTGTCCGCGACTTCGTCCGCATACGACTCAAAAATTAAAAAAAATGTAGTCTCTCGTTTTCAATAATCGTAATTAAATTAGAATTTTGGTCAAGTGCGAGTCGGATTTTGAGACCCAGCGCCTGGTGAAGGCAACGAGCAAAATTATTTGAATGATCGTCCCTAAAAAGTATGAAATTTGAATAGCCACAGGTTAATTTAACAAATTGTCGTGATTTATCGGCTCAACCTGTATATATCCTATACTAGCGTCAGCCTGCGACTTCGTCTGCGTAAAAACTGTCATAAAAAGGGGTGACATAAATTACAGCCTATTATAATTATTTATTAGAATTTTGGTCAAGTGCGAGTCGGGTTTTTCCCATACATTTTGAGACCCAGCGCCTGATGAATGTAACGAGCAAGTTGGTCTCCATACAAAGTTTCATCCACTTTTTCGTCCCTATAAGGGATGAAATTTGACATAAATTATAGCCTATGTTCTATTCTGATATATAAGGTACATAACTGGAAAGTTTCATAAATCCGTCCAGTAGTATTTGAGTGGAACGTACATCCATCCATACATCCAAACTTTCACATTTATAATGTTAGGATTAGTAGGACTGAATATTATGAAAACCACACTTATTACTAACATGTGTCCAGAAAATAGGCAACTGAATAAAAGCACTTGTCAAAGAGCCACTGAAACTTTTGTGAGCCACTGAAACAATTTACGTATATTCCTACATATTTACAAACATACTTACAAACAGCGTAATAGTAGATTGTATGACAAGGGGCTAAAATAAGCCATATTACCTCGCTTCGCTCGGGAAAATATTTCGAGGGGTAAAATGGCTTTTAGACCTGAGTTATACACTCTACTTTTCACTTCGACTGCGAGAAAATAGTAAAACAAAGATTATCCATCCACAATCAATAACAAATTTCACTGCGAAGAGATTGTTCAATTTAGCGTTTGGACGCGCTATTGACGGTCAGAGGCGTTTTCTTTTTTAATGATTTGGAATTAGGGACTAAAAAACACCTGATGTTTGATTGGTCGATTTTAATATGCAGCTGTATTCTGGTTGGTTGATAGCAAAGAGAAATGTTTTTTGAAAGGGTTGTGATTGGTGGATTTAATATGGTGAAGTGTTTTGATTGGTCAAATTAAATGTGTTCAAATCATAAATATGTATACATATTTTCCCTAGGGGCTAGTTGTACTACTTTAGCCCCGCTTATTAAGCCTAATATGACACACTTTTCGAGCATGAGATGTGAAAAATATAAAGCTTATAAAAATGAAACCCCTCACGTAGAAAAATAATACTCCAACCGTCCAACTGACGCGACCATTTCTGTTTCAAACAAATTGACAGCTCGAGTTCCACTCGGCTTACACACTGTATGTGTCTGTGTATGTATGTGTGTGTGATATTGGAGCCGATAAAGGTTGGACGTGTTTGGCAGCGGACGGTGCTCGATGCTTGCCCGCGGCGCGCGCAGTAGACTGCAAGAAACAGTAAGATTTTTTTTTCTACACTAAAATGCCAGCCATAAATTGTTTCAGACAGTGACGAGTTCGCCACTCGAGAACCTTTCCGCCCCAACGGCCATCGGTTCTACGTGCAATGTGCCCCGCCCATTGCCACTTAAGTTTAGCAATTCGGAGGGCTATATCGGTTACCTTGGTTCTGCTGCGGATAGCCTCATTTCTGATGCGATCACGCAGAGAAACTCCTAACATAGCCCTCTCCATTGCCCTTTGGGTGACTTTGAGCCTTCTTATGAGGCCCATAGTAAGCGACCAAGTTTCAGTGCCATATGTCACGTACCGGAAGGCGCGGCGTGGGTAGGCCCCCCACAAGGTGGACTGATGACCTGGTAAAGGTCGCGGGAGTCCGCTGGATGCGGGTGGCGCAGGACCGGTCAATTTGGAACTCTCTGGGGGAGGCCTATGTCCAGCAGTGGACGTCTTTCGGCTGATATAATGATGATGATGAGTGACGAGTTGAGGTCAATGGGTAATGGGTAATGGGTAATTTTTATCTTCTGTGTAGCACAGTATTATTGTAAATACAAATGTCTATACCTAAGCACGGTCGGACACATTGCTACAGCGACAAAACCCCGATGTCAAAAAGACAACATTTCTGTTGTCAGAGTGACAACACTAGATGTGCACGGTCGGACACATTGCTACAGAGACACAGCTCCGTTGTCACTCTGACAACAATACAGTGTGTGGCCCACAAAGTACGGTCGGACACATTGCTACGGCGACAAAGCTCTGCTGTCAAAAATACAACATTCATGTTGTCAGACTGACAACATTTCTGTTAACAGATTGACAACATTATAAAATTATGTTTCACAAAACAGGTTTTGTCTTTATGACAACTTATTTGTAGTTCAACAACGTTTCAAGGTGCATGCGGAATGTTGTTATATTGACAATATTCTGGGTGACAATAAAAACGTTTACTCAATAGCAAAGTAACAATGTGGGTTGTGTGGCAGCAAAGTTTTATTGTTAGATTGACAGGATTTTTTTCTCAGTGTAGCCTGCGATCGACCGATCTCTCGGGACCAGTCTGAAAACCAGCACATGACGAGACTGGCGCCTATTGTCATATTCTGTTTTTTATTGTTTGTTAGTTTTGTAAACACCCATGTCAGAGTATCGTTTAAAGTAGCACCAGTAAGCGAGAAAATGTCCGAAAAACGCGGAGGCCAGACACGCACATGGTCAATGTGGCGTTGGGCCTAGACACCAAAAAGAAAGGACCCGGAAGACCCCCAACTACATGGTCCGAACAATCATAACCTGACTGAAGCCACAGCGCTAAACAGACCCATTGTCCAAAAGTTAATTAAGTTTGTTGTCATAGTTTTACGAATTTGCCGATAGATGGCGCTGTACCGAAGGGAAACTAGCGAAGGCTAGTTTGCTGTAATATGTAGACACTAGGAACGTTTTTAGGGTTCCGTAGCCAAAATGGCAAAAACGGAACCCTTATAGTTTCGTCATGTCCGTCTGTCCGTCTGTCCGTCTGTCCGTCTGTCCGTCTGTCCGTCTGTCCGTATGTCACAGGCATTTTACTCGAAAACTATAAGGTGTATTTGAATAAAATTTTGAGGATAGGTGTATTTTGTTAGCCGCTACAAAGTTTTGTAATTAAAATTACTAAAAAAAATTTTTTTAGGGGTGCACTCCATACATAAAACTAAAAGTCAAAAAATTTTTTTTCATTGTTACCCCCCGTGTGGCATATCAATCGATAGGCCTTTCAAAATAAATATAAGGTTTCTTAACATTTTTTTTTATTAAGTGAAAAGGGTCGGAGATAATCGCCCCGAAAGTCACTAAAATTCTGTCCCCCCCCCCTCTAATTTTTGAACGGTGTATTTTAAAAATATGAAAAAATTCATGAACACAGCGCTTATTAAGTTCATTCACCGAAAATTGTTTTGAACAAGATCGGATGAAAGGTTTCCGAGATAATGCTGAAACACTGCCTTCCTCAAAGAAAAGGACGTAAGTGCCGTAAGATTTCTATGACGATACGACCTTTTTAATAGGCACGGAACCCTTCGTTTTGCGTGGTCCGACACGCACTTGGCCGGTTTTTTAAGTTTATTTGAGATTTTGTGTGGTGGAATTAATACATTTTGTTACGATTACTGATCTCGGTGTATTATTCTACACTCCCCTCGAGACCTGAGGTACTTCTGTACACCCATCCACAGAAGGATGACCAGAAGGGGCGACCCCAAATAGAGATGGGAGAAGGTCACGAAAGAAGAAGAAGATTGTTTGTTAGTTTTGTAAGTTTGTTTTTTTGTTGTAAGGTTTATTTTTTATTTTTTTTGTGGCAATAAATACTTTTGCTGTTTTCTTTTTCTATTTCTGTTAATATCGGGTATTTGCGATTAAAAAACTTGCGAGATTAAAAAAACCGGCCAAGTGCGTGTCGGACCACGCAAAACGAAGGGTTCCGTGCCTATTAAAAAGGTCGTATCGTCACAGAAATTTTACGGCACTTACGTCCTTTTCTTTGAGGAAGGCAGTTTTTCAGCAATATCTCGAAAACCTCTGAACCGATCTTGTCCAAAACAATTTTCGGTGAATGAAATTAATAAGCCCTATGTCCATGAATTTTTTCATATTTTTAAAATACACCGTTCAAAAATTAGAGGGGGGGGACAGAATTTTAGTGACTTTCGGGGCGATTATCTCCGACCCTATTCACTTAATCAAAAAAAATGCCAAGAAACCTTATATTTATTTTGAAAGGCCTATCGATTGATGTGCCACACGGGGGGTCACAATGAAAAATTTTTTTTTGACTTTTAGTTTTATGTATGGAGTGCACCCCTAAAAAAAATTTTTTTTGTCATTTTAATTACAAAACTATGTAGCGGCTAACAAAATACACCTATCCTCAAAATTTTATTCAAATACACTTTATGGTTTTCGAGTAAAATGCCTGTGACATACGGACAGACGGACAGACGGACAGACGGACAGACGGACAGACGGACATGACGAAACTATAAGGGTTCCGTTTTTGCCATTTTGGCTACGGAACCCTAAAAACCGGCCAAGTGCGTGTCGGATCACGCAAAACGAAGGGTTCCGTGCCTATTAAAAAGGTCGTATCGTCACAGAAATTTTACGGCACTTACGTCCTTTTCTTTGAGGAAGGCAGTTTTTCAGCAATATCTCGAAAACCTCTGAACCGATCTTGTTCAAAACAATTTTCGGTGAATGAAATTAATAAGCCCTATGTCCATGAATTTTTCCATATTTTTAAAATACACCGTTCGAAAATTAGAGGGGGGGGGACAGAATTTTAGTGACTTTCGGGGTGATTATCTCCGACCCTATTGACTTAATCAAAAAAAATGCTAAGAAACCTTATATTTATTTTGAAAGGCCTATCGATTGATGTGCCACACGGGGGGTCACAATGAAAAAAAAAAATTTGACTTTTAGTTTTATGTATGGAGTGCACCCCTAAAAATTTTTTTTTTGTCATTTTAATTACAAAACTATGTAGCGGCTAACAAAATACACCTATCCTCAAAATTTTATTCAAATACACCTTATAGTTTTCGAGTAAAATGCCTGTGACATACGGACAGACGGACAGACGGACAGACGGACAGACGGACAGACGGACATGACGAAACTATAAGGGTTCCGTTTTTGCCATTTTGGCTACGGAACCCTAAAAACCACGTGACTCGGTCATTCAACCAATCATGGCAACATTTTGTATCTGTGGTATTATCTTATTGGCTGAATGACCAAGTCACGTGGTTCTTTTTGTTTATATTTTTTAAAATACCTAAACGTCCAGACTATAAGCAAGTTCGTTGTGTTGTTAGCAATAGAGAAATTCCTTCAACTCATCGTCGGGAGCTCTGGCGACCTTACTTACCTTACCTTACCGTACCTTACCTTACCGTACATTACCTTACCGTACTTTACCTTACCGTATCTTACCTTACCGTACCGTACCTTACCTTACCGTACCTTACCTTACCTTTTTTTTGACGGTGTGAAAATGCTTTATGCATACCCCCGGCCCGGAGAAGGCCATTTGGGGGTTATGTGGGACTCTCTTCTCCCGCTGCCATCTGAGGCCTTACCTTACCTTACAAAGTACCTTACCAGGAACACAAACCACTAGGCATCATATGCTATACGAGCTACCCGCGTATTGCAAAGGACGCAGTTAAACCTGCGGGATAACATATAACCTATGTCCATCCAAAAAGTCCATTCATTAGAGGTGAAAGAATTTATTTTAAAACGCATACTCGTACATGGTTCCTGAGATTAGCCCCCAAATACAAACTTATAGAGCTACAACGTCACTGAGCTCTCCATCATCATCTCTCAATCATTAATCATTATCATCGTCGACCTTAACGTCTAAATAGCATCCATACTATTAATATTATAAATGCGAAATTGTGTCTGTCTGTCTGTTACCTCTTCACGCTTAAACCCCTGAACCGATTTAGGTGAAATTTGGTATGGGGAAGGACATGTCAAAGTCAGAGTGATTTATTCTTCAATTTTAAAACGTGGTTCCTGAGATTAACCCCCAAATACAAACTTATAGAGCTACAACGTCACTGAGCTCTCCATCATCATCTCTCAATCATTAATCATTATCATCGTCGACCTTAACGTCTAAATAGCATCCATACTATTAATATTATAAATGCGAAATTGTGTCTGTCTGTCTGTTACCTCTTCACGCTTAAACCCCTGAACCGATTTAGGTGAAATTTGGTATGGGGAAGGACATGTCAAAGTCAGAGTGATTTATTCTTCAATTTTAAAACGTGGTTCCTGAGATTAACCCCCAAATACAAACTTATAGAGCTACAACGTCACTGAGCTCTCCATCATCATCTCTCAATCATTAATCATTATCATCGTCGACCTTAACGTCTAAATAGCATCCATACTATTAATATTATAAATGCGAAATTGTGTCTGTCTGTCTGTTACCTCTTCACGCTTAAACCCCTGAACCGATTTAGGTGAAATTTGGTATGGGGAAGGACATGTCAAAGTCAGAGTGATTTATTCTTCAATTTAGGCATATTACATGCACCTATGAATGTCGATAAACTACCACCGGTTCGGAAAGTAAACCTCTGCCTCGAGAAGAACCGGCGTATAAAACTCGGCGAGGTGTCATTTTTTCAAAACAGTATACAATATATAATTTCAGTATCAGAGCAAATTACATTGCTACAGTAGAAAGCCTATTTATTTAACGACAGATTTCTAGTGCAGGATTTTATCGCTGCCAAATATCCCTATCCATGATGTAGTCGTTTATCTTATAATATGCTTTTGAAATAAGTGTCCGTTTTACGACAGATTTGAATTTAGAGTCAGTAAGTTCGGTAATGTGTTTTGGAATTTTATTGTAGAATTTTATACAATTTCCCAAGAACGAACATGGGATGGTTTTTATCCCGGAAATCATCCCCTAAAGAGTGAAATGGGTGGTAAGAGTTTGTATGGGGCTACGACATTTGAAACGGGTTCCACGCGGACGAAGTCGCAGGCAGAAGTTAGTATTTGTTAATCCACTAATAGTCTCCCACTGTTCTCTCACTGTCCCCTGCGCCGTCTGCTCACAAAAACGCGCATATTTGAATATCGCCGCGACCGCCGCTATCGCATCAGCGCAAATGCAACACGACACGAGTGCCGAGCGAAAATAGCTAAATACCTACAGTAAGGGAAATATATTCACGTAGAACCCTGTCGCAATTGACAGGCCGCCGTCACTCAAACTCGAGTGGTTGCCTTAACCTTATTGCGATAGGGTTCTACGGTAGGGTGTCCCGTCAATGTACGGGGGTTTTTTTTTTTAAGCTACACTAAAGGCAAAAATTTTAGAATTACGTAGCATCTTGAGGGCTCTACCGCGCTTCAAAGACGTAGAACTTCTATAAAAACGTAGATTTTACAAATCTTTGAAGCGCGGTAGAGCCCTCAAGATGCTACGTAATTCTAAAATTTTTGCCTGTTCTATAGTCTGTGTAAAATTACGCAACTTTCGATACCTCTTGTGATAGTGTAGCTTAAAAAAGAAAACCCCCATACATTGACGGGACACCCTATTCTACGGTGGTACAGTCAAGAGCAAAAGTAAGTTATCACTTTTGTACCTTATTCCATTGCAATAAGGTGAAAAAATGATAACCTACTTTTGCTGTTGACTATACATTAATACATTTCCCTTACTGTACATAAGTTTCCACCAAACATGCCTAAAGGGCACGTGTATGTGTACACAGGATTTCCACAAAATATTATACAAAGTTATCAGAAATATGTTCATCATCATCATATCAGCCGAAAGACGTCCACTGCTGGACATAGGCCTCCCCCAAAGAGTGCCACAATGACCGGTCCTGCGCCACCCGCATCCAGCGGACTCCTGCGACCTTTACCAGGTCATCAGTCCACCTTGTCCAGCCTACCCACGCTGCGCCCTCCGATACGTGGTCGCCACTCGAGAACC
This sequence comes from Epinotia nisella, assembly GCA_932294315.1. NCBI lineage: Eukaryota > Metazoa > Arthropoda > Insecta > Lepidoptera > Tortricidae > Epinotia > Epinotia nisella. The sequence goes on from OW028693.1 coordinate 2,861,036, forward strand.
TTTCCGCCCCAATGGCCATCGGTTTTACGTGCAATGTGCCCCGCCCACTGCCACTTAAGTTTAGCGATTCGGAGGGCTATATCGGTTACCTTGGTTCTGCTGCGGATAGCCTCATTTCTGATGCGATCACGCAGAGATACTCCCAGCATAGCCCTCTCCATTGCCCTTTGGGTGACTTTGAGCCTTCTTATGAGGCCCATAGTAAGGGGCTACGTTTCCATTCCATTCCATTTCATTCCAGAAATATGTTAACACGACTTTATTGTTAAGGGCAATGATGTAATATAAAAAAGAGGTAGATATGTTGCCTATACGAAATTCCGTGTTTAAAAATGGCCACCAAATCTGACAGCTAAGACACGTTTACACGTTTCCATTGACGACTCGAAACTGAGGCTAGTCGGTGCAATTGGGAATGGATGAAAATTTTTAAAATGCCTGATTCTTTTTTTGGTGATAGGAATAACCTTCCTTAGCACCAGAAAAAAGTTTCAGATTTTTCAGCTGCGACAATTTTTTTTGAAAAATATAAACAGTTTCCTCACTTTCGTTTTGGGTCAGTTACGGCTCCTTCCTCGATCGGTCTCATATTACAAAAAAATATATTAAATATGTGTGGTAAACTGACACTGGCAATGATATTGACACTTGCAGCAGCTATATTGATTATTACCAGTGTCAGTTTACCACAGATATTGAAGATAGTTTTTTGTAATATGAGACAGATCAAGGAAAGTGTCTATTTACCGTTCATGACCCAAAACGTAAATGAGGAAACTGTTTATATTTTTCAAAAATAATTGTCGCAGCTGAAAAATCTGAAACTTTTTTCTGCTGTTAAGGAAGGTTATTCCTATAACCAAAAAAATAATCAGGCATTTCTAAAGTTTTCATCCATTCCCCATTGACTTAATTTTAATGTGCCACTTTTGGAGCGCTTAGAACCTATCTACCTCTTTTTTACAAGCTTTATATTAACTTGACTTGTTCGTAAGACAACGTAAACAAGGAAACAAATAATCAAAATGCAGACTCGTATAACTGAAAAATCACGATCCAGCAGCCTTCAAAAAATTTCATAATTTTCTATTTCATGATCTTTGTATGTTTCACTCGTTCGCTCCTACGCGCGCCAGTCTATATCAGCACGAGTACGCGAAACACGTTGATATGTAACTGTGATGCGAAGGAGATGAACCGAACTTAGCCCGGGAGGGGGCAAATTGATAAGGAATCCCAACAGGGGCAGGCGCCAATCTGCTTTGAGACTACGCAAATCACACTCGCACAACTAAACTATTTCAAACAGTATTTTGATCGTTTATTCATTGATTTTATCGTTTCAATCAGGCGTCAAAAGAACACTGAGGGCTCGAATAACCCTACAGACTTTAATAAGTAGTTATTTTTAACCCCCGACGCAAACAGAGTGGTGTTATAATAATAATAAAATCTTTATTTCGGAACACAGGACTCCATAGTTGTTAGTAAATTAACATGAACGAAAAAAAAAATTACAACTAAGTTAGTGAGTAAATTAAAAATAAAAAAAAAATACATAAAATTAAATTAAATACACATTAAAATACAATTTTTCAGTTGGGACTGTTTAGGGCTATCCCTTTAATGAGCCCCACCCAATGCTTAAACATTGCGCTATCATATCTATTGGCAAACACACTTAGAATGTTATAAGTTCAACGTGTCTGTGTATCTGTGTATATGTGTGTCTGTGTAACTGTGTATCTGTCTGTGGTATCGTAGCTCCCAAACGGATGGACAGATTTGAATGAGGATTTTTTTGTGTCATAGATAATTTTAACCCGAGTTAGATAATTTCATCAAAATCGATTCAGCTGTTTTTGAGACATTGAACTTTGAAATGAAAAAATCGGGTGTTCAAAGTGTTCACCATTCATGTTTTGAAGACAAATCCAGAAACATCAATTCTTTCTATGTTCGGATGGACCCACACCTAAAGAAATGCATGACTAAAATTCACTCACACTGGCAATTATTTTCAATTCATTCCATCTTCTTGGGGGAGGCCTGTGTCCAGCAGTGGACCTCTTACTTGTGTTAACATTAATTATTATATTATGGCTACTTTAGTTTAATTGCAATTGCACTTTTGAATGATGATGATTTCATCTTCAGACCAGGGATCGGATACAAAAATACCGGTATTATTTCGTTCTATTTCGTTCTTTGGTTTATAATATAATTTTTGATCAGTCTAATAATACGAAAATGCTACCTAAATTAAGTCCTACATTAAGAGCCAAAAATAATTTAAAATAAATAAATAATAAATATTTGCGGACAATCTTACACAAATCGACCTAGTCCCAAACTAAGCAAAGCTTGTACTATGGGTACTAGATGACGATAAACATACCTATATAGATAAATACATACTTAAATACATAGAAAACATCCATGACTCAGGAACAAATATTCATGCTCATCACACAAATAAATGCCCTTACCGGGATTTGAAACCAGGACCTCTTGCTTTGTAGGCAGGGTCACTACCAACTAGGCTAAAGCGGTCGTCTAGATTTATTATATAGATTTATTAAATAGAAGACTACTTCGGGGAGTTTTGAACAAACCGCTTCCGATCCCTGCATCAGCACGTCTAGCACAACTTGCTGCTCAGTCGCTTCTCGCTGGACTAAGCGTCCCCTATCTCACTCGCACCGTACAAATTAGAAAAAGGGGGTAGAGCTTTCTCGACTCGCGTCGCGGTGCGGCGTCAGTTGCGCTAGCCCCGCAGGCCTCCCAGCGAGCGCTAAGACCTCACCGACTATTGACGTTTTGTCGAAGGCGAATATACTGGTTCTAATACTTTAGTTGTAAATCTATGTGTCGATAAGAAGATACGAGGCTCAAGATTGGGAATTACGCGTCAGCAAATGTCAAGAAGACTTATGACTTGTTTTTTTTAAGATCAGGGAAAGGAAACGAACACACTGTGCGTAGAGCCTTTGGAAAATACGCTATGTTGTTTGACTAGAAGTTTTAGACGGAAAAAGGGAATAGGAGAGAGTCCAATGTCATCTCGCCCCTAATAATCAAAGTAGAGTCGGCAACGCGCTTAAATTTTGCGTTTAAGTATAGTTTGTATGACCATTCAATATTATGGTACCATCGAGCTGATCTGATGATGGAGACAGCAGGTGGGACATGGCAATTCAGGGGGCCTACCGCCAACGGCATTCGAAGTTTTCCCTCTCTGTTGCACTTACGTACGAACTCCCAAGTCTGACAGAGAGGGAAAACTTCGAATGCCTTTCGCGGTAGGCCCTCAGTACTTAACCGACGTAACCCCGTTGAGTTTGGGCTCGTTAGAATCGTCTCAAGTACAGTTGGCAATAAAAGCTTGTGCAAAAAATATTTTTTTGACTGAAACTTATTTCTTATTATTTTCTGATATCAATGCATAACTTCGCTAACGAAATTAATACCCGAAGCGGGCAATACCGCCTGCATACAAAATCTGGTAGTAAGTTGTTTGTACGTCGCTATCTAGGAAACGGAGTATTATGAAGACAGCTCTTGCTCAAAGACAAGACAGACGGACGGGCCGTTTTAATAATGTAAAGCACAGAGTAGAGCGGCGCAGAGACGTCGCTTTGACTTATTAACGTTAAATTTAATTAACATAACTTTTAACGAGGAGCTTTTAAGGTACAAAACGTTATTTGACATTCGCAGGCTAACGGCGTGATATTTGAAGAAACTTATGTAACAAACCGTCATAAATTGGCTTTCCATTTGTGCGAAATTCCCCCTTTTCTAGAATAAACTTGTATAAACCAGAATAATTTGAGAAAAATAGTTTTCCCAAAGTTTCACGTCCCAAACTAATTTCTCATTTAAATACTTGATTGCCTAGTTATAAAGTTGATATTTTTATCATCTCTGTCCCACAGTACTCTGTCTCCACTAATGAGGGTAGTTAGCGAACAAACAGCGCATGTCACTAATAATACACAAACGAGATGTATTGCTCTTCAAAACTACACTTATACACAACGCTAATTGAGTTCAATTTCCTTTGTCTTTTGAATCGACTTAGTGTTTTACGCTTCTGAGGTGATTATGCAAAATAATTATAACAAAAAGCTGCGTTCGATTTTTGATTTTACGGCGTTGTTTTAGAGTTATAATTGCATTGGCGTTTGTGCTGAGTTAGGACTATTTGCGTTATAACGTCAACAGTATGAGTTTACTAATTAATAATTGCGTAGAATGATGATTATAATGAATCCACGTGCAGGGAGTTTGTATTTGTTGGCTGACTTAGAAAGGGTTGGTTAATCTGTTTCTCTTCTTTGTTATTGTTTGTATGGCCACAATTTCTAATTAGTTATATGTCTGTAATGAAATTTTTCTCATATATTTTAAGTTTTTGATATTATTTTTGCACCAGCGATTAGTACTTCTCGAGAACCTTTCCGCCCCACGTACACTTGGCGACCACGTACCGGAAGGCGCGGCGTGGGTAGGCCCCCCACAAGGTCGACTGATGACCTGGTAAAGGTCGCGGGAGTCCGCTGGATGCGGGTGGCGCAGGACCGGTCAATTTGGCATTTTGGGGGAGGCCTATGTCCAGCAGTGGACGTCTTTCGGCTGATATGATGATGATGATGATGATTAGTACTTTGGGTGACTTTGAGCCTTCTAATAAGGCCCATAGTTAAAGTATTTCAATATAATTTCTCTTGAGGACCGCCGCTGGATCTCCGATCAAATGTTTCTTAAAGAAATTATTTCAGGAACGCTTGACTGCCCGCAGCTATTAAAAACCGGCCAAGTGCGTGTCGGACCACGCAAAACGAAGGGTTCCGTGCCTATTAAAAAGGTCGTATCGTCACAGAAATTTTACGGCACTTACGTCCTTTTCTTTGAGGAAGGCAGTTTTTCAGCAATATCTCGAAAACCTCTGAACCGATCTTGTTCAAAACAATTTTCGGTGAATGAAATTAATAAGCCCTATGTCCATGAATTTTTCCATATTTTTAAAATACACCGTTCAAAAATTAGAGGGGGGGACAGAATTTTAGTGACTTTCGGGGCGATTATCTCCGACCCTATTCACTTAATCAAAAAAAATGCTAAGAAACCTTATATTTATTTTGAAAGGCTTATCGATTGATGTGCCACACGGGGGGTCACAATGAAAAAAAAAATTGACTTTTAGTTTTATGTATGGAGTGCACCCCTAAAAAAATTTTTTTTTGTCATTTTAATTACAAAACTTTGTAGCGGCTAACAAACTACACCTATCCTCAAAATTTTATTCAAATACACCTTATAGTTTTCGAGTAAAATGCCTGTGACATACGGACAGACGGACAGACGGACAGACGGACAGACGGACAGACGGACAGACGGACAGACGGACAGACGGACAGACGGACATGACGAAACTATAAGGGTTCCGTTTTTGCCATTTTGGCTACGGAACCCTAAAAACTGTCAAGTGGACCGTCCCGCGACAGCACACTCGTCTAGCTAACTTTCGACCCTTGTCAACTGGAACGTACAGGACTAATACTGGATCCTATAGTGTAATACCGAGAATTTGTAAAGAGCATAACTTACTACCGTAAAACCACACAACTATAGTCCAGGTCACCCAACTATGGTCCAAATTAATTCTCATATTACTTGCTCAGGTGGGACTGTTTTCATGGGTGAACTTGAAGACAGGCAATATAATAACACAAATTTAAAAACCGGCCAAGTGCGTGTCGGACCACGCAAAACGAAGGGTTCCGTGCCTATTAAAAAGGTCGTATCGTCACAGAAATTTTACGGCACTTACGTCCTTTTCTTTGAGGAAGGCAGTTTTTCAGCAATATCTCGAAAACCTCTGAACGAAATTAATAAGCCCTATGTCCATGAATTTTTCCATATTTTTAAAATACACCGTTCAAAAATTAGAGGGGGGGGGACAGAATTTTAGTGACTTTCGGGGATATTATCTCCGACCCTATTCACTTAATCAAAATTCATGCTAAGAAACCTTATATTTATTTTGAAAGGCCTATCGATTGATGTGCCACACGGGGGGTCACAATGAAAAAAAATTTTTTGACTTTTAGTTTTATGTATGGAGTGCATCCCTAAAAAAAATTTTTTTTGTCATTTTAATTACAAAACTATGTAGCGGCTAACAAAATACACCTATCCTTAAAATTTTATTCAAATACACCTTATAGTTTTCGAGTAAAATGCCTGTGACATACGGACAGACGGACAGACGGACAGACGGACAGACGGACATGACGAAACTATAAGGGTTCCGTTTTTGCCATTTTGGCTACGGAACCCTAATAAAAACCTATAAGATCACAAATACAAAATTGGTATTGATAGAAACGAATGAGTTTACTTTTGGACCATAGTGGGGGTAGTGGACTATAGTTGTGTGCTTTTACTATAAAAAGAACAGGGTTGACATACTGACGAAAATTGACCATTACCCCCCCTTATCTCCGAAACTACTAGGCTTAAAATTCTGAAAAAAATATGGAAAATAGTTCCTTGCCTAAAGATTACAGGAAAACCTATAAGAATTTTGAGTATTCAAAGTAACGGGAAAATATTTTTGTGTATTTTGTATGGAGCGCCTAATGCTTAGAGAATAGGAATTTTACGGAACCCTCACCACGCGAGTTGAACTCGCACTTGTCCGGTTTTTTTGGAACATATAACAAAGATTATTATTTCCAATCGAAGAACGTTGAAAGGTCCTTTAAGAACCGGACAAGTACGAGTTCAACTCGCGTGGTGAGGGTTCCGTATATAACATACAAAAATATTGAGAATTTTCCCGTTACTTTGAATACTCAAACTTTTTATAGGTTTTCCTGTAATCTTTAGGCGCAGAACAGTTTTCCATATTTTTTTCAGAATTTTAAACCTAGTAGTTTCGAAGATAAGGGGGGGAATGGTCAATTTTCGTCTTTTTCCTAAATGACTTTAAATCTGCTTTTGCTAAAATTATAAAAAAAAAACTGAGATGCTTACAACAACCCCTTTCATTTGATATGTCACACAATACAGTTTGCGATTTTATTTTAATTTTCCAGTTTACCCCCCAAAAGTGGCCCTTTTGTTCAGAATTCATTAATTTACTTTACGCTTCCATCTTTGGGTCACTAATTTACATATGTTTACCAAATTTCAACTCAATCGGTCCAGTAATTTTGGAGCAAATGCTGTGGCACACGGACAGACAGACGCAAGAGTGAACCCTAAACAACATTTGAACCGAAAATCTTGCTTTTTGACGTACCAGGTTAAAACATGCGTTACATTATAACACTTAAAATTAGGCTTCTTAAACAGTGAATAAAACTTCTTAAAACGACCTACATGGTTTGTTTTTCTCCGTTCCCGTGAGACTTCACAGTAAATCCAATATGGCAGACGGATATTTCAATATAAAGCGGTCACTGAATTTCATGGACCTATTTGCAGAGAGTTTCTTGCAAACTTTAGAGAAAATCAGGAGCTAGATGCGACATAAAAAAACAACAAGTTGGTGATAATCACCATCACGTACAGTCAAGTTTAAAATATGAGTGCATACAACTTACTCAGCACTCTTATGTCAGCGGATTAAGGTACATATTTATGACAGGATTAAATCGACACACTGGGGTCCCAGCATATTTGCTGATGAGTAGACTTGCATAGCCCAAGAGTGCGCGCAGGTGTAAGGCGATGATTCTGGTGCCAGAGCATCGGACCGCGGCGTTTCGAGGTAGCTTTAGGTTCGCGGCGTCCAAGTGTTGGAATGATCTCCCTCCACCTATCCAAGGAGCGTCGAGCAAGTATACCTTTAAGCGCCAGCTTAAAGGCTATTTGTTGACGCTCCAAAAATCCCAACCCTAACCCATCCAGCACTTTTAACATCCCAACCGTGTCGCGTTTTATGCTTTGTGTTTTTCATCCCGTTGTGCTACTGTTTTATATAAAAAAAAAAACAGATTTATTACATTAATTATTAATTTATTATGTGTCTACTTACTTTTTATCTAATAGTATGTTGTGTTGCGTTCCGTGGGTCACTTGCTGTGCTGTCTAAAAACCAGCGCTGTAGGTGTCTGTCTGACACCTCGGCACAATGCTGAGACAGCGACCGTTTCACTGCCGCGAAGACACACACAATGTGTCAATTGTATTGTATGTCTACTCCCTTTATCTCTGTGTGTCTTTTGTGTAGTGAATAATTATCTCCTTTTCTTTTCTTTCTGTACACATGTTTTTGCACTTAACTGTACCTACAAGCAAATAAAATAGAAACTGATTTTCAGACTTTTCACTCTTGTTTGTTTATATTATGTTTATCAGAAACCATAATATAATTGCTTTGCTTGCTTTTGCTGAAAATTTTCTCAATTCAAACTATTCAAAGTTTTATCTTTTGCCTCAGCCACCGCAAACAATTCATTATTTTTAAGGTACATAATCAAGTGAACGGCGGTATTTTACCACATCTAAAATATCAAAGAAACAAATTTAGATATCTATAGGCATTTGTCCAAAAGAGCCATTCCCGAAGAGTGTTGCATCTCGTTTTCTCGTGCGATTAAATATAGTATTAAGTACTATTTCCACCCAACGGCCCGCATCGGATCGGATTGCAAAAAATACGAACGGATGCGGCGACAACCGATCGTGTCCGGCGGCATGTCGACGCATTCGATCGGGCGGTAACAGCCGTTCGCGGCCGACAGGATATCGACGCACAGGATCGGCACCGTATGGTTGCTTGCGAACGTCAAATAGTAGCTACTGAATGGGCTCGCCCGGTCACGGCCGAAGTGTTCCGATCGCACACGACGACAAGCGAACGGGGCCGATCGCAAGCGAACGGAGCCGATCGCGTGTCGCAGCATACTTTCGATTACGATCACGTGTCGCGGAAGACGCACGCGCTCAAGATGTTGTGCGCATCTTGGTAATGTACACTTAAAAACAGTACACATATGATTCAGTATCGTTTAAAGACCATAAAATTTTGGTGGAAATAGGACTTATAGAAAGACTGTGACTTTTCACCCTAGGTGTTACAGACAGTCCTCTCTGCAGAGCCTGCATGGAAGAGGACGAGACAGCCGCCCACGTCATCCTGACGTGCCCTGGGGTGGCAGATTACCGGGCAAAGCACCTCGGAACACCGGAGTCACTGCCGGAGGCCGTCGACAACATAAAGGGTCTGCTAGGCTTCCTGGTGGAACTGGGCTGGCATGAATAATAGTAGTGCCAACCCACACGCAAAATAGGCGCATTCATGACGTCGAGTTGCGGAAACCCAGCCCGCGTACACCTATAACCTATAACCTATTAGCCTAGTTGGTAGTGACCCTGCCTACGAAGCAAGAGGTTCTGGGTATTTATTTGTGTGATGAGCACAAATATTTGTTCCAGAGTCATGGATGTTTTCTATGTATTTAAGTATGTATTTATCTATATAAGTATTTTTATCGTCGTCTAGTATCCATAGTACAAGCTTTGCTTAGTTTGGGACTATATAGGTCGATTTGTGTAAGATTGTACGCAAATATTGTAGCAACGCTTGTCTGTTTGAATGCCTCAAATCGAACGTTTACTGCTTTATGCTATACATCTTCTGGGCATAAACGTGTCTCTTGATACTAAGGGGGCGCTCTATACTGACCAACAAAGGCCCCGTATCTACCCCGCGTCTATCGCAAACCTCGTATTTGTTGCGAACTAATATAAGTTAAAGCCTTATCTAATATTTTCACCGCTTGTCATGGAAATGGTTCGAATAAGGCCGTAACTCAGCTTATCTGGTTAGGTAACTCGGTGAGTTTTTTAATACTAGCCGTATTCGTGGTCTGCAAAGTTTAACTCACCTACCTGTACCAGTTTTTACTCGGGGGATAAATAAATAATATTAGTCTAGTATACCCTTGTACAGTCGAGTTCTCCAATATCTATACAGACAACCTTTCAAAAATATCTACACATGTGGCTTATGTCAGTGATAATAACATAAAAAAAACAGACGTTGGACATCCATACAATGTTAGTTAATCTTAATCTAAGTCAGTATCTGCAATAAACACGTATGTAGTTAGTTAGTTAGTTAGTTTTACTGGGCATTTTCCGCAAGTCGACATCCAATGTGCCTATTTTGCGTGAAACGGCAGGGTGGCGCTACTCTAACCACCCCAGCTCCTCCAAAAAGTTTAAGAGTGCCTTGGTAGAATGTGTTTAGTCGTTTCTTCTGCCTCCATGCACGCTCTGCACATGGGGCTGTCTGTGATACCTAAATTATAGAGGTGTCTGTTCAAGGTGTTGTGTCCGGTTATCATCCCTACTATCTTGCGTAGTTGGTTTCTGTGTGTCTTCATTAGTGCGGTTGTGAGTTTGTAGTCGCGCTTCGACAGAATCTCTTTGGTCTCTCTGCATGTGTCTATCTCCTCCCAGTATCTTTGGTGTAGGTCTTTGGTGTATTGGTCTAGTTTGTTATATATGTAGCTTTGTGGCAGGGGCAAGATTGGCTCCGGTCCGTATGCCGTTGTCTCTGACCCTTTCCTGGCCAGTTCATCCGCTGCATCGTTTCCTCTTGAGCCACTGTGCCCCTTGATCCATTGTATAGTAACTTTGTTTCTATCTGCGCACACCTCTGTGAGTTTTTGGTGGCATTCGTATATCAAGCTAGATGTGATGTTGTCACTACACAGTGCTTGTAGTACCGATTTACTGTCTGAGAGTATTCGTATGTTTGTGTCCTCGACTTGTCGTTTCTTTATGGCATTGCAAGCTTCAATTATCCAAACACGCATGTATATTTTTAATTTAATATTTTTAATTTTATAATGTAATGTAATGGGTATAATACCTAAATAAATAACTAATTTATTATTTATTTTTATTTATATTTACTGGTATCTAAATTGCGCTACCGCTTTTATTTGGCTGACCCAGTGTATGCTATGGTGTCTGACACCTCAGCATAATGCTGAGCCAGTGTCCGGTTCGCTGCCGCAGAGACACACTTGTTTCATGTTTTATGTGTTTTTAGGGTTCCGTAGCCAAAATGGCAAAAACGGAACCCTTATAGTTTCGTCATGTCCGTCTGTCCGTATGTCACAGGCATTTTACTCGAAAACTATAAGGTGTATTTGAATAAAATTTTGAGGACAGGTGTATTTTGTTAGCCACTACATAGTTTTGTAATTAGACAAAAAAAATTTTTAGGCGTGCACTCCATACATAAAACTAAAACTCAAAAAAAATAAATTGTGAGCCCACGTGTGGCACTAATCGATAGGCCTTTTAAAATAAATATAAGGTTTCTCAGATTTTTTTTTTGATTAAGTGAACAGAGTCGGAGATAATCGCCCCGAAAGTCACTAAAATTCTGTCCCCCCCTCTAATTTTTGAACGGCGTTTTACGTCGTCTGACACGCACTTGGCCGGTTTTTGTTTTTTGTTTACTACGTGTGTCCTGTGTGTTAAATGAACTTATCTTTCTTTCTTCTTTCTTTCTTTCTTTCTTACTTATGAGGCCGACTGTACTATGTAAACTAGTTTCACGCGGACCAAGTCGCGGGCGAGGTTAGTAATAAATAACAAAATAAATCAAAATCAATCCCAACCTATCAGAAAGTTACAAAATTTCTCGGCAGTACAACTTGTGTCAGTTCGGAACACACCCCGATGGGATTGTTGTTATAAAGTCGTCAAATTAAAGTTTTGCCAGCCTCCGTGCTCGGTTTAGTATCTAAATTCCAATTCAAATCCAAATTCAAAAGTATTTATTGCCAGAACATAGTTATAAAAATAGATCATAATGTGATAAGTTATCACTAGACCCCGCTATCGGAGGTGCAAAATGGTAGCTGTCAAGTTCTTAGGGATGGGTAAAAAATATTTATGCTGTCGATATCGATACTTGTTTTTTCTGTACAATTACTTTTTTTTATGTATAAGTACCATTTATTTGACTACAATTTAACATGTTTTTTTGGGATCCATGATAATCATTGACATTAGAAAAACCGGCCAAGTGCGAGTCGGACTCGCGCACCGAGGGTTCCGTACAAACCTGTAGATATATAAGGGGGGACGGACGGACTTATTAAAAATATTTTTATTATATGATGTAACTAAAAAATTACGGTTTTCGCAATTTTTCCTTTATGTGTGCTATAAGACGTTGCTTCGTACCAAATTTCAAGATTCTGAGTTCACGGGATAAGTAACCTGTAGGTTTTGTTTCCCTTGCGAGTTTCGAAAATTTGCGGAAATTTACAGCATAAACGGCTGTATCTTTTGATTGCGTTGGCTTAGAAGTTTGATTTTTTCACAGCTCCAAGGGATTGGAGATAACAATAATTTCTTAGTAACGATGAAAGATTGAATATTTTTATTTATAAAAAGTAAAAATGTTTAATAAATGTTCAATTTGTATTTATATAGTCCTATTTTATAAAATAAACACTATCATTATGGTAAAGAAAAATTATCGACATATAGCTATAATTATCGACATGTAGCAAGTATTTCAAAATAATTTATTACCCATCCCTAAGAATGAAATTGACAGCTACCATTTTGCACCTCCGATAGCGGGGTCTAGTGATAAGGCATAGAGTACTTATGTTCTACCAGCATTGGGCATGCAATATTCTATTTAAGATTATATTAAGATTCAAGATTTTTATTTTTATTTGCAGAACACAAGTGATCTATTCCATGCTATATTCACGGCCCGGATGAATTCAGCGTTTTTGAAGCGTTTTTTTTTCGTCATTGGCGTCAGCAGCTATTTTTACCCAACTGCCGAAGGAAAGGAGGGTTATGTTTTTCGAGCGTATGTATGTATGTATCTATGTATGTATGTATGTGTGTATGTCTTATTCTTTGGCACGGCTTCCATCCTAAACCGTTTGACGGATTTCGACATATGAGGTATCGTTGGATTCCTCTTAATCGTGGGAGTGCCATAGGCTATAATATTTGTAAAAAAGCAGTTGGGTTTTTCGAAAATTCTTTCGATTTCACTTGTTTTAGGGGTAGTGGACTTACAATGTTTTTTTTTTACTTGCAGTTACATGTAAGGAGTGCCCTTACATGTAACTGCAAGTAAAAAAAAATACATTGTAAGTCCACATGTGGCACATCAATTGATAGGCCTTGCAAAATAAATATAAAGGTTTAGGCGTCAGTTAACTCAACTATAACGCTGATTGAGTTACAACACCTTTAGTCAAACACCATTACTCTTACAGTGTCTTTAAAGTGTATCTGCCTAACACCTTAAGCGTTAGAAAAAGTTTCAACACTTACAAGAGAGTTAATGAACTCTGTTATAAAGTATCTGCCTGTACCTTATAGTAGATATAACACCTTAAGCTTTATAAGACACTCCACGGCAACAACTAAAAAGCAATAAGAGTTAACGAGCGTCAGCTAGCACTCTTGTAAGTGTTTAAGTGTTAAAAACCGGTTAAAGCTTTAAAATCTTAAGTGTACTTGCTTTGAGTAACACTCTTATAACACTTTAGGAGTTAATTATTTTTCTTAACTCCTTTATAACACTATTAGTTGCAACTGACATCATTATAACTCACTTATAAAGGTTAAGGTTATAATAATACCCTAAGCTGACACCAAAATGTTAGTTGGGCATAGATAAAAAATATTAAGAACACAAAAATTACAATTGAGTACAACAAAAATTTTAAAATTTATTTATTTATTGCGATCATGTTCATTGTCCATACAGTAGGTCTTAAGATAGGTTATACAGTAGGTACATGATACCCTGCTAGGGCATTGCAATGGTCTTATATACTAACATGCTAACAACATAAGTTAGTTTTATATAAAGAAAGCCATTGTTGCTATAATTATTAAAATTGACCTAATTGATTGTTATAAAAACAGATTATTTATTTACGTACTAAAGCTAAAAACTAGAAAATACTACTACAAAATTACACAATTCTAAGATGTCAGCAAGCTAAATTAAGGGTCTGATCGATCATGAATTCATAGCAATACTAATTTAAATCTCTTTAAAACTAACATAAATACCTACCTATGCTCTTTGAACATATTTAATGAGAACTGTGTGTGGATGAGACTGCGCAGAATTATGAGTGTAAATGTGCAAGGTTGTTTCTTACATTAATTTTTGAGGGACATTTTAAAAGAGGCGACTGTATGTATGTATATAAGTGCTGAGCCGTATCCAATCTCCCGAAGCGGCGTAATATCGTCAATATTGTGTGCCGCCACATTGCATCGTCGCACCTCGTTAGGCGCGCATCTCGTGATTTGAATTAATATATACGTCGCAAGCCACTGGCGGACGCGGGCAGTCAGCATCATAAACATGTATACTTTCTAGGGGCTTATAGGTTTAGGTTTAGAGATAATTTAGTCTCATTAAGAATTTTACAATTCACTTATTATGATGTATAATAGGCTTGACTGCCCCATAATTAAATATCGGGACGAAGTGGCCATCGGGTGGGCCAAATAGGATGAAGCAGCGTCCAATCGCGAGAAGCCTGGGCGTGGGATGCGAATATTGTTTTCATTGTTGTCTTGTTTTTTATTTTTATTTGTACTTTTCTATGCCTAATACTAACATAGTTATTAAGTCAAAATGTGTTACTGGGTCGTTCTTCTTTTTTACCGACAATGAACCGAGGTTTTTCTGTTTTTTTGGTTTTTGAACTATCGAAAATTGTGGTTTTGAAGTGCGATTTAAAAAAAAATGCATAGGTTTCTTCATTAGAACTAATTAAAGTTTCCTTTCTGGCCAATATAAATATTTATTTACGGTTGGTTTCTAAAAAAAAACATGTGACAGAGTGGACTCTTTCAGTGGGGACAACATTTTGGTTTACCACTCTGTCACGGCATTCTACAAAAAAAAAGAACATTTAAAAAAATGCTAGTTAGAGAAAGTGAAATATTAGATATCACTAATTAATAAAATAATATGGACGTTCATTCGAATATTATAAAACCGTAAACATCATTACTCAAATAAGATGCCGTAATAAGACGAAGGACAGGCTATTGTCGGTCGAAAAGAAAAACGACCCTACTAACATCCTATGGATCATTTGGTCTGCAATAAAAGTTTTTTTTTTATAAGGTCGAAAAGTGTATACATGTTTATGATGCTGACTGTACAAGACAAACCAAGATGGGTGTCGAGAACACAGACTTTACGGGCTCCCTTTATTCAGATTTGGTAAACGTCCTAGCCCTCGACATTGCACTAGTATATGACATGGGCACTTTATGTTGAAGCAATACAAAAAAAAAACCGGCCAAGTGCGTTTCGGACCACGCGCAACGAAGGGTTCCGTTCATATTAATAAAGTCGTATCGTCACAGAAATCTTACGGCATACGCCCTTATCTATAGGGAAGGCAGTTTTTCAGCAATATCTCGAAAACCTTTGAAACAATCTTGTTCAAAATCGTTTTCAGTGAAAGAATGTTATAAGCCCTGTAATGCCATGTGATGATGATGATGTATTCCCAGACGTATCCGTCGACGGCGACATCCTGACAAATCGATTCTTTGCGTAGTTATTATTTGCGTGCATGGGCGCGAGAGTGACTCGCAAATCCAAACTTGGTTTTGAAACTCCGGCGACGTGTATAATTTTAATTAAAAATTTTTGGTCAATAAACATTTTTTTTTTTTTACTTCGCTCCACCGATTGAGGACAGAAACGGCATTGGATAGAGCAGACTGGCGGTATTTAGTATCGGAGGCCAAGCACTTCGGCTCATTTCGCTATAGTAGTAAGTAAGTAATACATTTAACTCGCTGTCTCCTCTAACATACTCCATGTCGACCCATACGAGGATGGCTACAACCAGAAGGGAACCAAGACTATTAATCTGATTAATCCGAGGGAGAAAAACACTGGGGCTGGCTCTGGGTCAGTCCGATTGAAACTCATTTGAATAATATGTTTACTATAATTAGGTAAGAGGGTACGTGGGGTTGATTGTTCAGTAAGGTTGGGGAGTGATTAATTTCTTTTACCTTTTTAGGGTTCCGGTACCTCAAAAGGAAAAAACGGAACCCTTATAGGATCACTCGGTTGTCTGTCTGTCGGTCTGTCACAGCCGATTTGCTCCGAAACTACTGGACCGATGGAGTTGAAATTTGGTACACATATGTAAATTGGTGACCTAAAGATGGACGCGTAAAGTAAATTAATGAATTCTGAACAAGGGGGGCACTTTTGGGGGGTAAACTAGAAATTAAAAAAAAAAAAGTTTTGCAAACTGTATTGTGTGATATATCAAATGAAAGGAGTTGTTGTAATCATCTCGGATATTTTTTTAAATAATTTTAACAAAAATAGATTTGAAGTAATTTAGGAAATAAGACGAAAATTGACCTTATCTCCAAAACTACTAGGCTAAAAATTCTAAAAAAAATGTGGAAAATAGTTCCTTGCCTAAAGATTACAGGAAAACCTATAAGAAGTTTGAGTATTCAAAGTAACGTGAAAATTCTCAATATTTTTGTGTGTTTTGTATGGAGCGCCTAATGCTTAGAGAATAGGAATTTTACGGAACCCTCACCACGCGAGTTGAACTCGCACTTGTCCAGTTTATTTACGATACGTCCTTAAGCATTTTTAAAATTTACCTGACGTAAGAATAACTAGTCTTTGGGCTTAGGTATTTGCAGACCAAACATAAATGATGGAAGGTTTTTTAGTACTTGCAAATATACTTGAAGTGACAGTTAAGCCTTGGAGAATATTAAAGCCGAGGCGTTGAGTAATTCAATTTATAATTATTTATTCAAAAGATTCCGCAATCTGTTCTATGTACAGTAAGGGAAATGTATTCACGTACCACCGTAGAACCCTATCGCAATAAGGTGACATATCACTCGAGTTTGAGTAACGGTGGCCTGTCGATTGCGACAGGGTTCTACGGTGGTACGTGAATACATTTCCCATACTGTACGTTTTACTCACATGCGCTTTCCTTAACAATGAGGGGAACACCGTGTCGGCTAAGAGCGGAGTGCAATGAAAACGTTTTCATCTGCATATTTGACGACCGAATAGCCTAGTGGTTAGAGAACCTGACTATGAAGCTTGAGGTCCCGGGTTCGATCCCCGGTCGGGGCAGATATTTGTATGATGAATACGAATGTTTGTTCTCGAGTCTTGGATGTTTAATATCTATTTAAATATGTATTTATCTATATAAGTATGTTTATCCGTTGTCTAGTACCCACAGTACAGGCTTTGCCTAGTTTGGGACTAGATCAATTGGTGTGAATTGTCCCACTATCATCATCATCATCATCATATCAGCCGAAAGACGTCCACTGCTGGCCTCCCCCAGAGAGTGCCAAATTGACCGGTCCTGCGCCACCCGCATCCAGCGGACTCCCGCGACCTTTACCAGGTCATCAGTCCACCTTGTGGGGGGCATACCCACGCCGTGCCTTCCGGTACGTGGTCGCCACTCGAGAATCTTTCCGCCCCAACGGCCATCGGTTCTACTATATTCCCCACTATATTAATTTATTATATATGTCCCACTATATTTATTTATTATTTATTTATTATATGTGAGTAGAAAATGCCGGCATGCTGGAACCGTTTCTTAGCACTACAGACTGAGGGGTGATTGAATAACATTTCGAATGAGCGCTACCCAAAACTTGACAAGGTAAAAAAAAATCGTTCGTTCAAGTCTCGTTTGCGCGCGCAAAAAATCGTTTTAGAAAAAAATGCAAAAAGGCAACAAAAAAAATGTGTGCATTTTTAGATACTCTGCCAATTTAAGGGTTAAAGGGATGTCATTTTTTCAAACAAAAAATTACGACACGTTACCCAATCGACCAGCAGGTATATATATATATGACGACCGCTTTAGCCTAGTTGGTAGTGACCCTGCCTACGAAGCAAGAGGTCCTGGGTTCGAATCCCGGTACGGGCATTTATTTGTGTGATGAGCACGAATATTTGTTCCCGAGTCATGGATGTTTTCTATGTATTTAAGTATGTATTTATCTATATAAGTATGTTTATCGTCGTCTAGTACCCATAGTACAAGCTTTGCTTAGTTTCGGACTAGGTCGATTTGTGTAAGATTGTCCGCAAATATTTAAATATTTAATTTATTAAATATATATATATATATATATATATATATATATATATATATATATATCATGCTAATTTCTGTCCTGCTCTATTAATCGAACGAGCGAGTGAAACAAACGATATTCTATGATTCGGCTTGGGCCGAAAATCGTTTGTCTGTCCGGCCGGTCTCTGTGATTCTCGTGAAATTTTATGAGTTGGTTCGTTGATTAGGGCAGATGCCCCATTTATGGCCACTTTAAGACAGTTCGCCTACGCAGAAGTCCGTCATTTTGTGTCAATAAGTAACTATGACTCTCTTTATGCACTAAGTCATTGAAAATATAATACTATAGTCATATAAATCTCCACTGTTAAGATTCTGACATTTCGTATATATATTTTTGAATCAATTACCAAAAAAGAGCTCGGGAGCCACTTTTGGCCACTTTTTACCCATTTGTGGCCACACGTTTGTGCCAGTTTTGGCCACATCAAAATAATTAAAAAAACGTCAGTTAAAATCAAACAATTGTCACATTTATTTGCAAGTTTACACATTTTTCATTTGGGGCGGTGCGGTTCTGGAGTGGCGACCACGTACCGGGAGGCGCAGCGCAGCGTGGGTAGGCACCCCACAAGGTGGACTGATGACCTGGTAAAGGTCGCTGGAGTCCGCTGGATGCGGGTGGCGCAGGACCGGTCATTGTGGCACTCTTTGGGGGAGGCCTATGTCCAGCCATTATCAACAAAACAAGTAGGCATATGGTTTTTTTTTGTCGAGCTAATTTTTCGTAATAAAAAAAAAAAAATAGAGACGTTCGCGAGTTTAACAGCTTACAGATTACCTACACTAATAGGTATTTATTCATGACTATTACCTATTGCATTCTATAGGTAATAATATCTTGGTGCACAATTGTATGCCTCTATCCCTTAAAATCGGCGCAGGCGACGTTATTAAAAAAAAACACCGCCGCAGCGATACCCCATCTAATATTCTATGAGCACACTTGCAGAGAATCGACAACAAAAGGTGAGCACGGCAATTACGTAATGTTATATGGGACTTTAGATGGCGTGAATTCTTCCTCAAAAATGACGATATCAGTTCCATTATTTTACTTTTAGACAAAAATGGCGACGTTTAGCGCCTCGCTTCGCTCGTCTTCGTACCTACACCGACCTGCTTTAGTTGAATTGGACCTTTTTTTATGGGAGGAAAATCCGTTATGGATACCTCCACGCCACGGGGATAGCGCGGAGGTTATGTCGGACTCGCACCGACTAAAAACCCCCCGATGGTCCTCCTCGACGCATTTCGGACGGCTCTGGGATCTCCTACGGAACGCACCAGTGCCGCCCTATCGTCATGTCCCAGTGGTACCTACCTTTTTTTTCCGATCGCAGCCCCCAACTGCAACCGTGTACCCCGAGGACCCCTTTTAGTCGCCTTGTACGACAGGCAGGGGATACCGTAGCCGTATTCTAATGCCCGGGCTACAGGGCGCAGTTGAATTGAATTCGGACCTAAGGCGGTGAGAATATGATGATGAGATACTTTATTACATATGAATATTATGGATTATAAAAACCGGCCAAGTGCGTGTCGGTCCACGCAAAACGAAGGGTTCCGTGCCTAATAAAAAGGTCGTATCGTCATAGAAATTTTACGGCACTTACGTCCTTTTCTTTGAGGAAGGCAGTTTTTCAGCAATATCTCGAAAACCTCTGAACCGATCTTGTTCAAAACAATTTTCGGTGAATGAAATGAATAAGCCCTATGTCCATGAATTTTTCTATATTTTTAAAATACACCGTTCAAAAATTAGAGGGGGGGGGACAGAATTTTAGTGACTTTCGGGGCGATTATCTCCGACCCTATTCACTTAATCAAAAAAAATGCTAAGAAACCTTATATTTATTTTGAAAGGCCTATCGATTGATGTGCCACACGGGGGGTCACAATGAAAAAAACATTTTTGACTTTTAGTTTTATGTATGGAGTGCACCCCTAAAAAAATTTTTTTTTGTCATTTTAATTACAAAACTATGTAGCGGCTATCAAAATACACCTATTCTCAAAATTTTATTCACATACACCTTATAGTTTTCGAGTAAAATGCCTGTGACATACGGACAGACGGACAGACGGACAGACGGACAGACGGACAGACGGACAGACGGACAGACGGACATGACGAAACTATAAGGGTTCCGTTTTTGCCATTTTGGCTACGGAACCCTAAAAACAAATGACATTACGGCATGTGATAGTTATGGATTACAATGATTATGGAAAATGAGATTATTGGTATTGATATTATGGAAAACAAAGATTCTGGTATATAATTAATATGGTAAGCAATGAGTATGGCATTCGAAATTATAAGAAACAACATTATGGCAGTTGAATATTATGGAAGATTAAATTCGGGCAAATGAAATTCTGGCAAGTAAGACTATACCACCTCGACGTGCTCTGCCTTTTTCGGCGTGCAACATTTGGTCTTAAAAGTAACTCGAAATTAAACATATTAATTTCATAATATAAAAAATTACATTCATTTAAGCTTATAAACATTCGTTAATTTTTTTTTTTTTTTTAATATCTTTATTTATTTAACGAGGGTTTTACAAATGCCACCCTCATAGTGGCTCTCTTATTCTAATTATCTACTTCTTAATTTTAATATAAGCTTAACTAAATTGTACACTGATTCCGCCTCTTCGGAGGTCGGAGCAGCTAATATACTGTTTATCCTACCGAGATCATAGTTATCTAAAATATTTAGCAGACGCCGCTGTGCGTCACCCCGGCCACACTCCATTGTAACGTGGTATACATCTTCCACAACCCCACATATGGTGCAATTGGGAGAGTCAACTTTCCGCATCATGTATGCATAACTATTTAATGGAATGTGGCCGGAGCGAAGCCTAAGAGCAACAGTCACATCTTGTCTACTAAAATTACTTAGGCTGAACCACGGGGTCCGAGGAAGTGTGGGCTGGATGGTTTTATACCAAATACCCTTAGTGCGGGATCTTTCGTCGAAATATTCGGTCCACATTTCGTGGCACATAACTTTGACATTATACAGGGCATCAGTAAACCACGGTATACTACGGTATAAATCACCCGTTTCAATCGCTTGTCTCGCCAGCCGATCCACCTCCTCATTCCCGGCGACGCCGGAGTGTGACGGAATCCACTGTATAATTACTTTTTTGTTATTAGCGTACAGTTTTAACAAAAGACGGATTATTGAGTATGCCACTGGAATGCCCCTAAAAACGTAAGTACAACGGTTCAAATGCTGCATAGTACTTCTGGAGTCTGTTAAAATTACAAAATTTACCTGATTATTAATACTGTCAATATATGAGAGTGCTTCCACGATCGCAATCATCTCAATGGTCATTATAGATGTGTTTTCTTCAATATGTAGTTGTACCACTTCTTTTTGTCCAATCCAGTAATCAATTTTATTACATAAAAAAAAGATTACAAATTACAACTGTATGTGAATAAAATTTTGAGGATAGGTGTATTTTACTAGCCGCTACATAGTTTTGTAATAAAAATGACTAAAAAATATTTTTTAGTGATGCACTCCATACATAAGACTGAAAGTCGAATTTTTTGGCACATTAATCGATAGGCCTTTCAAAATGAATATAAGGTTTCTCAGCAATTTTTTTGATTAAGTGAATAGAGTCGGAGATAATCGCCCCGAAATTCACTACAATTGCCCCCCCCCCTCTAATTTATTTTGAACAAGATCGGTTCAAAGCTTTTCGAGATATTGCTGAAAAACTGCCTTCCTTAAAGAAATGGACGTAAGTGCCGTAAGGTTTCTGTGACAATGCGACCTTTTTAATAGGCACGGAACCCTTCGTTTTGCGTGGTCCGACACGCACTTGGCCGGTTTTTCTTCAAAAGACTCGTAATATTTGAAATATTTCTCCAAGTAGCTGTTAATAATATAAACACCAGCTCAACTCAACTCTTGGGAAATCAAGCGACAGCAGAACTCTTGTCTAAAAACGCCTTAAAACTTTAGTTACACTTCTAATTTCAACCTTAACGTATTACAATAAGGTTCATATTGGAATTGATAAATGGTAGTTATGGTGTTCGCTGTGTCGATACATACTCCTAATTTCAACCTTAAGTTATTATAATAAGGTTCATATTGGAATTGGTAAATAGTAGTTACGTTAAGGGCTGTGTATTAATATTGTACAAGTTGGTGTTGTGATGTCATTGTTGAGATTACAGATTAATTATTTATAATTTTATAAAGTACTTATAGCAAGTTATTAGTGTAGTAAAAAATTGTTGGCGTAGTTGGTTTTTTTTAATTTTAAAAATGTTTTATATTTAATCAACAGCAAAGCAGTTTTACAAGCGAACTTATTAACTAACAACGTGTTTTTTTTTTAAACTAAAATGAGGTTTATTGGCAGAGTGCAAAGCGGGTGGAGGGGGTAGCCTAAACGATCACAGCGCTCGCTACGGCTAAAATTTTCATTTTTGTCGCTGACTTGAGCTGTCAAATCCATATTGCAGTAAACATTTTCTAATCGTTTTTGAGATAAAAATATGGTCCTGACTACCATTGTCCAAAATTGTGTAATATAGTAAAATAACACAAGATTTCATTAATATTTTTCACAATATTTACTTACTTCTTGTTTGACAGCGGTGACAATATTGTCCATAATGGCCGCCTGTCACGTGGCGCTGTCGTCGCGCTCGGTCCCAATTACGAATTTTAAGTAACAAAACATTGTTTACTTGAACTTAAAATATTACTTTAATTAATGCATATGAATAAAGTAAGTTCAAAAAAACGGCACCATTATAGGATCACTTCGTTGTCCGCCTGTCTGTCTGTCAAGACCCTTTATCTCGGTAACCGAGTTGAAATTAAAACCATATACTCAAGTCTACAGTCACTTGAAGCTGAGAAAAAAATCAAACTTCTATGTTAACGTAAAAAACCGGCCAAGTGCGGGTCTGACTCGCGAACCGAGGGTTCCGAACAAAATTTGTTACAACATGCCCGCCCATTAATTTTGGAAAAATCTTAACAACGCATAGAGTATTGAGTGCCTACAGCGCCAATTATCGGTGCATTTTGTTACTAACTTGCGCGACCAAGGAACTCGGTATGTATGTTGGTTTTTATTGTTACAGCGGCAAATTTTAACCATTATTAGGGTTTCGTACCCAACGGGTAAAAACGGGACTCTATTACTAAGACTTCGCTGTCCGTCTGTCTGTCACCAGGCTGTATCTCAAGAACCGTGATAGCTAGAGAGTTTAAAATTTCACAGATTATGTATTTCTGTTGCCGCTATAACAACAAATACAAAAAAACCTGCCAAGTGCGAGTCGGACTGGGGCTCCCATACAACAGACATGATTTTTTTGTCGTTTTTATAGATAACGGTACGGAATCCTTCGAAAGCGAGTACGACTTCACTTGGCCGGTTTATTCTTTGCATCAATCGATATTACATTTCTTATTTTAAGGAAATAAAAATACTAGTATACGTATACAAAACAGCATTATTTCTATAACTTTATACATATGAAATAAAACATTTGAAGCGATAAAAGCAGTTGAAAACTACTCAGCAACTGCATCCTTAGCCTACGGCGTAGCCGTCGTAGACCCTCTACGCCGTAGGCCACGCTACGCCTTACAACTTTCAATGCATTGGGGAATTGTGTTCCAGCAACTGGGGCGATAAATTGAAGCATATAATTCACATTCCAATTTTATATGAATGTGTTTCGCTTTTGTTGGAACGAGAGCGCGATACACATTCCTCTCCTGCTGTCTCATTAAGTTTTAAACTGTCTCTTTCAGTGAAGCTACGGCCTGACAGACCTGACAAGGTAACCGATATAGCCCTCCGAATTGCTAAACTTAAGTGGCAGTGGGCGGGGCACATTGCACGCAGAACCGATGGCCGTTGGGGCGGAAAGGTTCTTGAGTGGCGACCACGTACCGGAAGGCGCAGCGTGGGTAGGCCCCCCACAAGGTGGACTGATGACCTGGTAAAGGTCGCTGGAGTCCGCTGGATGCGGGTGGCGCAGGACCGGTCATTGTGGCACTCTTTGGGGGAGGCCTATGTTCAGCAGTGGACGTCTTTGGGCTGATATGATGATGATGATGGCGGCCTGACAAGCGGCAGTGGTTTATTTTTTCAGAACTTATGTACGGAAAATATCGTGAGGAAACCGGTCTAGTCTAAATAAGGTCCAGTTTTCCCTCTGAGTAAACTAGGCCCGCATGTGACGTCACAATGTAATGTGTGTCGGGGTCCGTTTACAATGTGGAGATGTATAGAAGAAGAAAGAAGAAAATAAGTTTATTCATGACATTTTAAAACAGTAGTGAAAATTTTAAATCGTCATTGAAATGGCCTCCACTCAGCTTTATGTCAAGGCATCTTGTGAGTACCTTGACGCTGGTCTTCCGTGGATACCCATCCAAGAGAACGCTCCAATACGCGGCAAACATAACTTATAGTAACAGAAATCAGCTAAATGATAAATAACATTAGACATAGTTTGAGGAGATCCAATATACTAAAACTACATTGCAATATACAAGATCAAAAAAGAAATCACAGGCTTACATACTATTTTGGGTGGGTTATATTATTATTAAATTTAACTAACCATTAAAAATTTATATGCTGACAGTCATAGTCGGAAGTTTTTTATGAAATTGGTACTCTACTAGATCAACATGATTTTTGAGTATAAGATGAATGAAAATAGTTTGACTGATATTCAGCAACTATTTTATGAAACGGCATAAACGCTACATTAGCATGAAGTTTGTAGATATATAGGGTAATTCGTTAGTAGCTGGCCACCGTTCAATAACTGGCCAATTCATACTAAAAATGAACCCTATTCACCTATAATAGAATTCATTTTAGTATAAGGTTTCGGTTCTACGTGCAATGTGCCCCGCCCACTGCCACTTAAGTTTAGCGATTCGGAGGGCTATATCAGTTACCTTGGTTCTGCTGCGGATAGCCTCATTTCTGATGCGATCACGCAGAGAAACTCCCAGCATAGCCCTCTCCATTGCCCTTTGGGTGACTTCGAGCCTTCTTATGAGGCCCATAGTAAGCGACCACGTTTCCGTGCCATACGTCATCACTGGCAACACACACTGGTAAAAGACTCTCGTCTTGAGACACTGCGGAATTTTGGACGAAAAGATGTGCCGTAGCTTCCCTAATGCTGATGCCATTGCGATGGCCATTGGGGTGGAAAGGTTCTCGAGTGGCGACCACGTACCGGAAGGCGCAGCGTGGGTAGGCCCCCCACAAGGTGGACTGATGACCTGGTAAAGGTCGCTGGAGTCCGCTGGATGCGGGTGGCGCAGGACCGGTCATTGTGGCACTCTTTGGGGGAGGCCAATGTCCAGCAGTGGACGTCTTTCGG
Source organism: Epinotia nisella (assembly GCA_932294315.1). NCBI lineage: Eukaryota > Metazoa > Arthropoda > Insecta > Lepidoptera > Tortricidae > Epinotia > Epinotia nisella. Next base: position 2,886,676 of record OW028693.1, read on the forward strand.
CTGATATGATGATGATGATGATAAGGTTTCAATTACTGGCCACCCTTCAATATCTGGCCACGTCATACTAAATTGAATTCTGTTTATAGGGGAACAGAGTTCATTTTTAGTATGAGGGGGCCAGCTATTAAAGGGTGGCCAGCTACTGGCAATTTACACTACTAACTTGCAAATGAAGTCACAAATTTGTATAATCAAAATAAATACATTTTATTGATAATTATTTATTTCAAACAGCAAGAAGTTGTAGCGTAATGATATTCGGTGTAAGAATAATTTATTAATACTGTTGTCAAATGATATATCACTTTAAGGCCTTAATTTCAGTTTTTGACGTGATAACGTCTTATAAATCGATGAACGCCGGCTGCACGCACGAAAAAGTGTGACTCATTGTCCCGTTCCGAACGCCAGCTGAGCGCACGAAATATCAACGCACAGCCCAAACCGCTGGTTCTAGAGATTCCAAATTTGGCACGTAGGTTCCTTATAAGGTTTAAAGGTGCATTAAGAAAGGATTTTTCAAAATTCACCCTCTAAAGGGGTGAAATGGGGTCCAAAGTTTGTATGGGGAAACAAGATTAGATCGAGTACCTATTTTATTCCAAACTTCACACGAGTATTCCTAACGATAACTGACTAAATACGTGTTTCAGGTTTTAGATAAGATAAGATAAGGTTTATTGCAGAAAATGGGTACATAGAAGGTTGTATATATATTATTATTATTTACAATGCGCCAAATTCGACTTGGGTAAGCATGCAACAGATATGTAACTAATTTTGTTCATACACGGTAGTTATGAAGCAAAATTAAGTAATCACTTAGTCTAAAAAATTAAGCTATTTACATAAAGTTTATCTATTTTTGGTTTTCGTGTTTAGAAACTCTTTTATGGAGTTTACACACTGTTCACAGAGCCAGGCATAAAGTTATTTTTTTAACATTTTAGTGGGAAGTTCCTTTATGTCTCTATTGAGAATTCAACCCCTAAAAACCGGACAAGCGCGAGTTCAACTCGCGTGGCGAGGGTTCCGTATATAATCTAAATTTCATAATTGTTTTTGAATACTCAAACTTCTTATAGGTTTTCGTGTCATCTTTAGGCAAGGAACTATATTCCATATTTTTTTCAGAATTTTAATCCTAGTAGTTTCGGAGATAAGGGGGGGTAATGGTCAATTTTCATCTTTTTTCCTAAATTACTTCAAATCTGTTTTTGCTAAAATTATAAAAAATATATCTGACATGCTTACAACAACCCCTTTTATTTGATTTTGATTCTGTCACACAATACAGTTTACGAAACTTCTTTTTTAAATTTTCCAGTTTACCCCCCAGAAGTGGCCCCCTTGTTCAGAATTTATTAATTTACTTTACGCGTCCATCTTTGGGTCACCAATTTACATATGTGTACCAAATTTCAACTCAATCGGTCCAGTAGTTTCGGAGCAAATCGGCTGTGACAGACGGACAGACAGACAACCGAGTGACCCTATAAGGGTTCCGTTTTTTTCCTTTTGAGGTATCGGAACCCTAAAAAGGGTAAATGTGGTGACGTAGTCTGATATTCAACACGGGTATTGTTTCTATGGTTTTTCGGGTCGCTGATTATGTTTTCTTATGACGTTATCACGTAAAGTTATTGTCCGTAAATCGACTTTACAGACAACTATTTTTACTCTGATATTAGAATAGTCTATAACTAGAGTTAGGAATTTTGGTGGCATTGGGTGAACAAAGAGCAATGGAGTCCTTGTTATATTTTTTTTGATTGAATGAATTAATTCATTAATGATTGATAAATGATAAATGATTAATCGATAATGCATTATAAAATTTATTAGTTACATACAAGTAAATTGATTCATTAAATTAAAACTTGTATTAAATAGAAGTCCGGACTTTGACGTAGTGAGAGACATGGTTGATTTTGGCAATCATGCTCAAATTCTGAGGAATGCTACGTTAACATCGGTTGATGTAGAGAGATCTTTCTTGACACACAAATGGATTTTTCACAAGTTGAGAAATCGTATAACGCCAGTGAATATGGAACATATTGCCATAGTGTATGCTTTTCATAATCTTGACAACCATTTAACATCAGGTGAAGATAACATGCAAGATTTTGAAACTTTAATTCCAGTTGCAAGTTGTTCAAGGTCTTGAATACATAATCATTTTAGTTAAATAGTAAAATTTATTGACATGTAATATTTTGAAATCTACATAATATATGGCTTTATCATTCAATTATTCAAATAAAAAAAAATACAATGGCGACTCCACTGCACTACTTGTGCTAAAAATGCCACCAGAATCCTAACCCTACCTATAACAACGCTAGTGTGCATACATGTTCAGAATCTGAGGCAGCCGGGCTGTTAATTCGCCATCTTTGATCGTCCGCAGCGTCCGCTACCCTCACTAGTTATCTGCACTGAAGTTGTGCTAACAAGAACAGTTAATATATTATATAAAAAGCAGCATTCTAACTTACACTTATTTAATTTAGGTGTCGCTTGTATGGGAACATTAAGGCTCTCTGGCAGGTTTCTAACTGTCTCTTATAAATGTACACTCAGCGTCAAATACTTTTTAGCAACTAAAGTAGTTAAGTAGTTCAGTACACCATATTTTCAGTATGGTGTAACTATTTTGCCACTTTGACTGCTAAAGACAATGATGTAATATAAAAAAACCGGTCAAGTGCGAGTCTGACTCGCGCACCGAGGGTTCCGTACCAACTATCATACAACACTACCGTCTTGCCCCACCCATTAATTTTGGAAAAATCTTAACAACGCATAGTGTACTCAAGTCATGACTCGTGAGTACCTACAGCGCCATTTATCGGTGCATTTTGTTACTAACTTGCGCGACCAAGGAACTCGGTATGTACAGTAAGGGAAATGTATTCACGTACCACCGTAGAACCCTGTCGCAATTGACAGGCCGCCGTCACTCAAACTCGAGTGGTATGTCACCTTATTGCGATAGAGTTCTACGGTGGTACGTTAATACATTTCCCTGTAGGTTGGTTTTTCAGCGATAATTCTTTATCAAGTGAATTAATTTCGATAATTCTTTTACTATTTGCTGGAAGGTACTTTCAGAACACTTTTATATGAATTTGAAGGAAAAAAATTAAACACAGAAGTATTAAATAACAAACAAAATTAACATATGATTTTTGAAGAATAAAAAAAAAATAGGCTAGATAGAGGTCTCGTTATACTTTTCCGGTAATATTCACGTTAATATTAATCATATATATTATTTTCAAATTTTTCGCTTGGTTAACTTCGGAGATAAGGGGGGGAATGGTATTTTTTTCAACATTTTTCTTTATAAATCAAAATTTTACCATTGTAGAAAAAAAAAAAAACTGTTTTAGAATAAACAATTCAAGCCCTTTCATATGATACCCCACTTGGCCTACTAACTAGATCTTGAATTTTTGTCCCCCCCCCCTCTTATCCGCCCTTTTTTATACAAATTAAAAATATATATGAAAATTTTTCATTTTCCATACACGAGGATTAGCTTTTTTTACAACTATTCCAAATTTCAAATCGATAGCATTAGTAGTTCCTGAGATATTTGACTTTGTGACAGACAGACAGACGGATGGAGTCGCACCATAAGGGTTCCGTTTTTGCCTTTTTGGTCCGGAACCCTAAAAAAGGTAGATATGTTGTCTATACGAAATTCCGTGTTTAAGAATGGCCACCAAATCTGACAGCTAACGTTTCCAACGACTCGAAACTGAGGCAAGTTGTGCCAATTGACTCAATTTTAGTGTGCTATTTTTCGAGCGCGTATAACCTATCTACCTCTTGTTTAGGGTGCCGACACCTCAAAAGGAAAAAACGGAACCCTTATAGGATCACTCGGTTGTCTGTCTGTCCGTCTGTCACAGCCGATTTGCTCCGAAACTACAGGACCGATTGAGTTGAAATTTGGTACACATATGTAAATTGGTGACCCAAAGATGGACGCGTAAAGTAAATTAATGAATTCTAAACAAAGGGGCCACTATTGGGGGTAAACTGGAAAATTAAAAAAAAAGTTTTACTAACTGTATTGTGTGATATATCAAATGAAAGGGGTTGTTGTAAGCATGTCAGATATTTTTTTTTTATAATTTTAGCAAAAACAGATTTGAAGTAATTTAGGAAAAAATACGAAAATTGACCATCCCCCCCCCTTATCTCCGAAACTACTAAGATTAAAATTCTGAAAAAAATATGGAAAATAGTTCCTTGCCTAAAAATTACAGGAAAACCTATAAGAAGTTTGAGTATTCAAAAACACTTATGAAATTTAGATTATATACGGAACCCTCACCACGCGAGTTGAACTCGCACTTGTCCGGTTTTTTTTTATATTACGTCATTGGCTACAGAGTATTTGACGCTGAGTGTACAGAAGTTCTTCTACTTATAAACACCGATGTTTGACAGCAAAGAAACGATTTACCATCATTCGGCACAAATGGTAATCGTCAACACGACATTACTATTTACCGTGACGACCGGTTAGCCTAGTGGGTAGTGACGCTGCCTACGAAGCTGAAGGTCCTGGGTTCGAATCCCGCTAAGGGCAAATATTTGTGTGATGAGCATGAATATTTATTTCTGAGTCTTGGATGTTTTCTATGTATTTAAGTATTTATATCTATTATATATATATCGTCGTCTAGTACCTATAACACAAGCCTTATTGAGCTTACTATAGGGCTAGTTCTATCTGTGTAAGAATGTCTCCTAATATTTATTTATTTATTATTATTATTATAGCACGTGCTGTTTCGTCTAGTTAGGGTTGTCACGTTTGCGGGTCATCATCTAGAGGTCCTGCGAGCATTCACAATGTAACAGAACATCGAGCATTCGCCGCTTTTAAATTTGTCAAACTGATCAACGAGCAGAGTCACGTACAGATCCAAACATCGCTACGAACATTTTCACGATCATTCTAACGAACGCTCTTGTAAACGAAGTTGTGGCTGGATAGGGTTGTAGAACAATAACAAAACTGCTCGGTTCGCCAAAAAGCTCGAAACAAAATGTACTGTCGTTTCGCTACAATGCTCGCAAGAATGCTCGTTAAACGCTCCTGTTTATTTTGTGAGCTCTTATTTGTAATGCTCGCTTCTCGCTTCGCTAAAATGCTCATTACAAATGAATGGACAATAGGGAATATGCATCTTTGTTTTTTATTGCAATAATCAAAAGTATAATCCAGAGAAATATCAACTGTAGCATTAAAACTTTCTTACGATTTTTTTTCTGATGTTATTGGCATTTGAAATCTGCACGCGCCGGCACCCACCGATAACGCTCTATATTAAAGGGGCATAGACTATGATGTCACAATCCATATTCTCGGCGCGTTTACTATATATGGTGTTAGTCATTCTCTTGTAATTATCTCCTTAAAATTTGCGTTTAAATCTATACTTGTCATACAAAATATCATTTCTAATTCAATGTTCTGTCTTACTGTTATGTAATTTTATCGAAAAATAAAAAATAAATATTGAGTGATTTTAACGTGGGATAACAATACAATATTTTATTTAAATATATATTTCTGTTGTATGATATTTCTACGTATACCTATCCGCATCGATTGAGTGCAATTTATTCAAAATTGAAGTCCCATGCTTATTCCCTATTCTATCCACCTCGGTGATGCGAGCTGAGTTTAGCCAAAGTGTCAAGAGGAACAGGATGGTACTGGGTAATTCTATAACTGTGCAACCCGCATACCGTCTAGATTGACTCTAAAGTCCTATCTCAGCCCTCTTGTTTAGGGTCTCGACCCTTTGATAAGGGAGCTTCCAGTAACTACGCAAATAAAGTTCTATGGTAAAGTTTAATAAGCTGCGCCTCATGGCGCCTGTAGATTTTGCCGCACAAATTGAAATTGAGTAATTTGAGGCGGATTTCTCAAGTGGCGACCACGTACCGGAAGGCGCGGCGTGGGTAGGCCCCCCACAAGGTGGACTGATGACCTGGTAAAAGTCGCGGGAGTCCGCTGGTTGCGGGTGGCGCAGGACCGGTCAATTTGGCACTCTTTAAGGTGGACTGATGACCTGGTAAAGGTCGCGGGAGTCCGCTGGATGCGGGTAGCGCAGGACCGGTCAATTTGGCACTCTTTAAGGTGGACTGATGACCTGGTAAAGGTCGCGGGAGTTCACTGAATGCGGGTGGCGCAGGACCGGTCAATTTGGCACTCTTTATGGGAGGCCTATGTCCAGCAGTGGACGTCTTTTGGCTGGTATGATGATGATGATGATGAATTTTGGGTAAGACTGGTTACCGTATGAGTGACTGAATGAATTGAAAAACAAATATCTGATATTATCTCTCTTCTAAACATTAATTACTCTTAGTAAACTTTATTTTAAATAATACCCCAACTAAGATTTGGGTGTCAGCTAAGGGTATTATTATAACCTTAACCTTTATAAGTAAGTTATAATGTTTTCAGTTGTAACTAATAGTGTTATAAAGGAGTTAAGAAAAATAATGAAGTCCTAAAGCATTATAAGAGTGTTACTCAAAGCAATTACACTTCAGATGTTAAAGCTTTAACCTGTTTTTAACACTTAAACACTTACAAGAGTGCTAGCTACAGGCAGAGACTTTATAACAGAATTAACTCTCTTGTAAGTATTGAAACTTTTTCTAACGCTTAAGGTGTTAGGCAGATACACTTTAAAGACACTGAAAGAGTGTTGTAACTCAATCAGCGTTATAGTTGAGTTAACTGACGCCTAAAGCTTTAAGGTAATTCGCTATTGTTTTGGTGGACTCTAACCTACAAATTGATTAGGTTATTCAATATTTGACATCAAGATACTTCATTATTTATGTTACTCTTGCCATTATATGGATGCCACTTAATTTATCATGCCACTGGCTAAGAAACAAGAATAGAAAATGGTAAAAACTTTAGATGTATATTTTAATGTTCATAAGTTTTATTAGAAATCTTTAATAAATCCTGGGCGCGTTAAAAGTGAGATGGGAAACATGGTATACACTTACCGTAAAATCACAAGGGCAGATTGTTTTCACTTCATGTCACACACACTTCCAATTTAATTCACTTTCAATTAATACGACTGCTGCCAAATATTAATACCTATACTAACTATCTGCGCCATTTTGTTGGAAGACTATATTTGTCTCATAATTGTATGGGTAAAGAAAAGAGTAAGATGCTCACTTTAAACTGCGTAAGAGCTAGAGTGTTATAAGACTCTCAGCTAACACCTTAACCTGTAATTCGCGGGCCTCTTTCGTAGTTATAAGGGTGTTAGAGCACGCTATAAGACCTTTTTTACAGGCATTCTTAACACCTTAACACTTGGCTGGAACCGATATAAGAATGATATAAGGGTTATTTTAACGCTAGTGTGCTAGTTGGGACCCCTACTCAGTCTAAAAGGTATCGTCCTCCTATTATTACTTATCGAATGCGATTAAGCCACTGGCTCGTAAATCTACTGCCAATCTTGGTCTCAAATTAGTATTTTATATAATCGTTACAAACAATAAGGGCTCTTAAAGTCGAGTACCGTGTTTAGGCCACGAGGCTTGCCGGGTGGCCAAATTGTGTAACTATTGTATACAATACTTTTTATACGAGTCAACAGAAATAATTAAACAGACTTGGTATGTAATGAAAAATATCATAAGCCTTGCTGAAACGAAGTGCATGTCAGAGGTGCGCCGCGTCGTTGATGTCTTTTGTATTGGAATCAACGCGACGTCCTATTGGTCTAATTCATTTTAGTTCAGTAAAGGTGCCACGGTATTGGTCGAATTTATTTTAGTTGTCTTATAATTATTATAGTTGAGTTGGGAGCTCCATAGAAAAAAAGTATGTGGTTTTAGTTTAGTGTTAGAAGTCTTAATTCAAACATTAAAGTCGACGAGTTTAAAAATATTTATGAATTTAAATAGGTAAGTACGTTTATGTGCCCAAATTAAATGTAATAGAAGGCGGGTTGGGAGTGCGATACGTTCGCCGATCAAAACGTAAGATTTGACTTTTCCGTAATCTAGGGGCTTACTTGGTAGTTCCTCGGTCTTCGTCAGGCTGCACTCTGGAGAACTGGCCTTGCTGATCGGGAGCACCTTGTGGCCCACTCGATGGCGAAAACACATCAAATCCTTGTCGTGATCACAAAATCCGATGTCGTCCACAAAACTAACAACCCCGGGGCAAAATATATACACGCCTACACGAGCTTCTTTTAACGGCACCAAACGTCTCAAATTACTTGAGAAATTGTTAGTAAAAAAGTACGTTGCAAGATTCGTTAAGTTGTTGATTCAGGTAATTAATTGATTTGATAGCTAAATGTCAGTTTGATAGCTAAATGTCAGCGGAGCTATCCTTAAGTAAATCCTTGACCGGGAAGACTTAAGGACAGCTCCGCAGTAGGAAAAGGCATGTGTACTCAACCAAAGAGAATATAACCACTACTCAACATTTTCTAATTTATTGTTAAAACACATAAAAATATACATCAAATACATTAAATATACAATTAAAACTAGATTTAAAATTAAAACTAACTTAAAAATAGCCTACCAAAAACTAAAAATAACTACATATCTAAATTTGGACCCTTGGCAGGGTACCCATCACGCAGGCAGGATTCCCGCGTTGAATTGCGATTGCAAGTCTTTGTGCGAGAAAGCTGCCCGCGCGAGGGTCACCTGTTGCCTCCCGCAAGCGTTTGCTGAGCGCCCCGTGAAGCCCACGCGCGCCCTTGCCCCACGAGCCGAGACAATCGTATTTGACCGCCTTTGCTCTACCATATTTATTGAAGGAATGGAAAAGACATTTTAGGTGACCAGAAGGCCTACTGCGAAATGAAAACGAACTTCGTTCGCGTATCTCCGTCTCTGTCGCACTTGCTAGTTCGAGCGACAGAGAGTGAGACACTCGAACGAAGTTCGTTTTCGTTTCGCGGTAGCACCTCAGAGGGTGCACTGGAAGGTTTTATACTAGAGAACCAAGGAGGTTAACATATATATCACACGCCCTTTCTTAATTAAGGCCTGCATCACACTGGCGCGCCTGCGGTGGCGGTACATAGTAAATTTGACTGTAAATGTCAAGTTTACTATTGCCCGCCGCGCCCAGACCGCGCCTATCTGTGAGAGGCTTAGGTAAGGCCTGCAACACACTGGCGCGCCTGCGGTGGCGGTACATAGTAAATTTGACAGCTAATGACAGGTTTACTACTGCCCGCCGCGGCCAGGCCGCGCCAGTTTGTGAGAGGCTTAGGGCCTGCAATACACTGGCGCGCCTGCGGTGGCGGTACATAGTAAATTTGACTGCTAATGACAGGTTTACTACTGACCGCCGCGCCCAGACCGCGCCTATCTGTGAGAGGCTTAAGGCCTGCAACACACTAACGCGCCTGCGGTGGCGGTACATACTAAATTTGACAGCTAATGACAAGTTTACTATTGACCGCCGCGTCCGTCGCGCCAGTCTGTGAGAGGCTTAAAATTAAAACTAAACTATTCTATAAAACTCGACAAGCAACCTCTGTGCTGACAACATAAAAACCTTTTGAGTAACACCAAACTTTTCAGAAACCTGTATTTTCCTTTAGGTATCAAAAACTGTCACTCTTTGGCGCATAATGCGCTGATAAGATAATATATTTACATAACAAATTCCGGCTAAAAAACGATCAAAGCCCGTAAAATGTATCATCACCAATTCTATATAACCCTGCGTTTAAAATAAACCTGAATTCAACTTCAACCAGTGAAATGGATATGAACAATGAGTGACCAAAACACTAATATTACTATCTGTAATTCCTACACTTATTTTACTGATATCCCCATGCAATTCAGTAAAACTTACATGCAATGTGTTTTTATTATGTTACTACTGATATCTCTCATAATTATCACTTTTTACTGAGCATTAGATATTATGAATCGGATCTTTAAGCATCAGTTATTCGTATTCAGTTAAAATCTCCGGCTGTTGTTCTTAGTTTGTCATTTCTTTATGAGGGATCTCTTCTTATTCTCTGGATTCTTGTACTAGTTCTCTTTGAAAATCTTCATATTAATTCTAGGTTCAGCTATGTCAATCACGTCGCTACACGAAAAATCATGATTCTATAAAATGTCTTTTAGGTTCTTTAAAGCATTGTCAATTTGCAATTTTTAGCTCCGCCGTGTGCTACTGAGCAACACCAATTTGCGTGATTAAAACTATATTTCACAGTTTCTCCAAGTAACTGCATCGTTAGGTAATCTAATGTTCGTCTTCATTTTTTAATCTACTGAACATCAATTATTTTACTGACAATCTGTTTTCACCTCCACTCCACTGCTGATCATAATTTACATCCCTTTTTGAATTTTAACTCATACTTTTGTTACATTACAATCTCATCATGGTAAAGCTGTCCCTCCAAAACTCCCCTAAACCCCTCCCCCCCTTCATCCGTCAACGACTAACCCTCCAAAGCGCACTCCTAACGAACCCCCAAAAATACATAAAGAATGTAAGATTCGATATAGACAAGCCAGAGAAAGTGATCCCAGAGAGGGAACGTCCTCCAAAAGAGCTGATGGTTTGTGAGAAAACTCAGACGCCAGATGTGATGGACGCTGAGACTAATACAAAGTCAAAGCTTGCGTGAGTCATTTACTAAGACTAATTGGTCTTATTTTATTTTAAAAAACACTAGAAAAACACGCTTTTATAAATTCACGAAAAACCTAAAAACCTACCTTTATTTATTTTTTACCATAGAATGGTAGCGATTACCTTGTGCATATCACCACAGTGCTGTAAAAATGCACCATCCACCCTACCTGCAAACATCTGGCACAACTTCAAAAAACTTTCGTAAACTGTAAAAATAAAACAAAAAAAAATACGTTGTGGTACTGTTTTATATAAAAAAAAAAAAAAGATTTATTACATTAATTATTTATTTATTATGTTTCTACTATCTAATAGTATGCTGTGTTGCGTTCCGTGGGTCACTTGCGGTGCTGTCTGAAAACCAGCGCTGTAGGTGTCTGTCTGACACCTCGGCACAATGCTGAGACAGCGACCGTTTCACTGCCGCGAAGACACACACAATGTGTCAATTGTATTGTATGTCTACTCCCTTTATATCTGTGTGTCTTTTGAGTAGTGAATAAATGTCTTCTTTCTTTCTTTCTTTATTTCAGACCAATGTTGCCGATAAAAAAAGTCGCAAAGTCACGCCTGGTGCCGTCAAATATTTAAAAATAAGTACCTACTTGTATTTTTTTCAGATCGTTAGAGTCGAAGAAGAGTAAGCTAATAACAAAATGCGCAACACTGGCTAAGGAGGTGAGGATCGTCTCCCGCAGCCCGTACGTGGAGATAGCGCGGCGCATCAAGCGAGATGGGTAACTGTTTATACATACATACATACATATAATCACGCCTCTCTCCCAGAGGGCTAGGCAGAGATCACGGATCTCCATTTGCTACGATCCTGACAAACCACTTTCGCTTCACTCACCTTCATAACATTTCTCATACATGCTCGTCGGTTTAGGGTACTTTTGACCTGGCCTTTTTGTAACATTTCTCCAATTTGATCGGAGAAAGTTCGCCTAGGTCTTCCCCTTCCAACTTGCCCTTCCACTCTTTTTACATACACTCTCTTCGTTAATCTTCTTTCATCCATCCTCTCTACATGCCCAAACCACCTTAACATACCCTTCTCAATTTTCGTGACTATATCTCCATCTGTTTATATTAATCGCAATACACACTGTATTGGCCAGACTGTCAGAATGTCCAAGCGGTCATATACCGACCGAACCGGACCGGACCGGACCGGTTGACGACCGAATAGCCTAGTGGTTAGATTACCTGACTACGAAGCTTGAGGTCCCGGGTTCGATCCCCGGTCGGAGCAGATATTTGTATGATGAATACGAATGTTTGTTCTCGAGTCTTGGATGTTTAATATCTATTTAAATATTTATTTATCTATATATGTATGTTTATCCGTTGTCTAGTACCCATAGTACTGGCTTTGCCTAGTTTGGTGTGAATAGTTCCACGATTTTTTTTTTATATGTGGCGTAATGTCCAAGTGTCATAATGCTGGCGATCCCACCCCCATTAACGGCAGGGACGGAAACGGCGGAGTGGTTTTAGTGGGTAGACTCCCTCCCCTTCTCTTTAAATAGAGTTGGCTGAAGGGTGAGAGTCCCACATACCCCCCATTACAGCTTCCCCAGGCAGGGATGATGTGATGAATCAGAATCAAACGTTTATTCGTAACACAACACAACATACATTATTACAAGACAAAGACACAAGCATGCGTAAGTGCATTTTCACTCCGTCAACAATAGTACATTGTTGAAGTGGCTAGAAAGTAAGCAATAGATGGACGAGTTAGTTCGAGGGCCTCCGCTACGCGTCGGCCCTCGAAACTACGCGTCCAGCTATTGCACTTTCGGCCGAGGCTTAACACAGTGCTTTTCACGCCTACTGCGAGGAAATTGCAAATAATTATAATTTTGAATCAAAATTAAGTATCTAATGTACTACAATTTATTGGAAATTGACAATATTAGATGTACATTTCATTATGAAAATTATTACTAAAACTATTATTAAATTAAAATAACTAAATCTTGTATCTAATTGAAGATCATAATATTAAACAGGCTCGCTTGCCTCGCGCCCGGCGCGGAGGAGGAGGCGCGGGCGCACGCCAGCGCGACCGCGCGCGGGGCCCTGTGATTGGTCGATCGCTGTTCAAGCTGTCCAACAATGTTATTGTTGGACAGTTTGAAGTCATAGATGGCCTGTTCGTGCGACGTCCAACTAACCCCAGCTTTGAGGCCTGAATTCTGACCATCTTTTGCCACATTTCCGAGCAGTGGCGTGAAAACAAAATAAGTGTCTGTCTAAAATTTAATTTTCCAACGAGCCCAAAGACAACGGGGTTACGTCGGTTTAAATACTGAATTCCCATGGCCACCTTCTGTCTCCATCATCAGATTAGTTCGATCGTACAATAATTAATGTGGTTGATGATAGATGCACGTGGAAATTGCATGTGGATAAAATCTGCTCTAAAATTAATAGGTTTGCGTGTGTTTAATGGCGATTAACAAAGATAACAGATAGGAAAACTGCGCTTAATGCATATCATGGATTTGTGGGATCCAACCTACGCTACGATATTTTGCTATGGGGAAACTCCTCACACATAAATCGCACTTTTGTCGCACAAAAACAGTGTATCCGGGCAATAGCTAATATCTCACGAAAAACATCTTGTAAAGACACTTTTATAAAATTGAAGTTGCTAACAGTACCCTCCATATATATTTACGAAGCCTGTGTATTCGTAAAGTTGCATCCTGATTTATTTAAAAAGAAATGCGAAACCGTGCACTTCAATACGCGATATCCTAATAAACTAATGCTGCCCAATATGCACACTGCAATGAGCCGTTGCAGTTACGCCATGTGCGTTAAAATATACTATAAGCTGCCCGAGGGTATTACAGATCTACCTTTCAATAAATTTAAAACTAAATTGTATGCTGTGCTTGTAAATCAGTGTCACTACTCACTATCCAAACTATACTACCTAATACCAAAATTTCAGCTCAATCGGATAACGGCAAGTGACTGAAAAATGGATTGCAAATTTTGACGGACAACTTACATAGTTACTTACTTAGTTACATACGAACAGGTCAAGTTAATATAAAGATACACATTTTTGCAAATAAATATTCTTATTCTTGTAAAAAGCGGTCATAATGTCCAGAAGCTAAAATTACGTCTTGTCATAATGTTCCAGTGTCAGAATCGTGACAACACGCGTTCTTGTCACAAGGAGTATTAATAAAAAGACAACGAAGTGATACTATAAAAAATTCCTTATGGCTTTCGAGACAGGTAACCCTAAAAATCAGCAAATAATCGAACGAGCGAGCGAAGCGAACGAAGTTCTATGCTTCAGTTTGGGCCGAAAATCGTTGGTCCGGTGTCATTATGTCACGCCGTCACGCTGTCCAGCTGCTCTCCTCTGTAGGTCGCATTTCTCAACCGATTCTGGTGAAATTTTGTGAGCACTGTTCGTTAATTATATAAAAATTTTTCGTCGAGTGAGTTTTTCAAAATAAAATAAAAAAACTGAAAAAAGACAGGGCCGCGAGTTCTACAGCTCACAGCCCTGCTAGCATAACTTGACTCTCTACTCTATCTGTCACTTTCTGATATCATTAACTAGAAAGAGTTGGTCTAAGGATGAACATGGATAAGACGAAGGTCATGTCAAACGTCCATGTAGTACCAACTCCCATTTCAATCGGACACTTTACGCTCGAAGTTGTAGACGAGTATACGAGTACAGACCTAGGACAGACTGTCCAGTTAGGGAGGGTTGACCAGTGTGTGTTGCCAGTGATGACATATGGCACGGAAACGTGGTCGCTTACTATGGGCCTCATAAGAAGGCTCAAAGTCACCCAAAGGGCAATGGAGAGGGCTATGCTGGGAGTATCTCTGCGTGATCGCATCAGAAATGAGGCTATCCGCAGCAGAACCAAGGTAACCGATATAGCCCTCCGAATCGCTAAACTTAAGTGGCAGTGGGCGGGGCACATTGCACGTAGAACCGATGGCCGTTGGGGCGGAAAGGTTCTTGAGTGGCGACCACGTACCGGAAGGCGCAGCGTGGGTAGGCCCCCCACAAGGTGGACTGATGACCTGGTAAAGGTCGCTGGAGTCCGCTGGATGCGGGTGGCGCAGGACCGGTCATTGTGGCACTCTTTGGGGGAGGCCTATGTTCAGCAGTGGACGTCTTTGGCCTGATATGATGATGATGATGATGAACCAGAAAGTGACGGAAAGTCTATCTCGCGCGCGAGTAGTGTAGAGAGGCAAGTTATGCTAGCAGCCCTGAGCCACTATTTAATAATGTGTCCATCTGCCGACAGGAGCATCTCGCAGAAGACGGTACCAGCCCTGGCGAGCGCTGCTGACTCCAAACGGGATCTGGCTGGGATCAAACAACGTCGTGGGTAAGTTTTTCACGGGCAAGGTCAGGTGGAGTGGGAAATACAACACAATACAATACAAAATACCTATTATTTGTTTGCTGAACGTCACAACCGTGCGTCACGCGCAATCAATATCGATTAGGATGCCGAATTTCCATAAACAGGAAATGGGAAGCGATCAAAACCCGAGCATGATCGGCGAGCAAGCTCGGAAGTTGGACGACGGTTTCACAAGATTGATGGTTACAAGGTACTCGGGAGTAATCCTAAAAATATTTTACCAGCGTTACAATATACTCGTATTGTTCTGTTCGCCAAAAGACATGACAACACAAAGACCTTACGCTATACAACATTATACAATAGGCGGTCGAGAAATGTAATTCATGATGTGATATAATAGTGGTTTGTTTTTCCCATTGTACTTTTTTTATTACTTGACTGTTGCAGAAGGACGGTTCTGTTTGTTTTTCGTATGTGTGTGCCAATGTATGTGGACAAGAATAATTCTATTTCACGGGCTACAACTACGATTTGCTAAAACTGCCTCTGAAAATTAAATTTCATGCGGTCTGCATACCCCTTTTGGAAACATAGGCGTGAATTTATGTTCTAAATGTATGTTTTTTTAAAACAACGAGCCAGGCATGGTCTTCTAGGTACTTTGTTAACACTGCTTGTGACATGCTCATTCCCATTTTCCACCCTATAAAAGTCAAAGTCAAAGTGATTTATTCTTCAATTTAGGCATATTACATGCACCTATGAATGTCGATAAACTACCACCGGTTCGGAAAGTAAACCTCTGCCTCGAGAAGAACCGGCGTAAAAAACTCGGCGAGGTATCATTTTTCAAAACAGTATACAATATATCATTTCAGTATCAGAGTATTATAAAATTACATTGCTACAGTAGAATGCCTATTTATTTTGCGATAGATATCCAGTGCAGGACTTTATCACTGCCAAATATCCCTAGATAGGTTGGAAGATGGGAGTGACCCCCATTTTGAGCTCTCAACATTGTTCCCAGCATCCTCAAGAAGGTTCTAGAAGAGGTGAAGATCGAGGGCATGTGCTCGCAGGGCACCGCCACGGAACGGAAACGGCCCACCCTGGAGAGGATACTGAAGGAAAACCACCTGTGAGTATTTTTTTAAACATACAGTGCCAACAATTCCGGAAAGTTTTATGGTTTTTAGAGTCATTTACTTTTATGAAAAAACCGGTCAAGTGCGAGTCTGACTCGCGCACCGAGGGTTCCGTACGAAATATACAACACTATTTATCGGTGCATTTTGTTACTAAGTTGCGCGACTAAGGAACTCGATATGTACAGTAAGGGAAATGTATTCACGTACCACCGTAGAACCCTGTCGCAATTGACGGGCCGCCGTCACTCAAACTCGAGTGCTATGTCACCTTATTGCGATAGGGTTCTACGGTGGTACGTTAATACATTTCCCTTACTGTATGTTGGTTTTTTAGCGATAATTCTTTATCAACTGAATTCATTTCGATAATTCTTTTTATGTTTGCTAGAAGGTACTTTCGGAACACTTTCATACGAATTTGAAGGAAAAAAAATAAACACAGATGTATTAAATTACAAACAAAATTACCATATGATTTTTGAAGAATAAAAAAAAATTACGCTAGATAGAGGTATCGTTATACTTTTCCGGTAATATTCACGTTAATATTAATCATATATATTATTTTCAATTTTTTCGCTTGGTTAACTTCCGAGATAAGGGGGGGGGAATGGTATTTTTTTCAACATTTTTCTTTATAAATCAAAATTTTACCATTGTAGAAAATAAAATAAAAACTGTTTTAGAATGTACAATTCAAGCCCTTTCATATGATACCCCACTCGGCCTACTAACTAGACATTTAATTTTTGCCCCCCCTCTTATCCGCCCTTATATATACAAATTAAAAGTATATATTAAAATTTTTCATTTTCCATACACGAGGATTAGCTTTATTTACAACTATTCCAAATTTCAGATCGATAGCATTAGTAGTTCCTGAGATATTTGGCTTTGTGACAGACAGACAGACGGACGGAGTCGCACCATAAGGGTTCCGTTTTTACCTTATTGGTCCGGAACCCTAAAAATGATGTTTATGACGAACACAAGTAACATGGCACTTTAAAATGTGGATATGCAAGATACCCGACCAAAAATCGCCTGATTTTCTTGTTTCTAGCTTCCTTAAGTACTCCAAGAACTGCAAGGCGAAGAAAAAGCGAGTACGCATGGAGAAACAGCCAGCGTTCTTCAGCAAGAGACCTGAGATAGATTCGTTGCAGTCGCTCGAGGCCTCGAAAGACGAGGGGCCGAAGAGGGTGATGCTGGAAGAAGACTGTAAGTCATCAGGCTAGCCATCGGGGCTTGGATAAGAAGCATGCTAACAAAAAGGCGCGACAAAGAAACATGATGCGATTTTCATCATTATTACGAGTACATACATACATACATACATATAATCACGCCTCTTTCCCAGACGGGTAGGCAGAGATCACGGATCTCCAATTGCTACGATCCTGACAAACCACTTTCGCTTCACTCACTTTCATAACATCTCTCATACATGCTCGTCGGTTTAGGGTACTTTTGACCTGGCCTTTTTGTAACATTTCTCCAATTTGATCAGAGAAAGTTCGCCTAGGTCTTCCCCTTCCAACTTGCCCTTCCACTCCTTTTATATACACTCTCTTCGTTGATCTTCTCTCATCCATCCTCTCTACATGACCAAACCACCTTAACATACCCTTCTCAATTTTCGTGACTATATCTCCATCCATTCCATAAGTGTGGAAAAGTGTGTTTTACGAGTATCTTCAACAATTCCCTTTCTAACATTTTTAGGGTTCATGTCAGTCATAGGTTTCGACGACCGAATAGCCTAGTGGTTAAAGAACCTGACTATGAAGCTTAAGGTCCCAGATTCGATTCCCGGTCGGGGCAGATATTTGTATGATGAATACGAATGTTTGTTCTCGAGTCTTGGATGTTTAATGTCTATTTAAGTATGTATTTATCTATATAAGTGTGTTTATCCGTTGTCTAGTACCCATAGTACAGGCTTTGCCTAGTTTGGGACTAGATCAATTGGTGTGAATTGTCCCACTATATTTATTATTATTATTTATTTATTTATAGGTCATGTCGTTCAGCAAAAAGAATTCAAACATAAAGTTTTTAGGGTTCGTGCGTCTGTCTGTCCGTCTGTCACAGCCAATTTGCTCCGAAACTACAGGACGGATTGAGTTAAAATTTGGTAAACATATGTAAATTGGTAACCCAAAGATGGACGCGTAAAGTAAATTAATGAATTCTGAACAAGGGGGCCACTTTTGGGGGCTAAACTGGATAATTAAGAAAAACAGGTTCGCAAATTGTATTGTGTGAGATATCAAATGAAAGAGGTTGTTGTAAGCATCTCAGATATTTTTTTTATAATTTTAACAAAAACAAATTTGAAGTAATTTAGGAAAAAAGACGAAAATTGACCATTCCCCCCTTATCACCGAAACTACTAGGCTTTAAATTCTGAAAAAATATGGAAAATAGT
The DNA here is from genome assembly GCA_932294315.1 of Epinotia nisella. NCBI lineage: Eukaryota > Metazoa > Arthropoda > Insecta > Lepidoptera > Tortricidae > Epinotia > Epinotia nisella. The sequence continues at coordinate 2,905,351 of OW028693.1, forward strand.
CCCTTGCCTAAAGATTACAGGAAAACCTATAAGAAGTTTGGGTATTCAAAGTAACGGGAAGATTCTCAAGATTTTTGTGTATTATATTCGGAACCCTCACCACGCGAGTTGAACTCGCACTTGTCCGTTTTTTTTACTACACGAAGGTGGCAAACAAGCACACGGCCTAGTCGGTCTACCTAATGTTAAGCAGACACCAGTGCCTATGGACGCTGCCTACCCCTCTTGCTTTTCGAAAGTCTGTCTCTTGGCATTGTAATGACAGGAGCTTTGGCGACCTCACACACCAGGAATTTGTGGTGTTGTCACCATATATCTATCTAGCTTCTGCCCGCGACTTTGTCAGCGTAGAACTCGTTAATTTAAAAAAAATATGACTCACGTAGTTTTCCCATACATTTTGAGACCCAGCGCCTGATGAATGCAACGAGCAAAACTATTTTGTCTCCATACAAAGTTTCTTCCCCTTTTTCATCCATAAAAGGGATGAAATTTGACATAGATTATAGCCTGTGTCCTATTCTGATATATAAGGTACATAACTGGAAAGTTTCATATAAATTAGTCCAGTAGTTTTTGAGATTAAGTGGAACGTACATCCATCCATCCAAACTTTCACGTTTATAATATTAGTAGGATTTTGCTAAAAGTCAAAGTCAAAGTGATTTATTCTTCAATTTAGGCTTATTACATGCACCTATGAATGTCGATAAACTACCACCGGTTCGGAAAGTAAACCTCTGCCTCGAGAAGAACCGGCGTAAAAAACTCGGCGTGGTGTCATTTTTTCAAAACAGTATACAATATATCATTTCAGTATCAGAGTATTATAAAATTTTAAAATTACACTGCTACAGTAGAAAGCCTATTTATTTTACGACAGATTTCTAGTGCAGGATTTTATCGCTGCCAAATATCCCTAAAGAGCAAGTAGCAATGTTATTATGGCAGCGACCTATTGCAACTTTCAAAACGATGTATTTTTAATAACGATGTATTTTTCATAACGATGTATTTTTCAGAACGATGTATTTTTCAGCGGCAAATTCGTCTGAAGAGTCTTTGGAACGGAAGCCCGCGCGGCTCGCACTCCGCTCTCCGTCCGGCGGCCCGGACGCCGCGCCGGACCGGGGACTCTCCGTGCTGATCAGCAATATGTCTAGCGTTAGTTACACAAACTTTACATGGCTACTTAGCTTTCACCTGCGACCAGGGATCGGATACCGGTATTTTCACTATGCAAAAATATTTGATCGGGCAATCTAATTATACGAAAATGTTACCTATAGGTTATAGGTGTACGCGGGCTGGGTTTCCGCAACTCGACGTCATGCATGCGTCATGTATTTTGCGTGTGGGTTGGCACTACTATTATTCATGCCAACCCAGTTCCACCAGGAAGCCTAGCAGACCCTTTATGTTGCCGACGGCCTCCGGCAGTGACCCCGGTGTTCCGAGGTGCTTTGCCCGGTAATCTGCCACCCCAAGGCACGTCAGGATGACGTGGGCAGCTGTCTCGTCCTCTTCCATGCAGGCTCTGCAGAGAGGACTGTCTGTAACACCTAGGGTGAAAAGATGTTTGTTTAATAGTGCATGACCAGTTATGGCTCCCGTCAGAAGGCGGAGTGCCGGCCTCTTTAGCTTCTTTAGCTTCCTCGACAATCCGGGGTTGATTATCGGGAGGGCCTCCCTGGTTTGCCTGCAGGTTCCTAGGTTGTGCCAATATTTTTGGTGTTCTACCTTGGTGTTTAGTCGCAGCGTGTTCCGCAGCCAGGCGGTGGGTAGAGGAATTGTGGGTTCCGGTCCTACGGCTTTAGACTCTGAACCTTCTCTAGTCAGTGCATCCGCAGCGTCGTTACCGAGTGAGTTAATGTTACCTAAATACATGATAGAGTGCTACATTAAGAGCCTAAAATAATTCAAAATATTAGACTACTTCGGGGATTTTTGAAAAAACCGGTTCCGATCCCTGCCTGTGACTGCGTCCGTGCAAATTTCGGTATATAGTCCAGGCAATGAACTGACAACTTGTATGGAAAAAATGTCAAATTTGGAAATAATTTATAATAGCTATTTTTTTATTGTAACGGATATATTATCAATTAAATAGTTACCTAGAGGCAAAATCCAACAAAAAATCAGACATCAAAAAAATCAATATTTAATTAGCTCCTAAAAAGTCCGGATAAATATTAATATTTTTTTATCTTTATTTAGGTTCATTTACATTTGCTTTAAAATATTCAATATAAATAAAATAAAAAAGACAATGAATGTTTAATTTAAATCTATATAATTACTTCCGGGTGGAAATTTTGTTGGATTCTTGAATAAAGCATCTTAAAATAACGTTTTGGAATGAAATAAACAAAAAAACGCTATTATAAATTAATGTTTTTCGAAACCGTATTTTGCCTGGAGTAATAGGGGTAAATCTCAGAGCGTTTCAAACGCCCTCCGTGTTAGAATTTTTGAAGAAGTCCCTGCAGATTTTTTTACGCCATCACTCGGCAAAAGATGGTCAGAATTCAGGCTCCAAAGCTGGGGTTAGTTGAACGTCGCACGAACAAGCCACCTATGTATTCAAATTGCCAACAATGTTTTTGTAGTCCAGTTGGAACAGTGATTCGCGAATCACTGCCCTTCAATTATATTTTTCACGCCACTGCTCGGAAATGTGGCAAAAGATGGTCAGATTTCAGGCTTCAAAGCTTACTTGGACGTCGCACGAACAGGCTATGAATTCAAACTGTCCAACAATGTTGTTGTAGTCCAGTTATTGAAGCAGCGATTCGAACAAGCACAGCCCTCCCCCCGCGTGTCCCGGCCCGCACCTCCCCGCCGCGCTGGCGCGCGGGCCACGCTCTTTTGTTTAGTATTATGATCTTTTATTAGGTACTTAATTTTGATTTATATTTATAACTGTTTGCAATTTCCGTGGGAAAACACTATGTGTCGGCCAAGAGTGCAATAGATGGACTCGTCTCCTTCGAGCCCACTCGTCCATCTATTGCCTACTTTCTAGCCTCTACAACAATGAAGTATAGTAGCATCTTTGGTTATTAGAGGTCAGGACCTAGTATCAATATAAAATGTATAATATCAGCATGATAAACCGTCTGTATTATTGTCACATAGTAATTCGTCTCATGTCAGATGTAAAAGTTTGAATTTACAAATCAAAAAATATTAGCGCAATTTTATGTACTTTTTTAGGGTTCCGTAGCCAAAATGGCAAAAACGGAACCCTTATAGTTTCGTCATGTCCGTCTGTCCGTCTGTCCGTCTGTCCGTCTGTCCGTATGTCACAGGCATTTTACTCGAAAACTATAAGGTGTATTTGAATAAAATTTTGAGGATAGGTGTATTTTGTTAGCCGCTACATAGTTTTGTAATTAAAATGACAAAAAAAAAATTTTTAGGGGTGCACTCCATACATAAAACTAAAAGTCAAAATTTTTTTTTTCATTGTGACCCCCTGTGTGGCACATCAATCGATAGGCCTTTCAAAATAAATATAAGGTTTCTTAGCATTTTTTTTGATTAAGTGAATAGGGTCGGAGATAATCGCCCCGAAAGTCACTAAAATTCTGTCCCCCCCCTCTAATTTTTGAACGGTGTATTTTAAAAATATGGAAAAATTCATGGACATAGGGCTTATTAATATCATTCACCGAAAATTGTTTTCAACAAGATCGGTTCAGAGGTTTTCGAGATATTGCTGAAAAACTGCCTTCCTCAAAGAAAAGGACGTAAGTGCCGTAAAATTTCTGTGACGATACGACCTTTTTCATAGGCACGGAACCCTTCGTTTTGCGTGGTCCGACACGCACTTGGCCGGTTTTTTTATTTTACATTCTCATAGTTTTTAAAAGAATGATATTAACTCAGACATTTACTACGTCGTAACCCGTTTGTGTTGATGGGCGCACAGCACGGCCCCAGATTCGACCCCACGTCCGACACAGCTCCCTCGGGTCCAGTGACCAGGATCTACACTATCTCGACAAGTATCGGAGTTTATTACGAACTCACATCTTTAGGGTTCCCCAGTGGGTTATTATCACATAACTACACCTTAGAAAAGTTGAAAAACCCCCGAAATTTACATTTCAAAGTTCAATATCTCAAAAACGGCTGCACCGATTTTGTTGAAACGTAGCTAAGAACCATCTCAATCACGTCAACTTTCGGACAAAAAATCGCGTTGAAATCGGTCTATTCGATTCGGAGCTACGATGCCTCAGACAGACACTGTTAATACTTAACAAGGTCTAATGACCTATTTACCTACCTATTATGCCTATCAGCGGCATCTAGGTTCATAGATGAATAATACAGTGTATAGCAATAATGATTGAGTCGCTAGATGACGCCACACGACTATGGAGTGAGGGCGACATCTGCGAATATGTATGTGGACTGACGTATTAGCATAAGTAACCTAATTAACAACTAAGTATACCTATTAGACTACCTAGATAGTTCACGAGCGCCCCGCTTAGATGTCACTATAATTAATGTAATTAGCGCATATAAGCGAGTGACACGGGGCCTCCAGCTCTTTTTTCCTACCGATCTCTTCTGGAGCTCACAATTATAGCCTAAAACTAGAACCTTGCCTTTCTATTGAATCCGCCATTAGCCGTCACCCGAACAGACACAAAGACAGACGAGTGTGTTAAGCCGGGTGGTCGTTGTGAATTAAAGTGTTAAGACATATACACAGACAATGTGATACAGTGCACACAATTGGCTACTTTCCTTAAAAAAAGTATATAGTCCGTCAGTTAGATTATCAAAAAAGAATTTTTGTTTGTCAATTAAACAAAAAATGATGAAGCTATAGCCCGTTAAAGTTGATGAGCGTGCAAAAAAAAAGTACAGTCAGCAAAAAAATCCAACATGGCGGAACACACAAGATGGCGGGCTAGTTATTTTTAAAGCACTCCTACAATATGGATATCAAATGAAAGGGCTTGCTGAGAATAACTCGAAAAATAAAGTGACGTCACTCTAAATCCAATATGGCGGACAATATACTGAGAAACCTGTCCAGCGATGACTAAAAACTAAAAAACAAATGAAAAGTAAAAAAACTTTTTAAAAAACAAGCTTTTATTTAAATGCGCTAAAAATAATAAAACAAACTTTTCCTTTAAAACTTTTACTATCAACTTATTACGTCATAACACATTTTAGTTGATATAAAAGGGAATTAGGTACTTGTATATACTCAGGTAAATCTCGCGACAAGCTTTAATATCAACTAAAATGTGTTATGACGTTATAAGTTGATAGTAAAAGTTTTAAACGACAAATTTATTTTATTCATTTTAGCGCATTTAATTTGTTTGTCAATTAAACAAAAAAAATATGAAGATATAGCCCGTTAAAATTACGTGTGACGTCACATTATGGTACACTTTTAAGCATAATGTGACGTCACCCGGAACTTTAACGGGCTACATCTTCATCATTTATCGTTTAATTGACAAACAAAAAAAAAATTGTCCAATATTTTTATGACTAAATTGAATGGCGAAAACGCCGAAAATCTGAAATGTAATAAATATAGAGGCCTCGGCAGAGAGTACGACTTTGTACCCTTTGGCGTCGAGACCCTCGGTCCGTGGGGTCCCAGTGCGCATAATATTTGCAGAAATCGCGAAACGTCTGGTCGATGTAACTGGTGACGGAAGAGCTGGCGGCTTTCTCGCGCAACGCATCAGCTTTGCAATTCAGCGAGGAAATGCCGCCAGCATCCTCGGTACAATGCCTCGAGGGCCTTTTTTAGATTTAACTTAGTTTTAATTTATCTTAGTTAATGTTAATTGTAACCTTGTATTCACTTTTAATAAATAATTATTTGACAATTATGAACAGTTAAATTGAATTAGGTAATTCGCTTTGGCCAGATTGTGAATGTAGGGTCCAACCGGTGAAGTTATCTGTTAGATTGCTTAACTGTTACCCAGCAGTTAGGCTATCTGGCAGGTTACCTAACCAGGTACGTAATGGGCTGGGCGGTCTCAGTGTCGATTAGCCTTTACAGTGTACGGATACGACACGACTTGGTTAAATATGTACACTCAACGCCAAAAATACGTACGGGTCGTTCTTCTTTTTTACCTACAATATATCGTCATTTTTCTGTTTTTTGCGTTTTTCAACTATTGATAATCATGGTTTCAATGTTTGATTTTAATAAACGTTACATGTATCTTTTATTTGGACTAATTAATGATCCTTTCCGTGGCGATAATGTTTTTTTCTTTATGGTAGTTTTTCAGGTAATATTGTGACAGAGTGGCCGTTTTCAGCAGATACCACATTTTGGATTACCACTCTGTCACGCGATTCTATGAAAAACAAACTTATAAAAAAATAACTGGATAGAGAAAGTGAAAGACTATTTAGTACTAATAGATTAAGAGGGCGTTACTGAAATTCGTCAGGAATAAGCGAAAAACCGGATTTTTGACGTTGTATTTCTAAGAAACAGAAAGGTTTTTCTAGATTCTGATTACTTATTTACATAGGTCAATTCCTCATATTGACACTACCCGCCAGGAATTTAAGAAAAACTGAATGTTTAAACCTAATATACCTGATTACCGACAGTCGTTTTCAGAAGAGAGCGCAGAGGCATAAGTTTGATCCCTCAATACTCAATGATGTCAAAAGAAAACCCAATTGTTTTTTTTTTCTTTTCACAATTGTAATATGTCCTTATTGACAATACCCGCCTCTATTTTTTCTTATTTTGCAGGTATGTATACGTAAATCGTACTCAATTACACCATATTTTTCAACAAAATCGTACTGAAAACACGAGGATTTTCTCATTATTGTTGAATTATTAGTATATTGAATCTAACATAACATTAAAGTTCATACTTCGACCAACACAATCCAGTAAAAAAATAAAAACTTTTCTTAAAAATAATATGTTTTAATAATTATTCAAAATTCGTTTAAATTCACCTCCGCGCGGGAATACTTCTCAGTACCGGCTGAGCCGGCCTCCGAGCCAGTCGTGTACCGTGTTTATTTGAGGCTCTTCACGAAGCTAACCGACAACGTGTCAGCAAAACAAATATAATTTTGATCTCCGACTGGGTATAGTTGTTACCAACTTCGGGGTCAAGCTATACTGGGGATACATTCGTGAGGCGAGTCGAGACAAGTTATGAATCGCATAGCGCTGCCATGAAATAGTCAATTATTTTACGAGTGACCATGATACTTGGTTGATTTAATTTATTTATTAGTTAGTATCAGTCTATCTTGTGGGGTGTCCGCTGCGCCTTCTGGAACGTGGTCGCCTCTCGAGAACCTTCCCGCCCCAACAGCCATCATGATTAGTTAGTATGTATGTATGTATGTTAGTTTGGACCAAATCTTCAAATTAGGTACATTTGCGTATCTTCGGTGACAATGCAATAATATCATAGAGCTGGTCTGATGATGAAGTTGGAAGGTGGCCATAGGAACTCCTAAACAAAACAAGGTAAAGCCATCGAGTTTGGGCTCATTTATTTGGTCTTGGCAAATACTCTAGTGCTGGATGATTTCTAGAGTCTGGTGACGGAGCTGGAAGGTGGCCATGGGAACTACTAAAGTAAACCAGATAAACACATCGAGTTTGGGCTCATTTGATTTGCCCTTTCAAACACTGGTTCTGGATGATTTTCAGAGTCGGATGATGGAGCTGGAAGGTGAGGTGGAAGGTGTATTGAAAATAATTTCAATACAAAATGTACGGGCACGTTTTTTCTTGCTCTTGACTATAGTAGGGGTTTACACTGGAAAGAAAAGAAAGGGGTCCTACGTGATTTTGCCACGTTTCCGAGTCTCGCTCTTTATTTCGAAATAAACGACCAAACGAATTTTTACGTTTTATTTGTAAGTCTGTAAGAAACAATGGTTTTTTTTTATTATATTATAATTGGTAAGCCATTTACAGCTCACTTTATACTGAACTTTTCATAGATTCATAGAAAACCAACATTAGTTGACACCTAAATCGCTCAACAATTAAAATCCTTGACCGTACCTGTGAACATGGTTTAAATTTTTGAACGGCTGTGTCACTGTTATATTATTATTATGTTTCATTCATTGACTATTTTGATCACCACTTAACATAAAAAAGTATGTTAATCACATCGAGTATTTATATGAAATGGTTCTTTCTAGACATTTTACAACATTTACTGCCTAGCATTATCGTGTTTATGTCGGACAAGAAGTTTTCGTCCCCTTCGTATTTACATTATACTTACTATAGTGCGTTTTTTAAGTATTAGAAAGAAGGATAAAGCACGAAGCAAGAGGTCTTTTGTATAAGACACTTTATGCCACACAACTGTCAAAGTATCTCAAACAGCTCTTAAAAAAGACTTACATTATTGTTGTCGACCCTAAAATGATAGAAGTGTTTTCATTATTTATATCTTTACCAGATTCAGGGCCAGCTTCATATTGCAAACAAGCCTATTTGTACATTTGCAATATGGACTGGTCCCGACTTCACAATGAAAGTGGTCAGAGTACCCAAAGACGACAACTTTTGGGAACAAAATATGCTGCCTAAACTGACCCAGTTTTACAATAATTGTATCCTTCCAGAAATAATTGATCCTAGAAAATCAAAATCCTTGCCACTAAGAGAAATAAAATTCTAAGAGTGTTTCCCAAAAGTCTGACAAGATTTTTTTTTGGTAAAGGCTAGTGATATGTAAAAACATAATTTAATTGTAATATATGCTTTATTGTACATCCATCAAGATTGGGATGATTGTAACAAAATAATAAAAGGTTGTTCAAAATTAATAAAGCCCTTTTAAAACCACTTGCTAATATTCATTACATTAATTATAAAGAGTCTTCCGAAAAATGGTTAGCGACTTTCTTGAGCTCTTATCTGGTTCTGAATTTCTTTACTTAGGCACATTATTTAGTTTCAAATATACTTACATGTTATTTACTACATACAGGTCAAGTTAATATAAAGCTTTAAAAAAACTCTTAATATACTTTGTCATAGAATTTTAATATAAATAGAAAACATGTGCACAAAAAGCAAATAGTTCTTTGTTTAAGTTAGCGCAACATGTTAACGAAGTAATACTTACAATTTTTAAGTGCAAGTATCAATATCGGTCACGCTAACGCTCCAAAGGTGCACTATGTATACTGCTATTCGCATCGAATAGCTCCGAACATTGCCGAGCCGTTAGTTCTACCCCGATCGCACTTTCATAGCTAGAAAGGGACGGCACGCGTGACTGGGGCGATCTCGCTGTGAGTGTGGGGGGAGGTAAGTATGTGTGCGTGATAGTGTAGTATCTACACACACAAACGCACTACGTGCTTCAAACTGCCGAATTCTGAGCGAGCGTATTTTACGATAGCAATCTTAATAAAATGCATGGACGTACATTCAAACACTAAAACATTAATAACCAATAACATATGGTAAAATGAGGTCAGGGTGTCCTAAAGGGGAACCAAGGAAGTCTAAGTTTTCAAATTTTGGAGTGCAATATCTCGGTAATTTTAAATTTTAGAAAAAAGTTTTTCAATTAAAACCTGCTCATTTTGACGTATTCTGTAAGATTCAATCATAAGAAAAGTAGTGTCAATTTGGCATCACACCTTTTTCCTGTCCTGGGTACCCTTTGCTACACCCTAACCTATTTCTGACAGAAACTTATTTATACTATACGAGGGAGTCGTGTCGTCCTCGTCTCGTTGCCCAAACGAGCATTTATCTGAGCACCTATAAAGTGTTTCCTGGCACAAACGAGGTGTTTCGCGTCGGCAAAATGAGGGTATCTACAACCCCACGCGAAAGATACTTGTACAATCACATCATTTGCGTTTTTACACCCTTTGGGCCCCCTACCCAGGTAAGTTAGATAACACGGGTTTAGGGCTATTAATCCGTTCTACGGATCTAATGCAGTATTTATTTACGTTTAATTTTGTCGTTAGACCCGTGCACTGTTAAATCGCTAAACTTAAGTGCACATTGCACGTAGAACCGATGGCCATTGGGGCGGAAGGGTTCTCGAGTGGCGACCACGTACCGGAAGGCGCAGCGTGGGTAGGCCGCCCACAAGGTGGACTGATGACCTGGTAAAGGTCGCTGGAGTCCGCTGGATGCGGGTGGCGCAGGACCGGTCATTGTGGCACTCTTTGGGGGAGGCCTATGTCCAGCAGTGGACGTCTTTCGGCTGATATGATGATGATGATCATCATCATCATCATCATTGGCCTTTAGCATCTATAAAAGATGATTTAAGTAGCGTCCAATAAAGTGCGGCACTTGCGTACGTGGCTTGTCAGGCCAATACGAGAGCGACAGTGACGCCCGCATATATGACATGTAAATGTCATGCACTGCGCTGTTGGAGGTGCAGCAGCGCGCTGGTGTCTTAATGCTCGATGATGATGATGATGACTGTTTAATCATCCGCCTATATTTGTTCGTAGACTATGGAATGTGAGGCGCCCCCGCAGGACTCTCCGAAAATACCTCGGTGTAGAGTACCTAGAGACCGGCTCTACTTCAAAAACATGGTACGTATTTAATTGATCGAGCGAGCGAAGTGAACTAATTACTCCGTTTCAGCTCGGCCCAAAATTCTTTCGTACGTCCGGATGGCCGGCTGTCCGGCTGTTCTTCTCTGCTGATCGCATTTCTCAAACGAGTGTCGTGAAATTTTGTGAGGGGGTTCGATAATTTATATGGATTTTTCTTGGCGATTTCTTTGGAACATTTTCAAAAAAAAATTTTTTTAGACGGTCCCGCGTGGTCTACAGCTCACATAGCCAATAGCTAGTATATGGGTGATTCAACTTTTTTCAGTCACTAGTTGCTATGATTACGCCTCCTGGGTCACTTTTTAGGGTTCCGATACCTCAAAAGGAAAAAACGGAACCCTTATTCACTCGGTATGTCTGTCTGTCCGTCTATCACAGCCGATTTGCTCCGAAACTACTGGACCGATTGAGTAAAAATTTAGTACACATATGTAAATTGGTGACCCAAAGATGGACGCGTAAAGTAAATTAATGAATTCTGAACAAGAAGGCCACTTTTGGGGGGTAAACTAGAAATATAAAAAAAAGTTTCGCAAACTGTATTCTGTGACATATCAAATGAAAGGGGTTGTTGTAAGCATGTCACATATTTTTGTTTTATAATTTTAGGAAAAACAGATTTGAAGGAATTTAGGAAAAAGACGAAAATTGACCATTCCCCCCCTTATCTCCGAAACTACTAGGATTAAAATTCTGAAAAAAATATGGAAAATAGTTCCTTTCCTAAAGATTACAGGAAAACCTATAACAAGTTTGAGTGTCCAAAAATACTTATGAAATTTAGATTATATACGGAACCCTCACCACGCGAGTTGAACTCGCACTTGTCCGGTTTTTTTAAACTGTGATTTTCTGGGTTTCAGTTCACCAAATGTGGGGTCTTCTTGTCATGTTCGACCCCTTTTGGTACCTATGGACCATCTTCTAGGCATGTTAGAAGCCCAAATTGTAACATTTTTGTCTCCTGGCTAACGGGACAGAAGAACAACACGAAACAGTTGTTATTCTGTCCCTGACAGGTAAAGTGTACAGACTAAAATTGTGTTTTTCAATAACATTGAATAAGTATTTGTAAATCAAAAACTATACTCATACTCACATTGGATTGAAATTAAATTTGTTTGCAAGTACTTACATTTTACTATTTAACTTCTTTACATACCCCTTTTAGCCGGATGTCAAAAAGGTCCAATCAAATGAGGACTGAGATGTAAAAAAATACGTTCAAATGTTTGATACCGATCCGTACCTTTTTTTTTAATGGGAGGAAAATCCGTTATGGATACCTCCGCGCCACGGGGATAGCGCGGAGGTTATGTCGGACTCGCACCGACTAAAAACCCCGCGATGGTCCTCCTCGACGCATTTCGGACGGCTCTGGGATCTCCTACGAAACGCACCAGTGCCGCCCTAGCGTCATGCCTCAGTGGTTCCTACCTATGTTGCGATTGGAGCCCCCAACTGTAACCGTGTACCACCCCGAGGACCCCTTTTAGTCGCCTTGTACGACAGGCAGGGGACACCGTAGCCGTATTCTAATGCCCGAGCTACAGGGCGCACCGATCCGTACCTGAGCAAACGAGTGATTAATTCCAATCGCAGCTCATATTGATTTATTAACAAGTTTCTGTCAAAAATTTCATTTTTGGTACCAGTTTTTATTGCCGACTGTACTTTTCTGTATACCGTCATCAACTACTCATTGAGACGATTCTAACGAGCCCAAACTCTATGAGGTTGTGTCGTTTTATTTCGAAGTTCCTATGGCCACCTACTTCCAGCTACATCATCAGATCAGCACTATGTCATCATAATATTGCATTGTCACGCGTTTTACACATGTATACAAAATTTCAGCTCAATCGGAAACCGGGAAGTGGACCAATTTTAACTTGCAAGATTTGATTACACACAACGGTCAGGTGAAAGTAAAGAAATGCTTGTAAAAACTTCTGTGGCAATTATTTGTATAGTCACGAATAGTTGTTTTTCTTTATTACTTTCAAAAGAGCTAAATGGGATCATCGTAAAGGCTCAACAAAATTTAATTTCAATCCAATACGTGTAGCGTGATAAACCCCATGATGTGTTGATGACGTCACTCTGACAGGTCAATCATAAAACAAAATGGCGCCTTTGTGCATCCATCAACGCTCGCAACAAAACATCCAATTTTAGTTTTTACCGTCATTCGTTCGTGTAATGTGGGGGAATTGAAAAAATATTGTTTTTGGGGTTCTACAAAAACTAGGTATTTATTTTACGAATGAGGGAGCGAAGCCAACGAAGTTATATGCTTCAGCTTGGGCCGAAAATCGTTTGTATATCCGGATGTCCCGCTATCACGCTGTTCTGCTATACAGGGCGCATTTCTCAACCGATTCTCGTGAAATTTTGTAAGCAGGTTCGTTAATTATATAGAATCTTTGTAGAGTCACTTTTTCGAAATTGAAAAAAAATATGAGCTATATTGCACGAGATCTCACGTATTGGTTTCTGTGTAGATTGATAATTAAGATTTTTGGATTCCTGATCACCGAGTATATTCCACCGTGTATAGATTACTAGCTTCTGCCCGCGACTTTGTCCGCGTGAAACTCGTTTATACCGTAGCTCCATACAAACTTTCGCCCCCATTTCACCCCTTAGGGGATGATTCCCGGGATAAAAATTATTTTATATGTTAATCCAGGCTATATGCCTAAATTCATCTAATCCGTTCAGCCGTTTTTGCGTGATTGAGTATTAACAAACATCTAAACATCCAAACTTTCGCATTTATAATATTAGTGGGAAGTAGAATTAGTAGACTATATTCAGTCTTTCCAAAGAAAATAAAAAACTGGGACAAGTGCGGGCCGGACTCGTCCACCGAGCGTTCCGTACAAAATTCGAAATGTATAAATTTACGTTTTTTCACGGCGTAAACGGCCGTATCTTGCTTTTACGTTACTTAGAAGTTTGATATTTTTACAGCTTCAAGGAGCTGTAAACTTGAGTATAATATGATTTTAATTCTAAGTGTCATATACTCACTATGTGCATCATTGAAAGTGTAAAGGTGCGTACGAATTAGAGCAGCCTCAAGGCACGCACGGCTAGCCTAATTTGCTCTAATTCGTACGCGCTCACGCGCTGTGCGCGAGCAGCGCGCGGCGAGCCGCCTCGAGGCGGTCTTTTGACCGTGCTCAAAGGCGAGGCGCCTCAGTGTGCGTGCCTTGCGTAACTTGGACGTGTATCTGAGCGTGCCGCGGACAGAGCGACAAGATCGAACTTATTTGTGCGCGAGACGCGTACGAATTTAAGCAAGTGGCCGAGCCGCGCGTTTGTAATCGTTTGTTAGTAAATTTGGACCAATTGAAACAAATACATGAAAAGCAAAAGTGTTGTGGGACCCGAAATCAATCAGCTGTCATCGTATCGACGCCATTTTGAACGACGCGCAATGTCGGCTCGCCGCGAATGCGTTGTCTCACCCGCGCAACTATTTGGCTCGCGAGCAGCTCGCCGCGCGGGGCGAGCATGCCTGAGCCGCTCAAATTCGTACCCAGCTTTAAACATTCTCAGGATCTCTGGCGACCTTACACACCATTGTACAAACAGCATCACAAACATGTACAGTAAGGGAAATGTATTCACGTACCACCGTAGAACCCTGTCGCAATTGACAGGCCGCCGTCACTCAAACTCGAGTGATACGTCACCTTATTGCGATAGGGTTCTACGGTGGTACGTGAATACATTTCCCTTACTGTACCTGTACTCTTGTACATATTCTCGAAGGTTCTAGGACCTAATTGCTTAGAGATAAGGTCGAAAAGTGTATAGGTACATGGTTATGATCAATGATGTAATATAAAAACCGGACAAGTGCGAGTTCAACTCGCGTGGTGAGGGTTCCGTAAATTATTGAGAATTTTCCCGTTACTTTGAATACTCAAACTTCTTATAGGTTTTCCTATAATCTTTAGGCATCGAGCTATTTTCCATATTTTTTTCAGAATTTTAAGCCAAGTAGTTTCGGAGATAAGGGGGGGAATGGTCAATTTTCGTCTTTTTTTCAAAATTACTTCAAATCTGTTTTTGCTAAAATTATAAAAAATATATATTTGATATTTGGTAAATATATTATGATGAAATATGTTTTAGATAATAAGTTAAATATTGTGTGCCCTAACAGGGTGTCATGAATTGACTAAACTAACTGTAACACCTTATGTAATTATGTTCATGACTATGCAATAAATGAAATATGAAATATGCTTACAACAACCCCTTTCATTTGATATGTCACACAATACAGTTTGCGAAACTTTTTTTTTTAATTTTCCAGTTTACCCCCCAAAAGTGGCCCCCTTGTTCAGAATTCATTCATTTACTTTACGCGTCCCTCTTTGGGTCACCAATTTACATATGTTTACCAGATTTCAACTCAATCGGTCCAGTGCTTTCGGAGCAAATCGGCTGTGACAGACAGACGCACGAGTGATCCTATAAGGGTTCCGTTTTTTTTTTCCTTTTGAGGTACGGAACTCTAAAAAGAGGTAGATATGTTGTCTATACGAAATTCCGTGTTTAAAAATGGCTACCAAATCTGACAGCTAACGTTTCTAATTGACGACTCGAAACTGAAGCAAGTTTGCAATTGACTCAATTTTAGTGTTCCATTTTTGGAGCGCTTATAACCTATCTACCTTTGCTTATGATGCTGACCATACGAGAAAATATTTGTTTTTTTTTCAGTTTTCCTATTTTCTCGGCATGTAATAGAAGATGACTGATGGTGGTGATGTCTACTTAGAAACGTAAACGTCTGTACCATGTTAGAAAAGATGAGGTTCGTTAGATTTTCCTGTACTGTTCATATTTTTTACTGAAAATGAAATACTGAAATCGGAAAATAGTTTCACTTTACGTGTACATAGAGGTGTTATTAGATACATAAGGATTAGTTAGACGTCAACATGAACAACATAACAAAAAAAATTGTGTCTTAAAGGTCGCTTAAAGTCGCCTAATTTCTCATAATAGACATATTCATATTCGTTTATTGCTTCATGTGGTTTACATTAGGTCTTACAGGACATAATATACAGTTCGCAACATGAACCCTGCTAGGGCACAGCAATTGTAACTTATAAACTAGGTATATAATATTTAGTGGCATACAAAATTATTTATAATTCGCGGCAATTACATAAAATCATTAAATAAAGAAAATAAACAATAAAATAAAATAAAAACATAAATAATTTGGTCAAAGTGAGGTTGACTTAAAAACTAATAATAACATGTTTAAATTAATTGATTACATAATTAAATTTGGTAACTAGGTATAATATAATATTATTATGTATGTCTTTCCCGCTCACGGGACATGATGTCCCGGACCTTTGGGAGGCGTGCGTGGGGCTAGGTACCTACAAAGTACCAACTGAGCCAACACGTAGAGGTCCTTTTGACAATTTAATGGAATGCAAGGAGTACACCGAGCGGATGCTGTCCCTGCCCGTGTCACGGGACGCGCACAGAGACAGCACCCGCTGGGGTGTATAGGGACTATTACTGGTTGATGGAATCTAAATAAACCGGCCAAGTGCGTGTCGGACCACGCAAAACGAAGGGTTCCGTGCCTATTAAAAAGGTCGTATCGTCACAGAAATTTTACGGCACTTACGTCCTTTTCTTTGAGGAAGGCAGTTTTTCAGCAATATCTCGAAAACCTCTGAACCGATCTTGTTCAAAACAATTTTCGGTGAATGAAATTAATAAGTCCTATGTCCATGAATTTTTCCATATTTTTAAAATACACCGTTCAAAAATTAGAGGGGGGGGACAGAATTTTAGTGACTTTCGGGGCGATTATCTCCGACCCTATTCACTTAATCAAAAAAAATGCAAAGAAACCTTATATTTATTTTGAAAGGCCTATCGATTGATGTGCCACACGGGGGGTCACAATGAAAAATTTTTTTTTGACTTTTAGTTTTATGTATGGAGTGCACCACTAAAAAATTTTTTTTTTGTCATTTTAATTACAAAACTATGTAGCGGCTAACAAAATACACCTATCCTCAAAATTTTATTCAAATACACCTTATAGTTTTCGAGTAAAATGCCTGTGACATACGGACAGACGGACAGACGGACAGACGGACAGACGGACAGACGGACATGACGAAACTATAAGGGTTCCGTTTTTGCCATTTTGGCTACGGAACCCTAAAAACGGGTTATTGGGTGAAAATGATGGACTAGTGACTGGGCTATTGGTGAAACATCGGACGCCTGCCTAATAAAACTGTTTCACTTTTTATCTCTGGCAGACGGTGACTCGCCAACTGCTAGATGGGCCCCTATTAATAGCGATAACACCGGTCAGAGAGCTGGAGGGGTAGAGAGGTGGCACTGGACTTTAAACATATAGCCAACTCGCCACTTAGGTGTCCACATCTACCCTCGAGCAACAGCTCTTGCGACTCCACTCTGGACGGCCGGTTAAGGCAAGCCAGAGGTGGGGGGCCTGTCCAACCATCCATCCGATCGGCTCAGCCTGACCACAGGACACCCCCAGGAGCACTCAGGTACGTAGGGTCGCTACTCCCTAACAGCCCGCCACAACCTGCCTTACCTTATTATATTATTATTATTATAATACCTTCAATTGTCAAAACTATTAATGTATTTTTCGGTTCAATATATCTATATTGCCAATAGAAATATAAATATGTGCTATTTACTGTTTGAATTTGGAGACATATGTAGGTATATAGTCTAAAAGTCAGTCTTAGAGATAACGCTAGATTTAATGTAATCTCTTTAATCTATTCAAATCCAATACCTTCTAAATTACCACGAAATCCCAGTAGGGGAAACTTTACCAAATTAAACAGACCATTTAAAACTTCAATGCTGCCAATTTAATGAATGCACCTAATCAAACATTCAAACTTGGAAATTGGATTTGAAAAAGGAACGAATTTTGTAATTGGAACAAAGTGTTCGTTATAACTGGCCGCAATTCGCCTTGTCGAGCGTTGATTAGGAAAATATGGACTTTGATTTTAAAAATACCGACCGGCCGTCTGTGTTACTGAAAAAAGGCAATTTTATAACCTAGTTAATATTTCGTAATTTTTTCTACACACAAGATTGGCAAACAAATTTATTATCCTGAGTAGATATAAAGTGCTTCAAGGTATTGACTTTATATTATTTACAAAATCAAGTTTGCGTAACTATCGACAAACGAATGTACTTAGGCATAATATAGAAGTTGACATTTTGAAGAGTCAATGATCCAACAAAAAGTACACTTTTCTCTGTCATTCCCCTGCACGCACACGACCGATTTACATTTCTTTTTCTTCCTTCGCCTTAGTCAAGTATGGACTTAAGGGTGATTACAACATTGGATCATATTGCTATAGTAACAAAACTCATAACTGTAAGAAATCTAAACAAAAACAAAAAAAACACAATAGAGAGATCTCTCAGGGACCGAAGTCCAATGAGAGTTGACGGGAAGTTGTATTTATGCAACTGGCTTACGAAACTTCGATAGCGCGATGCAGAACATGTCAAGAGATGACACTGACAGAAGAGACGCCACTGCAGCCCACCTTTGAGACGGAGGGGTCAGTGAACGACGTAAGAAGAACTATGTACGGAACAGCAGTTGCTCAGAGCCAGCGTGGTGAGGCAGTGCTCAGAGCCAGCGTGGTGAGGCAGTGCTCAGAGCCAGCGTGGTGAGGCAGTGCTTAGAGCCAGCGTGGTGAGGCAGTGCTCAGAGCCAGCGTGGTGAGGCAGTGCTCAGAGCCAGCGTGGTGAGCGTAGAAGACAAGCGAGAGAGAGAGAGAAGTTCTTTTTGTGGCGTGCTGTCATGTCTGCGTCAGGTATTTTTCAGAGGTTGCGATTTATGTCCATTGTCGGAGGTCACCAATGTAGGAAGACACGGCAATAGAGAGATCGCTCAGGGACCGAAGTCCAATGAGAGTTGACGGGAAGTTGTATTTATGCAATTGACTTACGAAACTTCGATAGCGCGATGCAGAACATGTCAAGAGATGACACTGACAGAAGAGACGCCACAACAGCATAGATAGTTTAGAAATATATAACTTTATAATCATCTTAATCATTGTTTTCTCGGCAACACTAGTTATCTGGAAGAGCGAGGCCTCATGACACAGGTCGATAAAGATATTATCTACCTGTGTCAGGAGGCCTCGCTCTTCCAGACTAGGAGGACTCGACCAAAATATATATACCACCTAAGGTTAAACGAAATAAAAAAAATATGAATTGTAGTAAATGTGAAGTAACAGGTAGGCTAACATTATCAGCCATATCTAGTTATTCTCGCATAGTGTAAAATTGAAAGCGATTACCCAGGTCATTTCTCACTGTACGCAGTTAAATGCCAGTACGCAGTTGATTGCCAAGAGCGATCCTGCGAGATCCCCCTTTACACGGTTCTCGTTGTTGGTTTTACACGTTTATTTTTTAACGTTGGCGAAATGCGTTTGCATATCCCGTCCTGTCCGGAGCGCAAACGCATTTCACCAACGTTAAAAAATAAAATTAAAGGTAATTTCTCACTACAGCCGCGCGGCCGCTTATGCTAACCCTACGGTCAGTCCATATGAATGAAGTCGTTGGTGAAACCGTTATTTTGCGATGGTTATATTTGAAATAATGGAAGGCGACGAATGATTCGTTATGACGCCAGATTTAAATATTCATCAAGAACCTGCTGAATAAAAAAGGTAATAAACGCCGCAGAATTTCAATATTTTTACCGACTTAGATAAATGAAACACTGTTTACCGAGGAAAATACAAATTATAATGGAATTCACATCTAGTCAACCAAACAATAAGCTCAAATTACACTTATCACCAATTTTAGGACAATCGACCGATAAACCTAATCCGATCCGTGCGACGCCATCTTGCAGAGTCCCCGTCCCGGTTGTCCCCGCGTGGCCTCTGGCTATATTTTGACACACGCAGTGTTGCCAGAGTGCGCCTTTCCGCTAACGCCTACTAGTCACGATCCCTTGCAGGACAGTATGGTTAATTTTTCTTTGGTCTCTTATACGGCCTCTCCTGACAGGCGGTGCGTCCTCGCCCGTCTCTTCTTCTACCAACTCATGGCCTGAAGGAAGTCTGCGCAGGTCTATGCAGACGTTTTGGAATAATCCGCAACTAGAACAAACAAATTGTTTACACGAGTAAATTATGTACAGGAACCATCATAGCTATGAATGATCCCTCATTGCACAACCACTTTTAATAAATCTCGGACCGACTGAACTATGTAAGTAGGTCAAGGAAAATTCTAAGTTTCAATAACATGAAGATAAATACTCAAAAGAAAATGAAAACGTCTGCGACTAGGCCATACTAGAAATCAAAATACAGTTCCACTAAGGGAACCCTAGATAGCGTTAAAGCCTATCCCGCATATTGACTACATCAAACCACATTCAAATTGCATTTTATTAGACTTATGGTTGAAATTAATTTGTGGCCTACTTTTTATAAATCGGTCATTGGAATTGCAATCTTCTACTTAAACGGTGCAGTTTCTTTTCAAATGTACTACTTTGATGCAATTCGGCCAACTCAATTTATCTCAAGTAATACGTATACACGCCAAGTAAACCACGTTTTCATTAAGGAATGAAATGCTAGTTGAGATAATTTGAAAATGAAGTTAATTCCAGAGATGTAAATTACATCTTCATGTATACCTTACTGCGCAACAGCTATAAGGTATGCATGAATTCATGCATGTTTAGTGCATATTGTTCATCTTTTTACACAAGTATCCTGTGGGTTCTCTATACCCAAAAATCATACAACGCTCTGAAAGTACAGTACATCAACTCTTTCAGAATGTTGCTTGGGCTGCTAAGGTTTTGCAGCGCCTCCTCGATGTTTACAGAGGCACACACAGATGGACCTGCAGCAATTATGCGCAAACGGTCGGTGTCTTTGCTTATTAGTACAAAGAGAAACCCAAACAGCATTTTGAAAATGATTGCTTATCATGTTTGTTGTCCCATATTGGCGCACATAGTTAAGCAAATTAAATCAAATTTAGTTTATAAGTTCTAGAATTAAAGGTTTTAAGTTTTTATTGTTTTCAGTGCATACTAACAAAAATGAGGTCCTTATTATCTTTAACCTTTTCAACGCTCTGGCAAAAGAAAAGTTGTCAACCACACACCAAACCAACAAGATATTTAGTGCGGAGTTGAACCTTATGTCAATGCAAGAAGGTTGCTCGCGCTGGGCTCCTTGACGCATATATCAGTCGTTGGCGTTGAACCTACGGTGCGGATATCTGCGTCGTTGGCGTCGAAAAGATTAATAAAAGTTGAATTTGAATTTGAAATATGCACCTTACCAAGTATGCAATAAGACGAGACAAAACATATGATGCGAAATGTTGATTTTGTTCATACAATACCAATGCAATGTGGACATCATATACTTGCTGCAGCGCAAGCTGTGGCGCTTGCAGCGACACGCTGTGGTACTGTAGTCGCAGCCACGCACGTTATGGTGCTCGCAGCGACGCACGCTGTGATGCTCACACTCGTCTCTCGTCTCCGCCA
Organism: Epinotia nisella; assembly: GCA_932294315.1. Lineage (NCBI taxonomy): Eukaryota > Metazoa > Arthropoda > Insecta > Lepidoptera > Tortricidae > Epinotia > Epinotia nisella. The sequence continues at coordinate 2,926,592 of OW028693.1, forward strand.
GCGCTGCGATGTGACGCGCACTGAGGCACTCTCTGCCTGCTGTAAGACATCTGCTGTGGCGTGAGTAGTCTCGCTCGCTGTGAAGCTTGCTAAGATCAAATCAGAAAAACTGTGAGGTCAGCTCACGGGAATGAGGTCAGAAAGTAGTAAGGTTAACGGGGTCGTAATACTCTGAGGTCAGCTCAGAAAGGAGTAAGGTTAACGAGGTCAGCTCGTAATACTCTGAGGTCAGCTCAGAAAGTAGTAAGATTCACGAGGTCAGCTCGTAATACTCTGAGGTTATCTCAGAAAGTAGTAAGGTTAACGGGGTCGTAATACTCTGAGGTCAGCTCAGAAAGGAGTAAGGTTAACGAGGTCAGCTCGTAATACTCTGAGGTCAGCTCAGAAAGTAGTAAGATTCACGAGGTCAGCTCGTAATACTCTGAGGTTATCTCAGAAAGTAGTAAGGTTAACGGAGTCGTAATACTCTGAGGTCAGCTCAGAAAGGAGTAAGGTTAACGAGGTCAGCTCGTAATACTCTGAGGTCAGCTCAGAAAGTAGTAAGATTCACGAGGTCAGCTCGTAATACTCTGAGGTTATCTCAGAAAGTAGTAAGGTTAACGAGGTCGTAATACTCTGAGGTCAGCTCAGAAAGGAGTAAGGTTAACGAGGTCAGCTCGTAATACTCTGAAGTCAGCTCAGGAAATGGCAAGGTTCTGCTCGCAGAGGTGTGAGGTCTGCTCACTCAAGGTCTGCATCGCTGTAAAAACAGAAAAACTGTGATGTCTACTCACTATCAAAGAGAGCATGTCAACCTGCTCAAACGAAAACGTTCACAAAAGCATAGTTGGATTGCTTGTTACACACATCACACATCTATCATCATTAATGCCTTGTTGTAATGTACTTTAAAATTAATGAGATGGAATAGGACGCAGTGGGCTAGTAGTGTTATGATAAAGAGTACCACAACACTCCGTTACAATAATGAAAGCAGCGTATTAGTCCAACAAATCTCCTCTTTGCATTATCACATAGTAGAAATCGCTCATCAACCGCAGTCCAGAGCGTCTAAGGGTGCATGCTTCCAGGTATCAATCTCCTCTTCATATTACTGCAGTAGCAGCATCAGCAGTACTCAATAGTTCATCGTCTGGTTTTCCATAGGATCGCAGTTCATCGCGTCCCCATTTTACAGTAAATGGCAACTGCAAACAAAATCATAACTAATTATCCCAAATACCTTTAATAATTAGTACAAATACTTTTGACAGCCATTACAACGCATCGTCATTGATTGGAGTAAAGTCGTTCCTCATTGGACTAGGTATCCATTCAAAAACAAGTTCACATATAAAACAAAGTGAAAGCCACCAACAACAAAGGTGTACCACCATACTTAATCCTCATAACAGCTCCTGTGTGAGTTATTTGTCATCTATGTACAAACCGTTCGGCTCTTACTGACACATTACTTTATCATTTTTAGCCCATACTAATTTGATTTCGCTACAAACAATAACCACATTCACTTCTTGCTTCAATCGAGCAAAACAAACCCTTGCTTGAATGTGGGGTAGGTCACTACTTAGTAGTACCTACACAGGCACTGATAGGTACGACAACTTACATCGCATTCAAAGGGTTAAAAGTATTGCACCTCTTTCATACTAGCTCTTGTAAATATTACAGCAAAATATTTAACCAGTCTGTCATCCAATGTTGTTGTAACACACCAAGTCATCTTAAAATCCAGCATGGGGCGTTGCATTTGCATATAAGTCAATATTGGTCCGCACCACCTGATGGACTAATCTTTCTGTAAACTTGGAACAACAAGTTAAGTCTGCAACTTATGAACAGCACAAATGTGAAATTAATTTGTCATAAAACTTAACTCTTTGGTAGTAACTTTTATTTACTGAAAAACATAACCCTCCTTCAGCAGTCGGGTATAAACAGACAACTTTTTCAGGTACTTGCTAAAGAAATAATGTTACTAAGAGATAAGAACAGTTTTAGGCTACTGCAACTAGAGTAAGCCTGATTCCCAAGTGCAAAAAAGTTTACCAACAAAGTAGTATATGATTCATAGACTTCATACTACAAATTTCACATCATGATTTTATTAAGTGCATAACTGTCATGTACTCTTTTGATAATTGAATCAATTTCATGCCAAACTTTCATCACATAAGTAGCATTTACTTAGAAACTTTGAAAGCGGTATGTTACCATTCCTAAGTTCACTCATGTTGTGTAGTACATCATCCGAGTGATGTACAAGTTACAAGCTTGACTCAAATAATTATTTTAAAAACAAGTTCAAAATAATAGCAACTAAAGTCACTCAAAGCTTATCTTAAATTGATAGCGACAAAAATACAGTTACCAAATTGTTAACTAACCGCTAACTTAATTTTAATAATTCTTTCTGCACTTTCAAACTTAATTCTTTGATACTGAAATCAGTGACATACATGATGAATGTACCAGCATGTAAATACTAGGTGCTACTCTAGGCATTCATGACATTTTGTATGCACTCTGGCAATTTTCATGTTAAATAGCGTTGCTATCTCGGCAAGATGTGATGACACTGGGACAAGATCCACTAAGAAACCAGCAAATTGTCTCTGATAACAGAAATATGCCACACATCAATGCTCATATTGAATTAAAAGTTTGCTTATTACCTGGTTGATCCTTAGGCTGGACTTATTTTTCAGGATGAGTACTTACTCATCTGACTACTTGTCATGTGTATCTGCTGTACAGAAAAGGAAGTTGATTGGTTTTCTTGCTGTTCACTGTGCACTGGAACCATTGACTCAACTGCTACATGAGTACTTGACAACTCGAGCACACCCATGGAGTCTGGCACTGACTGTTGTAGGTGTAGGCAGCTACCGTTGCACCAGTAGTGACATGACATTTGGCGGCAGACCTGTGGACACTTAATGGAAATCGCCTCGAAAGCAATCGTTGTTAACACGATTGTGACGAATGTGTCATGTTTGTCGCATGACGCCGATACGAACATCAAACGCAGAGACGTAGCTAATTGAACAGGCTAGTTGTATTGTGTTTTTACCATTCCAGGGCGCGAAATAGCCGTACTTTTGCGACACTATTATATTTTTATAAATGCAAGTGCGGCCTTCACGCCACTAGCGTGTGCGCAGCGATTTACCTCCGCTTAGTTAGAACACAACAAGTTAGCTAAACACGCGGCAGGTAGGTATGAATGCCTTGTGAGCTAATGAATAACATGTCTCACCAGAAACCATCGTCTCAATGCCGACCCTGTAGGTACATCTCCAATTGTCACTTTCGATCGAACACTGGAGCACCCACATCGCAACACTCGATGTAGGTACTGGCGTACGCGCGGTTCATTGAACTCCAGCGCAGTATTTGGTAGACTGTGTTCGACGCTTACAGCTGTAGGTACAGCACAACTGTAGGGTACAGCACAAGTCGGCTTGCTTAAACATCTGCGAACAATTAACAAAAATCGCCACGGAAAAGATTGCCCCTCGTTGAGATACATTTTGTTTAATATTATTTTTTTTTTTTTAGTTGCCGACCGACAGTCGTGATGCTTTTCCGTTGTTATGAGTAGACTAGTGATTTCCACCATAATGCCATTATAGGCACTTTAACGAAATAAAACCACACTAAATTATCAAGATAGCAAAGCGTTTGGCGCGTGAATAATGGACTCGCACGCCCAATGAATCCCAATACTGATTTTACCGACTTAGATAAATGAAACACTGTTTACCGAGGAAAATACAAATTATAATGGAATTCACATCTAGTCAACCAAACAATAAGCTCAAATTACACTTATCACCAATTTTAGGACAATCGACCGATAAACCTAATCCGATCCGTGCGACGCCATCTTGCAGAGTCCCCGTCCCGGTTGTCCCCGCGTGGCCTCTGGCTATATTTTGACACACGCAGTGTTGCCAGAGTGCGCCTTTCCGCTAACGCCTACTAGTCACGATCCCTTGCAGGACAGTATGGTTAATTTTTCTTTGGTCTCTTATAATATATATACGGTTTTTTCAATTTAAGAGGGTAGTTTCTTGTCTGTTTGTATTCCACCTAGTGTACAAAATAAATCCTAATTCGACTGTTTAACATACATCCAAAGGAAAGGTCTATTTATGTTTTCGCTTCCTAATATTAAGTGTGGTTCGCGTGATCGCTTCCACAAGCGTAGAGCTAATGGGCAAGAACGAGCGCGTAAAACACGTTGAGATCAAATTGGAATGTATAACAAATGTCTCTAATCGACCTCCTTATTCACTGCGCGACTAGTTCTGCGTCGAAGCTCTGTTTTTAGGGTTCCGTAGCTCAAAAGGAAAAACCGGACAAGTGCGAGTTCACTCGCGTGGTGAGGGTTCTGGAAAATATTGAGAATTTTCCCGTTACTTTGAATACTCAAACTTCTTATAGGTTTTCCTGTAATCTTTAGGCAAGGAACTATTTTCCATATTTTTTTCAGAATTTTAAGCCTAGTAGTTTCGGAGATAAGGGGGGCGGAATGGTCAATTTTCGTCTTTTTTCCTAAATAAGTTCAAATCTGATTTTCCTAAAATTATAAAAAAACCCTTTCATTTGATATGTCATACAATACAGTTTGCGAAACTTTTTTTTCCAGTTTACCCCCCAAAAGTGGCCCCCTTTTTCAGAATTCATTAATTTACTTTACGCGTCCATCTTTGGGTCACCAATTTACATATGTGTACCAAATTTTAACTCAATCGGTCTAGTAGTTTCGGAGCAAATCGGCTGTGACAGACGGACAGACAGACAACCGAGTGATCCTGTAAGGGTTCCGTTTTTTCCTTTTGAGGTACTGGAAACCCTAAAAACGGAAGTAGGATCACTTTGTTGTCCGTCTGTCTGTCTGTCTGTCAAGATCCTTTATCTCGGGAACGCGTGGTGGTATCGAGTTGAAATTAAAACCATATACTCAAATCTATAGTCCCTTGAAGCTGTGAAAGAATCAAACTTCTAAGTTAACGTAAAAATAATATACGACTGCTTATGCCGCAAAAAACGTATATTTCGTTTCGACTCTCTCAAGGGAATCAAAATTTATAGGGTACTTTCCGTTGACCTAGAACTAAGAAATTTGGCAAGTAATATTGTCTTATACTACAAGTACATGGAAAAATCTGAACTCTCGGTGTGCGAGTCCGACTCGCACTTGTCCGGTTTTCCCTTTTTGTAGCGAAAATAGACGTAGCGATATTATAAATATCAAAATCCCATTCCCTCTTTTAACGGGTCACCGCTACTTCCATTTTGAAAGTTAAAGTGATTTAAGGATTTGATTTCATTTTTTCGTGCCATGAAATAGGTTGAAAACCACTGACGTACCTAGTGCAATGGTTAAATATTATATAGAAATACTAGCTTTTGCCCGCGGCTTCGCCCGCGTACTAAGAGTAATGTTAACCGTCTACAAAAAAGGTGCATCTCAGTCTCAGTTTTTTATATATTTAGATCGACTCTACATAGACTCTGCATATCGAACATAGACTCTACATATCGACTACATATCGACTCTACATATCGACTCTACATATCGACTCTACATATCGACTCTACATATCGACTCTACATTGTCTACATATCGACTCTACATATCTGGACCTCCATATAAAATTTCACCCCCTCTTTGAAGGGGGTTGGGTGCAGATTTCAAAAAAAAAATGATGCACGATTTTTTTGTTAGTCACAAATAGTCCGCATAGCAATTTTTAGCTTTCTACCTTGAAAATTGCGGAATGCTCCATACAAACTTCCACCCCCCATTTTGGGGAAGTGGGGGGTTAGAAAGAGACAAAAAGTAGCCTTTGTCACTCTCCATCCCTTCAACTATCTCCACTTAAAAAATCACGTCATTTCGACGCCCCGTTTTGCCGTGAAAGACGGACAAACAAACAAACAAACACATACACTTTCCCATTTATAATATTAAGTATGGAAGTATGGATATGGATGAGTCAGTAAATTAAAGTAAGCATGTCTAAGCGCGTTATATTTCATGTAGGTTCCACTTCGCTAGCTAATTATCTCTAGCCCTCAGGCAAAGGACATACAGAAGTGACGTGGGATGGGGACGCGGCCCGGACGCGGCGCGGACCCGACTTCCCTTTGCCTTTTGAACGAAATGTGGAGAAGCTACGCGGAAACCTACAGACAAGACGGAAAGTGGACGCGCCACTTGGTCGTCTCCATCTCCGTTCTATCGCCGTCCTATAGCAACTACTAATGGCCCTGTAGGTGTTGTGTTCCCGATGGTGAGTAAGGTCGACAAAGCTCCTTACCATGCACTGTGTTGAGAGTGAGAGAACTGCATTTTTCTAACTCTCAATCTAGACGAGCAACGAAAAGAAATATGTTCACAATTTGAAAATAAGTTTTTGTCAATTTCCGGCTGTATCAACTATTAGTTGAGACGATTCTAACGAGCCCAAACTTGACGGGGTTACGTCGGTTAAATATTGAATTCCCATGGCCACCTTCTGTCTCCATCATCAGATCAGCTCGATGGTATCATAATATTGAATTGTTATCCAAACTACATTAATATCCAAAATTTTAGCTCAATCGGCAAGTGACTTAAAAGTGGATTTCAAGTTTTGACGGACATTATACTTACATACGAACAAGTTAATAATACTAAAGCTTGTGAAAACTCTGCCCCGTCTCGGCTCTCTCCACACCACAATCTCTAAAGTCTTTTGCAAAGGTTTCGTCGGTTTTAAGTACACCCATCACTTTGCAGCACTTATTTTTCAATATTTATGATTATAAAAACTAATACCTTTAGCAACTTAACAGTAAAACACTTAAAATGCCACATATTTAGGGTGGGTTGATACAACCCGCCCTTACCGCGGCAATAGTCCGTAACACATCCATCTCTGGGTCCTGTCATTTGACCTAGGTACTAGCTTTTGACCTAACGAATGTTTCACTAGACCTAAGGCTGCGTTTCCACCAGAGATGTGCGAGGTAGCTAAGCGGTGCGAGGCTGTGTAACGAGGAGGTGTAACGGTGTGAATGTTTCCACCAAAGGTGTGCGAGGTAGCTGAGCGGTGCGAGGATGCGTAGCGAGGATGTGTAGCGGGCTCTTTTAAAATAAGCGGGTGGGGTGCACATCTCTGGTGGAAACGCAGCCTCAGCCAGACGCCGCCTCGCAACACGTTCCTCGCACGCATCTTTCCCTTCTTTTGTATTTACAAAAATCTCGCTCCGCTTAGCTGTTTCCACCAGAGTTAAGCTAAGCGAGGATAGGTAAATGAAGTGTTCCTATTGGTTCATAACAAACACATCCCTCGCAACGCATCCTCGCACTTCTCCGGTGGAAACGCAGCCTTATGCATTTGTCTTCGAAACAATAACCTTTTCGGGTTTTAAAAAGAAAGGAAAGAAAGAGAAAGAAGTCATTTATTCACTACACAAAAGACACGCATAGACAAAGAAAGAAAAAAGAAAAGTTTTCTTTGAATATCAAATAGAAGTCATTTAGGTTAGGTGAGGTTTATTTTGCAATAATCCTATAAAGTTTATTCTGCACCGCAGAATCAGACATCTGAAGGCCTGCGCTATCGATCTTGGCGATCTACAATCTTTACTAATGTTAAATATTTTGAAGAGAACCGCTTGACAACATTAGGCACAAAACGCCAATTGCGAAAAGAGAGGCCTAAACCTTCCTAAGTGTACAACTATAACACAACTGGCCAACTCTACTGTCCCCCATGCAATAAAGTTTTTAAAGATAAGTTTGGCCTAGCCAGCCACACCAGAGCTCGCAATAGGAAAATCTGTAATTGCTAGGGTCGCCGTCATCGAAATCGATGAGGAGGACTAAGGTAGAAGTACTAGTGCCCGACATGTCAACAGAAAATACTTATTTGAATCACGATATTATGCTCATTTAAGATGTATTAAACAGTTTCATACGGTTTGGGGACTCAAGTTACTGATATGGAATTCGTTTCATATGGTGATCTTATAAAAAATCTTGATAATATAAGAATTAGTTAACCAATCCGAATGTACGAGTAAATGGCAGGCGGTTATGCTGGCAATCCCAATAGATGTCATTTCAGTACAAATGTCATGAATGACAGACTGACATTTATTGGGACTTGAAGGTTTAACTCATTGTTCCAATTGATGGCAGCTGGTTTTAACAAATATGTTCATAACTTATAAATAAGTTATTTGTCTTGAAATTGTGATAAGAAATATTTAAGTCACTAACATTTAGTAACTTAAAAATGATGTCGTGATCAATCTTAGTTTATTATTCGCTAGTTAAATTATATTCGTCGAGTACTAGTACCGCGTCGGGCACTAGTACTTACACCTTATATATATAAAGTTTATTATTGAAGAAAAAAAATGTATTAGTACTAATGAAACATTAGGTCAAATGAAGCATTTAGGGCTAAAGTAGCAAGGTCTAACAAGGGAGAGCTCCCCGTCTCACGTATTCTGTATATCTTGCGCCCTACTTACCCTAAAGTACTCGTCCAAGTACACCCATTAATGCGCAGCACTTAGCTAGTTACCAACTTGCCCTGTTAACTTGCTGTAACTCTGGGGTGTTGTTGTCTGAAGGGCACTTGACGAGAATCATGCAGAGGTCATAGTTTTAACGACCGCTTTAGCCCAGTTGGTAGTGACCCTGCCTACGAAGCAAGAGGTCCTGGGTTCGAATCCCGGTAAGGGCATTTATTTGTGTGATGAGCACGAATATTTGTTCCCGAGTCATGGATGTTTTCTATGTATTTAAGTATGTATTTATCTATATAAGTATGTTTATCGTCGTCTAGTACAAGCTTTGCTTAGTTTAGGACTAGGTCGATTTGTGTAAGATTGTCCGCAAAATATTTATTTAAATATTTATTTAAATATTTATTTAAATATTTATTTATATTTTATACCGGTGAATAGACTTAGTTGCTCCCGGGAAAAAGGGTGCAACTAGTGTTAAGGTGATTTTCCACCGGCGTGGATTGACGAGACGAGGCGTGGCGTGAATTGAAATCGCGCTGACCCTTTTCCACTAAAAATTTCAATTCACGCCGCGCCGCGCCTCGTCAATCCACGCCGGTGGAAAATCACCTACGGCAGTCTCGACGAATTAACAACTAAACACCTGTAGCGAGATGTTTGTTTCTGTTCAAACAAATATTTCATTTCACGTCGCGCAAATTCTCGTCAATCCGTACTATTTCCACCGAAGATGCGCCGGGAGTGAATTGAAAATTGTTTCTGTTGCAGAGTTAATTTAATCTCTATTTCAGAAACAATACGGTTTATTTTTATACAAACAAATATTTCAAGTCACGTCGCGCAAATTCTCGTCAATCCGTACTATTTCCACCGAAGATGCGCCGGGAGTGAATTGAAAATTTGCCATACAGATTTCAATTCACGCCGCGCCGCGCCTCGTCAATCCACGCCGGTGGAAAATCACCTTTATGCTAAAAAAATATTAGTATACAGTCACGGACTTTAATCGTTGAGCCATATAGAGCTTACCTTACTGGATATTCATAGCTTAACTATTAAAAACCTGACAAGTGCGAGTTCAACTCGCGTGGTGAGGGTTCCGTAAAATATTGAGAATTTTCCAGTTACTTTGAATACTCAAACTTCTCATAGGTTTCCCTGTAATCTCTAGGCAAGGAACTATTTTCCTTTTTTTTCAGAATTTTAAACCTAATAGTTTCGGAGATAACGGGGGAATGGTCAATTTCCGTATTTTTTCCTAAATTACTTCAAATCTGTTTTCGCTAAAATTATTTAAAAAATATATATAAGATGCTTACAACAACCCCTTTCATTTGATATGTCACACGATACAGTTTGCGCAACTTTTATTTTTATTTTCCAATTTACCCCCCAAAAGTGGCCCCCTTGTTCAGAATTCATTAATTTACTTTACGCGTCCCTCTTTGGGTCACCAATTTACATATGTGTACCAAATTTCAACTCAATCGGTCCAGTAGTTTCGGAGCAAATCGGCTGTGACAGACGGACAGACAGACAACCGAGTGATCCTATAAGGGTTCCGTTTTTACCTTTTGAGGTATCGGAACCCTAAAAATGAAAATGATTTATTGCATAAATTAGTTACAGTGTGACAATATAGGGTTGGGTCTTCCTATTAGGTAAACAAGTGCGTGTCGGACCACGCAAAATGAAGGGTTCCGTGCCTATTAAAAAGGTCGTATCGTCACAGAAATTTTATGGCACTTACGTCTTTTTCTTTGAGGAAGGCAGTTTTTCAGCAATATCTCGAAAACCTCTGAACCGATCTTGTTCAAAACAATTTTCGGTGAATGAAATTAATAAGCCCTATGTCCATGAATTTTTCCATATTTTTAAAATACACCGTTCAAAAATTAGAGGGGGGGGACAGAATTTTAGTGACTTTCGGGGCGATTATCTCCGGCTCTATTCACTTAATCAAAAAAAATGCTAAGAAACCTTATATTTATTTTGAAAGGCCTATCGATCGATGTGCCACACGGGGGGTCACAATGAAAAAAAATTTTTTGACTTTTAGTTTTATGTATGGAGTGCACCCCTAAAAAAATTTTTTTTTGTCAATTTAATTACAAAACTATGTAGCGGCTAACAAAATACACCTTTCCTCAAAATTTTATTCAAATACACCTTATAGTTTTCGAGTAAAATGCCTGTGACATACGGACAGACGGACAGACGGACAGACGGACAGACGGACAGACGGACAGACGGACAGACGGACATGACGAAACTATAAGGGTTCCGTTTTTGCCATTTTGGCTACGGAACCCTAAAAATACCTGTGTCAGGAAGACCCGCTCGTCCATAAAAAAAAAGTTGCATAAGTATTTACGTACGAGTAGGTATAATCTTAAAGTAAAAACAAAGACAACAATTTAGGTATCACAGCCATAGTGGCGTGAACCTAGTGTGTGTATGTGTATGTGTGTGTATGTGAGTGTGTATGTGTGTTTTTTTTAATTTATTTATCAAAAGTACAAAACAATTAACAATGTTATATTACTCGCCAAACTGCGATAACAGTTTGTTGGCGAGACCGCGCTCATTTTAACTAGTGTTAAGTACCTATGTTAAAACTATGCTATGTGAACTACATATAATCTTAAACACTAACTTACACACTAAACATGACAATGCCTGAACACTTCACCCCTGCACTTAAAGTGCTATACTTTACAATTATTCATGTGTTTAATTATTTTTTTAACTGCAAGTATTTGTGTAACTGTAAGTGTGTGTGTGTGTATGTGAGTGGGTGTGTGTGTATTTGAGTGTTCGAGCATGCGTGCATGTCAGGGTGTGAGTAGGTATGTAAGCATGTGTGAGTGGTGTTCCATAAAGTAGGTATATATTACATTTCCCATTTTATTTTATTTATTTACTATCACATATATTGAACCTTATTACAATGCCTATAAAGTGCACGGATGGTCAGCTAACTGTGTGCGCGATAGTACAGTTTAACTAAAACGGTGCATGTGTCAGAGTGTTTACCAGTAGTCTAAGCATTTTACGGTCCGCTAGTATGGCGAAATGGAAATAATTTGTAATAGCTGTCTTTTTCTGCGTAACAGATAAATCATAATTATAGTAATAACGTCGAGACTAAATCCAACAAAATATTAGTGATTTAGATATTTTAATAAATAATTGAAAATTATTAAATTCCTGAAAAAACGGTAAAAAATGTTAATAATCTTTTTTCTCTTTATTTTGATAAATTAATATTTGCTTCGTAACTTTGATGATAAATCAAGCAAAAAATGTTACCGCATATTTACCATTTACTTAGTTAGACTCAACATTTTTTTCATTTTCCATATTTTCGTGTCTAAAAATAATTATTGACTGTAGGTTCCGTTATTGCTTCTTGAATGTAGTGGACACAAACATTACAAACGAATCAAGCACTAAACAACAACGGAAGGTGGATTTTAGGGGGTAAATACTAATAAAAAAATAAAAAAATGCAAATAGATCAGTAAGGTTTGGGATTTTCATTATCGGCACTATTTAATTGAATAATGTACAAATCGACTCATAAAATACTTTGCAACTAATGTTTTTACAAACACCTCTTAAAGTAGGTTTAAAAGTGCCGCACGCGAGCCGCAGAGCAAACGTGATTGGCCGGTTGCATGCAGCGGGGCACCGCGCCGTACGCCCGCTCGCCGCGTAGGTATATATATGTCTAAGTAGGCACTGCACGAACCGCAGCGATTTGAGTTTTGTTTCGGTTTAAAGAAATTTATTTTAATTACAGAATTCACTTACATGAGAAAGTTTACAAATTAAAACTAAATCTAAGCATACAGTGTAGAAAACTAAGATAAGTACATATTAAAAACCGGCCAAGTGCGTGTCGGACCACGCAAAACGAAGGGTTCCGTGCCTATTAAAAAGGTCGTATCGTCACAGAAATTTTACGGCACTTACGTCCTTTTCTTTGAGGAAGGCAGTTTTTCAGCAATATCTCGAAAACCTGTGAACCGATCTTGTTCAAAACAATTTTCGGTGAATGAAATTAATAAGCCCTATGTCCATGAATTTTTCCATATTTTTAAAATACACCGTTCAAAAATTAGAGGGGGGGACAGAATTTTAGTGACTTTAAGGGCGATTATCTCCGACCCTATTCACTTAATCAAAAAAAAATGCTAAGAAACCTTATATTTATTTTGAAAGGCCTATCGATTGATGTGCCACACGGGGGGTCACAATGAAAAAAAAAATTTTGACTTTTAGTTTTATGTATGGATTTTAGGAACCCTAAAAAGTAAACAAAAGAACCGAGACGTCAATGTCAAGTCAACGTCAAATCTTTAGGACAATTGGTTATTTGAAAAATATTATGTTTTTAGGGTTCCGTAGCCAAAATGGCAAAAACGGAACCCTTATAGTTTCGTCATGTCCGTCTGTCCGTCTGTCCGTCTGTCCGTCTGTCCGTATGTCACAGGCATTTTACTCGAAAACTATAAGGTGTATTTGAATAAAATTTTGAGAATAGGTGTATTTTGTTAGCCGCTACAAAGTTTTGTAATTAAAATTACTAAAAAAAATTTTTTTAGGGGTGTACTCCATACATAAAACTAAAAGTCAAAATTTTTTTTTCATCGCGAGCCCACGTGTGGCACATGAATCGATAGGCCTTTCAAAATAAATATAAGGTATCTCAGGATTTTTTTTGATTAAGTGAATATAATCAGAGATAATCGCCCCTTAAGTCACTAAAATTCTGTCCCCCCCCTCTAATTTTTGAACGGTGTATTTTAAAAATATGAAAAAATTCATGAACACAGCGCTTATTAAGTTCATTCACCGAAAATGGTTTTGAACAAGATCGGATGAAAGGTTTCCGAGATATTGCTGAAAAACTGCCTTCCTCAAAGAAAAGGACGTAAGTGCCGTAAGATTTCTATGACGATACGACCTTTTTAATAGGCACGGAACCCTTCGTTTTGCGTGGTCCGACACGCACTTGGCCGGTTTTATAACTGTATATTTGTGTCGGAAGTGTAAGATATAATTTATATGTAGTGGCAAGGTCTTGTGCAGTCCCGTACTGTCGGAGTTACTCTAGATTAACGACGAAGACCGGAGAAAATACCGGTTTCCATCGGTAAGAACCTTTTGCTTATTTTTCAAATATTGCATGTACATTAAATGGTATGGGATTACTGCAAATGCTGGATGCTATCAAATAAGTACTTTTTACATGGTTCCAAGTTGATCTTATTGTGATTTTTGGTAAAAATACTATTGTCGTAAACACGGGTAGTGTTGTAACTTAATTAAAATGTATATATCGATATTTTGTCGACCTGAATTATTTATGTAGGTGTTAAGACAAAATATTTTGATGTTACATGTAGTTAACTGTTAACTTTAGAATTCCGGAAAATAACAAAAATCTTCTAGAAAAATGGACTGACGCAGTTTAATTAAAAAGATACCTTACCAAATTTACCTTAAGTGATTAATATCGAGCTTAGACTTTTCCCATTGTTTCCATTAACTAGTGACACTCGATGACTTTTTAATCGTTGCCATTATAACTTACTTTAGAAACAAAGTTTTAACCGATTTCAATTCAATACTTCGCCAGAGCCACGTGAATATTTCCACATTTTATTTCCACATTACCACATGAACTGCTTTCCGAAAGCAATGCTTAAGTCACTATGAAAAATACCCAAATCGTTAGTGTGCCTATAAAATTTGAAGATGTCCCTCGTTTTCTCCAGGATCCCATCATAAGATCCTGACTTGATGACCATGGGACCAGCAGGTAAGGATACCCTTCCAAACAAAAAAAAAACTAATCGGTCAGGCGTCTTCGAGTAATCGGGGAATATACTACATGAAACTCCATACATAAAACTAAAAGTCAAAAAAAAAAATCATTGTGACCCCCCGTGTGGCACATCAATCGATAGGCCTTTGAAAATAAATATAAGGTTTCTTAGCATTTTTTTTGATGAAGTGAATAGAGTCGGAGATAATCGCCCCGAAAGTCACTAAAAGTCTGTCCCCCCCCTCTAATTTTTGAACGGTGTATTTTAAAAATATGGAAAAATTCATGGATATAGGGCTTATTAATTTCATTCACCGAAAATTGTTTTGAACAAAATCGGTTCAGAGGTTTTCGAGATATTGCTGAAAAACTGCCTTCCTCAAAGAAAAGGACGTAAGTGCCGTAAAAATTCTGTGACGATACGACCTTTTTAATAGGCACGGAACCCTTCGTTTTGCGTGGTCCGACACGCACTTGGCCGGTTTTTTTACATCTTTGGGAGGCTGCTGCTGGTTAACCCATCGACGGAGCCGCAGCTGACGTACACGGGGCTTCACGATACAACATTCTGAACCTTCTCACAAGTTATGGCACGGGAGAAAGTAGGTAACTGACAAAAAAATGTGCCTACTACGCGGGCTACTGCGTTACAAACTTCAGGGCATCAGCTGAAGAGTTTTCCACCGCGATATAACCAGCTGACGCGTTGATATATTTATAATAGCATATAAACTGTCATTTGACAAAATTTCAGTTGGGAGGAAATGACTGTTTTTTTTTACATGTTTGGGAGGTTGCTGCTGGTCAACCCACCAACGGAGCCGCAGCTGACACCCACGGGGCTTCATGATACAACATTCTTAACCTTCTCACAATTTTGTGCACGGGAGAAAGTAACTGACAAAAAGTTGTGCCTAGTATGCGGGCTACTGCGTTACAAACTTCAGGGCATCAGCTGACGAGTTTTCCACCGCGATAGAATCAGCGGACGCGTTGATTTATTTATAATAGCATATAAGCTGTCATCTGACAAAATTTCAGTCGAGGGTAAATTACTGTTTTTTATATTTTCGTGTGACCTGCTGACGGGTGGTGGAAACCACTGTACAGTAAGCTTTTTTTCGTCATAATATTATATTAACTATCATTTGATGATAAAATGAATCGGGGGGAAATGGCAATATTTTTTTACGTGTTTGGGAGGCTGCTGCTGGTCAACCCACCAACCGAGCCACAGCTGACGTCGACGGGGCTTCATGACACAGCATTCTGAACCTTCTCACAAGTTATTGCACGGGGGTAGATTGGTCACGAAAATCTGTTGCTAGCTCGCGGGCTATAAAGGATATTTAGTTAAGCTCGCGATTGCCATGAAAAATGCTTTCGTATATCTGGCTGTCAAGCTGTTCCCTCTAAAGGTCGCAATCTCTCAGCCGATTCTCGTGAAATTTTGTGAACGAGTTCGATATGTGGTTTTCTCGGTTTCAGCTTGGCAAAAAATGCTTTCGTATGTCCGGCTGTCCAGCTATTCCCTCAATAGGTCACATCTCTAAACCGATGCTCGTACAATTTTGTGAGCGAGTTAGATATTTATAGGGCAAAAATGCTTTTGTATGTCCGGGGCTTTGATATCTGTCAAAAAGCCGACAACGCTGCGTGCGGCCGAACAAAACAACCGTCCACATAGGCCGCGGCAAGCAGGCTGCGGCCCCTTCGATCTCGACCAGATAGAAGAGCTCAAAAATGGGCTATAATTGAGACCTTTTTAATTTACCTTAAAACATTCGATAATGCTCATATTTTTTTATGGACGTAATAATACGCTAACAGTTAACTAATTTTAGTGGTATAGTTCTATTATAATACATTAGAACTCTACACTCGTTTTCTTTAATTTAATGCCTATAGTGAATTACCTACCAACTTCAGTTACTACTGCAGTGCAAGAATTTGCAAATGGATCTCGTACTACGAACTACTCTGGTAAGCTAACATTAAACTACCTATCTAGTAGAAAATAGTTGTTAGTGTTGGCAATGACATATAGGTATCATACCATCATCATCATTATATCAGCCGAAAGACGTCCACTGCTGGTCATAGGTCTCCCCTTAAGAGTAGGTATGATAGGATACTCTTTAGGGGATATTTAATAGTAAATATTTTTCATGCATTGTGTCATTACATTATGTCAAGAAACATGAAATAATATTCTTATTATTTTTTGACTAAATTATGATTATTTTTATAAATTGTTCGTGCTTTTACCGTTTACGTCATTATTACGCCGTGAATCGTCGCATGAATGCTAGCTACTAGCGCATCGTAGAAAACGATACAAATTATCTGCGTGCGTAGGTAGGTTTTGTGTCTTGAGGCCCGGGAAGCGCAACCTTGAATGCTAACGTGTGCTAACATGTCAAGGTCAAGGCACTCGTAGCGCGCCGACGCTGCGAGCGAATGTGATCCTTAACACAAGCGGCAAAAGTCAAGTTCAGTTGTAGAATTAAACAGGACTATTCAAATGTGTATTATGCTTGACTAAAACCTTTTTTTTGATCGATTTATGTTCTAGTTTACTAATCTATATAATTACGTTACATTTAGACACAAATTGTTTCTATACATATATTTTCCGGTAGTTTATTGGAGTAAATGTATTTATATGCCTTACTAGAGAAAAATCAATTCGCGTTTTAGGAAAATAGGTTCATCAATTATTTTTATGAGCATCAATTCAAAGTACTACTTATTACTAATTATTTCTACCAACTTATGGCACCTATCACCCGAGCCATGCAATTTGTTAATATATTGGTTTTACGTGTAAAGAAATGGTTCGATTTCACTTTTTAGAGGTTAAAGACAATAATATTGTTGTGTTGACGATTAAAAACAGCTATTACTATTTTTAGTTTAAAAAATCGGCGTTTTTTTGCCACTATTTTTTTATACCTACTTCCGGGTCGAAAGTTTGTTGGATTCGTAAATATAGTATCTTAAAATATGTATTTATGACGGAGAAAAAAAAAAACGGGCTATTATAAATTAATGTTTTGCGAAACCGTAAAATGCTTAGACTACAGTGCTAGTTACGCGGTATTGCACTATCCCCGACTTTATGAAATTATTCGAGATTCATTGAAATTGTTTCAAGTGTACACTGCTTACGAAGTTATACTTCTGACCAAAAATGTTTGAAGTTAAACTTTTATTGCCCTCTGTATCTTTTCAACCCCCGGCGCAAAGAGGGCGTGTTATAAGTTTAACCTGTCTGTGTATATGTGTATCTGTCTGTGGTATCGTAGCTCCCAAACGGATGGGCCGATTTGAATGCGGTTTTTTTGTGATATAGATAATTTTAACCCGAGTGTTCTTAGCCATGTTTTATCAAAATCGGTTCGGGCGTTTTTGAGATATTGAACTTTGAAATAAAAAAATCGGGGGTTCAAAGTTTAATATCTCAAAAACGGCTGAACCGATTTTGTTGAAACGTAGCTAACAACACTTGAGTTAAAATTATCTATGATATAAAACAAATTGCATTCAAATCGGTCCATCCGTTTGGGTGCTACGATACCACAGACAGATACACCGACACGTTAAATTTATAACACCCCTCTCTTTGCGTCGCGGGTTAAAAACGGAACCCTTATAGTTTCATCATGTCCGTCTGTTCGTCTGTCCGTATGTCACAGGCACTTTACTTGAAAACTATCAGGTGTATTTGAATAAAATTTTGAGGATAGGTGTATTTTATTAGCCGCTGCATAGCTCTGTAATGTAATGAAAAAATGTTTTCGAATACAGTTGCTCAAAAAGTGCTACTTTACGTAGCTGTTTAGCGTGCGGAAAGTTGGTTTTCGCGAACTAGAGCTTTTAACTTTTCCTTGTACAAATTGTACCATTAATTATAATGTTAATAAAAAATAAATACGATAGCACTCTACTAAAAATTATATTTTAAAACAACTTCATTATTTTTCTACTGTATAACAATAATATTACAGAATTAATAATATAAATGTTTCGAATTCCTTACTTGTTGTTTTTCTTGTTTTTTCGCAACTGTATAAAAAAACATCGTTCGATACACGTGCGGAAATGTCATTCTTCACTCGTCCCGAGCCTTGCTTGCGGTGCTCGTGACTTAATGACATACTTTCCGCACTAGCATCGAAATATACTATTTTAGGGGTGCACTTCCACACATCTAATTGCAAGTAAAAAAAAAACATTGTAAGTCCACGTGTGGCACATCAATAGATAGGCCTTTTAAAATAAATATAAGGTTCCTCAGCAATTTTTTTTAATTAAGTGTTGAGTCGGAGATAAAATTGTGACCCGTCTCCTCTCTAATTTTTTAAACGGTTTATTAAAAAAAAAACATTTCTTTCACCGAAACTTATTTTGAACAAGATCGGTTCGATGGTTTTCGAGATATTGCTAAAAAACTGCCTTCGTAGAAAAGAGCCTAAAGTGCCGTTACCCTTCGTTGTGCGTTGTCCGACACGCACTTGGCCAGTTTTTTACTTGTTTGTACCATTATTTATTCTGTGCTTATGTAAGTAGCAGTGTAACGTGACAGCTATGTTGAACATTTTTATACGACTCCCTCGTTGCGACTCGCAACTATATAATATGTCTCACTCCCAATATAACTGGTATCTCACTTTATTGAAGCAGTTCTGTTTGCTGGCATTTGGAACATTTGTCAAATTATCTTTACTTTCAGGGTTCCGTACCTCAAAAGGAAAAAAACGGAACCCTTATAGGATCACTCATGCGTCTGTCACAGCCGATTTGCTCCGTAACTACTGGACCGATTGAGTTGAAATTTGGTATACATATGTAAATTGGTGACCCAACGATGGACGCGTAAAGTAAAGTAATGAATTCTGAACTGCGGAAAAATCGAATTCTGAAAAGGAATTCATGTACAGTCGCCATCAGATATATAGGAGCGGCCAAAGTGCTCACAGATATCTGAACACGTCTCTAATGCCTCTACAATAGAGACGTGTTCAGATATTTGTGAGCACTTTGGCCGCTCCGATATATCTGATGGCGACTCTGTACACTGTTTTTTAAACGCTCAGGCAGGCGTAAAAATAGAAACCCTAAATAAACAATGTAGCAGCGGGGGAGCGGAGAGAAATCAGCAGGTTTACGCGATTGTGCTCTTTATTGACTTATTATCACAATACTACACCAGATTCTATTCTAGTACAGCGACACTAATATGACTAAGCATAGCTGCATAGGTAAATGTGTATAGCGTGCATGGTACTAGTCCTTGGCTTTCGACAAATAAAAAGTGGTTCGGCTCCGGAGGTCTTGAAATTACGTCGAACAAACGATAGCGCCATCTAATCGACAGGCAGCGCCATCCAGCGGGCCGTCTGGTAAACTGTCCTCCTAAACTGTAATTTCTATGGCCGCGGCAGCACTGGTCATGCCATCTATTGGTGAGTGGCGTTACAACAATAAATTAAACAAGAGTCAACCTTACGTTACGTAATTAAGAACATTATGAGAATAATTAAAATAACAGGGCTGCTCCTAACGAGAGTTCTGCGGAGATAAATGCTCACACATTCTAAAGTTGGTTTCCTAAATCAATAATTTTATTACAAGGCCCGCTTGCTCAAGGCTTGCGCTGACAAACATGTACGATTTTTAGGGTTCCGTTGCCAAATGGCAAAAAACGGAACCCTTTTGGATTCGTCATGTCTGTCTGTCTGTCTATGTCGCACCTATGTTTACAAATAAATCACTATGACTATGACTATGAAATCTTATAGCACTTACGTCCTTTTCTTTAAGGGAGGCAGTTTTTTAGAAATATCTCGAAAACCTTTGAATCGATCTTGTTCAAAACAATTTTTGCTGAAAGAATTTAATAAGCCCTGTGTCCATGATTGTTTTCATATTTTTTAAATACACGGTTCTAAAATTAGAGGGGGGGGGGGGACACAATTTTACTGACTTTCGGGGCGATTATCTCCGGCTCTATTCACTTAATCAAAAAAATACTGAGAAACCTTATATTTATTTTGAAAGGCCTATCGATGGATGTGTCCGTGGGCAAATAATGAAACGCTCTATCTCACGCTCGCCCGCCCCGCTGCACGCCCCGCGAAACGCTCTGCTCCGAGCGTCCACTCACTCAGGCCTTACACTAATATACGTCGTTTAGAGGTGCCTGGGTAGAAATTGGACTCGAATTCACAATTTTGGCTCTAACTGACCTGCAGTTGTTGAAATAGTTCAGGAGTTGAATGTGAAATATGAAAGTTCCCGTAGTCTCATAGATATTGGAATATATTAAAACGAAAATCGCTATTGTTTGTGTTTAGAGATCCCACCACGGACGGACACATGCTTCGAATTGATCTGCGAGGGCTATTTTGACCTAATAACGTAAGTCACGTAAAGCCGGGTCCGCTGCGCCGTGTTTTTGTGTTTTTCTAACACCTAACATGTTTTGCCAATCAAAACAAAACCCTATTTGTGGACAGAAGCTAGTATTTTATAAATGCAAAATTGAAAACATGACTACTAAATAGAGCCTTAAATGTACACAGACTTTAACATGTTTGACTGTACGAGCGCTTTGGAATAAGACAACTGAAAAGAGAAATAACCGGAATCAAACCAGTAAACGGAAATATTTAAGAAAAATTAAAAACAAACGATTACATAAAAACACTGCAACCCATCCCATATTTTGAGAAGGCGGCATGAAGTGCCGCTCGGATCTCGGACTAGATAGGTAATGTAAACCACAGCCGCTGGACCAGAAGGGTCTCTAAATTATTCGGAGTTTCAAACTTCATCTTAAATTGATCGGGGTCTAGGAAGGTAGTTGTTGAGTTATTGGGTATTTGTATGAATGTAATATTGTATCCCACCAAAAACATTCTGTAAAAAACTAGCCAAGTCTCGATGAAGCTGCTTGTTTATCTCTAAAAAGTAATTCATTTTTATCACACTTGCTCGTCAATGGCGTTATTACTTGCGAGCGTATAGAGCAGTTATAGCCGTTTTACCTCCCACGGGCTGTTAAGTTTAGTTTTAAAATATAGAACCCTCTGATTGGCTTAAGGAAATCTGGTTGCTCTGTGATTGGTTGAAAAAAAAATCTAGTTGGCCAAGCCCAGCAAGAATACTGCTCTGTGATTGGTTGGCTGCGCGCTCCACTAGCACTGATCTGGAAGTGAAGTTGTCAACGTTTGATTGGTGCGGCTGTGTGAAACTTAGATTTTTCTGTCTTTTGTAGTTATTTATTTCCTCGCAAATGTATGTGAAAAAACATTGTGTGAACAAACACGGACATACACATTTAATATATTCAAAAGTAACGGGAAAATTCTCAATATTCTACGGAACATTCACCACGCGAGTTGAACTCGCACTTTACGGTCCGGTTTTACTAGTCGTATCGATTTGAAACTTTCCAAGAGTCTGACTCTGAGCTAACCGCTTTTTTACTTATATAGTAGATACCCAAGTATTATAATTAGGCCTTCATTAATAAAACAGTTCAAGATTATTTTGTAGGCATCATATAAACTAAACAGTCTATAATAAATGAACTTCAGTATTTTCTCTAAAATCCTGCTATTTCCACATTAAAAACCACATAGTTACCTACTGACTGACAGAAGATCTCAATTCAGGAAAAAAACTTATTGACTATCACATTTAAAAAGTATTCGAGTAAACCGAAATAATCCAAACATCTCTTTAAGGATCGTTTAAGCATTCGTAGATTTATGTCAAAGTCAAAGTCAAAGTCAAAGTGATTTATTCTTCAATTTAGGCATATTACATGCACCTATGAATGTCGATATGCTTTAGTGTCGCCATCTATCTGAAGCTGGTCGTTCCACAAATCAGCAACCCGCACGTTTTCCGTTAAAAGTTTAAAGTGAAATAAATATGGCGGCCAGGTAGCCATAAATACAGGTATTGGCTTGGCACACGCCCAGCGCGGCTATCAGGACCCGCGGCTGGGTTGCGGCGTCATAGATTATCCGTCTTTTATAACACTTTATATTAGTACTAGCTATTGCCCGCGGCTTCGCCCGCGTACTAAGAGTAATGTTAACCGTCTACAAAAAAGGTGCATCTCAGTTTCAGTCTTTTATATATTTAGATCGACTCTACATAGACTGTGCATATCGCACATAGACTCTACATATCGACTCTACATATCGACTCTACATACAGACTCTACATATCGGCTCTACATATCGACTCTACATATCTGGACCCCCATATAAAATTTCACCCCCTCTTTTAAGGGGATGGGTGCAGATTTCCAAAAAAATATGATGCACAATTTTTTTGCTAGTCACAAATAGTCCGCATCCCAATTTTTAGCTTTCTACCTTGAAAATTGCGGAATGCTCCATACAAACTTCCACCCCCATTTTGGGGAAGTGGGGGGTTAGAAAGAAACAAAAAGTAGCCTATGTCACTCTCCATCCCTTCAACTATCTCTACTTAAAAAATCACGTCAATTCGACGCCCCGTTTTGCCGTGAAAGACGGACAAACAAACAAACAAACAAACAAACAAACACATACACTTTCCCATTTATAATATTAGTATGGATTTAAACTCTCGCGCTTTGTACATACCTATAAGTTTGAATTTATTGCAAATTTTGAAAAAAGGAAAACTTGTAAACCTAGTCTTTCATTGTGTCAATAAAGTACTTAAAAATCGAGATTGGAAAATATTTAGAAGTGGAATAGTACATTATTGCCGTGGCCGGGAAGGAGGCAATTGCAGGCTGAGTATTTGTTTAAATAGGAATGATAAACTTTAAATGTCGTTGCACAACGTGAAAATATTAATAATTTCCCGCCGTTTTTCTTTTTAAACCGCATCGCAAGTGTATTTTTCCACCGAAAAACGCAAACTATTTGAGACACATAGAAAAACGTCGTGTTTGCAACAGAAAAATACGAGTTGAATTGACTGAATACGACCTGTGCCGTCTTTTATATGCCGGTTTCAACTTTTTTTAAAGTTTGGTACTCGACAAATAAAGGAATTTATATGTAACATTCCAGGCGGCCTGCAATGTTTTTTATTTTTTAATTTTGATCTGACCTGAAACTATACACTTTACCTTCCAATATGTAGCGACTATTGTATACTTTGCGGGCCATTTTTGAGAAAAAACATTTTCTCTTTTTTTATGGACGAGTACGTGTAGCTAAACTCCCAAATTGCAAAACTCCGAATTGCTAAACTTAAGTGGCAGTGGGCGGGGCACATTGCACGTAGAACCGATGGCCGCTGGGGCGGAAAGGTTCTCGAGTGGCGACCACGTACCGGAAGGCGCGGCGTGGGTAGGCCCCCCACAAGGTGGACTGATGACCTGGTAAAGGTCGCGGAAGTCCGCTGGATGCGGGTGGCGCAGGACCGGTCAATTTGGAACTCTCTGGGGGAGGCCTATGTCCAGCAGTGGACGTCTTTCGGCTGATATGATGATGATGATGATGATGACGTGTAGTATTCTTACCTCTTAAACGCTACAATTTTAAAATGTCATGCAACGATTTTGGCATGGATTTGGCTTGTTGGAGTGATTGTAAAGGGCCGCCAACACGGACTTGTACAGTCACGGACTTACCTGAACCATTTAGGTGTCAACTAAATTTGGTTTTTCATAGTTAAGCTTTGAATATCCAGTAAAGTGTGAGCTCTAAATGGCTCAATGATTAAAGTCCGTGACTGTACGATGCAATACTATGTACATATACGTACAATAATTGTATATTCGCTTCACACACGGAATACCTGAGCACGTGACGCTGTTTTGAGGGGACAGGCGGCTATAATTAAGGGACGGCTCCGCTGCGTCACTGTTTCATACAGCTTACGTTTGAGCAGGTGGTTCTATTGATAAAAAACCGGCCAAAGGCGTGTCGGACCACGCAAAACGAAGGGTTCCGTGCCTATTAAAAAGGTCGTATCGTCACAGAAATTTTACGGCACTTACGTCCTTTTCTTTGAGGAAGGCAGTTTTCAGCAATATCTCGAAAACCTCTGAACCGATCTTGTTCAAAACAATTTTCGATGAATGAAATTAATAAGCCCTATGTCCATGAATTTTTCCATATTTTTAAAATACACCGTTCATAAATTAGAGGGGGGGGACAGAATTTTAGTGACTTTCGGGGCGATTATCTCCGGCTCTCTTCACTTAATCAAAAAAAATACTAAGAAACCTTATATTTATTTTAAAAGGCCTATCGATTGATGTGCCACATGGGGGGTCACAATGAAAAAAAAAAATTTGACTTTTAGTTTTATGTATGGAGTGCACCCCTAAAAAAATTTTTTTTAGTAATTTTAATTACAAAACTATGTAGCGGCTAACAAAATACACCTATCCTCAAAATTTTATTCAAATACACCTTATAGTTTTCGAGTAAAATGCCTGTGACATACGGACAGACGGACAGACGGACGGACGGACAGACTGACAGACGGACATGACGAAACTATAAGGGTTCCGTTTTTGCCATTTTGGCTACGGAACCCTAAAAACCGGCCAAAGGCGTGTCGGACCCAGAGACATGGTACCTTATAACTAGACTGTGCGCCTTACATTTTTGTTTAGCTCAAATGAGATCTATTTACATAAACTTACGGTAGCTATTTCGTTATAAGCGGTAGCTAGAGGGCTCCCGCCGGTAGTGTGTCCTTGTCTAACGCATGTCTAACGTCTTGCCAGCTCAACTTACATATAATAACATATAGTTATAAGGTCACCTCGTTAGAAAGAGACACACTACCAGCGGAAGCCCTCTCGCGCGGACCGGTTTTTGCGCCATAGTGCACAGTCTAGTTATAAGGTACCATGTCTCTGGTCGGACCACGCAAAACGAAGGGTTCCGTGCCTAATAGGTATCGTCACAGAAATCTTACGGCACTTATGTCCTTTTCTTTAAGGAAGGCAGTTTTTCAGCAATATCTCGAAAACCTTTGAACCAATCTTGTTCAAAATAATTTTCGGTGAAAGAATTTAATAAGCGCTATGTCCATATTTCTTTTCATATTTTTAAAATACACCGTTCAAAAATTAGAGGGGGGCAGAATTTTAGTGTATTTCGGGGCAATTATCTCCGACTATATTCACTTAATCAAAAAAATTGCTTAGAAACCTTATATTTATTTAAGTTAGTTTTAATTTATCTTAGTTAATGTTAATTATAATCTTGTATTCACTTTTAAATAAAATATTGTCTATGGTATTTGAAAGGCATATCGATTGATGTGCCACACGTGGGCTTATAATGGTTTTTTTTTTTTTTATATTCAGTTTTATGTATGGAAGGGCACCCCTTTTTTTTGACGATGTGAAAATGCTTTACGCATACCCCCGACCCGGGGAAGGCCCATTTGGGGGTTATGTGGGACTCTCTCCTCCCGCCGCCATCCGAGGAGCATACCCGCTAAAAACACACCGGCGTCACCCGCATTACCGTTAAGGGGGCGCCATGGGACGCGAACATTCCACCACGACGCCATGCAGTGCACCCCTAAAAAATTTTTTTTTAGTCTTTACTGACAAAACTATGTAGCGGCTAACAAAATACACCTATCCTCAAAATTTTATTCAAATACACGTTATAGTTTTCGAGAAAAATTCCTGTGACATACGGACAGAAGGCAGACATGACGAAACTATAAGGGTTCCGTTTTTGCCATTTTGGCTACGGAACCCTAAAAACGAAAATTGACAATTGCCCCCCCCCCCCCCCCTCTTATCTCCGAAACTACTAGGCTTAAAATTCTGAAAAAAATATGGAAAATAGTTCCTTGCCTAAATATTACAGGAAAACCTATAAGAAGTTTGAGTATTCAAAGTAACGGGAAAATCTCAATATTTTTATGAAATTTAGATTATATACGGAACCTTCACCACGCGAGTTGAACTCGCACTTGTCCGGTTTTTATTTATTTATTTATTTAAACTTTATTGCACAAAATACAAAAAAATATGCACAAATGGCGAGCTTAATGCCAGATGGCATTCTCTACCAGCTAACCATTGGGCTAAACAGAGACTTATAACAGGTGCAAAGAAAAAAGTATGATAATTTCTGTTACGAATTTACTTGAGGAGAGAGGAAAAAAAAACAAATGTATTATACACTACATATAGACATACATATATAAAAATATATAAGATACATACAAAAAGATATACTACTACTTATTCAATATATACTACCATTATGTGGGTGGATTATAGTCGAATTATTGTTTAAGCAGATGCTTACGCAGCATCCGCTTGAAAGCAAACTTGCTTGGGGCTTGTCTGATGTTGAGAGGGAGTGAATTCCAGAGACGGCTTGCCTGTACGGCGAAGGATTTTTGTGTGCATTACACTTTTTCATTTCACAAAAGTGACAATTTTGCCAAGTGGTCTATCTTCCTGTACACCGCTGTACCACAGCGGCATTAATCGTTCTCCACAGGACATGTTAATGCTGTCCCGAGGGGTAATTATGCAACTTGCCGGAAACAGATACAGTGGGCTTTTGTATGGGCAGGTTATTTCAGTCAACGTACACACATAGGTAATAAACTCAACCCTTCATTCTTAAAAGATACCTCTTTCCGCCGCGGTCGCGCGAGTCCGCTGGATGCGGGTGGCGCAGGACCGGTCAATTTGGCACTCTCTGGGGGAGGCCTATGTCCAGCAGTGGACGTCTTTCGGCTGATATGATGATGATGATGACCTCTTTCCGCCGTGGTCTGCCTAATTGCCACTTCTAGCAAGGAAGAAAGAGTACAAAATATTATCTAACTTTCCGATACCGAATAAATTAGCGCCCTAAAAGCATACTTTTAGGGTTCCAATAAAGCAAAGAAATAGAGTTTAATACTTGTTCATAATGTTATTTTGTTCCTATAAATACATATTTGGATTTTGCATAACTTGGCACTCATTTAGATCTCCATACTTTTTGCGGCGAAGCCCACAACCAAGCATAATTTTTGTATTGAACTTGGCTCTCCATTTTAGGGTTCCGTAGCCAAAATGGCAAAAACGGAACCCTTATAGTTTCGTCATGTCCGTCTGTCCGTCTGTCCGTCTGTCCGTATGTCACAGGCATTTTACTCAAAAACTATAAGGTGTATTTGAATAAAATTTTGAGGATAGGTGTATTTTGTTAGCCGCTACATAGTTTTGTAATTAAAAGTACAAAAAAAATTTTTTTTAGGAGTGCACTCCATATATAAAACTAAAAGTCAAAAAAAAAAAACATTTCATTGTAACCCCCGTGTGGCATCAATCGATAGGCCTTTCAAAATAAATATAAGGTTTCTCGGCATTTTTTTGATTAAGTGAATAGAGTCGGCGATAATCGCCCCGAAAGTCACTAATATTCAGCCCCCCCCCCCCCCCCTCTCTAATTTTTGAACGGTATATTTAAAAAATATAAAAAAAATTCATGGACATGGCTTATTAATTGCATTCACCGAAAATTGTTTTGAACAAGATCGGTTCAGAGGTTTTCGAGATATTGCTGAAAAACTGCCTTCCTTAAAGGAAAGGACGTAAGTGCCGTAAGATTTCTGTGACGATACGACCTTTTTAATAGGCATGGAACCCTTCGTTTTGCGTGGTCCGCCACGCACTTAGCCGGTTTTATTTTTTTATTTTATCTCCGGATCGGAATGGAAATCATTTAGAATTCAGTTAATTGTATTTTTAATAAATACATAATAATAATGTATTTAAATAGTTGTTGCTTTACAATTACAGCTATAATTTACTTTAAGAACAAAGTTTTAACCGACTTCAATTTAGTACTCCGCCAAGCCAAATTAACATTTCCACATTTCCTTACCACTTAACCACATGGACTGCTTTCCGAGACTAAATACGTTGATTTCGTTGAAAATGGGAGCCAAGTTATCTAAATGGGTGCCAAGTTCAGTAGATAATTTAAATTTTACGATTATCTACTGAACTTGGCACCCATTTAGATCTCAATTCTTTTGTCGGCGAAGTTGACAACCACGTATATTCTTAATATTGAACTAAGCTCCCATTTTCACATTTATGTTTTTGGTGGGATAAAATCATCATCATCAGCC
Source organism: Epinotia nisella (assembly GCA_932294315.1). NCBI lineage: Eukaryota > Metazoa > Arthropoda > Insecta > Lepidoptera > Tortricidae > Epinotia > Epinotia nisella. The sequence continues at coordinate 2,955,105 of OW028693.1, forward strand.
TATATACGTCCCACTGTTGGGCACAGGCCTCCTCTCATGAATGAGAGGGAACGGGCAGTAGTCCCCACGCTGGCCCAGAGCGGATTGGGGACTTCACATACCTCTTTGAATTTCTTCTCAGATGCATGCAGGTTTCCTCGCGATGTTTTCCTTCACCGAAAAGCTAACGGTAAATATCAAATGATATTCCGTACATAAGTTCCGAAAAACTCATAGGTACGAGCCGGGATTCGAACCCACGACTGCCGTTTGACAGCCGCACGCCTGAACCACTAGGCCACCGTAGCTTTGGGGGGGGGGGATAAAATACGACCTCAAAAATATTTAGGTATATACCGAAAACTCTATAACTACATATCTTTGACGCGTGTACAACATGACTTGTATGTATGTACACGTAGGACATGCAATCGAGGAACAGTCGAAATGTCCTACATTCCCCCAATTGTGGATCAGAGCGAGACCGAACCCGGATCCAGGCTGAGACAATGCCAGCTAAACCGGCTCAATATCCGATTGGGCCAATCGAGCCGATTTCAGTGGCTTTATTCTGGAAGCTTGCAATTCCACAGGAGAGCTTTTTGACTGAGCGAAGCTTCAACAGTGGTATTTTTGGGTTAGTCAAGTTGCCATGAAGTACGTCACCCGGGTCACTTTTTGTAACTACGATTTTATGAGTTAAAATCTAACAATTGGAGGGTTTTGTTGACTTTTTAACCCTATTTTTATTGCCATTTTCTAAGCGTGTTAAAAAGACTATGTTTTAACAAATTTCCTGAAAAACTTGATTTTGAAATTAGATATTTTGATGCCACGAAATAAAAAAATCGAACTCGTTTCATATTTTTTTAAGGCACAGCTCCCATAACAAAGTTCAAGGTAGGTTTTTCTTGCCATCAATACCGATACATTTTTTTTTAATTTCTTTAAATATTTACAGTGACATATGGCATATGACAGTGATGACATATGGCACTGAAACTTGGTCGCTTATTATCTGCCTCATAATAAGGCTCAAAGTCACCCAAAGAGCAGTGTAGAGGGCTATGCTGGGAGTATCTCTGCGTGATCGCATCAGAAATGAGGCTATCCGCAGCAGAACCAAGGTAACCGATATAGCCCTCCGAATCGCTAAACTTAAGTGGCAGTGGGCGGGGCACGTTGCACGTAGAACCGATGCTGTTGGGGCGGAAAGTACCGGAAGGCGCGGCCCCCACAAGGTGGACTGATGACCTGGTAAAGGTCGCGGGAGTCCGCTGGATGCGGGTGGCGCAGGACCGGTCACTTTGGAACTCTTTAAGGGAAGCCTATGTGCAGCCGGACGTCTTTCAGCTGATATAATGATGATGATGATTTAGAGCGAACGTAGGTGACCATTATCAGGTTGGCGAAATAGGAGCCTACACTTATTTATAAATATAATTGGGTTGTGTCCTCATGTTAAAAATGATAGCGCAGTGTTGCTAAATTGATAGTAAACCTTCAAATAAATGCAATTAAGTATAAATTACGAAATATAATTAAAATCATAAAAAGATATGGCCCTTGAAAGTTTACAAAAAATATGCATTTTTTTTATTGTCCAAAAGTAAATTTAAACCTACCAATAGAATCCTTACGCTTTTATAGAAACAACATTGTAGGACAACTATGGTCCTAAACGCAGTATTTCGCAACCGAAACAGCAATTTACTTGATTTTCCATATAACGACTAGTACAAATATTACCCTGTGACGTCATGATTCAATGTTAATCAGTATGGAACGTTTTCGGCTACCGCCAGCGAGGTCCGTCTTTAACTCAATTTTTTGGGTATTTATGTGCTTTAATTGTACTTACTCCCATACAAACATTTGTTCCACACCAAAAACTGGTTCGAATGGCATCGTAAAAAAAAATTAGGACACAAGCCTATTTTCAGGTTCATTGTATGTCACCTGAATTCGATCAATGGTCAACAGAATACGACTGCGAGCGAGTAGGTATTACCTGGCTTGCAGAACCGGGCTTGCAATATGTAATATCTTTCAAAATCGAACTTCACTTTGCGTTAGAATGGGCTCGTGACCTCATGTTAAAATTGATAACGCAGTGTTGGTAAATGGATAGTAAACTATCTAATTATTGTAATAATATCCTAAAAAGATATGGTAAATTTAAAGCTACCAATAGAATCCTTACGCTTTTATAGAAACAAAATTGTATGACAACTAACTATGGACCTAAACGCAGTATTTCGCGACCGAAACAGCAATTTACTTGATTTTCCCTACAATGATTAGTTCAAATAGCAACGTGTGACGTCATACTTTTGAGTCAATTCAGTATGAAGCGTTTCGGCGTCCACCAGCGAGCACTAGCGCAGTGTTGCTAAATTGATAGTAAACCTTCAAATAAATGCAATTAAGTATAAATTACGAAATATAATTAAAATCATAAAAAGATATGGCCCTTGAAAGTTTACAAAAAATATGCATTTTTTATTGTCCAAAAGTAAATTTAAAGCTACCAATAGAATCCTTACGCTTTTATAGAAACAATATTGTATGACAACTATGGTCCTAAACGCAGTATTTCGCAACCGAAACAGCAATTTACTTGATTTTCCATATAACGACTAGTACAAATATTACCCTGTGACGTCACGATTCAATGTTAATCAGTATGAAACGTTTTCGGCTGCCGCCAGCGAGGTCCGTCTTTAACTCAATTTTTTGGGTATTTATGTTTTTTAATTGTAGTTGCTCCCATACAAACATTTGTTCCTCTCCAAAAACTGGTTCGAATGGCATCGTAAAAAAAATTTAGGACACAACCCAATTAGGTCGCCCATCGACCTTGTTTTAGGCCAAAAACTGTGCACCGTGTAAAAGAACGAACTTTTTTACAACGCGTCGGAAATATTTGCGAACCTGGCTTGTATGGAAGCGCATTCCAGCGAGGTTCGCAGATATTTCCGACGGCTTGTATATGCTTTATGCGGTCTACGCAAATTTTGATAAAACTATCGACAAACACTAAGGTACGCATGTACTCGCTTTTATAAACTCGGACTAGAAGAACAATTTGGCACAATAGTTCCCAAACCAATATGATAACAACTCGTTCTGGTACGTTAACTTGGCGAGTGTGGAAGAGAGTGTCCAGGAGCCGTAGCATGGTTGGCCTTATCACGCGACAAGTGACAAAATAAGAGCGTCGTCTCGTTCTATCGAACGGTGTCAGCCAGTGACGCACGCTCTATCCTATCACCTATCGCGTGACAAGGCCAACCATGCTACGGGGCCAGAACTACCGAATGCACTTATAATTTATTTTCAAACAACCCATGCCGCAAAATTTCATTAAGTCATACTGCCAGGCGCCATTTTGTGTTAAGAGTGAAGTAATGCATCTATTCAGTTAAAACTGTGCGTCAGTGTTGGATTAAAGCATTGTACGTGGCCTAAGCTGACGTGCGAGATGCGTACGAGTTTGACAGTTAGACCACGATATGACGTAAATTGGCGAGGAGTTAGAGAGCAGATCTCAGCTACATACCTAATCTACCTATTCGAACCAGTGGCTCGGTGAGCTTGCGTACAATTTCCAATCATAATCATTCCTTTATTTGTCTAAAAGCAGGTGATGTTAAAAACAGGTGTTACAGGCATTGCCTTACTTAAAGTTACTTACAAAAAAACCGGACAAGTGCGAGTTCAACTCGCGTGGTGAGGGTTCCGTAAAATATTCAGAATTTTCCCGTTACTTTGAATACTCAAACTTCTTATATGTAGGTGTTCCTGTAATCTTTAGGCAAGGGACTATTTTCCATATTTTTTTCAGAATTTTAAGCCTAGCAGTTTCGGAGATAAGGGGGGGAATGGTTAATTTTCGTATTTTTTCCTAAATTACCTCAAATCTATTTTTGCTAAAATTATAAAAAAATATCTGAAATGCTTACAACAACCCCTTTCAATTGATTTGTTACACAATACAGTTTGCGAAACTTTTTTTTTTAATTTTCCAGTTTACCTCCCAAAAGTGGCCCCCTTGTTCAAAATTCATTTTTACTTTACGCGTCCATCTTTGGGTCAACAATTTACTTTATTCAACCCAATCGGTCCAGTAGTTCGGAGCAAATTGGCTGTGACAGACGGACAGACAGACGCACTATAAGGGCTCCGTTTTACTTAAGTACAATACAGTGCAGAATATGATTTTACGGTACAGTACAGACTTAGATAGAACGCAACTGCTAGATTTTCGTTTTGATATCTGTCAGGTTTTGAGTTTTGAGCCGTATTTAAATTAGTTTATCGTAATCCTGTGGGATGTCGGATTAGAGGAGTTTCTGGTCGAGTTTCAGCCTTTATTTCGCTCGAAACAGACATGAGACAGCCTCAGAAATTATTTTTGGATGAATATCTTTAAAACGAATGTTAGGTTGAAATTGTGTATGGAGATCGTTTGGGCCCCTTAGAAGGACATCTAGCAAAATATGTAATAGGTACAGTCGAAGACATAAGTCACAAGACAAAATTAAATGTACTCGAGAACTCTCCATATGTTTTTTCATCACACTTGCTCGAAAATGGTGTTATTATACGCAAGCGTACTGAGCTGTAATGGGCTATATTACGCCCATGGGCGTTATGGTTTTTTTTTTAAATAATAGAACCCTCTGATTGGCTTAAGCAAATCTGGTTGCTGTGTGATTGGTTGAATAAAAAAATCTAGTTGGTCACGACGCCCCGCCCCGCAAGAATACTGCTCTGTGATTGGTTGAAATATTGAACTGCGCGCTCTACTAGCACTGATCTGGAAGTGAAGTTGTCAATTTTTGATTGGTGCTGCTGTATGAAACTTACATTTTTCTGTCTTTTGTTGTTATTTATTTCCTCGCAAATGTGATGAAAAACATTGTGTATAACACGGGCGTAAGAATATTGCAAACTCGAGTCATCAAAAGCCCTCCGCCTTCGGCGTCGGGCTTCTGATACACTCTCGTTAGCAATATTCCACTTACGGCCCTCGTTAAACAATGTACTATTCTACTCCTGTACTTTTATCTGTCATTTACATAGTCACGAACACTAATATAAAGACATACAAAATAAGTTTGCAGAAAAGTCTATACTCTATTCCCCATAACAGTACGGCACAACCGTGCTGTTATGTCGCCAAAACGATACGCTTCTAAACCTATACATTAGGTACTACCAACTTAACAAACCACTGAATGTTTTTACTTTTTAGAAATTTTTGAACTAAAGGCATTGCTGCTAACTTAGGAAAAACCTTTATTCTTAATATGGCAGTACTGGCAAGTTGACATCAATTAAAAACAAAGTTAACCATAGACACCCATTTGTCTCATTTTCATGTTTCCCGAATTCCCGGTTATTTTATAAATTGTTGTTTGAGTTTGCGGCCGTTGTGTTTGCTACAAAATAGTTGGTGTTTCTCAAAAGTAATAAAAATGGATGACGATGAAAATATTGCTTCTCTACACCAGAAGAAATACACCGGCAGCCCACAAGCAGTGACCGAAAATTTGTTGCCTACTAAATCTCGGCACCTATACGACAAAGTTTAAGAAAAATGTATTCTTTGTTTAATTTTGCATTTTATTACATAGTAGCTAGTCGTAGAAAAAGTATTGTATGCAACGTTGTATAACTAAGTCAAAAAACGCTCGTGGCGTCTTTCTTTACAATGTTCGCCTTCGGCTCACATTGTAACCCACGCCACTCGCCTTTTTTGACCTCTCTTATACAACTGTTGCATAAAATACTATAATATACAAAGGTATGTTAAAAAATCCTTGCACGTCATGAAATTTCAAAAGGCGCTAAACAGTACCATCGCTTTATTAACGCCAAAAGTCGCTGGACATTAAAACTCAATGAAATAATCCAAAAATATGTGAGAGACAAAAAATCATTTTTACATTCGCTGTCAGAATAGCTGGATAAGACGAAGATTGTGTCAAACATCCCTTACGTACTTACCCGCGGAAATCGTAATTTTGGAGAACTGGAACCGATGATGAAGGCCACAGATGACTTATGGAACTCCTCAAGGATGAGGTACGTCAAAGATTCTGACATGATTCCGTCGAAGTAGCAACTAATGAAGTGTCAATTCTGAGATCCTTGAGGAATCAACGGAACTCCTTGTAGTGATTTGCACTACAAATAATACGAGCGAGGGTAGCCGTTCCGACTGGCCGAGCTTGACACTTCACTTCACTCTATTGTCTATGGCTACGGTGCAACTCAAGCACAATGGGGAATGGATGAAAATTATAAAAATGTCTAATTATTTTTTTGGTGATAGGAATAACCTTCCTTAGCACCAGAAAAAAGTTTCAGATTTTTCAGCGACGACAATTATTTTTGCAAAATATAAACAGTTTCCTCATTTACGTTTTGGGTCAAGAACGGTAAATAGACACTTTCCTTGATCTGTGGTAAACTGACACTGGTAATGACCAATATAGCTGCTGCAAGTGTCAATATCATTGCCAGGGTCAGTTTACCACACATATTTAATATATTTTTTTGTAATATGAGACCGATCGAGGAAGGTGCCGTAACTGACCCAAAACGTAAGTGAGGAAACTGTTTATATTTTACAAAAAAAATTGACGCAGCTGAAAAATCTGAAACTTTTTTCTGGTGCTAAGGAAGGTTATTGCTATCACCAAAAAAATAATCAGGCATTTCTACAATTTTCATCCATTCCCAAACTGGGAATGCCAGCATCGAGTATCTAGCTTTGCACGGTGTAAATGAAAGAGGGAAAGTACAGTAAAATACACAAACTCGGGTGATTCCTGAGAACAGATGACAAACACACACAAATAACATTACCATAACCAGATTAGGACAAGTAAAAGTGAGACAAGAGACTAATATACTATAATATGTTAAGAAAACGCCACCAGCTACAATTTTATATTATTTTTGGCTATAAACTTGCCCAACGCACAAACAATTTTTTTTTTATCAACAAGACATAAAAGGGAAGCCATATTCATAGGTAATGGGACATTGAGATTGGTAATTAAGGTATAAAGATATGGAAAAAGTTTTCTTTGATTTCTGGGCGTTCTAGTAGTCAAACCTTAGTCGGTCCCAAAGAGTATTTTGATCCTTAATAGGAATGGGATCGAATGGCATTAAAAAAAAATCGTCAAAATTGATGATTTTCTCGCTGACTGTACTTTTTTTCAAAAATCTGTGAATGTAGATTGCCATCACTTAAAAAGTTAGGAATGAAATCCTAATGCCATTTTTGCGTGGCGGCAAGGGATCTAGTAGCTGCCCTTACTGCCCCGTTTTAACTTTCCACTCTGTATAGGTCACGAGACTTATTAAAAAAGATGTGGTCAACAGTGCCTACTTCCTCACCGCACTCACATATGGGAGAATCTTTAATTTTGAACTTATGGAGCTGCTCTGGCGAACACACTCGACCTAAACGGAGTCTTATTATTACACTGGTATGTCGTTTGGAAAGGGATCTATATTTAAAAAACCGGCCAAGTGCGTGTCGGACCACGCAAAACGAAGGGTTCCGTGCCTATTAAAAAGGTCGTATCGTCACAGAAATTTTACGGCACTTACGTCCTTTTCTTTGAGGAAGGCAGTTTTTCAGCAATATCTCGAAAACCTCTGAACCGATCTTGTTCAAAACAATTTTCGGTGAATGAAATTAATAAGCCCTATGTCCATGAATTTTTCCATATTTTTAAAATACACCGTTCAAAAATTAGAGGGGGGGGGACAGAATTTTAGTGACTTTCGGGGCGATTATCTCCGACCCTATTCACTTAATCAAGAAAAATGCTAAGAAACCTTATATTTATTTTGAAAGGCCTATCGATTGATGTGCCACACGGGGGGTCACAATGAAAAAAAAAAATTTGACTTTTTGTTTTATGTATGGAGTGCACCCCTAAAAAATTTTTTTTTTGTCATTTTAATTACAAAACTATGTAGCGGCTAACAAAATACACCTATCCTCAAAATTTTGTTCAAATACACCTTATAGTTTTCGAGTAAAATGCCTGTGACATACGGACAGACGGACAGACGGACAGACGGACAGACGGACAGACGGACAGACGGACAGACGGACAGACGGACATGACGAAACTATAAGGGTTCCGTTTTTGCCATTTTGGCTACGGAACCCTAAAAACCATGGCCGAGATGGAATAATTGACTGTACCTGGGAGAAAAAACATTTCTCAGACCGAGACCACCGAGACATCCATTTTTAGGGTTCCGTAGCCAAAATGGCAAAAACGGAACCCTTATAGTTTCGTCATGTCCGTCTGTCCGTCTGTCCGTCTGTCCGTCTGTCCGTCTGTCCGTCTGTCCGTATGTCACAGGCATTTTACTCGAAAACTATAAGGTGTATTTGAATAAAATTTTGAGGATAGGTGTATTTTGTTAGCCGCTACAAAGTTTTGTAATTAAAATTACTAAAAAAAAATTTTTTAGGGGTGCACTCCATACATAAAACTAAAAGTCAATTTTTTTTTTTTCATTGTGACCCCCCGTGTGGCACATCAATCGATAGGCCTTTCAAAATAAATATAAGGTTTCTTAGAATTTTTTTTGATTAAGTGAATAGGGTCGGAGATAATTGCCCCGAAAGTCACTAAAATTCTGTCCCCCCCCCTCTAATTTTTGAACGGTGTATTTTAAAAATATGAAAAAATTCATGGACACAGCGCTTATTAAGTTCATTCACCGAAAATTGTTTTGAACAAGATCGGATGAAAGATTTCCGAGATATTGCTGAAAAACTGCCTTCCTCAAAGAAAAGGACGTAAGTGCCGTAAGATTTCTATGACAATACGACCTTTTTAATAGGCACGGAACCCTTCGTTTTGCGTGGTCCGACACGCACTTGGCCGGTTTTTTACTAATAATTTTAGAAGGAATGTTGGAGACGTCCGGGGAGTACATTTTGAAAAAGGAGTCATCTCCATCCAAGACTGCTTCCTTAGCCACCTGATTCACACACTTGTCATCGAGTTATGGCCGAGTCAGGTCGGGACTGCGCACCGAAGCTGATAGCCTAAATAGTGGTTTTATTTACTTATCCTCAGACCCAAGGGCGAAACGTTATATTGGCGACGAGTCCTCATGTGAGTAACCATATTTAAAACATTCCTTGGGTTTCTTTAAAACGATGAAAAGAAAAGAAGAGGAAAATACGAACCCGTGTGTGTCTATAAAATAAAAGTTATCAAGGCACAACAACTATTCAAACTGTGGGTAAGTCATCATCATCATCATCATATCAGCCCAAAGACGTCCACTGCTGAACATAGGCCCAAAGAGTGCCACAATGACCGGTCCTGCGCCACCCGCATCCAGCGGACTCCAGCGACCTTTACCAGGTCATCAGTCCACCTTGTGGGGGGCCTACCCACGCTGCGCCTTCCGGTACGTGGTCGCCACACAAGAACCTTTCCGCCCCAACGGTCATCGGTTCTACGTGCAATGTGGGTAAGTACCTCAACCTATTTGGAAAAAGAGGAGTGAATGGAATACAGTTTACATTTTAACGAATATGCTGAGAGTTTACGTGCTACCGATACAGTGCCTATTTAGACATTTTATTTAGTCAGATTATTAAAAAACAAACGCTATGCAGTAGGTACATACCTACTTAATTTTGTCCAGTGGTATGCAAATGGGAATTTTTCAAACTTTCTTATCGTACCAACATACTCAAGGCCATGATACTTTCCGCACTGAATCGATAGTGAAATGTCGGATTAGCAATCCTATGTACTGGGTCTGTAACAAGGAAACAACTTTACAGTTGGAATACTGACTTGGTCTCACCGCGGCCTAATTAAAGCTGTTATGATCTGTTACAATGTTTGAGTAAGCGGAGACGAAACTATTTCAATGTCAAGGTATTGTTAATGCTAAAATAATATTGATATCAGTCCTAATGAATCCAAGTAGTAAGTCTTTGCGGACTGGTACTAAAAAATAAGTCGAAAACAAAGTACCTACCTACATGCTGTAGTCAAAAGATGTACTCCAGCACATGCTGTTGGCAAGAGATGTACTCTAAGTACATGCTGTTGACAAAGGATGTAGGGCAAACCTTGGCTAATCGGTGATATAAAGTAATTCGGTGATAGTTACTTATGGTCTAATAGCGGAATTACTCGATATCTTTACGGCTTGTAATAATTTCCAGTAGGTGGCGGCACTGTCATTCGACATTCCAACGTGCAGCAAGTATCAGAACGCATCCGTCAAAAATAAGTTAAAAAAAAATGTCAAACAAATCAATAACTTTAAGTGTAACGTCTAACGATTTTAGTTGATCGGTGCAAGGTGTAAAAAAAATTGAAGAAAAACAAATGAAAATATGGCAAAAACTAGAGAAGCGCCCTTTAGGGTAATAGTTTTTAAACACATCAATTATTTTTCGAATTGTAAAAGTAACAATTTTCTATTTTTTAACCCTGCACCGTCGCGGGAGTCCGCTGGATGCGGGTGGCGCAGGACCGGTCAATATGGAACTCTCTGGGGGAGGCCTATGTCCAGCAGTGGACGTCTTTTGGCTGATATGATGATGATGATGATGAACCCTGCACCAAGCAGATGTCACATATTAACCTGAATATCACCGAATTATCTACTTTTTCATGTGTCAATAAAAATGTTTATTAAATTAATTTGGTACATTATACATATAATCAGAAGTTCAGAAATGGTAGACAAATTCATGAACTTTTACTAAGTAATACTTCAGAAATAATTGAATTAATAATTAATATTATATTGTCAAAAAACCTAACTACCACCGATTAGCCAAGGTTTGCCCTACTCTAAGTGCATGCTGTTGGCAAAGGATGTACTCTTAGTACATGCTGTTAGCAAAGGGTGTACTCTAAGTACATGCTGTGGGCAGAAGATGTACTCCAGTGCATGCTGTTGGCAAAAGATGTACTCCCAATAGGCTTGTGTCTTAAATTTTTACGATGCCATTTAAACCAGTTTTAAGAGAGGAACAAATGTTTGTATGGGAGCTACTACAATAAAAAAAACATATATACCGAAAAAATTAAGTTAATGACAGATATCGCTGGCGTCAGCCGAAAACGTTTCATACGGATTAACATTGAAGTATGACGTCACAGTTTCATTCAATTCAATTCACGGATTCTGAGTTAACGGGAAGTACTCTGTAGGTTTTGATTCCTTTGCGAGTTTCGATTCATTTGCGGAAATTTGCGGCATAAACGGCTGTATCTTTTGATTGCGTTGGCTTAGATGTTTGGGTCGTTCTTCTTTTTTACCGACAATTAACCGAGGTTTTTCTGTTTTTTTTGGTTTTTGAACTATCGAAAATTGTGATTTTGAAGTGCGATTTAAAAAAAAATGCATAGCTTGCTACATTAGAACTAATTAAAGTTACCTTTCTGGCCAATATAAATATTTATTTACGGTTGGTTTCTAAAAAAAACATGTGACAAAGTGGACTCTTTCAGTGGGGACAACATTTTGGTTTACCACTCTGTCACGGCATTCTACGAAAAAAAAAACATTTTAAAAAATGCTAGTTAGAGAAAGTGAAATATTAAATATCACTAATTAATAAAATAATATGGACGTTCATTCGAACATTATAAAACCGTAAACATCATTACTCAAATGAGATGCCGTAATAAGACAAAGGACAGGCTATTGTCGGTCGAAAAGAAGAACGACCCGTTTGATTTTTACAGCTCCAAGAGACAGTAGACCTGAGTATTTGATATACATTTTAGCTTGATACCTCCACGCGTTCCTGAGAAAAAGGGTCTTGACTGACGGACGGACGGACGGACTGACAACAAAGTGATCCTATAAGGGTTCCGTTTTTTCCTTTCGAGGTACGGAAGCCTAAAAAGTACTGAGGTTGACTGTACGGTACGTCGGAAAACAATTATGTACTACTTACATATTGGCACTGATATCCGTCTGACCTGCAGTCGTTCGCAAGATGCACTTCACAACACTCGTAGGGTGAGTATCCTAAAATAAGACTTATTTGTTACTAAACTTACTAACCATAGTCCAGGCAATGAACTGACAACTTGTATGGAAAAAACATCAAATTTGGAAATAATTTATAATAGCAGTTTTTTTTAATGTACTTAACGGATATATTATCAATTAAATAGTTACCTAGAGGCAAAAGCCAACAAAAAAATCAGACATCAAAAATATATAATTTAATTAGGTCCTGAAAAGTCAGAATAAATATTAATAAATGTTTTAATCTTTATTTTTGGTCCATTTACTTTGCTTTAAAATATTCAATATAAATCAAACAGAAAAAGACAATGAATGCTTAATTTAAATCTAAGTATATAATTACTTCCGGGTGGAAAGTTTGTTTGATTCTTATATAAAGCTTGACCTGACTATGAAGCTTGAGGTCCCGGGTTCGATTCCCGGTCGGGGCAGATATTTGTATGATGAATACGAATGTTTGTTCTCGAGTCTTGGATATTTAATGTCTATTTAAGTATGTATTTATCTATACAAGTATGTTTATCCGTTGTCTAGTACCCATAGTACAGGCTTTGCCTAGTTTGGGACTAGATCAATTGGTGTGAATTGTCCCACGATATTTATTTATTTTTTATTTTATTTATTTATTTCGAGTTACACAAGACTCATACATAATGTTCTCGAAACCGTATTTTGCCTTTTCAATTTAAATCGGTTCAGCAGTTTAAGCGTGAAAAGGAAACAGACAGACTAAAAACCGGCCAAGAGCGTGTCGGGCCACGCTCAGTGTAGGGTTCCGTAGTTTGTCGTCCGTCGCAGTAAGTGTCCCCACTTAAGCGTTAAAAAAATGGGCTATTTGTTACATTCATTGTGATTTTGTAGAAATTACAGGTACAATAAACACCTACTTATATGGTTAAATTACAAACTTAGTTCAGAAATTATTTTGTAATTTTTTTCAAAAACTATTCAACCTATTAAGTTCAAAATAATTTTCCTAGAAAGTTTTTATAAAGTTCTACTTTTGTGATTTTTTTCATATTTTTAAACTTATGGTTTAAAAGTTAGAGGGGGGGGACACATTTTGTTTTACTTCTGGAGCGATTATCTCCGAAAATATTAACATTATCAAAAAATTCTTTTAACAAACCCCTATTTATTTTTAAATACTTATCTAACAATATATCACACGTTAGGGTTGAAATGAAAAAAAAAACACTCCCCACGTTATGTATAGGGGAGGTACCCTAATAAAAATAAAAAATAAAATGCAAAGAAACCTTATATTTATTTTGAAAGGCCTATCGATTGATGTGCCACACGGGGGGTCACAATGAAAAAAAAAATTTGACTTTTAGTTTTATGTATGGAGTGCACCCCTAAAAAAATTTTTTTTTGTCATTTTAATTACAAAACTATGTAGCGGCTAACAAAATACACCTATCATCAAAATTTTATTCAAATAGACCTTATAGTTTTCGAGTAAAATGCCTGTGACATACGGACAGACGGACAGACGGACAGACGGACAGACGGACAGGCGGACAGACGGACAGACGGACATGACGAAACTATAAGGGTTCCGTTTTTGCCATTTTGGCTACGGAACCCTAAAAAAAACACTTTTTATTTTACCACTTTGTCGGCGTGATTGATATACACATTAGTACCAAATTTCAGCTTTCTAGTGCTGCTAACGGTTACTGAGATTATCCGCGGACGGACGGACAGACAAAGCGAAACTATAAGGGTTCCTAGTCGACTACGGAACCCTAAAAAGAGACTGAGTTACTTACTTTCGCATTTATAATTGAATAGCGACCAGAGCGAAAGAAGTTTTCTGCTTCAGCTTGGGCCAAAATTCTTTCAAGAACAGCTGGACAGCCGTACATACGAAAGGAGGCTAAAGTTACATGTTTAAACATTTGAGACCAATTTCCCGAGAGTATGTAAATACTTAGTAGCGGTAGGTACTCTAATAGATCAGGCCCCGTAGCATGGTTGGCCTTGTCACGCGATAGGTGATAGAATAGAGCGTGCGTCACTGGCTGACACCGTTCGATAGAACGAGACGACGCTCTTATCTTGTCACTTGTCGCGTGATAAGGCCAACCATGCTACGGCTCCTGAGGATCTGGAGGCACGGCAGTGCCCCCGCCAAAGTCGAGCAAAACAAAGAGGCACGGCCGTACCATCCTTTTCTCAAAGCCATGCACGCCATTTTCAACATCCTGTAATTTTGTGCTGGCTAAAGCTAGAACCCTGAAATTTCAGTAACATATAGAGCATAATATGGCTTAGATATATCCTCAATAACATTCAATTTGAACTATTAGTTTGCCCATCAAAGTTCCTTAGTTTTGTCACTGACATACTCACTGGCAAACTCAGCACAGACATACTCACTGACATATGACGATCAACATAATTCTAAGGTACTCCTAGCATCAGGTAAATAATCTATGTTTCAAACCATCGCACCAATCAAAAACCGGCCAAGTGCGTGTCGAACCACTCACAACGAAGGGTTCCATGCCTATTAAAAAAGGTAACGTTACTGAAATCCTACGGCACTTACATCCTTTTGTTTAAGGAAAGCAGTTTTTTAGAAACATCTCGAAAACCTTTGAACCGATCTTGTTGAAAACAAATTTCACTGAAAGAATTGAATAAGCCCATGTCCATGATTTTTTTCATATTTTTAAAATACAGGGTTCAAAAATTAGAGGGGGACACAATTTTAATGTCCTTCGGGGCGATTATCTCCGACTCTATTCACTTAATCAAAAAAATTGCTGAGAAACCTTATATTTATTTTGAAAGGCCTATCGGTGGGCTTATAATGAAAAATAAAATTTGATATTCAGTTTTATGTATGGAGTGCACCCCTTTTTTTTTGACGATGTGAAAATGCTTTACGCATACCCCCGACCCGGGGAAAGCCCATTTGGGGGTTATGTGGGACTCTCTCCTCCGGCCGCCATCCGAGGAGCATACCCACTAAAAACACACCGGCTTCACCCGCATTACCGTTAATCACACCCATTACGCCCTTAGGCGTAATAAAGGCTATTGTAGCTCTGCATGCCTGCGCGTTATGAAGCCCTTTTCGAGAAAATGTGATGAAAAATAACATTTCCATACAAAGTCTATGCAAAAATAGTATTCCCAGCTGCATTCATAAATTTGTATGTATTGTTAACACAATAACCTACAAAAAGAAGTGAGATCCCATAAAAACATTCCATGTAAAAAATAGGCCAAGTCTCGAAGTTGTGAGATATTTCGTAGAGCCAAATCAGGCATTCTTGTTAATCTTTATTTGCATGCTAAATAAAATGTTGTGACTTGGCAATCACACAATACCTACTACATAGTTTTAGGTATGCAAAAATTCATCAACTCCCAAGTTGCAGAATTTTATTTAGCAAACAAATAAAGATTAATAAGAATGCTGATTTGGCTCTACGAAATATCTCACAAGTCTCACAACTTTATACAGTGGAAGAGTTTCGAGACTCGGCCTATTTATTTACATGGAATGTTTTTATGGGATCTATTTAATCCTAGGATGTATTTCTGTGAGTGATGTGTTCTATACGGAAACCTAGTGCCTAAGTAAACCTATAAACGGTTCATGAATGCATCAATGGTGTCTACATGAATTAATCTCTAGGTACAGATTAATTCATGTAGATTTAAGAAAACCTTTTTGTTGCAGATATTTTAATCCTCCTTTATTAATGTATGCAATTGTGCGTTTAATCCGAGATAATCGTACGGGATATAATAGCTGCAGTAAAAGATTAAAACTAGGTACTGATTAAATAAAGCTGGGCTGTTCCCTCCTTTAAAGTTAAATACGAAAGGTATATTTTAAATTTGCAAAAATCATGTTGATCTAGGTACCAATTTCATAAAAAACTTCCGACTATGACTGTCAGCATATAAAATTTTAATGGTTAGTGGACCAATCCTCTAATAATGAAAGTATTTATTAAAAGTGAATACAAGATTATAATGAACATTAACTAAGATAAATTAAAACTAAGTTAAATCTAAAAACCGGCCAAGTGCGTGTCGGACCACGCAAAACGAAGGGTTCCGTGCCTATTAAAAAGGTCGTATCGTCATAGAAATCTTACGGCACTTACGTCCTTTTCTTTGAGGAAGGCAGTTTTTCAGCAATATCTCGAAAACCTCTGAACCGATCTTGTTCAAAACAATTTTCGGTGAATGAAATTAATAAGCCCTACGTCCATGAATTTTTCCATATTTTTAAAATACACCGTTCAAAAATTAGAGGGGGGGGGACAGAATTTTAGTGACTTTCGGGGCAATTATCTCCGACCCTATTCACTTAATCAAAAAAAATGCCAAGAAACCTTATATTTATTTTGAAAGGCCTATCGATTGATGTGCCACACGCGGGGTCACAATGAAAAAAAAATTTTTGACTTTTAGTTTTATGTATGGAGTGCACCCCTAAAAAATTTTTTTTTTGTCATTTTAATTACAAAACTATGTAGCGGCTAACAAAATACACCTATCCTCAAAATTTTATTCAAATACACCTTCTAGTTTTCGAGTAAAATGCCTGTGACATACGGACAGACGGACAGACGGACAGACGGACATGACGAAACTATAAGGGTTCCGTTTTTGCCATTTTGGCTACGGAACCCTAAAAAGGCCCTCGAGGCATTGTACCGAGGATGCTGGCGGCATTTCCTCGCTGAATTGCAATGCTGATGCGTTGCGCAAGAAAGCCGCCAGCTCTTCGGTCACCAGTTACATCGACCAGACGTTTCGCGATTTCTGCAAATAACTTATGCGCACTGGGACCCCACGGACCGAGGGTCTCGACGCCAAAAGGTACAAAGTCGTACTCTCTGCCGAGGCCTCTATATTTATTACATTTCAGAATTTCGGCGTTTTCCGCCGCTGCACCCCCCATGGTTAGTTAAATTTAATAATAATATAACCCACCCAAAATAGTATGTAAACCTGTGATTTCTTTTTTGATCTTGTATATTGCAATGTAGTTTTAGTGTATTGGATATCCTCAAACTATGTTTAATGTTATTTATCATTTAGCAGATTTCTGTTACTATAAGTTATGTTTGCCGCGTATTGGAGCGTTCTCTCGGAATGGTATCCACGGAAGACCAGCGTCAAGGTACTCACAAGGTACTCACAAGGTACCTTGACATAAAGCTGAGTGGAGGCCATTTCAATGACGATTTAAAATTTTCACTACTGTTTTAAAACGTCATGAATAAACTTATTTTCTTCTTCTTCTTCTTCTTCTAACCTAAGCACTGCACCGCGACGACTCGTCGTTGCATCCTTGCATCTACCTAGGCAGCTAGCATGATCACGTTTACGTCAGACATAAAGCATTCGTCCCTCTCGCACTTACATACTTGCGAGTAACGCGTTTCGAGGTAGCTTTAGGTTCGCGGAGTCCAAGTGTTGGAATGATCTCCCTCCACCTATCAGGGATCGGATACCGGTATTTTCACCATACAAAAATACCGGTATTATACTTCGTTCTTTGGTTTATAATATCATTTTTGATCAGGCTGTCTAAATATACGAAAATGTTACCTAAATACATGATAGAGTCCTACATTAAGAGCCTAAAATAATTCAAAATATTAGACTACTTCGGGGATTTTTGAAAAAACCGGTTCCGATCCCTGCCACCTATCGAAGGAGCGTCTAGCAAGTAAGGTAGAAGTACTAGTGCCCGACATGTCAACAGAAAATACTTATTTGAATCACGATATTATGCTCATTTAAGATGTATTAAACAGTTTCATACGGTTTGGGAGACGAGGTATTTACTCAAGTTACTGATATGGAATTCGTTTCATATGGTGATCTTATAAAAAATCCTGATAATATAAGAATTAGGTAATCAATCCGAATGTACCTACGAGTAAATGGCAGGCGGTTATGCTGGCAGTCCCAATAGATGTCATTTCAGTACAAATGTCATGAATGACAGACTGACATTTATTGGGACTTGAAGGTTTAACTCATTGTCCCAATTGATGGCAGCTGGTTTTAAAAAATATGTTCATAACTTATAAATAAGTTATTTGTCTTGAAATTGTGATAAGAAATATTGAAGTCACTAACATTTAGTAACTTAAAAATTATGTCGTGATCAATCTTAGTTTATTATTCGCTAGTTAAATTATATTTGTCGAGTACTAGTACCGCGTCGGGCACTAGTACTTCTACCTTACACCTTTAAACGCCAGCTTAAAGGCTATTTGTTGACGCTCCAAAAATTCCAACCCTAACCCATCCAGCACTTTTTAACATCCCAACCGTGTCGCGTTTTATGATTTGAGTTTCTTCATCCCATTGTGCTGCTATATTCTACAAATTTATTACATTAATTATTTATCTATAGTATGTCGTGTTGCGTTCCGTGGGTCACGTACGGTGCATCTGAAAACCAGCGCTGTAGGTGTCTGTCTCACACCTCGGCACAATGCTGAGACAGCGACCGTTTCACTGCCGCGAAGACACACAATGTGTCAATTGTATTGTATGTTTACTCCCTTTGTCTCTGTGTGTCTTTTGTGTAGTGAATAAATGTCTTCTTTCTTTCTTTCCTAAGGGACGAATGCTTGATGTGGTCGGGAACGGTACGGTTTCAGTGGTTTTATTCTCCCTCAAACGCTTGGATTGTAGAATGAGCGGCTGTCGAGGTGTTCCAGAGGGGTGTTAGTCCAGGCAATGAACTGACAACTTGTATGGAATAAATGACAGATTTGGAAATAATTTATAATAGCTAATTTTTTTAATGTAACGGATATATTATCAATTAAATAGTTACCTAGAGGCAAAATCCAACAAAAAATCAGACATCAAAAAAATCAATATTTAATTAGCTCCTAAAAAGTCCGGATAAATATTAATATATTTTTTTATCTTTATTTAGGTTCATTTACATTTGCTTTAAGATATTCAATATAAATAAAATATAAAAGACAATTAATGTTTAATTTGAATCTATATAATTACTTCCGGGTGGAAAGTTTGTTGGATTCTTGAATAAAGCATCTTAGAATAACGTTTTAGAATGAAATAAACAAAAAAAACGCTATTATAAATTAATGTTTTTCGAAACAGTATTTTGCCTGGAGTATGTATTGGGTCGTTCTTCTTTTTTACCGACAATGAATCGAGGTTTTTCTGTTTTTTTGGTTTTTGAACTATCGAAAATTGTGGTTTTGAAGTGCGATTTAAAAAAAATGCATAGGTTTCTTCATTAGAACTAATTAAAGTTTACTTTATGGCCAATATAAATATTTATTTACGGTTGGTTTCTAAAAAAAACATGTGACAAAGTGGACTATTTCAGTGGGGACAACATTTTGGTTTACCACTCTGTCACGGCATTCTACGAAAAAAACAAACATTTAAAAAAATGCTAGTTAGAGAAAGTGAAATATTATATATCACTAATTAATAAAATAATATGAACGTTCATTCGAACATTATAAAACCATAAACATCATTACTCAAATGAGATGCCGTAATAAGACGAAGGACAGGCTATTGTCGGTCGAAAAGAAGAACGACCCTATTACGTATGGGATTCTTCAAGAAATGAGTGTGTACATTACTAATCCAGTCTGTGGGGAACTGTAAAAGCCTTTGCTCTGCAAAAGGTGGCGTAGAAAATGTTTTGACACAATATTGTTTAGGTATGGCAGGTTAATAAAAATCCAAGTTCTCGACCTTGAAGGACCCCGGCGTTAGCCGCCATCTTGAATTTAAGGTGCCAAAATTAGGTATATTTTAATTAACTTCTCAATTGTTTACTAAATCACAAAAGTGTCTATGAAGGGTTCAAAGAAGACAAAATTGCCTACATTTTTTGCGTACATGATTATTCTGTAAGTCTTATAGGTAAAAAGTTACAAGCGACCGATGTGGCGGCCTTTCCGCCTCCACGGTATCCTGCCTGCCTCCGCGCTTGCGCGATACAGCGCGCCGTTGCGTAGCAACGGAAAATAACACTCCTGTCAGTGCGAGAACCAGAAGACTGGGGCTGGAGATATGACACCAATAGGCTCACTCCAATAACAACGACAGAGAAAGCAGCACCCCAGACGCTTTTAAGTGTAATTTCTTGCCACTGTAAAAAAGGATGCAGCAAAACATGTAGTTGCAGAAAAGCTGGATTAAAATGCTCTATTGTTTGTGGATTCTGTAGTGGTCAGCTGTGTGAAAATGCAGTAGAGATTCAGATAGATAAGGAAGACTGTGATGACGACGAAATTTCATGGTTGGAAACTAAAAATACAGACAATGAAACAGAAAATTTCAGCGACGATAATAAAGAAGGCACCATTAACCAGCCCGGGCCATCAAAAAGAATTAAAAAATGATAGCTATACAATTTTTAAACAAAATTAAAATATTATCATGATTTTTGTAAATATTATTATTTCCGTCGCTTGTAACTACTTACCTTTAAGACTTACAGAATAAACATGTATGCAAAAAATGTAAACAATTTTGTCTTCTTTATACCTCTCATAGACACTTTTGTGATTTAGTAAACAATTGAGAAGTTATTTAAAATATACCTAATTTTGGCACCTTTAATTCAAGATGGCGGCTAACGCCGGGGTCCTTCAAGGTCGAGAACTTGGATTTTTATTAACCTGTCATACCTAAACAATATTGTTTCAAAACATTTTCTACGCCACCTTTTGTAGAGCATAAATACCTACTGACTGGATTATACTAGCTTTTCCCCGCGGCTTTGCCTGCGTAGTAAATGTAATTTTTGCAATAATTGTTGAATTGTTACTTCCCCTATGGATATATATATAGATATATATTAACTTTCAAATTTCTAAGTATTTAAATGAACGTCTTCTCGGTACAACTACATTTCAACTACTATTTTTTTAGGGAGCAAGTTTAAAAGTATATATTTCTGGATAGATCTACATATTAGAAAAGAAACCTGCTGTCCTGCTTTCATATTTCATTAAAAATCACACATTACTTTTATGAACCTTCAACCCCCATCTTAACCCCTTCATGGGATGAATTAGACAAAATGTCAATGTTTTGACTGTACATTTTAGGAGCTTGTGACTGAAGGTTTAAACGTCTAACTTCAAAAACGACATATTTCCCATACCTACAAACTTTCAACTCTTTTTAACCCCTTTAATTTTTATAATAACGCTAAATCATTTGTTTTGCTTTTTCTATAATGAACCTTCATATAAGGATTCAACAAAATTCATACAACGGTTCAACACATATTTCCCCACCTTAAGGGTTAATATAATATTCGAAAAATCCGTTCTTAATACACATCCACGTACTGTAAAGAATATATGTTCTAAAAAAGGGGTGACCGTTTACCATCAGGCGGGTAGTACCTACGCTTGTTTGCCACCAACGTGGTATAAAAAAAATGGTTGTCTGTAAAGTTGGCTTACGTACGATAATTTTACGTGATTCTGATTACGTCATAAGAAAATATTGATGACAAATTACATAACACCCCATTTCAACCCCTTAGAGGGTGAATTTTCAAAAATCCTTTCATAGTACACCCCTAGACCTTATAAGGATCCTACGTGCCAAAGGAATCTTTAGAACCAGCGGTTAGGGCTGTGCGTTGATATTAACCGTCAGTCAGCGGAACGGGACGATGAGTCACACTTTTTCGTGCGTGCAGCCGGCGTTCATCGATTTCTCGATTTGTATGTTCACGTCAAAATCTGATATAAACGCAATCATGCTAGCTGCATTGGTCTGGCTGGACTGAGCTTAACGACACAATTGTTATTATTATT
The DNA here is from genome assembly GCA_932294315.1 of Epinotia nisella. Classification (NCBI taxonomy): domain Eukaryota; kingdom Metazoa; phylum Arthropoda; class Insecta; order Lepidoptera; family Tortricidae; genus Epinotia; species Epinotia nisella. Next base: position 2,976,986 of record OW028693.1, read on the forward strand.
TATTTATTTATTAAGAACAATTTTCTTAATACTTTAAATAAAACATTGTCCCACAAAACTGTAGTAACAGTTTGACTGTGGGATCGGCAGTCTCAAGGTAAGACATAAACATAAATAAAAGTGTAATATACTGTCCATAAATCAGTTATAATATACTAAGCTTACGTGGTATTATATGAGTAGATCTAGGTAATGCTTTTTTAATAGTCTCTTGAATTTATTCTTATTTTTTTCACATCTAATGGCTTCGGGCAAACTATTGAGTAGGTATGGGATACGCTTTTTGAGGGTTCTGTCCCCATAGTAATTATTTATCCTAGGAACAAATAGTTTACCTGTCGCCATAGCCTTGGTATTATAGGTATGATCGATTGGTTTTAATGAAATATACTCTGGGTTATGTTCCAGACAGCCATGGTTATTGGTAGCAAGTAGATACTTATGTTTCATGCTTACCGGTAATTCTACAGATTTTTCATCACACTTGCTCGTCAATGGCGTTATTACTTGCGAGCGTGCAGAGCAGTTATAGCGGTTTTACCTCCCACGGGCTGTTAAGTTTAGTTTTAAAATAATAGAACCCTCTGATTGGCTTAAGCAAATCTGGTTGCTGTGTGATTGGTTGAATAAAAAATCTAGTTGGTCACGACGCCCCGCCCCGCAAGAATACTGCTCTGTGATTGGTTGAAATATTGAACTGCGCGCTCTACTAGCACTGATCTGGAAGTGAAGTTGTCAATTTTTGATTGGTGCTGCTGTATGAAACTTACATTTTTCTGTCTTTTGTTGTTATTTATTTCCTCGCAAATGTGATGAAAAACATTGTGTATAACACGGGCGTAAGAATATTGCAAACTCGAGTCATCAAAAGCCCTCCGCCTTCGGCGTCGGGCTTCTGATAGACTCTCGTTAGCAATATTCCACTTACGCCCCTCGTTGAACAATGTACTATTAAAGAGTTGTCGATAGTTACCTTTACATTTGAGTTATATTTTACATATGAGTATACTCGTATGTCCAAGAATCCTGGTGTTGGTCGGCGCGGCAGAGGAGACGAGCCTTCGGGACTTTCCGCCAGGCTTCCAGTTTGGGGCTGCCACGGCCGCCTACCAGGTAGAGGGGGCTTGGAACGTTAGTGGTAAGTGCACTTACCAAATGGTCATCATCATCATCATATCAGCCGAAAGACGTCCACTGCTGGACATAGGCCTCCCCCAGAGAATTCCAAATTGACCGGTCCTGCGCCACCCGCATCCAGCGGACTCCCGCGACCTTTACCAGGTCATCAGTCCACCTTGTGGGGGGCCTACCCACGCCGCGCCTTCCGGTACGTGGTCGCCACTCGAGAACCTTTCCGCCCCAGCGGCCATCGGTTCTACGTGCAATGTGCCCCGCCCACTGCCACTTAACTTACCTTTTACCTTACTTACTACCAAATGGTATTTCTTGTTTTTTTTTAACCCCCCGACGCAAAGAGAGGGTTGTTATAAGTTTAACGTGTCTGTGTATCTGTGTATCTGTCTGTGGTATCGTAGCTCCCAAACGGATGGACCGATTTGAATGCAACTTTTTTTGTGTCATAGATAATTTTAACCCTATTGTTTTTAGCTACGTTACAACAAAATCGGTTCAGCCGTTTTTGAGATATTGAACTTTGAAATGAAAATGTCGGGAGTTTTTCAACTTTTCTAAGTTGTAGTTATTAGAAAACAAATTGTGACATGCAGAAAGAAGGAAGACATCTCCTATGAACAAACCTTTATTTCCACAAATGTAATACAACTATGTTTATATCTCTCTCTCTTTCTCTCTCATCTTAGTATTATCTCGGTTGCATCTTGAAGGATTCCGTAATGCAACCCATCCCAGGTTAAAAAAACATTACAGAATTAGTGTACCAAATTTCAACCTTTTACCACATGGACTGCTTTCCTAGAGTAAATACGTTGATTATTAGACGAACCATATCACTGTATGTGGGCCGATAATATTTGAGGAGTTCCGTCGATTTGGCACACTTGACATTTAAGACTTCATTAGTTGTTATTTCAACGGAATCATATCAGAATCAGTAACATACTTTTACAGTTTTAAGTACGTGTTCCATAAGTCATCTTTCTGTGGTCTTCATCAGAACGTCAGATACTTAGTTTCTAAAGGGTTTTGATTATCACCAGTTATTGTGAGAGTGGGTGTCTAAATTGTTGTATTTTAGATGCCAATCAAATCTAAAGATTAAAAGAATAAGGTAAATATTAAGCTATCTCGAATGAAGCGCAATTATCTTGAGATAAGATTTATTTCTCGTGTTCTATTCAAAACAACAGCAGTCTTCCTGTCGAACTTTTTGATTCAAGTAATAAGTGTATTCTTTTAAAATAATTATTTATTAAAAGTGAATACAAGATTACAATTAACATTAACTAAGATAAATTAAAACTAAGTTAAATCTAAATAAAACCGGCCAAGTGCGTGTTGGACCACGCAAAACGAAGGGTTCCGTGCCTATTAAAAAGGTCGTATCGTCACAGAAATTTTACGGCACTTACGTCCTTTTCTTTGAGGAAGGCAGTTTTTCAGCAATATCTCGAAAACCTCTGAACCGATCTTGTTCAAAACAATTTTCGGTGAATGAAATTAATAAGTCCTATGTCCATGAATTTTTCCATATTTTTAAAATACACCGTTCAAAAATTAGAGGGGGGGGGACAGAATTTTAGTGACTTTCGGGGCGATTATCTCCGACCCTATTCACTTAATCAAAAAAAATGCTAAGAAACCTTATATTTATTTTGAAAGGCCTATCGATTGATGTGCCACACGGGGGGTCACAATGAAAAAAAAATTTTGACTTTTAGTTTTATGTATGGAGTGCACCCCTAAAATTTTTTTTTTTGTCATTTTAATTACAAAACTAAGTAGCGGCTAACAAAATACACCTATCCTCAAAATTGTATTCAAATACACCTTATAGTTTTCGAGTAAAATGCCTGTGACATACGGACAGACGGACAGACGGACAGACGGACAGACGGACATGACGAAACTATAAGGGTTCCGTTTTTGCCATTTTGGCTACGGAACCCTAAAAAGGCCCTCGAGGCATTGTACCGAGGATGCTGGCGGCATTTCCTCGCTGAATTGCAATGCTGATGCGTTGCGCGAGAAAGCCGCCAGCTCTTCGGTCACCAGTTACATCGACCAGACGTTTCGCGATTTCGGCAAATAACTTATGCGCACTGGGACCCCACGGACCAAGGGTCTCGACGCCAAAGGGTACAAGTGTATTCTTACATAATAACTGACCTATCAAAGGTGTCCTTAAATTTGCCACCAGACAAGGGGGAGACCATCTGGGACCACATCGTGCACACTAGACCGGAGTTTATCAAGGACCTCAGCAACGGTGACGTGGCCTGCGACTCCTACCATCTCTGGGAGGAGGACCTCAAGCTCATTGAGGATCTGGGAGTGGATTTCTATAGGTTAGTTACAGTTCAGTGGCAAACATCGACTGGCGGCCACGTACCGGAAGCCGCGGCGTGGGTAGCCTGATGTGACCATGATAATGATGATGGGTATAGAAAGAAAGAAAGAAGACATTTATTCACCACACAAAAGACACACAGATATAAAGGGAGTAGACATACACTACAATTGACACATTGTGTGTGTCTTCGCGGCAGTGAAACGGTCGCTGTCTCAGCATTGTGCCGAGGTGTCAGACAGACACCTACAGCGCTGGTTTTCAGACAGCACCGTAAGTGACCCACGGAACGCAACACAGCATACTATTAGATAGTAGAAACATAATAAATAAATAATTAATGTAATAAATCTGTTTTTTTTTTTTATATAAAACAGTAGCACAACGGGATGAAAGATACAAAGCATAAAACGCGACACGGTTGGATGTTAAAAGTGCTGGATGGGTTAAGGTTGGGATTTTTGGAGCGTCAACAAATAGCCTTTAAGCTGGCGCTTAAAGGTATACTTGCTCGACGCTCCTTGGATAGGTGGAGGGAGATCATTCCAACACTTGGACGCCGCGAACCTAAAGCTACCTCGAAACGCCGCGGTCCGATGCTCTGGCACCAGAATCATCGCCTTACACCTACGCGCACTCTTGGGCCATGCAAGTCTACTCAGCAAGGTATGAAGTTCAGATAACCTAGCGCCTTCAAAGTTTGCACCATTATCCACAGGTTTTCGATATCCTGGCCCCGCCTGCTCCCGAGCGGCTACGTGGACACAATCAGCAAAGATGGCCACCGGTACTACGCGGCGCTGATTGAGGGCCTGCGCGCCCGCAACGTCGCGCCTGTCCTCACTCTCCACCACTGGGAGCTGCCGCAGAGCCTGCAAGATCTTGGTGCGTTCACGTCGAGCATGCATTGAAAAATTTAAGGTCATGTTCCCGGTTCAGACGTACTGAGGATCATAACAATGATAGTTGAATTGTCAGAGATTCATCTCAAATCAATAAAGCAACGGCAACGGGCTCCTTCTGGAGTCTGAAGCGTCCATAGGCTACGCTTACTATCAGAGGTGCCAGTTTTTATTATTATTACAATACAACGGTGGCAAACAACGGCCTGCCTGATGGTACCTAAGCAGATAAGATAAGATAAGATAAGATAATTTTATTGTCAGAACTGTGTACATTGTGGTGAAGAAATTAATAATATAGCATCAACAGTTTGCCCATTTCGGACGTACAATATTCATGGCGTAAAATTTTTGAAATGATTACCGTATATATATACCGTAGCTTATGGTCGCTTCAATATACATTTATTGAAAACTGGCACGTAATTTAAATATTATGCGAAAATAGCTCAGCGCGACATGCGCTTGATGCTGGCCCCGTAGCATGGTTGGCCTTGTCACGCGATAGGTGATAGGATAGAGCGTGCGTCACTGGCTGACACCGTTCGATAGAACGAGACGACGCTGTTATCTTGTCACTTGTCGCGTGATAAGGCCAACCATGCTACGGCTCCTGGTGTGGCTCGCCGACTGGCCCGATTTGCTCCCTTCCCGCGCCCCAACCCCCGCTGTCGTCGGATGCCCGCGCGTACAGCAACAGCGTGTAGAGACTTGACTGGACCACTAATCGTAATGTCCAGCCGCTCTTACAAGCGCACGCACACATACAGTCAACTCTGTTGTCTCCAGGTGGTTGGGCTAATCCCTTGATAGTCGACTGGTTCGCCGACTACGCGCGGGTGGTCTTCTCCCTCTTCGCCGGCCAGGTGAAGACCTGGATCACCATCAACGAGCCTGGTTTCGTATGCGATGGGGGGTACGGAGGCCTCTTAGCACCGGCCTTCGATGACTACCAGATAGGAGCCCTGCTGTGCACGAAGTACGTCCTGCTTGCGCATGCCAAGGCGTACAGGATATACGAAGAGGAGTTTAAGCCTAAATATGGTGGTAAGTCGCGGAGCCTAGAGGAAAGGTAAAAGTCCGAGGTTAGTGACCTGTCACAGTAAAATGAGACAGCGTTTGAGTGTGAAATATAGTAAGGTAGAAGTACTAGTGCCCGGCATGTCAACAGAAAATACTTATTTGAATCACATTATGCTCATTTAAGATGTATTAAACAGTTTCATACGGTTTGGGAGACGAGGTATTTACTCAAGTTACTGATATGGAATTCGTTTCATACGGTGATCTTATAAAAAATCCTGATAATATAAGAATTAGGTAATCAATCCGAATGTACGAGTAAATGGCAGGCGGTTATGCTGGCACTCCCAATAGATATGTCATTTCAGTACAAATGTCATGAATGACAGACTGACATTTATTGGGACTTGAAGGTTTAACTCACTGTCCCAATTGATGGCAGCTGGTTTTAACAAATATGTTCATAACTTATAAATAAGTTATTTGTCTTGAAATTGTGATAAGAAATATTGAAGTCACTAACATTTAGTAACTTAAAAATGATGTCGTGATCAATCTTAGTTTATTATTCGCTAGTTAAATTATATTCGTCGAGTACTAGTACCGCGTCGGGCACTAGTACTTCTACCTTAGTGGTATATGAGTTACCTGGCCCCATAGCATGGTTGGCCTTGTCACGCGACAGGTGATAGGATAGAGCGTGCGTCACTGGCTGACACCGTTCGATAGAACGAGACGACGCTCTTATGTTGTCACTTGTCGCGTGATAAGGCCAACCATGCTACGGCTCCTGGCCGAACTACGATAGTGATGGCGCAATTTTAGTGTCGTAGTTTCGTTTATAGCTTCACTAACTCCTCCGTCCGTGTGAAACTCGTTTAGATCCTTATCTTATCTTATCTAGTTGAGGGCCCTTTCAGATACACTTCGACCCAGTGGGATCTTTTGTGCATTTGCCCTCCCCTTTATAGCTACTCCCAAGCTCGCTCCGTCATTTCCACAAAGCGGATGATGCAGCTCAGTGGGAGCACCCTGAATTCCTTTGGTTGCGGGTAGCCGTTACCAAAGAGATCCATTGTTTTTCTGGCAAGGGCATGACATTCACACAGTAAGTGTTCCATAGTCTCATCCTCCTCGCCACACATTCTACAGTCTGTACTGTTTGATAGTCCTTGCGTTTAGATCCTAAGCTCCATACACACGTTCACTCCCATTTCAGTCACTTAGGGGATGATTTCCAGGATAAACACTATCTTATGTCCTTCCCCGGGATTCAAACTAACTACATACCAAATTTCATCTCAATTGGTTAAGCAGTTTACGCGTGAAAAGGTGACAGACAGACATGGAGACAGACAGTTATTTTCGTATAGATGTATTGACATGCCAAATATTCGACAGTAACATGCTCATATCGAGCAAACATTGGCCTAGATCAATTAATACCATTTTACAGTCTTTTTAGGGTTCCGTGTAGTCAGTCAGTGACCCTTACTACTAGGAATCTGTAATTCGGGTTTTGTATAGGTATAAATCAATCACGCCAACAAAACGGTAGAATTAAATTTGGGGTTTTTTTTTTGGTTTACCTCCGTTACACATGATGAATTTTGAAATGGGTCTTTAATAGTAGATTGTTATACAAGGGTTGAAAGCCACCTATTTCAGTCGAGATATTTAGGCGCTCGAACGAAGTTAGAGCGGCTTTCACCCGAGTTAAACACTCTACTTTTCATTTCGAATAATAGGAATTTGACAACACACAGGAAATACAACATCAAAAAATACTAAAAAATTACATTTGTTACAATTATGTATTTATTACTGTTCTAAATGGCTTTAATAACTTTAACTGAAGTCAGTTAAAGTTATTAACTACAACTAAGATTTAAGTAAATTACAACTTTTTAGATCACGTTACCGTAATAACTAACAATACACATCAAAAAAACAATTCAGTTTAACGAAGTGTGGCTGTTTAGGTGTCTGCCATTGGTCATTGTTTTTTAGGGTTCCGGACCAAAAAGGTAAAAACGGAACCCTTATGGTGCGACTCCGTCCGTCTGTCTGTCTGTCACAAAGTCAAATATTTCAGGAACTACTAATGCTATCGATTTGAAATTTGGAATAGTTGTAAACAAAGCTAATCCTCGTGTATGGAAAATGAAAAATTTATTATATACTTTTAATTTGTATAAAAAACGGCGGATAAGAGGGGGGGCAAAAATTCAAAGTCTAGTTAGTAGGCCAAATGGGGTATCATATGAAAGGGCTTGAATTTTACATTCTAAAACAGTTTTTCTTTTTTTTCTACGATGGTAAAATTTTGATTTATAAAGAAAAATGTTGAAAAAAATATCATTCCCCCCCTTATCTCCGAAGTTAACCAAGCGAAAAATTTGAAAATAATATATATGATTAATTTTAACGTGAATATTACCGGAAAAGTATAACGAGACCTCTATCTAGCGTAATTTCTTTTTATTCATCAAAAATCATATGTTAATTTTGTTTGTAATTTAATACTTCTGTGTTTAATTTTTTTCCTTCAAATTCATATGAAAGTGTTCTGAAATTACCTTCTAGCAAATAAAAAAAGAATTATCGAAATTAATTCACTTGATAAAGAATTATCGCTGAAAAACCAACATACAGTAAAGGAAATGTAGTAACGTACCACCGTAGAACTCTATCGCAATAAGGTGACATACCACTCGAGTTTGAGTGACGGCGGCCTGTCAATTGCGACAGGGTTCTATGGTGGTACGTGCATACATTTCCCTTACTGTACATACCGAGTTCCTTGGTCGTACGGAACCCTCGGTGCGCGAGTCAGACTCGCACTTGACCGGGTTTTTTATTTTTATTACATTTTAGCCCTAGGGGCGACATGCCTCACTTTCAACCCGCTATTCAGGTAAGCAATGACCTACTTTCAGAGTATGAGAGATGAAAAACCATTTTTCAATTCAGGGATGCGTTTGCATGATATTGGGCTTTAAAGCCCTAATTTTTATTAGAGTCTGTGTAGCCCTCTGCCGGCTAAATGGTTACTATTACTACTGGGTATATGAAAAAAATCATCGCAGTAGTAAATATAATGAATTTACTTCAAAAACTATCATGGCTAAGTAGGAATAACTAGTTAACGAGTAATAGTCGACCAACTTAACACGTTCACGGACACAGCACCATTCTGAAAATTGTGTGATGTGGCACATAAAAAATTCATACATTTTTTTGTCCGGCCATGGACGTACTGCCACATCACTGTTTAGGTAAATATTGTGCCGCCGCTGTTTCGTCCAGGTATGTATGTAATTTGTTACAAACTCAAACTCTCCTCTTGTGGCAGCACGGCCACAGCCGTACCTCTACAGACGTATTGTGTCACAGCACGCGTCATTCCCCTCATGTAAAATTGAGGTGGCCCTTAAAGCTCTTGCTGCGGCACTAGGAAAAATTGTAATGTACCTAAAGCGGCACAACATGTCCGCCTTCATTATAATCCTATGAAAATTTGTCGCCCGTGGACGGAGTGGCAGATTTGTCGCGGTGAAGATCACCGTCCACAGCCGTAGTGCCGTATCACGAGGGTCTCAATTTACGCCTGTGGACGTACTGTCCGTGAACGTGTTAATAATGTACTTGAAAATGCCCCAACTTTCGTACAAATTCGGGCGCGCGTGTCGATGTTACAAAGGTCAAAGACAGACAAGCAACTATGGAATGTAACCTTACACTGCGCGTGGTCCGACACGCACTTGGCCGGTTTTAGCGTCTATTACCTATTCTAACCAGGCCCCGTAGCATGGTTGGCCTTGTCACGCAATAGGTGATAGGATAGAGCGTGCGTCACTGGCTGACACCGTTCGATAGAACGAGACGACGCTCCTATCTTGTCACTTGTCGCGTGATAAAGCCAACCATGCTACGGCTCCTGGGTTGCCGACTATTTGTTACTGTTTGTTTGACAGGTGAATTGTCGTTTGCTCATCAGGAGTTCTGGCTCGAACCGAAAACTGACGAAGACCTGGAAATAACTCTGCAAGCCAGAGAATATGCAGTAAGTGTTTCTTTTGACTGCGATGGACATGTTATGTACCCAAGTCATAGGGGGTCGATCTCACGTATATCGCACCGCTTCCGCTGCCGCTTCAAGTCGTGGCCCAGTCGTAAGTATATAGTTAGTTAGGAAGAATTTATACAACTACCCAACAAACACTGATAGGCCCAAGGTTATCAGAAGCGCAGGGAAGCTCAAAACAACTTTTTACAAGCTAGTAAAAGCGAAAAAGTCGTTCTTGGGAAATTGTATAATAGTATTTTATGCAACAGTTGTATAAGAGAGGTCAAAAAAGGCGAGTGGCGTGGGTTACAATGTGAGCCGAAGGCGAACATTGTAAAGAAAGACGCCACGAGCGTTTTTTGACTTAGTTATACAACGTTGCATACAATACTTTTTCTACGACTAGCTACTATGAAATAAAATGCAAAATTAAACAAAGAATAAACTTTTCTTAAACTTTGTCGTATAGGTCCCGAGATTTAGTAGGCAACAAATGTTCGGTCACTGCTTGTGGGCTGCCCCGGTGTATTTCTGGTGTAGAAGCAATATTTTCATCGTCATCCATTATTACTTTTGAGAAACACCAACTATTTTGTAGCAAACACAACGGCCGCAAAGTCAAACAACAATTTATAAAATAACCGGGAATTCGGGAAACATGAAAATGAGACAAATGGGTGTCTATGGTTAACTTTGTTTTTAATTGATGTCAACTTGCCAGTACTGCCATATTAAGAATAAAGGTTTTTCCTAAGTTAGCAGCAATGCCTTTAGTTCAAAAATTTCTAAAAAGTAATAACATTCAGTGGTTTGTTAAGTTGGTAGTACCTAATGTATAGGTTTAGAAGCGTATGGCTGCTAAGCGTATCGTTTTGGCGACATAACAGCACGGTTGTGCCGTACTGTTATGGGGAATAGAGTATAGACTTTTCTGCAAACTTATTTTGTATGTTTTTATATTAGTGTTCGTGACTGTGTAAATGACAGATAATAGTACAGGAGTAGAAAAAATTCTACAATAAAATTCCAAAACACATTACCGAACTTACTGACTCTAAATTCAAATCTGTCGTAAAACGGACACTTATTGTAATGTTCGAGCTAATACGAAAGGGTCCGCACAGAATACCGCCTCCGCACCGCGCCGCGCCGCACCGCCGCCGCTTTCAGTGCGTTTCGACCTTATAAGATAAACGACTACATCATGGATAGGGATATTTGGCAGCGATAAAATCCTGCACTAGAAATCTGTCGTAAAATAAATAGGCTTTCTACTGTAGCAATGTAATTTTAAAATTTTATAATACTCTGATACTGAAATGATATATTGTATACTGTTTTGAAAAAATGACACCTCGCCGAGTTTTTTACGCCGGTTCTTCTCGAGGCAGAGGTTTACTTTCCGAACCGGTGGTAGTTTATCGACATTCATAGGTGCATGTAATATGCCTAAATTGAAGAATAAATCACTTTGACTTTGACTTTGATACGGCCTTAGTACCCGAAGCATTGTATTTGTTTTACATGGACGCTGCAAGTCCCTTAAAGCCTCTCATAGACTGGCGCGGCCTGCGGTCGGTGGGGTGACCCAATTTGACAATTTAATTTTATATTATTTAGGATGCTTACTGCCTAGTATACATTAATTAACTAACTTAATAACTAAAAGCAAATTACAAGCTTCCACAGCTATGCAATAAGTACCATAATTTTTACAAAAGTCTCGAAATAAAATGATTTCACGCTATACAGAAGCTGGGTCAGCTGAACAGTAAACGACAATTATATAATATAAGAAAGAGGTAGATATGTTTTCTATACGAAATTCCGTGTAACTCTAACGTCTAACGTTTCCATTGACGACTCGAAACTGTGGCAAATTGTGCCGATTGACTCAATTTTAGTGTGCCATTTTTCGAGCGCGTATAACCTATCTACCTCGTAGCATGGTTGGTCTTATCACGCGACAAGTGACAAGATTAGAGCGTCGTCTCGTTCTATGTGGGAGTCCTATGTCCAGCAGTGGACGTCTTTCGGCTGATATGATGATGATGATGATTATCCTGATGATAATTTCAGTTCGGCCGCTACTCCCACCCCGTCTACTCGGCTGAGGGCGGCTGGCCGCCAGCTCTGGAGCGCTTCATAGCGGAAAAGAGTGAGAAGGAAGGATTTAGTCGCTCCAGGTTACCAGCGTTCACGGCAGAAGAGATCCAGATGTTGAGAGGTAAGACTAAGTCTATCTACTCAGATATTTAATCCGGCCTGGGTTATTCCTGTGATTCCTGTAATTTAATCATATCTGAAAATAAACAGTTCAATATTCTTTTTCCTAACACGTAAGATTTAGTACATAAGGATTACCTACTGTCGTAAACCGATCAACGGTTGGACGTGCTTTCAAAGGCACATATTTGTACACTCAGTTATTACTTACCTATTGAAAGCGGCATTATTGTATGGCATTTTGGTCGCTGCAATATACATAATAAACAAAAAAGTTATATATTCATCATCATCATCATCATATCAGCCGACAATGGACATAGGCCTCCCCCAAAGAGTGCCACAATGACCGGTCGGAGTTCTATATTAAAATTAATTAATTTCAAGATTTAGATTAGGTAGCCCTCTTCAATTACTCGGTAGCAAGTTGCATAAGATTCTTGAGGTCCTCCATCTGTCGTCAAAATGTTGTGAAGGCATTCCAGAACCACATGGTTGAATGTCTGGTCTGGACTGGACCTTCACCCTGAGTATTTCTTATGTTATCCTTACCTTTAACAGGATCTTACGACTTCTTCGCTCTGAACCACTACACCTCCCGCACTGTTCGCGCGGCTGAGCCAGGGGAAGCGGTGGGGGCGTTTCTGTTCCAAGGCCTGGCGGAGATAGGCGCTGTGATGGAGAGCAGGGATCACTGGCCAACAGCAAAGTCTAATTGGCTAAAGGTCAGGGAACTGTGGACATCTCACGCTCAGTTCGCGCGGCCGAGACGATAGAGGATGTGTTCCAAGATGTAGGAGATAGACGCTGTGATGGAGAGCAGGGATCACTGGCCAACAGCAGGGTCTGATTGGCTAAAGGTTAGTGAACTGCGGACATCTCTAACGCTCAGTTCACGTGGTCGAGCCGATAGAGGATGTGTTCCAAGGTCTGTAGAAGATAGACGCTGTGATAGAGAGCAGGGATCACTGGCCAACAGCAGAGTCTGATTGGCTAAAGGTTAGTGAACTGCGGACATCTCTAACGCTCAGTTCACGTGGTCGAGCCGATAGAGGATGTGTTCCAATCCAAGGCCTGGCGGACATAGACGCTGTGATGGAGATCAGGGACCACTGGCCGAGCGGAGAGTCCGATTGGGTCAAGGTCAGTTTGGTCAATTTTTGTTGGAGCCTGAGACATTTCCAGAGATCCAACAGTGTTACCTTGTCAATCCGTCGTTGACACAGCAACTGTTTAACCTTTTGACAGCGAGGGTGCAAAACAAAGCGGTGCCCAACTGAGGCCAGAACAAAAACAATAGCCAGACAAAATGAATAAAATGAAACTTCTGATAAATATTGTCATGTCAAAATTATTGTACGTATCATGAACTTTAAAAAAATGGGTCAAGTTACGTGTAAAGCTTTTTATTACATAAAATTAACGAAAAAGCGCAAAGCGCACGCGCGGCTGTGGCCGTCCGTGGCTTCAGTGGCACGAGTTTTCTTCCGCGTCCACAGCCGTCTTTAGCTCTCAAAAGATTAAACCCTGATTCACACTTATTTGACATCACACCCGAGATTCGGTTAAAACCGCGTTAACCAATCTCACTGGACTCTCAGAGTATATATTCCAGTATCAAAGCCAGCGTGGTTGTGGTCTTGCCATAAGTTTCCCCTGAATCATCCCCAGGTTACTCTCCCACCATGCATTCCACTCGTCTGATGTACTCTGGCGTTACGGATTCTGTTTTGTCAGGCATCAAAGAACATCAGAGAGATACACAAGTAACCAGTAAATGTATGCAGCAGCAAATACCTATCGTCACGGCAAGCTTATCTCACTGTCCAATAAAATTGAGTTTCCTTATTTATGTCTTGACTACGAACAAGCACACGGCCAGCCTACTGATAGTAATCAGCTACTATAGCCTAAGTCAGGGGTCGGCAAACTTTCTAACCAGAGCCAATTTCAGTTAAAAAAAAAAATAAGTACCGTACAGATGCCTCTGTTTACACTTTTGTTTTGTTTCAGATATAATTAGGTTTTTGGGAACATGTCCACGAACGATTTTGAAAATTGTAGCACGAAAGTTACGCGACGTCACTATGGTCACCATTTGGTCACTAGGCCATTTGTCATTAGTCATGGCGTGACGTTTTCTGTAACGTCTGCTGGCGGTTTTCAACGACGTCGTTGGAAGTGTTTCTAATAACGTCTACAGACGTCATCGGGATTGCACGACGTCGATAAACGTGTATAACTATGACGTCGACAGATGTCTACCCGATGACGTCCTAATGATGTTACGCGACGTGAAATGAAATAAAGTCGTGTGACGTCCATTAATGACGTTATGCCAGCGTCATCCCAATAACGGCATGCGACCTGAACTAATGACGTCGTGTGACATCAATTAATGACGTTATCCCAGCGTCATGCGAGGTGAAGTAAAATTCTACAATAAAATTCCAAAACACATTACCGAACTTACTGACTCTAAATTCAAATCTGTCGTAAAACGGACACTCATTTCAAAAGCATATTATAAGATAAACGACTACATCATGGATAGGGATATTCGGCAGCGATAAAATCCTGCACTAGAAACCTGTCGTAAAATAAATAGGGTTTCTACTGTAGCAATGTAATTTTAAAATTTTATAATACTCTGATACTGATATGATATATTGTATACTGTTTTGAAAAAAATTACACCTCGCCGAGTTTATTACGCCGGTTCTTCTCGAGGCAGAGGTTTACTTTCCGAACCGGTGGTAGTTTATCGACATTCATAGGTGCATGTAATATGCCTAAATTGAAGAATAAATCACTTTGACTTTGACTTTGAACTAACGACATCGCGTGACGTCCATTAATGACGTTAACCCAGCGTCATCCTAACGACGTCATGCGTCGTGAACTAACCACGTCGTTCGATTTCGCTGTGCTCGACCACTCTAAATATCTGTTCTGATCTCTAGGTGAACCCAGAGGGTCTCCGGAACCTCCTCCGCTGGAAGAAGCAGCAGTACGGAGATGTGAAGATCCTGATCACGGAGAACGGGTACTCTAATGCCGGAGATGACCTGAACGACGAGGGGCGAGTCAACTACTATCAGAAGTATTTGGAACAAGTTAGAGCTTTCATAAATTGAAATAGGCTCGTGGAACCAAAAGATGAACGTTTAAGCGACTATCCCAACTTTACTTTTTCGAGGAGTTTGTAACCTAGTTTGTGCACGTTTTTTTTTATGCGATTTGGTTTATTGTAGAGATTGGATATGACTATTTTAAACCCTCCTATTACAATACAGTATTTTATTATAAATGGTTTTATGCTGATTATGCTGAAGTATGCCATTTTGCCCAGAAGATGAACGCTGTGCCCGATAGTTGAACGTTTTGACATCAATAGTTGAAGGAAAAAAACCTTTGGTCTACAGGGGTTTTTTATGAGTATCCAATTTTTTTCTAGACATTAGGCATCATTTATAGATTTCATTTATGGTAAAAAACAAAGTGTTTTTGATTTTATTTTCTTTTTCTAAAATAATAATGACTGTAGTGTGGTCTGCGAGTCGAATGTAAACAAACTAGAGACACAAATGTGTTGTAGTGAGGGTAGTTCACATTTACATCAGACTGACCCGATCAGCAACTTGTGTTACTCGTATCAATTTGACGCGGCGGCGGGGTGCCGGGGCGGGGGAGGGCGCCCGTGACTCACGGTTGTTATGAATGACTGGTGGGGAGGGGCGCGGGGATGCCGGTGCGCAGCGAACATTGACAACAAACTTGGTCTTTTTTTAGACAACTTTGAGGTGCCCTAACTCAATATTTTAGTACCGAGGGGTACTAAAAGAAAAAACCGGCCAAGTGCGTGTCGGACCACGCAAAACGAAGGGTTCCGTGCCTATTAAAAAGGTCGTATCGTCACAGAAATTTTACGGCACTTACGTCCTTTTCTTTGAGGAAGGCAGTTTTTCAGCAATATCTCAAAAACCTCTGAACCGATCTTGTTCAAAACAATTTTCGGTGAATGAAATTAATAAGTCCTATGTCCATGAATTTTTTCATATTTTTAAAATACACCGTTCAAAAATTAGAGGGGGGGGGACAGAATTTTAGTGACTTTCGGGGCGATTATCTCCGACCCTATTCACTTAATCAAAAAAATTGCTAAGAAACCTTATATTTATTTTGAAAGGCCTATCGATTGATGTGCCACACGGGGGGTCACAATGAAAAAAAAATTTTTGACTTTTAGTTTTATGTATGGAGTGCACCCCTAAAAAAATTTTTTTTTGTCATTTTAATTACAAAACTATGTAGCGGCTAACAAAATACACCTATCCTCAAAATTTTATTCAAATACACCTAATAGTTTTCGAGTAAAATGCCTGTGACATACGGACAGACGGACAGACGGACAGACGGACAGACGGACAGACGGACAGACGGACATGACGAAACTATAAGGGTTCCGTTTTTGCCATTTTGGCTACGGAACCCTAAAAACATGTAAATTATAATTTTGTATAAGGATTTTGTAAAAATCCACCCTGTATATTCATTGTTATAACAATTTATACTAAGTAGTCAACAATCACAATATTGATAATAAATACAAAATAAAACAATTCAAATGTAAATACCCTTTAGGTACCTACATAAGGATGCAATTATAAGAGATTGATTTTACATAATAATCACTAAAACAATTTGTCATTAATGTACCATCATTAGAATGAAATAGATAAATTGTTGGGCATTATATATAGGTACCTATATACACGGTGCCCGTGAGCATTGCGAGAGATTTTAATCACGAATTCCTGAGGCTATAAGGAGTAATAAATGTTATATGAAGCTAGGTCGAATTATGATTATAATTTTTTTTCTTATTTTCATACACAATAATTGCTAATCTAGTAAAACGTGTCTTTAGGACGAGCTGTCAAAGTAGATGGTTAAGTCTCTCAACGTCGCAATCATAAAGGTGTTTCATACTGGAGATTTCATTACAACATTTTTACACAAAAATGGAAATATCTCTAAAACCGAACCGAATTTACTCGACGTTAATTAACATTTTTAACTTAAAATATAGTCAGGAATATCCTGTTAAAATCTCTCGCAATGCTCACGGGCACCGTGTATTTATAAGAGATTGCTTTTTACATAATAATCACTAAAACAATTTATCATTAATGTACAGTAAGGTAAATGTATTCACGTACCACTGTAGAACCCTGTCGCAATTGACAGGCCGCCGTCACTCAAACTCGAGTGATATGTCACCTTATTGCGACAGGGTTCTACGGTGGTACGTGAATACATTTCCCTTACTGTACCTATCATTAGAATGAAATAGATAAATTGTTGGTCATTAATCATTATATATAGGTACCTATATATAAGTCAGATTTCATATTAAGTACGTATCTTTGTAAATTTTGACAGTTCAGCTGGTTTTGACATATTGAACTGTGAAATGAAACAGTCGGGGCTTTTTCAACTTTTCTAAGTTGTTATGTGTTATTGTTTGTTACATCAGATTCTCCTGGCCATACACGAGGATGGCGTGGACGTGGTCGGCTACACCGCCTGGTCGCTGATGGACAACTTTGAGTGGACCGATGGATACCAGTAAGTTTTATCTTGGAGATTAGATAATCTGGAAAAGCAGATGAAAGCACTAGAAATCTATCGCAAAATAAATAGGCTTACTACTGTAGCAATGTAATTTTAAAATTTTATAATACTCTGATACTGAAATGATATATTGTATACTGTTTTGAAAAAATTACACCTCGCCGAGTTTTTTACGCCGGTTCTCCTCGAGGCAGAGGTTTTCTTTCCGAACCGGTGGTAAAATAAATAAATAAATAATAAATATCGTGGGACAATTCACACCAATTGATCTACCTAGTCCCAAACTAGGCAAAGCCTGTACTATGGGTACTAGACAACGGATAAACATACCTATATAGATAAATACATACTTAAATAGATATTAAACATCCAAGACTCGAGAACAAACATTCGTATTCATCATACAAATATCTCCTCCTCAAGCTTCATAGTCAGGTTCACTAACCACTAGGCTATTCGGTCGTCAAAGGTAGTTTATAGAACATTCATTGGGACCGAGCGCGACGACAGCGCCACGTGACAGGCGGCCATTATGGACAATTGTCACCGCTGTCAAACAAGAAGTAAGTAAATATTGTGAAAAATATCAATGAAATCTTGTGTTATTTTACTATATTACACAATTTTGGACAATGGTGGTCAGTAACAAGTCTTTATCTCAAAAACGATTAGAAAATGTTTACTGCAATATGGATTTGACAGCTCAAGTCAGCGACAAAAATGACAATTTTAGCCGTAGCGAGCGCTGTGATCGTTTAGGCTACCCCCTCCACCCGCTTTGCACTCTACCATAAATTGAAGAATAAATCACTTTGACTTTGCTGGTCGTGGGTTGGCGAAGTCGAAGGCAAAAGGGACCGAGGACCCTCAGAAGCTATAGATGGTCAGACCAGGTTAAGGAAGCGAAGTCCTCAATAATAAATAATAATTAAGTACCTAGATCTTGCTCACGAGCCAACCGCCACGCGCCATGTGGGATGTTCATTCAACGATCATCGTCCCGATAGTCGTTTCGGCGAACTATTTAAGTATTTATATCTATTGTATATATCGTCGTCTAGTACCTATAACACAAGCCTTATTGAGCTTACTATAGGCCTAGTTCGATTTGTGTAAGAATGTCCCCTAATACTTATTTATTTATTTAAAATAAAACCGGACAAGTGCGAGTTCAACTCACTAAAATATTGAGAATTTTCCCGTTACTTTGAATACTCAAACTTCTTATAGGTTTTCCTGTAATCTTTAGGCAAGGAACTATTTTCCATATTTTTTTTTCAGAATTTTAAGCCTTGTAGTTTCGGAGTTAAAGGAAATGGTCAATTTTCATATTTTTTCCTAAATTACTTCAAGTCTGTTTTTGCTAAAATTCATCATCATTCGCTTGTCCTTATCCCATTTACTTGGGGTCGGCGCAGCATGTTTTTTTCTTCCATACCTCTCTATCGCCCGTCAGCTCATCACACACTTCCTTCCTATTCATATCGTCTGTTTTTGCTAAAATTATAAAACAAAAATATCTGACATGCTTACAACAACCCCTTTCATTTGATATGTCACACAATACAGTTTGCGAAACTTTTTTTTTTTAATTCCAGTTTACCCCCCAAAAGTGGCCCCTTGTTCAGAATTCACTAACTTACTTTACGCGTCCATCTTCGGGTCACCAATTCACATATGTGTACCAAATTTCAACTCAATCGGTCCAGTAGTTTCGGAACAAAGCGTCTGTGACAGACGGACAGACAGACGCACGAGTGATCCCTATTAGGGTTCCGTTTTGAGGTACGGAACCCTAAAAACCAGTACCACGCGTCGTCAGTCGCGGGCAGATGCTACTCGTGGTTTATGATTGTGTTCCTATCTTGCAGGTCCCGTTTCGGTCTGCACTACGTGGACTTCTCCGACCCGCGGCGCGCGCGCGTCGCCAAGGCGTCGGCGCGCTACTACGCCCGCGTCGTGCGCGCGCGCTCTCTCGACGTAGCCAACTCCACTCTCTAGCTAGAACCAACGCCCTTCTGACTAGGCTACTCACTAATTACAATAGCATTGCCGCAGGAGTGGATCTGGATATTTATCACAATAGGCATGTTGACTCATGTTAAAATTGATAACATAGTGTTGCTAAATGGATAGTAAACCATCAAATTATTGTAATAAAGCATAAATTACAAAATATAATTAATATCATAAAAAGATATGAACCTTGAAAGTTTAGAAAAAAAAATGCATTTTTTTATTGTCCAGGTGTTAATTTAAAGCTACCAATAGAATCCTTACGCTTTTATAGAAACAAAATTGTATGACAACTATGGTCCTAAACGCAGTATTTCGCGACCGAAACAGCAATTTACTTGATTTCCCCTACAATGATTAGTTCAAAATACTAAAGTGTGACGTCATACCTTTGAGTCAATCAGTATGAAGCGTTTCGGGTGCGGCCAGCGAGGTCCGTCTTTAACTCAATTTTTTGGGTATGTATGTTCTTTTATGGTAGTTGCTCCCATACAAACATTTGTTCCTCTCCAAAAACTGGTTCAAATGGCATCGGGAAAAATTTTTAGTCATCATGCCTATTGCATTCGATCCTATAAAAATAAGCTGTACTTACCGCTATTTCAACCAATCCAGTCCAGTTGATGGCCCAATTTGAAATTACATCAAAAAACAAATGTTACTCATTATTCCACAATTCCTAACCAATCAACAAATAAACTTGAAACTAACTTTAAAATAATTAACTAACTAACTAATCTTAAATTTTATTGATAATCTAATCATTTTATTGTTATATACTTTATTATTAATTCACCTAAAAATAATTCCGTGTTAAAATGTGAATGACGTGTTCACCTATAATTGGGGTACGTAAGTGCATAAATACCACATAACTATTAAAATGTAACTCACTATTCTTATGTAGGTACTCTGTTGGTGTCCCGTATAAAATAAATAAATATCTTATGTACTCTGTATTAAATAAATAAATTTAAAAAAAACTCTACCATCACTGGCCCCGTTGGGGTTTAGTTCCATGATAACATTCACTGCCAGGGCGCTTTACGAGCACCAGGGATCGGAACCGGTTTTTACAAAAATCCCCGAAGTAGTCTAATATTTTGAATTGTTTTAGGCTCTTAATGTAGGACTCTGTCGTGTGTTTAGGTAACATATTCGTATTAGACTGCCGAATCATATCAGCCGAAAGACGTCCACTGCTGGACATAGGCCTCCCCCAGAGAGTTCCAAATTAACCAGTCCTGCGCCACCCGCATTCAGCGGACTCCCGCGACCTTTACCAGGTCATCAGTCCACCTTGTGGCCTCCTACCTACACCACGCCTTCCGGTACGTGGTCGCCACTCGAGAACCGCACCGCCCCAACGGCCATCGGTTCTACGTGCAATGTCCCACTGCCACTTAAGTTTAGCAATTCGGAGGGCTATATCGGTTACCTTGGTTCTGCTGCGGATAGCCTCATTTCTGATGCGATCACGCAGAGATACTCCCAGCATAGGCCTTTCCATTGCCTTTTTGGGTGACTTTGAGCCTTCTTATGAGGCCCATAGTAAGCGACCACGTTTCCGCGCCATACGTCATCACTGGCAACACACACTGGTCAAAGACTCTCGTCTTGAGACACTGCGGAATATTGGACGAAAAGATGTGTCATCAAACTAATATTTTACATATGATGATATGTAAAATATTAGTTTGAGGTGAAATAACAAAACCCGTGTCCATTATTTTTTCATGTTCTCCAACATATAATGAAACTAGTCATTCATTAATTATCAATTTGCTTGGACAAATCTCTCTGCAGAAGTGAGGGTTTGGTCACTTTTCAGTACTTTGAAGGACAATTTCTCCCAACAGGTTGAGTTTGGGCAGCTGAAAAAAATACGTGTCTGTTGTTTTAGACTAATCTATAACATATATAAAAATAAATCAAATCGGAGCCGGACAGTTGGATACCTTTCCTTGTTAGTTACATACGAACAGGTCAAGTTAATATAAGGCTTGTAAAAAATACAACAATATGGATAATTAACAACATTTATTTCTTCTTCAAAGTCGTTTGTAGTTTAAGCAGCGAAGCGTTCTTACTTTTCCTCTTTTCTCGTTTCTGTTCCCCAGACTGCAGCGCCTTTTTCATCACCTGTCGAACATATTATACATTAACAAACAATATGCCCTATAATATGACTGTGTCGGCTAATACTTAGTACAGAAAACATTGCATATTTTGGAGGCAAAATATGCATCAATGCAACTTTGTTTACAACTTTATCTTGGCACTAGAAATGAGGGTCTGCCGAGTCCTATCAAATTTTAGGAGTCCTACCTATATGTCACATTCACATATAGTACAGGTAAAGTAAGACTAAATATGACAGTTTGGCGGCAAAATATGTACATCAATGAAACTTTGTTCATAACTTTAGAAATGAGGGTCTGCCGAGTCCTATCAAATTTTAGTGGTCCTACCCACATGTCACATTCACATATAGTACAGGTAAAGTAAGACTAAATATGACAGTTTGGCGGCAAAATATGTACATCAATGAAACTTTGTTCATAACTTTAGAAATGAGGGTCTGCCGAGTCCTATCAAATTTTAGTGGTCCTACCCACATGTCACATTCACATATAGTACAGGTAAAGTAAGACTAAATATGACAGTTTGGCGGCAAAATATGTACATCAATGAAACTTTGTTCATAACTTTAGAAATGAGGGTCTGCCGAGTCCTATCAAATTTTAGTGGTCCTACCCACATGTCACATTCACATATAGTACAGGTAAAGTAAGACTAAATATGACAGTTTGGCGGCAAAATATGTACATCAATGAAACTTTGTTCATAACTTTAGAAATGAGGGTCTGCCGAGTCCTATCAAATTTTAGGGGTCCTACCTATATGTCACATTCACATATAGTACAGGTAAAGTAAGACTAAATATGACAGTTTGGCGGAAAAATATGTACATCAATGAAACTTTGTTCATAACTTTATCTCGATGCTAGAAATGAGGATCTGCCGAGTCCTATCCGATTTTGGGGGTCCTACCCACATGTCAGATTCACATATAGTACAGGTAAAATAAGACTAAATATGACAGTTTGGCGGCAAAATATGTACATCAATGAAACTTTGTTCATAACTTTATCTTGGTGCTAGAAATGAGGATCTGCCGAGTCCTATCCGATTTTGGGGGTCCTACCCACATGTCAGATTCACATATAGTACAGGCAAAGTAAGACTAAATATGACAGTTTGGCGGCAAAATATGTACATCAATGAAACTGTCTTTATAACTTTATCTTGGCACTAGAGTTGAGAGCGACGGTTCCGCGTTCGTCTATGGCTACCAACGCAAGTTAAAATTGATAACATAGTGTTGCTAAATGGATGGTAAATCATCAAATGATTGTAATAAAGTATAGATTAAAAAATATAATTATTATTATAAAAATATATAAACCTAGAAAGTTTAGAAAAAACTTGATTTTTTTTTATTGTCCAAGTGTACATTTAAAGCTACCAATAGAATCCTTAAGCTTTTATAGAAACAAAATTGTATGTCAACTATGGACCTAAACGCAGTATTTCGCGGCCGAAACAGCAATTTACTTAATTTTCCGTACAAGGGTTAGTACCTTTCCATAGCATTGTGACAGGCGTGACGTCATATTTTTCAATCAATCAGTATGAAGCGTTTGGGATGCCGCCAGCGAGATCAATCTTTGTCACAATTTTTTGGGTATTTATATTCTTTAATTGTAGTTGCTCCCATACAAACATTATCGCACCCTTAGAATGAAACCGACCGAACTCAAAAAAATCGACAAAATGTAGCAACACATACTTACTCAAAATTACATATTGCATCAAGATGTGTTGTTTTGAGTTCGGTCGGTTTTATTCTAAGCGTGCGATTTGTTCATCTTCAAAAATTGGTTCGAATGGCATCGGAGAAAAAAATTTCGTCATCATGCCTATTCTCTCAATGCAGGGTCGGTAAAGCGCTAGTAATTCTTGCATGCATCCATAGGCAACGGTGTCAACTTACCGTGGGGCAGTCAGCGTAGTTAGTATGTTAGTCCAGGCAATGAACTGATAACTTGTATGGAAAAAATGTCAAATTTGGAAATAATTTATAATAGCAATTTTTTTTAATGTAACGGATATATTATCAATTAAATAGTTACCTAGAGGCAAAACCCAACAAAAAATGAGACATGTTGATGTCTGATTTTTAAAACCAATATGTAATTAGCTCCTAAAAAATCCGGATAAATATTAATATTATTTTTTTATATTTGTTTAGGTTCATTTACATTTGCTTTAAAATATTCAATATAAATAAAATAAAAAAGACAATAAATGTTTAATTTAAATCTATATAATTACTTCCGGGTGGAAAGTTTGTTGGATTCTTGAATAAAGCATCTTAGAATAACGTTTTAGAATGAAATAAACAAAAAAAACGCTATTATAAATTAATGTTTTTCGAAACCGTATTTTGCCTGGAGTATGTGTCATTAGCAGACATAGAAGTTTTCGTGGCACGAATAAAAGGAAGTCCTAGGGACTTCCCAACGATATTGAATTTATCGATAAACTGTACTTTCGTATACCAGTTATGACTATGAGATATATAATTATATTTTGTTTAAATTTTCCGAAAACTGGGTAGGTATTATATCAGAGTATACTATTATGCCACACAATGTCATACAATTTACCTAAACCAGGCCCCGTAGCATGGTTGGCCTTGTCACGCGACAGGTGATAGGATAGAGCGTGCGTCACTGGCTGACACCGTTCGATAGAACGAGACGACGCTCTTATCTTGTCACTTGTCGCGTGATAAGGCCAACCATGCTACGGCTCCTGGCCTTTGCTGCAAGGCACTCCTGGGTGTCAATTTACTTTGTATGGAAATAATGTGAAATGTAAGAAGCACGTTAATAATAAAACTTTAGTTGAATTTTAAGGTCCCTAAAAAGTGCGTCTACGAATTACTTAAATTACATAAAACATTGATGGGTAGTGATCATCATTTTAGATAATTTTAATTTTATTCGGTGAACTTAATAATTATCTACTTTTTTTTAATTTTTAATAGTTTTAATTTTACTGGGCATTTTCCGCAAATCGACATCCAACTGCCTATTTTCCGTGAAAGGATTAGACCGGTTTCCTCACGATGTTTTCCTTCACCGAAAAGCTAACGGTGAATATTTCGTACATAAGTTCCGAAAAACTCATTGGTACGAGCCGGGATTCGAACCCACGACCGCCGCTTGACAGTCGCACGCCTGAACCACTAGGCTACCGTAGCTTCTTCTTCTTAATTATCTACTATGAAATGTCACTTCGAAATAAGTATTTCAAATAGTTATCGATAAATTTAACATCTGAAGGAAGTCCCTAGTTAATTGACGTCATTGCCACAAAAACTTCTATGTCTGGTCATTAGTTAGTAAGTGTTTAGTGAGTGAACATTACCTGTAAAGCGTTGTCCTGCGTCTCAACCAACGCAGCGGGCTCGTTGAGTGTGGGGAACTTATAGGAGACCCCGCGGGGGACCACGGGCCGGGCCAGCAGCGAGTCGAGCTGCCTACGCTTCAGCTTCACCGCCTTCTCCATGCCCGGGTCCAAGTGCTTCACCGGCCTGGGGGGCGGAGAACACACTACTGAGTTATAAGTGTCTGTCAAAAATGACATTATTGGTACGGTCACGGACTTTAATGTATACTGAACATTTTTTTTAAAGTAGGAATCCACTTCAAGTCTTATCTGCCGATGAATGGTTTTGTTCTCTATTGTTAAGGCCGACCGCTAATCACCCGTGCAAAATAAAATGCATAAATAACAAATGATTTCATACGAATAACAACTTTATATTAAATTAATAAGGTTCAAATTTCATCAGCACGCACTCGACATAAAACCTTTTGGAACGGAAGAGCCGAACACCTGGGCGATCACGGCTCTTATTTCCAAAAGGTTTTATGTCGAGTGCGTGCTGATGAAATTTGAACCTTATTAATTTACGATAAAGTTGTTATTCGTATGAACTCATTTGTTATTTATGCATTTCATTTTGCACGGGTGATTAGCGGTCGGCTTTAACAATAGAGAACAATTCCATTCATCGGCAGATAAGATTTGAAGTGGATTCCTACTTTAAAAAAAATGTTGACTATACGGCCCAATAATCGGCGTCCACTAGTGAGTGACATGAGTTAAAAAGAGACACAGATACAGTGGATGCCGACCTTTAATTTGACCGACCGCTTTAGCCTAGTTGGTAGTGACGCTGCCTACGAAGCTAGAGGTCCCGGGTTCGAATCCCGGTATACAAATACAAATACAAATTATTTTATTTGGTTAAAAGACAGTGGTTTACAGACAGGGCAAGGTTGAGGCCTCTCATTAGGTATATATGTACCTAGGTATATATGTACCAGTATGGGCATTTATTTGTGTGATGAGTACGAATATTTGTTTCTGAGTTATGGATGTTTTCTAATTTCAGTGAGACACCCTATTATATTGGTCTAATACGTGAAAAAATAACATCTGTTGTTTATTTTTATTTTTGCATAAGATTTGGGGGTCGATACCAAATTTTGAATTTTTTTAAGGTTTGCATTTAACCATATTTTTTTTAAATATTTAACAGTTTACTTTTTTACTGAGGTACAGTAAGGGAAATGTATTCACGTACCACCGTAGAACCCTGTCGCAATTGACACGCCGCCGTCACTCAACTCAAGTGATATGTCACCTTATTGCGATAGGGTTCTACGGTGGTACGTGAATACATTTCTCTTACTGTACATTAGATGATAGGAAATGAATAATCTTGAAAACATCAAAAAAATTCACTAAATTGCAGTCAGTTATTCAAAAATGAATTTTATTGTGCGAAATACGCTAAAAACGGACTCTGGCGATGATTTTAAGACTTTAAATAATTTAAATTTAATTTCAAATAAGCGTCGAACATTTCATGAACGAATTTCGTATTTTCTCGATTGTTTATTCTTTATTTATCAAACGTAGCTCAATAAAGTAGAAAAATGTTGAAATTAAAAAATAAACTTACTATGAAGAAATGCAAAACTAAATCTTATCCAAAAAAAAAAAAACCAGACGTTATTTTTTCACGTATTAGACCAATATATAATAGCGTGCTTTACTGAAATTTCAAATTTTCGATTTTTATGCAACACCCTAAAGTATGTTTATCGTAGTAACTCTAAAAAGAATTTAATAGTACATTACTGCAGACGCCGGGAAAGAAGGGCTTGCCGGGTGAGTAGGTATAGATACGGATAGTGATACAAAGCCGGCAAGCTTTTTCACGGCGAGGCATGTATAGTGCTTTTCTCAAACATATGCAATGAAATAAAACAATACACCACTCAAAATAGTACATTAATTTTCCCTCCAATCCCTCCATACTTAATGTTTTTTTTACGAAAGTCGTGTGTAGCGTTCGAATAGACCCTATTAGGGCCATTATACATGACCTGATAATAAGAATTTTAATTTCTATAGTGAATAAAATAAATGTAGAGGATTTTAAATATTGTCTATGGCCTCTGGTGACTTACGTATAGATAATATTTTTAATTTATTCATCAACACACTGCATCATACAGATTTGTATTCTTAATAAAGGTTCGTGCGTAATAGGCATTAACGCGGATATTTTTGGTCCGATAACCATTCAGCCACTAGAAAAAAAAAATGGAATTCAGCTGTTTAGCCTGTCGATGAGCACAGACGCCATGTTAACATTAAAATTAAAAAAAAAATTACTTCCCGGCCTAGGCCTTCAATTTTGTATGAAATTCCTTTACAGTTATCTCGAGTCGTTCCGCCCGAAACGTGACACTTTGAAGCCTGTTGTAACGCACGTAAGGACGACATTTCGTTGCATGTTTGAGAAAAGTATACTAACGCATCGTCATCGTCAATGATCATGTCCATCTCTTTGGCTGCCTTTTCCCTCCAGCCTAGAGCCTGCGCGGCGCGGCGGCGCTTCAGGAGCAGCGCGTCCAGCTCGCGCGCCGACTGTACCAGCGCCTTCAGCGAGTCCAACCCGAGAGGCGGGACGGGGAATGTAGGGAGCTCCGATTCTGAAAAAAAAAAACTAAATAGAAAAACAAAACGAAGGGTTCCGTGCCTATTAAAAAGGTCGTATCGTCACAGAAATTTTACGGCACTTACGTCCTTTTCTTTGAGGAAGCCAGTTTTTCAGCAATATCTCGAAAACCTTTGAACCGATCTTGTTCAAAACAATTTTCGCTGAATGAAATTAATAAGCCCTATGTCCATGAATTTTTCCATATTTTTAAAATACACCGTTCAAAAATTAGAGGGGGGGGGGACAGAATTTTAGTGACTTTCGGGGCGATTATCTCCGACCCTATTCACTTAATCAAAAAAAATGCCAAGAAACCTTATATTTATTTTGAAAGGCCTATCGATTGATGTGCCACACGGGGGGTCACAATGTTTTTTTTTTTTTTTGACTTTTAGTTTTATTTACAAAACTATGTAGCGGCTAACAAAATACACCTATCCTCAAAATTTTATTCAAATACACTTTATGGTTTTCGAGTAAAATGCCTGTGACATACGGACAGACGGACATACGGACAGACGGACAGACGGACAGACGGACATGACGAAACTATAAGGGTTCCGTTTTTGCCATTTTGGCTACGGAACCCTAAAAAAGTAAAAAGTTTATTTGACAAGAATCATTACAGAAATGTATCACGACCCTGAGTCCTGCGCTAGGAAACCCTGTGTCACAGGACTCAGTTTCGTTTCAATAATGTCTACACTTAACTAAAGTTTGCAAGTTATACAGAGGAGTTATCTTTTTATATCTTATAATAGATTTTACATTTGGGTATGTTTGAGTTACTTACGGTGTGTGTATGTATGTGTGTATGTGTGTGTGTATGTGTGGGTGTATGTATATGAGCTTAAGATATAGTAATAATAAAAGTGCGAGTCGAACTCGCGCACGAAGGGTTCCGTACCATTATCTATAGCAGGGGTTCCCAAACTTTTTTTAGGCACGCCCCCCTGCTGCCAAAAATGAAATTCCCACGCCCCCTTCGCTTCGATGCAAGGAAACGAAAGTGAATGGGCTAGCTAGCCAAATCATCATCATCAGGGACCAGCGCCCCCCTAGGGGGACGCGCCCCCCACTTTGAAAACCCCTGATGTATAGAAACGACAAAAAAACCATGTCTGTTGTATGACAGCCCCAGTCCGACTCGCACTTGGCCGGTTTTTCTGTGTTTATTGTTATAGCGGCAACAGAAATACATAATCTGTGAAAATTTCAACTATCTAGCTATCACGGTTCTTGAGATACGGCCCGGTGACGGACAGACGGACAGCGAAGTCTTAGTAATAGGGTCCCGTTTTTACCCGTTGAGTACGGAACCCTAACAAATGAAATCAGATTTTTTTTCGAAAAACCCAACTGCTTTTTTACACATATTATAGCCTATGTCACATCACTCCCACGATTAAGAGGAATCCAACGACACCTCATATGTCTAAATCCGCCAAACGGTTTAGGCTGCAGGGCGTGCCAAAGAATAAGACATACACACATACATGTATACATACATGGGCTCGGGCTCGAAAAACTACCTTCCTTTCCTTCGGCAGTCAGGTAAAAAAACCGGCCAAGTGCGTGTCGGACCACGCACAACCTATTAAAAGGGTCGTATCGTCACAGAAATCTCACCGTCATTTATTTTCTTAAAGGAAGGCAGTTTTTCAGCAATATATCGAAAAACTTTGAACCGATCTCGTTCAAAATATTTTTTGGTGTAAGAATCTAATAAGCCCTATGTCCATGATTTTTTTCATGTTTGTTCAATACACGGTTCAAAAATTAGAGGGGGGGGGGACACAATTTTAGTGACTTTCGGGGCGATTATCTCCGACTATAGAGAATAGTCACTCAATCAAAAAAAATGCTGAGAAACCTTATATTTATTTTGAAAGGCCTATCCGAAAGTCACTAAAATTGAGTGCCATAAGATTTCAGTAACGATACGCCCTTTATAATAGGCACGGAATCGTTGTGCGTGGTCCGACACGCACTTGGCCGCTTTTTTTAATACAGTTGCGAAAAAATAAGAAAAACAACAAGTAAGGAATTCGAAACTTTTAAATTATTAATTCTGTAACATCCTTGTAATACAATTGAAAAATAATGAAGTTTAATACAGTTCTATCTTATTTATTTACAGTACACATGGTGTTACTTTCCCGCACGAGTGCGGAAATGAGCACTTTCCGTGCATATGTTGAAACTTTAAAGAGCCATATGTACTGTAAAACGTTGTACGATACACGTGCGAATAGGTAATTCGCAACTCGTGTCGATTTGAAACACTCCCTTCGGTCGTGTTTTAATTTATCGCCACTCGTTGCGAATTTCCTATTTTCTGCACTTGTATCGTAAATAACTATTTTATTGACATAATAATTAATTGCACAATTTGTACTGGGAAAAGTGAAAAGCACTAATTCGCGAAAACCAACTTTCCGCACGCTAAACACCTACGTAAAGTAGCACTTTTTGAGCAACTGTATTAAAATAGTTATTTACGATACAAGTGCAGAAAATAGGAAATTCGCAACGAGTGGCGATAAATTAAAACACGGCCGAAGGGAGTGTTTTAAATCGACACGAGTTGCGAATTACCTATTCGCACGTGTATCGTACAACGTTTTACAGTACATATGGCTCTTTAAAGTTTCAACATATGCACGGAAAGTGCTCATTTCCGCACTAGTGCGGGAAAGTAACACCATGTGTACTGTAAAGTAAGTTAAGTTCGTAACAACCTTGTGCGCGTCAGCCGCGTTCGGGTGAGTTGGCACCTCGGAGGTGTGCGGGAGCGAGGTTACCCGGAGTGGCAAGAGAGGGCGATTGGAACCAAGTAGTACATTCATTATATCCAAACAACCGACCCTACCCGTGAATAATTAGTTCTTGGATTTTTTTTTCGTAGGTCCCTCGGGGGGGTCACTGGGAGTGTAAATTCAAAAAGTAGACTGAATCAGGCTGGTGCGTATATTCGAAAAATGGTTTTTCTTGAATAACTCGTCCATTTTTGATTTTACAGTAAAACCGTGAGGACAAATATTGTAGGAAATTTTATTCTCTACAAGTTTGGTCCTCACAATTTTATAATATTTTGGGGGGAAAAAGGTAGGAACCAAAATTGTTCATAATTTGATTCTCTACAACTTTGTTTCTCTTCATTCATGCCGTAAAACGTGGAACATAGGAGATAATAAGAATAATTTTGAATTGGTCGTGTTTTTCAGGTTTATTTTCCAAAATATCGATCCTAGAAGAAAAATTGTGAGAACCAAACTTGTAGAGAATCAAATTTCCTACAATTTTTGTATTCACGGTTTTACTGTAAAATCAAAAATGGACAAGTTATTCAAGAAAAACCATTTTTCGAATATACGCACCAGCCTGATTCAGTCTACTTTTTGAATTTACACTCCCAGTGACCCCCCGAGGGACCTACGAAAAAAAAATCCAAGAACTAATTATTCACGGGTCAAAATCTATAATGACTGTACTAAAGCCAGCTTGGAAGCATGTTCGATACTCACTCTTGTTAAGCGTGATGCACAGTTTGGAGTATCGGAAGGCCTCCTGCGGTTCCATCATGAGGATCGTGAGGCCCTCCTTGCTGGCGCGCGCCGTGCGCCCGCTTCTGTGCACGTAGTTCTACAATATAAATATATTATTATTATTTATTAGGCTCACACAACAAATTACAGTCATACATACAGTAGCATAAGAAGCTTAGTGTCTAGATCTGGACTATAATTCTCAACAGTGTGTGCACAAAAAGATTCATAACTTACAGACAAACTATTCACTAGATGGAATTACATACCTATTGTGCATCCATACTAATATTATAAATGGGAAAGTGTATGTGTTTGTTTGTTTGTTTGTTTGTTTGTTTGTCCGTCTTTCACGGCCTAACGGGGCGTCGAATTGACGTGATTTTTTAAGTGGAGATAGTTGAAGGGATGGAGAGCGACATAGGCTACTTTTTTGCCTCTTTCTAACCCCCCACTTCCCCAAAATGGGGGGTGGAAGTTTGTGTGGAGCATTCCGCAATTTTCAAGGTAGAAAGCTAAAAATTGGTATGCGGACTATTTGTGACTAACAAAAAAATCGTGCATCATTTTTTTTACCCCTTAAAAGACGGGGTGAAATTTTATATGGGGGTCCAAATATGTAGAGTCGATATGTAGAGTCGATATGTAGAGTCGAAACCTATCTAAGTACACAGTGGACATCTATCTAAATATGTAGAGTCGATATGTAGAGTTGATATGTAGATTCGATATTTATAGTCGATATGTAGAGTCGAAACCTATCTAAGTACACAGTGGACATCTATCTAAATATGTAGAGTCGATATGTAGAGTTGATATGTAGATTCGATATTTATAGTCGATATGTAGAGTCGATATGTAGATTCCATATGTAGAGTCTATGTTTGATATGCAGAGTCTATGTAGAGTCAATCTAAATATATAAAAGACTGAAACTGAGATGCACCTTTTTTGTAGACGGTCAACATTACTCTTAGTACGCGGGCGAAGCCGCGGGCAAAAGCTAGTATACATATAATACTCAGTTTACACATACTATAAACCCGCTAAAATGCGTTCAAAAACTGGCAGTAATGACCAAAAATCAAGAATTATAAAAATAATTAACTTGTCTCCAGCCGTTGGATATTTTGTACGTATTTTGAACCTGTTGTCTCCCGTTCCCGGAGATTTCCGGCCTTACTACCACCTGCCCCTGTATGACGCGCCCGGAGATCTCCGGCCTTCATGCCGCACCCCCTCTATTTGACACGGGGTCGCCCAATCGTGCCCCGTGATTGCGGGGCGCATGCGGTGGTGGGAAAGCGACAGACACGAGAGCAGGGATCGGATACCGGTATTTTCACCATACAAAAATACCGGTTTTATTTCGTTCTATTTCGTTCTTTGGTTTATAATATAATTTTTGATCAGGCTGTCTAATAATACGAAAATGTTACCTAAATACATGATAGAGTCCTACATTAAGATCCTAAAATAATTCAAAATATTAGACTACTTCGGGGACTTTTGAAAAAACCGGTTCCGATCCCTGCACGAGAGGGCCAAAATTACCCCGGATATATCCGGGTCCAACAATCCACGGTATCAAAATTACCCCGGATATATCCGGGTCCAACAATCCACGGTATCAAAATTACCCCGGATATATCCGGGTCCAACAATCCACGGTATCAAATTTACCCCGGATATATCCGGGTCCAACAATCCACGGTATCAAAATTAGCCCGGATATATCCGGGTCCGACAATCCACGGTATCAAATTTAAGTGAGTATAATGTCAAATCTGTACAATCGGGGTATCAAATTTCGCGAGTGATATTTATTTATTTTATTTATTTATTACGACCTTCAACAATAAGCATACCATTACATAATAGGGTCGTTCTTCTTTTTTGCCGACAACCGAGGTTTTCCTTTTTTTTGGTTTTTGAACTATCGAAAATTGTGATTTTGAAGTGCGATTTAAAAAAAAATGCATTGGTTTCTTCATTAACACTAATTAAAGTTTCCTTTCCGGCCAATATACATATTTGTTTACGGTTGGTTTTTAAAAAAAATATGTGACAAAGTGGACTCTTTCAGTGGGGACTCCATTTTGGTTTACCACTCTGCCACGGACTTCTCGATAAAAATACGTTTAAAAAAATGCTAGTTAGAGAAACTAAAATGTTAAATAATACTAATTAATAAAATAATATGGACGTTCATTTTCAAACATTAGAAAACCGTAAAATCATTACTCAAATGAGATGCCGTAGTAAGACGAAGGACAGGCTATTGTCGGTCGAAAAGAAGAACGACCCAATATTACTCTTATATGTGCAAATTAAAACTAAGTACCTTATTAATTACAGAAGGACACAGCATGCATCAATTAACAGTGAAATTTAACTAAAAACAGATTACAATATGTTTACTGTTAACTAATAATTACGAGTACTAAGTCTTGTCAGCAATCGTGGCTTTTATGAATGGGATAGTTGACGAGTTTAGATCAATACAATCTTGATGTTTGTTATAAGCCGTAAACATCCGTGACAGTGGACAGTGTAGCTTGAGGTTAGTACGACGAGTAGCTAAACTGAACAGCTTAATATTACATGCTCTAGGAATTCTAGAGATTCTATATATCGATATTGATAAAGTAATTACTTGCAAATTTCGAAGTGTGGCCTAGAGGTGTGAGAAATCTAGTTGGTCATGATTTGAAATCTAGTCGGCCATGGCGGTGCAATGGCGATTATTCGAATGGTTCCCGAACACATTATTGAGAATGTATGATATGTGTGTGTAGATAAAATACACGCTCTCCCTCATGCTGACACTCGTGTCATAAAACCACGCTCGTGATTTAAGGCATCTCATTATGTACGGTTGCGTAATAGTCCTATTATCCTACTAATTTAAAATGACAACCAAACTAAATTTGTATGGAGAGTCTAGCGTCCTGGCGATCCTAAAGTAAAAGCTCGTAAGAACCTCACCTCTGCGGTCCTGGGCACCTGGTAGTGTATGACGTGGTCCACATTGGGTATGTCTAACCCTCGCGCCGCCACGTCCGTGGCTATCAGCACTCCGTGGGGGTCGTCGCGGAACCTGGGACATAAGGACAATGTAATTTGCGTACACTATTGTTATTTTTTATATTTTTTTTATATTTGGAGAACCAACAGCTACAGAAACACAATGATCACAGCCCGGATTTTTCACGGCAAAACTAAACACTATCGTAATCTAGCCAGTGGTAGAAACATGGTTTTATCGATGTCGATAATTGTGTAGTAGAAGAAACAAAGTCACTAAATAAAATTAATATTTAATAAAAATTATTACACACAGGTCGGTTTCAAAGCGTTATAAGAAATAAATAATATCTATACGCAATTTATGTTTTATACGTAATGAAATGACATTTTAAGTCTTATGGAGTAATAAGTGTCTATTATTGACTGTATTGTCTATTATTTGCAATGAGGTGGTATAGTCATTACCGCGACTTTTTAGTTGGCTCAAATACCTTATGGCGTTTTCGGAAGAAAAATACACTTCTAGTTTTTTATTAAAAATATAAAAAGGTTGTTTTGCACACTGTAAATTGTCAATAATAAAAATATATCGGCATTATTTTTATAACTATATACATATACCTAATAATAATAATACTCGATATCGATAAAATAATGTTTCTATCACTGGCTAGATTACGATAGTGTTTTGTTTTGCTGTGAAAAATTCGGGCTCTGACAATGATATTATAGATAGAATACAAAACCGGCCAAGTGCGTGTCGGACCACGCAAAACGAAGGGTTCCGTGCCTATTAAAAAGGTCGTATCGTCACAGAAATTTTACGGCACTTACGTCCTTTTCTTTGAGGAAGGCAGTTTTTCAGCAATATCTCGAAAATCTCTGAACCGATCTTGTTCAAAACAATTTTCGGTGAATGAAATTAATAAGTCCTGTGTCCATGAATTTTTCCATATTTTTAAAATACACCGTTCAAAAATTAGAGGGGGGGGGACAGAATTTTAGTGACTTTCGGGGCGATTATCTCCGACCCTATTCACTTAATCAAAAAAAATGCTGAGAAACCTTATATTTATTTTGAAAGGCCTATCGATTGATGTGCCACACGGGGGGTCACAACGAAAAAAAAAATTTTGACTTTTAGTTTTATGTATGGAGTGCACCCCTAAAAAATTTTTTTTTTTGTCATTTTAATTACAAAACTATGTAGCGGCAAACAAAATACACCTATCCTCAAAATTTTATTCAAATACACCTTATAGTTTTCGAGTAAAATGCCTGTGACATACGGACAGACGGACAGACGGACAGACGGACAGACGGACATGACGAAACTATAAGGGTTCCGTTTTTGCCATTTTGGCTACGGAACCCTAAAAAGCCAATTACAGGTTCCCACCGATAGCAACAGAGTAAGTAAACATTTGTGAGATCACTATTTTTGCATTACTGAGATTTCCTAGGGGTTACAAGGTGTGGGAACTTATTTATTAATTTAACTAAACTATGTATACCAACGTCATAAGCGTAGTAACACAGTACGGTGAACTTAAAGCTATTAACTTAACTTAATGGAAGCAATATTACACGCGTTAGCTCGGTGTGGGACTTAGGAGTAGTATTTGACCAACACCTAACATTAAGAGAGGAGGACGTCCATGTCACGAAATGAGCAGCCCAAAAACTTGGATTCGTACTTCGTAATAGACATGAAGACTAATTTTTTTTCCCGATGGCATTCGAACCAGTTTTTGGAGAGGAACAAATGTTTGTATGGGAGCAACTACCATAAAAGAACATAAATACCCAAAAAATTGAGTTAAAAGGCGGACCTCGCTGGCCGCACCCGAAACACTTCATACTGATTGACTCAAAAGTATAACGTCACACTTTGGTATTTGAACTAATCATTGTAGGGGAAATCAAGAGAATTGCTGTTTCGGTCGCGAAATACTAGCGTTTAGGTCCATAGTTGCCATAAAATTTTGTTTCTATAAAAGCGTAAGGATTCTATTGGTAGCTTTAAATTTACACAAATGCAATTTTTTTCTTAACTTTCAAGGTTCATATTTTTTTATGATATTCATTATATTTTTTTATTTATACTTTACTAGCTTCTGTCCATGACTTCGTCCGCGTGAAACTCGTTTATATCATAGCTCCATACAAACTTTCGCCCCCCACTTCGCCCCCTTAGGGAATGATTCCCGGGATAAAAAGTATTCTATATGTTAATCCAGGCTATACACTATATGTATACCAAAATTCATCTTAATCCGTTCAGCCGTTTTTGCGTGATTGAGTAACAAACATCCAAACATCTAAGCAACGCGCCCCCGCCGAGCTTCTGCGCAACGCGCCCTCGCTCGCGTGAATGCTCAGCTTTGCTTATAATTAGGTTAGTCTATACACATACCATAAACCCGCTAGAATGCGTTCAGAAACTGCCAGTAATGACCAGTATTATAACAATAAGATTTATAAAAATAATTAACTTGTCTCTGGCCGTACATAATTTTGTACGTATTTCCATTAAGATGTCGATATCGATAAAGTAATGGCTTTCAAAGTTCGAAACGTGGCCCAGAGGTCAGAGTCTTCGATACTGTTAGGGAAATCTAGTTGGTCATGATTTGAAATCTAGTCGGCCATGGCGGTGCAATGGTGGTTATTCTAATGTTTTCCGAACACATCATTGAGGATTTACGATATGTGTGTAGATACGACTTACGATATGTGTGTTTAACAATGTTTTACTACTGTTATGTACTTAATTTATTTTTATATTTAATTTTGACATGTAATATGAATTATTATTAATAAAATATGATTATGATTATTATGATAAAGTAATGTATGCAACTGTACATAATTAGGTATTAAAACAATCGTGTGATCCTCGTGATTTAAAGTATCTCATTATGTACAGTCACATAAACTACTAATACAACACTATGAATGGTACAAATTACATTGAAGAGGAGAATGCTTTAATAGGGCAGCCAGAGGATAAGTTTACCTCTCCAAGTTCTTGAGCCGCTGTCTCTGCTGCAGGCCGGCGTGCAGCTGCAGGGGGCGACACCTCAGCAGCGAGAACAGCTGCGACAGCCTGCACACAGACATACTCGACATACTCGACATACATACACTAATAGTATTTTATATAATCGTTACACAATCAGGGCTCTTAAAGTCGAGTACCTTACTCGACTACGTCGCGTTTTGTAATTTCGATCCTTGAATTTTAAGAACGCTTATTATAGCACTGTTGCATAAACTACTATTTCAGTTGAGTTGGGAGCTCTATAGAAAAAAAGTATGTGATTATAGTTTAGTGTACGAAAACGAGTATAAAAACATCCCGAAACAACACAATCAATCAATCATTTATTTATTTCTGTGAATATGGTACAATAGGATATTTTCATCTAATAAAATAAAATTATAAAAGTATTGTTTTTATATAGTTTTTAACATAAGAAATACGATTACAACACTAATTTGTTATAAAAACGTAAGATTTATTTTTAATTTGAAAATAAAAATCGTAATTTTATGATCTGTATGTTACGTGGACAATACACATACAATAAAATAAAATAAACATGAGTCAAAAGATATATCATAAAGGAAGGAATTAGAATTTAAAATATATATAATAACTATACCTAGATATTTTTCTAGCACGAACGACTTATTGTAAGTGAT
Source organism: Epinotia nisella (assembly GCA_932294315.1). Taxonomy (NCBI): domain Eukaryota; kingdom Metazoa; phylum Arthropoda; class Insecta; order Lepidoptera; family Tortricidae; genus Epinotia; species Epinotia nisella. The sequence continues at coordinate 3,014,784 of OW028693.1, forward strand.
TGACAAAATAAAAACATCGACAGTTCTGTTATCGATAAGTACCACTTCAACTTTTTCAAGGGTGCGTTAAAAATAGACAATAATAAAAAAACTATCAATTTATTTATATTTTACATACTTCAGAAAACAATTTGCAATACTTTCGTAACTTTCTTTCTTCGTGTCGCTGAATTAATTATCCCCTAAGTTACTCTATAACACACACACACACACACACACACACACACACACACACACACACACACACACACACACCGAAATTGTCTTTCAAATCGACGCAGAATATCACAACATGTAGTTTTTCCCAATCCCATTTTTGCCCCCAAAACAAATCTGTGTCTCAGTATATGGTTACAGTGTAGGTGCACGCGGCGTGTAGGTAGATAGCCAATATATACCTGTGGTTGTATGTACGTATTGTCGTTGAAGTAGTATGTACTTATCGATAACAGGATGGTCGATATTTTTATTGTGGCAAGCACTAAACAAATGTTGTTCCTGCTAGAAACATATCTAGGTATAATAATAACAATAGGCATAGGCAATCATTGTCTCTTTATAACAATACGGTGGCAAACAAGCGCACGGCCAGCCTGAAGGTAAGCGTTATCGTAGTCTATGGACGCTTGTAACTCCAGGGGACTCGCTTGTACGTTTAAAAACCTGTACACTGGTACTGCTATACCGTCTCGACAGACATGACTTTCCATTAAATAACTACAACATAGAAAAGTTGAGAAACCCCCGATTTATTAATTTCAAAGTTCAATAGGGTTCCTGTAGACTTACCTCTGAACACAGCCGATGGCGTTACAGAAGACAATAGTCCTCCCAGGGTGCCGTTTCAGTATGTAGTATAGATACGCGTCCTTGTGCTCGAAGGCGCACGCTATCTTGCACTCTGTCAGGGTCTCCGCCGTGCCTGCGACATTGTATAATAGTATTTTATACAATCGTTACACAATAAGGGCTCTTAAAGTTGAGTACCGTGTTTTACGAGCTAATTGTGTAACTATTGTATACAATACTTTTTATACGAGTCAACAGAAATAATTAAACAGACTTGGTATCTAATGAAAATCTAAGCCCTGCTGAAACGGAGTGCAAATCAGAGGTGCACCGGCTCAATGTCGTTGATGTCTTTTGTATTGGAGTCAACGCTACGTCCTATTGGTCAAATTAATTATAGTTCAGTAAGGGCGCCACGTGATTGGTCGAATTTATTTTATTTGTCTAAAGAGTTGTATAATAATTATTATTAAAAGTAAATTAAAAAAAGTATGGTGTTTTAGTTTAGACAAAAATTGACTTTGGACAAAAACTACATATTTAATACAGTCTACCTAGGCCTGTAAAGCAACCTTCTCTTGTTTTTAAACGTCAAATTGTGACACAACGTCTTGGCATTCAACCATAAAAAAAAACATTAGAACTAATATAAATGTCATCGGGTAAATGGTTACTTAAAGCAGGTTTTAAAAAAGTTTGGCGCGTAAATTGAATGCACTATTAATTGTATTAACCAACGAACACAACAAATTGACTTCTTTTTATTTTTATTTCATTGCAAGTTTGAGAAAAGCACTATACAAATATCGGCGAGAAATGGGGTTCCCGGTCGCGTATCCCTATATCTACTTGGCCTGCAACCCTTCGTTTTCCGGCCTCTAAAGTAATGTACTATTTCTCAAAAATTGTGTGAAATGGTCCCATAACATCTGTGAAGATAGTATCCGAAAGTGACATCTCTACCTAGGTTGGAACTGTGACTTCGATGACCTTAGACCCGGTTATGCCAGTCAGCGCCACGTGGCGAACTATTTTCTGCGCAGGAGTCATTTTCTGGATATTCCGGTTTATTACTTACTAGCTTCTGTCCGCAACAACTCGTTTATATCGTAGCTCCATACAAAAGTTCACCCCCCCCCCCCCCATTTCACACCCTTAGGGGCTGATTTCCGGGATAAAAAGTGCCCTATCTCCTTCCCCGGAACTCAAACTATCTCTATACCAAATTTCATCGGAATCTGTCCAAAGCGTGAAGAGGTAACAGACAGACAGACACACTTTCGCATTTATAATATTAGTATGGATCGGCGCTAAACTTGAGTGGCAGTGGGCGGGGCACATTGCACGTAGAACCGATGGCCGTTGGGGCGGAAAGGTTCTCGAGCGGCGAACACGTGCCGGAAGGCGCGGCGTGGGTAGGCCCCCCACAAGGTGGACCGATGACCTGGTAAAGGTCGCTGGAGTCCGCTGGACGCGAGTGGCGCTGGACCGGTCGTTGTGGCACTCTTTGGGGGAGGCGTATGTCCAGCAGTGGACGTCTTTCGGCTGCTATGATGACGATGATGGATGGGCGTGGTACCTAGGTTGGAAGCTGTGATGTCGACGACTTTGGGCTCGGTCATGCCGACCAGCGCCACGAGGCGAGCTATTTTCTGCGCAGGCGTCATTTTCTGGATCTTCCGGTTTATGATCTTGCCCCGCTTTGTTACCTGTAAAAAGTACAGTTGAAACGCGAAGACCACATTCTACATAGCTTGTAAGATTAGTTACTCTTAGAACAACTAGATGGCGCCAGCTGTCCTCGATATCGACATAAACAACAACCAAACGTTGCTGTTCCTGTGGCTTTAAGAAATATGAATCCTTGTGTTTTGTATTGCCTAGATTTTTAAGAAAACGCTACAAATGTATTCCCATAGTTTAAAGTAAAACCTCGGGCATGATAATGTATTTGAAATGTTTACCCAATCTCATGGTAGATGGCGCTGTTACGTCCGTAGCTTGCCCATACTAAATTGTACATCGCGCTGTTAAGATTTTTCCTGATTTAATGACGCGAGGCACCTACAGTTACTCTTAGAACAACAAGATGGCGCCAGCTGTCCTCGATATCGACATAAACAACAACCAAACGTTGCTGTTCCTGTGGCTTTAAAAATATGAATCCTTGTGTTTTGTATTGCCTAGATTTTTAAGAAAACGCTACAAATGTATTCCCATAGTTTAAAGTAAAACCTCGGGCATGATAATGTATTTGAAATGTTTACCCAATCTCATGGTAGATGGCGCTGTTACGTCCGTAACTTGCCCATACTAAATTGTACATCGCGCTGTTAAGATTTTTCCTGATTTAATGACCCGAGGCACCTACCAATATTGTTTGCAAATTAGTTTAGGAGTTGAGTTGTGTGTCCTTCCGCGTGGGACTCTATCGTAGTTTAAAAATAAAAACAACACTACCCACCCATTTCACTCCATGATCTCCCTCCACCTATCCAAGGAGCGTCTAGCAAGTATACCTTTAAGCGCCAGCTTAAAGGCTATTTGTTGAAGCTCCAAAAATCCCAACCCTAACCCATCCAGCACTTTTAACATCCCAACCGTGTCGCGTTTTATGCTTTGTGTTTTTCATCCCGTTGTACTACTGTTTTATATTTAAAAAAATCAGATTTATTACATTAATTATTTATTTATTATGTGTCTACTATGTTGTATGCTGTGTTGCGTTCCGTGGGTCACTTGCGGTGCTGTCTGAAAACCAGCGCTGCAGGTGTCTGTCTGACACCTCGGCACAATGCTGAGACAGCGACCGTTTCACTGCCGCGAAGGCACACAATGTGTCAATTGTATTGTATGTCTACTCCCTTTATATCTGTGTGTCTTTTGTGTAGTGAATAAATGTCTTCTTTCTTTCTTTCTTTCCCTTGGGGGATGCTTTCCGGGATAAAAACTCCTCCACTCCTTCCCCGGGATTCAATCTATCTCCATACCGAATTTCATCTAAATTGGTTCAGCGGATTAAGCGTGAAGAGGTAACACACACAGACACACTTTCGCATTTATAATATTAGCTTCCGCTCGCGATTTCGTCTGCGTAGATAAAAACTATCCTATATTTGAATCCAGGCTAAAATATTCTTGCATAATGTCATTCAAATCGAGTCGGCCGTTTTAAAATATAGTTTTTATTCCGGGCCCACGCAGACGAAGTCAAAAATAATATTAATTACAATGAAATGGCATTAAATATATTTAAAAAAATCGTGGGACAATTCACACCAATTGATCTAGTCCCCAACTACGCAAAGCCACTATGGGTACTAGACAACGGATAAACATACTTATATAGATAAATACATACTTAAATAGATATTAAACATCCAAGACGCGAGAACAAACATTTGTATTCTTCCGACCGGGGATCGAACCCGGGACCTCAAGCTTCATAGTCAGGTTCTCTAACCACCAGGCTATTCGGTCGCCAAATATAGTCATGTAATTCTTTTGTGGCTAAGAAAGAATTTATCATATTTATTATACCTTCTTCCCCCTCATGTGTGCGGGCAGATCGTGCACCATGGTGAGCGTGGCCGAGAACACGAAGTTCTGCCGCGAGTTCTTCTGCGCCTCTTCAGAGTTGAGCCTCTCCAGCAGCGGGTGCAGCTCCTCGAAGTGTCCCCGCTCGATCATGCGGTCTGTCTCGTCTATGGCTAGGAATCTGACCAAATAAGTTTAGGATCAATAGATACTATTTGGAATGGATGAAAATTTTAGAAATGCCTGATTATTTTTTTGGTGATAGGAACCTTCCTTAGCACCAGAAAAAAAGTTTCAGAATTTTCAGCTACGTCAATTTTGTTTGAAAAATATAAACAGTTTCCTAACTTACGTTTTGGGTCAGTTACGGCACCGTCCTCGATCGGTCTCATATTACAAAAATATATTAAATATGTGTGGTAAACTGACACTGGCAATGATATGGACACTTGCAGCGCTATATTGGTCATTACCAGTGTCAGTTTACCACAGATATTTAAGATAGTTTTTTGTAATATGAGACAGATCAAGGAAAGTGTTCTTGACCCAAAACGTAAATAAGGAAACTGTTTATATTTTTCAAAAAAAAATTACGGAGCTGAAAAATCTGAAACTTTTTTCTGGTGCTAAGGAAGGTTATTCCTATCACCAAAAAAATAATCAGGCATTTCTAAAATTTTCATCCATTCCCAATTAAACAACATTAAGTAACATTATGCTATTTGCCAGACAAAGAATGAATCTCTTTGGTAACGGCTATCCGCAACCAAAGGAATTCAGATTGCTCCCACTGAGCTGCATCATCCGCTTTGTGGAAATGATGGAGCGAGCTTGGGAGTCGCTATAAAGGGGAGGGCAAATGCACAAAAGATCCCACTGGGTCGAAGTGTATCTGAAAGGGCCCTCAACCAGATAAGATAAGATAACATTACGTTACGCGGAACTTTAACGGACTATATCTTCGTATTTTTTTGTTTAATTGACTAACAAAAAAATAACGTGTCCAATATTATTTCGATTATCTAACAGACGGACTGAATAAACTGATTTTTTTTTTACCCAAGCAAGTACCAAATTGGGAATGAATGAAAATTTCAGAAGTGCCTGATTATTTTTTTGGTGATAGGAATAACCTTCCTTAGCACCAGAAAAAAGTTTCAGATTTTTCAGCTGCGTCAATTTTTTTTGAAAAATATAAACAGTTTCCTCGCTTACGTTTTGGGTCAGGCACGGATCTTTCCTCGATCGGTCTCATATTACAAAAAAATATCTTAAATATCTGTGGTAAGTTGACACTGGTAATGACAAATATAGTTGCCAGTGTCACAGTTCGCGCCTCGGCAACAATAAAAAAAGAACTTGGCATTCATTTAGATCTCACATATTTTGTCGGCGAAGTCGAAAGCCACGATATTGTTAGTATTGAACTTGGCTCCCATTTTCACATTTATCTTTTTAGAGGGATTTCTTATTACAAGCTTTTATTTAACTTGCAATGTATGTACAGTCAGCAGCAGAAGTAGCAAAGCGGGCCGGGTGTTCAAAATAACCTACACACGCTCTTAATTTCTTAAGAATAAAGTCGTGTGCAGGTCATTTTGAACACCCGGCCCGCTTAGCTACTTTTGCTGCTGACTGTATGTTTGTTCGGGTGGAATCTTGCAACTCAATTTGGAAGCAGATATCTATAACCAATTCAGGTGAAATGTTGGGTTTAAGTATAGTTTGGATGACAATTCAATATAATGGTGCCATCGAGCTGATCTGATGATGGGGACAGACGGTGGCCATGGGAATTCAGTACTTAACCGATGTAACCCCGTTGAGTTTGGGCTCGTTAGAATCGTCTCAACGAGTAGATGATGACGGTATACAGAAAAGTACAGTTGGTAGTAAAAGCTTGTATCAAAAACGTTTTTTTTGACAGAAACTTATTGCTACAACACTTTTTTTTTGTAACTCTGTAACTTTGGACTTGGACTATTTGTGATACTCACTTGACGCTCGGCAGCTGCTGCAGGTGCGGGTCGCCGCGGCCCAGCAGCTCCCAGAGCCGGCCCGGCGTGCCCACCACCAGCTCGGGGCCGCGGCGCAGCTCCCGCTCCTGCTTCACGGAGGCCATGCCGCCCACTATCGTTGCTATGTGATACTCACTTGACGCTCGGCAGCTGCTGCAGGTGCGGGTCGCCGCGGCCCAGCAGCTCCCAGAGCCGGCCCGGCGTGCCCACCACCAGCTCGGGGCCGCGGCGCAGCTCCCGCTCCTGCTTCACGGAGGCCATGCCGCCCACTATCGTTGCTATGTGATACTCACTTGACGCTCGGCAGCTGCTGCAGGTGCGGGTCGCCGCGGCCCAGCAGCTCCCAGAGCCGGCCCGGCGTGCCCACCACCAGCTCGGGGCCGCGGCGCAGCTCCCGCTCCTGCTTCACGGAGGCCATGCCGCCCACTATCGTTGCTATGTGATACTCACTTGACGCTCGGCAGCTGCTGCAGGTGCGGGTCGCCGCGGCCCAGCAGCTCCCAGAGCCGGCCCGGCGTGCCCACCACCAGCTCGGGGCCGCGGCGCAGCTCCCGCTCCTGCTTCACGGAGGCCATGCCGCCCACTATCGTTGCTATGTGATACTCACTTGACGCTCGGCAGCTGCTGCAGGTGCGGGTCGCCGCGGCCCAGCAGCTCCCAGAGCCGGCCCGGCGTGCCCACCACCAGCTCGGGGCCGCGGCGCAGCTCCCGCTCCTGCTTCACGGAGGCCATGCCGCCCACTATCGTTGCTATGTGATACTCACTTGACGCTCGGCAGCTGCTGCAGGTGCGGGTCGCCGCGGCCCAGCAGCTCCCAGAGCCGGCCCGGCGTGCCCACCACCAGCTCGGGGCCGCGGCGCAGCTCCCGCTCCTGCTTCACGGAGGCCATGCCGCCCACTATCGTTGCTATGTGATACTCACTTGACGCTCGGCAGCTGCTGCAGGTGCGGGTCGCCGCGGCCCAGCAGCTCCCAGAGCCGGCCCGGCGTGCCCACCACCAGCTCGGGGCCGCGGCGCAGCTCCCGCTCCTGCTTCACGGAGGCCATGCCGCCCACTATCGTTGCTATGTGATACTCACTTGACGCTCGGCAGCTGCTGCAGGTGCGGGTCGCCGCGGCCCAGCAGCTCCCAGAGCCGGCCCGGCGTGCCCACCACCAGCTCGGGGCCGCGGCGCAGCTCCCGCTCCTGCTTCACGGAGGCCATGCCGCCCACTATCGTTGCTATGTGATACTCACTTGACGCTCGGCAGCTGCTGCAGGTGCGGGTCGCCGCGGCCCAGCAGCTCCCAGAGCCGGCCCGGCGTGCCCACCACCAGCTCGGGGCCGCGGCGCAGCTCCCGCTCCTGCTTCACGGAGGCCATGCCGCCCACTATCGTTGCTATGTGATACTCACTTGACGCTCGGCAGCTGCTGCAGGTGCGGGTCGCCGCGGCCCAGCAGCTCCCAGAGCCGGCCCGGCGTGCCCACCACCAGCTCGGGGCCGCGGCGCAGCTCCCGCTCCTGCTTCACGGAGGCCATGCCGCCCACTATCGTTGCTATGCGGAGGCCTAGATAGAAATTAACAACATCTCATTTTTCTGACTCCTTAATTTTGTTTAGGCATTTAATAATAAAGATCGCGGGAGTCCGCTGGATGCGGGTGGCGCAGGACCGGTCACTTTGGCACTCTTTGGGGGAGGCCTATGTCCAGCAGTGGACGTCTTTCGGCTGATATGTTGATGATGATGATGATTTAATAGTATTTGAAAAGTTAGGGTACACGTATTTATTCTTTTCATTTTATTTTAAGTTAAACCCCCTTAGTTAGCTGTTATAAGTACATTTAAAGGTTGAATAAGATTAGTACTGTGGTCAATCTATTGAATTAAAAAGTAAATAGCATGCTGTGTCTGTAACAGTGACATTTAACATTGACAATGACAAGATAGAAGGAGTCAAATAACTGTCAATGTCACAACCTTTTTTTCTTACAAGATGCATAAGCACAGCTATGGAATATCCGCATTCAGCCTTTAAATGGCTTCTTCAAAGTAATTTCCAGTTTTCTCAAGAACTGTCGAATATAAAAATCCATTCTTTTTTACATTTACTCAGCAAGCCCAAATCTCTGATTGGTTTTTAGTTCGAGCCGCTGTGAAAAAATGAAATGTTGTCAATATTGACCCGTTACGTCAGTCGGCGAACGCGAGGTGTTTCGGAAGTTTTCGTGTGGAATCCGAATGCTTCCGAGCGCCGCTTGCATTGGGGGAGTGACCAGTGTCACCTTCACTTGTTGTACGTTGCACGGTCGGCCACGCGAGCGCGGCGCGGGCAACCATATTTTGGTTTTGACCTCGTAGTTGTTTCGTTATTCTCTCGCGGCAGTTTTGTGTTGAGAGTTATCTCGCATTTGGTGCGCCAATATCGGCGTCGAGATTAATAGTACATTACTGCAGAGGCCGTGAAGCTGATTGCTGGACGAGTTTGGGGTAGATTGTGTAGTCGGATACGAGTCCAGCAATCTCTGTCCCGGTCGAGGATTGTACAGTGCTTTTCTCAAACGATGTGAGGAAATATTAAAATTAATACAATTATTTGTTGAAAGTACAGTATCGGAACGAAAGATCAGAATACCGCCTTTTTTATTTTTTAAACATGCCATTTGAACAAGCCGTTCGAGCACCATAACACACACACACACACACACACATAAGTATAGTACCATAGTTTTTTTTTAATGTCGCAAGTACGCTTACAGAGTCTAGTGATGGTTGGCAGTATGTATTTTTTCCTTTGTCAGTTTAATATTAGTAAGCAAATTTAAAAAGTTAGAGTAGCGGACAATAATGGTTTTACTTAGGGTTTTCATACATTACTTCTTAAACAAGAAATTTCATGTCTTCATTTCGTGATATTAACGCATACATTTCCGAGCATGTTTGAGAAAATTTAATTTTCACGCCACTGCTCGGAAATGTGGCAAAAGATGGTCAGAATTCAGGCTTCAAAGCTGGGGTTAGTTGGACGTCGCACGAACAGGACATCTATGACTTCAAACTGTCCAACAATGTTATTGTTGGACAGTTTGAACAGCGATCGACCAATCACAGGGCCCAGCGCGGTCGCTGATGCTGAATTTTGATTTAAAATTATAATTATTTGCGATTTCCTCGCAGTAGGCGTGAAAAGCACTGTGTTAAGCCTCGGCCGAAAGTGCAATAGCTGGACTCGTACTTTCGACTAACTCGTCCATCTATTGCTTATTTTATAGCCTCTTCAACAATGTACTATAGGGAGCGCGAGGCTGAACACACCATCCGGTTGGGTGTCGGCTGGAAGCTGTGAGGTTTGGAAGCAGCAGGACACAGCTGAACGGCGGCCCGAGAGCTGGTCGAGCCTCACACGTCACCGGGCGCCCCAGCATGTTCACATACATACAAACACATTTGACACAAACACATATACATGTCTTGCTGGCGTTGACGGGGAAAGTCCGAAGAAATCCTCGGTGAGTGATTGGTTTGGTTAACTTAGTGTTGCATAGGTACTAACTAGTATGCAATGTGGCATGTAAGAAGTAAGAGAGACTTTCTTCTTAGTACATTCTCTATTGGACGCCATGTGCAATCTGTGTTCCCCGCCGCTACCACAGAGTCTGCTACATATGTCACACTTAGTATAACTTAAGGCCTGCGCAAACCGGCGGAGCGCAGCGCAGATCACTTTAAATTCGTCAATGTATATTCTTTTCAATTTTAATTACATTAAGGTATAAATTTGAATGCTCGAAACCGACCTCGGAGCATCACGGGGGATTTCTACTGTGCGGCATCGAGGAGCATGTTAGAGGATACCGCGGCGGCATCCCGCCGCGTCCCCCGAGGCCCCCGAGTAGCGGGGCTGCGGGAGGGGAGGGCTCGGCGCAACTCGGCGGATGACCGGGGATAAATAGTTATTTGTGTCACAAGGGAGCAAAATAGTATATTTACGGCGAGGGCGGTGTATTGAATCCTGAATGTAGCGAGGGATCCTACAATAGAATCCTGAGCGTAGCGAGGGATTCTAACGTAGGATCCTGAGCGTAGTGAGGGATTCAAGTGTTAACGCCCAAGACGAAAATAATTTTGCTCCTGAGTGACACATGTAACTTTTCACACCGATTATGAGGAAAATTGAATGAATATCAATATTCATTATTATATAATTTATATACAATAACATCATAGTTTTGATTTCAGTAAAACGTATAGTTTATTGTGACATTTTTTTCAAATATTACGAAAAATTCTCAAGTTTTAATATGTAAATGTACCTATAACGTTGCTAAAGTTAAAACTTGAAATATGTTCGTTTTTAATCGATTACGATGAAATTACAATCGATTATTTTCTTAAGATCTGTGTTCAATTGGCACATTGCGTAAATGCTACATGCCAATGAATAAATTAAAAAAGTAGCTTGAACAGAAAAGTGGCATTTTGCTCCCTCTCGTCGGGGACCAAAACTTACTTTTCTGAATGAGAGGTGTGAAAACGAATTTTGATACCGCAAGTGAGTATCACATAGCATCGCGCGGGATCCCACAGCACCCCATGATCGGTGATTCGTAGGCCCGGCGCATACCGGTGCATGCCGCTGCATACCGCCGCGGCATGCCGCCGCAGTATCGTCGGCGCTCTTCCACGCCGCGGGGAGAGGATACCGCCTGCGGTATCGCGGGGGATTTTCCCTCGTCGGTGTGCGCTGCGCGGAGTAAATCCTCCTAGGTGATCTGCGCTGCGCTCCGCCGGTTTGCGCAGGCCTTTAGCGTCGCGTATCGCGACCTGTATGTATGCTCCCAACGGGAAGGCTGTTTGTATGGTTACCGATCTGACGGGCCCGTCGGTTACTCGGCCGTTCTTGATGGGAACAGACATACTACATTGTTGTAAAGGCTAGAAAGTAGGCAATAGATGGACGAGTGAGTTCGAGGTCCGAGCCGCAGGCGAGGCTGCCGTGTGTCACTCAGCCCCGACACTTACACATGCTTGTTTAGGCAACAATGCCCTGTAAGCACCCTTACCAGCATGCGTAGACGGTTCCTGCTTAGTGCCAAGGCATCAGTGGACCCCTTTTTGCTAAAGGCTCTAATGAGCGCTTTGGAATGTTTCAGTCCTGGGATAGCTCTCCAGGCTTGAATGGTCTTGTAGAAACAATAGGTCTTTAGAGTGAGCTTGGTCAGAGCACTGAACAAGCTTGGAAAGCACAATAAGGTGCAACTTGTTTGGATACCAGGGCACGAGGGCTTCATCGGCAACGAAAGAGCAGATGAGCTTGCAAGAAGGGGGTCTACAAATCACTTTGTAGGTCCAGAACCGTTTGTGGGACTCTCACAGGGAACCATAATATCGGCCTTTAAAGCCTACGCCAAAACCAAACACCAACACGAATGGAGGAATGAGGTGGGTTTAAGGCACTCAAAGCTCTTCATAGAAGGAGTGGACTCGGGCTGGACCAAAAAACTCTGGAAATCCAGCAGGAAGCAACTCAGGATTATATCTGGGGTGTTCACAGGTCACTTCGGCGTCAAGGATCTCTTGGCCAAGATGGGACTATCAAACAGTACAGACTGTAGAATGTGTGGCGAGGAGGATGAGACTATGGAACACTTACTGTGTGAATGTCATGCCCTTGCCAGACAGAAAATGAATATCTTTGGTAACGGCTACCCGCAACCAAAGGAATTCAGGGTGCTCCCACTGAGCTGCATCATGCGCTTTGTGGAAATGATGGAGTGAGCTTGGGAGTCGCTATAAAGGGGAGGGCAAATGCACAAAAGATCCCACTGGGTCGAAGTGTATCCGAAAGGGCCCTCAACTAGATAAGATAAGATAAGAGCTTGGTCAGACTTTTGGGGATACCACAAAACGGCTCCGGTCCGCAGTGTGTGCAATGGATGATGATTGATAAGTTACCTGTGTATTTAGCAACAGCCTTCAGATGCTGTGATATCTGCATGGCCAGCTCCCGAGTCGGAGTGAGGATGAGGGCATACAGCGGACGCCCGGTCCTCACAGCCTCCGTGCCCGGGATCTCTATGTTGTCTATCACCTTCACACAGCCCATGCCTGGAATGATTTCATGGTCAAATTAAGAGAAACAGACATAGATAAAGCATTTATATAGGTTATAGGTGTACGCGGGCTGGGTTTCCGCAACTCGACGTCATGAATGCGCCTATTTTGCGTGTAAATAGTGTAGATAAAGCATTTATTTGTTTGCTATAAAAATACAGAAATAATTTGGTACACAACATGAAACAGTGAATAGAATACCCAAATTGCATCAAGTTTGCTTCAATTTGAAGAGTGCCCTCGATTTCTCCCGGTAGTCCAGGCAATGAACTGACAACTTGTATCGAAAAAATGACATATTTGGAAATAATTTATAATAGCTAATTTTTTTAATGTAACGGATATATTATCAATTAAATTGTTACCTAGAGGCAAAATCCACCAAAAAATCAGACATCAAAAAAATCAATATTCAATTAGCTCCTAAAAAGTCCGGATAAATATTAATATTTTTTTTTATCTTTATTTAGGTTCATTTACATTTGCTTTACAATATTCAATATAAATAAAATAAAAAAGACAATGAATGTTTAATTTATATCTATGTAATTACTTCCGGGTGGAAAGTTTGGTGGATTCTTGAATAAAGCATCTCAGAATAATGTTTTAAAATGAAATAAACAAAAAAAACGCTATTATACATTAATGTTTTTCGAAGCCGTATTTTGCCTCGGCTACGGATCCCATCATCAGATTCTGACCTAATGACCATGGGACCACCTGGGAACGTTAAGCTGCGTACTAATTTGAGCGGCTCAGCCCGAGGCATGCTCGCCCCGCGCGGCGAGCTGCTCGCGAGACAAATAGTTCCACATAAACATGCGCGGGCGAGGCAGCGCGCTCGCGGCGAGCCGACATTTGTGCGTTGTTTAAAATGGCGACGGACACGATGACAGCCGCGGCTGCGTTTATCATAATTGGGAATGGATGAAAATTTTAGAAATGCCTGATAATTTTTTTGGTGATAGGAATAACCTTCCTTAGCACCAGAAAAAAAGTTTCAGATTTTTCAGCTGCGTCAATTTTTTTTGAAAAATATAAACAGTTTCCTAACTTACGTTTTGGGTCAGTTACGGCACCTACCTCGATCGGTCTCATATTACAAAAAATATATTAAATATCTGCGGTAAACTGACGCTGGCAATGATATGGACACTTGCAGCGCTATATTGGTCATTACCAGTGTCAGTTTACCACAGATATTTAAGATAGTTTTTTGTAATATGAGACAGATCAAGGAAAGTGTCTATTTACCGTTCTTGACCCAAAACGTAAATAAGGAAACTGTTTATATTTTTCAAAAAAAATTGACGCAGCTGAAAAATCTGAAAGTTTTTTCTGGTGCTAAGGAAGGTTATTCCTATCACCAAAAAAATAATCAGGCATTTCTAAAATTTTCATCCATTCCCCATTCACCGACTTATTAACAAAAAAAAAGAAGAAAACGCCACGGTGGTGGATGAAGCAGTTGTACAAAAATCTTAATTCATGTGGTACTCATTTACTTCACCAAATTATATTTGAAAATCAGGCGCATGAAAGAGTGAATTTTCATTGAATGTCAAGTAACTTCTTATGGTTCCACATTTTAATCACTTAATGTTTTATTATTTACCAACAAACACACGCACGGCTCAGCAACTTGATCAAATTTGTACGCGCGGCGCCCACAAACAAGTTAGAACTTGCCGTTCTGCTCGCGGCACGCTCGGATACACGTCCACTTATTCGGTACACAACATGGAACAGTGAATAGAATACCCAAATTGCTTCAATTTGAAGAGTGCCCTCGATTTCTCCAGGATTCCATCATCAGATCCTGACTTAATGACCATGGGACCACCTGGGAACGTTACGCTTTCAAACAAAAAAAGAATTTTCCAAATCAGTCCGTGTGTCTTCGAGTAATCATGAACAGTATTATGATGTTATTCGCACTGTGCATAATCTTTTCCGCTTTGCCTTAAGGTTTTGTCTGGTAGAGAATGCCATATGGGCATTGAAATGAAATAGTTTATTTGCAAGATTACGGTTACAAGATCTTAAAAATAATAAATAAACCAACGTAATCAACCTGGATACAGGTGTGCAAATTTTTACGAATTAAACAATTAAAAAATGTATAGTTCCACGATGTCAAGACTTAAATACTAACACTTACAGCTATTTGTTACATACCTATTATTTTCTTGTCAAATACTCCTTGATACTATAAAAACATTTTTCATGCAGCCATTTGGTCAACTTAGTTTTGAAAGAAGTCCGCCTTTTGTACGATAAGTTTTTGTTTTGTGCATTAAAGTATAAATAAATAAATAAGGATGCGTAAAGGAAGGTTCATACATACACACTTCATAATATACCTTTTTCATCACCATCAACTTCATCCTGGCTCTCCGTGTCTTCACCACTTTCAACTCCATTATCAGCCTCATCATCGTCATCTGCTTTTTCATCAACGTCATCCAAATGTTCGTCATCATCAGATTTTTTGTCATCCGAATCATCGCCTTGACCATCAAATATGTCAGAAAGATGCACATAATCAGCACTATCATCACTGTCATTCCCTTCGTCTGTTGATGATTCCTTCTTCTTTACCGGTACATCTATTTCTTCTACAAAGTCATCATCTTTTGTTTCTACTTGATTTTCATCATCCCCACTGCTGTAACCGTCTTCTGAGGATTCTTTTACTTCCTTTTTCTGCTTTTTAATCTTCTTTTTAAACTGTTTTTTCTTAGGAGGCTCTGGCTGTGGTTTCTTCTTATTAGATATCTTTTTGTATGGTATGTCGTACACATCCAGGCCTTTGGCTAGAGCTTTCTCCTTCAGTTTGAGAATGCCGGTGAGGATCGGGAGACCGAAGGCCAGGGTTTTGCCACTGCCTGTCTCAGCAGCACCCAGGATGTCTCTGCGACCTGGAGAACATTTAATTAGAATTTAATTTAATTTTGAATGAAATTCGACATATGTATAAGATGTAGAAAGTAATGTAAATTTAATGAAACATATTGACAATTTAAATTATAATGTAATCCTATTGTTTAGTTTTATTTGACGACCGCTTTAGCCTAGTTGGTAGTGACCCTGCCTATGAAGCAAGAGGTCCCGGGTTCGAATCCCGGTAAGAGCATTTATTTGTGTGATGAGCACGAATATTTGTTCCCGAGTCATGGATGTTTTCTATGTATTTAAGTATGTATTTATCTATATAAGTATGTTTATCGTCGTCTAGTACCCATAGTACAAGCTTTGCTTAGTTTGGGACTAGGTCGATTTGTGTAAGATTGTCCGCAAATATTTATTTATTTATTATTTATTTGTGCATGTCTACTTGGCAGAACATGAGCACCTTAAATGTAAGATCAATGTATCACTTGTGTTCTGCAAATACAAATAAAAATCTTGAATCTTAAGGAAATGTAAAAAAATATCACATTACTAAATTAAATAGAATATTGCATGCCCAATGCTGGTAGAACATAAGTACTCTATACCTTATCACATTAAGATCAATTTTTATAACTATGTTATGGCAATAAATACTTTTGAATTTGAATTGAATTGAATATAATTTAAAATACTACATACTTTATTTATGCATCTTGTTAGTGACATATGATCCTATAAGGGTAAAAACCTCCTTCATCTCTTCCCATTTCAATTTATCTTAATGTTTGATAACTTTAAATTAAAGGTTGAACAAGCCAAAACGTGGGCATACATAATTACTTATATTTTAGTTATTTACAAGGTATAGAAAATATTTAAATTCTGTAATGTGATATGCAATAAACGATTCTATTCTATTCTATTCTTACTACTTTACATATAAACTCTATAGTATTATAACAAAATAAAAACCGGCCAAGTGCGTGTCGGACCACGCAAAACGAAGGGTTCCGTGCCTATTATAAAGGTTGTATCGTCATAGAAATCTTACGGCACTTACGTCCTTTTCTTTGAGGAAGGCAGTCAGCAATATCTCGGAAACCTTTCATCCGATCTTGTTCAAAACAATTTTCGGTGAATGAACTTAATAAGTCCTGTGTCCATTAATTTTTTCATATTTTTAAAATACACCATTCAAAAATTAGAGGGGGGGGGACAGAATTTTAGTGACTTTCTGGGCGATTATCTCTGACTGTATTCACTTAATCAAAAAAATTGCCGAGAAATCTTATATTTATGTTGAAAGGCCTATCGATTCATGAGCCACACGTGGGCTCACGATGAAAAAAATAATTTTGACTTTTAGTTTTATGTATGGAGCCCCTAAAACAATTTTCTAGTCAGAGGGGCGTGTTTCTTTACGTTGGTTCTGTAACGTTGGTTCGGTGGTGTTAGAGTGCTTGAGAATAATTTTCTTGCCAAAGACAAAAACATTTATTTATTTATTATATCTTTATTTATTTGACAGGCTATCAGTTGTTTCAACTGCCTGTATCCAATTATTACGTCTATTTTGTAGTCTTCTTGATTGTCTTGTTACTCAAACAAATGTTGATGATTGCCATATATAATAGTAAAAATATCAACATAAAACGCCTATATACGAAAAAAACTGGAAACTATTAGAAAATGTAATTCAGATCTCACCATGAATAGCAGCAGGTAAGGAAAGCTGCTGTATCTTAGTCGGCTGCTTGAATCCCTGCTCCATGAGCGCTTTCATGATCTCCTCTGGCAGCTTGAACTCCGCCCACGACAGCATATCCTCAGGCGTCAACTCTGATTTCACTTCTGATGTGTTCTCGCCAAGTTTCTTTATGATTTTCCCTGCTTTCCCCTTTTTGTTACCTTGTTGTGTCAATATTTGACTTTTAATATCTGTGATTCCATTGGTAAGTGAGGGTGTGACGGTATTACATGATTCCACAATAAATCCATTGCTAAGTTTTGTTTTCTTATTTGGAATAGGTTTCTCTATTGTTTCTTCTACTGATTTGCTGTTTTGACGCTTCTTTTCTTGCTTTTTCTGAAATTAATAGTAACAGTTATGCGTTAAATATTGATCAGCTGTGAAACTTTGTTAATAAAACCATATTATGGAAGGACGTGAGAAAGTTTTTTTTGAGCATTAACTAAAATATCTGAGGCTTAGTAACATCACATACATAGTCTTGGATTAGCTAATTATATTTGTCAACTAGACTTGTTCATTACCACACGTTAGATAAAGCTAAAAACGTACCTTTTTATTGCGTGGTGTATCCTTATCGAGATCATAGGTTGTACACTCTTCTAAACCTATAAATCCCTGTAATTTATCTCCCATAGATGCCGGAAAGCCGTCTAAGGCTACGGACTGCCATTTCATTTCTTTTAGTTTTTTACCCATGGTCTATTTTAATTAAAATTCTTCTCGAAACTGATTTTGTGATTTCATAACCTCACACAACAACCGACAACGTGAATTTGACAGTTATTTGACGTCAGCTAGGGAATGATCAAAACGTTGAAAACCGATAGATTGGTTGTAATAATTTTATCATTGTGAGGCAAGCCTTAAATTACTATCAGATTTGTCTATGGAAATGTTTTGCATGAATGATATTTAATTTTATGTAATTTAAATACATTAGTTGATATTATCCACATTTTCGTTTGTAATTTTTCAATTAGCCATCATGTCTCAAAAATTTTAATTTATTCATATATTTTGGCTGTTTTTACTATTTCCATTGCTTACTGCAGACGAAAAAAATCAAGTGCACGCTGCCGCCGCCGTAACCATAGACAAATCGAAGGAGGGAGGAAGTTTGTGAGTGATCGATTTTGCACCGGGCTCCCGAAATTCACGACGGGCATTTTCTTTGTTTGCCCGGCCGGACGCTTGTGTTGTGCACGATAAGCTAAACAGTAAAACGGTAGCCGCGGTAGTTTAAAATGGCGAACACGTTTCGCGCCGTGACGGTCTCAGCCGTCAACAATGACGGCGCCCTGACGCCGCGTTTCAATGTCCCGACAAACGTAAACGTGGATTATGATCCTCAGGGATTGAGTGTTAAAGTGATCCGTGCGGACCCGGTGCTGGCGCAGGAGGTCCTGGAGTTCCCAGTGCACAGCCAGAGCGAGTGCTCGCGCGTGGCGGCCCAAAGTTACATTTTCACTATAGACAATGAAACCTTGTTCTTCAAATTTTCATCGGACGTCGATTGCCAGAATTTCCACCTTCTGGTCAGTAAAATCAAGGCTGGCCGCTCGTCTTCGGTGTTCACGGTGCGCACGGAGGACTCGTCGGCGCTCCAATACTTCCAGTTCTACGGTTACTTGAGCCAGCAGCAAAACATGATGCAGGACTATGTGCGGACTAGTACATATCAGCGCGCTATTTTATCAAACATCAACGACTTCAAGAACAAAGTGGTGTTGGACGTGGGAGCCGGTTCAGGTATTTTGTCGTTCTTCGCGGCCCAGGCGGGCGCCCGCAAGGTGTACGCGGTGGAAGCCAGCAATATGGCGCACCATGCGCAGGCATTAGTCCGCGCGAACGCGCTCCACGACCGCATTACGGTGGTGGCCGGTAAGATTGAGGAGATAGAACTGCCAGAGACTGTAGACATCATTATCTCCGAGCCTATGGGCTATATGCTGTACAATGAACGTATGTTAGAAACTTACCTGCATGCTAAGAAGTGGCTGAAACCGAATGGCAACATGTACCCCACTAGAGGAGACTTGCACATAGCTCCCTTCACCGACGATGCTCTCTTTATGGAACAGTACAACAAAGCTAACTTCTGGTACCAGACCTGCTTCCACGGAGTAGATTTAAGTGCGCTACGGACTGCAGCCATGAAGGAGTACTTCAGACAGCCCATTGTTGATACATTTGACGTTCGTATTTGCATGTCAAGATCTGTGAGACATGTAGTTGACTTCCTAAATGCTAATGAAACAGACTTGCATCGTATTGAGGTTCCGTTCAGATTTGAGATGACGCAATCAGGAACATGCCACGGACTTGCTTTCTGGTTCGACGTGTTGTTTGCTGGCACCACACAGCCTGTCTGGCTGTCTACAGCACCAACAGAGCCCCTCACGCACTGGTACCAAGTGCGCTGTCTACTCGAGACCCCCATATTCGCTAAGCAGGGCCAAGCATTGACTGGCCGAGTATTACTGCTAGCCAACAAGCGACAGAGCTACGATGTCACCATGGAAATCAACCTGGAAGGCACAAACATCACATCCTGCAACACACTAGATCTGAAGAACCCATACTTCAGGTATACCGGTGCGCCGGCGGCGCCTCCACCCGGCGTCAACAGTACCTCTCCCAGCGAAGCATACTGGGGCAGCTTGGACTCAGGAGCCCTCAGTAACGGACAACAGGTCCTTCTAGAAGCCCCAGCGTTTGGTGCAGCCCCTGATATGGGCTACTCACAGCACCCCAATGTCATCAAGACAGTGATGTTGCAAGAGGAATTCATCAAGCGGATCGGGATCAGTCAGAACGGAGACATATAATCCGCGAGGACGCGCCGCGCGCGCCTCAGGGCTATCAGGAGCCGGCGTAGGTTGTGAGGGATGTTCTAGTGTAAGCGGACTTATTTATTTCGGTGACATCACAGTGGAGACTTCATTTTGACACGAGCCGGTCTCCCTTTGACGCTGCTGCAGCGTCACGTTGTATAGAAACAAGTTCTATACAGCATGACGCTGTGCTACGCTTAGAAACTGAGCGCTTCTGACAGTTTTTCTGTTGAAGTTTGCTTATTTGCCACTTTAACAGTAATAGAATTGTAAATACTCCTGTCCCGGCTGATTTAAGGGTAGGACTGTCAGAAGACGGCTGGATAAGTTAGCGATAAGTAAACTAGTACATTTAGAGTTAGCGTAAGATGGTTTAGTGATGATGCTTCTCATTGTCAATACTCATGCTAGGTCAGGCTCAATCGTTGAGTGGAAGGAATTTTTGGAGAAATTTGACATAGACTCATACATTTTTTACACCAACAGTAACAACCATAATGCCTTATGATCAGCAGAGACTAGCCTATGGACGCTGCAGCTGCAGAAGTGTCACATGAGCGTTGTCTTCATAGGTATGGATTTTGCATATAGGCAAATTAGAACAAATTAGATAGTTGCTTTAATACAAATGATCTAATGTTACGAATGGATAGAACACTGCCACTAAACAATATAAATGTTTAGATAAAACCATAAAGGGCCTAAATCACAAACTAAAATTTATTTCATTCAAGTATTGTAGACACGGGGAAGACTGCTCCTTTGTATTCCCATATTGAGGATAGTTTATAGTAGTCTAGACTAAGTCTAGACCACTAAACTGTCTGTTACTAGACCTCTAAAAACTCCTATGATCGCATGCAGGAAGTATAACTACCTAGCTATATCCCAGTCTCACTTAGCTATTAAAATAAGAACATTACAATGTTATTTACAATTATAAAAAAATCATGTGATGATTTATATCTAAAATTAAAAATAGAGATTCTGTACATCATAAAAAGTATGTTCTGTTAATTTTCTCCAAAGAATTCCGTCACTAATTATCATTATAGTTAGGAACTGTACAGTAAGTCCATTCTGCAGCTGCCGTCGTAAACGTAGACACAATATCTGACAAGCCAGACACAATATCTGACAACTATTTGTGTCAAGCAAAAGATCCTTTGTCGGTGTCAATAAGGTCGATTTCTAAGTGCGTCGTTCGAGAAATAGCGCCTTATTGACGCCGCCAAAGTGCCCTTTGCTTGTGAATTACACATTTGTGGAGCCAACACAATGTCTTCATCACCATCACATAGCAAGCAAGCTCGCATAAATCTAAACCACAGAACAGTAAATACTATAGAAGGGGTATCAAGCGCGGTTTGTATCGGGAGCGGTGTCGCCTCATCCCCTCCACGTCGCCTACAACTGTGTGAGCGACTGCACGGCGATCCGGTGACGTTGGCGCGAAAGCTTTGAGCGCACGCGCAAAGCATTGGCGCGCGTGCCACGACCATATCGCCTTTCTATAGTATTTAGTGGTCTGTGATCTAAACACCCTATTGCTAAGGTGCGTACGAATTAGAGCAGCCTCGGGTTGAGGCACGCACGGCGCCTATTTTGCTCAAATTCGTACGCGCGGCGAGCCCCCAGAGCCGGGCGACTGACCGCGCTCAAAGGCGCCTCAGTGTGCGTGCCTCGCGTCACTTGGACGTGTATCTGAGCGTGCCGCGGACAGAGCGACAAGATCGAACATGTTTGTGCGCAAAGCGCGTACGAATTTGAGCAAGTGGCTGAGCCGTGCGTGTGTAATAGTTTGTTAGTAAATTTGGAACAATTATTGATACAAATACATGAAAAGCAAAAGGTGTTGTGGGTCCCGCAATCAGCTGTCATCGTGTCGACGCCATTTTGAATGTCGGCTCGCCGCGAGCGCGCTGCCTCGCCCGCGCATGTTTATGTGGAACTATTTGGCGCGCGAGCAGCTCGCCGCGCGGGGCGAGCATGCCTCAGGCTGAGCTCAAATTCGTACGCAGCTTTAGTGTTCAGATATTTATGAGCACCTTGCATGTTATGATTATTGTGTCTATAGCTTAAAGAGTCGTGGCTCCGTTTACAATGGCAGTAATTCTTCTGGAAGCCTATCGCAACTGATCTGGATTCATATTTATCTGAGATGCACTCCGACTCCCGTGAGTAGCCGAAGCAGAAGAAAATAAAATATGACCATATCACAAGACAAATATGAATCCGGCAACTTCGTAACCTACCAAATGTTTTATCTGACCAAAATTTGGAATACTCGCCCATCAACAACTTTTGTTAAGCCAGCGTGTAACCCTGTCCTAATAACAGAAGCAACGTAAAATTATACCAACGTTGTTATTATGATAGAGTTCCATTGGAACTGAATAATTCCGAATGTTTGTCTAAGTAATGGAAGTTTGGTAGCTTGTCTATAAAATTGCGTCAACATGTTGAATGTTTACGCTCGCCGTGCAACATGTTGGATCAACTAGTTGGCCATGTTTCAGACTTGGATAGGTGACCGGCTGTCTGCCTCCACAAGCAATAATGAGTAGATTTAGGAATCTGTCCATGGTCGTGCTATTCGATTCCGTATGTAAATATAGTATAAATATCATGTACCTAAATTCCCACCGTATGGCGCATTTCCATAAGTTGATTCCAAAAAACCTTTTCAAATTTACTACATGTGACTATTTCAAACTCGTCCACTTGTTCAACTCATTCAATTGTCAGCAATCTTTCGTACAAATTTTCATTTTTTTTTGTTAAACACTCACCAGTGGCTGACCCTAGTCTCAACTTATAGTGACGACAGGGGCCTCAGATGAAGCTTGCCGGCCCCTATTGCACCAACTTGACAATTGTCACATGACAACGACAATTCTCCGTACATTGCTGGTTCCACAGGTAACCTAGCGACCACCTTAACTTCTAGAACAAGCAATGATAGCGAATTGTCAGTGTCAGCTGACAATTGTCAATTTGGTCAAATAGGGGCCCGGTTCAGTAATAGTCACTGTTACTTTAGGCACTGAGATGATAATTGTCATGGAATACAGAATGATAAAAGCTTCAGTGACCAGGTTAGACTTGTGCAATTGAACTTTTAGCTTCGTTTAGACTTTGAAAATGATTACCCGACTGCCGAAGGAGAGGAGGGTATTGTTTTTCTAGCGTATGTATATATGTCTTTTTCTTTGGCACGCCCTGCAGCCTAAACTGTTTGACGGATTTCGATATATGAGGCGTTGTTGGATTCTTCGAAAATTCAGTTGGGTTTTTCGAAAAATCTTTTGAATTCACTTGTAACTGGTGTAACTTAAACAATTTGCATATTCTTGGGTATTTTGGTACAACTTGTGAAAATGTGCTACTATCATTATAATTAGGATGGGGATTTTATGATGTAACTAACTTGATATGTAATTGAGGTCTAAACATTTAATTTTCATGCGCGCCTCGACTTGGCAACACCTACTGAAGAGGTCAAGTGGGGTCAACGTATGCAGTTGCAACTGTTTACAATACAGGCTGTCTGGTATTTTTCTACAGTCGAGCAAAATAGGCGGTTGAAAACGGCTTTTTCACTTGGATCCTTTGATAGGATAGGATTAATTTATTGCCAGAAACTGTGTAAGGTCTGTACACTTAAGTCGTCTTTAGGTCTGTTCTGTGTCGCTGTCGGTTGAGAACTAACGTCTGTTTTTCCGTTCCTTTTGTCTAATTTTAAAAGTCTGTCATTCCAAAGTGGTCTGTCAAGTAGTCGGCCAGTCTTAGTCATATTGGTCTGTCTGTGCGGAGGTTAGACGCCCCGACAAATTGATCGCTTGATGAATACAAAGCCCAACTATTTGCCCATTTCTGGCAGCATAGGCATTTGGGCTCGCCAACACCATAGGTCGAGTGCGACTAATAGGCTCCGTTTGGAAGCTACGACACAGACAGGCACACAGACATATTAAACTTATAACAACCATTCTTTCGGGGGTTCAAAATATCTTAATACAACATATTCGTGTTACAATTTCAAGCATACCTAAAGCATTCCTCCCTCTAGCTAGCTATGCTAGGCTTATCATAATTATCATTTAATTCGGATACTTGTCCATATTTGTTAGTAGCACTAGCACATAATTAAGCAGGGGTTTTCAAAGTGGGGGGCACGCCCCCCTAGGGGGGCGCGGGTCCCTGATGATGATGATTTGGCTAGCTAGCCCATTCACTTTCGTTTCCTTGCATCGAAGCGAAGGGGGCGTGGGAATTTCATTTTTGGCAGCCGGGAGGCGTGTCTAAAAAAAGTTTGGGAACCCCTGTAATGAAGGCTCGCCAGGTCGCTCGTTTCTCTATACAAACGTTGTCTATAAAAAGTTACACACCATACCAGTATGCCGTTTCAAAATGAGATGATGTATTAAACCGGTACCAACCAAACTACGTTCGTATAACGAGTCGACTTGAGTCGTGCTGGGGTCTCTTAATAGTAAAGGACGAATGCTCCGACATAAACTCCATCATGCTAGCTAGACTCGATTCGATGTACAATAAAATGTACATTGAATCCTAATGGATCCAAGTAAAGGGGGATCGTACTCGCCGTGTTAAAATACGCTAGCTAGACTCGATTCGATGTTCAATAAAATGTACATTGAATCCTAATGGATCCAAGTAAAAAGGGATCGTACACGCCGTGTTAAAATACGCTAGCTAGACTCGATTCGATGTTCAATAAAATGTACATTGAATCCTAATGGATCCAAGTAAAAAGTGATCGTACACGCCGTAACATGGTCACTGTGCCGTTTCGTTTCTACAATCGCATGCAAACTTGTAATATATTGATTTGGTGCTGTGTCGTTTGACGCACAAAAATAGTTTTACAATAACATGACTACCTCATTTTGGCAGACAGTGACTAGGTGGCTGGTGATTGGAGGAAACAAGCGATGACAGGCGTATTGTGTTTATTCGACGGCGCGGCCGCGGCGGTCAATAGTAAACTTGTCATTAGCTGTCAAATTTACTATAGAGCGCCACCGCAGGCCGCGCCAGCGTGATTCAGGCCGAAGCACATTACAAACGGTGCTATTTGTCACCACAACTTACCTCATCATATCAGCCGAAAGACGTCCACTGCTGGACATAGGCCTCCCCCAAAGAGTGCCACAATGACCGGTCCTGCGCCCCCCGCATCCAGCGGACTCCAGCGACCTTTACCAGGTCATCGGTCCACCTTGTGGGGGGCCTACCCACGCTGCGCCTTCCGGTACGTGGTCGCCACTCGAGAACCTTTCCGCCCCAACGGCCATCGGTTCTACGTGCAATGTGCCCCGCCCACTTACCTACTACAGTTAGAATGAAAGGTATCGCTGTCTCATTTCAACTATATCATGTTGTTGTGACAAATTGTGAGGCGTGTGTTGGCTTTAGTTTTCGGGAAGTGCAATTATTAAACCCAGTTTTTTTTTCTTTTTCTTACACGATTTGTTTGTTGATTATGCCACGATATTAATGACTATAAAATCCTTAGATGTGTTTTTTTTTTTTTTTTCAAATACAAATTGTCTGTGTTAAATTCTTAAGCCCACTACACATCTAGCTGTTTGTGACAACAACTTACCTTTAATTCTGACTATAGCAAGTTGTCAAGGTATAATTGGGAATGGATGAAAATTTAGAAAATGCCTGTTTATTTTTTTGGTGATAGAAATAACCTTCCTTAGCACCAGAAAAAAGTTTCATATTTTTCAGCTGCGTCAATTATTTTTGAAAAAATATAAACAGTTTCCTCACTTACCTTTTGGGTCAAGGACGGTCAATAGACACTTTCCTTGATCCGTCTCATATTACAAAGAAATATCTGTGGTAATCTGACACTGGTAATGACAAATACAGCTGCTGCAACTGTCAATATCATTGCCAGTGTCAGTTTACAACTGATATTTAAGATATTTTACAGTACACATGGTGTTACTTTCCCGCACTAGTGCGGAAATGAGCACTTTCCTTGCACATGTTGAAACTTTAAAGAGCCATATGTACTGTAAAACGTTGTACGATACACGTGCGAATAGGTAATTCGCAACTCGTGTCGATTTAAAACACTCCCTTCGGTCGTGTTTTAATCTATCGCCCCTCGTTGCGAGTTTCCTATTTTCTGCACTTGTATAGTAAATAACTATTTTTGTAATATGAGACCGATCGGGGAAAGTGCCGTCCCTGACCCAAAACGTAAGCGAAGAACGTGTTTATATTTTTCAAAAATAATTGACGCAGCTGAAAAATCTGAAACATTTTTCTGGTACTAAGGAAGGTTATTCCTGTTACCAAAAAAATAATCAGGCATTTATAATTTTCATCCATTCCCAACTATGCAATGTGCCCCGCCCACTGCCACTTAAGTTTAGCAATTCGGAGGGCGGGAGTCCGCTGGATGCGGGTGGCGCAGGACCGGTCAATTTGGAACTCTCTGGGGGAGGCCTATGTCCAGCAGTGGACGTCTTTCGGCTGATATGATGATGATGATGATGATTCCCAACTATGGCCGTTACTCTGAGTCCGCACTTATCATGGTCTTAAGGAACATCAGTCGCCTCTCAACGCTCGCTCACTTCCCATTGCCAGCTTCTAGGACTCGAGGATTTTTCGCATGACAAGCCACATCACACTTTGAACTTGCCATTCATGGATTAGATTAAACTCGGCAATTGTAAATTAAGATAGTGAAGTTAGTTACAGACCGCCTCTAGAACGATAGCGTCCAGATGACGAGTCTGTGTTTTTTTTTTAAATCATTGACTGGCGATTGGCCTTAGATACGTTGCCTATGCGTTGGCAGGTAAGGTATACCTAGTGATATATAGTTAACATTTTTAAAAAAGTAGGAATCCACTTCAAATCTTATCTGCCTATGAATGGAATTGTTCTCTATTGTTAAAGCCGACCGCTAATCACCCGTGCAAAATGAAATGCATAAATAACAAATAAGTTCATACGAATAACAACTTTATCGTAAATTAATAAGGTTCAAATTTCATCAGCACGCACTCGACATAAAACCTTTTGGAACGGAAGAGCCGTACACCTGGGCGATCATGGCTCTTATTTCCAAAAGGTTTTATGTCGAGTGCGTGCTGATGAAATTTGAACCTTATTAATTTATTATAAAGTTGTTATTCGTATGAAATCATTTGTTATTTATGCATTTCATTTTGCACGGGTGATTAGCGGTCGGCTTTAACAATAGAGAACAAAACCATTCATCGGCAGATAAGATTTGAAGTGGATTCCTACTTTTTAAAAAATGTTCACTATACAAATCGTTATACAAATCAAAAAAGTAATATATCCTTGAACCTTGCGCGAAAAAGAATTGCTGTTTCATAGAAAGGCCTTCAATCAACTGACCAAACTGTATGAAACAGTTGTTCTTTTGGCACGGACAAAGTTTAAGACTTTTGTATCATGAAGTATATGTCACTCATTGCCAAAGTCTCAGCCAACGTTCGAACGAGAACCGTTTTATGTTTTTTGACTGTCTTTATGCATGTTTGTTTTGTACTTAACAATTGTTCTGATGTCAGGTGGCTAGCTAAATGCAACAATAAATCTAAAACCCTGTTGTATAGACATTGTTTAATGCTAATGAGCCATTAAAATCGACAAGTGATCAAACGTATTGCGACTTTAAATCTTAACGTACGTGCCACGGAGCTGAATGTTGGCGTTAAATTGTAAATCGCGCAGTTATGTTATAGTTGTGGTTATTGAATGTGGCCGAATTGTAAAACTATGTAATTGGAATCTTCACCTAGGGCGGTAGAGTTGCTTTTCGAATGGACTACTTTGAAGCAATTCGGCCTACTCATTTAATCTCAAGTATACCAGACATAATGAAACTAGATTAAGTGTCCTTTTTTATACCAATTTCAAATATACATGTCGACGTAATATTTGTATCGAAATCTGTTTTATTTAGCTAGCCATATAATTGAATAAAAGGCTACTTATGTCTATACTATGTCGCGTTCCTTTCAAATAATGAGTGCTGCTGCCAGTTTCACTACAGAGATGTCTTTGTATAGTGAGAATCATGAGGTAAGGAAAAAACGAAAACATTGGCGGCATCTATTAAGAGATTTTTCATTGGTCCATAGATGGTGCTATTGCGTTAAACAGAGTTCTAAGTGTCATACGAAATTAATGGCACAGTGACCTCTCTATGCTGAATAAAACTGGCTAACAAGCTGGCTCATCATTTCAAAGGAACGCGACAATGAGCTAAGTCTGTCATATTCATATATCAATAATCAATCACTGCAACAAAAATCGACTGTTTCGGCATGATAATTACTCTTTTTCTGTATCAGTTGGGACGTAGCTTAGCAAATGTGACCCAAACCGTACAGTCAACAGCAGAAGTAGCTAAGCGGGCCGGGTGTTCAAAATAACCTACACACGCTCTTAATTTCTTAAGAGTAAAGTCGTGTGCAGGTCATTTTGAACACCCGGCCCGCTTAGCTACTTCTGCTGCTGACTGTACAAAGTTAATTCAAATTGTATCATTGGCAGCGAACACTTACAACTACGCGATTACTATTTATTTAGCCATTCCCTTGATTTAGGTTTTTAAAAATGGTAGCCTAAATTGCTTTAAAAAGGATCCACCTTGGTAGCTGTTCCCACAATCAATTTGGGGGAATGCAAAGTTGGTAGCTCTTTAGTTGCCCAAATCAAGTTATTGGCTAACATCCAACTTCGATTGTTACTTGAGGATTCATTGAGAGACGAGATGAGAGAGAAAACAATAGTTTATCACTATGAAACAAAATAGTGCATTGTTCACCTAGGACGGTAATGTCTCAAATCGCAGATTTGACCCGAGCGATAAATATGCGTTGTAAAGCTTTCTTTCTTGCCGCCCGTGTTGAGTACATAGTTGTACGTGTCCTCCTGGCCAGTGGGGTCTCGCAAGCGTAGCGGGCGGTGATTGCCACTTTACGGCCAAGTGTGACGTAAAACCTATGTAAATTAATCCTATTGCTATCTTTATCTGTCAGCTCTCATTGAGGCCTGAATAACACTGGCGCGGCCTGCGGTGGCGGTCAATAGTAAATTTGACAGCTAATGACAAGTTTACTAGTGACCGCCGCGCCAGTCTGTGAGAGGCTTAAAATATCACTAACAGCTCATTTTGCAGAACAATATTGTATAGCATGACTTGTTCCTTATGTCTCTAAAAATAAGGTATATTTTCTGTTATCATTTCTATTCCCATTTTTTTTTCTATGCCTAATTTTCACGTATCAAGAGCAATAAGGTTGTGTAATTAGATTACTGTAATTATGTCAAAATATTACCAGCTGGTACGATACACCATATGTCAAAGTCTTAAGGTTCATAATCGCAACGCAATGGCGATAGAAAGTGCCCATACTCATTATATTTTACCACTGATGCCTAATTATAGAATGCAGTTTGTAAAAATTATCGGAATAGACATCGTATTGATGTAAGACAAGCATCAGGCCCATGGCATATGGGCCAATCATTTTTTTCCTGTTGTTATTCTGTCCCGGTAAGCCAAGAGACAACAGTGACAGTTTCTTAAAAAAATACTATTAATTGTACTCCTATAATGCCTACCATGTAATGGGTTTACCAGTATAACCAATGATGTAATATAAAAAGAGGTACAGGCATGGATCTAAGATACTCAGGACAGGCTATACGTGGTGTGACAATGAGGTACGGAAGGGCTTCTATGTAGCTAAATTAAGAACTGATCTTAAAATGGCTGATCACTTACCATAAACAACCTACTTAATTTGGGTGGGTAGTGATTTATTGGTCACAACTTCATACTAAATCAGTTGTGGCAAAAAGAAAAAAAGTGGAACTATTACAAGGACAACGAATATTTCCTTTTCTGACACACTTATCGAGATTTGTATGCTACCATCTCGCTCGGACTTGGTATTAGTATTACCATAGCTTGTCCCGAGTGTCTTAGGTCCATGGGTACAGGTAAATTACTTTCGTGACGTTTTTGCATTTGTAGTAGTATTTGTATATTTACAGGGACACACGTACACGTTGATGTACACGGACACACACAGACACACGTATGTCACGTGTATATGTAGGTCACAACTACAAATGTAAAAACGTCTCGAAAGTAATTTACCTGTAGATATGTTGTGCCAATTGACCCAATTTTAGTGTGTCATTTTTGGACCGCTGATAACCTATCTACCTCTTCTATATTACATCATAAACGTCAATGATGACATATGACGACATAAATTGTACTGGGATGACAGCTGTCAAATATTGGATGTAAGGGCATTTTCACTATAGGCTTTGGTAATCTATAGATCCAGTATTACTAGGGTAACGTCATAGGGATGGCAGTAATTAATAGACACTGGACATTTGTTGGACCGAAGTCACATTTCCGAGGCGCGACGCGAGAAAACTACCCTCTCTCAAATGTACACAGTGCGAGCGAGACATGAGACGCCGCGCGCGACTCAACCGAGCCGCAAGGGCTTGTCCATATATTACGTCAACGATTTTTGACCCAGCTCAACGCATGAATGATGTCTTGTAAATCAAAATTGTTTGTGTTGTGACATGGGCAATGCCCGAAAAGAAATAATTAATAATAATAAAATTAAGGGCTCATTTTCACCGGTTGTTCAAGCTCGCAAGCGGGGAAAATGAGGCCCAATTGCCTATGCAGACTGCGTTTTTTAAGCGCGCCGTCGACTTTTGGGTCATTTACACGTGATCTGACAAACGCGCGTAGACGGCGCGTTTGTGATCTGGCAAAAACGCGCGTAGACGGCGCGTTTGTGATCTGACAAACGCGCGTAGACGGCGCGTTTAAAAAACACTCTGAATATGCCCTAAAAGGGTGAAACCTGCTTTTGAATCAAAAATTAATATGCCATAATATGATGTAATCAGGAATTAAATAAATACTTCAATTACTGTGTATTGACGAGAACAATTTGTATATTTTTGTTTTCAAGTAAAGGAGGACGGGTAAATATTGGCCATCTATTTCGTTGAGATTAATTTATGTTTTCTTTACAAGGGAAACCGTCCACACGACATTTCATAATGAACCTTATTTCAAAGTGCGTAGGTTCGTTTTACACTGAACCCACTGTCCGCTATAGTGGTCGCCGCTGTGACGACTATACTCGTCTAATTCTTTACCCATTCTCCTTTCATCGCGCGTAAATGAATGATGTTTTTTTTGTGTGGTTGAAATTATTTGATGTGGCTGGGTTTTTATAAAACTGTCATTTGAATTGGAATCTCCTACCTTGGACGGTAGGTTGCTTTTTGAATGGATAACTTTGATGCAATTCGGCCAACTTAAATAATTTCAAGTATAAATCAGCACACCAGTGCACATCTGTACAGCATTTGATTATGTACCGTTGTATCTGTTTAGTTAAAATGACAATTATGTGAAGATCGGTGATTTTGGATAATTAAATCAATTCTAATCTATGTAAGGAAACGCAGTTTTTATTTTATCCTTTATTTTATGGTGAATAAGGTTCATATTCGTAAAGTTAAAACGCCAGGTCTTTTCATACAATTTTTTATTTTTACTATTTATATGGTCTTGCTATAACGTTGGTTTAGGTTAAAAAATAATCGTAATTCAGTAATGTCGTCCGAGAAACATTTAGAACACTTATCAACTAAATGTAAACCTAAACCCAAAACTTCATAAGAGGCAATATTTAAGCTAAAACCTTTTATTTACAAACTTCTAGCAACCTTTCATTTAGGTAAACTTGTAATGTATAGAGAAAGGTGGGGAAAAAAATCCCAGCTGTTACCACTGGTGACAAATTGGTGGGAATAACCCACGCTGATGCTTAGAGCATAGCCATTTTACGGAACCCTCACCACGCGAGTTGAACTCGCACTTGTCCGGTTTTTTATGATCAGTGTTCTCTTGCGAGGCGATTTTGTGAATGACCATTAATCGATTGTGATATTGTCTGTATGATTTTTGCACATTGTGCAAGGTTTTCTACAGAGGGGTAAGTTACTGAAAGGCTACTCCAGTTATGTATGCTCTAAGCTTGGAAGTTATACCGCCAAAAAGTGCGGATACATCCTAACCAAGCTTCAAACACTGCCACATTGGGCATGGTGTCCTGGTCGTTCTTGTATTTGCACAACATCCGCAGCAGGCTGAGCTTATCCGTGTTGCTGGAGGACTTGAGCTCGTAGAGTTAATGTGTTTTCATCACACTTCCTCGTAAAGGGCTTCATAACCCGCAGGCATACAGAGTTACAATAGCCTTTATTACGCCTATTGGCGTAATGGTTTTCTTCTTAAATTGCTGTCGCTCTTACGTCAGTTATAAAACACGATGTTTGAAAACGTAGGTATTTATAAATAAATTTAAACGTAAAAACATGAATAAAATATGATTAACAGAATGATTTTAAGATTTAAAAACATAAATGTAGCAATTTAGTGTCCGTGTAATACTTAGTACATTATTGCCGTGGCCGGGAAGGAGGCAATTGCAGGCTGAGTATTTGTTGCTTGCGAGTCCGTTTAATTATAATACGAAGCCTGCAATTGCCATTCCGGCTGAGGCTAAGATAGTGCTTTTCTCAAAAATGGGGGAATAATAAACTTTAAATATCGTTGCATAACGTGAAAATATTCATGATTTCCCGCCTTTTTTCTTTTTAAACCGAATCCCAAGTGTATTTTTCCAACGAAAAACGCAAACTATTTGAGACACATAGAAAAACGTCGCGTTAGCAACAGAAAAATACGAGTTGAATTGGCTGAATACGACCTGTGCCGTCTTTTATATGCGGGTTTCAACTTTTTAAAAAGTTTGGTACTCGACAAATAAAGGAATTTATATGTAACATTCCAGGCGGTCTGCAATGTTTTTTAATTTTGATCTGACCTGAAACTATACTTACACTTTGCCTTCCAATATAATAAGTCGCTACTTATGTACACTTTGCGGGCCATTTTTGAGAAAAATATTTTTAACTGTGATTTTAAATCGTGGCTGAATGCAGCCAGAAGGGTCTTTGCTCTAAGCGCCTCACGTCAAATTCAACAAAATGGACGACTGACATTTTGTAGTTTTTATTACGATTAGTAACAATTTAGTTAAAAATGTATCTGTTTCCTCGCAAATGTGATGGAAAGCATTGTATGCGACACGAATGATAAGATTGATACAAACTCGAGTCATCAAAGCCCACCGCCTTCGGGCTTCTAATAGACTCTCGTTCGTAATTCATATCTTACCGTACGTTGTACGTACGTACGCACCCGACCGCACGGTCCTAGGGGGCGTCCGAGCGCCATTTGACGGCGCGCCACTTCACGAGGGGGGGGGGGGTTGCTAGAGGGCGCTAGGGTAATGAATGATTGCACTAAGCAAGCTTCAAGCACTCGGCCACATCGGGCATGGTGTCGCTCTTGTATTTGCACAGCATCCGCAGCAGGTTGAGCTTCTTGTCCGTGTTGCTGGAGGACTCGAGCTCGTACAGCGTGGTGAGGTTGAGCAGCAGGTGGTCGGCGAGGCCGCGCTAGGGTAATGATTGCACCCGGGCGCTACATGGGCTAGAGACGCCTCTGATTCTAAGCAAGCTTCAAGCACTCGGCCACATCGGGCATGGTGTCGCTCTTGTATTTGCACAGCATCCGCAGCAGGTTGAGCTTCTTGTCCGTGTTGCTGGAGGACTCGAGCTCGTACAGCGTGGTGAGGTTGAGCAGCAGGTGGTCGGCGAGGCCGCGCTAGGGTAATGATTGCACCCGGGCGCTACATGGGCTAGAGACGCCTCTGATTCTAAGCAAGCTTCAAGCACTCGGCCACATCGGGCATGGTGTCGCTCTTGTATTTGCACAGCATCCGCAGCAGGTTGAGCTTCTTGTCCGTGTTGCTGGAGGACTCGAGCTCGTACAGCGTGGTGAGGTTGAGCAGCAGGTGGTCGGCGAGGCCGCGCTCGGGCGCCGCGCTCACCGCCTGCTGCAGCACGGCGATGGCCTCCTTGAGGCGGCCCGTGTACAGCAGACAGACCGACAGGTTGTTCGCCACCTGGAACAACACGCATGCTCGCAATCTCATCCTCATTCTCGGTGGCTCGGCGGATATAGTGGTTCAAAAAAAAAACTTCAGTAACTTAAAGTAGGATACAGTGTGCTGGTGCCTTTTTAGGGTTCCGTAGCCAAAATGGCAAAAACGGAACCCTTATAGTTTCGTCATGTCCGTATGTCACAGGCATTTTACTCGAAAACTATAAGGTATATTTGAATAAAATTTTGAGGATAGGTGTATTTTATTAGCCTCTACATAGTATTATAATTAAATTACTAAAAAAAAATATTTAGGGGTGCACTCCATAATAAATAAAACTGAAAGTCAATTTTTTTTTATTGCAAGCCGTGCCATAACTTGTGAGAAGGTTAAGAATGTTGTATCATGAAGCCCCGTGGACGTCATCTGCGGCTCCGTTGGTGGGTTGACCAGCAGCAGGCTCCCAAAGATGTAAAAAAAAACAGTGATGAATGAATGAATGAATGAAATATTTATTTGCCAGAATACGTTACAATTGGTGGTCTTCAAATTATTACAGAATCAGTATTCAGTCAACTTGAAGTCAACATGCAAAATATATGCATAATAACAGATATTAATGCATAATAACAGATATTAATTTATGCTCAGAATTATTATAAAACAGAATGGAAGTAATAACATGTCAGATTCAATTTACTGTGCATTCAAATCTAAGTAGTCCTTAACATTATAGAAACAATGATCTTGTAGCCATTTGGTTAATTTTGTCTTTAAAATTTTCGCATGCAAGGTCCTCAACTCATTTGGGCGTTTGTTAAACAGGACTATACACATGTTATATGCGTTTTTCTTGTAAATATCAGATCTACAAATTGGCTGATATAACAAATTTGCATACTGCGCTCTCGGCTTTCCAGTGAACATTTCCTCCCGATTCATTTTATCATCAAATGATAGTTAATCCAATATTATGACGAAAAACAATCGTCAGCTGACTATACAGTGGTGGAAAATCCGTCAGCTGGTCATACTAACATGTAAAAAATAAAAAAAAATCAGTAATTTCCTCCCAACTGAAATTTTGTCAGATGACAGTTTATATGCTATTACAAATATATCAACGCGTCAGCTGGTTCTATCGCAGTGGAAAACTCGTCAGCTGATGCCCTGAAGTTTGTCCCTTACACCATGTAACGGAATTAAATCCAAGTTCGATTACCTCGATTAAATTTAGATATGTCGTAAGCAGATAGTTGTTATGATTCTGTAAGGAATGAAATAAATCAGCTGACAAAATGCCGAGGGAAAACAGATCAGATGGATTTAAATACGCAATAGATGCTCCACTCCATTCTGGCTCCTGCGTTACAAACTTTAAGAAAAGAAGACATTTATTCACTACACAAAAGACACACAGAGACAAAGGAGTAGACATACATGACAATTGACACATATTGTGTGTCTTCGCGGCAGTGAAACGGTCGCTGTCTCAGCTTTAGGGCATCAGCTGACGAGTTTTCCACCGCGATAGAACCAGCTGACGCGTTGATATATTTATAATAGCATATAAACTGTCATCTGACAAAATTTCAGTTGGGAGGAAATGACTGAATTTTATTTTTATTTTTTACATGTTCGTATGACCAGCTGACGGATTTTCCACCACTGTACAGTCAGCTAACGATTGTTTTTCGTCATAATATTGTATTAACTATCATTTGATGATAAAATAAATCCGGAGGAAATGAATGAAAAAAAATTTTTTTTTACATGTTTGGGAGGCTGTTGCTGGTCAACCCACCAACGGAGCCGCAGCTGACGTCCACGGGGCTTCACGATACAACATTCTTAACCTTCTCACAAGTTATGGCACGGGAGAAAGTAACTGACAAAAAATTGTGCCTAGTACGCGAGCTACTGCGTTACAAACTTCAGGGCATCAGCTGACGAGTTTTCCACCGCGATAGAACCAGCTGACGCGTTGATATATTTGTAATAGCATATAAACTGTCATCTGACAAAATTTCAGTTGGGAGGAAATTACTGTTTTTTTTTTATTTTTTACATGTTCGTATGACCAGCTGACGGATTTTCCACCACTGTATAGTCAGCTGACGATTGTTTTTCGTCATAATATTGGATTAACTATCATTTGATGATAAAATGAATCGGGAGGAAATGACTGTTTTTTTTTTTTTTTTACAACTTTGGGAGGCTGCTGCTGGTCAACCCACCAACGGAGCCGCAGCTGACGTCCACGGGACTTCATGATACAACATTCTTAACCTTCTCACAAGTTATGGCACGGGAGTGAGTGACTGACAAAAAAATGCACGTAGCTCGCGGTCTATTATGACGATACGACCTTTTTAATAGGCACGGAACCCTTCGTTTTGCGTGGTCCGGCACGCACTTTTAAGTATACGATACTTGGATAGTGGTTCAAAACAAAAATGCTCAAAAACAGTAGAAATAAATTAAAACCAGACACATTTCTGACAAAAATCTCATTTTTGGTACAAGCTTTTATTGCCAACTGCACGTTTCTGTATACCGTCATCAACTACTCGTTGAGACGATTCTAACGAGCCCAAATTCAACGGGGTTACACCGGTTAAGTACCGAATTCCCATGGCCAGCTTCTGTCTCCATCATCAGATCAGCTCGATGGTACCATAATATAGAACTGTCATCCAAACTATACCTGTACCCAAAATTTCAGCTCAATCTGCTTCAAAATTGTGTTGCCTACTTTAGTTACTTTTAAATATTTGTACACCAGAATAAGGAAAGGACACTAAAAACTTGTAACACCTAATTATACCCTTATTAATGCAAATATATATATTGATTGATTGCAAAATTCCACCGGAACCAAGGACCGAAAAACCCCATTTCAGGCTTAAGCCTATCGATTTGATAACTAGGGATGTCACGAATGTCAGATTTATCACATTCGCGAATGCGAATATTTAGGATGCGAATGTGCGAATGCGAATGCGAATGTCAAGGAAAAGGAAAAAAAACTGAACTTGACAAAAACTCCAAAAACACAAGGCTACTAATCAAGTAATCACCAACAACCAGCGGGGTACAAATCTACGAATGCTTCATTTATGGTCAAAATTAATCACGTATATGGGTCGTTCTTCTTTTTTACCGACAATGATCCGAGGTTTTTCTGTTTTTTTGGTTTTTGAACTATCGAAAATTGTGGTTTTGAAGTGCGATTAAAAAAAAATGCATAGGTTTCTTCATTAGAACTAATTAAAGTTTCCTTTCTGGCCAATATAAATATTTATTTACGGTTGGTTTCTAAAAAAAAACATGTGACAAAGTGGACTCTTTCAGTGGGGACAACATTTTGGTTTACCACTCTGTCACGGCATTCTACGAAAAAAAAAACATTAAAAAAAATGCTAGTTAGAGAAAGTGAAATATTAAACATCACTAATTAATAAAATAATATGGACGTTCATTCGAACATTATAAAACCGTAAACATCATTACTCAAATGAGATGCCGTAATAAGACGAGGGACAGGCTATTGTCGGTCGAAAAGAAGAACGACCCATCTACCGGTCTGCGCGCATTGCGCATGTGCGGCATGTGCGACTCGACGGTGACGTGACGTGTGGCCGGCGTAGCGAACTCAACGCAACATGCACACATTCGCATTCGCTAAAAATTCGCATCGTTTGATGCGAATGCGAATATCGATGCGAATGTTTAAAATGATGCGAACCATTCGCATATGCGAATGCGAATGCGAATATTCGTAACATCCCTATTGGTTACCCTATCGATTTGGTAACCTAATGATAATGTAACCTTACTGATATCTTAACCCTATTGTTATGGTAAGTATATTGGATGTGGTAACCATAAGTTAACCCTATTGAGATAGGTTTTTATTGGATTCACTTATAGTTACCTTATTGTTACCACATCCGATATGCTTACCATAACAATAGGGTTACCCTATCAGTAGGGTTACCATTATGGATAGGGTGTTAAAAACAACTTCTAAAATTATCCTGTGGAAAACCCTGATGAGGGTAACCGGTTCCGGTCCCTAACCCGAACAAACATAGTTACATACATTGCAAGTTAATAAAATGCTTATAAAAACATTTCTCATCATCATTCTGCTGCTGGCTGTTATATCCTTGGCGGATGGTGGTGCAAAAAAAGCTCAAAAACAGTAGCAATTAATTATAATCAAAAAAGTAATGTTGGTTCTACAGGACCGGAAAACCCCTTTATAGGGTTCCGTAGCCAAAATGGCAAAAACGGAACCCTTATAGTTTCGTCATGTCCGTCTGTCCGTCTGTCCGTATGTCACAGGCATTTTACTCGAAAACTATAAGGTGAATTTGAATAAAATTTTGAGGATAGGTGTATTTTGTTAGCCGCTACATAGTTTTGCAATTAAAATGACAAAGAGATTTTTTTTAGGGGTGCACTCCATACATTTTTTTTTTCATTGTGACCCCCCGTGTGGCACATCAATCGATAGGCTTTTCAAAATAAATATAAGGTTTCTCAGCATTTTTTGTGTGAATAGAGTCGGGGATAATCGCCCCGAAAGTCACTAAAATTCTGTCCCCCCCCCCCTCTAATTTTTGAACGGTGTATTTTAAAAATATGGAAAAATTCATAGACATAGGGCTTATTAATTTCATTCACCGAAAATTGTTGTTCACAGGTTTTCGAGATATTGCTGAAAAACTGCCTTCCTCAAAGAAAAGGACGTAAGTGCCGTAAAATTTCTGTGACGATACGACCTTTTTAATAGGCACGGAACCCTTCGTTTTGCGTGGTCCGACACGCACTTGGCCGGTTTTTAAGGTTAAGCTTATCAATTGGTAACCCTATCAACTTTTAATAGAGTTAATCTCAAACCCTATTCGGATAGGGTTTTTGTTTAGGATTTTCCCTTCCGGTTCATTAGAACCTAACCTCAAATTAATATTATACAATACAACCTAACCCTTAACCTAACCTAACCTTGTATAAATAATTCTATTCTATTCTAACATAATGTCAAAAACACTTAAATTTAAAATAGCCTAACGTCTGATCACCCCAATCCCAAAATACCCTAAAACCAAAACGATCTTATCTTGATTAGGGATCATCCATTAATTACGTCACACTAATGTCATGATTTATTGACCCCTCCCTCCCCCCTTGTCACACTTCGTCACAATTAACTACACCCTCCCCCCTTAGTGTGACGTCACATTT
The DNA here is from genome assembly GCA_932294315.1 of Epinotia nisella. NCBI lineage: Eukaryota > Metazoa > Arthropoda > Insecta > Lepidoptera > Tortricidae > Epinotia > Epinotia nisella. The sequence continues at coordinate 3,054,056 of OW028693.1, forward strand.
AGATTTTTAGTTTAGGAAGGTAAAAATTACAACATCACTTTGAAACTAACTTTTTATTAGAATTGCTTAAAATGATTTATAAAATTAACGAAGAGAAAATCAAGAATAATAAAAAAAAATATTAAAACTCATGTGTCCAGCGCACTTACGGCGTTGTAAAATGAGCCTTATCGCCTTAGTAATACATTCGCTATTTCGAAAACAATAAATCGTTAAACTCGGCCAGAAAAATAGTATCAAATTTATAGGGTACGAAAGTATTCAAACAAATCCGAGTATGTAGAAAATTAGTTTAGTACAGTCAGCCTCACTCGTAAGTAGCTGAACACCTAAGTACCTTGTCGCTTTCACTCGTTTGACAACTTCATATGGCAGTTCAACATGACGTTTAATGCGACACGGTACAAAGATTTTAAGCGCCTTGTGAGGCTGACTGTACAATGTTTGTTACAATTGATTTTTTTTTAAACTTAGATTTTGTAAAAAAATTGTGTGTGAGGATTGTGAGGTCACAAACATGGAACTCCTCCCTCCCCCCAGTCACGATATGTCACATTTTGTGGACTCCCTCCCCCCCTTGAGGTGTGATGTAATTAATGGATCCCCCCTTATGCACCAAGATCACCTAATGTCAGAGCAGCTGAACCTCAAATCGTCCCATTCCCAAAATACTCTGTCCTAAAATACATTGTTCCCAAAATATACTAGTCCCAAAGTACACTAGTCCCTACATACCCTAAATTCTAATAAAACATATGTACAGGAGAGTGAAATATAATCTAAACATTCACAAAATTATGTCTTTATACGATATATTCATATTTATTCCACTTAATATCCTGACACGAAAAATCTACTTAACTTAATTGAAATAAAATTTTAAGATTTAAAAGGGTAGTGGCAGTGAAGGAAGACTAAAATTATTTTCGAAAAGTTTATTGATAAAATATATTTTTTATTTATTTATATTTGGAGAACCAACAGCTACAGAAAAACAATGATATTATAGATAGAATACAAAAAGCCAATTACAGGTTCCCACCGATAGCGCCAGAATAAGTAAACATTTGTGAGATCACTATTTTTGCATTACCGAGATTTCCTAGGAGTTACAAAATGTGGGAATTTATTTATTAATTTAACTAAACTATAAAGACGAGAGTCTTTAACCAGTGTGTGTTGCCAGTGATGGTGTATGGCACGGAAACATGGTCGCTTACTATGGGCCTCATAAGAAGGCTCAAAGTCACCCAAAGGGCAATTAGGTCAGTCAAAATCGACATCAGACCTCGCAAACGCGCATGTATCTATGATTTTTTTATATGTTGTTAGGTTCATTGAGAGTAGTTTACACCCAAGTTTGCAACCCTGAAAACCTTGTGCTACCCCCATGGTGCTCGAAAAACTGGGAAATTTTGGCACTTGTTTCAGTTTTTTCTAAAAAAATACTCTAAAAAAGCTTTTTTCAAGTAAGTTTTCTTCTAATCTAATAAAGCTTACAAAATTTGCTGCAAATTGAGCTTAATCCTAGCACTCTACGTCTATTGGTTGCAGAGATACAGCTAGTCAAATGTGGGCAATTTTTTTTTTAAAGTGTAAATTTTGTTGTTGGATCATTTTCTAGGACACGTACTGGCTAAACTAATGCTCGTAGGTAAAAGTCATATGTAAAGAATTTATAGGGAATTAAATTAGCTTCAATTTAATACCAAAGTAGTGCCACTAGACTTCATATTTTCCTCAAAAATAATAAAAGAGTAAAATATCGGATGTTGGCTAAATAATAAAAACATTGTACTGAATAAAGTTGGTATTTATTTCTTTAAAAAAACGGGTCAGAAATTGAATTTAACATTTTAGATGTAGCATATTGTTTCAAAATAGATAATCGTAAACATAAAAAACCAACATAAACATAAATTTAAACTGTAATAATAATATTTACACGGTTGCAAAAACAGTTTAGAATTTCGCCCTTTTGGAAGGACCAGGTGTCATACAGCCTAGATCAGTGGGGGGGAGTGGTGGATGAGCGATAATATTTTTTGGAGGAGGTTGCAGGTCTGCATATGGTGTTAGGTCGTCCACATCCTCGTCCTCCTCGTCCAAGACGATAGGGATGGCATTGTTGCAATTTCGCCCGTGGCAAAAGGAACATAAGATAGAACACTAAAGCCCAGCCTTTCTGCAAGTGCACGACCCTAGTCAACCTTTTTTGCATTTGCAAGCCACAATTTTAAGCAGGGTCTGAGGAGCGGGCTCTGCGCACATTGTGACAGGCATAAGACCTTGTTCACTGGTCGCCCATCCCCAGTCACACGAGTTTTTGTCAACCCCTAACCATTTTTGCACTTGGTGGTAGGTCCTCCAAGAATGATATTTTGCAGCTTCTGTAGTTGGGGGGAGGCGAGCAAGGTTGACTTTGACCGTTACTGTCGCTTTTAAAAATGCTGAGTATCGCAGGGTATTCAGTGATTCCTCATCTCCTCCGTAGAGTTTCATCAAGATCATCTCGCCAGCATTTCCTACTTCTTCCTTGTTGGATTTTGGATCAAGGAAAATGCTGGCGAGGTCTATCCAGTCGGGGTTTTTTTTGAGGACGTTGAACCACTTCATCTTGCCTTGCCAGAAAAGCACCGAGGTTGTGTCACACCCACTGATGGCATGCAGAAATAAAACCATCCCGCGTGGAACCTGCATTTTTCCACATATAAATGAATTAGCTGGATATTGGATGCAGTTTGAACCACCTCTGCTGCCTTTCAGGAAGTACACGTTTGTCTCTCCAGAGCTTAAGCCGTTAAGAAGGACAAGTTGAACACTTTCACAGAGGTGGTGACTGATGCCAAGGTCTTCACTTTGTCATTTCGTTTAAAAGTCACTTTACCAAAGGTATTACCAACAATTTGTTTCACATCTTCCGCTCCCAGTTCTTGTGCCAAGTGGCAGTTGATATTAGGGCCTCCGACGATTCCACTGTGGATGGACACAAGGCGGTCTATGACTGGGAATGGAGGGTGTGTGTTGAACCAGATCTTCAATTTTTTTTTAAGGCCATTACACACCTAGCAATTTGTAAAAACAACTTGCTATAGTTAGAATGAGACAGCACTATATATCTTTCATTCTAACTATCGCTAGATAGGGAAACAAATTGTATCGTTTGTAGTGTGCTTTCTTTCGCGGTGTTGGCAGCAATGATTTTAAATTAAAAAGCTTGACTGGACTGGGGGCCTACCGCCAAGTACGAACTCGCAAGTCTGACAGAGAGGGAAAACTTCGAATGCCTTTCGCGGTAGGCCCTCAGTTCTCATTCTGACAGTGCTTTTATGAAAAATGTGTGAACCATAAAAGTACGCTAAACAGAGCATAAAGTTTATCGACGACTTATTATCGATGTTATTGTATGTATTTGAGTCAGCGCATATATAAATGACAGATAACGGTACAGGAGTAGAAAAAAGAAATAAATACCAACTTTATTCAGTGCAATGTTTTTATTATTTAGCCAAAATCCGATATTTTTCTATTTATTTTTTTCGAGAAAAATATGAGGCCTAGAGGCACGCACCACTTTGGTATTAAATTGAAGCTAATTCAATTCCCTATAAATTCTTTCCTCATGACTTTTACCAACGAGTTTTAGTTCAGCCGGTACGTGTCTTAGAAAATGACCCTACCACAAAATTTATACTTTAAAAAAAAATTGCCCATATTTGACTAGCTGTATCTCTGCAACCAATGGACGTAGAGTGCTAGGATTAAGCTCAATTTGCAGCAAATTTAGTAAGCTTTATTAGATTAGAAGCAAACTTACTTGAAAAACGCTTCCTTAGAGTAATTTTTTAGAATTAACTCAAAAAAGTGCCAAAATTTCCCAGTTTTTCGAGCACCATGGGGGTAGCACAGGGTTTTCAGGGTTGCAAACTTGGGTATTAACTACTCTCAACATACAAAACAACATATTAAAAAATCGTAGTTACATGCGCGTTTGCGAGGTTTGCCTTTTTTTGTGTCGATATTGACTGGCCTAAATGGAGAGGGCTATGCTGGGAGTACCTGCGTGATCGCATCAGAAATGAGGCTATCCGCAGCAGAACCAAGGTAACCGATATAGTCTTCCGAATTTATATCGGTTACCTTGGTTCAAATAAGTGGCAGTGGGCGGGGCACATTGCACGTAGAACCGATTGAGTAAAATGCCTGCCTGTGACATACGGACAGACGGATACAATACAATAATAAAACATATATTACTAATACCCCGTAATTACAGGCGCGTAGCCCTCTCCATTGCTCTTTGAGTGACTTTGAGCCTTCTTATGAGTCTACTTCCAGCAGATCCAGGTCCACGTACTCTTACCATGATATTGGTGGGCTCCTGGTCGGCCGCCCTCGCGAAGTAGTTGTATGCGTCCTGGTACCGGCCCTGCGCTACTTCCAGCAGTTCCAGGTCCACGTACTCTTACCATGATATTGGTGGGCTCCTGGTCGGCCGCCCTCGCGAAGTAGTTGTATGCGTCCTGGTACCGGCCCTGCGCTACTTCCAGCAGTTCCAGGTCCACGTACTCTTACCATGATATTGGTGGGCTCCTGGTCGGCCGCCCTCGCGAAGTAGTTGTATGCGTCCTGGTACCGGCCCTGCGCTACTTCCAGCAGTTCCAGGTCCACGTACTCTTACCATGATATTGGTGGGCTCCTGGTCGGCCGCCCTCGCGAAGTAGTTGTATGCGTCCTGGTACCGGCCCTGCGCTACTTCCAGCAGTTCCAGGTCCACGTACTCTTACCATGATATTGGTGGGCTCCTGGTCGGCCGCCCTCGCGAAGTAGTTGTATGCGTCCTGGTACCGGCCCTGCGCTACTTCCAGCAGTTCCAGGTCCACGTACTCTTACCATGATATTGGTGGGCTCCTGGTCGGCCGCCCTCGCGAAGTAGTTGTATGCGTCCTGGTACCGGCCCTGCGCTACTTCCAGCAGTTCCAGGTCCACGTACTCTTACCATGATATTGGTGGGCTCCTGGTCGGCCGCCCTCGCGAAGTAGTTGTATGCGTCCTGGTACCGGCCCTGCGCTACTTCCAGCAGTTCCAGGTCCACGTACTCTTACCATGATATTGGTGGGCTCCTGGTCGGCCGCCCTCGCGAAGTAGTTGTATGCGTCCTGGTACCAGCCCTGCGCTACTTCCAGCAGTTCCAGGTCCACGTACTCTTACCATGATATTGGTGGGCTCCTGGTCGGCCGCCCTCGCGAAGTAGTTGTATGCGTCCTGGTACCGGCCCTGCGCTACTTCCAGCAGTTCCAGGTCCACGTACTCTTACCATGATATTGGTGGGCTCCTGGTCGGCCGCCCTCGCGAAGTAGTTGTATGCGTCCTGGTACCGGCCCTGCGCTACTTCCAGCAGTTCCAGGTCCACGTACTCTTACCATGATATTGGTGGGCTCCTGGTCGGCCGCCCTCGCGAAGTAGTTGTATGCGTCCTGGTACCGGCCCTGCGCTACTTCCAGCAGTTCCAGGTCCACGTACTCTTACCATGATATTGGTGGGCTCCTGGTCGGCCGCCCTCGCGAAGTAGTTGTATGCGTCCTGGTACCGGCCCTGCGCTACTTCCAGCAGTTCCAGGTCCACGTACTCTTACCATGATATTGGTGGGCTCCTGGTCGGCCGCCCTCGCGAAGTAGTTGTATGCGTCCTGGTACCGGCCCTGCGCTACTTCCAGCAGTTCCAGGTCCACGTACTCTTACCATGATATTGGTGGGCTCCTGGTCGGCCGCCCTCGCGAAGTAGTTGTATGCGTCCTGGTACCAGCCCTGCGCTACTTCCAGCAGTTCCAGGTCCACGTACTCTTACCATGATATTGGTGGGCTCCTGGTCGGCCGCCCTCGCGAAGTAGTTGTATGCGTCCTGGTACCGGCCCTGCGCTACTTCCAGCAGTTCCAGGTCCACGTACTCTTACCATGATATTGGTGGGCTCCTGGTCGGCCGCCCTCGCGAAGTAGTTGTATGCGTCCTGGTACCGACCCTGCGCTACTTCCAGCAGACCCAGGTCCACGTACTCTCGCACATCGGGCGTCGGGCATCTGCAATCATAACATGATTGATTAACAGGAGATCCATACGATACGAGTATTTCTATCAAAATTTCTATTTTTGGAACGAGCTTTTATTGCAGCTTGTACGTTTTTGCACAATCGTGGAGAGGATAATATAATGAGCCTAAACACGGGTTGTTGTTAAACACATGGCCACCTTCCGTCTCATCATCGAACGAGACAGGTGGCCATAGACCAGATGCACATGCGCTGGCTAAACAACACCAGATGCACCTGCGCTGGCTAAACTACACCAGATGCACCTGCGCTGGCTAAACTACACCAGATGCACCTGCGCTGGCTAAACTACACCAGATGCACCTGCGCTGGCTAAACTACACCAGATGCACCTGTGATGGCAAAACTACACCAGATGCACATGCGCTGACTAAACTACACCAGACGCACATGCGCTGGCTAAACTGTACCAGATGCACCTGTGTTGGCAAAACTACACCAGATGCACATGCACTGACTAAACTACACCAGACGCACATGCGCTGGCTAAACTATACCAGATGCACCTGTGATGGCAAAACTACACCAGATGCACATGCGCTGACTAAACTACACCAGACGCACATGCGCTGGCTAAACTATACCAGATGCACCTGTGTTGGCAAAACTACACCAGATGCACATGCGCTAACTAAACTACACCAGATGCACCTGTGCTGGCTAAACTATACCAGATGCACCTGTGTTGGCAAAACTACACCAGATGCACATGCGCTGACTAAACTACACCAGACGCACATGCGCTAGCTAAACTATACCAGATGCACCTGTGTTGGCAAAACTACACCAGATGCACATGCGCTGACTAAACTACACCAGATGCACCTGTGCTGGCAAAACTACACCAGATGCACCTGCGCTGTCTAAACTACACCAGATGCACCTGTGCTGGCAAAACTACACCAGATGCACCTGCGCTGTCTAAACTACACCAGATGCACCTGTGCTGGCAAAACTACACCAGATGCACCTGCGCTGTCTAAACTACACCAGATGCACCAGCGCTGGCTAAACTACACCAGATGCACCTGCGCTGTCTAAACTACACCAGATGCACCAGCGCTGGCTAAACTACACCAGATGCACCTGCGCTGTCTAAACTACACCAGATGCACCAGCGCTGGCTAAACTACACCAGATGCACCTGCGCTGTCTAAACTACACCAGATGCACCAGCGCTGGCTAAACTACACCAGATGCACCAGCGCTGGCTAAACTACACCAGATGCACCTGCGCTGTCTAAACTACACCAGATGCACCAGCGCTGGCTAAACTACACCAGATGCACCTGCGCTGTCTAAACTACACCAGATGCACCAGCGCTGGCTAAACTACACCAGATGCACCTGCGCTGTCTAAACAACACCAGATGCACCAGCGCTGGCTAAACTACACCAGATGCACCTGCGCTGGCTAAACTACACCAGATGCACCTGCGCTGGCTGAGGCTCGCTGCAGACTGGACACTCCCCACAGCCCTCAGGTGTACTCACAAGTGCTGCCTCAGCTCCCTCGCCTCCTGCAGATGTTTGGCGGCGGCGCGGCAATGTCCTGCCAGCAGCCAGAGCCGGCAGAGTGCGCTGGCTAGCGCGCGCTGTTGCGCCACACTCGAGGCTCGCTCTTGCAGACCGGACACTATCCTACTGGCGAGACGGTAGTCCTGGAATTAAGTTTCTTCGTGTTAGGGCGGGTTACATCAACGGGTCGTATAGACCAATCAACGTTAAATACGACCCCACTTGTCAAACTTTTATACATTCAGATTTTAACGAACACCGCTTACGATTTCAGACGGTTTGGTGCAACCAAAATAGAACATTATTGTAGAGCAACGGCGCAGTTGACTATAGACTATAGAGTGCTGGACGCGCGTCTCCCGGCCGCCCCACAGGCGGAGGGACTCGGCGCGGTCCTGCTCGGAGCCAAGCGGGGCAGAGCCGTCTTCGTTACCTTCAGAGCGATGGCGCAGTTGACTATAGAGTGCTGGACGCGCGTCTCCCGGCCGCCCCACAGGCGGAGGGACTCGGCGCGGTCCCGCTCGGAGCCAAGCGGGGCAGAGCCGTCTTCGTTACCTTCAGAGCGATGGCGCAGTTGACTATAGAGTGCTGGACGCGCGTCTCCCGGCCGCCCCACAGGCGGAGGGACTCGGCGCGGTCCTGCTCGGAGCCAAGCGGGGCAGAGCCGTCTTCGTTACCTTCAGAGCGATGGCGCAGTTGACTATAGAGTGCTGGACGCGCGTCTTCCGGCCGCCCCACAGGCGGAGGGACTCGGCGCGGTCCTGCTCGGAGCCAAGCGGGGCAGAGCCGTCTTCGTTACCTTCAGAGCGATGGCGCAGTTGACTATAGAGTGCTGGACGCGCGTCTCCCGGCCGCCCCACAGGCGGAGGGACTCGGCGCGGTCCTGCTCGGAGCCAAGCGGGGCAGAGCCGTCTTCGTTACCTTCAGAGCGATGGCGCAGTTGACTATAGAGTGCTGGACGCGCGTCTCCCGGCCGCCCCACAGGCGGAGGGACTCGGCGCGGTCCCGCTCGGAGCCAAGCGGGGCAGAGCCGTCTTCGTTACCTTCAGAGCGATGGCGCAGTTGACTATAGAGTGCTGGACGCGCGTCTCCCGGCCGCCCCACAGGCGGAGGGACTCGGCGCGGTCCTGCTCGGAGCCAAGCGGGGCAGAGCCGTCTTCGTTACCTTCAGAGCGATGGCGCAGTTGACTATAGAGTGCTGGACGCGCGTCTCCCGGCCGCCCCACAGGCGGAGGGACTCGGCGCGGTCCTGCTCGGAGCCAAGCGGGGCAGAGCCGTCTTCGTTACCTTCAGAGCGATGGCGCAGTTGACTATAGAGTGCTGGACGCGCGTCTCCCGGCCGCCCCACAGGCGGAGGGACTCGGCGCGGTCCTGCTCGGAGCCAAGCGGGGCAGAGCCGTCTTCGTTACCTTCAGAGCGATGGCGCAGTTGACTATAGAGTGCTGGACGCGCGTCTCCCGGCCGCCCCACAGGCGGAGGGACTCGGCGCGGTCCCGCTCGGAGCCAAGCGGGGCAGAGCCGTCTTCGTTACCTTCAGAGCGATGGCGCAGTTGACTATAGAGTGCTGGACGCGCGTCTCCCGGCCGCCCCACAGGCGGAGGGACTCGGCGCGGTCCTGCTCGGAGCCAAGCGGGGCAGAGCCGTCTTCGTTACCTTCAGAGCGATGGCGCAGTTGACTATAGAGTGCTGGACGCGCGTCTTCCGGCCGCCCCACAGGCGGAGGGACTCGGCGCGGTCCTGCTCGGAGCCAAGCGGGGCAGAGCCGTCTTCGTTACCTTCAGAGCGATGGCGCAGTTGACTATAGAGTGCTGGACGCGCGTCTCCCGGCCGCCCCACAGGCGGAGGGACTCGGCGCGGTCCCGCTCGGAGCCAAGCGGGGCAGAGCCGTCTTCGTTACCTTCAGAGCGATGGCGCAGTTGACTATAGAGTGCTGGACGCGCGTCTCCCGGCCGCCCCACAGGCGGAGGGACTCGGCGCGGTCCCGCTCGGAGCCAAGCGGGGCAGAGCCGTCTTCGTTACCTTCAGAGCGATGGCGCAGTTGACTATAGAGTGCTGGACGCGCGTCTCCCGGCCGCCCCACAGGCGGAGGGACTCGGCGCGGTCCTGCTCGGAGCCAAGCGGGGCAGAGCCGTCTTCGTTACCTTCAGAGCGATGGCGCAGTTGACTATAGAGTGCTGGACGCGCGTCTCCCGGCCGCCCCACAGGCGGAGGGACTCGGCGCGGTCCTGCTCGGAGCCAAGCGGGGCAGAGCCGTCTTCGTTACCTTCAGAGCGATGGCGCAGTTGACTATAGAGTGCTGGACGCGCGTCTCCCGGCCGCCCCACAGGCGGAGGGACTCGGCGCGGTCCTGCTCGGAGCCAAGCGGGGCAGAGCCGTCTTCGTTACCTTCAGAGCGATGGCGCAGTTGACTATAGAGTGCTGGACGCGCGTCTCCCGGCCGCCCCACAGGCGGAGGGACTCGGCGCGGTCCTGCTCGGAGCCAAGCGGGGCAGAGCCGTCTTCGTTACCTTCAGAGCGATGGCGCAGTTGACTATAGAGTGCTGGACGCGCGTCTCCCGGCCGCCCCACAGGCGGAGGGACTCGGCGCGGTCCCGCTCGGAGCCAAGCGGGGCAGAGCCGTCTTCGTTACCTTCAGAGCGATGGCGCAGTTGACTATAGAGTGCTGGACGCGCGTCTCCCGGCCGCCCCACAGGCGGAGGGACTCGGCGCGGTCCTGCTCGGAGCCAAGCGGGGCAGAGCCGTCTTCGTTACCTTCAGAGCGATGGCGCAGTTGACTATAGAGTGCTGGACGCGCGTCTTCCGGCCGCCCCACAGGCGGAGGGACTCGGCGCGGTCCTGCTCGGAGCCAAGCGGGGCAGAGCCGTCTTCGTTACCTTCAGAGCGATGGCGCAGTTGACTATAGAGTGCTGGACGCGCGTCTCCCGGCCGCCCCACAGGCGGAGGGACTCGGCGCGGTCCCGCTCGGAGCCAAGCGGGGCAGAGCCGTCTTCGTTACCTTCAGAGCGATGGCGCAGTTGACTATAGAGTGCTGGACGCGCGTCTCCCGGCCGCCCCACAGGCGGAGGGACTCGGCGCGGTCCTGCTCGGAGCCAAGCGGGGCAGAGCCGTCTTCGTTACCTTCAGAGCGATGGCGCAGTTGACTATAGAGTGCTGGACGCGCGTCTCCCGGCCGCCCCACAGGCGGAGGGACTCGGCGCGGTCCTGCTCGGAGCCAAGCGGGGCAGAGCCGTCTTCGTTACCTTCAGAGCGATGGCGCAGTTGACTATAGAGTGCTGGACGCGCGTCTCCCGGCCGCCCCACAGGCGGAGGGACTCGGCGCGGTCCTGCTCGGAGCCAAGCGGGGCAGAGCCGTCTTCGTTACCTTCAGAGCGATGGCGCAGTTGACTATAGAGTGCTGGACGCGCGTCTCCCGGCCGCCCCACAGGCGGAGGGACTCGGCGCGGTCCCGCTCGGAGCCAAGCGGGGCAGAGCCGTCTTCGTTACCTTCAGAGCGATGGCGCAGTTGACTATAGAGTGCTGGACGCGCGTCTCCCGGCCGCCCCACAGGCGGAGGGACTCGGCGCGGTCCCGCTCGGAGCCAAGCGGGGCAGAGCCGTCTTCGTTACCTTCAGAGCGATGGCGCAGTTGACTATAGAGTGCTGGACGCGCGTCTCCCGGCCGCCCCACAGGCGGAGGGACTCGGCGCGGTCCCGCTCGGAGCCAAGCGGGGCAGAGCCGTCTTCGTTACCTTCAGAGCGATGGCGCAGTTGACTATAGAGTGCTGGACGCGCGTCTCCCGGCCGCCCCACAGGCGGAGGGACTCGGCGCGGTCCTGCTCGGAGCCAAGCGGGGCAGAGCCGTCTTCGGTGTTGCCCGCATTCAGGTTCACTAGCATCTGGAAACAAAATCAATTTCCATTTTTTTAGTCATCGGAGGATGGATCATTCATCAGTCGTGGGTTATGTTATGTGGAACTTTTTATAAGCTTTTTTATTAATTTGCAATGTTTGTTCGGGTGCAATCTTGCAACTCAATTTTGAAGCAGGTATATTCAACCGATCGAGTCGAAATTTTGGGTTTAAGTATGGTTCGGATGACGATTCAATATTATGGTATCATCGAGCTGATCTGATGATGGAGACAGAAGGTGGCCATGGGAATTCAGAACTTAACAGACATAATTAACCCCGTTGAGTTTGGGCTTGTTATATAGAAAAGTACAGTTGGCAATAAAAGCATATAGTCATAGTCAGAGCAGGGACCGGAACCGGTTACCCTAATCAGGGTTATTAATGCTAACCTTATGATACGGTGATAGGGTGACCCTATTGTTATGGTAAGCATGTGGTAATTATAAGTTAACCCTAAAAAAACTCAATAGGGTTAACTTATGGTTACTACATCCGATATGCTTACCATAACCATAGGGTTACCCTATCAGTAAGGTTATCAAATTGATAGGGTTACCAAATCGATAGGCTTAAGCCTGACAAGGGGTTTTCCGGTCCTTGAGTCAGAGTCATAGTCATTTATTTGTAAGTTTGTACCAAAAATTAAATTTTTGACAGAAACTTTATATACTTATGCATTGAAATATTTGAAATCCCCACAGCGGCTACCATCTGCGCTCTTATGCCGAAGACTCTATGATCTCACACTGATCGCAACTTTTAGCTTGTCCTAGGGTAAAACGTTTTAATTAAAATAATTTATAATTTATTAATTGTACACTAATATTATGTCAGTATGCAGCATGTTTTTGTATGCCGAAAGGCAAAACATAGTGGAACGAGATTTTTTTACTATACACCTCAATTTGATGTACCTGTGTTTACAAGATAAACACTATTGACGTGCTTCGTTGCCTTCCCTAGGTTACCATGAAGCACAGAATAAATAATACCACTTAGGTGTAGTAGTGGCGACCACGTATGGGTAGGCTTCCCATAAGGTGGATTGATGACCTGGTCAAGGTCGCAGGAGTCCGCTGGATGCGGGTGGCGCAGGACCGGTCACTTTGGCACTCTTTGGGGGAGGCCTATGTCCAGCAGTGGACGTCTTTCGGCTGATATGATGATGATGAGGGATGATTATTGTAGGTCTACGTAACAAAACCAAAGTTTTACCTACTGCTAGGGCTGCTAGAAAACTTAAACACTACATGCGTTTTTCACTAACTTTTATTTAGTCTAGTCAAAATTGTCGCGTTTCGAGTCCGAGCCCCGAGACTATGCACCACCTACTGCATAATCTAGTTTTATCTCTTTCTCCGATACCCAAAGGTTGTCTGGAAGAGATCGCTCTTCAGCGATAAGACCGCCTGTTGTCTACCTCTACCTACATGTTATTGTATTGTTTCTCTCTGTAACTGCTTTTTTTGTGTGAGGTGTGCAATAAAGAGTATCTGTATTGTATGTGCGAATGACAGTATCACTGGTCGGCGACGTAAGCCAAGTTCGGGGGGATTTGCATCACGGAGAGCGACAGGCCTGGCTGGAGCACCTAAATATATATACATAGTCAGTAACCTTTTTTAATAAGAAATTTACAAAAACAACACATCGTTTTATAATCCCGTTGTCCGAATGTGCCGTTTGTATAATGATGTAGTGGCTGAACATCCTTCTTTGGACATCTTTAAACACACCCTACCCACGTTCAAAAATAAAGTTAAAGATGCATTCAAATTGGGTAATTAGTTATTTAAGTTTTAAGTTAGAGTTAGATGAATAGTATTAGATACATATTTAACGCTATATACAGGTAAATGTCATGTTAATTATTGAATGTATTATTTTATGCACAATAGGTATGTAATTCCATCTAGTGAATAGTTTGCCTTTAAGTTATGAATCTTTTTGTGCACACACTGTTGAGAATTATAGTCCAGATCTAGACACTAAGCTTCTTATGCTACTGTATGTATGACTGTAATTTGTTGTGTGAGCCTAATAAATAATAGTACATTGTTTAACGAGGGCCGTAAGTGGAATATTGCTAACGAGAGTGTATCAGAAGCCCGACGCCGAAGGCGGAGGGCTTTTGATGACTCGAGTTTGCAATATTCTTACGCCCGTGTTATACACAATGTTTTTCATCACATTTGCGAGGAAATAAATAACAACAAAAGACAGAAAAATGTATGTTTCATACAGCAGCACCAATCAAAAATTGACAACTTCACTTCCAGATCAGTGCTAGTAGAGCGCGCAGTTCAATATTTCAACCAATCACAGAGCAGTATTCTTGCGGGGCGGGGCGTCGTGACCAACTAGATTTTTTTATTCAACCAATCACACAGCAACCAGATTTGCTTAAGCCAATCAGAGGGTTCTATTATTTAAAAAAAAAAACTTAACTGCCCGTGGGAGGTAAAACGGCTATAACTGATCTGTACGCTCGCAAGTAATAACGCCATTGACGAGCAAGTGTGATGAAAATATATATACATAGTCAGCCTACCTGCTGCACCACAGCCAGCACGGCATACAGGCGGGGCAGGGACTTCCCCGGCTGCCCCGCGTGCGTGCCCATCTCCGCGACGAGCAGCCGCAGCGCAAAGGGCACCATGGACCCGGTGCGGCCCTCGTACTGGTCCGGGTAGAACTGGGGAACAAACGGGTCTTAATCAGCGTCCGACCATACCATCCAGCCGGGCGGCAATCGCCTGATGTCCCAGCAATCCCATCCAGCACTTTTAACATCCCAACCGTGTCGCGTTTTATGCTTTGTGTTTTTCATCCCGTCGTGCTACTGTTCTATATATATATATATTTTCAATATTTTGCAATAATTATTTATTTATTATGTGTCTACTTACTTTTTATCTAATGCTGTGTTGCGTTGCGTTCCGTGGGCCACTTGCGGTGCTGTCTGAAAACCAGCGCTGCAGGTGTCTGTCTGACACCTCGGCACAATGCTGAGACGGCGACCGTTTCACTGCCGCGAAGACACACAATATGTGTCAATTGTCATGTATGTCTACTCCTTTGTCTCTGTGTGTCTTTTGTGTAGTGAATAAATGTCTTCTTTTCTTTTTTCTTTTCTTTTCAATCGTTGGAACGACGACGCCCAACTAGCACACTAGCGTTAAAATAACCCTTATATCATTCTTATATCGGTTCCAGCCAAGTAAGGTGTTAAGAATGCCTGTAAAAAAGGTCTTATAGCGTGCTCTAACACCCTTATAACTACGAAAGAGGCCCACGAATCACAGGTTAAGGTGTTAGCTGAGAGTCTTATAAGACTCTAGCTCTTACGCAGCATAAAGTGAGCATCTTACTCTTTTCTTTACCCATAAAATTATGAGACAAATATAGTCTTCCGACAAAATGGCGCAGATAGTTAGTATAGGTATTAATATTTGACAGCTATGGAGTCGTATTAATTGAAAGTGAATTAAATTGGAAGTGTGTGTGACATGAAGTGAAAACAATCTGCCCTTGTGATTTTACGGTAAGTGTATACTATGTTTCCTATCTCAATTTTAACGCGCCCAGGATTTATTAAAGATTTCTAATAAAACTTATGATCATTAAAATATACATCTAAAGTTTTTATCATTTTCTATTCTTGTTTCTTGGCCAGTGGCATGATAAATTAAATGGCATCCATATAATGGCAAGAGTTACATAAATAATGAAGAATCTTGATGTCAAATATTGAATAACCTAATCAATTTGTAGGTTAGAGTCCACCAAAACAATGGCGAATTACCTTAAAGCTTTAGGCGTCAGTTAACTCAACTATAACGCTTATTGAGTTACAACACTCTTACAGTGTCTTTAAAGTGTATCTGCCTAACACCTTAAGCGTTAGAAAAAGTTTCAATACTTACAAGAGAGTTAATTCTGTTATAAAGTCTCTGCCTGTAGCTAGCACTCTTGTAAGTGTTTAAGTGTTAAAAACAGGTTAAAGCTTTAACATCTGAAGTGTAATTGCTTTGAGTAACACTCTTATAATGCTTTAGGACTTAATTATTTTTCTTAACTCCTTTATAAGACTATTAGTTACAACTGAGAAGATTATAACTCACTTATAAAGGTTAAGGTTATAATAATACCCTTAGCTATCACCCAAATGTTAGTTGGGCGTTGAATCGAACCAGCGATAACACTCGCCGAGTGCCGCGCCCCGGGGAGCCGGCCGGCGCGACCCACGCCTGGAACGTAATCTAATCTACCTCGTAGTACATGTCGGGCTGGCCGCAGTCCCCGAAGGGCTCGGCCTCCTGCGCGGCCGCGGCCGCGAGCCGCACGCGCAGCATGGCGGCCCAGCGCGCCAGCCACAGCTGCAGCGAGCGCGCCGAGTGCCGCGCCCCGGGGAGCCGGCCGGCGCGACCCACGCCTGGAACGTAATCTAATCTACCTCGTAGTACATGTCGGGCTGGCCGCAGTCCCCGAAGGGCTCGGCCTCCTGCGCGGCCGCGGCCGCGAGCCGCACGCGCAGCATGGCGGCCCAGCGCGCCAGCCACAGCTGCAGCGAGCGCGCCGAGTGCCGCGCCCCGGGGAGCCGGCCGGCGCGACCCACGCCTGGAACGTAATCTAATCTACCTCGTAGTACATGTCGGGCTGGCCGCAGTCCCCGAAGGGCTCGGCCTCCTGCGCGGCCGCGGCCGCGAGCCGCACGCGCAGCATGGCGGCCCAGCGCGCCAGCCACAGCTGCAGCGAGCGCGCCGAGTGCCGCGCCCCGGGGAGCCGGCCGGCGCGACCCACGCCTGGAACGTAATCTAATCTACCTCGTAGTACATGTCGGGCTGGCCGCAGTCCCCGAAGGGCTCGGCCTCCTGCGCGGCCGCGGCCGCGAGCCGCACGCGCAGCATGGCGGCCCAGCGCGCCAGCCACAGCTGCAGCGAGCGCGCCGAGTGCCGCGCCCCGGGGAGCCGGCCGGCGCGACCCACGCCTGGAACGTAATCTAATCTACCTCGTAGTACATGTCGGGCTGGCCGCAGTCCCCGAAGGGCTCGGCCTCCTGCGCGGCCGCGGCCGCGAGCCGCACGCGCAGCATGGCGGCCCAGCGCGCCAGCCACAGCTGCAGCGAGCGCGCCGAGTGCCGCGCCCCGGGGAGCCGGCCGGCGCGACCCACGCCTGGAACGTAATCTAATCTACCTCGTAGTACATGTCGGGCTGGCCGCAGTCCCCGAAGGGCTCGGCCTCCTGCGCGGCCGCGGCCGCGAGCCGCACGCGCAGCATGGCGGCCCAGCGCGCCAGCCACAGCTGCAGCGAGCGCGCCGAGTGCCGCGCCCCGGGGAGCCGGCCGGCGCGACCCACGCCTGGAACGTAATCTAATCTACCTCGTAGTACATGTCGGGCTGGCCGCAGTCCCCGAAGGGCTCGGCCTCCTGCGCGGCCGCGGCCGCGAGCCGCACGCGCAGCATGGCGGCCCAGCGCGCCAGCCACAGCTGCAGCGAGCGCGCCGAGTGCCGCGCCCCGGGGAGCCGGCCGGCGCGACCCACGCCTGGAACGTAATCTAATCTACCTCGTAGTACATGTCGGGCTGGCCGCAGTCCCCGAAGGGCTCGGCCTCCTGCGCGGCCGCGGCCGCGAGCCGCACGCGCAGCATGGCGGCCCAGCGCGCCAGCCACAGCTGCAGCGAGCGCGCCGAGTGCCGCGCCCCGGGGAGCCGGCCGGCGCGACCCACGCCTGGAACGTAATCTAATCTACCTCGTAGTACATGTCGGGCTGGCCGCAGTCCCCGAAGGGCTCGGCCTCCTGCGCGGCCGCGGCCGCGAGCCGCACGCGCAGCATGGCGGCCCAGCGCGCCAGCCACAGCTGCAGCGAGCGCGCCGAGTGCCGCGCCCCGGGGAGCCGGCCGGCGCGACCCACGCCTGGAACGTAATCTAATCTACCTCGTAGTACATGTCGGGCTGGCCGCAGTCCCCGAAGGGCTCGGCCTCCTGCGCGGCCGCGGCCGCGAGCCGCACGCGCAGCATGGCGGCCCAGCGCGCCAGCCACAGCTGCAGCGAGCGCGCCGAGTGCCGCGCCCCGGGGAGCCGGCCGGCGCGACCCACGCCTGGAACGTAATCTAATCTACCTCGTAGTACATGTCGGGCTGGCCGCAGTCCCCGAAGGGCTCGGCCTCCTGCGCGGCCGCGGCCGCGAGCCGCACGCGCAGCATGGCGGCCCAGCGCGCCAGCCACAGCTGCAGCGAGCGCGCCGAGTGCCGCGCCCCGGGGAGCCGGCCGGCGCGACCCACGCCTGGAACGTAATCTAATCTACCTCGTAGTACATGTCGGGCTGGCCGCAGTCCCCGAAGGGCTCGGCCTCCTGCGCGGCCGCGGCCGCGAGCCGCACGCGCAGCATGGCGGCCCAGCGCGCCAGCCACAGCTGCAGCGAGCGCGCCGAGTGCCGCGCCCCGGGGAGCCGGCCGGCGCGACCCACGCCTGGAACGTAATCTAATCTACCTCGTAGTACATGTCGGGCTGGCCGCAGTCCCCGAAGGGCTCGGCCTCCTGCGCGGCCGCGGCCGCGAGCCGCACGCGCAGCATGGCGGCCCAGCGCGCCAGCCACAGCTGCAGCGAGCGCGCCGAGTGCCGCGCCCCGGGGAGCCGGCCGGCGCGACCCACGCCTGGAACGCGCAAACACATTGGATACTGGCTGCGCGCAGGTATTAAACTAACTATGTATATAATAACATCTGCAAATACCAGAACAGTAATAGTACATTGTTTAACGAGGGGCGTAAGTGGAATATTGCTAACGAGAGTCTATCAGAAGCCCGACGCCGAAGGCATACACAATGTTTTTCATCACATTTGCGAGGAAATAAATAACAACAAAAGACAGAAAAATCTAAGTTTCATACAGCCGCACCAATTAAAAATTGACAACTTCACTTCCAGATCAGTGCTAGTGGAGCGCGCAGTTCAATATTTCAACCAATCACAGAGCAGTATTCTTGCGGGGCGGGGCGTCTTGACCAGCTAGATTTTTTTATTCAACCAATCACACAGCAACCAGATTTGCTTAAGCCAATCAGAGGGTTCTATATTTTAAAACTAAACTTAACAGCCCGTGGGAGGTAAAACGGCTATAACTGCTCTGTACGCTCGCAAGTAATAACGCCATTGACGAGCAAGTGTGATGAAATAGTACATTATTGCCGTGGCCGGAAAGGAGGCAATTGCAGGCTGAGTATTTGTTTAAACGGACGAGCTTGCGAGTCCGTTTACTTATAATACGAAGCCTGCAATTGCCATTCCGGCTAAGGCTAATATAGTGCTTTTCTCAAAAATGGGGGAATAATAAACTTTAAATATCGTTGCAGAACGTGAAACTATTAATGATTTCCCGCCGTTTTTCTTTTTAAACCGAATCGCAAGTGTATTTTTCCACCGAAACACGCAAACTATTTGAGCACATAGAAAAACGTCGCGTTTGCAACAGAAAAATACGAGTTGAATTGGCTGAATACGACCTGTGGCTTAAAGGACACGTATCCAGGCCATAAACATTGAAAAAAAAAATACGACCTGTGCCATTTTTTATATGCCGGTTTCAACTTTTTAAAAAGTTTGATACTCGACAAATAAAGGAATTTATATGTAACATTCCAGGCGGCCTGCAATATTTTTAATTTTTTTATTTTGATCTGACCTGAAACTTACACTTTACCTTCCAATATGTAGCGACTAATGTACATTTTACGGGCCATTTTTGAGAAACATTTATTCACAAACACGCAGGACACACATATTAAACAATAAAATAAACAAGAGAAACATATAAAACATGAAACAAAGTGTATCTCCGCGGCAGATTTTACAATATTAATATAAAAAGTAAAATATACAACTGGGCCGTTCTTCTTTTCGACCGACAATAGCCTGTCCCTCGTCTTATTACGGCATCTCATTTGAGAAATGATGTTTACGGTTTTATAATGTTCGAATGAACGTCCATATTATTTTATTAATTAGTGATATTTAATATTTCACTTTCTCTAACTAGCATTTTTTTTAATGTTTTTTTTTTTCGTAGAATGCCGTGACAGAGTGGTAAACCAAAATGTGGTCCCCACTGAAAGAGTCCACTTTGTCACATGTTTTTTTTTAGAAACCAACCGTAAATAAATATTTATATTGGCCAGAAAGGAAACTTTAATTAGTTCTAATGAAGAAACCTATGCATTTTTTTTAAATCGCACTTCAAAACCCCAATTTTCGACAGTTCAAAAACCAAAAAAACAGAAAAACCTCGATTCATTGTCGGTAAAAAAGAAGAACGACCCAACTATACATACACAATATTATTATTTATTTATTTATTCATTATTTATTTATTTATTATTTATTTATTTATTCATTATTTATTTATTATTTATATGTTAATTTTTTTTTTCTTTTAAATATTTATTTATTTATTATTTAAAGATAGCTCAACTCGAGAGTCGATGACAGGCGCACCAAACTCACAGTAAGCGAAGTTACCTTGTTTGTTTATGCTGAACCAGCAACGCAGCCGACAGGTTGATGGCGGCGCGCAGACACCCCGTGCGCAGCAGCTCGCGCAGCCCCCCCTCCCCGCGCGTGCTGTCGGCGCGCGCCACCCCCGCGCGCCCCGCCGCGCTCACCCCCAGGTACTTCACGGCCACGGCGTGCAACGAGTCCGGCTGCGAGGTTACCTTGTTTATGCTGAACCAGCAACGCAGCCGACAGGTTGATGGCGGCGCGCAGACACCCCGTGCGCAGCAGCTCGCGCAGCCCCCCCTCCCCGCGCGTGCTGTCGGCGCGCGCCACCCCCGCGCGCCCCGCCGCGCTCACCCCCAGGTACTTCACGGCCACGGCGTGCAACGAGTCCGGCTGCGAGGTTACCTTGTTTATGCTGAACCAGCAACGCAGCCGACAGGTTGATGGCGGCGCGCAGACACCCCGTGCGCAGCAGCTCGCGCAGCCCCCCCTCCCCGCGCGTGCTGTCGGCGCGCGCCACCCCCGCGCGCCCCGCCGCGCTCACCCCCAGGTACTTCACGGCCACGGCGTGCAACGAGTCCGGCTGCGAGGTTACCTTGTTTATGCTGAACCAGCAACGCAGCCGACAGGTTGATGGCGGCGCGCAGACACCCCGTGCGCAGCAGCTCGCGCAGCCCCCCCTCCCCGCGCGTGCTGTCGGCGCGCGCCACCCCCGCGCGCCCCGCCGCGCTCACCCCCAGGTACTTCACGGCCACGGCGTGCAACGAGTCCGGCTGCGAGGTTACCTTGTTTATGCTGAACCAGCAACGCAGCCGACAGGTTGATGGCGGCGCGCAGACACCCCGTGCGCAGCAGCTCGCGCAGCCCCCCCTCCCCGCGCGTGCTGTCGGCGCGCGCCACCCCCGCGCGCCCCGCCGCGCTCACCCCCAGGTACTTCACGGCCACGGCGTGCAACGAGTCCGGCTGCGAGGTTACCTTGTTTATGCTGAACCAGCAACGCAGCCGACAGGTTGATGGCGGCGCGCAGACACCCCGTGCGCAGCAGCTCGCGCAGCCCCCCCTCCCCGCGCGTGCTGTCGGCGCGCGCCACCCCCGCGCGCCCCGCCGCGCTCACCCCCAGGTACTTCACGGCCACGGCGTGCAACGAGTCCGGCTGCGAGGTTACCTTGTTTATGCTGAACCAGCAACGCAGCCGACAGGTTGATGGCGGCGCGCAGACACCCCGTGCGCAGCAGCTCGCGCAGCCCCCCCTCCCCGCGCGTGCTGTCGGCGCGCGCCACCCCCGCGCGCCCCGCCGCGCTCACCCCCAGGTACTTCACGGCCACGGCGTGCAACGAGTCCGGCTGCGAGGTTACCTTGTTTATGCTGAACCAGCAACGCAGCCGACAGGTTGATGGCGGCGCGCAGACACCCCGTGCGCAGCAGCTCGCGCAGCCCCCCCTCCCCGCGCGTGCTGTCGGCGCGCGCCACCCCCGCGCGCCCCGCCGCGCTCACCCCCAGGTACTTCACGGCCACGGCGTGCAACGAGTCCGGCTGCGAGGTTACCTTGTTTATGCTGAACCAGCAACGCAGCCGACAGGTTGATGGCGGCGCGCAGACACCCCGTGCGCAGCAGCTCGCGCAGCCCCCCCTCCCCGCGCGTGCTGTCGGCGCGCGCCACCCCCGCGCGCCCCGCCGCGCTCACCCCCAGGTACTTCACGGCCACGGCGTGCAACGAGTCCGGCTGCGAGGTTACCTTGTTTATGCTGAACCAGCAACGCAGCCGACAGGTTGATGGCGGCGCGCAGACACCCCGTGCGCAGCAGCTCGCGCAGCCCCCCCTCCCCGCGCGTGCTGTCGGCGCGCGCCACCCCCGCGCGCCCCGCCGCGCTCACCCCCAGGTACTTCACGGCCACGGCGTGCAACGAGTCCGGCTGCGAGGTTACCTTGTTTATGCTGAACCAGCAACGCAGCCGACAGGTTGATGGCGGCGCGCAGACACCCCGTGCGCAGCAGCTCGCGCAGCCCCCCCTCCCCGCGCGTGCTGTCGGCGCGCGCCACCCCCGCGCGCCCCGCCGCGCTCACCCCCAGGTACTTCACGGCCACGGCGTGCAACGAGTCCGGCTGCGAGGTTACCTTGTTTATGCTGAACCAGCAACGCAGCCGACAGGTTGATGGCGGCGCGCAGACACCCCGTGCGCAGCAGCTCGCGCAGCCCCCCCTCCCCGCGCGTGCTGTCGGCGCGCGCCACCCCCGCGCGCCCCGCCGCGCTCACCCCCAGGTACTTCACGGCCACGGCGTGCAACGAGTCCGGCTGCGAGGTTACCTTGTTTATGCTGAACCAGCAACGCAGCCGACAGGTTGATGGCGGCGCGCAGACACCCCGTGCGCAGCAGCTCGCGCAGCCCCCCCTCCCCGCGCGTGCTGTCGGCGCGCGCCACCCCCGCGCGCCCCGCCGCGCTCACCCCCAGGTACTTCACGGCCACGGCGTGCAACGAGTCCGGCTGCGAGGTTACCTTGTTTATGCTGAACCAGCAACGCAGCCGACAGGTTGATGGCGGCGCGCAGACACCCCGTGCGCAGCAGCTCGCGCAGCCCCCCCTCCCCGCGCGTGCTGTCGGCGCGCGCCACCCCCGCGCGCCCCGCCGCGCTCACCCCCAGGTACTTCACGGCCACGGCGTGCAACGAGTCCGGCTGCGAGGTTACCTTGTTTATGCTGAACCAGCAACGCAGCCGACAGGTTGATGGCGGCGCGCAGACACCCCGTGCGCAGCAGCTCGCGCAGCCCCCCCTCCCCGCGCGTGCTGTCGGCGCGCGCCACCCCCGCGCGCCCCGCCGCGCTCACCCCCAGGTACTTCACGGCCACGGCGTGCAACGAGTCCGGCTGCGAGGTTACCTTGTTTATGCTGAACCAGCAACGCAGCCGACAGGTTGATGGCGGCGCGCAGACACCCCGTGCGCAGCAGCTCGCGCAGCCCCCCCTCCCCGCGCGTGCTGTCGGCGCGCGCCACCCCCGCGCGCCCCGCCGCGCTCACCCCCAGGTACTTCACGGCCACGGCGTGCAACGAGTCCGGCTGCGAGGTTACCTTGTTTATGCTGAACCAGCAACGCAGCCGACAGGTTGATGGCGGCGCGCAGACACCCCGTGCGCAGCAGCTCGCGCAGCCCCCCCTCCCCGCGCGTGCTGTCGGCGCGCGCCACCCCCGCGCGCCCCGCCGCGCTCACCCCCAGGTACTTCACGGCCACGGCGTGCAACGAGTCCGGCTGCGAGGTTACCTTGTTTATGCTGAACCAGCAACGCAGCCGACAGGTTGATGGCGGCGCGCAGACACCCCGTGCGCAGCAGCTCGCGCAGCCCCCCCTCCCCGCGCGTGCTGTCGGCGCGCGCCACCCCCGCGCGCCCCGCCGCGCTCACCCCCAGGTACTTCACGGCCACGGCGTGCAACGAGTCCGGCTGCGAGGTTACCTTGTTTATGCTGAACCAGCAACGCAGCCGACAGGTTGATGGCGGCGCGCAGACACCCCGTGCGCAGCAGCTCGCGCAGCCCCCCCTCCCCGCGCGTGCTGTCGGCGCGCGCCACCCCCGCGCGCCCCGCCGCGCTCACCCCCAGGTACTTCACGGCCACGGCGTGCAACGAGTCCGGCTGCGAGGTTACCTTGTTTATGCTGAACCAGCAACGCAGCCGACAGGTTGATGGCGGCGCGCAGACACCCCGTGCGCAGCAGCTCGCGCAGCCCCCCCTCCCCGCGCGTGCTGTCGGCGCGCGCCACCCCCGCGCGCCCCGCCGCGCTCACCCCCAGGTACTTCACGGCCACGGCGTGCAACGAGTCCGGCTGCGAGGTTACCTTGTTTATGCTGAACCAGCAACGCAGCCGACAGGTTGATGGCGGCGCGCAGACACCCCGTGCGCAGCAGCTCGCGCAGCCCCCCCTCCCCGCGCGTGCTGTCGGCGCGCGCCACCCCCGCGCACCCCGCCGCGCTCACCCCCAGGTACTTCACGGCCACGGCGTGCAACGAGTCCGGCTGCGAGGTTACCTTGTTTATGCTGAACCAGCAACGCAGCCGACAGGTTGATGGCGGCGCGCAGACACCCCGTGCGCAGCAGCTCGCGCAGCCCCCCCTCCCCGCGCGTGCTGTCGGCGCGCGCCACCCCCGCGCGCCCCGCCGCGCTCACCCCCAGGTACTTCACGGCCACGGCGTGCAACGAGTCCGGCTGCGAGGTTACCTTGTTTATGCTGAACCAGCAACGCAGCCGACAGGTTGATGGCGGCGCGCAGACACCCCGTGCGCAGCAGCTCGCGCAGCCCCCCCTCCCCGCGCGTGCTGTCGGCGCGCGCCACCCCCGCGCGCCCCGCCGCGCTCACCCCCAGGTACTTCACGGCCACGGCGTGCAACGAGTCCGGCTGCGAGGTTACCTTGTTTATGCTGAACCAGCAACGCAGCCGACAGGTTGATGGCGGCGCGCAGACACCCCGTGCGCAGCAGCTCGCGCAGCCCCCCCTCCCCGCGCGTGCTGTCGGCGCGCGCCACCCCCGCGCGCCCCGCCGCGCTCACCCCCAGGTACTTCACGGCCACGGCGTGCAACGAGTCCGGCTGCGAGGTTATATATGCTATACTATTAAACGAGTATGTTATATATACAAATATTGCTCGTATATGTAATATAAATATATGACGGCACCGACGTCGTGCTGCAAGCTAAAATTCAACTCAATATAAACAACACCTGGCACCATTATCTGGCCCTCGAGGTTATAAATAGACTGAATGCTGGTGGGGGCATTCTTGCCCTAGAGTTGGCCTAGTGCAGTCGTTGCCATACTGCTAATAATAGTATATTGATAACTAAGGGCTGAAAGGCGCCCATTTCTGACGAGATATTTTGGTGCTCGAACGAAGTTAGAGCGCCAATGGTTCGAGTCAGAAATGGGTAACTTTCACGCGAGTTAAACACTCTACTTTTCATATCGAATACGAATAAAGTAAAAAAAAACAGACGGAAAATTTTACAATATGTTTTTTTTTTTTTTATTAGGGTTCCGTAGCCAAAATGGCAAAAACGGAACCCTTATAGTTTCGTCATGTCCGTCTGTCCGTATGTCACAGGCATTTTACTCGAAAACTATAAGGTTTATTTGAATAAAATTTTGAGGATAGGTGTATTTTGTTAGCCGCTACATAGTTTTGTAATTAAAATGAATAAAAAAATTTTTTTAGGGTGCACTCCATACATAAAACTGAAAGTCAAAAAAAAAATGTTCATTGTAAGCCCATGTGTGGCAATCAATCGATAGGCCTTTCAAAATAAATATAAGGTTTCTCAGCAATTTTTTGATTAAGTGAATAGAGTCGGAGATAATCGTCCCGAAAGTCACTAAAATTCTGTCCCCCCCCCTCTAATTTTTGAACCGTGCATTGTAAAAATATGAAAAAAATCATGGACGTAGGGCTTATTAAATTCTTTCAGCGAAAATTGTTTTGAAAAAGATCGGTTCAAAGGTTTTCGAGATATTGCTGAAAAACTGGCTCCCTTAAAGAAAAGGACGTAAGCGCCGTAAGATTTCTGCGACGATACGACCTTTTTAATTACTTCTAAGACTTTGAAACAAAATAAGTATGACATACCAATTCTTCCTCGAAGATGACCCCTGGCAGTGTGAGAGCTTCCCTCTCCGGGAAGAATGCTCCTTTGGGTGATGATTGTGCCTGAACAAGAATAGTACATTATTGCCGTGGCCGGGAAGGAGGCAATTGCAGGCTGAGTATTTGTTTAATTATAATAGGAAGCCTGCAATTGCCATTCCGGCTAAGGCTAATATAGTGCTTTTCTCAAAAATGGGGGAATAATAAACTTTAAATATCGTTGCACAACGTGAAAATATTAATGATTTCCCGCCGTTTTTCTTTTTAAACCGAATCGCAAGTGTATTTTTCCGCCGAAAAACGCAAACTATTTGAGACACATAGAAAAACCTCGCGTTTGCAACAGAAAAATACGAGTTGAATTGGCTGAATACGACCTGTGCCGTATTTTATATGCCGGTTTCAACTTTTTAAAAAGTTTGGTACTCGACAAATAAAGGAATTTATATGTAACATTCCAGGCGGCCTGCAATGTTTTTTATTTTTTAATTTTGATCTGACCTGAAACTATACACTTCACCTTCCAATATGTAGCGGCTAATGTACACTTTGCGGGCCATTTTTGAGAAAAATATCTTGTGAGTGATATTATTTATAAAATCTCATTGGAATTTGAATCCTTACCTTTCTATTCCTTTTTCAATTTTCCTTGATACCTTGGAAGGTAGGTACGTTTTTTGAATGAACTACTTTGATGCAAATATCATCAACTTTCATAAAACTAACTATTAGTAGGTACATGACATCACCGAAATAGCTGGTAAAAATTAGAGAAAGCTAGAGATAGAGAGATATGGAAGGGAATCGAGGAGGCTTTTACCCAATCGGATCAGTGTATTAATAACTACAACTTAGAAAAGTTGAATAAACCCCGATTTTTTCATTTCAAAGTTCAATATCTCAAAAACGGCTGAACCGATTTTATTGAAACGTAGCTAAGAACCATCTCGATCACGTCAGCTTTCGGACAAAAGAAACTGCATTTAAATCGGTCCATTCGTTTAGGAGCTACGATGCCACAGACAGTCGGGGGTTAAAAACAAACTAAAAAGAAAAGAATAAAATTAAATTAAACTAAAGTACGTAATTGTACTTATTAACAAAATTAATACCACATTTGAAATATAAATAAATAACTACTGTTTTACACTGAATAAATAAAGCTTTAATAATAACAGTACATAACTCACTAGGTTGGTAAAACACTGAATCTGAGTTTGCAGGTATTTGATGATACATATGTGTTCTGAGGCTTTCTTTCTTTCACCCACGGTGAGTATAAAAATCTCTGCCCCTGGTTAGAAAATAGGATTTTCGCGCGCGTAGCGGGGAGTGCTTTCGTGCGCGTAGCGAGGAGTCATGTCGCACGGCACGCGTAGCGGGAGTGTTTTCGCGCGCGTAGCGGGGAGTGTTGTAGCACGCGTAGCGGGAGTGTTTTCGCGCGCGTAGCGGGGAGTGTTGTAGCACGCGTAGCGGGGAGTGATGTCGCACGCGTAGCGGGGAGTGATGTCGCACGCGTAGCGGGAGTGTTTTCGCGCGCGTAGCGGGGAGTGTAGTCGTAGGTACGAGTAGCGGGAAGAGTTTTCGCGCGCGTAGCGGGGAGTGTTGTCGCACGCGTAGCGGGGAGATTTTCGGGCGTAGCGGGAAGTGTAGTCGCACGCGTAGCGGGGAGAGTTTTCGCGCGCGTAGCGGGGAGTGTTGTCGCACGCGTAGCGGGGAGTGTTGTCGCACGCGTAGCGGGGAGTGTTTTCGCTGCTAAGGACTTGCGTGGCTGTTAATGACTTAATCATTTGTGAGGCTCACCTTCAGTAAGACCTTTTTGGCTTCATCACTGGGTATCCAGGCGTCTCGCCGTCTGTCTGCTTCCTTGTCCACTGGTGTGTCCTGAAATACAGGTTTTAATAAGAAATAGAAAAAACTAAGTTATGCAATAATCTATACTTACAATAAAGAAATCAACTCAATTGCTCAAACGGCTATCTCCCTTACAGTGATAAGTTCGCTTTTGTACCTGTATAAAGGTGGTTCTCCATTTTTTTTTTTACTTGGGTGTATTAGCAAAATTCACACATTTACAATAATCTTATTTAATATATCTGATTACTAAGTGATATTATAAAGTTCATTTATGTGGTCACTCACTTTGGTGTACCATCACCAACACAGTTAACTGACCATCAGTGCACTTTATGTGCATTGTAATAAGGTTCAATATAAATACAGGATGGTCAGTTAACTGTGTTGGTGTTTGTACACAGCATTATTTTTTTTATTTCTGAATTGGCCTTTTTGTATCCCATATATCAGGCCCTAGCCATGTAACATCTCTTAAATTTAGTAAACATTTCACTATAATCTTATTCTAAAATATAATAAATTAAAATAAATAAATTTTAAATAACTTTATTTTTCAACACATTATTTCAAGTCAAAAAGTGTAAGCGATAAATAACATCCCCTAGCCACATAAATTCTAAAATATGTGGCACTTGAGCCCGAATAACGCTTTAAAACATGCACATTGTAAAGGACCGACATGAAGGTAGCCGCTGATACAAGTCGTTTCATGTCTGTCAGTTTGTTATAAGTCCGGTTGGGGGTCATTTCCATCTTCCAACCTTGCCAGGTTCAATACGCAACCTAGATTTGAACAATATAGTTTTTAGGGTTCCGATACCTCAAAAGGAAAAAACGGAACCCTTATAGGATCACTTGGTTGTCTGTCTGTCACAGCCGATTTGCTCCGAAACTACTGGACCGATTGAGTTGAAATTTGGTACAAATATGTAAATTGGTGACCCAAAGATGGACGCATAAAGTAAATTAATGAAATCATAACAAAAAGGCCACTTTTGGGGGGTAAAGTGGAAAATTAAAAAAAAAAGTTTCGCAAACTGTATTGTGTGACATATTAAATGAAAGAGGTTGTTGTAAGCTTTTCAGATATATTTTTTTATAGTTTTAGCAAAAACAGATTTGAAGTAATTTAGGAAATAAGACGAAAATTTACCATTCCCCCCCCCCCCTTATCTCTGAAACTACTAGGCTTAAAATTCTGAAAAAAATATGGAAAATAGTTTCTTGCCTAAAGATTACAGGAAAACCTATAAGAAATTTGAGTATTCAAAGTAACTGGAAAATTCTCAATATTTTTGTATATTTTGTATGGAGCGCCTAATGCTTAGAGAATAGGAATTTTACGGAATCCTCACCACGCGAGTTGACCTCGCACTTATCCGGTTTTTTTATTACAATTCAGATTTTAGAAATAAAGAAAAAAATTTTTTTTTTGAAATTCTTAAACTTGTTAGTTTTAAAGCTCACAGAGCCATTAGTATAGATGTTAGAATGTTACCTTAATTGCAAGACCATCCAAAGCCTCAGTCAGTATGTTTGGAGTGGCGATCCCACTGACTCCCATTTGAGGCTCCGGTCCGATCGTGTCGAAAAAGGTCGAAGGGTCTGGCAGGCTGGTCGCTGGCAGCGCCGTGGCCCCGCTCACAGTTGGCACCACACTCCCAAACTTAATCTCATCGCTCACTTTCAGTTGGGTGAAAGAAGCAGTCATATTTGTGGGAAACAGATTAGTTGCTGGTGTTTGTGCAACTGAAACACACAATATGAGTGTTAAACTTACTGGAGCGTACACAACATATGGTAATTTATTTGGGAATAACAGTAAAAACAGCCAAAATGTTACCTTCACTTTCGCCGAGGTAAACGCTCTGAATCATGTCAGAGGGCGATGTCCCGATTTCGTCGAAGAACTGGGAGGCGGGTGGCACTTCCGTCTCGCCAAAATACTGGCTTAGTGACGGTTTATTATCCATTTTCTGATTATTTACTTATCTCCGCTTATCTATAGAAAATGTTATCGTCTGTCTGACACATTTGGAAGGTTTTTTATAGTGTAGTATCTTGAAGCTTGACTGTATTTATAGTGAAAGACACACAAAGATGGTTAAGAGTGATAAAACGCTTTAAGTATTGGTGTCAGTGTCACTAGCAAAGAGAATATAATCACTACGTTTTGGTCATTGCAACGTTTTAAGAGACGGGACCAGTTTTAAAAAAAAATTTTTTTGTTAAATTTCTAATAAAAAGGTATTTTTTTAATCATAGTGACCCGAAAACAGAGAATCAAAAAACGATTAAATACAGTTAGTAGTTTATTCTACCCGTAATTTGAATTGCAATGATAGCTTGATTTATTTTCTTCACATTTGGTGAATAATGAAATGTTTCACAGGTCACCCCGGTAAATGCAGCTGTCAGTTGAATTAAAAAGTCAACAACACCCACAAGTATTCCCATCAAAAATCCTTATCAGCATATTTAATTCACGGGTTTATTGTTAGTACACGTTGCAGGTGCG
Organism: Epinotia nisella; assembly: GCA_932294315.1. NCBI lineage: Eukaryota > Metazoa > Arthropoda > Insecta > Lepidoptera > Tortricidae > Epinotia > Epinotia nisella. The sequence continues at coordinate 3,084,064 of OW028693.1, forward strand.
TTAGTAATGCTTATACATCGCATTCCATGCGAACCTAGTCGTCATGTTGCCTGTAAACAACCCATTCTTGTATATTTGGTCGAATGTTAGTTCAACATCGTTACATGGTCATGAAACAGGTTTTTTGGCAAATAATTATGAATTTTCTTGTATGTTTGTGTTTAGGCGCAAATGACAAACCAGGCGTCTCCCGTGGAGGAGCAGGAGAAGCTTCTAGATGAGGCGCTGAACATCGTCAAAGTCCAGGTAACTTGGTTTGATTGACAACCGTTTAACAATGAGTGGAATTGGTCAATAGGTTCAATTGAGGGGCGTATCTTTAACAATAAATAAAATGTAACTAATATTAGAGACTATTGCAAAGCGTTAACATATTTATTGCATTTAGATTTTGCCTTGTATAAACTTTAACTAAACAGATGCTGCCCATGGAACTTTTTTAACCTCCAACGAAAACGAGGGGTGTTTAGTATGTGTATCTGTGTGTCTGTGCTATTGTAGCTTCCAAACAAATGAACCAATTTGAGTGTGGTTTTTTAAATTGAAACTTGTGTCTGTTGATACGGTTCTTAGCTATCTTTGTTGTATCTGGGGTTTTGCCATTTTTAGGGTTCCATACCCAAAGGGTAAAAACGGGACCCTATTACTAAGACTTCGCTGTCCGTCTCTCTGTGATAGTTAGACAGGTGACATTCTCACAGATGATATATTTCTGTTGCCGCTATATTATTATTATTCTGGTAGTGGCTTCCCGGCTAAGAGCCCTATATCACTGCGACCATTGCTGATCTATTGTGATCGCCACTTACTACAATTCTTGGTCAAGTCCTGCAAACTCGAAGAATTGCAGGAATTTATTGAACTCAAGAAATTTGATCTCCAGGCACATGAAGGGTTTGCCCAGAATGGAGTTACGGCTGCGCATAAGACAAGGACAGTCGGTTAGGATGTGTGTAGGCGTTTTGTTCTGTCTTTGTTTGTCTTTATCTGTCATTGGGCATTTGTGTAGCTTAAAAACCGGCCAAGTGCGTGTCAAACCACGCAAAACGAAGGGTACCGTGCCTTTTAAAAAGGTCGTATCGTAACAGAAATCTTACGGCACTTACATCCTTTTCTTTAAGAAAGGCAGTTTTTCAGCAATATCTCGAAAACCTTTGAACCAATCTTGTTCAAAATAATTTTCGGAAAAAGAATTTAAATAAGCTCTAAGTCCATGATTTTTTTCATATTTTTAAAATACACCGTTCAAAATTTTTGTGACTTTCGGGGCGATTTTCTCCGACTGTATTCACTTAATCAAAAAAATTGCTGAGAAACCTTATATTTATTTTGGAAGGCCTATCGATTGATGTGCCACACGTGGTTTTACAATGTTTTTTTTTGACTTTCAGTTTTATGTATGGATTGCACCCCTAAAAAAAATATTTGTCATTTTAATTACAAAACTATGTAGCAGCTAGCACAATACACCTATCCTCAAAATTGTATTCAAATACATCTTATAGTTTTGGAGTAAAATGCCTGTGACATACGGACAGACGGAAATTACGAAACTATAAGGGTTCTGTTCTTGCCATTTTGTCAATAGTAAATAATCAATAGTGTTTATTTTGTAAACATAGGTACATCAAAATCAAATTGAGGTGTATAGTAAAAAAATCTCGTTCCACTATGTTTTGCCTTTCGGCATACAAAAACATGCTGTATACGAACATAATATTAGTGTACAATTAATAAATTATAAATATTTAGATAGAAGTCTACATTCAACAATAATTAAAATTAATTTATTTTATAGAATTATTCAATATGTCAACCTAGTAAGTAAGTAAGTTGGTTACAGAACCCTAAAATAGGATTTCTTATCTTATTAGAACTCTCGTTAGTTGTCTCATCGTGCAAAAACTGTTTGTTCACAGGCATTCCAGATGAAGAGATGCCTGGACAAGTCGAAACTGATGGACGCCCTGAAGCATGCTTCGACCATGCTGGGGGAACTGCGCACCTCGCTGCTGTCTCCCAAAAGCTACTACGAGCTATGTATCCTTTAGGTCACTGTACAGTGGGTGAGCGTTGAGGTGAACTTAAAACAGCGTCACCTAACGAAACTAGACCTCTACCTACGCTTAGCTACTACGCACCGCAGTGTCAAGATATATTTGTGGGTGAGCGATGAGGTGAACTTAAAACAGCGTCACCTAACGAAACTAGATCTCTACCTACGCTTAGCTACTACGCACCGCAGTGTCAAGATATATTTGTGGGCGAGCGTTGAGGTGAACTTAAAACAGCGTCACCTAACGAAACTAGACCTCTACCTACGCTTAGCTACTACGCACCGCAGTGTCAAGATATATTTGTGGGTGAGCGTTGAGGTGAACTTAAAACAGCGTCACCTAACAAAACTAGACCTCTACCTACGCTTAGCTACTAAGCAAGTGTCAAGATATATTTGTGGGCGAGCGTTGAGGTGAACTTAAAACAGCGTCACCTAACGAAACTAGACCTCTACATACGCTTAGCTACTACGCACCGCAGTGTCAAGATATATTTGTGGGTGAGCGTTGAGGTGAACTTAAAACAGCGTCACCTAACAAAACTAGACCTCTACCTACGCTTAGCTACTAAGCAAGTGTCAAGATATATTTGTGGGCGAGCGTTGAGGTGAACTTAAAACAGCGTCACCTAACGAAACTAGACCTCTACCTACGCTTAGCTACTACGCAAGTGTCAAGTTATATTTGTGGGCGAGCGTTGAGGTGAACTTAAAACAGCGTCACCTAACGAAACTAGACCTCTACCTACGCTTAGCTACTACGCAAGTGTCAAGATATATTTGTGGGTGAGCGTTGAGGTGAACTTAAAACAGCGTCACCTAACGAAACTAGACCTCTACCTACGCTTAGCTACTACGCACCGCAGTGTCAAGATATATTTGTGGGTGAGCGTTGAGGTGAGCTTAAAACAGCGTCACCTAACGAAACTAGACCTCTTCCTACGCTTAGCGACTACGCACCGCAGTGTCAAGATATATTTGTGGGTGAGCGTTGAGGTGAACTTAAAACAGCGTCACCTAACGAAACTAGACCTCTACCTACGCTTAGCTACTACGCACCGCAGTATCAAGATATATTTGTGGGTGAGCTTAAAACAGCGTCACCTAACGAAACTAGACCTCTACCTACGCTTAGCTACTACGCAAGTGTCAAGATATATTTGTGGGTGAGCGTTGAGGTGAACTTAAAACAGCGTCACCTAACGAAACTAGACCTCTACCTACGCTTAGCTACTACGCAAGTGTCAAGATATATTTGTGGGCGAGCGTTGAGGTGAACTTAAAACAGCGTCACCTAACGAAACTAGACCTCTACCTACGCTTAGCGACTACGCACCGCAGTGTCAAGATATATTTGTACCCACAAATATATCTTGACACTGCGTGTGACATGGCAACGGCATGACAATATACATCTCTGGCTAAAAGTATTGAGCACCCCACGTTTTCCTTTGTAACTTATGGATAAAGTATTATTTTTCAATTTCATAAATACACGAAGACGTAAAATATAATAAGTGTTTGAACATGTGCAAATCATTAATATATATTATCGTTTTGAAATTGCTATTTGCGTGTGAAAACTGAAGCTAGATAAAGTCGGGTTTTACAATAAAGGATTAATTGTATATTTGTAGGGTTCCGTAGCCAAAATGGCAAAAACCTTATAGTTTCGTCATGTCCGTATGTCACAGGTATTTTATTCGGAAACTAAAAGGGGATTTTTAGTAAAATTTGGAAGATAGGTGTATTTTGTTAGCCGCTACATAGATTTGTAATTAAAATGACTAAAAAAAAATTTTTAGGGGTGCACTCAACTGAAAGTCAAATTTTTTTTCATTGCAAGCCCACTTGTGGCAATCGATAGGCCTTTCAAAATAAATATAAGGTTTCTCAGCAATTTTTTTGATTAAGTGAATAGAGTCGGAGATAATCGCCCCGAAAGTCACTAAAATTGTGTCCCCTCCCCTCTAATTTTTGAACAGTGTATTTTAAAAATATGAAAAAAATCATGGACTTATTATTATTAAATTCTTTCACCGAAAATTATTTTGAACAAGATCGGTTCAAAGGTTTTCGAGATATTGCTGAAAAACTGCCTCCCTTAAACAAAAGGACGTAAGTGCTATAAGATTTCAGTTACGATACAACCTTTTTAATAGGCGCGGAACGGTTCGTTTTGCGTGGTCCGATACGCACTTGGCCGGTTTTCTATGGTTTTTTTCGTTCGCTTTTAGCTTGAGACAACATTTGTGTAAATATTTTTTTTAAGTATGCAGTTCTGTAAAAAAAAAAAAAATGTGTCCCAAAGATTTCCTTAGCCCATCTCAGACATGGCGATCACCGACGAGCTGCGACACCTGGAGCTGTACCTCCTCGAAGAGTTCCGTCGTGGCCGCAAGGTCAGACTCAACATTATGTTCATCACACTTACTCGTAAATGGTGTTATTCCATGTCTGTATCATCATCATCATCATCATCATCATCATATCAGCCGAAAGACGTCCACTGCTGGACATAGGCCTCCCCCAGAGAGTGCCAAATTGACCGGTCCTGCGCCACCCGCATCCAGCGGACTCCCGCGACCTTTAACAGGTCATCAGTCCACCTTGTGGGGGGCCTACCCACGCTGCGCCTTCCGGTACGTGGTCGCCACTCGAGAACCTTTCCGCCCCAACGGCCATCGGTTCTACGTGCAATGTGCCCCGCCCACTGCCACTTAAGTTTAGCAATTCGGAGGGCTATATCGGTTACCTTGGTTCTCCTGCGGATAGCCTCATTTCTGATGCGATCACGCAGAGAAACTCCTAACATAGCCCTCTCCATAGCTCTTTGGGTGACTTTGAGCCTTCTTATGAGGCCCATAGTAAGCGACCAAGTTTCAGTGCCATACGTCATCACTGGCAACACACATGTCTGTATACAGAAGGACAATGGCCTAAATTGTGCCCGCGGGAGTTATGGTGAGTTTGTAGTCCCGAGGGAGTAATGGGCCCGTGTGTGATCTGATTGGTATAAATTCCGCTCTGTGATCGGTTGAAAAAAATCTAGTTGGCCACGCGCCGCAAGAATACTGCTCTGTGATTAGTTGGAATATTGAAGCTGCGCGCTCCACTAGCTAGTGAACTTGTCAGTTTTGGATTGGTGCGGTTGTATTTCCTTGCAAATGTGATGAAAAACATTGTGTATAACACGGGCGTAAGAATATTGCAAACTCGAGTATAGATAGACTGCAGTTCGCAATATTCCACTTACGCCCCTCGTTAAACAATGTACTATTGATGAATACGGGAATGCGGTTTGACTACTAGAACGCCCAGAAATCAAAGAAAACTTTTTCCATACAGTGAGTATGGGAATCCCAAAGTGCAAGTAGTCCTTTAGTTAGACGATCATCAAATTGTATGGAGACGGAGATAATTTAATTTAGATTAGATGTGAGAGAATTCATTCCATATTGTTAAAAAAAAAAAACGCATTCCCGTATTCATAAACGTTACTATGTGTACAGTAGGTACTCACGAGCGGAAGGTGCTGTAAAACCCTTACCTTAGTAAATTTTAAGTTTCGAACAGAATTTCTGAATACGGATGTTAGTATTCTTTTTACAAGCTTTAGGATTCCCATACTCACTGTATGGAAAAATTTTCTTTGATTTCTGGGCGTTCTAATAGTCAAACCTTAGTCGGTCCCAAATAGTATTTTGATCCTTAATAGGAATGGGATCGAATGGCATTAAAAAAAATATCGTCAAAATTGATGATTTTCTCGCTGACTGTTCTTTTTTTCAAAAATCTGTGAATGTAGATTGCCATCACTTAAAAAGTTAGGAATGAAATCCTAATGCTATTTTTGCGTGGCGGCAAGGGATCTAGTAGCTGCCCTTACTGCCCCGTTTTAACTTTCCACCCTGTATATATATACCATCAATTATTTATTAGGAATCAATTCATGCCGAACACTTTTTGAAAGTAAAGCTTCTATATACTGATGTAATAAGTAACTTAACACATTCACTGCCAACCATCTGCCAACGAATTCGTGGCGCTAAACTCGTAGCTGATGCTATAGTTTTCCCACTAAGTAGAGAAAAGCGCCTACGAACGGAACGCCCCCTTGGCGGGATCTTGGCAGTAAATGTGGTAAGTAACGCCACTGTCGATTGAACATATAAATAAAAAAAGCCTTTTATTTCTCACAATTTTAACAGCAGGTAAGTTACATAGTAAAAAAAAAATGCAGTAAAAAAATACATGTCAGAGGTACATTTGCATTATTATATAAAATTACACTACAAGGATTGTTTATAAATGTTGTTTGTCAGCGAATATGTAAATTAATTGTAATGTATGTATAGGGTACATTAACATTTTTTTTTATTAACAGCACCATGACAAAACAATTCCTTATGGTCATAAAAAAAAAAATCGTGGGACAATTCACACCAATTGATCTAGTCCCAAACTAGGCAAAGCCTGTACTATGGGTACTAGTCAACGGATAAACATACTTATACAGATAAATACATACTTAAATAGATATTAAACATCCAACACTCGAGAACAAACATTCGTATTCATCATACGAATATCTGCCCCGACCGGGGATCGAACCCGGGACCTCAAGCTTCATAGTCAAGTTCTCTAACCACTAGGCTATTCGGTCGTCAAAAGTCATAGAAAGTTTTTATAATATTGTGATTATTGTGTAAGTTAAATAGTAGGATTGAACATATATTAATCTGTTAATAGGTCGCCGACCTCTACGAGTTGGTGCAGTACGCGGGGAACATCGTGCCGCGACTGTACCTGCTGATCACCGTGGGCCTGGTGTATATTAACACGAACACCAGCCTGCGGCGGGACTTGCTCAAGGTAATGACATGTGCGAGCTGGTGCAGTACGCGGGGAACATCGTGCCGCGACTGTACCTGCTGATCACCGTGGGCCTGGTGTATATTAACACGAACACCAGCCTGCGGCGGGACTTGCTCAAGGTAATGACATGTGCGAGCTGGTGCAGTACGCGGGGAACATCGTGCCGCGACTGTACCTGCTGATCACCGTGGGCCTGGTGTATATTAACACGAACACCAGCCTGCGGCGGGACTTGCTCAAGGTAATGACATGTGCGAGCTGGTGCAGTACGCGGGGAACATCGTGCCGCGACTGTACCTGCTGATCACCGTGGGCCTGGTGTATATTAACACGAACACCAGCCTGCGGCGGGACTTGCTCAAGGTAATGACATGTGCGAGCTGGTGCAGTACGCGGGGAACATCGTGCCGCGACTGTACCTGCTGATCACCGTGGGCCTGGTGTATATTAACACGAACACCAGCCTGCGGCGGGACTTGCTCAAGGTAATGACATGTGCGAGCTGGTGCAGTACGCGGGGAACATCGTGCCGCGACTGTACCTGCTGATCACCGTGGGCCTGGTGTATATTAACACGAACACCAGCCTGCGGCGGGACTTGCTCAAGGTAATGACATGTGCGAGCTGGTGCAGTACGCGGGGAACATCGTGCCGCGACTGTACCTGCTGATCACCGTGGGCCTGGTGTATATTAACACGAACACTAGCCTGCGGCGGGACTTGCTCAAGGTAATGATATGTGCGAGCTGGTGCAGTACGCGGGGAACATCGTGCCGCGACTGTACCTGCTGATCACCGTGGGCCTGGTGTATATTAACACGAACACCAGCCTGCGGCGGGACTTGCTCAAGGTAATGATATGTGCGAGCTGGTGCAGTACGCGGGGAACATCGTGCCGCGACTGTACCTGCTGATCACCGTGGGCCTGGTGTATATTAACACGAACACCAGCCTGCGGCGGGACTTGCTCAAGGTAATGATATGTGCGAGCTGGTGCAGTACGCGGGGAACATCGTGCCGCGACTGTACCTGCTGATCACCGTGGGCCTGGTGTATATTAACACGAACACCAGCCTGCGGCGGGACTTGCTCAAGGTAATGATATGTGCGAGCTGGTGCAGTACGCGGGGAACATCGTGCCGCGACTGTACCTGCTGATCACCGTGGGCCTGGTGTATATTAACACGAACACCAGCCTGCGGCGGGACTTGCTCAAGGTAATGATATGTGCGAGCTGGTGCAGTACGCGGGGAACATCGTGCCGCGACTGTACCTGCTGATCACCGTGGGCCTGGTGTATATTAACACGAACACCAGCCTGCGGCGGGACTTGCTCAAGGTAATGACCAGTGATCGGTTATTTGGATTCTCCCTCGCGGGATATCAAGTAGAAAAGTTAATATAGATACGACAGTTTCCCGCGATACCGAACAAACCGTACAAAAATAAAACAATTTAAATTATCTCTAAGGAATTTTTTACTCTTACATGGCAACCAGTTGAGACAAAAACTTATATTATTTTCCTAATCTCTACACTTTATTTTAAGCAAAATATATTAAAACCTCCACAAAGTATTAGTTTATGCTGTCATGATGGAAAAAAATACTTCAAAATATTGACTTTGACATTTCATTATATTTCATTCACATACGTGCATCCGATAGCCGATCTCTGTTGATAACGAATTTATTTATTCTAACAATTAACCCGTAGTAACCATATATTAGCTGATAGACACGCGTACTTACTCGTTGAACTTTTATCCAAAAGGTACAAAATGTGCCGGTTTGGAGGCAGCAAATGAGCTGTCAGTGTAAACACTTGTGCTCATTTGTTCGATTTAGACAAAAGAACGGAGAGTAAGTACTCGTCCATCAGCTACTTAGATGTTTTAAAGTGTACTTAATAAAAAAAACACACATTGTATTTTTTTGCCTTTTCTAACAACATACAGCCTTGATTCCCGGGGTATATCCATACTTACATAATGATTGAGGTCGTTCACCCCATGTCGAATCCAAAAAACCGATCACTGGTAATGACATGTGTGAGCTGGTGCAGTACGCGGGGAACATCGTGCACGCATTTTCGCACTTTTTTTATAGTTACAATATACTAAATATCGCCCAATGGTACGGGTTCATACCTCTAGTCCACAATGTTAAATTTCAAAATCGATGCCGATTTCGTAATTAACGTCCCAAAAAATCAAAAACGACACCCGTATTGATATTTAGACATTTCAACCCCATCGCACCCCAACAGGGGTGATGGTATTTCACGTCCGCCACGTTGGATTTTAAAATCGTTGTTGTTTTCGTAATCAGCGACCAGTGACCCGATAAACCATAGAAACAATACCCATGTTGATTATCAAATATTGTCACCACGTTTCCCCCTTTTAGGGGTTGAATTCTCAAAAAAAAACCTGAAACACATGTTTACTCATTTATCGCTAGAAATACTCCTGTGAAGTTTCGAATGAAATAGTCTTACTTATTTTGTTCCCCATACAAACTTTGGACCCCCATTTCACCCGCTTGGGGATGGATTTTAAGAAAACCTTTCTTAGTGCACCCCTAGATCTTATAATAAGAAACCTACGTGCCAAATTTGGATACTCTAGATCCAGCGGTTTGGACTGTGCGGTGATATGTCAGTCAGTCAGTCAGCCAGTTTCTTCTTTTATGTAATTATCGACTCTACATAATATCGACTCTACAAATCGACTCTACATATTGACTCTACTCTTAATATCGACTCTACATATTTAGATAGATGCCCACAATATTACATTTCAAAATCGATGCCATTTGTTCGTAATAACGTGCCAAAAAAACCATAAAAACGACACCAATGTTGATGTTCACATTTCAACCCCAGCTCACCCCAATATGTTAGATTTTAAACTCGTTGTTATTCTCGTAATCAGCGACCCGATTAACCATAGAAACGATACCCATGTTGATTTTCAGACTTTCAGACCTTGTCACCACATTCCCCACTCTTGGGGGTTGAATTCTAAAAAAAAACCTGAAATGTGCCATTTATCGTTAGGAATACTGCTGTTAAATTTCGAAAGAAATAGTCAACTAATCTTCTTTCCCCATACAAACTTTGGACCCCCATTTCACCCCCTTAGGGGTTGAATTTTGAAAAATCATTTCTTAGTGCACCTTATAAGGAACCTACGTGCCAAATTTAGAATCTCTAGAACCAGCGGTTTGGGCTGTGCGTTGATAAATCAGTCAGTCAGTTTCTTCTTTTATACATTTACATGTATTTAATATGGCGTCGGGTGCTGCCACCATTTTGAATTATGTCTTCAGCGACACTCGTAAGATTAAAACGAATCGATTGATGTATTTTATGTTGCAAAAAACACTTCACAAGAAGTTTAAACCCACCTTTTGGGGAAGAAACGGGTATATACGCTACCCATCTCTAGTCTAGACCTACGGGCATGTATGAAGAAAAGTAATTGATATTGGAGCAAGCGGAAATCCATGGTCTCTACCCACCTCTCCCGGAAACGAGCGTGATAATACGTTTATATAGTAATGAGTGTGACATGTCCCCAGGACCTGGTGGAGATGTGCCGCGGCGTGCAGCACCCGCTGCGCGGGCTGTTCCTGCGTAATTACCTGCTGCAGTGCACGCGCAACGTGCTCCCCGACTCGCACTGTCCCGACAACGAGAACGAAGGCACCGTGAGTGTGACATGTCCCCAGGACCTGGTGGAGATGTGCGCGGGCTGTTCCTGCGTAATTACCTGCTGCAGTGCACGCGCAACGTGCTCCCCGACTCGCACTGTCCCGACAACGAGAACGAAGGCACCGTGAGTGTGACATGTCCCCAGGACCTGGTGGAGATGTGCGCGGGCTGTTCCTGCGTAATTACCTGCTGCAGTGCACGCGCAACGTGCTCCCCGACTCGCACTGTCCCGACAACGAGAACGAAGGCACCGTGAGTGTGACATGTCCCCAGGACCTGGTGGAGATGTGCGCGGGCTGTTCCTGCGTAATTACCTGCTGCAGTGCACGCGCAACGTGCTCCCCGACTCGCACTGTCCCGACAACGAGAACGAAGGCACCGTGAGTGTGACATGTCCCCAGGACCTGGTGGAGATGTGCGCGGGCTGTTCCTGCGTAATTACCTGCTGCAGTGCACGCGCAACGTGCTCCCCGACTCGCACTGTCCCGACAACGAGAACGAAGGCACCGTGAGTGTGACATGTCCCCAGGACCTGGTGGAGATGTGCGCGGGCTGTTCCTGCGTAATTACCTGCTGCAGTGCACGCGCAACGTGCTCCCCGACTCGCACTGTCCCGACAACGAGAACGAAGGCACCGTGAGTGTGACATGTCCCCAGGACCTGGTGGAGATGTGCGCGGGCTGTTCCTGCGTAATTACCTGCTGCAGTGCACGCGCAACGTGCTCCCCGACTCGCACTGTCCCGACAACGAGAACGAAGGCACCGTGAGTGTGACATGTCCCCAGGACCTGGTGGAGATGTGCGCGGGCTGTTCCTGCGTAATTACCTGCTGCAGTGCACGCGCAACGTGCTCCCCGACTCGCACTGTCCCGACAACGAGAACGAAGGCACCGTGAGTGTGACATGTCCCCAGGACCTGGTGGAGATGTGCGCGGGCTGTTCCTGCGTAATTACCTGCTGCAGTGCACGCGCAACGTGCTCCCCGACTCGCACTGTCCCGACAACGAGAACGAAGGCACCGTGAGTGTGACATGTCCCCAGGACCTGGTGGAGATGTGCGCGGGCTGTTCCTGCGTAATTACCTGCTGCAGTGCACGCGCAACGTGCTCCCCGACTCGCACTGTCCCGACAACGAGAACGAAGGCACCGTGAGTGTGACATGTCCCCAGGACCTGGTGGAGATGTGCGCGGGCTGTTCCTGCGTAATTACCTGCTGCAGTGCACGCGCAACGTGCTCCCCGACTCGCACTGTCCCGACAACGAGAACGAAGGCACCGTGAGTGTGACATGTCCCCAGGACCTGGTGGAGATGTGCGCGGGCTGTTCCTGCGTAATTACCTGCTGCAGTGCACGCGCAACGTGCTCCCCGACTCGCACTGTCCCGACAACGAGAACGAAGGCACCGTGAGTGTGACATGTCCCCAGGACCTGGTGGAGATGTGCGCGGGCTGTTCCTGCGTAATTACCTGCTGCAGTGCACGCGCAACGTGCTCCCCGACTCGCACTGTCCCGACAACGAGAACGAAGGCACCGTGAGTGTGACATGTCCCCAGGACCTGGTGGAGATGTGCGCGGGCTGTTCCTGCGTAATTACCTGCTGCAGTGCACGCGCAACGTGCTCCCCGACTCGCACTGTCCCGACAACGAGAACGAAGGCACCGTGAGTGTGACATGTCCCCAGGACCTGGTGGAGATGTGTGCGGGCTGTTCCTGCGTAATTACCTGCTGCAGTGCACGCGCAACGTGCTCCCCGACTCGCACTGTCCCGACAACGAGAACGAAGGCACCGTGAGTGTGACATGTCCCCAGGACCTGGTGGAGATGTGCGCGGGCTGTTCCTGCGTAATTACCTGCTGCAGTGCACGCGCAACGTGCTCCCCGACTCGCACTGTCCCGACAACGAGAACGAAGGCACCGTGAGTGTGACATGTCCCCAGGACCTGGTGGAGATGTGCGCGGGCTGTTCCTGCGTAATTACCTGCTGCAGTGCACGCGCAACGTGCTCCCCGACTCGCACTGTCCCGACAACGAGAACGAAGGCACCGTGAGTGTGACATGTCCCCAGGACCTGGTGGAGATGTGCGCGGGCTGTTCCTGCGTAATTACCTGCTGCAGTGCACGCGCAACGTGCTCCCCGACTCGCACTGTCCCGACAACGAGAACGAAGGCACCGTGAGTGTGACATGTCCCCAGGACCTGGTGGAGATGTGCGCGGGCTGTTCCTGCGTAATTACCTGCTGCAGTGCACGCGCAACGTGCTCCCCGACTCGCACTGTCCCGACAACGAGAACGAAGGCACCGTGAGTGTGACATGTCCCCAGGACCTAATGGAGATGTGCGCGGGCTGTTCCTGCGTAATTACCTGCTGCAGTGCACGCGCAACGTGCTCCCCGACTCGCACTGTCCCGACAACGAGAACGAAGGCACCGTGAGTGTGACATGTCCCCAGGACCTGGTGGAGATGTGCGCGGGCTGTTCCTGCGTAATTACCTGCTGCAGTGCACGCGCAACGTGCTCCCCGACTCGCACTGTCCCGACAACGAGAACGAAGGCACCGTGAGTGTGACATGTCCCCAGGACCTGGTGGAGATGTGTGCGGGCTGTTCCTGCGTAATTACCTGCTGCAGTGCACGCGCAACGTGCTCCCCGACTCGCACTGTCCCGACAACGAGAACGAAGGCACCGTGAGTGTGACATGTCCCCAGGACCTGGTGGAGATGTGCGCGGGCTGTTCCTGCGTAATTACCTGCTGCAGTGCACGCGCAACGTGCTCCCCGACTCGCACTGTCCCGACAACGAGAACGAAGGCACCGTGAGTGTGACATGTCCCCAGGACCTGGTGGAGATGTGCGCGGGCTGTTCCTGCGTAATTACCTGCTGCAGTGCACGCGCAACGTGCTCCCCGACTCGCACTGTCCCGACAACGAGAACGAAGGCACCGTGAGTGTGACATGTCCCCAGGACCTGGTGGAGATGTGCGCGGGCTGTTCCTGCGTAATTACCTGCTGCAGTGCACGCGCAACGTGCTCCCCGACTCGCACTGTCCCGACAACGAGAACGAAGGCACCGTGAGTGTGACATGTCCCCAGGACCTGGTGGAGATGTGCGCGGGCTGTTCCTGCGTAATTACCTGCTGCAGTGCACGCGCAACGTGCTCCCCGACTCGCACTGTCCCGACAACGAGAACGAAGGCACCGTGAGTGTGACATGTCCCCAGGACCTGGTGGAGATGTGCGCGGGCTGTTCCTGCGTAATTACCTGCTGCAGTGCACGCGCAACGTGCTCCCCGACTCGCACTGTCCCGACAACGAGAACGAAGGCACCGTGAGTGTGACATGTCCCCAGGACCTGGTGGAGATGTGCGCGGGCTGTTCCTGCGTAATTACCTGCTGCAGTGCACGCGCAACGTGCTCCCCGACTCGCACTGTCCCGACAACGAGAACGAAGGCACCGTGAGTGTGACATGTCCCCAGGACCTGGTGGAGATGTGCGCGGGCTGTTCCTGCGTAATTACCTGCTGCAGTGCACGCGCAACGTGCTCCCCGACTCGCACTGTCCCGACAACGAGAACGAAGGCACCGTGAGTGTGACATGTCCCCAGGACCTGGTGGAGATGTGCGCGGGCTGTTCCTGCGTAATTACCTGCTGCAGTGCACGCGCAACGTGCTCCCCGACTCGCACTGTCCCGACAACGAGAACGAAGGCACCGTGAGTGTGACATGTCCCCAGGACCTGGTGGAGATGTGCGCGGGCTGTTCCTGCGTAATTACCTGCTGCAGTGCACGCGCAACGTGCTCCCCGACTCGCACTGTCCCGACAACGAGAACGAAGGCACCGTGAGTGTGACATGTCCCCAGGACCTGGTGGAGATGTGCCGCGGCGTAAGAAGAAGTGATAGGTTCCCCTTCTTTTGCTCATTTATGGTGCGCATGCCTATGGGTTGGGCGGACACGGTAACATCTGTGACTAGAGCCACACTGCAGGTCAGCATGCACCGAGCCCAGGACCGAGAAGCTTGGAGAGTGATGGTGAAGTGCCCACAGCCGTCAGGCCCCTCAGCCATGAGGATACGACGAGGAAGATGGGTTCCCCTTCGCTTGTGCAAGAGCGGTCCGCAGGAGCAGATAATGTGCATTGCTGTTGACAGCCATTGCTAACAGTATTGTTCGTCGTCAGGTCCGCGACGCCATCGACTTCATCCTGATGAACTTTGCGGAGATGAACAAGCTGTGGGTGCGCATGCAGCACCAGGGACACTCGAGGTAATATATACTCATATTATAAGTTTCTGTCAAAAAATGTTTTTGGTACAAGCTTTTATTGCCTGTACTTTTCTGCATACCATCATCAACTACTCATTGAGACGATTCTAACGAGCCCATACTTTACATCGGTTAAGTACTGAATTCCCATTGCCACCTATTTCCATCATCAACTCTGTAGTATCAAATATGGATGAATAGGTATTTATTATGGAGATTAATTTATGATTTTGTATCTGACTTGACTTGCCATACTAATATATAAAAGAAGAAACTGACTGACTGACTGATCTATCAACGCACAGCCCAAACCGCTGGTTCTAGAGATTCCAAATCTGGCATGTAGGTTCCTTATAAGGTGTAGGGGTGCACTAAGAAAGGATTTTTCAAAATTCAACCCCTAAGGGGGTGAAATGGGGGTCCAAAGTTTGTACGGGGAAACAAATTAAGTAAGAGTATTTCATTCGAAACTTCACAGGAGTATTCCTAGCGATAAATGAGTAAACACATGTTTCAGGTTTTTTGAGAATTCAACCACTAAAAGGGGGAAATGTGGTGGAAATATCTGAAAATCAACATGGGTATTGTTTCTATGGTTTATCGGGTCGCTGATTACGAAAATTTTAAAATCCAACGTGGCGGACGTGAAATACCGTCTCCCCTGTTGGGGTGCGATGGGGTTTAAATGTCTAAATATCAATATGGTGGTCGTTTTTATGGTTTTTTGGGACGTTAATTACGAAAATGGCATCGATTTTGAAATCTTACATTGTGGACATGAAAATTATTTGAAGTATTTGTGCCAAATTGCAATTCAATTGGAACATACGGGTCAAACTGAGATACACCTTTTTGTAGACGATTGAAATAACTTTTAGTACGCGGGCGAAGCCGCGGGAAAAAGCTATAAATATTATAAATGCGAAAGTGGTTAGATGTTTGGATGTTTGTTACTCAATCACGGTTAAATGGCTCTACCGATTTGGGTGAACTTTTGCACGAAGATAGTTTATAGCCTGGATTAAAATACAGTTTTCGATTAAAATAGCATTTTATACAATCGTTATACAATGAGGGCTCTTAAAGGGGAGTACCGTGTTTGGTTAGGCCTAAGTAAGGTACGAAAATACTCTTTACAAGTCAACATAAATAATTAAACTGGTATCAAATGAAAATCTAAGCCCTGCTGAAACGAAGTGCAAGTCAGAGGTCAGGAGGCTCAACGTCGTTGATGTCTTTTGTACTGTAGCCAACGTGACGCACCATTGGTCAAGTTTATTATATAGTTCAGTAAAGGCGCCACGTTTTTGGTCGAATTTATTTTAGTTGTCTAAACTGTTGTGAAATATTTTTTTATGCTCGTCGACTTTAATGTTTGAATTAAGACTTCGTACACTAAACTAAAACCACATACTTTTTTTTCTATGGAGCTCCCATCTCAACTATAATAATTATAAGACAACGCTTACTAAAATAAATTCGACCAATCACGTGGCGCCTTTACTGAACTATAATGAATTTGACTAATAGGACGTCGCGTTGATTCCAATACAAAAGACATCAATGGTCAAATGGCCGGTTCAAACTTGTAAAATAGTAACTTGTTCACGAAATTAAACAAGTCATAATCTGTCTTATTTTGAATAACCGATGAAAATCGGCCTATTTCCTCTTAAAATGCATATCTTCGGCTTCTAAATGTCAGTTGAGCTCGAATAGAACCGCTTAAAACCCTTGATGCGATGTTACTCCAACACTTCGTCCTAGAAACACATTTTTCGGCTTGTAATATAACTACTAGAAGCCCTCGCGCTCTAACTTCAACATTTCTCCCTCCAGGGACAAAGAGCGTCGCGAGCGCGAACGCTCAGAGCTCCGAATTCTCGTCGGCACGAACTTAGTCCGCCTGAGCCAGCTGGAGTGCGTGACCGTGGGCGAGTACAAGCGCTGCGTGCTGCCCGCCATCTTGGAGCAGGTCGTGTCGTGTCGGGACGCCATAGCGCAGGAGTACTTGCAGGAGTGCTGCATACAGGTAACTTAGTCCGCCTGAGCCAGCTGGAGTGCGTGACCGTGGGCGAGTACAAGCGCTGCGTGCTGCCCGCCATCTTGGAGCAGGTCGTGTCGTGTCGGGACGCCATAGCGCAGGAGTACTTGCAGGAGTGCTGCATACAGGTAACTTAGTCCGCCTGAGCCAGCTGGAGTGCGTGACCGTGGGCGAGTACAAGCGCTGCGTGCTGCCCGCCATCTTGGAGCAGGTCGTGTCGTGTCGGGACGCCATAGCGCAGGAGTACTTGCAGGAGTGCTGCATACAGGTAACTTAGTCCGCCTGAGCCAGCTGGAGTGCGTGACCGTGGGCGAGTACAAGCGCTGCGTGCTGCCCGCCATCTTGGAGCAGGTCGTGTCGTGTCGGGACGCCATAGCGCAGGAGTACTTGCAGGAGTGCTGCATACAGGTAACTTAGTCCGCCTGAGCCAGCTGGAGTGCGTGACCGTGGGCGAGTACAAGCGCTGCGTGCTGCCCGCCATCTTGGAGCAGGTCGTGTCGTGTCGGGACGCCATAGCGCAGGAGTACTTGCAGGAGTGCTGCATACAGGTAACTTAGTCCGCCTGAGCCAGCTGGAGTGCGTGACCGTGGGCGAGTACAAGCGCTGCGTGCTGCCCGCCATCTTGGAGCAGGTCGTGTCGTGTCGGGACGCCATAGCGCAGGAGTACTTGCAGGAGTGCTGCATACAGGTAACTTAGTCCGCCTGAGCCAGCTGGAGTGCGTGACCGTGGGCGAGTACAAGCGCTGCGTGCTGCCCGCCATCTTGGAGCAGGTCGTGTCGTGTCGGGACGCCATAGCGCAGGAGTACTTGCAGGAGTGCTGCATACAGGTAACTTAGTCCGCCTGAGCCAGCTGGAGTGCGTGACCGTGGGCGAGTACAAGCGCTGCGTGCTGCCCGCCATCTTGGAGCAGGTCGTGTCGTGTCGGGACGCCATAGCGCAGGAGTACTTGCAGGAGTGCTGCATACAGGTAACTTAGTCCGCCTGAGCCAGCTGGAGTGCGTGACCGTGGGCGAGTACAAGCGCTGCGTGCTGCCCGCCATCTTGGAGCAGGTCGTGTCGTGTCGGGACGCCATAGCGCAGGAGTACTTGCAGGAGTGCTGCATACAGGTAACTTAGTCCGCCTGAGCCAGCTGGAGTGCGTGACCGTGGGCGAGTACAAGCGCTGCGTGCTGCCCGCCATCTTGGAGCAGGTCGTGTCGTGTCGGGACGCCATAGCGCAGGAGTACTTGCAGGAGTGCTGCATACAGGTAACTTAGTCCGCCTGAGCCAGCTGGAGTGCGTGACCGTGGGCGAGTACAAGCGCTGCGTGCTGCCCGCCATCTTGGAGCAGGTCGTGTCGTGTCGGGACGCCATAGCGCAGGAGTACTTGCAGGAGTGCTGCATACAGGTAACTTAGTCCGCCTGAGCCAGCTGGAGTGCGTGACCGTGGGCGAGTACAAGCGCTGCGTGCTGCCCGCCATCTTGGAGCAGGTCGTGTCGTGTCGGGACGCCATAGCGCAGGAGTACTTGCAGGAGTGCTGCATACAGGTAACTTAGTCCGCCTGAGCCAGCTGGAGTGCGTGACCGTGGGCGAGTACAAGCGCTGCGTGCTGCCCGCCATCTTGGAGCAGGTCGTGTCGTGTCGGGACGCCATAGCGCAGGAGTACTTGCAGGAGTGCTGCATACAGGTAACTTAGTCCGCCTGAGCCAGCTGGAGTGCGTGACCGTGGGCGAGTACAAGCGCTGCGTGCTGCCCGCCATCTTGGAGCAGGTCGTGTCGTGTCGGGACGCCATAGCGCAGGAGTACTTGCAGGAGTGCTGCATACAGGTAACTTAGTCCGCCTGAGCCAGCTGGAGTGCGTGACCGTGGGCGAGTACAAGCGCTGCGTGCTGCCCGCCATCTTGGAGCAGGTCGTGTCGTGTCGGGACGCCATAGCGCAGGAGTACTTGCAGGAGTGCTGCATACAGGTAACTTAGTCCGCCTGAGCCAGCTGGAGTGCGTGACCGTGGGCGAGTACAAGCGCTGCGTGCTGCCCGCCATCTTGGAGCAGGTCGTGTCGTGTCGGGACGCCATAGCGCTGGAGTACTTGCAGGAGTGCTGCATACAGGTAACTTAGTCCGCCTGATCCAGCTGGAGTGCGTGACCGTGGGCGAGTACAAGCGCTGCGTGCTGCCCGCCATCTTGGAGCAGGTCGTGTCGTGTCGGGACGCCATAGCGCAGGAGTACTTGCAGGAGTGCTGCATACAGGTAACTTAGTCCGCCTGAGCCAGCTGGAGTGCGTGACCGTGGGCGAGTACAAGCGCTGCGTGCTGCCCGCCATCTTGGAGCAGGTCGTGTCGTGTCGGGACGCCATAGCGCAGGAGTACTTGCAGGAGTGCTGCATACAGGTAACTTAGTCCGCCTGAGCCAGCTGGAGTGCGTGACCGTGGGCGAGTACAAGCGCTGCGTGCTGCCCGCCATCTTGGAGCAGGTCGTGTCGTGTCGGGACGCCATAGCGCAGGAGTACTTGCAGGAGTGCTGCATACAGGTAACTTAGTCCGCCTGAGCCAGCTGGAGTGCGTGACCGTGGGCGAGTACAAGCGCTGCGTGCTGCCCGCCATCTTGGAGCAGGTCGTGTCGTGTCGGGACGCCATAGCGCAGGAGTACTTGCAGGAGTGCTGCATACAGGTAACTTAGTCCGCCTGAGCCAGCTGGAGTGCGTGACCGTGGGCGAGTACAAGCGCTGCGTGCTGCCCGCCATCTTGGAGCAGGTCGTGTCGTGTCGGGACGCCATAGCGCTGGAGTACTTGCAGGAGTGCTGCATACAGGTAACTTAGTCCGCCTGATCCAGCTGGAGTGCGTGACCGTGGGCGAGTACAAGCGCTGCGTGCTGCCCGCCATCTTGGAGCAGGTCGTGTCGTGTCGGGACGCCATAGCGCAGGAGTACTTGCAGGAGTGCTGCATACAGGTAACTTAGTCCGCCTGAGCCAGCTGGAGTGCGTGACCGTGGGCGAGTACAAGCGCTGCGTGCTGCCCGCCATCTTGGAGCAGGTCGTGTCGTGTCGGGACGCCATAGCGCAGGAGTACTTGCAGGAGTGCTGCATACAGGTAACTTAGTCCGCCTGAGCCAGCTGGAGTGCGTGACCGTGGGCGAGTACAAGCGCTGCGTGCTGCCCGCCATCTTGGAGCAGGTCGTGTCGTGTCGGGACGCCATAGCGCAGGAGTACTTGCAGGAGTGCTGCATACAGGTAACTTAGTCCGCCTGAGCCAGCTGGAGTGCGTGACCGTGGGCGAGTACAAGCGCTGCGTGCTGCCCGCCATCTTGGAGCAGGTCGTGTCGTGTCGGGACGCCATAGCGCAGGAGTACTTGCAGGAGTGCTGCATACAGGTAACTTAGTCCGCCTGAGCCAGCTGGAGTGCGTGACCGTGGGCGAGTACAAGCGCTGCGTGCTGCCCGCCATCTTGGAGCAGGTCGTGTCGTGTCGGGACGCCATAGCGCAGGAGTACTTGCAGGAGTGCTGCATACAGGTAACTTAGTCCGCCTGAGCCAGCTGGAGTGCGTGACCGTGGGCGAGTACAAGCGCTGCGTGCTGCCCGCCATCTTGGAGCAGGTCGTGTCGTGTCGGGACGCCATAGCGCAGGAGTACTTGCAGGAGTGCTGCATACAGGTAACTTAGTCCGCCTGAGCCAGCTGGAGTGCGTGACCGTGGGCGAGTACAAGCGCTGCGTGCTGCCCGCCATCTTGGAGCAGGTCGTGTCGTGTCGGGACGCCATAGCGCAGGAGTACTTGCAGGAGTGCTGCATACAGGTAACTTAGTCCGCCTGAGCCAGCTGGAGTGCGTGACCGTGGGCGAGTACAAGCGCTGCGTGCTGCCCGCCATCTTGGAGCAGGTCGTGTCGTGTCGGGACGCCATAGCGCAGGAGTACTTGCAGGAGTGCTGCATACAGGTAACTTAGTCCGCCTGAGCCAGCTGGAGTGCGTGACCGTGGGCGAGTACAAGCGCTGCGTGCTGCCCGCCATCTTGGAGCAGGTCGTGTCGTGTCGGGACGCCATAGCGCAGGAGTACTTGCAGGAGTGCTGCATACAGGTAACTTAGTCCGCCTGAGCCAGCTGGAGTGCGTGACCGTGGGCGAGTACAAGCGCTGCGTGCTGCCCGCCATCTTGGAGCAGGTCGTGTCGTGTCGGGACGCCATAGCGCAGGAGTACTTGCAGGAGTGCTGCATACAGGTAACTTAGTCCGCCTGAGCCAGCTGGAGTGCGTGACCGTGGGCGAGTACAAGCGCTGCGTGCTGCCCGCCATCTTGGAGCAGGTCGTGTCGTGTCGGGACGCCATAGCGCAGGAGTACTTGCAGGAGTGCTGCATACAGGTAACTTAGTCCGCCTGAGCCAGCTGGAGTGCGTGACCGTGGGCGAGTACAAGCGCTGCGTGCTGCCCGCCATCTTGGAGCAGGTCGTGTCGTGTCGGGACGCCATAGCGCAGGAGTACTTGCAGGAGTGCTGCATACAGGTAACTTAGTCCGCCTGAGCCAGCTGGAGTGCGTGACCGTGGGCGAGTACAAGCGCTGCGTGCTGCCCGCCATCTTGGAGCAGGTCGTGTCGTGTCGGGACGCCATAGCGCAGGAGTACTTGCAGGAGTGCTGCATACAGGTAACTTAGTCCGCCTGAGCCAGCTGGAGTGCGTGACCGTGGGCGAGTACAAGCGCTGCGTGCTGCCCGCCATCTTGGAGCAGGTCGTGTCGTGTCGGGACGCCATAGCGCAGGAGTACTTGCAGGAGTGCTGCATACAGGTAACTTAGTCCGCCTGAGCCAGCTGGAGTGCGTGACCGTGGGCGAGTACAAGCGCTGCGTGCTGCCCGCCATCTTGGAGCAGGTCGTGTCGTGTCGGGACGCCATAGCGCAGGAGTACTTGCAGGAGTGCTGCATACAGGTAACTTAGTCCGCCTGAGCCAGCTGGAGTGCGTGACCGTGGGCGAGTACAAGCGCTGCGTGCTGCCCGCCATCTTGGAGCAGGTCGTGTCGTGTCGGGACGCCATAGCGCAGGAGTACTTGCAGGAGTGCTGCATACAGGTAACTTAGTCCGCCTGAGCCAGCTGGAGTGCGTGACCGTGGGCGAGTACAAGCGCTGCGTGCTGCCCGCCATCTTGGAGCAGGTCGTGTCGTGTCGGGACGCCATAGCGCAGGAGTACTTGCAGGAGTGCTGCATACAGGTAACTTAGTCCGCCTGAGCCAGCTGGAGTGCGTGACCGTGGGCGAGTACAAGCGCTGCGTGCTGCCCGCCATCTTGGAGCAGGTCGTGTCGTGTCGGGACGCCATAGCGCAGGAGTACTTGCAGGAGTGCTGCATACAGGTAACTTAGTCCGCCTGAGCCAGCTGGAGTGCGTGACCGTGGGCGAGTACAAGCGCTGCGTGCTGCCCGCCATCTTGGAGCAGGTCGTGTCGTGTCGGGACGCCATAGCGCAGGAGTACTTGCAGGAGTGCTGCATACAGGTAACTTAGTCCGCCTGAGCCAGCTGGAGTGCGTGACCGTGGGCGAGTACAAGCGCTGCGTGCTGCCCGCCATCTTGGAGCAGGTCGTGTCGTGTCGGGACGCCATAGCGCAGGAGTACTTGCAGGAGTGCTGCATACAGGTAACTTAGTCCGCCTGAGCCAGCTGGAGTGCGTGACCGTGGGCGAGTACAAGCGCTGCGTGCTGCCCGCCATCTTGGAGCAGGTCGTGTCGTGTCGGGACGCCATAGCGCAGGAGTACTTGCAGGAGTGCTGCATACAGGTAACTTAGTCCGCCTGAGCCAGCTGGAGTGCGTGAATTGGAAAAAAAATTGATTTCACTTGTTTTTGGCCAGGTGTTCCCCGACGAGTTCCACCTGGCGACGCTGCAGCCCTTCCTGAAGTCCTGCGCGGAGCTCCAGCCCGGGGTCAACATCAAGAACATCATCACGGCGCTGATCGAGCGCTTGCAACACTACAGCCAGGTACTGCTGTGCTTTTGCCCGACTGAATTGAATTTTTGTTCTAAGCTTTTATTGCCAACTGTATTTTTCTGTATATCGTCATCAACTACTCATTGAAACGATTCTAACGAGCCCAAACTCAACAGGGTTACGTCGGTTAAGTACTAAATTCCCATGGCCACCTTCTGTCTCCATCATCAGATCAGCTCGATGGTACCTTAATATTGAATTGTCATCTAACCTATACTAATACCCAAAAGTTCAGCTCAATCGGATATTGTGACAGTTAAACTGCTCTAAATTACCCCAATATTAAGTTTTGAGAACCGCACCAGATCCTGATGACGTAGGTCAGAGACACTGGCGTCACGACATACTACCTTACATTGTTTTCTTTCACCATCGTTAAGTCGTACATATAATCAAATACATATGTTTGTATGTGCAGCGAAGTGAGAACGGGGTTCAGTTCGTGGTGACCGAGGACGGGCAGGAGCAGCAGGTGCAGCTGTTCGAGGTGTTCTCCGACCAGGTGGCCGCCATCACACAGGTATAAGTTCGTGGTGACCTAGGACAGGCAGAAGTAGCAGGTGCAGCTGTTCGAGGTGTTCTCCGACCAGGTGGCCGCCATCACACAGGTATAAGTTCGTGGTGACCTAGGACAGGCAGAAGTAGCAGGTGCAGCTGTTCGAGGTGTTCTCCGACCAGGTGGCCGCCATCACACAGGTATAAGTTCGTGGTGACCTAGGACAGGCAGAAGTAGCAGGTGCAGCTGTTCGAGGTGTTCTCCGACCAGGTGGCCGCCATCACACAGGTATAAGTTCGTGGTGACCTAGGACAGGCAGAAGTAGCAGGTGCAGCTGTTCGAGGTGTTCTCCGACCAGGTGGCCGCCATCACACAGGTATAAGTTCGTGGTGACCTAGGACAGGCAGAAGTAGCAGGTGCAGCTGTTCGAGGTGTTCTCCGACCAGGTGGCCGCCATCACACAGGTATAAGTTCGTGGTGACCTAGGACAGGCAGAAGTAGCAGGTGCAGCTGTTCGAGGTGTTCTCCGACCAGGTGGCCGCCATCACACAGGTATAAGTTCGTGGTGACCTAGGACAGGCAGAAGTAGCAGGTGCAGCTGTTCGAGGTGTTCTCCGACCAGGTGGCCGCCATCACACAGGTATAAGTTCGTGGTGACCTAGGACAGGCAGAAGTAGCAGGTGCAGCTGTTCGAGGTGTTCTCCGACCAGGTGGCCGCCATCACACAGGTATAAGTTCGTGGTGACCTAGGACAGGCAGAAGTAGCAGGTGCAGCTGTTCGAGGTGTTCTCCGACCAGGTGGCCGCCATCACACAGGTATAAGTTCGTGGTGACCTAGGACAGGCAGAAGTAGCAGGTGCAGCTGTTCGAGGTGTTCTCCGACCAGGTGGCCGCCATCACACAGGTATAAGTTCGTGGTGACCTAGGACAGGCAGAAGTAGCAGGTGCAGCTGTTCGAGGTGTTCTCCGACCAGGTGGCCGCCATCACACAGGTATAAGTTCGTGGTGACCTAGGACAGGCAGAAGTAGCAGGTGCAGCTGTTCGAGGTGTTCTCCGACCAGGTGGCCGCCATCACACAGGTATAAGTTCGTGGTGACCTAGGACAGGCAGAAGTAGCAGGTGCAGCTGTTCGAGGTGTTCTCCGACCAGGTGGCCGCCATCACACAGGTATAAGTTCGTGGTGACCTAGGACAGGCAGAAGTAGCAG
This sequence comes from Epinotia nisella, assembly GCA_932294315.1. Lineage (NCBI taxonomy): Eukaryota > Metazoa > Arthropoda > Insecta > Lepidoptera > Tortricidae > Epinotia > Epinotia nisella. The sequence goes on from OW028693.1 coordinate 3,108,664, forward strand.
GTGCAGCTGTTCGAGGTGTTCTCCGACCAGGTGGCCGCCATCACACAGGTATAAGTTCGTGGTGACCTAGGACAGGCAGAAGTAGCAGGTGCAGCTGTTCGAGGTGTTCTCCGACCAGGTGGCCGCCATCACACAGGTATAAGTTCGTGGTGACCTAGGACAGGCAGAAGTAGCAGGTGCAGCTGTTCGAGGTGTTCTCCGACCAGGTGGCCGCCATCACACAGGTATAAGTTCGTGGTGACCTAGGACAGGCAGAAGTAGCAGGTGCAGCTGTTCGAGGTGTTCTCCGACCAGGTGGCCGCCATCACACAGGTATAAGTTCGTGGTGACCTAGGACAGGCAGAAGTAGCAGGTGCAGCTGTTCGAGGTGTTCTCCGACCAGGTGGCCGCCATCACACAGGTATAAGTTCGTGGTGACCTAGGACAGGCAGAAGTAGCAGGTGCAGCTGTTCGAGGTGTTCTCCGACCAGGTGGCCGCCATCACACAGGTATAAGTTCGTGGTGACCTAGGACAGGCAGAAGTAGCAGGTGCAGCTGTTCGAGGTGTTCTCCGACCAGGTGGCCGCCATCACACAGGTATAAGTTCGTGGTGACCTAGGACAGGCAGAAGTAGCAGGTGCAGCTGTTCGAGGTGTTCTCCGACCAGGTGGCCGCCATCACACAGGTATAAGTTCGTGGTGACCTAGGACAGGCAGAAGTAGCAGGTGCAGCTGTTCGAGGTGTTCTCCGACCAGGTGGCCGCCATCACACAGGTATAAGTTCGTGGTGACCTAGGACAGGCAGAAGTAGCAGGTGCAGCTGTTCGAGGTGTTCTCCGACCAGGTGGCCGCCATCACACAGGTATAAGTTCGTGGTGACCTAGGACAGGCAGAAGTAGCAGGTGCAGCTGTTCGAGGTGTTCTCCGACCAGGTGGCCGCCATCACACAGGTATAAGTTCGTGGTGACCTAGGACAGGCAGAAGTAGCAGGTGCAGCTGTTCGAGGTGTTCTCCGACCAGGTGGCCGCCATCACACAGGTATAAGTTCGTGGTGACCTAGGACAGGCAGAAGTAGCAGGTGCAGCTGTTCGAGGTGTTCTCCGACCAGGTGGCCGCCATCACACAGGTATAAGTTCGTGGTGACCTAGGACAGGCAGAAGTAGCAGGTGCAGCTGTTCGAGGTGTTCTCCGACCAGGTGGCCGCCATCACACAGGTATAAGTTCGTGGTGACCTAGGACAGGCAGAAGTAGCAGGTGCAGCTGTTCGAGGTGTTCTCCGACCAGGTGGCCGCCATCACACAGGTATAAGTTCGTGGTGACCTAGGACAGGCAGAAGTAGCAGGTGCAGCTGTTCGAGGTGTTCTCCGACCAGGTGGCCGCCATCACACAGGTATAAGTTCGTGGTGACCTAGGACAGGCAGAAGTAGCAGGTGCAGCTGTTCGAGGTGTTCTCCGACCAGGTGGCCGCCATCACACAGGTATAAGTTCGTGGTGACCTAGGACAGGCAGAAGTAGCAGGTGCAGCTGTTCGAGGTGTTCTCCGACCAGGTGGCCGCCATCACACAGGTATAAGTTCGTGGTGACCTAGGACAGGCAGAAGTAGCAGGTGCAGCTGTTCGAGGTGTTCTCCGACCAGGTGGCCGCCATCACACAGGTATAAGTTCGTGGTGACCTAGGACAGGCAGAAGTAGCAGGTGCAGCTGTTCGAGGTGTTCTCCGACCAGGTGGCCGCCATCACACAGGTATAAGTTCGTGGTGACCTAGGACAGGCAGAAGTAGCAGGTGCAGCTGTTCGAGGTGTTCTCCGACCAGGTGGCCGCCATCACACAGGTATAAGTTCGTGGTGACCTAGGACAGGCAGAAGTAGCAGGTGCAGCTGTTCGAGGTGTTCTCCGACCAGGTGGCCGCCATCACACAGGTATAAGTTCGTGGTGACCTAGGACAGGCAGAAGTAGCAGGTGCAGCTGTTCGAGGTGTTCTCCGACCAGGTGGCCGCCATCACACAGGTATAAGCGTTTTTCAATACAACTACGTGATTCTTTGTTTCAGATTATTTGTTGGTTATTATTTCACTCAGATTATTGGTTTTATTAGTAGTAGTGTACGTCGTATATTTTGCTACATTTTTTATAACTTGTTTGCTGACAGAGCCGCACGGACATGCCGGCCGAGGACACCCTAAGTCTCCAACTCGCACTGCTGAAGCTCGCGCAGCGCTGCCACCCCGAGCGGCTCAACTATGTGGACAAGGTGCTCGCACACACTGACACCATCTGCAAGGACATACTGCAGAACAGGTAACTAATTGTTTACTATCAGAGCCGCGCAGACATGCCGGCCGAAGACACCCTAAGTCTCCAACTCGCACTGCTGAGGCTCGCACATCTGCAAGCACTGCACATTCGCATTCGCAAAAAATTCGCATCGTTTGATGCGAATGCGAATATCGATGCGAATGTTTAAAATGATGCGAACCATTCGCATATGCGAATGCGAATGCGAATATTCGTAACATCCCTAGTAGAGATGCGGTCACCTACCTACTAAGTTTTTGTTTTATAAGAATACCATCTAAATTTGATCGATTCGTATTAAGAGGCCCCTGGAACCCTCAGCTATGAATTTTGAACGAAATTGGGCCGTATTTAAAGAATTTCAAGATGGCGGCCATTTCTACAAAATCTAAGCTCGTATTCGTGTTAAGAGGTGCGTCGGACCCTCGGATATCGATTTTAAATGAAATCGGTACGAATTTATAGAATTTCAAGATGGCCGCCACAAGATGGAGTTCACAATGTTACATTTTATGATAATACAAGCACTTATATAATGTCTAATTGTAACTGTAATAATAGGCAATACTGTATGCGTTACAACACTAACCAATTATTCAAGCGTAAAAAAAAATTGTATCACGATTCAGTCAGACTATGATTCAAGTCATAATATTTGAAATAGCAGTTGGGTTTTTTGAAAAACCTTTGATGTCACTTGTTTTACGACACCCTTTTTTCCAGCGGCAAAACCCACCTGGAACAGAACACCCCAGTCTTCAAAGAGCTGATGAAGATCCTGAAACTCCCAGGAGAACAGTACAAGGACATCCTTACCCTGACGAAGCTGCAGCACTACCATCCGCTCATAGCGCACTTACCCCACGCCGGGCGGACGGCCCTGGCCGCGCATCTGGCTTCGCTACTGATTGAGGCGGGCACTGTGGTGTCCACGCCTGAAGACGTGAGTTTATTACACAACTTGTTACTTCTAGAACAGTTTCAAGTGTCTTAGGTAACAGTACAAGGGCGTCCTTGCCCTGACGAAGCTGCAGCACTACCGTCCGCTCATAGCGCACTTACCCCACGCCGGGCGGACGGCCCTGGCCGCGCATCTGGCTTCGCTACTGATTGAGGCGGGCACTGTGGTGTCCACGCCTGAAGACGTGAGTTTATTATACAATTTGTTACTTGTAGATCCGTTTCGAGTGTCCTAGGTAACAGTACAAGGGCGTCCTTGCCCTGACGTAGCTGCAGCACTACCATCCGCTCATAGCGCACTTACCCCACGCTGGGCGGACGGCCCTGGCCGCGCATCTGGCTTCGCTACTGATTGAGGCGGGCACTGTGGTGTCCACGCCTGAAGACGTGAGTTTATTATACAATTTGTTACTTGTAGATCAGTTTCGAGTGTCCTAGGTAACAGTACAAGGGCGTCCTTGCCCTGACGTAGCTGCAGCACTACCATCCGCTCATAGCGCACTTACCCCACGCTGGGCGGACGGCCCTGGCCGCGCATCTGGCTTCGCTACTGATTGAGGCGGGCACTGTGGTGTCCACGCCTGAAGACGTGAGTTTATTATACAATTTGTTACTTGTAGATCCGTTTCGAGTGTCCTAGGTAACAGTACAAGGGCGTCCTTGCCCTGACGTAGCTGCAGCACTACCATCCGCTCATAGCGCACTTACCCCACGCTGGGCGGACGGCCCTGGCCGCGCATCTGGCTTCGCTACTGATTGAGGCGGGCACTGTGGTGTCCACGCCTGAAGACGTGAGTTTATTATACAATTTGTTACTTGTAGATCAGTTTCGAGTGTCCTAGGTAACAGTACAAGGGCGTCCTTGCCCTGACGTAGCTGCAGCACTACCATCCGCTCATAGCGCACTTACCCCACGCTGGGCGGACGGCCCTGGCTGCGCATCTGGCTTCGCTACTGATTGAGGCGGGCACTGTGGTGTCCACGCCTGAAGACGTGAGTTTATTATACAATTTGTTACTTGTAGATCCGTTTCGAGTGTCCTAGGTAACAGTACAAGGGCGTCCTTGCCCTGACGTAGCTGCAGCACTACCATCCGCTCATAGCGCACTTACCCCACGCTGGGCGGACGGCCCTGGCCGCGCATCTGGCTTCGCTACTGATTGAGGCGGGCATTGTGGTGTCCACGCCTGAAGACGTGAGTTTATTACACAACTTGTTACTTCTAGAACAGTTTCAAGTGTCTTAGGTAACAGTACAAGGGCGTCCTTGCCCTGACGAAGCTGCAGCACTACCATCCGCTCATAGCGCACTTACCCCACGCCGGGCGGACGGCCCTTGCCGTGTATCGAGTGCATTATATTTGAAAAAAAAAAAAAATGTTTTTTTTTTTTTTTGATTGGTTTTTTTGTCAATGTGTTTATGTAGCGCTTGGTTCTCCACATATAAATAAATAATATAACTATTTAAAAGGATGTAGACATAACAGAGTGAACAATCGCGTGAAAATTGAAACAGATAACGGACACGAGTGTTTGTTCTAACACTCCGTCGAGCAGCGGAGCGAATAACGATCACGAATGACGCGAAACGCTAAACAATAAACGCTACCTGTCCAGACGTGTTTAGTGGCAGGCACGCTGCGAGTGAGGGGGGAGGCTGGGGCGCGGGGGGCGGGGCTCCTCGCAAACGAAATAGAACACGCCTCTAATCACTTCACTACGCAGGTTACTAATCACCAGAGCCCGGACTTTTCACGGCAAAACAAAACACTATCGTAATCTAGCCAGTGATAGGAACATCATTTTATCGATATCGAGTATTCCTAACTCTCCCCTAACCCTGATTGTATTTTTTGGCTGACTGTTTATGTATCATTATATTTGTGTTTGTGTTATTTGTATATATGTATGATTGTGTGTGTATGTTTATATATAGAGGTATTTATGTACGTTTATTTTTATAATTTCTTGATTTTTGATTAATAATAATCTCTGCACCACCTACTGCATAATCTAGTTTTATCTCTTTCTCCGATACCCAAAGGTTGTCTGGAAGAGATCGCTCTTCAGCGATAAGACCGCCTGTTGTCTACCTCTACCTACATGTTATTGTATTGTTTCTCTCTGTAACTGCTTTTTTTTGTGTGAGGTGTGCAATAAAGAGTATTTGTATTGTATTGTATTGTATTGTATTATTAGGTACTTATAAGTAGGGAGGGATGTTACAAATATTCGCATTCGCATTCGCATATGCGAATGGTTCGCATCATTTTAAACATTCGCATCGATATTCGCATTCGCATCAAACGATGCGAATTTTTTTGCGAATGCGAATGTGTGCATGTTGCGTTGAGTTCGCTACGCCGGCCACACGTCACGTCACCGTCGAGTCGCACATGCCGCACATGCGCAATGCGCGCAGGCCGGTAGATACGTGATTAATTTTGACCAAAATGAAGCATTCGTAGATTTGTACCCCGCTGGTTGTTTGTGATTACTTGATTAGTTCGCCTTGTGTTTTTGGGGTTTTTGTCAAGTTCAGTTTTTTTTTGCTTTTCCTTGACATTCGCATTCGCATTCGCACATTCGCATCCTAAATATTCGCATTCGCGAATGTGATAAATCTGACATTCGTGACATCCCTACTTATAAGATAATAAGATTATAAGATAACATGCATATTTTTACATTATTGACAATTTACAGTGTGCAAAACAACCTTTTTATATTTTTAATAAAAAACTAGGTGTATTTTTCTTCCGAAAACGCCATAAGGTATTTGAGCCAACTAAAAAGTCGCGATAATGACTACACCAACACATTGAAAATAATAGACAATACAGTCAATAATAGACACTTATTACTCCATAAGACTTTAAATGTCATTTCATTACGTATAAAACATAAATTGCGTATATAGATATTATTTATTTCTTATAACGCTTTGAAATCGACGTGTTTTGATATACGTAATTTTTTATTGAATATTTATTTTGTTTGTTGACGTTTTTTCTTCTACTACACAATTATCGATATCGATAAAATAATGTTTCTACCGCTGGCTAGATTACGATAGTGTTTTGTTTTGCCGTGAAAAATCCGGGCTCTGCTAATCACTCCCACTAAACAATCGCTGTCTGCTGTAGCGGTGTACTTTGATAAAGTAAAAAAAAAAAAAAAGAAAATGAAAAACGTTTATTCAGTTAAACAACCCTTGCTTTACATTATTTTCTTCTGCCAAACTGCAGGACAGTTTGTTGGCAGAGCGACTCCCTTACAGCACAATAGATGGGTAGGCGCTTAGTAAGTCTTGGGGTTCGTGATGCGGCGAGAAATGACACTCGTAGTCCAAGACATGCACGTATAATTAGTAACTAAACTTTGAAAATTGAAAATTGTTTATTTTACTTACCATAGACTTGTCAGTCGTTTTCTTTTTTTATATTAAGTGGCTACCACACGACCATGCATGTTGTGTTCGAGTAAATTTTTATAAGATGTCTTTTTATGTTTATGTATTTTATATTAAATTTTTTGTATATTCCTTTTAATAGTTTGTGTTCTTCCTATTTATTTATTTCTATGATTATTTTTGTAAATTGTCCTCGTGTGCGATCGTGGCGTCATTGTTCGTGTCTCACCTAATGGTCACAACGGAAGACCAGCGCTGGCGCTGCCAGCATCACGCTGAGTTGTGACCATTCCGTGGCAAATGTGTTTGTGTGTATTGTGTCTACAGTTTGTTTTTATGTGTTTTGTCACGAATAAATGTTTTTTCTTTTCTATTTTGCTTTTTTTTAAGTACAATGCTTGCATTGATTGGGACCTCCTTTTAGGTAAGTAAACCTGTGTTACTCGTAGGATGCCCCGCTCTTCCATAAATGGTAAGTAGGTAGGAAATACATATTATTACATTTGGTGATACAAAGGTGTTAGATCACAGATGTTTTGGGCATGAGCAGCCCGTTGAACGGTCGTTTTGCTACTGGCTGCTGTCGCCCCCTCTACCCCGCGCCCGCGCATGCACTGCGCCGGCGACGGTTGCCGATGATTCCCGAACGTGGTTACTCCTAATCACTAAGCACCTGCACTAAACAAAGTGAATACAGGCCTGTCTGAGAAAGGATACTTCATTAGCATTTTGTATTGTGTCAGGTGGAGTCAGTGCTGTCGATGCTGGACGTGCTGGTGCGCGAGCAGCGCGACCAGCCCGCCAGCGCCGACCCCGACGACTTCGCCGAGGAGCAGTGGCTGCTGGCCAGGCAAGTCTCTTAACGTGTCAGGTGGAGTCAGTGCTGTCGATGCTGGACGTGCTGGTGCGCGAGCAGCGCGACCAGCCCGCCAGCGCCGACCCCGACGACTTCGCCGAGGAGCAGTGGCTGCTGGCCAGGCAAGTCTCTTAACGTGTCAGGTGGAGTCAGTGCTGTCGATGCTGGACGTGCTGGTGCGCGAGCAGCGCGACCAGCCCGCCAGCGCCGACCCCGACGACTTCGCCGAGGAGCAGTGGCTGCTGGCCAGGCAAGTCTCTTAACGTGTCAGGTGGAGTCAGTGCTGTCCATGCTGGACGTGCTGGTGCGCGAGCAGCGCGACCAGCCCGCCAGCGCCGACCCCGACGACTTCGCCGAGGAGCAGTGGCTGCTGGCCAGGCAAGTCTCTTAACGTGTCAGGTGGAGTCAGTGCTGTCGATACTGGACGTGCTGGTGCGCGAGCAGCGCGACCAGCCCGCCAGCGCCGACCCCGACGACTTCGCCGAGGAGCAGTGGCTGCTGGCCAGGCAAGTCTCTTAACGTGTCAGGTGGAGTCAGTGCTGTCGATACTGGACGTGCTGGTGCGCGAGCAGCGCGACCAGCCCGCCAGCGCCGACCCCGACGACTTCGCCGAGGAGCAGTGGCTGCTGGCCAGGCAAGTCTCTTAACGTGTCAGGTGGAGTCAGTGCTGTCCATGCTGGACGTGCTGGTGCGCGAGCAGCGCGACCAGCCCGCCAGCGCCGACCCCGACGACTTCGCCGAGGAGCAGTGGCTGCTGGCCAGGCAAGTCTCTTAACGTGTCAGGTGGAGTCAGTGCTGTCGATACTGGACGTGCTGGTGCGCGAGCAGCGCGACCAGCCCGCCAGCGCCGACCCCGACGACTTCGCCGAGGAGCAGTGGCTGCTGGCCAGGCAAGTCTCTTAACGTGTCAGGTGGAGTCAGTGCTGTCGATACTGGACGTGCTGGTGCGCGAGCAGCGCGACCAGCCCGCCAGCGCCGACCCCGACGACTTCGCCGAGGAGCAGTGGCTGCTGGCCAGGCAAGTCTCTTAACGTGTCAGGTGGAGTCAGTGCTGTCGATACTGGACGTGCTGGTGCGCGAGCAGCGCGACCAGCCCGCCAGCGCCGACCCCGACGACTTCGCCGAGGAGCAGTGGCTGCTGGCCAGGCAAGTCTCTTAACGTGTCAGGTGGAGTCAGTGCTGTCGATACTGGACGTGCTGGTGCGCGAGCAGCGCGACCAGCCCGCCAGCGCCGACCCCGACGACTTCGCCGAGGAGCAGTGGCTGCTGGCCAGGCAAGTCTCTTAACGTGTCAGGTGGAGTCAGTGCTGTCGATGCTGGACGTGCTGGTGCGCGAGCAGCGCGACCAGCCCGCCAGCGCCGACCCCGACGACTTCGCCGAGGAGCAGTGGCTGCTGGCCAGGCAAGTCTCTTAACGTGTCAGGTGGAGTCAGTGCTGTCGATGCTGGACGTGCTGGTGCGCGAGCAGCGCGACCAGCCCGCCAGCGCCGACCCCGACGACTTCGCTTAAATCATGCCAGAAGTAGACACATTTCTGTGCAATTATTTTAGCTTTAACTGGAATTATGTAGGACTTCAAAACTTTTAAGGAAAAATGGATGGATTTTAGATTCTTAAAAAGAATACTCAGTTGGCTATCGAATTGCGGTTTGAACTACCTAGACCTCGGTGACAGTGGAGACTTAGTTTTCGATGGCTACTTTTTTTCGTGAACTACCCTTAAGCTAGGGGCGACCACCACACAAGCTGCGGACGAGTTCTTTCACATCTTGTATAGCATCGGCGCACACCGGTCTAGTCGCTGCATTGACAACTAGTATGGAAAAAGTGTGAGATTTGGAACAAAAAATAAATAGCTGATTTTTTCGGCGTAACGGATATTTCATCATTTATATAATTTCCTACAATGCAATCCATAATTTGGCGAACTAAACAGGGCAAGGTTGAGGCCTCCCATTAGGTATATATGTAACTGTGTTGCCGAAAATGCTATCATAAATTAAAGTTTTTCAAAACTGTGTTCATAATATTAGTACGTTAATATATTTATAATCATAATAAAAAAAAAATAACGTTGACATTTTGTAATTTACAAATAATGTGATCTAATCGGAAAAATCTAAATCATTTCACATATTAACTATTAATTTATACCACAACTTGAAGCGGCAGCGACAGGTGCCGCCTCGCGCGGGAGCGACAGGCCGCGCCCTGGTGACTCGCCCGGGATACCCGCGTCCGGGAGCCCATCGACATCGTCCTAGCGTTTCCCGGGGTCCGCTTTGGGCTCGTCCAGCCCTGCTAGCGTGACTTGACTCACGACTCTACACGCGCGCGAGATAGACTGTCTGTCATTTTCTGATTAATGCTGACAAAAAGTGACAGATAGTCTATCAAGCGCGCGAGTAGAGTAGATGAAAATGAAAAAATGAAAAATGATTTATTTGTTATCTTAAGTACTAAGTTTTGACATGTGTTGGTGTCCCTTTTTAAGTAAGAAATACCTGTGATAAGGGGCACCGCTCTTCCAAATGTAGGTATGTAGTAGATAGTCAAGTTATGCTAGCAGGGCAGAAACCATGTGATCATAATTGGCCTAATTGTGACCTTAGCATACGAACAGGTCAAGTTAAGTAAAAGTAAATTAAATGAAAAGGCATTTCGTGCATAAGTTTTTTTTTAATACCTTTGGCACGAGCCGGGGTACGAATCCACAACCTCCGGACTGAAATTCGCGTGCCTTACCCTTAAGCTACATCATAATATGTAATTTAGGGACTGTTTCTATAAATGTCTTCCTCAGATTAATCCACCAGTTCAAGTCCCCATCCGCCGACCAGCAGTACCTGATACTGAGCGCGTGCCGCAAGGCGCTCCAGGGGGGCGGCGCCTCCAGGATACAGCACACGTTCCCTCCGCTGTTGTTCCACGCGTACCGACTGGCCGAGCAGTACCAGGATGAGAAGGACCAGGTAAACACAAGTCTCCGCCGACCAGCAGTACCTGATGCTGAGCGCGTGCCGCAAGGCGCTCCAGGGGGGCGGCGCCTCCAGGATACAGCACACGTTCCCTCCGCTGTTGTTCCACGCGTACCGACTGGCCGAGCAGTACCAGGATGAGAAGGACCAGGTAAACACAAGTCTCCGCCGACCAGCAGTACCTGATGCTGAGCGCGTGCCGCAAGGCGCTCCAGGGGGGCGGCGCCTCCAGGATACAGCACACGTTCCCTCCGCTGTTGTTCCACGCGTACCGACTGGCCGAGCAGTACCAGGATGAGAAGGACCAGGTAAACACAAGTCTCCGCCGACCAGCAGTACCTGATGCTGAGCGCGTGCCGCAAGGCGCTCCAGGGGGGCGGCGCCTCCAGGATACAGCACACGTTCCCTCCGCTGTTGTTCCACGCGTACCGACTGGCCGAGCAGTACCAGGATGAGAAGGACCAGGTAAACACAAGTCTCCGCCGACCAGCAGTACCTGATGCTGAGCGCGTGCCGCAAGGCGCTCCAGGGGGGCGGCGCCTCCAGGATACAGCACACGTTCCCTCCGCTGTGGTTCCACGCGTACCGACTGGCCGAGCAGTACCAGGATGAGAAGGACCAGGTAAACACAAGTCTCCGCCGACCAGCAGTACCTGATGCTGAGCGCGTGCCGCAAGGCGCTCCAGGGGGGCGGCGCCTCCAGGATACAGCACACGTTCCCTCCGCTGTTGTTCCACGCGTACCGACTGGCCGAGCAGTACCAGGATGAGAAGGACCAGGTAAACACAAGTCTCCGCCGACCAGCAGTATCTGATGCTGAGCGCGTGCCGCAAGGCGCTCCAGGGGGGCGGCGCCTCCAGGATACAGCACACGTTCCCTCCGCTGTTGTTCCACGCGTACCGACTGGCCGAGCAGTACCAGGATGAGAAGGACCAGGTAAACACAAGTCTCCGCCGACCAGCAGTACCTGATGCTGAGCGCGTGCCGCAAGGCGCTCCAGGGGGGCGGCGCCTCCAGGATACAGCACACGTTCCCTCCGCTGTTGTTCCACGCGTACCGACTGGCCGAGCAGTACCAGGATGAGAAGGACCAGGTAAACACAAGTCTCCGCCGACCAGCAGTACCTGATGCTGAGCGCGTGCCGCAAGGCGCTCCAGGGGGGCGGCGCCTCCAGGATACAGCACACGTTCCCTCCGCTGTTGTTCCACGCGTACCGACTGGCCGAGCAGTACCAGGATGAGAAGGACCAGGTAAACACAAGTCTCCGCCGACCAGCAGTACCTGATGCTGAGCGCGTGCCGCAAGGCGCTCCAGGGGGGCGGCGCCTCCAGGATACAGCACACGTTCCCTCCGCTGTTGTTCCACGCGTACCGACTGGCCGAGCAGTACCAGGATGAGAAGGACCAGGTAAACACAAGTCTCCGCCGACCAGCAGTACCTGATGCTGAGCGCGTGCCGCAAGGCGCTCCAGGGGGGCGGCGCCTCCAGGATACAGCACACGTTCCCTCCGCTGTTGTTCCACGCGTACCAACTGGCCGAGCAGTACCAGGATGAGAAGGACCAGGTAAACACAAGTCTCCGCCGACCAGCAGTACCTGATGCTGAGCGCGTGCCGCAAGGCGCTCCAGGGGGGCGGCGCCTCCAGGATACAGCACACGTTCCCTCCGCTGTTGTTCCACGCGTACCGACTGGCCGAGCAGTACCAGGATGAGAAGGACCAGGTAAACACAAGTCTCCGCCGACCAGCAGTACCTGATGCTGAGCGCGTGCCGCAAGGCGCTCCAGGGGGGCGGCGCCTCCAGGATACAGCACACGTTCCCTCCGCTGTTGTTCCACGCGTACCGACTGGCCGAGCAGTACCAGGATGAGAAGGACCAGGTAAACACAAGTCTCCGCCGACCAGCAGTACCTGATGCTGAGCGCGTGCCGCAAGGCGCTCCAGGGGGGCGGCGCCTCCAGGATACAGCACACGTTCCCTCCGCTGTTGTTCCACGCGTACCGACTGGCCGAGCAGTACCAGGATGAGAAGGACCAGGTAAACACAAGTCTCCGCCGACCAGCAGTACCTGATACTGAGCGCGTGCCGCAAGGCGCTCCAGGGGGGCGGCGCCTCCAGGATACAGCACACGTTCCCTCCGCTGTTGTTCCACGCGTACCGACTGGCCGAGCAGTACCAGGATGAGAAGGACCAGGTAAACACAAGTCTCCGCCGACCAGCAGTACCTGATGCTGAGCGCGTGCCGCAAGGCGCTCCAGGGGGGCGGCGCCTCCAGGATACAGCACACGTTCCCTCCGCTGTTGTTCCACGCGTACCGACTGGCCGAGCAGTACCAGGATGAGAAGGACCAGGTAAACACAAGTCTCCGCCGACCAGCAGTACCTGATGCTGAGCGCGTGCCGCAAGGCGCTCCAGGGGGGCGGCGCCTCCAGGATACAGCACACGTTCCCTCCGCTGTTGTTCCACGCGTACCGACTGGCCGAGCAGTACCAGGATGAGAAGGACCAGGTAAACACAAGTCTCCGCCGACCAGCAGTACCTGATGCTGAGCGCGTGCCGCAAGGCGCTCCAGGATACACTAGGGAATGCAAACCGATTTTAACCGAAACCGAAGAAACCGGTTGTAACCGATTATCGCGACAAAATTTCATAACCGGTTTTCGGACTTTCAAATAACAGGTTACGGTTATTTTTGGTTATACTTTTGCTTACTTAAATTATCAAAATAAATTGAGTTTGTCATATGGTTTCTGTAATTTTGACAAAGATGTACAGTTTTAGTGATGAATTATTGGATAATTGCTAAAAAAGGCGAATACAGCGTGCTCAACGCGTGTTCGTTGTGGTTTGACCCTAGAGGTCCAGATATCAGTGAAACTCGAACTACGTTGCTTGTGCTTCTATTTCTATATGAGATCGTGTATTTGGGTTACCACCTTTTGTCAGAATGGTCTAGTAGTCATTTTCTCGTCTTAAGCCGATAATATCCTGTTATTTAACATAAAATAACCGTAACCGGTTATAACCGGTTTTCGGTTCTTTTTCCATTAAAACCGAAATTATAACCGGTTAAGAAATATAACCGGTTATTGCATTCCCTAGAACAATCACCGCGATAAACTACGGGTTGCGGCTAGCGTTCGCTTCGGTCGCAACAATATATTTTGTACGCGTTCGCGCATCCCACAACCGGTGTAACGATCTATAGCTAATACAAATTCTTATTGTACAGTCCGCTATTATTTACTCCAATTAGCTGGACCAATTGTGTTGACTCTAAGGATCGGATACCGGTATTTTCTCCATACAAATTAAACCGGTATTATTTCGTTCTTTGGTTATAATATCATTTTTGATCGGGCAGTCTAATAATACGAATATGTTACCTAAATACACGATAGAGTCCTAGATTAAGAGCCTAAAATAATTCAAAATATTAGACTATATCGAATGTCATGCCCTTGCCAGACAAAGAATGAATCACTTTGGTAACGGCTACCCGCAACCAAAGGAATTCAGATTGCTCCCACTAAGCTGCATCATCCGCTTTGTGGAAATGATGGAGCGAGCTTGGGAGTAGCTATAAAGGGGAGGGCAAATGCACAAAAGATCCCACTGGGTCGAAGTGTATCCGAAAGGGCCCTCAAATAGATAAGATAAGATAAGACTATATCGGGGATTTTTGAAAAAACCGGTTCCGATCCCCGGTTGACTCCCTTTTCGAATGTTTATCAACATACATTTTGGTGAAATAAAATGTAAGTTTTGTACATGTTTCACAGGTCCACCCGCCATTCTGACGTCAGGATGGCGGGTGGACCTGTTATTGAAGATAGCTCGTTTTCTAAAGAGGTACACAGAATTTTACTAAAGGTACACAGAGGTACACATAAGGTACCAAATATCTGTAATCATCTCGTTGAAATTCCCGAGGTCCACCCGCCATCCTGACGTACACCAATATCTATTGTGACCTTGAATTTATTGTCCAGGACGAGATGTGGGAAAAAAAGTGTCAGAAGATATTCCAGTTCTGTCACCAGAGCATCAGCATGCTGGTCAAAGTGGAGCTCGCAGAGCTCCCACTCAGGTGAGTTTGTATAGAGAGGCCTGTCACCATGTTCCTAGCGTGCTCCCAGTTGGGTTTTTCCTTGTTAGATTTAAGTAATGCTTAATTTGACCTAATGTTTCATTACACCTAATGCATTTTTAGGGTTCCGTACCCGAAGGGTAAAAACGGACTATTACTAAGACTTCGCTGTCCGTCCGCCTGTCTGTCTGCCCGTCTATCATGTAGCATGGAAATGTGTTTAGACTAGAGTAAGATAAGTATGTATTGTTAGTTAACCAATGTATCAGGTTGTAATCACGTATTGTTCAACCCCTATATAAGCTCGTGCACTCTGAAATATACTGTCAGTTCATAACCGAACCTCGTGTTTACTTGCAATCCTTTACATGGCGACCTTGCCAGTACGGCCTCGTGCCTCGTGCGTGAGATTCAAAGTAAAGTAAGAATAACATAAAGTTATAATAAAATAAGTGAATTGTACATTGCACGTAGAACCGATGGCCGCTGGGGCGGAAAGGTTCTCGAGTGGCGACCACGTACCGGCGCGGCGCGGCGTGGGTAGGCCCCCCACAAGGTGGACTGATGACCTGGTAAAGGTCGCGGGAGTCCGCTGGATGCGGGTGGCGCAGGACCGGTCAATTTGGAACTCTCTGGGGGAGGCCTATGTCCAGCGGTGGACGTCTTTCGGCTGATATGATGATGATGATGATGAAGTGAATTGTGGTGAACTTTAACTTTATAAAAAGTATTTCATCAATTGAAATTTTCACAGACGATGTATTTCTGTTGCCGCGACAGCAAATACTAAAAAACAGAATAAAATATTTATTTAAGGGGGCTACCATACAACAAACTTAATACAATTCAATATATCCATTTTATTCATTCCAGGTTATACCTCCAAGGCGCGCTAGCGATCAGCGAGATAGGTTTCGCTAACCACGAGACCCTCGCCTACGAGTTCCTCGCTCAGGCGTTCTCGCTGTACGAGGACGAGATCCCGGACTCCCGAGCGCAGCTGCAGGCTCTAACGCTGATCGTGGCCACCGCTGAGCAGGCGCGGTGCTTAGGTCAGTGGCTTTAACCTCCAGTTTTGGACAAGAGAGTTGCATTTATTTTGTCACTGAACAAGCGAGCGAAGTTCTCCGAGTCTACGGGTGCAATCCGGCGTTTGTATGTATGTATGAATATTTGTTTGCCGTTAACTCGAGTATCGGAACGTCGTGAAAGGCGAATCAATGAGATAATAGTAGTTTATGTGACTCTACATAATGAGAGGCATTATAGGATCACACGAGTGTTTTAAGCCCTTATTATGTACAGTTGCATACACTACTTTATCTACACACATATCATAAATCCTCAATGATGTGTTCGGGTACCATTAGAATAACCGCCATTGCACCGCCATGGCCGACTAGATTTCAAATCGTGACCAACTAGATTTCCATCGAACAGTATCGAAGACCTCTGGGCCATGCTTCGAAATTTGAAAGTCGTTAGGTACTTTATCATTTTTATAAATCTTATCGATATAATGTTGGTCATTATTGCCCGTTTCTGAACGCATTTATAGTATGTGTGTAGATAAAACAATGTTTTGCGCAAGAACATGAGCCAAATCGGCGTAGGGGTTGCTGAGATATAGGAGATTGTAATATGTTGAAAACATGATTTTTTCTAAACACCACTATAGATGACGTTGGATGGATCCACAAACAATACAATACAAATACTCTTTATTGCACACTTCGGGGCGAACCAATAGTAAAATTTGGCCCTAGTATAGTCATTATTGGATTTAGACGCATACCCCTGTACAGCCGGTTTGAAACGATTGAGAGCTTACGTTACATCGAACTGTCAAATTTTATCAAAGTGTGATTAAAACGGTTGGTTGACGTCACGGGGGATAGGAGAGCTGGCAGCTTCCTCGCTCAGCGCATAAACTACTATTCAGCGAGGAAATGCTGCCAGCGACCTCGGTACCCTGCCACGGGGGCCCATTTTAGAATATGACTTTTAGTTTTATTACAAATTATATTTATTTAGTTTAGTCTAGCTTAATGTTTTTTTTTTTTATATTTAGATATTTAATTTCGTTTTTAATAGTTAGTTAATAATTTTTATTTAATAAGTTACCGATTAAAGTTCATTTTTGATTTGGCAAGGGCTAAGGCCCCACTCGCAAAACGTCCATCTACCAAAATTACGTCCCATTCGCAAAACGTCTCTTTTGCAACCGGTTCCTTGTGCAAAATACCCCATTCGCAAAACATCCCTTTCTCAAAAAGTCATACCTCTTTCGCAAAATGTCACTTCTGTTAAAGCCCCTTTCGATAAACGTCCCTTCCGCATAATGACCCATAAGCAAAACGTTCCGTCGGCGAAGCGCCCCATTCGCAAAATGTCCCGTCTAATATATGATCTACAGAATAACAAGCACAGCTAAATTAAAAAAAAAAACTATTAAATAGAGACATTTCTCTTATTTGCTGATTTAAATGTTTAATTTGTATTTTTTACTTACGATGCTTAACAATAACCGTAAAACCAATCTAGATTTTTCTCAAGATCGTACACGCATACTAAAACACAACAGAAAACTGTGTAGGCGAATAACGTCTCACTCGCAAAACGTCCCTCCAACAAAATACGTCCCATTCGCAAAACGTCTTCTCTGCAAATGGTCCCTTATGTAAAATACCCCATTCGCAAAATCTCCCTTTCTCAAAAGGTCCCACCCCTTTCCCTAAACATCCCTTCTGAGAAAGCCCCTTTCGCTGAAAGTCCCTACTGCATACAAATTTCACTGCGAAGAGATTGTTCAATTTAGCGTGAGGCGTTTTCTTTTTTAATGATTTGGAATTAGGGACTAAAAAACACCTGATGTTTGATTGGTCGATTTGAATATATAGCTGTATTCTGGTTGGTTGATAGCAGAGAGAAATGTTTTTTGAAAGAGTTGTGATTGGTGGATTTAAATGATTTGGAATTAGGGACTAAAAAACACCTGATGTTTGATTGGTCGATTTTAATATGTAGCTGTAGGTATTCTGGTTGGTTGATAGCAAAGATAAATGTTTTTGAAAGAGTTGTGATTGGTGGATTTAATATGGTGAAGTGTTTTGATTGGACAAATTAAATGTGTTAAAAATCACAAATATGTACACATATTTTCCCTAGGGGCTAAATGTACTACTTTAGCCCCGCTTATTAAGCCTAATATGACACACTTTTCGAGCATGAGATGTGAAAAAGCTTGTTTAAGTAGAGACTAGGACTTAGTAGGATCATTTTGCGAAAGGGACGTGTTGCGAAAATTACTACCATGAATGGCCAGTGATATTCGTTGGACCACGTAAGAACCAGATTGAGGGTCGCAGCTCCTTTCTCTCGAGCTTTTTTATTTATTAAATTTATTCAATCTTATTACTCAACAAATGTATCGTACATATAGTGGACTTAATATGGTTAATTTGACTGTCATATGGCATTCTCTACCAAATAAATAAAGAACTAAATACACTACAAATAATTAACATAAAGTTACTTACAAATCGCCCCTAGCCGTTCCTGGTGCAAAAGTCCCCATGACACTGGCGCCATTAAGCGAGAAACCGTACACTTTGGAAAGGTTCGGTTTGCAAACGGGATATTTTGCGAAAGGGACGTATTGCGAACAGGACATTTTGTGAAAGAGACGTTCTGCGAAAGGGGCATAATTTATGTGAAGGGACGTTTTAAGAGAGAGACATTTTGTGAATGGGTCTGTATGCGCCTAAATCAGTTATTTGAATCCACCATTTACGATAGGCGCTGAGAACATGGAGCCCCTGCGTACATCGTGCGCGCTGGCCGCCGGCAAGCTGTTGAAGAAGCCCGACCAGGCGCGCGCGGCGGCGCTGTGCGCGCATCTTTACTGGAAACGCGACAAGGACGGGAACCCGGTGAGTATGCTTCCTCGTCCCAGCGTCCTCCCGGGGTTTTGACGCTTTGTGCCAGATTCGAAAAACGCCAGATTCAAAAAACGCCAGATTTGCAGAACGCCAGATTCGCATAGTGTCATATTTGCAGTATACTAGCTTCGCAGAATGCCAGATTCGCACGATGCCAGATTTGAGATTAGCATAGTACAAGATTCGCAGAACGCCAGATTCGCAGAATGCCACATTCGTACAATGCCAGAGTCGTGTCGTTTCAGCATTATTTACCATTTTCCTGTATTTTGAGTCACTTTGTAGCGGTAAGACCTAACGCCGTATAACTGAAAACAGTAATCAAAATCTAGCAAATAATAGCGACAGGAATGCGAATCTGGCGTTCTGCGATTCTGGTATATTGCGAATCTGAAAATCTGGCATAATGTGAATCTGGCGTTCTGCGAATCTGGCGTTTCGCGAATCTGGCGTTTTTCGAATATGGCACAAAGCGTAAATACCAAAATAAATTGTTTCTGTTTTTAATAATATGAGTTTTTTCTCGTCTCTAAACGTATGAACACACGAGGTAGTGGGATCTGTCGATCGTGAAATAAGATGGTATATTTGTGTCGCAGTGGCCCCTGGCGGAGCCGGGGCGCGCGCTGGAGTGCCTGCGCAAGGCGGCGCGCGTGGCGGCGCAGTGCATGGACGGCGCCGTGCAGGCGCAGCTGCTGGCCGAGCTGCTGGGCCGGTACGCGCTGCTGCGAGCGCGGCGGCATCCGGGGCTGACTCCGCAGCTCATACACACTGTGAGTACCGTGCTGTGTCGACTGTTTACTTATTACGTAATAATAATTTATTCATACAACATAATGTACATCAGTATTTACTGAAGACTAGCTTACTATTAGAGGCAAATAACACGTGCCTGAGCTAGGATACCCTACGTTTCAAGCAAAAGAGAACTAACAATTGAACATATTATCACATGCAAAAAATAATACAATAGCATTATTACGCGAATACGGACAAGTACAAATAATTAGGGTGTTGATGCTTTGTGCCAGATTGGCAAAATGCCAGATTCGAAAATGTCAGTTTCCCAGATTCGCAGAATGCCAGATTCTTACAATGTCACATTCGCACTATGCCAGATTCCCAAATCAGCAGTATGACAGATTCGCACATTGCCAGATTCTCAAAAAGTCAGATTCGCACAATGCCAGATTTATTTTTCACATAACAGTATTATGTGTACATATAAAGCGTGGGTAGCGATAAATACATTGCTAGCCAGGAACCGTATACAGACGGACGGACGTACAACAAAGTGATCCTGTGGGTTCCGTTATTACCTTTTAAAGTACGGAACGTTAATAAAAACATGTTTGCTTTTACTAAATAAATGACATAAAAAGTAAAACTATTTATTATATCTGGAAGGAATGCGAGACTCTTAAAATAGGCTTGTGGCCTAAGATTTTTTTACGATGCCATTTTTGCCAGTTTTAGAGAGGAATAAATGTTTGTATGGTAGCAACTACAATTAATGAATAATTAGTCAAATACAGATCTCGCTGGCGGCAGCCGTTACACTTTGCTATTTGAACTAATCGTTGTATGGAAAATCAAGTAAATTGCTATTTCGCGTTTAGGTCCATAGTTGTCATAAAATTTTGATTCTATAAAAGCGTAAGGATTCTATTAGTAGCTTTAAATTTACTCTTGGACAATAAAAGAATACATAATTTTTCAAAACATTCAAGGTCCATCTTTTTATGATTTAAATTATATTTGGTAATTAATACTTTATTACAATAATTTGATGGTTTACTATCCATTTAGCAACACTAACGAACATTATCAATTTTAACATCAGATCACAAGCCTATTGCTTCTGGAAGAATGGTGCCAGGACTCAGTAGAGATCGTCGAATCAATTCCTATTATTATTGTTATGGTCTGCGAATCTGGCATTCTGCGAATCTGGCATTGTGCAATTCTGGCATTATGCGAATCTGGCATTGTGCAATTCTGGCATTATGCGAATCTGGCATTTTGAGAATCTGACATTCTGCTAATCTGGAAGACTGGCATTTTGTGAATCTGGCATTCTGCGAATCTTGCATTTTGTCAATCTGGCACAAAGCGTCAAACCATAATTGGGAGCCCTATCAAAGACAGAACAAAATTATTGATAAATAACTTCTCTGTATCGTCATAGGATATATTTTGTAGGGCTTTTCGTAGCGTTGATTTACATTTCAACTAGTTTAGGGGATATACATCTAGCCACGCATTAAGGCTAAGTGGACCTAGGAAAAGAAAAAAACTAGAAGAGAATGCGTGACGTAGTTGAGTATATTTAGGACAAACAAAATCTTTTTCGGTTTGCTGTTTAAAAACTGAGAACAAAAATTGAGCTGAAATTTGGAATATCAGTATAGTTCCGGTCAAGTTGACACTCTTTAGGGGAGGCCTATGTCCAGCAGTGGACGTCTTTCGGCTGATATGATGATGATGATGAGTATAGTTTGGATGACAATTCAATATTATGGTACCATCGAGCTGATCTGATGATGGAGACAGAAGGTGGCCATGGGAATTCAGTACTAAGCCGGTGTAACCCCATTGTGATGCAGAAAAGTATAGTCGGCAATAAAAGCTTAGTACAGTCGCGGAATGAAATGGTTACCTTAAGATTTGGTTTTGCTTGCTCAGTATAAGGTATACGCGCTATTGGCGTTCTTTTTACATGGTACTGGCCGTTTTAGGATTAATTTTAAATGAATTTAAATTTAAATCAAAACTTATCCTTGTTTTTACGTTCGTGTTAATTTTCAAAACCTTCTGTGTTTTTAAATTACTTCCGTGTTTTCGTTATCAACGGTCCTCCTTCTAATTTGATTTGTATTTTCATTTTTATTAATTACTGTGTAAATAAATAATTTAAGTGGCATTTCTACAGAGTACATTACTATAGAGGCCGGGAAACGAAGGGTTGCAGGCCAAGTAGATATACTAGATAGACCAAGTAGCGGCAACCCCGTTTCTCGCCGAGATTTGTATAGTGCTTTTCTCAAACTTGCAATGAAATAAAAATAAAAAGTAGTCAATTTGTTTTATTTGTAGGTTAACACAACTAAATAATACAAACATTTGTTCCTCTCCAAAAACTGGTTCGAATGGCATCGTAAAAAATGTTTAGGACACAACCCAATTGGTGTGAATTGTCCCACGATATTTATTTTTATTTTTTATTTATTTTCCTGGCCGCTAAAACTGTACAATAATGACATTTAACTTTTTAAATTTGCGCTTGTCAGTAACGAGGAACTTCACGTACTATTTTTGCTACAGTAAGGCGCACATTTCCGAGCATATTGGAGAAAATGAATTTATTTGAAAACTGGTCAACCTTTTCGTTCCGCGACTGTACCAAAAATGAAATTTTTGACACAAACTTTATTATTATTATTCTGGTAGTGGCTATTGTATCACTGCGACCATCGCTGATCTATTGTGATCGCCACTTACTACAATTCTTGGTCAAGTCCTGCGAACTCGAAGAATTGCAGGATTTTGTTGAACTCAAGAAACTTGATCTCCTCCGGGCACATGAGGTGTTTGCCCAGAATGGAGTTACGGCTGCGCATAAGGCAAGGGCAATCGGTTAGGATGTGTGTAGGCGTCTCTGCTTCAAGGCAGAGTCTGCACTGCCTTGTGTCACACAGCCCCAACACTTGTGCTTGTTTAGGTGACAATGCCCTGTAAGCACCCTTACCAGCATGCGTAGACGGTTCCTTAGTGCCAAGGCGTTAGTGGACGCCTTTTTGCTAAAGGCTCTAATGAGCGCTTTGGAATGTTTCAGTCCTGGGATAGCTCTCCAGGCTTGAATGGTCTTGTAGAAACGATAGGTATTTAGAGTGAGCTTGGTCAGACTTTTGGGCACAAACTTATAAGAGTGTCAATCTATGCTCAAGCGCAAGTCCTAACTGTTCGTCAACTTTTCCTAAACAAAATATTATTACTCACACATAAATCTTTGAAGTCAATAAAAAACTATACTACACTGATTAAAAAACGAGTTTTCAACCTTCCTGTTCCAAGCGTTCGCTCCGCTTTCGGGAAGCGCTTCGGAGGTCACATCAGGGCAGCTGCGTATAACACTGTCTCTAAAAAGTGTAATCTAAGGGGTGCAACCTTAAACGAGGCTAAGAAGAAAATCTTACATTTTCTTCGAAATCTTAGTTATAATGAGACGGAGGCAATTTTAGGGTAACTTATAAGTCTTATAACTATAATTATAATTGCTTTTATTTTGTACCATGTAGATTTAAGTTAAGAGCGTAAACAGCAGTTATGATTTCAGTTGTCACTTTATATCCATACTAATATTATAAATGGGAAAGTGTATGTGTTTGTGTGTTTGTTTGTTTGTTTGTTTGTTTGTCCGTCTTTCACGGCAAAACGGGGCGTCGAATTGACGTCATTTTTTAAGTGGAGATAGTTGAAGGGATGGAGAGTGACATAGGCTACTTTTTGTCTCTTTGTAACCTCCTACTTCCACAAAATGGGGGGTGGAAGTTTGTATGGAGCATTCCGAAATTTTCAAGGTAGAAAGCTAAAAATTGGTATGCGGACTATTTGTGACTAACAAAAAATCGTGCATCATTTTTTTTTTGGAAATCTGCACCCAACCCCTTAAAAGAGGGGGTGAAATTTTATATGGGGGTCCAGATATGTAGTCGATATGTAGAGCCGATATGTATAGTCGATATGTAGAGTAGATATGTAGAGTCGATATGTAGAGTCGATATGTAGAGTCAATATGTAGAGTTGATATGTAGTCGATATGTAGAGTTGATATGTAGATTCGATATTTATAGTCGATATGTAAAGTCGATATGTAGAGTCGATATGTAGATTCGATATGTACAGTCTATGTTCAATATGCAGAGTCTATGTAGAGTCGATCTAAATATATAAGAGACTGAAACTGAGATGCACCTTTTTTGTAGACGGTTAACATTACTCTTAGTACGCGGGCGAAGCCGCGGGCAAAAGCTAGTATTATATATATTAAAAAAAACTACGTAATTGTTAAATGGTTCTCCGCGATACAGGCGAAGCCTAGTGCGGGGACCCCTGGGCATTTTTTGTAACTTTTCTTTGAGTAATAAACGAATTTTTAATTTTTTTTAATTTTAATTCTGCGCAGGTGATCTCCAAGATTCGCGAGGAGCTCGGCAACGTGGAGGCCAGCGAGGAGGCCGAGCAGATCTCGCGGCACTTCCACAACACCCTGAGGCACCTCCGCCGCGCCGCGCCCGACCTGCCCGCCTTGGACGACGCGCTGCTGCAGTAGACACACACACACACACCCACAGAAGGGAAAAAAAAACCGGCCAAGTGCGTGTCGGACCACGCAAAACGAAGGGTTCCGTGCCTAATAAAAAGGTCGTATCGTCACAGAAAATTTACGGCACTTACGTCCTTTTACTTGAGGAAGGCAGTTTTTCAGCAATATCTCGAAAACCTCTGAACCGATCTTGTTCAAAACAATTTTCGGTGAATGAAATTAATAAGCGCTATGTCCATGAATTTTTCCATATTTTTAAAATACACCGTTCAAAAATTAGAGGGGGGGGGACAGAATTTTAGTGACTTTCGGGGCGATTATCTCCGACCCTATTCACTTAATCAAAAAAAATGCTAAGAAACCTTATATTTATTTTGAAAGGCCTATCGATTGGTGTGCCACACGGGGGGTCAAAATGAAAAAAAAAATTTTGACTTTTAGTTTTATGTATGGAGTGCACCCCTAAAAATTTTTTTTTTTGTCATTTTAATTACAAAAGTATGTAGCGGCTAACAAAATACACCTATCCTCAAAATTTTATTCAAATACACCTTATAGTTTTCGAGTAAAATGCCTGTGACATACGGACAGACGGACAGACGGACAGACGGACATGACGAAACTATAAGGGTTCCGTTTTTGCCATTTTGGCTACGGAACCCTAAAAAACACGTTTTTGCTCGTTTTTATAGATAATGGTACGGAACCCTTCGTGCGCGAGTCCGACTCGCACTTGGCCAGTTTTTTTTCAGCACCTTTTATTAGAAAAACACTTCGGTTTGTATTACAATTTAGATGTACCATCACAATTGTGTTTAGTAATTAGGATTCTGGTGGCATTTTTAGCACAAGTAGTGCAGTGGAGTCGTCATTGTATTTTTTTTTTATTTGAATAACTGAATGATAAAGCCATATATTATGTAGATTTCAAAATATTGCATGTCAATACATTTTACTATTTAACTAAAATGATTATGTATTCAAGACCTTGAACAACTTGCAACTGGAATTAAAGTTTCAAAATCTTGCATGTTATCTTCATCTGATGTTAAATGGTTGTCAAGATTATGAAAAGCATACACTATGGCAATATGTTCCATATTCACTGGCGTTATCCGATTTCTCAACTTGTGAAAAATCCATTTGTGTGTCGAGAAAGATCTCTCTACATCCACCGATGTTAACGTAGCATTCCTCAGAATTTGAGCATGATTGCCAAAATCAACCATGTCTCTCACTACGTCAAAGTCCGGACTTCTATTTAATTTATTCATTCATTCATTCAATCAAAAAAAATGTAACAAGGACTCCATTGCTCTTTGTTCACCCAATGCCACCAAAATTCCTAACTCTAGTAATCATATAGTAAAGTTATTATATTCAAAATTTTACTAGTTATTAAACTGGAATAAATTGATATTGTTTTCGTAACTAGCTACAAAGTATTTCCCTTCTCGTAATTTATTACTAATCTACTGATAACACCAGTGTCCAATTTTGTAAATACTTGCGATACAGTGATCAGTGCTTTTCGCAACCGATTACAAAATATCTAATTATGTATATAACATATATCAATGAAGTGATGTAATTAAAATGCACTGATTGTTGACGATCAAGTAATTATTTGTATAATTATACAGTATTTTGTAAGATTGATATTATATAAGATCTAGTTGACTACATAGATGATTTTTATAATAGATTCTATTGAATACGAACAATTGGAATTGTTTATGTATTTCGCATGTTACTAATACATGAACCGAATCCAATATTAGTTAGTCAAATAGGATCCTGAAGGCTTGAAATCGGCCCTCTAAGGCTTTTCCTTAGTCATAATTATGATTATTTTACGTTGATGATTAAATGTAAGTAAGGTTTTGTAAAAGCAATATGCAATGTTATTGTAAAAAATGCGATTTATTTGAATGCGTTGTTTAATTTCAAGGCCCAAAAAACATCTAAATCCAGTCCCAAAAAAGTTTAAAGTTAGCATGAGTGTGGGGTCGTGCTCCTACTGGCCGGAGCAGGAAGACAATAATGTACTGACTCTCCTACCATGCTATGGCAAACAGCTATAACAAACATTGAAAATACTGATTTAAAAAATACGACCGAATTCAGAAGTTCTTCCTTTTTTTAATCGGTTGAAAAGTTTTGCCATCCGCAGAATAGATGGCGCCTGTACGCAAGCATATAATGCCTTCTCAATTTGGCTGAGTTGCCTGTCTATCTCAGTATTTATATCTTTGTCTCCTACTGTAATGAGGAATGTCATCTGGTGTAAGAGATAGGTTATATATAAAAGTGTTTTTTTAGAGGTTCGGTTTTTAAATTGGCAACACTGTTTGTAGTGATTGTCAATTTGACAGTTGGCGGTATATTTGCAGTCAGTACGTTTTGCCATTTTTACAATGAATAGGCTTATTTCAGAACAACGCTTGCAAATTGTGCAATTTTTTTTCAACAAGATGTTGCACCACAGCGCACGCCACCATCAATTTATTGCGGGAAACATTTGATGAGCACATAATTTCCCGCAATTCCCCTGTGAACTGGCCTCCACGATGTGATCTCACACCAATGCTGAGACAGCGACCGTTTCACTGCCGCGAAGACACACACAATGTGTCAATTGTATTGTATGTCTACTCCCTTTATATCTGTGTGTCTTTTGTGTAGTGAATGAATGATTTCTTTCTTTCTTTCTTTCTATGGATTACTTTCTTTGGGGATATGTGAAGTCACAGGTCTACGCAGATAGACCACTGACGTTGGACCACTTGGAAGCCAACATTCGCCGTGTTATTGCTAATATACGGCCCCAGATGCTCGAAAAAGTAATGGCTGAAGAATATCTTTTAAATAAAACCAATACCATTATAATAAAATTTATTTTTACGTGGTATATTTCATTTTGAATTTGTATACCTTTAAAGAAACAGCCTTTAGATTAAATGCCTAAAAATCGTCTCAATTGTTCCATGGTCCGCGGCTTAGGAAATTCTAGGATGGCCTTGACCTTCTCCGGCTAGGGTTTGATGACATGTGACATGATAGCCTAAAAAATCGACTTCAGGTTGACCAAAGCAACATTTGGCCAAATTAATGGTTAACCCGAACTCATTTAACCTCGCGAACAACCTGTCGAGGTGCTCACGGTGTTGAACTGCACAAACTAATAAGAGATACTACGTACTATCACTGGCTATAATCACATCTTCCAGATACCCGAACACAGATAGATAGGTTAGGTTCGTTAGATATCTTCAGAAACTTGACGTTTTTCATAACGAGAACCAACTATTCATGGACCTAAGATACTCAGGAGAAGCTACAGTAATAATAATACCATGTCTAAATGAGATGGTAGCATACAAATCTCGATAAGTGTGACAGAAAGGGAAATATCATTCGTTGTCCTTGTCATAGTCCCACTTTTTTTATTTGTCAACTGATTTAGCATGAAGTTGTGGCAAATAAACCACTACCCGCCCAAATTAAGTAGGTTGTTTTGTTAGCCATCAGACATTTTAAGACCAGTTCTTAGTTTAGCTGCATAGAAGCCTTTCCGTCCCTCATTGTGGCATCACGTACAGTTGTCCTGACTATTAAGGTCCATGGTCCTATTAATGTATGGTCTCCTGGTATTTCGACAGTTTTAACGGAGCCCGCTCGGGCTCCTATTTCTGATGTCCTATAATACTTTAATCGTATTATATCCGTGATGTCAGTTTCAGTACAATATTTTGACAGGAGGTACGATTGTATCTCGTTCCTACATGTGATATTGTCTATGCTTAAATCTTTGTCACACGTGTGTACGTGTGAGCTAGTCCTTGTATTCTATCCTTTCTCTATGGTTCCTGTGGATTTTCATCTTTAACCAGACTCTACACCCAGTCATAATAGAGTAGAAATAAATAATATAAACACATTAGTTAATATTTCTATATTATATTTCTTAAACTAAAGTATCCGCTGTCCCTGCACGTTGCTAATGTTGTTAAGCATGATCTTCTCCTGCCGCTTCTTCTCTTCTTTGAAAACTTCTTTGTTCGCCTTCTTCTCCACTCTCCGCTCTTTCCTGTATTCTTTGAGGAGCCGCTTGCGTTCTTTCTTCTCATCTGGATTCTCGTCTTTAGGTCTGTAATATTAAGGTGCGTATGAATTTGAGCAAGTGGCTGAGCCGTGCGTGCGATAGTTTGTTAGTAACTTTGGAACAATGGGGAATGGATGAAAATTTTAGAAATGCCTGATTATTTTTTTGGTGATAGGAATAACCTTCCTTAGCACCAGAAAAAAGTTTCAGATTTTTCAGATGCGACAATTATTTTTGAAAAATATAAACAGTTTCCTTATTTACGTTTTGTGTCAAGAACGGTAAATAGACACTTTCCTTGATCTGTCTCATATTACAAAAAACTATCTTAAATATCTGTGGTAAACTGACACTGGTAATGACCAATATAGCTGCTGCAAGTGTCAATATCATTGCCAGTGTCAGTTTGACACACATATTTAATATATTTTTTTGTAATATGAGACCGATCGAGGAAGGTGCCGTAACTGACCCAAAACGTAAGTGAGGAAACTGTTTATATTTTACAAAAAAAATTCATGCAGCTGAAAAATCTGAAACTTTTTTCTGGTGCTAAGGAAGGTTATTCCTATCACCCAAAAAAATTCTAAAATTTTCATCCATTCCCAATTATTGATACAAATACATGAAAAGCAAAAGATGTTGTGGGTTCCCCAATCAATCAGCTGTCATCGCGTCGACGCCATTTTGAATGTCGGCTCGCCGCGAGCACGCTGCCTCGCCCGCGCATGTTTATGTGGAACTATTTGTCGCGCGAGCAGCTCGCCGCGCGGGGCGAGCATGCCTCAGGCTGAGCCGCTCAAATTCGTACGCAACTTAAGGGATTGGTTAAGATAAGATTATGGTAAAAGGTGTCAGTCTCAGTATTTGTGATAATCTCATACCGCCCAAATAAATAAATATTAGGGGACATTCTTACACAAATCGAACTAGTCCTATAGTAAGCGCAATAAGGCTTGTGTTATAGGTACTAGACGACGGTATATATAATAGTATTGTTTTTATTAGGGTTCCGTACCCAAGGGACTAAGACTTCGCTGTCCGTCCGTCCGACCGTCTGTGTCACCAGGCTGTATCTCAAGAACCGTGATAGCTAGAGAGTTGAAATTTTCACAGATTATGTATTTCTGTTGCCACTATAACAACAAATACTAAAATACCAGCCAAGTGCGAGTCGGACTGGGGCTCCCATACAACAGACATGATTTTTTTGCCGTTTTTATAGATAATGGTACGGAACCCTTCGTGCGCGAGTCCGACTCGCACTTGGCCGGTTTTCTTTTACCTTTCTCTCTCTACTTATTTTTTTGTGTACTTTTTTATTTTTGTTTGTTGGATGTTGCAAAATTCCAAATAAATGATTTATCTATCTATCTAATAGATATAAATACTTAAATACATAGAAAACATCCAAGACTCTGAAACAAATAGTCGTGCTCATCATCATATCAGCCGAAAGACGTCCACTGCTGGACATAGGCTTCCCCCAAAGAGTGCCACAATGACTGGTCCTGCGCCACCCGCATCCAGCGGACTCCCGCGACGTTTACCAGGTCATCAGTCCACCTTGTGGGGGGCCTACCCACGCCGCGCCGCGCCGGTACGTGGTCGCCATGAGAGAACCTTTCCGCCCCAATGGCCATCGGTCAAAGGCCAAAGGTAAAGGCTCAAAGTCACCCAAAGGGCAATGGAGAGGGCTATGCTGGGAGTATCTCTGCGTGATCGCATCAGAAATGAGGCTATCCGCAGCAGAACCAAGGTGACCGATATAGCCCTCCGAATCGCTAAACTTAAGTGGCAGTGGGCGGGGCACATTGCACGTAGAGTCATGCTCATCACACAAATATTTGCCCTCACCGGGATTCGAACCCAGGACCTTCAGCTTCGTAGGCACTAGGCAGCGTCAGTACCCACTAGGCCCTAGGCCTAGGCTAACCGGTCATCAAACTACTACCAAAATACTTTTTTTAATACAGTTGCTCAAAAAGTGCTACTTTACCTAGCTGTTTAGCGTGCGGAAAGTTGGTTTTCGCGCACTAGTGCTGTTTACTTTTCCTTGTACAAATTGTACCATTAATTATTATGTTAATATAAAATAAATAAGATAGAACTGTATTAAACTGTATTTAAACTGTATTCAACTTAATTATTTTCCAACTGTATTACAATGATGTTACAGAATGAATACTATAAAAGTTTCGAATTCCTTACTTGTTGTTTTTCTTATTTTTTCGCAACTGTATTAAAAAACGTCGTTGGATACACGTGCGGAAATGTCATTCTTCACTCGTCCCGAGTGTTTTTGGTCGACACGAGTTGGGAATTACCTATCTCGGTACTCGTGACGTAATGACATACTTTCCGCAATAGCATCGAAATGTACTATTACAATGCACTTGCTCTGAAAGTACCTTTATTATGTTTTATTTTATGGGGATCAGCGGCAGATATTGAGACTGTATTTATTTTACAAAAAAGGGCTGTTAGAGCAATTTATAACCTCGGGTCGCGTGAGTCATTAAGAGATTTTTTCAAGGAAACAGATATTCTAACACTGCCGTCGCTATACGTATTTGAAATAATAATGTATGTTAGGAAGAACTACCCAACCAACACTGATAGGCCCAAGGTTACCAGAAGCGCAGGGAAGCTCAAAACAACTTTTTACAGGCTAGTAAAAGCGAAAAAGTCGTTCTTGGGAAATTGTATAAAATTCTACAATAAAATTCCAAAACACATTACCGAACTTACTGACTCTAAATTCAAATCTGTCGTAAAACGGACACTCATTTCAAAAGCATATTATAAGATAAACGACTACATCATGGATAGGGATATTTTGGCAGCGATAAAATCCTGCACTAGAAACCTGTCGTAAAATAAATAGGCTTTCTACTGTAGCAATGTAATTTTAAAATTTTATAATACTCTGATACTGATATGATATATTGTATACTGTTTTGAAAAAATGACACCTCGCCGAGTTTATTACGCCGGTTCTTCTCGAGGCAGAGGTTTACTTTCCGAACCGGTGGTAGTTTATCGACATTCATAGGTGCATGTAATATGCCTAAATTGAAGAATAAATCACTTTGACTTTGACTTTATATCCCATCTCGCATATGGTGTTGCTCCACCTTTGGTTTGTGTGTGCTGTTTTGTATTTTTCTTAATTTACCTTTTATCTCTGTTGTTTTACTTTTACTTATTTTTAATTTTCATTGTTATTGTAGGCGACGCAAATGTTTTAGAGTATAATGTGTAGAAATATTATGTTTTTGGTATATGTAATGCCATCTCGTGTCACATATAGACATTAAAGTTTTATAAAAACGTTGGTGGGTAGCGATCGCAAGTCATACGCAGTACCTACACATTAGTATAAAATACCGCTAGTCAGTGCATTAAAAAAGAACCATATTCGCCGCGTTGGCTACTCGCTCGCACCATAGTTTTGCTGTGTATTCCGAAAATTACGTGTTTTCTTTGTCCCGTCATCTACAGTTATGTTATAAAATGTATTGGGGTCTGCTTGTGGTACTCATAGCCGGTTTGGAGGCCATGCGTACCACAAGCACCGTGACACTTCACTTTGGGTCTCGCCGGAAGATCAGCGCCAGCTCTTGAGTCAGCATTATGCTGAGGCGAGACCTTTTCGTGACATTTGTGTTAATTTTGTTTTATTTTAATTTTACTTTTTTTAACTGTCATGAATAAATGTTTTTTCTGTCTTTCTTTCTATATGGTTCAATATTAACACGGAAACTCGGGTGTGCCTGCGCGGCGGGGCGGCGCGACGCCGTGCGGGAATGGATTTCGGGCCAATATTCCCACACACGTGCGAGAATGATATGTCATGAAAGTTAAAATTTCACCTTTTAAGTATTGTTTTTTATTACCTTGCGTGATGCATTGTAAAATGTTGTATGCGTGTAGTGTAGTGTGAAGAATGACATTCCGCGCGTGTATCGAACGACGTTTTTTAATACAGTTGCGAAAAAATAAGAAAAACAACAAGTAAGGAATTCGAAACTATTAGATTATTAATTCTGTAACATCATTAAAATACCGTTGAAAAATAATGAAATTATTCAAAAAAAATATTTTTAATTGACATAATAATTAATGGTACAGTCAGCATCATAAACATGTATACACTTTTCAACCTTATGTCTAGGTCATAGAATGTATACATGTTTATGATGCTGACTGTACAATTTGTACAAGGAAAAGTGAAAAGCACTAGTGCGCGAAAACCAACTTTCCGCACGCTAAACAGCTACGAAAAGTAGCACTTTTTGAGCAACTGTATTAAAAAGAATATTTGTATTGTATTGTAATGTCCTACTAGACAGAAAGGTTAGATTTACCTCAGTGACAGCACGCTGAGTGTGGACCGCACAGTCTCGGCATTGGTCACGCGGTCGTAGTCTGTGTCCTGAATGAATGAATGAAATCGTTTATTCACAATGAATATATCGATACCGTAGTTCACAATCGTACTAATTACGGGGAGAAAAGTGGCGTAATTAGGACGATAGTGCACAAATCATAAAGTTACAATTTCGGTGACAAAAAAATGTAATTAGTACGACTGTGAACTGGGGTATCGATATGGTAACATAAGATCTTAAAATATAAGCATTTTTCCCATGATATATTCAATCTAGGTAGACGTGTGAAAATAGTTGTCAGTGATTGGATCACTCGGTCATTATTATAATAATTAGATTTAGTAGATTAAAATTTAATCTACATTTAATGTAATTTAACATCAATTATTCAAATTTTAAATTAATGAAGAATGAAGATATTTAAATCACAATAAAAAAACCTGGGCTTGCTGCAGCGCGTCGAAGGCGGCCAGAGACCTCACGGTCAGCTTGTTGCCCTCCAGGACGTCAGCGGGGATGCCCGTCTTTGGATGGATGCGGATTTTACCGGGCTTCTGGAAATTTACGTCAATAAAAAATTTATAATAAAATCCCCAATTATATTAAAGACATTGACAATGGGGAATGGATGAAAATTTTAAAAATGGGTCGTTCTTCTTTTCGACCGACAATAGCCTGTCCTTCGTCTTATTACGGCATCTCATTTGAGTAATGATTTTACGGTTCTATAATGTTCGAATGAACGTCAATATTATTTTATTAATTAGTGATATTTAATATTTCACTTTCTCTAACTAGCATTTCTTTAAATGTTTTTTTTTTCGTAGAATGCCGTGACAGAGTGGTTAAATAAAAATGTTGTCCCCACTGAAAGAGTCCACTTTGTCACATGTTTTTTTTTTAGAAACCAACCGTAAATAAATATTTATATTGGCCAGAAAGGAAACTTTAATTGGTTCTAATGAAGAAACCTATGCATTTTTTTAAATCGCACTTCAAAACCACAATTTTCGATAGTTCAAAAACCAAAAAAACAGAAAAACCTCGGTTCATTGTCGGTAAAAAAG
Source organism: Epinotia nisella (assembly GCA_932294315.1). Classification (NCBI taxonomy): domain Eukaryota; kingdom Metazoa; phylum Arthropoda; class Insecta; order Lepidoptera; family Tortricidae; genus Epinotia; species Epinotia nisella. The sequence goes on from OW028693.1 coordinate 3,142,062, forward strand.
AAGAACGACCCAAATGCCTGATAATTTTTTTGGTGATAGGAATAACCTTCCTTAGCACCAGACAAAAGTTTCAGATTTTTCAGTGGCGACAATAATTTTTGAAAAATATAAACAGTTTACTCACTTACGTTTTGGGTCAAGAACGGTAAATAGACACTTTCCTTGATGTGTGTCATATTACAAAAAACTATCTTAAATATCTGTGGTAAACTGACACTGGTAATGACCAATATAGCTGCTGCAAGTGTCAATATCATTGCCAGTGTCAGTTCACCACACATACTTAATATATTTTTTTGTAATATGAGACCGATCGAGGAAGGTGCCGTAACTGACCCAAAACGTAAGTGAGTAAACTGTTTATATTTTTAAAAAAAAACTGACGCAGCTGAAAAATCTGAATTTTTTTTCTGGTGCTAAGGAAGGTTATTCCTATCACCAAAAAAATAATCAGGCATTTCTAAAATTTTCATCCATTCCCAATTATAAAACATTTCAAAATACAATAAAATTATACCTTACAAAGAAAGCTTATTATACATTAGATGAATTTTTTGATGATGAGAATGAAGAGTGGAAGCAATTGTAACAAATTTATATTATGAATTATTATTAATTAATTATTGTGACATTTTGAATTCTAATTTTAATATATAAATTATGTGAAATTTTATCTTTTAATAATATGTGAATTTTTATACCTTTGTCAACTACCTACATAATTTAACATTACTACTTGCGAATATAGAATTAGAAAGTTACAATTATTATGATTTAAATTATAATTTATTTTTCACTTCTCATGCTCGAAAAGTGTGTCATATTAGGCTTAGCAAGCGGGGCTAAAGTCATACATGTAGCCCCTAGTGAAAATATGTATAAATATTTATGATTTCTAAAACATTTAATTTGACCAATCAAAACACATCGCTGTATTAAATCCACCAATCACCACTCTTTAAAAAGCATTTGTATTTGCTATCAACTAACCAGATTACAGCGAATATTAAAAACAACCAATCAGAAACCAGAATTAATTTAAATATCAGGCGTTTTTTAGCCCCTAACTCACAATAATTATTAAAACAAAAACGCCTCTGGCCGTCAACGACGCGCCTGTAGACGGTCAGCCGGCCAATACACGGTGATTAAATACTGATGATCCACCATAGTTGTCTCTTTCTATAACATGCAATGAAAAAGAGACAGCCCGTGGATCGAGTGATAGAGAATACTTCACCGTGTATTGGACACCTCAGAGGCGATTATTCGTGGTGCCAATATTTTGTATCTGTGACGAAGCATGTTTATTAAAAAAGTATGCCGCCAAATCGAATAATCTTTGCGCCGTGGAATTTATTATTGATTGTGGATGGATAATCTTTGTTTTACTATTTTCTCGCAGTCGAAGTGAAAAGTAGAGTGTATAACTCGGGTCTAAAAGCCATATTACCCCTCGAAATATTTTCCCTCGCTTCACTCGGGAAAATATCCATCTCGTGGTAATATGGCTTATTTTAGCCCCTTGTCATACAATCTACTATTATTTCATTGCTGTGCCCTTACAGGGTTCATGTTGAACTGTAATCTGTAATTGAAGAACTGTATACTAACATGAGTGCAATAAATGATTTGATTTGATTATGTACACTTTTATATAGGAAACTCCCGTAACAATCTGACATGTTATGAGCCCGCGGCAAACTCGGCCGAATTTCACCTTCCCATACAAAGTTCGTTCTCATTTTAAAACTACGTGTTGGATTGTAACGAAACTTTGCATATACAATGGCATGAGGTACAGGGTTCGAGTGTATTGTGGGCGATGGGCTAGCAACCTATCGCTGCGATATCACATTTTGTCGATCTTTTATACCCATATTTATGCTAAAAGTGGCACTGAAACATAAGTTGCATGTGCTCTGCCTACCCCTTTTTGGGATAAAGGCGTGAATGTATGTATGAGGTATATCTAGGTCTGTAATTAGTTTATATGGTTCCAGTTTATAAAACTAACAAAATAGTAGTCGTTTTAAAATGAGAGCATAACTACGCTTGTATGGAGAACCGAGCTTACTGCGGACTCTTAAAATATGATAAAAACATGTCACTCGCGTATTTAAAGTCGAAAATCGCTCGACATGTCTCAAAACTCTCAAACCGATTCGCTGTTTCTATAATCAGATATATTTGACAGGCGTACAATTTATGTCATCATATGTCATATAACATAACTTGTACTGGGATGACAGATATCAAATATTGGCTGTAAGGGCATTTTCACTACACTGATTTATTTATTTATTAGGCAAGGTAACAAAATGTAAATTAATATGTATACATATATATAGTTCCATCGAAATAGTACATAATTTACATTTCTATAACTACCATGCACAACATGTTAGATAAAAAATAGAATGGACAATAATAGGTACAAATAGTCTAACTACATAATGACAGTGGTCATAATTAACTTAAATAATTAATGAGATCGGGAAGGTTATATTTAACTTAGTGACAACTTTGTAACATTACTTTTAAATTTATTGAGACTTAAACAAAAAATATCAACATCCTTACAGATCTTATTGTAGGATGTGCACATACGAGCCAGGGGACTGTGTTGGGTGACATTGTTGGATGCTATAGGAACTAGAAACTGAGCAGGATTGCGACACGGTTTTGAATACACCCGAAACTGAATATTATTAATGAGATTGGAGTCCATCGTATTATTAATAACGATGTTCATGAGCGCACGCGTTGCTAGCGCGTATTGACAATTTTAAATCAAACCAATAGTATTTTATACAAACGCTCTTAAATGCGTCGCATGGCTCTTTCAGACAAGAACCCTCGAGTGATAGGCCCAACCTACTACGAACGACTACCCGCCGAATTGCGGACTGATTCATGTGACGAAACATTTGAACGTCAACTGAGAATCTTTTTACTGAAAAATCCATTATATTCGGTAAAAGAATATATGGACATAAAATATTAACAATAACACTGTTTTTTATGTTTTTTGACATTTGTTAATGATTATTATATAGTTATTTATATTTTTATTTTTTCCTGTAATATGACGATTTTTTATGTGATACATATATACTTAGACAGTATATATTTATTTTACTTATGACTATATTGAATTTTTGACATTCCATTGTAATTCATATACTGTTTTGAAGATCATGATATTCATGATATAAATTCATATAGATTAAGATAACATTAATTTATATTGTAATTCTTTATTCTGAGTCAAAATATAGAAAAATACAGTTTAAATACAATTTAATACAGTCAATAAAACTACACTATATTGTAATTGTATATTATGAAATAAAAAATCTAATCTAATCTAAAGTCGAGTACCGTGTAAGGTACGAGAATTTAAGAGCTAATTGTGTAACTATTGTATACAATACTTTTTCTACGAGTCAATTGAAATAATTAAACAAACTTGGTATCTATTGAAAATCTAAGACCTACCGAAACGAAGTGCAAGAAGTGCCGGCTCAACGTCGTTGATGTCTTTTATACTGTAGTCAACGCGACGTGCTATTGGTCGAATTTATTTTAGTTGTCTAAACAGTTGTGTTTTTTTTTCAGTTGAGTTGTTAGCTTCATAGAAATAAAGTACGTGATTATAGTTTGGTGTACGAAGTCTTAATTCAAACATTAAAGCCACTTACTACTTGGCAGCGATAAAATTCTGCACTAGAAATCTGTCGTAAAATAAATAGGCTTTCTACTGTAGCAATGTAATTTTAAAATTTTATAATACTCTGATACTGATATGATATATTGTATACTGTTTTGAAAAAATGACACCTCGCCGAGTTTTTTTCGAAGCAGAGGTTTACTTTCCGAACCGGTGGTAGTTTATCGACATTCATAGGTGCATGTAGTATTCCTAAATTGAAGAATAAATCACTTTGACTTTGAATTTGACTTTCGCATTTATAATATCAGTAGGATGAATACCAGTACCAGTAGAGTGCGCCTGGGTGTACCTTGGGCTCCTCTATGAGCTTGGGGTGGTTGTACAGGTTGGAGTATGTGGAGAGGATGGTCTCGCAGTCCCACGAGTCCCGGCGCGCCACCTCCAGCGTCTCCAGCTCCTCTTCCAGTAGAGTGCGCCTGGGTGTACCTTGGGCTCCTCTATGAGCTTGGGGTGGTTGTACAGGTTGGAGTATGTGGAGAGGATGGTCTCGCAGTCCCACGAGTCCCGGCGCGCCACCTCCAGCGTCTCCAGCTCCTCTTCCAGTAGAGTGCGCCTGGGTGTACCTTGGGCTCCTCTATGAGCTTGGGGTGGTTGTACAGGTTGGAGTATGTGGAGAGGATGGTCTCGCAGTCCCACGAGTCCCGGCGCGCCACCTCCAGCGTCTCCAGCTCCTCTTCCAGTAGAGTGCGCCTGGGTGTACCTTGGGCTCCTCTATGAGCTTGGGGTGGTTGTACAGGTTGGAGTATGTGGAGAGGATGGTCTCGCAGTCCCACGAGTCCCGGCGCGCCACCTCCAGCGTCTCCAGCTCCTCTTCCAGTAGAGTGCGCCTGGGTGTACCTTGGGCTCCTCTATGAGCTTGGGGTGGTTGTACAGGTTGGAGTATGTGGAGAGGATGGTCTCGCAGTCCCACGAGTCCCGGCGCGCCACCTCCAGCGTCTCCAGCTCCTCTTCCAGTAGAGTGCGCCTGGGTGTACCTTGGGCTCCTCTATGAGCTTGGGGTGGTTGTACAGGTTGGAGTATGTGGAGAGGATGGTCTCGCAGTCCCACGAGTCCCGGCGCGCCACCTCCAGCGTCTCCAGCTCCTCTTCCAGTAGAGTGCGCCTGGGTGTACCTTGGGCTCCTCTATGAGCTTGGGGTGGTTGTACAGGTTGGAGTATGTGGAGAGGATGGTCTCGCAGTCCCACGAGTCCCGGCGCGCCACCTCCAGCGTCTCCAGCTCCTCTTCCAGTAGAGTGCGCCTGGGTGTACCTTGGGCTCCTCTATGAGCTTGGGGTGGTTGTACAGGTTGGAGTATGTGGAGAGGATGGTCTCGCAGTCCCACGAGTCCCGGCGCGCCACCTCCAGCGTCTCCAGCTCCTCTTCCAGTAGAGTGCGCCTGGGTGTACCTTGGGCTCCTCTATGAGCTTGGGGTGGTTGTACAGGTTGGAGTATGTGGAGAGGATGGTCTCGCAGTCCCACGAGTCCCGGCGCGCCACCTCCAGCGTCTCCAGCTCCTCTTCCAGTAGAGTGCGCCTGGGTGTACCTTGGGCTCCTCTATGAGCTTGGGGTGGTTGTACAGGTTGGAGTATGTGGAGAGGATGGTCTCGCAGTCCCACGAGTCCCGGCGCGCCACCTCCAGCGTCTCCAGCTCCTCTTCCAGTAGAGTGCGCCTGGGTGTACCTTGGGCTCCTCTATGAGCTTGGGGTGGTTGTACAGGTTGGAGTATGTGGAGAGGATGGTCTCGCAGTCCCACGAGTCCCGGCGCGCCACCTCCAGCGTCTCCAGCTCCTCTTCCAGTAGAGTGCGCCTGGGTGTACCTTGGGCTCCTCTATGAGCTTGGGGTGGTTGTACAGGTTGGAGTATGTGGAGAGGATGGTCTCGCAGTCCCACGAGTCCCGGCGCGCCACCTCCAGCGTCTCCAGCTCCTCTTCCAGTAGAGTGCGCCTGGGTGTACCTTGGGCTCCTCTATGAGCTTGGGGTGGTTGTACAGGTTGGAGTATGTGGAGAGGATGGTCTCGCAGTCCCACGAGTCCCGGCGCGCCACCTCCAGCGTCTCCAGCTCCTCTTCCAGTAGAGTGCGCCTGGGTGTACCTTGGGCTCCTCTATGAGCTTGGGGTGGTTGTACAGGTTGGAGTATGTGGAGAGGATGGTCTCGCAGTCCCACGAGTCCCGGCGCGCCACCTCCAGCGTCTCCAGCTCCTCTTCCAGTAGAGTGCGCCTGGGTGTACCTTGGGCTCCTCTATGAGCTTGGGGTGGTTGTACAGGTTGGAGTATGTGGAGAGGATGGTCTCGCAGTCCCACGAGTCCCGGCGCGCCACCTCCAGCGTCTCCAGCTCCTCTTCCAGTAGAGTGCGCCTGGGTGTACCTTGGGCTCCTCTATGAGCTTGGGGTGGTTGTACAGGTTGGAGTATGTGGAGAGGATGGTCTCGCAGTCCCACGAGTCCCGGCGCGCCACCTCCAGCGTCTCCAGCTCCTCTTCCAGTAGAGTGCGCCTGGGTGTACCTTGGGCTCCTCTATGAGCTTGGGGTGGTTGTACAGGTTGGAGTATGTGGAGAGGATGGTCTCGCAGTCCCACGAGTCCCGGCGCGCCACCTCCAGCGTCTCCAGCTCCTCTTCCAGTAGAGTGCGCCTGGGTGTACCTTGGGCTCCTCTATGAGCTTGGGGTGGTTGTACAGGTTGGAGTATGTGGAGAGGATGGTCTCGCAGTCCCACGAGTCCCGGCGCGCCACCTCCAGCGTCTCCAGCTCCTCTTCCAGTAGAGTGCGCCTGGGTGTACCTTGGGCTCCTCTATGAGCTTGGGGTGGTTGTACAGGTTGGAGTATGTGGAGAGGATGGTCTCGCAGTCCCACGAGTCCCGGCGCGCCACCTCCAGCGTCTCCAGCTCCTCTTCCAGTAGAGTGCGCCTGGGTGTACCTTGGGCTCCTCTATGAGCTTGGGGTGGTTGTACAGGTTGGAGTATGTGGAGAGGATGGTCTCGCAGTCCCACGAGTCCCGGCGCGCCACCTCCAGCGTCTCCAGCTCCTCTTCCAGTAGAGTGCGCCTGGGTGTACCTTGGGCTCCTCTATGAGCTTGGGGTGGTTGTACAGGTTGGAGTATGTGGAGAGGATGGTCTCGCAGTCCCACGAGTCCCGGCGCGCCACCTCCAGCGTCTCCAGCTCCTCTTCCAGTAGAGTGCGCCTGGGTGTACCTTGGGCTCCTCTATGAGCTTGGGGTGGTTGTACAGGTTGGAGTATGTGGAGAGGATGGTCTCGCAGTCCCACGAGTCCCGGCGCGCCACCTCCAGCGTCTCCAGCTCCTCTTCCAGTAGAGTGCGCCTGGGTGTACCTTGGGCTCCTCTATGAGCTTGGGGTGGTTGTACAGGTTGGAGTATGTGGAGAGGATGGTCTCGCAGTCCCACGAGTCCCGGCGCGCCACCTCCAGCGTCTCCAGCTCCTCTTCCAGTAGAGTGCGCCTGGGTGTACCTTGGGCTCCTCTATGAGCTTGGGGTGGTTGTACAGGTTGGAGTATGTGGAGAGGATGGTCTCGCAGTCCCACGAGTCCCGGCGCGCCACCTCCAGCGTCTCCAGCTCCTCTTCCAGTAGAGTGCGCCTGGGTGTACCTTGGGCTCCTCTATGAGCTTGGGGTGGTTGTACAGGTTGGAGTATGTGGAGAGGATGGTCTCGCAGTCCCACGAGTCCCGGCGCGCCACCTCCAGCGTCTCCAGCTCCTCTTCCAGTAGAGTGCGCCTGGGTGTACCTTGGGCTCCTCTATGAGCTTGGGGTGGTTGTACAGGTTGGAGTATGTGGAGAGGATGGTCTCGCAGTCCCACGAGTCCCGGCGCGCCACCTCCAGCGTCTCCAGCTCCTCTTCCAGTAGAGTGCGCCTGGGTGTACCTTGGGCTCCTCTATGAGCTTGGGGTGGTTGTACAGGTTGGAGTATGTGGAGAGGATGGTCTCGCAGTCCCACGAGTCCCGGCGCGCCACCTCCAGCGTCTCCAGCTCCTCTTCCAGTAGAGTGCGCCTGGGTGTACCTTGGGCTCCTCTATGAGCTTGGGGTGGTTGTACAGGTTGGAGTATGTGGAGAGGATGGTCTCGCAGTCCCACGAGTCCCGGCGCGCCACCTCCAGCGTCTCCAGCTCCTCTTCCAGTAGAGTGCGCCTGGGTGTACCTTGGGCTCCTCTATGAGCTTGGGGTGGTTGTACAGGTTGGAGTATGTGGAGAGGATGGTCTCGCAGTCCCACGAGTCCCGGCGCGCCACCTCCAGCGTCTCCAGCTCCTCTTCCAGTAGAGTGCGCCTGGGTGTACCTTGGGCTCCTCTATGAGCTTGGGGTGGTTGTACAGGTTGGAGTATGTGGAGAGGATGGTCTCGCAGTCCCACGAGTCCCGGCGCGCCACCTCCAGCGTCTCCAGCTCCTCTTCCAGTAGAGTGCGCCTGGGTGTACCTTGGGCTCCTCTATGAGCTTGGGGTGGTTGTACAGGTTGGAGTATGTGGAGAGGATGGTCTCGCAGTCCCACGAGTCCCGGCGCGCCACCTCCAGCGTCTCCAGCTCCTCTTCCAGTAGAGTGCGCCTGGGTGTACCTTGGGCTCCTCTATGAGCTTGGGGTGGTTGTACAGGTTGGAGTATGTGGAGAGGATGGTCTCGCAGTCCCACGTGTCCTCGCGCGCCACCTCCAGCGTCTCCAGTTCCTCTTCTGATTCCTCCTCGATCTCCTGCAGCCGTTGCATTCTAGAACAAAGGATCACATTAGTAACACATTCGCTAGACATGTATTTTTCTATGAAATAAACAGTTGAATATTGTTTTCACCTGGCAACCTCCCTCTCCTTGTCCAGCATCTTCCTGGTCTGCGACTCCTCGAACTCTTCGGCGGCCTTCAGCAGCATAGAGTGCGACTCCGGCATGAATCCCTCTATCTCCTCGCAGTCCAGCGCGCCTAGCTCAGTGTCGTCGTATTCGGCGAACATCTGGTTACAAAATACACTGTTAATGGGGAATGGATGAAAATTTTAGAAATGCCTGATAATTTTTTTGGTGATAGGAATAACCTTCCTTAGCACCAGAAAAAAGTTTCAGATTTTTCAGCTGCGACAATTACTTTTGAAAAATATAAACAGTTTCCTCATTTACGTTTTGGGTCAAGAACGGTAAATAGACACTTTCCTTGATCTGTCTCATATTACAAAAAAACTTTCTTAAATATCTGTGGTAAACTGACACTGGTAATGACCAATATAGCTGCTGCAAGTGTCAATATCATTGCCAGTGTCAGTTTACTACACATATTTAATATATTTTTTTGTAATATGAGACCGATCGAGGAAGGTGCCGTAACTGACTCAAAACGTAAGTGAGGACACTGTTTATATTTTTCAAAAAAAAAAATGACGCAGCTGAAAAATCTGAAACTTTTTTCCGGTGCTAAGGAAGGTTATTCCTATCACCAAAAAAATAATCAGGCATTTCTAAAATTTTCATCCATTCCCAATTAGTGTCGTCCAGTGTTTTTGAAAGAAAGAAAGAAAGAATAGTACATTATTGCCGTGGCCGGGAAGGAGGCAATTGCAGGCTGAGTATCTGTTTAAACGGACGAGCTTGCGAGTCCGTTTAATTATAATACGAAGCCTGCAATTGCCATTCCGGCTGAGGCTAATATAGTGCTTTTCTCAAAAAAGGGGGAACAATAAACTTTAAATATCGTTGCACAACGTGAAAATATTAATGATATCCGGCCGTTTTTCTTTTTAAACCGAATCGCTCTCGACAAGAAGTACGACCCTTATAACGTCATAACACATATGATATAAAAGCTTGTCGCGAGATTTAGGTACCTTATACAGCGTGTGACTTTCATAAGAACATTTAGTTTAAGGGCTGAAAGTATAAGCCCTAATGAACGTAAATTGGTATCTCTAGTTTAAAAAAAACGGTTTTCTTTTTCATAAAAATTAATTCGGCCCGCAATGTATTGGTAACAAAGCTAACAACTGACAGTAACTAGCTCTGCCTCTCTGAAACGTCAAGTGAATGTTAGCAGTACATTGCTGCTCGAGAAAATTTAAAAAATTAATAAATCTCCATTAGAAAAGGTAATTGTTATATTTTTTCGATAAAACGGTTCACAGCACTGAAAGCTATCGTTCCTTAAAATAAATGTTCTTATGGAAGTCACACGCTGTATACTCAGGTAAATCTCGCGACAAGCTTTTATATCATCTAAAATATGACGTTATAAGTTGATAGTAAAAGTTTTAAAGGAAAAGTTTATTTTATTTGTCTCTTGCTCGGGACACGAGCTGAGAGACGCGACTGCCAGAGAGTCCACTTCGCTGCCAACTGGCCATCTCTTATCTGAGGAACCTCGACACGAAGAAGAATACTTTAAGAATAAAGCCCTCTAACGGTAAAGGTCGCGGCAGTCCGCTGTATGCGGGTGGCGCAGGACCGGACACTTCGACACTCTGAGGGAAGTCCAGCAGTGGACGTCTTTTGGCTGATACGACGGCATTACCTTCTCGATACTTAAAGGATAACACTTCCGTTAAAGGTTTTCCTTCAACAGTAAGATCGGAAGTGTCTATTTCACAAGGAATATATAAGGATGTGCTAAAGCGTCACCTAACTGCCTGTAAAATTCCAACGCATAAGTGGGAGGAGCTTGCCTCGCTGCGCCCAGAATGGCGCTCTCGCATCAAAACGAGCATCAACCATTTTGAAGCTGCTCGTCTCGTCGAACTTGATGAGAGACGTCAGGCACGAAAATCGCGCCCAAAGCCCAACTACAATTACACATACAATACCTCTGGTCAGCTTTACTGTGCTTCCTGCGACCGAGTGTTCAAGACTAAGTTCGGCTTCGCAAGCCATATCAGGGCTCACGCCCGTAACTAGCTAGGGTCGCCATCGCCGGTCACGGCGTGGATAGCTATATATATATATATATATATATTACCTTCTCGAAGCGGTCGTCCAGCAGCGTGAGGCCCTGGTTGCGTCGGATGACGCTCGACGACATGGAGTACTGCGAGAACCGGGACCTGGTGTCGTGCGCGTCCCTGTCCCACGACGGCATACGTCTGTCGCCCTGAAAAATTAAGTGTAACTTTAATTTATTTATTTATTATGAAACAAACAATCATACAAAGATATTTGTGCAGGCTATCTTAATACTAAACAGACCTATAGTTTCCAATATAATCCAATCCAATAACATTCCAAAGACAAGAATGTATTACTAATTATTACAAATTGTTTGTCCTAAAGGCACTTTTTAATGAGTCAACGGTGCAGTTAAATATGTCTATATCTACTAATCTATTACAATGGTTATAAAGTGCACATGCACGCTTAACAAACATGTTTTTAGAATAATTTGTTCTACTAAATGGGATGGCAAATAAATGTTTATCACGTTCTCTTTGACGCGGAACTCTAAATTGTATGTCTTGAAGCAAGCTAGGGGCATCCAGATGATTGTGAATTATTTTATATAATAAAACAGCGTCAACACAGTCCCTACGACATTCAAGGGATTGCATGTTATGACGATTTAAAGATTCAGGATAATCTGTATTTAACGAAACTATAAGTGCACGTACGGCGACTTTTTACAGCGATAGTAACGCACGACTGTCGCGCGATTAGCCGTGTCCACACCGGACGCAGGGCTCGCCCGAGCGCAGTTGGCCCTAGCGTGCGCGCTCAGTGTAGACGTGGCTCGCCCTAGCGTGCGCGCTCAGTGTAGACGTGGCTCGCCCTACTGTGCGCGCTCAGTGTAGACGTGGCTCGCCATAGCGTGCGCGCTCAGTGTAGACGTGGCTCGCCATAGCGTGCGCGCTTAGTGTAGTCGTGGCTCGCCCTAGCGTGCGCGCTCAGTGTAGACGTGGCTCGCCCTACTGCGCGCGCTCAGTGTAGACGTGACTCGCCATAGCGTGCGCGCTCAGTGTAGACGTGGCTCGCCCTACTGCGCGCGCTCAGTGTAGACGTGGCTCGCCCTACTGCGCGCGCTCAGTGTAGACGTGACTCGCCATAGCGTGCGCGCTCAGTGTAGACGTGGCTCGCCCTACTGCGCGCGCTCAGTGTAGACGTGACTCGCCATAGCGTGCGCGCTCAGTGTAGACGTGGCTCGCCCTACTGCGCGCGCTCAGTGTAGACGTGGCTCGCCCTACTGCGCGCGCTCAGTGTAGACGTGACTCGCCATAGCGTGCGCGCTCAGTGTAGACGTGGCTCGCCCTAGCGTGCGCGCTCAGTGTAGACGTGGCTCGCCATAGCGTGCGCGCTCAGTGTAGTCATGGCTCGAAAAATGGCACACTAAAATTGAGTCAATTGGCCCAACTTGCCTCAGTTTCGAGTCGTCAATGAAAACCTTAGCTGTCAGATTTGGTGGCCATTTTAAACACGGAATTTCGTATAGACAACATACCTACTCTTTTTAGAGTTCAGTGAAAAAAAAATTAAGGATACGTGTATTTTGTTAGCCGTTACAGTTTTGTAATTAAATGACAAAAAAAATTTAGGGGTGCACTCCATACATTTAACTGCAAGTCAAAAACATTATTTTCATTGTAAGTCCACGTGTGGCACATCAATTGTTAGTCCTTACAAAATAAATATAAGGTTTCTAAGCAATATTTTTGATTAAGTGAATAGAGTCGGAGATAATCGCCCCGAAAGTCACTAACGTTTTGAACGGTGTTTTTGTTTGAATATAAAAAATATGAAAAAAAATCATGGACATAGGGCTTATTCAATTCTTTCACCGAAAATTATTCTGAACAAGATCGGTTCAAAGCTTTTCGAGATATTGCTGAAAAACTACCTTCCCTATAGAAAAGGCCGTAAGTGCCGTAAGATTTCTGTGACGATACGACCTTTTTAATAGGCACGGAACCCTTCGTTGTGCGTGGTCCGACACGCACTTGGCCGGTTTTTTATATTACATCATTAGTAAAAGTGGACATACCTGTGAATTGGTGTCGTCATCAGAGTCCAAGTCGGAAGCGAACGCCTGGTCGGACTCGCTCCCCGCGCTGTCTTCTCCGTCTTCCTCGTCTTCTTCATCTGAGCGTAACCAACATCAATATTAGCCCCCGGGCGACCGAGCTCTGCTCGGGTGAAAATACGGAGAAAACTAATTCTCCCAGACATGAGACCTAGCTAGATCGATTACTCGCCCCCGTAAACCGCTATATTCCAAGTTTCATCGAAATTTTCCAAGAACGTGATTGCAATTATACACGGTGCCCGTGAGCATTGCGAGAGATTTTAATCACGAATTCCTGAGGCTATAAGGAGTGATAAATGTTATATGAAGCTAGGTCGAATTATGATTTTTAATTTTTTTCTTATTTTCATACACAATAATTGCTAATCTAGTAAAAACGTGTCTTTAGGACGAGCTGTCAAAGTATATGGTTAAGTCTCGCAACGTCGCAATCATAAAGGTGTTTCATACTGGAGATTTCATTACAACATTTTTACACAAAAATGGAAATATCTCTAAAACCGAACCGAATTTACTCGACTTTAATTAACATTTTTAACTTAAAATATAGTCAGGAATATCCTGTTAAAATCTCTCGCAATGCTCACGGGCACCGTGTATGTATACATATACAAATATTGCTCGTTTAATAGTATAGGATTAACATACTTAAATAGTGACAGCAAAGCACTAAAAAGTCGATCTAATCTTGTTTCCCCATACAAACTTTGAACCTCCATTTCAAATTAAAGGGTGAATTTTGAAAATCCAGTCTCAGTACACCCCTACATTGCACGTAGAACCGATGGCCGTTGGGGCGGAAAGGTTCTCGAGTGGCGACCACGTACCGGAAGGCGCGGCGTGGGTAGGCCCCCCACAAGGTGGACTGATGACCTGGTAAAGGTCGCGGGAGTCCGCTGGATGCGGGTGGCGCAGGACCGGTCAATTTGGAACTCTCTGGGGGAGGCCTATGTCCAGCAGTGGACGTCTTTCGGCTGATATGATGATGATGATGACACCCCTACACCTTATAAGGAACCTACGTGCCAAATGTGGAATCTCTAGAAGCAGCGGTCACACTTTTTCGTGCGCACAGCCGGCGTTCATCGATTTATAAGACGTTATCACGTCAAAAAACCGCAATCAAAAAGGTTTACCCGTTTGGGAGCTACAATGCCTCAGACAGACACCAATACACATAAACACAGGTGCGAAAGGTGTCATAAGTATCACATGTATAAGTGTATATACAACGTGTTTTTATACATTTGCTTTAATTTTAATGGCAGATTCTTTACATCTTATGTAGATAATTTCTCAAACAAACGTATGTCCTAACTCGCACCGTTTTCAAAATATTTCAAATCGAAATTTAATCACTAACTTAAGTTAAACCAGTGTAAAATCTTCTTAATTCATAACTATACCTAGATATTTTTCTAGCGGGAACAACATTTGTTTAGTGCTTGCCACAATAAAAATATCGACAATCCTGTTATCGATAAGTACATACTACTTCAACGACAATACGTACATACAACCACATGCAGCCAGCCGTATGGGCACCCTACCAGCAAGTGGCATCGATTTAGGGGATATATGTAAATATAGTGTAGGCCCCATAGGTTAAGTTAGTTTTAGTAATTTTAGTAGTTATTTTTTTTTGTTATTTATTGTATACTATTTTTATCTTGTTTTGGGACCAAAAATGGGATTGGGAAAACTACATGTGACATTCTGCGTCGATTTGAAAGACAATTTCGGTGTGTGTGTGTGTGTGTGTGTGTGTGTGTGTGTGTGTGTGTGTGTGTGTGTGTGTGTTATGGAGTGACTTCGGGGATAATTAATTCAGTGACACGAAGAAAGAAAGTTACGAAAGGATTGCAAATTGTTTTCAGAAGTATTTAAAATATAAATAAATTGATAGTTTTGTTATTATTACCCTATATATATTTGTATTTATTTACCTCTATGACGTTGAAGTGGTACTTATCGATTACAGGACTGTCGATGTTTTTATTTTGTCAATCACTTACAATAAGTCGTTCGTGCTAGAAAAATATCTAGGTATATTCATAACCAAATATTATTTTCTTGTACGTAATAAGCAATTGCACTACCAGTTACCTAAATTTATTAATCAGCTGTCAATGCTGTCACGCACAACGTATAAGGTACTGACGTACAGTCAGCAGCAGAAGTAGCTAAGCGGGCCTAGTGCTCAAATTGATCTGCACACGGACTCTAATGTCAAGAGAATAAGGTTCTGTGCAGATCATTCTGAGCATGTTAAAGTGCTTAGCTACTTCTGCTGCTGACTGTACTTGACACCAAATTGACCCTAACTCTTCCTTAACTCTAAAAGACCTTTTACAATAGTCTGCAAGTAAATATTAAATTACTTTGAATACAATCTGAAAAAAAAAATTTTTTTTTCGAATATCGTTAAACCGATATACAGGATAACTTATATAAATGTACCAAGCACTGTGTCGAAGTTAAAGCAAATGAATAAAAACACATTGTATAAAAACTTACCGTCTCCGTCCCCCTCTCCCATAGCTAACTCGATAAAGTTATCTTCCAGCTCATTGTCGGGGTCTTCAAAGTCAAAGTCCTCGTCCAGGGCTGCCACCACCTCCGGGTCCAGGTCCAGGCACAACCCTGCAACGCAATACCAAATCTTTAAAAAAACATTACAAAACTGCTGGAATAGTAATATGGTAATCATCATCATCATATCAGCCGAAAGACGTCCACTGCTGGACATAGGCGGGTCGTTCTTCTTTTTTACCGACAATGATCCGAGGTTTTTCTGTTTTTTTGGTTTTTGAACTATCGAAAATTGTGGTTTTGAAGTGCGATTTAAAAAAAAATGCATAGGTTTCTTCATTAGAACTAATTAAAGTTTCCTTTCTGGCCAATATAAATATTTATTTACGGTTGGTTTCTAAAAAAAAACATGTGACAAAGTGGACTCTTTCAGTGGGGACAACATTTTGGTTTACCACTCTGTCACGGCATTCTACGAAAAAAAAAGACATTTAAAAAAATGCTAGTTAGAGAAAGTGAAATATTAAATATCACTAATTAATAAAATAATATGGACGTTCATTCGAACATTATAAAACCGTAAACATCATTACTCAAATGAGATGCCGTAATAAGACGAAGGACAGGCTATTGTCGGTCGAAAAGAAGAACGACCCAGGCCTCCCCCAAAGAGTGCCGCAATGACCGGTCCCGCGCCACCCGCATCCAGCGGACTCCCGCGACCTTTACCAGGTCATCAGTCCACCTTGTGGGGGGCCTACCCACGCCGCGCCGCGCCGGTACGTGGTCGCCACTCGAGAACCTTTCCGCCTAAACGGCCATCGGTTCTACGTGCAATGTGCCCCGCCCACTGCCACTGGAGTTTCTCTGCGTGATCGCATCAGAAATGAGGCTATCCGCAGCAGAACCAAGGTAACCCATATAGCCCTCCGAATTGCTAAACTTAAGCTAAATAAATAAATACAATTATGTGACTGAATAAATGAAATTCTCTTTCTTCTGCGCATCTCTGTCATCTAGGATTTTATACATTTTTATTATTAAAATAAAATAAAAATAAATAGTGGGACAATTTACACCAATTGAACTAGTCCCAAACTAGGCAAAGCCTGTACTATGGGTACTAGACAACGGATAAACATACTTATATATATAGATATATACATACTTAAATAGATATTAAACATCCAAGACTCGAGAACAAACATTCGTATTCATCATACAAATATCTGCCCCGACCGGGGATCGAACCCGGGACCTCAAGCTTCATAGTCAGGTTCTCTAACCACTAGGCTATTCGGTCGTCGAATTTGAATTCATCATTAAGCAGGCCAAAGGTGTTACCTTGTGTAGCCGCCTTATTCATCAGTCCGACATCTTCCTCCACAGCGGACGCGAACACAGAGCTGGGTAGGTTCAGCTTGTCCAGCGCCGGTATCTCTGCTGGCTCCTCCGCAGCCCCGGGCTCCGCTGGCTGCGCTCTCTCCTTCCTCTTGTGTGTCGCTTTCTATAAACATGCAAAATAAATTATTGGTGGTAAGTAAATCAATATTTAGGGACAATATTACACAAATCGACGGGTTAGGCTCGTAAAACACACTTTCCCGAAATGTGCACTTTCTGCAAAGGTGCACTTTCCGCAAAACGTACACTCCCAAAATATACACTTTAGAAACTTTCCCGAAATGTGCATTTTTTCAAACAGTGCACTTTTCTAAAACGCACGCTTTCCCAAAATGTACACTTTCCCATTTAGGGCACTTTCTCAAAAGATACACATTTATTATTTAAAGATACACATTTAGTCGTTAAAGCGGGATCTTCGGCGCTGCAGATTTGTCGTATGCGTGTGTGAGTGTGACGTAGGCGAGGCACTCACACATATGCTGGGCGTTTACACCCCTACCCTTAAAGTGTACTTTCCGGGAAAATATACCTTCTGCGAAAGTGCACATACTGGGAAAGTGCATCTATTGACAAAGTGTACATATCGGGAAGTGCACTTTTAGAGACAGTGTACTTTACGGAAAAATGATCATTCTAAAAAAATGCACTTTTACAGAAAGTGCACATTTCGGGAAAGTGCGTTTTACGAGCCTAACCCAAATCGACCTAGTCCCTAACTAAGCAAAGCTTGTACATTCACTGACTTTAATTGTTGAACCATTTAGAGCTCACTTTATACTGGACACTTATAGGTTAACTATTAAAAACCGGCCAAGTGCGAGTCCGACTCGCGCACGAAGGGTTAGGTACCATTATCTATAAAAATGGCAAAAAAATCATGTCTGTTGTATGGGAGCCCCAGTCCGACTCGCACTTGGCCGGTTTTTTAGTATTTGTTGTTATAGCGGCAACATAAATACATAATCTGTGAAAATTTCAACTCTCTATCACGGTTCTTGAGATACAGCCTGGTGACAGACAGACGGACGGACGGACGGACGGATGGACGGACAGCGAAGTCTTAGTAATAGGGTCCCGTTTTTACCCGTTGGGTACGGAACCCTACAAACTCGAAATTAGTTGACACCTAAATGGCTCAACAATTAAAGTCCTTGTTCGTACTATGGGTACTAGACGACGATATACATACTTATATAGATGTGCCAATCAACTATTTTTTGTTGCTCGTTGCCACGGTTACGTCCCCTGGGTCACTCTTTAAAACTGTGATTTTATGGGGCTTAAATCCACTAAACACGTGTTTTCGTTATATTGGTAAACCCATTCCACGGTGGGGCAACTCCTTACCATGATGGGAGCCCAATTAATAGTATTTTTTCTAAAAAAAACTCTGTCACCACTGTCTCTTGGCTTACCGGGACAGAATAACAACAAGGAAAAGTTGATTGACCCAGATAAATAAATACTTAAACATATAGAAAACATCCACGACTCAAAAACAATTATTCATGCTCATCACACGAATAAATGCCCTTACTTGGGATTTGAACCCGGGATCTCCGGCTTCATAGGCAGGGTCACTACCGACTAGGCTTCAGAGGGCCTGCTTGGGTGATGCTTGAGGCTGTCAAGTTTTTACTAAGCCTTGTTCACGGAAAAAAGTAACCATCGAAAACTAAGTCTCCACTGTCACCGAGGTCTAGGTTGTTCAAACCGCAATTAGGTAGCCAACTGAGTATTCTTTTTAATGTGTAAGAATCTAAAATCCATCAATTTTTCCATAAAAGTTGTGAAATTTGACATAATGCTGTGAGTTAAGGCTGAAAGCTAAAATGATTGCATAGAAATGTCTACTTCTGGCATGATGATGAAAACAATTTATGAACAGGAGCCGTAGCATGGTTGGCTTTGTCACGCGATAGGTGATAGGATAGAGCGTGCGTCACTGGCTGACACCGTTCGATAGAACGAGACGACGCTCTTGTCACTTGTCGCGTGATAAGGCCAACCATGCTACGGCTCCTGAATACGGTAATTAAGAGCCTGGAAAGATATTCGCAGAAAATTATACCATCAATATTCTAGTAAAGAAAAAACCGGCCAAGTGCGTGTCGGACCACGCAAAACGAAGGGTTCCGTGCCTATTAAAAAGGTCGTATCGTCACAGAAATTTTACGGCACTTACGTCCTTTTCTTTGAGGAAGGCAGTTTTTCAGCAATATCTCGAAAACCTCTGAACCGATCTTGTTCAAAACAATTTTCGGTGAATGAAATTAATAAGCCCTATGTCCATGAATTTTTCCATATTTTTAAAATACACCGTTCAAAAATTAGAGGGGGGGGGACAGAATTTTAGTGACTTTCGGGGCGATTATCTCCGACCCTATTCACTTAATCAAAAAAAATTATAAGAAACCTTATATTTATTTTGAAAGGCCTATCGATTGATGTGCCACACGGGGGGTCACAATGAAAAAAATTTTTTTGACTTTTAGTTTTATGTATGGAGTGCACCCCTAAAAAAAATTTTTTTTGTCATTTTAATTACAAAACTTTGTAGCGGCTAACAAACTACACCTATCCTCAAAATTTTATTCAAATACACCTTATAGTTTTTGAGTAAAATGCCTGTGACATACGGACAGACGGACAGACGGACAGACGGACAGACGGACATGACGAAACTATAAGGGTTCCGTTTTTGCCATTTTGGCTACGGAACCCTAAAAAGGACAGTCAGTAAAAATAATCTTGTAAGTTTTTGGCTAATTGTTTAAGCCGCGTCCGCTAACAATACCCTATTTGTTTAATTTATTGAATCAGGCGTTACTTTGCGGAAATTCATGATATATTACGACAACAATATTCCTTTGCTATTCCGCTAAAAAACGTGCAGGTCGATCAGCGGAGATCAAATGCAACTATTTGCGTATAAACATGCAAATAATTACAGCAAACCACCACCAATAATGAAAATACCTCGACACGTGTTTCGCCTCTCTACGAGGCATCATCAGGAGATGCTGGCAGGAGATGTTGCTTGCGCCACGTCCACTGAGCAAATGAGCCGTCTAGAACCGTCAGCCCTATTTATAGTCTGACCCCCCATACTACCATGCATGCGCGAATGAGACGGAAGAATACGTAACAGCGGTGATGACGCAACATTCAACTGTTCGTTAATAATCACGCCTCTATTGTTGTACCTAATTATTTCTAATTGTTCTAGAACATGGTATAAAGAACATGTTGCGTCGTATCGGCATAATCACCCGGACAAGTCTAATTTCGCAAAACATTTATTGGAGGAAAACCATGCGTTGTCTGACAATCATTCTTTCAACATCTTGCATGTTTGCGGAAAAGGACTGCGTTTAAGTGTTCTAGAACAATTAGAAATAATTAGGTACAACAATAGAGGCGTGATTATTAACGAACAGTTGAATGTTGCGTCATCACCGCTGTTACGTATTCTTCCGTCTCATTCGCGCATGCATGGTAGTATGGGGGGTCAGACTATAAATAGGGCTGACGGTTCTAGACGGCTCATTTGCTCAGTGGACGTGGCGCAAGCAACATCTCCTGCCAGCATCTCCTGATGATGCCTCGTAGAGAGGCGAAACACGTGTCGAGGTATTTTCATTATTGGTGGTGGTTTGCTGTAATTATTTGCATGTTTATACGCAAATAGTTGCATTTGATCTCCGCTGATCGACCTGCACGTTTTTTAGCGGAATAGCAAAGGAATATTGTTGTCGTAATATACCCTATTTGTTTGCCGAAACTGACGGATAACATGTTAGATGTTTAAAAACATTGGAGCAGCGGACGCAGCTTTACTTTCACTAGCCAGACTTTAATATCATTAATAGCAATGAGAACACGGCAGTAAAAAAAAAAAAAAACAAAAACATGTTGTTTAAATAGTGCTTCAGATACTACTAATAAACTAGTACTTACAGGTTGCAGCAGAAGGGTGACCTCCCTGGTGTCCTTAAGGTGCTGCAGGTAATTGTAGTCATCGTCAAAGTACACACCATACTTGCGTTGCTCCTCAATTCTCTGCTCTGGTGTCAGCTCCTAAAAAGAAAATTAATTAAATGGCTGATTGGTTTACAACCTATACCCAAACAAGTGTTACCTAAAAAAAAGTTTAAACTGAATTTTATGATCATGGACCTAAGATACTCAGGACAAGCTATGTTAATAATAATACCATGTCCGAGCGAGATGGTAGCATACAAATCACAATAAGTGTGACAGAAAGGGAAATATCATTTGTTGTCCTTGTCATAGTTCCACTTTTTTTCTGTTTGCCACAACTGATTTAGTATGAAATTGTGGTCACTAAACCACTACCCACCCAAATTAAGTAGGTTTGTTTATGGTAAGCGAGCAGCCATTTTAAGACCAGTTCTTAATTTAGCTGCATAGAAGCCTTTCCGTGCCTCATTGTAGCATCACGTGTCTGAGTATGCCTGTCCTGAGTATCATAGGTCCATGTTTATGAATGAACGTCCAGTCCTGGACCTTTCTGTTCATAAGACTTAATTTAAAAAATAACCTGATCTTTTTATACAATATGTTTGCGTAAAAACTAGGTGACACTCTAGTAGATGCCAGTTTATTTATAATAAACACAATCATCACATTGGTTGAATGATCCATCCAACCAGTCATTCTTTGAATCATGCCAATATTTAGGTTACAAAAGAACTCACAGGTCCATTTTCTTTCCTCGGCGGTACATTCGCGTTGACCGGCACTAAAACCCGCTGGGGAGCGCTCTCGTCCGCTGCCAAGGGATCTCTCTGCGATCTGTGCACCAGGTTAAACGTTACAGCCTTCTTTCGATCTATGAACTTCTTCTTGGTTTTAGGCTGAAAAGGTTATAATTTGTTGGTTAGAGTGAAATTTTGTGTGTAATTCCTATAGCGACATTGAAAACATGTTAGTTTTTACCATTTTAAAATCACTCCTTAAGTTTTGGGGTACGGAATTTAAATAATAATTTACGAAAATGCACAAAACATGTGTTGTTTTGGCAAAACGTCAATGACAAAGAAGGAGCGATCGGAAGTTATCTAAACAGGAAAATCACTTGTTGTGAACAGAAAAATACTTAGTAATTTAAATTTGAGGCCACTTTCTTTTGCAAGTAAACTTTCGTAAAAAAGTATTTATTTAAACATTTCAATCAAACTATAATTATCTTCTTCTTTTGGACAAATTGATTAAAACTCTACAGTGACTTTTTATTGGTTTCCGAACGCTTTCTTGGTACCAGGCTGCAGGCTGTCCAACATTAGAAATTATAACCAAAGAGAATATAACCACTACGTTTAAGAGACGGAACTTCATAGTACAGCGCTTATTTGGTCGTGCGTAGACTGCACCAACATAAGAAAAATCTAATGTTGCTATTCTCATAAAGGCTATTATACACCTATAAGATGGAAAGAGACAGAAAACATTCAATTCATTCACTTTTAGGCGGTTGGCTGTGACAAGTGGATGGTGTATAGAATGCTTAATTTAGTGCTGTAAAAACCGATAATAGTGATTTCAAGAACCGATAAATAGTGATTTTAAGAACCGATAATAGTGATTTCAAGAACCGATAATAGTGATTTCAAGACTCAATAGTAATTGGTATAAGCATTTTTATTTTTTGATTTGCCTCGTATTTGTCCCTTATAAATGAAACAATATTCAGTTAAGTTGCAACCATTTTTTATTCTTTCATATTAAGTACATTTTGATTGCCAATAAGGTACAGCATAATTTTAAACTGCCTGACGACACTGAAATGTAAAGTAAATTTAGTAGGTAATTGCGCCGGTTGGCAATCACCGTTTAGTATATTGGTTTACGAACACTTCGGTATGGACGACTTCAATTGAAAGGATAATTTATAGTTTTCATAGTACCTAGAGGTAGTTAGAGAGATTTAAAAAATAGCATGTGACTAAATGTTTGATTTGGGTCTGCAAAATTGTGAATATATTTAATTAAAAAAACCTTGTCCTGTGTCAGGCGTTCGCCGAAGCTGGGCTCACACAGTCTGAGACCATGCACTGAATACAGAATCTAGACCCCTCAAGAACAAAAAAAAAGGAGGTTTCGTAGAAATTGTGCATAAAGCGTGCCGTTTTATTTGCTCTTGATTATTCAGATTATGATTCCCTGACACAATCCCGTTCTGTGTGAGGCCGGCCTGAAGCTGATTGCATAACCGGCATAATCACCTCAATTTACATTTTCGCTGACTTCTTAACAAATCGGATCTTAAATAAAATAAATGTGAAGCGTCTGGTCAGCATGAAGCATGAGGCATATTAAACTATCTGTCAGATAAATTTTAATCTGGTTATTTTTACAAGCTTTATATTAACTCGCCTTGTTAGTTCGTTCGATCGTTAGTAGGTATGTGCCGGTCAAATCTTCCAAGTTAAATTTGACCAACTTCCTGTAGTTTTCAAATTTAGTATAAGTCGGATGGCAATGCCATCCTATGGTACCATAAAACTGGTTTTATGATAAAGATAAAAGGTGGCCATAGCACCTCCATGATTACAACAAGATTAATTAAAAAACTGCGTAAAAAAACTAGGTAAAAAAACCGGCCAAGTGCGTGTCGGACCACGCAAAACGAAGGGTTCCGTGCCTATTAAAAAGGTCGTATCGTCACAGAAATTTTACGGCACTTACGTCCTTTTCTTTGAGGAAGCCAGTTTTTCAGCAATATCTCGAAAACCTCTGAACCGATCTTGTTCAAAACAATTTTCGGTGAATGAAATTAATAAGCCCTATGTCCATGAATTTTTCCATATTTTTAAAATACACCGTTCAAAAATTAGAGGGGGGGGGGGACAGAATTTTAGTGACTTTCGGGGCGATTATCTCCGCCTCTATTCACTTAATCAAAAACAAATGCTAAGAAACCTTACATTTATTTTGAAAGGCCTATCGATTGATGTGCCACACGGGGGGTCACAATGTTTTTTTTTTTTTGACTTTTAGTTTTATGTATGGAGTGCATCCCTAAAAAAATTTTTTTTAGTCATTTTAATTACAAAACTATGTAGCGGCTAACAAAATACACCTATCCTCAAAATTTTATTCAAATACACCTTATAGTTTTCGAGTAAAATGCCTGTGACATACGGACAGACGGACAGACGGACAGACGGACAGACGGACAGACGGACATGACGAAACTATAAGGGTTCCGTTTTTGCCATTTTGGCTACGGAACCCTAAAAACTGCGGTTGGCAATAAAAGCTTGTACCAATATATATTTTTTACAGAAACTTTTTTATTATTTAAATATAATTTATCATTATATTTCCTAATACAATTACTACATAATAGATACATTACACTGTAATTATGATAATTATAATACCATAATCAACCGCTGCAACTAGGTGATCATATACGTATACCAACTTTCACTTTTTGAACATGAAATGAATGTACGTACCCCTTAAATAATTGTAACATTAATAATAGGTAGTTACGAGCATCTGAATTTGATAGAAATTTATTAAATAGCAATGAAGCAGTTTCTCCTCATGTTCGTTTTATCACGATTTCATCCGGAGTGAGCCTGGGGTCAACTGCTCTCGTAGCCGATCCCGTGGATTTCCCCGTATGTAGCGGAAAGCGACTAGGGCGTAGGCGCCCGCTAGGCGGGTTTCTGGCAGTGAAAATGCTAGGCTACCTAATCTAGAATCAGCTTAGGTACTATTTTTATGGAAGTGACTGCTGTCACCTGACTATTATGTTTAATAACATAAACTTTTGTCATTATTATAGGAATGCCAAAGAATGTGAAAAATACTCGAGAAAGACAATCAATTATTAAGTTTAGTGTGAAAAAGATACAATTTGGCCGATGTAGACATATTCGTTAACATATATGCCGTTAGTCATTATGCATGTCTTGTTCGCATTCATTTCCAGCCCATGCACATTGCTCAAATACTGATGAAGATCCGTAATTACATTAATATTCAATATTTAGTGTTATTACTCCAATAAAATTATAAGTCGAGTGTCCGGCGGGAGACCCTCCACATTTGAAACGAAATGTACCTAATATAAAATTCCTATTAAGTATTCCCGGGTAGGTTGCTTTGTCACCTCGTGTCCCTCAGAGCGAAAAGTAGGAGCCGCGCTAAGCGGGGCTACGTCGACTTGATGGCGGGTCGTAGATGCTTATCTCTCAATGCAGGATATGTTTAGGGATTAAATATATAGTCATATAACTCAATTTCTATGAAGGCTACCATAACATATTATGGATTAGGCCAAAGTTTGATACTTACTATCGAGTCCGTTTGCTAAGGGGATCCTTGTATGGAGAGATATACAATGTTGAGTACAGCAAGGGGTGTCAAAGTGCAGAGCTCCCGGCGCTCAGATTTTTTCTGGCGGATTAGTTTGGACCTTTGAGTCAAGTTTGGTGCCGTTATCAGGTAACTAGTTGATGCCTAATTCATTCCCCATACCAGTTTTTTAGAGTTCCGTAGCAAAATATGACGCAATACTTAAAAATATAAACTTTTAGTAGTAACGAAATGCAAACAAACCCTCATATTCTCATATTTTTGTATAAACTTGGTTTATTTGACTTTTTCAATGTAAAATAAAATATTGAAAGTACTGCGACGTTCGTCAGCACAGCATAGAAGACGGCAAAAAGTGACGAAAAACAAGTATTACTAACAAAAAAAACCAGCCAAGTGCGAGTCTGACTCGCTCACCGAGCGTTCCGTATAAATTGTTCCTTATCCCATCCCATCTCAACTGGTAGGGCCCGGTTATTTATTTATTTTATTTATTTATTAAAAAACATGTTAACACGACATTACAGTAAAACCAATGCGTCATGGAACGAAACTAAACAAGATAAAACACATATAAGAAATAATACTATTTAGGCGACGAAACGGCGTGGCCCCGTTGCATCGTCATCTCAGGTGTAGGATTCGGCAGATTGCCCCGGAACTGTCGAAACACGACACCCTTCGGCCAGAAGTCAGCACATGCGATGGTCTCCTGCAGCGGCCGCGGTACGCGCACCACAAACGAGCTGAAGTGCACATAGTGGCGCGAACGCAGCTGGAACACCCTCAGCGAGAAGCCGGTCTTCTGATGAACGTACTCCACCACATCATCAGCCGTGGCGGTGTAATGCAGGCGCGATACATATAGCGCCTTGCTCGGTGTGGCAACCCGCAGACCGGAACCAACCGGTTCTGCAGTACCACACTGACTCTTGCGCGGCTTGCGCTTCCTCGACACCGTTGTAAATCCCTCCTTATCCACATCGGTGCGCGGGGGCTTCTCCTTTGGAGGAACCCGAATTTCACGCGCTCTTGAAGGCGCGTCTCTCCAGTCGGCTGCGACAGGCCGATATAAATTAAATAGTGTTTTCAATAATTATATGAGGACAACCCGTTTACGTTAAGTTTAGACCTCATTTGTATGCTGCGCCATACGTACTAGGTGCAAACTTAACTTAACCGGGCCCTACCGGTTAAGATGGGATGGGATAAGGAAAAATTTATACGGAACCGCTCGGTGAGCGAGTCAGACTCGCACTTGGCTGGTTTTTTTGTTAGTAATACTTGTTTTTCGGGGCTTTTTGCCGTCTCGTACGCTGTGCTGACGAACGTCGCAGTACTTTCAATATTTTATTTTACATTGAAAGTAGTCAAATTTATGTTTACTGTTAATGTTTTTCATATCTGCATTAAATAGGCTTTCGGACAGTATTTTTTTTAAACCACGTTCAATACAAAAAATATGAAAATATGAGGGTTTGTTTGCATTTCTTTACTACTAAAAGTTTATTATTTTAAGTCTTGTGTCATATTTATGTTATGCGGAGGGATGATAGTAATGTTGCTAGAAAGGCATTAAGTATGAATGTGGAGGGTTGCAAGAGAAGAGGTAGACCAAGGAAAAGGTGGATGGACTGCGTGAAAGACGATATGAATAGGAAGGAAGTGTGTGATGAGCTGACGGGCGATAGAGAGGTATGGAAGAAAAAAACATGCTGTGCCGACCCCAAGTAAATGGGATAAGGACAAGCGAATGATGATGAAGTCTTGTGTCATATTTTGCTAGGGAACCCTAAAAAACAGGTATGGGGAATGAATTGGGCATCATCTAGTTACCTTATGATTATGACGATACCAAACTTGACACAAAGGTCCAATCCGCCAGAAAAAAAAATCTGAGCGCCGGGAGTTCTTTACTTTGACCCCCCCTACCCCCGAATTGTCGAGGAGTTCAAACTGGCTACCAGGCGTTTTGGGCTCAGATTGACGTGTACAACATTCGTAGCAAATGGCATTGCTGTACTCCAAAATGTCATACTTTTTCCCCTTAGCAAACGGACTATAACGCTTACTCGGTATGTAGTGATTTTCACAATGAACTTTTACAAAGTTTAAGTGGAAGTTGTGTTGTTGTTCATAGAGAGCTAGACGAATAGGCCCACCGCCGCGCGCCGCGCGCCGTGCTCCTGACCCGGCCCGCTTCGGATCTGCACCCATCCGCCGTGTGTTTTGCGCATTCGATTTATTCACCTAACCGTGTTGTATTATTTAGACTTTTAGCACTTGTCTGCCAAACCTTCTTTTTAAACAGAAGAAGTTGAAGTTCACCTTTTTTCATATCGCAATCTGTGAAAATCAAAAAATTAACTCGTTAGTTTTGAGAAGCATGGAGAACATAGATACAGCAGCTTTAGTAAATTTATATTCCTTCACCTCTATTCTGAAACTTGTTTGAAGTTCACCTCAAGGCTCGCAAATAAACCGTAGCAATTCCCCACTATATACCACTTAAACTATTATACTAATGTAATTATAGCAGTTATTGGCACTGTAAAAAATTCAACTGTCCCTATTGTAAAAAGTCCAAATGATTACAGCATATAGAGAGGTACGCAAAAGGCATCTAAATTTACTACAGAGGCCGTATACTTTCTGAATTAAAGCCCTGTGACATCCAGACAGACACAACTGGCCTGACAGGACGAAACTATAAGTTTCGTTTTTGCTATTTTTGCTACCGAAAGTTTCCAGGGTTTTTTCCTTTAAGGTTACCTATGTTAATACATATAACTTTAGATTTTCTATCGCAGCGATTTATGACACATCACTAGGTAGGTACTAAGACTATTTTCGTTTACGGAAACCAGCGTACTTGAACTACTTACTTATCAGCTTTTTGATGTGCTTGTTCTGTTTTCTGGGGCCCGGGAACTGGACCACCGCTAGAACTAAGTTCATTTTCAAGACGAGGGCGTTTTTCTGGTACTGATTCTGAAATATAATTACGTATTATATACACATGAGTGATCATTTCAGATCTGATACATATATTTAGGTACCTACACTTTGGCAGCGGCTTTATTCAGCGGATTAATCCATCATTCATCATTTAACGACCGATTTGGCTTAGAGGTTAGTCTTTAGGTCTACATATAGCACTTCCAAAGTAAGTAGGTACCTACATGTCTAGTCTAACAGTGATTCTCATTCCCAATTTATACCAAAAAGACTTCATGGATCCAATTAGTTCGAAATATCAAATGAATCGCACATTCCGAAGAACTCATTGATCAGGTTTGGAACCCGCATGACTCGCATGAGGATTGAGAATCACACGCATGAACAATTCTGCTACCGCCGCTTACAGCGCTTTTAAAAGGTATTTGGATGAGATAGGTAATATATCCGAATTGCTAAACTTAAGTGGCAGTGGGCGGGGCACATTGCACGTAGAACCGATGGCCGTTGGGGCGGAAAGGTTCTCGAGTGGCGACCACGTACCGGAACGCGCGGCGTGGGTAGGCCCCCCCACAAGGTGGACTGATGACCTGGTAAAGGTCACGGGAGTCCGCTAGATGCGGGTGGCGCAGGACCGGTAAATTTGGAACTCTCTGGGGAAGACCTATGTCCATCAGTGGACGTCTTTCGGCTCATATGATGACGTAATATATACTCGACCACAGAACTATGAGTACTGCATACCTACCTACTGAAACAAATACTATCAAGGTAAATAAAAATAAACTCAAAGGCTGCAGTTTCTTTTTGAAGGCACTTAATTAGTAGTACAGTCGGCCTCATAAGTAGCTGAACACCTAAGAACATTGTCGTTTGCACTCGTTTTGACTCGGCACAACTTCATATGGGGGTCGTTCTTCTTTTCGACCGACAATAGCCTGTCCTTCGTCTTATTACGGCATCTCATTTGAGTAATGATGTTTACGGTTTTATAATGTTCGAATGAACGTCCATATTATTTTATTAATTAGGGATATTTAATATTTCACTTTCTCTAACTAGCATTTTTTTTATGTTTTTTTTTTCCGTAGAATGCCGTGACAGAGTGGTAAACCAAAATGTTGTCCCCACTGAAAGAGTCCACTTTGTCACATGTTTTTTTTTAGAAACCAACCGTAAATAAATATTTATATTGGCCAGAAAGGAAACTTTAATTAGTTCTAATGAAGAAACCTATGCATTTTTTTTTAAATCGCACTTCAAAACCACAATTTTCGATAGTTCAAAAACCAAAAAAACAGGAAAACCTCGGTTCATTGTTCGTAAAAAAGAAGAACGACCCATGGGAGTTTAACATAATAAATATTCGTTGCAGTATAGAGTTTCATACAAAGAATACAACAAAACAGCTCGGGTTGAAACGGATTAATACAAAATTGCAAGACACAGGAAAATAAAAAATGTACACACCTGAATCGTGATCAAGTTTTCGTTTGTTCCGCATAGACCCATCTGAAAATGTCTTTATTATTATCAGCTAGATAAATTTATATTTTAGATTCTCATGGTACATAGAACTCAATACATAGCTTGTGTCCATTCCAGAGGTGTACTCTATAATACTGGCGAAAGAATCTTTAAAATCGGCTGAGTAGTTCCGGAGATTACCCGCTTACATACAAACTTGCAAAGCAACACACATTACCCCTTTGTAGTAATATTAGTATAGAACTATAGACTAGCTGTCTGCACGGATCAGCTCGGGTATTACAAAAAACCGGTCAAGTGCGAGTCTGACTCGCGCACCGAGGGTTCCGTACGACCAAGGAACTCGGTATTTACAGTAAGGGAAATGTATGCACGTACCATCGTAGAACCCTGTCGCAATTGACAGGCCGCCGTCACTCAAACTCGAGTTCTACGGTACTTATTGCGATAGAGTTCTACGGTGGTACGTTAATACATTTCCTTTACTGTATGTTGGTTTTTCAGCGATAATTCTTTATCAAGTGAATTAATTTCGATAATTCTTTTTTTATTTGCTAGAAGGTACTTTCAGAACACTTTCATATGAATTTGAAGGAAAAACATTAAACACAGAAGTATTAAATTACAAACAAAATTAACATATGATTTTTGATGAATAAAAAAAATTACGCTATATAGAGGCCTCGTTATACTTTTCCGGTAATATTCACGTTAATATTAAATGTAGGTATTTATGTCCACCCAGAGAGCGCAATCTATTCTCTGGTAAAATAGTTTTTTTAAACCGGGATAGTTGTTTGTTGCAGTTTACCCCCTACATACAATCTCACAAACATTACCTCTACTTACGTATATATTTACATACGAACAGGTCAAGTTAATATGTAGCTTATAAAAATTGATAAACCAGCAATGGTAGCAGACAAAACCGGCCAAGTGCGTGTCGGACCACGCGCAGTGTAGGATTCCGTAGTTGCCTGTCTGTCTACACGCGCGCGCCAACTACTCGGGGCGGTCGCGTCGGCCGAATTTGTAGCAAATTTGGCCTTTCCAAGTTCATTTTAAGTAGTTATTTTACATTACTTGTTAACTAGTTGTGCCTACATTGGCGTGATAGTTTTCCTTTGCAATTCATTATATGTACTACTGCCATGATTTTTTTCACATACTCAGTAGTAACCATTTAGCCGATGGGTGGGCACTTGACTAAAATAAATTACCGCAGCCGTAAAATCGCCACTACTTGCTCTGTAGGTATGTGGTGTGTGTTCCTGGTGGTGAGTAGGTCGCCAGCGCTCCCGAGCATGTGTCGAGTGAGGGAGCGGCGTTTGTCTCTATCTATCAACACACCGAATCCTCAGATCAATAAAGGGTCGGCAATGCTTTTTTAAGATTCTTCTGGTGTCGCCAGCGTCCATAGGCGACGGTGTCTGCTTACCATCACGCAGACAGTAAGCTTGTTTATCACCGTCAAAGTTAAAAAAAACCTCAAATCAATAAAGGGTCGGCAATGCATTTAAGATTCTTCTGGTGTCGCCAGCATCCATAGGCGACGGTGTCTGTCTACCATTACGCAGACAGTAAGCTTGTTTATCACCGTCAAAGTTTAAAAAAACCTCAAATCAATAAAGGGTCGGCAATGCATTTAAGATTCTTCTGGTGTCGCCAGCTTCCATAGGCGACGGTGTCTGTCTACCATCACGCAGACAGTAAGCTTGTTTATCACCGTCAAAGTTAAAAAAAACCTCAAATCAATAAAGGGTCGGCAATGCATTTAAGATTCTTCTGGTGTCGCCAGCGTCCATAGGCGACGGTGTCTGTCTACCATTACGCAGACAGTAAGCTTGTTTATCACCGTCAAAGTTTAAAAAAACCTCAAATCAATAAAGGGTCGGCAATGCATTTAAGATTCTTCTGGTGTCGCCAGCGTCCATAGGCGACGGTGTCTGTCTACCATTACGCAGACAGTAAGCTTGTTTATCACCGTCAAAGTTTAAAAAAACCTCAAATCAATAAAGGGTCGGCAATGCATTTAAGATTCTTCTGGTGTCGCCAGCGTCCATAGGCGACGGTGTCTGCTTACCATCACGCAGACAGTAAGCTCGTTTATCACCGTCAAAGTTTAAAAAAACCTCAAATCGATAAAGGGTCGGCAATGCATTTAAGATTCTTCTGATGTCGCCAGCGTCCATAGGCGACGGTGTCTGTTTACCATCACGCAGACAGTAAGCTTGTTTATCACGGTCAAAGTTTAAAAAAACCTCAAATCAATAAAGGGTCGGCAATGCATTTAAGATTCTTCTGGTGGCGCCAGCGTCCATAGGCGACGGTGCCTGCTTACCATCACGCAGACAGTATGCTTGTTTGTCACCGTAAAAAGTTTAAAAAAAACCTCAAATCAATAAAGGGTCGGCAATGCATTTAAGATTCTTCTGGAATCGCAAGCGTCCATAGGCGACGGTATCTGTTTACGGACGGTTCATGCTTACTACTAAGCTGCCGGCGCGGTTTCACTCGCGTATTGCAGAAAACGCAGGCAAACCCGTGGAATGAAAAATTGCCGATATCCATCCAGAAAGTCCATTGTAGACACCAATGAAATAAAAATTGAAAGCTCTCCAGTGGTTCCGGAGACTACCCATTATGTAGGTACAATACAAACTTACAATCTCACAGCCCATTTCCTCTTTATAATATTACTAGCTTCCACCCGTGACTTCGTCTGCATGAACCCGGGATAAAAAAACTGTTCTATATTTTAAACTTCTTCATGCAAAATTTCATTCAAATCGGTTGAGCCGTTTGAGTGTGATTGAGTAATAAACATCTAAACACCCTAACATCTCAACATCAAAACTTAAATCCAAAATATACAGGACACAGATGTACAGACATAGAGACAGGCGATCATAGACAGACGGACGGACGAATATGATGACGAACAGTTGACATCTGAGAACAGGCACATATCGGCACACTAAACCACGAATGATGTTCCTTTGATGGTGATGATTTCCGGGATAAAAACTATCCTATCTCTTTGCCTGGGATTCAAACTTACCTCTTTACAAAATATCGCAGTCATTTGGTGGTAGGATAAAGGTGGTGCGGAGAGATGCAACTTTGGATAAGCTCTCTTCTTTAATCTTTATCCTGTCTTGCTAAAATCTCTTCGATCGAAATGGTCGCCGCAAACTTGGCTTTCCTCATTCAGCTTTTCAATAGGTACTATGCACTAGATCTTCATTACCGACTTGTTTAATTCAAATTTTACACCTGCAAGTAGTTTATAAAAGTAATGAAGATTAAGATTATATTGCTCATGTGACATGGGAAAAAATAATTATTGTGTATTCGATCCATAAACCAAAGTATGATGATATAAGTTTCTGTCAAAAAAAACATTTTTGGCACAAGCTTTTATAGTACGACTGTACTTTTCTGTATACCATCATCAACTCATTGAGACGATTCTAACGAGCCCAAACACAACGGGGTTACGTCGGTTAAATACTTAACTCCCAAGGCCACCTTCTGTCTCCATCATCAGATCAGCTCGATGGTATCATAATATTAAATTGTCATCCAAACTATACCACTACCCAAAATTTCTGCTCAATCGGATAACGGCAAGTAACTGAAAAATGGATTGCAAATTTTGACGGACAACTTACATACTTACATATTTACATACGAACAGGCCAAGTTAATATAGTTCATTTTAAGTAGTTATTTTACATTACTTGTTAACTAGTTAACAAGTAGTTACTTAACTATCTTAATCAATTCATGATATGTACTACTGCCATGATTTTATTCTACCATTTTGTCGGCGTTTGATTTATAAAGCCATGCCGAATTACAGCTTTCTAGTAACAAGGGTCAATGAGATAAGCTGCAGATGGACTGACGGACAGATAGACATGGCGAAACTACAAAGGTTCCTTGTTGGCTACGGAACCCTAAAACGTCCACTAAGAAAAAACTACCGGTAAAGGTGTACATGTAGCTAGATTATGTTTTTGACTTACCGGAGCTCATCCTTGGGAAAACTGGCAAAGAATCCTCCCTAAGGCTTTCTCTGACGCCACACACTTCACACCTTCGGGAAATACCCACCATTATGAGTTACTTTAAACATTATTACATTATATACGCAAGCGGAACGGTTGTCGCCACGAAAGTTTCTAATTCGGTAATAAATAATTCATTATTTTCAGCAAAATATGGAGAAAATACGATGACAATTAGAATGACGTTAGAATTTGAATTTGAAAATTTAAAAATATTGTCAATTTGACAACGCCTGAGTGTTGCCACCATATATTTGTCTCGTAGGTTGGCAAAATCGTCTTTGGGCCACCTTACATTTTGGTCTCAGTATTGGAGTTTCTGAGGACTGATTATAACGTCAATGTCATGTCTTAGGGGCATAACAAAACCTAAAAACTATGTTATGCTGCAGAAATTCCAAAGTTATTTACACAAACTATAGGAAAACCATAACAAAATGGGTTCCTATAGGACTAGTACGTATGAAAAGTTCAGCTGAACCAAAAACTAAGACTTATTCCCATACAATCCTTTTCCCAAAAACAGATTTCCCTGCACGATCTAACAGCGCCAGAAAAGATGAAATTGAAGAGGTAAAATAACTACTTACAGTTCAATACTCCTCCCTAATATCTCACTTAGATAATTTCTATAAAATAATAAACCTCATGACCTCAGTTGCTTTTTTAATTGAGTTGAAGTTAATGAAGAAATTGGAATATGTTTTCAGAGTGCCAAATTTTCTGACCTCTATAACTGGCAAAGGGAGCACCTGAAAGGGCCAGAGTTCGTTCTGCACGATGGTCCGCCGTATGCTAATGGAGATCTGCATATGGGACATGCTGTCAACAAGGTACATTTTGACAAACAGAATAATTCAAGTCTCAATCGCTCAAAGGTTAACTGAAAGAGTCCCTTATAGGTATAAGGTCGCCTTTGTACCCGACTTAACCTATTTTGTCTGTATTATTACATGTCGTGTGTACAATAAATAAACATAGAGAGAAGAGGCCTATGTCGCCAAGACGAGTTGAAGTTGTCGATAAAATGTAGCATTATAGTTAAGTTTTTTCAGCTTCAATAATGAAAGCTATTTTTATTTTATAGTATTAATTTGTTTCTTCAGATAATAAAGGACATAAACAACCGCCACCAAGTCCTCCAAGGCAACAGAGTCCACTACGTCCCCGGCTGGGACTGCCACGGCCTCCCCATTGAACTTAAAGCCCTCCAACAAACCAAAAACGCTACGAAAAAGCCATCCACACCCATAGAGATACGGAAAGTTGCCAGATCATTCGCTCTAGAAACCATAGAGAGGCAGAAAGAACAGTTTAAAAGCTGGGGTGTCATGGCTGATTGGGACGGACAGTGCTATAGGACGTTGGATAATGAATACGTGAAGAAACAGCTGGAGTTGTTCTACGAGATGTATGAAAAGGGACTGGTTTTCAGGGCTTTGAAGCCAGTATATTGGTCTCCGTCATCCAAGTAAGTTCATTCTGCGGTATCATTTAATGTATACTTTCTCCTGAGTCTTGTTTATTTTTAGGGTTCCGTAGCCAAAATGGCAAAAACGGAACCCTTATGCTTTCGTCATGTCCGTCTGTCTGTCTGTCCGTCTGTCCATATGTTACAGGCATTTTACTCGAAAACTATAAGGTGTATTTGAATAAAATTTTGAGGATAGGTGTATTTAGTTAGCCGCTACATAGTTTTGTAATCAAAATTACTAAAAAAAACTTTTTTAGGGGTGCACTCCATACATAAAACTAAAAGTCAATTTTTTTTTTCATCGTGAGCCTGTGGCACATGAATCGATAGGCCTTTCAAAATAAATATAAAGTTTCTCGGCAATTTTTTTGATTAAGTGAATACAGTCAGAGATAATCGCCCCGAAAGTCACAAAAATTCTGTCCCCCCCCCTCTAATTTTTGAACGGTGTATTTTGAAAATATGAAAAAATGAATGGACACAGGACTTATTAAGTTCATTCACCGAAAATTATTTTGAACAAGATCGGATGAAAGGTTTCCGAGATATTGCTGAAAAACTGCCTTCCTCAAAGAAAAGGACGTAAGTGCCGTAAGATTTGTATGACGATACGACCTTTTTAATAGGCACGTAACCCTTCGTGTTGCGTGGTCTGACACGCACTTGGCCGGTTTTTTTTCTTATCAAGTTGATTCTTTGTATCCAGATTTGTATGATGTGATCAGTTCTATGTATTTAAGTTACATCTAAATCTATTAAACATATAATTGTCTAGTAAGAGCTTGTGCACAAATCACGCGAGTGTTTTTCGGATACTTTTTAGGGTTCCGGTACCTCAAAAGGAAAAAAACGGAACCCTTATAGGATCACTCGGTTGCCTGTCTGTCATAGCCGCTTTGCTCCGAAACTACTGAACCGATTGAGTTGAAATTTGGTACACATATGTAAATTGGTGACCCAAAGATGGACGCGTAAAGTAAATTAATGAATTCTAAACAAGGGGGCCACTTTTGGGGGGTAAATTGGAAAATAAAAAAAAAGTTTCGCAAACTGTATTGTGTGACATATCAAATGAAAGGGGTTGTTGTAAGCATCTCAGATTTTTTTTTATATTTTTAGCAAAAATAGATTTGAAGTAATTTAGGAAATAAGACGAAATTTTACCATCCCCCCCTCTTCTTATCTCCGAAATAACTAGGCTTAAAATTCTGAAAAATATATAGAAAATAGTCTCATTTTGGTGGAACAACCTTTAGCACCAGAAAAAAGTTTCAGATTTTTCAGCTGCGGCAATTATTTTTGAAAAATATAAACAGTGTCCTCACTTATGTTTTGGGTCAAGGACGGCACTTTCCTCGATCCGTCTCATATTACAAAAAAATATATTAAATATCTGTGGTAAACTGACACTGGCCATGATATTGACAGTTGCAGCAGCTATATTTGTCATTGCCAGTGTCAGTTTACCACAGATATTTAAGATATTTTTTTGTAATATGAGACGGATCGAGGAAAGTGCCGTCCTTGGTAATTTCCAGTAGGCACACAGAAATACAAAATCAACATTGCGGTTACTGTAGTTTTAAGTGTATCATTGTAATTTTCTGAAAAGAGGCTAAAAATAAATAAATCCTTCCCTTTTACAGGACGGCTCTAGCTGAAGCCGAGCTGGAATATGACCCTCAGTTCAAGAGTACGGAGGTCTACGTCAGCTTTCCTCTCGACACAGTGCCGGAAGCTATCAGAGATGCAGTTCAGGGGTAAATACTCATCATCAATTCTTCGAGTTTACAGGACTTGACCAAGTGGCTATCACAATAGATCAGCAATGGTCGCAGTGATATAAGGGTTCTTAGCAAGAAAGCCACTATCCGAATAAGATAAGATAAGATAAGATAGCCTTTATTTGCTGAGTTTTTTTTTTTACATTTCATTTACTACATGCATGCTTATTACATAACTTAAACTAATTTATTTTCCTAATTAAAATGTTTCATTTTTCTATACATATTTGTTTTATTTTTCTAACTTCAGCTTGTCTCTTGGACATAGGCCTCTTCCCAAGCTTTCCATTTTGTTCTATCTTTAGCCTCCCTTCTCCATAATGTTCCTGCTTTCTTTTTAATATCATCCTCCCATCTCATTATTGGTCTTCCTCGTTTTCTTTTTCCCTGTCTGGGTCCATAACTATCCGAATAATAATAATAATAAATACTCGGTGTACTCCTTGCATTCCATTAAATTGTCAAAAGAGCCTCTACGTGTTGGCTCAGTTGGTACTTTGTAGGTACCTAGCCCCACGCACGCCTCCCAAAGGTCCGGGACATCATGTCCCGTGAGCGGGAAAGACATACATAAATACTCATATAATAATAACTACAACTTTGAAAAGTTGAAAAACCCTATTTTTCATTTCAAAGTTCAATATCTCAAAAACGGCTGAACCGATTTTGATGAAACATGGCTAAGAACACTCGGGTTAAAATTATCTATGACACTAAAAAACCGCATTCAAATCGGTCCATAAGTTTGGGAGCTACGACACTACAGACAGATACACAGACATGTTAAACTTATAACACCCCTCTCTTTGCGTCGAGGGTTAAAAAATTATACCAAGCAGCCATTTAGTTCGAATATGCGCACAGATGCGGTTTTTATTGTATAATATGTGTGTCCTGTGTGTTTGTGAATAAATGTATTTTCTTTTATTTCTTTCTTTACCGGGTTTTGGGCACTTGTTTGGGTAGAAATTTGTAGAGTTCGTCTTCTATAGTTTTTTAATTCGCTGAGATTCCTAGAATAAGTTTGTATCAAAAATTCCATTTTTGGTACGTCCTTTTATTGCCGACTGTACTTTTCTGTATACTATCATAAACTACTCATTGACTCGATTCTAACGAGCCCAAACTCAACGGGGTTACGTCGGTTAAATACTGAATCCCCATGGCCACTTCCTGCCTCCATCATCAGATCAGCTCGATGGTACCATAATATTGAATTGTCTTCCACACTATCGTCATCATCATCATCATCATCATATCAGCCGAAAGACGTCCACTGCTGGACTCCCCTAAAGAGTGCCAAATGAACTGGTCCTGCGCCACCCGCATCCAGCGGACTCCCGCGACCTTTACCAGGTCATCAGTCCACCTTGTGGGGGGCCTACCCACGCCGCGCCAACGGCCATCGGTTCTACGTGCAATATGCCCCACCCACTGTCACTTAAGTTTAGCGATTCGGAGGGCTATATCTGTTACCTTGGTTCTGCTGCGGATAGCCTTTTCTGATGCGATCACGCAGAGAACCTCCCAGCATAGCCCTCTCCATTGCCCTATGGGTGACTTTGAGCCTTCTTATGAGGCCCATAGTAAGCGACCACGTTTCAGTGCCATATGTCATCCAAACTATACTAATACCCAAAATTTCAGCTCAATCGGATAACGGCAAGTGACTTAAAAGTGGATTACAAATTTTGACGGACAACTTCTTATATACTTACATACGAATAGGTCAAGTTAATATAAAGCATGTGAAAAGTGACTGTAACACGCACATAATTTACGGTGACTACCCACCGTAATACACCGTGGGTAGGCCCCCCACAAGGTGGACTAATGACCTGGTAAAGGTCGCGGGAGTCCGCTGGATGCGGGTGGCGCAGGACCGGTCATTGTGGCACTCTTTGGGGAAGGCCTATGTCCAGCAGTGGACGTCTTTGGGCTGATATGATGATGATGACCTACCGTAAGTGTCTGAGAGATATTATCACCTTCCAGCGACACCGTCTCGGCCATCATCTGGACGACCACACCCTGGAGTCTGGTCGCCAACCGCGCCATCTGCTTCCACCCGCAGCTGCCGTACAGCGTCGTGAGGATACACCAGCTGGAGGGCCGGTTCCTGGTGGCCAGTGCGCTGGTTGAGGAGTTGGAGAAGACGCTGCAACTGGGGGTGGAGAAGATGGCAGAGTTTGAAGGTAGATGACTAATAGCTTCATCATCATATCAGCCGAAAGACGTCCGCTGCTGGACATGGGCCTCCCCTAAAGAGTGCCACAATGACCGGTCCTGCGCCGCCCGCATCCAGCTGACTCCCGCGACCCATACATAATGTTTGGGGTCATTCACTCCGTGTTGCACCGGGAAATTCGATCATTGGTTATAATAAAATGAAGGTGTTCAGCTGCTGATAAGCCGTGCATTTTCAGGCCATCAACTGACAGGCGGTCGCTACCACCACAAGATACTGGGGCAGTCGTTCCCGCTGCTAGCCGGGGCTCACGTGTCCGCCGCCAGAGGCACGGGGCTGGTGCACACGGCGCCCGCGCACGGCCCCGACGACTTCCTCGTGGGCCTGGAGCACGGCATACCGGTGGTGAGCACAAGATACTGGGGCAGTCGTTCCCGCTGCTAGCCGGGGCTCACGTGTCCGCCGCCAGAGGCACGGGGCTGGTGCACACGGCGCCCGCGCACGGCCCCGACGACTTCCTCGTGGGCCTGGAGCACGGCATACCGGTGGTGAGCACAAGATACTGGGGCAGTCGTTCCCGCTGCTAGCCGGGGCTCACGTGTCCGCCGCCAGAGGCACGGGGCTGGTGCACACGGCGCCCGCGCACGGCCCCGACGACTTCCTCGTGGGCCTGGAGCACGGCATACCGGTGGTGAGCACAAGATACTGGGGCAGTCGTTCCCGCTGCTAGCCGGGGCTCACGTGTCCGCCGCCAGAGGCACGGGGCTGGTGCACACGGCGCCCGCGCACGGCCCCGACGACTTCCTCGTGGGCCTGGAGCACGGCATACCGGTGGTGAGCACAAGATACTGGGGCAGTCGTTCCCGCTGCTAGCCGGGGCTCACGTGTCCGCCGCCAGAGGCACGGGGCTGGTGCACACGGCGCCCGCGCACGGCCCCGACGACTTCCTCGTGGGCCTGGAGCACGGCATACCGGTGGTGAGCACAAGATACTGGGGCAGTCGTTCCCGCTGCTAGCCGGGGCTCACGTGTCCGCCGCCAGAGGCACGGGGCTGGTGCACACGGCGCCCGCGCACGGCCCCGACGACTTCCTCGTGGGCCTGGAGCACGGCATACCGGTGGTGAGCACAAGATACTGGGGCAGTCGTTCCCGCTGCTAGCCGGGGCTCACGTGTCCGCCGCCAGAGGCACGGGGCTGGTGCACACGGCGCCCGCGCACGGCCCCGACGACTTCCTCGTGGGCCTGGAGCACGGCATACCGGTGGTGAGCACAAGATACTGGGGCAGTCGTTCCCGCTGCTAGCCGGGGCTCACGTGTCCGCCGCCAGAGGCACGGGGCTGGTGCACACGGCGCCCGCGCACGGCCCCGACGACTTCCTCGTGGGCCTGGAGCACGGCATACCGGTGGTGAGCACAAGATACTGGGGCAGTCGTTCCCGCTGCTAGCCGGGGCTCACGTGTCCGCCGCCAGAGGCACGGGGCTGGTGCACACGGCGCCCGCGCACGGCCCCGACGACTTCCTCGTGGGCCTGGAGCACGGCATACCGGTGGTGAGCACAAGATACTGGGGCAGTCGTTCCCGCTGCTAGCCGGGGCTCACGTGTCCGCCGCCAGAGG
Organism: Epinotia nisella; assembly: GCA_932294315.1. Taxonomy (NCBI): domain Eukaryota; kingdom Metazoa; phylum Arthropoda; class Insecta; order Lepidoptera; family Tortricidae; genus Epinotia; species Epinotia nisella. Next base: position 3,182,633 of record OW028693.1, read on the forward strand.
CACGGGGCTGGTGCACACGGCGCCCGCGCACGGCCCCGACGACTTCCTCGTGGGCCTGGAGCACGGCATACCGGTGGTGAGCACAAGATACTGGGGCAGTCGTTCCCGCTGCTAGCCGGGGCTCACGTGTCCGCCGCCAGAGGCACGGGGCTGGTGCACACGGCGCCCGCGCACGGCCCCGACGACTTCCTCGTGGGCCTGGAGCACGGCATACCGGTGGTGAGCACAAGATACTGGGGCAGTCGTTCCCGCTGCTAGCCGGGGCTCACGTGTCCGCCGCCAGAGGCACGGGGCTGGTGCACACGGCGCCCGCGCACGGCCCCGACGACTTCCTCGTGGGCCTGGAGCACGGCATACCGGTGGTGAGCACAAGATACTGGGGCAGTCGTTCCCGCTGCTAGCCGGGGCTCACGTGTCCGCCGCCAGAGGCACGGGGCTGGTGCACACGGCGCCCGCGCACGGCCCCGACGACTTCCTCGTGGGCCTGGAGCACGGCATACCGGTGGTGAGCACAAGATACTGGGGCAGTCGTTCCCGCTGCTAGCCGGGGCTCACGTGTCCGCCGCCAGAGGCACGGGGCTGGTGCACACGGCGCCCGCGCACGGCCCCGACGACTTCCTCGTGGGCCTGGAGCACGGCATACCGGTGGTGAGCACAAGATACTGGGGCAGTCGTTCCCGCTGCTAGCCGGGGCTCACGTGTCCGCCGCCAGAGGCACGGGGCTGGTGCACACGGCGCCCGCGCACGGCCCCGACGACTTCCTCGTGGGCCTGGAGCACGGCATACCGGTGGTGAGCACAAGATACTGGGGCAGTCGTTCCCGCTGCTAGCCGGGGCTCACGTGTCCGCCGCCAGAGGCACGGGGCTGGTGCACACGGCGCCCGCGCACGGCCCCGACGACTTCCTCGTGGGCCTGGAGCACGGCATACCGGTGGTGAGCACAAGATACTGGGGCAGTCGTTCCCGCTGCTAGCCGGGGCTCACGTGTCCGCCGCCAGAGGCACGGGGCTGGTGCACACGGCGCCCGCGCACGGCCCCGACGACTTCCTCGTGGGCCTGGAGCACGGCATACCGGTGGTGAGCACAAGATACTGGGGCAGTCGTTCCCGCTGCTAGCCGGGGCTCACGTGTCCGCCGCCAGAGGCACGGGGCTGGTGCACACGGCGCCCGCGCACGGCCCCGACGACTTCCTCGTGGGCCTGGAGCACGGCATACCGGTGGTGAGCACAAGATACTGGGGCAGTCGTTCCCGCTGCTAGCCGGGGCTCACGTGTCCGCCGCCAGAGGCACGGGGCTGGTGCACACGGCGCCCGCGCACGGCCCCGACGACTTCCTCGTGGGCCTGGAGCACGGCATACCGGTGGTGAGCACAAGATACTGGGGCAGTCGTTCCCGCTGCTAGCCGGGGCTCACGTGTCCGCCGCCAGAGGCACGGGGCTGGTGCACACGGCGCCCGCGCACGGCCCCGACGACTTCCTCGTGGGCCTGGAGCACGGCATACCGGTGGTGAGCACAAGATACTGGGGCAGTCGTTCCCGCTGCTAGCCGGGGCTCACGTGTCCGCCGCCAGAGGCACGGGGCTGGTGCACACGGCGCCCGCGCACGGCCCCGACGACTTCCTCGTGGGCCTGGAGCACGGCATACCGGTGGTGAGCACAAGATACTGGGGCAGTCGTTCCCGCTGCTAGCCGGGGCTCACGTGTCCGCCGCCAGAGGCACGGGGCTGGTGCACACGGCGCCCGCGCACGGCCCCGACGACTTCCTCGTGGGCCTGGAGCACGGCATACCGGTGGTGAGCACAAGATACTGGGGCAGTCGTTCCCGCTGCTAGCCGGGGCTCACGTGTCCGCCGCCAGAGGCACGGGGCTGGTGCACACGGCGCCCGCGCACGGCCCCGACGACTTCCTCGTGGGCCTGGAGCACGGCATACCGGTGGTGAGCACAAGATACTGGGGCAGTCGTTCCCGCTGCTAGCCGGGGCTCACGTGTCCGCCGCCAGAGGCACGGGGCTGGTGCACACGGCGCCCGCGCACGGCCCCGACGACTTCCTCGTGGGCCTGGAGCACGGCATACCGGTGGTGAGCACAAGATACTGGGGCAGTCGTTCCCGCTGCTAGCCGGGGCTCACGTGTCCGCCGCCAGAGGCACGGGGCTGGTGCACACGGCGCCCGCGCACGGCCCCGACGACTTCCTCGTGGGCCTGGAGCACGGCATACCGGTGGTGAGCACAAGATACTGGGGCAGTCGTTCCCGCTGCTAGCCGGGGCTCACGTGTCCGCCGCCAGAGGCACGGGGCTGGTGCACACGGCGCCCGCGCACGGCCCCGACGACTTCCTCGTGGGCCTGGAGCACGGCATACCGGTGGTGAGCACAAGATACTGGGGCAGTCGTTCCCGCTGCTAGCCGGGGCTCACGTGTCCGCCGCCAGAGGCACGGGGCTGGTGCACACGGCGCCCGCGCACGGCCCCGACGACTTCCTCGTGGGCCTGGAGCACGGCATACCGGTGGTGAGCACAAGATACTGGGGCAGTCGTTCCCGCTGCTAGCCGGGGCTCACGTGTCCGCCGCCAGAGGCACGGGGCTGGTGCACACGGCGCCCGCGCACGGCCCCGACGACTTCCTCGTGGGCCTGGAGCACGGCATACCGGTGGTGAGCACAAGATACTGGGGCAGTCGTTCCCGCTGCTAGCCGGGGCTCACGTGTCCGCCGCCAGAGGCACGGGGCTGGTGCACACGGCGCCCGCGCACGGCCCCGACGACTTCCTCGTGGGCCTGGAGCACGGCATACCGGTGGTGAGCACAAGATACTGGGGCAGTCGTTCCCGCTGCTAGCCGGGGCTCACGTGTCCGCCGCCAGAGGCACGGGGCTGGTGCACACGGCGCCCGCGCACGGCCCCGACGACTTCCTCGTGGGCCTGGAGCACGGCATACCGGTGGTGAGCACAAGATACTGGGGCAGTCGTTCCCGCTGCTAGCCGGGGCTCACGTGTCCGCCGCCAGAGGCACGGGGCTGGTGCACACGGCGCCCGCGCACGGCCCCGACGACTTCCTCGTGGGCCTGGAGCACGGCATACCGGTGGTGAGCACAAGATACTGGGGCAGTCGTTCCCGCTGCTAGCCGGGGCTCACGTGTCCGCCGCCAGAGGCACGGGGCTGGTGCACACGGCGCCCGCGCACGGCCCCGACGACTTCCTCGTGGGCCTGGAGCACGGCATACCGGTGGTGAGCACAAGATACTGGGGCAGTCGTTCCCGCTGCTAGCCGGGGCTCACGTGTCCGCCGCCAGAGGCACGGGGCTGGTGCACACGGCGCCCGCGCACGGCCCCGACGACTTCCTCGTGGGCCTGGAGCACGGCATACCGGTGGTGAGCACAAGATACTGGGGCAGTCGTTCCCGCTGCTAGCCGGGGCTCACGTGTCCGCCGCCAGAGGCACGGGGCTGGTGCACACGGCGCCCGCGCACGGCCCCGACGACTTCCTCGTGGGCCTGGAGCACGGCATACCGGTGGTGAGCACAAGATACTGGGGCAGTCGTTCCCGCTGCTAGCCGGGGCTCACGTGTCCGCCGCCAGAGGCACGGGGCTGGTGCACACGGCGCCCGCGCACGGCCCCGACGACTTCCTCGTGGGCCTGGAGCACGGCATACCGGTGGTGAGCACAAGATACTGGGGCAGTCGTTCCCGCTGCTAGCCGGGGCTCACGTGTCCGCCGCCAGAGGCACGGGGCTGGTGCACACGGCGCCCGCGCACGGCCCCGACGACTTCCTCGTGGGCCTGGAGCACGGCATACCGGTGGTGAGCACAAGATACTGGGGCAGTCGTTCCCGCTGCTAGCCGGGGCTCACGTGTCCGCCGCCAGAGGCACGGGGCTGGTGCACACGGCGCCCGCGCACGGCCCCGACGACTTCCTCGTGGGCCTGGAGCACGGCATACCGGTGGTGAGCACAAGATACTGGGGCAGTCGTTCCCGCTGCTAGCCGGGGCTCACGTGTCCGCCGCCAGAGGCACGGGGCTGGTGCACACGGCGCCCGCGCACGGCCCCGACGACTTCCTCGTGGGCCTGGAGCACGGCATACCGGTGGTGAGCACAAGATACTGGGGCAGTCGTTCCCGCTGCTAGCCGGGGCTCACGTGTCCGCCGCCAGAGGCACGGGGCTGGTGCACACGGCGCCCGCGCACGGCCCCGACGACTTCCTCGTGGGCCTGGAGCACGGCATACCGGTGGTGAGCACAAGATACTGGGGCAGTCGTTCCCGCTGCTAGCCGGGGCTCACGTGTCCGCCGCCAGAGGCACGGGGCTGGTGCACACGGCGCCCGCGCACGGCCCCGACGACTTCCTCGTGGGCCTGGAGCACGGCATACCGGTGGTGAGCACAAGATACTGGGGCAGTCGTTCCCGCTGCTAGCCGGGGCTCACGTGTCCGCCGCCAGAGGCACGGGGCTGGTGCACACGGCGCCCGCGCACGGCCCCGACGACTTCCTCGTGGGCCTGGAGCACGGCATACCGGTGGTGAGCACAAGATACTGGGGCAGTCGTTCCCGCTGCTAGCCGGGGCTCACGTGTCCGCCGCCAGAGGCACGGGGCTGGTGCACACGGCGCCCGCGCACGGCCCCGACGACTTCCTCGTGGGCCTGGAGCACGGCATACCGGTGGTGAGCACAAGATACTGGGGCAGTCGTTCCCGCTGCTAGCCGGGGCTCACGTGTCCGCCGCCAGAGGCACGGGGCTGGTGCACACGGCGCCCGCGCACGGCCCCGACGACTTCCTCGTGGGCCTGGAGCACGGCATACCGGTGGTGAGCACAAGATACTGGGGCAGTCGTTCCCGCTGCTAGCCGGGGCTCACGTGTCCGCCGCCAGAGGCACGGGGCTGGTGCACACGGCGCCCGCGCACGGCCCCGACGACTTCCTCGTGGGCCTGGAGCACGGCATACCGGTGGTGAGCACAAGATACTGGGGCAGTCGTTCCCGCTGCTAGCCGGGGCTCACGTGTCCGCCGCCAGAGGCACGGGGCTGGTGCACACGGCGCCCGCGCACGGCCCCGACGACTTCCTCGTGGGCCTGGAGCACGGCATACCGGTGGTGAGCACAAGATACTGGGGCAGTCGTTCCCGCTGCTAGCCGGGGCTCACGTGTCCGCCGCCAGAGGCACGGGGCTGGTGCACACGGCGCCCGCGCACGGCCCCGACGACTTCCTCGTGGGCCTGGAGCACGGCATACCGGTGGTGAGCACAAGATACTGGGGCAGTCGTTCCCGCTGCTAGCCGGGGCTCACGTGTCCGCCGCCAGAGGCACGGGGCTGGTGCACACGGCGCCCGCGCACGGCCCCGACGACTTCCTCGTGGGCCTGGAGCACGGCATACCGGTGGTGAGCACAAGATACTGGGGCAGTCGTTCCCGCTGCTAGCCGGGGCTCACGTGTCCGCCGCCAGAGGCACGGGGCTGGTGCACACGGCGCCCGCGCACGGCCCCGACGACTTCCTCGTGGGCCTGGAGCACGGCATACCGGTGGTGAGCACAAGATACTGGGGCAGTCGTTCCCGCTGCTAGCCGGGGCTCACGTGTCCGCCGCCAGAGGCACGGGGCTGGTGCACACGGCGCCCGCGCACGGCCCCGACGACTTCCTCGTGGGCCTGGAGCACGGCATACCGGTGGTGAGCACAAGATACTGGGGCAGTCGTTCCCGCTGCTAGCCGGGGCTCACGTGTCCGCCGCCAGAGGCACGGGGCTGGTGCACACGGCGCCCGCGCACGGCCCCGACGACTTCCTCGTGGGCCTGGAGCACGGCATACCGGTGGTGAGCACAAGATACTGGGGCAGTCGTTCCCGCTGCTAGCCGGGGCTCACGTGTCCGCCGCCAGAGGCACGGGGCTGGTGCACACGGCGCCCGCGCACGGCCCCGACGACTTCCTCGTGGGCCTGGAGCACGGCATACCGGTGGTGAGCACAAGATACTGGGGCAGTCGTTCCCGCTGCTAGCCGGGGCTCACGTGTCCGCCGCCAGAGGCACGGGGCTGGTGCACACGGCGCCCGCGCACGGCCCCGACGACTTCCTCGTGGGCCTGGAGCACGGCATACCGGTGGTGAGCACAAGATACTGGGGCAGTCGTTCCCGCTGCTAGCCGGGGCTCACGTGTCCGCCGCCAGAGGCACGGGGCTGGTGCACACGGCGCCCGCGCACGGCCCCGACGACTTCCTCGTGGGCCTGGAGCACGGCATACCGGTGGTGAGCACAAGATACTGGGGCAGTCGTTCCCGCTGCTAGCCGGGGCTCACGTGTCCGCCGCCAGAGGCACGGGGCTGGTGCACACGGCGCCCGCGCACGGCCCCGACGACTTCCTCGTGGGCCTGGAGCACGGCATACCGGTGGTGAGCACAAGATACTGGGGCAGTCGTTCCCGCTGCTAGCCGGGGCTCACGTGTCCGCCGCCAGAGGCACGGGGCTGGTGCACACGGCGCCCGCGCACGGCCCCGACGACTTCCTCGTGGGCCTGGAGCACGGCATACCGGTGGTGAGCCAGCTTTTCAATTTAACCCTTTTTCTTCTTCACAGTCTTTATAGCACGTAGATGGCCGTTGGGGCGGAAAGGTTCTCGAGTGGCGACCACGTACCGGAAGGCGCGGCGTGGGTAGGCCCCTCACAAGGTGGACTGATGACCTGGTAAAGGTCGCGGGAGTCCGCTGGATGCGGGTGGCGCAGGATCGGTCTATTTGGCATTCTTTAGGAGAGGCCTATGTCCAGCAGTGGACGTCCTTCGGCTGATATGGTGATGATGATGAGTCTTTATAGCACATCGGTATAAACGTATGGCCCGCATGATGGTGAGCGATCACCGTCGTTCCATAGGCCGAAAGATTGGCAGGGGGTCGAAAATATCGAATGGCTTCGAGAATAGGGTGGTAAGGCCGTGCCTTTTTTTTTGCGACTTGGCGGATTGCAGATTAAAAGATTCATAACCGATCGATTGGTTCCGATACCTCAGTCGGTAGCATGCTCGACGCAATATATATTTTATTTTATTTATAACTTAAGTCTGCCCGCGACTCCGTCTGCATGTAACTCGTTTATATCGTAGCTCCTTCCGCCACAAACAATCACAAACTTCCGCCTCCCCATTTCACAACCTAAGGGGTGATTTTCAGGATAAAAACTATCCTATATCCTTGCCTGGGATTCAAACTTCCTCCATACCAAATTTCACCTCAATCGGTTCAGCGGTTAAAGCGTGAGAAGGTAACAGGCAGACAGACAGAGTTACTTTCGCGTTTATAATATTAGTTGGATTTTCATCACACTTCACACATTACTCGCGAGCGTACAGAGCAGTTATAGCCGTTTTACCTCCCACGGGCTGTTAAGTTTAGTTTTAAAAAATAGAACCCTCTGATTGGCTTAAGCAAATCTGGCTGCTCTGTGATTGGTTAAAAAAATCTAGTTGGCCAAGCCGCCCCGCTCCGCAAGAATACTGCTCTGTGATTGGTTGAAATATTGAAGCTGCGCGCTCCACTGGAAGTGAAGTTGTCAATTTTTGATTGGTGCGGCTGTATGAAACTTAGATTTTTCTGTCTTTTGTGATTATTTATTTCCTCGCAAATGTGATGAAAAACATTGTGTATGACACGGGCGTAAGAATATTGCAAACTCGAGTCATCAAAAGATTTTCTGATCGACTTTCGTTAGCAATATTCCACTTGGGTCGTTCTTCTTTTCGACCGACAATAGCCTGTCCCTCGTCTTTTTACGGCATCTCATTTGAGTAATGATGTTTACGGTTTTATAATGTTCGAATGAACGTCCATATTATTTTATTAATTAGTGATGTTTAATATTTCACTTTCTCTAACTAGCATTTTTTTTAATGTTTTTTTTTTTCGTAGAATGCCGTGACAGAGTGGTAAACCAACATGTTGTCCCCACTGAAAGAGTCCACTTTGTCACATGTTTTTTTTTAGAAACCAACCGTAAATAAATATTTATATTGGCCAGAAAGGAAACTTTAATTAGTTCTAATGAAGAAACCTATGCATTTTTTTTTAAATCGCACTTCAAAACCACAATTTTCGATAGTTCAAAAACAAAAAAAAAACAGAAAAACCTCGGATCATTGTCGGTAAAAAAGAAGAACGACCCACTTACGCCCCTCGTTAAACAATGTACTAAAGTAGGGATTTTCAACTGCTAAATACAGAAACAAAACTCTTCAATCAGGAATGTAACGTGGACGAATCCGGCCTCTACACCAACCTCGGCCCCCTCGACGGCCTCTCCGTGCTGGGGGCGGGCCAGGAGGCGGTCATCTCGCTCCTGGGCCGCCGCGTGCTGCGGCGAGGGGGCCACACGCACTCCTACCCGTTGGACTGGCGGACCAGGAAGCCGGTGATACTGCGCGCCAGCCATCAGTGGTTCATACACACTGAGGCGTTAAAGGAGAAGGCTTTGGTAAGAAAATTTTATTAATGTGTCCTAGCTAGCGGTCCCCAGTTCGAATCCTGGCAGGGGCAATTTTTATCATGAGTATAGTAAAAGTCCCCCCTCATGGGCCACCAAATACGCAAGGGTCCTTACACTCGTACCCGTTGGACTGGCGGACCAAAAAGTTGGTGATACTGCGCGCCCACAGATCACTAAATACTATAGAAGGGGTATCAAGCGCGGTTTGTATCGGGAGCGGTGTCGCCTCATCCCCTCCACGTCGCCTACAACTGTGTGAGCGACTGCACGGCGATCAGGTGACGTTGGCGCGAAAGCGTTGAGCGCATGCTCAATCGAGTGGCGCGCGTGCCACGCCCACATCGCCTTTCTAATTGTATTTAGTGTTCTGTGTGCGCGCCAGCCATCAGTGGTTCATACACACTGAGGCGTTAAAGGAGAAGGCTTTGGTAAGAAAATAAAAAGTGTCCTAGATGGTACTCCACATACGAAGCTAGCGGTCCCCAGTTCGAATCCTGGCAGGGGCAATTTGTATCATGAGCAGTGATCGGTTATTTGGATTCTCCCTCGCGGGATATCAAGTAGAAAAGTTAATATAGATACGACAGTTTCTCGCGATACCGAACAAACCGTACAAAAATAAAACAATTAAAATTATCCCTAAGGAATGTTTTACTTTTTACAGTTGAGACAAAGACTTCTATTCTTTTCCTAATCTCTACACTTTATTTTAAGCAAAATATATTAAAACCTCCACAAAGTATTAGCTTATATATCTGTCATGATGGAAAAAATACTTCAAAATCTTGACATTGACATTTCATTATTTTCTCCGGATTTCAGTTCTAATTATTTGCTTCCAAGGATTGCATAAATAAATAGTTATTAGCTGTATAATTTATACTACGAGTATAATATTAGGTCACAGGTTATCGTATAAGTGCAACTACATAGATCTTATAGCTCATTGTATTTTTTTGCCTTTTCTAACAACATAAAGCCCGGATCCCTGGGGCATATCCATACTAATATAATGATTGAGGTCGTTCACCCCATGTCGAATCCAAAAAACCGATCACTGATCATGAGTATTGTAAAAGTCCCCCCTCATGGGCCACCAAATACGCGAGGGTCCTTACACTCGTACCCGTTGGACTGGCGGACCAAAAAGTTGGTGATACTGCGCGCCCACAGATCACTAAATACTATAGAAGGGCTATCAAGCGCGGTTTGTATCAAGAGCGGTGTCGCCTCATCGCCTCCACGTCGCCTGCAACTGTGTGAGCGACTGCACGGCGATCTGGTGACGTTGGCGCGAAAGCGTTGAGCGCATGCTCAATCGACTGGCGCGCGTGCCACGCCCACATCGCCTTTCTAATTGTATTTAGTGTTCTGTGTGCGCGCCAGCCATCAGTGGTTCATACACACTGTGGGATTGAAAGCTTTGGTAAGTAGAAATTACATGTTCTATGCAAAATCCCGAAAATTCATAGCCTATTCGAATCTTGACGTGTTATTTGAATTTAGTTTCAATCGAAACGATTTAATTATCCTAGAATTCAATGCAGCCAACCATTATCATACCTATTATACATACCCTTCTATTTCCTACTGTTAGAATAAAAAAAAAATATCTTCACACATACTATAAACCCGCTAAAATGCGTTCAGAAACTCGCAGTAATGATCAGCATTATATCAATGGAACGTATATTATAAACTTTTTTTTTTAAAGTGAATACAAGATTATAATTAACATTAACTAAGGTAAATTAAAACTAAGTTAAATCTAAAAAAGGCCCTCGAGGCATTGCACCGAGGATGCTGGCGGCATTTCCTCGCTGAATTGCAATGCTGATGCGTTGCGCGAGAAAGCCGCCAGCTCTTCGGTCACCAGTTACATCGACCAGACGTTTCGCGATTTCTGCAAATAACTTATGCGCACTGGGACCCCACGGACCGAGGGTCTCGACGCCAAAGGGTACAAAGTCGTACTCTGCCGAGGCCTCTATATTTATTACATTTCAGATTTTCGGCGTTTTCCGCCGCTGCACCCGCATTATATCAATAAGATTTACAAAAATAATTAACTTGTCTCTGGCTGTAGGTAATTTTGTACCTATTTTCATGAAGATATCGATATTAATAAAGTAATGACTTTAAAATTTCGAAGCCTGGCCCAGAGGTCAGAGCCTTCGATACTGTTCGATGTAAATCTAGTTGGTCATGATTTGAAATCTAATGGTCCCGGAACACATCATTGAGGATTTATGATATGTGTGTAGATAAAGTAGTGTATGCAACTGTACATAATGGGGATAGGATGAAATTTTTAGAAATGCCTGATTATTTTTTTGATGATAGGAATAACCTTCCTTAGCACCAGAAAAAAGTTTCAGATTTTTCAGCTGCGATAATTATTTTTGAAAAATATAAACAGTTTCCTCATTTATGTTTTGGGTCAAGGACGGTAAATAGACACTTTCCTTGATCTGTCTCATATTACAAAAAACTATCTTAAATATCTGTGGTAAACTGACACTGGTAATGACAAATATAGCTGCTGCAAGTGTCAATATCATTGCCAGTGTCAGTTTACCACACATATTTAATATATTTTTTTGTAATATGAGACCGATCGAGGAAGGTGCCGTAACTGACCCAAAACGTTAGTGAGGGAACTGTATATATTTGTCAAAAAAAATAGACGCAGCTGAAAAATCTGAAACTTTTTTCTGGTGCTAAGGAAAATTATTCCTATCACCAAAAAAATTATCAGGAATTTCTAAAGTGTTCATCCATTCCCAATTAGACCTTAAAACACTCGCTGAAACCACACTCGTGTTTTAAGGTCTCTCATTATGTACAGTCACATAAAGTACTATTCATTTCTCCACCAGGAAGCACTAGAGCAAGTCGAGATCCTTCCCTCTGCGACGGCGCAGCAGTCTCGCGTCGGTTTCCGCGCGCGAGTAGAGTCGCGCGCGTACTGGTGTGTGTCGCGGCAGCGCGCCTGGGGCGTGCCGCTGCCCTGCCTGTACCATCACGAGAAGCCTATCGTCGACAGGTGAGATACATGATTTTCATCACACTTGCTCGTCAATGGCGTTATTACTTGCGAGCGTACAGAGCAGTTATAGCCGTTTTACCTCCCACGGGCTGTTAAGTTTAGTTTTAAAATATAGAACCCTCTGATTGGCTTAAGCTAACCTGGTTGCTCTGTGATTGGTTGAAAAAAAATCTAGTTGGCCAAGCCGCCCCGCCCCGCAAGAGTACTGCTCTGTGATTGGTTGAAATATTGAAGCTGCGCGCTCCACTAGCACTGATCTGGAAGTGAAGTTGTAAATTTTTGATTGGTGCGGCTGTATGAAACTTAGATTTTTCTGTCTTTTGTAGTTATTTATTTTCTCGCAAATGTGATGAAAAACATTGTGTAAGAATATTGCAAACTCGAGTCATCAAAAGCGCTCCGCCTTCGGCGACTGGCTTCTGATGGACTCTCGTTAGCAATATTCCACTTACGCCCCTCGTTAAACAATGTACTATAATCTTCTCACGACCCAGGTTAGAGTAAAGTAGTGGTTTATCATGTCAGCCGAAAGATGCCCTCTGCTAGGCAGGCCTGTGGTAGGTGTTAGCGGCGATGAATCTATCTCCTCGCAATGCAGAGCTCCTGGTACATCAAACATCGAACGTCAAAGTGCTCATTGAACGACTTACAAAAGCATACTATTCCATACAAGAATATTTAACAGACAGACATATATGTAGTATAACATAACATCATAGGTAAACATTTTGAAAAAAAATTGTTTAATATATTCTAAATTTTTTTTGTGTCATATGTTATGGCTATTTGTATGCCTTATGGCGAAGACATAGTGAGACCTGTAAAATGTTCATAACACCTCTGTATGTACTGATGTTTTACAAATAAACGATTTGATTGATTGATTAATTGATTGATACATCCTCACTCTTGGAACGCCCACAGATTACAGCCACTAGTGCTTTTAGCTTTTCGCTGACGATCTTCTAGTTGGGTGATGTGCGTCTAGTACACATCGAAACGTGTGTTATAACTATACCTAGATATTTTTCTAGCACGAACGACTTATTGTAAGTGATTGACAAAATAAAAACATCGACAGTCCTGTTATCGATAAGTACCACTTCAACGTCATAGAGGTAAATAAATACAAATATATATAGGGTAATAGGGTGCGTTAAAAAATTGATAATAATAACAAAACTATCAATTTATTTATATTTTACATACTTCAGAAAACAATTTGCAATACTTTCGTAACTTTCTATCTTCGTGTCACTGAATTAATTATCACCTACTTTACTTTATAACACACACACACACACCGAAATTGTCTTTAAAATCGACGCAGAATGTCACAACATGTAGTTTTTCCCCAACCCATTTTTGGTCCCAAAACAAATCTGTGTCTCTGTATATGGTTACAGTGTAGGTGCACGCGGCGTCTAGGTAGGTAGCCAATATATGTCTGTGGTTGTATGTACGTATTGTCGTTGAGATAGTATGTACTTATCGATAACAGCATTGTCGATATTTTTATTGTGGCAAGCACTAGACAAATGTTGTTCCTGCTAGAAAAATATCTAGGTATAGTTATAACTTATAAATGTTTCATACACTCAATTTGCTCGTCGTTTTACATATTTTAGACGCATCATTGACCGACTATGCACACTGCTAGAGGAGCGAGGGCCGGACGCATGGTGGACCAGTTCTGTCACGGACCTGCTGCCGACAGACCTGGCGGAACAACTAGGGGTCAATGTCGACGAGGTCACTAAAGGACAGGTCTGTATCATCACCTCTTATAAACACTGCTAGACGAGCGAGGTCCTGACGCGTGGTGGTACAGTTCCGTCACAGACCTGCTGCCGACAGACCTGACGGAACAACTAGGGGTTAAGGTCGACGAGGACACTAAAGGACAGGTCTGTATTATCACCTCTTATAAACACTGCTAGAAGTGCGAGATCCTGACGCGTGGGGGAACATCCGTCACGGACCTGCTGCCGACAGACCTGGCGGAACAACTAGGGGTCAATATCGACGAGGTCACTAAAGGACAGGTCTGTATCATCACCTCTATACAAACTGCTAAAAGAGCGAGGTCCTCACAAGTGGTGGAACAGTTCCCACGGACCTGCTGCCGACAGACCTGGCGGAACAACTAGGGGTCAATATCGACGAGGTCACTAAAGGACAGGTCTGTATCATCAGCTCTATAAACACTGCTAGAAGAGCGAGATCCTGACGCGTGGTGGAACAGTTCCGTCACGGACCTGCTGCCGACAGACCTGGCGGAACAACTAGGGGTCAAGGTCGACGAGGTCACTAAAGGACAGGTCTGTATCATTACCTCTTATAAACACTGCTAGAAGAGCGAGATCCTGACGCGTGGGGGAACAGTTCCGTCATGGACCTGCTGCTGACAGACCTGACGGAACAACTAGGGGTCAATATCGACGAGGTCACTAAAGGACAGGTCTGTATCATCACCTCTATACAAACTGCTAAAAGAGCGAGGTCCTCACAAGTGGTGGAACAGTTCCCACGGACCTGCTGCCGACAGACCTGGCGGAACAACTAGGGGTCAATATCGACGAGGTCACTAAAGGACAGGTCTGTATCATCAGCTCTATAAACACTGCTAGAAGAGCGAGATCCTGACGCGTGGTGGAACAGTTCCGTCATGGACCTGCTGCTGACAGACCTGACGGAACAACTAGGGGTCAAGGTCGACGCGGTCACTAATACAGAATACAGAATTTATTGATAAAATAAGCATTTTACAAGTCACAATTTCAATATAATATACACCCAATATTTTAAGGTTTTTACCATGCAACATATTAATATTATTTTTATCAGAATTAAAAAATATATATATATATATACATATATATGTATGTTGAATAACTCTATAAAATGACTGATGTAATGAAAATTGGTCAAGTCAAATCTAACCCTACTTTAAGATCTCACATTTTTAAATAACAGCAATTGTTATAGGTATCCACTAAAGCAAAGATATAGATTTTCAAAGTCAAAGTGATTTATTCTTCAATTTAGGCATATTACATGCACTTATGAATGTCGATAAACTACCACCGGTTCCGAAAGTAAACCTCTGCCTCGAGAAGAACCGGCGTAATAAACTCGGCGAGGTGTCATTTTTTCAAAACAGTATAGGTACAATATTATCATTTCAGTATCAGAGTATTATAAAATTTTAAAATTACATTGCTACAGTAGAAAGCCTATTTATTTTACGACAGTTTAAGACAGTTTAATACTTGTTCATAATGTTATTTTGTTCCTATAAATAAATATTTGGATTTTGCATAACTTGGCACTCATTTAGATCTCCATTCTTTTTGCGGCGAAGCCCACAGCCAAGCATAATTTTTGTATTGAACTTGGCTCTCCTTTTTTACATTTATAAAATTTACGTTAGAAAGAACGTTTTGGTATTGATCCAATTTACTGCAGGTTAGTTCTCGAAAAAGGCATCGACCGAGTAGTAAGCATTTAATGTCAATTTTGTTTTAAGTTTTTTTGTTGAATAATCTATCGCTAGTAGCTTGTTTTATACTTTAAGTCCTGCCGTGTGCATACACTTCCCAGATTTTGCAAGTCGCGACCTTCCATCTCGCTCACGCTTATGCTCAGTGAGAGGGAGAGAAGATCATGAACTTACGTCACGTTAACTCAAATTAAAAGCTTACCACGTTGTCAGGACATAATGGACATCTGGCTGGACTCGGGCTCCTCGTGGCGCGCCCTGGAGGCCGGGGCCGCGGCGGGCGGGGCCGCGGCGGGCGGGGCCGCGGCGGGCGGGGCCGCGGCGGGCGGGGCCGCGGCGGGCGGGGCCGCGGCGGGCGGGGCCGCGGCGGGCGGGGCCGCGCGGCCCGCGGCGCTGTGCTGCGAGGGCGTGGACCAGCTCACGGGCTGGTTCCAGAGCTCGCTGCTCACCAGCGTGGCGGTCACTGGACGAGCGCCTTACAGGTAACTTACATGCTATCTTACATTCCCTATTCTCCATTTTTAGGGTTCCGTAGCCAAAATGAGGAAAAACGGAACCCTTATAGTTTCGTCATGTAACGTCACAGGCATTTTACTCGAAAACTATAAGGTGTTTTTGAATAAAATTTTGAGGATAGGTGTATTTTGTTAACCGCTATAGAGTTTTGTAATTAAATGACAAAAACAAAATTTTTAGGGGTCCACTCCATACATAAAACTGAAAGTCAAACATTTTTTTTCATTGTAAGCCTACGTGTTATAGGCCTTTCGAAACAAATATAAGGTTTCTCAGCAACTTTTTTGATTAAGTAAATACAGTCGGAGATAATCGCCCCGAAAGTCACTAAAATTATGTCCCCCCTCTCGAATTTCTGAACGGTGTATTTTAAAAATATGAAAAAAATTATGTATTATTAAATTCTTTCACCGAAAATTATTTTGAACAAGATCGGTTCAAAGGTTTTCGAGATATTGCTGAAAAACTGCCTTTCTTAAAGAAAAGGACGCAAGTGCCATAAGATTTCTGTGACGATACGACCTTTTTAAAGGCACGGAACCCTACGTTGTATGTGGTTTGACACGCACTTGGCCGGTTTTTTTTTAATTTTCTCACCATACGATAAAATAGGGGTCATCATCATCATCATATCAGCCATATTTCATCATATTTTTAGCCACCCATAACAATCGGTCTTTTTCTAGAACCGGAATCCGCAGATTATGCATTACTACGCTGTAATAAAAAAAAAAGTATAATAAAGTTAATAATTATAACTTTAACCAACTGTAAGAACACAGATGTATAAAGCGATTTTGATACCACTAGACCAGCCCTCTAAGTGTGTTCCGCGGAACCCTAGGGTTCCGCGATACCTCTGTAGGGGTTCCGCAAGAATTTAGAAAAAAACCGGCCAAGTGCGTGTCGGACCACGCAAAACGAAGGGTTCCGTGCCTATTAAAAAAGTCGTATCGTCACAGAAATTTTACGGCACTTACGTCCTTTTCTTTGAGGAAGGCAGTTTTTCAGCAATATCTCGAAAACCTCTGAACCGATCTTGTTCAAAACAATTTTCGGTGAATGAAATTAATAAGCCCTATATCCATGAATTTTTCCATATTTTTAAAATACACCGTTCAAAAATTAGAGGGGGGGGGGGGGGGGGACAGAATTTTAGTGACTTTCGGGGCGATTATCTCCGACTCTATTCACTTAATCAAAAAAAATGCTAAGAAACCTTATATTTATTTTGAAAGGCCTATCGATTGATGTGCCACACGGGGGGTCATAATGAAATTTTTTTTTTTTAATTTTAGTTTAATGTATGGAGTGCACCCCTAAAAATTTTTTTTTGTCATTTTAATTACAAAACTATGTAACGGCTAACAAAATACACCTATCCTCAAAATTTTATTCAAATACACCTTATAGTTTTTGAGTAAAATGCCTGTGACATACCGACAGACGGACAGACGGACAGACGGACAGACGGACATGACGAAACTATAAGGGTTCCGTTTTTGCCATTTTGGCTACGGAACCCTAAAAAAATCAACACCTCTCTCTGGTCGACCGTTCTGAAAAATTAACTATGCCGCCACCGCCGATACCTTTAAAAACTATTGTTTTATTGTAGGGTTCCATCAAGAAATTCGCTTTCCAAAAGGGTTCCGTCACCAAAAAAGATTGATAACCGCTGCACTAGACTGCTGTCTTCCATAATTGAAGATGGTCGACGAAGTAGTTGGTTCCTATCAAAATTTAAAACTATGTTCCTGACTAGTACCTGAAAACAAAATGGCCAATCCAGCGTGTCCACATTATCACGTGAAACTGCCTCAGTATTACCTCAATTTGGGTAGTTAGCCGAGGCAAAATACGGTTTTGAAAAACATTAATTTATTATAGCGTTTTTTTTGTTTATTTCATTCTAAAACATTATTCTAAGATGCTTTATTCAAGAATCCAACAAACTTTCCACCCGGAAGTAATTATATAGATTTAAATTAAACATTCATTGTCTTTTTTATTTTATTTATATTGAATATTTTAAAGCAAATGTAAATGAACCTAAATAAAGATAAAAAAAAATATTAATATTTATCCGGACTTTTTAGAAGCTAATTAAATATTGATTTTTTTGATGTCTGATTTTTTGTTGGATTTTGTCTCTAGGTAACAATTTAATTGATATTATATCCGTTACATTAAAAAAATTAGCTATTATAAATTATTTCCAAATATGTCATTTTTTCCATACAAGTTGTCAGTTCATTGCCTGGACTAAGTTTCCACATGTTAAAATTGACAACGCAGTGTTGCTAAATGGATAGTAAACCATCAAATAAATGTAATTAAGTATAAATTACGAAATATAATTAAAATCATTTAAAAAAAGATATGGACCTTGAAAGTTTAGAAAAAATATGCATTTTTTTGTTGTCCAAAGTAAATTTAAAGCTACCAATAGAATCCTTACGCTTTTATAGAAACAAAATTGTACGACAACTATGGTCATAAACGCAGTATTTCACGACCGAAACAGCAATTTACCTGAATTCAATACAACGATAGTGCAAATATTACACTGTGACGTCACGATTCAATGCTAATCAGTATGGAACGTTTTCGGCTGCCGCCAGCGAGGTCCGTCTTTAACTCAATTTTTTGGGTATTTATGTTTTTTAATTGTAGTTGCTCCCATACAAACATTTGTTCCTCTCCAAAAACTGGTTCGAATGGCATCGTAAAAAAAAATTGGACACAAGCCTATTAGCGCAGTGGAGTGAGACAGTGTGTAATGTCATATTCAGGAGCATCTTCGTGCATGGGTTCGTGGTGGACTCGCACAAACGCAAGATGTCCAAGTCGCTCGGCAACGTGCTCGCGCCCGCCCACTTCACGCGCGGCGGCGGGGAGCTGCCCGCCTACGGCATCGACACGCTCAGGTACTAGCACTAGTCCCCGGGCGACCCGGCTCTGCTCGGCAACGTGCTCGCGCCCGCCCACGTCACGCGCGGCGGCGGGGAGCTGCCCGCCTACGGCATCGACACGCTCAGGTACTAGCACTAGTCCCCGGGCGACCCGGCTCTGCTCGGCAACGTGCTCGCGCCCGCCCACGTCACGCGCGGCGGCGGGGAGCTGCCCGCCTACGGCATCGACACGCTCAGGTACTAGCACTAGTCCCCGGGCGACCCGGCTCTGCTCGGCAACGTGCTCGCGCCCGCCCACGTCACGCGCGGCGGCGGGGAGCTGCCCGCCTACGGCATCGACACGCTCAGGTACTAGCACTAGTCCCCGGGCGACCCGGCTCTGCTCGGCAACGTGCTCGCGCCCGCCCACGTCACGCGCGGCGGCGGGGAGCTGCCCGCCTACGGCATCGACACGCTCAGGTACTAGCACTAGTCCCCGGGCGACCCGGCTCTGCTCGGCAACGTGCTCGCGCCCGCCCACGTCACGCGCGGCGGCGGGGAGCTGCCCGCCTACGGCATCGACACGCTCAGGTACTAGCACTAGTCCCCGGGCGACCCGGCTCTGCTCGGCAACGTGCTCGCGCCCGCCCACGTCACGCGCGGCGGCGGGGAGCTGCCCGCCTACGGCATCGACACGCTCAGGTACTAGCACTAGTCCCCGGGCGACCCGGCTCTGCTCGGCAACGTGCTCGCGCCCGCCCACGTCACGCGCGGCGGCGGGGAGCTGCCCGCCTACGGCATCGACACGCTCAGGTACTAGCACTAGTCCCCGGGCGACCCGGCTCTGCTCGGCAACGTGCTCGCGCCCGCCCACGTCACGCGCGGCGGCGGGGAGCTGCCCGCCTACGGCATCGACACGCTCAGGTACTAGCACTAGTCCCCGGGCGACCCGGCTCTGCTCGGCAACGTGCTCGCGCCCGCCCACGTCACGCGCGGCGGCGGGGAGCTGCCCGCCTACGGCATCGACACGCTCAGGTACTAGCACTAGTCCCCGGGCGACCCGGCTCTGCTCGGCAACGTGCTCGCGCCCGCCCACGTCACGCGCGGCGGCGGGGAGCTGCCCGCCTACGGCATCGACACGCTCAGGTACTAGCACTAGTCCCCGGGCGACCCGGCTCTGCTCGGCAACGTGCTCGCGCCCGCCCACGTCACGCGCGGCGGCGGGGAGCTGCCCGCCTACGGCATCGACACGCTCAGGTACTAGCACTAGTCCCCGGGCGACCCGGCTCTGCTCGGCAACGTGCTCGCGCCCGCCCACGTCACGCGCGGCGGCGGGGAGCTGCCCGCCTACGGCATCGACACGCTCAGGTACTAGCACTAGTCCCCGGGCGACCCAGCTCTGCTCGGCAACGTGCTCGCGCCCGCCCACGTCACGCGCGGCGGCGGGGAGCTGCCCGCCTACGGCATCGACACGCTCAGGTACTAGCACTAGTCCCCGGGCGACCCAGCTCTGCTCGGCAACGTGCTCGCGCCCGCCCACGTCACGCGCGGCGGCGGGGAGCTGCCCGCCTACGGCATCGACACGCTCAGGTACTAGCACTAGTCCCCGGGCGACCCAGCTCTGCTCGGCAACGTGCTCGCGCCCGCCCACGTCACGCGCGGCGGCGGGGAGCTGCCCGCCTACGGCATCGACACGCTCAGGTACTAGCACTAGTCCCCGGGCGACCCGGCTGTGCTCGGCAACGTGCTCGCGCCCGCCCACGTCACGCGCGGCGGCGGGGAGCTGCCCGCCTACGGCATCGACACGCTCAGGTACTAGCACTAGTCCCCGGGCGACCCGGCTGTGCTCGGCAACGTGCTCGCGCCCGCCCACGTCACGCGCGGCGGCGGGGAGCTGCCCTCCTACGGCATCGACACGCTCAGGTACTAGCACTAGTCCCCGGGCGACCCGGCTGTGCTCGGCAACGTGCTCGCGCCCGCCCACGTCACGCGCGGCGGCGGGGAGCTGCCCGCCTACGGCATCGACACGCTCAGGTACTAGCACTAGTCCCCGGGCGACCCGGCTGTGCTCGGCAACGTGCTCGCGCCCGCCCACGTCACGCGCGGCGGCGGGGAGCTGCCCGCCTACGGCATCGACACGCTCAGGTACTAGCACTAGTCCCCGGGCGACCCGGCTGTGCTCGGCAACGTGCTCGCGCCCGCCCACGTCACGCGCGGCGGCGGGGAGCTGCCCGCCTACGGCATCGACACGCTCAGGTACTAGCACTAGTCCCCGGGCGACCCGGCTCTGCTCGGCGACGTGCTCGCGCCCGCCCACGTCACGCGCGGCGGCGGGGAGCTGCCCGCCTACGGCATCGACACGCTCAGGTACTAGCACTAGTCCCCGGGCGACCCGGCTCTGCTCGGCGACGTGCTCGCGCCCGCCCACGTCACGCGCGGCGGCGGGGAGCTGCCCGCCTACGGCATCGACACGCTCAGGTACTAGCACTAGTCCCCGGGCGACCCGGCTCTGCTCGGCGACGTGCTCGCGCCCGCCCACGTCACGCGCGGCGGCGGGGAGCTGCCCGCCTACGGCATCGACACGCTCAGGTACTAGCACTAGTCCCCGGGCGACCCGGCTCTGCTCGGCAACGTGCTCGCGCCCGCCCACGTCACGCGCGGCGGCGGGGAGCTGCCCGCCTACGGCATCGACACGCTCAGGTACTAGCACTAGTCCCCGGGCGACCCGGCTCTGCTCGGCGACGTGCTCGCGCCCGCCCACGTCACGCGCGGCGGCGGGGAGCTGCCCGCCTACGGCATCGACACGCTCAGGTACTAGCACTAGTCCCCGGGCGACCCGGCTCTGCTCGGCGACGTGCTCGCGCCCGCCCACGTCACGCGCGGCGGCGGGGAGCTGCCCGCCTACGGCATCGACACGCTCAGGTACTAGCACTAGTCCCCGGGCGACCCGGCTCTGCTCGGCGACGTGCTCGCGCCCGCCCACGTCACGCGCGGCGGCGGGGAGCTGCCCGCCTACGGCATCGACACGCTCAGGTACTAGCACTAGTCCCCGGGCGACCCGGCTCTGCTCGGCGACGTGCTCGCGCCCGCCCACGTCACGCGCGGCGGCGGGGAGCTGCCCGCCTACGGCATCGACACGCTCAGGTACTAGCACTAGTCCCCGGGCGACCCGGCTCTGCTCGGCGACGTGCTCGCGCCCGCCCACGTCACGCGCGGCGGCGGGGAGCTGCCCGCCTACGGCATCGACACGCTCAGGTACTAGCACTAGTCCCCGGGCGACCCGGCTCTGCTCGGCGACGTGCTCGCGCCCGCCCACGTCACGCGCGGCGGCGGGGAGCTGCCCGCCTACGGCATCGACACGCTCAGGTACTAGCACTAGTCCCCGGGCGACCCGGCTCTGCTCGGCAACGTGCTCGCGCCCGCCCACGTCACGCGCGGCGGCGGGGAGCTGCCCGCCTACGGCATCGACACGCTCAGGTACTAGCACTAGTCCCCGGGCGACCCAGCTCTGCTCGGCAACGTGCTCGCGCCCGCCCACGTCACGCGCGGCGGCGGGGAGCTGCCCGCCTACGGCATCGACACGCTCAGGTACTAGCACTAGTCCCCGGGCGACCCGGCTCTGCTCGGCAACGTGCTCGCGCCCGCCCACGTCACGCGCGGCGGCGGGGAGCTGCCCGCCTACGGCATCGACACGCTCAGGTACTAGCACTAGTCCCCGGGCGACCCGGCTCTGCTCGGCAACGTGCTCGCGCCCGCCCACGTCACGCGCGGCGGCGGGGAGCTGCCCGCCTACGGCATCGACACGCTCAGGTACTAGCACTAGTCCCCGGGCGACCCGGCTCTGCTCGGCAACGTGCTCGCGCCCGCCCACGTCACGCGCGGCGGCGGGGAGCTGCCCTCCTACGGCATCGACACGCTCAGGTACTAGCACTAGTCCCCGGGCGACCCGGCTCTGCTCGGCGACGTGCTCGCGCCCGCCCACGTCACGCGCGGCGGCGGGGAGCTGCCCGCCTACGGCATCGACACGCTCAGGTACTAGCACTAGTCCCCGGGCGACCCGGCTCTGCTCGGCGACGTGCTCGCGCCCGCCCACGTCACGCGCGGCGGCGGGGAGCTGCCCGCCTACGGCATCGACACGCTCAGGTACTAGCACTAGTCCCCGGGCGACCCGGCTCTGCTCGGCGACGTGCTCGCGCCCGCCCACGTCACGCGCGGCGGCGGGGAGCTGCCCGCCTACGGCATCGACACGCTCAGGTACTAGCACTAGTCCCCGGGCGACCCGGCTCTGCTCGGCGACGTGCTCGCGCCCGCCCACGTCACGCGCGGCGGCGGGGAGCTGCCCGCCTACGGCATCGACACGCTCAGGTACTAGCACTAGTCCCCGGGCGACCCGGCTCTGCTCGGCAACGTGCTCGCGCCCGCCCACGTCACGCGCGGCGGCGGGGAGCTGCCCGCCTACGGCATCGACACGCTCAGGTACTAGCACTAGTCCCCGGGCGACCCAGCTCTGCTCGGCAACGTGCTCGCGCCCGCCCACGTCACGCGCGGCGGCGGGGAGCTGCCCGCCTACGGCATCGACACGCTCAGGTACTAGCACTAGTCCCCGGGCGACCCGGCTCTGCTCGGCAACGTGCTCGCGCCCGCCCACGTCACGCGCGGCGGCGGGGAGCTGCCCGCCTACGGCATCGACACGCTCAGGTACTAGCACTAGTCCCCGGGCGACCCAGCTCTGCTCGGCAACGTGCTCGCGCCCGCCCACGTCACGCGCGGCGGCGGGGAGCTGCCCGCCTACGGCATCGACACGCTCAGGTACTAGCACTAGTCCCCGGGCGACCCGGCTCTGCTCGGCGACGTGCTCGCGCCCGCCCACGTCACGCGCGGCGGCGGGGAGCTGCCCGCCTACGGCATCGACACGCTCAGGTACTAGCACTAGTCCCCGGGCGACCCGGCTCTGCTCGGCGACGTGCTCGCGCCCGCCCACGTCACGCGCGGCGGCGGGGAGCTGCCCGCCTACGGCATCGACACGCTCAGGTACTAGCACTAGTCCCCGGGCGACCCGGCTCTGCTCGGCGACGTGCTCGCGCCCGCCCACGTCACGCGCGGCGGCGGGGAGCTGCCCGCCTACGGCATCGACACGCTCAGGTACTAGCACTAGTCCCCGGGCGACCCGGCTCTGCTCGGCAACGTGCTCGCGCCCGCCCACGTCACGCGCGGCGGCGGGGAGCTGCCCGCCTACGGCATCGACACGCTCAGGTACTAGCACTAGTCCCCGGGCGACCCAGCTCTGCTCGGCAACGTGCTCGCGCCCGCCCACGTCACGCGCGGCGGCGGGGAGCTGCCCGCCTACGGCATCGACACGCTCAGGTACTAGCACTAGTCCCCGGGCGACCCAGCTCTGCTCGGCGACGTGCTCGCGCCCGCCCACGTCACGCGCGGCGGCGGGGAGCTGCCCGAACTATAAACAAGAAAGGGCTGCCACAATAGATCACTCGCTGGTCGAAGCGGCACATTAAAGGCCCACAAACATCAATAATAATAATAATAACATCTAAAATTACTCATACGATTTTAAAACCACAATGTATGTGGACCCCGAGGGGCCAGATGGAAATAATTAAACTCTTCTTAGGGAATCTTCTGCTTTATTTACATATTACTCACATATCCGTCTTACTTCGTTCACCTCAACTTTCACGCCGTCATCCGTTAACTCATCCGCCATTCCAAAACAATCAAACCACATTCGATCGTTCTTGATTCATCATCTAACAGGTAGTACCATATTAAACCATCAAAATAGTACATTTTACAACTAGTGTGAAAAGAATGTCTTTTTACCACTAGTACCGAGGTATCTTGCCACGAGCTGAAAGCGAGTGGCAAGACTCGGTACGAGTGGTAAAAAGACATTTCACACGTGTTGTAAACGACGTTTTTTAATACAATTGCGAAAAAATAATAAATTAATATATCATTGCGATAAAATATGCTTGCTTCGAAGTTATTTTTGAACGAACCCATACTTTACAAATGACACTGACAGTGACAACATACTATTGGAATCAGCGCCATCGGCCTCGAGTTGAGAAACTAAATTGACACTTGGCAGTTGACACTGACAGTATTCATAAGGATAATTTTTCTAGGCATATGCTTGTATCATTCAGCCAAATCAAAGAACGATTTTTAGGAAAGTAAATATTTCATACATAGATACCTAAGACAGAGTAGGCTATAAAATGCAAATTCCTAATATTTTTTCGTCATTTATATATTAATGAATAATAATTTATTGAATCAGGCGTTACTTTGCGGAAATTCATGATATATTACGAGAACAATATTCCTTTGCTATTCCGCTAAAAAACGTGCAGGTCGATCAGCGGAGATCAAATGTAACTAATTGCGTATAAACATGCAAATAATTACAGCAAACCACCACCAATAATGAAAAAACCTCGACACGTGTTTCGCCTCTCTACGAGGCATCATCAGGAGATGCAGGCAGGAGATGTTGCTTGCGCCACGTCCACTGAGCAACTCAACATCTCCTGCCTGCATCTCCTGATGATGCCTCGTAGAGAGGCGAAACACGTGTCGAGGTTTTTTCATTATTGGTGGTGGTTTGCTGTAATTATTTGCATGTTTATACGCAATTAGTTACATTTGATCTCCGCTGATCGACCTGCACGTTTTTTAGCGGAATAGCAAAGGAATATTGTTCTCGTAATATTAATGAATACTTTAAATAAATACTCCTAGTATTCGTAAGCGTTTTTAATTTCATAATTTCCAAGTAAAAAATCTAATATAAAATTACTGCGTTTCGAAAGTATAGTTTGGAACTAAAAAGTAAAAAGCACTAGTTCGAGAAATTGAGCTTCTCGCACGCTACGCAGCCACAAAAAGTACCACTTTTTGAGCAACTGTATTAAAAATTACCATTCCCACTTGTACATGTTCATATAGCTATATTTTATCCCGTGGCTTCGGGCGGAGCCACGCGCAGCTAGTTATGTATGTATTTTTTACAGATGGTGGGTAGCAAGCCACGGCACACAGCACACGCAAATTATCGTCAGCAAGAAACTGCTCGACGACTGCCAAGCTGAAGTCGTCAGAATACGCGCCATCTTGAAATACTTACTCGGGGTCATCGACCTGCCCCCTCCCCTCTTCCACCGCCCCCCACCCCTCAACTACTTCGACCAGTACATGGTCACGGAGTCACACAAGTTCCTAAAAGATGTCCAAGAAAATACGAAAGAGCTAAGGTATAATAGCGTAGTGCAAAATATCCTCTATTTCGTTAGCAATAAGGTCTCAGCTTTGTATTGTCATTGTGTTAAAGACAGGCTGTACTGTGCCCCGAAAGATTCAGAAGCCAGAATAGCGGCGCAGTTGGTAGCTCACACGATTCTGATCTCTTTATGTAAGGCTATAGGACCTATAATGCCGCATCTCATTGAAGAGGTTTGGAAATACCATCCGTTGTATGAAAATCCATTCTTTTTCACACAAAATGTACCTGTTTTAGAGGATCAACCAGTAGATGAAACTAAAATGGACTTGGTGTTAGATTTAAAGAAAGATGTAACCGCTTTGACTAGAAACGAAAATCTAAAGAAATTCGAGGTTGACATTAAAGTAAATTCCAACCTGTATAATATTTTAAATAATTTAAACGCCCCGGATGAAACTAACGAGAGCGTATTAAGTGAGATCTTAGAAGTGTCAGACGTGCGTCTGAGAGAGGCTAGTGTCAGCAAGTGGGAAGTGAGTGTCGCTGAGAGCAGCCGAGAGCAGTGTCTGCGGTGTCGCAAGTATAATGCACAGGAGAATACTGATAAGTGTTTGAGATGTGAGAAAGCTATAGCTGCTCTCTGAAATTTAATTTGCTGCCAAGTCGCGCGCGACAAAGCGACCCATGTGTCATTGGAACTGTGCAAATTGGAAAGAGATGGGTAGATCATCATCATCATCATATCAGCCGAAAGACGTCCACTGCTGGACATAGGCCTCCCCCAGAGAGTTCCAAATTGACCGGTCCTGCGCCACCCGCATCCAGCGGACTCCCGCGACCTTTACCAGGTCATCAGTCCACCTTGTGGACCTACCCACATGGGTAGATATCTATAGATATTTTTTTATTTTATTTATGTATACTTTATTGCACAAAATACAAAAAAAAATGTACAAGTGGCGTGCTTAATGCCACATGGCATTCTCTACCAGCTAACCATCAATAGTGCTAGCCTCAAAGTCAAAGTGTTTATTTATAAGCTGCAAATCAGCGCTTTGGTGTCTGACACCTCAGCATAATGCTGAGCCAGTCTCCGGTTCACTGTCGCGGAGACACACTTTGTTTCATGTTTTATATGTTTCTCTTATTTATTTTATTGTTTAATATGTGTATCTTGTGTGTTTGTGAATAAATGTATCTTTCTTTCTTTCTTTCTATAAGTGTTTATTATTTTAATGTACGGCCCAATAATCCGCGTCCACGTATCTTTCTCTGTCTTTATGCATGGGTGAAAAAGAGACAGATGTAGTGGGCGAGGGTTATTGGGCCGGTTAGAATGTCATGTTATAATATTATGTTTATGAATACACATATTTATGACAAATCTTCTGTTACTAAGTTATTTTAATAGGCTTGTGTCCTAATTTTTTTTTTACGATGCCATTCGAACCAGTTTTTGGTGTGGAACAAATGTTTGTATGGGAGTAAGTACAATTAAAGAACATAAATACCCAAAAAATTGAGTTAAAGACGGACCTCGCTGGCGGTAGCCGAAAACGTTCCATACTGATTAACATTGAATCATGACGTCACAGGGTAATATTTGTACTAGTCGTTATATGGAAAATCAAGTAAATTGCTGTTTCGGTTGCGAAATACTGCGTTTAGGACCATAGTTGTCATACAATATTGTTTCTATAAAAGCGTAAGGATTCTATTGGTAGCTTTAAATTTACTTTTGGACAATAA
The DNA here is from genome assembly GCA_932294315.1 of Epinotia nisella. NCBI lineage: Eukaryota > Metazoa > Arthropoda > Insecta > Lepidoptera > Tortricidae > Epinotia > Epinotia nisella. The sequence continues at coordinate 3,210,037 of OW028693.1, forward strand.
AAAAAATGCATATTTTTTGTAAACTTTCAAGGGCCATATCTTTTTATGATTTTAATTATTTTTCGTAATTTAAACTTAATTGCATTTATTTGAAGGTTTACTATGAATTTAGCAACACTGCGCTATCAATTTTAACATGAGGACACAATCCAATTCTAGTTCAAGCATTGTAGGATTATGAAGAATAAATACTATATCGTAAACTGTTTTTTATTCAAATATCACAATCGGTGGACACGAAGGCCGGGGGGGTCCACTCCTGGAGGAGATCACGCGGTGGAGACTTGACTCCCGCCGCGTCCTCGTTCAGAAGTGGAGAGAAAGGCCGGAGGTGCCGAGTGCCGGCCGCAGGACCACCGGAGCAATCCGGCCTGACCTTGAAAGATGGGTCGAAAGGAAGGGGGGTGCCTCTCCTTCCATCTTGCGCAGATTATCTCGAGGCACGGCTAGGGGACGGGTGTGGCGACAATAAGAGTCGCACACTTATTGAGCGTGTGAAGATTGCACCTGCATTAGTCGAACGCTTAGCAATGCAGTCTCCGGCGCCCATCGGTAATGTTCGGGACTATTCGCGAGCGCAGATGGTTCGGCTGTCATCGGCCGTCTCCGCTGCTTGCCATTGTCCGCTACGCTCTGACGCTAGACGCACGCTCGCTTGATCAAGGAAATCCGTTATTCCTATTTACGTGTCAAGTGAATCCGCTTATCGCTATTGTTTTTCTTCACTTATTTGTAACGCCTGTGTTATATCGTGCCTTCTGTGTATGTGTAATGTGTATTGTGTTTAGTCAAAGTAAACTGTTATATTGACTTGAGTGTTTCTTTGTTCTCCGAACTATATAATCAACTTACCTGTGCAAGTAGTGCTACACGGGAACCATGACGCCGAAGATACGCTGGCGGTGTGCCCAGTTTGGGCGGAGCAGCGCCACACTCGTGGGCGTGGGGGGGGGGGGGGGGGGGGCGTGACCTCCCTGCCCGCCGGTAGGAGCCATAGTGGGGGGCGACAGGTCGTGGAAGGCGGCGACTTCCTTCTGCGAGGACGTGATGACGCAGACTATCCAGCCTCCCACCCGATGCGCCGCAAACGTTTGGGGCGACGGCGGTTAACCTACGACCGCCGATTGCCCCCATAAGACCTGCATCACAGCGGCCTGCGGTGGCGGTCCATAGTAAATATTTATTTAATCGTATGGCGTATAAACATTGTAAGAAAAATTATAAGTCAACATCCAGGTTGCACAGCCAGTCAACAGCGTCAGGTGTCACATTTGTATAGAGGTCCCCTGGGTCACCCTGGTAGCACCGTTTTGGGCAGCGCTCTACTATATGGTGTGCAGTTTGGTCCTCAAGGCTGCAGTCACATAATGGGCTTTCGCTCCATCCTCACCTGTACTTAAAATAGTTGCACCTTCCGTGGCCTGTGCGGATTCTGTTGAGGCGACACCAGTGTTTCCGCTGCAAAGAAAAGCCCCGCGGCTTTTGAATATGACAGCTAATGACAAGTTAACTATTGACCGCGGCGGCCAGGCCGCGATAATCTGAGATACTTTAAGGTAAAAGGAAGATGTCAGTCGAATTGGATGACTCAAACCTTTACAAAACAAGTGCTTGCACATTGATTAAAATCAGTTAACCACCGACAGATTTGATCAAACCTTGGGATATTCTACCTTAATACCAATGTAATTAAGTCTTTATTACAACCGTTATATTTATAGGCAGCGTGTTTACAAAATAAACTCTAATATTCTGACGTTAAGATAGAGTATCGAGTGAATTAATGCCAAATGCCAGTAGTTAACTGATTTTAATCGTAGTGCATAATAGTCTTCATAGTGTTGTGTTCTAGAATATAATGAAAACGGGTCACTTACATGTCGAAAAGGCGACATAGGTGTGTAGGTGGTCAGAAAATATTTATTTATTTGGCTCATAAAACATGTCACGGACAATTACAATACAATACAATACAAATACTCTTTATTGCACACCTCACACAAACAAAGCAGTTACATAGAGAAACAATACAAATTAACGATATTAGCATAAAGGTTCAAACTATAGTCCAGCCAGAGAGAGGTAGTGGAGTTATAACTCTAAACATGTCTTTTTTGGAAGGAAAGATATCTTTTTTGTTTTCTATTTGTATATCTACTCGTTTGTGTACTGGTTTCCTCTGTGTTCAATAAAGTTGCATGTTAAGCGACATCTAGTGAGCGCGCGCGAATGACGCTCCTGTAGTAGCGGGCCGACGCCTTCGGGCGGCGCGGGCGCCGCGGCTCCGAGAAGTCCACGTGGCACAGACCGAAACGAGACCTACGAGCAAATAGAGGCTTTAAGGTTTAAGGAATACGGCGCATATTTAAAGAGGTTAAGCGTTAAGATAGAGGGAAGTTAATGGCGTAGTGGAATATTCCACTGCTTTGTTGTTGTTGAAACCTAGCGGGACATGAACCCACGTATCACCGTATTGCCTTACTTTACTACATCCTGAGCTATAAGTAGGTATAGGTTCTAAGCCGACATTTTCATCCCGTGTTTGACTTGACCTCTGTATTAAATTAAACGGATTTTAACGGTTTTCAAAAAAAAATGTACATGAACTTTATTTTTCAGAATTCGATTTTTTTGCGTTTTTCTTACTCAGAATCGTTGACACTATCGATCCTCATACAAGAAAAAAAGTGTCCAAAATATTCCATTCCAGATAGTCACATTTTTGTATGCAGTCTTTATTTATTTATATGTATGGTCGCGACGCACTGGAAGAAAAAACTTACATAGTAAAATCTGGGACACTTTTTTTCTTGTATGAGGATCGATAGTATCAACACTATCAACGATTCTGAGTAAGAAAAACCCAAAAAAAATCGAAATCTGAAAAAAAGTACATGTACAGCTTTTTTTAAACCCGCTAATTTTACCTTCCCTAGCATCCCCTATACTCTATTGCATATAAGATTAGAAAAATCGTTCGTTAATCGTCATGTGATTTCAAGGAAATCATTTTTAAATGCAAAAACATTAGTAGTGTTTGAAAAAGTCTTAAATGATCGAAATAAGTAAAACTAGTACAATACTCCCCTTTTAGCCGAGGCAAAATACGGTTTCGAAAAACATTAATTTATAATAGCGTTTTTTTTGTTTATTTCATTCGAAAACATTATTCTAAGATGCTTTATTTAAGAATCCAACAAACTTTCCACCCGGAAGTAATTATATAGATTTAAATTAAACATTCATTGTCTTTTTAGGGTTCCGTAGCCAAAATGGCAAAAACGGAACCCTTATAGTTTCGTCATGTCCGTCTGTCCGTCTGTCCGTCTGTCCGTCTGTCCGTATGTCACAGGCATTTTACTCGAAAACTATAAGGTGTATTTGAATAAAATTTTGAGGATAGGTGTATTTTGTTAGCCGCTACATAGTTTTGTAATTAAAATGACAAAAAAAAAATTTTTTAGGGGTGCACTTCATACATAAAACTAAAAGTAAAAAAAAAAAAAATCATTGTGACCCCCCGTGTGGCACATCAATCGATAGGCCTTTCAAAATAAATATAAGGTTTCTTAGCATTTTTTTTGATTAAGTGAATAGGGTCGGAGATAATCGCCCCGAAAGTCACTAAAATTCTGTCCCCCCCCCTCTAATTTTTGAACGGTGTATTTTAAAAATATGGAAAAATTCATGGACATAGGGCTTATTAATTTCATTCACCGAAAATTGTTTTGAACAAGATCGGTTCAGAGGTTTTCGAGATATTGCTGAAAAACTGACTTCCTCAAAGAAAAGGACGTAAGTGCCGTAAAATTTCTGTGACGATACGACCTTTTTAATAGGCACGGAACCCTTCGTTTTGCGTGGTCCGACACGCACTTGGCCGGTTTTTTATTTTATTTATGTTGAATATTTTAAAGCAAATGTGAATTAACCTAAATAAAGATAAAAAAAATATTATTATTTATCCGGAGTTTTTAGGAGCTAATTGAATATTGATTTTTTTGATATCTGATTTTTTGTTGGATTTTGCCTCTAGGTAACAATTTAATTGATAATATATCCGTTACATTAAAAAAAATAGCTATTATAAATTATTTCCAAATATGTCATTTTTTCCATACAAGTTGTCAGTTCATTGCCTGGACTACTTTGATATTCTAGATAAACGAAGAAACGACTAGACGAATTTGTCCGTTAACATTCTAAAGTCATCTAGAATGAGGTATAGTGACTTATGAATAGAATTAAACCAATGGATATATACTTACGAGTACCCGAGTACCCACTCAAAATTGTCAATGAGTGACCAGGCGGTGTATCCTACCACGTTCACGCCGTCCTCCGTAATGGCCAAGTAAACCTGTTCATAAAAATAAAGCAAGATTCATATTCCAATATTCCATGTTTAGGTTGAGTTGAAAGGAAGTAGTGTCGTTATTTATGGCTGTGACATAGTAGAAAGAGTGGGCAGTAAGCTATCTCCGGCCCAATCCGCGATATAATTGCCTACCGTACTTGCCTGTCTCAGGGTTGTCACTTTTAGCTAAATTTTAATTCAGTGCCTAGAAATTGGCAAGGGCCGGGAAGTTGTCTTTTTTTACCCGACTGCGCGACGCAAAGGAGGGTAATGTGTTTATCAGCCTATAAATGTATGTATGTATGTATGTATGTTTGTTCCTATGTGGCACTCCAGAGACCAAACGCGTGAACCGACTTTGATAATTCTTACGTCAATCGAACCGTCTCACTCTTGCGAGTGTCACTAAAGACATGACAGTAATCAAAATTCAATATGGCGACAACCAGACGACAAAATTGAAAAAAAAAAAGTTTACGAAATATGTCGAGTGGGAAATATGCTAGCATAACTTGACTCTCGGCTCTACTCGCGCGCGTGATAGACTATCTGTCACTTTTTGACTGCATTAATCAGAAAGTGACGGACAGTCTATCTCGCGCGCGAGTAGAGTCGAGAGTCAAGTTATGCTAGCAGGGCTGATCGCCGTGCAGTCGCTCACACAGTTGCAGGCGACGTGGAGGGGATGAGGCGACACCGCTCCCGATACAAACCGCGCTCGTTACCCCTTCTATAGTATTTAAGTGTTCTGTGATGAGAGGTATGCGGGTTGCCCACGGACACGTTCAATACGACTAAATAGTGAATTACTTGTTTCAGTGACATGGTCAAAAAGTGGAGAAGTCCACCTAGTATATGTTTGAACGGAGTCCGCAGGTTAGTGCGCTGCACGAATGAGGTAAAGATAACTTATTGATAGGCATATTGTCAGTCCTTTTATCCGTGCAGCCTGTGGGTGAACTTGAGAGCACTTGAGAGTGCAGTACAATAACACACCCAGAATGCTGTTGGGTTGCTGTTATAGTTTTCGAGAAAAATGACGAAACTATAAGGGTTCCGTTTTGGCCTAGAGAGGTGGCACTGGATTTTAAATATATAGCCAGCTCAGGTGTCCACGTCTACCCTCGAGCAACAGCTCTTGCTGACATCCTACTAATCCTACTAATATTATAAACGTTAAAGAAGAATTTTCGTTAAGTGCGAGTCGGATTTTAGTTTTCCCATACATTTTGAGACCCAGCGCCCGATGAAGGCAACGAGCAAAAATATTTGGTCTCCATACAAAGTTTCATCCCCTTTTTCTCCCTAAAAGGGATACAATTTGACATAAATTATAGCCTATGTCCTATTCTGGAGCCGTAGCATGGCTGGCCTTATCACGCGACAAGTGACAAGATACGAGCGTCGTCTCGTTCTATCGAACGGTGTCAGCCAGTGACGCACGCTCTATCCTATCACCTATCGCGTGACAAGGCCAACCATGCTACGGGGCCTGATATATAAGGTACAAAACTGGAAAGTTTCATATAGATTCGTCCAGTAGTTTTTGAGATTAAGGTGAACGTACATCCATACATCCAAACTTCACGTTTATAATATTAGTAGGATTCTGAAGGTGCGCCTTACAAAGTCATCCACCTAATTATTTATTTACACGGTCGACAATCATGGGACTACGACGAAACATGTCCTCACCTGGTTTAAATACTCCTTATAATAGTTGATCCGCGTCGTATCGTCCAGGTCGTCTCCGTTGGTCGAGTAGCCGTTCTCAGTGATCATGATCTTGACGTCTCCGTACAGCTGTTTTATCCAGCTCATGAGGTGCCGGAGACCCTCTAGGTTCATCTGTTACATAATAGCAATCGTCATTGGGGTGCCCAAGTTGCTATCTAAAGGCTGCCAAGCCGATAGTGTCCTATGATCACATTAAGGTACACTTGAGTTTATTTGGGTTGAACAGCGAACGTAAAAACCATACAAGTCTAACTAGCGCCGAAAAGTGGCCACAAAAAGGATGCACACTGCCATGCGGACGTATGGGGACGTGGGGGTGGGTTGGGGACGGGGTGTCAAAAGGATGCCAAGCTGTCATTTAGTTCGAACATGCGCATACATGCACATACCGGGTTTAGGGCACGTGTTTGGTCAGAAAATAGGGAGTTCGCCTTTTATGGTTTTTTCGTTCCCTGGGAGTTGACCGAATTGCATTAAGGTACCTAGTCCATTCAATATACATACAAACAGGTCAAGTTAATATTAAAGCTAACCTTAGCCTTCAGTAGCTTTTCGGTTAAGAAGAATCCCAACAAGGACTAGTTTTCCCTCCGGGTGGAAAGGCCAGATCGCATTCGCTTTCGTAGGACGGGCTCCTAACCAGGAATAACGCCAGGAGGACGATGATGAAGTACAGAAGGTATTAACCACAGAACACCAACTACTATAGAAGAGGTATCAAGCGCGGTTTGTATCGGGAGCGGTGTCGCCTCATCCCCTCCACGTCGCCTGCAACTGTGTGAGCGACTGCACGGCGATCAGGCGCGAAAGCTTTGAGCGCATGCTCGTCTTCCTAATAGTATTTAGTGTTCTGTGGTATTAACCTTACCCAGGGAGGGCTGGTCTCCAGCACAGCGTCCACCTCCTCGAGACCGGCCATCATGAACACGCCGACCTGCTCCCCGGGCCGGGCGGCGCGGACCATTCGGGACGTGTAGTGATTCACGGCGTAGAAGTCATAGGTACCTAGCGAAGAATATATATTATCTAGTTGAGGGCCCTTTCGGATACATAACTAAACATACATAAATAAATAAATATCTTGGGACAATTCACAGTAATTGCTCTAGTCCCAAACTAGGCAAAGCCTGTACAATGGTTATTCATATTAATTCATATTCTGCCCCGACTGGGGATCGAACCCGGGACTTCAAGCTTCATAGTCAGGTTCTCTAACCACTAGGCTATTTGGTCGTCTTGTGCATTTGCCCTCCCCTTTATAATAGCTACTCCCAAGCTCGCTCCATCGTTTCCACAAAATGGATGATGCAGCTTAGTGGGAGCACCTTGAATTCCTTTGGTTGCGGATAGCCCTTTATCTATGCCGTTACCAAAGTGATTCATTCTTTGTCTGGCAAAGAATATAAGTATTAAGTATACAGCGAGATTAGATCAACGGGGGCAGTCTTTCTAGTCAGCACAGCGAGTAAGACAGCCGCTGCTGAGACGCGTGATATGGCAGTAAGTTGCGTTCGCCCCACAGACTTCTGAAGTAGAGATAGCACCATCCAGATGCCAGCTGCACGCGTCATCCAGAGTACCTATGGTAACAACTTTCCGGAAACTATTGAGGATATCAGAGGTTAAAACACTTTTAAATAGAAAGTGTCTTTTATAGCGTGAACGAATTTTATAATTATAGGAAATTAGTATAGGGACATCTTAATAATTATTATTATAGTTCTTTTCTTTTTTATTTATATAGTAATCAGTTTAATTTTAAATTGTAATTAATGTTTTTGTTCTTATTTTTTGATTTTGTTTAACTTGTGCCATTTTTATTCTTTATTATTTTTATATATTTTACTAAACATATCTTACCTTTCAAGAGCTGGATCTCTTCTTTTGTGAACGCAGGCAGCCTGGAGCGAGGGTATCCTTCCTTCTCACTCTTGTCTGCCATGAATCTCTCCAGAGTTGGCGGCCAGCCTCCTTTGGCGGAGTAAATGGGGTGCGAGTAGCGGCCGAACTAATAATTATGCAGAAGATAATCGACGCCCAACGACTTAGGCCTGAATCACACTGCTGCAGCCTGCGGTGGCGGTCAATAGCTGTCAAATTTACTATTGACCGCCACCGCAGGCCGCGCTTTCTGTGAGAGGCTTTAAGGTAGAAGCAAAATGTCAGTCGAATTGGATGAGCTCCTCCGACCTCCTTTCAGAAAACAAGAGACGAGTGCTTACTATGTATAATAGTCTTCATAGTATTGTGTTCTAGAACTTCAAGGTAGCCAAGTAGTGGGTAGGTACTTAGGGGCTTCTTTTGCTAGCTTCTTGAGGATGTGATCGGAATTGGTCTCTAATACTGTCAACACCGCAGTGTCTCAAGACGAGAGTCTTTGACCACACACTTGCCAGTGATGATGCACTGAAACGTGGTCGCTTACTATGGGCCTCATAAGAAGGCTCAAAGTCACCCAAAGGGCAATGGAGAGGGCTATGATGGGCGTATCTCTGCGTGATCGTATCAGAAATGAGGCTATCCGCAGCAGAACCAAGGTAACCGATATGGCCCTCCGAATCGCTAAACTTAAGTGGCAGTGGGCGGAGCACATTGCACGTAGAACCGATGGCCGTTTGGGCGGAAAGGTTCTCGAGTGGCGACCACGTACCGGATGGCGCGGCGTGGGTAGGCCCCCCACAAGGTGGACTGATGACCTGGTAAAGGTCGCTGGAGTCCGCTGGATGCGGGTGGCGCAGGACCGCTCACTTTGGCACTCTTTGGGGGAGGCCTATGTCCAGCAGTGGACGTCTTTCGGCTGATATGATGATGATGATGACTGTCAACACGGTGAATCATTATAGGATAAAGGATCGGCAACGTGCACATGATACTAGTGCCTAGTCGTCTTCGGTGATCGCTGACCATCAGGGGCGCTAGACGGTAGTTTGTAGCCGTGATACAAAGTAAAACATGACGATATTTCTGTTAATTTACGACAAATTAGATATCCATTGAAATACTTACTAAATATTCTCTTGCTAGCAGAGTCCTGTTTAATTCTTCGTCTGTTTTGGGTTCAAACCATGACTCTTGGTTGGCTATAGATACTTCCCCTGTCAATCACAGATATACATTAAGGATGGCGCAGTGCAGTGTATGGATGGGTACCTATCACAATAGTACTCGAATCTAACGCGACAATTTGGAGCCCCCATGAACAGCAGTACACCATTATGTTGGAGAGGGTGCAAGAATCATTCGTACGCTTCCTTTTCCGTAAACTCTATGGGTGTTATACCCATCTTTATCTCTCAATATACTAGGAATGGTAAATTATACTTCTATAGAGTGCAGAAGGAATTTGTCCCTCATAAAAAACTGCTTTCGTTTAATACGCTAAATCTATCGGCAACCTCAAATCCCTTCTTAAAGAACATTATTTGTCTCTCCCCTAACCCTGATTGTATTTTTTGGCTGACTGTTTATGTATCATATATTTGTATTTGTGTTATTTGTATATATGTATGATTGCGTATGTATGTTTATATATAGAGGTATTTTATGTTCGTTTATTTTTATAATTATTTTGATTTTTGATTAATAATAATCTCTGCACCACCTACTGTATAATCTAGTTTTATCTCTTTCTCCGATACCCAAAGGTTGTCTGGAAGAGATCGCTCTTCAGCGATAAGACCGCCTGTTGTCTACCTCTAACTTCTCTCTGTAACTGCATTGTATTGTATTGTACGCTGCCAAATTTGTAACCCTTCTTTGTTATCCCTCATTTCACTCCAAGTGCGTCCTATCCCCAGTATTCAACTCCGTCCCCGTCGCCGCATTCCAGTTGCTGTCCCGGCGGCGCGAACTCGTGCCCTATCGCACTACCACTGCACCATGCCTTGACTCTTCTCAATCATTCATTCATAAGACGCCTTGTGAGTTACTTACCACCATATTTAGCTTTAAACTCCTCTTCATATATCCGGTACGCCTTAGCATGAGCAAGCAGGACATACTTAGAGCACAGGAAAGCTCCGATCTCGTGGTCTTTGATACCCGGGGCTAGAACACCTCTATAACCGATGTCACATATGGAGCCAGGCTCGTTGATGGTGATCCAGGTGTTCACCTGGCCGGCGAAGAGGGAGAAGACTACCCGTGCGTAGTCGGCGAACCAGTCGGCTGATAGAGGGTTTGTCCAACCACCTGGAAACAGGACAACCGTCAAGGTTACAGGATTCTTCCTCATTTTATAGACTTATGCGAAGTGGTATATGAGGGAAACAAGTGACAAACAATCATAAGTGATGAAAGTAGTGAAGTAAAGTTCGATATGGAGTGAAATAATATAGAAGAAAGTCGAGAAATTAATGAACACTTTATTATGAAGTATATGGGTATATACAGGGATTTCATCTGTGGCTGTGTGCGTGCACTTGTGACGTGAGATGCAGCTGCATGCAATAAAAAGGATCGTTAAATTATACTTAGATAAAGTGAAGTGACTGGTAAAGGTCGCGGGAGTCCGCTGGATGCGGGTGGCGCAGGACCGGTCAATTTGGAACTCTCTGGGGGAGGCCTATGTCCAGCAGTGGACGTCTTTCGGCTGATATGATGATGATGATGATGATGATGATGAAAGTGAATTAAGGTCAAGTGTTTACTCGTGCGTACACACACCGCAGTAGTTCAAGAGTTAGAACAATCGCCCACGCTGACTTTTAGTAGCGATGCTGCTGCGTTGATTACCTATCGCTCACGTAACCATATAACCAACATTTGACATGGCAAGTACTTCTGGTAACTAATAAGTAATGGAGCATCACTCTATGCAATTAATAGTGTTGGAAAATAGAAAAAACCTGACAAGTGTGAGTTCGACTCGCGTGGTGAGGGTTCCTTAAAATATTGAGAATTTTCCCGTTAGGTACTTTGAATAGTCAAACTTCTCATAGGTTTTCCTGTAATCTTTAGGCAAAGAACTATTTTCCATATTTTTTTGGAATTTTAAGCCTAGTAGTTTCGGAGATAAAGGAGGGGGGGGGGGGATGGTCAATTTGCGTCTTTTTTCCTAAATTACTTCAAATCTGTTTGAAACAACCCCTTTCATTTGATATGTCACACAATACATTTTCCTTTTTTTTTTATTAATTTTCCAGTTTAACCCCCAAAAGTGGCCCCCTTGTTCAGAATTCATTAATTTACTTTACGTGTCCGTCTTTGGGTCACCAATTTACATATGTATACCAAATTTCAACTCAATCGGTCCAGTAAGTAGTTTCGGAGCAAATCGGCTGTGACAGACGGACAGACAGACGCACGAGTGATCCTATAAGGGTTCCGTTTTTGTCTTTTTGAGGTACGGAACCCTAAAAACCGGCCAAGTGCGAGTCGGACCACGCACAACGAAGGGTTCCGTGCCTATTAAAAAGCTCGTATCGTCACAGAAATCTTCCGTCACTTACGTGCTGTTCTATAGGGTAGGCAGTTTTTCAGCAATATCTCGAAAACCTTTGAACCGATCTAATTTGAAATATTTTTTGGTGAAAGAATTTAATAAGCACTATGCCAAGATTATTTAATTAGTCTTGTACAGTCAAGAGCAAAAGTAAGTTATCACTTTTGTACCTTATTCCATTGCGATAAGGTGAAAAAATGATAATCTACTTTTGCTGTTGACTATACAGACCTAGGTCCTGTAGTCTCTGTGGTAGGTCCCAGTGGTACAGGGTGACGACTGGCTTGACGCCGCACGCGCGCAGCCCGCCGATCAGTGCGCTGTAGTAGCGGTGACCATCTTTACTGATCTTGTTGGGGAAGCCGGTTGGGAGCAGGCGCGGCCAGGATACTGAGAATCTGTGAAGATTTGTCAAGTGAATGGTGAAGTACAGTCAGGTGCAGAAGTTGCTAAGCGGTCCTGGTGCTCAAAATGATCTACACGCAAACTCAAGGTCAAGTGAATAAGGATCTGTGTAGGTAATTTTGAGCGTGTTATTATGCTTAGCTACTTCTGATGCCGACTGTACTTAAGTAGAGCATGGCGGTGGCAAACTAACATACGGACTGCCCCGATGGTAACTATTGTAACATATCACGGAATACGTAACATATGGACTGCCCAGAGAACTTAACCTCTTTTCTTGCAATCTCTCTCGCAGACATTCAGCAATCGGTTATGAAGTTTCACTTTTGAAGGCTTGTGCAGATCGCGTCACGTCTATTTTTCATAATAATTTATCTAATGAGTAGATCCTGTGGTATTCTATTTTCAATCTCCGGAGTAGAGATTCACTCATTACGTGCTTCGCCAGTGTGTTGGGGTGTTGCAATATTCTTGTTTTGTATGATTCTGCACTGTTTGATTTACTGTTTAACAGTTTTAATGTTGAGGTCGTGATGCAGCCTATCATCTGTTATGTACTATGGTGCGTCGGTTATTAACGTAGTATTTTGTATTGTAATCTTTGTAGAATTTCTATGTTTGATTTTGCTGCGGTGCCCCATAGTTGCAGGCCATAAGTCCAGACTGGTTTTATTATGCAACTACTACCTGGAGCCGTAGCATGGTTGGCCTTATCACGCGACAAGTGACAAGATAAGAGCGTCGTCTCGTTCTGTCGAACGGTGTCAGCCAGTGACGCACGCTCTATCAAGCCCAACCATGCTACGGCTCCTGGCTTATATAAAGTAACAATTTGTTTTCTAAGGAGACCATATGAAACTTCGCTTGTTACGTGGCACACTAATTGCCATTTCTCTCGATATAGTAGAGTAGTAGTAGGTAGTCTAAAATGGACTGATGAGTGATGACTGACATTCAGGAACAATCCATTTAATTCAAATTGAATGTGATAATCAGTCCATCAGGGACACATTTATTGTCTACTCACACATGGGAGCAGGGCATCTAGTGTCGACTTTTAGCTAGCCCTTCGACCTACCTGTAGAAGTCTAACCCTAAGTCCCCAATGAGCTTGAGGTCTTCCTCCCAGAGATGGTAGGAGTCGCAGGCCACGTCGCCGCTGCTGCGGTCGAAGATGAACTCCGGTCTAGTGTGCACGATGTGGTCCCAGATGCTCTCCCCTTTGTCTGGTAATACGAAGGTTACGTCATATTTTTTTTGAGATTGACTATTGCAACTGTTATCACTAGCTTACGGGTAACGATTAACGTTAACTTCCGTTAAATTGTCGAAATTGTAACGCTTTAACGATCAACGAAATAACGGATTAGCGGTTAACGAAACTAACCATTTGATTAACGGTGCCCATCTTTGGTTGTCAGCCATTTTAATACGAGTTCTTAATAGGCTTGTGTCCTATTTTTTTTTACGATGCCATTCGAACCAGTTTTTGGTGTGGAACAAATGTTTGTATGGGAGTAAGTACAATTAAAGAACATAAATACCCAAAAAATTGAGTTAAAGACGGACCTCGCTGGCGGTAGCCGAAAACGTTCCATACTGATTAACATTGAATCATGACGTCACAGTGTAGTATTTGTATAAATCGTTATATGGAAAATCAAGTAAATTGCTGTTTCGGTTGCAAAATACTGCGTTTAGGACCATAGTTGTCGTACAATTTTGTTTCTATAAAAGCGTAAGGATTCTATTGGTAGCTTTAAATTTACTTTTGGAGAATAAAAAAATGCATATTTTTTGTAAACTTTCAAAGTCCATATTTTTTTATGATTTTAATTATATTTCGTAATTTATACTTAATTACATTTATTTGAAGGTTTACTATCAATTTAGCAACACTGCGCTATCAATTTTAACATGTGGAAACAACCCAATTTAGCTACATAAGTGCCTTTCCGCCCCTTATTGCGGCACGCGTATAGCTACTCGGTAGATATCTATACTTTAAGTTTGCCTTAAACACGTTATTCGACTCACAACTTACCACTGACGTTCCACGCCCCTTCTACCTGGTAGGCGGACGTGGCGGCTCCGAACTGGAAACCAGCAGGGAAGCTCCGAAGGCTGGTCACCTCCACACCGACTGCCGCCAGGATACTGTCAATTACACCAATGTAATGATAGATGGCGTTATGCTGACGGCTGAATCGCGCTATGAAGTGTTGCCTTGAACATCATATCAGCCGAAAGACGTCCACTGATGGACATAGAGGCCTCCCACAAATAGTGCAGTGACCGGTCCTGCGCCACCCGCATCCAGCGGACTCCCGCGACCAGGAGCCATAGCATGGTTGGCCTTATCACGGGACAAGTGACAATTAAGATAAGAGCGTCGTCTCATTCTATCGAACGGTGTCAGCCAGTGACGCACGCTCTATCCTATCACCTATCGCGTGACAAGGCCAACCATGCTACCTTATCACGCGACAAGTGACAAGATAAGAGCGTCGTCTCGTTCTATCCAACGGTGTCAGCCAGTGACGCACGCTCTATCCTATCACCTATCGCGTGACAAGGCCAACCATGCGACGAGGCCAGGTCTTCAGTCCACCTTGTGGGGGGCCCACGCCAGGTATGAACAACACTGGCCAAACTATGGCCATATTTGTCTATTTTCACCTGTCAGTTTAGCTCGCCTAATTTTTGTGGATTTTATTATAACTTATGTTGCTATAGATAAACTACTTTGCTTAATACGACCACGCATTTGTAGCAGTGGCGGAGGGCCCCATATAAGCCGATTCCCACAATATTCTCTTTGATTCCCACCGGCTTGCATTTAGATTTATTTTTATGCAAGCCTAGTTAAATACTCTAAACTCTTCATAACTTTTTTGTTCCGGATTTTCCATCGAAATTTTCACGCACCGCCACTGATTTGTAGTGAAACTATTCCGATAAAAAAGTAATTGTACTGATGACTAGATAACATATTCATTTGGGCAACCGAGCTTTGCTCGGGTGAAAATAGACAAAATATGCATTATTCACCGAAAAGCTAACAGTAAATAAGTACATAAGTTCCGAAAAACTCATTGGTACGAGCCGGGATTCGAACCCACGACCGCCGCTTCACAGCCGCACGCATGAACCACTAGGCTACCCGTAGAGTAACTAGAGAAAATAATTACAGATACCTATGGCTCGTTTGATAGGATAATAAATAACGTATGGACAATTTATTGAGATTAAGGAAATAAGTTACTAAGTAGCACCTTTTCTTACAATTTGTAAGTTACCAATCATTTCACTGTGTGTTCTGGGAATCTTAACACGTTCACGGACACAGCACCATTCTGTAAATTGTGTGATGTGGCACAAAAAAAAATCATGCATTTTTGTCCGGCCATGGACGTACTGCCACATCACTGATGTTTAGGCAAATATTGTACCGCCGCTGTTTCGTCCAGGTATGTATGTAATTTGTTACAAACTCAATCTCTCCTCTTGTGGCAGCACGGCCACAGCCGTGCGTCTACAGACGTATTGTGTCACAGCACGCGTCATTCCCCTCATGTAAAATTGAGGTGGCCCTTTAAGCTTTTGCTGCGGCACTAGGAAAAATTGTAATGTACCTAAAGCGGCACAACATGTCCGCCTTCATTATAATCCTATGAGAATTTGTCGCCCGTGGACGGAGCAGATTTGTCGCAGAGAAGATCACCGGCCACAGCCGTAGTGCCGTATCACGAGGGTCTCGATTTACGCCTGTGGCCGCACTGTCCGTGAACGTGTTAAGGTAGGTACCTATGCAGCAAATAAATAAATAATTTACTTTGAAAACAACAAATTAACCGACTTCATATCAGTAGCCAAATTGCTCCAAGTTTGTCTATAGAATTTGAAGAGTTTCCTCGATTTCTCCAGAATCCTGGATTTTGGTGACAAAGGGATCAATCTGGAAGTATATGCTTTCAAACAAAGAAATAATTTTTCAAATCGGTTCATAAATTACTGAGTTATCGCGTAACAAACACATAAAGAAAAAACCGGCCAAGTGCGAGTCGGACTCGCGCGCGAAGGGTTCCGTATTATCTATAAAAACGGCAAGAAAATCATGTCTGTTGTATGGGAGCCCCAGTCCGACTCGCACTTGGCCGGTTTTTTAGTATTCGTTGTTATATTTAGCGGCAACAGAAATACATAATCTGTGAAAATTTCAACTCTCTAGCTATCACGGTTCTTGAGATACAGCATGGTGACAGACAGACGGACAGCGAAGTCTTAGTAATAGGGGTCCCGTAAAAAAACAGTCGAATTGAGAACCTCCGTTTTTTGAAGTACAACATATCTTTCATACTACAGGCTAACACATTCACTGCTAAGAATCCCGATCCCGTGGTTTTCCCGCTAAGTAGCGAAGAGCGGCTACAGCAGGGAAAGTGTTAAAGTATCTTGGAATACTCACCTCACAACTGCTATGAGGCACATCTCGTGATGGACTAATTAAAATAACAATTAACACGTGGTGATGTAGGTGGTAATAAATGTAATAATAAACCGAGACTCCTTTATCTACTGTAAATAAATAAAATAAAAATAGTGTAGTCGATAGCAACAACAAATAAAACAAAGTAAGTAAGTAAACAAAGGAAGTAGATTAAACGACCAAAGGCTCGTCTAAAACAAACCAGTGGAACCCTGTATTTTATGTGCATCAAAATATTCAACAAGCTTCCTAGAGACATAAAAGACCTACCCCTGAAACAATTCAAGAAGAAACTGTTTATATGGAAGAAGAAGAAGAAGAAAATAATTTATTAGCGTAAAAAAATATACAAATAGGTATAAGTAACATTAACTTTCTCAAATCTAAACAAAGTGGAAAAAAGATGGCTATCCGAACTATGTGTCTACTCTGTTAATGACATTTCTAAACATAAAAACTAGTAATAAGTGATCTTTCTATTTTGTTTGTTCTTAACCGACAGCAAAATAAAGGCTATTATTTTGCATGCTTATTTAAGTAGAGTACGGCGGACCGTAACGTTTATTTGTACCAACATAATGTGACCCGTATTCCGCAAATAAATATTTCATTTCATTTCATTTTCCACTTTAAACAGGTAGAGTGGCGCTTTAAATAGACCTCCAAAAATTTGCTTTAGTTAAACAGATGAAAATGCAGTTAACGTGTGATTTTAGATTTTGAAAAGATAACAAAGCAACGTAATAAAACTGACCGACGCGACGTGTGGCACGTGTAAGGTGTAAGTACCTTCTTCGCGCGTAGCATGGTTGACATTAATTAGATTACCTAATTGATGTATGCACTAGAGTATATAAACTAGTTTACAAGAACTATTGCTATACCCTACCCGGGTCCATGTGAGATACATTTTTATTTTGTAACATCTTTGTAAAAAAAAACCATGGTTTGCAATAAACGTCTATTCTATTCTATTCATTTTATCACTTAGATATCGCTCTCGATAAGACATTCGTCACGCTCTAACAAGTATGCGAGTGCGAGAGTGACCGATGTCTTATCCACAACGTTAAGTGATATAATTTACTTTACAGTACACATGGTGTTACTTTCCCGCACGAGTGCGGAAATGAGCACTTTCCGTGCATATGTTGAAACTTTAAAGAGCCATATGTACTGTAAAACGTTGTACGATACAAGTGCAGAAAATAGGTAATTCGCAACTCGTGTCGATTTAAAACACTCCCTTCGGTCGTGTTTTAATTTATCGCCACTCGTTGCGAATTTCCTAATTTCTGCACTTGTATCGTAAATAACTATTATTTGTCGAGTACCAAACTTTTTAAAAAGTTGAAACCGCGGCATATAAAAGACAGCACAGGTCGTATTCAGCCAATTCAACTCGTATTTTTCTGTTGCAAACGCGACGTTTTTTTATGTGTCTCAAATATTTTGCGTTTTTCGGTGGAAAAATACACTTGCGATTCGGTTTAAAAAGAACAACGGCGGAAAATCATTAATATTTTCACGTTGTGCAACGATATTTAAAGTTTATTATTCCCCCATTTTTGAGAAAAGCACAATATTAGCCTTACCCGAAATGGCAATTGCAGGCTTCGTATTATAATTAAACGGACTCGCAAGCTCGACCGTTTAAACAAATACTCAGCCTGCAATTGCCACGGCAATAATGTATTACATACATTCGAAAAACATAACCCTGCTTCGGCAGTCGGGTAAAAATATGACCCTTTGTGAGACATCGTTAGAATCCTACAAGATTTATTCACCAGGCAAAAAACAAAACACGTCAGTTGTTATTTCATTTTATAATTAGATTTTTTAACAGCCGACATTTGACAGCCGTCATCCCTGTACAATAAACGTCAATGATGACATAAATTGTACCGGGATGACAGCTGTCAAATATTGGACGTGTAAGCGCGTTGTCACTATAATTTATCACAAATTTATTTATTACAAAATTATAATTTATTAGGTACTAGTTAATTAAAGATTTACAACTCCAGCTTCTTGTCCTCAGTGAATTGATACTCGGCGTCGATATCGTGAGTGCGCGCGACCTGCGCGTAGTAGCGCGCGGAGCGGCGCGGGCTGCGCGCGCGCAGCGGGGACGAGAAGTCCACGTGGTGCAGCCCGAAGCGGGACCTGACACAAACACAGCTATTATAGTAAATAATCTCGTTCGTAATTCAATCTTACCGTACTCGTAACACAATGTACTATTATTTAATACTGCATGACCAGTGGCATGACCGCCGTGGTATTCAAATAATGTTATTTTCATCACACTTGATCGTCAATGGCGTTATAACTTGCGAGCGTACAGAGCAGTTATAGCCGTTTTACCTCCCACGGCTGGTCAGTTAAGTTTTCAAATATAGAACCCTCTGATTGGCTTAAGCAAATCTGGTTGGTCAGTGATTGGTTGAAAAAAAATCTAGTTGGCCAAGCCGCCCCGCCCCGCAAGAATACTGCTGTGATTGGTTGAAATATTGAAGCTGCGCGCTCGACTAGCACTGATCTGGAAGTGAAGTTGTCAATTTTTGATTGGTGCGGCTGGGAACTTAGATTTTTCTGTCTTTTGTAGTTATTTATTTCCTCGCAAATGTGATGAAAAACGTGTGTATAACACGGGCGTAAGAATATTGCACTTACGCCCCTCGTTGAACAATGTACTATTATTGCACATCTCACACAAACAAAGCAGTTATTACAGAGAGAAACAATACAATAACATGTAGATGATGTGATGAATGCCATGCCCTTGCCAGACAAAGAATGAATCTCTTTGGTAACGGCTATCCGCAACCAAAGGAATTCAGGGTGCTCCCACTGAGCTGCATCATCCGCTTTATGGAAATGATGGAGCGAGCTTGGGAGTATATTAGTCCAGGCAATGAACTGACAACTTGTATGAAAAAAATGACATGTTTGGAAATAATTTATAATAGCTAATTTTTTTAATGTAACGGATATATTATCAATTAAATTGTTACCTAGAGGCAAAATCCAACAAAAAATCAGACATCAAGAAAATCAATATTTAATTAGCTCCTAAAAAGTCCGGATAAATATTAATATTTTTTTTATCTTTATTTAGGTTCATTTACATTTGCTTTACAATATTCAATATAAATAAAATAAAAAAGACAATGAATGTTTAATTTAAATCTATATAATTACTTCCGGGTGGAAAGTTTGGTGGATTCTTGAATAAAGCATCTTAGAATAATGTTTTAAAATGAAATAAACAAAAAAAACGCTATTATAAATTAATGTTTTTCGAAACCGTATTTTGCCTCGGCTAGTAGGTATAAAGGGGAGGGCATGACATTCACAAAAACACAAAAGATCCCACTGGGTCGAAGTGTATCCGAAAGGGCCCTCAACTAGATAAGATAAGCCTACAGGTAGTTTTAAAATGTCGTGAATAGACTTACGTGTATCCGTCCATCCACTCGAAATTATCCATCAGAGACCAGGCGGTGTAGCCCACTACGTTCACTCCATCCTCCTTCATTGCCAGGAGTATCTGCAAACATCAAGAAACTTAACAATACAGCTAAGAAATTCCATGTAAAAACATGACGGAAAACGACTTTTCCCAAAAAAGTCTGTTCCTTAATTAAAAGAACCGTTAACTTAGTTTTTATTTTTAACCGACTTCAAAAAAGGAGGAGGTTCACTGTATTTTTTTTTTTGTGTTTGTTACGCGATAACTCTGTAATTTATGAACCGATTTGAAATAGTTATTTACGATACCTACAAGTGCAGAAAATAGAAAATTCGCAACGAGTGGCGATAAATTAAAACACGACCGAAGGGAGTGTTTTAAATCGACACGAGATGCGAATTACCTATTGGCACGTGTATCGTACAACGTTTTACAGTATGGCTCTTTAAAGTTTGAACATATGCACGGAAAATGCTCATTTTCGCACTAGTGCGGCAAAGTAACACCATGTGTACTGTAAAAAATCTTAGTTTGTTTGAAAGCATGTACTTCCAGATTGGTCCCGTTGTCACCAACATCCAGTTCTGATGATGGGATCCTGGAAAAATCGAGGGAACTCTTCATATATTATAGGAAAACTTGAAGCTACGATTTGAAGTCGGTTAAAACTTTGTTTTTAAAGTAAATTATATTACGAATACTCATTTGACCACTATAGAATTATACAAATACAAATACCACTAAGCATTGGGTGCCGTTCAGTCGCCATACAAACAAAATGTATTTAATTTCAAGTAGCATTGGACGACCGGTTAGCCCAGTGGGTATAGTGACGCTGCCTACGAAGCTGAAGGTCCTTGGTTCGAATCCCGGTAAGGGCAAATATTTGTGTGATGAGCATGAATATTTGTTTCGGAGTCTTGGATGTTTTCTATTTATTTAAGTATTTATATCTATTAAATATATCGTCGTCTAGTATTCATAACACAAGCCTTATTGAGCTTACTATGGGACTTGTTCGATTATTATTATCATGGGTCCGTGTTAAGTACTAACCAAATGTTATCGTTCTCCGTTGGTCCGAATAAACTTTACCTACTTATCCTTTAACTATATACATTTATTAAAAGTGAATACAAGATTATAATTAACATTAACTAAGATAAATTAAAAGTAAGTTAAATCTAAAAAAGGCCCTCGAGGCATTGCACCGAGGATGCTGGCGGCATTTCCTCGCTGAATTGCAATGCTGATGCGTTGCGCGAGAAAGCCGCCAGCTCTTCCCTCACCAGTTACATCGACCAGACGTTTCGCGATTTCTGCAAATAACTTATGCGCACTGGGACCCCACGGACCGAGGGTCTCGACGCCAAAGGGTACAAAGTCGTACTCTCTGCCGAGGCCTCTATATTTATTACATTTCAGATTTACGGCGTTTTCCGCCGCTGCACCCGCTTTAGAAGTAGTCCGTTGGAGGTGAGACGGTGCCAGTGTGTCTACACATGTAGCGTCCCACACAAGCATCCGTCCCAACCTCCATGGAACCAGAGACACACCATCAGGTCTTTTGCCATCATCTCTGACAATGCCAGGCGGCTCAAGAAGAGCAGGCACATTGATGCTGGCAAGAGACCGGCGGAACTTAACTGCTATACTTACTCCTATATAGAAAAAGAAGAACGCTAACCTGCGCCAGGTAGTCCCGGTAGTAGTCGACCCTGGGCTGGTCGTCCAGCTCGTCCCCGGAGTCCGCCAGCCCGCTCTCCGTGATGAAGATCTCCTGGTGCCCGTACTGCTGCTTGATGTAGACTAGCAGGTCGCGAAGACCCTTGGGGTGCACCTGGTAAGAGACATTTTTAAGAGAAATACATAGGTAGCGGACTATAATATAATAGCTTAGTTTAACACTAGTAAGTGGTAACACTAGATATACTACACGGGGTTGTTTTGTTACCCGACTGCAGAAGGAAAGGAGGGTTATGTTTTTCGAGCGTATGTATGTGTGTATGTCTTATTCTTTGGCACGCCCTGCAACCTAGACCGTTTGACGGATTTCGAGATATGAGGTGTCGTTGGATTCCTCTTAATCGTGGGAGTAACATAGGCTATTTGCAAAAAAGCAGTTGGGTTTTACGAAAAACCTTGACTTCATTTTGATAGTGTGTAACGTCGCTGAAACTAAAGAAATTTAAAGTACTCCCGCTGAGCACATCCTGGCTTGTGGAAATAGAGCTTCGAAGTACCTCATCATATCAGCCGAAAGACGTCCACTGCTGGACATAGGCCTCCCCCAAAGAGTGCCGCAATGACCGGTCCTGCGCCACCCGCATCCAGCGGACTTTGAAGTACCTACCACAAATGATTCGAGGGGGCAAAGGTACAAAATATCCCACTGGGTCGAAGTGCATCCAAAAGGGCCCTTATACCGATAAGATATGATACCGTCGCCAGAGCTTTTCTGAGCATGGACTGTATTGTGATGCGGGTTCTGAACCCACACCCATATCCTCCAGCCTTTAGGGCCTTAGGGAGGTTTCCAGACTAACTCAGGGGCACTACGAGAGGATCAAGGGTTCATTAAATGCAAACGCCGAGTATTAAGGTAACAAAGTGGGTCTTACGCCCGTTTATTTATAATAATCAAGGAAGGTGCTATTCTAGCGCTATTTATGAGACCTAGGTAGGCTATGGTCATACGGTCGCGGACCTATCCTGAGGGGTTACGGGTTATTATTGGTATCAGTTAGTTTGGAAGCTCAAGGCGAACGTGGGCGTGCCAATACCGCCGCCTTAAAAGCTACGGGAACCTGGAACCCCTGGCGAATGAGGGCATGCCACAACCACCGCCGTGGGGATGATTCCAGGGTGAGTTTATGAGTTTAGTCCAAGGCTGGTGAGGACGTGCCAAAACCACCTGCCTAAAAGACTCGGGAGTCGGGAAGGAGGAAGGGAGGGGCAGTGCTATCCGGAGCGGGCTCCGAAGAACACTACTCGCGTCGTACGCGCGCTCTCGCTTTTATGCCCGCGCGGCGGCCGGTCGGTGTGACGTCACTGCTCTGCCCCGCGCGCCGCCCGCGCAGCCCGCAGTACTTTTCCACGGCGCGCCGCCGTGGTGTGTGTGACGTAGGCATCGTCACATGCCCCCTCCGCGGCTGGAGATTTTTACCTGTGGGAAAAATCACCGTTAGAATATGGGCTATTATGTCGACCCATAAACCCCCTTTTTTTTTTATTATATATATTCTTTTCTTTTAATCATCTTTTTTTTTTTTTTTTTTTAGCTCTTTTTTTTTAGCTTTTTTTTTCCGGTATCATTTTTTTTTTTATATTTATATTTTTTTAAATATAATTTTTTTTTTCTATATATATGTACTTATATTATGTTCGCCCTTATTCCCTTGCGTTATGGTTCATATCGGCATGTGCCTCGGTTGTATTCGTTTGTTTTTCCTAGGTACGGTTGGCGGGATCGGAAAGTTTGTTTTTACTATTTCCACTGTATTTGTTACGTTTTAGAGTCTATATTCGCCCGCGCATCGTGGCCATTGCCGATTGTTGTCATGCCCGTTGATGTTGTATTGCAAATATTTTACCCTTTTTTCTTTGTCGTTCGATTCCCAACCGTATCTCGTAAGTGTTAGGGTCCATATCTGCACGATAGTCCTATGTCCTCCCGGTAATCTTATTGTGTTGAATTTTCTTTCTTCGCTACTTGCACGTGGTTTCTGCGTCGCCGTGCGCTGATTCTGGGCCTTATTGTCTTCACGTTATGGTTGATTTTCCCTTGACACCGTTTCTGTTTTTCTTATGTATTTGCTGTACTGATCTCGGGTCGCTGTGCACTTGTGGCGTTATTGTATTTTGTGCGTTATGACGTTGCGTTAGGTTCGTTTTATTGTTTGAACGGTTTTAGATCTTTTATGTGTGCTGTTTGCGTTTTGCCGTTTCCGTCCGTTTGTCGTAATATGTATATTACCGGTGATGTTCTTTTCTGTACTTCGAACGGTCCGACGTACCTCGGTGCTAACTTTGCGCAAATGTTTTTATCTGCATTTGATAACACCTGGTTCCTTTTCAGTACCTGGTCGCCCGCGGCCGGCTCCCAATGCCGTCTTTGTCTGTCGTAGTAGGTTTTTTGTATCGCCGATGCTTTATCCTGATATTGCCTAACTGTTGCGTATAATTGTTTTAAATCTGCACTATCTTTTACGTGCGGATTCGGGAATACGTTCGGGTCCTTCGGGTTCCTTAGCTCTCTCCCGTATAGTAGAAAAGCCGGCGTGTGTTTTGTCGATTCCTGGACCGAAGTGTTAAGTGCGAAGTTAAAGTCTGCCAAGTACTTGTCCCATTGCTTATGGTTGTCGTTTATAAATGTTGATATCATGGTTTCGAGTGTACGGTTCTGTCGTTCGGTGGGGTTGCAGTGCGCACTATACGGCGGGGTTAACTTGTGTTCTGTCCCGTATTTTCTGAGCGTGTCATTAAACAGTTTCGACACGTATTGCGGGCCATTGTCCGACAGGAGTGCGCGTGGTGCCCCGTGTCGTAATGCCACGCAGCATTCGAATGCTTTTGCGACGGTGCTCGATGTGGCGTTTCTTAGCGGTGCTATTTCGGACCATTTTGTAAACTTATCGTGAAACACTATTATCCACTTGTATCCCTTCGTGGATCTGGGTAATGGCCCTATCAAATCTGTTGTTATCACCTCCCATGGGCTTCCAGCGTTGTTGATGTGCATCAGACCGCCTGTCTTTTGTTGTGGTACCTTATGTTTCTGACATGCGCTGCACTTCGTAACGTGTTTTATGATTTCGGATTTCATTTTCGGCCAATAGTATCTTTGAGCTATTCTTTTTATTGTTTTTGCTGTCCCCAAATGTCCTGCGGTCGGTAAGTCATGATTTTGACTTATGATATGTTGTCTTTCATCTTTCGGAACGCATATTTTCCACTCGGAATCTGGATGGGTGTACCTATCGTTTGTGGGTGTGGCTGCTCTCCAGTACAGCTTGCCCTGCACGATGCGGTATTCTTGCGATTGTTCCGCCCCACTTTCCACTTGGGCTCGTTTATCCTCGTACCAGTCGCGTTCGGTCGTCGCGCAAATTGGGTTCCGTGATAGTTCGTCCGCTATTTTATTTTGTTTTCCGCTCCGGTATATTATATTGAACTGGTATTGTTGTAATTCGAGCGCCCACCTGGCTAATCTACCTGATGGGTTCTTCATCGTATTTAACCATTTTAGGGCTTGATGGTCGGTAATTACGGTGAAGTCATAGCCCTCTAGGAATGCCCTCATCTTCCGTACCCCCCATACTATGGCCAAACATTCCTTCTCGGTTACTGAGTACCGTGTTTCTGGTGGAGTTAATTTCCTACTGGCGTACATTACAACCTTGGGCACTCCATCGACTAGCTGTGTTAACGCTGCTCCTAGTCCGACGTCACTCGCGTCGGTCTGTATTGTGAACGGCCGTGTGAAGTCCGCTCTTGTTAATATCGGATCGGTTGTCAATATTTGTTTTATTTCGGTTACTGCCTGTTCTTGCTCTTGTGACCAGATAAATTTCTCGCCCTTTTTTAACAGCTTTACTAAGGGGGCCGTTATTTCTGCGTATCTTGGGATGAACTTCCTGTACCATGAAGTCATTCCGATGAATGTTCTGATTCCTTTTACCGTTCTTGGTGATTCTAAGTTTGTTATGGCTCTAATTTTTGCTTCGTTCATTTTAATTCCGTCTCTAGTGACTGTGTGGCCTAGATATTCGACCTCGGGCTTCGCGAATTCGCACTTCGCTTTGTTTATCTGTAGTCCGGCCTGTCGTATCCTGCGGAAAATCTCTCTCAGGTGCCTTGTATGTTCTTCGAAATTTGGACTACATACTATTATGTCGTCTAGGTACACGTACGCGTGTGGTTCAAGTTCCGGTCCGATTACCCTATCGAGTAGTTTCTGAAAGGTGGCTCCGCTCGAGTGCAAGCCAAATGGCATGACCTTGAAGTGGAACAACCCTCTCCCTGGCACAGTGAATGCGGTGACCGGTCTACTGGCTTCCTCCAGGGGCACGTTCCAGTATCCGTTCTTCAGGTCCAGTTTCGAAAAGAATTGTGCCTTTCTAAGTTTCTCTAGGGTGTCATCTATCTGTGGTAGCGGGTAGGCGTCTTTCTCTGACGCGTCATTTATTTTTCTGAAGTCGATACAGAAACGGTGTTGGCCATTATCCTTCTTCACCAGCACCACCGGAGAGCTATACGGGCTGTTTGACCGTTCGATAATTCCTTGCTCTAGCATTTCTTTCACATGTGTGTCTATTATTTGTTGTTGTTTTGGGTTTCTCGGGTAGTACCTCTGTTTGATTGGTTCCTTGTGTTTTAATTTAATCTTATGTTCGGTCCACGTGTTCCCTTTATGGCTTGTTTCGCATAATTCGAATTCTTCCTTCAGTATTGCCTCGAGTTGTTCCGTCTGTGCCATCGTTATGGTTTTTCCCGTCTGTTCTGTTGTAGCACTTGACTTTACCGGGTGATCGCCCTCCTGGGGTCTGACATGGGTTTTTTGATGTCCCTGAGACGTCTCGGCTCCCTGTCGCTCATCGTTCTTTTCTTGTGTAGTTGGCTCCTCTGCGTGTGACAGTTCACCCGCCCACGTTATTGCCATTCCTACTCGTCTGAGGACGTCCATCCCTACAATCGTGTGTGTAGCTGATGGTAACACCCGCACCCAATGTCTTATCGCGGCTCCCTTCATTTCTATATTCACCAATATACTGTTGTTGATCTCTGTTCTCGTTCCGTCGGCCAGTATTATTCCTCTTTGAGTTTGTTTTTGTAAAGCGCCTTGTGCTTTACAGGCCTCAAACACTTGGTCATTGATATAGGTGTTCGTGGACCCTGTGTCCACCAAGCAGCGGTGCGTGTCCCCCATTATCTGTGCTTCTACGTAGATCCGGTTTTCTTCACGATCCTGTACTCCTGCGGACCCTAGGTATTCTCTTTTGGTCCGGGTTTCCGCCCTGCAGCAGTTCTTGCTCAGGACGCCCATTTTCCCGCAGCCGCTACAGAAAATTTGGCGTCTAGACCTGCATTCCCTCGCATTGTGTCCCGGTTTGCCACACGACCAACAACACTTGCTTGAGTCATACGCGGGATGTATCTTGCCTGTCTTTCCCCATTCCACTCTATCCTTGCCCGGTTGTTGATGCTCCCGTGCTGGCTGTTGCGTTGTGTGACTGTTAGTGGCTGGCACAGTAAATTGCGTTGGATATTGTCTGTATGGTACCTGTGCGTTCTCGTGCCTTGGTGCGTACGGTCTCTCGTTACCCGGTGGTTGTCCCCCATAGGACGATGCGGTGATTCCTTCGTATTCGTGTGCTAACCTTACTAACCCACCAAGATCCTTGTAGTCCTGTTTTTTGATGTATAATTTATACTCCTTGACCATGTTCTCGTGTATGCGGTGTAGCTTTTCTTCCTCTGTTAACCTCCCGTACCTACGCATTAAGGTCTGCAAATCGGTCAAGTACTCGGTGAAACTCTCTCGGAACCTTTGCTTTCTCGCAATTATTCTCACAATTAGGTTTTCTGCGTAATTACTGGGAAAGTAGTGGAGCTTGAATTGTTCTAGGAATTCCTCCCACGTGTTTCCGGGGTGTATGTTATTTCTATACCATAGTAACGCTTTTCCTTGTAGAATGCGTGGTAGCGCGGGCAGGATCTCCTCCTTTTCTATACCGCTGGCCGAGGTCAGCTCTTCTAGTCGCTCTATGAACTCCACGGCGCTATCGGATGTCGTGTAGGACAGGTTCCACTCCCTAATAAGCTTGTTGAGATTTGCCTTACTTTTTCCCTCGTCACTTGCCATGTTTTGAGGTTGGTTTTCCGGCGGTGTCCTGTGTTCCTCTGAGTTGATGATGGACTCTACGAGTAACTTCCGTATTTGTTCCACAGTCAAGCCCTTTGTCGGTATGTCCCTTTTCTCGGCCTCTTCGATTAGTCCTGGCTTTTTAAGGAGATATATCCAGGCTGTCGGCATTAGTTTGCGTCTGTTCGGCGCTACCGGATCTCTGGAGAATGTTATTCGTCGTGATTCGGTTCACGGTAGTCTTCCGGGTATGCTCGACGGTATTGTACGGTCGTTGGAGCGGCGATAAACTTCTAGGTTGGTGAAACGGTAGTAACGTGTACGGCGGCAGATTATCGGGAATTTAGCACGGCGGTAAATTATACGGTGTTTAAATCGTCGGTGAAAAGTACGGAATTTACAATAGCGGACGAGACGCGTCGCGCTAGGTATGCTAGACACTATTACACTCCCTTGATCCCTCCTGAGCTAGAAATACTCTAACGTGAGTTTTTAAGTTGGGCGCCAAATGTGATGCGGGTTCTGAACCCACACCCATATCCTCCAGCCTTTAGGGCCTTAGGGAGGTTTCCAGACTAACTCAGGGGCACTACGAGAGGATCAAGGGTTCATTAAATGCAAACGCCGAGTATTAAGGTAACAAAGTGGGTCTTACGCCCGTTTATTTATAA
Source organism: Epinotia nisella (assembly GCA_932294315.1). NCBI lineage: Eukaryota > Metazoa > Arthropoda > Insecta > Lepidoptera > Tortricidae > Epinotia > Epinotia nisella. The sequence continues at coordinate 3,238,481 of OW028693.1, forward strand.
TAATCAAGGAAGGTGCTATTCTAGCGCTATTTATGAGACCTAGGTAGGCTATGGTCATACGGTCGCGGACCTATCCTGAGGGGTTACGGGTTATTATTGGTATCAGTTAGTTTGGAAGCTCAAGGCGAACGTGGGCGTGCCAATACCGCCGCCTTAAAAGCTACGGGAACCTGGAACCCCTGGCGAATGAGGGCATGCCACAACCACCGCCGTGGGGATGATTCCAGGGTGAGTTTATGAGTTTAGTCCAAGGCTGGTGAGGACGTGCCAAAACCACCTGCCTAAAAGACTCGGGAGTCGGGAAGGAGGAAGGGAGGGGCAGTGCTATCCGGAGCGGGCTCCGAAGAACACTACTCGCGTCGTACGCGCGCTCTCGCTTTTATGCCCGCGCGGCGGCCGGTCGGTGTGACGTCACTGCTCTGCCCCGCGCGCCGCCCGCGCAGCCCGCAGTACTTTTCCACGGCGCGCCGCCGTGGTGTGTGTGACGTAGGCATCGTCACAGTATACATGACTGACATGGTCTGCTGGACATGCTTGCACGCAGATGGCTTCATCTCGCCACTCTTCTCTTTGGCATAGTACGATCTGGGGTCCCAGCATATTTGCTGAGTAGACTTGCATGGCCCAAGAGTGCGCGTAGGTGTAAGGCGATGATTCTGGTGTCAGAGCATCGGACCGCGGCGTTTCGAGGAAGTTTTAGGTTCGCGGCGTCCAAGTGTTGGAATGATCTCCCTCCACCTATCCAAGGAGCATCTAGCCTAACCCAACCAGCCTAACCCAAAATTCCAACCCTAACCCATCCAGCACTTTTAACATCCCAACCGTGTCGCGTTTTATGCTTTGTGTTTTTCATCATTGTGCTACTGTTTTATATATATATATATATATATATATATATATATATATATATATTCAAATTTATTACATTAATTATTTATTTATTATGTGACTTACTTTTTTATCTAATAGTATGCTGTGTTGCGTTCGGTAGGCCACTCACAGTGCTGTCTGAAAACCAGCGCTGTAGGTGTCTGTCTGACACCTCGACACAATGTTGAGACAGCGACCGTATCACTGCCGCGAAGACACACACAATATGTGTGTATCTCTGTGTGTATTTTGTGTAGTGAATAAATATCTTCTTTCCTTCTTTGATATTTACCAAGAACCAGCTAGAGGCGGTTGGGGTCCAGTCGGGCCTGCCGCCAAAGACGGCGCCCAACTCCTGGACGCCCTCGAACAGGAACACGCCGCAGTCCTCGCCCGGCGCGGCGGCGCGCACCGTGCGCGTGGTGTAGTGGTTCAGGCCGTAGAAGTCGTAGGATCCTGTACACGTACACGTCACGTGACTTTACTTTATCACGAAAAACTATATCACAAACGACTTTATCACGAAAACTTTATTACCAAAGACTTTATCACGAATAGACTTTATCACGAAAAATCTTAATCACGAAAACTTTATCACGAAATTTTTTATCACGAATAGACATTATCACGAAAAACTTTTTCACGAAAACTTTATCACTAAAGACTTAATCACGAAAATTTTATCACGAATGACTATTTCACGAATAAACTTTATCACGAAAAATCTTAATCACGAAAACTTTACCACGAATAGACTTTATCACGAAAACCTTACCACGAATAAAGTTTTCGTGAAAAAGTTTATCGTGATTAAGATTTTTCGTGATAGTCTATTCGTGAAATATTCTATTCGTGATAAAGTTTTCGTGATAAAATCTTTAGTGATAAAGTATTCGTGATATGGTCTTTTCGTGAAAAAGTTTTCGTGAAAAAGTTTTTCGTGATATAGTATTGCCACGATCGAACGCATTAAATCCGAACACATCTATGAATGAGCAATGAGCCACATACAGACATTAGTTTTACGTTCGAAATTTAATCTGATTCCGAAACGGTATTTCGAATCGAAATTCCGAAACGGTATTCCGACTGTATGTGGCCGCCCTAAGGGGGTGTGAAATGATTTGCAGAAAAACCGGCCAAGTGCGTGTCGGACCACGCACAACGAAGGGTTCCGTGCCTATTAAAAAGGTCGTATCGTTACTGAATTCTAATGGCACTTACGTCCTTTTCTTTAAGGAAGACAGTTTTTTAGAAATATCTCTCACACCTTTGAACCGATCTTGTTCAAAACAATTTTCGCTGTAAGAATTTAATATTTTTAAAATACACGGTTCAAAAATTAGAGGGATTATCTCCGACTCTATTCACTTAATCAAAAAAATTGCTGATAAACCTTATGTTTATTTTGAAAGGCCTATCGATTGATGTGCCACACGTGGGTTTACAATGTTTTTTTTTGACTATCAGTTTTATGTATGGAGTGCACCACAAAAATTTTTTTTTTAGTCATTTAATTTCAAAACTATGTACGGTTGTACTGAAATTCTATACAAAGTGTACCCGAAACTTTTGCTCTTGAGTGTATTATAAACTTGAAAGTTTGGATGTATGGATGGATGTATGTTCCTCTTAATCTCAAAAAGTACTGGACGAATTTATGTGAAACTTTCAAGTTACGTACCTTATATATCAGAATAAGACATAGGCTATAACTTATGTCAAATTTCATCCCTTTTAGGGACAAAAGGATGAAACTTTGTATGAAGATCAGATATTTTTGCTCGTTGCCTTCATCAGGCGCTGGGTCTCAAAATGTATGGCAAGACTAAAATCCGACTCGCACTTGACCAAAATTATAATTAATATTATTTTCATCACACTTGCTCGTCAATGGCGTTATTACTTGCGAGCATATAGAGCAGTTATAGCCGTTTTACCTCCCACGGGCTGTTAAGTTTAGTTTTAAAATATAGAACCCTCTGATTGACTTAAGCAAATCTGGTTGCTCTGTGATTGATTGAAAAAAAAATCTAGTTGGCCAAGCCGCCCCGCCCCGCAAGAATACTGCTCCGTGATTGGTTGAAATATTGAAGCTACGCGCTCCACTAGCGCTAATCTGGAAGTGAAGTTGTCAATTTTCGATTGGTGCGGCTGTATGAAACTATTTTTTTTCTGTATTTTGTAGTTATTTATTTCCTCGCAAATGTGATGAAAAACATTGTGTATAACACGGGCGTAAGAATATTGTAAACTCGAGTCATCAAAAGCCCTCCGCTTTCGGCGTCTGGCTTCTGATCTGGCAATATTTCACTTACGCCCCTCGTTAAACAATGTACTAATGTCTACTTGGCACAGTCTATCTACAGTAGAAGCATACCTCTGACCAGCTCAATCTCCTCCTTGGTGAAGGCCGGCAGTCTGGAGCGAGGGTGCCCCTCGTTGGTGCTTTTCTCTGCCAAGTAGTGCTCTAGCGCCGGCGGCCAGCCGCCCTCAGAGGAGAATATGGGGTGGGAGTAGCGACCGATCTGAAAGTGAGACGACTTTGTTAATAAATTTTTACCCCGGGAATCATCCCCTTAGGAGGTGAAATGGGGGGCGAAAGTTTGTATGGAGATTGTACGATAAAAACGAGTTCCACGCGAAGTCGCGGGCAGAAACTAGTAAAGTATAAATTACAATATATAATTAAAATCATATATTTTTTTTTATAACGAGTGTAAATTTAAAGGTACCAGTAGAATCCATACGCTTTTATAGAAACAAAATTGTATGGCAACTATGGACCTAAACGCAGTATTTCGCGATCGAAACAGCAATTTACTTGATTTTGCATACAACGATTAGTACAAATAGCACACTGTGACGTCATGATTCAATGTTAATCAGTATGAAATGTTTTCGGCTGCCGCCAGCGGGTCCGTCTTTGACTCAAAATTTTGGGTATTTGTGTTTGTTAATTGTAGTTGCTCCCATACAAACATTTGTTCCTCTCCAAAAACTAGTTCGATTGGCATCGTAAAAAATCTTAGATCACAAGCTTATTGTATATCATCGCCACCTTCCTGCATCCAAGTCCAACATACCGTGATGTCCTTGACGAGCTCGGTCAGCTCTAGATCCTGATCCGTTTCTGGCTCGAGCCAGAAAATCTGGTTGGAGATGGACACTTTCCCTGAAATAAATAAAATTTTGATGACCACATTACTAAGAAGCCTAGTGGTTCAGCCATGCGGCTGTGAAGCGGTGGTCGTGGGTTTCGAATCCCGGCTCGTACAGTCGAGTTCTCCAATATCTATACAGACAACCTTTCAAAAATATCTACACATGTGTCTTATGTCAGTAATAATAAAGCCTGTGTACAGATATTTTTGAAAGGTTGTCTGTATAGATATTGGAGAACTCGACTGTACCAATGAGTTTTTCGGAACTTATGTACGAAATATTTACCGTTAGCTTTTCGGTGAAGGAAAACATCGTGAAGAAACCGGTCGATAATCCTTTCACGCAAAATAGGCGCGTTGGATGTCGATTTTCGAAAAATGTCCAGTAAACTAACTAACTAACCACATTACTAAATCAATCATTTTCAAATTTTTACTACCAGTCGTTGTCGTTAACTACTCTACTCCCAATAATTATGGGAATATTCCCATTGTTCCCGGGAATAATCCCAGGAACATTGGAAATTTACTTACGCAGATAAATTACACTGTTTAATGTCTTGGTAGAAAATAAAGGGCCAAAAGTTGGTATGGAATATATAAACATAGGTACACAATTTCAAAATACCCCTATATTCCCTTGTATAGGAATAGTCCCCGGGAATATTCCCTTGTTGGGAATATTTCCGGGAACGGCACATCACTACGCGCTTATGGCTGCTAAATAATTTATACAGGGTGATTTAGGGGTCGTGGAGCCAGAATGACCAAAAGCGAATAAGATGGTCACACTGAACAACTTTTCCCAAGGGACCGACCACGAAATCGCAAAAAAAATATCAGCTGTTCCATACATTACTCTCAATTTGGCACGGCAATTTAATATTGCCGTGCCCTCTAGATTGCCGCGCCCTGGCGTCTATAAACTGTTCAAAGATCGCTTTAGAAATACAAACTTGGGACGCAACTCTCCACTCTCAAGAATGTTTCACCTTTACAACCATCTCCCGAACTCCTTGTTAAGATTTAAAAGAAAGGTGCTCAAGCATTTCGGCTCCCAGGATTTCTCGAGAACCTAATTAGCATGTTTCTCACAAAACATTTCTTCTTGATCTTTTTTATTTGTTGTATGTTTTCTTTAATATTTTATTCTTGTTCCCATTTGTAAAACTTGTAAATTACATTAGTTTTGTATGTTTTTAGATACCAAAATAAGCTGTGGTTACCTATAATTAGATGAACATCAACCTAGAATATCACCTGAGCTACTTATTGAATTGTATGATGTATCTGTTGGTGATCCTTAATAAATAAATAAATTAGCTCACAGTTAACTCTTAATTGGCTCTTATTTTTTACGATTTCGTGGTTGCTCCCATGGGAAAAGTTGTTCAGTGTGACCATCTTATTCGCTTTTGGTCATTCTTGCTCAACGACCCCTAAATCATCCTGTATACTTAATACGTTGGGAATATCTAACTAAATTAGGTAACTAACTTTATCACAAGGAATCCTAGTTCAGGCTCTTTGTAATTCTCTCTTAATACAGGGTGAAATAGGGGTCGTGGAGCAAGAAGACCAAAAGCGAATAAGATGGTCAAACTGAACAACTTTTCCCATGGGACCAACCACGAAATCCCACGACCCCTATTTCACCCTATAGCATATGTGTCTGTCTAGAATACTTTTTCAATAAATTATTCTTATTCCTATTTAAGGAAAAAAAAAATACTCATATAAATCTTGAACTACTTGTGTCATAATGACATTTAAATATTTTTCTTATCGTACCTATATCGATTCGACGTATCTTATCAATGTCACCTTCAAATTCTTATGCATTTACAGTGTTACTATACTACAGTCCGTGATCTCTTAGAAGAGGATTCGTGTTTAAGAAAGAGACTTCGACTATCGGTGGTAACTCACGAGGGTGATACTTCAAGCTTTTAATATACAGGGTGGAAAGATAAGTCGGGCCCTGGAGGGAAACTACCTTAAATCCTTAATAATGAGCCAGCCATTTTACTTAAAGGAGACATTCCTTTATTTTTAAAAAGAAACAAAACTGCTTTCAAAGATTTTGCCCGGGACTCAAACCAACTAAAGTTAAAAAAAAAAACAAACACTCCCTATTTTATTATACGAATCGATAGTATTATAATTCAGGATAAAATTTCTCTAACAAACATTTGGTCTTAATAATAAAAATGATCGTTAAATCTAACATTAACTTTATTTTACTATCAATTTGTTACACTTTTAATTATTTAACTGATAAATTGTTCGAAATGAGCCCCCTCGTTCCGGCTATACAAAATTAGTCGCCGTTGAAATTCATTTCTTTTAGCCGTCAGCAAAGTGTTGTGGTGTATGCCCCTAATAACATTTTCTACCGCAACCCTCTTGAACGGTTTCATAGCAAGTTTCATAAATAACATCTTTTTCACATCTCATGCTCGAAAAGTGTGTCATATTAGGCTTAATAAGCGGGGCTAAAGTAGTACATTTAGCCCCTAGGGAAAATATGTATACATATATATGATTTTTAACACCTTTAATTTGACCAATCAAAACACTTCACCATATTAAATCCACCAATCACAACTCTTTCAAAAAACATTTATCTTTGCTATCAACCAACCAGAATACCTACAGCTGCATATTAAAATCGACCAATCAAACATCAGGTGTTTTTTAGTCCCTAATTCCAAATCATTTAAATCCACCAATCACAACTCTTTCAAAAAACATTTCTCCTTGCTATCAACCAACCAGAATACGGCTACATATTAAAATCGACCAATCAAACATCAGGTGTTTTTTATTTAGTCCCTAATTCCAAATCATTAAAAAAGAAATCGCCTCACGCTAAATTGAACAATCTCTTCGCAGTGAAATTTGTTATTGATTGTGGATGGATAATCTTTGTTTTACTATTTTCTCGCAGTCGAAGTGAAAAGTAGAGTGTATAACTCGGGTCTAAAAGCCATATTACGGTTCTCCTCCGTTAGCCCTAAGTATTTTAAACCTAATTTCACTAGCCCTAATGTTGTAAACCCTAAAATCACAAACCCGAATTTTCATTTTTCCTAATTATTCATTAGCCCTAAATTCAGTATTCCGAATTTTCATAATGTCTAATTTCTCATGACCGAATTTTCACTAAAACTAATTGTATTTAACCGAATATTTCCTAGGCCTAATATTCCTTTGCCTAATAATGACTACACCTTATTATCAATATCTCTAAAATCAAAAACCCGAATCTTCATTTTACCTAACTATTTCTGCACTAATGTCAGTATCCCGAATTATCATAATGTCTAAGGTCTCATGACGACAAACAATTCAATTGTAAAAACTGTTTAATAATTATAAAAACTAAGTCTATTAAACAATAGTATTTTATTTATTAACTCCTTAGAATTCCTCTGCCTGCCATCCTTCCATCCTTTGAACAGGGACTTAGTGGCAAAATAGACTCGGATCGCGGATACAACAACATATGGAAACACCTAAAATTATGCACTACGATATTAATAGTTTTTCCGCTCTTTTATAAAAAAAATAACCTCGAAGACGAAAGCGGGAGCAAAGCTCCCGCTTCCGTCTTCTAACCTATCCGCGATCCGAGTCGGTTTTGCCACTAAACCCCTGTTCCCTACTGCCTACGATACACCACTATCTTGGCATTGGTTTATCTCAGAGAAAAGTTTATTTGATGTCCATCCTTTGAACAGGGATTTAGTGGCAAAACCGACTCGGATCGCGGATAGGTTCGAGGATATTTTTATTTTATTTTAGACACTGCAATTTGTACCCACTATATTACATATGAATATTATAGATGTTGAGATGGATGGCAAATGACATTATGGCAAGTGATAGTTATGGATTACAATGATTATGGTAACCGAGATTATTGTTATTGATATTATGGAAAACAAAGATTCTGGCATATAATTAATATGGTAAACAATGAGTATGGCATACGAAACTATAGAAAACAACATTATGGCAGGTGAATATTGTGGCAGATAAAAGTCGGGCAAATGAAATTCTGTCAAGCAAGAGTATACCCCGCTCGGGAGGTTGCCAGCTCGCTTCGCTCGCCACCTCCCCCCACTCACGTCGCTTCGGCCTCGTGCGCCCGCTCAACTCAGGACCTCCTTCGCGAGCTCCTGGCTTCGCAATTTTCATATACACTCTAGGGGTAAGGCAGACAAGACCACGTGGATAGTGGGGTGCTCCGATTCGGTTTTGTTATCTCTATGCATGCATATATAATACAATATCTCGACCATTTTTGATTTTTAAGTCCTAGGTCATTTTGACTTTCTGGATTCAATATCTCGGCCATTTTTGATTTTAGAGAAAAAAAAACTACCAAACATGCTTATTTTAACGGATTCTGTACCAAACAATCATAAAAAATGCATTAGGTTTAGTGAAACATTAGAGAAAAAGTTAATAGGTCAAGTGACAGGATAGGTGTGATGAAATTAGGTGTAGTATTCATTATACATAGTAATCATTAGGCACGTTAATCATTAGGCTTAGTAATCATTAGGAAAAATCATTATTAGTTTCCAATATATTAGCACACTTGATGTTTAGTATTAGTAAAGATTAGGAGGTATGAAATTAGGCACAGCAAATAATTATGCCATACAATATTAGTTATCTGAATATTAGGGCTAATAAAAATTATATCGAACGTTGGTAGGTGTAATGAAATTAGCACTAACGGTATTAGGTTAAGTGGGGGTGAACCCATATTACCCCTCGAATTATTTTCCCTCGCTTCGCTCAGGAAAATATCCGTCTCGTGGTAATATGGCTTATTTTAGCCCCTTGTCATACAATCTACTATTACATGACCCCATAAAAAGAAGTCCATGGGCGTCAGGTCTGGACTTCTTGCAGGCCATCTAATCGTCCCGTTTGTACCAATCCAGTCATTAAAATTGTATGCTGAATAATAATACTATCGATTAGTATAATAAAATAGGAACCAAGTGTTTGTTTTTTTTTTTAATTTTAGTGCGTTCGAGTCCCGGGCGAGGCAAGCGAGTTTTAGCAAATCTTTGAATGCAGTTTTGTTTCTTTTTAAAAATAAAGAAATGTCTCCTTTAAGTAAAATGAGCCAGCTTAAGGATTTAAGGTAGCTTCCCTCCAAGGCCCGACTTATCTTTCCACCCCGTATAATTGAGTTTCAATATCCTATTAAGATGCTCCCCCCCGCAAAATTCGGCAGACTTTTTTGTACGCAAATACGACATAAGGCTACTCCAGAGGGCCTTCCGCGAAACGATATTCGTTTTCGTTCGTGTATCTCCCTCTTTGTCGCTCGAACTAGCAAGTGCGACAGAGACGGAGATACACGAACGAAAACGAATATCGTTTCGCGGTAGGCCCTCAGTTATGTATGCTCTAAGCAGTGAATGTACCATCTGGAAACGTCACCGCACTCTCCGCTTCGAGGCACTCAGGCCCAACCTTGCGTGAGGTGCTCGAAAGTCTCGAAACCTTACCTTTGTATAAAGGCTTGTATTCCTTTTCGTACAGCCTATATGCTTTAGCGTGTGCCAGCAATACGTTCTTCGAGCACATGTAAGACCCGTATGTTGAGCGGATCCCAGGGGCCACCAGGCCGTAGTAGGCCAGGTCGCACACTACTATGGGCTCGTTGATGGTGATCCAGGTCTTTACGCGGTCTCCGTACAGGTCGAAGATGACCCGTGCGTAGTCGGCGAACCAGTCGACGATGAGAGGGTTGACCCAGCCGCCTGGAATGGGGATTCTGTTAGACCGAATGGGAGACTGACAAACTCAAGTTTGCCGTAACCGGGTTCATATGGTTTTATATGGGATTTTTGTGTTTATCGGTTGGCTTGCTTAACATAAGATGATTGTCAATACCATTTAACATAACATATTTTAAGTCTAATCTAATGCATATTTCCTATAATGAACATATGATATAAGATTAATTTCTTCTAATGTACCGTTAGCATAATATTTTGTGGTAGACTCTAAGGCAGGTCGGTGTAGTTGCGATTGCGACGACGAGCGAAGCGTGGGGGAGTGTTAGGAAGAAACACGACCCTACAGCGCGCGTGTCGCGGTAGCGGCCGGCGTAGCGCCAGAACCGTACACTTTTTTACTACCTAATACTTATTTTTTATATGTTATGTTTGCTATATTTTCTTTACTTCATTGGTGTTACCAATCTGTAGTAATAAAACCAATATATTAATTTTACTCAGAACTGCAGGAAGGCAAGCGAAAACAGGGCCGCCAGCTTCTGCGCTATAAAGATGTGCTGATGAAGCGCCACATGCGGAGGTGTGATGTTGACCCATCGCGCTGGGAGACTTTGGCTCAAGATCGGTCAAAGTGGAGACATACAGTGAAGGTTAATGTGCAAGCCTTCGAAGAACGAAGACGTAACGAACTCGACGCTAAGCGCGAGGAGTTGAAGGCTCGACCACCTGCAGCCATACACTACAATTTTGTCGGATAGCTGCTGACCTGTAGGGAATGTGGTCGCACATTCTCTGCAAAGATAGGCTACGTCAGTCACCTGAGAGCTCACGAACGACGCTCCAGTTAGCCAGAATTCTTCTCTTTTTCCAGTCACCGTGGTCGAAATCGGCCAGGATGATGATGATGATGACTTGATAGTTGTTATATAACTTGCATATAACATGAGAATTATACTATGATATGGTTATGATAAATAAGTGTTATACCAGACGATAGTTATACAAAATTAACATATATATTTTGAAATTATACTAAACGTTAAAAACACAGTTTATATACTTTGAAATTATATCAAATACTGAATGAAAATATATTTGTCTCACATTCCATAGAGGAATAAGTGTTTATTATAATAATAAATGTTTACAAATGTTAAATTAGAACTAAAACTAAATTAAAACAACTAAAACTAAACATTAAAAAAATACTATCTAAATTTGGGCCCCTAGGTAGCGTACCCATCACGCAGGCAGCATTCCCGCGCTGGATTGCAATAGCAATCTTTTGCGCAAGAAAGCTGCCTGCGCGAGGGTCACCCGTTGCCTCCCTCAACCGTTTGGCGAGTGACTTGTGGAGCTCCCGCGCACTCCTACCCCACGGTCCCAGTGTCTCGACGCCAAATGCAGTAAACTCGTATTGGGCGCCGAGACAGCTGTACTTGCCCGCCTTATGGTGCTCCCGGGCATCAGCCGCCGCTCCGGCCCGTTTGCTAGTCGCTGGGATGTAGGATGCAGCCAGCGTGTCGGCGCAAGTGGCATATTATTTATTGTTATACACAAGAGTACACACCCAAGCAGAGACCATAGCCTCATGAGCATGACTGCGTTTCCGACCCTTCATTGGGTTAAGACGTTATGTTGACATCTGGAAATAAACGCACGCAGTTCTTACCCAACTCCTGGAGTGGCTGCGGCAGGTCCCAGTGGTACAAGGTGATGACTGGCTCTATGCCGCGCTCCAGCAGGCCGTCTATCAGATCGCTGTAATACTTGACGCCGTCCTCGCTCACATGTCCTTGCACGAAACCGGTCGGCAGCAGCCGTGGCCAGGACAATGAGAATCTGAGGAGTTGTGATAGATATCAAAACGAATCGTCACAGGAATTCGCAGGGTTTGTCACGTGGCAAATTAATTTGGCTTCTCTATTTAGACAGAAAGCCGTGAAGACTCCTTTTTAGGGTTCCGTACCTCGAAAGGAAAAAACGGAACCCTTATAGGATCACTTTGTGGTCCGTCCGTCCGTCTGTCAAGACCCTTTTTCTCGGGAACGCGTGGAGGTGTCAAGCTAAAATTTATATCAAATACTCAAGTCTAACTGTCCCTTGGAGCTGTGAAAAAATCAAACTTCTAAGCCAACGCAATCAAAAGATACAGCCGTTTATGCCGCAAATTTTCGAAACTCGCAAGGGAATCAAAACCTAGAGAGTGCTTCCCGTGAACTCAGAATCTTGAAATTTGGTAAGAAGCAACGTCTCATAGCGCAGATAAAGGAAAATTTGTGAAAAACCGTAAATATTTAGTTACATCATATAATAAAAATATTTTTAATAATTTACCTACAGGTTTGTACCGAACCCTCGGTGCGCGAGTCCGACTCGCACTTGCCCGGTTTTTTCACTGTGGCACATTATTGCGTCCACTAAAGCTTCCATTTAGTTTTGTTCACACGCGATTTTGAAGGTTGCTGGTCACGGCAAGAGCGAATGTATCTTAAATGGGTTGACCGGTCGCTGTTCGTTCCAGCCAGACTCGGTACGGTACACAGTAAAACCTTTACCTATAGAAATCTAAATTGAGACTCTCTGCAAGCTTGATGTCTTCCTGCCAGAGATGGTAAGAGTCGCAGGCCACATCGCCGTTGCTGAGGTCCTTGATCCTACTGGAATCGGTGTGGACGAAGTTGTCCCAGATGCTCTCACCCTTATCTGCAACAACAGTTGCAATATACCATAATTGTAAGATTGTGGTCAACTGTAGCCGAGAGGTTCAGGCATTCGACTTTCAATTGGATTTCGAGAGAGCTCAAACCAATAGGTTTTTCGAAAGTGAATCAATATGATTTAGTACCTGTTCAGCTTTTTGGGGATTCAAAAGTAAAACAGCGCTAATAATTGATTATTATAAATATAAATTCAAAGCTGTATGTGAAGTCCTCAAGCAGTACAGAGTGGGACAGCGTGAAGACTGCAGTCCATTCCCTCTCCTTCGTGATGAAGTTTGTGCCAGGACTGTCACTGATGATGACTATAGATCAGCACAGTCCCAACGATGGATTTTAGGCCTGTCAGCCGATGAAACAGCTCACCATATCATAATGAAGCTTTTGTAGACAACAAAAGGTCTTCGCTTCTGCTCGGTGCTTCGGAGTCCAAAATTGATTCAGACTCCCTTATGTAGTAGGGCACTGATGATGTTGTAGTGGTCTTACATACTGCCGGATTTCCACCCTCCTTCCCTTCGGTCTGGCACCAGGTTCGGGTGAAATGAGGGTCCAAAGTTTGTATGGGGAAACAAGATTAATAAGACTATTTCATTCGAAACTTCACAGGAGTATTCCTTACGATAATTGAGTAAACAAGTTTTCCGGTTTTTTAAGAATTCAACCCCTAAAAGGGGGAAATGTGGTGACAATGTCTCAAAATCAACATGGGTAGTGTTTCAATGGTTTATCGGGTCGCTGATTATGAAAACAACAACGATTTTAAAATCCAACGTGGCAGACGTGAAATATCATCTCCCCTGTTGGGGTACGATGGGGTTGAAACGTCTAAATATCAATATGTGTGTCGTTTTTATGGTATTTTGGGACGTTCATTACGAAAATGGCATCGATTTATAAAAAACCGGTCAAGTGCGAGTCTGACTCGCGCACCGAGGGTTCCGTACGAAATATACAACACTATTTATCGGTGCATTTTGTTACTAAGTTGCGCGACCAAGGAACTCGATATGTACAGTAAGGGAAATGTATTCACGTACCACCGTAGAACCCTGTCGTAATTGACGGGCCGCCGTCACTCAAACTCGAGTGCTATATCACCTTATTGCGATAGGGTTCTACGGTGGTACGTTAATACATTTCCCTTACTGTATGTTGGTTTTTTAGCGATAATTCTTTATCAAGTGAATTCATTTCGATAATTCTTTTTATGTTTGCTAGAAGGTACTTTCGGAACACTTTCATACGAATTTGAAGGAAAAAAAATAAACACAGATGTATTAAATTACAAAACAAAATTACCATATGATTTTTGAAGAATAAAAAAAAAATTACGCTAGATAGAGGTATCGTTATACTTTTCCGGTAATATTCACGTTAATATTAATCATATATATTATTTTCAATTTTTTCGCTTGGTTAACTTCGGAGATAAGGGGGGGAATGGTATTTTTTTCAACATTTTTCTGTATAAATCAAAATTTTACCATTGTAAAAAATAAAATAAAAACTGTTTTAGAATGTACAATTCAAGCCCTTTCATATGATACCCCACTCGGCCTACTAACTAGACTTTGAATTTTTGCCCCCCCTCTTATCCGCCCTTATTTATACAAATTAAAAGTATATATTAAAAAAATTCATTTTCCATACACGAGGATTAGCTTTTTTTACAACTATTCCAAATTTCAGATCGATAGCATTAGTAGTTCCTGAGATATTTGGCTTTGTGACAGACAGACAGACGGACGGAGTCGCACCATAAGGGTTCCGTTTTTACCTTATTGGTCCGGAACCCTAAAAATGGAGGTTCTCAATTTGGCACAAATACTTTCAATAATTTTCATGTCCACAATATTCAATTTCAAGAGCGATACCATTTTCGTTATTAATGTCCCAAAAAAATCACATAAAAGACACCCATATTGATATTTAGAAATTTCAACCCCATTGCACCCCAACACCCAGGACAACAACCAGGGGAGATGGTACTTCACGTCCGCCACGTTGGATTTTAAAAGCGTTGTTGTTTACATGATCACTGATCAGCGACCCGATAAATAATACCCATGTTGACTATCAGACTTTGTCACCACATTTCCCCCTTTTAAGGGTTGAAATACTCAAAAAACCTGTAACACTTGATAACTCACTTATCGTTAGGAATACTCCTGTGAAGTTTCGAAAGAAATAGTCTAACTAATCTTGTTTCCCTAAACAAACTTTGGACCCTCATTTCACCCCCTTGGAGGATGAATTTTGAGAAATCATTTCTTATTCCACCCCTAAACCTTATAAGTAACCTGTGCCATATTTGGAATCTCTAGAACAATTGGTTTGGACTGTACGTTGATATGTCAATCAGTCAGTCTCTTTTTTTATACTCTTTTTTTTTATCCTCTAGCAGGGTACTGACGATGATGAAGTGGACTCACCGCTTGCGTTCCATCCCCCTTCGATCTGGTAGGCAGCCGTGGCGGCTCCAAATTTAAAGTCCTCGGGGAAACTCCGCTTCGCTGACGCTACTGCCAGGAGAAAGCTGATGGAAATGACAGACAATGGTTCAGAGCTATGATGTTTTTCAGCACTTGTGCCACACTGAGCCCCTATGAAGGTAGTAAGAAAGGGGTAAGGCGGCGGGGTTACGAAATGCAACAGCGGCCAATGGGAATTTAGTGCCATGGCGTCCTTCACCTTCCCGCCACCGCTTCCCGACGCAGCTACCGATTCAAAAGTTAACGGACTTTTGGTCCACATTTCTCGGAACACTTGTCAGGCCGTCACTGAAAATTTTCGCTCCAGGTTACGGCAATGCCAAAATAATGAAGGATCACATATGGATGACGTAATTTTTAAAAAATAAAATCCCTATTCATGTGTTTTCATAATTAATAAACGGTTTTCATCTGATATAATTAGTTTTCATTTTATTTTAGTTTGAAATGTAAAAAGAGTTATGGTCCACCCTGTATTATCGGCCCACATACAGTGATACGGTTTTCCTCTGTAATAATCGATGTATTTATTCTAGGAAAGCAGTCCATGTGGTGCATTTGGCTTGGTGGAGTACTAAATTGAAGTCGGTTAAAACTTTGTTTTTAAAACCTAAATTATTATTTCACATGTTGATAATTATTAAATGGAATTCATAGCATTTGCATACTAGTGCAAAACGCCCTATCTCGGCTAGCATGCCCTAGAAAAATGTCCTACCTGAAGACGACCGCTGCGATGTAGTTCATGGCGACGACTGGCGCAATATTGGTGTTTTTCGTATATATATATAAAACGAGTCACACATCCAGATAACGATATCTTGTAAAGGATCATTAAGTAGTTGACAAAAATACAGTATCAGCGTGTTTGTGCTGTGTACACAAGTGTCATGCAATGCACAGCGGACACACAAGCCCACAAGCTGGACTGATGACCTGGTAAAGGTCGCGGGAGTCCGCTGGATGCGGATGGCGACGTAGAACCGATCGCCGTTGGGGCGGTGCGGTTCTCGAGTGGCGACCACGTCCCGGTAGGCGCGGAGTGGGTAGGCCCCCCACAAGCTGGACTGATGACCTGGTAAAGGTCGTGGGAGTCCGCTGGATGCGGATGGCGATGTAGAACCGATCGCCGTTGGGGCGGTGCGGTTCTCGAGTGGCGACCACGTCCCGGAAGGCGCGGAGTGGGTAGGCCGCCACAAGGTGGACTGATGACGTGGTAAAGGTCGCGGGAGTCCGCTGGATGCGGATGGCGACGTAGAACCGATCGCCGTTGGGGCGGTGCGGTTCTCGAGTGGCGACCACGTCCCGGAAGGCGCGGAGTGGGTAGGCCCCCACAAGGTGGACTGATGACCTGGTAAATGTCACGGGAGTCCGCTGGATGCGGATGGCGACGTAGAACCGATCGCCGTTGGGGCGGTGCGGTTCTCGAGTGGCGACCACCTCCCGGAAGGCGCGGAGTGGGTAGACCCCCACAAGGTGGACTGATGACCTGGTAAAGGTCGCGGGAGTCCGCTGGATGCGGATGGCGACGTAGAACCGATCGCCGTTGGGGCGGTGCGGTTCTCGAGTGGCGACCACCTCCCGGAAGGCGCGGAGTGGGTAGACCCCCACAAGGTGGACTGATGACCTGGTAAAGGTCGCGGGAGTCCGCTGGATGCGGATGGCGACGTAGAACCGATCGCCGTTGGGGCGGTGCGGTTCTCGAGTGGCGACCACGTCCCGGAAGGCGCGGAGTGGGTAGACCCCCACAAGGTGGACTGATGACCTGGTAAAGGTCGCGGGAGTCCGCTGGATGCGGATGGCGACGTAGAACCGATCGCCGTTGGGGCGGTGCGGTTCTCGAGTGGCGACCACCTCCCGGAAGGCGCGGAGTGGGTAGACCCCCACAAGGTGGACTGATGACCTGGTAAAGGTCACGGGAGTCCGCTGGATGCGGATGGCGACGTAGAACCGATCGCCGTTGGGGCGGTGCGGTTCTCGAGTGGCGACCACCTCCCGGAAGGCGCGGAGTGGGTAGACCCCCACAAGGTGGACTGATGAC
The DNA here is from genome assembly GCA_932294315.1 of Epinotia nisella. Taxonomy (NCBI): domain Eukaryota; kingdom Metazoa; phylum Arthropoda; class Insecta; order Lepidoptera; family Tortricidae; genus Epinotia; species Epinotia nisella. The sequence goes on from OW028693.1 coordinate 3,255,542, forward strand.
CTGGTAAAGGTCGCGGGAGTCCGCTGGATGCGGATGGCGACGTAGAACCGATCGCCGTTGGGGCGGTGCGGTTCTCGAGTGGCGACCACCTCCCGGAAGGCGCGGAGTGGGTAGACCCCCACAAGGTGGACTGATGACCTGGTAAAGGTCGCGGGAGTCCGCTGGATGCGGATGGCGACGTAGAACCGATCGCCGTTGGGGCGGTGCGGTTCTCGAGTGGCGACCACGTCCCGGAAGGCGCGAGTGGGTTGGCCCCCCACAAGGTAGACTGATGACGTGGTAAAGGTCGCGGGAGTCCGCTGGATGCGGGTGGCGCAGGACCGGTCATTGTGTCACTATTTGGGGGAGGCCTATGCCCAGCAGTGGACAAATTTCGACTGATATGATGATGATGATGATGAGTGCTACGCCGTTACCGTACCGCCGTGTCACAATTATTTACCAGTGGCGCTAGTGAAGCACTGTAATGCCCTCTTAATAATAAAATAAATAAAAATAAAAACGATTTATTTCAGGCAGAAACCCATATTTTTACATCAATAAAGAATTTAACATAAATAATAACTATTACATATTTGCGACACTGGGTAAAGATCATTACTTTGTTTGGCCAGTGATGATCTTTGCCCAGTGTTTTGTCATAGGGCAGTCCAGTCGCTCGGCAAACATACCCAGGATGGTGTTAGAACTGCCGCGCACTATGTTCAACAGAGACGCAACTCTCTTCCTTCTGATTGCGTGGAAGCCATCAGTGTGCGCCTCTGCGAACATACCCGACGCGCTACAGCGTCGCGGCAGTTTCATCAGCATCCTGAATGTTATTGTACTGGACCCTGAGCGTATTGTACGTGCGCTGCGTATGACTCACCCACAGGCTGCTGGTGTAGAAGGTCTGGCAATAAGCCCTAAACAATGTAACTTTAACTTCCTTCGTACACCGAGCAAACCTACGGGCTATCATGTTGCCTCGCACGGCTAGGGCCCTCCTCTTCCTCTCTATTAATAAAGGTTCGGTAACGTGCATATCACTCTGCGTTGTCAGCAGTCAGCCAGCACGGTAATCAAGCAAGGTCAAAGTCAAAAGATAAAGCAAGAGAACAAAGGTCATTTGTTTTCCTATCTCATAACTAGGAGTATAGCAGTTAAGTTAAAGGATAAGTAGGTACTGAGAACCATAAGGTTTGGTTAAACGGACGCATGATCGCGTTTGCAAACCTACCGATCTCCACGCTGGCCGGTTGCCAAATACCGGTTATCAAATACCGGTTGCCAAATACGGACGCATGATCGCGTGTTTGCGAACCAACCGATCTCCACGCTGGCCGATTGTCAAATACCGGTTATCAAATACCAGTTGCCATATACGGACGCATGATCGCGTGTTTGCGAATCAACCGATCTCCACGCTGGCCGATTGCCAAATACCGGTTATCAAATACCAGTTGCACAATACGGACGCATGATCGCGTGTTTGCGAACCAACCGATCTCCACGCTGGCCGGGTCGCCAAATACCGGTTATCAAATACCGGTTGCCAAATACGGACGCATGATCGCGTGTTTGCGAACCAACCAATCTCCACGCTGGCCGGGTTGCCAAATATCGGATATCAAATACCGGTTGCCAAATACGGACGCATGATCACGTGTTTGCGAACCAACCGATCTCCACGCTGGCCGGGTCGCCAAATACCGGTTAATTCATATTTGAACAAGCGAGCGAGGCGAACGAAGTTCTCTGCTTTATTTCGGCCAAAATTATTTCGTATATCCAGCTGTCCAATCCAAAGTTGGGTCTTTATTTTCCTTTTTTAACTCGGCCTACTCAAACAATACATTATTTTACGACACGATCAACTTTATAAATACTAGGTTAGATTCATATTTTATGGTAGACTCTATGGCTGGTCGGTGTAGGTACTTACGACGACGAGCGAAGCGAGGAGGCGAAGCGCCAGAACCGAACACTTTTGAAAGTCAAATTATGAACAAATATTTTTAAACCGTCCATTATTAGTTCCGTTGATAGTTATAGTTCAGGAACAACAAAGGGATGACGAAAAAAATTATTATGAATACAAATCGTAAGTATAATAAAAATAGGACAAAGAATTTTTTGTGAGCCAATATCGACCCAGTCCTCATAGACCGCCAGCTACGTGCATTTTTTTGTCAGTCGATGTTGTATCATGAAGCCCTGTGGACGTCAGCTGCGGCTCCGTTGGTGGGTTGACCAGCAGCAGCCTCCCAAACATGTAAAAAAATATTTAAAAAATTGCCTGTTCCTCTCGATTTATTTCATCATCAAATGATAGTTAATCCAATATTATGACGAAAAACAACTATACGGTGGTGAAAAGTCCGTCAGCGTCATTTCCTCTCAACTGAAATTTTGTCAGATGACAGTTTATATGCTATTATAAATTTTATATCAACGCGTCAGCTGGTTCTATCGCGGTGGAAAACTCGTCAGCTGATGCCCTGAAGTTTATAACGCAGGAGCCAGACCGGAGCGGAGTATATATCGCGTATTGAAATGCGCGCTGTCGGCTGACTTATTTCATTTCTACAGAATTGTTACTAACTTGCGCGACCAAGGTACGGTATGTAGGTTGGACTCGGTATGTAGGTTGGTTTTTCAGCGTTAATTCTTTATCAAGTGAATTAATTTCGATAATTCTTTTTTTATTGGTAGAAGGTACTTTCAGAATACTTTCATACGAATTTGAAGGAAAAAAATTAAACACAGTAGTATTAAATTTCAAACAAAATTAACAAATGATTTTTGAAGAATAAAGGAAAATACGCTACCTAGATAGAGGTCTCGTTATACTTTTCTGGTAATATTTACGTTAATATTCATCAAAATATATTATTTAAAAAAAATCGCATGGTTAACTTCGGAGATAAGGGGGGCGAATGGTATTTTTTTAAACATTTTTCATTATAAATCAAAATTTTACCACTGTAGAAAAAAAAACTGTTTTAGAATGTGCAATTCAAGCCCTTTCATATGATACCCCAATTGGCCTACTAACTAGACTTTGAATGTTAGCATTAGTAGTTCCTGAGATATTTGACTTTGTGACAGACAGACAACAGTCTTTACCTTTTTGGTCCGGAACCCTAAAAACGTATCTTATCGTTAACTCTTAAGCTTAATCTAAGGTCGCACCTAATCTGCGACCATCCATTTCTATTCGACTGTTCTGAAAGGCTGAATAATCTATCATTTTGACAGCTTCGAGTGTTTTCACTACGTTCGGGGGGGCAAAAGAACACGTAAACACATTTGAATTTGTTGAGAGTAAGATAAGTAGGTACCTACTGCGAATGTGTAGGTACAAAATATGATAATCCAAGTGCGGTTAAGTTATTTAGGTTAGTAATAATATGTACTTATATCCTGATCTATTCTTTCTCTTTTAAATCCCAAGTCCCATACATTCTTTGGTTCTGTAATTATTTCGTAAGTAATTATATCTAAAAAAAAAACGGCACGCTATGTTCTACTTAAAGTTTCAAAAAATCGGTTCGCATATTTTTGTTTAATCTGTCCTCAAAGCCACTACACCACATTAGGGAAGAATGTCGCTACTGGATACCAAAAGATGGCGCTGGTGGTGTGTTTTTAAATCGGTCATTCTCGAACTCTGTCTACGATACCTAAACTCCATCAAACTTTTTTTTATACGTTCTCATATGGTTTGGCAGAGTCTAAACGCATAGAAAAATCGGAAAAATTACCTACTACGGCTAGAATATACCTGGAAATGTGTGACGCTCTGCATCGCAGTATTGAAGTTTTTAACGTTAGGGCCCTTTCCCACGGCAACGTCCCGTTTCGGTTTTTCGCAGGATCCTGCAACCGAATGCTTGTGTGAACGCGTGCATTGAAATACTGTTGCCACTAAATCGGATCCTGCAAAAAACCGAAACGGGACGTTCACTACGGGAAAGGGCCCTAAGTTGTATAAATACAATTTCCGTCGATGTTATTTTATTATGTATCTTTGACCACATGGATTTCCATATAGACACTGTTCCACATTTATAATATTATTTATCGATTATCGATTATCGATATCCTGTCCGGAAGCTAACGCAGGGCGGGGCTAATCTTTAGTACTACGAGCACGGTAATGACACACTCGAAGAGAGGCTTATGCTCAGGGCCTACCGCGAAACGATATTCGTTTTCGTTCGTGTATCTCCATCTCTGTCGCACTTGCTAGTTCGAGTGACAAAGAGGGAGATACACGAACGAAAACGAATATCGTTTCGAGGTAGGCCCTCAGCAGTGGGCGATTACAGGCTGACAATGATGATGAATGATGAATGACACTAATGACAGAACAGTAAGTTTACTAAATAAAGAAGGAGATTAAGTATACGGACCTTACTATGAATATCTGGTGATTTCCAATTCAGTCACATCATAATTCATAGGTGTCAACCTCTGTTAATAGATGTAAGCAATGCGTCACCTACAAAAAAACAGAAACTATTTAATTAAACTAATAATATCGGACAATAATTTAGAAAAACTAAAATACTTGTGTAATTTATTACTTTCTTTTAACTATACAATTCTTTTGGAGTATTTGGCTTGTTAATAGTTTTAATATCCGACCTATACAGAGGCGGGGCCCATACACGGTGAGTAAATACTGACAAGCCACCATAGCTGTCTCACTCTATCGCATGTTATAGAGTGAGACAGCTATGATAGATTGTCAGTATTTACTTACCGTGTATAGGCCGTCAAACTCTATTCAAATTTTTTTTCGGTATAATTTTGACGGTTTTTTGGGAAGGATCAGTCCGGAAACCTAAAACAAAAAATTATGGACATCACAGACAATCACATGACATTTACAAACGTTATGAAAAAAGAGCGGGGAAGTGGATGGCAGAGTGTTAATCTTGGCATACATGACGGATATTGCGGAACAATTATATTATATTAATAGATATTGCGAAAATATTCAATACAATTAGGTCTTTCATGCACAGTGAGTATAGATACAGAAGAGTATTTTAATTTAAAGTCTAATGTTGTGTGTTTGGACATATTTCAAAAGAATAGCAGTTAAGGGAGTGTCCATTGAACAGAGAAGCGAGTAGAAATTTATAGGACTCTATTCAATTGTCTATGGAATTTAAAAAGACAAATTTGTTGTCAGTGTCACTTGTGGTTTTCAAAGATTTTCAATGTCATAACTCATAACAATCTATTTCCTATATGACCTCCTCCCTGACTTTATTCATCGTCCTGCTAACCTTAGTTACATCCTGTCTTTTGTTAATACGTCCTTTGTATATGTTTTAGCTAAATTCATTAATAAGTTCAATATTAAACTATAACTTTTATTACCTTTATTCTAGCTTTTGAACATGGTCAACTCTGTTGGTATTGGTAACGGTTTATATAAAATAAAAATAAAAACTAATCATGTGTATGCTGTAGTTTGTCTAACATTGTGTTGTCTCTTGTTTTAGATTTTTCAACCGATCAAAACACCTTTTGGACAGTTTTTTGAAGACTTTCGTGTAGCCTCCAACCTTGACGCTGGCATAATTGTCCCACTGGACAGTAGCCATTAAAATTTAAAAATCGATCGAACCATCTATTAAAATAATTGTATTGTAATTAATCATTCTATCGTGGTTCTAGTGTGGTGTAATTAATTATCCGTAAGTGCAATTAACACGCGCTAACTTTGCTTCTGTTTTAAAAGTGCCGTTATATGTCTTATTAAGTTTTTATTGTTGCTATGTATTCATGTCACCATTGATATTTTATTATTTATTAGTTGTAATGTAAAGCTCTTGTAGAATAAATATAGATATGAACTATTGTTAATTTTTAAATATAATTATCCCTTCGATTAAACGATTATTTTGTCATTGACAAAGGAATAATATCTTTGTGAAATAATAAGTCAAAATATTTTCAAACAAAACTAACGCCACTTTTCACCCATATTTTGAAAAAAAAATCAAATCTGCCGAACACTTGGGCGCATAAGTGAAGTTAGCTTTTTTTGGAAAAATACCTTTTTTAAATACCGTAGTTATTTAAGTATGTGCATGTGTGAGAGCACAAATACGCCTATATACGTACACACCCACGCACGCATGCATTTTGACATTGACGTGGGGTACGTGTCAACCGAAGATAATAGATGGCGTAAATTACAGGGTTTCCGTTTTTAGGCCCAGAGATTGTTCTCTATTTCAGTATATAACAAAGTACTTTGTGGTTTAATCGTGGTTTAATCTTTGTCCAAATTTAGACAAAAACCTTTCATTGTCTTACGAAGTATACAAAAGTATTCTTAAATTATATCGACTTTACGTAAAGTATTGTTTTCTCCGATAGCCGTTGAACAGAAAATATTTTTGGAATTTGAGCGCCTCCGGTAGACGCAATTATTTAAGGTGATCATTCCATGTTTATATTATTTTGAGTTATAGCTTGGTTATGGCGTACTAAATTAATTAAACATAATAAAACTAAGATCGATAAAAGTGGCTTAATATCCGCGTGATGGACGTGATGCACTCGTGCCGCTGCTGCCTGCGGGGCGCTCCGGACAGGGACCTGGCGACGCCGTACACACATCTCGGCACTACGGAGATATACTCGGACATGCTCAGCGAGTGCTTCGATTTACAAGTAAATATGACTACATAGCGTGATGTTACCTTAATCTATTACTGATCTAGTAATAGGTTAGGTGTTTGATTTGATCCAATATTTCTCAGGTGTTATTTTGATAAGTGGTTATTTTCTGAACATATTTGCTTAACTCTAGCTGGGAGTGGGCGGCGATGGCTCGTGCGGGATCTGCTCCGCGTGCGTGGGCCGCCTGCGAGACGCGCGCGACTTCAAGCTGCAAGTGCAGCGCAGCCAGGCGGAGCTGCAGGCGCGGCTGCAGGGAGCCCTGCGGGCCAAAGGTAAGTGCCGCGTGTGTTCAGGCTTTGCTTGTGATCGCGTCAGATGGAAGGGAGGGATTGACAATTATTGAGTTAGTTTGAGTTGAAATTCCTAATAAAGAATCAATACTTTTATTTACCTTGTACAATTTTATTTTTAGGTCATACTGTTGTTCTTTCCTTTCAAAATTAGAATGGCCCCACATAGTCAGCATCAGGCATGCAAACAGTAGCATGATGCATTTTAGGCGATGTTTTAGTACATTGAGGCTGCAAGACGTGACTATGAAACTTATTGTGCTAGCCGGACAGGAGTATGTTAATCACATCTACTCTGTCCTGAAATGCTCAAAGGGCTGCTCAACTGTAAAGTCTCTTTTAAAACATAAGTAACTTGGGTTATTAGGAGAAATGAAGTGTTTTGTGTTGTGTTTGTTTTTTCTAGAGGAAGAACCCGCAGTGGGGCCGGAGATGGGGGATGGAGACGGGAGCAGTGAGGAGCCTACGTTGGGTAACTACCTGCTGCTGTACTCATTAACATAAACTATGAAACAATATTACTTAGACTACAACTAACATATTATATTATTTTATGACAGTACTGTTGCTAGCATATACTCATATAACAAAATTCAGGAACTTCGCTGAAAGGCCTATAGCTGCATTGGTAAAGCCATTTCGCCAGAGTAAGGCTATAAAGAATGCAGGTTAAAATCCTACTATTCAGAATGTGTTTTCATTGTTTTTACTCATCTGCCGAAGCGATGGATGGTTATGTTTTTCGAGCATATGTATGTATAAATAAATAAATTATTAGTGGACAATCTTACACAAATCAGACTAGTCCCATAGGCTCAATAAGGCTTGTGTTATGGATACTAGACGACAATATATTTAAAAGATATAAATACTTAAATACATAGAAAACATCCAAGACTCAGAAACAAATATCCATGCCCATCACACAAATATTTGCCCTTACCGGGATTCAAACCCAGGATCTTCAGCTCCGTAGGCAGCATCACTACCCACTAGGCTAACCAGTTGTCTATTGTATGTATGAATATGTATGTTTATGGGTCGCTAAGAGTATTTCTTCCTTCACTGTGTGGATTTCAGAGCATTGCATATGGACCGCAGTATATTTATTTGCATTCTTTGTAAAATTGAGATGTTGGCGTTACTGGCACTGCCCCATACTTGTATACCGTCCATCCAGTTTTAGGGTGGATTTGTAGATTATTTGTTATCCGTTAAAATGTTATGTTATGTTTATATATATGTATTCCATGTTTGCTTCAGATGAAGAGCCCCCAGTCAAGCCGGAGATGCTGGATGAAGACGGGACAGGAGAAGAGATGTTGCGTAAGTACCTACTTAGTACTAAATACATAAGACTCGACAAGTAGCAGACTGCATTGAAAATAATTGTACAAGTAATGAATGGGAATCACCATTGGCCTCGCTAACCTGCTGCCTCCAGCAGTGTTCACTCCGTCGCTTGCCGGCGCAGGCGCAGGCACCAGCTGACCCTACCAGCACAGGGGCATTGCATGCTCAATATTCTAAATGTGTTTACTCTAAATAAACTGCTTGCGTCAGAAATGGCGGCCGAAGACAGGATACAAAAAGAGCAGCTTCTATATTTAAATAGCTTATTGAGTAAGCAGCCAGATAAACAAGTTGTATGGTCATTCTGCTGAAACATCAAATCTCTACAGTACCCATGTTTTATTAAGTGGTTCTTGTTTTTCCTTGTCTTCTAAGGATGCCCTTCGCACTGATGTCCTTAGCAGGAGGTTGCACCAGACACACTCCTGCGAGGCTGCCTGCCCGGTGACCCGCCAGATAGAAAGATACATTTATTCACAAACACACAGGACACACATATTAAACAATAAAATAAACAAGAGAAACACTTAAAACATGAAACAAAGTGTGTCTCTGCGGCAGTGAACCGGACACTGGCTCAGCATTATGCCGAGGTGTCAGACACCTACAGCGCTGATTTTCAGCCAGTATCGTTGGTGACTCACGGAAACGGCATACAATTTTAATATATAAACTACATACTAATATATTATTAGGATAGGAGAGAGAGAAATAAACATAAATACGAAGTGAAATGTATTGTACGGCACTACCTACATTCAGTATCAATCAAAACAATTATATTTACATTAAAATGTATAAAACTTACTTATGGAAATGAAACAACAACTGGATAAAAAAATAAAACACATGAACAATTGGCATATTTTTTGCTGTAACAGTGCTGGATTAAGGTATGTATTTTTGGAGCGTCAACAAATAGCCTTTAAGCTTACGCTTAAAGGTGTATCTGCTAAGTGCCCCTTGGATAGGGGGAGGGATATCATTCCAGCACTTGTTGCACACGCCGCAAACCTGAAACTACCTCAGATAGAGCATCAATTGGTTGCTATGAAATAACTTTTAGAACATAACTATCATGTATTGTTAGGAGAGATGAAGTGACCGGTGTTGTGTTTGTTTGGTCTAGAGGAAGAGCCGGCAGTGGGGCCGGAGATGGAGCACGGAGGCGGCAGCAGTGAGGGGCTGGTGTCAGGTAACTGCCCACTACCCGTACCCATAGAATATCGAAACAGCATTAACTAGACTAACTAATATGTTATTTTATGACAATTATGATATTTCCGCCTAATAATTAATATTATATGTCAACAATCATAAAAATAAACAATTTTCAATAATCAAACACGTATTTCTATTAGTATTTTATTTTATATGTGCCAGGTTTAAATATTCCATGTTTGCTTCAGATGAAGAGGCTCCAGTGAAGCTGGAGGTGCTGGATGAAGATGGGACAGGAGTAGAGATGTCGCGTGAGTCCCTACTGGAACTGGCCTTTTTTGTTAGAATAAATAAGTCTTGATAAGCATCTGGGTTGATTAATGTATCGTCGAAAATTATTTAGCAAATTTTTAACTCCCACATTTATTTTCCCATATTTTTATTCGGGCGAAGTTTTATTTCCCAACTCAACGTTTCGCAACAACATCATTTCCCATTTTCCGCTCCGCCCTGTCTCGCAGTCCCCAACTGTCGCTGAGCGTTGTTGTTGTTGCAGTCGCGCTGGACGGCGGTGCTGGACGGCCCGTGTCCGCGCTGGACGGCGGTGCTGGACGGCCCGTGTCCGCGCTGGACGGCGGTGCTGGACGGCCCGTGTCCGCGCTGGCCAGGGAGCAGCTCGCCATGACTTGTTGCGTGAGGCTCGAGCGCCTCCGCGGCGATGAGGCGCCGCACGCGAGCCGCACGAGTCTCGCGACATTACACGAGTCGCGGCGAGCGAGTCGTGTGCAGGAACCCCACGATAACACCGCCGGGCTCCGCGCCGAGGAAGCGTACACATGCGATACTTGCGGGAAACACTTCACAGTGAAGTCGAGTTTCATCGCGCACGTGCGGAGTCACGCGACGTATTCTCGTGGATCGTGTTCAGAACAGTTCTCCTGTGAAAAAGTCTTCGCTAAACACACACAGACCCACACAACGAATAAAAACTACTTTTGTGATATGTGCAATAGGCAATTCAAGGCAAAAGATCGTTTAGTCGGACATATCAGAACACATATAGACCTGAAACGTGATTCGAGGAGCGTTTGTAATAAAACTATTAAGATTAGCTCAAATTTAAAGCTGCACAAACAGATTCACACTGGAGTCAAACCATACACCTGCAAAACATGTAAAAAGCAATTTCCATACAAAAGTCAATTAAAAACACATATAAGAATTCACACCGGAGAAAAACCTTACAGGTGTGAAAAATGTAACAAGCAATTTACACAAAGAAGTAATTTTGATAGACATCAAAGAATTCATATAGTTATCAACGGAGAGAAATCATATAGTTTTAATGAATATCTTAAGCAATTTATGCGAAAATATATATCAGACACACATGAAAGGGTTCACCCCGTTGAAAAAGAAAAGCCATATTGCTGTGAAGAATGTAACAAGCAATTTACACTAAAAAGATATTTAGTTAGACATAGAAAAATACATACTGCAGGAAAACCACACAAGTGTGAAGAATGTAACAATCAATTCACACGAAAATGTCATTTAGTTAGACATCAAAGAATTCACACCGGAGACAAACCATATATATGTAATGAATGTAATAAACAATTTACGCGAAAAGATAAGTTAGCCACACATATAAGAGTTCACACAGGAGAAAAACAATACATGTGTGAAACATGCGAATTACTTGTTTCCGGGAAGTCAAATTTAATTAAACATCTCCGTACGCATTTGAACTGCAGTTCATAATATTGTTACATTTTAAGAATATCTATTAGTATTTTTCTCCAAATGATAGGGACACTAGTATTACTAACTAGAATAAGAGTAGTAGGTACTAGGTACACACAATTAAGTAACATAATATGAGTATTTGTATACGGTGCCTATTTTTTTTATATATTAAAAGAGACTCTCTTGTAAATATTAGTATGGTGGTATTACTAACTAGAATAAGAGTAGTACAAACAATTAAGTAACATATGAGTCTTTGTATACGGTGCCTATTTTTTTTATATTAAAAGAGACTTTCTCTTCTAAATATTAGTATGGTGGCAAACAAACTTACGTTTGGTCAGCAGACAATTTAGCCTGTGGATACATCTACTCGGTCGGGTATCACACGTACTCACACGCCGTATTTAATTTAATTGTAAAAGTGGTCAAAATGTCCCTAAAACAATTGGAAAGTGCGATTGGCGAGTTACAGAAGACGGTGAATAAAGTGGATGCACTGGAAGCTAAGATAGCAGGGCAAAACGCGATTATCCAGCAGCAAATTAAAGTGATTAACCAACCAAATGCAGAAGCCAGCAGTGAGTAATGCAAGTCTACCCACGAGTCCCCAGCGCCGGCTCCGGCTGCCAAGCGCGTCTTAACGCTGCCACTGCAAAGCAAAATAAATCCAGCGCTGCACGGAAGCCGCGCACGGATCAAACGAGTGAGGGTGATGTCACTAATAGAGCTGCATGTGGTTCCTAGCGTTGGAACGGAGAAAGGAAACTGCATATAGTTTCTTGACACTGTTATATTATGAACAAAGAGTAAAAACACATGTATTCGCGACAGCGGGCCAGTACAGAAAGGGAAGAGGAAAGAGCTTTGACAGCTCAGGTGTTGTCATGCACAAATGCAAACAACCATTCACGAACATAGTAATTAATGCATACACCATTCACTATCATTCTTAATACTTCCCCTTATGCATTACAATCTCATGCTAAAAACATGCTAACATATGCATAATAACTCTACAGTTAACTTAAATGCGACTCTACATAACAGTCAAACATGGCTCTATATTCATTCAAATGTGACTCTACATTTCACATAAATGTGACTCTACATTTCACATAAATGTGACTCTACATTTCACATAAAGGCAAGTCTCTACATTCACATTCAAAATATGATTATAATACAAACACAGTATGCTCAAAAAAATTTAAACAAGTTTAACAAGGCTTTAAACACATTGCATCCATAAACATGCAATTTTTCTTTCTATTTAACACTTTAGTTAAAGCATCTGCAATCATCCTTTCTGAGCATAAGTACTTAACTGCCATGAAACCTTTTTCAACCAAATCTTTAATAAAATGATATCGTACATCTATATGTTTAGTGCGTCTATGACACATTTCCTTTTTGTCAACAAGTTTAAGTGCACTCTGGTTATCATTGTATACAATAACGTTTACTTTGGTTTGAGGCAGTATCTCTGACATCAGCTGTTTAATAAAACATAAATCCTTGGACACATCAGCTATAGCAACATATTCAGCTTCACACGAACTGAGTGAAATTGACCGTTGCTTCCTGGATTCCCAATTTACTGTATTGTTTCCAAACTTAATTATGTAACCAGTATATGATTTTCTATCAAGACAGTCATTGGCCCAGTCAGCATCGGTATATGCATTCAATAACAATTCCTTACTTTTTATGTAAAATAAACCGTAATCAATTGTGCCTGCTAAATACCTTAACAAACGCTTAGCAGCAAGCCAATGAGATTTACCAAAACAGTTGTTAAACTGGCTAAGTTGACTGCAGGTGAAAGAGATATCAGGACGAGTCGAAACACAGAGATACATCAGCATGCCAATCAGCTGTCTGTATTTATATGTATCATCATTTAAATACTCACTATCTTTCACCAATTGAGTCCCCGGAAGCATAGGTGTGGACACTGATTTACAATCATCCATGTTATACTTTTTCAAAATACTTTTTATGTACACGGATTGATCCAAAGACAAAGTTTTATTCTGTCTATCTCTAGTTACACGTATACCCAAATAACTTTGTATGGGACCCAAATCTTTAACTTGAAAATCTTTCTCTAGTGCTTGCAATAACTTACTTTTACATAAACTATTTTTAGAGTAGAACAAGAATATATCATCCACATACAATGTTAAAATTATAAAATCAGTTTTAGACCTTAAATAGTATACACAAGGTTCACTTTTACTCTGAACAAAACCAATGTTACATAAGACATTATGGATTCGTAAGTTCCACATGCGACTTGACTGTTTTAAGCCATAAATGCTTTTCTTAAGTAAACATACTTTATTTTTATCATAATTGAAACCTTTAGGTTGTTCCATGTAAATCGTTTCATTTAAGTTTCCATTAAGAAAAGCAGTCGTTACATCTATATGATCTATGTTCATATCATATTCATTTGCTAAACAAAATAATAATCTCATGGTTGAATGACGAACAACAGGTGAGTATGTATCATTGTAATCTATGCCCTCCTGCTGAGAAAACCCTCTAGCGACTAGCCGCGCCTTATGGCATATGAAATTTCCTGAAGCGTCATTCTTTATTTTATAAACCCACTTACTTTTGACTACATTTACATTCTTAGGCCGATCAACTATAGTCCAAACTTGATTACTGATTAGCGAGTCGTATTCTTGACGCATAGCGTCCCGCCAATCATCAGCATTTACGCTGGACATGGCGTCCTCATAAGAAGATGGTTCAAGAGTACAACTGCTAGCCATTAGAGACATGTCATAGTCACCATACCTCTTTGGTGGAATGGAACGTGTACTACGTGCTGGTCGTTGTTCTACGGGCGATGACGGTTGAACATGCAGATCTGCCAGGACTTCCCCTGAAGCGCACTCTGCACCCGGAGACCACTCAGCCTCCTTGGCTGAACCACCATGGGGCGAGTTGCTGTCACTGGCTGAACAGTACTCGTCATCGTCACCAGACCTTGAAAAATTCATAGAATAATTATGATCGTTTTTAACACTATCCATGATGATGCTAATATCATTCACAACATTAGAATCGTTACTCTCATCTATGCTTGCAGTAATGTCATTCCTGCCGCTGCCGCAAAAAATGTTACTGTCATTCACACTTACTTTGGTGCATGTAGTACTGTCATTCCTACAGCTCCCTACAGTGCTACTCTCTTTCACACCATCCATAATGCTGCTAGTAGTACTCTCATTCCTACAGCTCTCTACCGTGTTACTCTCATTCACACTTTGTGCGTTGCTGCTTGTATTACTCTCATTTATACAGCTGCCTGTGTTACTGTCATTAACACACTGTTCATATGAAATCACATTACTTTCATTCATGTCATTTATCCTAGTGTTATTCTCATTCACACTAATACCTTTCATGTCTATAATAAAATCATTATCAATAAAATTATTTAAAAATTCATAATTAAAATGATTATCATTATTATTAACATGTCCAAAATTATAAAATTCCCTTTCTAAAAACTCTACGTCTCTTGATAAAACAACCTTCCTGGGGTCAGAACAATCAGCCAACCTATACCCTTTGGTTGTTTCTGAATAACCCACAAATACATACGGTTGACATTTTGCATCCAATTTCGTTCTTTTAGAACTTGGCACCTTCGCATATGCCAGACAGCCACAGACACGGAGGTGACTGAGATCAAGCTTTGACCCCGTCCATAGCTCCTCTGGGATGCTGCCACCTAAGGCTGCTGTGGGGGACCTATTTTTTAAATAAACGGCCGCTATCACCGCCTCACCCCAGAATCTCCTGTCGAGTCCTGAATGCTGCAGGATACATCTCACTTTATTCATGAATATCCTGTTAAAACGCTCTGCGACAGCATTCTGCATTGGGCAATATGGAACTGTCGTCTGATGCAAAATACCCTTATCCTTAAGAAACCGTGAAAGTTGTTTACTGGAGTATTCACCTCCTCCATCACTGCGTAGACATTTGACAGGAAGACCAGTCTGCTTTTCTACCATATTAACAAATTCTATAAAACGGTCACATACCTCAGATTTCCGCTTAAGTAAGTAAGCAAAGGATTTCCTAGTGCTGTTGTCGGTAAAGGTGAGTACGTATCTTGCGCCACCCCAGCTACTCGGCATGGGACCACACACATCGCTATGGATTAGCGACAGCTTGTCGCCAGCCGGCGTTTTGCTTGCTTTGGGAAAAGGCTTCGTAGACAGTTTTCCTTCCAGGCATGGAATACACTGCCCATCCTGTTTCTGGTTGCTGTCCTGTAACATACAATTTTTAGGAAACCTATCCCTAATCGCATGTAAATCTCTATAGTTTATGTGCCCCAGCCTTTGGTGCAGAACTTCAATGGGCACCTGAGTAGCGACTGCGGAGCTTGACATCTCTCGCTCTGGCGAAAGATTGCAGCTCTCCCCATTGCGCAAAGGCTCACCAGTGTGCAACCTATATACCCCGTTTTCTAAAGAAGCAGACCCCACTTTATTGTCTTTCCTGTTTACAATTGTACATCCCCGCCTGTCGAATTTTAAACCAAATCCATTACTGATAAGTTTACTGACTGACTCGTGGATAAATCAGGTACATATAAAACATCTTTTAACTTACGTTTAACACCATTGAGCATTATAAAGACATCACCAATACCTACACATATTAATTCGTCATTGTTTGCAATAGTCACTTTGACGTTTTGTTTTTTAAAATTAACTAAAATGTCTCTATTATTCGTCATGTGTGACGTGCAGCCGGAGTCCACCAGCCACTGCTGCCTCTGGTGTGCCACTAGCAAAGCCACCATGGCGTGGTCCTCCTTATTTGACTTGGTCTTCTTAAACTTGTAGCATTGTGCCTTCATGTGCCCTTGCTTCTTACAGTAATGACACTTTCCCCGGAACGATGTCTTGCTCCTTGATATAAAAGCGGTGCTGGTTTCCGTATCAGTTTTCCTTGTTTCTTCCTGTATAAGCCGCCCTCTGACCACTTCGCTGGATAGCGCATTGGTCATGCTAGCAGTCTCCAAATTAGATACAAGTGAATCATACTCGGAGGGTAAACCGCTGAGAAGAATTTCCGCTACTTCTGTGTCATCGATTGTCTTACCGATGTCAGCTAATTGCTGAACCAGGGTCATCACTGCTTCAATATACTCAGACATAGAACTATATGTGTTATATTCTATTCTGTGCAACTGCCTGAGTAATAGCACACGTCTGACAAGACCTGCGTTTTCAAAAACGTCAGCCAGGCTTTTCCACGCCTCCTTGGCTGTTTTCGAAGACCTCACGTATTGGTATAAACTACTCTTTAAGCTCAAGCAAATCCTGGCGAGTGCTCGCTGACCTCGTGCGTCACTCTCTTCCGTACCTGATATTATCGTGTCGTATAAGCCATCGTGCATTAGTGACATCCTCATGGCGAACTTCCAGGCATAATAGTTCCTGGCGCCTTCAAGCTTTTCTATAGATACATGTGATGAGCTCGCCGGCATAGTTGTGACCGGCAGTTCAGGTTCCTGGTGCGGGTCAACCATTGTTCAATTTCGAGGTTATAAAATGGATTCTCTTACTTGTGTTGTAAACGTGTTCTTCACTGTTCCTGTCTCCACATCTGGGTCCATAACCTAATAGAGCTGCATGTGGTTCCTAGCGTTGGAACGGAGAAAGGAAACTGCATATAGTTTCTTGACACTGTTATATTATGAACAAAGAGTAAAAACACATGTATTCGCGACAGCGGGCCAGTACAGAAAGGGAAGAGGAAAGAGCTTTGACAGCTCAGGTGTTGTCATGCACAAATGCAAACAACCATTCACGAACATAGTAATTAATGCATACACCATTCACTATCATTCTTAATAGTCACTGCGCAGTGCTCGATCCCCGAAGATAACCGATCTTCGACGAGTTCGTCACCAAACCACTGTGTCCCCAGCGATTTTAAATACACCTAATCAAAGTGATTGCGTTACGAGTTCAATTAAAAAGTGATGAATTAAACGCCCACCGACCTGCATACACCTGGCAGGATGGGACAAGTAGGAAGCAGCGTAAGCAAAACCGCGAAGTAATTATTAGTACTGGGAAGGAGGATGACGACCTGAGAACTGTTGAGCGAATAAAATATATGCAAGCTTGATTTCAACCGAATACGACAGTTTTTGATCAAAATATCGAACAGTCCTGAGTCATAAATTCTACGAGGCATGCATCCTTTATAATTGGCATACCGGAGAACCTCTGAGTGTTTTAAGTCGCCATCGGTATGGCCTCCACGCGTTCGTATCTCGGAGTCGTTTCTCGTACATCCCCGTGTCAACTCAATTTTTAGGATTCATTTTCGACTCCGCCGGCCTGAGATGGCAGGAACACATTGATAAGGTATGCAAGAAACTCAACTCCGCGTGCTAAAGGGTGTCCCAAAAACGCAAGATTTTCTCTTGGATATCGTGTATCTCTACCCTTTTCATTACGTTTATTTATACAGGCAACACTACTGTCTGTGACGTGACACCGTTCTTTATCCGGTTCCTTCCTTGTCTTTCGTCGAACATGGCTCCACAATGTGCCTCTTGTATTATGTAACGAATATTTTATCGTTCATAGATTTAACAATGTAAATCTGTAAAGTGTAAGTCACCGATATGCGTTTTAATTGTGGATAGTTGAAATACATTTATTGGTTGAACATCAACATTTTATTTCGACATCATCGTGACCTCTTCCTTTGCCGAACTCCGTCGCCAAGCCCTGCACACGGTCTCTGCTCAATATTCCTCTCTCTTGCGTCCTTTTTGGGACAGCCTATATATTATATCCCGACTTATGCCCATCCTGTCAAGTGAAAACCTTTTAATAGCCTATTATGCATACTGCCATTCGGTTCTAGTATATGGATTAGACTTGTGGGGCTTGGCGGCGGACAGGGACAAACCCTTCGTCATTCAGAAAAAAATTATAAGAAAGATGGCAAGGGATGCTCCTGATACACCGGCTCGCTTAGAGTCCTAACTCCCCTCGATATTTATCCTCGAGGTGCGCAAATACGTTCGGCAGAAGTTGGAGGCATTCCCAAGGAGAAAATGGACCAGCGGTCGTTTTCTGGATAGAGGGCAGCATGACCTGGAGGTACCAAGACACCGACTCATGAAAACGGCCAACGGAATGTATCTCTTGGGTCCGCGGTTATACAACCGAATACCGACAGCTATTAAAGACTGTCAGGCGTGCCTTGGTTTTACCCTGAAACTTAAATAACTGCTGATGCAGAAGGCTTATTGTTCGGTAGCTGAATTCCAGGGCGGACAGAGCACGCTGGTGTCTCGGCTCTCGCTGGAGCGCCAGAAGATCGAACCTATGACTCTTTCCCATTTGTTGGGACGATGTTAATAGTTATTTGTTATACAAGGGTGCAAAGTTGTATTTTACCCGCGAGTGTTTCAACACACGAGAAGTAAAATACATTTGCACCCGTCTGTAACACAAAACTTTTCACCTCTCTGTTATGTAGCGAGGAAAATGCAACATGCAAAACAACTTTATTTAATTTAAATAATAATATAATTGTATATATTTGTTTACTTTTTTAACAGTAATAATAACGTTAAGTAATATCAAGTAGAATTTTGGTCAAGTGCGAGTCGAATTTTAGTTTTCGCATACATTTTGAGACCCAGCGCCTGATGAAGGCAACTAGCAATTGGCAACAAGCAATGGGAGCCTCCTTAATTATTATTATAGGTATTTTATTCTATTTTTAGTATTTGTTGTTATAGCGGTAACAGAAATACATCATCTGTGAAATTTTTGTATTATGAGCGTTTTACGTTATGTTATCTGTCAAAAGCTACCTACTTAAACACGCTTCAAGGTCAAATTACTTTCCCCTTGAGGTCAAATTACTTTCCCCACTAGTGAATAAAATGCGATTTTGCTCACTGGTTTTAAAGGATAAAAGACGGCTTTACGAGCTGTGAGGGGAAAAATATTGAATATACTATAGCAGAGGACGTAAGGCTAGCCACATGTAGGCTGACTTCGGTCGAGTAATTCAACCTGTATGTGGCATCCCTAAGGCGCGTCCAGACGCGCGTGATTTCGATCTGTCTGGATAAGTGCACGGCACCGGCTAAACCTAGGTACCCAATCCCGTACTTGACACCTTCCTCGATAGTCGTACGCGCTCGCTCGCCTAGACGTGCACATAGGCGCGTTCGATTCCGATTCGATCATTAAATGAATATTCGCTACAGAAGAATCGATTTATCAAATCGTGGAAGTTGATAACATCGATTTACATCACTACCGTGTCAATCGCCGTCGGGCGCGTTCGGATGTATTTAGCGACAACATACGAAAATGTGAAACTGAATACGGATTGTGGTTTCATTCACTCTTAGGCCAACTATAGATTTACGCAAGTGAATAAGATAGCTGTTACCAAGCTCTTATTTTAACGTGGCTTCTATGCTATAGTTTTTGTTCTGAGAGTCCGCCGACTTCGTGCGTAAGGTGGCACCTTATGCCGGTCTCGCTGGGTGTAATAGCTCTGCAGTCCGCCACTCAGGACCGGCTAGTCTTCCACATGACATCCATGACGTAGGCGCGTTCGATTCCGATTCGATTATCAAATCAGTTGAACATTCGCTACGGGAGAATCGATTAATCGTACAAATTGATAACATCCATCCACATCCCTACCGTGTCGAACCCCATCGGGCGCGTTCGAATGTAGTCCTACAATCGGTATCAGTTCAATCCTCTCGCGAGGTATTAAACCAAATCTTTGTCCAAATTTAGTCAAAAACCTTTCATTGTCTTATGAAGTCTTACTCAAAGTTAGAAGTATACAAAAGTATTCTTAAATTATATCGACTTTACGCAAAGCTTAATATTGTTTTCTCCGATAGCCGTTGTATTGTACAGAAAATATTTTTGGAATTTGAACGCCTCCGTTAGACGCAATTATTTATGATCATTCCATGTTTATGATATTATTTTGAGTTTTGCTTGGTTATGGCGTTCTAAATGAATTAAACACAACAAAAGTAAAAGGTTAACTAAGATCGATAAAAGTGGCTTAATATCCGCGTGATGGACGTGATGCACTCGTGCCGCTGCTGCCTGCGGGGCGCTCCGGACAGGGACCTGGCGACGCCGTACACACATCTCGGCACTACGGAGATATACTCGGACATGCTCAGCGAGTGCTTCGATTTACAAGTAAATATGACTATATAGCGTGATGTTACCTTAATTTATTACTGATCTAGTAATAGGTAAGGTGTTTGATTTGATACAATATTTATTTTGTCAGATGTTATTTTGATGTGGTTATTTTCTGAATATAATTGCTTAACTCTAGCTGGGAGTGGGCGGCGATGGCTCGTGCGGGATCTGCTCCGCGTGCGTGGGCCGCCTGCGAGACGCGCGCGACTTCAAGCTGCAAGTGCAGCGCAGCCAGGCGGAGCTGCAGGCGCGGCTGCAGGGAGCCCTGCGGGTCAAAGGTAAGTGCCGCGTGTGTTCAGGCCTTGCTTGTTATCGCGTCAGATTGAAGGGAGGGATTGACACTAACTTATTGAATCAGTTTGAGTGAAGTTCCTAAAAATTAATTAATACTATGTATATAATGTATATAAACACTGGGTCTTATTGTTGTTCTTTCTTTTCAAAATTAGAATATCCCCACACAGTGACCATCAGTCCTAGCAGCAGGATACATTTTATGGTCACATTTAGGCAGTAATATGTTACCTTAAAACCTATTGTGCTAGCCCGGCAGGAGTATGTTAATTACATCCGCTCTGTCCTGCAATGTTAGTGGGAGGCCACTCCACACCCGCTCCTGTGAGGGGCGGACTGCCCTGGCCCACTCATGTATTTATTTCTTAATATCTGTGTGACTTTGAGATGCTAAATAAACATTTTTATTTTTTTCTTTCTTTCAAAGAGCTGGTCAATTGGTCACTGTAAAGTCACTTTTATAACATAAGTATAGTGGGTTGTTAGGAGTAATGAAGTGATTTGTTATATGTGTCTGTTTGGTCTAGAGGAAGAGCCCGCCGTGGGGCCGGAGATGGAGGATGGAGACAGCAGTGAGGAGCCCGTGTTGGGTAACTATGCGCTTCTGTACTATCAACATTAACTAGACTACATACTATTGTTTCCCTAAAGTCAAAATTATTTAATTCGAAGATTGATTCGTCAACATGCATGTAGGCTTAGCAATGTTTTTCTTTTTATTGTTATTTTTCAATCAAGCCGCTGTATGAAGGTAATTGCTGCTGTTTCTAACTCCACGATACAGGCCTAGCCTAGTGTGGTGGTTGCCGAAACATCATACATTTTAGTGTTACTTATTTTTGGTCAATAAATATTTTGTTACTTTACTTTTACATAGGGTGAATGGCCAGTAGCTGGCCACCCTTCAATAGCTGGCCCCTCATATTAAAAATGAACTCTGTTCCCCTACAAACAGTACTTGAAACCTTAAACAAATACAAAATACAAATCATTTATTTCAGACTATAAAATCCATAGTGATAGTCCTTACAAACTTAAGAGCTATACTTAGTGTTATAATAATATGCTAAACTTAAATTACTAATACTAAAATGAATTCTGATAAAGGAAATGAAATGAAATTTATTGTTAATAACAATTGTTACAAGTCAAGATACAATATTGAGCTTTTAATAGGGTTTAACTATGATTTATTACAGTTTTTCATATTATATGTTAATTATCATCATATTATATTCGAATATTTTTTTATATCACACTACATTTTAAACCTTTAAAGAATTTTTGGTAGACTTAAACTCTTCATATGAACAGAATGACTCCTGCGTAGGTGAATAGAGCTCATTTTAAGCATGAGGTGGCCAGTTATTGAATGGTGGCCAGCTACTAACGACTTAACCTATTCTGCCTGTACAGGCGTAGAAACAGAGCTACCACTATTGTCATATGACAAAATTCATTAACCAAGCTGCATTGGTAACTAAGCCATTTTATCTGCAGAATGTCTTTTCATTGTTTTTTTCTGATCTTGTTGAGTTACACATCTAGTTCCAACATCTTTTTTTTTATGTCATTTTGAGGTTTTTTCGGTTTAAAGATATTTTTATTCCCATAAGAATTTATACAATTCGCTTATATGATTTTTTATTATTTAGGTAACATCAATTTTAAAATATTTATTCAGCAAATAAGCCACAAGGGCACTTTTACTATTCAAAATGTATATCTATAGACTCTAACTAGTACGAGTACCCACATCAGTCATAATAAAATAAACTACATCAAAATTTACATGTCAATAGAATAAAACAGGACAAGTGCGAGTCGGACTCGCTCACCGAGGGATGCGTACAAAATTACAAATGTATAGTTTTCAGATTTTTCCCTGCACTTGTAGTATTAAGACGATATTACTTGCCAAATTTCATAGTTCTAGGTCAACGGAAAGTCCCCTATAAATTTTGATTCTCTGAGTGTCGAAATATACATTTTTTGCGGCATAAACGGCCGTATCTTTTTTTACGTTAACTTTGAAGTTTGATTTTTTTCACAGCTTCGAGGGAAGTAGACTTGAGTATATGGTTTAAATTTCGACTCGATACCTCTACGCGTTTCCCAGATAAAGGGTCTTGACAGACAGACAGACGGACATCAAAGTTATCCTATAAAGGTTTCGTTTTTTCTTTTTGAGGTACAGAACCCTAAAAATGAGCAATCTGTAATTCTTAGAGATGTACAAGGTCTCCGAGTGCCAAAAATTAAGTAATAAAATCAAATGAGAACAGTGAAATCTCTCATGTCAATTCCACAGAAGAGTGGAATATAGTTATACTTGTCGTCCTTGCAAGCATGAACTGACCGGACTCCACAAACAGCACCCGTTCACGAGTATGCCTCCCTCGGCCATATGTTAGGGAAGGCGGCGAACCGACCAACGACGCCGCCGCAAGCAATCACCTTCAGGCGAGCATGACATATTCCAGCTGCAGGACATTTATAACAGACTACATTAACCGACTCGGCTGAGCAGCGTTCGGGAAGCTCCGGCACATGGGGCGGAAAAGTTCTCGAGTGGAGACCACGTACCAGGAGGCGCGGCGTTGGTAGGCTGATCAAGGTGGACTGATGACCTGGTAAAGGCCGCGGGAGTCCGCATCCAGCGCACACTTTGCCACTCTTTGGGGGGGGGGCTATGTCCTGCAGCGGACGTTTTTCGGCTGATATGATGATGATGATGACATTAACAATCTTAAGAAAACCTTTGAAAATGAGGAACCGCTCAGATGTTATATGAAAGGACTATTGTTTTTACTAAGTAACTGGCCAACTTAAACTTGTATTCATAAATGCACTACAGATAAATTACTTATAGTACAAGGGCACTCTTACAAGTCAAAATGTATATGTATGAACTCTAAATCATACATCATACAAAAGAAGATCAACTACTATGTAAGGATTGGTTAGGTTTATACATTCCATGTTTGCTTCAGATGAAGAGCCCCCAGTCAAGCCGGGGATGCTGGATGAAGATGGGACAGGAGAAGAGATGTTGCGTAAGTACCTCATCATCATATCAGCCGAAAGACGTCCACTGCTGGACATAGGCCTCCCCCAAAGAGTGCCTGATGAATTACCGGTCCTGCGCCACCCTCATCCAGCGGACTCCGGCGACCTTTACCAGGTCATCAGTCCACCTTGTGGGGGGCCTACCCACGCCGCGCCTTCCGGTACGTGGTCGCCACTCGAGAACCTTTCCGCCCCAATGGCCATCGGTTCTTCGTGCAATGTGCGTAAGTACCTACTTAGTACTAAATACATAAGACTACACAATTAGCAGACTGCATTGAAAATAATTGTGCAAGTAATGAATGGGAATCACCATTGGCCTCGCTAACCTGCTGCCTCCAGCAGTGTTCACTCCGTCGCTTGCCGGCGCAGGCGCAGGCACCAGCTGACCCTACCAGCACAGGGGCATTGCATGCTCAATATTCTAAATGTGTTTACTCTAAATAAACTGCTTGCGTCAGAAATGGCGGCCGAAGACAGGATACAAAAAAGAGCAGCTTCTATATTTAAATAGCTTATTGAGTAAGCAGCCAGATAAACAAGTGGTATGGTCATTCTGTTGAAATATCAAACCTCTACCTACAGTACACATGTTTTATAAAGTGGTTCTTGTTTTTCCTTGTCTTCTAAGGATGCCCTTCGCAATGTCCTTAGCAGGAAGTTGCACCAGACACACTCCTGCGAGGCTGCCTGCCCGGTGACCCGCCAGATAGAGCATCTATTGGCCGCAATAAAATGACTTTTAGAACATAACTATCATGGATTGTTAGGAGAGATGAAGTGACCGGTGTTGTGTTTGTTTGGTCTAGAGGAAGAGCCGGCAGTGGGGCCGGAGATGGAGCACGGAGGCGGCAGCAGTGAGGGGCTGGTGTCAGGTAACTGCCCACTACCCGTACCCATAGAATATCGAAACAGCATTAACTAGACTAACTAATATGTTATTTTATGACAATTATGATGTTTCTGATTGTCATAACATAACATCATGATTGATGTTAACACCTAATAATTCATATTATATGTCAAGAATCATGATAATAATCGATTTTCAATTATCAAACACAAATATCTATTAGTCTTTTATTTTATATGTGCCAGGTTTAAATATTCCATGTTTGCTTCAGATGAAGAGGCTCCAGTGAAGCTGGAGGTGCTGGATGAAGATGGGACAGGAGACGAGATGTCGCGTGAGTCCCTACTGGAACAGACTGGCTTTGTTAGAACAAATAAATCTTGATAAGCATCTGACATGATTCCATTGAAAATATTTGAGCAAGTAATGTCACAACGATCATTCAGCTACTAGCCTGCTGCCTCCAGCAGTGCTCGCTCCGTCGCCTGCAGTGCAGGAGCAGGCACCAGGGGGCGCTGCTAGCACAGAGCCACTACATGCTAATATATGCTCGTGTTTGTTTGCTCTAGATGAAGTGCTCGGGGCAGTCATGGCGGACGGAGACGGGGCGAGTGACGAGATGTCGCGTAAGTAGTCGTTGCAACAGAAAAGGCGGGACAAGACGACACAACAACAGAATGACTCACATATTGTGTTCTTGTGTTAGTGCTTAGGAGTATATCACACTAATATTATAAATGTGAAACAGTGTCCATATGGAAATCCATGTGGTCAAAGATACATAATAAAGGAACATCGACGGAAATTGTATTTATACAAATAACGTTAAAAACTTCAATAGTGCTATGCAGAGCTTCACACATTTCCAGGCATATTCTATTCGTAGTAGGTAATTCTTCCGATTTTTCTATGCGTTTAAACTCTGCCAAACCATATGAGAACGTATAAAAAAGAGTTTGATGGAGTTTAGGTATCGTAGACAGAGTTCGAGAAAGAACGGTTTAAGAACACATCACCAGCGCCATCTTTTGGTAATCAGTAGAAACATGGATTCTTCCCTAATGTGGTGTAGTGGCGTTGAGGACAGATTAAACAAAAATATGCGAACCGATTTTATTGAAACTTTCCAATATTGTTGTTTATACCTCAGAGTAGGATATAGCGTGCCGTTTTTTTAGATATAATTACTTCAGAGTGTGCAATAAGGAACCAAAGATTGTATGGGACTTAATTTTTTTTTTAAATAGAAACTTGAAACTTCGTAGATTAATTTTATATCAAAATATTAGAAAACTAATTTCTGCGTTTTTAAAAATTCAATCCTTAAGGGGGTCAAAAGGCGTTTGAGAATTTGTATGAAGAAAAAAAACGGTCACCCATCCAAATATTGACCTCACTCGACGTTGCTTAACTTTGGTGATTGTTGCGAAGTGTTCATCGCTATTAGACTACATATTATATTATAGGCAAGTAGTTTCTGAAGGTTACATTATCTTTTAATGATTTTTATAATTACAATATCAGGGTTTTTAAAATAAAGCTGTACTGTTTACTAGAAGGCGACATATTTGTGTAAGTCAGCTACTGTCTGAAAGCATCACGCGTGTGGACCAAGGTGGAAAAGTTCCATCTCACGACAAACATGCGAGTCCAGCTGTTTGATGATGTAGAGTCGGGTGCGTATGCTCAAAAATTGCTCGAGATAGGCGACGGTCGATTAAAAACTGATGATGAAGGTATGATTCTATTCACCAACCAACTTTGTCATGTTGTGGATTCGGAAGACGAGCTTATTGCTCAAGTTTTTCCGAATCTACAACAAAATATTCTGGATGAAAATTGGTTGTGTGAAAGAATCATACTAACACCAAAAAATGAGACAGTATCAAAAATAAATAAAAAAATCTTGGAAAAAATATCAACCGAAACAACAGTTTGCAACTCCATAGATACAGTAATGACATCCGACGACAGCACCAGTTACCCGGTTGAGTTCTTAAACTCTCTGGAGCTATCCGGGGTACCTTCCCACAAACTCGAATTAAAAGTAGGCGTACCCGTAATGTTAATGCGCAAATTAGATGCACCAAAATTGTGCAATGGAACAACGGGTCACTAAATTGGGAAAATACATAGTAAAGGGCACAATCTTAACTGGTGAAGCGAAAGAAGATACACTCATACCCCATATTCGAATTATACCTAATAACTTGGCCATTTAACTTTAAACGACTACAGTTCCCTTTAAAAGTAGCGTTTTCAATGACAATTAACATATCGCAACCTTAAAAGTAGCGGGATAACATTTAGGCACGCCATGTTTTTCCCACGGGCAGTTGTATGTAGCTTGCTCACGTGTGTCTAAATCTAAAATAATCTACATGTTTTAGCAGAACGAAATAAATCATACAATATAGTTTATAGAAGTATATTGGAATAAGTAGCAGCGGCGAAGCGGCCAACTAATTTTTTTAGTTTCAGTATTTTTGTAAGCTTTTCGCTTAGGTGCTTTATTGTCTGACAATATACTAGGTAAGCAAAGTATTTTTTTTTAGTTTTTATTATAAATAGCGTGAAAAAGACAATAATCTCTAGATGGGGTAAAATAACAACAATATGTGTAGTGAAACGAATTCTACGCGGACGAAGTCGCGGGCGGAAGCTAGTAGTATCATAATTGTAAGTAAGCTTCCCGTGTTGCACGGTTCCATACTTAAGGCCCTTCCAAGCGTCAACATTACGTATTTTAAGCCACGCCCAGAGACCCGCGCGCGGCCTTTACCTCTCATTAAGTCTCGTCTTTATACATGTGACACTCACAAACACGCGAAACCACGCACAAAAAAAGCACGCGAGGACCAGTCGATATTGGTCGAGAGCCTCTGAGTTTAGACTTGTATAGTTGTAACTTCGTGAAACGGTCTACTGTTTTAAGCATTTTGTTAACAAATTAGATAACAAGAGACGATGTATAGTCGTGACGAGCGCCGCGTCCTGCAGCCTGCCGCAGCCGATTCTATTATGTTGTTAACCTGCGGTGAACTGCTCTTCAAGTGAAATGAAGTAAACACTCAATAATCACGTTAAAATCTTACTATTCTCTGACACACACACCCGAATAACACAACATGAAAGCAAGTGAAAGAGAACTTGCGCCGTGCTGTGCTCCACCCTGTCTCGCAGTCCCCAACAGTCTCGAGCGTTGTTGTTGTTGCAGTCGCGCTGGACGGCGGTGCTGGACGGCCCGTGTCCGCGCTGGACGGCGGTGCTGGACGGCCTGTGTCCGCGCTGGACGGCGGTGCTGGACGGCCCGTGTCCGCGCTGGACGGCGGTGCTGGACGGCCCGTGTCCGCGCTGGCCAGGGAGCAGCTCGCCATGACTTGTTGCGTGAGGCTCGAGCGCCTCCGCGGCGATGAGGCGCCGCACGCGAGCCGCACGAGTCTCGCGACATTACACGAGTCGCGGCGAGCGAGTCGTGTGCAGGAACCCCACGATAACACCGCCGGGCTCCGCGCCGAGGAGGCGTACACATGCGATACTTGCGGGAAACACTTCACAGTGAAGTCGAGTTTCATCGCGCACGTGCGGAGTCACCTCGTCCAGGACGACTCCGCAGCGACGTATTCTCGTGGAACATGTTCAGAACAGTTCTCCAGTGAAAAACTCGTGGCTGAACATACACAGACCCACACACGTAATAAAACCTACTCCTGTGGTATTTGTAGTAGGCAATTAAAGACAAAATGTAATTTAGTCCGACATATCAAAATTCATATGAAACGTAATTCGTGCGGAGTTTGTAATAAATCTTTCAAAAAGAGATCAGGTTTAATGCGACATAAACTAATTCATACCGGAGAAAAGCCTTACAGCTGTGAAGAATGCAGCAAACAATTTAGAGACAAAAGTTGTTTAGTTGGACATAAGAGAATTCACACCGGAGATAAACCATTCCCCTGTGAGGAATGTAACAAGCATTTCACTGCAAAACGAGATTTAACTAAACATAAAAGAATTCACACCGGAGAAAAGCCTTACAGCTGTGAAGAATGTAACAAGAAATTTACACAAAAAATTCATTTACATATTCATAGAAGAATTCACACCGGAGAAAAGCTGTATGGATGTGAGGTATGTAAGAAGCAACTTACAACCAAAATTAGTTTAGATATACATAAAAGAATTCACACCGGAGAACAACCATATACATGTGAGAGATGTAACAAGCATTTGACTACAAAAGAAAATTTAACTAGGCATGAAAGAATTCACACCGGAGAAAAGCCGTATAGATGTGAGGAATGTAATAAGCATTTCTCTATTAAACGAAATTTAACTATACATTTTAAAATTCATACCGGAGAAAACCCACATAAATGTGAAGAATGTAACAAGCATTTTACTTGTAAATCAGATTTAACTAGGCATGAAAGAATTCACACAGGAGAAAAGCCGTATAGATGTGAGAAATGTAACAAGCAATTCTCTTATAAAGAATGTTTAACTAGGCATGAAATAATTCACACAGGAGAAAAACCATATAGATGTGAAGAATGTAACAAGCAATTTAGACAAAAAAGATATTTAAATATACATAAGAGAGTACACACCGGGGAGAAACCATATAGATGTAAAGAATGTAACAAGCATTTCACTACAAAAGGAAATTTAAATAAGCATGAAAGAATTCACACCGGAGATAAACCATATAGATGTAAAGAATGTAACAAGCATTTCACTATAAAAGAGGAATTAACTAGACATGAAGGAATTCACACCGGAGAAAAGCCGTATAGATGTGAGGAATGTAGCAAGCAATATACACAAAAAAAACATTTAGATAGACATAAGAAAATACACTCTGGAGAAAAACCATACATCTCTGAAGTATTCAGGAGTAAAGTCGAAGTAGTCAGACACAAAACACGAGCTCACACAAAACAAGAACAATACAAGTGCGATATATGTGAATTATCTGTTTCCTGGAAATCAAGTTTAATCAAACATATTCGAAGACATATGGACTACAAGTCATAATCTTACATTATGTTGCTAGCATGATTTACATCTGTAATACAGGAGCCTCGGCAGAGAGGCTTTGCACCCTTTGGCATCGAGACCGTCGGTCCGTGGGGTCCCAGTGCGCGTAAGTTATTTGCGGAAATTGCGAAACGGTTGGTTGATGTAACTGGTGACCGAAGAGCTGGCGGCTTTCTAGCACAACTGATATTACTCTTTATTTATTTATTTAAAAGTGGAACAGTTATTACATTAATACTTTCAAATAGTTTATAGCAAAGTGTCTTATGCTTAATTTATAACTACTTACAGGTAAGCACAGCATGCCAATATAAACAAAGACATAATTTAAAAAAAGCAATTGACGTTAGTTAACTAAATGAATAAGTTCCTAATCTTGGATATTGTGTCAAAGTTTATGTCGATAGAATCGCTATATTTGTCGAGTAATTTGCTCAATCATGGTAGAGGGGAGGAAGAGCCCACACAGTTCGTCGCAGGGGATAAGTCAGTGGCTTGGCAGCAAAACGTGCAATTCTACGAGGCACTGAAAACCGAAGACTACTAAGGAGCTGTGGACAATCTATCTTGTTTTTTACGAGTTTAGAAAGAAAATGAAGATCCAGTAGATCTCTACGACTCTCTAGAGATATCCTTTTAAAATGTTTGAGTCTGTCCTCGTATGAAAAAGATCTCGCAAGGCCTGCTGATCGAGCCAAGTGCCACATAAATCTTTTTTGTAGCCTTTCGATGCATAGACAATGAGTTGGGAAGTGTGGTCGCCAGACAATAGTACCACACCCAAGATGACTGCGTTGAAAAGACCAATATAAAGCACGTGTTATGAATTAATTTCAGTCGGTTCAGTTCGTATGTATCTATCACTCGAATATGGCGGAGATATTCAAAAGATTCCCGCGGTTACAGGTTACCTATACTGGAGTATTTACAGCGTATTCCTCGTATTCGTCCGCATCGCGCCTCGTTAGTGCAGCCCTAGCACGGCGCAGGTGGTCGCCGACGTGAAGCTCACAGTGACTACTAGTGCTCACAGTGACTCATGTATTTAGTTTCATAATAAAAGCCTCGTCTTGTTAACAACATATTGTTTCATTTGAACCCCTTGGGTAGACACCTACGACTAAATCATTCCTGATTAGGTATTTTGAACGTTCGTGGAAAGAATAAGTCCCGAAGAGAATAGTGCTCGTCAGAGGCCACGGTGGGTAGTCACGGACTAAAAATGTCCTTTAGTTTTATCCCTATAGAACTTACTCTTAGTTCACCATCATCATGGGCCTTATACATGCACATGAATGCGTCATGCGTGATAGAATGATATAAGCAACGTCTGTGTAACGGCGGAGCGGCACTTACGTCCACGCGTCGTAAGGCCGATACGGGCGCGACAGCTACGACCGCATATTGGCCACGTTAATGTCGTGCACGGTGATGGAGGGCGGACAGAGCACGCTGGTGTCTCGGCTCTCGCTGGAGCGCCAGAAGATCGAACCTATCAAGTCTGGGTCTTCACTCTTCAGACTCTTTCCCATTTGGTGGGACGATGTTAAAATACATTTCTCCTTGCACTGTCATTAACACGAAGCGTTGGTACATAAACTTACAATAATACTGCTGGATTGACAATTAACCTACCTACTATGACGCTATCGTGATCTAATGGCAGGCTCGGACCTGGTTAGGGGTCGGTCATTTTACCATTCGTGTTTGTGTCTAAACCCCCGCTATCTAGGTACATTTAAATTTTGAAAATAGACGAATAGTTAGCTGCATTCGGGCGGTGCTGCATGGCAGTCAGCCGCGTGATGCAAGCTAGGTACTTTGGTTTCGTCGTTTTATCTTGTAGCTTGCAGGACACAAGCACATCTGGCTGCGGAGAAAGTCCAGTTGGTATTATTTTCACGTTTCTATACGGCTTCGGAGAAGTTTGTAAACCATAGGCTCATCCAGACAGTCCTTCGTTGCGGACTGCAAGCTAATTTGTCCTTGGAAT
The DNA here is from genome assembly GCA_932294315.1 of Epinotia nisella. Lineage (NCBI taxonomy): Eukaryota > Metazoa > Arthropoda > Insecta > Lepidoptera > Tortricidae > Epinotia > Epinotia nisella. Next base: position 3,287,300 of record OW028693.1, read on the forward strand.
TCATATGCCAGTCTCGCTTTGTCGAATAGTTTGCCAGTCTACCACAGAGGACCAAAGAGAATATTGAATATATAGCAGGACCTAAAGCTAGCCACATGTAGGCTGAATTCGGTCGAGTAATCCAAAACATAAATATGACAAATAGGCCAAGTATTATTAGTATAATTAATTTAAGTTGATATAGCTTAAATATAATTATAATAAATTAATAACATATAATATTATATAAATGTTGAAATGGTTTATTAAAGCTACGGTAGCCTAGTGGTTTAGGCATGCGGCTGTCAAGCGGCGGTCGTGGGTTCGAATCCCGGCTCGTATACCAATAGTTTTTCGGAACTTATGTACGGAATATTTACCGTTAGCTTTTCGGTGAAGGAAAACATCGTGAGGAAAATAGATGAACATAAGAGAACATCATTATGGCAGTGAAGCTTGGCCCGTGCTCGGACGGCACAAGCAGGAGCTTGCGTGTCACGGAAATGAGGATGCTACGCTGGATGCGCGAGTTCCTAACGCGGAAGGACCGCTTTAGGAACTCGCGCATTCGCGGCAGCCTTCACGTCCGTTATGTAGCGGACAAACCAAACGGTATAAAAAAGACCACTTAATATTATAACCATCAGACGCCAAACTAGGATGAGCCTTTATCATGGCCGCCTGCGAGTGCGATTAACACGAAATACTTCAAATATTACCATTTCGCAGTACAAAACACTAGCTTCTTTGGAACCCTTATAGTTTCGTCATGTCCGTCTGTCCGTATGTCACAGGCATTTTACTCGAAAACTATAAGGTGTATTTGAATAAAATTTTGAGGATAGGTGTATTTTGTTAGCCGCTACATACTTTTGTAATTAAAATGACAAAAAAAAATTTTTAGGGGTGCACTCCATACTTACATATGACTTTTAGTTATATAACTAAAAGTCAATTTTTTTTTCATTGTGACCCCCCGTGTGGCACATCAATCGATAGGCCTTCCAAAATAAATATAAGGTTTCTTAGCATTTTTTTTATTAAGTGAGTAGGGTCGGAGATAATCGCCCCGAAAGTCACTAAAATTCTGTCCCCCCCCCCCCCCCTCTAATTTTTGAACGGTGTATTTTAAAAATATGGAAAAATTCATGGACATAGGGCTTATTAATTTCATTCACCGAAAATTGTTTTGAACAAGATCGGTTCAGAGGTTTTCGAGATATTGCTGAAAAACTGCCTTCCTCAAAGAGAAGGACGTAAGTGCCGTAAAATTTCTGTGACGATACGACCTTTTTAATAGGCACGGAACCCTTCGTTTTGAGTGGTCCGACACGCACTTGGCCGGTTTTTTAAGTAAAATTAAGATATGATTTGACTGCCCTCTAATCAAATACCATTAACCATGCTAACGGCGCTGTTTTCAAACAGTGTCCAATATCTTTTGATAATCTACCTAACTGACTGACTGACTAAATATCATTTTTTGGGAAAGTAACCAATTATGATAATTTCACTAAGGGAATGCTTGACAGATGAAGAATGGGGAATGGATGAAAATTTTAGAAATGCCTGATTATTTTTTTGGTGATAGGAATAACCTTGCTTAGCACCAGAAAAAAGTTTCAAATTTTTCAGCTGCGACAATTATTTTTGAAAAATATAAACAGTTTCCTCATTTACGTTTCGGGTCAAGAACGGTAAATAGACATTTTCCTTGATCTGTCTCATATTAAAAAAAAACTATCTTAACTATCTGTGGTAAACTGACACTGGTAATGACCAATATAGCTGCAAGTGTCAATATCATTGCCAGTGTCAGTTTACCACACATATTTAATTTTTTTTTTTTGTAATATGAGACCGACCGAGGAAGGTGCTGTAACTGACCCAAAACGTAAGTGAGGAAATTTTTCATATTTTTCCAAAAAAATTGATGCAGCTGAAAAATCTGATAGTACATTGTTCAACGAGGGGCGTAAGTGGAATATTGCTAACGAGAGTCTATCAGAAGCCCGACGCCGAAGGCGGAGGGCTTTTGATGACTCGAGTTTGCAATATTCTTACGCCCGTGTTATACACAATGTTTTTCATCACATTTGCGAGGAAATAAATAACAACAAAAGACAGAAAAATGTAAGTTTCATACAGCAGCACCAATCAAAAATTGACAACTTCACTTCCAGATCAGTGCTAGTAGAGCGCGCAGTTCAATATTTCAACCAATCACAGAGCAGTATTCTTGCGGGGCGGGGCGTCGTGACCAACTAGATTTTTTTATTCAACCAATCACACAGCAACCAGATTTGCTTAACCCAATCAGAGGGTTCTATTATTTTAAAACTAAACTTAACAGCCCGTGGGAGGTAAAACGGCTATAACTGCTCTGCACGCTCGCAAGTAATAACGCCATTGACGAGCAAGTGTGATGAAAAACTTTTTTCCGGTGCTAAGGAAGGTTATTCCTATCACCAAAAAAATAATCAGGCATTTTTAAAAGTTTCATCCATTCCCAATTGTAACTGTTTACGCATGTTCCATCTTGACTTAAAATATTTGTATGCCTTATAGCAAAATATAGAGATACCTACACTAATATAAATCTATGAACCTATGATTACAAATAAATATTTTGACTATGACTCATGTAAGTATCTAATTTAAAATAAAAATCGCGCAATGTTAACAATATCTTATTCAATAGATAATTTATTTAAATTACAACGCATAGTACAATATTTATGATTTAAATTATAATTTATTTTATTTCATTGCTGTGCCCTTACAGGGTTCATGTTGAACTGTAATCTGTAATTGAAGAACTGTATACTAACATGAGTGCAATAAATGATTTGATTTGATTTGATTTGATTAGTGTAGTTAAGTAATGAGTACCTACAGCGCCATTTGCCGGTGCATTTTGTTTCTAACTTGCGCGACCAAGGAACTAAGTGTGTATGTTGGTTTTTCAGCGATAAATAAATTGACTAGGAATATAATTGTTATCATGAATGGAGTTTTATTTCTTATATCGCCATACATTTCAATAAGTATATAAAATATTACGCCGTCGTGTTACCAGAATGCGTTTTTTACAAATTTGCCGCCAATATCATGTGAAAGGCCCTCATAAGAAGGCTCAAAGTCACCCAAAGGGCAATGGAGAGGGCTATGCTGGGAGTATCTCTGCGTGACCGCATCAGAAATGAAGCTATCCGCAGCAGAACCAAGGTGACCGATATAGCCCTCCGAATCGCTAAACTTAAGTGGCAGTGGGCGGGGCACATTGCACGTAGAACCGATGGCCGTTGGGGCGGAAAGGTTCTCGAGTGGCGACCACGTACCGGAAGGCGCAGCGTGGGTAGGCCCCCCGCAAGGTGGACTGATGACCTGGTAAAGGTCGCTGGAGTCCGCTGGATGCGGGTGGCGCAGGACCGGTCATTGTGGCACTCTTTGGGGGAGGCCTATGTTCAGCAGTGGACGTCTTTGGGCTGATATGATGATATGATGATTGTTACGAGGGCGTGTGGATCGAGCGGCGGCGCTTGCACCGCGCGACACCAGTATGGAGAGCGAGGGGCTGGTCGTTGAGAAAATAAGAACACTGCTTGTAGTCTTGAAGCGGTACATTTATTGCTCAGAATAAATGATTATCACTTACAATTTGTCACTGATTATTATTAGGTATATTAAACTGATTTTGGTACGTGCTAACCTGATGGCTGACATAGGAAGAAGAGGCATAGACAAAACATGCATGGTTGCATTACGGCTCTAGCCATAGTCGTTAAGTGCGCTACACACGTAAATACATTTTTTTATTTTTTATTTTTATTTATTTATTTAAGTATACATACCACTTACAGACTATCCAACGCGTGATACATAAGAAATATTTTACAAGACTAAAAACACAATATATATACCTATATACAAATACCTACTTAACATTTTTTTTTAAAGGATGACATAATTGTCTACATGCGACATGTGAGAATTCAGCCAGAGTACAACTAAATAAGTCGGTCTTGGTCGACAGTTCATTCAGCAAGTTTATGGCCCTGACGAGAGGTGCATTGGCGAGTAAGTTGGTGCGCGCGGTCGGACGCGCGGGCAGGCGCGGCGCGCGCCGCCAGCCCCAGCGACCCCAGTACATCAGGATTATGCAGCTTTCCCCTTAACACTTTGAATACATATGTGGCCAAAGTTAGGTCCCTCCGTACCTCTAACATGGAGGGCAATACAATCGAACAATGATCATGTGAAACGGGTCGCTGGTTGTGTGACAGATTGCATCGTGTGCGGCGCGCTTAGAGCTCGTCCTTGAGGCGCGGGTCGGGCACGGCGAGCGAGCGCGCGCGGATGACGTCGCGGTAGAAGCGCGCCGACTTGCGCGGGCGCCGGCGGCGCCGCGGGTCTGAAAAGTCCACGTCGTGGATGCCGAATTTACTCCTGAAAATCGGATGGAAACAGGTCATGGGTCGTTCTTCTTTTTTACCGACAATGAACCGAGGTTTTTCTGTTTTTTTTTGGTTTTTGAACTATCGAAAATTGTGGTTTTGAAGTGCGATTTTTAAAAAAAATGCATAGGTTTCTTCATTAGAACTAATTAAAGTTTCCTTTCTGGCCAATATAAATATTTATTTACGGTTGGTTTCTAAAAAAAAAACATGTGACAAAGTGGACTCTTTCAGTGGGGACAACATTTTATTTTACCACTCTGTCACGGCATTCTACGAAAAAATAAAAACATTTAAAAAAAATGCTAGATACAGAAAATGAAATATTAAATATCACTAATTAATAAAATAATATGGACGTTCATTCGAACATTATAAAACCGTAAACATCATTACTCAAATGAGATGCCGTAATAAGACGAAGGACAGGCTATTGTCGGTCGAAAAGAAGAACGACCCTCATAGCGTCGAAGGAGCAACGTCTGGTTACTTACAATGACTCACCGACCCGAAGCAAGTCTTCGTGTGGAGTGTATACAAAATAGTTTATTTTACAAAAACTAAATATTACATTGAATCGAGGCTGTCTGTCAGTGAGCAAACTAGGCTGAGCCTGTATCTTGACCTACTGCAAGTGCGGTTAACCTTTTCAACGCTCTGTCAAAGAGAAAAGTTGTCAACCACACGTCAAATCAACAAGACATTTAGCGCGGAGTTAAACCTTATGTCAATGCAAGAAGGTTGCTATCGCGCTGGGCTCCTTGACGCATATATCAGTCGTTGGCGTTGAACCTGCGGTGCGTATATATGCGTCGTTGGCATCGAAAAGGTCAATAGATCGTAGTTGAATTACAGTCAGATTTCGAGTAGATGAAAAATTATAATAACAATAGCAGAATGAGTATTACATCAGTGCATCTAACAATTAACATTATGTAGTCTAGAGAAAAGGAAAACTATGGAGACAAATGGGAGACAACTAATTACAGTACAGGTGTGTGTGTGTCAGTGAGCGCGTGTGTGCTGTACGTTAAATACTGTTGAAACCTCGCAGTTAACCTTCACTGCGAGGTTTCAATAGTATTTAACCATTTAATATACAGCACAGTGTCGTTCCCGGGTATATTTTCGCACAAGGGCCCAGCCCAGCACAGCTATCACAAGACTATCCGTCTCTCTCTTATTAGAAAACTTAGAAAGAATTGTTATAGTGCGAGAAAAATCGAGAGAGCTCGCGCGCCGTCTTGTGATAGCCGCGCTGAGCTATACGAGATTGCGAGTCGGTGAGGATAAAATGGACCCCAAGGAAGCGATGCGCGAGCGCCGCCAGCCACGCTAAAGCGTCTCTGAGGTATTTGAGATGAAACAACCGTCTTGTGTGCGAGTTAGTTTATTACTGCTAAACCAAACGGCGCAAGCGCCTTATAACTACGTATACATATACATCATCCCTCATATCTAGACCTATTAAACTTTATAATTGACATTCTTTCTTGGACGCAACCGGTGACGCACCAAAGGCGCGTCTGATACAGTTATAGGGTGGGCCGGAGGCACGGCTGCGCTCGGCGCGCGCGCCGGCGACGCCGGTGGCGTGGCGGACTCGTGCGCAGGCGGTCCCCGCTCACCAGAATCTCCTTCATCATCCATCCCGATTTCATTCCCTGTCTGCTCTGGTCTCGTTTCCTCTGTCATTGTATCAGTGGGAACTTCATTGTCAATTGCAGAGTCGGAAGGTGAAATTGTCACTCCCTTTTGAACAGAGGGGGAAGGAAAAGAGGAAAATGGTGCACCGTCATTGGATACTACATTATCCATTATATGTGTATTTGTTATAGGATGTCCCTTATATTTTAAGAGTTGGTCAACATGTCTTATACAATAAGAATCATATTTGTTTACAAATATTTTAAACATTTTGTTACCAATTTTTTCTATAATTTTCCCTAATTCCCAATTTACTTTTCTCGCGCTGTACCACCGCGCCCAGACAATATTACCTACTTCAAATTTACGCTTATGCATACACACAGATGTTGCCGAGTTGTCATCACTCGCCCTCGTAAACCGGTCTGAGGGTAGTATTAAATCAATGCGAGTTCTTAACTTCCTACCGAACATAAGTTTGGCTGGGGTCTCTCCAGTAGTACAATGCACCGAATTTCGGTAACTAAACAAGTAACTTAATAATTTCTCGTGCACTTGGTGCGTTGTTTCATTTTCATTTAAAATATGTTTTAGCATTTTTTTACATACGCGTACCGAATTCTCTGCCTGCCCATTGCTGTTTGGGTGATACACTGGTGAATTCATATATTTAATACCATTGTTAGAACAAAATAAACGGAACTCGACGCAATGTATTTTAACATCGTTGTCTGAAACTAAAACTTCCGGTATACCAAATATTGAAAATAAATACTTTAATTTCGATATTAGTGATTGAGTGCTAGTACCATTTTGCATGTGTAGGCAGTCCACCCATTTACTGTAGGAATCCACCACAATCAAATATACCCTTTGCCCTATAGACATATAGTCAATGTGTACTCGGTTCCACGGGCCCGGCGCGCGCGGCCAGGGCGCCGGCGGCTCGCGCGGTGGCGCCGGCCTCAGCGCCACGCACGGGCCGCAGGCGCCCGCGCACCGCTCGATGTCACCGTCGATGCCCGGCCACCACATTCTGCTGCGCGCGTTACATTTCATTTTAACTATACCCAAATGCGTGCTGTGCAATTCACTTAACATGCGTGGCCTTAGTGTCAATGGAATTACGACCTTGTGCCCTCGTAATAGAGATCCATTTTCAAGTTGTAGATCGGTTCGGCAATTGAAATATGGTTGGACCGATTTACAATTTATTTTACGCGGCCAACCTCGCTGCATATATTTGATTACCGTCCGAAGGGTTATATCGCTATCGGTGGCCTTTTTAATGTCCTCCGAGGTAACCGCCGATGAAACCGAATCTAAGAAATTTAGCGCACAAAGTGTATCAAACTCATTATCACTATCACTTGTCGTGCTCGGCAAGGGCGCACGGGAAAAATAGTCTGCCACCAAGTTATTACCACTGGAAACGTATTGTATTTTATATGTATACGCGGATAATATGATGGCGTACCTTTGGAGACGCAAGGCCGATGTGGCCGATATTCCATTTTGAATATTGAATATTGAGACTAACGGCCTATGGTCCGTTTTGAGTATAAAAGGATCACTACGACCATACAGGTATTGGTGAAAACGTTTCACCCCAAATATAATAGCCGTCGCCTCCTTTTGGATCTGGCTATAATTACGCTCGCTTTTAGTGAGAGAGCGCGACGCGAACGCTAGCGGGCGCTCCTGTCCGTCGGCGGCGCGCTGGGCCAGCAAGGCACCTAGACCCCCGGGCCCCGCGTCGACGCTCAGCACCAGCTGCGCGCTGGGCTCGAAATGCGCCAGCACGCGGTCCGAGACCAACTCGCGGCGCACCGCGCGCACGGCACCGCGCTGCCTCTCACCCCACTCCCACTCAGCGCCTGCGCGTAAAAGTTCATGTAAGGGACTCATTAACGTAGCGGCCTTAGGAATAAAGTTTCTGTAGTAATTAACTACTCCCAAGAAACGTTTTACTTCTGTCACATTGGTTGGTTCGGGTGCGTTTAAAATAGCCTGAACCTTGTCGGGACACGTCTGTAGACCTTCTTTACTAATAACGTAGCCTAAATAAGTGACGCTGGGTTTGAAAAATTCACATTTTTCTTTCTGTAGCCTTAGTCCCGCGTCGTTAATTCTGCTCAAGACTTCGTTTAACCTCTTTAAATGTAAGGTTTTGTTTGGACCAGTTACACAAATGTCATCGAGCCAGCAGCTCACGCCATCAATACCAGTAAGGAGGGTTTCCATGGACTTCTGGAAGACTGCTGGACCGTTTGCTAGCCCATATACTAATCGCGTATATTTGTATAGTCCTTTAGATGTATTTATGGTCGTGAGCTCCTGCGACGACTCGTCCAGCATAAACTGGTTATACGCATTTTTGAGGTCTATTTTACTGTAGTGTTCGCCACCGCCTAATTTGGCAAATACCTCCTCAATCCTAGGGAGCGGGTATTTGTCAACCACTAGGTCCTTATTAAGCGTGACCGAAAAGTCGCCAGCTATCCTGACCTTCCCATTATCTTTCAGCACGGGCACAATAGGTGTGGCGTACTCCGAATGATTTATGGGAACTAAAATACCCAACTTCACTAACCTATTTAGTTCTTCTTCTACTTTATCTTTTAAGGCAAAGGGTACAGAGCGTGGTTTAAAAAATTTTGGGCATGAATTTTCCTTCAAACGCAAGTGCACCTTAAACTTATTAAATGCACCGAGCTCATCGCGCCAAATGTCCGGATATTGTTCTAGCAATTGGTTTACATGAATGTCATTGCCATCACAAATACTATTTACGTTTGTTGTTAGTGCCAAGTTAAAAGCAGACATAAAATCTCGACCGAGTAAGGGCGGACCCCCGTTAACTACAACAAAAAAGTTAATTTTTCTCGTTTCACCTTTATAAGTAGCCCCGGTTTGGAAATAACCGAGTGGCGAGATTTTATGTCCATTGTAAAAACACATCTTAACGTTACACTTTTCTAATCGGTGCTCAGAAAACATTTCGTAGTATAATTTATCGCCTATGACGCACACCCCCGATCCCGAGTCTAGTTGCATCGATATATTTTTACCTCCTAAAATTACATCTAAGAGAATCGGTTTATTTGACACATACCTTAAATTAAAATTATAGCACTCCGTGCAACATTGTTCTGCTTCTTCAATCACGTTCTTTTCCGGTTCACTTGTTATGCAATTCACGCGGGAGGACCTGTTTTTACACACTTTTTTTAAGTGTCCTATAATTCCACATTTCTGGCATCGATAGCGCTTGTAACGGCAACTGTCTCCATCGTGGTTTCTCATTCCACAAATGGCACAACGCAATTCCTCTCGCTGGGGTTGGTTTCCTCCGCTCGGTCGCGTCACGGTGCCGCCGCCGCCGCCGCCGCGCCGCGCTTTGTCCCAGCCGCCACGGCCTTGGCCGCTTCCACTAGCCCCATAAAATACGGGCTCCTCCTTGATAGTGACTGCCATCTCTGTCTTGGCTTCCCTTGCCACTGCCGCTTTTTCTGCTATCTCCAGTGCCGCCGCCATTGTCAACGTCGCCGTATTTTCGAACAACTTATCTCGTTCCGGGCCAGAACCCAAGCCAAGGATGAAACGATCTGCCAAATTCGCTTCCAGGGCGGCACCAAAGTTGCAAAAAATCGCTAACCCTCTTAGTCGCGCTGCCCAGTCCCCTAACGTCTCGCCTGGTCCCCTTGTCGCCGCATAAAATCTGGCTTTGTCCGCGTACGTACACTGCTTCTTCTTAAAATGACCGTCGAGTAATCTTACTAACTCCTTAAATTCACGCTCCTCCACCACGAATGGATGTGCTAAGTTGCGTAACAAACGGTAGGTTTCGTCCGTAATGTGCGTAAACAAAAGGGCACGCTTATCCGCTTCATCGTCTACCTTGTTCACCACAAAAAACTGATTCAATTTGCTATAAAATATCTGCCACTCGCTAGTTTTATAATCGAAATTTGGTAAATTTCCGAAAAACGCCATTTTTTTTTTTCTTCTTATGCGCGGGTATTTTTTTTTATCCTCGATCGCCAGTGAGGTATTTGAGATGAAACAACCGTCTTGTGTGCGAGTTAGTTTATTACTGCTAAACCAAACGGCGCAAGCGCCTTATAACTACGTATACATATACATCATCCATCCTCCGTCTTGTGATAGCCGCGCTGAGCTATACGAGATTGCGAGTCGGTGAGGATAAAATGGACCCCAAGGAAGCGATGCGCGAGCGCCGCCAGCCACGCTAAAGCGTCTCACAGACTGGCGCGGCCTGGCCGCGGCGTATTGACCGCTACAATAAACTTGGCATTCGCTGTCAAATTTTCTCTTGACCGCCACCGCAGGCCGCGCCAGTGTGATGGCACCTTATGGTAGTTTTTCCCCCTTACCGCCTCGAAACCTCTCACAGCTCTGGTGAATATGCACCTTAAAGCATGATTATAAAAGTAATTTCATAAAATAATAATAGTATAAATAAAAATACCAACTTGCTCTCTAGGCACACGATAATATGAAACAATTGCTACGAATGTGCTAAATTGACTGACGAAAAAAAAATTGGTATCAAAACAAAACAAGCCAAACTAATCATTAATCAAGCAATCACAAGTCACTATCCAAGTAAAAGTGCTTTCTATTGGTCAAAATTAATCACGTGATACAAGATGGCGCGCTTTGCGCATGCGCTAGTCGGCGTCTCGGCGTCAGGCGGCCGGCGCGGACGAAACACGCCGCGACTTGCACATATTCGCATTCGCAAAACATTCGCATCGTTTGATGCGAATATTTAAAAGAATGCGAATGCGAATATTCGTAACCTCCCTGATGTGTATGTGTGTGTACTTACTTGTAACCGTCGGCCCACTCGAAGTTGTCCATGAGCGACCACATCGTGTAGCCGGTCACATTCACTCCGTCCTGCTCTATCGCCAGCTGAACCTGCAATAGCAATAATTCACCATACAAACTGCCATGTACTATCGCCCCAGGGTACGGGTTCACACCTCTAGGATCATTTTCGAGCGTTCGCCATGCATGTGGTGGTGCAGTTAGCGCAACCATAAAACCCTAAGCGCTGAAAGCGCAAACTTATTGGATTGCTGTCGGTGCGCCGCGCCCGCGCCCCGCCAGCACCTGCGGGGCTAGCGCAACTGACGCCGCACCGCGACGCGAGTCGAGAAAGCTCAACCCCCTTTTTAGGGTTCCGTAGCCAAAATGGCAAAAACGGAACCCTTATAGTTTCGTCATGTCCGTCTGTCCGTCTGTCCGTCTATCCGTCTGTCCGTCTGTCCGTATGTCACAGGCATTTTACTCGAAAACTATAAGGTGTATTTGAATAAAATTTTAAGGATAGGTGTATTTTGTTAGCCGCTACATAGTTTTGTAATTAAAACGACAAAAAAATTTTTTTTAGGGGTGCACTCCATACATAAAACTAAAAGTCAAAAATTTTTTTTTCATTGTGACCCCCCGTGTGGCACATCAATCGATAGGCCTTTCAAAATAAATATAAGGTTTCTTTGCATTTTTTTTGATTAAGTGAATAGGGTCGGAGATAATCGCCCCGAAAGTCACTAAAATTCTGTCCCCCCCCCTCTAATTTTTGAACGGTGTATTTTAAAAATATGGAAAAATTCATGGACATAGGACTTATTAATTTCATTCACCGAAAATTGTTTTGAACAAGATCGGTTCAGAGGTTTTCGAGATATTGCTGAAAAACTGCCTTCCTCAAAGAAAAGGACGTAAGTGCCGTAAAATTTCTGTGACGATACGACCTTTTTAATAGGCACGGAACCCTTCGTTTTGCGTGGTCCGACACGCACTTGGCCGGTTTTTTATTCTAATTTGTACGGTGCGAGTGAGATAGGGGACGCTTAGTCGCGCGAGAAGCGACTGAGCAGCAAGTTGTGCTAGACGTGCTGCCACGGACACTCACTCATCCACCGCGACATACGACGGATCGCGGCTCGCGTTCGCTTCGCTCGCGATATATTTTGTACGCGTTCGCGCAACCCACAATCCACCGTTGTAACGATCTAGAGCTAATACATATTTTTATTATACAGTCCGCTATTATTTCTCTCCAGTTAGCTAGATCAACGCATGTGCATACGATTTTGGACAGAAAGTGTGAACCCGTACCCTTGTGCGATAGTAATTCATTTATTTACATTTAATTTCTAAACTAAAACTTACGACCCAGAAACAAACTAGCTAGACCTAATTCAGCGCTACAAATGATGCATTCAAGCCCTTATGGCATGTCAATAAAAATTTATAATAAAATCCCCAATAATATTAAAGACATTGACGTTAAAAATACAATAAAATTATACCGTACAAAGAAAGCTTATTATACATTAGATGAATTTTTTAATGATGAGAATGAAGAGTGGACGCAGTTGTAACAAATTTATATCATGAATTATTATTAATTAATTATTGTGACATTTTTAATTCGGGCAAGTACAGCTGTCTCGGCGCCCAATACGAGTTTACTGCATTTGGTGTCGAGACACTGGGACCGTGGGGTAGGAGTGCGCGGGAGCTCCACAAGTCACTCGCCGAACGGTTGAGGGAGGCAACGGGTGACCCTCGCGCAGGCAGCTATTGCACTGGATTGCTATTGCAATCCAGCGCGGGAGTGCTGCCTGCGTGATAGGTACGCTAGGGGTCCAAATTTAGATAGTCTTTTTTTAAATGTTTAGTTTTAGTTATTTTAATTTAGTTTTAGTTCTAATTTAACATTTGTTTATTGATTATAATTATATCGTGCAATTTTTAATTCTAATTTTAATATATAAATTATATGAAATTTTAATATGTGAATTTTTATACCTTCGTCAACTACCTACATTTTTAACATTACTACTTGCGAAGAAATATAGAATTAGAAAGTTACAATTATTATGATTTAAATTATAATTTATTTTATTTCATTGCTGTGCCCTTACAGGGTTCATGTTGAACTGTAATCTGTAATTGAAGAACTGTATACTAACATGAGTGCAATAAATGATTTGATTTGATTTGATTTCCTTAGGCTACGTGTGCTCGTTAATAGCCTTCAGAGAGTTCCGACTGACGTTATAATTATAACTTAATTATTTACTAGCTTCTTCGCGACTTCCGCGTAGAACTCGACAAAAAAATACCGCGAGTCGTAAATTATACCCTATTAAATAATATCAATTAGATAATAATGATATTGTCAACCCAGAGAAAGAGATTCCCTCAATCTGATGACTCATCTGAGGGGCACTTTTGTTTGGGGAGTCCGTTTCTACACGGACACAAGAAAGGAAGAGCTGTTCTAACTTCACTGACACTTGACTGAGACGATATGTCGTCAACCGGGTTAGACCGCTAACGGAGCTCACACGCAACGCTAGCTTCAAGGGTCAATACAATATCTCCAAGCTATAATCGAAGCGCATACCGCAATGGGGAATGCATGAAAATTTTGGAAATGCCTGATTATTTTTTTGGTGATAGGAATAAACTTCCTTAGCACCAGAAAAAAGTTGCAGGCTTTTCAGCTGAGTCATTTTTTGAAAAATAAAAACAGTTTCCTCACTTACGTTTTGGGTTTATGACGGCGAATTCACTTTCCTTGATGCGTCTCATATTACAAAAAATATTTTAAATATCTGACCCTGGCAATGACAAATATAGCTGCTGCAGCTGTCAATATCATTGCCAGTGTCAGTTTACCACGGATTTTTAAAATAGTTTTTTGTAATATGAGACAGATCAAGGAAAAATTCTTATTCGCCGTCCTAAACCCAAAACGTAAGTGAGGAAACTGTTTATATTTTTCAAAAATAATTGACGCAGCTGAAACACCTGAAGCTTTTTCCTGGTGCTAAGGAAGGTTATTCCTCATCATCATCATATCAGTCCAAAGACATAGGCCTCCCCCAAAGAGTGCCACAATGACCGGTCCTGCGCCACCCGCATCCAGCGGACTCCAGCGACCTTTACCAGGTCATCAGTCCACCTTGTGGGGGGCCTACCCACGCTGCGCCTTCCGGTACGTGGTCGCCACTCAAGAACCTTTCCGCCCCAACGGCCATCGGTTCTACGTGCAATGTGCCCCGCCCACTGCCACTTAAGTTTAGCGATTCGGAGGGCTATATCGGTTGCCTTGGTTCTGCTGCGGATAGCCTCATTTCTGATGCGATCACGCAGAGATACTCCCAGCATAGCCCTCTCCATTGCCCTTTGGGTGACTTTGAGCCTTATTCGGTTATTCCTATCACCAAAAAAATAATCAGGCATTTCTAAAATTTTCATCCATTCCCAATTGCATTCGTGCGATTAGCTGGCCTGGCCGCAATATGTATGGCGCCGTACCTGCTCCATGTAGCCCCTGTAGTACTGCACACGATCATCGTCCTCCAGGGTCCGCTCGCTGGTGGCGTATCCGTTCTCCGTGATGATGATCTCGAGGTCTCCGTAGTTCCTCTTCAGCCATCGCAGCAGGCTGCGAAGGCCTTCGGGGTATACCTGGGTTCGAGAGGTTCTAATATAGTGCTTTCCTCAAAAATGGGGGGATAATAAACTTTAAATATCGTTGCACAACGTGAAAATATTAATGATTTCCCGCCGTTTTTAGGGTTCCGTAGCCAAAATGGCAAAAACGGAACCCTTATAGTTTCGTCATGTTCGTCTGTCCGTCTGTCCGTATGTCACAGGCATTTTACTCGAAAACTATAAGGTGTATTTGAATAAAATTTTGAGGATAGGTGTATTTTTTTAGCCGCTACATAGTTTTGTAATTAAAATGCCAAACAAATTTTTTTAGGGGTGCACTCCATACATAAAACTAAAAGTCAAAAAATTTTTTTTCATTGTGACCCCCCGTGTGGCACATCAATCGATAGGCCTTTCAAAATAAATATAAGGTTTCTTAGCATTTTTTTTGATTAAGTGAATAGAGTCGGAGATAATCGCCCCGAAAGTCACTAAAATTCTGTCCCCCCCCCTCTAATTTTTGAACGGTGTATTTTAAAAATATGTAAAAATTCATGGACATAGGGCTTATTAATTGCATTCACTGAAAATTGTTTTGAACAAGATCAGTTCAGAGGTTTTTGAGATATTGTTGAAAAACTGCCTTTCTCAAAGAAAAGGACGTAAGTGCCGTAAAATTTCTGTGACGATACGACCTTTTTAATAGGCACGGAACCCTTCGTTTTGCGTGGTCCGACACGCACTTGGCCGGTTTTTAGGGTTCCGTAGCCAAAATGGCAAAAACGGAACCCTTATAGTTTCGTCATGTCCGTCTGTCCGTCTGTCCGTCTGTCCGTCTGTCCGTCTGTCCGTCTGTCCGTATGTCACAGGCATTTTACTCGAAAACTATAAGGTGTATTCAAATAAAATTTTGAGGATAGGTGTATTTTGTTAGCCGCTACATAGTTTTGTAATTAAAATGACAAAAAAAAATTTTTTTAGGGGTGCACTCCATACATAAAACTAAAAGTCAAAAATTTTTTTTTCATTGTGACCCCCCGTGTGGCACATCAATCGATAGGCCTTTCAAAATAAATATAAGGTTTCTTTGCATTTTTTTTGATTAATTGAATAGGGTCGGAGATAATCGCCCCGAAAGTCACTAAAATTCTGTCCCCCCCCCTCTAATTTTTGAACGGTGTATTTTAAAAATATGGAAAAATTCATGGACATAGAACTTATTAATTTCATTCACCGAAAATTGTTTTGAACAAGATCGGTTCAGAGGTTTTCGAGATATTGCTGAAAAACTGCCTTCCTCAAAGAAAAGGACGTAAGTGCCGTAAAATTTCTGTGACGATACGACCTTTTTAATAGGCACGGAACCCTTCGTTTTGCGTGGTCCGACACGCACTTGGCCGGTTTTTTTAGGGTTCCGTAGCCAAAATGGCAAAAACGGAACCCTTATAGTTTCGTCATGTCCGTCTGTCCGTCTGTCCGTCTGTCCGTCTGTCCGTCTGTCCGTATGTCACAGGCATTTTACTCGAAAACTATAAGGTGTATTTGAATAAAATTTTGAAGATAGGTGTATTTTGTTAGCCGCTACATAGTTTTGTAATTAAAATGACAAAAATAATTTTTTTTAGGGGTGCACTCCATACATAAAACTAATAGTCAAAATTTTTTTTTCATTGTGACCCCCCGTGTGGCACATCAATCGATAGGCCTTTCAAAATAAATATAAGGTTTCTTAGCATTTTTTTTGATTAAGTGAATATGGTCGGAGATAATCGCCCCGAAAGTCACTAAAATTCTGTCCCCCCCCCTCTAATTTTTGAACGGTGTATTTTAAAAATATGAAAAAATTCATGGACATAGGGCTTATTAATTTCATTCACCGAAAATTGTTTTGAACAAGATCGGTTCAGAGGTTTTCGAGATATTGCTGAAAAACTGCCTTCCTCGAAGAAAAGGACGTAAGTGCCGTAAAATTTCTGTGACGATACGACCTTTTTAATAGGCACGGAACCCTTCGTTTTGCGTGGTCCGACACGCACTTGGCCGGTTTTTTTCTTTTTAAACCGAATCGCAAGTGTATTTTTCCACCGAAAGACGCAAATTATTTGAGACACATAGAAAAACGTCGCGTTTGCAACAGAAAAATACGAGTTGAGTTGGCTGAATACGACCTGTGTCGTCTTTTATATGCCGGTTTCAACTTTAAAAAAACCGGCCAAGTGCGTGTCGGACCACGCAAAACGAAGGGTTCCGTGCCTATTAAAAAGGTCGTATCGTCATAGAAATCTTACGGCACTTACGTCCTTTTCTTTGAGGAAGGCAGTTTTTCAGCAATATCTCGGAAACCTTTCATCCGATCTTATTCAAAACAATTTTCGGTGAATGAACTTAATAAGCGCTGTGTCCATGATTTTTTTCATATTTTTAAAATACACCGTTCAAAAATTAGAGGGGGGGGACAGAATTTTAGTGACTTTCGGGGCGATTATCTCTGACTGTATTCAATCAATCAAAAAAATTCCCGAGAAACCTTATATTTATTTTGAAAGGCCTATCGATTCATGTGCCACAAGTGGGCTCAGGATGAAAAAAAAAATTTTGACTTTTAGTTTTATGTATGGAGTACACCCCTAAAAAATTTTTTTTTAGTAATTTTAATTACAAAACTTTGTAGCGGCTAACAAAATACACCTATCCTCAAAATTTTATTCAAATACACCTTATAGTTTTCGAGTAAAATGCCTGTGACATACGGACAGACGGACAGACGGACAGACGGACAGACGGACAGACGGACATGACGAAACTATAAGGGTTCCGTTTTTGCCATTTTGGCTACGGAACCCTAAAAAGTTTGGTACTCGACAAATAAAGGAATTTATATATAACATTCCAGGCGGCCTGCAATGTTTTTAGGGTTCCGTAGCCAAAATGGCAAAAACGGAACCCTTATAGTTTCGTCATGTCCGTCTGTCCGTCTGTCCGTCTGTCCGTCTGTCCGTCTGTCCGTCTGTCCGTATGTCACAGGCATTTTACTCGAAAACTATAAGGTGTATTTGAATAAAATTTTGAGGATAGGTGTATTTTGTTAGCCGCTACATAGTTTTGTAATTAAAATGACAAAAAAAAATTTTTTAGGGGTGCACTCCATACATAAAACTAAAAGTCAAAAAAAAAAATTTCATTGTGTCCCCCCGTGTGGCACATTAATCGATAGGCCTTTCAAAATAAATATAAGGTTTCTTAGCATTTTTTTTGATTGATTGAATAGGGTCGGAGATAATCGCCCCGAAAGTCACTATAATTCTGTCCCCCCCCCTCTAATTTTTGAACGGTGTATTTTAAAAATATGGAAAAATTCATGGACATAGGGCTTATTAATTTCATTCACCGAAAATTGTTTTGAACAAGATCGGTTCAGAGGTTTTCGAGATATTGCTGAAAAACTGCCTTCCTCAAAGAAAAGGACGTAAGTGCCGTAAAATTTCTGTGACGATACGACCTTTTTAATAGGCACGGAACCCTTCGTTTTGCGTGGTCCGACACGCACTTGGCCGGTTTTTTTATTTTTTAATTTTGATCTGACCTGAAACTATACACTTTACCTTCCAATATGTAATGTACACTTTGCGGGCCATTTTTGAGAAAAATAATATAATGGCAATTTCTCTACCACCAAGAGACGTTACGATGATGCTGATGAATACAGACTTAATTATGTATAGATAGAACCACTGTAAGGCCGAGCGTTAAGGCTCGTGACTTTGTTAGGGGTTTGAACCCGGCTCGTACCACTCATCATCATCATATCAGCCGAAAGACGTCCACTGCTGGACACAGGCCTCCCGTAAAGAGTGCCAAAGTGACCGGTCCTGCGCCACCCGCATCCAGACTCCCGCGACCTTTACCAGGTCATCAGTCCACCTTGTGGGGGCCTACCCACGCCGCGCCTTCCGGGACGTATCGTACCACTGGTTTTTTTTTACATTATGAGGAAACCGGTGTATCACCAACAACGTTTAGTTTTCTCTGGGTTGGAAGGTCACGCAATGCGCACCGACCTGCTGCACCACGCGCCGCCCCCGAGCGCACTCTGTCCTCAACTTCGCGCTGGAGCACCGCCCTGTGATCTGTTCACAACCAGATTGGCCTGCTTGTTGCAGGAATGCACAGTTTTTATAGAACGTGTGTTAGATTAAGATCTGTGACGCTTTTAGTCCAGGCAATGAACTGACAACTCGTATGGAAAAAATGACATATTTGGAAATAATTTATAATAGCAAATTTTTTTTATGTAACGGATATATTATCAATTAAATTGTTACCTAGAGGCAAAATCCAACAAAAAATCAGACATCAAAAAAATTCAATATTTAATTAGCTCCTAAAAAGTCCGGATAAATATTAATATTTTTTTTTATCTTAATTTAGGTTCATTTACATTCGCTTTACAATATTCAATATAAATAAAATAAAAAAGACAATGAATGTTTAATTTAAATCTATATAATTACTTTCGGGTGGAAAGTTTGGTGGATTCTTGAATGCATCTTAGAATAATGTTTTAAAATGAAATAAACAAAAAAACGCTATTATAAATTAATGTTTTTCGTAACCGTATTTTGCCTCGGCTATTTGGCGGTTAGCTGTAAGCTGCAGATGTACCTTTTGATACAATAAACAATTAAACAATGCGCCTTTCGTGAAACCGTATTTGTATCTTGGGATTAGGTGCCTAAGTGGACCCCGGGAAACGTCAGGATGATGTTGATGGATATAGTGAAGATTTTTTAAAAAGTAGGAATCCACTTCAAGTCTTATCTGCCGATGAATGGTTTTGTTCTCTATTGTTAAAGCCGACCGCTAATCACCCGTGCAAAATGAAATGCATAAATAACAAATGATTTCATACGAATAACAACTTTATCATAAATTAATAAGGTTCAAATTTCATCAGCACGCACTCGACATAAAACCTTTTGGAACGGAAGAGCCGAACACCTGGGCGATCACGGCTCTTATTTCCAAAAGGTTTTATGTCGAGTGCGTGCTGATGAAATTTGAACCTTATTAATTTACGATAAAGTTGTTATTCGTATGAACTGATTGCATTTCATTTTGCACGGGTGATTAGCGGTCGGCTTTAACAATAGAGAACAATTCCATTCATAGGCAGATAAGATTTGAAGTGGATTCCTACTTTTTAAAAAATGTTAACTATACTGACGTATAGCCACATGTTGTCCGAGCGCGGCCACTCCGGGCGGCCGGCGGTGGCGGCCTGCAGCTCGAGTACGTCGAAAATCGGCAAACTGCCCAGCTGTTCGCCGGGCCGCCCCGCGCGCACCGTGTGCGTTGTGTAGTGGTTCACCGCGCAGAAGTCGTAGGAACCTGGGGAGCATTAGCACAGTGTGGTTGAAACAGTTACAAATATAAGTAACCAGTAACTAAATACAAAAATACAAAATTTATTTATTTACCTAGTGAGTTACAAACAGGGAGAATTACAAAGAACTTAGTCTAAGAATTTTATAAAATAGAGTTAAGCAATAGTCCTCACACTAGGTCGAGCCTGTGTCGTGAAAAGTTTAACCCAAACGTGATGCGCAAAAATACAGGTCTAGTACTGAGAGGTAAAGTTAAGAGATACTTACAGTCGTAAAATACAATAAGGTAACATTAGGCAAACTAGTGAAGTACGATAATTTAAAAACTAGGGGGATGCTCTGGAACTATAAATTAATATTGAGGCTACTCAGGCTCTTGATGGCTTCGTCGCTACGGGTGCTTAAGGTATTTTGGAGTTCGCTACCAGGGTGTAACCAAAAGATTGTCTTTACGGTTTAGATATTGTATATTACGAGGTTATGTCCTTACACTGTGACACCTACATAGCGACTGTGTCACGGGGCCGCGAACTAGCAACCTGTCACAGCGATACAATACAATACAATACAATACAAATACTCTTTATTGCACACCTCACACAAAAAAAGCAGTTACAGAGAGAAACAATACAATAACATGTAGGTTAGAGGTAGACAACAGGCGGTCTTATCGCTGAAGAGCGATCTCTTCCAGACAACCTTTGGGTATCGGAGAAAGAGATAAAACTAGATTATGCAGTAGGTGGTGCAGCGATCACATTTTGTCGATCTTTTATACCCACATTTATGCTAAAAGTGGTACTGGAACACAAGTTGCATGTGCTTTGCCTACCCCTTTTAGGGATAAAGGCGTGAATGTATGCATGTACTTTTGAAAGTGTTAATTGTTTAGGTATTGCCTGCTTATAAAAATAAATAATCATGATTTATTTGTGATTTTGGTCTTTATGTTTAAATAAATACAATATTATTAACATAATTTTATAAATGCGACTCCATTCATTCGCTATTTAGTTTTGACGTAAGCAATCAAGTCACATTATGATAAAATCTCAATAAACTAAAAAGTTTTTGATCTGTTTCATTCTAATTTGCTAATATGGCCCTTAAAGCCTAAAAAACTAAGTTCTCTTTTATATGAAACATATATCTTAATGCAGATTATAAGTAAACGCGATTGGTAACAACTGAAATATACCTAGAGTTGTCATTTTGGGGCACATTTCTTGATATTTTTGTTCGACATTGCGAGTCTATTTACTTTATTATACGTCAATGAGTACAGGTGTTTTATAAAAAAATCGTTATGACATAGTACCTAATAATTTGCACACCTGCATGTAGGTTGAATATGCATGAACAAATTCAGCTAAGAGGGCGTTACAGTGCTCACTAGCGCCACTGGTAAATAATTGTGATTATTTAAATTTCACGATAGATATTTAAAAAAGGAGGCCACTACACCTTGTATTTTGTATTTAAGTACCTTGTGAATACACCAAGCTAGTTTGTATGTTGCTGGATTCGTCGATGTATGAACTCAAAAGAAAAACGGCCGTTTTAACTTTGGACGCATAGATTGACGAATCCAGCAACATAAAAACTAGTTTGGTGTATTCAGAAGGTACTTAAATACAAAATACAGTGAGTATTGGCCTCCTTTTTTAAATATCTATCGTGAAATTTAAATAATTACAATTATTTACCAGTGGCGCTAGTGTGCACTGTAACGCCCTCTTAAAGACCTTTCCCTGATACCATATTCTGGCAAACTCTTCGACACCTAAGTTTCCCAGAGGCTTTCAATACAAATCCGAGGTTTGAGTCTAAAAAAGTGGCCGCCTCTTTGGACTTTTTTGTTTATGGTCCGAATTCGTTCAAAATCAACATCAGCGGCGCTACCACGAACTTCGAAACTCGAAGTTCGTATCCCTGTCATTCGAGTTATGTAAGTGCGATAGAGATGGAGACACCCGAATTTCGAAGTTCGTGGTAATAGCTCTGACTCACTGAGGGCCTACCGCGAAACGAAAAGAACTTCTTTCGTGTATCTCCGTCTCCGGTCGCACTTGCTAGTTCGAGCGACAGAGAGAGAGAGATACACGAACGAAGAAGGGCGTACACAAATCGAACTACTTAGCCCCATAGTAAGCTCAATAAGGCGTGTGTTATGGGTACTAGACGACGATATAATTAATATATTTATTAAAAGTGAATACAAGATTATAATTAACATTAACTAAGATGAATTAAAACTAAGTTAAATCTAAAAAAACCGGCCAAGTGCGTGTCGGACCACGCAAAACGAAGGGTTCCGTGCCTATTAAAAAGGTCGTATCGTCACAGAAATTTTACGGCACTTACATCCTTTTCTTTGAGGAAGGCAGTTTTTCAGCAATATCTCGAAAACCTCTGATCCGATCTTGTTCAAAACAATTTTCGGTGAATGAAATTAATAAGCCCTATGTCCATGAATTTTTCCATATTTTTAAAATACACCGTTCAAAAATTAGAGGGGGGGGGGACAGAATTTTAGTCACTTTCGGGGCGATTATCTCCGACCTTATTCACTTAATCAAAAAAAATGCTAAGAAACCTTACATTTATTTTGAAAGGCCTATCGATTGATGTGCCACACGGGGGGTCACAATGAAAAATATTTTTTTGACTTTTAGTTATATGTATGGAGTGCACCCCTAAAAAAATTTTTTTTTGTCATTTTAATTACAAAACTATGTAGCGGCCAACAAAATACACCTATCCTCAAAATTTTATTCATATACACCTTATAGTTTTCGAGTAAAATGCCTGTGACATACGGACAGACGGACAGACGGACAGACGGACAGACGGACAGACGGACAGACGGACATGACGAAACTATAAGGGTTCCGTTTTTGCCATTTTGGCTACGGAACCCTAAAAAGGCCCTCGAGGCATTGTACCGAGGATGCTGGCGGCATTTCCTCGCTGAATTGCAATGCTGCATGGCTATCACAAGACGGCGCGCGAGCTCTCTCGATTTTTCTCGCACTATCCGTCTCTCTCTAATTAGAAAACTTAGAAAGAGAGGTATAGTGCGAGAAAAATCGAGAGAGCTCGCGTGCCGTCTTGTGATAGCCGTGCTGATGCGTTGCGCGAGAAAGCCGCCAGCTCTTCGGTCGCCAGTTACATCGACCAGACGTTTCGCGATTTCTGCAAATAACTTATGCGCACTGGGACCCCACGGACCGAGGGTCTCGACGCCAAAGGGTACAAAGTCGTACTCTCTGCCGAGGCCGTACTCTCTATTACATTTCAGATTTTCGGCGTTTTCCGCCGCTGCACCCGCTTTAGAAGTAGTCCGTTGGAGGTGAGACGGTGCCAGTGTGTCTACACATGTAGCGTCCCACACAAGCATCCGTCCCAACCTCCATGGAACCAGAGACACACCATTAATCGTGCACATCACACAAATATTTGCCCATACCGGGATTCGAACCCAGGACCTTCAGCTTCAGCAGGGTCACTACCGGCTAACCGGTCGTCGTCATTGATATTTTTGATATCGGTGGCTAGTTCCTGAGATTACTATCTACACACAAACGTATAAACTTTACCTCTGATAAGCTCAATCTCTTCCCGACTGAAGGGAGGCAGCCTCGACACCGAGTAGCCTTCTTCTTTACTCTTCTCGGCCATGAACTTCTCCACGGCGGGGGGCCAGCCGCCCTCCTTGGAGTAGATTGGGTGGGTGTACCGGCCGTTCTTGGGGAAACAAAACGTTTACGATCAGGGTCAGAGATCGGGTGGAGCTACGGTGTACCGACTCTACAACTTATCTTTATCTTATCTAGTTGAGGGCCCTTTCTGATACTTCGACCCAGTGGGATCTTTTGTGCATTTGCCATCCCCTTTATAACTACTCCCAAGCTCGCTCCATCGTTTCCACAAAGCGGATGATGCAGCTTAGTGGGAGCACCCTGAATTCCTTTGGTTGCGGGTAGCCGTTACCAAAGTGATTCATTCTTTGTCTGGCAAGGGCATCACCGACTCTACATAGTTTGTTGCTATCAGACTACTAGCAATCTACTAGATTCCGCCCGCGACTTCGTCTGCGTGGACCCGGGATAAAAACTATTCTATATTTTAATCCAGGCTATTAACTATCTTCGTGCAAAATTTCATCCAAATCGGTTGACCCGTTCAAACGTGATTGAGTAACATACATCTAAACATCCAAACTTTCGCATTTCTAATATTCATCATCATCATCATCATATCAGCCCAAAGACGTCCACTGCTGAACATAGGCCTCCCCCAAAGAGTGCCACAATGACCGGTCCTGCGCCACCCGCATCCAGCGGACTCCAGCGACCTTTACCAGGTCATCAGTCCACCTTGTGGGGGGGAAAATATTAGTTGATAATATTAGTAGATTAGTAGGATTTCATATTAGAAGAATCCGGTAACAGCTTTCATCTAAGTCATCAAACGTCAAAGATGAAGGCCTGCAACAGGCCTCTCACAGACTGGCGCGGCCTGGCCGCGGTGGACAATACTAAACTTGATTAGCTGTCAAATTTACTATGGACCGCCACCGCAGGCCGCGTCAGTGTATTGCATTGCAGGCCTAAGAAAGGGACAATTGAAACTCATTTTATTGACCAGGTTTATGAATAAGGGGGTTGTGTAATGTTGGAATGTATTGCCCTCCATGTAGTTACGTATGTAGCGCACTTAATGACCATGGCTAGAACCTAGAACCGTAATGCAACCATGCATGTTTTGTCTATGTCTCTTTATCCTATGTCAGCCATCAAGTTAGCACATGGACCTAAGATACTCGGGACAAGCTATGGTAATAATAATACCACGTCCGAGCGAGATGGTAACATACAAATCTCGATAAGTGTGACAGAAAAGGAAATATCATTCGTTGTCCTTGTCATAGTTCCACTTTTTTTCTGTTGCCACAACTGACTTAGTATGAAGTTATGGCCAATAAACCACTACCCACATAAATTAAGTAGGTTGTTTATGGTAAGCGATCAGCCATTTTAAGACCAGTTCTTAATTTAGCTGCATAGAAGCCTTTCCGTCCCTCATTGTGGCATCACGTATAGCCTGTCCCGAGTGTCTTAGGTCCATGAAGTTAGCACATACCAAATTAGTTTAATATTCGTAATATTAATCAGTGACAAATTGCAAGTGTTAATCATTTATTCTGATTAATAAATGTACCGCTTTAAGACTACAAGCAGTTTTCTTATTTTATCAACGACTCTGGGACCGAGCGCGACGACAGCGCCACGTGATAGGCGGCCATTATGGACAATATTGTCACCGCTGTCAAACAAGAAGTAAGTAAATATTGTGAAAAATATTAATGAAATCTTGTGTTATTTTACTATACTTATTACACAATTTTGGACAATGGTAGTAAGTAACATTATTGCCAATAATATTAAAATTAAAAACGATTAGAAAATGTTTACTGCAATATGGATTTGACAGCTCAAGTCAGCGACAAAAATGACAATTTTAGCCGTAGCGAGCGCTGTGATCGTTTAGGCTACCCCCTCCACCCGCTTTGCACTCTGCCAATACTAGTGTCACGCGGTGCAAACGCCGCTGCTCGATCCACACACCCTAATAATATGTAGTTAGTTAGTTAGTCAGTTTTACTGGGCATTTTCCGCAAGTCGACATCCAACCTATTTTGCGTGAAACGGCAGGGTGGCGCTACTCTAACCACCCCAGCTCCTCTAAAATGTTTAAGAGTGCCTTGGTATTACTGACTGCGTTCCGTAGTGTCCGGAGACCCTAGGTGCTTTTTCCTGTATACTTCTACCTGCTTACAGTCCAGTAGAATGTGTTTAGTCGTTTCTTCTGCCTCCATGCACGCTCTGCACATGGGGCTGTTTGTGATACCTAAATTATAGAGGTGTCTGTTCAAGGTGTTGTGTCCGGTTATCATTCCTACTATCTTGTTGAGCAATTTATAACCTCGGGTCGCGTGAGTCATTAAGAGAATTTTTCAAGGAAACAGATATTCTAACACTGCCGTCGCTATACGTATTTGAAATAATAATGTATGTTAGGAAGAATTTATACAACTACCCAACAAACACTGATAGGCCCAAGGTTACCAGAAGCGCAGGGAAGCTCAAAACAACTTTTTACAGGCTTAGTAAAAGCAAAAAAGTCGTTCTTGGGAAATTGTATAAAATTCTACAATAAAATGCCAAAACACATTACCGAACTTACTGACTCTAAATTCAAATCTGTCGTAAAACGGACACTTATTTCAAAAGCATATTATAAGATAAAGATAAACGACTACATCATGGATAGGGATATTTGGCAGCGATAAAATCCTGCACTAGAAATCTATCGTAAAATAAATAGGCTTTCTACTGTAGCAATGTAATTTTAAAATGTTATTATACTCTGATACTGAAATGATATATTGTACGCTGTTTTGAAAAAATGACACCTCGCCGAGTATACATAGCACGAGAGCATATTACGCCGATTCTTCTCGAGGCAGAGGTTTACTTTCCGAACCGGTGGTAGTTTATCGACATTCATAGGTGCATGTAATATGCCTAAATTGAAGAATAAATCACTTTGACTTTGACTTTGTGTAGTTGGTTTCTGTGTGTCTTCAGTAGTGCAGTTGTGAGTTTGTAGTCGCGCTTCGACAGAATCTGGTAGCATGTAATATTACCATGTACTGCCGAACGAGTTCGGTGAGGTCATCGTCCCCCGGTCCGTAGGGCTCGTACCAAATCACCTGGTTCACGATCGACACCTTGCCTGCGAAGTAACGCAGCGTTTAAGGATAGGCGAGCGGCGACGGCGCACTGTGGGCTGAGAATCGGCTCTCCATAGAAATAGACAATTAAAAATTTTAGGATTTTTTTTTTGGAAAATGGCTTCTTCTAGTCATTATCATACCACAACATGATTTTGGGAAAATTTGGCAAGCTAAATAAAGACTTATAATTTTTTCAAAAAAAATTGTAAAATCGGATTTTCGCTGAATGTAAAACGAAAACCGTAATATCGCGGACGGTTATAATACTAATCATTTTAGATTTTTGACGTAGGTACTCAGTTTTTTAAGAATCTTTGACGTTTTTTTTTTTAAAAGCAATGTTTCTTTAAGTATTTTTTTTTGTTTGATTTACCTTTTACTCATATTTTTGAATATAGAAAATCACTTTGATTCTGTTGGGGGTAAATACACTAACGAGTAATGATCTTTTTCGAAAATAATGTATATTAATAAGAAATCAATCAAAATCGTGTCGGGTTTGTTGTGTTTATTATTTATCTTTAATCAAAGAGATAATGTTCAGGTTGTCGTCAACTGTTCCCCTTCCTTTCTCCCTTATCTATCACTACCTAAATTGTATAAAATTCTACAATAAAATTCCAAAACACATTACCGAACTTACTGACTCTAAATTCAAATCTGTCGTAAAACGGACACTTATTTCAAAAGCATATTATAAGATAAACGTCTACATCATGGACAGGGATATTTGGCAGCGATAAAATCCTGCACTAGAAATCTGTCGTAAAATAAATAGGCTTTCTACTGTAGCAATGTAATTTTAAAATTTTATAATACTCTGATACTGAAATTATATATTGTATACTGTTTTGAAAAAATGACACCTCGCCGAGTTTTTTACGCCGGTTCTTCTCGAGGCAGAGGTTTACTTTCCGAACCGGTGGTAGTTTATCGACATTCATAGGTGCATGTAATATGCCTGAATTGACGAATAAATCACTTTGACTTTGACTTTACCTCCCAACTGCTTTACCTCCCTCTGGTTTTCAGCTGTTTATTCCCCTCCCTTTAATTCTCCTAACCTCTCTTTTTCCAACTTCCCTCTCTCTTATCCCCTCCTCTCTCCACCTCTTACCTCTCTGCTGTTCTCTAAACTCCTCCTGGTATATCTTCCAGGCGCCCGCATGCGCCAGCAGCACATGTCTCGCGCACAGATACGGCCCTATCGGCGGGTCCTCGGTCCCCGGGCCCCAGCCTTGGCTCGTGATGTCGCACATGAGCATGGGCTCGTTGATCGTGAGCCAGGTTCGGACGCGGTCACCGAACAGGGAGAACACGACGCGAGCGTATGCCGTGTACCAATCTACGATGAGGGGGTTTTGCCAGCCGCCTGATGGAAAATAGTACATTGTTTAACGAGGGGCGTAAGTGGAATATTGCTAACGAGAGTCTATCACAAGCCCGAAGGCGGAGGGCTTTTGATGACTCGAGTTTGACTTATTCTTACGCCCGTGTTATACACAATGGTTTTCATCACATTTGCGAGGAAATAAATAACTACAAAAGACAGAAAAATCTAAGTTTCATACAGCCGCACCAATCAAACATCGACAACTTCACTTCCAGATCAGTGCTGCTGGTGAAGCGCTTAACTTCAATATTTCAACCAATCACAGAGCAGTATTTTTGGGGCGGCTTGGCCAACTAGATTATTTTTTTCATCCAATCACAGAGCAACCAGATTTGCTTAAGCCAATCAGAGGGTTCTATATTTTAAAACTAAACTTAACAGCCCGTGGGAGGTAAAACGGCTATAACTGCTCTGTACACTCGCAAGTAATAACGCCATTGACGAGCAAGTGTGATGAAATAGTTATTTGTTATACCTACAAGGGTGCAAAGTTGTATTTTAACCGCGAGTGTGGAATTGAAACACGAGCTAGCGAATGGATTCTAGGGTTGAACTACGAGCTAGCGAATGGATTCTAGGGTAGAACTACGAACTAGCGAATGGATTCTATGGTTGAACCACGACCGAAGCGAGTGGTTCAAAAATAGAATCCTGAGCGTAGCGAGTGTTGCAATACGCGAGACGTAAAATACAACTTTGCACCCGTGTGCAACACAAATCTTTTCACCTCATTAAAGCGAGGAAAGCATTATATAAGAAATACAAAGCAAATATGTAAAAAATCAAAAAGTTTTTAAAAAAGTAAAAAAGTCAGTAAAAAGTATTCAAAAGTCAAACCAAGTATAAAAAAATAAAAATTCTAAAAAAGTCAAAAAATAGTAGTCGATAAATGTCAAAAACGTAACAAGAAAAGGAAAACAAAGTAAAAAAAAACCGGCCAAGTGCGTGTCGGACCACGCAAAACGAAGGGTTCCGTGCCTATTAAAAAGGTCGTACCGTCACAGAAATTTTACGGCACTTACGTCCTTTTCTTTGAGGAATGCAGTTTTTCAGCAATATCTCGAAAACCTCTGAACCGATCTTGTTCAAAACAATTTTCGGTGAATGAATTTAATAAGCCCTATGTCCATGAATTTTTCCATATTTTTAAAATACACCGTTCAAAAATTAGAGGGGGGGGGACAGAATTTTAGTGACTTTCGGGGCGATTATCTCCGACCCTATTCATTTAATCAAAAAAAATGCTAAGAAACCTTATATTTATTTTGAAAGGCCTATCGATTGATGTGCCACACGGCCCCCCCATCACGATGAAAAAAAAAATTTGACTTTTAGTTTTATGTATGGAGTGCACCCCTAAAAAATTTTTTTTTTGTCATTTTAATTACAAAACTATGTAGCGGCTAACAAAATACACCTATCCTCAAAATTTTATTTAAATACACCTTATAGTTTTCGAGTAAAATGCCTGTGACATACGGACAGACGGACAGACGGACAGACGGACAGACGGACATGACGAAACTATAAGGGTTCCGTTTTTGCCATTTTGGCTACGGAACCCTAAAAACCGGACACGTGCGAGTTCAACTCGCGTGGTGAGGGTTCCGTATATAATCTAAATTTCATAAGTGTTTTTGAATACTCAAACTTCTTATAGGTTTTCCTGTAATTTTTAGGCAAGGAACTATTTTCCATATTTTTTTCAGAATTGTAATCCTAGTAGTTTCGGAGATAAGGGGGAGAATGGTCAATTATCGTCTTATTTCCTAAATTACTTCAAAACAAAATCTGACATGCTTAAAACAAAATCTGATATGTCACCATACAGTTTGCAAAACTTTTTTTTAAATTTTCCAGTTTACCCCCCAAAAGTGGCCCCTTGTTCAGAATTCATTAATTTACTTTACGCGTCCATCTTTGGGTCACTAATTTACATATGTTTACCAAAACTCAACTCAATCGGTCCAGTAGTTTCGGAGCAAATCGGCTGTGACAGACGGACAGACAGACAACCAAGTGATCCTATAAGGGTTCCGTTTTTTCCTTTTGAGGTATCGGAACCCTAAAAAACATGTCCTCACCACCTGAATTTAATCAGTTGGGCGAAAATGTCCTGTCTGTACTGGCCTTTACATGTTAGTATGTTTTAAAAAAATGGGCTTCCCGAGCTAGTGCTGTGAAATTAAATATAATCGCTTTCAACTACAGAAGAATCATATAGGCGACCGGCATTAACTTGAGGATTCATTGTGTTGATAGCTATTAGAGACTAATGAAGGTCCCTCACTCTGTACACAGTGCATCACTCATGAACACCTAGAGGTGCGTACGAATTAGAGCAGCCTCAGGTTGAGGCACGCACGGCGCCTGTTTTGCTCAAATTCGTACGCGCTCACGCGCTGTGCGCGAGCAGCGCGCGGCGAGCCGCCCAGTGGCGGTCTTTTGACCGTGCTCAAAGGCGCCTCAGTGTGCGTGCCTCAGGTAATTTGGACGTGTATCTGAACGTGCCGCGAGCAGAATGACAAGTTCTAACTTGTTTGTGGGCGCCGCGCGTACAATTTTGATCAAGTTGCTGAGCCGTGCGTGTGTTTGTTGGTAAATAATAAAACATTAAGTGATTAAAATGTGGGACATTGAGAAGTGTATATTATTAATAGACATTAAAAAAAAATGAAAAAAAAATGAGCGCTATTTTCAAATGTAATTTGGTGAAGTAAATGTGCACCACATGAATTACGATTTTTGTACAACTCCTTCATTCACCACCGTGGCGATTTCTTCTTCTTTTTGTTAATAATTCGGTGAATTATGATAAACGCAGCCGCGGCTGTCATCGTGTCGACGCCATTTTGAACGACGTACATATGTCGGCTCGCCGCGAGCACGCTGCCTCACCCGCGCATGTTTATGTGGAACGGAACTATTTGTCGCGCGAGCAGCTCGCCGCGCGGGGCGAGCATGCCTCAGGCTGAGCCGCTCAAATTCGTACGCAGCTTAGTATTCAAGCGCAAGGGATCGAATTCGAAAATATTACAACTTGCGAAGTAATTCTCCATTGTACTAGATAGGCTCTTATTTTAAAACAAATGTACTGTAAAATCCATACAATTTTAAGTATATTTTATAGAACCTGAATATGTCTATATGTCGCTGATGACGATGCAAAAGTGGTTCAATGAATCATACTTAAATAAATAAATAATAAATAAATAAATATTAGGGGACATTCTTACACAAATCGAACTAGGCCTATCCTATAGTAAGCTCAATAAGGCTTGTGTTACGGGTACTAGACGATGACATGTATACTAGATATAAATACTTAAATGCATAGAAAACATCCAAGACTCAGAAACAAATATTCATGCTCATCACACACAAATATTTGCCCTTACCGGGATTCCAACCCAGGACCTTCAGCTTCGTAGGCAGCGTCATTACCCACTAGGCTAACCGGTCGTCATATACTTGAGTATATGAATTCTTTATCTTTCTCTTTCGCATGACATATACCATGGTACGAGCCGGGATTCGAACCCACGACCGCCGCTTGACAGCCGCATGCCTGAACCACTAGGCTACCGTAGCTTGTGTGGGTTCAAATCCTGGTAAGGACAAAATATTTGTTCAATGAGTTTGTCGACCACCACGTACCGGAAGGCGCGGCGTGGGTAGGCCCCCCCACAAGGTGGACTGATGACCTGGTGGGAGTCCGCCGAATGCGGGTGGGAATTTGGCACTCTTTGGGGGAGGCCTATGTCCAGCAGTGGACGTCTTTCGGCGTATACATGATATGATGATGAGTTTTTTCAGAACTTACCTATGTACGGAATATTTACCGTTAGCTTTTCGGCGAAGGAAAACATCGTGAGGAAACAAGTCTAATCCCGATAAGGTCTAGTTTTTCCTCAGGGTTGGAACGTCAGACGGCAGTGGCTTTCGTAAAAACTAGTGCCTATGCCAAATCTTGGGGATAGGTGTCAAAGCGGACCGCGGACTTTGGGGCACAACCGGGAAGAACGCTAGGAGGGTGATGACCAGGATTCGAACCCAGGACCGTCAGCTTCGCATGGTAACCAACGAGGCTATTTATTTATTTATTAAAAACATGTT
Organism: Epinotia nisella; assembly: GCA_932294315.1. Lineage (NCBI taxonomy): Eukaryota > Metazoa > Arthropoda > Insecta > Lepidoptera > Tortricidae > Epinotia > Epinotia nisella. The sequence goes on from OW028693.1 coordinate 3,319,565, forward strand.
AACACGACATTACAGTAAAACCAATGCGTCATGGAACGAAACTAAACAAGACAAAACACATATAATTACATTGGTACAGTTGATTGCCTGTCATCCATCTCCTCACAGAATCTCAGACATTCACCGCACACATAATTGTATAAAATTCTACAATAAAATTCCAAAACACATTACCGAACTTACTGACTCTAAATTCAAATCTGTCGTAAAACGGACACTTATTTCAAAAGCATATTATAAGATAAACGACTACATCATGGATAGGGATATTTGGCAGCGATAAAATCCTGCACTAGAAATCTGTCGTTAAATAAATAGGCTTTCTAATGTAGCTATGTAATTTTAAAATTTTATAATACTCTGATACTGAAATGATATATTGTATACTGTTTTGAAAAAATGACACCTCGCCGAGTTTTTTACGCCGGTTCTTCTCGAGGCAGAGGTTTACTTTCCGAACCGGTGGTAGTTTATCGACATTCATAGAGGTGCATGTAATATGCCTAAATTGAAGAATAAATCACTTTGACTTTGACATACATCCATCGCCACGCAAGTAAGTCACACTCCGGTGCTGATGCCAAGAGCGCGTGGAGTTGTGAGAGAGCGCGGATCAGCTATACCAGTCAGCAATGACTCACCCAAATTATGCAGCCGCAGCGGCAGGTCCCAGTGGTAGATTGTGACATACGGCTGTATGCCGTGCTTGAGTAGCTCGTCTATCAGCTCGCTGTAGTACCGCGCCCCGTCCTCGCTGATCTTGTTCGGGAAACCCGTGGGCAGGAGTCGCGGCCAGGATATGGAGAACCTGCATATAAAACGAGAAATAATTATCGTCGTCCCAGCGTTATAACGCCGCGGGGGGCTCTTGCCCGGCGTCTGATTTGGCACCAATTTTTACGAAAGCGTCTGCCATCTGACCCTGTAATGTATCGGTCACGGTGTTTTTAGGGTTCCGTACCTCAAAAGGAAAAAAAACGGAACCCTTATAGGATCACTCGTGCGTCTGTCTGTCACAGCCGATTTGCTCCGTAACTACTGGACCGATTGAGTTGAAATTTGGTAAACATATGTAAATTGGTGACCCAAAGATGGACGCGTAAAGTAAATAAATGAATTCTGAACAAAGGGGCCACTTTTGGGGGGTAAACTCGAAATTTAAAAAAAAAGTCTCGCAAACTGTATTGTGATTGTGTGACATATCAAATGAAAAGGCCAGCCAGGCCTGTGGCATCGTAGGTAGGTACCAAAAGGTTGAACTGATTGGATCGCTTTTATTTACCGAAAGTCTTATCTGTCGAGATGTTTAGAGTCTGGTTAATGAAAGCTGAACCTGAAAAATAGCGGCAAATTCAAAAAATCATGACAGGGTAACACAGGGCCACTCACACAGCCGCAATTTTCTCAGAGAAATTTAAATTTGACATACGACATGACACCTCACATAGACACACATAGAGACAAAGTGTTGCCAATCAAATAACTATTAGGTTCAACTTTCATTAGACAGACTCTAGCTATGTCTGTAGTGTCGGACGTGTTTTTCTTGGAAAAATACTCTTATTTTTCTTTTTTTTTAATTTTGTCAGTGGCACCTGTATATAAGAAGCCCAACCATAGAGCCGATCGCTCTCTTTCTACCTGTCTACCTGCTTGCGAGTGTTTTTGTGTCGTCCTAATATTATCAATGAATATTTAAATAATCCTTCCATAATTTGCTTGTACAAAATGTGTGCCGACAATACACGAGATTCATAATTGCATTCGATGTTTGATTTGTCTCGCCGTATCACGTAAACCTGGGGGCCTACCGCCAACGGCATTCGAAGTTTTCCCTCTCTGTTGCACTTACGTACGAACTCGCAAGTCTGACAGAGAGGGAAAACTTCGAATGCCTTTCGCGGTAGGCCCTCTGCTGTGCTCCTAGCTTTGCGAACAGTTTTCAATTGTCATTTATATCTTAAGTCCTAATTTTACAAGGTAACCTGTAAAAATCCACTCCCAAGTCCTTCAAGATCCTAACGTCTTCTCTCCAGCGGACGTACGAGTCGCACGCCACATCACCCGAGCTGCCATCGGCGACCTTGTGGGGGTACTGCTGGGTCCAGTGGTCCCACACACTTGGAGTCTTATCTGAAAGGGATGCGTCGTATCGGCATAATCACCCGGACAAGTCTAATTTCGCAAAACATTTATTGGAGGAAAACCATGCATTGTCTGACAATCATTCTTTCAACATCTTGCATGTTTGCGGAAAAGGACTGCGTTTAAGTGTTCTAGAACAATTAGAAATAATTAGGTACAACAATAGAGGCGTGATTATTAACGAACAGTTGAATGTTGCGTCATCACCGCTGTTACGTATTTTTCCGTCTCATTCGCACATGCATGGTAGTATGGGGGGTCAGACTATAAATAGGGCTGACGGTTCTAGACGGCTCATTTGCTCAGTGGACGTGGCGCAAGCAACATCTCCTGCCAGCATCTCCTGATGATGCCTCGTAGAGAGGCGAAACACGTGTCGAGGTTTTTTCATTATTGGTGGTGGTTTTCTGTAATTATTTGCATGTTTATACGCAATTAGTTGCATTTGATCTCCGCTGATCGACCTGCACGTTTTGTAGCGGAATAGCAAAGGAATATTGTTCTCGTAATATATCATGAATTTCCGCAAAGTAACGCCTGATTCAATAAATTATTTGAAAGGGACAGTTTATGAACAGCGAGCGATGAACTACAAATATAGATCTCTTTCTTTTATTTACACGGAAGCGATTATCTTTTGTTCGTTTCTTGGGCTAGAAGAAAGTCGATAGTTCATATCTCACTCGCCGGCGGTAGGACCATGTGCCTTAAGCTTAATACATCGTACGTGATCCGTCACATCAGATTCGGTTGAAACCGTTCAACCAATCTCACTGGAGCGCAAACTCTTAGAGTATTCCAGTGTTATATCCCCCGCGTGGTCGTGCCGGAGAGTTCCCCCTGGATTTTCCCCATCAAAAAAAAAAAAAAAAAAAAAAACTTATCCGCGCGGGCGGTCCGCGTGTCACTAAAACCAGCCTTACAGCTTGAAGCTGGTTACTGATGTAATGTCTTTACTTACCGCTCGCATTCCACGAGCCCTCGACCTGGTACGCCGCCGTGGCCACCCCGAACTGGAAGCCCTCTGGGAATCGCTGGCACGCAGCCGTCGCCACCACCATGCTTTCAAAACAAATAAATAGGGTAAAAGCAGTTTTCAGGGATCCCTCAAAAGGAAATAACGGAACCCTTATAGGATCACTTCGTTGTCCGCCTGTCTGTCAAATCTCGGGAACGCGTGGAGGCATCGAGTTGAAATTAAAACCATGCCTACAGTCCCTTGGAGCTGTGAAAAAATCAAACTTCTAAGTTAACGGTAAAAAAACCGGCCAAGTGCGAGTCGGACTCGCGCACGAAGGTTTCCGTACCATTATCTATAAAAACGGCAAAATGTCATGTCTGTTTTATGCGAGCCCCAGTCCGACTCGCACTTGGCCGGTTTTTTAATATTTGTTGTTATAGCGGCAACAGAAAGACATAATCTGTGAAAATTTCAACTCTCTAGCTATCACGGTTCTTGAGATACAGCGTGGTGACAGACAGACGGACGGACGGACGGACAGCGAAGTCTTAGTAATAGGGTCCCGTTTTTACCCGTTGAGTACGGAACCCTAAAAATAGGTAAATAGGTTGTACGCGCTCGAAAAATGTCACACTAAAATTGAGTCAATTGGCAAACTTGCCTCTGCAGTTTCGAGTCGTCAATGGAAACATTAGCTGTTTATGCAGTAAAAAAAAAATTTCGACATTCTCAAGGGAATCAATACTTATATATATTCCATTGACCTAGAAATATGAAATTTGGCAAGTAATGTCGTCTTCAAATCAAATCAAAATAGTTTATTTGCTAGATACAGTCAAGCTTCTTATACTACAAGTACAGAGAAAATCTGAAAACTATTCATTCGTAGCTAATTTTGTACGGAACCATCGGTGGGCGAGTCCGACTAGCACTTGTCCGGTTATTTTAGTAGGTATGCCTTTGAATAGGTTTCATTTTGGCACTGGACTAGACTTTTAATATACATAATTCACATGTAAGTACCTAAAATATAACAGTCTACAGTGCCTAAATTTTGACCCAAATAACAGAACTTTTTGAAACATTTTAGGGTAATCATTCCAATGTTTGACTCCCTAATTACAACAAATTTACACCGCGTTGTTCACATCTGTTGCTGTAAGTTAGGAGTCCAGCCCATCGCCCACAACATACTTCAACCCTTTCTCAGTCAACTCTTACATCCACGCGAAAAAGCGAGGTGGTATACCCGACACAACATCCAAGTGTATAGCAGCCGCCAGACGAACGAACTCGCGGCGGACTGCCAGTCTGCCGGATTTCGGCCCGTACCTGTGTGTGCTCTAGGTGCTCCGGCACTTATCCATACGGGCCAGAGGTCACTCCGATCTAAATTTCCTTTGACCTTCCTCGGCCGCTTGCCGCGCTCGGACGTCCGGCATGAGGTACACGAAAGTATTAAGCTGACGCCAGACGTCCCAAGCGGTACGAAGCTATACGATAGATAATGTGACACCCCACGGGGTTTTATAAGACTAAAACATAAGCAACACAAGTAGGACAGTGTTTGATACTCACCAGAACACAACAGACATTAACCACGACATCATCAACACTGAACCTGGAACAATAAAATACCTAAGATATGTGTGACTAAAGAAATATCTACGTTGTAATCTAAACATATTTGACTCATGATCATAATCTTTATATGTGAAGAGTTCAAGGTGGAGTCTTAATTTAAAATTATTAGCGTTATAAAGTTGTTTAATGAGATATGCAAGGCTGTTAAATTAAGACGAATGTAGCCCTCAAAAACCGGCCAAGTGCGTGTCGGACCACGCAAAACGAAGGGTTCCGTGCCTATTAAAAAGGTCGTATCGTCACAGAAATTTTACGGCACTTACGTCCTTTTCTTTGAGGAAGGCAGTTTTTCAGCAATATCTCGAAAACCTCTGAACCGATCTTGTTCAAAACAATTTTCGGTGAATGAAATTAATAAGCCCTATGTCCATGAATTTTTCCATATTCTTAAAATACACCGTTCAAAAATTAGAGGGGGGGGGACAGAATTTTAGTGACTTTCGGGGCGATTATCTCCGACTCTACTCACTTAATCAAAAAAAATGCTAAGTAACCTTATATTTATTTTGAAAGGCCTATCGATTGATGTGCCACACGGGGGGTCACAATGGTTTTTTTTTTACTTTTAGTTTTATGTATGGAGTGCACCCCTAAATTTTTTTTTTGTCATTTTAATTACAAAACTATATAGCGGCTTACAAAATACACCTATCCTCAAAATTGTATTCAAATACACCTTATAGTTTTCGAGTAAAATGCCTGTGACATACGGACAGACGGACAGACGGACATGACGAAACTATAAGGGTTCCGTTTTTGCCATTTTGGCTACGGAACCCTAAAAATCAGCTTCCGTTGACCCAGAAGAGGCTCGGTTTTAGTAAAGACTCAGCTGCCTTTGGAGGGTTTGAGCCCTCTAGCCCCCATTTTTGCCAAAGCTGAAACGGACACTTTCGTTCGCTGTGCTCGCTCGTTCAGCAAAGGCCATAAAATCCACGGTGACCGAGTTACTTATATTCTCTGTTTGCAGAAAAATCATTAAGTAAACCATGCGATAAAATTGCACAGCTGCAATATATAGACAAAGAAACATGTTTTTATTTCAATAATTAACAATTCGTGACGGATTTTAAGTTTATAGTTTACTGCAAACTGCTACAAAGACGCATGTTGCTTGTATCAGCGCAACCTAACGTGTATTACTTACAGTCACTGGGCGACCGAGCCCTGCTCGGGTGAAAATACGGAGAAATCGAATTTTTCCAGACATGAGACCTAGCCACATCGATTTCTCGCCCCCGTAAACCCAATATTTGTATATATATACTAGTTTTCCGCCCGCGACTTCGTCCGCGTATAATACAGTTCCTCATACAAACTTTCATTTCCTTCAAATGTGAGTTTTGGTATACTTAAGAACTCTAACGTTCATCCTCATGAATCGATATAGCCATTTAGGCGAGAAAACGAGACACGTAAACAGACATAGTTTTTCATTTACAAAGTGTTATTAAATAATATCAATTAGAATTTTGGTCAAGTGCGAGTCGGATTTTAGTTTTCTATACATTTTGAGACCCAGCGCCTGATGAAGTAAACGAGCAAAATCATTTGGTCTCCATACAAAGTTTCATCCTCTTTTTCGTCCCTAAAAGGGATGAAATTTGACATAAATTATGTCCTATTCTGATATATAAGGTATATAACTGGAAAGTTTCATATAAATTCGTCCAGTAGTTTTTGAGATTAAGTGGAACGTACATCCGTCCATCATCCATACATCCAAACTTTCACGTTTACTAAAATGTGGAAATGTTCATGTGTGGCTTGGCGAATTACTATATTGAAGTAAATAATAAAATAAATAATTAATAAATATAGTGGGACAATTCACACCAATTGATCTAGTCCCAAACTAGGCAAAGCATAAGCAATGGGTACTAGACAACGGATAAAGATTACATAGATAAATACATACTTAAATAGATATTAAACATCCAAGACTCGAGAACAAACATTCGTATTCATCATACAAATATCTGCCCCGACCGGGGATCGAACCCGGGACCTCAAGCTTCGTCGGTCAAGTCGGTTAAAACTTTGTTTTTTAAAGTAAATTATTTACCTATACAAACTATTCTATAATGTTGTCCATATATTTGTAACCATCTTATTCGTTCCGATATCACCGATTGCGACTACTAAACGAAGCTTAGAGCAAACTTGACTTCACTCAAAATAACTCAAAAAAATTCATACCAATCCAATACTGTTCAATCTCAATCAAGAATTCTTCAGAAACACATTCCGCGACGCACGAATCGAAAAAACCTTTTGTAGTCAATAACTGTACTACTGATCTATGGGTCGGCAAATGAGGACAGTCCTTAGGAACTAGTCCGTAACAAAAGAAAACAAAAACTGAGAGACGAAGCGTCCGTTCGGGTTGAAATCGCGATCAGTACTGAATGGATGCAAGTCTGCGGAGCACTTTATACATACGCTGAAAGTAAATTGCAGCTCGACTCGACACCGTGTGATATGGGGCGATTAGGTACACGGTGATCTAGACACGCGGCAGCGTGTCAAGCCAAGTTCAAGCAAAGGAACTGGCTAGCCAGCGCCGAGTGTAATATTACATTACACGAACCAATTGGTGGCACTTTTGACCCTTCTATAACTCAAAACCTCTTTAACGTAAACACATAAAAATACGTGTGTTTAATTATATCCATAAGGACATCTAGAAGTCCAAATTTCATGAAGCTAGCTCAAACGGTTATAAAGATATGAAAGTCAAAAAGTCGTAAATTTTAGTATTGACTGACATATAGTACCTAAATCTAACCTACTTCCAGATGACCTAGAAGGATGCAATTTGGAATCCAGCTCGGTAATTGTGTGTAATTATTATCACGCGATACCTCATATCACAATACGCATCGCATGCATATAAATAAATATTCGGGGACAATTTTTACAAATCGACCTAGTCCAATACTATGCAAAGCTTGTACTGTGAGTACTAGGCGACGATAATAGTAGATTGTATGACAAGGGGCTAAAATAAGCCATATTACCACGAGATGGATATTTTCCCGAGCGAAGCGAGGGAAAATAATTCGAGGGGTAATATGGCTTTTAGACCCGAGTTATACACTCTAATTTTCACTTCGACTGCGAGAAAATAGTAAAACAAAGATTATCCATCCACAATCAATAACAAATTTCAATGCGAAGAGATTGTTCAATTTAGCGTGAGGCGTTTTCTTTTTTAATGATTTGGAATTAGGGACTAAAAAACACCTGATGTTTGATTGATCGATTTTAATATGTAGCTGTATTCTGGTTGGTTGATAGCAAAGAGAAATGTTTTTTGAAAGAGTTGTGATTGGTGGATTTAAATGATTTGGAATTAGGGACTAAAAAAACACCTGATGTTTGATTGGTCGATTTTAATATGTAGCTGTAGGTATTCTGGTTGGTTGATAGCAAAGATAAATGTTTTTTGAAAGAGTTGTGATTGGTGGATTTAATATGGGGAAGTGTTTTGATTGGTCAAATTAAATGTGTTAAAAATCATAAATAGGTATATACATATTTTCCCTAGGGGCTAAATGTTTTTCACTTTTCGAGCATGAGATGTGAAAACATACATACTTATTTTTTGAAGTGGATACTTCTTTGCTCGCGTTCTTGTATAGGGGTACGGTACAGTTCAAAATGTATCACGTGACTTCCGGAATAAATTTTTGTAGAGAAGCCTAATCTGATTTCAAATAATTGTTCGATACATGTTTTAATCCTTCTTTATTTGCCATTAGTTGTAAATCACAATTATTTATTTTATGTGGTGGACATGAAAATAATGCTGCAATGACCGCCATTTTCAATGTATCGCGAGTCAAATGAGCTACGTCAGTCAATGTTGCCACATATACCGATTTTTCTCTGAAACCGTAACATTTTCAGGACAATTGAAATTAATAAACGCGGCACGTTTTTTCGTTTTCGTCGTAAATAAGTAAGTACTTATAAATAAGTTCGTAGTATTCGTATCTACAGAACCCTCGGTGCGCGAGGTCGACTCGCACCTTACCGGTGTTTTTTATGAACATTTATTATTTATTACTGCCGGAGAGTATTATTTATTACTGGTGACAACGTGTAATTGGCTTATTCTATCGTATGTGCAGATCTAATTTAATACCTAATTAAATTATTGGGTAAATCGTCAATAACTGGCCACTTAGGGAAGTGTCATTCATTGAGTAGCCACCATTTTTAGGATTCCATACCAAAATGATGCGACTCCGTCAGTCTGTCCTGTTTCTATGGAGCCCCCAACTCAACTATAATAATTATAAGCAACGCTTTAGACAACTACAATAAATTCGACCAATCACGTGGCGCCTTTACTGAACTATAATGAATTTGACCGTCGCGTTGATTCCAATACAAAAGACATCAACGAGCCGGCGCACCTCTGACTTGCACTCCGTTTCAGCAGGGCTTTTAGATACCAAGTCTGTTTAATTATTTCTGTTGACTCGTGTAAAAAATATTGTATACAATAGTTACACAATTAGCTCTTAAATTCTCGTACCTTATTTAGGCCACTCGGCAAGTCTCGTGGCCTAAACACGGTACTCGACTTTAGGAGCCTTTATTGTGTAACGATTATATAAAATACTATAGTAGCGCTAATAATAATAATCAAATGACTCTGAGATATAAAATGAATAAAGGATATCATAATTTAATAAATAAATCATTAAATGCCTATGATCATAAATAAGATTAGCGGCTGTCACCAATGTTGACATATCAAGTTATTATGTTAATAAATATGCATTACATACATAATGGTAATGGTAGTATATATTGAATATGTAGTAGTATATCTTTTTGTATGTATCTTATATATTTTTATTTATACAGGGCGTCCCACGGCTATGCCACATGGAGGGAAAGTACCTTGAATATTGTAGATGGAACATTTTACTGAACGAAGACATTATTTTAATTTAAAAAACAATTTAAACTGCATTCATAGATTTTTAAATATCCTATGTCCAGCAGTGGCCTCCCCTAGAGAGCAACCTACTGCATAATCTAGTTTTATCTCTTTCTCCGATACCCAAAGGTTGTCTGGAAGAGATCGCTCTTCAGCGATAAGACCGCCTGTTGTCTACCTCTACCTACATGTTATTGTATTGTTTCTCTCTGTAACTGCTTTGTTTGTGTGAGGCGTGCAATAAAGAGTGTTTGTATTGTATTGATTCGCTATTAAATAATCGGCGTTTTATCATATCATTGGGTTTATTTTTTTGTACTCTTTCTTTTCAAAGATGTCAACAAGGCGAGGTTTTTATTATGAAACTAAATACATGAGTCACTGTGAGCACTAGTAACATAACGATGGCCGCTCAAAGTGCGAGGGAGGAATGCTTCACGCTCGGCGACCACCGGCGCCGCGCTAGGGCTGCACTAACGAGGCGCGAAGCGGACGAATACGAGGAATACGCTATAAATACTCCAGTATGTGTAACCTGTTATCTTTATACCTCTGCCATACTTATTCGAGCGATACTGAATCGTTTTGTCAGCATTCGCGTTTTTCCGCGATCTCCTTGTTTCAACTAGTAAAAATTCTTAGTCGGGCTGGTGGCAGTGTTGGGCAAAACGTAATTGAATTACTAATTAATAATTACAATTACAAAAAGTAATTGCAATTACAAATTATAATTACAGGGAAATGAAATTGTAATTATAAGTTTCAATTACAATTACAAAATGTAATTATTAATTGAATTATTAATTACATTTTGCAATTAATTACTTATTAAATCACAAATTACTTTTGTTGTATAGAATATTTTTGATCACTTATTTTTTGAATAATATAAACGATCAGTGAAACGAAAACCGGATAGGATTAGTATTCCGGGATAAAAAATATGCTTAGGTACTTTATATTCTGGAAATATACTATCTGCGTGCCAAATTTCAGTCAATTCAAATAAATATAAATATAGGTACACACATTTATTGTTTTGATTATTACATCATTGCAATCAGACCAAGAAAACACGTATGCTTCTTATTGTTTATAAAAAAAGTTGACTTACAGTAATTTAGTAATTTAATTTACTAATAAATGTAATTACAATTACAAATTACAAAGTAATTTCAATTACATGAAATTTTAATTACATTCAATTTAATTAACGTAATTGAATTAATAATTGTGTAATTTGTAATTAAATTACAAAAAGTAATTAATTACGCCCAACACTGGCTGGTGGTTTGCAATAAATAAATATTTTTAATGTTATGTACCTACTAAACTATATTGAGTGATCATTGTCATATAGTTGTGTATTGGATTTGTGTTGTTTGTTGAATATTAAAATTCAATGCTTTATAATAAATAGGTTATCAGATTCCAAGTATTCGATATTTAAATATGTATTCTGCAGATTGTGACTCCGAAGACTCCGACTCTGATGTGTCGCTTTCAAGACCGCCGACCTCAAGACTTCCTAGTTTGTATATCTATGAAATGTGTGTCTTCGTGAAATGTAACTCCCATTTATTTTTAAACTTTAAGAGCACCCGCTTACGTCATAGAATAAACAACCCAATTATACCCAAAACAACGTTATTCCAAAAAAATGTAGTCGGAATGGCTCCGACAATATTCAATAAATTACCAAAATGTTTAAATTCAATAGAAACACTACATACATTTAAAAAAGGTTTAAAAAATGTTGTAGCTCATAGAAGTTATTATACCATAAATGAATTTATAAATGATAGTGACTTTGACATGCATGCTCAACAATTTGTAAGCCGTAAGGCGCCACATAGTGAAACTGATCATAATTCTGTAACATCCTGTAACCTATGTTGGACAAATAAATGATTTTATCTTTATCTTTATCTCAATTATTAAACGTTAGGTCTGGGATTCGACTAAAGGACCTTTTTTTCTATATTCGCCTTCAATTTTTATTACAATATTTTAATTAGAAAAAAAAATTACTAGTTAAATCCAACCAAACTAACCAGTTCAATCAATACCTACGACCGCACTATAAAATGTCAGTCCCGATCATGTCAACAATCAATTTCAAGACACTGTTTATACAAATACTAGACAATCCGGCATCCTTTTTTTGCTGTAAATATTTAATTATATTCAAAATAAGCTTTCTAACATCGCTATGGATTGCTTTCATATTTATTTATTTTAATTTTTAGGGTGCCATACGTCAAAAAGAAAAAAACGGAACCCTTATAGGATCACTCGTGCGTCTTTTTGTCCATCTGTCATAGCCGATTTGCTCCGACACTAGTTTCCGTAAGTAGTTTCGCAAACTTATTGTGTGACATATCAAATGAAAGGGGTTGTTGTAAGCATCTCAGATATATTTATTATATATTAAACAGATTTAAAGTAATTTAAGAAAAAAATCGAAAACTGACCAAGCCCCCCCCCCCCCCCCTTATCTCCGAAACTACTAGGCTAAAAAAATATGGAAAATAGTTCCTTGCCTAAAGATTACAGGAAAAGTTATAAGAAGTTTGTGTATTCAAAGTAACGGGAAAATTCTGAATATTTTTGTGTATTTTGGCGTATCCATAGCAACGGAGGCGCGGCGCCCAAGCATGCTATCTGAGCAAGCGCACAAGTGGACCTGCGCGAATGCCGCATCTTGGTTCTAGTGACATGCCGAGGATTATACCAGGGCTGCTCAAGGGACACTCAAAGCGGACAAATACGTGAAGTGATGATGATGATGATGATGAATACGTGAAGTACGCAGTAACTAGTCCGGCACCGCGGCAGCTCCCGGCTGCGGCGCCGACAGAGTTACACAACCTGGACGAGCACTGACCGCGCATGCCGCCGTTTAGTCAGCGTGTATACAACGGGCAAGCGAACCAATAAAGGGCCAGCACAGCGTCCACAGGCTAAGTTGTCTGCTGACCAAACGTATGTTTGTTTGCCACCAAGGTAATATTTACAAGAGAAAGTCTCTTCCAATGTATAAAAAAAACAATAGGCCCCGTATACAAAGACTCATATGTTACTTAATTGTTTGTACCTACTACTCTTATTCTAGTTAGTAATACTAGTGTCCCTATCAGTTGGAGAAAAATACTAATAGAGATTCTTAAAATGTAACAATATTATGAATTGCAGTTCATATGCGTACGGAGATGTTTGATTAAATTTGACTTCCCGGAAACAAGTAATTCGCATGTTTCACACATGTAATGTTTTTCTCCTGTGTGAACTCTTATATGTTTGACTAAGTTATCTTTTCGCGTAAATTGTTTATTACATTCATTACATATATATGGTTTGTCTCCGGTGTGAATTCTTTGATGTCTTACTAAATGACTTTTTCGTGGGAATAGATTGTTACATTCTTCACACTTGTGTGGTTTTCCTGCAGTATGTATTTTTCTATGCCTAACTAAAGATCTTTTTCGTGTAAATTGCTTATTACATTCTTCACAGCGATATGGTTTTTCTTTTTCAACGGGGTGAACCCTTTCATGTGTGTCTGATATATATTTTCGCGTAAATTGCTTAAGATATTCATTAAAACTATATGATTTCTCTCCGTTGATAACTATATGAATTCTTTGATGTCTTTTTAATTGACTTATTTGTCTAAATGGCTTGTTACATTCTTCACAGATGTATGGTTTTTCTCCGGTGTGAATTCTTTTGTGTCTATTTAAATTTGGTTTTTCGCTGAAACGCTTGTTACATTCCTTACAGATGTAAGGTTTTTCCCCGGAGTGAATTCTCTTATGATCTTCTAAATTAGATTTTCGTGTAAATTGTTTGTTACATTCCTCACAGCGGTATGCCCTATCTCCGGTGTGAATTATTTTATGTCTATCAAAATTACTTTTTTGTGTAAATTGCTTCTTACATACCTCACATCTATACGGCTTTTCTCCGGTGTGAATTCTCTTATGTGTATTTAAATCATATTTTTTTGTAAATCGCTTGTGGCATTCTTCACATTTGTAAAGCTTTTCTACGGGGTGAGTCAGTTTGTGTCTCTTAATTTCTGAGCTGTTTTTAAACGTTTTATTACAAACTCCGCACGAATTACGTTTCACTTGCATATGAATTTTGATATGTCGGACTAAATTAGATTTTGCCTTGAATTGCCTACTACAAATACCACAGGAGTAGGTTTTATTGCGTGTGTGGGTCTGTGTATGTTTAGCGACGAGGTTTTCACTGGAGAACTGTTCTGAACATGTTCCAAGAGAATACGTCGCTGCGGAGTCGTCCTGGACGAGGTGACTCCGCACGTGCGCGATGAAACTCGAGTTCACTGTGAAGTGTTTCCCGCAAGTATCGCATGTGTACGCTTCCTCGGCGCGGAGCCCGGCGGTGTTATCGTGGGGTTCCTGCACACGACTCGCTCGCCGCGACTCGTGTAATGTCGCGAGACTCGTGCGGCTCGCGTGCGGCGCCTCATCGCCGCGGAGGCGCTCGAGCCTCACGCAACAAGTCATGGCGAGCTGCTCCCTGGCCAGCGCGGACACGGGCCGTCCAGCACCGCCGTCCAGCGCGGACACGGGCCGTCCAGCACCGCCGTCCAGCGCGGACACGGGCCGTCCAGCACCGCCGTCCAGCGCGGACACGGGCCGTCCAGCACCGCCGTCCAGCGCGACTGCAACAACAACAACGCTCGAGACAGTTGGGGGGGGGAGGGGGGGGGACTGCGAGACAGGGCGGAGCGCAGCACGGCGCAAGTTCTCTTTCACTTGCTTTCATGTTGTGTTATTCGGGTGTGTGTGTCAGAGAATAGTAAGATTTTACCGTGATTATTGAGTGTTTACTTCATTTCACTTTAAGAGCAGTTCACCGCAGATTAACAACATAATAGAATCGGCTGCGGCAGGCTGCAGGACGCGGCGCTCGTCACGACTATACATCGTTTCTTCTTATCCAATTTGTTAACAAAATGCTTAAAACAGTAGCCCGTTTCACGAAGTTACAACTATACAAGTCTAAACTCAGAGGCTCTCGACCAATATCGACTGGTCCTCGCGTGCTTTTTTTGTGCGTGGTTTCGCGTGTTTGTGTGTGTCACATGTATAAAGACGAGACTTAATGAGAGGTTAAGGCCACGCGCGGGTCTCTGGCGTGGCTTAAAATACCTAATGTTGACGCTTGGAAGGGCCTTAAGTATGGAACCGTGCAACACGGGAAGCTTACTTACAATTATGATACAATATACTCCTAAGCACTAACAGAAGAACAATATGTGAGTAATTCTGTTTCTGTGGCGTCTGGTCACACCTTTTATTTATTTATTTAAACTGTATTGCATAAAATACAAAAAAATATGTACAAATGGCGAGCTTAATGCCTTTTCTGTTGCAACGACTACTTACGCGACATCTCGTCACTCGCCCCGTCTCCGTCCGCCATTACTGCCCCGAGCACTTCATCTAGAGCAAACAAACACGAGCATATATTAGCATGTAGTGGCTCTGTGCTAGCAGCGCCCCCTGGTGCCTAGAACCGACTTTATACGGAAAAAGGATTATGCCTAAAAATAAAGACGTAATATGAAAACGCAATTATTTTAAATAATATGTATGTTAAATATATCTATGACATAAATGCGTTGTACGAAAATATAATTATGCAGGTAAAATTTGCCTAACAATAATTTATCAAATCATTTGTTGGGAAATGATATCATTGCTAAAAGTGCAGTGTGCCAATCAATACATTTGACGAATACATAAATGACATCTTAACAAATCCCAGATAATAATTAGCCTGACAATAATGTATCAAATCATTAGTTGGGAAATGATGTTGTTGGGAAATAACTTCGCCCGAATAAAAATATGGGAAAAATAAATGTGGGAGTTAAAAATTTGCTAAATAATTTTCGCCTATACATTAATCAACCCAGATGCTTATCAAGACTTATTTATTCTAACAAAGCCAGCCTGTTCAAGTAGGGACTCACGCGACATCTCGTCTCCTGTCCCATCTTCATCCAGCACCTCCAGCTTCACTGGAGCCTCTTCATCTGAAGCAAACATGGAATATTTAAACCTGGCACATATAAAATAAAATACTAATAGAAATATGTGTTTGATTATTGAAAATTGTTTATTTTTATGATTGTTGACATATAATATGAATTATTAGGCGGAAATATCATAATTGTCATAAAATAACATATTAGTTAGTCCAGTTAATGCTGTTTCGATAATCTGTTGGTACGGGTAGTGGGCAGTTACCTGACACCAGCCCCTCACTGCTGCCGCCTCCGTGCTCCATCTCCGGCCCCACTGCCGGCTCTTCCTCTAGACCAAACAAACACAACACCAGTCACTTCATCTCTCCTACCAATACATGATAGTTATGTTCTAAAAGTCATTATATTGCGGCCAATAGATGCTCTATCTGGCGGGTCACCGGGCAGGCAGCCTCGCAGGAGTGTCTAGTGCAACCTCCTGCTAAGGACATCAGTGCGAAGGGCATCCTTAGAAGACAAGGAAAAACAAGAACCACTTAATAAAACATGGGTACTGTAGAGATTGGATGTTTCAGCAGAATGACCATACAACTTGTATATCTGGCTGCTTACTCAATAAGCTATTTAAATATAGAATCTGCTCTTTTTGTATCCTGTGTTCGGCCGCCATTTCTGACGCAAGCAGTTTATTTAGAGTAAACACATTTAGAATATTGAGCATGCAATGCCCCTGTGCTGGTAGGGTCAGCTGGTGCCTGCGCCTGCGCCGGCAAGCGACGGAGTGAACACTGCTGGAGGCAGCAGGTTAGCGAGGCCAATGGTGATTCCCATTCATTACTTGCACAATTATTTTCAATGCAGTCTGCTACTTGTGTAGTCTTATGTATTTAGTACTAAGTAGGTACTTACGCACATTGCACGAAGAACCGATGGCCATTGGGGCGGAAAGGTTCTCGAGTGGCGACCACGTACCGGAAGGCGCGGCGTGGGTAGGCCCCCCACAAGGTGGACTGATGACCTGGTAAAGGTCGCCGGAGTCCGCTGGATGAGGGTGGCGCAGGACCGGTAATTCATCAGGCACTCTTTGGGGGAGGCCTATGTCCAGCAGTGGACGTCTTTCGGCTGATATGATGATGAGGTACTAACGCAACATCTCTTCTCCTGTCCCATCTTCATCCAGCATCCCCGGCTTGACTGGGGGCTCTTCATCTGAAGCAAACATGGAATGTATAAACCTAACCAATCCTTATATAGTAGTTGATCTTCTTTTGTATGATGTATGATTTAGAGTTCATACATATACATTTTGACTTGTAAGAGTGCCCTTGTACTACAAGTAATTTATCTGTAGTGCATTTATGAATACAAGTTTAAGTTGGCCAGTTACTTTGTAAAAACAATAGTCCTTTCATATAACATCTGAGCGGTTCCTCATTTTCAAAGGTTTTCTTAAGATTGTTAATGTCATCATCATCATCATATCAGCCGAAAGACGTCCGCTGCTGGACATAGGCCTCCCCCAAAGAGTGGCAAAGTCCGCGGGAGTCCGCATCCAGCAAGCAATCGCCTGAAGGTGATTGCTTGCGGCGGCGTCGTTGGTCGGGTCGCCGCCTTCCCTAACATATGGTCGAGGAAGGCGATGGCTGAGATGCAACACACTCACACTCGTGAACGGGTGCTGTTTGTGGAGTCCGGGCAGTTCATGTTTGCAAGGACGACAAGCATAACTTTATTCCACTCTTGTGTGGAATTGACATGAGAGATTTCACTGCTCTCATTTGATTTTATTACGTAGTTTTTGACACTCGGAGACCTTGTACATCTTATAGGATCACTTTGTTGTCCGTCTGTCTGTCTGCCAAGACCCTTTAACTCGGGAACGCGTAGAGCTATCGAGTTGAAATTAAAACCAAATACTTAAGTCTACAGTCCCTCGAAGCTGTGAAAATAATAATATAATATAATAATAAATTTTTATTTTTCGATCAACATTACAGGATCATTATTCGGTTAGTAGACATTCTATGAGGACTTATTCTAGTGTTAGTATTAATTAATTATGCTTTTTACAATTAATATTACTGCGTACATGTACCATGCAGCAGTTGTTCAGGTACACAAAATCATACCTGTCTGCGATCATTTTCAGGATACTGTTGGAGCTGGCCCTTACCCTGTGCACCAGGGATGTGCATCGCTTGCGCATAGTGGTGTAGAAGCAGTCTACCCGCGCCTCTGCGAACATCCCTGATGCACTACAAAATTTAGGCAGCCCCAGCAGTACCCTGAAAGCGTTATTATATTGCACCCGCAGAGCGCCGTACCGCTTTTTAGTGTAGTCTATCCACAGGCTGCTCGTGTAAAAGGCCGTACAGTACGCTCTGAACATAGTAAGCTTTACTTCCTTATTACAGCGAGCAAACCTGCGTGCTATCATATTTGCTCTAACGGACAGCGCTCTGCGCTCTCGTTCGATATCGGTGTCATCTCTAAGGTCTGCTGTCACCATATGTCCCAAGTATTTAAACTGTTCGACTACACGTAACGGCTGGTTGTATAGGTTTACTGGTGGAAACATAGGTGCATATCTGCCCTTGACCTTAAAAATGACACACTCACTCTTATTTACATTATATGCCAATCCATGGCTGGCGGCGTACCTCTCGCAAATGGAAAGGAGCTTGGTGAGCCCACACGCTGAGGCGCTGAGTAACACCATGTCGTCAGCATAGCTAATATTGTTTACACATATTTCATCTATGTGGCAGCCGACTCTAGTGCTACTGAGCTCCTCAATTAGCGCGTTGACATATAGGTTAAAGACTTTTGGCGAGGTCAGACCACCCTGCCTCACACCACACTCCAGACCATATGTTTGAGAATATGACTCCGACCATCTCACCACATTGACCTGGTGCCTATACCAAAACTTGAAAATATCGCTTACTTCGGCTGGCATACATAGATTCTCAAGTTTCTGCCACAACACGTCATAATGCACCAGGTCAAATGCTTTGGACAAATCTAAGAAGCAAGCATAGATGGCTGTTCGTCGGTCGGTATAGTATCTGACGGTCTGCTTCAACGCCAAAATAGCACTCTCTGTAGATAACCCTGCTTGAAAGCCAAACTGGTTATCGTGAATCTTTAGATACTTATCTAGTTGGCAGTTGAGCAAACCGTCAAACACCTTAGCGACAATGATGGCGAGCGATATAGGTCTATAGTTATTTATATCGCTGACGTCACCAGTTTTGTTTTTTACAATTGGGACCACCACTGTCTTTAACATGCCAGCAGGTAAGTAGGAGTGACTCACGCACAAAGTGTAAAGCATCGCGAGCACTCTAGGTAGATGTGGGCCGGCATGTAACAAATGTTCCACACTAAGACCGTCGTGGCCGGGAGACTTCCCTCTCGAAATGGAGCGCAAAACAACTCTAACGTCCTTAGCTGTAAAGTGAGTTTTTACCTCACGACCACTCGGCCCAACATCGATCATACCCGTCTTAAGTGGTGGTCCCAATGGTGACTTAACCGTAAAGTGAGTTTTAAACAGCTCCGCTATAGAGATAGACTCACTCTCGCTCACACCTCCGACACTCACAGGCAGGCCCGGCCTACCGCTTAGTCTATTTGTAGCCTTCCAAAAGCTACGAAAGTCTTTCTTAAAATGGTGTTGCGCAATAATGTCCATTCTTATTTGGTCCTCATGTTTCTGACACCATTTTAAGCGAGACTTAAAAAACTTTTCGACTTTCACACATATTATCATAAACATACCCCGACTCTGGTGAACCATACCATAACCACAGCCGAAGTCTGAACGTGGCCTCCCTGTGAGCCGCGCTTACATGTTTGTTCCAGCCGACGACAGGTTTCTTTTTCTTAAACACTTTGAGACCATAACTGATAGCTGCAGCATTACTCAAACCATTTATGATATCTTTATACATTTTATCTATCAAAATATGATGGCTAGCATCGTTACATGTGTGGCCACTACACTCGCGCAATATGTCAGGGAAATCAATATGTTTCAGGCGTTGGTGACATTCAGCCGTAAACATTTTTGTTTGTTCTGGGTTTCTTTCACCCCATAAAATTCAAAAAAAAAAAACAAACTTCTAAGTTAACGTAAAAAAAGAGACGACCGTTTATGCCGCAAAAAATGTATATTTCGACACTCTCAAGAGAATCAAAATTTATAGGGGACTTTCCGTTGACCTAGAACTATGAAATTTGGCAAGTAATATAGTCTTAATACTACAAGTACAGGGAAAAATCTGAAAACTATACATTTGTAATTTTGTACGCATCCCTCGGTGAGCGAGTCCGACTCGTACTTGTCCTGTTTTATTCTATTGACATGTACATTTTGATGTAGTTTATTTTATAATGACTGATGTAGGTACTCGTACTAGTTAGAGTCTATAGATATACATTTTGAATAGTAAAAGTGCCCTTGTGGCTTATTTGCTGAATAAATATTTTAAAATTGATGTTACCTAAATAATAAAAAATCATATAAGCGAATTGTATAAATTCTTATGGGAATAAAAATATCTTTAAACCGAAAAAACCTCAAAATGACATAAAAAAAAGATGTTGGAACTAGATGTGTAACTCAACAAGATCAGAAAAAACCGGCCAAGTGCGTGTCGGACCACGCAAAACGAAGGGTTCCGTGCCTATCAAAAAGGTCGTATCGTCACAGAAATGTTACGGCACTTACGTCCTTTTCTTTGAGGAAGGCAGTTTTTCAGCAATATCTCGAAAACCTCTGAACCGATCTTGTTCAAAACAATTTTCGGTTAATGAAATTAATAAGCCCTATGTCCATGAATTTTTCCATATTTTTAAAATACACCGTTCAAAAATTAGAGGGGGGGGGACAGAATTTTAGTGACTTTCGGGGCGATTATCTCTGGCTCTATTCACTTAATCAAAAAAAATGCTAAGAAACCTTATATTTATTTTGAAAGGCCTATCGAATGATGTGCCACACGGGGGGTCACAATGAAAAATTTTTTTTTGACTTTTAGTTTTATGTATGGAGTGCACCCCTAAAAAAATTTTTTTTTGTCATTTTAATTACAAAACTATGTAGCGGCTAACAAAATACACCTTTCCTCAAAATTTTATTCAAATACACCTTATAGTTTTCGAGTAAAATGCCTGTGACATACGGACAGACGGACAGACGGACAGACGGACAGACGGACAGACGGACATGACGAAACTATAAGGGTTCCGTTTTTGCCATTTTGGCTACGGAACCCTAAAAACAATGAAAAGACATTCTGCAGATAAAATGGCTTAGTTACCAATGCAGCTTGGTTAATGAATTTTGTCATATGACAATAGTGGTAGCTCTGTTTCTACGCCTGTACAGGCAGAATAGGTTAAGTCGTTAGTAGCTGGCCACCATTCAATAACTGGCCACCTCATGCTTAAAATGAGCTCTATTCACCTACGCAGGAGTCATTCTGTTCATATGAAGAGTTTAAGTCTACCAAAAATTCTTTAAAGGTTTAAAATGTAGTGTGATATAAAAAAATATTCGAATATAATATGATGATAATTAACATATAATATGAAAAACTGTAATAAATCATAGTTAAACACTATTAAAAGCTCAATATTGTACCTTGACTTGTAACAATTGTTATTAACAATAAATTTCATTTCATTTCCTTTATCAGAATTCATTTTAGTATTAGTAATTTAAGTTTAGCATATTATTATAACACTAAGTATAGCTCTTAAGTTTGTAAGGACTATCACTATGGATTTTATAGTCTGAAATAAATGATTTGTATTTTGTATTTGTTTAAGGTTTCAATTACTAGCTACTCTTCAATATCTGGCCACATCATACTAAATTGAGTACTGTTTGTAGGGGAACAGAGTTCATTTTTAATATGAGGGGCCAGCTATTGAAGGGTGGCCAGCTACTGGCGATTTACCCTATGTAAAAGTAAAGTAACAAAATATTTATTGACCAAAAATAAGTAACACTAAAATGTACGATGTTTCGGCAACCACCACACTAGGCTAGGCCTGTATCGTGGAGTTAGAAATAGCAGCAATTACCTTCATACAGCGGCTTGATTGAAAAATAACAATAAAAAGAAAAACATTGCTAAGCCTACATGCATGTTGACGAATCAATCTTTGAATTAAATAATTTTGACTTTAGAGAAACAATAGTATGTAGTCTAGTTAATGTTGATAGTACAGAAGCGCATAGTTACCCAACACGGGCTCCTCACTGCTGTCTCTGTCCTCCATCTCCGGCCCCACGGCGGGCTCTTCCTCTAGACCAAACAAACACATATAACAAATCACTTCATTACTCCTAACAACCCACTATACTTGTTTTAGAAGTGACTTTACAATGACCAATTGGCCAGCCCTTTGAAAGAAAGAAGAAAATAAAAATGTTTATTTAGCATCTCAAAGTCACACAGATATTTATTTATTTATTTAATTATTATGAAACAAACAGTCATACAAAGATATTTGTGCAGGCTATCTTAATACTAAACAGACCTATAGTTTCCAATATAATCCAATCCAATAACATTCCAAAGACAAAAATGTATTACTAATTATTACAAATTGTTTGTCCTAAAGGCACTTTTTAATGAGTCTACGGTGCAGTTAAATATGTCTATATCTACTAATCTATTACAATGGTTATAAAGTGCACATGCACGCTTAACAATATTTAGAAATAAATACATGAGTGGGCCAGGGCAGTCCGCCCCTCACAGGAGCGGGTGTGGAGTGGCCTCCCACTAACATTGCAGGACAGAGCGGATGTAATTAACATACTCCTGCCGGGCTAGCACAAGGTTTTAAGGTAACATATTACTGCCTAAATGTGACCATAAAATGTATCCTGCTGCTAGGACTGATGGTCACTGTGTAAGGATATTCTAATTTTGAAAAGAAAGAACAACAATAAGACCCAGTGTTTATAGACATTATATACATAGTATTAATAAATTTTTAGGAACTTCACTCAAACTGATTCAATAAGTTAGTGTCAATCCCTGCCTTCAATCTGACGCGATCACTGGCCAAGGCCTGAACACACGCGGCACTTACCTTTGACCCGCAGGGCTCCCTGCAGCCGCGCCTGCAGCTCCGCCTGGCTGCGCTGCACTTGCAGCTTGAAGTCGCGCGCGTCTCGCAGGCGGCCCACGCACGCGGAGCAGATCCCGCACGGGCCATCGCCGCCCACTCCCAGCTAGAGTTAAGCAATTATATTCAGAAAATAACCACATCAAAATAACATCTAACAAATATTGTATTGTATCAAATCAAACACCTTACCTATTACTAGATCAGTAATACATTAAGGTAACATCACGCTATATAGTCATATTTACTTGTAAATCGAAGCACTCGCTGAGCATGTCCGAGTATATCTCCGTTATGCCGAGATGTGTGTACGGCGTCGCCAGGTCCCTGTCCGGAGCGCCCCGCAAGCAGCAATGGCACGAATGCATCACGTCCATCACGCGGATATTAAGCCACTTTTATCGATCTTAGTTAACCTTTTACTTTTGTTGTGTTTAATTCATTTAGAACGCCATAACCAAGCAATACTCAAAATAATATCATAAACATGGAATGATCATAAATAATTGCGTCTAACGGAGGCGTTCAAATTCCAAAAATATTTTATGTACAACGGCTATCGGAGAAAACAATATTAAGCTTTGCGTAAAGTCGATATAATTTAAGAATACTTTTGTATACTTCATAAGACAATGAAAGGTTTTTGACTAAATTTGGACAAAGATTTGGTTTAATTCCTCGCGAGAGGATTGAACTGATACCGATTGTAGGACTACATCCGAACGCGCCCGATGGGGTTCGACACGGTAGGGATGTGGATGGATAGGATGTTATCAATTTGTACGATTAATCGATTCTCCCGTAGCGAATGTTCAATTGATTTGATAATCGAATCGGAATCGAACGCGCCTACGTCATGGATGTCATGTGGAAGACTAGCCGGTCCTGAGTGGCGGACTGCAGAGCTATTACACGCAGCGAGACCGGCATAAGGTGCCACCTTACGCACGAAGTCGGTGGACTCTCAGAACAAAAACTATAGCATAGAAGCCACGTTAAAATAAGAGCTTGGTAACAGCTATCTTATTCACTTGCGTAAATCTATAGTTGGCCTAAGAGTGAATGAAACCACAGTCCGTATTCAGTTTCACATTTTCGTATGTTGTCGCTAAATACATCCGAACGCGCCCGACGGCGATTGACACGGTAGTGATGTAAATCGATGTTATCAACTTCCACGATTTGATAAATCGATTCTTCTGTAGCGAATATTCATTTAATGATCGAATCGGAATCGAACGCGCCTATGTGCACGTCTAGGCGAGCGAGCGCGTACGACTATCGAGGAAGGTGTCAAGTACGGGATTGGGTACCTAGGTTTAGCCGGTGCCGTGCACTTATCCAGACAGATCGAAATCACGCGCGTCTGGACGCGCCTTAGGGATGCCACATACAGGTTGAATTACTCGACCGAAGTCAGCCTACATGTGGCTAGCCTTACGTCCTCTGCTATAGTATATTCAATATTTTTCCCCTCACAGCTCGTAAAGCCGTCTTTTATCCTTTAAAACCAGTGAGCAAAATCGCATTTTATTCACTAGTGGGGAAAGTAATTTGACCTTGAAGCGTGTTTAAGTAGGTAGCTTTTGACAGATAACATAACGTAAAACGCTCATAATACAAAAATTTCACAGATGATGTATTTCTGTTACCGCTATAACAACAAATACTAAAAATAGAATAAAATACCTATAATAATAATTAAGGAGGCTCCCATTGCTTGTTGCCAATTGCTGGGTCTCAAAATGTATGGGAAAACTAAAATCCGACTCGCACTTGACCAAAATTCTACTTGATATTACTTAACGTTATTATTACTGTTAAAAAAATAAACAAATATATACTATTATATTATTATTTAAATTAAATAAAGTTGTTTTGCATGTTGCATTTTCCTCGCTACATAACAGAGAGGTGAAAAGTTTTGTGTTACAGACGGGTGCAAATGTATTTTACTTCTCGTGTGTTGAAACACTCGCGGGTAAAATACAACTTTGCACCCTTGTATAACAAATAACTATTAACATCGTCCCAACAAATGGGAAAGAGTCATAGGTTCGATCTTCTGGCGCTCCAGCGAGAGCCGAGACACCAGCGTGCTCTGTCCGCCTTGGAATTCAGCTACCGAACAATAAGCCTTCTGCATCAGCAGTTATTTAAGTTTCAGGGTAAAACCAAGGCACGCCCAGTCTTTAATAGCTGTCGGTATTTGGTTGTATAACCGCGGACCCAAGACATACATTCCGTTGGCCGTTTTCATGAGTCGGTGTCTTGGTACCTCCACGTCATGCTGCCCTCTATCCAGAAAACGACCGCTGGTCCATTTTCTCCTTGGGAATGCCTCCAACTTCTGCCGAACGTATTTGCCCACCTCGAGGATAAATATCGAGGGGTTAGGACTCTAAGCGAGCCGGTGTATCAGGAGCAGCCCTTGCCATCTTTCTTATAATTTTTTTCTGAATGACGAAGGGTCTGTCCCTGTCTGCCGCCAAGCCCCACAAGTCTAATCCATATGCTAGAACCGAATGGCAGTATGCATAATAGGCTATTAAAAGGTGTCACGTAGATAGGGAACCCTAACTTGGGGTACCTATCTAGGAGCAAAATGAGAGAATTAATATAATTAAGGATTTAATAAAGAAGTGAAGTGAAGTAAGTGCTATGGGGGCGGTTCGTTCGCCTAGGTCGGGCTCTGGCTCAGATGCCTGGTCTGTTTGAGGGGTGGTCGGTCCTTCAGGGTACCCTCACTCCCCTCGCGGTACGCAGCTGGACGACAGGAGACGATGGTGGTCCTAGGTGGTGGGTGGACGCGCTGGTAGCGGTACCAAATGCCGGGACAGCGTCACACGCCAGGGGCCTCCAACTTGTGTACTCCCTGGGGGAGCGTCTTCCTCGGGCTTCAGAGGTAAGCGTAGTTCCTGCAACGCGTCCACGTTGACAGTTAATAAGGGGTCCACATCCTCGACCTGGACTGCAGAACCATGTGCTCACGCAAAGGGGGGTGAGGCAATTTACAGCAAGGAGCATTCAAGAATGATGGTGGTGCAGTCCAGGTACAAAACAAGCAAAGCAGGGCGGCGAGAATCATATGCCAAGCGTGAGTCAGCAATTTCCGAAAGAGAAATAAGATTAATTATCAATTAATTATTAAATCAATTGATAACTAATCGAACCAAAACGATTTAAAGGTGCACGGCTATAGTTCACAGTCTATTTGTATAAATTTAAGGGTTATGTATATTTCTAAGTAATTAATTAATTCATCAAAAATTATTAGGCAAGAAGGAAAATGCAAAAGCAAGGCCGGCGGAGTGCAGTTGTATAGCGTGGTGCGTTAGCATAGGATTCTCGGATGATTTCAATACATTTATGGTTAGGAAATTATATACCGTGGATAATTTCCATGGTATATCTAAATAGTAAGCCTTTTCTTACTTATTTAAAATATAATTAAGCATAAGAAATGTAAACCAAGGCTTAATACAATGCCGCGCAGGCAAAAACACATGGCGTGAAGAAACGGAAATACACAATTTCCGCATAGGAAATTACAGCATTGATATTAAATTTGTTAACAATTATTAGTACACAAGGTCACACAGTACAGCACTGAATCAAATAAGATATTTAGGTAACACGTGGATGTAGCATGTACCTAGGCTAACCTAGAATTAACAAGTACGTAATCGATTAAAACGTAAAAAATACCTACACGGGATTAAGCTGGCGGTATATTCGTAATGTTTACAGTTCAAATTAATGTTCACATTCGTCGTACTAATAACTTAAGGACGGGACACGCGGGCGTGGCATGTTCAGCGCCCAGCAAGACAAAAGAATTAATCCCGTTGGAAGCAATCACTAGCTACACCACGATTCACATAACTACATTCATTTAAATAATGAACAATTGTGCAACACTTACCCAATCCTGGGAACTACACTTTCACAATTTAATTATATTACAAAAATTAGCTAAGTCCGCTCAATAGTGGCGTCTTTATTTTAATCAAGGCGGCGCGGCTTGCCTGTATCGCGCCTCGATGCCTAGTGCACGAGCGACCGCGCTCAATGTCGATCGCGGGCGCAGACGGCAAAGCAACCACGGGAGGTGGACCTACGTCACAGATCTAGAATGTTCCGAACTCCCGCGCATGGACAGTTAGATTATGAGTAGAGGTTTTCTGTTTTTAAGGGCAAAATTAAATTGGCTACGCAACGAGATAAATTAAGTAATAAAACTTGTTTATTAAAACCTATTTCTGGTAAGATGTTACAGTAGGTACTTATGTTTAACGTCATACGTTACAAAGGTTTTCAATTGACAGGATGGGCATAAGTCGGGATATAATGTATAGGCTGTCCCAAAAAGGACGCAAGAAGAGAAGAGGAATTGAGCAGAGAACGTGCGCAGGGCTTGGCGACGGAGTTCGGCAAAGGAAGAGGTCACGATGATGTCGAAATAAAATGTTGATGTTCAACCAATAAATGTATTTCAACTATCCACAATTAAAACGCATATCGGTGACTGTTACACTTTACAGATTTACATTGTTAAATCTATTAACGATAAAATATTCGTTACATAATACAAGAGGCACATTGTGGGGATAAGGAACGGTGTCACGTCACAGACAGTAGAGAGTTGCCTGTATAAATAAACGTAATGAAAAGGGTAGAGATACACGATATCCAAGAGAAAATCTTGCGTCCTTTTTGGGACACCCTTTAGTACGCGGAGTTGAGTTCCATGCATACCTTATCAATATGTTCCTGCCATCTCAGGCCGGCGGAGTCGAAAATGAATCCTAAAAATTGAGTTGACACGGGGATGTACGAGAAACGACTCCGAGATACGAACGCGTGGAGGCCATACCGATGGCGACTTAAAACACTCAGAGGTTCTCCGGTATGCCAATTATAAAGGATGCATGCCTCGTAGAATTTATGACTCAGGAGTGTTCGATATTTGGATCAAAAAGTTTTTCACATTCTCAACTGTCGTATTCGGTTGGAATGACCAAGCTTGCATATATTTTATTCGCTCAACAGTTCTCAGGTCGTCATCCTCCTTCCCAGTACTAATAATCACTTCGCGGTTTTGCTTACGCTTCTTCCTACTTGTCCCATCCTGCCAGGTGTATGCAGGTCGGTGGGCATTTAATTCGTCACTTTTTAATAGAACTCGTATTGCAATCACTTTGATTAGGTGTATTTAAAATCGCTGGGACCTCGGTCGCAGGTCTCGTGGCCGCACAGTGGTTTGGTGACGAACTCGTCGAAGATCGGTTATCTTCGGGGATCGAGCACTGCGCAGTGACATCACCCTCACTCGTTTGATCCGTGCGCGGCTTCCGTGCAGCGCTGGATTTATTTTGCTTTGCAGTGGCAGCGTTAAGACGCGCTTGGCAGCCGGAGCCGGCGCTGGGGACTCGTGGGTAGACTTGCATTACTCACTGCTGGCTTCTGCATTTGGTTGGTTAATCACTTTAATTTGCTGCTGGATTATCGCGTTTTGCCCTGCTATCTTAGCTTCCAGTGCATCCACTTTATTCACAAGTACGGTAACCGTCTTCTGTAACTCGCCAATCGCACTTTCCAATTGTTTTAGGGACACTTTGACCACTTTTACAATTAAATTAAATACGGCGTGTGAGTACGTGTGATACCCGACCGAGTAGATGTATAATACTCCACAGGCTAAGTTGTCTGCTGACCAAACGTAAGTTTGTTTGCCACCATACTAATATTTACAACAGAAAGTCTCTTTTAATATATAAAAAAAATAGGCACCGTATACAAAGACTCATATGTTACTTAATTGTTTGTACCTACTACTCTTATTCTAGTTAGTAATACTAGTGTCCCTATCAGTTGGAGAAAAATACTAATAGAGATTCTTAAAATGTAACAATATTATGAACTGCAGTTCATATGCGTACGGAGATGTTTGATTAAATTTGACTTCCCGGAAACAAGTAATTCGCATATTTCACACATGTATTGTTTTTCTCCTGTGTGAACTCTTATATGTGTGGCTAACGTATCTTTTCGCGTAAATTGTTTATTACATTCATTACATATATATGGTTTGTCTCCGGTGTGAATTCTTTGATGTCTAACTAAATGACTTTTTCGTGTGAATTGATTGTTACATTCTTCACAGCGATATATATATTTTCGCGTAAATTGCTTAAGATATTCATTAAAACTATATGATTTCTCTCCGTTGATAACTATATGAATTCTTTGATGTCTTTTTAAATGACTTATTTGTCTAAATTGCTTGTTACATTCTTCACAGATATATGGTTTTTCTCCGGTGTGAATTCTTTTGTGTTTAATTAGATTTTGTTTTACGCTGAAACGCTTGTTACATTCTTCACAGATGTATGGTTTTTCCCCGGAGTGAATTCTCCTATGTATATGTAAATTATTTTTTCGTGCAAATTGCTTTTTACATACTTCACAGCTGTACGTTTGTCCGGTGTGCATTCTCTTATGATCTTCTAAATTAGATTTTCGTGTAAATTGCTTGTTACAATCCTCACAGCGGTACTTTTGTCCGGTGTGCATTCTCTTATCATCTTCTAAATGAGATTTTCGTGTAAATTGCTTGTTACATTTTTCACACCTGTAAGGTTTTTCTCCGGTGTGAATTCTTATATGTGTTTTTAAATGACTTTTGTATGGAAATTGCTTTTTACATGTTTTGCAGGTGTATGGTTTGACTCCAGTGTGAATCTGTTTGTGCAGCTTTACATTTGAGCTTATCTTAATAGTTTTATTACAAACGCTCCTCGAATCACGTTTCAGGTCTATATGTGTTCTGATATGTCCGACTAAACGATCTTTTGCCTTGAATTGCCTATTGCACATATCACAAAAGTAGTTTTTATTCGTTGTGTGGGTCTGTGTGTGTTTAGCGAAGACTTTTTCACAGGAGAACTGTTCTGAACACGATCCACGAGAATACGTCGCGTGACTCCGCACGTGCGCGATGAAACTCGACTTCACTGTGAAGTGTTTCCCGCAAGTATCGCATGTGTACGCTTCCTCGGCGCGGAGCCCGGCGGTGTTATCGTGGGGTTCCTGCACACGACTCGCTCGCCGCGACTCGTGTAATGTCGCGAGACTCGTGCGGCTCGCGTGCGGCGCCTCATCGCCGCGGAGGCGCTCGAGCCTCACGCAACAAGTCATGGCGAGCTGCTCCCTGGCCAGCGCGGACACGGGCCGTCCAGCACCGCCGTCCAGCGCGGACACGGGCCGTCCAGCACCGCCGTCCAGCGCGACTGCAACAACAACAACGCTCAGCGACAGTTGGGGGGTGAGGGGGGGGGGGGGGGGGGGGACTCCGAGACAGGGTGGAGCGCAGCACGGCTCAAGTTTCTGTCACTTGCTTTCATGTTGAGCTATTCGGGTGATCTCCTGTGGGACTCAAACTAAGTAGAAAAAATTGAATAGTAAGATTTTATAGTGATTATTGAGGGTTTACTTTCTTCCACAGTGGAGGCTATGTATGGAGATATATCTAATGCCATGCATAGTTTCAAAACCTACTTCACCATTATCATGGGGGACCTCAACGCTTAACTGGGCAAGAGAGATAGTGAAGAGCTGATTTATTTATTTAATCGTATGGCAAGCAGGATGGAACAGTAACACATATACACAATCAACTACAAATGAATATTGAGGCTAATCAGCCACTTGATGGCTTCGTCGCTAAGGACGATCAGGTCTTCTGGAGGGCCACCGGCGTGGCTCGTTATGGGGCAGTCCTCGCAGGGGCAAGCTGGTGACTCCACCCACCGGCAACGATGTTTGTATTGAGCGCAACGGCCGTGGCCAGCTGCCAAGAGCTCATAGTGGGGCAGCTTGGAGTTGGAAGTCGGAACCACCGGGGCCAACTACTGGCTGGTTTCTTGGAGAAGGAGGGACTCTACATGATGAATTCCTTCTTCAAGAAACGCGAGCACAGAACGTGGACCCGGATGAGTCCCCGATGGTGTGACTAAAAACGAGATTGACTTCATTATGTCGACGAGGAAGCATATACTCAACGATGTCTTTGTGATCAATACGTTAAAAACCAGGAGTGGTCACCACCTGGTAATCAATCATCGAGGTAGGGGGAAAATCGATAAAAGACGAAGACGATAAAAAGTACATGAATAAAATAAAGCAACTACTACTAACTAAATCTTATTACACGCTAATGAATACTTAGAAGATATATTATAATATAAACGCTCAGTAAGTCCTCCTCTCCCTAACATTGCATTGCCCAACAGGGTTCACAATGATCTGTAGCTTTAAGTAAACATCTGTACCTACTTTTGTGATATTGCAATAAATGATTGATTGATCGATTTGTACGGAACCCTCGGCGGGCGAGTCCGAGTCGCACTCGTCCGGTTTTTTACAATAATACCGATTTTTCTCATTTCTAATATCCTAATAAAAACATGCTAATGCTGCCTTCGTCAAAACTAACAATGCACTCAAAGAGTTCATACGGCATGTCCATAAAAATCTTCAACAATTTGCAAGATGAAATAAGAAACGAAAAATTTAGATGTAGCTTTCACAAAACGTTTAAAAAACTGCTGGTCTCAAAATGCTACTATACAGTCGCGGAATACTTCAATGACAAATTCGTATAAGAATATGATTATTATTTTCCGTTGGGTTTTTATTTCTCAGCATGAGCTACTGGTAATTAATGCCATCTACGGGCTGAAGCCAAGTAGATGACATTTGACTACGTTGATATTTTATTAAAGTCATCATTTAAGTGTTAGTTTTAGTCTAAGTCCGTTCGGTCATCGTCAATTTGCAAAAACTTTCGCACGATTCTGCATGTATTCAATATTGCGGCTTTCTGCATCTGCATGTAAGTATTTCGTTTAAGATCAATGAGCTTCAGACTGTGATGGAGGTATTTAGGAATAACGCCAGTGGTTGATAGAACAATGGGAACAATGTATACTTTTTCCTGGTTCCAGATCCTGGTCACTTCATCTTTATTCCAGATCCTATTATTGTATTTTAGACTAACGTTGTAATTATTCTCGGATTGTAATTTAGAAATTGTAGAATTATACGAATTTCTTCCCTCTTATTAAATTTAAGTTTAATCTTCCTTGTTTAAAAGCATAATTATTTCTTTTTTTCTCTTACGCTTTACGCATGCAATTATAATAAAATAAAAGTATACAATGCTACCTATAAAACTATAAATTTATGATAGTAGGTTTTAAGTAGGTACTTTTGTGAATTATATAGGTACTATATGCTACGCCCTTACAGGGTTACCATGTATGCCCTAATCTTGTTTATAACACCTTTGTAACCATGGTTCTTGCAGTAAACAAAATAATTAAATAATTGTAGTAGTCTAGATAAAATGTTTTATCAAAAATATGTGAATGTCTCCTAAGAGCATTTTCGCGTAGCAGCAAGGGATCTAGTAGCTGCCCTTACTGCTCCATCTCAACTTTCCACCCTGTATCGTTTTTAGTTAAGGTACTTTTTTTATTTTTTTTGTTACTTTTGTACTATTTCGAAAACTAATAGAATCTAGTAAAAAAACTACAGAATTTAGTACCTAATGCCTTTGGCTTAAGGAAGCTAATTGGCCTAAATATGTGTACTCCTCGACGTAATGTATTGGAATTTTGTGTTGTGCATTAACATTTCTAAATGATACTATGATATTATATGAAACCAAACTTAACGATGTTGTTGAAATTACTATTCTATAGCTTTTTTACTATAAATAAGGTGAAAGAACAAAAAGGATAAAATACAAAAAGATTGGCACTCGTGAGATTTGAACGTACGACTTCAATATCCAAAGGTTAATTGGGACCGAGCGCGGCGACAGCGCCACGTGACAGGCGGCCATTATGGACAATATTGTCACCGCTGCGCTTGCACAAGAAGTAAATATTGTGAAAAATATTAATGAAATCTTGTGTTATTTTACTATATTACACAATTTTGGACAATGGTAGTCAGGACCATATTTTTATCTCAAAAACGATTAGAAAATGTTTACTGCAATATGGATTTGACAGCTCCAGTCAGCGACAAAAATGACAATTTTAGCCGTAGCGAGCGCTGTGATCGATCGCTACCCCCTCCACCCGCTTTGCACTCTGCCAATAGATCGACGAATTCAGCAACATCAAGGTACTTAAATACAAAATACGGTGTGTACTGGCCTTCTTTTTTGAATATATATAGTTAAATTTAAATAATT
The DNA here is from genome assembly GCA_932294315.1 of Epinotia nisella. Lineage (NCBI taxonomy): Eukaryota > Metazoa > Arthropoda > Insecta > Lepidoptera > Tortricidae > Epinotia > Epinotia nisella. The sequence goes on from OW028693.1 coordinate 3,352,719, forward strand.
ACAATTATTTACCAGTGGCGCTAGTGTGCACTGTAACGCCCTCTTAAATTCAATTTGAAAAATATCTAATTTTACCATCTCGTGGCGCGCGAAATGCACGCCATCTATCTTATTTTTTTTATAAATTATCTGTGAGCGCATTGTGCATACTGTTCTTAATTGTCACGCTAGGTCACGTGATCGGAGGCATCGAAGCGTCACATGTATAAATACGAGACTTTTAATGAGAGGTAAAGGCCGCGCGCGGGTCCTCTGGGCGTGGCTTAAAATACCTAATGTTGACGCTTGGAAGGGCCTTAAGTATGGAACCGTGTAACACGGGAAGCTTACTTACAATTATGATACAATATACTCCTAAGCGCTAACACATGAACACAACGTGTGAGTCATTCTGTTGTTGTGGCGTCTGGTCACGTCTTTTCTGTTGCAACGACTACTTACGCGACATCTCGTCACTCGCCCCGTCTCCGTCCGCCATTACTGCCCCGAGCACTTCATCTAGAGCAAACAAACACGAGCATATATTAGCATGTAGTGGCTCTGTGCTAGCAGCGCCCCCTGCTGCCTGCTCCTGCACTGCAGGCGACGGAGCGAGCACTGCTGGAGGCAGCAGGCTAGTAGCTGAATGATCATTGTGACCACATTACTCGCTCAAATATTATCAATGGAATCATGTCAGATGCTTATCAAGACTTATCTATTCTATCAAAGGCCAAAGCCAGTCTGTTCCAGTAGGGACTCACGCGACATCTCGTCTCCTGTCCCATCTTCATCCAGCACCTCCAGCTTCACTGGAGCCTCTTCATCTAAAGCAAACATGGAATATTTAAACATATAAAATAAAAGACTAATAAAAATATGCGTTTGATTATTGAAAATTGTTTATTTTTATGATTGTTGACATATAATATGAATTATTAGGAGTTCAATCAATCATGATGTTATTTTATCATCATTTTATGGATATTAAGGTCTGAAATAATCGTTTTTTTTTAGGGTTCCGTAGCCAAAATGGCAAAAACGGAACCCTTATAGTTTCGTCATGTCCGTCTGTCCGTCTGTCCGTCTGTCCGTCTGTCCGTATGTCACAGGCATTTTACTCGAAAACTATAAGGTGTATTTGAATAAAATTTTGAGGATAGGTGTATTTTGATAGCCGCTACATAGTTTTGTAATTAAAATGACAAAAATAATTTTTTTTAGGGGGGCACTCCATACATAAAACTAAAAGTCAAAAATGTTTTTTTCATTGTGACCCCCCGTGTGGCACATCAATCGATAGGCCTTTCAAAATAAATATAAGGTTATTTAGCATTTTTTTTGATTAAGTGAATAGGGTCGGAGATAATCGCCCCGAAAGTCACTAAAATTCTGTCCCCCCCCCTCTAATTTTTGAACGGTGTATTTTAAAAATATGGAAAAATTCATGGACATAAGGCTTATTAATTTCATTCACCGAAAATTGTTTTGAACAAGATCGGTTCAGAGGTTTTCGAGATATGGCTGAAAAACTGCCTTCCTCAAAGAAAAGGACGTAAGTGCCGTCAAATGTCTGTGACGATACGACCTTTTTAATAGGCACGGAACCCTTCGTTTTGCGTGGTCCGACACGCACTTGGCCGGTTTTTAATTTTAACATCATGATTGTCATAAATTAACATATTAGTTAGTCTAGTTAATGCTGTTTCGATAATCTGTTGGTACGGGTAGTGGGCAGTTACCTGACACCAGCCCCTCACTGCTGCCGCCTCCGTGCTCCATCTCCGGCCCCACTGCCGGCTCTTCCTCTAGACCAAACAAACACAACACCGGTCACTTCATCTCTCCTAACAACACATGATAGTTATGTTCTAAAAGTTATTTCATAGCAACCAATTGATGCTCTATCTGGCGGGTCACCGGGCCGGCAGCCTCGCAGGAGTGTCTAGTGCAACCTCCTGCTAAGGACATCAGTGCAAAGGGCATCCTTAGAAGACAAGGAAAAACAAGAACCACTTAATAAAACATGGGTACTGTAGAGATTTGATGTTTCAGCAGAATGACCATACAAAAAAAGAAAAAAAAGAAAAGAAGACATTTATTCACTACACAAAAGACACACAGAGACAAAGGAGTAGACATACATGACAATTGACACATATTGTGTGTCTTCGCGGCAGTGAAACGGTCGCTGTCTCAGCATTGTGCCGAGGTGTCATACAACTTGTATATCTGGCTGCTTACTCAATAAGCTATTTAAATATAGAAGCTGCTCTTTTTGTATCCTGTCTTCGGCCGCCATTTCTGACGCAAGCAGTTTATTTAGAGTAAACACATTTAGAATATTGAGCATGCAATGCCCCTGTGCTGGTAGGGTCAGCTGGTGCCTGCGCCTGCGCCGGCAAGCGACGGAGTGAACACTGCTGGAGGCAGCAGGTTAGCGAGGCCAATGGTGATTCCCATTCATTACTTGTACAATTATTTTCAATGCAGTCTGGTACTTGTGTAGTCTTATGTATTTAGTACTAAGTAGGAACTTACGCAACATCTCTTCTCCTGTCCCGTCTTCATCCAGCATCTCCGGCTTGACTGGGGGCTCTTCATCTGAAGCAAACATGGAATAAATATATATAAACCTAACATAACATTTAATGGAAAACAAATAATCTACAAATCCATCCTAAAACTGGATGGATGGTATGGTACACAAGTATGGGGCATTGCCAGTAACTCCAACATCTCAATTTTACAAAGAATGCAAATAAATATACTGCGGTCCATATGCAATGCTCTGAAATCCACACAGTGAAGGAAGAAATACTCTTAGCGACCCATAAACATACATATTCATACATACATATACATACATACAATAGACGACTGGTTAGCCTAGTGAGTAGTGATGCTGCCTACGGAGCTGAAGATCCTGGGTTCGAATCCCGGTAAGGGTAGACATAGTAGAAGTCGACATCCAAAATGTGCCTATTCACGCAAAATAGGCACATTTTGGATGTCGACTTGCGGAAAATGCCCAGTAAAACTAACTAACTAAACCCGGTAAGGGCAAATATTTGTGTGATGAGCATGGATATTTGTTTCTGAGTCTTGGATGTTTTCTATGTATTTAAGTATTTATATATTTTAAATATATTGTTGTCTAGTATCCATAAAACAAGCCTTATTGAGCTAGTTTGATTTGTGTAAGTACTATGGGACTAGTTTGATTTGTGTAAGATTGTCCACTAATATTTATTTATTTATTTATAGATACATACGCTCAAAACACATAACCCTCCTTTCCTTCGGCAGACGGGTAAAAACAATGAAAACACATTCTGCATAGTAGGATTTTAACCTGCATTCTTTATAGCCTTACTCTGGCGAAATGGCTTTACCAATACAGCTATAGGCCTTTCAGCGAAGTTCCCAAATTTTGTCATACGAGTATATGCTAGCAACAGTACTGTCATAAAATAATATAATATGTTAGTTGTAGTCTAATTAATATTGTTTCATAGTTTATTTTCATGAGTACAGAAGCAGGTAGTTACCCAACGTAGGCTGCTCACTGCTCCCGTCTCCATCCCCCATCTCTGGCCCCACTGCGGGTTCTTCCTCTAGACCAAACAAACACAGCACAAATCACTTCATTTCTCCTAATTACCCAAGTTACTTATGTTTTAAAAGAGACTTTACAGTTGAGCAGCCTTTGAGCATTTTAGGACAGAGTAGATGAGATTAACATACTCCTGCCCGGCTAGCACAATAAGTTTCAGTCACGTCTTGCAGCCTCAATGTACTAAAACATTGCCTAAAATGTAACTATAAAATGCATCATGCATGCCTGATGCTGACTATGTGGGGCCATTCTAATTTTGAAAGGAAAGAACAACAGTATGACCCACTATTCTTATACAGATAATAAATGCAATATGGCACAAAATTGTATAAGGCAAATAAAAGTATTGATTCTTTATTAGGAACTTCAACTCAAACTAACTCAATAATTGTCAATCCCTCCCTTCAATCTGACGCGATAAAAAGCAAGGCCTGAACACACGCGGCACTTACCTTTGACCCGCAGGGCTCCCTGCAGCCGCGCCTGCAGCTCCGCCTGGCTGCGCTGCACTTGCAGCTTGAAGTCGCGCGCGTCTCGCAGGCGGCCCACGCACGCGGAGCAGATCCCGCACGGGCCATCGCCGCCCACTCCCAGCTAGAGTTAAGCAATTATGTTCAGAAAATAACCACTTATCAAAATAACACCTGAGAAATATTGGATCAAATCAAACACCTAACCTATTACTAGATCAGTAGTAGATTAAGGTAACATCACGCTATGTAGTCATATTTACTTGTAAATCGAAGCACTCGCTGAGCATGTGCGAGTATATCTCCTTAGTGCCGAGATGTGTGTACGGCGTCGCCAGGTCCCTGTCCGGAGCGCCCCGCAGGCAGCAGCGGCACGAGTACATCGCGTCCATCACGGCAACCGCCGCGTCCTCCGCATACGCGGATATTAAGCCACTTTTATCGATTTTAGTCCACTATTAATTTAGGACGCCATAACCAAGCTATAACCTTCAAAATAATATCATAATCATAAATAATTGTGTCTAACGGAGGCGTTCAGATTCCAAAAATATTTTCTGTTCAACGGCTATCGGAGAAAACAATATAAGCTTTGCGTAAAATCGATATAATTTAAGAATACTTTTGTATACTTAATAAGAAAATTAAAGTTTATTGACAAAACTTGGTTTAATTCCTCGCGAGAGGATGCAACTGCTACGGATTGTAGGATTTGTAGGACTACATCCGAACGCGCCCGATGGGATTCAACACTACAAATAAATAAAAATAAAATAAATAAAAACACGTTACCATAGGGATGTGGATGGATGTTATCAATTTGTACAATTAATCGATTCTCCTGTAAAGAATGTACAACTTATTTGATAATCGAATCGGAATCGAATGCGCCTTCGTCATGGATGTCATGTGGGAGACTAGCCGGTCCTGCGTGGCGGACTGCAGAGCTATTACACCACAGCGAGACCGGGATAAGGTGCCACCACACGCACGAAATCACCACTCTCAGAACATTAACTATAGCTATCTTATTCACTTGCGTAAATCTATAGTTGGCCTAAGAGTGAAAAAAACCACAATCCATATTCAGTTTCACATTTTCGTAGGTTGTCACTAAATTATACGAATTGTCGGGCTACATCCGAACGCGTCCGATGGCGATTGACACGGTAGTGATGTAGATCGATGTTATCGACTTCCACGAATTGATAAATCGATTCTTCGGTAGCGAATATTCATTTAATGATCGAATCGGAATCGAACGCACCTATGTGCGCGTCTAGGCAAGCGAGCGCGTACGACTATCGAGGAAGGTGTCTAGTACGGAATTAGGTACTTAGGTTTTGCCGGACGCCGTGCACTTATCCACACAGATGGACATCACGCGCCTTAGGGATGCCACGTACAGGCTGAATTACTCAACCAAATTCAGCCTACATGTGGCTAGCCAAGGACAAATTAGCTAGCAGTCCGCAACGCAGGACTGTCTATGTCTGGACCGGTGAAGTGGAAGAGAAAACGGCAGAGAGAGATCGAGCCGGCTCAATCAGAGGGCCTAACGCGAAACGAAATTCGTTTTCGTTCGTGTATCTCCGTCTCTGTCACTCGAACAAGCAATAGTGCGACAGAGACGAAGATACACCACCAAATGGGAAAGAGTCTGAAGAGTGAAGACCCAGACTTGATAGGTTCGATCTTCTGGCGCTCCAGCGAGCGCCGAGACACCAGCGTGCTCTGTCCGCCCTCCATCACCGTGCACGACATTAACGTGGCCAATATGCGGTCGTAGCTGTCGCGCCCGTATCGGCCTTACGACGCGTGGACGTAAGTGCCGCTCCGCCGTAGCACAGTCGTTCCTTATATCATTCTAACACGCATGACGCATATATGTTTGTGTATGTATAAGGCAAATGATGATGGTGAACTAACAGTAAGTTGTATAGGGATAAAGCTAAAGGACATTTTTAGTCCCTGACTACCAACCGTTGCCTCTGACAAGCAGTATTCTCTTCGGGACTTATTCTTTCCACGAACGTTCGAAATACCTAATCAGGAATGATTTAGTTGTAGGTAGACTAGACACCCAAGGGATCCAAAATGAAACATGTTGTTAACAAGACGAGGTTTTTATCATAAAATTAATACACGAGTCACTGTGAGCACTAGTAACATAACGATTACCGCTCAAAGTGCGAGGGATGAATGCTTCATGGCGGCACCACACTTGGCGGTATTTGCCAAAATATTCGTGTTGCATCTTTTTCCTTCCTACGGCAAATGAAATGGAGGCAACAATGCAACTCGAACACGCTACCCGAAGTGTGGTGCCAGTATCACGTCGGCGACCACCGGCTCCGTGCTAGTGCTAGGGCTGCACTAACGAGGCGCGAAGCGGACGAATACGAGGAATACGCTGTAAATACTCCAGGTAACCTGTAAGCGCGGGAATCTTTCGAATATCTCCGCCATATTAGAGTGCTATACTATACATACGAACTGAACCATCATTCGCTTGTCCTTATCCCATTTACTTGGGGTCGGCGCAGCATGTTTTTTTCTTCCATACCTCTCTATCGCCCGTCAGCTCATCACACACTTCCTTCCTATTCATATCGTCTTTCACGCAGTCCATCCACCTTTTCCTTGGTCTACCTCTTCTCTTGCAACCCTCAACATTCATACTTAATGCCCTTCTAGCAACATTACTATCATCCCTCCGCATAACATCTTGGGTATGGTACTATTGTCTGGCGACCACACTTCCCGACTCATTGTCTATGCAATCTCGATACCTCGGAGGGTCTTGTTGATGACGAGGGCAGCATTGAACGGGAGCGCAGAGCGTTGGCCGTGCGGTGCAACATGCTCGCGCGCAGGTTCGCGCGTTGTAGTGATGAAGTGAAGGTGACATTTTTTAGGGCATACTGTATGTTTCTACACATTTCAACTCTGGAGCAGATTCACGAGACGCGCGATGAGCAAAATTAGAGTGCCGTATAATGACGCATACCGTATTCTAATGAAACTGCCAAGATACTGCAGCGCATCGAGCATGTTTGCCGAGGCTAAAGTGCCGGACTTCTTTGCCATCATACGCGTAGCTTCCTTCTGTATAGCCGCGTCCGAACGTCGGATAACAGTATCCTCCGTGAGCTGTCCTGAGTAATCCGATCTACAAACGTTGGGTTTCCGTGCATCACGAAAGGAACAAGAAGTAGGACCTCTTGTTTGTGACTGCCTAAACATGATTAGGTTATTATAACATTTTAAGGTTTTTATTTTTACATTTATAGACTAACATTTTATGTATTTTTTGATGTATGGGTTCTCGCCTGTTAATAAAGAACTTTATTATTATTAATTCCTTTATTCATATTTACTCTTAGTTAGGTGTTTACAATAGTTATATAAAAAGTAAAATATAAAACTACACATACGGTAAAACATAAAATCATTATAAAAACCTAACCTAGGGTGCCGCCGGCAGCGAGGCGGGGCCTAAACTACCGGTGGTCAGGGCGACAGAGAGAGGAACCTCCTGACTATCCGCGCCGTGTCCAGAAGTACCGCCTTCTGTATCTGACCCTTGACCCAGCCATCTAGCTAGTCTCTTATTATTATTATGCATCGACAGGCTACAAAAAATATTTATGTGGCACTTGGCTCGATTAGTAGACCTTGCGAGAAAATCTTTTTCATACGAGGACAGACTCAAACATTTTAAAAGGATGTCTCTATACGTCGTAGAGATCTACTGGATCTTCATTTTCTTTCTAAACTCGTAAAAAAACAAGACAGATGGTTCACAGCTCCTTAGTAGGGTTAGGGTTTTCAGTGTCTCATAGAATTGCACGTTTTGCTGCCAAGCCACTGACTTATCCCCTGCGACGAACTGTGTGGGCTCTTCCTCCCCTCTACCATGATTGAGCAAATTACTCAACAAATATAGCGATTCTATCGACATAAACTTTGACACAATATCCAAGATTAGGAACTTATTCATTTAGTTAACTAACGTCAATTGCTTTTTTTTTAAATTAAGTCCTTGTTTATATTGGCATGCTGTGTTTACCCGTAAGTAGTTACACATTAAGCATAAGACACTTTGCTATAAACTATTTGTAAGTATCAATGTAACAACTGTTCCACCTCTATATAAATAAATAAAGAGTAATATCAATAACTTTATTTTCTAAAATATATACAAGCTGATGCGTTGCGCCAGAAAGCCGCCAACTCTTTGGTCACCAGTTACATCAACCAGACGTTTCACAATTTCCGCAAATAACTTGACCCCATGGACCGACGGTCTCGACGCCAAAGGGTACAAAGCCTCTCTGCCGAGGCTTCTATATTACAGATGTACATCATACTAGCAACATAATGTAAGATTATGACCTGCAGTCCTTATGTCTTCGAATATGTCTGATTAAACTTGATTTCCAGGAAACAGATAATTCACATATATCGCACTTGTATTGCTCTTGTTTTGTGTGAGCTCGTGTTTTGTGTCGGACTACTTCAACTTTACTCCTGAATACCTTGTTACATTCTTCACAGATGTATGTTTTTTCTCCAGAGTGAATTCTCTTATGTTTATCTAAATGTTCTCTTTGTGTAAAGTGCTTGTTACATTCCTCACATCTATATGGTTTTTCCCCGGTGTGAATTCTCTTATGTTTATCCAAATGCTGTTTTTGCGTAAAGTGCTTGTTACATTCCTCACATCTATATGGTGTTTCCCCGGTGTGAATTCTTTTATGCTTAGTTAAATTTGTTTTTACGGAGAAATTCTTGTTACATTCCTCACATCTATATGGTTTGTCTCCGGTGTGAATTCTTTCATGCCTAGTTAAATCTTGTTTTGTAGTGAAATACTTGTTACATTCCTCACATTTATATGGTTTTTCTTCGCTGTGATATATTTCATGCCTAGATAATTCTTGTTTGGTAGTGAAATGCTTGTTACATTCCTCACATCTATATGGTTTTTCTCCGGTGTGAATTCGTTTATGTATATTTAAATAGGGTTTATTTCTAAATTGCTTGTTACATTCTTGACAGATGTATGGTTTTTCTCCGGTGTGAATTCTTTCATGCCTAGTTAAATCTTGTTTTGAAGCGAAATACTTGTTACATTCCTCACATCTATATGGTGTTTCCCCGGTGTGAATTCTTTTATGCTTAGTTAAATTTGTTTTTACGGAGAAATTCTTGTTACATTCCTCACATCTATATGGTTTGTCTCCGGTGTGAATTCTTTCATGCCTAGTTAAATCTTGTTTTGTAGTGAAATACTTGTTACATTCCTCACATTTATATGGTTTTTCTTCGCTGTGATATATTTCATGCCTAGATAATTCTTGTTTGGTAGTGAAATGCTTGTTACATTCCTCACATCTATATGGTTTTTCTCCGGTGTGAATTCGTTTATGTATATTTAAATAGGGTTTATTTCTAAATTGCTTGTTACATTCTTGACAGATGTATGGTTTTTCTCCGGTGTGAATTCTTTCATGCCTACTTAAATCTTGTTTTGAAGCGAAATACTTGTTACATTCCTCACATCTATATGGTTTATCTCCGGTGTGAATTCTTTTATGTCTAACAAAACTACTATTTCTGGAAAATTGCTTGCTACATTCTTCACACATGTACGGTTTTTCTCCGGTGTGAATTCTCTTATGTCTAACTAAACAACCTTTTTCTCTAAATTGTTTGCTGCATTCTTCACAGCTGTAAGGCTTTTCTCCGGTGTGAATCAGTTTATGTAGTATTAAACCTGATCTCTTTTTGAATGTTTTATTACAAACTCCGCACGAATTACGTTTCACGTGCATATGAATTTTGATATGTCGGACTAAATTAGATTTTGCCTTGAATTGCCAACTACACATATCGCAGGAGTAGGTTTTATTACGTGTGTGGGTCTGTGTATGTTCAGCCACGAGTTTTTCACTGGAGAACTGTTCTGAACATGTTCCAAGAGAATACGTCGCTGCGGAGTCGTCCTGAACGAGGTGACTTTGCACGTGCGCGATTAAACTCGACTTCACTGTGAAGTGTTTCCCGCAAGTATCGCATGTGTACGCTTCCTCGGCGCGGAGCCCGGCGGTGTTATCGTGGGGTTCCTGCACACGACTCGCTCGCCGCGACTCGTGTAATGTCGCGAGACTCGTGCGGCTCGCGTGCGGCGCCTCATCGCCGCGGAGGCGCTCGAGCCTCACGCAACAAGTCATGGCGAGCTGCTCCCTGGCCAGCGCGGACACGGGCCGTCCAGCACCGCCGTCCAGCGCGGACACGGGCCGTCCAGCACCGCCGTCCAGCGCGACTGCAACAACAACAACGCTCGAGACAGTTGGGGTGGGGGGGCTTTCACTTGCTTTCATGTTGTGTTATTCGGGTGTGTGTGTCAGAGAATAGTAAGATTTTGCCGTGATTATTGAGTGTTTACTTCATTTCACTTTAAGAGCAGTTCACCGCAGGTTAACAACATAATAGAATCGGCTGCGGCAAGCTGCAGGACGCGGCGCTCGTCACGACTATACATCGTCTCTTCTTATCCAATTTGTTAACAAAATGCTTAAAACAGTAGCCCGTTTCACGAAGTTACAACTATACAAGTCTAAACTCAGAGGCTCTCGACCAATATCGACTGGTCCTCGCGTGCTTTTTTTGTGCGTGGTTTCGCGTGTTTGTGTGTGTCACATGTATAAAGACGAGACTTAATGAGAGGTAAAGGCCACGCGCGGGTCTCTGGCGTGGCTTAAAATACCTAATGTTGACGCTTGGAAGGGCCTTAAGTATGGAACCGTGCAACACGGGAAGCTTACTTACAATTATGATACAATACACTCCTAAGCACTAACAGAAGAACAATATATAAGTAATTCTGTTTCTGTGGCGTCTGGTCACACCTTTTATTTATTTATTTAAACTGTATTGCATAAAATACAAAAACATATGTACAAATGGCGAGCTTAATGCCTTTACTGTTGCAACGACTACTTACGCGACATCTCGTCACTCGCCCCATCTCCGTCCGCCATTACTGCCCCGAGCACTTCATCTAGAGCAAACAAACACGAGCATATATTAGCATGTAGTGCCTCTGTGCTAGCAGCGCCCCCTGGTGCCTAGAACCGACTTTATACGAAAAAAGGATTATGCCTAAAAATAAATACGTAATATGAAAACGCAATTATTTTAAATAATATGTATGTTAAATATATCTATGACATAAATGCGTTGTACGAAAATATAATTATGCAGGTAAAATTTGCCTAACAATAATTTATCAAATCATTTGTTGGGAAATGATATCATTGCTAAAAGTGCAGTGTGCCAATCAATACATTTGACGAATACATAAATGACATCTTAACAAATCCCAGATAATAATTAGCCTGACAATAATGTATCAAATCATTAGTTGGGAAATGATGTTGTTGGGAAATAAAACTTCGCCCGAATAAAAATATGGGAAAATAAAATGTGGGAGTTAAAAAATTGCTAAATAATTTTCGCCGATACATTAATCAACCCAGATGCTTATCAAGACTTATTTATTCTAACAAAAAAGGCCTGTTCAAGTAGGGACTCACGCGACATCTCGTCTCCTGTCCCATCTTCATCCAGCACCTCCAACTTCATTGGAGCCTCTTCATCTGAAGCAAACATGGAATATTTAAACCTGGCACATATAAAATAATATACTAATAGAAATATGTGTTTGATTATTGAAAATTGTTTATTTTTATAATTGTTGACATATAATATGAATTATTAGACGGAAATATCATAATTGTCATAAAATAACAAATTAGTTAGTCTAGTTAATGCTGTTTCGATAATCTGTTGGTACGGGTAGTGGGTAGTTACCTGACACCAGCCCCTCACTGCTGCCGCCTCCGTGCTCCATCTCCGGCCCCACTGCCGGCTCTTCCTCTAGACCAAACAAACACAACACCAGTCACTTCATCTCTCCTAACAATACATGATAGTTATGTTCTAAAAGTTATTTTATCGCGGCCAACACACACACACAGTTAAATATGGAACCGTGCAACATGGGAAGCGTAGGTACATTCAATTATCATACTATATACTCCTAAAGCACTAACACAAGAACACAATATGTGAGTTATTCTGTTGTTGTGCCGTCTGGTCCCGTCTTTTCTGTTGCAACGACTACTTACGCGACATCTCGTCACTCGCCCCGTCTCCGTCCGCCATTACTGCCCCGAGCACTTCATCTAGAGCAAACAAACACGAGCACATACACTCGGCGTCAAAAAAATCGCACATTTCGAAAATTTCGTTTCGAGCGAATATAGCTCTTACGGAATGTACTGTACCCCATTAATATGTATATCATTTTAAAGCTCAATCAACAACCTTTTAAATGAGTGGGTGTTTGTTTTTGTAAAAACAATGACCATAAAAAAAACGCATTTTAAATCAAAAGTCCCGAAGTACGCGTTTAGTGGGTCACTAATTGGGCACCCATGGACGGATATAAAACGGGGGGTAAAGATCGATTAAGGGTCAGCCACAGTCGCAGTACTCCTCGACATGGAGAAGGCGTTTGACCGTGTATGGCATGAGGGCCTGCTATACAAGGTCTCCACCTCCTCAGCACCCCGCCGAATCGTCCGTGTCCTCGCATCGTTCCTGGACCAGCGAAGATTCCAGGTGGTGGTAGAAGACGCCGTGTCAACCGAACGCCCGATAGCGGCGGGCGTTCCACAAGGCAGCTGCTTGTCTCCGGGCTGCTACTCGCGATACACCGACGATATCCCGGTGCTCGGCGACGTGCAGCTTGGACTCTATGCGGACGACGCAGCGTATTACGTCTCGTCATACAAGCCCGCTCATGCCGCTGTCAAACTCCAGAGGACCCTGGACGCCCTGCCCGAATGGCTCTCCCGATGGAGACTTTCGGTGAATGTGGGCAAGACCCAGGCCCTCCTCACGGGTCAAACAAGAAAACTGCCTCCGCCACTCCGTCTTCAAGGACAGGAAATCTCCTGGTCCAATACCGTGAAGTACCTGGGCGTCACGATAGACAGAGGGCTGACGATGAAGAAACATGTAGAAGACACGGCACGGCGAACAAAAGTCGCAAGAACGATGTTAAGACCGATCCTAGCCAGCAGTCTCCCCATGCCGACCAAGCTGGGGATCTACAAGACGTACCTGCGGTCCCGCCTCACTTATGCGGCCCCTGCATGGTACGCGCTTGTGTCGGCATCCAATAAAAAGAAGCTGCGTGCGCAGGAGAACCAGGCCCTGCGCACAATCACCGCTGCCCCTCGTTTCGTGAGAAACGAGGTGATCCAGAAGGACCTTCGGTGGGAGACACTGGACGTCTTCATCAGCCGCCTCGCTCGCGTCATGTTCGACCGTGCCGACAACTCCAGCTTCTCGCTACTACAAGGAATTGCCCCGCTCCACGCGCGCCCCCCGGATCGACGCTCACGCCCTCTACAGAGAGAGCTCGCCCCGAAAACTGATGCCCCCTGATACGCCCAGGGAACCACCAAGCCAAGACCGGCCAACGAATCCGCCTACAAAGGCACCCGAAGACCGGCCCGTCGTCACGGGCTGAGAATACTTCAGCCACCAGAGGGCAAAGCCCTGAAATGGCATCCTCCACACCCAGTAATGGGTGTGAGAGACGACTCGAGTGGATTAAGGGTCATTCGCTATCCAGACGTCACTGAGATCACACCTGAAGAGCTACAGCAAGAAAAAAACATTAAAAAATGGATACCACGCCAGAAGAAGCCGCTCAAGTGATTGCACTACTGGAAACTGGACTACGACAGACTGAAGTTGCTCGGCGTCTGAATATCAGCCGTTTTCGAGTGTTCCAGCGGTTCGAGGAGACTGGTGGCTACATCAGAAGGCATGGATCCGGGAGGCGACGCTGTACTTCCGGTTCAGACGACCGGTACATTGTGACGACTTCCTTGCGGAATCGTTTTTTCAACGTTGTTGAGCTCCAGCAACAGCTTCGAGCAGCTCGCAGAACGTCGGTGAGCGTCTCCACGATCAGACGAAGACTACGGGAGAGGAACTTGATGCCCCGCAGGGCCGCTACGGGCCCCCAGTTGACTGCGCAGCACCGGAATGCCAGAAGAGGATTTCGCACTAGCCATGAGAATTGGACGTTCACCCAATGGAGGAATGTCCTCTTTTCTGACGAGACGAGAGTGTGCCTTTACACCAACGATAGACGCAGAAGGGTGTACAGGAGGCAGGGGGAGCGGTATACAGAAGCCTGCACCGTAGAAACCGTCAGCTACGGGGGTGGATCCTGTATGTTCTGGGGCGGCACAACTACTACCACCACAACTAACACCAGTGGACCACGTAGTTGTCTTAAAATTGAAATTAAAATAAAATAAATTTCCGTCGACGGGAAAACCGAACTTATTTGCGTTTCCCGGACTGGAGGTGGCCGTGGCCAGGGATCCCTGACTGCTCAACGGTACATTGCGGAGATCCTGGATCCACATGTGGTCCCATATGCTGATGTAATTGGACCTGGGTTCCAATTTATGCACGATAACGCCCGCAGCCATACAGCGTTGATCGTTCGGGACTACCTGCATGCTGCTGGTATCAACGTTATGGACTGGCCAGCAAGGAGTCCCGACTTAAATCCCATCGAGCACCTATGGGACCAGCTGAAAAGGCGGGTACGATCGCGTGATCCTCCTCCTGCCACACTTGATGAGCTTCATGATGCTGTCATTGAGGAGTGGAACAACATTCCTCAAGAGAACATCGTGACGCTGATCAGGTCCATGACCGACCGCATGGAAGAGCTTCGGAGGGCTAGAGGAGGCAACACTAGGTTTTAAGTTTAGTTTTAAGCTTTATTTTATTGTTATTGTTGTGTTTTATTTTTTTGTAATTTTTGTTAAATAAACGATTTTTCCTTTTTCCTGTTTTTTTCCTTACGGGGTTGATTTTCAATTGACATTTTCCGATAGAAGGTTTCATTACCTTTCAAATAAGACCCCATAGTCATGGGGTACATTACATTCTGTAAGAGCAATTTTCGCTCAAAACGAAATTTTCGAAATGTGCGATTTTTTTGACGCCGAGTGTATTAGCATGTAGTGCCTCTGTGCTAGCAGCGCCCCCTGGTGCCTGCTCCTGCACTGGCGGGCCACGGAGCGAGCACTGCTGGAGGCAGCAGGCTAGTAGCTGAATGATCATTGTGACATTACTTGCTCAAATATTTTCAATGGAATCATGTCAGATGCTTATCAAGACTTATTGGTAAGAAATGTATAAAATTCACACTAGCGAACTCAAATGTAAACTTAGCCTCAAATATTAAACTTAATGGTGAAACCATAAAATTTGTAGTCGACTGTATCCTTAGGTATTACGTTAGACTCTAAACTGCAGTGGGGTTCCCACATAACTGCGATAGGAAGTAGGTTGAGCTCTGCTTTTGCAGTCAGGAGAATAAGGCAGCTTACCAATGTAGCAACGGCACGGTTAGTTTACTTCGCTTACTTTAACAGTATAATTACTTATGGTCTTATTTTATGGGGATCAGCGGCAGATATTGAGACTGTATTTATTTTACAAAAAAAAACCGGCCAAGTGCGTGTCGGACCACGCAAAACGAAGGGTTCCGTGCCTATTAAAAAGGTCGTATCGTCGCAGAAATTTTACGGCACTTACGTCCTTTTCTTGGAGGAAGTCAGTTTTTCCTCGAAAACCTCTGAACCGATCTTGTTCAAAACAATTTTTGGTGAGTGAAATTAATAAGCCCTATATCCATGAATTTTTTCATATTTTTAAAATAAACCGTTCAAAAATTAGAGGGGGGGGGACACAATTTTAGTGACTTTCGGGGCGATTATCTCCGACTCTATTCACTTAATCAAAAAAAAATGCTAAGAAACATAATATTTATTTTGAAAGGCCTATCGATTGATATGCCACACGGTAGGTCACAATGAAAAAAAATTTTTTGACTTTTAGTTTTATGTATGGAGTGCACCCCTAAAAAAATTTTTTTTGTCATTTTAATTACAAAGCTATGTAGCGGCTAACAAAATACATCTGTCCTCAAAATTGTATTCTAATACATCTTATAGTTTTCGAGTAAAATGCATGTAGCATACGGACACACGGACAGACGGACATAACGAAACTATAAGGGTTCCGTTTTTGCCATTTTGGCTACGGAACCCTAAAAAGGGCTGTTAGAGCAATTTATAACCTCGGGTCGCGTGAGTCATTAAGAGAATTTTTCAAGGAAATAGATATTCTAACACTGCCGTCGCTATACGTATTTGAAATAATAATGTATGTTAGGAAGAATTTATACAACTACCCAACAAACACTGATAGGCCCAAGGTTACCAGAAGCGCAGGGTAGCTCGAAACAACTTTTTACAGGCTAGTAAAAGCGAAAAAGTCGTTCTTGGGAAATTGTATAAAATTCTACAATAAAATTCCAAAACACTCCGAAGCCTGTATATTTATGAGGTAGCTATATTTGTGAAGCAAAACTCAGAACTCTTTCCACAATTCAGTAATATATCAAATAGACCACTTAGACAAAACAATATGACACTTCCTCCATGCAAGCTCAACATAAAACGGAAAAGTGCATACTACATGTGTATACGAATATTTAATAAAATTCCATCAACTATTAAGACACTGCCAAATGCCGAGTTTAAATCTAAATTCAAAAATATTTTGTGTAACGCATGTTTCTACACTATTGACGAATATTTTAGTTATAAGTTTTAGTTATTACATCACTTCTGACGTTCATGAATTGTACTCTAAATTATCTAATAACAAAGACATTACAAACCCTTCCATGTACCAGTCAATTAATTTATATTTTTAGTATATTAGTATTTTGACATTTATAATTAAGAATACATGCACGCAATTTAATTTTAATTTTGACATGTACCTATGCATTAGTCATGTCATTATAATTATTTTCACATGCCTCAAGGCAGAATATATTAAGGGTCAATAATATAGCTATACTTATAACATCTGCTGTACCATATGTTCTCGTGAATAAACTTTCATTCATTCATTCATTCATTCATTCATTCATTAATTCAAGGACATCAGTGCAAAGGGCATCCTTAGAAGACAAGGAAAAACAAGAACCACTTAATAAAACATGGGTACTGTAGAGATTTGATGTTTCAGCAGAATTACCATACAACTTGTTTATCTGGCTGCTTACTCAATAAGCTATTTAAATATAGAAGCTGCTCTTTTTGTATCCTGTCTTCGGCGGCCATTTCTGACGCAAGCAGTTTATTTAGAGTAAACACATTTAGAATATTGAGCATGCAATGCCCCTGTGCTGGTAGGGTCAGCTGGTGCCTGCGCCTGCGCCGGCAAGCGACGGAGTGAACACTGCTGGAGGCAGCAGGTTAGCGAGGCCAATGGTGATTCCCATTCATTACGTGTACAATTATTTTCAATGCAGTCTGCTACTTGTGTAGTCTTATGTATTTAGTACTAAGTAGGTATTTACGCAACATCTCTTCTCCTGTCCCGTCTTCATCCAGCATCTCCGGCTTGACTGGGGGCTCTTCATCTGAAGCAAACATGGAATAAATATATATAAACCTAACATAACATTTAATGGATAACAAATAATCTACAAATTCATCCTAAAACTGGATGGACGGTATACAAGTATGGGGCGGTGCCAGTAACTCCAACATCTCAATTTTACAAAGAATGCAAATAAATATACTGCGGTCCATATGAAATGCTCCGTGGTTTACAACCAACTCTGAAATCCACACACAGTGAAGGAAGAAATACTCTTTGCGACCAAAGTGTACAAAGAGATACTGATACGCCATCCGCATTAGCTTGCTGTAAAGCTGACAACCAGAGACTATGGAAAGAGGCTCAAAAGAAAAGACATATTAACATACTAGTTAGATGATTTAATGGAGGAGTAGATGCCCTCACTGGAGGATACACTCCACTTGCTATGAATCCTTCAACGAATTTTGAATAATTAAAAACCTGAGGAAATATAATAAATGAGGTTGGATCTAGATGTGGTCTAACTCCACTACATCAACAAGTTGAATTAAAAGATTTTTCAAAAGACCCAACTGCTTTTTCGCAAATATAACTACCACGATTAAGAGGAATCCAAGGACACGTCATATGTCGAACCGCCAAACGGTTTAGGTTGCAGGACGTGCCAAAGAATAAGACATACACATAAATATACATAGATACATACATGCACATACATACAATAGACGACTGGTTAGCCTAGTGGGTAGTGATGCTGCCTACGGAGCTGAAGATCTTGGGTTCGAATCCCGGTAAGGGCAAATATTTGTGTGATGAGCATGGATATTTGTTTCTGAGTCTTGGATGTTTTCTATGTATTTGAGTATTTATATCTTTTAAATACATTGTCGTCTAGTATCCATAACACAAGCCTTATTGAGCTAGTTTGGTTTGTGTAAGTACTATGGGACTAGTTTGATTTGTGTAAGATTGTCCACTAATATTTATTTATTTATTTATAGATACATACGCTCAAAACACATAACCCTCCTTTCCTTCGGCAGACGGGTAAAAACAATGAAAACACATTCTGCATAGTAGGATTTTAACCTGCAGTCTTTATAGCCTTACTCTGGCGAAATGGCTTTACCAATACAGCTATAGGCCTTTCAGCGAAGTTCCCAAATTTTGTCATACGAGTATATGCTAGCAACAGTACTGATGGGATCGAAGAGAAAAGTAGAAAAGGGAAGGGGGGCAAACCGGGTTCCTGATTCTTTTACCCCGCGCGTGCTTGTTGTAGTTGGACGCGACGAACACCTTTTACTTTTTCTGCCCCAGGGCGTATGATTAGCGATAGAATTGCACAACGATTTGATTTTGTCCACTCGCGGTATTCTTTCTCGAAGGGAGCGTGTGTGCTCGACCCGACGTGCGCAGTAGTAGAGGGAATGTCATCCGTTTTTATTTTCCTACCCCCAGTTTCAGGTATGCGAATGTATGGAGTTAGGATAGGATAAAAGGGTAGGTTTAAGTTAATAGTGATGGGATGAATCGGCATTTGCAAGTACTGTCATAAAATAATATAATATGTTAGTTGTAGTCTAATTAATATTGTTTCATAGTTTATTTGCATGAGTACAGAAGCAGGTAGTTACCCAACATAGGCTGCTCACTGCTCCCGTCTCCATCCCCCATCTCTGGCCCCACTGCGGGTTCTTCCTCTAGACCAAACAAACACAGCACAAATCACTTCATTTCTCCTAATTACCCAAGTTACTTATGTTTTAAAAGAGACTTTACAGTTGAGCAGCCTTTGAGCATTTTAGGACAGAGTAGATGAGATTAACATACTCCTGCCCGGCTAGCACAATAAGTTTCAGTCACGTCTTGCAGCCTCAATGTACTAAAACATCGCCTAAAATGTAACTATAAAATGCATCATGCTTGCCTGATGCTGACTACGTGGGGCCATTCTAATTTTGAAAGGAAAGAACAACAGTATGACCCACTATTCTTATACAGATAATAAATGCAATATGGCACAAAATTGTATAAGGCAAATAAAAGTATTGATTCTTTATTAGGAACTTCAACTCAAACTAACTCAATAATTGTCAATCCCTCCCTTCAATCTGACGCGATCACAAGCAAGGCCTGAACACACGCGGCACTTACCTTTGACCCGCAGGGCTCCCTGCAGCCGCGCCTGCAGCTCCGCCTGGCTGCGCTGCACTTGCAGCTTGAAGTCGCGCGCGTCTCGCAGGCGGCCCACGCACGCGGAGCAGATCCCGCACGGGCCATCGCCGCCCACTCCCAGCTAGAGTTAAGCAATTATGTTCAGAAAATAACCACTTATCAAAATAACACCTGAGAAATATTGTATCAAATCAAACACCTAACCTATTACTAGATCAGTAATAGATTAAGGTAACATCACGCTATGTAGTCATATTTACTTGTAAATCGAAGCACTCGCTGAGCATGTCCGAGTATATCTCAGTAGTGCCGAGATGTGTGTACGGCGTCGCCAGGTCCCTGTCCGGAGCGCCCCGCAGGCAGCAGCGGCACGAGTGCATCACGTCCATCACGGCAACCGCCGCGTCCTCCACATACGCGGATATTAAGCCACTTTTATCGATCTTAGTCCACTATTAATTTAGGACGCCATAACCAAGCTATAACCTTCAAAATAATATCATTCATAATCATAAAATCATAAATAATTGTGTCTAACGGAGGCGTTCAGATTCCAAAAATATTTTCTGTTCAACGGCTATCGGAGAAAACAATATAAGCTTTGCGTAAAATCGATATAATTTAAGAATACTTTTGTATACTTAATAAGACAATTAAAGTTTATTGACAAAACTTGGTTTAATTCCTCGCGAGAGGATACAACTGCTACGGATTGTAGGATTTGTAGGACTACATCCGAACGCGCCCGATGGGATTCAACACGTTACCTTAGGGATGTGGATGGATGTTATCAATTTGTACAATTAATCGATTCTCCTGTAAATAATGTACAACTCATTTGATAATCGAATCGGAATCGAATGCGCCTTCGTCATGGATGTCATGTGGAAGACTAGACGGTCCTGCCTAGCGGACTGCAGAGCTATTACACCACAGCGAGACCGGGATAAGGTGCCACCACACGCACGAAATCACCACTCTCAGAACATTAACTATAGCTATCTTATTCACTTGCGTAAATCTATAGTTGGCCTAAGAGTGAAAAAAACCACAATCCATATTCAGTTTCACATTTTCGTAGGTTGTCACTAAATTATACGAATTGTCGGGCTACATCCGAACGCGTCCGATGGCGATTGACACGGTAGTGATGTAGATCGATGTTATCGACTTCCACGAATTGATAAATCGATTATTCGGTAGCGAATATTCATTTAATGATCGAATCGGAATCGAACGCACCTATGTGCGCGTCTAGGCAAGCGAGCGCGTACGACTATCGAGGAAGGTGTCTAGTACGGAATTAGGTACTTAGGTTTTGCCGGACGCCGTGCACTTATCCACACAGATGGACATCACGCGCCTTAGGGATGCCACATACAGGCTGAATTACTCAACCAAATTCAGCCTACATGTGGCTAGCCTTACGTCCTCTGCTATATATTCAATATTCTCTTTGGTCCTCTGTGGTGGACTGGCAAACTATTCGACAAAGTGAGACTGGGATATGAATTCCAAGGACAAATTAGCTTGCAGTCCGCAACGCAGGACTGTCTATGTCTGGACCGGTGAAGTGGAAGAGAAAACGGCAGAGAGAGATCGAGCCGGCTCAATCAGAGGGCCTAACGCGAAACGAAATTCGTTTTCGTTCGTGTATCTCCGTCTCTGTCGCTCGAACAAGCAAGTGCGACAGAGACGAAGATACACCACCAAATGGGAAAGAGTCTGAAGAGTGAAGACCCAGACTTGATAGGTTCGATCTTCTGGCGCTCCAGCGAGCGCCGAGACACCAGCGTGCTCTGCCCGCCCTCCATCACCGTGCACGACATTAACGTGGCCAATATGCGGTCGTAGCTGTCGCGCCCTTATCGGCCTTACGAGGCGTGGACGTAAGTGCCGCTCCGTCGTAGCACAGTCGTTCCTTATATCATTCTAACACGCATGACGCATATATGTTTGTGTATGTATAAGGCAAACCCACAAGGTGGACTGATGACCTGGTATAGGTCGCTGGAGTCCGCTGGATGCGGGTGGCGCAGGACCGGTCATTGTGGAACTCTTTGGGGGAGGCCTATGTTCAGCAGTGGACGTCTTTGGGCTGATATGATGATGATGATGATGAAGGCAAATGATGATGGTGAACTAACAGTAAGTTGTATAGGGATAAAGCTAAAGGACATTTTTAGTCCCTGACTACCAACCGTTGCCTCTGACAAGCAGTATTCTCTTCGGGACTTATTCTTTCCACGAACGTTCGAAATACCTAATCAGGAATGATTTAGTTGTAGGTAGATACTAGACACCCAAGGGATCCAAAATGAAACATGTTGTTAACAAGACGAGGTTTTTATCATAAAATTAATACACGAGTCACTGTGAGCACTAGTAACATAACGATTACCGCTCAAAGTGCGAGGGATGAATGCTTCATGGCGGCACCACACTTGGCGGTATTTGCAAAAATATTCGTGTTGCATCTTTTTCCTTCCTACGGCAAATGAAATGGAGGCAACAATGCAACTCGAACACGCTACCCGAAGTGGTGCCAGTATCACGTCGGCGACCACCGGCACCGTGCTAGTGCTAGGGCTGCACTAACGAGGCGCGAAGCGGACGAATACGAGGAATACGCTGTAAATACTCCAGTAGGTATGTGTAACCTGTAAGCGCGGGAATCTTTCGAATATCTCCGCCATATTAGAGTGCTATACTATACATACGAACTGAACCATCATTCGCTTGTCCTTATCCCATTTACTTGGGGTCGGCGCAGCATGTTTTTTTCTTCCATACCTCTCTATCGCCCGTCAGCTCATCACACACTTCCTTCCTATTCATATCGTCTTTCACGCAGTCCATCCACCTTTTCCTTGGTCTACCTCTTCTCTTGCAACCCTCAACATTCATACTTAATGCCCTTCTAGCAACATTACTATCATCCCTCCGCATAACATCTTGGGTATTATGGTACTATTGTCTGGCGACCACACTTCCCGACTCATTGTCTATGCAATCTCGATACCTCGGACACATACTTACGGAGGGTCTTGTTAATGACGAGGGCAGCATTGAACGGGAGCGCAGAGCGTTGGCCGTGCGGTGCAACATGCTCGCGCGCAGGTTCGCGCGTTGTAGTGATGAAGTGAAGGTTACATTTTTTAGGGCATACTGTATGTTTCTACACATTTCAACTCTGGAGCAGATTCACGAGACGTGCGATGAGCAAAATTAGAGTGCAGTATAATGACGCATACCGTATTCTAATGAAACTGCCAAGATACTGCAGCGCATCGAGCATGTTTGCCGAGGCTAAAGTGCCGGACTTCTTTGCCATCATACGCTCCCGCCCGCGTAGCTTCCTTCTGTATAGCCGCGTCCGAACGTCGGAAAACAGTATCCTCCGTGAGCTGTCCTGAGTAATCCGATCTACAAACGTTGGGTTTCCGTGCATCACGAAAGGAACAAGAAGTAGGTCCTCTTGTTTGTGACTGCCTAAACATGATTAGGTTATTATAACATTTTAAGGTTTTTATTTTTACATTTATAGACTAACATTTTATGTAATTTTTGATGTATGGGTTCTCGGCTGTTAATAAAGAACTTTATTATTATTATTTCCTTTATTCATATTTACTCTTAGTTAGGTGTTTACAATAGTTATATAAAAAGTAAAATATAAAACTACACATACGGTAAAACATAAAATCATTATAAAAACCTAACCTAGGGTGCCGCCTGCAGCAAGGCGGGGCCTAAACTACCGGTGGTCAGGGCGACAGAGAGAGGAACCTCCTGACTATCCGCGCCGTGTCCAGAAGTACCGCCTTCTGTATCTGACCCTTGACCCAGCCATCTAGCGAGTCTCTTATTATTATTATGCATCGACAGGCTACAAAAAAGATTTATGTGGCACTTGGCTCGATTAGTAGACCATGCGAGAAGATCTTTTTCATACGAGGACAGACTCTAACATTTTAAAAGGATATCTCTATACGTCGTAGAGATCTACTGGATCTTCATTTTCTTTCTAAACTCGTAAAAAAACAAGACAGATGGTTCACAGCTCCTTAGTAGTCTTCGGTTTTCAGTGTCTCATAGAATTGCACGTTTTGCTGCCAAGCCACTGACTTATCCCCTGCGACGAACTGTGTGGGCTCTTCCTCCCCTCTACCATGATTGAGCAAATTACTCAACAAATATAGCGATTCTATCGACATAAACTTTGACACAATATCCAAGATTAGGAACTTATTCATTTAGTTAACTAACGTCAATTGCTTTTTTTTTTTAAATTAAGTCCTTGTTTATATTGGCCTGCTGTGTTTACCCGTAAGTAGTTACACATTAAGCATAAGACACTTTGCTATAAACTATTTGTAAGTATCAATGTAACAACTGTTCCACCTTTATATAAATAAATAAAGAGTAATATCAATAACTTTATTTTCTAAAATATATACAAGCTGATGCGTTGCGCCAGAAAGCCGCCAACTCTTTGGTCACCAGTTACATCAACCAGACGTTTCACAATTTCCGCAAATAACTTGACGCGCGCTTGACCCCATGGACCGACGGTCTCGACGCCAAAGGGTACAAAGCCTCTCTGCCGAGGCTTCTATATTACAGATGTACATCATACTAGCAACATAATGTAAGATTATGACCTGCAGTCCTTATGTCTTCGAATATGTCTGATTAAACTTGATTTCCAGGAAACAGATAATTCACATTTATCGCACTTGTATTGTTCTTGTTTTGTGTGAGCTCGTGTTTTGTGTCGGACTACTTCAACTTTACTCCTGAATACCTTGTTACATTCTTCACAGATGTATGTTTTTTCTCCAGAGTGAATTCTCTTATGTTTATCTAAATGTTCTCTTTGTGTAAAGTGCTTGTTACATTCCTCACATCTATATGGTTTTTCCCCGGTGTGAATTCTCTTATGTTTATCCAAATGCTGTTTTCGTGTAAAGTGCTTGTTACATTCCTCACATCTATATGGTGTTTCCCCGGTGTGAATTCTTTTATGCTTAGTTAAATTTGTTTTTACAGAGAAATTCTTGTTACATTCTTCACATCTATATGGTTTCTCTCCGGTGTGAATTCTTTCATGCCTAGTTAAATCTTGTTTTGTAGTGAAATACTTTTTACATTCCTCACATTTATATGGTTTTTCTTCGCTGTGATATATTTCATGCCTAGATAATTCTTGTTTGGTAGTGAAATGCTTGTTACATTCCTCACATCTATATGGTTTTTCTCCGGTGTGAATTCGTTTATGTATATTTAAATAGTATTTATGTCTAAATTGCTTGTTACATTCTTGACAGAAGTATGGTTTTTCTCCGGTGTGAATTCTTTCATGCCTAGTTAATTCTTGTTTTCTAGTAAAATGCTTGTAACATTCCTCACATCTATATGGTTTTTCTCCGTGAATTTTCTTATGATTATCTAAATAAGTTTTTTGTGTAAATTGCTTTTCACATTCTTCACAGCGGTACGGCTCTTGTCCGGTGTGAATTCTTTTATGGTCCGTTAAATTGCGTTTCTCAGTGAAGCACTTCGTACATTCCTCACATCTATATGGTTTATCTCCGGTGTGAATTCTTTTATGTATGTTTAAACTACTATTTCTGGAAAATTGCTTGCTACATTCTTCACACATGTACGGTTTTTCTCCGGTGTGAATTCTCTTATGTCTAACTAAACAACCTTTGTCTCTAAATTGTTTGCTGCATTCTTCACAGCTGTAAGGCTTTTCTCCGGTGTGAATCAGTTTATGTTGTATTAAACCTGATCTCTTTTTGAATGTTTTATTACAAACTCCGCACGAATTACGTTTCACGTGCATATGAATTTTGATATGTCGGACTAAATTAGATTTTGCCTTGAATTGCCAACTACACATATCGCAGGAGTAGGTTTTATTACGTGTGTGGGTCTGTGTATGTTCAGCCACGAGTTTTTCACTGGAGAACTGTTCTGAACATGTTCCAAGAGAATACGTCGCTGCGGAGTCGTCCTGAACGAGGTGACTTTGCACATGCGCGATTAAACTCGACTTCACTGTGAAGTGTTTCCCGCAAGTATCGCATGTGTACGCTTCCTCGGCGCGGAGCCCGGCGGTGTTATCGTGGGGTTCCTGCACACGACTCGCTCGCCGCGACTCGTGTAATGTCGCGAGACTCGTGCGGCTCGCGTGCGGCGCCTCATCGCCGCGGAGGCGCTCGAGCCTCACGCAACAAGTCATGGCGAGCTGCTCCCTGGCCAGCGCGGACACGGGCCGTCCAGCACCGCCGTCCAGCGCGGACACGGGCCGTCCAGCACCGCCGTCCAGCGCGGACACGGGCCGTCCAGCACCGCCGTCCAGCGCGACTGCAACAACAACAACGCTCGAGACAGTTGGGGGGGAGGGGGGGGGGGGGGGGACTCCGAGACAGGGCGGAGCGCAGCGCGGCGCAAGTTCTCTTTCACTTGCTTTCATGTTGTGTTATTCGGGTGTGTGTGTCAGAGAATAGTAAGATTTTGCCGTGATTATTGAGTGTTTACTTCATTTCACTTTAAGAGCAGTTCACCACAGGTTAACAACATAATAGAATCGGCTGCGGCAGGCTGCGGGACGCGGCGCTCGTCACGACTATACATCGTCTCTTGTTATCCAATTTGTTAACAAAATGCTTAAAACAGTAGCCCGTTTCACGAAGTTACAACTATACAAGTCTAAACTCAGAGGCTCTCGACCAATATCGACTGGTCCTCGCGTGCGTTTTTTGTGCGTGGTTTCGCGTGTTTGTGTGTGTCACATGTATAAAGAAGAGACTTAATGAGAGGTAAAGGCCACGCGCGGGTCTCTGGCGTGGCTTAAAATACCTAATGTTGACGCTTGGAAGGGCCTTAAGTATGGAACCGTGCAACACGGGAAGCTTACTTACAATTATGATACAATATACTCCTAAGCACTAACAGAAGAACAATATGTGAGTAATTCTGTTTCTGTGGCGTCTGGTCACACCTTTTATTTATTTATTTAAACTTTATTGCATAAAATACAAAAAAATATGTACAAATGGCGAGCTTAATGCCTTTTCTGTTGCAACGACTACTTACGCGACATCTCGTCACTCGCCCCGTCTCCGTCCGCCATTACTGCCCCGAGCACTTCATCTAGAGCAAACAAACACGAGCATATATTAGCATGTAGTGCCTCTGTGCTAGCAGCGCCCCCTGGTGCCTAGAACCGACTTTATACGGAAAAAGGATTATGCCTAAAAATAAATACGTAATATGAAAACGCAATTATTTTAAATAATATGTATGTTAAATATATCTATGACATAAATGTGTTGTACGAAAATATAATTATGCAGGTAATAATTTGCCTAACAATAATTTATCAAATCATTTGTTGGGAAATGATATCATTGCTAAAAGTACAGTATGCCAATCAATACATTTGACGAATACATAAATGACATCTTAAAAAATCCCAGATAATAATTAGCCTGACTGTTAAAGATTGCAATTAACCAATTATCGCCTAGCAACATTATCGGTCTAAGAATATAAAAAGTAAAAAAGATTTGTCTATGAAATGACCAATCGAATTTGAGTCTTTAAGTAGCAGCCAAAGTTGTCGTGTCGTTTTCGATTTGGCTTGCTCAGAATATCCAAAAAGCAACTAAATTGTCGTATCGTAGTTGTGAATATTAAATTTAGAGATATAAATCGTGTGTGGAAGCGGGACCCCAGGTGCTTGGTCAATGAAGTTGAGTGCTGGCGAGACTCCTATCGGTGAAAGCTTCAGGAAAGGTATTTTGCGGACTCTAGGTAAGTCGGCGGTCCGAAGGTTTGCGAAGTATTCTGCCCCGCTAGCTAGTACCGAGTTCTGCATACTACAATCGCAGATAAGCCTGGTAAGTGCTCAATTTCTTTGACTTGAGGGTCTTGCAACCCTATTCCACACAAACGTTAGTTCGCTATTTTCGCTCAAATTTAAAATCATAATTTACAGTCCATTACAAAAAAAAGACACTGACAATAATGTATCAAATCATTAGTTGGGAAATGATGATGTTGCGAAACGTTGAGTTGCGAAATAAAACTTCGCCCGAATAAAAATATGGGAAAAATAAATGTGGGAGTTAAAAATTTGCTAAATAATTTTCGCCGATACATTAATCAACCCAGATGCTTATCAAGACTTATTTATTCTAACAAAGCCAGCCTGTTCAAGTAGGGACTCACGCGACATCTCGTCTCCTGTCCCATCTTCATCCAGCACCTCCAGCTTCACTGGAGCCTCTTCATCTGAAGCAAACATGGAATATTTAAACCTGGCACATATAAAATAAAATACTAATAGAAATATGTGTTTGATTATTGAAAATTGTTTATTTTTATGATAGTTGACATATGATATGAATTATTAGGCGTTAACATCAATCATGATGTTATTTATGACAATCGGAAATATCATAATTGTCATAAAATAACATATTAGTTAGTCTAGTTAATGCTGTTTCGATATTCTATGGGTACGGGTAGTGGGCAGTTACCTGACACCAGCCCCTCACTGCTGCCGCCTCCGTGCTCCATCTCCGGCCCCACTGCCGGCTCTTCCTCTAGACCAAACAAACACAACACTAGTCACTTCATCTCTCCTAACAATACATGATAGTTATGTTCTAAAAGTTATTTTATCGCGGCCAACACACACACACAGTTAACACACAGTTAAATATGGAACCGTGCAACATGGGAAGCTTAGGTACATTCAATTATCATACTATATACTCCTAAGCGCTAACACAAGAACACAATATGTGAGTAATTCTGTTGTTGTGGCGTCTTGTCCCGTCTTTTGTTGCAACAACTACTTACGCGACATCTCGTCACTCGCCCCGTCTCCGTCCGCCATTACTGCCCCGAGCACTTCATCTAGAGCAAACAAACACGAGCATATATTAGCATGTAGTGGCTCTGTGCTAGCAGCGCCCCCTGGTGCCTGCTCCTGCACTGCAGGCGACGGAGCGAGCACTGCTGGAGGCAGCAGGCTAGTAGCTGAATCATCATTGTGACATTACTTGCTCAAATATTTTCAATGGAATCATGTCAGATGCTTATCAAGACTTATCTATTCTATCAAAGGCCAAAGCCAGTCTGTTCCAGTAGGGACTCACGCGACATCTCGTCTCCTGTCCCATCTTCATCCAGCACCTCCAGCTTCACTGGAGCCTCTTCATCTAAAGCAAACATGGAATATTTAAACATATAAAATAAAAGACTAATAAAAATATGCGTTTGATTATTGAAAATTGTTTAGTTTTATGATTGTTGACATATAATATGAATTATTAGGAGTTCAATCAATCATGATGTTATTTTATCATCATTTTATGGATATTAAGGTCTGAAATAATCGTTTTTTTTTTATTTTAACATCATGATTGTCATAAATTAACATATTAGTTAGTCTAGTTAATGCTGTTTCGATAATCTGTTGGTACGGGTAGTGGGCAGTTACCTGACACCAGCCCCTCACTGCTGCCGCCTCCGTGCTCCATCTCCGGCCCCACTGCCGGCTCTTCCTCTAGACCAAACAAACACAACACCAGTCACTTCATCTCTCCTAACAACACATGATAGTTATGTTCTAAAAGTTATTTCGTAGCAACCAATTGATGCTCTATCTGGCGGGTCACCGGGCCGGCAGCCTCGCAGGAGTGTCTAGTGCAACCTCCTGCTAAGGACATCAGTGCAAAGGGCATCCTTAGAAGACAAGGAAAAACAAGAACCACTTAATAAAACATGGGTACTGTAGAGATTTGATGTTTCAGCAGAATGACCATACAACTTGTATATCTGGCTGCTTACTCAATAAGCTATTTAAATATAGAAGCTGCTCTTTTTGTATCCTGTCTTCGGCCGCCATTTCTGACGCAAGCAGTTTATTTAGAGTAAACACATTTAGAATATTGAGCATGCAATGCCCCTGTGCTGGTAGGGTCAGCTGGTGCCTGCGCCTGCGCCGGCAAGCGACGGAGTGAACACTGCTGGAGGCAGCAGGTTAGCGAGGCCAATGGTGATTCCCATTCCTTACTTGTACAATTATTTTCAACGCAGGCTGCTACTTGTGTAGTCTTATGTATTTAGTACTAAGCAGGAACTTACGCAACATATCTTCTCCTGTCCCGTCTTCATCCAGCATCTCCGGCTTGACTGGGGGCTCTTCATCTGAAGCAAACATGGAATACATATATATAAACCTAACATAACATTAAATGGATAACAAATAATCTACAAATCCATCCTAAAACTGGATGGACGGTATACAAGTATGGGGCAGTGCCAGTAACTCCAACATCTCAATTTTACAAAGAATGCAAATAAATATACTGCGGTCCATATGCAATGCTCTGAAATCCACACACTGAAGGAAGAAATACTCTTAGCGACCCATAAACATACATAGATACATACATCCCGGTAAGGGCATTTATTTGTGTGATGAGCACGAATATTTGTTCCTGAGTCATGGATGTTTTCTATGTATTTAAGTATGTATTTATCTATATAAGTATGTTTATCGTCGTCTAGTACCCATAGTACAAGCTTTGCTTAGTTTGGGACTAGATCGATTTGTGTAAGATTGTCCGCAAATATTTAATTGTAGTTGCTCCCATACATATTCATACATACAATAGACGACTGGTTAGCCTAGTGGGTAGTGATGCTGCCTACGCAGCTGAAGATCCTGGGTTCGAATCCCGGTAAGGGCAAATATTTGTGTGATGAGCATGGAGCATGGATATTTGTTTCTGAGTCTTGGATGTTTTCTATGTATTTAAGTATTTATATCTTTTAAATATATTGTTGTCTAACACAAGCCTTATTGAGCCTATGGGACTAGTTTGATTTGTGTAAGATTGTCCACTAATAATTTATTTATTTATGCATACATATGCTCGAAATACATAACCATCCTTTCCTTCGGCAGATGAGTAAAAACAATGAAAACACATTCTGCATAGTAGGATTTTAACCTGCATTCTTTATAGCCTTACTCTGGCGAAATGGCTTTACCAATGCAGCTATAGGCCTTTCAGCGAAGTTCCTGAATTTTGTTATACGAGTATATGCTAGCAACAGTACTGTCATAAAATAATATAATATGTTAGTTGTAGTCTAATTAATATTGTTTCATAGTTTATGTTGATGAGTACAGAAGCAGGTAGTTACCCAACGTAGGCTCCTCACTGCTCCCGTCTCCATCCCCCATCTCCGGCCCCACTGCGGGTTCTTCCTCTAGACCAAACAAACACAACACAAATCACTTAATTTCTCCTAATAACCCAAGTTACTTATGCTTTAAAAGAGACTTTACAGTTGAACAGCCCTTTGAGCATTTCAGGACAGAGTAGATGTGATTAACATGCTCCTGTCTGGCTAGCACAATAAGTTTCATAGTCACGTCTTGCAGCCTCAATGTACTAAAACATCGCCTAAAATGTAACTATAAAATGCATCATGCATGCCTGATGCTGACTACGTGGGGCCATTATAATATTGAAAGGAAAGAACAACAGTATGACCCACTATTTTTATACAGATAATAAATGCAATATGGCACAAAATTGTATAAGGCAAATAAAAGTATTGATTCTTTATTAGGAACTTCAACTCAAACTAACTCAATAATTGTCAATCCCTCCCTTCAATCTGACGCGATCACAAGCAAGGCCTGAACACACACGGCACACTTTACCTTTGACCCGCAGGGCTCCCTGCAGCCGCGCCTGCAGCTCCGCCTGGCTGCGCTGCACTTGCAGCTTGAAGTCGCGCGCGTCTCGCAGGCGGCCCACGCACGCGGAGCAGATCCCGCACGGGCCATCGCCGCCCACTCCCAGCTAGAGTTAAGCAAATATGTTCAGAAAATAACCACTTATCAAAATAACACCTGAGAAATATTGGATCAAATCAAACACCTAGCCTATTTCTAGATCGGTAATAGATTAAGGTAACATCACGCTATGTAGTCATATTTACTTGTAAATCGAAGCACTCGCTGAGCATGTGCGAGTATATCTCCGTAGTGCCGAGATGTGTGTACGGCGTCGCCAGGTCCCTGTCCGGAGCGCCCCGCAGGCAGCAGCGGCACGAGTGCATCACGTCCATCACGGCAACCGCCGCGTCCTCCGCATACGCGGATATTAAGCCACTTTTATCGATCTTAGTCCACTATTAATTTAGGACGCCATATCCAAGCTATAACCTTCAAAATAATATCAATCATTCATAATCATAAAATCATAAATAATTGTGTCTAACGGAGGCGTTCAGATTCCAAAAATATTTTCTGTTCAACGGCTATCGGAGAAAACAATATAAGCTTTGCGTAAAATCGATATAATTTAAGAATACTTTTGTATACTTAATAAGAAAATTAAAGTTTATTGACAAAATTTGGTTTAATTCCTCGCGAGAGGATGCAACTGCTACGGATTGTAGGATTTGTAGGACTACATCCGAACGCGCCCGATGGGATTCAACACGTTACCTTAGGGATGTGGATGGATCATGAACCATCATGGGATGGATGTTATCAATTTGTACAATTAATCGATTCTCCTGTAAAGAATGTACAACTCATTTGATAATCGAATCGGAATCGAATGCGCCTTCGTCATGGATGTCATGTGGAAGACTAGACGATCCTGCCTGCCGGACTGCAGAGCTATTACTGTCGGGAATCCATAATCTGGCGCATACTAAATATCTATACAATATATCTCATTCTATGGACCACGAAATTCTTAGTCTAATAATGCATCGCTACAGTATAAGAGATTGCAAATTATATGTTGTGACTCATACCATGGTTATGTAATGCTTCGCCTGCCATCTGTGTCCAGTTCTGCAGACGATGAGAACCGCATGGCTGTCTCACCTAACTGCTTACACCACCTGTGGGTTTAATACCACATGATTCCTCCGTCATGGATCACGAAGTGTCTCAGGTTTACCTACATTAAGGGATTGCATTATACATTTAGGTAATTAGTTATACTTGACCACGCATTGATTGCTTTATATGTCACTTGTGACCAGTATTGGTTGTGACCCCGGGCTTGAGTGCTAGTGCACTACGATAGGTATCCGCAGATACAAACCGCGCTCATGCGTGAGCCACCCACCTCCTCCCCGGGGAATTCCATGTCATTGCACGGAATATACTCGCAAGGTGGTAGCTATGCCACCATCACAAAAGACGGTGGCGCTATATCCGTCGGCCATCGCAACAGCTTCTTTTGACAGATCTCCAACTGAGTTTGAGGCAAATGGTCAAGTATCAGTCTCCACGAGACTATTTTATTTGTATCATTACTTCTAGAACTTTATTAAGTAAACCTAAGGCACTTAGCTTATGAATCCAGGCTCGCCTCTCGTGATGTCACTCCCAGCAAATTCTTCACGATACTGTTCATGCAATGACCAGTAAACTCTGATATTAAAGATGGAAGTGACATCTTAGAGAACGCGACATATATAACGTTTTATCTTTGCTCTATGGCAGACAGAGGTGAAGGTGGACATACTTACCATAGAGATATAGTTTCGCTATGCAATATATTAATTTCGCGTAAGAGTCGCGACAATTACACCACAGCGAGACCGGGATAAGGTGCCACCACACGCACGAAATCGCCGGACTCTCAAACCAATAACTATAGCATAGAAACAACGTTAACATAAGAGCTTGGCAACAGCTATCTTATTCACTTGCGTAAATCTATAGTTGGCCTTAGAGTGAAATAACCACAATCCATATTCAGTCTCGCAGTTTCGTAGGTTGTCACTAAATGATACGAATTGTCGGGCTACATCCGAACGCGTCCAATGGCGATTGACACGGTAGTGATGTAGATCGATGTTATCAACTTCCACGAATTGATAAATCGATTCTTCGGTAGCGAATATTCATTTAATGATCGAATCGGAATCGAACGCGCCTATGTGCGCGTCTAGGCAAGCGAGCGCGTACGACTATCGAGGAAGGTGTCTAGTACGGAATTAAGTACTTAGGGTTTGCCGGACGCCGTGCACTTATCCAGACAGATGGAAATCACGCGCCTTAGGGATGCCACCTTTGAGTATACTCAAAGGATGCCACATACAGGCTGAATTACTCGACCGAATTCAGCCTACATGTGGCTAGCCTTACGTCCTCTGCTATATATTCAATAATTCTGTTTGGTCCTCTGTGGTGTACTGAGGGCCTACCGCGAAATGATTTTCGTTTTCGTTCGTGTATCTCCGTCTCTGTCGCTCGAACTAGCAAGTGCGACAGAGATGGAGATACACGAACGAAAACGAAAATCGTTTCGCGGTAGGCCCTCTGGCAAACTATTCGACAAAGCGAGACTGGGATATGAATTCCAAGGACAAATTAGCTTGCAGTCCGCAACGCAGGACTGTCTGGATGAGCCTATGGTTCACAAACTTCTCCAAAGCCGTATAGAAACTGGACAACTGGACGTTCTCCGCAGCCAAATGTGCTTGTGTCCTGCAAGCTACAAGATAAAACGACGAAACCAAAGTACCTAGCTTGCATCACGCGGCTGACTGCCAACTGTCATGCAGCACCGCCCGAATGCAGCTATTCGTCTATTTTCAAAATTTAAATGTGTACCTACCAAGATAGCGGGGGTTTAGACACAAACACGAATGGTAAAATGACCGACCCCTAACCAGGTCCGAGCCTGCCATTAGATCACGATAGCGTCACAGTAGGTAGGTTAATTGTCAATCCAGCAGTATTATTGTAAGTTTATGTACCAAAGTTTCGTGTTAATGACAGTGCAAGGAGAAATGTATTTTAACATCGTCCCACCAAATGGGAAAGAGTCTGAAGAGTGAAGACACAGACTTCATAGGTTCGATCTTCTGGCGCTCCAGCGAGAGCCGAGACACCAGCGTGCTCTGCCCGCCCTCCATCACCGTGCACGACATCAACGTGGCCAATATGCGGTCGTAGCTGTCGCGCCCGTATCGGCCTTACGACGCGTGGACGTAAGTGCCGCTCCGCCGTTACACAGACGTTGCTTATATCATTCTATCACGCATGACGCATTCATGTGTATGTATAAGGCAAATGATGATGGTGAACTAACAGTAAGTTGTATAGGGATAAAGCTAAAGGACATTTTTAGTCCCTGACTACCAACCGTTGCCTCTGACAAGCAGTATTCTCTTCGGGACTTATTCTTTCCACGAACGTTCGAAATACCTAATCAGGAATGATTTAGTTGTAGGTAGACTAGACACCCAAGGGATCCAAAATGAAACATGTTGTTAACAAGACGAGGTTTTTATCATAAAATTAATACACGAGTCACTGTGAGCACTAGTAACATAACGATTACCGCTCAAAGTGCGAGGGATGAATGCTTCATGGCGGCACCACACTTGGCGGTATTTGCCAAAACATTCGTGTTGCATCTTTTTCCTTCCTACGGCAAATGAAATGGAGGCAACAATGCAACTCTAACACGCTACCCGAAGTGTGGTGCCAGTATCACGTCGGCGACCACCGGCACCGTGTTAGTGCTAGGGCTGCACTAACGAGGCGCGAAGCGGACGAATACGAGGAATACGCTGTAAATACTCCAGTAGGTATGTGTAACCTGTAAGCGCGGGAATCTTTCGAATATCTCTGCCATATTAGAGTGCTATACTATACATACGAACTGAACCGACTGTAATTATTTTATAACACGTGCTTTATATTCGTATGGGTATCTTGGGTATGGTACTATTGTCTGGCGACCACACTTCCCGACTCATTGTCTATGCAATCTCGATACCTCGGACACATACTTACGGAGGGTCTTGTTGATGACGAGGGCAGCATTGAACGGGAGCGCAGAGCGTTGGCCGTGCGGTGCAACATGCTCGCGCGTTGTAGTGATGAAGTGAAGGTGACATTTTTTAGGGCATACTGTATGTTTCTACACATTTCAACTCTGGAGCAGATTCACGAGACGCGCGATGAGCAAAATTAGAGTGCAGTATAATGACGCATACCGTATTCTAATGAAACTGCCAAGATACTGCAGCGCATCGAGCATGTTTGCCGAGGCTAAAGTGCCGCACTTCTTTGCCATCATACGCTCCCGCGTAGCTTCCTTCTGTATAGCCGCGTCCGAACGTCGGAAAACAGTATCCTCCGTGAGCTGTCCTGAGTAATCCGATTTACAAACGTTGGGTTTCCGTGCATCACGAAAGGAACAAGAAGTAGGTCCTCTTGTTTGTGACTGCCTAAACATGATTAGGTTATTATAACATTTTAAGGTTTTTATTTTTACATTTATAGACTTAACATTTTATATAATTTTTGATGTATGGGTTCTCGCCTGTTAATAAAGAACTTTATTATTATTATTTCCTTTATTCATATTTACTCTTAGTTAGGTGTTTACAATAGTTATATAAAAAGTAAAATATAAAACTACACATACGGTAAAACATAAAATCATTATAAAAACCTAACCTAGGGTACCGCCGGCAGCGAGGCGGGGCCTAAACTACCGGTGGTCAGGGCGACAGAGAGAGGAACCTCCTGACTATCCGCGCCGTGTCCAGAAGTACCGCCTTCTGTATCTGACCCTTGACCCAGCCATCTAGCGAGTCTCTTATTATTATTATGCATCGACAGGCTACAAAAAAGATTTATGTGGCACTTGGCTCGATTAGTAGACCATGCGAGAAGATCTTTTTCATACGAGGACAGACTCTAACATTTTAAAAGGATATCTCTATACGTCGTAGAGATCTACTGGATCTTCATTTTCTTACTAAACTCGTAAAAAAACAAGACAGATGGTTCACAGCTCCTTAG
The DNA here is from genome assembly GCA_932294315.1 of Epinotia nisella. NCBI lineage: Eukaryota > Metazoa > Arthropoda > Insecta > Lepidoptera > Tortricidae > Epinotia > Epinotia nisella. Next base: position 3,389,437 of record OW028693.1, read on the forward strand.
TAGTCTTCGGTTTTCAGTGTCTCATAGAATTGCACGTTTTGCTGCCAAGCCACTGACTTATCCCCTGCGACGAACTGTGTGGGCTCTTCCTCCCCTCTACCATGATTGAGCAAATTACTCAACAAATATAGCGATTCTATCGACATAAACTTTGACACAATATCCAAGATTAGGAACTTATTCATTTAGTTAACTAACGTCAATTGCTTTTTTTTTAAATTAAGTCCTTGTTTATATTGGCATGCTGTGTTTACCCGTAAGTAGTTACACATTAAGCATAAGACACTTTGCTATAAACTATTTGTAAGTATCAATGTAACAACTGTTCCACCTCTATATAAATAAATAAAGAGTAATATCAATAACTTTATTTTCTAAAATATATACAAGCTGATGCGTTGCGCCAGAAAGCCGCCAACTCTTTGGTCACCAGTTACATCAACCAGACGTTTCACAATTTCCGCAAATAACTTGACCCCATGGACCGACGGTCTCGACGCCAAAGGGTACAAAGCCTCTCTGCCGAGGCTTCTATATTACAGATGTACATCATACTAGCAACATAATGTAAGATTATGACCTGCAGTCCTTATGTCTTCGAATATGTCTGATTAAACTCGGACTACTTCAACTTTACTCCTGAATACCTTGTTACATTCTTCACAGATGTATGTTTTTTCTCCAGAGTGAATTCTCTTATGTTTATCTAAATGTTCTCTTTGTGTAAAGTGCTTGTTACATTCCTCACATCTATATGGTTTTTCCCCGGTGTGAATTCTCTTATGTCTAACAAAATTATTATTACTAGAAAATTGCTTGCTACATTCTTCACATATGTACGGTTTTTCTCCGGTGTGAATTCTCTTATGTTTATCTAAATGTTCTCTTTGTGTAAAGTGCTTGTTACATTCCTCACATCTATATGGTTTTTCCCCGGTGTGAATTCTCTTATGTCTAACAAAATTACCATTACTAGAAAATTGCTTGCTACATTCTTCACATATGTACGGTTTTTCTCCGGTGTGAATTCTCTTATGTTTATCTAAATGTTCTCTTTGTGTAAAGTGCTTGTTACATTCCTCACATCTATATGGTTTTTCCCCGGTGTGAATTCTCTTATGTTTATCCAAATGCTGTTTTTGCGTAAAGTGCTTGTTACATTCCTCACATCTATATGGTGTTTCCCCGGTGTGAATTCTTTCATGCCTAGTTAAATCTTGTTTTGAAGCGAAATACTTGTTACATTCCTCACATCTATATGGTTTATCTCCGGTGTGAATTCTCTTATGTCTAACTAAACAACCTTTTTCTCTAAATTGTTTGCTGCATTCTTCACAGCTGTAAGGCTTTTCTCCGGTGTGAATCAGTTTATGTAGTATTAAACCTGATCTCTTTTTGAATGTTTTATTACAAACTCCGCACGAATTACGTTTCACGTGCATATGAATTTTGATATGTCGGACTAAATTAGATTTTGCCTTGAATTGCCAACTACACATATCGCAGGAGTAGGTTTTATTACGTGTGTGGGTCTGTGTATGTTCAGCCACGAGTTTTTCACAGGAGAACTGTTCTGAACATGTTCCACGAGAGTACGTCGCTGCGGAGTCGTCCTGGACGAGGTGACTCCGCACGTGCGCGATGAAACTCGAGTTCCCTGTGAAGTGTTTCCCGCAAGTATCGCATGTGTACGCTTCCTCGGCGCGGAGCCCGGCGGTGTTATCGTGGGGTTCCTGCACACGACTCGCTCGCCGCGACTCGTGTAATGTCGCGAGACTCGTGCGGCTCGCGTGCGGCGCCTCATCGCCGCGGAGGCGCTCGAGCCTCACGCAACAAGTCATGGCGAGCTGCTCCCTGGCCAGCGCGGACACGGGCCGTCCAGCACCGCCGTCCAGCGCGGACACGGGCCGTCCAGCACCGCCGTCCAGCGCGGACACGGGCCGTCCAGCACCGCCGTCCAGCGCGACTGCAACAACAACAACGCTCAGCGACAGTTGGGGACTGCGAGACAGGGCGGAGCGCAGCACGGCGCAAGTTCTCTTTCACTTGCTTTCATGTTGTGTTATTCGGGTGTGTGTGTCAGAGAATATTAGAGTGGATTGCAATCCACTCAGTAAGATTTTAACGTGATTAAGTATTGAGTGTTTACTTCATTTCACTTTAAGAGCAGTTCACCGCAGATTAACAACATAATAGAATCGGCTGCGGCAGGCTGCAGGACGCGGCGCTCGTCACGACTATACATCGTCTCTTCTTATCCAATTTGTTAACAAAATGCTTAAAACAGTAGACCGTTTCACGAAGTTACAACTATACAAGTCTAAACTCAGAGGCTCTCGACCAATATCGACTGGTCCTCGCGTGCTTTTTTTGTGCGTGGTTTCGCGTGTTTATGTGTGTCACATGTATAAAGACGAGACTTAATGAGAGGTAAAGGCCGCGCGCGGGTCTCTGGGCGTGGCTTAAAATACCTAATGTTGACGCTTGGAAGGGCCTTAAGTATGGAACCGTGCAACACGGGAAGCTTACTTACAATTATGATACAAGATACTCCTGAGCGCTAACACTTGAACACAATATGTGAGTCATTCTGTTGTTGTGGCGTCTTGTCCCGTCTTTTGTTGCAACAACTACTTACGCGACATCTCGTCACTCGCCCCGTCTCCGTCCGCCATTACTGCCCCGAGCACTTCATCTAGAGCAAACAAACACGAGCATATATTAGCATGTAGTGGCTCTGTGCTAGCAGCGCCCCCTGGTGCCTGCTCCTGCACTGCAGGCGACGGAGCGAGCACTGCTGGAGGCAGCAGGCTAGTAGCTGAATGATCGTTGTGACATTACTCGCTCAAATATTTTCAATGGAATCATGTCAGATGCTTATCAGGACTTATCTGTTCTATCAAAGGCCAAAGCCAGTCTGTTCCAGTAGGGACTCACGCGACATCTCGTCTCCTGTCCCATCTTCATCCAGCACCTCCAGCTTCACTGGAGCCTCTTCATCTGAAGCAAAAATAGAATATAAAATAAAAGGGTAATAAAAATATGTGTGTACTTATTGAAAATTGTATATTGTTATGATTGTTGATATATCATATGAATTAATTAGGATTATAAATCAATAATGATGTTATTGTATGACAATCAGAAACATCAAGACTGTCTTAAAAAAAAACAAATTAGTTACAGTCTAGTTAATGCTGTTTCGATATTCTATGGGTACGGGTAGTGGGTAGTTACCTGACACCAGCCCCTCACTGCTGCCGCCTCCGTGCTCCGTCTCCGGCCCCACTGCCGGCTCTTCCTCTAGACCAAACAAACACAACACCGGTTGTTAAACAGTGGACTGTAGGTATTTTAAACGAAAACGAGATCTAGACTAAGTTTCACCACCGACAACGATATGGAGCCTTGAGGTCACTAAGAGGACACTCACCTTTACCAGGAGCCGCTGGGACGCTCCTCCGTCAGGTGCAGGACCCCGAGACCTGGCTTGAACTGTACAGACTCACCCGATCCCAAGGTTACCTGGCACCTGAGTCTACCCGGCTGATGAGGTGTCTTTTGCTTCCCCAATAATAGCTCACACTAACTATTGTGACTATTTGTGTGGAACTCAATTTTGTAGAACCGTACTTCGAAACGACAAAGACCAAAGTGATTCGACAGTTATTTTTAATTTGACATCTGTCAAACGTGGCCAAAATTGTTGCCAGATTAAACTACTAATGAAAACTTAACACCGGTCACTTCATCTCTCCTACCAATACATGATAGTTATGTTCTAAAAGTTATTTCATAGCAACCAATTGATGCTCTATCTGGCGGGTCACCGGGCCGGCAGCCTCGCAGGAGTGTCTAGTGCAACCTCCTGCTAAGGACATCAGTGCAAAGGGCATCCTTAGAAGACAAGGAAAAACAAGAACCACTTAATAAAACATGGGTACTGTAGAGATTGGATGTTTCAGCAGAATGACCATACAACTTGTATATCAGGCTGCTTACTCAATAAGCTATTTAAATATAGAAGCTGCTCTTTTTGTATCCTGTCTTCGGCCGCCATTTCTGACGCAAGCAGTTTATTTAGAGTAAACACATTTGTATAAATTCTTATGGGAATAAAAATGTCTTTAAACCGAAAAAACCTCAAAATAAAATAAATGATGTTGGAACTAGATGTGTAACTCAACAAGATCAAAAACAATTAAAAGACATTCTGCAGAGTAATATATTAATATATTATATATTAATATAATTATTACTAAGGAAAAATGGCTTAGTTACCAATGCATCTAGGTTAATGAATTTTGTCATATGACAGTGGTAGCTCTGTTTCTACGCCTGTACAGGCAGAATAGGGTAAGTCGTTAGTAGCTGGCCACCATTCAATCGCTGGCGATTTACCCTATGTAAAAGTAAAGTAACAAAATATTTATTGACCAAAAATAAGTAACACTAAAATGTACGATGTTTCGGCAACCACCACACTAGGCTTTATACAGCGGCTTGATTGAAAAATAACAATAAAAAGATAAACATTGCTAAGCCTACATGCATGTTGACGAATCAATCTTCGAATTAAATAATTTTGACTTTAGGGAAACAATAGTATGTAGTCTAGTTAATGTTGATAGTACAGAAGAGCATAGTTACCCAACACGGGCTCCTCACTGCTGTCTCCGTCCTCCATCTCTGGCCCCACGGCGGGCTCTTCCTCTAGACCAAACAGACACATAACAAATAAATTAATTTGTCCTAACAACCCACTATACTTATGTTATAAAAGTGACTTTACAGTGACCAATTGACCAGCTCTTTGAAAGAAAGAAAAAAATAAAAATGTTTATTTAGCATCTCAAAGTCACACAGATATTGTGAAATAAATACATGAGTGGGCCAGGGCAGTCCGCCCCTCACAGGAGCGGGTGTGGAGTGGCCTCCCACTAACATTGCAGGACAGAGTGGATGTAATTAACATACTCCTGCCGGGCTAGCACAATAGGTTTTATGGTCACATATTACTGCCTAAATGTGCCCATAAAATGTATCCTGCTGCTAGGACTGATGATGACTGTGTGGGACCATTCTAATTTTGAAAAGAAAGAACAACAATAAGACCCACTATTTATATACATTATATACACAGTATTAATTAATTTTTAGGAACTTCACTCAAACTAATTCAATAAGTTAGTGTCAATCCCTGCCTTCAATCTGACGCGATGACAAGCAAAGCCTGAACACACGCGGCACACTTTACCTTTGGCCCGCAGGGCTCCCTGCAGCCGCGCCCGCAGCTCCGCCTGGCTGCGCTGCACTTGCAGCTTGAAGTCGCGCGCGTCTCGCAGGCGGCCCACGCACGCGGAGCAGATCCCGCACGGGCCATCGCCGCCCACTCCCAGCTAGAGTTAAGCAATTATATTCAGAAAATAACCACATCAAAATAACACCTGACAAATATTGTATCAAATCAAACACCTTACCTATTACTAGATCAGTAATAAATTAAGGTAACATCACGCTATATAGTCATATTTACTTGTAAATCGAAGCACTCGCTGAGCATGTCCGAGTATATCTCCGTTATGCCGAGATGTGTGTACGGCGTCGTCAGGTCCCTGTCCGGAGCGCACCGCAGGCAGCAATGGCACGAATGCATCACGTCCATCACGGGGATAATAAGCCACTTTTATCGATCTTAGTTAACCTTTTACTTTTGTTGTGTTTAAGTCATTTAGAACGCCATAACCAAGCTAAACTCAAAATAATATCATAAACATGGGATGATCATAAATAATTGCGTCTAACGGAGGCGTTCAAATTCCAAAAATATTTTATGTACAACGGCTATCGGAGAAAACAATATTAAGCTTTGCGTAAAGTCGATATAATTTAAGAATACTTTTGTATACTTCATAAGACAATGAAAGGTTTTTGACTAAATTTGGACAAAGATTTGGTTTAATTCCTCGCGAGAGGATTGAACTGATACCGATTGTAGGACTACATCCGAACGCGCCCGATGGGGTTCGACACGGTAGGGATGTGGATGGATGTTATCAATTTGTACAATTAATCGATTCTCCTGTAAAGAATGTACAACTCATTTGATAATCGAATCGGAATCGAATGCGCCTTCGTCATGGATGTCATGTGGAAGACTAGACGGTCCTGCCTAGCGGACTGCAGAGCTATTACACCACAGCGAGACCGGGATAAGGTGCCACCACACGCACGAAATCATCACTCTCAGAACATTAACTATAGCTATCTTATTCACTTGCGTAAATCTATAGTTGGCCTAAGAGTGAAAAACCCACAATCCATATTCAGTTTCACATTTTCGTAGGTGTCACTAAATTATACAAATTGTCGGGCTACATCCGAACGCGTCCGTTGATGGCGATTGACACGGTAGTGATGTAGATCGATGTTATCGACTTCCACGAATTGATAAATCGATTCTTCGGTAGCGAATATTCATTTATTTTTTTCAATTCAATTCAATTCATTTATTGCATACATGTTGTTACACTAAGCTTATGTACCAAACATGTACCCTGCAAGGGCATCGCAATGTAATAATTATAACTATTAACTTTAATAATCGAATCGGAATCGAACGCGCCTATGTCCGCGTTGTGGTGCGCGTCTAGGCGAGCGAGCGCGTCGCGTACGACTATCGAGGAAGGTGTCTAGTACGGAATCAGGTACTTAGGTTTTGCCGGACGCCGTGCACTTATCCAGACAGATGGACATCACGCGCCTTAGGGATGCCACATACAGGCTGAATTACTCGACCGAATTCAGCCTACATGTGGCTAGCCTTACGTCCTCTGCTATATATTCAATATTCTCTTTGGTCCTCTGTGGTGGACTGGCAAACTATTCGACAAAGTGAGACTGGGATATGAATTCCAAGGACAAATTAGCTTGCAGTCCGCAACGCAGGACTGTCTATGTCTGGAGCGGTGAAGTGGAAGAGAAAAACGGCAGAGAGAGATCGAGCCGGCTCAAGCAGATGGCCTACCGCGAAACGAAATTCGTTTTCGTTCGTGTATCTCCGTCTCTGTCGCTCGAACAAGCAAGTGCGACAGAGACGAAGATACACCACCAAATGGGAAAGAGTCTGAAGAGTGAAGACCCAGACTTGATAGGTTCGATCTTCTGGCGCTCCAGCGAGAGCCGAGACACCAGCGTGCTCTGCCCGCCCTCCATCACCGTGCACGACATTAACGTGGCCAATATGCGGTCGTAGCTGTCGCGCCCGTATCGGCCTTACGACGCGTGGACGTAAGTGCCGCTCCGCCGTAGCACAGTCGTTCCTTATATCATTCTAACACGCATGACGCATATATGTTTGTGTATGTATAAGGCAAATGATGATGGTGAACTAACAGTAAGTTGTATAGGGATAAAGCTAAATGACATTTTTAGTCCCTGACTACCAACCGTTGCCTCTGACAAGCAGTATTCTCTTCGGGACTTATTCTTTCCACGAACGTTCGAAATACCTAATCAGGAATGATTTAGTTGTAGGTAGATACTAGACACCCAAGGGATCCAAAATGAAACATGTTGTTAACAAGACGAGGTTTTTATCATAAAATTAATACACGAGTCACTGTGAGCACTAGTAACATAACGATTACCGCTCAAAGTGCGAGGGATGAATGCTTCATGGCGGCACCACACTTGGCGGTATTTGCAAAAATATTCGTGTTGCATCTTTTTCCTTCCTACGGTAAATGAAATGGAGGCAACAATGCAACTCGAACACGCTACCCGAAGTGTGGTGCCAGTATCACGTCGGCGACCACCGGCACCGTGCTAGTGCTAGGGCTGCACTAACGAGGCGCGAAGCGGACGAATACGAGGAATACGCTGTAAATACTCCAGTAGGTATGTGTAACCTGTAAGCGCGGGAATCTTTCGAATATCTCTGCCATATTAGAGTGCTATACTATACATACGAACTGAACCGACTGTAATTATTTTATAACACGTGCTTTATATTCGTATGGGTATCTTGGGTATGGTACTATTGTCTGGCGACCACACTTCCCGACTCATTGTCTATGCAATCTCGATACCTCGGACACATACTTACGGAGGGTCTTGTTGATGACGAGGGCAGCATTGAACGGGAGCGCAGAGCGTTGGCCGTGCGGTGCAACATGCTCGCGCGCAAGTTCGCGCGTTGTAGTGATGAAGTGAAGGTGACATTTTTTAGGGCATACTGTATGTTTCTACACATTTCAACTCTGGAGCAGATTCACGAGACGCGCGATGAGCAAAATTAGAGTGCAGTATAATGACGCATACCGTATTCTAATGAAACTGCCAAGATACTGCAGCGCATCGAGCATGTTTGCCGAGGCTAAAGTGCCGGACTTCTTTGCCATCATACGCTCCCGCCCGCGTAGCTTCCTTCTGTATAGCCGCGTCCGAACGTCGGATAACAGTATCCTCCGTGAGCTGTCCTGAGTAATCCGATCTACAAACGTTGGGTTTCCGTGCATCACGAAAGGAACAAGAAGTAGGTCCTCTTGTTTGTGACTGCCTAAACATGATTAGGTTATTATAACATTTTAAGGTTTTTATTTTTACATTTATAGACTTAACATTTTATGTAATTTTTGATGTATGGGTTCTCGCCTGTTAATAAAGAACTTTATTATTATTATTTCCTTTATTCATATTTACTCTTAGTTAGGTGTTTACAATAGTTATATAAAAAGTAAAATATAAAACTACACATACGGTAAAACATAAAATCATTATAAAAACCTAACCTAGGGTGCCGCCGGCAGCGAGGCGGGGCCTAAACTACCGGTGGTCAGGGCGACAGAGAGAGGAACCTCCTGACTATCCGCGCCGTGTCCAGAAGTACCGCCTTCTGTATCTGACCCTTGACCCAGCCATCTAGCGAGTCTCTTATTATTATTATGCATCGACAGGCTACAAAAAAGATTTATGTGGCACTTGGCTCGATTAGTAGACCTTGCGAGAAAATCTTTTTCATACGAGGACAGACTCAAACATTTTAAAAGGATGTCTCTATACGTCGTAGACATCTACTAGATCTTCATTTTCTTTCTAAACTCGTAAAAAAACAAGACAGATGGTTCACAGCTCCTTAGTAGTCTTCGGTTTTCAGTGTCTCATAGAATTGCACGTTTTGCTGCCAAGCCACTGACTTATCCCCTGCGACGAACTGTGTGGGCTCTTCCTCCCCTCTACCATGATTGAGCAAATTACTCAACAAATATAGCGATTCTATCGACATAAACTTTGACACAATATCCAAGATTAGGAACTTATTCATTTAGTTAACTAACGTCAATTGCTTTTTTTTTAAATTAAGTCCTTGTTTATATTGGCATGCTGTGTTTACCCGTAAGTAGTTACACATTAAGCATAAGACACTTTGCTATAAACTATTTGTAAGTATCAATGTAACAACTGTTCCACCTCTATATAAATAAATAAAGAGTAATATCAATAACTTTATTTTCTAAAATATATACAAGCTGATGCGTTGCGCCAGAAAGCCGCCAACTCTTTGGTCACCAGTTACATCAACCAGACGTTTCACAATTTCCGCAAATAACTTGACCCCATGGACCGACGGTCTCGACGCCAAAGGGTACAAAGCCTCTCTGCCGAGGCTTCTATATTACAGATGTACATCATACTAGCAACATAATGTAAGATTATGACCTGCAGTCCTTATGTCTTCGAATATGTCTGATTAAACTTGATTTCCAGGAAACAGATAATTCACATATATCGCACTTGTATTGCTCTTGTTCTGTGTGAGCTCGTGTTTTGTGTCGGACTACTTCAACTTTACTCCTGAATACCTTGTTACATTCTTCACAGATGTATGTTTTTTCTCCAGAGTGAATTCTCTTATGTTTATCTAAATGTTCTCTTTGTGTAAAGTGCTTGTTACATTCCTCACATCTATATGGTTTATCTCCGGTGTGAATTCTTTTATGTCTAACAAAATTACTATTACTAGAAAATTGCTTGCTACATTCTTCACATATGTACGGTTTTTCTCCAGAGTGAATTCTCTTATGTTTATCTAAATGTTCTCTTTGTGTAAAGTGCTTGTTACATTCCTCACATCTATATGGTTTTTCCCCGGTGTGAATTCTCTTATGTTTATCCAAATGCTGTTTTTGCGTAAAGTGCTTGTTACATTCCTCACATCTATATGGTGTTTCCCCGGTGTGAATTCTTTTATGCTTAGTTAAATTTGATTTTACAGAGAAATTCTTGTTACATTCCTCACATCTATATGGTTTGTCTCCGGTGTGAATTCTTTCATGCCTAGTTAAATCTTGTTTTGTAGTGAAATACTTGTTACATTCCTCACATTTATATGGTTTTTCTTCGCTGTGATATATTTCATGCCTAGATAATTCTTGTTTGGTAGTGAAATGCTTGTTACATTCCTCACATCTATATGGTTTTTCTCCGGTGTGAATTCGTTTATGTATATTTAAATGGTGTTTATGTCTAAATTGCTTGTTACATTCTTGACAGATGTATGGTTTTTCTCCGGTGTGAATTCTTTCATGCCTAGTTAATTCTTGTTTTCTAGTAAAATGCTTGTAACATTCCTCACATCTATATGGTTTATCTCCGGTGTGAATTCTTTTATGTCTAACAAAATTACTATTACTGGAAAATTGTTTGCTGCATTCTTCACAGCTGTAAGGCTTTTCTCCGGTGTGAATCAGTTTATGTTGTATTAAACCTGATCTCTTTTTGAATGTTTTATTACAAACTCCGCACGAATTACGTTTCACGTGCATATGAATTTTGATATGTCGGACTAAATTAGATTTTGCCTTGAATTGCCTACTACAAATATCACAGGAGTATGTTTTCTTATGTGTCTGTGTATGTTTAGCGACGAGGTTTTCACTGGAGAACTGTTCTGAACATGTTCCAAGAGAATACGTCGCTGCGGAGTCGTCCTGGACGAGGTGACTCCGCACGTGCGCGATGAAACTCGAGTTCCCTGTGAAGTGTTTCCCGCAAGTATCGCATGTGTACGCTTCCTCGGCGCGGAGCCCGGCGGTGTTATCGTGGGGTTCCTGCACACGACTCGCTCGCCGCGACTCGTGTAATGTCGCGAGACTCGTGCGGCTCGCGTGCGGCGCCTCATCGCCGCGGAGGCGCTCGAGCCTCACGCAACAAGTCATGGCGAGCTGCTCCCTGGCCAGCGCGGACACGGGCCGTCCAGCACCGCCGTCCAGCGCGGACACGGGCCGTCCAGCACCGCCGTCCAGCGCGGACACGGGCCGTCCAGCACCGCCGTCCAGCGCGACTGCAACAACAACAACGCTCGAGACAGTTGGGGACTGCGAGACAGGGCGGAGCGTTATTCGGGTGTGTGTGTCAGAGAATAGTAAGATTTTAACGTGATTACTGAGTGTTTACTTCATTTCACTTTAAGAGCAGTTCACCGCAGGTTAACAACGTAATAGAGTCGGCTGCGGCAGGCTGCAGGACGCGGCACTCGTCATGACTATACATCGTCTCTTGTTATCCAATTTGTTAACAAAATGTTTAAAACAGTGGCTACTGTAGGAAGTATGGAACCGTGCAACACGGGAAGCTTTCTTACAATTATGAATATTATGATGATACAAGATACTCCTAAGCGCTAACACTTGAACACAATATGTGAGTAATTCTGTTGTTGTGGCGTCTGGTCACGCCTTTCCTGTTGCAACGACTACTTACGCGACATCTCGTCACTCGCCCCGTCTCCGTCCGCCATTACTGCCCCGAGCACTTCATCTAGAGCAAACAAACACGAGCATATATTAGCATGTAGTGGCTCTGTGCTAGCAGCGCCCCCTGGTGCCTGCTCCTGCACTGCAGGCGACGGAGCGAGCACTGCTGGAGGCAGCAGGCTAGTAGCTGAATCATCATTGTGACATTACTTGCTCAAATATTTTCAATGGAATCATGTCAGATGCTTATCAAGACTTATTTGTTCTAACAAACCCAGCCTGTTCAAGTAGGGACTCACGCGACATCTCGTCTCCTGTCCCATCTTCATCCAGCACCTCCAGCTTCACTGGAGCCTCTTGATCTGAAGCAAACATGGAATATTTAAACCTAGCACATAAAAGTATATAGAAATATGTGTTTGATTATTGAAAATTGTTTATTTTTATGATTGGTGACATATAATATTCTTACTCTTCTCATACTTCGACACGCTGGCAGTTAGGTTAGGTTTAAGTTAGGTTAAAATAGGCATTGTTAAATTATGCTCATATATTTTATGCGTGGACATGATTCGGAGTATCAAAATAGTATCCGGTGAAGCGCTAGAACTGACTTTATACGAAAAAAAGGATTATGCCTAAAAATAAATACGTTATATGAAAACGCAATTATTTTAAATAAACATATCTATGGCATAAATGCGTTATACGAAAATCGATTTATGCAGGTAACAATTTGCCAAATCATTTGTTGGGAAATTATATCATTGCTAAAAGTATGGTATGCCAATCAATACATTTGACGAATACATATATGACGTCTTAAAAAAATCCCAGGTAATAATTTGCCTAACAATAATTTATCAAATTATTAGTTGGGAAATGATGTTGTTGCGAAACGTTAAGTTGGGAAATAAAACTTCGCCCGAATGAAAATATGGGAAAAATAGTTTGGGAGTTAAAAATTTGCTAAATAATTTTCGCTGAGACATTAGTCAACCCAAATGCTTATCAAGACTATTTATTCTATAAAAGCAGGCCTGTTCCAGTAGGGACTCACGCGACATCTCGTCTCCTGTCCCATCTTCATCCAGCACCTCCAGCTTCATTGGAGCCTCTTCATCTGAAGCAAACATGGAATATTTAAACCTGGCACATATTAAATAAAAGACGAATAGAAATATGTGTTTTATAATTGAAAATTGATTATTTTTGTGATTGTTGACATATAATATGAATTATTAGGAGTAAACATCAATTATGATTGTCATAAAATAACATATTAGTTAGTGTAGTTAATGCTGTTTCGATAATCTGTTGGTACGGGTAGTGGGTAGTTACCTGACACCAGCCCCTCCCAGCTCCCGCCTCTGTCCTCCATCTCTGGCCCCACTGCCGGCTCTTCACACTTCACTTCATTTCTAACCCAAAAACCCTAATAACCCAAGTTACTTATGTTTTAAAAGAGACTTTACAGTTGAGCATTTCAGGACAGAGTAGATGTGATTAACATACTCCTGTCCGGCTAGCAGAATAAATTTCATAGTCACGTCTTGCAGCCTCAATGAACTAAAACATTGCCTAAAATGTAACTATAAAATGCATCATGCCTGCCTGATGCTGACTATGTGGGGCCATTCTAATTTTGAAAGGAAAGAACAACAGTATGACCCACTATTCTTATACAGATAATAAATAATAATAATAATATAATAATTATTCATAAAACATAATGTACATAGTTACTAAAGACTAGGAGCTTATTATTAGAGACAAATAACACGTGCCTGAGCTAGGATACCCTGTGTTTCAGGCAAAAAAGGACTAACAATTGAATATGTTATTCACATGCAAAAAATATTAATACAATATCATTCTTATTGAATATAGTACAAATAATTAGGAGTTTATAACCTATGTGGTATAAAAGATAGAACAAAAATTATATTAGAACGACAAATAACTTCTCTGTATCTTCATAAGACATATTTAGTAGGGCTTCTCGTAGCGTTGATTTACATTTCATGTAGTTTAGGGAATATAGACATGTAGTTTAGAGAATAAATGCAATATGATTGATTCTTTATTAGGAACTTCAACTCAAACTAACTCAATAATTGTCAATCCCTCCCTTCAATCTGACGCGATCACAAGCAAGGCCTGAACACACGCGGCACTTACCTTTGGCCCGCAGGGCTCCCTGCAGCCGCGCCTGCAGCTCCGCCTGGCTGCGCTGCACTTGCAGCTTGAAGTCGCGCGCGTCTCGCAGGCGGCCCACGCACGCGGAGCAGATCCCGCACGGGCCATCGCCGCCCACTCCCAGCTAGAGTTAAGCAGTTATGTTCAAAAAATAATCACTCATCAAAATAAAATCTGAGATAAATTGTGTCAAAAAACACCTAACCTATTACTAGATAAGTAATAAATTAAGGTAACATCACGCTGATCACGCTATGTAGTCATATTTACTTGTAAATCGAAGCACTCGCTGAGCATGTCCGAGTATATCTCCGTAGTGCCGAGATGTGTGTACGGCGTCGTCAGGTCCCTGTCTGAAGCGCACCGCAGGCAGCAGCAGCACGAGTGCATCACGTCCCAGCAGCGGCACGACTGCATTACGTCCATCACGGCAACCAGCGCGTCCTCCATAATACCGGATATTGATCCTTATTCAACTTTGATTATTTTTTTTGATCAGTTTTACAATTTATTCGACTTAACACAACGCTGACGCGTTTGATGACAAATTGACAATGAATTCACAAACATATGTAGAGAGATGGCAGAGGGCCTACCGCGAAACGAATAACAATTAACGGCTGGCTGACAGAGGCGTTTATATTATATATATGTAAAACGAATAATTGTTGTTAATACTAAAAATGAAAATGGCCAGCTAAGCTACGAATGAAAGCTCTTATTTCACAAAGACAGAATAAGAATATATTTAATGCCAAAAATGTCACTTCACTTCACTCTATTGTTTATGGCTACTGTGCAACTCAAGCACAATTCTGCCAGCATCGAGTATCCAGCTTTGCACGGTGTAAATGAATGAGGGAAGATATAGTAAAATACACTAACTCGGGTGATTCCTGAGAACAGGTGACAAACACACACAAATAACATTAACCATAACCAGATTAGGACAAGTAAACGTGAGACAATAGACTAATATACTATAATATGTTAAGAAAAAGCCACCAGCTACAATTTTATGTTTTTTTTGGCTATAAACTTGCCCAACGCACAAACAATTTTTTTTTTTTTTAAAAGACATAAAAGGGAAGCCATATTCATAGGTAATGGGACATTGAGATTGGTAATTAAGGTATATAGGTCACGAGACTTATTGTTAAGGCGGCAATTAAAAAAGATGTGGTCAACAGTGCCTACTTCCTCACCGCACTCACATATGGGAGAATCTTTAATTTTGAACTTATGGAGCTGCTCTGGCGAGCACACTCGACCTAAACGGAGTCTTATTATTACACTGGTATGTCGTTTGGAAAGGGATCTATATTTAAAAAACCATGGCCGAGATGGAATAATTGGTTGTACCTGGGAGAAAAAACATTTCTTAGACCGAGACCACCGAGACAACCATTTTTAGGGTTCTGTAGCCAAAATGGCAAAAACGGAACCCTTATAGTTTCGTCATGTCCGTCTGTCCGTCTGTCCGTCTGTCCGTCTGTCCGTCTGTCCATCTGTCCGTATGTCACAGGCATTTTACTCGAAAACTATAAGGTGTATTTGAATAAAATTTTGAGGCCAGGTGTATTTTGTTAGCCGCTACATAGTTTTGTAATTAAAAAGACAAAAAAAATTTTTTTAGGGGTGCACTCCATACATAAAACTAAAAGTCAAATTTTTTTTTTTCATTGTGACCCCCGTGTGGCACATCAATCGATAGGCCTTTCAAAATAAATATAAGGTTTCTTAGGATTTTTTTTTATTAAGTCAATAGGCTCGGAGATAATCGCCCCGAAAGTCACTAAAATTCTGTCCCCCCCCCTCTAATTTTTGAACGGTGTATTTTAAAAATATGGAAAAATTCATGGACATGGGGCTTATTAATTTCATTCACCGAAAATTGTTTTGAACAAGATCGGTTCAGAGGTTTTCGAGATATTGCTGAAAAACTGCCTTCCTCAAAGAAAAGGACGTAAGTGCCGTAAAATTTCTGCGACGTTACGACCTTTTTAATAGGCACGGAACCCTTCGTTTTGCGTGGTCCGACACGCACTTGGCCGGTTTTTTACTAATAATTTTAGAAGGAATGTTGGAGACGTCCGGGGAGTACATTTTGAAAAAGGAGTCATCACCATCCAAGACTGCTTCCTTAGCCACCTGATCGACCCTCTCATTTTCCAAAATCCCAGAATGGCTCGGTATCCATACAAACACAATCTCCAATCCAGAAGAGTAACATTTAAAAATGGCATCCTTCAGTTTACATACAAGGTAGTTACGAGCGCAATTATTTAAGGGGTGAAGTGAGATAGACTGAAGGGCACTGAGACAATCAGAAAAAATCACTGATCTAGAGAGCCTGTGAGTAAGTATGTACTCTAGAGATTTCAATATAGCTAAACATTCGCCTGTGAATACAGACGACTGAGGGGGGAGTTTGAATTTAGCAAGAATATGGGTATTAGCTAGGAGGAAAGCCGCTCCCACGCAGCCCTGGTCCGTCAGCTTGGAAGCGTCTGTGAAGAAAAGTCTATAACCACCAAAGTGGCTATTGACAAATTTTGTGAATATGGAGTTGGCCATGGGAGACTTTTTGTCAATTCCAGTATTGGAGATTACTGTAGGGGAATGAATCAGGGCTTTGAAAGGGACAGAATACAAAGGAAGGGACCGGCACTTCATCAAAGGACACTTGATAGAAGCTAATTTCTCCAGGCTTTGGACAAGATTTGGTTTTTCTTTATTACGCCAGAAAGCTTTAGTTGAACCGTACAGCTGTAGGAGGCGAAGTTTTGGCAACAGGGGGTGGGATTCCTGGGTGGAGATTCCAAAAAGGTAACGGTCAGATAGGAGTTGTCTTCTTAAATCTAGCGGCGGGTCAACACACTCGACTTGAATAGCTCTGTTAGGAGAGGATTTCATTGCGCCTGTTACCAATCTCAAAGCTTTCGCCTGTATGGTTTCCAGGGTGGAGAGCGCAGCCTTGTTACACGGTTCCAATATGAATGTACCAAAGTCTAAGTGACTACGGATGAAGGCGTTATATAACAGTTTTTGTGAGTATGGATGAGCACCCCACCACGCACCGGAAAGGGCTCTAAGCATATTTAAGTTTTTTTCACATTTTCGGGCAATGTAAGTAAGGTGGGGCACTCCTTGGAAACGACGGTCGAAGATAACCCCGAGGAATTTAACAGAGTCTAGCATGGGGATAGTTTCTTCTTTGTAAATAATCCGACATGCAGGGGAAGAACGGCTTCTAGAGAAAACAATGGCTGAACTTTTTGCTGATGATAAGGAGAGACCGTGCTGGTCCAGCCACGAGCTTAAAGATCTTAAAGCACCATTAATCCTGTCAGCCGCATGAGATACGTTTTTATCGGCAGAATAGACTACCACATCGTCAGCATACTGAAGCGTTCTACACGACCAGTTAACAGATTTGTCCAGATCAAAAGAATATAAGTTAAAAAGAATGGGACTTAAAACAGAGCCCTGGGGGAGCCCCTTCCACACATTCCGAACGGCACACACTTTACCCTGCCATCTCACTTTAATAGTTCTGGACATAAGTAGATTTGATATAAAATGGACAACCTTAGGGGAAATACTCAGCTGGGACATTTTGTCTCTGAGCACTGCAAGGAGCACATTATCATAAGCAGCTGAAATGTCCAAAAATACAGCGGCCATGGATTCGTCTCTTGAAAAGGCTAGACGAATGTCAGTAGAAAGGATGCTGTGACTATCCGTGATACTCTTGCCCTTTCTAAAACCAAACTGGAACCGCGGTAATATGCCACGGCTTTCCAGGAACCAATCCAAACGATTTTTTATTAAATGTTCCATGACTTTGCAGAGGGTGGAAGACAAGGCAATCGGACGGTACGAAGTTCCAGAGTCAGGGTCCTTGCCCGGCTTGAGAATAGGAATTACATATTGTTCCTTCCAGGGATCTGGGATCATACCAGAGCTAAAAAAGTTATTAATCAGATCTAGGTAATAGGATACAGCAGCTGGACTAGCCCTTGACAGGAAGGAGTAAACGATGCCATCAGGGCCAGGAGACGAATCTGAAAGAGAATCTAAAACGCAGCGCAATTCAGATAGTTGGAAGGGAGATGCTAAATTATCATTGTTGTCTGAGAACTCAGAAAGAAATGGAAGTTCGTTCTGGCTAGGCACATAGGGAGGGGCTAATTTGTCTGAAAACTCATCCAGCCATAAGGGAGAAGTAGAAAAAGACGACGACGGGGTCGAGGATGAACAGGCATTGCGAAAAGATTTAATATTACGCCAGACAACCGAAGGGTGGGTAGAGGGAGAAATTGATTCGCAAAATTTAGTCCACCCTTCCCGCTTTTTAAACGAGAGGGTTTTTTTCGTCTTAGCCTGTATCCTTTTGAAAGTCAGGAAGTTCTCCATAGTCATATCGAAACAAAACGTTTTCTCTGTCTCTTTTCTATGTTTCACCAGAGAGGTGCACTCAGAGTCCCACCATGGGAGTGAAGGTCGACGGTTTGATGAGATGTTTTTTAGAGGAATTGATACAGCAGCAGAATCCAAAAGAGTCTGAGAAAATAAAGAATAACATTCTAGACAGTTAGACAGAGAAACACGTGGTAAAAAGTTAACTTTTGTCTCTGTTGTAAGGGAGAAAAGGGGCCAATCAGCTTTACATAGCCTATATTTTTGAAGGGGGGAGGAGCAGATTGAATACTAACGTCAGAAGAATACGTGACAATAATTGGGAGATGATCGCTACCAAAGCTTTGAGGAAGTATATCCCATGAAACTAGAGGAGCCAGAGAAGGAGAACAGATAGAAATATCCACTGCAGAAGGGTTTTGAGAGGGGGAAGAGCGTCGAGTGGGTCGGCCATCATTTAAAACACACAAATTCAAGGAATCCAGGATCTCGAGAAACTTACGCCCCGAGGGATTGCAGTCATGAGAGCCCCACAGAGAATGATGACAGTTGAAGTCTCCTAGAATGAGGAGCGGACCGGGGACATTCTCGAGATGCGACCAAAAATCAGCAATAATCCTAGGAGAGGGGTGAGGGATGTACACTGAAACAACGGTACAATCCAGAACCTTACAAGCAACAACAAAAAATGAGGGATGTGATGGAACGTTAATTATAGAATAGTTTATACCTTTTCTAATAAGGAGAGCACAACCATCATAACCATCAGGGCTATCATGTCGTAAGCATATAAAGTTCGGACAGTTAAAATAAGAATCAGGTTTAAGCCAAGTTTCTGAGATAGCTATACAAGCAGGGTTATACTTATAAATAATATGCAGGAGATCAGCCTTGTTGCGGCTGATACTCCTGATGTTCCACTGGATAAACTTGAGAGCCATAAGGCCCGGACGGAGGGCCACCATGGAAGAAAGAGGACAAAGTCATTAAATTATTGGCAACGTTGGGCGGTAGAGGGACAGCATTCTGGTGTAAAAAGGTGACCAGGGAGGGAATAACTGAGTTGACCAGAGACCAAAGATTGGACATGGAGGGCACACCAGGGGTCATCGGAGCTACTGTAGGCGGGGAGGGCGTTATCGAGATTGGGTTTCTAAACATCACCCCATTAGAAGGTTGGGGAGGGTTAAAGTCAGCGATTAGGGCATTATGGGCCTTCTGATCGTACCCGTGTGGGTTAGCAGGGCTGCGGGGTTTTTTCGTAATAAAAACAGTTTTTTTGTAAGAAGATGGTTGGGTAACTTCGTTATAAGGTTTCCGAGAAGACGGGATTTTTTTTTCTGCTTCCTGGTATGAGATACTCTCATCACCCATCATACGCTTTATCATTTGTTGTCTTCCAAATTCAGGGCACTTTTTATCAGTAGCCTTGTGTTGACCAGAACAATTTAGGCACAAAGCTTCTTCCGAATTCCTCTGCGTCGTGTGGTTGTGCGCATTTAGAACAGCGAGGGCGGGAGCGGCATTGGGCCCTAACATGCCCAAACCGGCAGCACTTGTAACATTGGACTGTGGGGAAATAGTAGGGCACGACTTCCAGAGCACAATTGAAAAGGAAGACTTTGTCGGGTAACCTTTGGCCGTCAAAAGTTAGAACAACTGTTTCCGATGGAGCCCACTGCGTTGTGTTGTCAGCTAAGTTTTTCTTTTTGAAATTAAGACGTCTGGCTTTCACGACCTTGCCTACTCCGTACGGTTGTAATATTAGCTCTGGTAATTCTTCGTTGGTGTAGTCCGTGGGAATGTTCCTGGCAATGCCAGTCTTTGTTATATGATAGGATGGGATGAAGCGTTTATATTTATCCAGTTCTAAGGGGAGCGTCAGAGCCGTCAGAAACCGGTTAGCACCGGCTGCTGAGGTGAATTCAATGCTCAGCCTATTGCGTCCTATCTTTTTGATGCCTCCGTCCTTGATATTTTTAATGCTTTTAGTGAACAACAACTGTCCAAATTTAACCGGGTGTAGGTAAGATCCTGAGTCAGCTTCTGGTGTCTCACGAGACACGTGCACAATGAATGGGCCTTTGTCCGAGCTGTTATATTCATTCCGGGTTTGGAATTGAGAGGGCGGTGTAGGGGGAATCACTTCTGGAGTTGTGTTGAGAGGTAGAGGGGACTTTTCTTGGAGAACCTGGTCCGCGGGGGCAACTGTGTTCAGATTTACATTTTCCTTGGTGGATTGGAACTGAGAGGGGGGAATTGGGGAACTATCGCCTTGTATGTCTTGGGAATGCGGAAGTTCGTCGAAGCGGGGGACTTTCGGTGCGTCCTGCATATCTATTGGGCTAACACCATCTTCCGAAACTGCAGAAATATCCCTTTTTTTCTGATTTTTAGTTGGTGAAGCCATGACCGGAATATTATGGGATGTATCGGCGTCTGTGGGGGGAGATCCATTGAAAATTTGCGTCAGTGAGACCGGAGACTCTTCTATTTCCATATGTAAGGCCGGCGAGGGCGGGTACACTATTGACCCAGGAATACCTGGGTCAAATTGTTGGGACCCCATACTGAGGACCCAAGGAGAAGGAGGCAGCAAACTCACATAGGAGCAGATGCCACCCTCTCCCTCTTCCTACTTCACCACTTACCAGACAAATAGGAGAACAAACACTAGACAACACAAAAAACAATCACACGGACGAATTCAGGAATAACACAGATGAATTTAACAAAAACAGTTAGCAATAGTATTCCGCACACGTGCACCACAAGACGGCTCGAAGCAGAATCTGATGTGATGTCTACTGGGATCTTAGAGCATACATAACTGGAGTAGCCTTATGTCGTATTTGCGTACAAAAATATCTGCCGAATTTTGCGGGGGCGGGGGGAAGCATGTTAATAGGATATTGAAACTCAATTGTATATTGAAAGCTTGAAGTGGTTGAACGTTTATAATATCAAGTGCTTACAGCATCATGCGGGCATTTTTATGAACAGTGTTCTCTTGCGAGGCGATTTTGTGAATGACCATTAATTGATTGTGAAATTGTCTTTGTATGATTTTTTTGCACATTGTGCAAGGTTTTCTACAGAGGGGTAAGTTACTAAAAGGCTACTCCAGTTATGTATGCTCTAAAAGTGGGATGGATCCTTTACCCCAAAACTAAGTCTACTACGACCTACTCAAAAATATTATACCAATCTCAATTATACTCAATTGATAACAGTGGCTCCGAATATCGAAATGTCCAATAATATCCCAATGAAATAAAGCTGAAAGTCCTAGAAACTAAATAAGTGATAAGATAATATTGTGCACAAAAATTACTTGGAAAAACGTGATAGTTAGTAGATTGATTTGTAGAGAAAAACATTTTAACAAATACTTACTATTTCATTCAGTGACCGCAATTATACTTGCACTTACTTTATTTAGTTACTTATTAAGATTTTTGGCCATCATAAGTCGAAAACAATGAAATAAGAGTTAATTTTCCTCACTCGCAACTCACAACCGCTAAATCCAAAAACAACTTAAAAGTTAGTGTTTCAAGTTGAAATAATACAGAATAAGGAGCCCATTCACGCACCAACGCAAGCAAGCCAACAGAGACAGGAAATCGCATGGACTTATTATTACTTACTTAGTAATAATAAGTCCATGGGTCCCTGTTTTACCTCGCCCCCCGCCAAAAGTGGCGAAAAAATTTGTTCGAAGAGTTTACGTCATGGCATCTCCAGTGGCTTAATACTCAAAGATGGGTCCATGGGAAATCGATGGAGGCAGAGGGCCTACCGCGAAAGGCATTCGAAGTTTTCCCTCTCTGTCATACTTACGAATTCGTACATAAGTGCGACAGAGAGGGAAAACTTCGAAAGCCGTTCGCGGTAGGCCCTCTGGAGGATACTATACTATAAAGCCTCTCACAGACTGGCGCGGCCTGCGTTGGCGGTCAATAATTCAAAGGGCCTACCGCGAAACGAAAACAAACTTCGTTCTCTGTCGCACTTGCTAGTTCGAGCGACAGAGAGGGAGATACACGAACGAATTTGCTTCTGATAAATTAGGGCTAACTAATCATTACATGTGTAGACCCCATTATATACGGGTTTATTATATATATATTCTCTTATTGGCGGCCTATACACAGTGAGTAAATACTGAAAATCTACCATAGCTGTCTCACTCTATAACATGCGATAGAGAGAGAGAGAGAGAGAGAGACACAGCTATGGTGGATTGTCAGTATTTACTCACAGTGTATGGACCGCTATCGGATGGTTATAATTATATTCTCTTTGGTTAGTTTGGTCGTGGTTTGGTCATTGTCATTACTGGTCATTATTTTTGGATTTACTAAATAAATAGAGTACAAGTATAATTGCAGCCACTGAAAGAAATAGTAAGTATTTGTTCTCTAGTTTGCATGTTTTTCCAACGGTCATTTTTGTGCACAACTTTATCATTTAGTTTCTAGGACTCCCAACTTTATTTCGTTGGGATATTGTTGGACTATTCCAATTCCAATGATGTAATATAAAAAAGAAGGACTATTCGATATTGGGATCCACTGTCATCAATTGAGTTTTGAGATTGGTATAATATTTTTGAGATTCATGTGATTTAAATTTATCAATTGGACGTAATGTGCTGGGGAATCCCATTCCTGAAACTATGTCCAATTGTCAGAGCTTCAATTCTAGTTTAATTTGACTTTCTTGAGGGGCTGCGATCCTCGTTCCGGATCGTTCGTGATCGTGGCTCAACAAGATTTCCTTGGCCATACAGCGTGGCAATGCCGCCAGTGTCATGGGAACTTTCGGGCCACCAACGATCCGGGGCGCTCCTTTTTGTTAGTTTAGGTTAGTACGTACGTATTGTTGACGAAGCCTGTTGCGGATTCTATCATTGTGATTATTTGTTGTATTTAAGTAAAAAAAAATATTGGTTTTTTATTAATAAAATTACTTAACTCACGTTACATGTTCACTATTAGCCCTAGGAAATAGCATTAACATAATAAGAATTTTGATTGCAATTGCATGAGCATGTCAGATTGATAGATTTCATTAAAATTTATAACATGATATTGTTGACCCATACTAATACTCTATTATACATTAATCTATTTTTTTTAATTTTTAAACTTAAAAATTATACAATCTTTTCTGAGAAATTTATATGCTATGGTATAAATAATTTAGTATGGTATAATTAATGTATATATAAGTAAATTAGCCTTTATAATATACGTCTCACTGCTGGGCACAGGCCTCCTCACATGGATGAGAGGGAACGGGCAGTAGTCCCCACGCTGGCCAAGTGCGGGTTGGGAACTTCACATACACCTTTGAATTTCTTCGCAGATGTATGCAGGTTTCCTCACAATGTTTTTCCTTCACCGAATCTAGGTGTAAGAACCACAAATATTGAGTGCCCTTTGCAGGGTATCGTACCTGCCACCCTACACTTGTAACACCTCAATGTACTATGAACATGACTACAAATACTACAATATAATAAAGAATAAAGTCAAAAGTTCCATAGCATTCCGCCCTAGCTACCATGATAGCGATAATGTCGGACCTTAACCCTTTATAAGGCAGAGACGATTTGGAAACCACTTAGTTAATAAACATTTATAGAGAAGAACATCCTCTTTTTTATTTAACTATAATGGTATTATATAGCAAATATATCAGGCTTTCTTTTCTTATTTATACTTTTTCGGTCATAATTTAATTTTAGTGTAATTAATTAATCTGGTCAATTAATGCACTGTGCCCGTTAAGGGAAGCAAGCATTTGTCACTGTTTCCATTATACTATTAAAAATACACAAGTCGCTGTATCTAATAATTTCAATTATAGCTCTTGTAATTCACGATGGCGAGTGGCGAGACTGTTATTGGTATGATAATAAGGTCATAGTCAAACACCAGTCTGTAAAGAGCATCTTATGTTTGTTGTCAATGTCAATAAATAGGTGTATTGGAAACAGATCATCTGAAAACTCGAGTGCATTAACGGGCTGAGTGCATATAATGACCACATGTTTTTATTAATGATTTCGGTTTTTTTTACCGTAGATGTGTTCCCCAGTGCATTACAAACATGGTAGTGTATTTAACTTTCACGTAGCATATCTGTACAACTGCGGCCTTATAAAGGGTTAAGCATTTGTCCCTTACTAGCAAGTGGAGATGCGCTGAATATGGGTTTCACCGAATACGAACATTTGGTCCAACTGTTGCCGAACCGAATATTCGGCCGAATTATTTCGTTCAACGTAATGCCTTCCTCCGTTGCTCTAAAACAGACTAATGGTAAATTTTTTGTTCATTATCAAAGCGAAATATTGACAATAAAGCAAGTTAAAATTTTCTTTCTTTTTTCTGGGTTACCTACGTTAGTTAGGTTAATTTATTTTGTAATAAATTTATAATTATTTGTTTGTTTCTTTATTTTATTTAAATTAATTAATTATTAGTTCAATGATAATAGGTATAAAAAAATGTGAAATAACAATAATAATCGGGTATTTTACATTCTTGTAACTTGTAAACCAAGCCACATGCCATAGTTAGGACTTTGTGGTGGGTTTTTGATCACTTACAGTATTCTTAATATCTGTCCACAAGTTTTCAATAGGTTTGAGGTCTGGCGATTGTGCAGCCCAAGGTAAAATGTCGACTTTTTCAGTTCTAAACGACTCTTTCACAATTTTGCTAGTATGGTATGTTCTGGGTCATTATCTTGCTGGAAAAGCCACTTTAGCGGCATACATGCACAAAAGATCCCACTGGGTCGAAGTTTATCCGAAAGGGCCCTCATCTAGATAAGATAAGATAACCTACTTACCTACTAACTCCATTAGACCACATTATCATATATTTCAGGTACTGTACTGTGTAACCTACTGATAATCTACGATATGCCCAAGACCCCGGCTGGCGAGTGCCCGACAGCAGGAGAAAACAATGTGCCAGTGGACAAAGTTAGTAGATTTGTTTTCATTAATTAAAAATAAATAAAGAAATAAATTACACTTGCTCGTCAAGGGCTTCATATATAACGCATAGGCATACAGAACTACAATAGCCTTTATTCCGTCTAAGGGCGTAATGGTTTTCTATGAGTTTATGTGTCATCTGATTGGTTTAAGCAAATCTAGTTGGCCACGCGCCGCTGGTTGTTTGAATGAAATATTGAAGCTGCACGCTCCACTTGCACTGATCTGGAAGTGAAGTTGTGAATTTTTAGGGTTCCGTAGCCAAATGGCAAAAAACGGAACCCTCATGGATTCGTCATGTCTGTCTGTATGTCTGTCCGTCCGTATGTCACAAGCATTTTACTCGAAAACTAAAAGGTGTAGGTATTTGAATCAAATTTTGAGGATAGGTGTATTTTGTTAGCCGCTATGTTTTGTAATTAAATTAGTAAAAAAGTTGATATACAGTACCGGTCAAAAGTTTAATTCACCCTTTGTTTTTGGTACAAATTTGTACTTTTGTGCGATAATGTTTTGCAGTTCAGATGTCGAAAATTGTTTCCAACTGATTCGTTATTGTTTACGGAGATGTGTTTGATTAGTCAGACACAGTTTACATATATTTCTAAACAACTGATTCCCTAAAAACCAACATTGTATCTGATCATTGTACGTTTTAATTGGCAAGCCCATATATGGCCCAGCCTTTGCCGTCATTCCTATAAGATTTTAGGGAATGCGTTGTTTAGAAATGTACGTGAATTGTGTCTGACTAATTAAACAAATCTCTGGAAACAATAACGGATCAGTTGGAAACAAATTTCGGCTTCCGAACTGCAAAAAATTATTGTCCAAAAGTATGAATTTGTACCTAAAACAAAGAGTGAACTTAAATTTTTGACCGGTAGTGTACCTATAAAGAAAAATAAAAAAAACATCTTATTTATACACTTATCCATATCAGAAATAAAATTGGTCAAACATATTTTAAATCATCATTAAATTTGAAAAGTCATATTTGTATTTGTATGCCTTGTTGTAAGTATGGCACAGTGTGTAATTTCGGCCTACCTGCGGCCACGCGTAGTTTATGTGTTTAATTTGTTGTATGGCACAGTGTGTAATTTCGGCCTACCTGCGGCCACGCGTAGTTTATGTGTTTAATTGATAGCTGTTACTATTTTAGAGGTTTGACAAGGATACCGAAGCGGTTTTTATAATTATTTTGTGAGATATTGTGATTTTCTAGAAAACCCCATAGAAACCATAAAAATGCAGTGTCTTTTTTCTGATACATTATATGCAAATAAATAAGACATGTTCTCATAAGAGAAGTTTGTAAATTACATAAAAAACACGGTAAATTAAGATACAATTAAGGTTTTTACCAAAAATGAAAACTATTTTTTTGTGGTACGGCGTCTTAATGGTCGCATTTTATTTCTTAATTGAAAGAATCTACACATAATCACATAGTAGTATATAAAATATCAGCTAATAAAAATGAAGGGGTGACGAGATACGAATTTTTAAATTTTTTGTTAAGGGTTGTCACTAACTTTTCTATGGAAATTTAATCATCATAATCAGAGTCATATTCATTGATTCTGCTCATAAATAACATCGTTAATTTTGGTTTTTTATATTATATCATTAAATCACTCAACTTTTTAAAGCAAAAAGGTCATATAAAAAAAATTGTTTGGTTTGTAATAGGCATTATTATGTTTGACTCTCTTAAAAATTGCGCAACGCAAAAGAACTGGCTGTACTGCTTTATCAGAATCAAATCGAATGAAATCAAAAGAATTTTCGAAAAACCCAACTGCTTTTTGACAGCTATTATAGCCTATGTCACTCCCACGATTAAGGAAACTCCAACGACACCTTATACATCAATATCCATCAAGCCGTTTAGGCTACAGGAGGCCACAAAGAAACAGACATACATACATACTTTACATACACTCGAAAAACATTACCCTCCTCCGGGCAGGCAGGCAGTCGGGTAAAAACCTTTGCCAATATGTTAGGACTCGAAGAATGGCTTCTTGACGACCTACATACTATTCTAGTGGCATTATCATGAGGTTTGGAAATAGATTCTATGAAACTTCAGTCTGGCTAAGAAATAATTACAAAAATATAGCTGGTACAATATGACCTGACGGTTCACAAAATATTAATACATGCTGCGAAAATCATAGGTCCTATTTCTTTACCCGTTGGAATGAAAATGAAAAAATGAAAAAATGAAAAAAGTTTATTGAACAAGGGCAGCATTACAATAGGAATCACGACCCTGCGTCCTGAGCTAGGAAACCCTGTGTTACAGGACCCAGTTTCGTATCTATACAATTACTTATCTATATATAGATGCTAAATTTTGTGTGTGCGCGTGCGTGTGCGTGTGTGTGTGTGTGTGTGTGTGTGTGTGTGTGTGTGTGTGTGTGATTAATGTGTGATGCCAGGCATAAAATTCTATAATAAATAATATAATAAGATAAAATAAATAATAACACTACCTAAGTACATTACAATAGTGACAAGATGGGTGGTAATCATTTTATCACGGTCATGAGGAGTTCAGTCTCATGATAATCCCGTTTCATGAGCCACGCAGTCAACAACCGTTTGCTTGGAGGTCTTTTTATGAGGTGACATGTGCAGAACAATCTCATAACTAGAGGAGAAATAAAGGGATGAAATCTCTGGGCAAATGTGGTACGCGTTTTTGGGGTTTTCCAGCGCTGGCGGCGTCTTGTATCTGCTTGAAAATTCTTGTCATGTAGTTTTCCATAACTGTACAGTATTTTTCTTAAAAACAGTTGACGGACAGAGAGGACGTTAGCAACTTTGTATAGTTCTTTGGTGCTGAAACGTGATGGTTTGCGGTAGATAACCTTGAGAAGGGATCTTTGCGCTCTTTCCAACCTAATAAGGTGTGTCTTTGCTGCCCCTCCCCAAACCGAATTGCAATAACCTAGCACGGATTCGCAGAGTGCGGTGTAAACTATTTTCAAAAGTTCGGGGTACGCATAATTTCTTAGAGCGCGAAAGACAAACATAAGCTTTCGAACGCGACTTTTGAGAGATTCAATATGTTGCTGCCAGGTAAGGTGGGAGTCAAGCTGTACACCAAGGTATTTTATAGTGTCCGCGCGTTCGATAAAGCTATCGCTGCTGTAGGCAGGGGGTCCTAGCGAGTTTTCGTACTGGTGTCTAACCTTGATGCAGAATTCGTCGTGAGGTTGGCCTCTGGAGTCTATAGAAAAGCATAAGTATTTGGTCTTCTGAACATTTAATGTCAATAAGTTAGTGTCAAGCCACTCGGCCACTACTTTTAAGTTAGCTTCTGCAGTACTTTGAACTTCCGGCCATTCTCTACCGCGTACCAGAATAGCTGTGTCGTCGGCAAATGATATAATAGTGGCGTTTGTGAGATTAAGATTACAGAGCCCGTTAATATATGTTAGAAATAGGGTTGGTCCTAATACACTCCCCTGCGGAACTCCGAAATCTACACTAGTAAAGTCACTGGTGTGGCTTTCCACACGTACGCATTGCCTACGATCGCGTAAGTACGACTCAAACCATTTAAGCGCAAGTCCCCTGATGCCAAGGCTTTCGAGTTTAGCCAATAAGATCGGGATTGAAACCGTGTCGAAAGCCTTGGCAAGGTCCAGAAATATTCCTACACACCTTTCATTGTTATCAATACAATCTACTATTTTCCCAACAATATTCAGCACTTCATCATCATTCATGTACCAACAATGCTCTCAGAACAAGCTGGTGAGGTCAATCAAGGAACAAATTTTAGCGTTACGATCATCATACGAGAACATCACACTCGCAGACCGTAAAACCACTGTCTTAAACTTGTTTCACCGAGCTTTATACTAGCAACACACTGGCGCGGCCTGCGGTGGCGGTCAATAGTAAATTTGATAGCTAATGACAAGTTTACTATTGACCGCCGCGGCCAAGCCGCGCTAGTCTGTGAGAGGCCTTACAGTCTTCTGACCCTCTTTTGTCGACTAGGTATGTCAGTTGGTGATAAACAAAAATAAAACATTCTGCCATTCCAAAAAAAGTTTTGCATTTTTTAAAACCTACAATGGATAACGAACTTATTCATGACGACCCGTCACCGCAAAAATATTCTGATGAATGATGATACTTCTAGTGAACTTGAACGGGATACTAACGATAACGAAGATAACATCATCAGAAGACATTTTGATACATTGTGATGATTAATGACGACATCGATAGTTTCTAATTTATTTATATTGAATTTTATGGTTATATTTGGACAACCCTATTTCCATAGAAATTTCTAAAATACTTAGAAACGCTATATCTCTCTACCCCTTCTGTTGTCGTGTGTAATTTTTTTGGACATAATAAACCACTATATTCTTCATATTCATAATGAAGAATAAAATGCGACCGAAACAAGATTAAAATAAAAATCAATAAAAAGTGAAAATAAGAAAATCTTAAATATGTCTTATAATAATACAGCTGCATTTCCTATTTTTTTTATATGAATACATAATGCAATGTTACGTTACTTAAGATACTAACGAAAACAGAAACAATTATATTTTAGGAGTAAAAAAATAATTAAGTTTTCCTCAGGGTCATTGACCTCTCACAAAAAATAATTTCTCTCAAAGTATACAGAAATTCAAAATCTAAATTATTATTAATTGTTTCCCATATTAAACTCTTTCGAATAAACACATAAACTACGCGTGGCCGCAGCCGGGCCGAAATTACACACTGTGTATGGGGAAAAAAAAACTTGTTCTTAATTATCTAGCCACGACTGTATATCAATGCCAAACATCATATCAATGCCAAACATCATATTTCATTTCAGGGCACTGATGCGAGCGAGGATGACGAAGGAGTTTCAGATTCTGATGCTGACTCGGTTAGTGGTAACCGCGTGACAACAGATATGGTAATCTGGGTCATGCTCAAGGAAAATGGTATCATGTCCGAGGAAAAATACGCAGAAAAGGCCGTAGAATGTGAAGAGGACATCAAATACATGATCCAAAAACTTCCTAGATCAGCCCCATCATCACCAGAATATTCAGACGACGATGGGACTGAAAATACCTGTGGTCCACTTCCACTAGTCGATAAGCTTTTAGAATTAATATCAGAAAAGAATGAAATACTTTCTGTATGCATCCCAAATTACAAATTACCGGATGTTGAATGCCAGAGAAACGAAGAAACTTTAAATGATGAGAAAAATGTCAATGGCGTGTTTAAGGCGGATCCGACTTGTATGAATAACGCGGCGACAGAAAGATCTAATGATGAAGTAATAAGGACATCGAAAATGCAACAGGAACAGGCACTAATCGAAATTAAATCAAAAGAACAAGTTATGGAATCATTGCCACAGCAAGAAACACTTAATAACACTATTAAAAAGGATTGTAATCAAGAAGAGCAGCATGAATCTGTAGCATCTGAACATGTTATGGACGAAACAGCAAATGAAGAGAGGAGCAGAGCTAGTGGGCTTGCTCGTTTAGAATGTATTCAAAAATTATCAACGAATACAGAATCTATGCCAGAAACCCTGAAACAAGGTAAAGATTGTGGTACAACTAAAGAGAAAATCAAGGATCTTTTGAACGAAAATAATACCAAACCAGAGGAAATAAATATAGAGACAACTAATGACGAAGGACAAGATGAAGGGTTAACGAAAACAAAAGAAGATTCTAAAAGCGTAGATCAAAAGTCAGAAAAGGAATCTAACCAAAGCACCGATAAAAAATCTGAGAGCTTCAAGTATATTCTTAAGCACATAGTGAAAGAAAAGCTCATTTCAGAGGACGAGTACGTAGACGTTCTGGAGACGTATGTGAAAGATTTGGACGAGCATTACAAAAACAACAAGGCCATGGATATATTTGACGAACCTACCAGGGACCTAAAGGAATTTGCGTTGTTCCTGAATTTTTATTCACCATCCTCTTACAAATACATTGTGGAAACCTTCAATACTCCTTTACCGGAACATAAGGTCTTATGCACGTGGTATCTGAAGGACTGTAATCGGCCTGGCTTGACCGAAAGAGCCTTTAAAATCTTGAAACAAAAAGCTTCTGGCAAGAGACTTACGTGCGCTTTGATGCCGCACTGTATGTTGATGTTAAATGACGGTCTGAATTACGATCAAGTCGATTACGGCGGCGGTTGCAACTCCAAATATGCTCACAAGGCCGTTATTACGTTCGTTTTAGTTCTGGTAAGTCTAGACGAGGACTGGAAGATTCCCATTGGTTACATCTTTGCGAACCTCATGCCAGATGAAACTCAAGCAGAATTGTTAAGGGTCTGCTTGACCCAATGCCACGAAGCGGGAGCCGACGTGGTCGCTGTTACCCTGGAAAATTCGACTCCAGCAGAGTTCTTGGGATGCTCCTTTCAGGATCCAAAGAATTTGAAGACCATCTTTAAACACCCGTCATGCGATCGAGATGTAGCCGTCTGGATCGACCCTTGTTTGGCGCTGAGAAGCGTTCGCCACACGCTGAAGATCAAAGGAATTCTACAAGACGATCAGGGGAATAAACTACGTTGGAATCTGATCAGGAAGCTGAGAAATCTCTATTCTGATGAATCAATTGAGCTTGAGCCGGCGAAGTTTGTGCAACTGCGGAATCACATCGCAAAGGTCGGTCTTACGACCGAGATTTTCAGCGATGCTCTATCGCCCGCACTTGAGCTATGCGAAGCACTAATACCAGAATCCTTCAGAGACACTGCAGCAACTCGAAGATTTATTGAAATAGTCAACAATCTGTATGACATTCTCCATTCAAGAATCACCAAAAATATGGATGAAGTTACACAAAACATTAACATGGCAAAAGATTACATGTTAGCTTTGATTTGCAATGAAGAGAATGCGCTGCCGCCTCTTGAAAAACCAGCATCTGGATTCATCAGATTCCTAATTTGCATCGAAAGTTTCAAGCACTTATATGCTACCCTGGTTGAAAAGGAACAAAGAATGAACCACCTGAATCCTCACCGCTTGTGCAAAGACCATACTGGGGATTTCGTAAACAATTTCAGAGCATATGATGGTTTACACCCTGCAGATTCCAACAGCAGGACCTTCCAACGTTACTATGATCATTTATTTGATATTCTAGAGAAAAATCCAAATTTCTGTGATAAGAATGTCAAACTAGAACACTGGGACATGAAGAACAAATACACACCAGCAGTCACCATCAAGCTCACTTCAGGCAAACGTGCGTACGACGAAGTGACCTCCTTGCTATCATCCGCACTGAAGAATCTGACAGAACAACCACAAAGAACTTCGCGCGACAATCGAGCCACTAAAATCGTCCGGGCATACGCGAAAGCTATGGATACCGAACCAGACGTGTCAACTAGAAAGAATATGGTTGGTTACTTAGCAGGCTGGATCGCAGCCAAATTCGCGAAGTGCCTCAAATGCGAAGCGTGTATAGACGCGCTTTGCACTGACAAGAAACTGTGGTTCCATAAGTTTATAATGTCAAATAATATCAAAGGGGTATGCCTGCCGAGCGAAGAGGTGTTCCGGATTTGCTGGGAGTGCGAGCGAGCGCTTCGGACGAAGGTTTCCCCGGCGCGGCTTCGGGCCTGGGTGCTTCGCCGGCTGGCGTCACAATTCCCGTGGTCCTCCCGTGTGGCCAAGCAGAAGCACCCTCCAGGGCACCACATCCACCTGGCCCGCGCTGTGATCGCCAAGTACATCCCGCTCCGGACTGCGGTGCCGTTGACCTCCGAAGATATCAAACGAGTTGAAGCCGGTTTATTTCACATGTATAATTGCATGCGAGCTCAGTCAGCTGAGGTGTATACAAAATTGTTGTTTATGTCGCCATATTGCCACGAAGAAGATTATTATTAAGAAAATGTTGGCTGGCCTTGACGAACAGTCATGTGTTATACGTAAAACAACATTAAATTGTTGTTCACAAGTGACTACATACATAAGAGGGCATTAACGTGCTCACTAGCGCCACTGGTAAATAATTGTGATTATTTAAATTAAACGATAGAATTTAAAAAAAACGAGGCCACTACACTCTCTATTTTGTATTTAAGTACGTACCATGTGAACACAACAACTAGTTTTTATGAGCAACATTGGTCGATATATGAACTCAAAAAAAAAAGGCTGTTTTAACTTTGGACGTATATAGATTGACGAATCCAGAAACATAAAAACTAGTTTGATGTATTCACAACGTACTTAAATACAAAATAGAGTATGTAGTGGCCTATTTTTTTAAAATAGTTACTGTTAAATTTAAATAATCATAATTACTTACCAGTGGCGCTAGTGAGCACGTTAATAAGTTGATTTAATTCCTTTAGAAATTCAGTATTATTCTTTATTTTTGACGAAACAGTAGTGTTTATTTTTGTTTTATTTGATTTATGGCGTGAATTATTTTCTTTTTTGTCCTCTACTGAACATTATGATAACGATAATTGTTTCATGTTTTAGATTCAGCTAGCTAGTTTTTAAGGTAATAATCCGAAAGATAGTAATTGTTTGATAACATTGTTTTGTGTAAAAAAAAATTGTTATCTGATTAATGACAGGACAAATAAATGATCCAGCATAGTGGCCTATTGCACGTCGATACAAGTAATAATTTAACAAGTCTAAAAAGGCGAAACGGCCAAATGGCCAGTCGTTATTGGTCAAGCAATGGGTCAATGTTGCCAATGTAGACTTGTAAATTGTAATTTGATGCTTCGTGAAATGGCGCCCCGGTATACATTTTGTAGCATTTTCATTGAAAGTTAGTAGAGTTTATAGAATAGCCAATTTCAATTGAAATGGTTAACCTAGGTTAATGTTAGCGCTATTAACACTAATTAATATTATTGGAATTGTCTGTACCAATACTAATTGGGTACTTTACTGGGTAAAAAATATATAATTCTATTTAATCCGTCAGTTAGATTATCATTTTTTTGTTTGCTAATTAAACAAAAAATGACGAAGATATAGGTTAAAGTTCCGCGTGACGTCACATTATGCTAAAAAGTGTACCATAATGTGACGTCACACGGAACTTTAACGGGCCATATCTTCGTCATTTTTTGTTTAATTGACAAACAAAAAAATACGTGTCCAATAGTTTTTGATAATCTAACCGACGGACTAAATTTTTTTTTTAGGCAAGTAGCCAACTCCGTTAACTCCGCTACGCTTCAATAATAATGATACAAAATGTATGGTATGATATTATTAAGGAACATGATAATTTTAAGCACAAAGATATTACGTTAATAAGGCACTGGTCCCACCGCCGGCTACATACTATAAGCTATCGGCGATTACTCGCCCAGGAAAGGAACAAAAGATAATAGCTCAAGTGTAAATAAATTTATAGTTCATCGCCGGCGGTGTGAACAGCCAGCTATAAACTATAAATATATAACTCTCTCTTTTATTTACACGAAAGCGATTATCTTTTGTTCGTTTCTTGAGCTAGAAAATAGCCGATAGCTCATAGCTTGCTCGCGGTGGGACCAGTGCCTAAGTGAAGTATTTTTTTCTGATTCTTTTATCTAATTGCGTATTTCCAAATTGTTAATGAGTGGTAACACACTGAACGTCGCAGACGCAGTATACAGTGAAGCGGTGTAAGGTTTATTCAAATTGTTTACCTATACTTGGTACAACATCTGAGAATGTCAAATCCAATTTAAAGTGAAGCCTCGAGTGTTACAAGTGTTACCAAGCGGTATTTTGATTATAGTTAGGTTGGACGTTTAGGTATTTAAAAAAATGTAAACAAAAAGAACCACGTGACTCGGTCATTCAACCAATCATAGCAACCTTTTGTATCTGTGGTATTATCTTATTGGCTGAATGACCAAGTCACGTGGTTCCTTTTGTTTACATTTTTTTAAATACCTAAACGTGCAGACTATAGTAAACAATTTTGTAATTACATATTTTAGAGTAATTTGTTTATTTTAAAGGGTTGAATACCTACTTTGCTTGTCTTAGGCCCGCCATAGACGGACTGCTTAGAGCAGTCGAGGCCTCATGCACTATGACGACTGCTCTCGTGCCGTTGGTCTCGACTGCTCTAAGCAGTCCGTCTAAGGCGGGTCTAGACGGACTGCTAAGAGCAGCCGAGACCCGCCATGGACGGACTGCTTAGAGCAGTCGAGACCCGCCATGGACGGACTGCTTAGAGCAGTCGAGATCCGCCATAAACGCGGACTGCTTAGAGCAGTCGAGGCTTCATGCAATATGCCGTCTATAGCGGATCTGGCTCAGCTCCGATCTCCAAGTCGTGGGTCGTGGCCGAGCCGCAAGTGCTTGTAAGTGTTTTAAGAGGGCGTTCCAGAGCACACTAGCGGCACTGGTAAATAAATGTAATAATTTAAATTTAACGATAGTTAAAAAAGGAGGTCACTACACCCTGTACCCTTTTAGTACCTTGTGAATACATCAAACTTGTTTTTATGTCGCTGGATTCGTCAATCTATGCGTCCAAAGTTAAAACGTCCGTTTTTCTTTTACTCCAGGCAAAATACGGTTTCGAAAAAAAAAAATATAATAGCGTTTTTTTTGTTTATTTCATTCTAAAACGTTATTCTAAGATGCTTTATTCCACCCGGAAGTAATTATATAGATTTAAATTAAACATTCATTGTCTTTTTTATTTTATTTATATTAAATATTAAAAAAATATTAATATTTATCCGGACTTTTTAGGAGCTAATTACATTTTTTATGGTGGATTTTTTGTTGGATTTTGTCTCTAGGTAACTATTTAATTGATAATATCCCCGTTATATTAAAAAAAAAAAAAAAAAAAAAAAAAAGCTTTATTAATCCCTTACATAAGATGCATACAATGATTTTGGGTACTTAATTTTACAAATGTTAACTGTATTGTTAGTATGTTTCTTAAAATATATTTTTTTATCGTATTTGTTAGTTGTAAGAGCCGCCTTCTGCGGTAAAAGCCTCCTCCAAATTATGCCATTTTTTTTAAATTTCTGTATGTTCTCTACGCAATCGGAATCAGAGAGAATGGGAAGTTTATTGTGGTTATTTTTCATCTCTGGTTTCGTTTTGCAATTTTATTGTGGTTCGCTCGGGATTTTAATTTATTGTGTCTTCTATTTTATACCCTTCTCTTCGTAGTTCAGATATGCCGAGAATGTTTCCTTTTGTTTTAGATATTGCATACACTAAGTCCACTATCCTTGCCTCATTTGCCAGCGATCGAACATTGAATGTTGCATGTAGTAGTTTTTCGTAGTAGTTTAGTTTTCTTATTTGGAGGGTGGTCGTCTACAACCCCCGCGGTGACGAACCGTTCTGGGGGAGGTTTATTAAATTTTCTAACTTTTGTAGTTGCTGTTGTTGGTGGGGTGCGGCGTAATAATTATTTTGGAGTGGTTTTCTTAATTGCTATTCATCGGTACTTTCAGTGGGTAGAGAGGTTTTTTCAAGGTCAACAGATTTACGTGTGTGTGTGTTTGAACTGATGTACTTTTCTATCGAGCTTTGTTGGGTCTTGTTTTTCTTTTGTGCTTGTTGATGAGTATTTTCATTTAGTAAATTGATTTTCTGGTGAGGTGGTGTTATTTCTAATACCCTTTTTTTGTTCCTACTGTCCTTATCTTCTCTTTCCTGTGTTTTATTGCTTCTGCCTTCTCGAACAATTAACTTGTCGTAACGTATGTAAGCTATTTTGCCGGCTTCTTTTTCTTTTTTGAGTTGGTCTTGCAATTTTTTTCTAGTTTCCAGAATTTGTGGTGGGAAGTCTTCTTTTAAATAGATGGATTTGGTTTTCATGAGGTTTTTATTTCTCAGTATTGCAATTTTTTTGCTATAGGTAGTTAAAGTTACAACGATAGGTCGTATTTTGTTATTCATGTACTTGCCCATGCGTCTGACCATTTCAAATTCATTTTTGTTACATTGTACGTTTAGTTCCTCGTTAATTATTTGCAAAACGTTGTTTTCCAAGTTCTCGTAGTTTTTCTCGTCTTCTGTTACCCCAAAAAATATAATATATCTTTGTTTGAGTTGCCTCTCCATACTCGAAATCCTTTTTTCTTGTTCGAGACTTCTTTGCTTTACATTTTCTAGTTCGCTGTGTATCGAGATGAATTTTTGATCAATGTTTTCGTTAATGTTATTTGTTATTCTTTGTTCCAAATATTGTAAAGACTCCTCGGAGTCTTTTTTTATATCAACTCTCAAGTCCTGCAACAATTTTCCTATTTGTATCATGTTCATAGCTACTGTTGTAATTGAATTGTAACTAAATAAAATCAGACTTTTAATAAACTTGAGAAATTCTTCAGCCACGCTAAAACCTGCTTTCTGTTACTTGCATAAGGTTGATGCCTTAGTAGCGGTCGATGTGCTGTGTTGTGGTAAGTCGGCGAGAAGAACGTCACAAGCGCCGTGCAAAACGGGGCGTTTATGCGTTTGCGTCGAGCACTTAAAAATCTCGCTTGGAAGGTTGTTTATATCACTAAGTCAAACTTGATTTTCACTATTATCTCAATATTCCAAGCTCAAGTCTTCACTTAAACATTTTGAGAGCTTGTCTCAACACAATATTGTTTCATTTG
The DNA here is from genome assembly GCA_932294315.1 of Epinotia nisella. Lineage (NCBI taxonomy): Eukaryota > Metazoa > Arthropoda > Insecta > Lepidoptera > Tortricidae > Epinotia > Epinotia nisella. The sequence goes on from OW028693.1 coordinate 3,427,483, forward strand.
GGGAAAGGGTCACACGGAAATATCACTTTGGACGTAGATTTGAATTAATTTACGAGGAGCAAATTTTTACACTGTTTACTTCACCGCAGTACCCACATGATTTTATATATTAAATATTAAAAAAATATTAATATTTATCCGGACTTTTTAGGAGCTAATTACATTTTTTATGGTGGATTTTTTGTTGGATTTTGTCTCTAGGTAACTATTTAATTGATAATATCCCCGTTATATTAAAAAAATAGCTATTATAAATTATTTCCAAATTTGACACTTTTTCCATACAGGTTGTCAGTTCATTGCCTGGACTATTTCGAGTTCATAGATCGACGAATCCAGCAACATAAAAACTAGTTTGATGTATTCACAAGGCACCTTAAATACAAAATACAGGGTGTAGGCCTAACAGGCCTCCTTTTTTAAATATCTAACGTTACATTTAACCTTTTCAACACTCTGTCAGAGAGAAAAGTTGTCAACCACACGCCAAATCAACAAGACAGTGCGGAGTTAAACCTTGTGTCCATGCAAGAAGGTTGCTATCGCGGTGGGCTCCTTGACGCTCAGTGGCTCAGTCGTTGGCGTTGAACCTGCGGTGCGGATATATGCGTCGTTGGCTTCGAAAGGGTTAAATAATCAGAGGGGCTACCGCGAAATGAAATTAGTTTTCGTTCGTGTATCTCCGTCTCTGTCGCACTTGCTAGTTCGAGCGACAGAGACGGAGATACACGAACGAAAACTAATTTCGTTTCGCGGTAGCCCCTCTGAATTATTTACCAGTGGCGCTCGTGAGCACTGTAACGCCATCATATGTCTAAAGTTTATTGTGATCCTATTATGGCTGTTGTTAGTGTGTACCTTTGATTTTTTTTGTTACTATGATGGATGAATAAAAACTGATTATATTTAAAGAATTTTACTGTGGACAGTAGCAAAAAATCACGTGGCCTGCCTAATAGTAAAGCAAATACTATAGCCTATGGACGCTTGCGACTAGAAGAATCACAAGCGCGTTGCCGACCCTTTATCGATTTGAAGATACGTTGTGTTGACGGCTAGAGACAAATGTATCCCTCGCTCTTAACACATCGCATCCTCAGGAGCTCAGGGGACCTCGTTCACCACCAGGAAGACAACACCACATACCAATCTGTACATCCAATCTTTGATCTTTATTTGGCGAGGTAGTAGTTCCTCATAACTGTATGGATGTTCACGGTAAGAAAAGATAAGTATGGGGGATTGTAGTAGTTTTAGCTAAAATATGATATTAGTTACACTTTAGAAACAACATGCAGAGTATAAAAATTGTTAATATATTGTAGGTAATAGGGTCGTTCTTCTTTTTTACCGACAATGAACCGAGGTTTTTCTGTTTTTTTGGTTTTTGAACTATCGAAAATTGTGGTTTTGAAGTGCGATTAAAAAAAAAATGCATAGGTTTCTTCATTAGAACTAATTAAAGTTTCCTTTCTGGCCAATATAAATATTTATTTACGGTTGGTTTCTAAAAAAAAACATGTGACAAAGTGGACTCTTTCACGGCATTCTACGAAAAAAAAAGCATTAAAAAAAAATGCTAGATAGAGGAAATGAAATATTAAATACTATCACTAATTAATAAAATAATATGGACGTTCATTCGAACATTATAAAACCGTAAACATCATTACTCAAATGAGATGCCGTAATAAGACGAAGGACAGGCTATTGTCGGTCGAAAAGAAGAACGACCCAATATTATTCTTACAATATGCTAAGAAATGTTCACATTCATTCAAGGAACAACGGATAAAGCCCGTATCACACTGGCGCGGCCTGGCCGCGGCGGTCTAAAGTAAACTCGTCATTAGCTGTCAAAATTACTTTTGACCGCCACCACCGCAGGCCACGCCAGTCTGTGGGAGGCTTTAATCCTGTCACAAACAGAGCTATTACCGCGAAATTCGGGTATTTCCATCTCTATCGCACTTACATACTCAAATGACAGGGATGCAGATATACGAACTTCGAAGTTCGTGGTAGCGCAGCTGGCGCGGCCGGTGGTGGCGGTCAGTTGTAAAGCTCACCATTGTAGTAAATAGAGTATAGTAGACCGTCAATATAGGCAAACTCAAATAAAATAAAAACATCTTTTTATACAGCCTAAGTGGCCGCGAAGTTGTATGAAAATCAATAAAACTAAGAAAAATCAATAGAAACAGCCAAATACATAGCTCATCCGCGAATAGCTGTTTCCCGGTCTCTGCTCTATCATTAAATAAGTATGAGATTCTGATCCTATTAATATTATAAATGCGAAAATTTGGGTGTTTAGATGTTTGTTACCCAATCACGCTTAAACGGCTCAACCGATTTGGATGAAATTTTGCACGAAGATAGTTCATAGCCTGGATTTAACATATAGGATAGTTTACATCCCGGGTCCACGCAGACGAAGTGGCGGGCGGAAGCTAGTAATGAATAAATATGGAATGCGTGTCGCCCAAGATTTTTATGCAAATACTACTAATCTTATCCCATTATTACAAATCTTTTTAGATCTAGGTAGCAAGTTACACTTATCGATATATTTGTATCGACGTATAATACTGGCAACATGAACTGTCATCTACATCTGTCAGTGACAGTTTTAAAGGTCTGCTAGATGCACAAAGTACTTTGTTATATACTGAAATAGAGAACAATCTCTGGGCCTAAAAACGGAAACCCTGTAATTTACGCCATCTATTATCTTAGGTTGACATGTACCCCACGTCAATGTCAAAATGCATGCGTGTGTGGGTGTGTACGTATATAGGCGTATGTGTGCTCTCACACATGCTCATACTTAAATAACTACGATATTTAAAAAAGGTATTTTTCCAAAAAAAGCTAACTTCACTTATGCGCCCAAGTGTTCGGCAGATTTGATATTTTTCAAAATATGGGTGAAAAGTGGAGTTAGCTTTTTTGAAACTTATTATTTCACAAATATATCATTCCTTTGTCAATGACAAAATAATCGTTTTAATCGAAGGGATAATTATATTTAAAAATAAACAATAATTCATATCTATATTTATTCTGCAAGAGCTTTACATTACAACTAATAAATAATAAAATATCTATGGTGACATGAATACATAGCAACAATAAAAACGTAATAACACACGGCACTTCTAAAACTGAAGCAAAGTTAGCGCGTGTTAATTGCACTTACGGATAATTAATTACACAACACTAGAATCACGATAGAATGATTAATTACAATACAATTATTTAAATAAATTGTTATGAGTTATGTTACGACATGGAAAATTTTAGAAAACCACAAGTGACACTGACAACAAATTTGTCTTTTTCAATTCCATAGACAATTGAATAGAGTTTGCGGCCTATACACGGTGAGTAAATACTGACAATCTACCATAGCTGTCTCACTCTGTAACATGCGATAGAGTGAGACAGCTATGGTGGCTTGTCAGTATTTACTCACCGTGTATGGGCCCCGCCTCTGAATAGGTCGGATATTAAAACTATTAACAAGCCAAATACTCCAAAAGAATTGTATAGTTAAAGGAAATTAATAAATTACACAAGTATTTTAGTTTTTCTAAATTATTGTCCGATATTATTAGTATAATTAATTAGTTTCTGTTTTTTTGTCGGTGACGCATTGCTTACATCTATTAACAGAGGTTGACATCTATGAATTATAATGTGACTAAATTGGAAATCACCAGATATTCATAGTAGGTCCCTATACTTAATGTCCTTCTTTATTTAGTAAACTTACTGTTCTGTCATTAGTGTCATTACCGTGCTCGTAGTACTAAGATTAGCCGCCCTGGCTAGATGGTCGCCAACACGCCCCTCCGACCGAGCGACCTTGGTCGGCCCCGACCGTTGTAGTATGAAATTTTGTTGGAAACAACTGTCTACACGGTCGGTGCGGACCAAGGTCACTCGGTCGGAGGGGCGTGTTGGCGACCGTCTAGCACGGGCTTAAGTTTAGTTCGGCTAACTTAGACAGGTAGTAGTGGATTGTATTGTACTGACTTTGGTATTAGTTTAGTTAGTATAAATAAAATAAAACGTTTCGGCTGCCGCCAGTGAGGTTTTTGAATATTTATGTTCTTTATGTAGCTAACAGAACTTAGATGCTACCATGTTAAATTATATACAACCGTGTGTTTTGCATTGAAATATAATTGACAGTAAAAGATTGAATGACATGTTCGATACGATTCAAATAAGTATTAGAACCTTTTCTTAACAAGTTACACGCGTGTCTGTGATTGAGTATGTTTCTGGGTTGTATCTTTGTTTTCTAATAAAGAAACTACTTTGTTATTACATCGGGGAAGTACTTAACATTCAACTGAATCCTCCATCTGACTTCTCCTGGTTGCATTCTGAAGGAGCCTTGGCACCGCTTGCCTAATTTCACGAATTGGCGTAGGCACTAGTTTTTGCGGTAACAATAGATCTGGCCTTCCAAGTCGGGAACCTAGACCTGGGATTCAGCCCTGTCAAGTCAAGGTCATTGGCAAGTTATTCTTTATTATATTGTAGTCATGTTCATAGTACATTGAGGTGTTACAAGTATAGGGGTGGTAAGTACAGTCGAGTTCTCCAATATATATACAGGCAACCTTTCAAAAATATCTATACTCAGTCTTTATTGTTACTGACATAAGACGCATGTGTAGATATTTTTGAAAGGTAGTCTGCATAGATATTGGAGAACTCGACTGTACATGACACCCTGTAAAGGGCACTAAATATTTGTGGTTCTTGCATCTAGATTCATAATTTAATTAAATCATCATCATCATCATCATATCAGCCGAAAGACGTCCACTGCTGGACGTAGGCCTCCCCCAAAGAGTGCCACAATGACCGGTCCTGTGCCACCCGCATCCAGCAGACTCCAGCGACCTTTACCAGGTCATCAGTCCACCTTGTGGGGGGCCTATCCACGCTGCGCCTCCGGTACGTGAACACCACTCGAGAACCTTTCTGCCCCAATGGCCATCGGTTCTACGTGCAGTATGCCCCGCCCACTGCCACTTAAGTTTAGCGATTCGGACTGAATATAATTAAATGTATTGAGAAAATTATTTATACTATATCATTTTAAATTAATAAATTACTAGCCCTAGAAATAGCATTAACATAATAAAATGTAAAAAATATGGGTTTCTGCCTGAATTAAATCAATTTTATTTATTTATTTAATAATCGAACTTGCACTATAGTAAGCTCAGTACGGCTTGTGTTATAGGTACTAGACGAAGATATATATATATATATATATATATATGTGTATATATATATATATATATATATATATATATAGGCAGCGTCACTACTCACTAGGCTAACCGGTCGCCGGTTTATTAAATTTCAGGGGCACTGCCTGCCCTTCTGGGTATAACATGTCTGATTTTATGTAATGGAGAATGTTTAAAATTCCAGGTTTTCTGGAGGAGTGTACTAATCCGTCATCATGTGCAAGAATCCGACGTCCGAGTGCAAACCCGTTGTAGTGGATAATGTACAAGCTGAAGAAGTGAGTTTTATTTTACATCTTTGGGAAACGAGTGAATTGCCCCATGGTAAGCAAATACTAAAGACTATGGACACTACAGTTTGGGAGTAGCTATAAAAGGGGGGAAAATGCACAAATGATCCCACTGGGTCGAAGTGTATCCGAAAGGGCCCTCAACTAGATAAGATAAGATAAGAAGGACACTAGAGTAATTACTGTTATATACTAACAAGTGGGTAGTTATGAAGATCTCTGGGTACCCCCCAGTTTGGTTCTGACCTGGAAGCCGTGCCACACGAACATAACAGTTACAAATACTTTGCTGAACCTTTATTGATTTAAGGATTGATTGTGTGGACAATTACAGTCTAACTAGAGACAAATGCAGGTCTATCAGCCTCAACATAGCGCGTGTTTGGAAGCTCTAGCTAGCGTCTTTGGGAGCTCTAGCTAGCGTCTTTGGGAGCTCTAGCTACCTTACTCACCTCCAGGAACGTGTCAGCATGTCACCACATACATACGTTCACATACATTCACAAGCTACTAGCCGGCAGAGCTGTATTAACCCGTTGGGGCCCTAAGCACTTTAGGACAGGGCCCTAGTTGGTAAATTGCGGGACGCCATGGATTGCCAGGACGCTCAACTCTCCATACAAACATAGTGTGGTTCTCATTTCATGTCGTAAACTAATTTCTGTTGCTAGAAATGAAAGAAAAAAATATATTTTGTGTGTAGAATGTTTTTCATACAAGTCTAATCGGCTTCTGTAAATTGAACTCTGGAGAAAAATGCTACTAAATCTACATAGCTTTGTCACTGAATGATAATACTCAATAATAAGTCTCGACCAACATCTCAAGAGATGGCGGTAATAAAGACAGCCTCAGATCATCAACTACCTAATGAACAACAGCCCAACACGTTCAGTTGGCTTTTTTCAACGAAAAAATTAGAGACATCATTAATTAACTAGAAAACATTGTATTTCAGGAAAACGTAAGTGACGCTGAAAGCGAACCTTCAGATGAGTCTTACTACACAGAGTCCAGTGTGGACAACAGAACAGATTCCGACTCCGATGCCGAGTCAGCTAGCGGCAACCGAGTTACTCCAGATATGGTGCTGCTACTCATGCTAAAGGAACAGGGCGCGATTACAGAGGAACAATATGCTGAGAAGGCCGAAAAGTGTGAAGATAACATCAAATCCTTGATCCCTGCAATTCCAAGATCAAGTTCTGTAGCTAGTATGGATTATACCAAGGAGATTGAAGGAGACTCCAATGACGAGAACTCTAACAATGGAAGCGATGGTGACATATTAATGAAACTGTTACTAGAACATACTGGTGAAAATGAAGGTACTGTAGAAGCTACAAATGGGAGCGATGTTGTAAGTCCTAATATAGATACAGTTGAAAAGGATGAATCGAAAGATGTTGAATCCGTTGAGCAAGTAACTGATGTTAAAGAAAATAGTGCATGTTATTTGGTTGAGAATGATACATCTCAAGATGGTATAAGTAAAGAACAATGCAATGGAGATATCATATTACAACAGCATGCAGCTACTAGGATAGGTAATGAAAATGAATCCAATGAAGAAGAGATAACAGATTTGCGACAGGATCAAGTACTTCTTAAGGTTAATCAAGAAGAAAAACAGGAAAAGTGTGAGAGTATATCATCTGAAAACTCTGTAGGCAAAACAATAACTGAAGAATCAGACAAAGATTGTGGACAATATGTAGCCTCAGAACTTACTAGCACAGAAAATTTGCTCACGAAAGTGGGAAATACAGAAACTATGCCTATGGGAATTCATATTGAGACACAATTGAATGACGACAATAGAACCGAGAAAGTGGAGATTCATTCAGATGAAAATAATCCAGTATTAGTAGTGGGCACAAATATAGAAACAAATCATAATGCTAGCCAACACACAACATTAATTGAAACTGATAAGGAATCGAGAAAGGAAGACCTTACTTCCAGAAACGAATCTAATGAGACTACAGGTAAAATAACGAAGAGCTTTAGGTATATTCTTAATAAGTTAGTAAGGGAAAAGCGTATTGTGGAAGAAGACGATGAAGACCGCATTTCAGATGAATATGGGGAAACCTACGCGGAGGCAGGGATCGGAAACCGTTACTATTTGTAAACCGGTTTCGGCCGTTGGCCCCAAACCGAAATGAATAGCGTTTTTGGTTTCCGTTACCGGTATTGAAATTATGTTTTTCCTAAAACCGTTTTAGGCCGGTTTCGTTTCTGTTGAACGAAATTAACCGGTTCGATTGAAGTCGCCAGAAAGACAATGAGTCGTTCTTTCTCACTTACACATACAACAGGCTTCTTTCCTGGAAATGGACGGCTAAGTTTTAAGTTACCTACCTACTTCACTCGAATTTGACTGCGCGGCAGTGCGGCACCGCCAGTCGTACCATACCAATACCAATAACATCATTCAGGGCGCGTGTGCGTTTTTAGGGTTCCGTACCCAACGGGTAAAAACGGGACACTATTACTAAGACTTCGCTGTCCGTCCGTCCGTCCGTCCGTCCGTCCGTCCGTCTGTCTGTCACCAGGCTGTATCTCAAGAACCGTGATAGCTAGAGAGTTGAAATTTTCACAGATTATGTATATCTGTTGCCGCTATAACAACAAATACTAAAAAAACCGGCCAAGTGCGTGTCGGATTGGGGCTCCCATACAACAGACTTGATTTTTTGCCGTTTTTATAGATAATGGTACGGAACCCATCGTGCGCGAGTTCGACTCGCACTTGGCCGGTTTTTTATTTTTTTAACTACTGTAATCGTTCAAGTCAGGAGTCAGGAGGTGGATAGTGGAACTCCTCAATGGCAATGGCCCCTCGAGTTTGGGTTAATTTGGTTTGTTTTGACCAGTTCTATACATTACACTTGGTGATGATGGTCTGATGATGGAGTCACGAGCTGGATAGTGGAACTCGTCAATGGCTACTAGTACGAGTATACCCCTCGATTAAGGTATCATACGGTTTGTTTTGACGAGTTCTGTACATTACGCTTGGTGAAGATGGTCTGATGATGGAGTCAGGAGGTGAATAGAGGAACTCCTCAATGGCTACTTGTATACCCCTCGAGTTTGTAGTGGAACTCCTCAATGGCAATGGCCCCTCGAGTTTGGGTTAATTTGGTTTGTTTTGACCAGTTCTATACATTACACTTGGTGATGATGGTCTGATGATGGAGTCAGGAGCTGGATAGTGGAACTCGTCAATGGCTACTAGTACGAGTATACCCCTCGATTAAGGTATCATACGGTTTGTTTTGACGAGTTCTGTACATTACGCTTGGTGAAGATGGTCTGATGATGGAGTCAGGAGGTGAATAGAGGAACTCCTCAATGGCTACTTGTATACCCCTCGAGTTTGTATTCATTTGGTTTGTTTTGACGAGTTCTATACATTACACTTGGTGACGATGGTCTGATGATGGAGTCAGGAGCTGGATAGTGGAACACCTCAACGGCTACTTGTATACCCCTGGAGTTTGGTATCATTCGGTTTGATTTGACGAGTTCTGTGCATTACGCTTGGTGAAGATGGTCTGATGATGGAGTCAGGAGGTGGAAAGTGGAACTCCTCAATGGCTACTTGTATACCCCTCGAGTTTGGTCTCTTTTGTTTTGTTTTGACGAGTTCCATACATTACACTTGGTGACAATGGTCTGATGATGGAGTCAGGAGGTGGATAGTGGAACTCCTCAAAGGCTACTTGTATACGCCTCGAGTTTGGTCTCTTTTGTTTTGTTTTGACGAGTTCTATACATTACACTTGGTGACGATGGTCTGATGATGGAGTCAGGAGGTGGATAGTGGAACTCCTCAATGGCTACTTGTATACCCCTCGAGTTTGGTCTCTTTTGTTTTGTTTTGACGAGTTCTACACATTACACTTGGTGATGATGGTCTGATGATGGAGTCAGGAGGTGGATAGTGGAACTCCTCAATGGCTACTTGTATACCCCTCGTGTTTGGTCTCTTTTGTTTTGTTTTGACGAGTTCTATACATTACACTTGGTGACGATGGTCTGATGATGGAGTCAGGAGGTGGATAGTGGAACTCCTCAACGGCTATTTGTATACCCCTCGAGTTTGGTCTGTTTTGTTTTGTTTTGACGAGTTCTATACATTACACTTGGTGACGATGGTCTGATGATGGAGTCAGGAGGTGGATGGCCTAATTTATGGTATTTTTTTAACAATAAGAAAAAGTTGATTCACCCAACGTACCTTAAAAACATCAGCCTCAGTTCGGCTGTTCTAACGTACGTTCGAAAAGTTACGTACATACCAATCAACTATTTTTTGTTGCACGTCCCCTGGGTCACTATTTGAAACTATGAATTTATCTTACTTTATCAAGCCCACCAACTCCTTACCATGAAAGGAGCCCAATTTATGGTATTTTTTTGTTGCACGTCGCCTGGGTCACTATTTATAAAACCTTAAAAACATCAGCCTCAGTTCGGCTGTTCTAACGTACGTTCGAAAAGTTACGTACATACCAATCAACTATTTTTTGTTGCACGTCCCCTGGGTCACTATTTAAAACTATGAATTTATCGGGATGCATAGGTATGTTTCGTTGGATATACGGGAGTACTTAAAAACATCATAATCACGTCCCCTGGGTCACTCTTTGAAACTATGATTTATGGCCCAATTTATGGTATTTTTTTAACAACAAGAAAAAGTTGATGTACCCAACGTACCTTAAAAACATCAGCCTCAGTTCGGCTGTTCTAACGTACGTTCGAAAAGTTACGTACATACCAATCAACTATTTTTTGTTGCACGTCCCCTGGGTCACTATTTGAAACTATGAATTTATCGGACTTTATCAAGCCCACCAACTTCTTACCATGAAAGGAGCCCAATTTATGGTATTTTTTTGTTGCACGTCCTCTGGGTCACTATGTACGTAACTTTTCGAACGTACGTTAGAACAGCCGAACTGAGGCTGATGTTTTTAAGGTTTTATAAATAGTGACCCAGGGGACCTGCAACAAAAAAATACCATAAATTGGGCTCCTTTCATGGTAAGGAGTTGGTGGGCTTGATAAAGTCCGATAAATTCATAGTTTGAAATAGTGACCCAGGGGACGTGCAACAAAAAATAGTTGATTGGTATGTACGTAACTTTTCAAACGTACGTTAGAACAGCCGAACTGAGGCTGATGTTTTTAAGGTACGTTGGGTGAATCAACTTTTTCTTGTTGTTAAAAAAATACCATAAATTGGGCCATAAATCATAGTTTCAAAGAGTGACCCAGGGGACGTGATTATGATGTTTCTAAGTACTCCCGTATATCCAACGAAACATACCTATGCATCCCGATAAATTCATAGTTTTAAATAGTGACCCAGGGGACGTGCAACAAAAAATAGTTGATTGGTATGTACGTAACTTTTCGAACGTACGTTAGAACAGCCGAACTGAGGCTGATGTTTTTAAGGTTTTATAAATAGTGACCCAGGGGACGTGCAACAAAAAAATACCATAAATTGGGCTTCTTTCATGGTAAGGAATTGGTGGGCTTGATAAAGTCCGATAAATTCATAGTTTCAAATAGTGACCCAGGGGACGTGCAACAAAAAATAGTTGATTGGTATGTACGTAACTTTTCGAACGTACGTTAGAACAGCCGAACTGAGGCTGATGTCCTCAATGTACCCATTTATAATATTAAACATGGAGTATATTCGATTTTGTTTTTTTCATCGCATGATTTTAATTATCTAAAAACAATTTTACCTAAAACTTGCACAGCACCTCGAAAGTTGTAACAAAACGGTCAAACTTAACAAAACAAGCAGAGCTGATCCTCAATGTCGCAATACTCGCAAGGCGGCAGCGCATTTAAACATAAATAAACAAGTCGTCTCAGGTGGAGATTCCCGCGGCGAACCGAATGAAACAGAAATACAAACTTTTCTTCATGTGGAATAGAGATAGCGCGAGGAAAACGGCACGCGCCAATCAAGACGCGCGGCTGGGTTTAACCAGTTTAATAATGTTCAACGGAAACGTTATATTTCGTTTCTCTCGAATACTGGTGACCAAAACCTTTTCGATTTTTCGTTATTTCGTGAAACGTTACTGTGATAAACCGGTATACGGAAGAACAGAAGTAATAACCGTTAAAAACCATTATTATTTTGGTTTTTTGATACCGGTTCCGATCCCTGCGCGGAGGTTCTACGATCATTTGTAAGGAGGCTGGACGATCATTATGGACCTGACATGACAGCCAGCAAGATGAGCGTATCTGATGATAGTGAAGATGAGGATGACGGAAACCTAAGAGAGTTTGCCCTGTACCTAAATTTTTATTCACCGTCCTCTTACAAATATATCTTGGAGACCTTCAATACTCCTCTACCGGAGCATAGAGTCCTATGTTCATGGTATTTAAAAGATGACGGTCAACCCGGCCTGACCGAAAGAGCCTTTAAGATTTTGAAGCAGAAATCTTCCGAGAAAAGACTGACTTGTACTTTGATGTTCCTTGACATATACTTGAAGAACCAAGGCCGGTATTACGACCAGGGGCCTATTGCATAACTACTTGTAACTTATATTACAAGCGGAAACCTCTTTTCAACTCCTCGCATTAGAAAGAGACTTCCGCTTGTATTATAAGTTGTAAATTGTTATGCAATGGGCCCCAGGTCGATTATGGGGGCGGCCCGCGCGATGATTGTGTTGATAAAGCTGTCTTAGTTTACGTGTTCGTGCTCGTGAGCTTAGATGAAGACTGGAAGATGCCCATAGGCTATATTTACGCGAGGAATGTGCCAGCAGAAACGCAAGCGGAGTTGATCAGGGTATGTCTGACGCAATGTCACGATGCTGGGGTAGATGTGGTCGCTGTTACACTAGAAACCTTGACTCCAGCCGAGTTTTTAGGATGCTCCTTCCAAGACCCAAATAAACTAAAGACTACCTTTAAACACCCGGTTTGTGATCGCGAAGTAGCCGTCTGGATCGATCCCTGCTTGGCGCTTAAAAGCGCTCGCCAAACGCTCAAAGTTAAAGGAGCTCTACAAGACGATAGGGGCAATAGAGTTCGCTGGAATCTTATTAGGAAGCTGAGAAGACTGCATACGTGTGGCATTATAGATTTTGAAAAGCCAGAGTTTTTTGAGCTGTGCAATCACATCGCTAAAGTCGGTCTTACGACTGAGATCTTCAGTCAAAGTCTCGCGCCTGCCCTTCAGCTGTCTGAGAAATTGCTACCAGATATGTTTGAAGATACTGGACCGACACGGAGATACATATTGCGCATGAACATGGCGTACATCATCCTTAATTCAAACGGGATCAGGAGAACGCATGAGATCACGATGTTCATGGAAACTGTAAGGATCTATCTGATCCGCTTATTGTGTAATGTAGATAATGGACTCTCGCCATTCGATAGACCGAATCTAGCCTGGGGAAATAAGATGAAAGGATACAGGTATTTCCTGAAAGGTGAGGCAGCCTGTGGGTTCCTCGGATTCCTTATTTGCATTCAGAGCTTCAATCATTTATACACCACTCTGATTGATAAAGAGCAGAGAATTACTTACCTGAATTCCCAGCGACTGTGCAAAGTGCAAGCTGAAGATTTCGTGACCACCTTACGAGCGCATAGTTGCTGGAATCCAGAATATTTTTGCGGGGAGAGCTTCCAGAGCTATTATAACACTTTGTTCGATTTACTCGAGGAAAATCTGCTGTTCTCAGACTCAGACAAGAGTGTTTTGTTAGAACATTGGTCGTTAAAAGACAGGTATACTCCTGCAGTCATTATCAAACTCACGTCAGGCAAACGCTCCTACGACGATGTTTACTCCACTCAATACAATCTGAAGAAGTTACGTAAGACATCAGACGAAAACCGAGCCACAAAGTTAGTCAGGGAATATTCCAAAGCGTTGGACTCTGAAACGGATCTGTCGACTAGGAAAAATATGGTTGGCTACATAGCTGGCTGGATCGCCGCTAAGTTTGCGAAATGCTTGAGATGCGAAGCGTGCATAGACGCACTGTGCACTGACAAGAAACTCTGGTTCCATAAGTTTATAACCTTGAAGCGGATGTATGCTGTGTGTCTGCCGAGTGAGGAGATTTTCCGTATTTGTTGGGAGTGCGAGCGAGCGCTTCGTCTGAATAGAACCCCAGCCAGTCTCCGAGCCTGGGTGCTCTGCCGGCTATTGCCGAAGTTCCCCTGGAGGTCCCGCGTCGCGGAGCACCCTCCGGGACACCACATTCAGCTCGCCCGCGCCGTGATCGCGAAATACGTTCCGCTTCGGATCCCGGCGCCATTTTCTTCCAAAGAGAGGACTCGAATTATAGACATGTTCCGCCGATTCACGCCCAGAGATCGCAGTGACTCGTATGATGAGTTGGCCGAATGGATGGATTCTAGCAGTGAGGACCAATTTGATCAACTATTCTGAATGTTGTGTTAATAGAGCTCTTCAGGAAGCTACAGTTAATTTTTTACGAGAGCAAACTGGCAACACATAGGCTCATTACCAATAAACTAGCTATTTGACCATTGTTGCCAGTTTAGACCTGTAAATATGTAATTTGTAGCTTCATTGTAGTTATAAACAATGTTATTTTGAAATGTTCCTAATTTTTCGATGTGATATTATGATTATAAGTGGTATCTATACGTACTGATATCACAAAGTGAAAGTAGTAATTAAAATTAGTATTAAGAGCATGCAAGTCTGAGAAATTCTACAATTCTAATTGTTATTTTATGCTAACTATTATGCATAAACATGTTATTGTAACTTTAAAGATAGGCTGTTTTCACCGGAGTCAAAAGAAAATAGCTTATAAAGACTGTCTATGTCTCAGCACCATACACATTTTATTGAACTGTTGCCACACTTATAAGTTGTATACAGAGCAGAAACAGTTGACAATGGTAGTCTACCATTGACAATACTATTATCATGCGCACATTGCGTGCGGGAGCATAAAATGTGGGAACGGGAAACCTCTGTTGCGCTTAACTTTTCTGACATTGAGGAAGAATAGAATAGAGGGACTCACACACACATACACACATGAGTGACAAGGATGTAAGCATAGACAATACCACAAGTGGGAACGATATACAATGTCAAATCTCCTGTCCCTCAGCGCGTATACTTTTTTTTTGCTGTCAACATGTTGTACTGAAATTGACTCGCAACAGAATTATAAACGACATTAGACGTCATGAAGTCTTCTGATACTTCTCAATTTAGTAAGGTTAATTTACCATCGTCCCTTTTGGCCATACGCTATTAAATCCTCTACGTTTTCTTATGCCTCTCACAGACTAGCGCGGCCTGGCCGCGGTGGACAACAGTAAACTTGTCATTAGCTGTCAAATTTACTATGGACCGCCACCGAAGGCCGCGCCAGTGTGATGTAGGTCTTATGCTTTGACAGTTTTGACATTGAATCGCAGTGGATTTGATTTTTTTCGTTTCTGTCACAGAGTACATTTTCGATAGCACTGAGGGCCTACCGCGAAACGATATTCGTTTTCGTTCGTGTATCTCCGTCTCTGTCGCACTTGCTAGTTCGAGTGACAAAGAGGGAGATACACGAACGAAAACGAATATCGTTTCGCGGTAGGCCCTCTGATCAGTGCGAAGTCATACGACAGGTTAACTGCCATGATTGGTGCGATAGAGAGAACAGAGGTGTCACGTTCCCACAGTTTATAGCCATAAACTGTGACAAGCATCACACATCATCGCGCGGCGGGCATTTGAAATGAAATAAAATATTTATTAATTTTTTGAATAGTCTTAAGTTCTATGTTGTGCGTCAAATCTCTATATACTCCAGGCAAAATACGGTTTTGAAAAACATTAATGTATACTAGCGTTTTTTTTGTTTATTTCATTTTAAAACGTTATCCTAAGATGCTTTATTCAAGAATCCAACAAACTCTCCACCCGGAAGTTATTACCTAATAGATTTAAAATAAGCATTAATTGTCTTTTTTTGTTTGATTTATATTGAATGTTTTAAAGCCAATGTAAATGAACCACAATAAAGATTAAAACATTTACGACTTTTCAGGACCTAATTAAGTTTTTTTTGATGTCTGATTTTTTGTTGGATTTTGCCTCTAGGTAACTATTTAATTGATAGTATACGTTACATTAAAAAAATCTGCTATTATAAATTATTTCCAAATTTGACATTTTTTCCATGTCAAGTTCATTGCCTGGACTAATATGTGTCTTTCTTAGGGAAAAGTAGGCAAAGATAAAGATATTTTTTTATTGCAAGAACAGTGTACAAGATCTTTATAACAATTGGAGTTCTATGTCCGACCTAAAATAGGCATGCAATATAATTAATAGTTTTAAGTATGGGTCGTTCTTCTTTTCGACCGACAATAGCCTGTCCTTCGTCTTACTACGGCATCTCATTTGAGTAATGATTTTACGGTTTTATAACGTTCGAAAATGAACGTCCATATTATTTTATTAATTAGTATTATTTAATATTTTAGTTTCTCTAACTAGCATTTTTTTTAAACGTATTTTTATCGTAGAAGTCCGTGACAGAGTGGTAAACGAAAATGTAGTCCCCACTGAATGAGTCCACTTTGTCACATATTTTTTTTTAAAACCAACCGTAAGCAAATATGTATATTGGCCGGAAAGGAAACTTTAATTAGTGTTAATGAAGAAACCAATGCATTTTTTTAAAAATCGCACTTCAAAATCACAATTTTCGATAGTTCAATAACCAAAAAAAAAGGAAAACCTCGGTTCATTGTCGGTAAAAAAGAAGAACGACCCGTATCCAAAAATTATAAACTATTTAACGTAAATGTCACAATGTTATTTTAAATGTCAAATTATTATTATGTAGGTAGGAAAGGAGCACCAAACTAAACCGTTTGTTTTGTAAGCGCCAACCAACTTACACTAAAGTTCCTTTTCTCTGAGAAAGACATATGAACCTGCGTGTTTAGTGTTAGACGCCTCCTATAATAATATAACACTAAGAAATGTTGATTGTGATATTTGTTATTAGTATGTATTACATACTAAAATGTAAGCGTTGATTTAATTCTTGCCAGATTTTGATAAATAAAAACGAATTTATATTCATGCATTTTATTTATTACATAAAAACCATCCAGAACATATTATAAATGCTTTTGGGTGTCTTTTGTAATCCGATACTGAAAGTGGTATTGAAATAGAATTACAGGATCAATAATTTCAGGCATGAACTTAATGAGGCCCAACTTCCTTGCCTTTTGTCATGCAATTTGAACTCTATTTTGGGACTTGAAAACTAATAGTAAATAGTTATTTATTGCCTATTTTTAAAACACGGCTGCAATTTTAATTTTCCTAAAAATAGCTTAGGTCTTACGAAGATAGATAGAACTTAGGATAGTTTTTAGACCGGAAATCAAAATGAGAGGTGAATGTTTGTGCGAAAGTGGAACTTAGCTAATTATACGCAGGCGGTGCCACGAACCAAAGCTAGTTTTATTAGGTATTTTTACGGTTCCATACCTCAAAAGGAAAAAACGGAACCCTTATAGGATCACTCGTGCGTCTGTCTGTCAGCTAATTTGATCCGAAACTACTGAACCAATTGAGTTGAAATTTGGTAAACATATGTAAATTGGTGACCCAAAAATGGACGCGTAAAGTAAATTAATGAATTCTGAACAAGGTAGCCACTTGGAAGGTAAACTGTTAATTAAAAAAACCGGTCAAGTGCGAGTCTGATATGGATGGGGATGGTATTTTTTTCAACACTTTTCTTTATAAATCAAAATTTTACCATTGTAGAAAAATAAAGAAAAACTGTTTTAGAATGTACAATTCAAGCCCTTTCACATGATACCCCACTTGGCCTACTAACTAGACTTTGAATTTTTTCCCCCCTCTTATCCGCCCTTTTTTATACAAATTAAAAGTATATATTAATTTTTTTCATTTTCCATACACGAGGACTAGCTTTATTTACAATTATTCCAAATTTCAAATCGATAGCATTAGTAGTTCCTGAGATATTTGACTTTGTGACAGACAGACAGACGGACGGAGTCGCACCATTTAAGGGTTCCGTTTTTAGGGTTCCGTAGCCAAAATGGCAAAAACGGAACCCTTATAGTTTCGTCTTGTCCGTCTGTCCGTCTGTCCGTCTGTCCGTCTGTCCGTATGTCACAGGCATTTTACTCGAAAACTAGTAAGGTGTATTTGAATAAAATTTTGAGGATAAGTGTATTTTGTTAGCCGCTACAAAGTTTTATAATTAAAATTACTAAAAAAAATTTTTTTAGGGGTGTACTCCATACATAAAACTAAAAGTCAAAAAAAATTTTTTCACCGTGAGCCCAGGTGTGGCACATGAATCGATAGGCCTTTCAAAATAAATATAAGGTTTCTCAGGATTTTTTTTGATTAAGTGAATACAGTCAGAGATAATCGCCCCGAAAGTCACTAAAATTCTGTCCCCCCCCCCCTCTAATTTTTGAACGGTGTATTTTAAAAATATGAAAAAATTCATGGACACAGCGCTTATTAAGTTCATTCACCGAAAATTGTTTTGAACAAGATCGGATGAAAGGTTTCCGAGATATTGCTGAAAAACTGCCTTCCTCAAAGAAAAGGACGTAAGTGCCGTAAGATTTCTATGACGATACGACCTTTTTAATAGGCACGGAACCCTTCGTTTTGCGTGGTCCGACACGCACTTGGCCGGTTTTTACCTTTTCGGTCCGGAACCCTAAAAAGTTTCACAAACTGTATTGTGTTACATATCAAATGAAAGGGGTTGTTGTAAGTATCTCAGATATTTTTTTATAATTTTAGCACAAATAGATTTTAAGTAATTTAGGAAATAAAACGAAAATTGGCAATTCCCCCCCTTATCTCCGAAACTACTAGGCTTAAAATTCTGAAAAAAATATGGAAAATAGTTCCTTGCCTAAAGATTACAGGAAAACCTATAAGAGGTTTGAGTATTCAAAGTAACGGGAAAATTCTCAATATTTTACGGAACCCTCACCACGCAAGTTGAACTCGCACTTGTCCGGTTTTTGTAATGCAATTTGAACTCTATTTTGGGACTTGAAAACTAATAATAAATAATTATTTATTGCCTATTTTTAAAACATGGCTGCAATTTTAATTTTCCTAAAAATAGCTTAGGTCTTAGGAAGATAGATAGATATAACTTAGGATAGTTTTTACACCGGAAATCAAGATGAGCGGTGAAGGTTTGTGCGAAAGTGGAATTAGTTAATTATACGCAGGCGGTGCCACGAACCCAAGCTAGTATTGTTATTTATTTATATAATGGTTCACAAAGATTTTCAGACCAAGGTTTTGGTGAAGGTTAGCAGCCTAACTAGCTAGTTAAAACATTTTGGGAGTCACGAAACTGACATCACGCAACGCAAGCACCACGGATGTAGATTTCGAATCCTGCAATGTGGATTATGTTACAAGCTTTTACTTGCCTTGTTTCATCATCATATCAGCCGTAAGAGTTCCACTGCCGGACATAGGCCTCCCCCAAAGAGTGCTACAATGACCGGTCCTGCGCCGTCCGCATCCAGCGGACTCCCGCGAACTTTACCAGGTCATCAGTCCACCTTGTGGGTCTACCCAGGCTGCGGTAACTTGGTCGCCACGCCACTCGAGAACCTTTCGCCCCAACGGCCATCGGTTCTACGTGCAATGCCCCGCCCACTGCGACTTACATATTTTTGCGACTTGCGTATTTGCAGATACTTATTTACTAGGGGTTTTCCAGATCGCGATGTCATAATTATCAAATTTTTACTAATATGAAATAGGAATAGTAAGTATACACAGGGTTATTACTAATAACTTATTACCTAGTTATCTCTCTAATAGTAGTAGTAGGTAGTAAAATTACTGTGTAGGTAGGAGGGCAATCTCCGGAACTTAGGTACTCATTCGATTTCAAAGAATCTTTCAAGTTGCGATTAGAGCGTAAAAATAAATTATTGAATTACCAATAACCCTCAGGAAAGTTGTTGTTCATCGACATGGAAGAGAACTTTTTCATTGATTAGTACAAAAAAATCCGGGGTTATTGAAATTGTAGAATTTTGATGCATATTTCTTACGTACAGTCAGCATCATAAACATGTATACATTCTATGACCTTATTACCTAGATGTTCAATAAACAATCTTTAATCCCCTCCATAATCCCGAATTCCCGAGCGCACCGCGCTCACCTATTGACAATGACCGACAGATGACCCTTTGCTTGCATTCGAATAAGGCGTATGTCGCTCGCCACCTGTGACGTCACGTACCTCATCTAGCTCGCGTGTGAATCCGTGTGTGTTCCTGTGACTCGTGAACCCTGGACTGCGCATCTATCTATGGTATGTAAGCAAATGACCTAAAGACTTTCTCAGTACCTATTAATTCCTATTTTATACACTAGACATAAGGTTGAAAAGTGTATACATGATTATGATGCTGACTGTACGTTACGTAAACGCTTGCTTTTAGTTTTGCGTGCAAAGTTTACATTCACGCTATTGTATCATAAATATTAAGGCAAAACATTTTCTTCAATCATATTAAGGCCAACCTTACCAAAATTAAGCCAACACCAAATGGTTATAATATGATTAGTTACATACAGTTCGCTGGATAAAGAAAACCACTTATAGCCCGAGAGCTAGGAGCATTTTTTTTCAGTCACTTTCTCCCGAGCCATAACTTGTGAGAAGGTTCAGAATGTTGTATGAACATGAACATGAAGCTCCGTGGACGTCAGCTGCAGCTCCGTCTGTGGGTTGAGCAGATGCAGCTTCCCAAACACATAAAAAAAGCCATTTCCTCTCGATTCATTTTATCATCAAATGATAGTTAATCCATATTGGATTTGACGAAAAAAAGTGGTGGAAAGTCCGTCTGCTAGTCACACGCAAACGTAAAAAAAAAAATTCAGTCATTTCCTGTCAACTGAAATTTTGTCAGATGACAGTTTATATGCTATTATAAATATATCAACGCATCAGCTGGTTCTATCGCGGTAGAAAACTCGTCAGCTGATGCCCTGAAATTTGTTACGCTGTAGCCCGCGTAATACTAGGCACAATTTTTTGTCAGTTACTTTCTCCCGTGCCATAGCTTGTGAGAAGGTTAAGAATGTTGCATCATGAAGCCCCGTGGACGTCAGCTGCGGCTCTGTTGGTGGGTTGACCAGCAGCAGCCTCCCAAAGATGTAAAAAAAAAAAAAAATCAGTCATTTCCTCCCAATTGAAATTTGGTCAGATGACAGTTTATATGCTATTATAAATATATCAACGCATCATTGTGAATAAACGATTTCATTCATTCATTCATTCATTCATTCATCAGCTGGTTCTATCGCGGTGGAAAACTCGTCAGCTGATGCCCTGAAATTTGTTACGCTGTAGCCCGCGAGAACGCCTAGAAAGGCACAATTTTTTGTCAGTTACTTTCTCCCGTGCCATAACTTGTGAGAAGGTTAAGAATGTTGCATCATGAAGCCCCGTGGACGTCAGCTGCGGCTCTGTTGGTGGGTTGACCAGCAGCAGCCTCCCAAAGATGTAAAAAGAAAAAAAAAACTGTCATTTCCTCCCGATTCATTTTATCATCAAATGATAGTTAATCCAATATTATGACGAAAAACAATCGTCAGCTGACTGTACAGTCGTGGAAAGTCCGTCAGCTGGTCATACGAACATGTAATTTTTTTTTTCAGTCATTTCCTCCCAACTGAAATTTTGTCAGATGACAGTTTATATGCTATTATAAATATATCAACGTTTCAGCTGGTTCTATCGCGGTGGAAAACTAATCAGCTGATGCCCCGAAGTTTGTAACGCAGTAGCCCGCGTACTAGGCACAATTTTTTGTCAGTTACTTTCTCCTTTGCCATAACTTGTGAGAAGGTTCAGAATGTTGTATCGTGAAGCCCCGTGTACGTCAGCTTCGGCTCTGTTGGTGGGTTGACCATCAGCAACCTCCCAAACATGTAAAAAAATATTTTTTCAGTCATTTCCTCCCAATTAAAACTGACTGACTGAATTTTTTTTTTATATGTTCGTATGGCCAGCTGACGGACTTTCCACCACTGTACAGTCAGCTGACGATTGTTTTTCGTCATAATATTGGATTAACTATCATTTGATGATAAAACAAATCGGGAGGAAATGACTGAATTTTTTTTTACATCTTTGGGAGGCTGCTGTTTGTCAACCCACCAACGGAGCCGCAGCTGACGTCCACGGGGCTTCATGATACAACATTCTTAACCTTCTCACGAGTTATGGCACGGGAGTTGATTGGTCACGAAAATCTGTTGCTAGCTCGCGGACCAAGATAATCGTTCTGCGTCGACGTTTCTCGAATATTCCAGCCCATACATTTTCCTATAAATTTCCGTAAGCATCGAATGTTCTATTCGCTTACATTTTCTAGAACATTCCAGGCGTTCTGTAAATGTTCTAAGAATTTAAAACATACAAAAGTGGATGTCGGTCGCTGGATTCGAACCCGGCTACATCGACTCTAAAGCCGCCATCTATACCTCTAGGCTACGGCTGTATTACGAGGTATCGTGTACGGTGAATTTTGAAATACTTTGGCGCGTTCATTACCTTGACAACGAAACTGTTATAGACCCCGCCGTCGTAACAATATAAACTGTCATCTGGCAAAATTTCAGTTGACAGGAAATGACAGAATTTTTTTTTTTACGTTTGCGTGTGACTAGCAGACGGACTTTCCACCACTTTTTTTCGTCAAATCCAATATGGATTAACTATCATTTGATGATAAAATGAATCGAGAGGAAATTACTTTTTTTACGTGTTTGGGAAGCTGCATCTGCTCAACCCACCGACGGAGCCACAGCTGACGTCCACGGAACTTCATGATACAACATTCTGAACTTTCTCACAAGTTATCGTACGGAAGTTCATTGGTCATGAAAATTTGTTCCTAGTTCACGGGCTATTGTTATTTGGCTGTGCGGAATTCATATTTATTTCAATATATGTAATGCCGTTTTAAGGTATTCGTTTTAAAGTAAAATATAGGTGTTAGAAAAAAAGCCAGAAAGAAGAAAGGCAGTGAAAGTGTCACTTGTTAATAGTCCATAGTGCATCCATATTATAGTTGAAACTATTTAAAATCAAGATTTCCACTTGGGAGATTATCTGCGATGAATGGCATTGTTATCCTTTGTAAACCCAACCGCTAATTACCTGTGCGAAATAACAAAAGGTGATAGATGAATAACAACAGTATTTCTTCAATAATAAGCTTCAATTTGTCATAGCATGCACTCAACGTATAAACTTTTGAAATTAAGAGCCGTGACGGCTATGTGTGTTATAATATATTTATGTTAGTGGCTATGTAGGCTATGTAGTAGGCTATGATGATTATTGTAAGTTTTATTGTGACCTATTCAACCTTATTCTTAAGACGGCAAAGTTGTAATTCATATTACATCTTTTGCTATTAATGCATTTAATTTTGTACAGGTCATTAATGGTTGGGTTTAATAAAAGATAACTATGCCATTCATCGCAGATAATCTCTCAAGTGGAAATCGTGATTTTAAATAGTTTCAACTATAATACCATAAATGCGAAAGTAACTCAGTCTGTTACGTTTTCACTCTTAAATTGCTGAAACGATTGAAATGGGATTTTATATGGAGGTTTATATCTCGGACCAGGACATAATAGATTGATTGATATTTATTAAAAGTGAATACAAGATTACAGATTGATTGATTAAAACTGTATTCATTCCCAGAACATACATAGGATAGTTTCGTTAGCAGACCTTACTGCTATATACAAAATTAAATTAAGGCCATCCGACATTTTCTATGTAGTTTAATTTCCTTTCATTTATTTAAAAAGCACTGACTCGCCACTTGCTTTTATAGACGTGAAATGCCTCTCTCCTTAACCACTACTACGTCAAAGTTCAAAACATGATCACACATTACACACTTATTCATTTTGAAAGTAAAGTTTTAACGCGCATTGTTATTTACATTACATTTTGCAAACGTAATGCAGGGCGGCTAATCTTAGTACACTATTATATAATCTGTGCTATTGATGAATATGTTATTAATTCATACTGTGGTTATCTGTGATAGTTTTTAATACAATTCAGTAACCAAAACTCACTTGAATAATCTTTTAGAGGAAATACATTTTTTTTATTCTTTTCGGATTATAGTGACGTTATCTCTTGATAAAACTTTTAGCAAATGATAGGGGTGGTTATAATAGTTAAATGCGACATTCCATTGAAGAAAAATATCACTTGTATATTTTTTCCTAGGATTTACAAGGGTCGCAAGGAAAACGCTGTGTAATACCTAAAGCAACCTCAAAATCCCCTATCTTTTTTTACTACTTGTAGTACTCATTATATTACAATACAATACAATACAAATACTCTTTATTGCACACCTCACACAAACAAAGCAGTTACATAGAGAAACAATACAATAACATGTAGGTAGAGGTAGACAACAGGCGGTCTTATCGCTGAAGAGCGATCTCTTCCGACAACCTTTGGGTATCGGAGAAAGAGATAAAACTAGATTATGCAGTAGGTGGTGCAGAGATTATTATCAATCAAAAATCAAGAAACTATAAAAATAAACGTACATAAATACCTCTATATATAAACATACACACACAATCATATATATATACAAATAACACAAACACAAATATAATGATACATAAACAGTCAGCCAAAAATACAATCAGGGTTAGGGGAGAGACAAATAATGTACTTTAAGAAGGGATTTGAGGTTTCCGATAGATTTTGCTTGTCTGATGTCAAGAGGGAGAGAGTTCCACAGTCGGATAGAATTAATAGTGAACGAACTATTGTAAAATTTGGTAGATGATGAAGGCACAGTTAATAGCAAATTGTTAGAACATCTAACAGAATTTAAAAAACTAAAACGTTCTTTGAGATAGCGGGGAGTTGCAGGGTTAAAAAGGATATTATACAGAAGCGAAATAATGTGAGAGTTACGGCGATAACGGATAGGGAGCCACTTGAGTTTAGAACGGAAACTAGAAACATGGTCATATTTGCGTAACCCAAATATGAACCGAATGCAGACATTTTGGAGACGCTCTAGCTTATTAAGTTGTTCCTCAGAAAGGTCGAGATAGGATACATCAGCATAATCAAGAATAGGAAGAAGTAACGTTTGAGCGAGCGCAATTTTAGTTGCAGTAGGTAGAAAATTACGAAGCCGTCTGAGAGACCCCACTGCAGCAAATACCTTCCTGCTCACTTCACTCACTTGAGGCACCCAGGACAAGGATCGATCCATAATGATCCCGAGATTTTTCACTTGCATCGAGTAAGCAATCTGAATCCCATCAAAAAGTATTGGAGGGAGATTTGCAAAATCAACTCTGGAAATCAGATTATTGCTACCAATAACAATGACTTGGGTCTTCGCTGGGTTCACAATCAGACCATATCGTTGACTCCATTTGAGAATGCGTACCAAGTCATCATTAGTTTTCTCTATGGCACAAGGGAGATCACCGAGCACGGACTGTGTATAAATCTGAAGATCATCGGCATAAAGGTGATAATAAGAGGAAATATTGTGGGTGATGGAATTTATGAAAATAGAAAATAAGAGAGGAGATAGCACACCGCCCTGCGGAACGCCCGCCTGTGTACTACACCAAGAAGTACAAAAGGAATCCACCTTTATTCTTTGCCGACGTTCATTTAAATAGCTATGAAACCAGTCGATTACTGCAGGAGATATGTTAAGAGAGCGTAAAATAGCGAGCATAATGTCAAAATCGACAGTGTTGAAAGCATTGCTGAAATCCAACAGAGTTAAAATTGTAAGCTTTCTGTCATTCATCCCCAATCGAATGTCATCGGTGATCTTAACAAGGGCTGTGCTAGTACTATGTCCTGAACGGAAACCAGATTGAAACTGGTTTAAAAGATCATTTCTGTTCAAGAAGGAAGTTAATTGCTGATGCACTAGTCGTTCCAACACTTTGGATAGAAAAGGAAGAATGGAATATATTCTAAATGTCAACAAAAAAAAAACAGACTTTGGAGTTATAGAAGTTGCATTCTGTTTACGTATCGAACTATTAAAGTAAGTTTAAGCGGAGTGCACGGCCTTGGCGAAGCACTCACCGCTTCTCGTGATTGGCTGCCAGCGCGCTACGCATGGCTCACGCGAGTCGCGCGCTGATTTAAATAACGGATAGAACTTATAAGCTTAATGCAATTTAGGGCTATTGATGAATCTGTTTAGAATTTGTGTTTATAGATTCTTCTGATAGAACTGAATGTATTACGCGTACTTGAGAATTTACGAGATTTATTTTATGGTACAGAAAACGGCTTAAAAATGTTATGCCTAATTTAAAAAAAATACTATTGATAAATCTGTTAGAAATTAATGCTGCCATTTCATTTGATAGTTTTGAATACACTTTAGTAGCCACTAGTAACTTGAATATTCTTTTAGGAGATTTATAATTTTTTTTAATGGTACCTGTTTTACTGACGTAATCTATTAACAAAACTGTTAGAAAATGATAGGTACGTTTTGAATAATCAAATGCGTTGCATTCTAGGAAAAAACAATGACTTGTATAATCTTTTCGAGGTTTTACACGTGTTCTTTACAAAAAAGTTAATTATTCGTTAAGCAAAATCGAAAAGTGTTAGAAATTATTTTTCGCTGTTTGTATTTAGTGTACTCTCGCTGATAAAAAAATAAAATCAGACTTGGGAATTATGTTAGTTTGACGACCAATTACAGCCTTTGCGTACTGGACTACACGGAAACATGGCGCAGTGGAAGCGGCCTAGTCGTAAACTTAAAAGCCGAACGAAAATTCGTTTTCGTTCGTGTATCTCCGTCTCTGTCGCTCAAACTAGCAAGTGCGACAGAGACGGAGATACACGAACGAATTTCGTTTCGCGGTAGGCCCCCCGTTTCAAACTTGAAGCCGCTCGAGCTAGCACGACACGTTTTATCGTTATGTTTTACGATTACGTGACGTTTCAGTACATTTTCGCCGTAAAACGTGACGATAAAACCTCAATACTCTATACTCAATCATTTATTGCTTTCCACAATGTTAGTTTATAGTACCTATCGTGCTATGGCCTCAGAGGGCCTACCGCGAAACAATTTTCGTTTTCGTTCGTGTATCTCCGTCTCTGTCGCTCGAACTAGCAAGTGCGACAGAGACAGTACTAAGTATGGAGTCTCGCTAACGCTATTATGAATTAATATAGATTTTTCCGATATTCTTAATTTTTCAGTATAGTAATGGGCGGATTTTATTTCATTAAAAAAAAACATTTATACATTGAAAGATGTGTTTTGACTTTAATGATAAAAATTCAATCTAGAATGACCAATGAGAAGCCGACCTAATAAATTATAACCTCAAAGTTTGCACTGTTCTGCTGTATTATTTATTTAGTAAAACCTTGCATAAATCTGAAAATGAAGCGCCATTTAACGCATTTATCTCGAAATATTATGCAAAATAACTGCCACAACACATATCCGCTGTCAAGTAAGTAATATTCGTACATTTCCTATAACTAATGTTAACATGAAATACGTGTAGGTACTTTACGAATATTTTCAGGATATCTAAGTTCACAAGAGGCGATAGAGCGGCGTAACCATCTGTTTACACTGGAAAAGAAGCGGCAATTAGAGGACGTGGGGCGAATTGAGAAGATAGAAGTCAGATACAAGGGTGTCCCTAAAGACTGCACTCTTATAATGAACAAGGACATATCTACTCCATACGATTGTGCTAAGCGTAAGTAAAATACTTTCTATGTTGGCTCGATGACCCAAAGAGGATCATGGCCTCTAACACAAGAGAAATCAACTTTTCCCTATTCTGCGCCACCTCACGTTGGATGTCCATGGGTGGTTAGGTCTTTGAGGGCTTCGTCAGTCCGGCGGTCTTTGCTGGGGCTAAGAAAAAACAATATATAACTTGCACAATTTGGTTGTGGGTTCCGTCGTGATAATGATATCATATCAGATTCCTTCAATATTCCTTCCGGCGTCCCACAGGGTTCGCACTTCGGACCAACATTATTCAACATCTTTATAAATGATTTACCGGATCAATTCCTTCACTCAATCCCTTTTTTGTATGCAGATGATCTTAAATTTGCAAGAGTTATCACATCATTTAGATTAGCCTAGTTGGTAGTGACCCTGCCTACGAAGCAAGAGGTCCTGGGTTCGAATCCCGGTAAGGGCATTTATTTGTGTGATGAGCATGAATATTTCTTCCCGAGTCATGGATGTTTTCTATGTATTTAAGTATGTATTTATCTATATAAGTATGTTTATTGTCGTCTAGTACCCATAGTACAAGCTTTGCTTAGTTTGGGACTAGGTTGATTTGTGTAAGATTGTCCGCAAAATATTTATTTACTTTATTTATTTATCTCTCAACAACACAGTTCTTCGCCAAGGTGATCTAGATGCTAAACAATTGGTGTACAGAAAATCTAATAACACTGAATGCAAAAAAATGCTCTTCTATAACTATCACTCATAAAATTAACACTATTCCGACATCCTACTACATTTCTGGCGATGAACTACCTAAAGCCAACACTGTTCGTGATCTAGGGATTATTTTCGACACAAAACTCCCATGTCCAAATCTAGCAAATTAAATTTGATCCACTTCCTGTTAACCGATTGAGCTGAAATTTTGCAAACATGTGTAAAACGCGTGACAATGCAATATTATGATGACATGGCGCTGACCTGACGATGGAGCTGGAAGGGCCCACGTTCGCAATGAAACCACACAACCTCATTGATTTTGGGCTTGTTAGAATCGTCTCAATGAGTAGTTGACGGTGACAAAAGTCGGCAATAAAGTCTTGTACATTCGACGACAAAAAATACGTTTACACTTTTGCACCTTATTCCATTGCAATAAGGCGATTAGTGTAAACGTTTTTTTGGCGTCGACCGTACCAAAAATGAAATTTTTGACATAAACTTTTTATTACAGATCTCAGTGAATGGCATGCGGAGAGCAGTGCATTGGCTTTGTTAGATGGCGCTGTACACTGGGACATGCATAGGCCTCTCTCAGAGAACTGTACACTTGAAGTAAGTATATCGGTAAAAGATTTTTTAAGTTCGGATGAGGAGTTCATAATCCCCTACATACAAACATACAAAGCTAGAAACTTACATGTGACAGACACCTCTTTATTATTACTGTAGATAAATGCTCTTAAGGGGCTCCCAGCTCCCAATGACCTTCGATCTGTAACTGTCCATTTTTTCATGTTTTTAGGGTTCCGTTCCTCAAAAGGAAAAAAAGGAACCCTTATAGGATCACTCGTGCGTCTGTCTGTCGGTCTGTCACAGCCAATTTGCTCCGAAACTACTGGACCGTTTGAATTGAAATTTGGTACACATATGTAATTTGGTGACCCAAAAATGGACGCGTAAAGTAAATTAATGAATTCTGAACAACGGGGCCACTTTTAGGGGGTAAACTAGAAAATTAAAAAAAAAGTTTCGCAAACTGTATTGTGTGACATATCAAATGAAAGGGGTTGTTGTAAGCATGTCAGATATATTTTTTTTATTATTATTTTTATTTTTTTTATTTTATAATTTTAGCAAAAACAGATTTGAAGTAATTTAGGAAAAAAGACGAAAATTGACCATTCCCCCCCTTATCTCCGAAACTACTAGGATTTAAATTCTGAAAAAAATATGGAAAATAGTTCCTTGCCTAAAGATTACAGGAAAACCTATAAGAAGTTTGAGTATTCAAAAACACTTACGAAATTTAGATTATGTACGGAACCCTCACCACGCGAGTTGAATTCGCACTTGTCCGGTTTTTTTTATGGCCTATCGCATTAACAACAACGAGGTTCACCGAAATAGTATCCCATATTTACTTCAAAATTCACAGTTTTCGATATATATAGCACCAAACCTTGGCAAATTTAGGCTAAAAACCGGCCAAGTGCGTGTCGGACCACGCAAAACGAAGGGTTCCGTGCCTATTAAAAAGGTCGTATCGTCACAGAAATTTTACGGCACTTACGTCCTTTTCTTTGAGGAAGGCAGTTTTTCAGCAATATCTCGAAAACCTCTGAACCGATCTTGTTCAAAACAATTTTCGGTGAATGAAATTAATAAGCCCTATGTCCATGAATTTTTCCATATTTTTAAAATACACCGTTCAAAAATTAGAGGGGGGGGACAGAATTTTAGTGACTTTCGGGGTGATTATCTCCGACCCTATTCACTTAATCAAAAAAAATGCTAAGAAACCTTATATTTATTTTGAAAGGCCTATCGATTGATGTGCCACACGGGGGGTCACAATGAAAAAAAATTTTTTGACTTTTAGTTTTATGTATGGAGTGCACCCCTAAAAACAATTTTTTTTGTCATTTTAATTACAAAACTATGTAGCGGCTAACAAAATACACCTATCCTCAAAATTTTATTCAAATACACCTTATAGTTTTCGAGTAAAATGCCTGTGACATACGGACAGACGGACAGACGGACAGACGGACAGACGGACAGACGGACAGACGGACAGACGGACAGACGGACAGACGGACATGACGAAACTATAAGGGTTCCGTTTTTGCCATTTTGGCTACGGAACCCTAAAAAACCAGTGTTTTGAACGTAACTTTTGTGAAAATAAATTAAAAACAAATATGGGTTGTTAGAGACGTCAATAAGGAACAGTAGCATGTAGATTTCATACATAAAAGTTCATAAACAACATACTTATATCAAAAACAGAGCTTTTGTATGAAACTTGGATTTTTCTGTTATTTATTTCCTCGCAAATGTGATGAAAAACACTGTTATACACAGTAAGAATATTGCAAACCCGAGTCATCAAAATTAAAAGCCCTCCGCCTTCGGCGTCGGGCTTCTGATAGACTCTTGTTCGCAATATTCCACTTACGCCCCTCGTTAATCAAGATACTATTGTCTACTACCCAGCTTGGTCTCCCAATATAAAAGTCAAAGTGATTTATTCTTCAATTTAGGCATATAACAAACATAATAAAAATGTCGATAAACTACCACCGGTTCGGAAAGTAAACCTCTGCCTCGAGAAGAACCGGCGTAAAAAACTCGGCGAGGTGTCATTTTTTCAAAACAGTATACAATATATCATTTCAGTATCAGAGTATTATAAAATTTTAAAATTACATTGCTACAGTAGAAAGCCTATTTATTTTACGACAGATTTCTAGTGCAGGATTTTAGCGCTGCCAAATATCCCTATCCATGATCCATGATGTATTTCAGTTCCAGTAAACCTCTGCCTCGAGAAGAACCGGCGTAAAAAACTCGGCGAGGTGTCATTTTTTCAAAACAGTATACAATATATATCATTTCAGTATCAGAGTATTATAAAATTTTAAAATTACATTGCTACAGTAGAAAGCCTATTTATTTTACGATAGATTTCTAGTGCAGGATTTTAGCGCTGCCAAATATCCCTATCCATGATGTAGTCGTTTATCTTATAATATGCTTTTGAAATAAGTGTCCGTTTTACGACAGATTTGAATTTAGAGTCCATCCATGATGTGGTCGTATTGTTTTGTAATACAGTTCCAGTCATACAACAGCGCGGAGCCCCAGCGGGTGAACGCAGCCTTCTGGCGCACATGTTCCTTCCTGCTCGGGGCCGTCGCCTCTCGCGCCTTCAAAGACAATGTGGACGTCAAACTGCACAGCTTCCCCTCGCCCGATAGTGAGTACCATCATCGTATCAGCCGAAAGACGTCCACTGCTGGACATAGGCCTCCGCTAAAGAGTGCCAAATTGACCGGTCCTGCGCCACCCGCATCCAGCGGACTCGGGCGACCTTTGCCAGGTCATCCGTCCACCTTGTGGGGGGCCTACCCACGCCGCGCCGCGCCGGTACGTGGTCGCCACTCGAGAACCGCACCGCCCCAACGGCCATCGGTTCTACGTGCCATGTGCCCCGCCCACTGCCGCTTAAGTTTAGCGATTCGGAGGGCTTGCTTGGTTCTGCTGCGGATAGCCTCATTTCTGATGCGATGACGCAGAGAAAATCCCAACATAGACCTCTCAATGCATTGCCCTTTGGGTGACTTTGAGCCTTCTTATGAGGCCCATAGTAAGCGACCGGTCGCTTACTATGGGCCTCATGACCCGTGGTCGCGACCACGTTTCAGTGCCATACGTCATCACTGGCAACACACGCTGGTCAAAGACTCTCGTCTTGAGACACTGCGGAATATTCGACGAAAAGATGTGCCGGAGCTTCCCGAACGCTGCCCAGCCGAGTCGCTCGTACAGGAAAATGTATTCACGTCACAGTAGAACCCTATCGCTATAAGGTGACATATCATTCGAGTTTGAGTGATGACAGTCTGTCAATTGTGACAGGGTTCTACGGTGGTACGTGAATACATTTCCCTTACTGTACAGTCGCCGTCAGATATATCGGAGCGGCCAAAGTGCTCACAAATATGTGAACGAGTCTCTATCGTTGAGGCATTAGAGACGTGTTTGGGTATTTGTGAGCACTATGGCCGCTCCGTTATATCTAATGGCGACTGTACTCTGCTGCGAGCTAAACTCTGCTCCTTCTTACAAATAACGTGGGGTGTTCAAGCGATTTTGAAGAAAACAACAACGATTTTGAAATATAATGGAACTAACCCCACCGATTACTAGGCTAATAAATCAATCGTTTGTTCAGGGACAATTTCCAGATGATTTAAAGATATCATTAATTAAACCGGTATTCAAAAAGGGTGATGATATGGACCCTTGTAATTACCGACCAATTGCTTTGCTACCGTCCATATCAAAAATATACGAAAAAGCAATGTGTGACCGGCTCTATCGATTCCTTGAAAAAAATAAAGTGCTCCATACAAACCAGTATGGCTTTAGAAAAGACCGCTCTACGACACTTGCTGTAACAAATTATATTCAGACAGTCTTAACCATTTTAAACAAGAAAAACCATGCAGTTGGGCTCCTATTAGATTTAACTAAAGCGTACGATAGGGTATGTCACAAAATCTTACTTAATAAGATGTACTATTCAGGGGTTAGGGGTATCGTGCATAACTGGTTTAAGTCCTACCTACAAAACCGTACCCAACATGTTCAGATCACCTATCACAATCCGACCACAAACGAGATAGTGCAAAAATGCTCAGAAAAACGAGATTTGAAAGGCTCGATACCTCAGGGTAGTGTTCTGGGTTGCGTGCTGTTTTTGATCTATATCAATGATCTTCCAAAAACGATCGACATATACAACATTTTATATGCAGATGATATTTCATTATTATTTGAAATTGGTAAAGGTGATAACCAAAATGAAATTATAAAAAGTACTCTTTGTAAAATTAATAACTGGCTAAATATACAAAATTTACAAATAAATCTTAAAAAGACTAAATTAATACAATTTTACCATACACAGAATACCCCATTAAATTTAGACATTGTAACGAATAATACCGAAATAGAAGGGGTAGACCATTTTAACCTGCTAGGAATTACTTTAGACAATAATATAAATTGGAAGAAACACATAGAAATAACTAAAACAAAAATTTCCTGCTTTCTATACGCACTTTACAACCTCCGCAAAAACACGGACCTAAAAACTGCACTATCGGCTTACCACGCGTTTGCACACTCGCGGCTCAGCTACGGCATCATGCTTTGGGGAAACAGCACAAATGCCCACGAACTGTTTGTGATGCAAAAAAGGTGTGTACGGATCATGGTTCGTATTCAGTGCCCGGAAAGCTGCAAACCTTATTTTAAAAACCTCCGCATCCTACCACTACCATGCCAGTATATTTTGACGCTGGCCATTTACGCATGGAAATACAAACATTTATTTAAAAAACCCCAAAGTGCCAGAAATAAATATCAGCTTCTTCTCCCACCCGCTAAAATAAAAATGCTATCCAATAGCCCACAATACACTTCAGTCAAGATATATAATAAACTACCTGACAGCTTAAAAACACTGGGCAAATATGATAATTATTTTAAGAAACTAAAGTCATTTTTACTACACAAATGCTATTATAGTTTAGATGAATTTTGGGCTGACAATCTTAGAGACGTGAAACAATTTTAATCAAGGTATATATATATTTCTTTAATTTATTTATAGATAACAAAATGTTATCAGTTACAGATTAAGCTTTTAATATAGAAATTAATTGAAATGTATAAGAATAATGAATTGAACTCAAAATGCGCTTAAGAATAATAATAAATCTAATTAATTTTAAATGTTTAGCATGCTCACATCATATCTTTAATGTAATTATAATTAGTTTTAGTATATTGCTATGCCCGAAAGGGTACATGTTGAAACAAATTATATTCTGACACCAATGTAAACACATGTTATGCAATAAATTATATGAATATGAATATGAATATATGAATATAACATGGCGGATATCGGATGTGAAATACCATCTCACCTGATGGGGTGCGATGGGGTTGAAATGTCCAAAATATCAATATGGGTGTCGTTTTTATGGTATTTGGGGACGTTAATTACGAAAATGGCATCGATTTTGGAATTTAATATTGTGGACATCTATCTAAGTATATAAAAGAAGAAACTGACTGACTGATTGACATATCAACGCACAGCACAAACCGATTTGGTTCTAGAGATTCCAAATTTGGCACGTAGGTAAGGTCTAAGGGTGCACTAATAAGGAGTTTTGAAAATTCAACTCCTAAGGGTGTGGAATAGGGGTCCAAAGTTTGTATGGGGAAACAAGATTAGTTAGACTATTTAATTCGAAACTTCACAGCAGTATTCCTAACGATAACTGAAAAAAAAACACGTGTTTAAGGTTTTTTGAGGATTCAACCCCTAAAAGGGGGGAATGTGGTGACAGTCTGAAAATCAACATATGTATTGTGGGAAGGCCCCCCACAAGGTGGACTGATGACCTGGTAAAGGTCGCGGGAGTCCGCTGGATGCGGGTGGCGCAGGACCGGTCAGTTTGGAACTCTCTGGGGGAGGCCTATGTCCAGCAGTGGACGTCTTTCGGCTGATATGATGATGATGATGATGATTGTTTTTATGATTTATCAAGTCGCTGATTACGAAAACAACAACGATTCTAAAATCCAACATGGTGGACGTGAGGAGTGAGGAGTGTGATGGGGTTGAAATGTCCAAAATATCAATATGGGTGTCGTTTTTATGGTTTTTTGGGACGTTAATTACGAAAATGGCATAGATTTTCAAATGTTATATTGTTGACATCTATCTAAATATATAAAAGAAGAAACTGACTGACATATCACCGCACAGCCCAAACCGCTGGATCTAGAGATTCCAAATTTGGCACGTAGGTTCCTTATAAGAAAGGATTTTTCAAAATTCTTGGGTGAAAAGAGGTCCGACATTTGTCCCATACAAAGATTAGTAAGACTATTTCATTTGAAACTTCACAGGAGATTCATAAATGAGTAAACACGTGTTTCAGGTTTTTTGAGAATTCAACCTCTAAAAGGGGGAAATGTGGTGACAATGTCTGAAAATCAACATGGTAATGTTTCTAATAGAATTCGTAATCAGAGACTTTTTATGGTTTATCGGGTCGCTGATTACGAAAACAACATCGAACTTACAATCCAACGGACGTGAAATACCATCTCCCCTGTTGGGGTGCGATGGGGTTGAAATGCCTAAATATCAATATGGGTGTCGTTTTTATGGTCTTTTTGGGATTTTGAAATTTAATGTGGACATGAAAATTCATGAAAGTATTTGTGCCAAATTACAATTCAATTGGAATATACGGGTCAAACTGAACTCTTGAATATTTACTTAATCTGTTTTTTAGTACTTGTCGGTATAGCGGCAAGAAAAATACATCATGTGTGAAAAGTCCAACTGTCTAACCCTAAGCCCGTAAGGGCTTCTAATAGACTCTCGTGCGTAAAATAAACAGTTACCAACCTCGTGGCACAATGTAGTATTTTATTTCAGTCCGCAGCGGCTCGTTCATATACGACGTGTCCCTCTCGCTGCCCGCGTGGCAGCCCTCTCCCCGAGAGCTGCACACGCTGGGCGCGGAGTACGCGGCGCTGTGCCGGCGCGGCGCCCGCCTCGAGCGGCTCGAGGCCGGCGAGGAGCTGGCGCGGGAGATGTTCCCGGACAACACGCACAAGGCGCGCCAGATACCGAGCGTTGTGAAGGCTAACGGTTAGTGGGGTTCATGTACGACGTGTCCCTCTCGCTGCCCGCGTGGCAGCCCTCTCCCCGAGAGCTGCACACGCTGGGCGCGGAGTACGCGGCGCTGTGCCGGCGCGGCGCCCGCCTCGAGCGGCTCGAGGCCGGCGAGGAGCTGGCGCGGGAGATGTTCCCGGACAACACGCACAAGGCGCGCCAGATACCGAGCGTTGTGAAGGCTAACGGTTAGTGGGGTTCATGTACGACGTGTCCCTCTCGCTGCCCGCGTGGCAGCCCTCTCCCCGAGAGCTGCACACGCTGGGCGCGGAGTACGCGGCGCTGTGCCGGCGCGGCGCCCGCCTCGAGCGGCTCGAGGCCGGCGAGGAGCTGGCGCGGGAGATGTTCCCGGACAACACGCACAAGGCGCGCCAGATACCGAGCGTTGTGAAGGCTAACGGTTAGTGGGGTTCATGTACGACGTGTCCCTCTCGCTGCCCGCGTGGCAGCCCTCTCCCCGAGAGCTGCACACGCTGGGCGCGGAGTACGCGGCGCTGTGCCGGCGCGGCGCCCGCCTCGAGCGGCTCGAGGCCGGCGAGGAGCTGGCGCGGGAGATGTTCCCGGACAACACGCACAAGGCGCGCCAGATACCGAGCGTTGTGAAGGCTAACGGTTAGTGGGGTTCATGTACGACGTGTCCCTCTCGCTGCCCGCGTGGCAGCCCTCTCCCCGAGAGCTGCACACGCTGGGCGCGGAGTACGCGGCGCTGTGCCGGCGCGGCGCCCGCCTCGAGCGGCTCGAGGCCGGCGAGGAGCTGGCGCGGGAGATGTTCCCGGACAACACGCACAAGGCGCGCCAGATACCGAGCGTTGTGAAGGCTAACGGTTAGTGGGGTTCATGTACGACGTGTCCCTCTCGCTGCCCGCGTGGCAGCCCTCTCCCCGAGAGCTGCACACGCTGGGCGCGGAGTACGCGGCGCTGTGCCGGCGCGGCGCCCGCCTCGAGCGGCTCGAGGCCGGCGAGGAGCTGGCGCGGGAGATGTTCCCGGACAACACGCACAAGGCGCGCCAGATACCGAGCGTTGTGAAGGCTAACGGTTAGTGGGGTTCATATACGACGTGTCCCTCTCGCTGCCCGCGTGGCAGCCCTCTCCCCGAGAGCTGCACACGCTGGGCGCGGAGTACGCGGCGCTGTGCCGGCGCGGCGCCCGCCTCGAGCGGCTCGAGGCCGGCGAGGAGCTGGCGCGGGAGATGTTCCCGGACAACACGCACAAGGCGCGCCAGATACCGAGCGTTGTGAAGGCTAACGGTTAGTGGGGTTCATATACGACGTGTCCCTCTCGCTGCCCGCGTGGCAGCCCTCTCCCCGAGAGCTGCACACGCTGGGCGCGGAGTACGCGGCGCTGTGCCGGCGCGGCGCCCGCCTCGAGCGGCTCGAGGCCGGCGAGGAGCTGGCGCGGGAGATGTTCCCGGACAACACGCACAAGGCGCGCCAGATACCGAGCGTTGTGAAGGCTAACGGTTAGTGGGGTTCATATACGACGTGTCCCTCTCGCTGCCCGCGTGGCAGCCCTCTCCCCGAGAGCTGCACACGCTGGGCGCGGAGTACGCGGCGCTGTGCCGGCGCGGCGCCCGCCTCGAGCGGCTCGAGGCCGGCGAGGAGCTGGCGCGGGAGATGTTCCCGGACAACACGCACAAGGCGCGCCAGATACCGAGCGTTGTGAAGGCTAACGGTTAGTGGGGTTCATATACGACGTGTCCCTCTCGCTGCCCGCGTGGCAGCCCTCTCCCCGAGAGCTGCACACGCTGGGCGCGGAGTACGCGGCGCTGTGCCGGCGCGGCGCCCGCCTCGAGCGGCTCGAGGCCGGCGAGGAGCTGGCGCGGGAGATGTTCCCGGACAACACGCACAAGGCGCGCCAGATACCGAGCGTTGTGAAGGCTAACGGTTAGTGGGGTTCATATACGACGTGTCCCTCTCGCTGCCCGCGTGGCAGCCCTCTCCCCGAGAGCTGCACACGCTGGGCGCGGAGTACGCGGCGCTGTGCCGGCGCGGCGCCCGCCTCGAGCGGCTCGAGGCCGGCGAGGAGCTGGCGCGGGAGATGTTCCCGGACAACACGCACAAGGCGCGCCAGATACCGAGCGTTGTGAAGGCTAACGGTTAGTGGGGTTCATATACGACGTGTCCCTCTCGCTGCCCGCGTGGCAGCCCTCTCCCCGAGAGCTGCACACGCTGGGCGCGGAGTACGCGGCGCTGTGCCGGCGCGGCGCCCGCCTCGAGCGGCTCGAGGCCGGCGAGGAGCTGGCGCGGGAGATGTTCCCGGACAACACGCACAAGGCGCGCCAGATACCGAGCGTTGTGAAGGCTAACGGTTAGTGGGGTTCATATACGACGTGTCCCTCTCGCTGCCCGCGTGGCAGCCCTCTCCCCGAGAGCTGCACACGCTGGGCGCGGAGTACGCGGCGCTGTGCCGGCGCGGCGCCCGCCTCGAGCGGCTCGAGGCCGGCGAGGAGCTGGCGCGGGAGATGTTCCCGGACAACACGCACAAGGCGCGCCAGATACCGAGCGTTGTGAAGGCTAACGGTTAGTGGGGTTCATATACGACGTGTCCCTCTCGCTGCCCGCGTGGCAGCCCTCTCCCCGAGAGCTGCACACGCTGGGCGCGGAGTACGCGGCGCTGTGCCGGCGCGGCGCCCGCCTCGAGCGGCTCGAGGCCGGCGAGGAGCTGGCGCGGGAGATGTTCCCGGACAACACGCACAAGGCGCGCCAGATACCGAGCGTTGTGAAGGCTAACGGTTAGTGGGGTTCATATACGACGTGTCCCTCTCGCTGCCCGCGTGGCAGCCCTCTCCCCGAGAGCTGCACACGCTGGGCGCGGAGTACGCGGCGCTGTGCCGGCGCGGCGCCCGCCTCGAGCGGCTCGAGGCCGGCGAGGAGCTGGCGCGGGAGATGTTCCCGGACAACACGCACAAGGCGCGCCAGATACCGAGCGTTGTGAAGGCTAACGGTTAGTGGGGTTCATATACGACGTGTCCCTCTCGCTGCCCGCGTGGCAGCCCTCTCCCCGAGAGAAATCCAGGGAACTTCTAAATATATAAAAGAAGAAACTGACTGACTGACTGGTCTATTAACGCACAGCCCAAACCGGTGGCTCTAGAGATTCCAAATTTGGTACGTAGGTTCCTTATAAGGTCTAGGGGTGCACTAAGAAAGGATTTTTCAAAATTCAACCCCTAAGGGGTGAAATGGGGGTCCAAAGTTTGTATGGGGAAACAAGATTAGTTAGACTATTTCATTCGAAACTTTACAGCAGTATTCCTAACAATAAATGAGTAAACACTTGTTTCAGGTTCTTTGAAGATTCAACCCCTAAAAGGGGGGAATCTGGTCACAAAGTCTGAAAATCGACATGGGTGTCCTTTCTATGGTTTATCGGGTCCCTGATTACGAAAACAACAACAACTTTAAAATCCAACATGGCGGACGTGAAATACCATCTCCCCTGTTGGGATGCGATGGGGTTGAAATGTCCAAAATATCAATATGGGTGTCATTTTTATGGTATTTTGGGAGTTCTGATTCTAGAGATACTAAATTTGGCACGTAAGTTCCATATAAGGGCTAGGGGTGGACTAAGATAGGATTTTTTTTTAAATTTAACCCCTAATGGGGTGAAATAGGGGTCCAAAGTTTGTATGGGGAAACAAAATTAGTTAAGATTATTTCTTTCGAAACTCCATAGCAGTATTTCTAACAAAAGATGAATAAACACATGTTTCAGGTTTTTTGAGAATTCAACTCGTAAAAGGGGGGAATGTGGTGACAAAATCTGAAAATCGACATGGGTATCGTTTAACAACGTCGTACAACAACGATTTTAAAACCCAACATGGCGGACGTGAAATACCACCTCCCCGGTTGGGGTGCGATGGGGTTGAAATGTCTAAATATCAACATGGGTGTCGTTTTTATGATTTTTGGGACGTTAATTACGAAAATAGCATCGATTTTGAAATTTAACATTGTGGACATGAATATTCTTGAAAGTATTTGTGCCAAATTGCAATTCAATTGGAACATACGGGTCAAACTGAGATGCACCTTTTTTGTAGACGGTTAAAATTACTTTTAGTACGCGGGCGAAGCCGCGGGCAAAAGCTAGTTTCAAA
Organism: Epinotia nisella; assembly: GCA_932294315.1. Classification (NCBI taxonomy): domain Eukaryota; kingdom Metazoa; phylum Arthropoda; class Insecta; order Lepidoptera; family Tortricidae; genus Epinotia; species Epinotia nisella. The sequence goes on from OW028693.1 coordinate 3,467,556, forward strand.
TAAGGCGAAGTACTGAATTGAAGTCGGTTAAAGTCTATTATGTCTGACTACATCGTCTGTTCACTGTTTACCAACATTATAATTTATTTATTTATTTATTGATAAGGACGTTTACATGACATTACAGTGTACACCAATGCATCACGAGACTTAGACTAACAATTTAAAATATACATAAAACAATAACAAGTAACTAATAAATTAAATTGAAACAGTGGAGCACCTATCATCCATCGCCTCACAAAAAATAATACCGACTTTGTCTCCAGGCAAGGTGACACTATACAGGGTGGAAAAGCACGTGGACATCTCGAAAGGCCCGCTAACAATTTAAAATATACATAAAACAATAACAAGTAACTAATAAATTAAATACTAACACTTATGGACTACGAATGTCTGAATTAAAAGATTTTTATTTATTTTTTTTTTAAATTGAAACGTTGGAGCACCATACATCGCCTCACAAAAAATAATACCGATTTTGTCTCCAGGCAAGGTGACACTATACAGGGTGGAAAAGCACGTGGACATCTCGAAAGGCCCGCTCATTAACCACGCGGGTCAGGTGGGCCGCGTGGCAGTCACTGCTGTGCACAGGATTGAAGGTACCATTACACAACATGTCCCAAAAGTCAACATCAAGCTGAAAGCGGTTGAAGGGCCTAGTCGTTAGATTAATCAACACCACTAGCCACTAGTAACAGACATACTATATATAATAGGCTTGTGTCCTAATTTTTTTTTACGATGCCATTCGAACCAGTTTTTGGTGTGGAACAAATGTTTGTATGGGAGTAAGTACAATTAAAGAACATAAATACCCAAAAAATTGAGTTAAAGACGGACCTCGCTGGCGGTAGCCGAAAACGTTCCATACTGATTAACATTGAATCATGACGTCACAGGGTAATATTTGTACAAGTCGTTATATGGAAAATCAAGTAAATTGCTGTTTCGGTTGCGAAATACTGCGTTTAGGACCATAGTTGTCATACAATATTGTTTCTATAAAAGCGTAAGGATTCTATTGGTAGCTTTAAATTTACTTTTGGACAATAAAAAAAATGCATATTTTTTGTAAACTTTCAAGGGCCATATCTTTTTATGATTTTAATTATATTTCATAATTTATACTTAATTGCATTTATTTGAAGGTTTGCTATCAATTTAGCAACACTGCGCTATCAATTTTAACATGAGGACACAACCCAATTATGGACGTTGAGTATAGTGTGGTGAGCTGTTGTTTCGGTACAATTTCCTCTTTTTTAAGTTTTTAGATGTACTAGGTATGGTCAGATTAATAGGCACCCGGTAGTAAAATTGTCCTACTCTGCTCCTGGGGTGGTAACTATGCTCCAACAAAAAAAAACTAAAGTTCCGTTCCAGCTAAATTGCAACAAAGTTCAAGCTAATATAAAGCTAAAGAGCACTTTTCTCCGATAAAATCATTACCAGTACCACATCTCCATATTTATAAAAGCTGCGATGCGATTTGTAAAAGTGGAGCCAAATTTGGAGCAAAGTAGGACCATTTTACCGTATTTCAATTGCATTGTTTTTTTAAGTGAAATGATACCTCGCCGAGTTTTTTTACGCCGGTTCTTCTCGAGGCAGAGGTTTTCTTTCCGAACCGGTGGTAGTTTATCGACATTCATTGGTGCATGTAATATGCCTAAATTGAAGAATAAATCACTTTGACTTTGACTTTGAGTGCCCCACGAAAACTTCTTTGAGTATTAGAACGGCATCCATTTTTAAATTAGTTTTTTAAGTGCCCCACAAAAACTTTTCTTTGATTTTTAGTGGGCCTAACGGCATCCGTTTTACAATTGGTTTTTTGAGTGCCCCATAAAACCTTTTGTTTGTGTATTAGCGGGCCTAACGGCATCCATTTTTCGGCATCGACAAATATAAACAGTTTCCTCGCTTACACTTTGGGTCAGGGATGGCACTTTCCTCAATCGGTCTCATATTACAAAAAACTATTTTAAATATCTGTGGTAAACTGACACTCGCAATCATATTGACAGTTGCAGCAGATATACTTGGGTCGTTCTTCTTTTCGACCGACAATAGCCTGTCCCTCGTCTTATTACGGCATCTCATTTGAGTAATGATGTTTACGGTTTTATAATGTTCGAATGAACGTCCATATTATTTTATTAATTAGTGATGTTTAATATTTCACTTTCTCTAACTAGCATTTTTTTTAAATGTTTTTTTTTTCGTAGAATGCCGTGACAGAGTGGTAAACCAAAATGTTGTCCCCACTGAAAGAGTCCACTTTGTCACATGTTTTTTTTTAGAAACCAACCGTAAATAAATATTTATATTGGCCAGAAAGGAAACTTTAATTAGTTCTAATGAAGAAACCTATGCATTTTTTTTTTAAATCGCACTTCAAAACCACAATTTTCGATAGTTCAAAAACCAAAAAAACAGAAAAACCTCGGATCATTGTCGGTAAAAAAGAAGAACGACCCACTTGTCATTGAGCGTTTTTCAAAAAAAGTGTACATGAACTTTTTTTTCAGAATTCGATTTTTTTTTTCGGTTTTTCTTACTCAGAATCGTTACGCTTCATTACCAGTGTCTATTGACCGTCCTTGACCAAAAAAGGAAGTGATAAAACAGTTTATATTTTTCAAAAATAATTGACGCAGCTGAAAAATCTCAAACTTTTTTCTGGTGGTGGTGGCAAGGTTTCTAATTAAAGGAAAAATTAAAAAAAAATTGATTAAAAATAAAAAGAAGAAAATTTTGATTGAGAAGGAACTGACTGAAAGATTTAGTGGCCAAGACAGATTGTTCCGATAGCTCAGTTGGTTAGTAGCGACGCGCCATGTAAGCCTGTGGTCGCCGGTTCGAATCCGGCTCGGAGCAATTAAACTTTTCAATTTTTCCTTTAATTAGAACTTTATAAATTTCGTCAGCAGCGATACTGCGTAATACAAAATAAACTAAAGAAGGTTCCTATCAGCAAAAAAAACCATCAGGCATTTCTAAAATTTTCGTCCATTCCCCATAGTAAACTTGTCATTTTTTTTTTTTTTTAATAATTTATTCAACAAAAATCTTGTACAAATTTATATTACTATACATTTACTATTCTGTTAAACTAGACAAGTAATCATAGTGTGACGCTGACACCTGTAATAGGTTTAAACCTGTGCTACAGGGATAAGCTACCCTCCATGTGACAAAAGACTAAAAACAAATGCTTGTTAGTGATAACATAACACAAGAAAGTTAAGGGAATACAAAAACAGTTTAAAATTAGAAACATACTTACTTCAGACAAAGTTCAATTACTTAGATTAACAAAAAGGAGAGTGATTGTGTGTGTGTTAGTTGAGTGGATGTGTGTGTGTGAGTGAGTGTGAGTGTGTATGTGTATATATGTGTGTGTGCGTGTGTGTGTGCGCGCCTCAGTGTGTATGCGTATGTGTGTAGGTGTGTGAGCTGGTGACCCAACACTTTCATGTTATAGGGTGAAGTAGTTTTTCGGTGTGTCATTAGCTGTCAAATGTAGTATTGACCGCCACCGCAGGCCGCGCCAGTGTGTTGCAGGTGTAATCCGTCACTCCATGCCCACAGGCTCGGACCGCGCGGAGCCGCTGTACCGCGTGCAGGGCGTGGCGCTGCCCGCGGGGGTCATCCTCAACCACTTCGCGTTCAAGATCCTCACCGAGCGCGCTAGGAAACTGGTACGTTGCATATACAGGGCGCTCCACGGCTATGCCACATTTATTTATATTTGGAGAACCAACAGCTACAGAAACACAATGATATTATAGATATAGAATACAAAAAGCCAATTTCAGGTTCCCACCGATAGCATCAGAGTAAGTAAACATTTGTGAGATCACTATTTTTACATTACTGCGATTTCCTAGGAGTTACAAAGTGTGGGAACTTATTTATTAATTTAACTAAACTATGTATACCAACGTCATAAGGGTAGTGACACATGGAGGGAAAGGGAAAAAAAATCGTCATATTTATTTACGTTAAGGGAAATTCCGTGAAAAAAATACACAATTAAACCTTTATTGTAAAACCTGACTTTTTCTAGCTTCAGTTTTCACATGTTCAAACACTTATTATATTTTTTAATACAGTTACTCAAAAAGTGCTACTTTACCTAGCTGTTTAGCGTGCGGAAAGTTGGTTTTCGCGCACTAGTGCTTTTTACTTTTCCTTGTACAAATTGTACCATTAATTATTATGTTAATATAAAATAAATAAGATAGAACTGTATTAAACTGTATTTAAACTGTATTAAACTTAATTATTTTCCAACTGTATTACAATGATGTTACAGAATGAATAATATAAAAGTTTCGAATTCCTTACTTGTTGTATTTCTTATTTTTTCGCAACTGTATTAAAAAACGTCGTTCGATACACGTGCGGAAATGTCATTCTTCACTCGTCCCGAGTCTTGCCACTCGCCTACGGCTCGTGGTAAGATATCTCGGTACTCGTGACGTAATGACATACTTTCCGCACTAGCATCGAAATGTACTACGTCTTCGTGTATTTATGAAATTGAAAAATAATACTTTATCCATAAGTTGCAAAGGGAAACGTGGGGTGCTCGATACTTTTGGCCAAGATTGTATAATTCTCTCCGTAACCGTAAACGTAACGGGAAAATACCTTGAATATCGTAGATGGAACATTTGAAAGAAGACAATCATTATTTTAATTTTAAAAAACAATTTACACTCCATTCATAAATTTTTAAAAATAATTACGTGGTTGAACCGGGAATCAAACCCACTACACGAGAAAAAAACTTATGGATAAAGTATTATTTTTCAATTTCATAAATACACGAAGACGTAGAATATACTAAGTATTTGAACATGTGCAAATCATTAATATATATTCATTTCGAAATTGCTATTTGCGTGTGAAAACTGAAGCTAGAAAAAGTCGGGTTTTACAATAAAGGTTTAATTGTGTATTTTTTACGATAGATAAACAACTTTGTAGTATAACATATATAAATGCGCCTATAAGTTTGACTTTAAGCTCAATATTTTTGACCAAGGCTGTATACGGAGAGAGATACTGTATTTGTAGTAAGAGAATTTGTATTTTTGTATTTTACTCTATTCCTCGTATCTACTTGACCGGCGATCCCATGGACCTATGATACTCTGGACAAGCTATGGTAATAATAATACCACGTCCGAGCGAGATGGTAGCATACAAATCTCGATAAGTGTGACAGAAAGGGAAATACCATTCGTTGTCCTTGTCATAGTTCCACTTTTTTTTGCCACAACTGATTTAGTATGAAGTTGTGCCAAGAAAACTACTACCCGCCCAAATTAAGTAGGTTGTTTATGGTAAGCGATCAGCCATTTTAAGACCGGTTATAAAAGCCTTTCCGTCCCTCATTGTGGCAAAATACGGTTTCGAAAAACATTAATTTACTATAGCGTTTTTTTTTTGGATTATTATTTCTAAAACGTTATTCTAAGATGCTTTATTCAAGAATCCAACAAACAATGTTTAATTTAAATTAAACATTCATTGTTTTTTTATTCTATTTATATTGAATAATTTAAAGCAAATGTAAATGAACCTAATTAAGGATAAAAAAAAATATTAATATTTATCCGGACTCTTTAGGGGCCTATTAAATTTTTTTTTGATGTCTGATTTTTTCGTTGGATTTTGCCTCTAGGTTACTATTTAATTGATAACATACCTATCCGTTACATTAAAAAAATTAGCTATTATAAATTATTTCCAAATTTGACATTTTTTCCGTACAAGTTGTCAGTTCATTGCCTGGACTAATAGGTCCATGGGCGATCCCTATTTTCCCGGCTTGTGCAGTAATGTCATGTATTACTGTTTTCAGAACCCCGCGCGCTCGCCTCTGGGCTCGTGGGAGGACGCGCGCGAGCCAGTGGCGGCGACTGCTTAGACTACTTATTATAATATAGATGATAGATAGATTTGTTATAAGAACTGTTAGCAATACACTGATATAAGTTGCCATGGTGTTTTATTCTAAAACTAGCTTCTGCCGCACAGTGTTTTATAGGAGCTAAAAAAACCCGACTGCAAAAAAGCTATCCTTAGAAAAAAAAAAACTGAAAAGAAAACAAGTTCAGTAGTCGAGAACATTGAATCAGTTTCATGATTAACATTTCGTATGTCAATTTGGACCTTGGAGTTTAAAAAATAATGTCCAAATCGCTTGTGACGGATCCGGAACGAGGGATACGAATCGTTATGACACAGATAAAACAAACTATACATTCTTATACGAAACAGCAACTTCAACAGTCGGGACCCATTATTGTCGTCAACATTAGCGCCGCAGCGTAGACTTTTAATGGGTCCCGACTAGGGTGTTGCTTAAAAATCGAAAGTTTTAAATTTCAGTGAGACACCCTATTGTATTGTTCTAATACGTAAAAAAATAACATCTGTTTTTTATTTTGTTTGCATTTCGCCATAGTAAGGTTTTTATATATTTAACATTTTACTTTTTTAAGAGCTACATTTAATGATAGGCAATGAATAATCTGGAAAACATCAAAAAAATCACTAAATTTCAGTCAGTAATTCAAAACTGAATTTTATTGTGCTAAATATGCTAAAAACGGACTTTGGCGATGATTTTAAGACTTTATATTTGATTTCAAATAAGCGTCGAACATTTCGTGAACCAAAATCGTATTTTCTCGATTGTTTATTCCTTCTTTATCAAATGTAGCTCAATAAACTAGAAAAATGTTAAAATATTAAAAAAAAAACTTACTATGGAGAAACGCAACCTTAAGGAGTTTCAAAATTCGGTAGCGACCCCTAAATCTTCTCCAAAAATAAAAATAAAAAACAGACGTAATTTTTTCACGTATTAGACCAATATAATAGGGTGGCTCACTTAAATTTCAAATTTCGGTTTTTAAGCAACACCCTAGTCCCGACTGTTGAAGTTGCTGTTTCGACATATTTCGTTAACTTTTTTTTTTTCAATTTTGGCGTCTGGTTGTCGCCATATTGAATTTTGATTACTGTCATGTCTTTAGTGACACACGCAAGAGTAAGACGGTTCGATTGACGTAAGAATTATCAAAATCGGTTCACGCGTTTGGTCTCTGGAGTGCCACATAGGAACATACATACATATATAGGCTGATAAACACATTACCCTCCTTTGCGTCGCGCAGTCGGGTAAAAAAGCGACATTCCAATTTTATTACACATTACTGTAGTTTAAATCATTACAAATGCGAGACTAAAACTCCCGCGTTTCTAATGTGTGTAGTTTTTGAGAAATACATTTTTGAAAATCTTGTTTCTGACAGATAATTAATATTTATTAAAAGTGAATACAAGATTATAATTAACATTAACTAAGATAAATTAAAACTAAGTTAAATCTTAAAAGGGCCCTCGAGGCTGTACCGATTATGCTGGCGGCATTTCCTCGCTGAATTGCAGTGCTGATGCGTTGCGCGAGAAAGCCGCCAGCTCTTCGGTCACCAGTTACATCCAGGGTTGGGCAGTATTTCAATTACATGTATTTGAAATACAAATACGTATTTTGTATTTGTATTTCAAATACTGCATGGACAAGTATTTTGTATTTGATATTTCAAATACCACACTCACATGTATTTAGTATTTTGTATTTGAAATACTTAAGATTTCAAAATACATCTGTTCAAAATACATTTTATTTGATGATTTTGAATCATGTCCTGTCATGTGATAGCCTCTTTAGTTACGTCACTGTGATCGTAACGTAACAATAGCAACACTGACTGAGTGTCAACGTCAAACGTTAACGTCAAGTGTCATTAGTGTCATATCTGGTCAATTCACTTTCGCGGTATTTACGTTAAAGTGTTTAGTGGAGTGGAAACTGGAAATTTAATACATCTTAGATAAAAAAGTTTATGATTATCGGCAATTACTTATACGAGTATTTTGTATTTTGTATTTTAAATACATTGTTTAAAACACAGTATTTTGTATTTTGTATTTGAAATACCTGTCACCAATGTATTTAGTATTTTGTATTTCAAATACCTTTTCGAATGTATTTAGTATTTGGTATTTGAAATACACTGAAGTCGGTATTTTGCCCAACCCTGGTTACATCGACCAGACGTTTCGCGATTTCTGCAAATAACTTATGCGCTGACAGATTGCTTTTTAATGTATGCCTTTGAAGGGTTTATCCAACACCTAGGCGAAACGAACAGTCTATTCAATAACTTTTTAATTATTAATATTTTTCGTAATTTCCGAGCGTCAGAAACATGATTTTTCACATCTCATGCTCGAAAAGTGTGTCATATTAGGCTTAATAAGCGGGGCTAAAGTAGTACATTTAGCCCCTAGGGAAAATATGTATACATATTTATGATTTTAAAACATTTAATTTGACCAATCAAAACACTTCACCATATTAAATCCACCAATCACAACTCTTTCAAAAACATTTATCTTTGCTATCAACCAACCAGAATACCTACAGCTACATATTAAAATCGACCAATCAAACATCAGGTGTTTTTTAGTCCCTAATTCCAAATCATTAAAAAAGAAAATGCCTCACGCTAAATTGAACAATCTCTTCGCAATGAAATTTGTTATTGATTGTGGATGGATAATCTTTGTTTTACTATTTTCTCGCAGTCGAAGTGAAAAGTGGAGTGTATAACTCGGGTCTAAAAGCCATATTACCCCTCGAATTATTTTCCCTCGCTTCGCTCAGGAAAATATCCATCTCGTGGTAATATGGCTTATTTTAGCCCCTTGTCATACAATCTACTATTACTTTTCAAAAACTACACATATTAGAAACGCGGGAGTTTTAGTCTCGCATTTGTAATGATCTAAACTACAGTAATTTGTAATAAAATGGGGATGTCACTCTTTTGTCTCTTTTTTTCTCCTTTGTCTCTGTGTGTCTTTTGTGTAGTGAATAAATGTCTTCTTTTCTTTTCTTTTCTTTTTGGCTCCTATAAAACACTGTGCAGCGTGGATCTCTTTATATCGTAGCTCCATCCATACAAACTTTCACCCCCTTAGGTGAGGAGCAGGTGGCGTCCCTCGGTGATTTGATCTCTAGCAGTAAATAAAACGAAAATAATCTAAAACAATAATTTATTTCACATCAAATTATTTTATTAAATAGTTTTGTTTCGTGTCGATTTAACGTGGAAATTACCACAATCAAATTTTAAACGATACGATACAGAGAACAAATAGCTCCAGCTTTTATTGCCGACTGTACTTTTCTGTATACCATCATCAACTACTCATTGAGACGATTCTAACGAGCCCAAACTCAACGGGGTTACGTCGGTTAAATACTGAATTCCCATGGCCACCTTCTGTCTCCATCATCAGATCAGCTCGATGGTACCATAATATTAAATTGTCATCCAAACTATACTAATACCCAAAATTTCAGCTCGATCGGATAACGGCAAGTGACTGAAAAATTGGTTGCAAATTTTGACGGACAACTTGCATACTTTTATACTTGCATACGAACAAGTCAAGTTAATATAAAGCTGAAGCCCAGGACAAGACTCGAACTGGCGACCTCTGTATTGCCGGTACAGTGCTCTCCCTCTGAGCTTCCAAGACATTGACTGATGTAGCATATCTTTTCCAACACACGAAGATACGCTACACCAGCAGTCTTGTCTTGGGCTTCAAACGACGATAGTTTATTTTTAGGGTTCCGGTACCTCAAAAGGAAAAAACGGAACCCATATAGGATCACTCGTGCGTCTGTCTGTCCGTCTGTCACAGCCGATTTGCTCCGAAACTACTGGACCGATTGAATTGAAATTTGGTACACGTATGTAAATTGGTGACCCAAAGATGGACGCGTAAAATAAATTAATGAATTCTGAACAAGGGGGCCACTTTTGGGGGGTAAACTGGAAAATTGAAAAAAAAAGTTTCACAAACTGTATTGTGTATACAAATGAAAGGAGTTGTTGTAAGCATCTCAGATATATTTTTTAAATAATTTTAGCAAAAATAGATTTAAAGTAATTTAGGAATTAAGACGAAAATTTACCTCCCCCCCCTCCTCCCTTATCTCCGAAACTACTAGGCTTAAAATGAAAAAAATATGGAGAATAGTTCCTTGCCTAAAGATTACAGGAAAACCTATAAGAAGTTTGAGTATTCAAAGTAACGGGAAAATTCTCAATATTTTTGTGTATTTTGTATGGAACCCTCACCACGCGAGTTGAACTCGCACTTGTCCGGTTTTTCCATTATATTTGTTCTCTGTATCATATCGTTTAATAATGCATTTCTTAAGACTAGACCTACGACTTCGATTTCTTAGGATCTGAGGGTCCATCCTCTTCCTCTTGAAAGATCGCTTTCGGCTGAGTTTTCTTGTAAGCAGGCGCCACCCAGAAGGGATTCTCTTCAGCATCTTTAGCGTACTTCAAAATAGCTTCCCTAGGGTCTTGGTCGTCTTCTACCCTCTTGCTGAGACCTAGATTCCTGATGACAAACGAGCTGAGAGTGCTGCCCGAGGCGGCCACTCTGCCCCCTTGCCCGGAGGTGATTGGTAAGTCTGGCCGGTGGGACTTGACCGGATCTAAACGTTCCTTCTCCATCTTCTTCTTGCTCGTTCTGAGTTTCTCTTGTCTGAAGAGAGGCAGCGCGTGAGGCGTGATGATCTGCTGCGAGCTGACCACTTCTACGGAGTGCCTTTTTCTGTGGGTCTTCACTATGCACAGTTTAGCTCCCCGCAAGCTTCGCTTTTGGTCGTAATAACACTTGACTACCCCGTTCCCGCAGCTAACAAAGATCTGGTTCAACTTCGCGTGCCATATGCCTTTGATGACATGCGACTTTGTCACACCGATCTCTGTCACCTGCTCAAATGTCTTGGTGTTGTAGAATATCAGTCTGCCAACGTCCCGGTTCCTTTGCAAGGATTCCCCCGTGAACACCATAGCGTCGTCCGGGCTGAAGCAGCAGTCGGTCTGTTCGTATCTGGAGAACAGTCCCCCGAAGACATTTAGGGGTTTCTTGAAGTTCCTCAGATCCCACAGTTTCAGGGTCTCGTCGTTGCCTCTGCTGGCCAAATAGGAGCCTAGATAAGAGTACGCGATGCTCGTTATTTCCGTTTGCTTTTGATGCGCGTCTCTTAGTAGCACTGTGTTGTTGACGAAGTTTTTCCTATGAATAAATAGAATAAATAAGTTTCTGTCAAAAATTTAATTTTTGGTACAAGCTTTTATTGCCGACTGTACTTTTCTGTGTACCGTCATCAACTACTCATTGAGACGATTCCAACGAGCCCAAACTCGATGAGGTTGTGTCGTATCATTGCGAAGTTCCTATGGCCACCTTCCAGCTCCATCATCAGATCGGCACCATGTCATCATGATATTGCATTGTCACGCGTTTTACACGTGTATGCAAAATTTCAGCTCAATCGGAAACCGGGAAGTGGATCAAATTTAACTTGCAAGATTTGATTACAGACAACGGTCAGGTGAAAGTAAATAAAAGCTTGTAAAATACACGTTCAGACAATTTCGGTCAGTGGCGGATCCAGGATTGGTTGGGGGGGGGGGGCTTGTACAAAATTCTAACCTGTTGTGTTGGATTTTACCCGAATTTAAGATTTGTCCTGGACGGACTCAGATATCTACAATACAATACAATACAATACAATACAAATACTCTTTATTGCACACCTCACACAAACAAAGCAGTTACAGAGAGAAACAATACAATAACATGTAGGTAGAGGTAGACAACAGGCGGTCTTATCGCTGAAGAGCGATCTCTTCCAGACAACTTTTGGGTATCGGAGAAAGAGATAAAACTACATTATGCAGTAGGTGGTGCAGCGATTATTATTAATCAAAAATCAGAGGGCCCTTTCGGATACACTTCGACCGAGTGGGATCTTTTGTGCATTTGCCCTCTCCTTTATACAGTCGACAGCAGAAATTGCTAAGCGGTCTTAGTGCTCAAAGTGATCTACACACGAACTCTAATGTCAAGGGAATAAGGGAATTTATATGTGGAAACTGTTTTGGCTTTTGTATTGTCTAAATTTTAGTATTCATGTGTGCTATTTTTAGCTATTTCTTTCCCATTTTTTAAATAAATAAATAAGGATCTGTGTAGATCATTTTGAGCGTGTTATTTTGGGGTGAATATCGGAGTATTTTAACCGCCTAATTTCTTTGGATACGCAAAGCCTGTACTATGGGTACTAGACAACGGATAAACATACTTATATAGATAAATACATACTTACAGTACCGGTCAAAAGATTAAGTTCACCCTTTGTTTTTGGTACGTACTTTTGTGCGATAATGTTTTGCAGTTCAGATGTCGAAAATTGTTTCCAACTGATTCGTTATTGTTTAGATGTGTTTGATTAGTCAGACACAATTTACGTAGATTTCTAAACAACTGATTCCCTAAAAACCAACATTGTATCTGATCATTGTACGTTTTAAGTGGCAAGCCCATATATGGCCCAGCCTTTGCCGTCATTCCTATAAGATTTAGGGAATGCGTTGTTTAGAAATGTACGTGAATTTTGTCTGACTAATTAAACAAATCTCTGCAAACAATAACGGATCAGTTGGAAACAAATTTCGGCTTCCGAACTGCAAAAAATTATTGTCCAAAAGTACTCATTTGTACCTAAAACAAAGAGTTAACTTGAACTTTTGACCGGTAGTGTAAATAGATATTAAACAACCAAGACTTGAGAACAAACATTCGTATTCATCATACAAATATCTGCCCCGACCGGGGATCGAACCCGGGACCTCAAGCTTCACAGTCAGGTTCACTAACCACTAGGCTGTCCGGTCGTCAAATATGGTTTTGGGGGTGGGGGCTTGAGCCCCCTAGCCCCCCCCTGGATCCGCTACTGATTTAGGTCCATAGATTACGCGCTTACAGTGCTCTGCGTGTCCAGTTCAATAACGGCTTCAGGATGCTGTTGGGGCTACCGCGCTTTTGCAGTGCGTCAGGCATGTTTGCGCAAGCACGAATGGACGATTTTCATGCCATAATGAGACAAAGAATCGCCTCTCAAATGTTTCGCCTGCGAGGTAGCACCAACAGCTCGCTGTTAGATGTAGCAGAGAGATGGGACTGGCCGTTCTTTGGTCACTGGGCGTCTGCTCATCGTCCTGTGTATCGAGACCCCAAATAGAGTGTAAGATATAAAAAAACCGGCCAAGTGCGTGTCGGACCACGCAAAACGAAGGGTTCCGTGGCTATTAAAAAGGTTGTATCGTCACAGAAATTTTACGGCACTTACGTCCTTTTCTTTGAGGAAGGCAGTTTTTCAGCAATATCTCGAAAACCTCTGAACCGATCTTGTTCAAAACAATTTTCGGTGAATGAAATTAATAAGCCCTATGTCCATGAATTTTTCCATATTTTTAAAATACACCGTTCAAAAATTAGAGGGGGGGGACAGAATTTTACTTGAATGTGACTTTCGGGGCGATTATCTCCGACCCTATTCACTTAATCAAAAAAAATGCTAAGAAACCTTATATTTATTTTGAAAGGCCTATCGATTGATGTGCCACACGGGGGGTCACAATGAAAAAAACTTTTTTGACTTTTAGTTTTATGTATGGAGTGCACCCCTAAAAAAAATTTTTTTGTCATTTTAATTACAAAACTATGTAGCGGCTAACAAAATACACCTATCCTCAAAATTTTATTCAAATACACCTTATAGTTTTCGAGTAAAATGCCTGTGACATACGGACAGACGGACAGACGGACAGACGGACAGACGGACATGACGAAACTATAAGGGTTCCGTTTTTGCCATTTTGGCTACGGAACCCTAAAAAACTGTGAGACCTAGGTTAAGATGTACTAACACTAGTAATGTAAGTGGGTCGTTCTTCTTTTCGACCGACAATAGTCTGTCCTTCGTCTTATTACGGCATCTCATTTGAGTAATGATGTTTACGGTTTTATAATGTTCGAATGCACGTCCATATTATTTTATTAATTAGTGATATTTAATATTTCACTTTCTCTAACTAGCATTTTTTTAAATGTCTTTTTTTTTCGTAGAATGCCGTGACAGAGTGGTAAACCAAAATGTTGTTCCCCACTGAAAGAGTCCACTTTGTCACATGTTTTTTTTTAAAAACCAACCGTAAATAAATATTTATATTGGCCAGAAAGGAAACTTTAATTGGTTCTAATTAAGAAACCTGTGCATTTTTTTTTAAATCGCACTTCAAAACCACAATTTTTGGATAGTTCAAAAACCAAAAAAACAGAAAAACCTCGGATCATTGTCGGTAAAAAAGAAGAACGACCCAAGTCTGTATTACTAACAAGCTATGGGCAAATTGGCCTGAAATAATAGTACATTGTTTAACGAGGGCCGTAAGTGGAATATTGCTAACGAGAGTGTATCAGAAGCCCGACGCCGAAGGCGGAGGGCTTTTGATGACTCGAGTTTGCAATATTCTTACGCCCGTGTTATACACAATGTTTTTCATCACATTTGCGAGGAAATAAATAACAACAAAAGACAGAAAAATGTAAGTTTCATACAGCCGCACCAATCAAAAATTGACAACTTCACTTCCAGATCAGTGCTAGTAGAGCGCGCAGTTCAATATTTCAACCAACGTCGTGACCAACTAGATTTTTTTATTCAACCAATCACACAGCAACCAGATTTGCTTAAGCCAATCAGAGGGTTCTATTATTTAAAAAAAAAACCATAACGCCCATGGGCGTAATATAGCCCATTACAGCTCAGTACGCTTGCGTATAATAACACCATTTTCGAGCAAGTGTGATGAAAATGGTTTTATTATTATTATTATTATTAATTGACAGTGAAGTACCTATGGTCCCACATTTGAATGGAACCGTCGAAGCAGCCGGCAGCCACAGTGTTACCGTCTCTAGAGAAGGCACATGCTGTGGGGTTGGTTTTGAGGCCCCCTCGCTGTCGCGGCTTGATGACGGCCTGGTGCTGCTTGGGGTTCTCGGTGGTCCAGAGCCTGAGTGTGCCATCTTGGGAGCACGTCATGAACTCTTCGCGGATGTGGGGATGCCAACAGCCGCTGTTTAGCGACGCCGTGTGGCCTTTAGTTCTGAAAAAAAATTTTTTTTTTTAAATTATACCGATTGCGGAAAAGTAACTGAAGAAATAATGTTTTTTTGGGTCCCGTACTGTACAGTCTCACTACTGTACATTTTCCGTTTACGTTGCGACCTACTTTAGGCCGCGCTACAATATGACATTATGAAGTTAATTTAGATTAGTGCAAACTTAACTCTCATACTATAAACATCAACTGAAGGAACGGCCAATTAATCTCACTATTTTGTAACTATAAAAGTAATAAATCAGTTTAACTTTAACTTAACTTCTCCGTTCTTTCAACGCACTCCAACACAATATTTAAGTGTATGGGCTAACTGGCTCATACACGTACTTAAAAAGGAAAAAAAAAACCGGCCAAGTGCGAGTCGGACTCGCGCACGAACGGTTCCGTACCATATTATCTATAAATACCGGTCAAGTGCGAGTTCAACTCGCGCGGTGAGGGTTCCGTATATAATCTAAATTTCATAAGTGTTTTTGAATACTCAAACTTCTTATAGGTTTTCCTGTAATCTTTAGGCAATGAACTATTTTCCATATTTTTTTCAGAATTTTAATCCTAGTAGTTTCGGAGATAAGGGGGGGGGGGGGATGGTCCATTTTCATCTTTTTTTCCTAAATTACTTCAAATCTGTTTTTGCTAAAATTATAAAAAAAAATATCTGACATGCTTACAACAACCCCTTTCATTTGATATGACACACAATACAGTTTGCTAAACTTTTTTTTTTTGAATTTTCCAGTTTACCCCCAAAAAGTGGCTTCCTTGTTCAGAATTCATTAATTTGCTTTACGCGTCCATCTTCGGGTCACCAATTTACATATGTGTACCAAATTTCAACTCAATCGGTCCAGTAGTTTCGGAGCAAATTGGCTGTGACAGACGGACAGAAAGACAACCGAGTGATGCTATAAGGGTTCCGTTTTTTTCCTTTTGAGGTATCGGAACCCTAAAAACGAGCAAAAAACTCACGTTTGTTGCATGGGAGCCCCCTTAAATATTTATTTTATTGTGATAGAAACTTTTTTCCGGTGCTAAGGAAGGTTGTTCACCAAAAAAATATTCAGGCACTTTTAAAATTGTCATCCATTCCCAATTGTGAACCTCCAACTTTTTTTTTGAAGTCGGTTAAAAATGGGTGAAACGTATTTGGGACTAGCGAGGTCAAGTGGACATTTGGGTGTTACCTGGCCATGTCCGCGATGTACTGGTCACCCTTCACACACTCGAGCATCTCGAAGCCGTCACGGTCGAGCACCTTCAAAAAAATCACATATTTATTTATTTATTGCCAGCCAAAATAACACCACAACATAATAAGAAAATACAACATACAAAAGAAACTTAACTATTACACTTAAACTAGAATAACAGAAAAAAAACCGGCCAAGTGCGTGTCGGACCACGCAAAACGAAGGGTTCCGTGCCTATTAAAAAGGTCGTATCGTCACAGAAATTTTACGGCACTTACGTCCTTTTCTTTGAGGAAGGCAGTTTTTCAGCAATATCTCGAAAACCTCTGAACCGATCTTGTTCAAATTAATTTTCGGTGAATGAAATTAATAAGCCCTATGTCCATGAATTTTTCCATATTTTTAAAATACACCGTTCAAAAATTAGAGGGGGGGGGACAGAATTTTAGTGACTTTCGGGGCGATTATCTTCGGCCCTATTCACTTAATCAAAAAAAATGCTAAGAAACCTTATATTCATTTTGAAAGGCCTATCGATTGATGTGCCACACGGGGGGTCACAATGAAAAAAATTTTTTTGACTTTTAGTTTTATGTATGGAGTGCACGCCTAAAAACATTTTTTTTTGTCATTTTTATTACAAAACTATGTAGCGGCTAACAAAATACACCTATCCTCAAAATTTTATTCAAATACACCTTATAGTTTTCGAGTAAAATACCTGTGACATACGGACAGACGGACAGACGGACAGACGGACAGACGGACATGACGAAACTATAAGGGTTCCTTTTTTGCCATTTTGGCTACGGAACCCTAAAAAAAGAAGACTGGTGGGGTGCTGCTATAGTGGCCGCAAGTGGACACCACTCAGCATAATGCTCTGACATTTAGTAATGCCACAGCTCTGGTCTTCCGTGGAGCCCAGGGCTGCATTATTTATTTATTTATTTATTTAAACTTTATTGCACAAAATACAAAAAATATATGTACAAATGGCGAGCTTAATGCCAGATGGCATTCTCTACCAGCTAACCATTGGGCTAAACAGAGACTTATAACAGGTGCAAAGAAAAAAGTATGATAATTTCTGTTACGAATATACTTGAGGAGAGAGGAAAAAAATACAAATGTATTATACACTACATATAGACATACATAAATAAAAATATATAAGATACATACAAAAAGATATACTATGCATTAGCATAGATTTCAAGCAGCAAAAAGTGGCAGCCGTGGTACTACACATATGTTGTTAAAAATAAATAATACAATAACTAGGTACATATGAGGAGATATTAAGGGAGGTGCTTGTACGTGGAAAATTGCATACATATTAAATACTCGTACTATGTACTTAGCATCTATCAATAAAATGTAGAATAATCCAGGATAAATTATGACGATTTGAGAGACCAACGTTACCAAATATTATACCAAGTACTTCAATCCCGTGCAACCTTCATTCAACACTAGTGGCTCTTAAGCTGCGTACGAATTTGAGCGGCTCAGCCCGAGGCATGCTCGCCCCGCGCGGCGAGCTGCTCGCGCGCCGAATAGTTGCACATTGCACTTAAACATGCGCGGGCGAGGCAAGCGAGTTTTAGAAAATCTTTGAATGCAGTGTTGTTTCTTTTTAAAAGTAAAGGAATGTCCCCGTTAAGTAAAATGAGCCAGCCTAAGGATTTAAGGTAGTTTCCCTCCAGAGCCCAACTTATCTTTCCACCCTGTATATACAGGGCGTCCCACGGCGATGCCACATGGAGGGAAAGTACCTTAAATATCACAGATAGCATATTTTGCTGAAAGAAGACTTCATTTTATTTTTAAAACTTAGTAAAGTTGCATTCATACTTTTTTAATTTTTTTAGAAAAAAAAATGTATGGAAAAAAAATTCGCGTCATTGGAGGAAAAGTACCTTAATTATTGTAAATGAACATCTTACTGAAAGAAGGCATTATTTCGATTTAAAAAAAACAAGTTGAATTGCATTTTAAATAATTTCATGGTTAAACCGGGAATCGAACCCGCTACATGAGAAAAAAAATACCCTGTAGCTTTGTCATATCGATCGAAAGACTTCAATGTGAGAATTATTTTTTTGCTAAATAACGAAATAAAAATAAGGACCATGCATTTTAATATTTTTATACAAAATTAAATCAATTTATCAATTTGCAAAAAAAATATTCTCACATTGAAGTCTTTCGATCAATATGACAAAGCTACAGGGTATTTTTTTTCTCGTGTACCGGGTTCGATTCCCGGTTTAACCATGAAATTATTTCAAATGCAATTCAACTTGTTTTTTTAAATCGAAATAATGCCTTCTTTCAGTAAGATGTTCATTTACAATAATTAAGGTACTTTTCCTCCAATGACGCGAATTTTTTTTTCCGTACATTTTTTTTTCTAAAAAAATTAAAAAAGTATGAATGCAACTTTACTAAGTTTAAAAAATAAAATGAAGTCTTCTTTCAGCAAAATATGCTATCTGTGATATTTAAGGTACTTTCCCTCCATGTGGCATCGCCGTGGGACGCCCTGTATATTGCTCGTTTAATAGCATAGGATATATTATATCTGTGAGCTGTTCAACTTTTCTAATATTATTATTTTTTCAACAAATTCACTTCCAATTTTTATCTTATCTTATCTTATAATTGTTACCTTGGCCTGCGCGGCGCCCGACACGACGAGCAGCGAGTCCCCGGTGGCGGAGTACTGGAGCGCCCGCACCGGGTGCGACTCGCAGGGCTGCAGCGTGCGGAATGACCGCATTGTGTACCACTGGTTCACTGTACACCTTTCTTACCTTGGCCTGCGCGGCGCCCGACACGACGAGCAGCGAGTCCCCGGTGGCGGAGTACTGGAGCGCCCGCACCGGGTGCGACTCGCAGGGCTGCAGCGTGCGGAACGACCGCATTGTGTACCACTGGTTCACTGTACACCTTTCTTACCTTGGCCTGCGCGGCGCCCGACACGACGAGCAGCGAGTCCCCGGTGGCGGAGTACTGGAGCGCCCGCACCGGGTGCGACTCGCAGGGCTGCAGCGTGCGGAATGACCGCATTGTGTACCACTGGTTCACTGTACACCTTTCTTACCTTGGCCTGCGCGGCGCCCGACACGACGAGCAGCGAGTCCCCGGTGGCGGAGTACTGGAGCGCCCGCACCGGGTGCGACTCGCAGGGCTGCAGCGTGCGGAACGACCGCATTGTGTACCACTGGTTCACTGTACACCTTTCTTACCTTGGCCTGCGCGGCGCCCGACACGACGAGCAGCGAGTCCCCG
Source organism: Epinotia nisella (assembly GCA_932294315.1). NCBI lineage: Eukaryota > Metazoa > Arthropoda > Insecta > Lepidoptera > Tortricidae > Epinotia > Epinotia nisella. The sequence goes on from OW028693.1 coordinate 3,487,213, forward strand.
GTGGCGGAGTACTGGAGCGCCCGCACCGGGTGCGACTCGCAGGGCTGCAGCGTGCGGAACGACCGCATTGTGTACCACTGGTTCACTGTACACCTTTCTTACCTTGGCCTGCGCGGCGCCCGACACGACGAGCAGCGAGTCCCCGGTGGCGGAGTACTGGAGCGCCCGCACCGGGTGCGACTCGCAGGGCTGCAGCGTGCGGAACGACCGCATTGTGTACCACTGGTTCACTGTACACCTTTCTTACCTTGGCCTGCGCGGCGCCCGACACGACGAGCAGCGAGTCCCCGGTGGCGGAGTACTGGAGCGCCCGCACCGGGTGCGACTCGCAGGGCTGCAGCGTGCGGAACGACCGCATCGAGGGGTCCATCCCTGGGCAAGACGCCATATTAACGAATAAGTTAAACCTTTTTACAAGCTGTTATCCAACGAGCGAGCGAAGCGAACGAAGCTTTAGGCGGGAAACGCACAGACAGGTGGCTAGTCTAGTGCCTAGAGCTTAGCGAGTATCGGTGTGAAACGAACGATTTTTAGAAGGTACTTTCAGAGTACTATCATACGAATTTGAAAGAAAAAAAATTAACACAGATGTATTAAATTACAAACTTAATTAACAAATGATTTTTGAAGAATAAAAAAAAATACGCTAGATAGAGGTCTCGTTATACTTTTCCGGTAATATTTACGTTAATATTAATCATGTAATATTATTTTAAAAAACTTCGCTTGGTTAACTTCGGAGTTAAGGGGGGGATGGTATTTTTTTCAACATTTTCCTTTATGAATCAAAATTTTACCACTGTAGAAAAAAAAGAAAAATTGTTTTAGCATGTGCAATTCAAGCTCTTTCATATGATACCCCACTTGGCCAACTAACTAGACTTTAAATTTTTGCCCCCCCTCTTATGTTCCTTTTTATAGAAATTAAAAAAAAAAACCATACACGTGGATTAGCTTTGTTTACAACTATTCCAAATTGATAGCATTAGTAGTTCCAGAGATATTTAACTTTGTGACAGACAGACAGACGGAGTCCGTTTTTACATCTTTGGTCCGGAACCCTAAAAATTCATAAATTTTCTAAACTTTCAAGGTCCATATCTTTTTATGATTTTAATTATATTTCGTAATTTATACTTTATTACAATTATTTGATGGTTTACTATCCATTTACCAACACTGCGTTATCAATTTTAACATGAGGAAACTACCCAAATGTGATATAAGACATTTAGACATAAGACATTTAGACATAAGACAATTAGACATAAGACATTTAGACATAAGACATTTAGACATAAGACATTTAGACATAAGACATTTAGACATAAGACATTTAGACATAAGACATTTTGACATAAGACATTTTGACATAAGACATTTTGACATAAGACATTTAGACATAAGACATTTAGACATAAGACATTTAGACATAAGACATTTAGACATAAGACATTTAGACATAAGACATTTAGACATAAGAAGAAGAAGAAGAAGAAGAAGAAAATACATTTATTCACAAACACACAGGACACACATATTATACAATAAAGTAAACAAGAGAAACATAATATAAAACATGAAACAAAGTGTGTCTCTGCGGCAGTGAACCGGACACTGGCTCAGCATTATGCTGAGGTGTCAGACACCTACAGCGCTGATTTATTTAGCAAACATGTACCAGATATCGTACTTTTTTTTTTGACGATGTGATAAAGCTTTACGCATACCCCCGACCCGGGGAAGGCCCATCTGGGGGTTATGTGGGACTCTCTCCTCCCGCCGCCATCCGAGGAGCATACCCACTAAAGACACACCGGCGTCACCCGCATTACCGTTAAGGGGGCGCCATGGGATCGCGAACATTCAGTGAATTGATTACATTATATAAAATTGTACACTCACACATTGACTGTCCTTCCCTTCTTTCTCTCTTAAACTTTATTGCCAGGTACAGATCTCGTAATCCATCACACAGATTATTCCAACTCGAAATTTACAAAAACAACACATCGTTTTATAATCCCGTTGTCCGAATGTGCCGTTTGTATAATGATGTAGTGGCTGAACATCCTTCTTTGGACATCTTTAAACACACCCTACCCACGTTCAAAAATAAAGTTAAAGATGCATTCAAATTGGGTAATTAGTTATTTAAGTTTTAAGTTAGAGTTAGATGAATAGTATTAGATACATATTTAACGCTATATACAGGTAAATGTCATGTTAATTATTGAATGTATTATTTTGTGCACAATAGGTATGTAATTCCATCTAGTGAATAGTTTGTCTTTAAGTTATGAATCTTTTTGTGCACACACTGTTTAGAATTATAGTCCAGATCTAGACACTAAGCTTCTTATGCTACTGTATGTATGACTGTAATTTGTTGTGTGAGCCTAATAATAGTACATTGTTTAACGAGGGCCGTAAGTGGAATATTGCTAACGAGAGTGTATCAGAATCTTTTGATGACTCGAGTTTGCAATATTCTTACGCCCGTGTTATACACAATGTTTTTCATCACATTTGCGAGGAAATAAATAACAACAAAAGACAGAAAAATGTATGTTTCATACAGCAGCACCAATCAAAAATTGACAACTTCACTTCCAGATCAGTGCTAGTAGAGCGCGCAGTTCAATATTTCAACCAATCACAGAGCAGTATTCTTGCGGGGCGGGGCGTCGTGACCAACTAGATTTTTTTATTCAACCAATCACACAGCAACCAGATTTGCTTAAGCCAATCAGAGGGTTCTATTATTTAAAAAAAAACCATAACGCCCATGGGCGTAATATAGCCCATTACAGCTCAGTACGCTTGCGTATAATAACACCATTTTCGAGCAAGTGTGATGAAAATAAATAAATTCCACCACGACGCCCCCCGAAATGTGATATCATACCTGCAAAATCCCAGAACGAGACATCATAGTCGACCGATCCGGTGGCTAGCCGGGCGCCGGATGGGTCCACCGCCAGCGCCACCACGGCTTTGTTGCCGTGCAGCATTTCTACCTGCAACCCGAATGGGTGGATCAACTGTTTTCTATCACCATGGTTACGTATGCTGAGTCACTTTTGAAACCAGCGATTTATGGGGTTTCGAAACGCTATATGTGAGGTTTTCTTGTCAAGTCCGGCCCCTTTTTGTAATGGCCATCTTTTAGACACGTCAGAAGTCCGTATTGTAACATTTTTTCTCTGGGCTAACGGGACTGAATAACAACAAGAAATAGTTGATTGACCCTAGTATAGTCAACAGCAAAAGTAGGTTATCATTTTTTTACCTTATCGCAATGGAATAAGGTACAAAAGTGATAACTTACTTTTGCTCTTGACTGTACAAACATTATGTATGCAAGGTGCTTGGAAAGAAATCCAAAAAGATTTTAATACTCGTCGACTTTAATGTTTGAAATTAAGGCTTTTTTTTATGACCCAACTGAAAAAAATCTTTCACAACTGTTTAGACAACTAAAATAAATTCGACTTCGACCAATCACGTGGCTCCGTTACTGAACTATAATGAATTTGACCAATGGCACGTCACTTTGGCTACAGTAGAAAAGACATCAACGACGTTCAGCAGTTCGTTTCAGCAGGGCTTTCATTAGATACCAAGTTTGTTTAATTATTTCTGTTGACTCGTAGAAAAAGTATTGTATACAATAGTTACAATACAATACAATACAAATACTCTTTATTGCACACCTCACACAAACAAAGCAGTTACAGAGAGAAACAATACAATAACATGTAGGTAGAGGTAGACAACAGGCGGTCTTATCGCTGAAGAGCGATCTCTTCCAGACAACCTTTGGGTATCGGAGAAAGAGATAAAAGTAGATTATGCAGTAGGTGGTGCAGAGATTATTATTAATCAAAAATCAAGAAATTATAAAAATAAACGTACATAAATACCTCTATATATAAACATACATACACAATCATACATATATACAAATAAAACAAACACAAATATCATTATACATAAACAGTCAGCCAAAAAATACAATCAGGGTTAGGAGAGAGACAAATAATGTTCTTTAAGAAGGGATTTGAGGTTGGCGATAGATTTTGCTTGTCTGATGTCAAGAGCATGATTAGCTAACAATTGATTGTGTAACGATTGTATAAAATACTATTACCAGCATATTCCTGACCTAAAAATAGGATTCTGGTGCATACGAACTTAGCTATAGTGTTATTTAGTGTATTTAAGGTAAATTTCGATTAAAGAGGAAAGTTGAAAAATTATTTATTATAAGTATTATTTCGTGAGCCAACGTTTCTGCTTAGTAAACATAAGTAGTGCAATTTAAGTTAATTTTCTTTCAATATCCCATTATTATGTTAAACCTGAAATAAAACTCTTTTTTTTTAATATTCCCGACCAAATTTCCAAAACAAAATGTCATATATGAAGTAAGCTGGATAAGGCAGTTTTTTTTCTATGTAATTATGTGAAAAAAAAGAGATAACAATAACAAACGTTGCCAGCTTGTCCTAAGGCGTCATTTACTATTTAAAGGAAAACTATAATAATTTACTTTAAAAACAAAGTTTTAACCGACTTCAAATCAGGCCTTCTAGCATAACTTGACTCTCTACTGTACTCGCGCGCGTGATAGACTATCCGTCACTTTTTGACAGCATTAATCAGAAAGTAACAGACAGTCTATCTCGCGCGCGAATAGAGTCGACAGTCAAGTTATTGCTGGCAGTAGCCAAATTGCTTCAAGTTTGCCTATAAAATTTGAAGAGTTCTCCTGGATCCCATCATCAGAACTGGATTTTGGTGACAACGGGACCAATATGGAAGTATATGCTTTCAAACAAAGAAATAATGTTTCAAATCGGTTCATTAATTACCGAGTTGCCGCGTAACAAACATACAAAAAAAAAAACAATTGAATTGAGAACCTTATTTTTTGAAGTCGGTTAAAAAATTAAAACATTCTGTATAAAATGGGAATTAATAGGTACTGAGAGAGTCTTTAGGTCATTTGCTTACATACCATAGATAGATGCGCAGTCCAGGGTTCGCGAGTCACAGGAACACACGGATTCACACGCGAGCTAGATGAGGTACGTGACGTCACAGGTGGCGAGCGACATACGCCTTATTCGAATGCAAGCAAAGGGTCATCTGTCGGTCATTGTCAATATGTGAGCGCGGTGCGCTCGGGAAAATGGAGGGGTTAAAGATTGTTTTCACATCTCATGCTCGAAAAGTGTGTCATATTAGGCTTAATAAGCGGGGCTAAAGTAGTACATTTAGCCCCTAGGGAAAATATGTATACATATTTATGATTTTTAACACAATGAATTTGACCAATCAAAACACTTCACCATATTAAATCCACCAATCACAACTCTTTCAAAAACATTTATCTTTGCTATCAACCAACCAGAATACCTACAGCTACATATTAAAATCGACCAATCAAACATCAGGTGTTTTTTAGTCCCTAATTCCAAATCCTTTAAATCCACCAATCACAACTCTATCAAAAAACATTTCTCTTTGCTATCAACCAACCAGAATACCTACAGGTACATATTAAAATCGACCAATCAAACATCAGGTGTTTTTTAGTCCCTAATTCCAAATCATTAAAAAAGAAAACGCCTCACGCTAAATTGAACAATCTCTTCGCAGTGAAATTTGTTATTGATTGTGGATGGATAATCTTTGTTTTACTATTTTCTCGCAGTCGAAGTGAAAAGTAGAGTGTATAACTCGGGTCTAAAAGCCATATTACCCCTCGAATTATTTTCCTGAGCGAAGCGAGGGAAAATAATTCGAGGGGTAATATGGCTTATTTTAGCCCCTTGTCATACAATCTACTATTATTGAACACATTCTGATGCTAAAAGCTACAAACCTCATGGCTATTCGGTATCCGTTTCTCCAAACTCATCTCCTCCTCGTCTTCTGAACTGCTCAGCTCGTCGTAACTGTCGTCTCCTTCTCTCTCCTTTGCTTTAGTCTTCTCTACGGGCACCGGGGGGGCAATGTCACTGGCACTCGGTGGCAAGGGGCCTATGACGTCTTCTTTTTCAAGTTCTTCGGGTGGTGGTTCTGCTTCAGCTTTGGCTGCATCTTCTTCTAATTTCTTTTTGCTGACCTGCATTTATAGAATCATTTATTGCAGTTTCTGTTGAAAATTTACTCTTCTCCTCTCCTGTTGAATATAGTCTTCAATCAGAATAAACCAGTCTACATGTGCGTACGAATTTGAGCAGCCTCGGGTTGAGGCACGCACGGCTCGCCTATTTTGCTCTAAACTAATTCGTACGCGCACAGCGCGTGAGCCTCACCAGAGCGGTCTCTTCATCATCATCATCATATCAGCCCAAAGACGTCCACTGCTGGACATAGGCCTCCCCCAAAGAGTGCCACAATGACCGGTCCTGCGCCACCGGCATCCAGCGGACTCCAGCGACCTTTACCAGGTCATCAGTCCACCTTGTGGGGGGGCTACCCACGCTGCACCTTCCGGTACGTGGTCGCCACTCAAGAACCTTTCCGCCCCAACGGCCATCGGTTCTACGTGCAATGTGCCCCGCCCACTGCCACTTAAGTTTAGCGATTCGGTCTCTTGACCGTGCTCAAAGGAGTGTGCGTGCCTCGCGTAACTTGGACGAGTTGGACGTGTATCTGAGCGTGCCGCGGACAGAGCGACAAAATCGAACTTGTTTTTGCGCGAGGCGCGTACGTATTTGAGCGAGTGGCTGAGCCGTGCGTGTGTAATAGTTTATTAGTTTGGAACAATTATTGATACATATACACGACGAGCAAAAGGTGTTGTGGGTCCCGAAATCAAACAGCTGTCATCGTGTCGACGGTTGATACATAGATGGTTATACAAAGTGTCAGCAAGATATATAATTTCCAGCCTCTATAGTTTCACCTTTTTTTGTTTGCCACAATCTAGTTGATAAGAGGTTGAGGCAAACAAATAATTACCCGCCCAAATTAAGTAGATTGTAATGGTGAGCCGAGCCATCCACCATTTTAAAGCCACCCTGCCGTTTCAAAATAGGCACACTGGATGTCGACTTGCGGAAAATGCCCAGTAAAACTAACTAACTAACCAGTTCTTAGTTTAGCTGCTTAAGAGCCTCTCAATCCTGACAGATCAGCGAACGAAAAAACCATAGAAAGTGACCCTACAAATTTCTACCCAAACACGAGTCCAAGACCTGGTACGTGCATGTTCGAACTAGATAGCTGCTTGGCATCCTTTTGACACCCACTCCGCATACGTCCGCATAATGGCAATGGGCATCCTTTTTGTGGAGCCACTTTTCGGCGCCAGTTAGACTTCTATTCTGCATAGTGGGTCTGTAACTCTTTCTTTAAGAATCTAGGTCTCTGTGAAGCAAAAGTGAGTAACAAAACACTATTTGTATCTAATGAGATTAGACGACCGGTTAGCCTAGTGGGCAGTGACGCTGCCTACGAAGCTGAAGGTCCTGGGTTCGAATCCCGGTAAGGGCAAATATTTTTGTGATGAGCATGAATATTTGTTTCTGAGTTTTGGATGTTTTCTATGTATTTAAGTATTTATATTCTATTATATATATGTCTAGTACCTATAACACAAGCCTTATTGAGCTTACTTTAGGCCTAGTTTGATTTGTGTAAAGAATGTTGCCTAATATTTATTTATTTATTTAACGAGTAACTGGGCTGCTTCCTCATTTATTGCACAGTCTATATAAGTCAATAATATTCCAAATTTCTGTTACACTTACAAAATGTGGGCATTATGGCCTCATAAATTACTTTTTAAATGTCAAAAGTAAGTTAGTTCCTTACTTTATATTGTTGTTAGTATGGTCAGTTTTCTATGTTGAAAATATGGACCCATTTTTGTTTAAAGCCCTCCCACAGCTTTTCCATGATTCCCTGTACTAGTCCTATCTTTTGCTTCAACTCAACATCTTGGACTAACAATATTTATTTTTCCTCTATGGTCTTTCCATTGTGTGCTTTCTATACTATATTGTAAACTGTGTAAACAACTAACCTCTTGTGCGGTCTTCCTCGCCTGCTCCAACATCTCCTCCACATTGAAATTCTTGGCTTTCTTCCCGAAGTTCCTGATCCCCATCACCTGCTGCACATGCTGGCTCTCCAGATCGTCTGTAATTTCATCAATCTCCTTCTGTTCTTGTATGGGAGTGCGGCCGAATGTTCCAAAGCCAGAGGCTGATGTTTCTGCGTTTTCTTCATTATTAGAACTTTCTGGTGCCTTAGCGATGTTGAAACAGATTTTCCCGAATGATATCGGCTTTTTACTCATGTTTGATCAGCTGTTTATCGTCACTTTTGGGTGTTTTTAAGCTAACGAGGTTTTTGGTGAAGTAAATTGGTTGCTTGCACTATAAAAAAATACGTTAAAATGAGTTTTGTTTGATGTGAAGCGATTTCATATAATTCACAGTATTTTAGATATACGATCAATTTAATATGAAATTAGTATTATTAGTAATATCTGCGGATAATCAACAAGAAATCTATCGAGTCAATCCCGTGTCAGTCAATCAGATCAATGTCAAATATACATTTGACACATGAAGATAGTGTTTGGGTTGGTGTTGATTTACGTCGGTTTTAAAATGGTTCGGAATAGCTTAAAAAATCGATTCGAAATTTGAATCGATATTAACTATTACGAATCCCAACAATCAATGCTTACAAACTTAGATCTTTTATACTTCTTCTTAGGATAATGATCTTGTTGATTTCCGAATATAGATATTTCTCATTTTCAACGAAGGATATGTCGCAACAGCACGTCTAGCACAACTTGCTGCTCAGTCGCTTCTCGCGCGACTAAGCGTCCCCTATCTCACTCGCACCGTACAAATTAGAAAAAGGGGGTTGTGCTTTCTCGACTCGCGTCGCGATGCGGCGTCAGTTGCGCTAGCCCCGCAGCTTTCCATTTGAATGTCATAGAAAGTTCAAGTAGGTCTGAATTAATCGACAAAATCGATAGTATTCACAATGTCATCGCATCCGTTTCCGTTTCAAAATCGAAATTATTTTCATGTCATATATATGTCATGTCATGTCTATTGTCATTGTCACAAACTAATAAGTGTTTGGAGCACAAAGTACTTTGTTATATACTGAAATAGAGAACAATCTCTGGGCCTAAATACGGAAACCCTGTAATTTACGCCATCTATTATCTTAGGTTGACATGTACCCCACGTCAATGCAAAATGCATGCGTGTGTGGGTGTGTACGTATATAGGCGTATGTGTGCTCTCACACATGCACATACTTAAATAACTACGATATTTAAAAAAGGTATTTTTCAAAAAAAAGCTAACTTCACTTATGCGCCCAAGTGTTCGGCAGATTTGATATTTTTCAAAATATGGGTGAAAAGTGGAGTTAGCTTTTTTGAAACTTATTATTTCACAAATATATTAATCCTTTGTCAATAACAAAATAATCGTTTTAATCGAAGGGATAATTATATTTAAAAATAAACAATAATTCATATCTATAATTTATTCTGCAAGAGCTTTACATTACAACTAATAAATAATAAAATATCAATGGTGACATGAATACATAGCAACAATAAAAACGTAATAACACACGGCACTTCTAAAACTGAAGCAAAGTTAGCGCGTCTTAATTGCACTTACGGATAATTAATTACACCACACTAGAATCACGATAGAATGATTAATTACAATACAATTATTTAAATAGATTGTTATGAGTTATGTTACGACTTACGACATGGAAAACCTTAGAAAACCACAAGTGACACTGACAACAAATTTGTCTTTTTAAATTCCATAGACAATTGAATAGAGTTTGACGGCCTATACACGGTGAGTAAATACTGTCAATCTACCATTGCTGTCTCACTCTATAACATGCGATAGAGTCAGACAGCTATGGTGGCTTGTTAGTATTTACTCACCGTGTATGGGCCCCGCCTCTGAATAGGTCGGATATTAAAACTATTAACAAGCCAAATACTCCAAAAGATTTGTATAGTTAAAGGAAATTAATAAATTACACAAGTATTTTAGTTTTTCTAAATTATTGTCCGATATTATTAGTATAATTAATTAGTTACTGTTTTTTTGTAGGTGACGCATTGCTTACATCTATTATCAAAGGTTGACATCTATGAATTATAATGTGACTAAATTGGAAATCACCAAATATTCATAGTAGGTCCTATACTTAATGTCCTTTTTTTTTAGTACACTTACTGTTCTGTCATTAGTGTCATTACCGTGCTCGTAGTACTAAGATTAGCCGCCCTGGTTTGGAGGATTTAGTTTCGACTGTTTTGAGGCGCGTCGGAAAAATATAAAATAAATATACTTAATGATATACAAAGAAACTAGCGCAACAAAGAAATAAGGTATGTACCAAGCTTTTTTAAGTTTCCGTAACCATTGCCACCGAAATAACATCACTTGCGCCGGTATAACTTGTCACATATTATTACAGTTATTTTTATATAAATTAACACTACTGTTATTTATCACGTATTTCTGTAAGTATGTACAAGAAGTTTCTTCAAACATCTTTGAGAAAATTTTAGATGTATACATCTACCTACGATGAGTTTTATGTCACGACCTTTGTTGTTTGTTGAATCAGTTACTCTGCGTCTCATTCAGTTTCAGTTCTATGTCTCAGTTTAGGTCCAAATGTCTCCTTATGCGAATTTCCTATACACATTTATAAAACAATATGCTTAATTTTAATGTGAGGCAGGTGTAGAAAAATATACCTACCTACTACAAAAAAAAATACAAAAGTCTGCGTAAAATGTACATAATTTATGATTTAAGGGATGGTGCCTCCTGGTAAGCAATAGTGACTGTGTTGGGAGACACCACTCTTCCTTAAGTTATAGGTACACTGTTATTAAGAAATGAGAAATTAACTGACTAAAAATCTACTTGGTGTAAATGTGTTTTTTCTCAGCTACATTTCATAAAGTTTATAAATATGTCCAATAATATTATATTGTTTAACGAGGGCTGTAAGTGGAATATTGCTAACAAGAGTCTATTTAGATTTTGATGACTCCTGTTAGAAATATTCTTACGCCCGTGTTATACACAATGTTTTTCATCACATTGGCGAGGAAATAAATAAGTACAAAAGACATAAAAATCCAAGTTTAATACAACCGCACCAATCAAAAATTGTCGAAATTGACTACTACACTTCCAGATCAGTGCTAGTGGAGTGCACAGCTTCAATATTTCAACTTCAACCAATCACAGAGCAGTATTCTTGTGGCGCTTGGCCAACTAGTTTTTTTTTTCCACCAATTTCAGATCAGAGCAATTAGATTTGCTTAAGCCAATCAGATCACACACAAGCTTATTACTCCCTAGGGAATACAAACTCGCCATAACTCCCCCGGGAACAATTTAGGCCATTGTCCTTCTGTATACAGGCATGGAATAACACCATTTACGAGCAAGTTTGATGAAAAGAGTATTCGTTGTGCATTTTATTGGGATCTTTTTAGTGCGTTCATGTCTGGGCAAACAAATATCTTGATGCATCATATGGTTACTATGAATGTTATAATTCTTGTTAAATACACTTTATTGTACCGTTATATCTAATATTTTACGATAGGAACTTATTAAAAGATAAAAGAAGAAAAAGCTTAAAGATACTAAAGTAAACTAGAATAAAGAAAATAAAAATTAAATCTAAAAAAACCGGCCAAGTGCGAGTCGGACTCGCGCACGGAGGGTTCCGTACAATTATCTATAAAAACGGCAAAAAAATCATGTCTGTTGTATGGGAGCTCCAGTCCGACTCGCACTTGGCCGGTTTTTTAGTATTTGTTGTTATAGCGGCAACAGAAATACATAATCTGAGAAAATTTCAACTCTCTAGATATCACGGTTCTTGAGATACAGCCTGGTGACAGACAGACGGACGGACGGACGGACAGACGGACAGACAGCGAAGTCTTAGTAATACCCGTTGGGTACGGAACCCTAAAAAAGGTGCCCAAGGTATGTTGTGAATGTTCTTGAAATAATTAAAACACATGAGGAATTTATTTTATTATCAGAATAAACATCTAATAACTTTTACTTTTTACATACTTGTTCTACTTAATGCTTGAAATATTTTTTGTGTGACAATGTAGTCATTCTAAAGAATAAAATAAAATGAAATTCCTTGCTAAGTTGCATACCAAACCTTTACATGACACTATGTAAAAGTACAGAGTTTTAATATTGAACTAGAGTACGGTTTGATCCATGTCACAGCCTATTTATTCCTCGTAGGTGTATGTATTGTCATATATCATACATTTGTATGGTTAAGTAAATAACAACACTATGTAAGTTATCAATTACGATTTATGTTTTTAACTTAGTAGTTCTTAAGGTACTTAGTTATTCATTTTAGATAACACTAGTCCGGTAGGTATATAAATTAAATTAAGACAACTACGGAACCTAACACTGCGCGTGGCGCGACACGCACTTGGCCGGTATTTTAACTGCTAACGCGCGCTGTACGTATATTGTTGCACAGAACCCTGCGTGCGCGCAGCTAGCTGGCCTAGCGTCTGCTCCACGCGTCATTCGGTGCCCGACCGCCGCGCCGTCCAGACATGCTTCTCTACGCCGTGCTGTGCCTCGCGGCCGCCGCCGCCGGCTACGTAGATAAACGTGAGTTATCATTATACCTAGATATATTTTTCTAGCACGAACGACTTATTGTAAGTGATTGACAAAATAAAAACATCGACAGTCCTGTTATCGATAAGTACCACTTCAACGTCATAGAGGTAAATAAATACAAATATATATAGGATAATAGGGTGCGTTAAAAAATTGATAATAATAACAAAACTATCAATTTATTTATATTTTAAATACTTCAGAAAACAATTTGCAATACTTTCGTAATTTTCTTTCTTCGTGTCACTGAATTAATTATCCCCGAAGTCACTCCATAACACACACACACACACACACCGAAATTGTCTTTCAAATCGACGCAGAATGTCACATGTAGTTTTTCCCAAACCCATTTTTGGTCCCAAAACAAATCTGTGTCTCTGTATATGGTTACAGTGTAGGTGCACGCGGCATCTAGGTAGCCTATATATGTCTGTGGTTGTATGTACGTATTGTCGTTGAAATAGTATGTACTTATCGATAGCAGGATTGTCGATATTTTTATTGTGGCAAGCACTAAACAAATGTTGTTCCTGCTAGAAAAATATCTAGGTATAGTTATCATTGTTAAACTGTTTGTGCGATTTATTGGTGTGTTTTGGATGTTGTTTGTATTTCAATGTTTATTTTAATTATATGTGTCGTTCTCAGGGATAAGTTTCCGACAAAAAAAATTTTTTGGACAAGTTTTTATTGTTGACTGTATTTTGTTTTGCACAGTCATCATCATCAACTACTAATAGGGGTGTAGACTCAATTTTTTTTATTAATTGAAAAGAAAGCAGGAAAAGAAAATGCCTAATGACGAAAATCCCATTCTAGACGAAAATCTCATCCCATTATTCAATAAATTTCTCAAAAAATTACGAACTACTATCGTTTTAATGTTGCTTGGAGAGAGAAAACGCTCGGAGCCCGTGACGTCACGATCCTCGAGCGTCATAGTAAATGACAATCGTTTAATATGAAGGGTGACGTCACGATCCTCGAGCCTCATAGTAAATGACAATCGTTTCATATGAAGGTGTGTTTTGCGGAATATTGACAGAACATACCCCCCTCCTAAAACTTTGGACACTTATATAACTATGTGATTATTTAACGCAAGAGTTTCCTTTTTTCTCCATGTGACTACATTATTAATCCTTTTTCGAGAAAATACAACATCATCATCATCATATCAGCCGAAAGACGTCCACTGCTGGACATAGGCCTCCCCCAAAGAGTGCCACAATGACCGGTCCTGCGCCACTCGCATCCAGCGGACTCCAGCGACCTTTACCAGGTCATCAGTCCACCTTGTGGGGGGCCACAACATGATTGATTATTTCATTTAGTGGCTACACCCTTATTGAGGGGGGTCCATTAAGGTTTACGTAGTGTAGGAGTTCCTGTAGCCACCTTCCGTCTCCATCATTAATATTGCGTTCATCATCAGCCTACATAGGCCTGCTGGCCACAGGCCTCGTTTCATGGGTGAGAGGGAATGGCCAATAGTCTTTACCCTGGCAGAGAGGTTGCAGCGGTTTGGGCTGTGCGTTGGTCAGTCTGTCAATCAGTCAGTCAGTCAGTTTCTCCTTTTATATATTTAGATGAAAAACCGGCCAAGTGCGTGTCGGACCACGCAAAACGAAGGGTTCCATGCCTATTAAAAAGGTATCGTCGCAGAAATCTTACGGCACTTACGTCCTTTTCTTTAAGGAAAGTTTAGTTTTTCACTTGTTAGTTTTTCAGCAATATCTCAAATACCCCGGAACCGATCTTGTTCAAAATAATTTTGCGGTGAAAGAATTTAATAAATTTTATGTTCATGATTTTTTTCATATTTTTTAAATACACCGTTCAAAAATTAGAAGGGGGGTACACAATTTTAGTGACTTTCGGGGCGATCATCTCCGACTCTATTCACTTAATCAAAAAAACACTGAGAAACCTTATATTTATTTCGAAAGTCTTATTGATTGATGTGCCACACCTGGGCTTAGGTACTAAGAATTTTTTTTTTTGACTTGTAGTTTTATGTATGGAGTGCACCCCTAAAATTTTTTTTTTTGTCATTTAATTACAAAACTATATAGCGCCTAACAAAATACACCTATCCTCAAAATTTTATTCAAATACACCTTATAGTTTTCGAGTAAAGTGCCTGTGACATACGGACAGACGGACATGACGAAACTATAAGGGTTCCGTTTTCGCTATCTTGGCTACGGAACCCTAAAAAGTCCTGTGGTCTGGTCTGCTTACCTATTTCCGAAATACAGCAGGATGATTTTATGTATGTGTGTGTGTTATATACATATCCGTAATTTGTTTGTACAGCATTAGTTCACAAGACAGGTGGCCATACTTACTTCCGTAGTTTAGTAATTTGACCTGAATTGTTAAACACACAAATGAATCACTACATTATGGTTATGATGACTGAAACACTTGACAATTGTTTTGAAACGTATTTATTCCTTAGAATTTTGAGTTGACTCATAGGTAATTTATTTTTCACGCCACTGCTCGGAAATGTGGCAAAAGATGGTCAGAATTCAGGCTTCAAAGCTGGGGTTAGTTGGACGTCGCACGAACAGGCCATCTATGACTTCAAACTGTCCAACAATGTTATTGTTGGACAGTTTGAACAGCGATCGACCAATCACAGGGCCCCGCGCGGTCGCGTCTGCGTGCGCCCGCTCCTCCTCCGCGCCGGGCGCGAGGCAAGCGAGCCTGTTTAGTATTATGATCTTCAATTAGATACTTAATTTTGATTTAAATTTATAATTATTTGAAATTTCCTTGCAGTAGGCGTGAAAAGCACTGTGTTAAGCCTCGGCCGAAAGTGCAATAGCTGAACTCGTACTTTCGACTACTCTCGTCCATCTACTGCTTACTTTCTAGCCTCTTCAACAATGTACTATTCACGCCACTGCTCGGAAATTTGGCAAAAGATGGTCAGAATTCAGGCTTCAAAGGGTTAGTTGGACGTCGCACGAACAGGCCAGGCCATCTATGACGTCAAACTGTCCAAAAATAACATTGTTGCTCCGCCACGCGTCGGCCCTTGAACTAACTCGTCCATCTATTGCTTACTTTTTAGCCTCTTCAACAATGTACTATTGTTATATACTTTTTTTACAATGTAGTTTAACTTAAACTGTTTTTCTGTATTTTTAACCCCCAACGCAAAGAGAGAGGTGTTATAAGTTTAACGTGTCTGTGTATATGTCTGTGCTATCGTAGCTCCCAAACGGAAGGACTGATTTGAAGGCGGTTTTTTTGTGTCACAGATAATTTTAACCCGAGTGTTCTTAGCCATGTTTCATCAAAATCGGTTGAGCCGTTTTTGAGATATTGAACTTTGAGATGAAAAAATCGGGGGTTTTTCAACAGTTCTAATGCATGTGGTTTTAATTTTGACGTCATTGTGCACATTTTGTTACAGAAGCCCCCCCGCAATGGAACCCCGTGTACACAGTCAAGGGTGTGCTGATGATTCCCTACGCCGAGCTAGTCGAGCCCTTCTCTGCCTGGTGAGTACCAAAGTTAAAGTTACTTAGGCCCAAGGTTACCAGAAGCACAGGGAAGCTCAAAACAACTTTACAGACTAGGAAAAGCGAGAAAGTCGTTCTTGGGAAATAGTATAAAATTCTACAATAAAACTCCAAAAAACATTACCGAACTTCATCATCATCATCATTATATCAGCCGAAAGACGTCCACTGCTGGACATAGGCCTCCCCCAGAGAGTGCCAAATTGACCGGTCCTGCGCCACTCGCATCCAGCGGACTCCCGCGACCTTTACCAGGTCATCAGTCCACCTTGTGGGGGGCCTACCCACGCCGCGCCTTCCGGTACGTGGTCGCCACACGAGAACCTTTCCGCCCCAACGGCCATCGGTTCTACGTGCAATGTGCCCCGCCCACTGCCACTTAAGTTTAGCAATTCGGAGGGCTATATCGGTTACCTTGGTTCTGCTGCGGATAGCCTCATTTCTGATGCGATCACGCAGAGAAACTCCTAACATAGCCCCCTCCATTGCCCTTTGGGTGACTTTGAGCCTTCTTATGAGGCCCATAGTAAGCGACCAAGTTTCAGTGCCATATGTCATCACTGGCAACACACACTGGTCAAAGACTCTCGTCTTGAGACACTGCGGGATATTGGACGAAAAGATGTGCCGGAGCTTCCCGAACGCTGCCCGCTGAACTTTACCGAACTTACTGACTCTAAATTCAAATCTGTCGTAAAACTGACACTTATTTCTAAAGCATATTATAAGATAAACGACTACATCATGGACAGCGATAAAATCCTGCACAAGAAATCTATCGCAAAATAAATAGGCTCTCTACTGTAACAATGTAATTTTATAATACTCTGATACTGAAACCAGCCGACTCGGCTGGGCAGCGTTCGGGAAGCTCCAGCACATCTTTTCGTCCAATATCCCGCAGTGTCTTAAGACGAGAGTCTTTGACCAGTGTGTGTTGCCAGTGATGACATATGGCACTGAAACTTGGTCGCTTACTATGGGCCTCATAAGAAAGCTCAAAGTCACCCAAAGGGCAATGGAGAGGGCTATGTTAGGAGTTTCTCTGCGTGATCGCATCAGAAATGAGGCTATCCGCAGTAGAACCAAGGTAACCGATATAGCCCTCCGAATTGCTAAACTTAAGTGGCAGTGGGCGGGGCACATTGCACGTAGAACCGATGGCCGTTGGGGCGGAAAGGTTCTCGAGTGGTGACCACGTACCGGAAGACGCGGCGTGGGTAGGCCCCCCACAAGGTGGACTGATGACCTGGTAAAGGTCGCGGGAGTCCGCTGGATGCGGGTGGCGCAGGACCGGTCAATTTGGAACTCTCTGGGGGAGGCCTATGTCCAGCAGTGGACGTCTTTCGGCTGATATGATGATGATGATGATGATGATACTGAAATGATTTCATTCTGGTTGTCATACGACTAAATAAATTAGGTACAAAAATGTAACTCAATAAAACAAAACACCTAATTAAACTTCAGAATACAATTAGTAATCGTGGTTTTCCTGTTATTCGCCTGAAGGTATTAAAACATTAATTATTACTATGGTATTCAGATATTTGTTTAGTATATTATGAATTTTCCTTATTTAGGGTAGCTAATTATTTTGTTATGGTTATGTTGCTAAAGTTACAGAATTGTAATAACTTTTTTAATACAGTTGCTCAAAAAGTGCTACTTTTCGTAGCTGTTTAGCGTGCGGAAAGTTGGTTTTCGCGCACTAGTGCTTTTTACTTTTCCTTGTACAAATTGTACCATTAATTTTTATGTTAATTAAAAATAAATAAGATAGAACTGTATTAAACTTCATTTTTTTCCAACTGTATTAAAATGATGTTACAGAATGAATAATATAAAAGTTTCGAATTCCTTACTTGTGGTTTTTCTTATTTTTTCGCAAGTGTATTAAAAAACGTCGTTCGATACACGTGCGGAAATGTCATTCTTCACTCGTCCCGAGTCTTGCCACGAGCCGTAGGCGTGACGTAATGACATACTTTCCGCACTAGCATCGAAATGTACTATTAAGGCATTTGTAAGATTGTTTGTAGGGATCAGGATGTATATGGGGCTACAAATTATACCCTAAAAATATTTTTTTGTAAAGTAATGTAGGGGACAATCTCACATAAACAGACCTAGTCAAAAAGTAAGCAAAGATTGGCGATGACAATTATACATACGTATATGTAGAATTATAAATTATATTATAAATTATATATAGATAAATAGATATTTAAATACGTAGAATATTTTATATCCA
Organism: Epinotia nisella; assembly: GCA_932294315.1. Classification (NCBI taxonomy): domain Eukaryota; kingdom Metazoa; phylum Arthropoda; class Insecta; order Lepidoptera; family Tortricidae; genus Epinotia; species Epinotia nisella. The sequence continues at coordinate 3,505,737 of OW028693.1, forward strand.
AGACTCCGGAATAAATGTTCACGCTCATTACACAAAAATATGGAAAATCTTCAACACGAAACTACCGTTTTGAAATTGGACCAAAGGTAATATCATTAAAAGTGAATTTAATGAAAATGTTATTGTGTCTATACTTTTTAGGACCATTATTTTAGGGTTCCGATATAGGATCACTCGGTTGTCTGTCTGTCCGTCCGTCTGTCACAGCCGATTTGCTCCGAAACTACTGGACCGATTGAGTTGAAATTTGGTACACATATGTAAATTGGTGACCCAAAGATGGACGCGTAAAGTAAATTAATGAATTCTGAACAAGGGGGCCACTTTTGGAGGGTAAACTGGATAATTAAAAAAAAAAGTTTCGCAAACTGTATGCATGACAGATATAATTTTTTTTATAATTTTAGTAATAACAGATTTGAAGTAAATTAGGAAAAAAGACGAAAATTGACCATTCCCCCCTCTTATTTCCGAAACTACTAGGATTGAAATTCTGAAAAAAATATGGAAAATAGTTCCTTGCCTAAAGATTACAGGAAAACCTATAAGAAGTTTGAGTATTCAAAAACACTTATGAAATTTAGATTATATACGGAACCCTCACCACGCGAGTTGAACTCGCACTTCTGTTTTTTTTCTTGTTCGTAATGAATCTAGCCCAAATTAAATTTTGTCTAGTGTGAAATGCAAAGTGAATGTTGTCTAATTTAAATCGACTATTTATCATATTTTTTACGTAATTCCATGTTATTTCTTTCAACCTATATCAAGTATGTCAATTTTATTTTTAGGACGTTATTAAATTTTACCATTATTCAGGCTGGTCCATTTACCATGTCGACGATTTGCCAATTTACATTATTCAGATTCGGCCAATAATTTCGAGTTGTCAATTTACCATGTCGAGAATTTTCCAATTTATATTATTCAGATTCGGCCAATAATTTTGAGTTGTCAATTTACCATGTCGAGAATTTGCCAATTTACATTATTCAGATTCGGCCAATAATTTCGAGTTGTCAATTTACCATGTCGAGGATTTGCACATTTACATTATTCAGATTCGGCCAATAATTTCGAGTTGTCAATTTACCATGTCGAGAATTTGCCAATTTACATTATTCAGATTCGGCCAATAATTTCGAGTTGTCAATTTACCATGTCGAGAATTTGCACATTTACATTATTCAGATTCGGCCAATAATTTCGAGTTGTCAATTTACCATGTCGAGGATTTGCACATTTACATTATTCAGATTCGGCCAATAATTTCGAGTTGTCAATTTACCATGTCGAGGATTTGCACATTTACATTATTCAGATTCGGTCAATAATTTCGAGTTGTCAATTTACCATGTCGAGAATTTGCACATTTACATTATTCAGATTCGGCCAATAATTTCGAGTTGTCAATTTACCATGTCGAGGATTTGCCAATTTACATTATTCAGATTCGGCCAATAATTTCGAGTTGTCAATTTACCATGTCGAGGATTTGCACATTTACATTATTCAGATTCGGCCAATAATTTTGAGTTGTCAATTTACCATGTCGAGAATTTGCCAATTTACATTATTCAGATTCGGCCAATAATTTAGAGTTGTCAATTTACCATGTCGAGGATTTGCACATTTACATTATTCAGATTCGGCCAATAATTTCGAGTTGTCAATTTACCATGTCGAGGATTTGCACATTTACATTATTCAGATTCGGTCAATAATTTCGAGTTGTCAATTTACCATGTCGAGAATTTGCACATTTACATTATTCAGATTCGGCCAATAATTTCGAGTTGTCAATTTACCATGTCGAGGATTTGCCAATTTACATTATTCAGATTCGGCCAATAATTTCGAGTTGTCAATTTACCATGTCGAGGATTTGCACATTTACATTATTCAGATTCGGCCAATAATTTTGAGTTGTCAATTTACCATGTCGAGAATTTGCCAATTTACATTATTCAGATTCGGCCAATAATTTCGAGTTGTCAATTTACCATGTCGAGGATTTGCACATTTACATTATTCAGATTCGGCCAATAATTTCGAGTTGTCAATTTACCATGTCGAGAATTTGCCAATTTACATTATTCAGATTCGGCCAATAATTTCGAGTTGTCAATTTACCATGTCGAGAATTTGCACATTTACATTATTCAGATTCGGCCAATAATTTCGAGTTGTCAATTTACCATGTCGAGGATTTGCACATTTACATTATTCAGATTCGGCCAATAATTTCGAGTTGTCAATTTACCATGTCGAGGATTTGCACATTTACATTATTCAGATTCGGCCAATAATTTCGAGTTGTCAATTTACCATGTCGAGAATTTGCCAATTTACATTATTCAGATTCGGCCAATAATTTCGAGTTGTCAATTTACCATGTCGAGAATTTGCACATTTACATTATTCAGATTCGGCCAATAATTTCGAGTTGTCAATTTACCATGTCGAGGATTTGCCAATTTACATTATTCAGATTCGGCCAATAATTTCGAGTTGTCAATTTACCATGTCGAGGATTTGCACATTTACATTATTCAGATTCGGCCAATAATTTTGAGTTGTCAATTTACCATGTCGAGAATTTGCCAATTTACATTATTCAGATTCGGCCAATAATTTCGAGTTGTCAATTTACCATGTCGAGGATTTGCACATTTACATTATTCAGATTCGGCCAATAATTTCGAGTTGTCAATTTACCATGTCGAGAATTTGCCAATTTACATTATTCAGATTCGGCCAATAATTTCGAGTTGTCAATTTACCATGTCGAGAATTTGCACATTTACATTATTCAGATTCGGCCAATAATTTCGAGTTGTCAATTTACCATGTCGAGGATTTGCACATTTACATTATTCAGATTCGGCCAATAATTTCGAGTTGTCAATTTTCCATTTGTCCTGAATGTCAGTAAATCGAATAAGTTTCTGTCAAAAATTAAATTTTAATTTAATAATGCCAACTGTACATTTCTGTAAACCGTCATCAACTCATTGAGACGATTCTAACGAGCCCAAACTCAACGGGGTTACGTCGGTTAAGTACTTAACTCCCATGGCCACCTTCTGTCTCCATCACCAGATCAGCTCGATGGTACCATAATATTGAATTGTCATCCAGATTATACTTATACCCAAAACTTGAGCTCGGTTGACGTAAACTGGTTCAAAATCCAAGTTTTGTCCCATACAAACAAACTAAAGCTACTGTTACACATGCTCTAGAATAGCATGCTAAAAAGCGTGCTATCAGTATGCTTAATATAAGCAATTAAGCATGCTTATGAACTGTTTACATTTGCTAGCAATAAGCATGCTAGTTTTAAGTACGCTCCTGAATAAGCATGCTCAAAGCAAACAGTCCAATACACATGCCAGTTGATAGCGTGCTCTCTGCCAGTTCAAAGAAAACCATGGAAAATCAAGCAGCCATCCGCATGGAGCTGAATAAAATTATCCTTTTGCTGTCGATGCAATGCGTCCAAAAACTTCTCGCAGCTAGAAAGAGGAAAAAAAAATTAGGGAGTGACAGATAAAAATAGACTGATCAATATTAGCATGTTCAATAAGCAAACCTGTTCACACGCGCTAAAACCACGCCCCCTTCCACCCGCGCTGCAGGTAGCATGCCTAAAAATCGCACAACCGGCGATTTTTGAGCAAACTCGAGATGAGCATGCTCATTATTAGCAATGTTTATACACACATGCTACTAAATAGCAATTGCTCAATAGTGGCATGCTTTCGTGCTAGTAATCAGCATGTGTAACAGTAATAGCTTTACAAACGAAGTCAAGTTAAATAAAAGCTTGTAAAAATATCCATCCTTACAAGGATTCGAACCCGGTACCATCGCCTTCGTAGGCAGGGTCACTACCAACTAGACTAAAGTGGTTATCCAAAATTTGGTAAAACGGAATCGCGGGGACAGATAGTAGTAAGAGGCAGCTCATTGAACAAGCGAGCGCAGCGAACGAAGTTCTACGTTTCTGTTTGGGTCAAAATTCTTTCGTATGTCCACATGTCCGGCTGTCCGTCTGTTCACCTCTACAGGTCGCATTTATCAACAGATTTCGTGAAATTTTGTGAGCAGATTCAACAATTATATAGATTTTTTCATCGATTCGGTTTTTCGAAATGACAAAAAAATGTAAAAAAAACCGGCCAAGTGCGAATCAGACTCGCGCTACGACCCTGTACCGTTATCTATAAAAACGAGCAAAAAAATCAGTTTGTTGTATGGGAGCCCCCTTAAATATTTATTTTATTCTGTTTTTTAGTATTTGTTGTTACAGCGGCAAAAAACATACATCATCTGTGAAAATTTCAACTGTCTAACTATCACGGTTCATGAGATACAGCCTGGTGACAGACGGACAGATAGACAGACAGACGGACGGACAGCGGAGTCTTAGGGTACGGAACCCTAAGAAATATAAAAAAAACAGACTCGCGAGTTCTAACACTTCTAACTAGTACAAACGCCAACACAGTTAACTGACCGTCCTGTATCTATACATACATACATACATATAATCACGCCTCCTTCCCAGAGGGGTAGGCAGAGATCAGGGTTCTCCATTTGCTACGATCCTGACAAACCACTTTCGCTTCACTCACCTTCATAACATTTCTCATACATGCTCGTCGGTTCCTGTATTTATATATATATATTTTTTAATAAATATCGTGGGTCAATTGATCTAGTCCCAAACTAGGCAAAGCCTGTCTGTACTATGGGTACCAGACAACGGATAAACATACTTATATAGATAAATACATACTTAAATAGATATTAAACATCCAAGACTCGAGAACAAACATTCGTATTCATCATACAAATGTACCCGGGACCTCAAGCTTCATAGTCAGGATCTCTAACCATTAGGCTATTCGGTCGTCATTTGTCGTCGTCATCGTCATATTGAACCTTATTACAATGCACATAAAGTGCACGGATGGTCAGTTACCTGTGTTGGCGATGGTACAGTCACGGACTTGAGCCATTTAGGTGTCAACTGATTTTGGTTTTTAATAGTTAAGCTATGAATATCCAGTAAAAGGTGAGCTCTGAATGGCTCAACGATTAAAGTCCGCGACTGTACGAATACGGTACCTACTGACATTTATGCAATTTACCTTAGACTGCCTATTTGAGAAAGAATCATATAACGCGTACTAGGCAGCCTTGAAAGCGCTCAGAATCGTTTTACTTCGATTAAACTGCAATTTGATGCACGCAATACACTATGCTTTCAATTGGGTAGTTTCCACATGTTAAAATTGATAACGCAGTGTTGCTAAGTTGATAGTAAACCATCAAATAAATGTAATTAAGTATAAATTAAGAAATATAATTAAAATCATAAAAAGATATGGACCTTGAAAGTTTAGAAAAAATATGCATTTTTTTTATTGTCCAAAAGTAAATTTAAAACTACCAATAGAATCCTTACACTTTTATAGAAACAAAATTGTATGACAACTATGGTCATAAACGCAGTATTTCACGACTGAAACAGCAATTTACTTGATTTTCAATACAACGATTAGTACAAATATTACGCTGTGACGTCACGATTCAATGTTAATCAGTATGAAACGTTTTCGGCTGCCGCCAGCGATATCCGTCTTTAACTCAATTTTTTGGGTATTTATGTTTTTTAATTGTAGTTGCTCCCATACAAACATTTGTTCCTCTCAAAAAACTGGTTCGAATGGCATCGTAAAAAATTTTTAGGACACAACCCAATTGAGTGATTCACTGAATCGGCATACACGGACAGTTGCGGCCGCGTATTTAATAGAAGCCAGACAGAGGCACGGGATATAGTAACGTAGATCCATTATACAGGGTGGGCCCTGTAGCAGGAGCAAAAAATTAAACTGTGGATTATTAGGCACTGGTCCCACCGCCGGCTACAGACTATAAGCTATCGGCGATTACTCGCCCAAGAAACGAACAAAAGATAATAGCTCAAGTGTAAATAAATTTATAGTCCATCGCCGGCGGTGTGAACAGCCAGCTATACAGGGTGGAAAGATAAGTCGGGCCCTGGAGGGAAACTACCTTAAATCCTTAAGCTGGCTCATTTTACTTAAAGGAGACATTCCTTTATTTTTAAAAATAAACAAAACTGCATTCAAAGATTTTGTAAAACTCGCTTGCCTCGCCCGGGACTCGAACCAACTAAAATAAAAAAAAACAAACACTCCCTATTTTATTATACTAATCGATAGTATTATTATTCGGGATAAAATTTGTCTAACAAACATTTGGTCTGAAAAATAAAAATGATCGTTAAATCTAACATTAACTTTATTTTACTATCAATTTGTTACATTTTTAATTATTTAACTGATAAATCTCAGTTTGGTTTCTTTAAAAAAATAAAGGAATGTCTCCTTTAAGTAAAATGAGCCAGCTTAAGGATTTAAGGTAGTTTCCCTCCAGGGCCCGACTTATCTTTCCACCCTGTAGACTATAAATATATAACTCTCTCTTTTATTTACACGAAAGCGATTATCTGTTGTTCGTTTCTTGAGCTAGAAAATAGCCGAAGCTTGTGAGCAATTACCTATTTCCAATTGGTTTTAATTTAAAAAAATTTTTTTTTCATTACAATAAGTATCTTTTGATTTTAAAAACACAAAAAAAATGTTTTTTTTTAAAATCACATTAATATCTTTTGAAATCAAAAATGCAAAAACTATTATGACGATGATGACATGATGTTTCCTCAAAATCTGCATTGACTGCTTTGCTATGATTTCGTGGTGCAAAGATACTTTAGACCAAAATTCCTGCGGATAAAAAAAAAAAATATTTGACACAAGGGGTTACTGCAGATGCTGTGAGGAAGCGCCCTTTTAAATCTTTGCTCCTGTTACAGGGCCCACCCCGTATTACTGGTATTTTTTTAAGCGATTAGTTTCGGAGATTACCACCTACATACAACCTTATAATCTCAAGACTTTTCTTCTTTATAGATATATACTTCGTCGGTAAACCTGAGACAATCAGACAAAGAAGTCTGTCTCAAGAGATTTGTTTATGTGTATGTTATCTAAGGTCACAGGTCGTCGATAACATATTATGGCAAATACACTCAGATCTCATTGGGTATTGGACTATATTATCATAGTTTATTAGGTATGAGCGTATGTTTGTAGACGTAGTTAGTTTTAGGGTTAAGTAGTTAAAAAATAAATAAAAACGGAACACCTTTTTTAACCCTCAATTGGGTTGTGTCCTCATTTTTCTTATTGTCCAAAAGTAAATTTAAAGCTACCAATAGAATCCTTACGCTTTTATAGAAACAATATTGTATGACAACTATGGTCCTAAACGCAGTATTTCGCAACCGAAACAGCAATTTACTTGATTTTCCATATAACGACTAGTACAAATATTACCCTGTGACGTCATGATTCAATGTTAATCAGTATGGAACGTTTTCGGCTACCGCCAGCGGGGTCCATCTTTAACTCAATTTTTTGGGTATTTATGTTCTTTAATTGTACTTACTCCCATACAAACATTTGTTCCACACCATAAACTGGTTCGAATGGCATCGTAAAAAAAAATTAGGACACAAGCCTATTTGACAAAAACTAACGAAGGTCCATAGTTCAATGTATAGCCGACTGGACACTGCCAAATTGGGTAATTTCCTGGGAAAAAATAAATAGGTATCAGTTTAATTGACAAACAAAAACATACGTGTCTAATATTTTTTGATAATCTAACTGACGGACTAAATAACTTTTTTTAGAAAAAAAATATGATGATGAATACTAAAGATTGTCCCCTAATATTTATTATTCATCATCATCATCATCAGCCTATATACGTCCCACTGCTGAGCACAGGCCTCCTCTCGTGAATGAGAGGGAACGGGCAGTGGTCCTCACGCTGGCCCAGTGCGGATTGGGGACTTCACATACCTCTTTGAATTTCTTCTAAGATGTATGCAGGTTTCCTCACGATGTATTCATTATTATCAGTGATCGGTTATTTGGATTCTCCCTCGCGGGATATCAAGTAGAAAAGTTAATATAGATACGACAGTTTCCCGCGATTCCGAACAAACCGTACAAAAATAAAACAATTTAAATTATCTCTAAGGAATTTTTTACTCTACATGGCAACCAGTCGAGACAAAAACTTCTATTCTTTTCCTAATCTCTACACTTTATTTTAAGCAAAATATATTAAAAACCTCCACAAAGTATTAGCTTATATATCTGTCATGATGGAAAAAATACTTCAAAATCTTGACATTGACATTTCATGACGACCGCTTTAGCCTAGTTGGTAGTGACCCTGCCTACGAAGCAAGAGGTCCTGGGTTCGAATCCCGGTAAGGGCATTTATTTGTGTGATGAGCACGAATATTTGTTCCTGAGTCATGGATGTTTTCTATGTATTTAAGTATGTATTTATCTATATAAGTATGTTTATCGTCGTCTAGTACCCATAGTACAAGCTTTGCTTAGTTTGGGACTAGGTCGTTTTGTGTAAGATTGTCCGCAAATATTTTTTTTATTTTATTTATTATTATTTTCTCTGGATTTCAGTTCTAATTATTTGCTTCTAAGGATTGCATAAATAAATAGGTATTAGCTGTATAATTTATACTATAATATTAGGTCACAGGTTATCGTATAAGTATCGTAAAGCCCGGATTCCCGGGGCATATCCATACTAACATAACGATTGAGGTCGTTCACCCCGTGTCGAATCCAAAAAACCGATCACTGATTATTATTATTTATTAAAGTTATTTATTTATTCAAACAAATTACACAGTATTACAGTGGGGCACCAAGGCACTGTGAAATGCATACAATGTTAAATGTGCTTGTTGACAGGTTTGACAGCAAACACGGCAAGTCGCGCATCGACTATTACGGTCAGATGGTCAAGACATACCAGATGACGCCCGCCGTGTACCCAACCTTCGGCACCATGATCAAGGTAAGCATCGTTCCACCAGAACTACCTTTATTTTATTTTTTTAATGGGAGGAAAATCCGTTATGGATACCTACTCAACGCATTTCGGACGGCTCTGGGATCTCCTACGGAACGCACCAGTGCCGCCCTAGCATGACCTCAGTGGGTCCTACTTTTTACAAGCTTTTATTTACTTTCACCTGACCGTTGTCTGTAATCAAGTCTTGCAAGTTAAATTTGATCCACTTCCCGGTTTCCGATTGAGCTGAAATTTTGCATACACGTGTAAAACGCGTGACAATGCAATATTATGATGACATGGTGCTGATCTGATGATGGAGCTGGAAGGTGGCCATAGGAACTTCGCAATGAAACGACACAACCTCATCGAGTTTGGGCTCGTTAGAATCGTCTCAATGAGTAGTTGATGACGGTATACAGAAAAGTACAGTCGGCAATAAAAGCTTGTACCAAAAATTAAATTTTTGACGGAAACTTTTTATTTTTTATCCTACGATTGCGGCCCCTGACTGCAACCGTGTTCCACCCCGAGGACCCCTTTTAGTCGCCTTGTACGACAGGCAGGGGATACCGTAGCCGTATTCTAATGCCCGGGTTACAGGTTAAAGGTCGCCTTTAAGGTGGTCGCCAGGACATTGCGCGAAATGCGGCGCGGCAAGTGTTTTATCTGTTCATTGCGCGGTCGAGACGCGCTGCGCAGGGGTAGTTGGGATCGCACGCAATGAATTAGAAAAACCGCTGCCGGAAAAATAGAGCGAGTAGAACGTTTTTCATACAAAGTCTCTAATCACTTCATTGTTCTTTATTATTCTTCAATCAGTTATAAGATAAATATGTATGAACTTATTTCACATATGTGTATTAATTTCTAAGTGTTAATGTTTTATTCTGAGCAGCTGAATTGTTATTATCTATAAGTGGAAACTGTGTTGGTTTATGTAGCATCTTTACTTATTTACTTATATGTGTAAATTATTTATTTATTATTCGGAGAACCAACAGCTAACAATTGTACATTAGTTATTTATATGTAGGTAACAGAAAGCCAATTATAGGTTTCTACCATTAGAAACAGATTAACAAATAATTGGTGGTTAACACTAAGTTCAAAAACGTGTTACCTTACCATTAATAACTACTTAATTAAATATAATTCACTTTATATACTGAACTATGAGTACAAAACTTATGACTAATTATTAAGTACATAATATACTATACTATCACTGTCGCATTCGACTCACTCACTCAAACAATTTGTCTCCCCTTATCTGTATATTTGTTTCTTTCCCTTATAAATAAATAAATGTTTGAATTTGGAATCACCAGATTGCGCCGGTGACAACGGAGTCTGTGCTGAACAGACAGACGTGCCTGCAAGTGAACGGCACGGACGGACAGACGGTCGACATACAGAACGTGTTGCCGGACATGACGGACTTCAAGTATATAGGTCAGTACTTATTATTATTTATTCAGATAACTTAGACTTAGCGTACCGGAAGGCGCGGCGTGGGTAGGCCCCCCACAAGGTGGACTGATGACCTGGTAAAGGTCGCGGGAGTCCGCTGGATGCGGGTGGCGCAGGACCGGCCACTGTGGCACTCTTTGGGGGAGCCCTATGTCCAGCAGTGGACGTCTTTCGGCTGATATGATGATGATGATGATGAGATAACTTAGATCCACTGTTTAGTCATTACAAAATCTTAGAAAAAAAAAACTTAAAAAGTATACCTACATACACTAGGCCTATCGATTGTACACGTGGATTTACAACTTTTTTTTTACCCCTTAAATTTTTTTTTGAGTCTTCATTACAGAACTATGTAGCGGCCAACAAAATACGCATATCCTCAAAATTTTATTTAAATACACCTTATAGTTTTCAACTAAATGCCTGTGACATACGGACAGACGGACACGACGAAACTATAAGGGTTCCGTTTTTGCCATTTTGGCCACGGAGCCCTAATTAAACTATACATGTTCACTTACAGGTACCGAGAACATGCGGGACACTGAAGCGGCCAAGTGGCAGATGACGACCACTATAGGCGACAAGGTCAACAAGTACACTATGTGGGTCAAGTACAGGAAGGACCTCCGTGGGGACGCTCTCCCCATACCGATCAGGTTAGTTGTCTAGGGGTGGTTTCAAGTGGCAGATGACCACTATAGGTGACAAGGTCAACAAGTACACTATGTGGGTCAAGTACAGGAAGGACCTCCGTGGGGACGCTCTCCCCATACCGATGAGGTTAGTTGTCTAGGGGTGGTTCCAAGTGGCAGATGACCACTATAGGCGACAAGGTCAACAAGTACACTATGTGGGTCAAGTACAGGAAGGACCTCCGTGGGGACGCTCTCCCCATACCGATGAGGTTAGTTGTCTAGCGGTGGTTCCAAGTGGCAGTGACCACTATAGGTGACAAGGTCAACAAGTGCACTGTGGGTCAAGTACAGGAAGGACATCCCTGGGGACACTCCCCATACCAATCAGGTTAGGTACTTGCTAGTGGCTCTGAGCTGTAGAACTCCCGAATGTCTTAAAAAAAAATTGAACTGAAAAATATCCATAAGCTGAACACAAAAAAAAACATAATTATATAATAACGACGACAACGAGGATAAGTTCAGAAATGCGACCTGTAAATAAGAACAGTCGGACATAGGATTTTTTTTTGCCAAAGCTGAAACTGGGAATTTGAATTGAAGTTGGTTAAAACGTTGTTTTTCCAGTAGACTATTGAATGTTTCAGATACGAGATGAAAGGCTTCAACAGTCTCCTGGGCTCGCACTACGACCACTATTACATCGAATACATGAACTATGACGTAGAGGACATTGACCCGGACGTTTTCAAAATTGATCCCGGTAAATATCAACAGTACAGTTAACGATGTTTGCAAACGTGTTGCATCGATAAAATGTAATGTGCAACTTTTTTTGACTGTTTAATGACTTTTGAATGACAATATTTACCAATAAAGAATACAATACAAAACAAGCATGCGGCCTTAAACGGCATGAAAACATCCATCTCCCGATTTACACGCTTAGGAGATGATTTCCGGGATGATTGTCCTATGTCTCAGGGAATCGGATTATATCCATACCAAATTTCATTTAAATCAGTTCAGTTGTTTAAGCGTGAAGGTGTAACAGAAATATTTCCGGGATGATTGTCCTATGTCTCAGGGAATCGGATTATATCCATACCAAATTTCATTTAAATCAGTTCAGTTGTTTAAGCGTGAAGGTGTAACAGAAATACAGAGTTACTTTCGCATTTATACTATATAATCATCAGTGATCGGTTTTTTGGATTCGACATGGGGTGAACGACCTCAATCATTATGTTAGTATAGATATGCCCCGGGAATCCGGGCTTTATCTTGTTAGAAAAGGCAAAAAAATACAATGTGTTTTTTTTATTACACTTTAAAACATCTAAGTAGCTGATAGACGAGTACTTACTCTCCGTTCTTTTGTCTAAATCGAACAAATGAGCACAAGTGTTTGCTTAAAATAAAGCGTAGAGATTAGGAAAAGAATTGAAGTTTTTGTCTCAACTGGTTGCCATGTAAGAGTAAAAAATTCCTCAGAGATAATTTAAATTGTTTTATTTTTGTACGGTTTGTTCGGTATCGCGGGAAACTGTCGTATCTATATTAACTTTTCTACTTGATATCCCGCGAGGGAGAATCCAAATAACCGATCACTGATAATATTGTGACGACGGCGGGGTCTATAACAGTTTCGTTGTCAAGGTAATGAACGCGCCGTCAAGGTATTTCAAAATTCACCGTGTTCTCATAAGACATCAGTAGCCTTGGGGTACAGATGGCGGCTTCAGAGTCGATGTACCCGGGTTCGAGTCCAGCGACCGACATGCACTTTTTGTATGTTTTAAATTCTTAGTACATTTTCTAAATGCAGAGTAGCATGGAATAGTCTAGAAAATGTAAGTGAATAGAACATTCGATGCTTACTGTAATTTATAGAAGTGTATGGGCTGGAATGTTCGAGAAACGTGGACGCAGAATGATTATCTAGAAAAGCCCATACTACTCAAAACAAATGAGTAACGAAATGAAGATCGAAATTACAGTCTAGAATCTTCGGTAAGGGGTATATAAAGAGACCGAGTTTGCGGGACAAGGCAGTCTTGAGTGAGAAGTATTCGGAGTCAGTTTACGAAGTGAAGTCTTCAGAGTGGAATTCTTAGAGTGGAGTACTAGAAGAAGTAGTACAGTGGAAACAAGTTTAGTGGTGAATAGTAAAGTGATTTAGTGCAAAGTAACAGTGAAGTGTTAGCTGTGTCGGTACTAGCAGGCGCGGACTCAGTGAACTAGGGTGTGGTTAGTTGAGTCGGTGTTAGTTCGAGTGGACTCAGTGGATTTGGCCCCGTAAGTCACGTAATAAATCTATTGTCGTTAATAAGGTGTATTTTCTCTATCCCGTACCCCCCACGCTCGTAACAATATGATCACGTATATGGGCCACGACTGTTTGCTAAAACCGCGCAGGCAATCCAGAGAGTTCAGAATGCCTGTACTAGATTTTGTTTTTCAGTACCCAAACGTTCCCACATTACACCATTCCTAAATGAGAGAAAAATTTTAAAAATGACTGCACGTAGGACACTTCATTTGGCAAGTTTGGTCCAAAACATAGTTTCTACACAAAAACCTGAATATCTTTTTAAAAAAATAAGGTGGATGAAAGACATTCATGGGCGAAACACTCGCAGTAAGTTTTTAAACAAAATGAATGTTCCGCAGCACACAACCGCGGGCTTTCGAGGCTGTTTTAAATACTCGGCATCTAAGATTTGGAACGACCTACCACCGCCTTTACGAATTAACTTGTCCCTCCCAACGTTCAAGCGCAAATTGAGCCTAATTTTGATGTTGAAACAATTAAATACAAGCTGAAGGGTATACTATGACTATTTAAATCTTGTGTCCTGTTATTATTATTTTACTAATCTGTATAAACTTTTGTATGACAATAGAATATAGTGAATTAACCTGTCTGTTCCAACAAGTAGGAACTAAATTAACCCAGTAGTAAGTTACTCTGTATTTTTCCCTATAAATGCTAAGTGCTCTCTTTTATCGTTCTTGATTGTTTGTACCGTTTTTTATTTTTGCTTTTGTTTCTGTTTTTTATGTTGATGGTATGAGTGAAAAGGGGACGAGCTGAAAACCAGCGCTGTGCAGCCGCAATGACTGTCACAGCACATGCTGAGCTCATTCCTTTTGTTACACAAATAATCTTGTTTTTTGTTTTCTGTCTCTGTATGTATTTTGCGCATCTGTTTGTGTGACAATAAATATTTTCTATTTCTATTTCTATTTCTATAATCATGTTTCCCCATACAAACTTCGGACCCCCATTTCACCCCCTTAGGGGGTGTCTTCTAAAACCTTTCCTTAGTGCACCCCTAAACCTTATAAGGTACCTACGTGCCAAATTTGGAAACTCTAGAACCTGCGGTTTGGCTGTGCGTTGATATGTCAGTCAGTCAATCAGTCAGTCGGTCAGTCAGTTCTTCTTTTATATATTTAGAATATGGATAGCCCTATTCATAAATGTAGCAAAACTATTTTAGCTAAATTGTGTATGTCCTTACACTTTCACTTTGTGTTTGTGAGAAACCATGAGAAACGGACAAAGCACGAGGTTTGTGTTGGTTGAATTCTGTTTGTAGACGAGCAGAGTTAATTTTTAGTATGAGGGGGGCCAGCTCTTGAAGGGTGGCCAGCTAGCTACTGGCGATTTACCCTATGTCAGTTTATATAGCTATCCACGCCGTGACCGGCGATGGCGACCCTAGCTAGTTACGGGCGTGAGCCCTGATATGGCTTGCGAAGCCGAACTTAGTCTTGAACACTCGGTCGCAGGAAGCGCAGTAAAGCTGACCAGAGGTATTGTATGTGTAATTATAGTTGGGCTTAGGACGCGATTTTCGTGCCTGACGTCTCTCATCAAGTTCGACGAGACGGGCAGCTTCAAAATGGTTGATGCTCGTTTTGATGCGAGAGCGCCATTCTGGGCGCAGCGAGGCAAGCTCCTCCCACTTATGCGTTGGAATTTTACAGGCAGTTAGGTGACGCTTTAGCACATCCTTATAACGTAGATGCTGCCCACCTCGATTCCATTTGCCAGCTAATAACTCGGAATATAGGACGGCTTTCGGTAGTCTACAGCCAAACATGCCCACACCACCTTAGCTGACCTTTCATCAGCAAAGCTTCCATGCATGACATCTTACAACGACGTAGTACTTCCGTGTTGGGGACGCGATCCTGCCACTTTATTCTTAGAATAGAGCGCAAGCATCGTAGGTGGAATGTGTCCAGCAAGCGAATGTCACCTTTGTACAGACACCAGGTTTCCGAAGCATATAAGAGTATCGGAAGTACCATGGCTTTGTACACTGACAACTTTGTCTGTAACTTTCAATGTCAGTTTAATGTTGGTACCGCGTGGCAGGTATGCCGTGCACGTCGTTCCCCGGGCCGGGCGCGCGCCACATGGCGACCTTCAACCCCATGAAGGAGTTCGTTCACCCCGCGCACGACGGACATATCCACGACGAGTTCAACAGGTTAGTATATCGTTCAACCCTTGATGAAGCGTCGTCCGTCTTATCTTATCTTATCTTATCTTATCTTATCTTATCTTATCTTATCTTATCTTATCTACATGAAACAGAGGAGGAAAGGCAAGCTCGTTTACAAACACGAAAAAAACCATTAGCAACAGTTTTTGTCCAAAATTGCAAGTGGCTAAACACTCCATACGTTATCAGGCAGTAAGCTTATACAATAGGTTACCAAGTGAGTTGAAAGTTATACGAGAGCCCCACGTCTTCAAGAAATCTCTCAAAAGGCTCTTACTGAATGGTTGTTATTATAATATTGAGGACATATTTCAAAACTAAAAAGTACCCTTGACATAACTTGTTGTTCTTTATTAATTTAATTATAAATATAGTCTTATTGTACCTATATTCCATGCTAGTAATTGTAAATGTAAAGTTATTAATTGATATGTAATTTTCACTAATTTTATTTGTAAATTTTTGCAACACCCCTAAGGGTTCGTGCATTATACTGTATAACCTGTGTAATCATGAGTGCAATAAATAAATAAAAAAAAATAAAAAAAATATCTTATCTAGTTGAGGGCCCTTTCGGATACACTTCGACCCATTGGGATCTTTTGTGCATTTGCCCTCCCCTTTATAGCCGCTCCCAAGCTCGCTCCATCATTTCCACAAAGCGGATGATGCAGCTCAGTGGGAGCACCCTGAATTCCTTTGGTTGCGGGTAGCCGTTACCAAAGAGATTCATTCTTTGTCTGGCAAGGGCGTCGTCCGTACTAGTGTGTGTTTTGTACTTAGCGTTGCCGGGCAGTTCTATCTTAAGATGATGAACTTATCTTACCTTATATTATATTCAAATTGTAATAGTAGTGCAATATTATTTGATTGAATTGGATCAAATAAAAAAAATGGGCGGGAAATGCGTGTCGGACCACGCAAAATGAAGGGTACCGTGCCTATTAAAAGAGGTCTTATCGTCACAGAAATCTTACGGCACTTACGTCTTTTTCTATAGGGAAGGCAGTTTTTCAGCAATATCTCGAAAACCTTTCAATTGATCTTGTTCAAAAAAATTTTCGGTGAAAGAAATTAATATGCCCTATGTCCATGATTTTTTTCATCTTTTTCAAATACACTGTTCAAAAGTTAGGGGGTGGGGGGGGGACATTTTAGTGAGTTTCGGGGCGATTATCTTAACTCTATTCACTTTATCAAAAAAAAAATGCTGACAAACCTTTTGTAGCATGGAAATATGTTTATACTCTGTGAGCTAATTAGATTCCAAAAAAACTACCCTTTGTGTTGCTATTAAAATGAGGAGGGTTGACACTGGTGAATTTGCATTTTTCTAAATGATGAAAACTAGCTACGTCTATCATTTAGAAAAATGAAAATTCACCTGTGTCAACCCTCCTCATTTTAATAGCAACACAAAGGGTAGTTTTTTTGGAATCTAATTAGCTCACAGAGCATAGACTAGAGTAAGATGAGTATGTATTGTTAGTTAACCAATGTATCAGGTTGTAATCACGTATTGTTAACCCCCTATATAAGCTCGTGCACTCTGAAATATACTGTCAGTTCATAACCGAACCTCGTGTTTACTTGCAATCCTTTACATGGCGACCTTGCCAGTCTAAGTTTTGCTGAGAATGTTGTCTGTTGCAATTAAAAGTCTTCACTGTTAACTATTTTTCAAGATGGGTGTAGGAAATTCAAAAGAGACGGTTATATTCATTGTGAAAGGCCACGTGGACTTACAATCAAAAAAAAATTTTTACTTGCAGTTTTATGTATGGAGTGCACCCCTAAAATGTTTTTTGGCCATTTCATTACAGAACTATGAGGCGGCTAACAAAATACACCTATCCTCAAAAATTTATTCAAATATACCTTATAGTTTTCGAGCAAAATGCCTGTGACATACGGACAGACGGACAGAGAGTTTTAGCTATGGAACCCTAAAATGTATCATATTTTTGCTAAACTTTCAAGTTCCATGTAGCCTAGTGGGTAGTGACGCTGCCTACGAAGCTGAAGGTCCTGGGTTCGAATCCCGGTAAGGGCAAATATTTGTGTGATGAGCATGGATATTTGTTTCTGAGTCTTGGATGTTTTGTATGTATTTAAGTATTTATATCTATTATATATATCGTCGTCTAGTACCTATAACACAAGCCTTATTGAGCTTACTATAGGCCTAGTTCGATTTGTGTAAGAATGTCCCCTAATATTTATTTATTAAAAAAAATATATATAATTTATGATTTTTATCTATCCATTTAGCAACACTACGTTTTAAATTTTAACATGAGGAAACTACCCTATTCTAGATTCAAGAACAAACACGGCAAGACTTACGCCACCGGCGTAGAGCACGAGAAACGCCTCAACATCTTCCGGCAAAACTTACGCTTCATACACTCGCACAACCGCGCGCGACGCGGGTTCACCACGGCCGTCAACCATCTGGCGGACAGGACGGACGACGAACTAGCGGCGCTGCGCGGGAGACGGTACACGGGACCTAACCAGGGTAAGTCATGTAGTACAGACATACTCACAACCGCGCGCGACGCGGGTTCACCACGGCCGTCAACCATCTGGCGGACAGGACGGACGACGAACTAGCGGCGCTGCGCGGGAGACGGTACACGGGACCTAACCAGGGTAAGTCATGTAGTACAGACATACTCACAACCGCGCGCGACGCGGGTTCACCACGGCCGTCAACCATCTGGCGGACAGGACGGACGACGAACTAGCGGCGCTGCGCGGGAGACGGTACACGGGACCTAACCAGGGTAAGTCATGTAGTACAGACATACTCACAACCGCGCGCGACGCGGGTTCACCACGGCCGTCAACCATCTGGCGGACAGGACGGACGACGAACTAGCGGCGCTGCGCGGGAGACGGTACACGGGACCTAACCAGGGTAAGTCATGTAGTACAGACATACTCACAACCGCGCGCGACGCGGGTTCACCACGGCCGTCAACCATCTGGCGGACAGGACGGACGACGAACTAGCGGCGCTGCGCGGGAGACGGTACACGGGACCTAACCAGGGTAAGTCATGTAGTACAGACATACTCACAACCGCGCGCGACGCGGGTTCACCACGGCCGTCAACCATCTGGCGGACAGGACGGACGACGAACTAGCGGCGCTGCGCGGGAGACGGTACACGGGACCTAACCAGGGTAAGTCATGTAGTACAGACATACTCACAACCGCGCGCGACGCGGGTTCACCACGGCCGTCAACCATCTGGCGGACAGGACGGACGACGAACTAGCGGCGCTGCGCGGGAGACGGTACACGGGACCTAACCAGGGTAAGTCATGTAGTACAGACATACTCACAACCGCGCGCGACGCGGGTTCACCACGGCCGTCAACCATCTGGCGGACAGGACGGACGACGAACTAGCGGCGCTGCGCGGGAGACGGTACACGGGACCTAACCAGGGTAAGTCATGTAGTACAGACATACTCACAACCGCGCGCGACGCGGGTTCACCACGGCCGTCAACCATCTGGCGGACAGGACGGACGACGAACTAGCGGCGCTGCGCGGGAGACGGTACACGGGACCTAACCAGGGTAAGTCATGTAGTACAGACATACTCACAACCGCGCGCGACGCGGGTTCACCACGGCCGTCAACCATCTGGCGGACAGGACGGACGACGAACTAGCGGCGCTGCGCGGGAGACGGTACACGGGACCTAACCAGGGTAAGTCATGTAGTACAGACATACTCACAACCGCGCGCGACGCGGGTTCACCACGGCCGTCAACCATCTGGCGGACAGGACGGACGACGAACTAGCGGCGCTGCGCGGGAGACGGTACACGGGACCTAACCAGGGTAAGTCATGTAGTACAGACATACTCACAACCGCGCGCGACGCGGGTTCACCACGGCCGTCAACCATCTGGCGGACAGGACGGACGACGAACTAGCGGCGCTGCGCGGGAGACGGTACACGGGACCTAACCAGGGTAAGTCATGTAGTACAGACATACTCACAACCGCGCGCGACGCGGGTTCACCACGGCCGTCAACCATCTGGCGGACAG
Source organism: Epinotia nisella (assembly GCA_932294315.1). Lineage (NCBI taxonomy): Eukaryota > Metazoa > Arthropoda > Insecta > Lepidoptera > Tortricidae > Epinotia > Epinotia nisella. Next base: position 3,525,441 of record OW028693.1, read on the forward strand.
GACGGACGACGAACTAGCGGCGCTGCGCGGGAGACGGTACACGGGACCTAACCAGGGTAAGTCATGTAGTACAGACATACTCACAACCGCGCGCGACGCGGGTTCACCACGGCCGTCAACCATCTGGCGGACAGGACGGACGACGAACTAGCGGCGCTGCGCGGGAGACGGTACACGGGACCTAACCAGGGTAAGTCATGTAGTACAGACATACTCACAACCGCGTACGTAAGGTACATAACTGGAAAGTTTCATATAAATTCGTCCAGTAGTTTTTGAGATTAAGGGGAACGTACATCCATCCATACATCCAAACTTTCACGTTTATAATATTAGTAGGATTTAGAGCCTGTCGTTACTACGCCAGGATGTGTTCAATTGGATTTTCACTACAATAGTATAACTCTTGTTTCAGGTCTGCCGTTCCCGTACGGTTCGGACGACATTACGGAGGAGAGCGACAAGCTGCCCTCAGAACACGACTGGAGACTCTTCGGCGCCGTCACTCCTGTTAAAGGTAATCTATCCTCTCGAGTCCCAGGTTCTTACGTATAGAAATAAAACCACATAATTGCCAAATTAAATTGTGCGTAAAATTGTTTTTGAAGTGGTACTTTGTAATTTTTTTTTTGATAAAACTTTTGATTTTTCTTAAAATGACATTGCTCACAGACCAGTCAGTATGCGGGTCGTGCTGGTCGTTCGGGACCGTGGGCGCCGTGGAGGGGGCGCTGTTCCTGCACAACGGGAACCATCTCGTGCGGCTCAGCCAGCAGGCGCTCGTCGACTGCTCTTGGGGGTAGGTACAACCGTTTATATAACAGACCAGTCAGTATGCGGGTCGTGCTGGTCGTTCGGGACCGTGGGCGCCGTGGAGGGGGCGCTGTTCCTGCACAACGGGAACCATCTCGTGCGGCTCAGCCAGCAGGCGCTCGTCGACTGCTCTTGGGGGTAGGTACAACCGTTTATATAACAGACCAGTCAGTATGCGGGTCGTGCTGGTCGTTCGGGACCGTGGGCGCCGTGGAGGGGGCGCTGTTCCTGCACAACGGGAACCATCTCGTGCGGCTCAGCCAGCAGGCGCTCGTCGACTGCTCTTGGGGGTAGGTACAACCGTTTATATAACAGACCAGTCAGTATGCGGGTCGTGCTGGTCGTTCGGGACCGTGGGCGCCGTGGAGGGGGCGCTGTTCCTGCACAACGGGAACCATCTCGTGCGGCTCAGCCAGCAGGCGCTCGTCGACTGCTCTTGGGGGTAGGTACAACCGTTTATATAACAGACCAGTCAGTATGCGGGTCGTGCTGGTCGTTCGGGACCGTGGGCGCCGTGGAGGGGGCGCTGTTCCTGCACAACGGGAACCATCTCGTGCGGCTCAGCCAGCAGGCGCTCGTCGACTGCTCTTGGGGGTAGGTACAACCGTTTATATAACAGACCAGTCAGTATGCGGGTCGTGCTGGTCGTTCGGGACCGTGGGCGCCGTGGAGGGGGCGCTGTTCCTGCACAACGGGAACCATCTCGTGCGGCTCAGCCAGCAGGCGCTCGTCGACTGCTCTTGGGGGTAGGTACAACCGTTTATATAACAGACCAGTCAGTATGCGGGTCGTGCTGGTCGTTCGGGACCGTGGGCGCCGTGGAGGGGGCGCTGTTCCTGCACAACGGGAACCATCTCGTGCGGCTCAGCCAGCAGGCGCTCGTCGACTGCTCTTGGGGGTAGGTACAACCGTTTATATAACAGACCAGTCAGTATGCGGGTCGTGCTGGTCGTTCGGGACCGTGGGCGCCGTGGAGGGGGCGCTGTTCCTGCACAACGGGAACCATCTCGTGCGGCTCAGCCAGCAGGCGCTCGTCGACTGCTCTTGGGGGTAGGTACAACCGTTTATATAACAGACCAGTCAGTATGCGGGTCGTGCTGGTCGTTCGGGACCGTGGGCGCCGTGGAGGGGGCGCTGTTCCTGCACAACGGGAACCATCTCGTGCGGCTCAGCCAGCAGGCGCTCGTCGACTGCTCTTGGGGGTAGGTACAACCGTTTATATAACAGACCAGTCAGTATGCGGGTCGTGCTGGTCGTTCGGGACCGTGGGCGCCGTGGAGGGGGCGCTGTTCCTGCACAACGGGAACCATCTCGTGCGGCTCAGCCAGCAGGCGCTCGTCGACTGCTCTTGGGGGTAGGTACAACCGTTTATATAACAGACCAGTCAGTATGCGGGTCGTGCTGGTCGTTCGGGACCGTGGGCGCCGTGGAGGGGGCGCTGTTCCTGCACAACGGGAACCATCTCGTGCGGCTCAGCCAGCAGGCGCTCGTCGACTGCTCTTGGGGGTAGGTACAACCGTTTATATAACAGACCAGTCAGTATGCGGGTCGTGCTGGTCGTTCGGGACCGTGGGCGCCGTGGAGGGGGCGCTGTTCCTGCACAACGGGAACCATCTCGTGCGGCTCAGCCAGCAGGCGCTCGTCGACTGCTCTTGGGGGTAGGTACAACCGTTTATATAACAGACCAGTCAGTATGCGGGTCGTGCTGGTCGTTCGGGACCGTGGGTGCCGTGGAGGGGGCGCTGTTCCTGCACAACGGGAACCATCTCGTGCGGCTCAGCCAGCAGGCGCTCGTCGACTGCTCTTGGGGGTAGGTACAACCGTTTATATAACAGACCAGTCAGTATGCGGGTCGTGCTGGTCGTTCGGGACCGTGGGCGCCGTGGAGGGGGCGCTGTTCCTGCACAACGGGAACCATCTCGTGCGGCTCAGCCAGCAGGCGCTCGTCGACTGCTCTTGGGGGTAGGTACAACCGTTTATATAACAGACCAGTCAGTATGCGGGTCGTGCTGGTCGTTCGGGACCGTGGGCGCCGTGGAGGGGGCGCTGTTCCTGCACAACGGGAACCATCTCGTGCGGCTCAGCCAGCAGGCGCTCGTCGACTGCTCTTGGGGGTAGGTACAACCGTTTATATAACAGACCAGTCAGTATGCGGGTCGTGCTGGTCGTTCGGGACCGTGGGCGCCGTGGAGGGGGCGCTGTTCCTGCACAACGGGAACCATCTCGTGCGGCTCAGCCAGCAGGCGCTCGTCGACTGCTCTTGGGGGTAGGTACAACCGTTTATATAACAGACCAGTCAGTGGAGGTGGTATATCGATTTATAAGACGTTATCGCGTCAAAAATTACATACCAACCTCATGACACAATGTACTATTGTGTTATAGTTTCGGCAATAACGGCTGCGACGGCGGCGAGGACTACCGAGCCTACCAGTGGATCATGAAGCACGGGCTGCCCACAGAAGAGGACTATGGCGGCTATCTGGGACAGGTTAGTATCATAGCGTAGCGTAGTAATAGTAGTATGTCTGTTAATTAGGTAACACCCCTATCCAAGTTGATTTAATTGTACTAATAATAATACTGTTCCTGCTGCAAATAACGCTGTGCCGCGTTGTAGTACAAGTCGAGTGCGGCAGCGGGTGGCGGGGCGGACTATGCGCGCCGCCGCAATGAGCAGGCAGTCTGCGCCTAGCATCCGTACTGCTAATTGATATTATTTTCGCGCCCAAAATAGTTATTTGTGTCACAAGGGAGCAAAATAGTATATTTACGGCGAGGGCGGTGTATTGAATCCTGAATGTAGCGAGGGATCCTACAATAACGAACGTAGGATCCTGAGCGTAGTAAGGGATTCAAGTGTTAACGCCCAAGACGAAAATTATTTTGCTCCTGAGTGACACATGTAACTTTTCACACCGATTATGAGGAAAATTGAACGAATATCAGTATTCATTATTATATAATTTATATACAATAACATCATAGTTTGTGACAATTTTTTCAAATATTACGAAAAATTCTCAAGTTTTAATATGTAAATGTACCTATAACGTTGCTAAAGTTAAAACTTGAAATATGTTCGTTATTAATCGATTACGATGATATTACAATCGATTATTTTCTTAAGATCTGTGTTCAATTGGCACATTGCGTAAATGCTACACGCCAATGAATAAATTAAAAAAGTAGCTTGAACAGAAAAGTGGCATTTTGCTCCCTCTCGTCGGGGACCAAAACTTACTTTTCTGAATGAGAGGTGTGAAAATGTTATTTTCGTCCTAAGTTGTTAATCTACCTATTGTGTTCGTTTAAGTTGTGTTTTTCCGTAAGAGTCTTATCAGTTCAGTTCGTCTTTTAATATCTACCTATCCACTTCAGTTATAATCAACCCCGCACCTTCTGTACAATGTCAGTACATACTACCACTGCTTCGCCAAGACTTAGAGCATACATAACAGGAGTAGCCTTTCAGCAACTTGCCCCTCTGTAGAAAACCTTGCACAATGTGCAAAAAAATCATACAAAGACAATGGTTGTTTTAACTACGACAATTATTGGGCGAAAGAAATAGGGTCTCACCTAAATTTCCATAGGTTTCCGGCTCCCAGATAACTTGCAACACTTTCAAATAATTTTCACATCTTATAACAGTTTTATAGTTTTTGACAGCGATCCGAGCCGGCCGGCGTTTTTCCAGTCGAATGCCAAAGACAATGGCCGCTCGCAGGTGACAGAGAACATTCGTTTATGTAGTCCGGTCACGAATGAGTTCGTGGAAGTTGTCTATGCGCGCGAATATTAAACGCGCATTTTTAAGAGAGATTTGTTCTCAAGCCCAATATCGTACGGTCGACGCCAAAAATACGTTTACACTATCCGCCTTATTGCAATGGAATAAGGTGCAAAAGTGTGAACGTATTTTTGGCGTCGACTGTACCGTGGTCATTCACAAAATCGCCTCGCAAGAGAGCACTGATCATAAAAATGCCCGCATGTTGCTGTAAGCACTTGATATTATAAACGTTCAACCACTTCGAGCTTTCAATATACAATTGAGTTTCAACATCCTATTAAGATGCTCCCCCCCGCCCCGCAAAATTCGGCAGACATTTTTGTGCGCAAATACGACACATGGCTACTCCAGTTATGTATGCTCTAAGCCCAAAGAGGATCTTGGCTTCTGCGCCACCTCACGGCAGTTGGACGTCCCAAGGGTGGTCAGATCTTTTCACACCTTTCATTCGGAAATAGTTACATATAACCAACAATACATAGATACCTTTTGACGACCGAATAGCCTAGTGGTTAGAGAACCTGACTATGAAGCTTGAGGTCCCGGGTTCGATCCCCGGTCGGGGCAGATATTTGTATGATGAATACGAATGTTTGTTCTCGAGTCTTGGATGTTTAATATCTATTTAAGTATGTATTTATCTATATAAGTATGTTTATCCGTTGTCTAGTACCCATAGTACAGGCTTTGCCTAGTTTGGGACTAGATCAATTGGTGTGAATTGTCCCACGATATTTATATTTATTTATTTATATAATAAAGAATTTGAGTTTGAGTTTGAGTTTGGGAAATAGTTATTTACGATACAAGTGCAGAAAATAGGAAATTTGCAACGAGTGGTGATAAATTAAAACACGACCGAAGGGAGTGTTTTAAATCTACACGAGTTGCGAATTACCTATTCGCACGTGTATCGTACAACGTTTTACAGTACATATGGCTCTTTAAAGTTTCAACATATGCACGGAAAATGCTCATTTCCGCACTAGTGCGGGAAAGTAACACCATGTGTACTGTAAAGTAAGTTTTGCTAACACAATGGGAGCGATCAAATGCAACTTTTCTGTTCAAGCTACTTTTTTAATTTATTCATTGGCATGTAGCATTTACGCAATGTGCCAATTGAGCACAGATCTTAATAACATAGTCGATTGTAATTTCATCGTAATCGATTGAAAATGAACATATTTCAAGTTTTAACTTTAACAACGTTATATGAAAATTTATGAATTTTTCGTAATATAAAAAAAAACATAATGAATTATATGCTTTGCTGAAATCAAAACTATCGACGACTGTTATATTTTCCTCATAGTCGGTGTGAAAAAATTGTATGTGTCACTCAGGAGCAAAATTATTTACGTCATTGCTTGAATCCTTCGTTGCGCTCAGTATTCTAACTTAAAATCCCTCGCTACGCTCAGGAATCTATTGTTGAATTCTTCGCTTCACTCTGGATTCAATGCTCCGCCCTCGCCGTAAATACATAATTTTGCTCCCTTGAAACACAAATAACTACTACCAGTGTCCCATTTCAAGAACAGCCTGACCATGGGCGTACCCAGCATTTTTAAGGGGTGGGGCAGAAGTTATTTTTTAAAGTACCCACATGAATATTTAATTTTGCCTAAACTTTCTTAGCTCTTAAGTTTAGCGATTCGGAGGGCTATATCGGTTCCGCTGCGGATAGCCTCATTTCTGATGCGATCACGCAGAGATAGAATCGCTAAACTTAAGTGGCAGCGGGCGGGGCACATTGCACTTAGAACCGGCCGTTGGGGCGGAAAGGTTCTCGAGTACCTACCGGCGCGGCGCGGCGTGGGTAGGCCCCCCACAAGGTGGACTGATGACTGGTACAGGTCGCTGGAGTGCGCTGGATGCGGGCGCGGGGCCGGTCATTGTGGCACTCTTTGGGGGAGGCATATGTCCAGCAGCGGACGTCTTTCGGCTGATATAATGATGATGATGATTCTTAGCTCCTGGTCAGAGAGCAGGGTGGGGCAAATGCCCTACCGTGGGTACGCCCCCCCGTGTGACTGTGTGTGTGTCTGCAGGACGGCTACTGCCACGTGGACAACGTGACGCTGGTCACCACCATCAAGGGCTGGGTCAATGTCACCACCAACGACGAGAAGGCTCTCAGGGTCAGTAATTTTTTTTTTTTTTATTATAGCCTATGGTCAGTTATCGGATTAGGTAGTGCCATTTCGGGTGAATGACCTTAAACATTGCACAGAACATGGATAAGTGGTCCAGGCAATGAACTGACAACTTGTATGGAAAAAATGACATATTTGGAAATAATTTATAATAGCTAATTTTTTTAATGTAACGGATATATTATCAATTAAATTGTTACCTAGAGGCGAAATCCACCAAAAAATCAGACATCAAAAAAATCAATATTCAATTAGCTCCTAAAAAGTCCGGATAAATATTAATATTTTTTTTTATCTTTATTTAGGTTCATTTACATTTGCTTTACAATATTCAATATAAATAAAATAAAAAACCGGCCAAGTGCGTGTCGGACCACGCAAAACGAAGGGTTCCGTGCCTATTAAAAAGGTCGTATCGTCACAGAAATTTTACGGCACTTACGTCCTTTTCTTTGAGGAAGGCAGTTTTTCAGCAATATCTCGAAAACCTCTGAACCGATATTGTTCAAAACAATTTTCGGTGAATGAAATTGATAAGCCCTATGTTCATGAATTTTTCCATATTTTAAAAATACACCGTTCAAAAATTAGAGGGGGGGGGGACAGAATTTTAGTGACTTTCGGGGCGATTATCTCCGACCCTATTCACTTAATCAAAAAAAATGCCAAGAAATCTTATATTTATTTTGAAAGGCCTATCGATTGATGTGCCACACGGGGGGTCACAATGAAAAAATTTTTTTTGACTTTTAGTTTTATGTATGGAGTGCACCCCTAAAAAAATTTTTTTTTGTCATTTTAATTACAAAACTATGTAGCGGCTAACAAAATACACCTATCCTCAAAATTTTACTCAAATACACCTTATAGTTTTCGAGTAAAATGCCTGTGACATACGGACAGACGGACAGACGGACAGACGGACAGACGGACAGACGGACATGACGAAACTATAAGGGTTCCGTTTTTGCCATTTTGGCTACGGAACCCTAAAAAGACAATGAATGTTTAATTTATATCTATATAATTAGTTCCGGGTGGAAAGTTTGGTGGATTCTTGAATAAAGCATCTCAGAATAATGTTTTAAAATGAAATAAACAAAAAAAACGCTATTATAAATTAATGTTTTTCGAAACCGTATTTTGCCTCGGCTAAAGACTCGGGACTCCGGGACTCGTATTTTTTCACAGAAAATTTGCCTGATATGTCATTGATTGAAGTAGATAATATAAGCGAGGCGATATATATAGGCGAGTCAGGTGAAGATAATCCCGCCAAAAACATAAATGTAAAAAGGAGAGCCAAGTTCAATACAAAACTTATGCTTGGCTGTGGGCTTCGCCGCAAAAAGAATGGAGATCTAAATGAGTGCCAAGTTATGCAAAATCCAAATATGTATTTTTAGGAACAAAATAACATTATGAACAAGTATTAATAGTACATTGTTTAACGATGGGCGTAAGTGGAATATTGCTAACGAGAGTCTATCAGAAGCCCGACGCCGAAGGCGGAGGGCTTTTGACGACTCGAGTTTGCAATATTCTTACGCCCGTGTTATACACAATGTTTTTCATCACATTTGCGAGGAAATAAATAACTACAAAAGACAGAAAAATCTAAGTTTCATACAGCCGCACCAATCAAAAATTGACAACTCCACTTCCATATCAGTGCTAGTGGAGTTCAATATTTCAACCAATCACAGAGCAGTATTCTTGCGGGACGGGGCCGGCTTGACCAACTAGATTTTTTTTTCAACCAATCACAGAGCAACCAGATTTGCTTAAGCCAATCAGAGGGTTCTATATTTTAAAACTAAACTTAACAGCCCGTGGGAGGTAAAACGGCTATAACTGCTCTGTACATCATCATCATCATCATATCAGCCCAAAGACGTCCACTGCTGAACATAGGCCTCCCCCAAAGAGTGCCACAATGACCGGTCCTGCGCCACCCGCATCCAGCGGACTCCAGCAACCTTTACCAGGTCATCAGTCCACCTTGAGGGGGGGCCTGTCCACGCTGCGCCTTCCGGTACGTAGTCGCCACTCAAGAACCTTTCCGCCCCAACGGACATCGCTCTGTACGCTCGCAAGTAATAACGCCATTGACGAGCAAGTGTGATGAAATAGTAGTTTATGCTACTGATACATAATGAGAGGCCTTAAAATACGAGTGTGGTTTTATGAAACGAGCGTAAGCGAGTTTCATAATAGGATCACACGAGTGTTTTAAGGCCTAATTATGTACAGTTGCATACACTACTTTATCTAAACACATATCATAAGCGCTCTATGATGGGTTCAGAAGCCGTAGGGAAATGACCTGCATTGCTAATAGTGCTACCTGTACAATATCTATAGACTATAGATATTTAAATAATGCAATAAAAGTAAATTTGAACAAATACAGAAACAAATTATTTATTGTAATAGTTATACTCGTAATTCACATTTACATTGGAACAATGGGATATATTTAATGGTCCTGGTTGTATTGTAGTGGGATGGTCTTGGTTTGAAGTTGCAGAGCTTGATGGCATGTTTATATTTATGATTTCTTTATTTTGAATTGAATTTAGTATCTTGTTTGACAAGACGAATATTTTTTTTAAATCATAGACAAACGAATGACGTCCCTATTCTCATGTCACTCGAGATCAAATGTCATGCGGTTTATATTAAAACATACTGAATTGACGTTTTGTATCGATAACTGTTTAAATATCTAGAGACACTAGAATAGATACCCACTTGAGTTTTGACAGCTGTTCCAAATTTAAACTCATAACGATACCGATAATCTGTACTTTAATAACATTACAGTACATATTTTACCTACTACCACAGATAAGAAAGTTGTCATAGTAAAATTGGTTGTAATAATGCTGGTCATTACCGACGGTTTCTGAACGCATTTTAGAGCACTAATGATATGTGCGTAGATAAACTCTATTTCTTTGCTTTATTGGATACCTATAACAATTGCTGTTATTTAAAAATGTGAGATCTTAAAGTAGATTAGATTTGACTTGACCAGTTTTTATTACATTCTATCAGTTCATTCCATGGCGGGGCAACTCCTTACCACGATAGGAGTCCAATTTATAGTATTTTTCTAAGAAATTCTGTCACTGTTGTGTCCTGGCTTACCCGGACAAAATAACAACAGGAAACAGTTGATTGACCCATTTAATAACTCTGTAAATTTACACCCTCTGGCCACGTGGTCCTACTGCCTTTGTCCTACCGATCGGACCACATGAACTTTTTTTTCCGGTTGGTTCGATTAATCGGATTACAAGGATTTGTAATTCCGCTTCGTCCTACCGATCGGACTACATGAACTTTTTTTTCCAATTAGTTCGATTAATCGGATTACAAGGAATTGTAATTCCGCTTCGTCCTACCGATCGGACCACATGAACTCTTTTTCTTAAGATATAAATTAACTAACAGATATTTCAATTGTATGTCATAATAATGTGACATTAGCTAGTCATCATAAATCATAAGTAGTATTTATCCGTAGTACGATATACAATCTATTTTCATTTGAAGTACCCATGAGTCCCATGACGGTCTTATTCCACTTCCAAATTGGTTGTCAATATCATTTTGATGAAAATCAGGAATACAAGAATGCGTCTTGCAAGTTGAAATGCGAGCTTCCTGAAATAAAAAAAAAAACTCATGTATTATTAGTTACCTAACTAGGCGATTGGGAAAAATAATTTGATAGACGTACAGGTATATGACAGTGCTGATTTAATTTTTATTTAATGTACGGAACCCTAAAAATTTAACACGATACGTTGGGCAAAAATTACTTACGTGTATAGTAATAGACCCTCGACATTTTTCAGCCTTTTTTTTGCTGCACACCCAAAGAATAGATCCGCTGCTGTACGTCTTGTTGCGGTAAAATTGGTATCCGTTGTACAGCAACACCAAGCCACCTTTGCGTTTTATGTATAATAACTCTGGTTCATCATTATCTGCATCCATGCTTTGTCCGACCAGACGATAAATAGTAATATGGATAATACAAATCTTTCAATCTCTCGCCTCGAGAAAAGCAGGAATAATGTCCGTGACAGATATCTATTGACATTAACATTTGACATTGTCTTTATTATATTATTTCTTAAGAAGGTCACCTAATACGCAGTATGCAAGTCACGTTACTCATGTCTAGAACGCGTGGTCCGATTAGTAGGACCATGTGGTCTAAGAAAACGCAAGTTTCTATAGTCCGATTAGTTAATCGAACCAACAGGAAATTCAAAGTTCACGTGGTTCGATTGGTAGGACCACGGGGTCTACGAAAATGATAGATTCAATAGTCCGATTAGTTAATCGAACCAACCGGAAAAAAAAGTTCATGTGGTTCGATCGGTAGGACAAAGGCAGTAGGACCACGTGGCCAGAGGGAATTTACAACACCTATGTTCTACAAATAAACATTGATTGATTAACCACATGCCGGAAGGCGCGGCGTGGGTAGGCCCCCCACAAGGTGGACTGATGACCTGGTAAAGGTCGCTGCAGTCCGCTGGATGCGGGTGGCGCGGGACCGGCCACTGTGGCACTCTTTGGGGGAGGCCTATGTCCAGCAGTGGACGTCTTTCGGCTGATATGATGATGATGATGAATGATTGATGGTTTCCAGCTGGCGCTGTTCAAGCACGGCCCGATCTCGGTGGCGATCGACGCCTCGCACAAGACCTTCAGCTTCTACTCGCATGGCGTCTACTACGAACCGCAGTGGTAATTATATTCTTTAACTAGCTTCTACCCGCGACTTCGTCCGCGTGGAACTCGTTTATAAGCGTTTTTCAAAAAAAGTGTACATAAAGTTTTTTTTTCAGAATTCGATTTTTTTTGGGTTTTTCTTACTCAGAATCGTTGATATATTATATTCCAGATTGGCACACTTTTGTACACAGTCTTTTTAGGGTTCCGTAGCCAAAATGGCAAAAACGGAACCCTTATAGTTTCGTCATGTCCGTCTGTCCGTCTATCCGTATGTCACAGGCATTTTACTCGAAAACTATAAGGTGTATTTGAATAAAATTTTGAGGATAGGTGTATTTTGTTAGCCGCTATATAGTTTTGTAATTAAAATGACAAAAACGATTTTTTTTAGGGGTGCACTCCATACATAAAACTAAAAGTCAAAAAAAAAATCATTGTGACCCCGTGTGGCACATCAATCGATAGGCCTTTCAAAATAAATATAAGGTTTCTTAGTATTTTTTTTGATTAAGTTAATAGAGTCGGAGATAATCGCCCCGAAAGTCACTAAAATTCTGTCCCCCCCCTCTAATTTTTGAACGGTGTATTTTAAAAATATGGAAAAATTCATGGACATAGGGCTTATTAATTTCATTCACCGAAAATTGTTTTGAACAAGATCGGTTCAGAAGTTTTCGAGATATTGCTGAAAAACTGCCTTCCTCAAAGAAAAAGACGTAAGTGCCGTAAAATTTCTGTGACGATACGACCTTTTTAATAGGCATGGAACCCTTCGTTTTGCGTGGTCCGACACGCACTTGGCCGGTTTTTTATTTATATGGTAGTGAACACTTTTTTTTGTATGAGGATCGATAGTATCAACGATTCTGAGTAAGAAAAACTAAAAAAAAAACTAAAAAATGTTTATGTACAGTTTTTTTGAAAAACGCTCTTATACACGGTGGATTTTTTACGAGTATCCAAATCCTTATACAAAATTATATTTTACGTGTTTTTTCATTTAGTATCCCTCGGTACTAAAATATTGAGTTAGGGCACCTCAAAGTTGTCTCAAAAGAGACCAATGTTGTTGTCAATGTTCGCTGCGCACCGGCGTCCCCGCGCCCCTCCCCGCCAGTCATTCATAACAACCGCGAGTCACGCACGGGCGCCCTCCCCCGCCCCGGCACCCCGCCGCCGCGTCAAATTGATACGAGTAACACAAGTTGCTGATCGGGCGGCCAGCCTGACGTAAATGTGAACTACCCTCACTACAACGCATTTTGTGTCGTCTAGTTTGTCATTCGATTTCATTATTATTATTTTTGAACAAAAAATAAAATAAAACAATACTTTGTTTTTATTTTCATAAATCAAATCTATAAATAATGCCTGGAAAAAAATGGATTTTTGTTATAAATAGTATCATATGTCTAAGCTACAGAACATTAAACCCAGTAAAATCAACATATTTGTATAATTTCCAGTAAAAACAAGGTCGACGAGCTCGACCACGCGGTCCTGGCCGTAGGCTACGGCATCCTGAACGGGCAGAAGTACTGGCTCGTGAAGAACTCGTGGTCCAACATGTGGGGCAACGACGGCTACGTGCTCATGTCCTCCAAGGAGAACAACTGCGGGGTCATGAGCGCGCCCACCTACGTGCTCATGTAGACACGGGACGCGATGTGTGACAGACAGACATACTGACACGACTACCAATAGACCACCTTATCTTCAACCAGCAAACTAATTAAAGATCGACCAACAGACCGCCTAAAGGCCATTCGTCATACTATGGAAACGACCAACAGACCGCCTAAAGGCCATTCGTCATACTATGGAAACGACAAACAGACCGCCTAAAGGCCATTCGTCATACTATGGAAACGACCAACAGACCGCCTAAAGGCCATTCGTCATACTATGGAAAGGTCGACCTACAGACCGCTTAAAGGCGGACGTCATACTATGGAAAGGTCTACCACCAGACCGCGTAAAGGCCGTTCGTCATACTATGGAAAGGTCGACCAACAGACCGATTAAAGGCCGTTCGTCATACTATGGAAAGGTCGACCAACAGACCGCCTAAAGACCGTTCGTCATACTATGGAAAGGGCGACCAACAGACCGCCTAAAGACCGTTCGTCATACTATAGAAAGGTCCACCCGACCAACAGACCGATTAAAGGCCGTTCGTCATACTATGGAAAGGTCTACCAACAGACCGCGTAAAGGCCGTTCGTCATACTATGGAAAGGTCGACCAACATACCGAATAAAGGCCGTTCGTCATACTATGGAAAGGTCGACCTACAGACCGCTTAAAGGCGGTCGTCATACTATGGAAAGGTCGACCAATAGACCGAATAAGGCCGTTCGTCATACTATGGAAAGGTCGACCTACAGACCGCTTAAAGGCGGTCGTCATACTATGGAAAGGTCGACCAATAGACCGAATAAGGCCGTTCGTCATACTATGGAAAGGGCGACCATCAGACCGCCTTGTTTATGTTAAGAAATGTATATTCCATGATCATATATAAAGCCTTGGTCAAAAGTATTGAGCACCCATGCGTTTTTCATACAAAAGTCAAACTTTAAAAGGTGCATTTATATGTTTTATAATAGAAATTGTTTATCTATCGGAAAAATTAGTCATATTTTATTGACGTTAAGGGAAATTCCGTGAAAAAAAAAACAATTTAACCTTTATAGTAAAACTCGACTTTTTCTAGCTTCAGTTTTCACACGCAAATAGCAATTTCAAAATGATATATATTAATGACTTGCACATGTTCAAACACTTATTATATTTTACGTCTTCGTGTATTTATGAAATTGAAAAATAATACTTTATCCATAAGTTACAAAGGAAAACGAGGGCTGCTCAATACTTTTGGCCAAGGCTGTATATTCTTACGTTACCCTTATTTCACTTTTTTATAAGCCACAGTGCTAAAACGAAACATGAAATGTGCAAGCTAATATCTAGATTTTTTTCACTATAAAAAATAAGATTTCTAGTTGAATGGCACATCCAAGAGGAATGAATGCAAGCCGTTTTGATCAAAAGTAAGGTACAAAGTATGTCCGTTTTCAACCACATAATAAATAATAGTACGTAAAAGGTCCTCTGTCAAACAATGCCTGTTTGACAGTTAAAAAGTTAAAATCATGGCATCACGCTCGCACGCGCTCGCCGCATAGCGCGTGCTCTTTCGTTTATGTCGCGTTCGAGTTTTACACCTTGGAGTTGCGCGTAAACCCAGTTTAGCAGAAGGGGCCTGTCTTTCAATCAATCAATCAATCACCCAATCAATCAACCAATCAATCAATCAATCAATCAATCTATCTATCAATCAATCAATCAATCAATTATTGCAATATCACAAAAGTAGGTAGGTAGTAGGGTTTCTTTACTATACTTATTAGAAGACCAACTCAATGCTTAGTGATATCGATTTAGAATAGATAAAAATAGTTGTTTATGACAAAATAAAATGATCTGAAGCAATCCATGTCAAAGTGTTAGGTATTTTATATTATAGGCGAGTCCGAAAAATTGTGTACGAAGAAAATTGTACTTGAAATTATAAAAAATTTAATTATGAATTTCGGATTCTTATACAATCTTAAATTAGGTAATTAATCTTTATATTTGTATTTTGCCCTCCACTTTTATATTTAAAATAATAAATTATAATGTATTTAGGACTTTTATTAAATTAGTTACTCACCTATGTAAACTTAATTTTTGTATTTTGCTCTCTCCTTTTCGCTCTCATATAATTATTCGTTTTGTCTCCTTTTCTTTAATTACCCGACTGCCGAAGAAAAGGAGGGTTATGTTTTTCGAGCATACATACGTATGTATGTATATATGTCTTATTCTTTGGGACGCCCTGCAGCCTAGACCGTTTGACGGATTTCGACATATGAGGTGTCGTTGGATTCCTCTTAATCGTGAGAGTGACATAGGCTATAATATTTGCAAAAAAAACAGTCGGGTTTTTTGAAAAATCTTGTTTACTTTCGAACACAATTTTTCGGTCTCGTGCAGAGAAGCGTAGTTTGTTTAGTAATATATAGAATAATAAGATTCTAATAAATGTTCACACATAGTTGTTGGTTTAATTTTACCCTGACATTCCAATGTTATGCCTAATGAGACGCCTACCGTTTTAACCCTTTGGATGCCAGGAACAACTAAAGGTGTTGCACGATACTAGCAAGGATGTCGATACAAATGTCCGGATCTCTGAGTACAGTCAAGGGCACCAATATGTATTCACTCTGAGTTTCATAAATATGTATACTGCAACCTTATTGTTACATAAATAAGGCCTGTGTACATATTTCTGAGACTGTGGTGTATACATATTAGTGCCCCTGACTGTACCACAGACTTAATCGGCAATCGATGTGTAATCGGGTCTACTATTTCCTAGAAAAAAATAATATATTACATGACAACCAATGTGGTTTTAGAAAAAATCGCTCCACTGCTCTCGCCGTTAGCAATTACACTCAGAAGATTCTAAATACCATAAATAATAAACGAATTACTGTTGGATTACTTTTAGACCTCACAAAAGCATATGACAAAGTCTCACACAAGATTCTGCTTAGTAAATTATATGGATCGCGAATTAGGGGCATAGCATACGACTGGTTTAAGTCTTACTTAGAAAAGCGCATGCAGCTCGTTCAGGTTGAATATCTCAATCCGACGTCTAATACGTTGGATATAGTCCGATCTAACATTACTGAATTAAGGGGCTCTATTCCACAAGGAAGTGTGCTGGGATGCCTACTTTTCTTATTATATATTAATGATCTTCCCAGAGAAATAGATGCCAATTGTACTCTATTTGCAGATGACGTGTCTATCCTTTTTGATTTCCATAATAATGACGATTTTAACGAAGTACTATCAAAAACCTTGCACCAAATTAATCACTGGATGAATGATCACAACCTTTCAATTAACATCAACAAAACTAATTTAATTCAATTCTATCCTCATCAAAGGACACCACCGCCTCTGAAACTTGAGCTGAACAACAAAGAAATAGTACAAGTAGGAAACTTTAAACTCTTAGGTATTCATTTAGACAGTCACATGAATTGGAAAACACACATTTCAATTACTAAAACAAAAATATCCCAGTTTCTGTATGGGTTATTCACGCTCCGCAAAACAACAGACTGCCACAGCACTCTCTGCCTACTACGCCTATGCCCACTCGTGGTTGAGGTACGGCATTATTTTGTGGGGTAACAGTACAGATGCTCATGACCTATTTATAATGCAAAAAAAATGCATACGTGTACTGGTTGGCATACGAAACCGGGATAGTTGCAGGCCCCATTTCACCAAACACGGCGTGTTAACCTTGCCATGTATGTATATACTGGAATTATGTATATTTGTGCGGAAGAATTTTCACCTGTTCGAGAAGCAACACAATAAAAGATTCAAACATAAACTTATATTACCTGTCCCAAATCTTGAAATATTCCGAAACAGCCCACATTATGCAGCAGTTAAATATTATAATCAACTCCCAAACTATTTAAAGGCAGAAGAAAAATACACAACATACGCAAAAAAATTAAAATCATATCTTCTAAACAAAACCTATTACACAGTAGAAGATTTTTTTAGCGATACATAGATAATAAGAGCGAGATTTTTTGTTTTGATTATATGGCATGTATAAATATACTCAACTACTATAATAACACTACTATATAATATATACTATATCCAACATAATTTAGATATATGTAAGCTTGTGTGTTTTTGCTTTGTATTTAGCAGTTTTTGTAACACTAGGTAATGTAGGTATAACAATTTAATAATATAAAATACTCGTACATGTGAGTTGCTGTACTTAGTTATTAAGTTTGCTACACCCGACCAGGGTCCATGAGACACTTATATATATATTGTAAGAACTTTTATTTTACCATGGTGCAATAAACGATTATGATTATGATTATGATTATGAATTACATTAAGTTGGACGACGCATGCAAAGTGCAAAGACGAAGGTAGTCGGCCGCATTCAGTTACCGACGGCTGCAATATTATAGGGGTGTAGGTAGACACTAAATTAGAAAATAAAAAAACCCGACTGCAAAAAAGCTATCTTAAGAAAAAAAAAATGAAAAGAAAAAAAAAGTTCAGTAGTCAGAATTGAATCAGTTTCATGACTAACATTTCGTATGTCAATTTGGACCTAGGAGTTTAAAAATAATGTCCAAATCGCTTGTGACGGATCCGGAACGAGGCATACGAATCGTTATGACCAGGGAGCGAAACTTTGGTGCCGGTGACGTCATTATGACGCAAAGTCGCATATAGGATGTTTTTTTTTAAATAACATTGCAACACCTCAACGATTCTTAATAATGTAATAATGGTAATATAAATATTAATGTTTAATTATAAAAATGTTTGATATTTATACAAAAAAATATGTAAATATTAAGAAACGACACGAACAACATTTTTTATTGGGTAATATAATTCTCACAAAAAATATTTTTCCTCAAGTAAATGAAACAAAACAACAAATGTTTCGTTGGATGACGAAGTATGCAGAACGCTTAAAATTTTAACATAATATCGCATCTTCTTTCTTATTGACATATATATATTTCACACGTACATTCAGGACAATATAATAAAAAAACGAAAAAACTTCTGCAAATACGGCTGCATGGACTCCATTCCATAGCGACTTCGCTCAAGCGAAACAATGATACTTCGATTATATTTACAATTTTCAAATGAAAAAAAATTTAAACGGACATTGGTTGTTGTTTCCAACAATCTTGTTTTTAACATGGCAAAGACAAGGTACCAATAAGTTGTTATTTGATTAGGTATCTATAATCTAGATAAAACACTCTGTCAAAGTTTCGCTCCCTGGTTATGACACAGATAAAACAAACTATACATTCTTATACGAAACAGCAACTTCAACAGTCGGGTCCCATTAAAAGTCTAGGCTGCGGCACTAATGTTGACGACAATAATGGGTCCCGACTGTTGAAGTTGAACAGAATTACTATAACTTTATAACGTTATAGATTTTAAATGGTCACTCTAAATGAAAAACTGGAAAAGAAACCTATAAATGATTTTTAAATACCTATTCAGTGATACCCCAGTCGACATTATTTCGTTAACTTTTTTTTTTCAATTTTGAGTATATATAAATATATAAAATTATATTGAATTTTGATTACTGTCATGTCTTTAGTGACACACGTAAGACGGTTCGATTGACGTAAGAATTATCAAAATCGGTTCACACGTTTGGTCTCTGGAGTGCCACATAGGAACTAACATACATACATATATAGGCTGATAAACACATTATCCTCCTTTGCGTCGCGCAGTCGGGTAATAAAATAATCAATAATATTGTATTTTCACGAAAAATGATTAAAAATATAGTCAAATGGAGAAAAAATCAACGCAAGAGTTGTCTGAGGGTGTGATCTGAGTGGTCGCGAACCAGCGCAATAAATTAGGTGGTCGCTATCCAGCGAAATGACCTTAATACAAGTTAAGGTGTTGTACACACGTTCATCAACAGATATGACTGAAACGGAAGTATCCGGCCCTCAGAGACGGGCGTTGAATTTGACGCCACTTGAGGAATCGAGCCAGTTAGCCATTCAGCGCTTGAAACCCAACTTTTCCCGTGAAACTTTCAGTGTTCCCCGATACCGTGCAACAAAGGCTTGAAAGCTCAATTAATTAAGCTTGGCTCTGAGCTTTCGAGAGTTTTATTTACAACGGTGGATCTGTTCGATTATACATGTGCGTTGGAATCGGTTTGGCGTTTGTTTGATTTGGTATTTTTACCGACTGACTCGGAAGGAGGGTCGTTTTACAAACGTATGTATGTAAGTAGGTATACTTATTCTATTTAACGGGCTACAGTCCACGAGCGCAGTCAGGTTTTAATTTCGCCCCCGAAATTAAAACCTGACTGCGCTCGTGGACTGTAGCCCGTTAAATAGAATAAGTATACCTACTTACATACATACGTTTGTAAAACGACCCTCCTTCCGAGTCAGTCGGTAAAAAGAGTCGAGAGAGAGTCGTTTTATGCATATTTTCTTAAACCCCCGTTTAAGAAAATATGCATAAAACGACTAATATTCAAGTTAATGTAATATTTTAAACTAAGTGTTCCGTTTTTACCCGACTGCCAAAAGAATGGAGGGTAATGTTTTTCGGGCGTACCTATGTATGTATGTATGTAGGTATGTATGTATGTATCTATGGGTGTATGTCTTATTCTTTGGCACGCCCTGCAGCCTAAACCGTTTGACGGATTTCGACATATGAGGTGTCGTTGGATTCCTCTTAATCGTGGGAGTGACATACGATATTTGCGATAAAGCAGTTGGGTTTTTTGAAAAATCGTTTAATTGCACTTGTTACCTTTTTGGTCCGGAACCCTAAAAAGATATATGCTTGCGAGTTCTGCAGCTCAAAGAGCCACTGATTTTAAAATATAACGTAGAACGAAAATTACTTCAATGCATGCTGATCACTGTCACCAACCCTTACGTCATCATATTTATGACTAACATTTTACAGCTAACGTCATCACCAACTCACCAAGGCCGTGGACCATGTGTTCCTTAATCTTTTCGACGCCAACGACGCATATATCGGCACCGCAGCCAACAACTGATATATGAAATTTATTTTTGTATTACGCAGTATCGCTGCTAACGAAATTTATAAATATCTAACAAAAGGAAAAATTATTGCAGTCCATGTTACATACTAAAGTAATACAAGATTATGATTAACATTAACTAAGATGAATTAAAACTAAGTTAAATCTAAAAACCAGCCAAGTGCGTGTCGGACCACGCAAAACGAAGGGTTCCGTGCCTATTAAAAAGGTCGTATCGTCACAGAAATTTTACGGCACTTACGTCCTTTTCTTTGAGGAAGGCAGTTTTTCAGCAATATCTCGAAAACCTCTGAACCGATCTTGTTCAAAACAATTTTCGGTGACTGAAATTAATAAGCCCTATGTCTATGAATTTTTCCATATTTTTAAAATACACCGTTCAAAAATTAGAGGGGGGGGGGACAGAATTTTAGTGACTTTCGGGGCGATTATCTCCGACCCTATTCACTTAATCAAAAAAAATGCTAAGAAACCTTATATTTATTTTGAAAGGCCTATCGATTGATGTGCCACACGGGGGGTCACAATGAAAAAAAAAAATTTGACTTTTAGTTTTATGTATGGAGTGCACCCCCAAAAAATTTTTTTTTTTGTTATTTTAATTACAAAACTGTAGCGGCTAACAAAATACACCTATTCTCAAAATTTTATTCAAATACACCTTATAGTTTTCGAGTAAAATGCCTGTGACATACGGACAGACGGACAGACGGACATGACGAAACTATAAGGGTTCCGTTTTTGCCATTTTGGCTACGGAACCCTAAAAAGGCCCTCGAGGCATTGTACCGAGGATGCTGGCGGCATTTCCTCGCTGAATTGCAATGCTGATGCGTTGCGCGAGAAAGCCGCCAGCTCTTCGGTCACCAGTTACATCGACCAGACGTTTCGCGATTTCTGCAAATAACTTATGCGCACTGGGACCCCACGGACCGACGGTCTCGACCCCAAAGGGTACAAAGTCGTACTCTCTGCCGAGGAAAAATTGGATTTAATACACTGACTGAGTGTCACTGAGTATAGTGATCTTTACAAAGGCGTCATTCGCTACTATATAGACTTTTTGGGATTAGACCGGTTTCCTCACGATGTTTCCCACCAAAATCTACTGTTAAATAACATCAAATGAATGATTCGTACATACATTTTTTTTAAGAGCCTATTGAGTGTCCCACTGCTGGAGCCGTAGCATGGTTGGCCTTATCACGCGACAAGTCAAAGTCAAAGTCAAAGTCAAAGTCAAAGTGATTTATTCTTCAATTTAGGCATATTACATGCACCTATGAATGTCGATAAACTACCACCGGTTCGGAAAGTAAACCTCTGCCTCGAGAAGAACCGGCGTAAAAAACTCGGCCAGGTGTAATTTTTTCAAAACAGTATACAATATATCATTTCAGTATCAGAGTATTATAAAATTTTAAAATTACATTGCTACAGTAGAAAGCCTATTTATTTTACGACAGATTTCTAGTGCAGGATTTTATCGCTGCCAAATATCCCTATCCATGGTGTAGTCGTTTATCTTATAATATGCTTTTGAAATAAGTGTCCGTTTTACGACAGATTTTAATTTAGAGTCAGTAAGTTCGGTAATGTGTTTTGGAATTTTATTGTAGAATTTTATACAATTTCCCAAGAACGACTTTTTCGCGAGTGACAAGATAAGAGCGTCGTCTCGTTCTATCGAACGGTGTCAGCCAGTGACGCACGCTCTATCCTATCACCTATCGCGTGACAAGGCCAACCATGCTACGGCTCCTGGGCAAAGGCCTCTCCCTGTGACCTACATGCGTCCCTGCTAGGTGCTTCTTCCGCCCAATTGTTGAGGACTACATCCAGGTCGTCCCGCCATCTCCGTCTAGGTCGGCCCCGTCTACGGCGCCGGTCATGTGGCACATACATAAGTTTGAAAGACCCAGTCGCCATACAAACATCTGACACACAAATATCTGAACACGCAATGTCTCGACAATAGACACGTGTTCAGATATTTGTGAGCACTTTGGCCGCTCTGATATATCCGATGGCGACTGTGCGAGCCGGTGTTCGAACCATCACAAAGCCGCATGGCTCACCGCGCGTCTAACAGTGGCTCTTTGATGCGTCAGAGCGAGAGCGCGCGACCAATATAAAACTAATTCCAATGAAATAAGCTTAGTTGAGTTGACCCCTTAGGGGTTTAATTTCCTAAGAGTGTTGATTTGGATATGCTTTACCATTTTTCCCGCTGGATTCAGTTTGTACAAGGCTTCCTTTATTTTCACCTAGGCCTGTATTTGCAGAAAGTAAATCAATAATTTACCTTAAAAACAAAGTTCCATTTTACGAACGTTTACTTGACAAACACTCAATTATCAATAAGTACATAACGTCAAATGTATTCAATAATAAAGTTTTTTTGGCAAATGTATCGTTTCGCATAACATACTAATCTCAAAATATTGCATGGCATACGATTTATATCACAATTTGAGTAGTGCGTAGGATAAAACTTACAATGTTTGTGTTGCAAAATTAAAATATCGAAGAAGTATTTGCAATAAGTAAATTGATAATTTACCTTAAAAACAAAGTTTTAACCGACTTCAATCGGATTTCTCAATCGATTTACGTAAATTTTTGTATGTATGTTCGATCATTATAGTATAATTTTTAACGCCGTGTCGGGCAACAGAACGTGGCCCCACAAATGGTCTCGCCGGAAGACCAGCGCTGGCTCGTGAGCCGGCATTATGCTGAGGTACATTTCGCGACAAACACATATAGTTTTACGTATTTGAGTAGTTTTTTATATATTGTTTTTAGGGTTCCGTACCCAAGGGGTAAAAACGGGACCCTATTACTAAGACTTCGCTGTCCGTCCATCTGTCACCAGGCTGTATCTTATTAACCGTGATAGTTAGACAGTTGAAATTTTCACAGATGATGTATTTCTGTTGCCGCTATAACAATAAATACCAAAAAACCGGGCAAGTGCCAGTCAGACTGGGGCTCACATACAACAGACATGATTTTTTTGCCGTTTTTAGGGTTCCGTATCTCAAATGGAAAAAAATGGAACCCTTATAGGATCACTCGTGCGTCTGTCTGTCCGTCTGTCACAGCCGATTTGCTCCGAAACTACTGGACCGATTGAGTTGAAATTTGCTACACATATGTAAATTGGTGACCCAAAGAGAACTTTTGGGGGGTAAAATGGAAAATTAAAAAAAAAGTTTCGCAAATTGTATTTTGTGACAACAAATGAAAAGGGTTGTTGTAAGCATCTCAGATATATATTTTTTATAATTTTAACAAAAACAGATTTGAAGTAATTTAGGAAATAAGACGAATTTTGTCCATCATTCCCCCCCTTATCTCCGAAACTACTAGGCTTAAAATTCTGAAAAAATATGGAAAATAGTTCCTTGCCTAAAGATTACAGGAAAACCTATAAGAAGTTTGAGTATTCAAAGTAACGGGAAAATTCTCAATATTTTAAGGAACCCTCACCACTTGTCCGGTTTTTTATAGATAATGGTACGGAACCCTTCTTGCGCGAGTCCGACTCGCACTTGGCCGGTTTTTATTAGTTTAATACTTTCTGTTTGTCCCGAATAAACGATTTCATTTCATTTCATATAGATTGTTTTTGTCGATTCAGTTGTTTGAAATTTCAATTTGTTTTTTAAAGAGTTCTACGTCTCACATAGTCACTAGAATTTAATTTGGCACGCGTTGAGATTGAAATGAGACACTAAAGTGCTGATTTATATAATTCCATCACTTTCTTGATAATCTGAGCCGACGAATGCTTATTCTTCCCATTAACCCCAGCCAGATACTGCGGCACTTTAAAAATGTCCACATCTTCGCTCACTCTCGGCTGTGTCTTCTCGGTCTCTTCTTTTAGATTACAATACGGACAATCTAAAGGTTGGACTTGAATGTATCTTCGCGTTTTAGGCTTCGGCGGCATACACCTCTTCTTATCAAAGTCATACCGCCACGCCGTAGGGCATATGTAAGTGTCGATCATTCCCTCGCTGTCCACGAAACTTTGCACCGCATATTTAAACTTGTCTGCAATTAGCGCCAGATCTGCCTTCGAGGGGTGGATGACGTTTGTGAGTTGTCGTCTAGCATTCTCTAATGGCACTGATAGATAATCTTTACATGTTGGAAGACATTTTTCTTGGAGGTTGCTATATTGGAAACCGATCGGGCATAAAGCTGACGCCCCAACGACAAGGCACGTTAGTAAAAATTTTATGTCCATCTGTAATGAAATTTTAAATTAAACGTTTTATATTTGCATGTTATAATAACAATATTGTGATTTTTAGCATCGTGAAGTCTGGATTAGACTGGCGTCTGACGATGATTTTGCTTGCTTCATTACCTACCTACACATAACACCAAAGTCAATATCACATCGTTTCCCTGATTAGTCCTTTCACAATCGCAATTTGTTACTAACATAATACAAAATTGTAAAATCGTGCTGAAAGCGCAGTTAACAACTCAATTTTCAATTATTTACTACGCGTATTCCAATTAGGTACATATTTACTAAATAATATGGATGGAGGGAACAGTAATTCCGTTCATGTGTTTTAAACTATAATTCTGTGTAACAGTCAGTAAAAAACCGGCCAAGTGCGAGTCGGACTCGCGCACGAAGGGCTCCGTAACATCTATAAAAACGAGCAAAACAATCACGTTTGTTGTATGGGAGTCCCCTTAAATATTTATTTTACTCTGTGTTTTTGTATTTTTTGTTATAGCGGCAACATAAATACATCATCTGAGGAAATTTCAACTGTCTATCACGGTTCATAAGATACAGCCTGGTGACAGACGGACAGACAGACGGATGGACGGACAGCGGAGTCTTAGTAATAGTCCCTTGGCCTAAAAATGAAGGTCAAATGGCAATACAAAAGTATTTTATTTTATTACATTCATCATCCAATGTAGCTCGCCATGTCATAATATTTTGTACACATTTATTATGTAACTGACTTTTATACTAACTATTTTACTTTATCCGGAGATAGTAATACTATCTAGTTCTGCCATCGAAACTTACTAGCGTAGACTTCATTGGCACAACAGGATACCGAAATGACCTTCCAGCATTTGAGACTTTAATTTGTTTAATATCTTTTACGTTAGGCGTTCTAACGACTGTCTCTCGGTCTATCCGAAGTATGAAAATGAACGTTTCTGCCTAAGCAAACAGTAGTAAAGTTGTTTAGGTACTTTATTGCGATTTCGACGGTCACGGACAGTGTTATGATGTTCAAGCGTGAATGGGTTCCGTTGTAAAGGTTCCTAGATATTACTTACATACATACAATACACCACGTTCGCCACGCCGTGACGACCACGTACCGGACGGCGCAGCGTGGGTAGGCCCCTTTTTCAAAAATAATTGACGCAGCTGAAAAATCTGAAACTTTTTTCTGGTGCTAAGGAAGGTTATTCCTATCACCAAAAAAATAATCAGGCATTTCTAAAATTTTCATCCATTCCCCATTGTGGTCCACGCGCACCTCAACTTCAACGCGGAGACCAATTGCAATTCGGAGTGTGCCCGGATCAATAAAAATATCTAAGTTAGGTGAGGAGTAGGCGTGAAGCTATTGCCCCGAATCTGGAGCCGTAGCATGGTTGGCCTTGTCACGCGACAGGTGATAGGATAGAGCGTGCGTCACTGGCTGACACCGTTCGATAGAACGAGACGACGCTCTTGTCATGTCACTTGTCGCGTGATAAGGCCAACCATGCTACGGCTCCTGGCCTATATGTATGTATATCAATGTAATTTCGATTCTCAGCATTTAGGATTCTGCACCACTAACGTTTCTGTTTAGCCCAAATAGTTGACTAGGCATGAAGTCCGCCAATTGTAATTTTTGTAGATTAGTGCAATACATTTTAAGAGGTTACAGTGCCACTGGTAAATAATTGTGATTATTTAAATTTCACGATAGATATTTTAAAAAGGAGGCCACTACTCACTGTATTTTGTATTTAAGTACCTTCTGAATACACCAAACTAGTTTTTATGTTGCTGGATTCGTCAATCTATGCGTCCAAAGTAAAAACGGCCGTTTTTCTTTTGAGTTCATAGATCGACGAATCCAGCAACATACAAACTGGCTTGGTGTATTCAGAAGGTACTTAAATACAAAATACAGTGAGCAGTGGCCTCCTTTTTAAAATATCTATCGTGAAATTTAAATAATCACAATTATTTACCAGTGGCGCTAGTGAGCACTGTAACGCCCCCTTAAGTGAATGAATAAGTAAGATTGCAGTCATAATATCACCACTACATCCACATTGGACGTTTTGCCCAAACGTGAAATAGGCCTTAATGAAAAACAATAAAGTATAAAAGTTCAGTTTCATTTCCCCCACACCGTATTTACGGAGCGTTCCACAAAATTCACACCCCAACTCCGAAATGAAACATTGAAAATGGATACGTCAGACTTTATGACTTTTTAACGATCGGGCTGATTGGAAAATCCAATGAATTTGAAATCACTACGCTACTAAACAATTCGGTGCGCTTCAGCTGAATTAAATAATCTAATTGTTTTTGTAAGTCGGACTTTTTATTGTGTTTCCAACAGGAAAAACGTTGGTTTCAACTAATTTGTTATATTATTAATATTCAAAGTCAATGTGATTTATTCTTCAATTTAGGCATATTACATGCATCTATGGATGTCGATGAACTACCACGGGTTCGGAAAGAAAACCTCTGCCTCGAGAAGAACCGGCGTAAAAAACTCGGCTAGGTATCATATTTTTAGGGTTCCGTAGCCAAAATGGCAAAAACGGAACCCTTATAGTTTCGTCATGTCCGTCTGTCCGTCTGTCCGTCTGTCCGTCTGTCCGTCTGTCCGTCTGTCCGTCTGTCCGTATGTCACAGGCATTTTACTCGAAAACTATAAGGTGTATTTGAACAAAATTTTGAGGATAGGTGTATTTTGTTAGCCGCTACATAGTTTTGTAATTAAAATGACAAAAAAAAATTTTTTTAGGGGTGCACTCCATACATAAAACTAAAAGTCAAAATTTTTTTTTCATTGTGACCCCCCGTGTGGCACATCAATCGATAGGCCTTTCAAAATAAATATAAGGTTTCTTAGCATTTTTTTTGATTAAGTGAATAGGGTCGGAGATAATCGCCCCGAAAGTCACTAAAATTCTGTCCCCCCCCCTCTAATTTTTGAACGGTGTATTTTAAAAATATGGAAAAATTCATGGACATAGGGCTTATTAATTTCATTCACCGAAAATTGTTTTGAACAAGATCGGTTCAGAGGTTTTCGAGATATTGCTGAAAAACTGCCTTCCTCAAAGAAAAGGACGTAAGTGCCGTAAAATTTCTGTGACGATACGACCTTTTTAATAGGCACGGAACCCTTCGTTTTGCGTGGTCCGACACGCACTTGGCCGGTTTTTTATGTATACATTACATAGGATGTTAGTTGCAAAGTAAGCACTGATACCCCGGTAGGGCATTGCAAAGATCTTACAAACTAAATTCACATTTCATTTTAAATTTGGATACGATTGGATTGTGTCCTAAATTTTTTTACGACGCCTTTCGAAATTCGAACCAGTTTTTGGAGAGGAACAAATGTTTGTATGGGAGCAACTACAATTAAAAAACATAAATACCCAAAAAATTGAGTTAAAGACGGACCTCGCTGGCGGCAGCCGAAAATGTTTCATACTGATTAACATTGAATCGAGACGTCACAGTGTTATAATTGTAGGGGAGAGTGGGTAACAATGGATCACTTTTTTTTTGAAGCTCCACAAATCCGAAGTTTATACCTAAATAAATAATCAATGATAATTAATCATAAGACTCGTCCCTAATCTACAAAAAACAAGTGCAATTATTGGCAAAACTGCATCACCTTACAAGTTACAACAACTTTAAAAAAAAAAACCGGCCAAGTGCGTGTCGGACCACGCAAAACGAAGGGTTCCGTGCCTATTAAAAAGGTCGTATCATCATAGAAATCTTACGGCACTTACGTCCTTTTCTTTGAGGAAGGCAGTTTTTCAGCAATATCTCGGAAACCTTTCATCCGATCTTGTTCAAAACAATTTTCGGTGAATGAACTTAATAAGCGCTGTCTCCATGAATTTTTTCATATTTTTAAAATACACCGTTCAAAAATTAGAGGGGGGGGGACAGAATTTTAGTGACTTTCGGGGCGATTATCTCTGACTGCATTCACTTAATCAAAAAAAATCCCGAGAAACCTTATATTTATTTTGAAAGGCCTATCGATTCATGTGCCACACGTGGGCTCACGATGAAATTTTTTTTTTTGAATTTCAGTTTTATGTATGGAGTACACCCCTAAAAAAATTTTTTTTAGTAATTTTAATTACAAAACTTTGTAGCGGCTAACAAAATACACCTATCCTCAAAATTTAATTCAAATACACCTTATAGTTTTCGAGTAAAATGCCTGTGACATACGGACAGACGGACAGACGGACAGACGGACAGACGGACATGACGAAACTATAAGGGTTCCGTTTTTGCCATTTTGGCTACGGAACCCTAAAAATGGGAAATTATCCACTGTGACCCGGGGTTGGGTCACTTTTGATCTTCTCATGGGTGACAGTGAATCGCCTGGGGTACACTGGATCTATTAAAAAAATCAATAAAAGACAAAATTTCTGCGTAATTACTCATTTATTTAGATTCTAAGACACCCTTTTATCACATAGACAAACAATCTTATAAACAATTTACAAAACTCATACAAATTACACTGGTCTCTTTATCCTAAACTAATCAACATTTTGTTTAAATAAACAACAGTTTTTCTCTTTTAGTTTCCATATAGCACTTTAATAGAAACATTGTCGATAACTCAATTATTAAAATAAAAATATTTACTTCTTCAGTACCTAATCATTAACAAACACTTGAATAGGAACACTGTGGATAACTCAACTATCAAAAAAAATACTTCTTCAGTAATCACTAACAAAAAAATATATAAAAACAAATATTATCATTTTCTGATATCTCTACTATCTCCTTTTAGGGTTCCGTAGCCAAAATGGCAAAAACGGAACCCTTATAGTTTCGTCATGTCCGTCTGTCCGTCTGTCCATCTGTCCGTCTGTCCGTATGTCACAGGCATTTTACTCGGAAACTATAAGGTGTATTTGAATAAAATTTTGAGGATAGGTGTATTTTGTTAGCCGCTATATAGTTTTGTTATTAAAATGACAAAAAAAAAAAATTTTAGGGGTGCACTCCATACATAAAACTAAAAGTCAAAAATTTTTTTTTCATTGTGACCCCCCGTGTGGCACATCAATCGATAGGCCTTTCAAAATAAATATAAGGTTTCTTAGCATTTTTTTTGATTAAGTGAATAGGGTCGGAGATAATCGCCCCGAAAGTCACTAAAATTCTGTCCCCCCCCCTCTAATTTTTGAACCGTGTATTTTAAAAATATGGAAAAATTCCAGGACATAGGGCTTATTAATTTCATTCGCCGAAAATTGTTTTGAACAAGATCGGTTTAGAGGTTTTCGAGATATTGCTGAAAAACTGCCTTCCTCAAAGAAAAGGGCTTAAGTGCCGTAAAATTCCTGTGACGATACGACCTTTTTAATAGGCACGGAACCCTTCGTTTTGCGTGGTCCGACACGCACTTGGCCGGTTTTTTTGAATATACTGCATAATTAGGTGTTAGCCTCACTGGTTTTGCAGGGTCAGGGTTCTTTGTAATCTTGACATGATATCGATATAACGTTGTATATGGAGTACCAGTACATTTAGCCACAGCTCTTATTGTTTGGCCATAAAATATAAGTTCTAAGGCGTTACTCATCTGCTCTTCAGTGTGAAGTCCAATGCTAGTTTTTCTTACCTACAAAGAAGTACAAAACAATTTTAGTTTCACGCTGTCTATGTTGTTTCCATTTGGGTCACACTGGATCACAGTCCACTTTGACCCAAATGGAAATTATTCACTGTGACCCATAGGCCCTTATGACAGAAAAAAAATATTAAAAAAAAACTACTAATACCCAAGCCAAAACTACATTACCCACAACGGATTTAATAAATAACAAGTTCAAAGCATAAAACTATCATTTATATTTATGTATGAATTGGGAATACGACAAATTTCTAATTTACGTAAAAAAATACTTTCGTACTTACCGACTGGCCTACGTATGACAGCACGTGATCCCGCTCGGAGAGCGCGGCGTCGACTGGCGCGTGAGAGGGGGGGTATGGACGAGCAGTAGCCACGCGTTTGCTTGTGTGCGTAAAGCATCACACGTAAGAGATATAGCGAATAATCCACTGTGACCCGTGATCCACTGTTACCCACTCTCCCCACTAATCATTGTATTGAAAATCAAGTAAATTGCTGTTTCAGTCGTGAAATACTGCGTTTAAGACCATAGTTGTTATACAATTTTGTTTCTATAAAAGCGTAAGGATTCTATTGGTAGCTCTAAATATACTTTTGGACAATAAAAAATATTTTTTCTAAACTTTCAAGGTCCATATCTTTTTATGATTTTAATTATATTTCTTAATTTATACTTAATTAAATTTATTTCATGGTTTACTATCAATTTTGCAACACTGCGTTATTATTTTTAACATGTGGAAACGACCCAGTTAGGTGGTAACTTTGGCATGTTTATTCTTATTATTAAGTTCATATTATATTTTGGAGGTCGTTGAGTAAAAACGCGCGATTAGCAGGTGGTTTTCTTTGGCTGAATGTGAATTTTCCTAAGTCGTCTCGAGTTAGAAACGCTATCGGGATTTTAAACGCAGTTCGCAGCGAGAAATAATGGGTTTTGGTAGGACTATTGAACAAGCGAGCGATGCGAGCGGAGTTCTATGCTTCAGCTTGGGCCAAAACTCTCTTGTATGTCCGAATATCCGGTTGTCCAGCTGTTCTCCTCTATAGGTCGTATTTCTCAAACATTTCTCGTGAAATTTTGTGAGCAGGTTCGGTAACTATGTACCTACTTACTTAAATTTCTTGTCAATTAACAACATTTCATTTTTCTGACTCCTTAATTTTGTTTAGGCATTTAATAGTACTTGAAAAGTTAGGAGACACTTATTTTTTCCTTTCTTTTTATTTTTAGTTAAACCCCCTTAATTTGGGTGTTTTAAACTACCACGTTCGAAAAGGGCATAAGTACATTTAAATGATGAATAAGATTAGTACTGTGGTCAATTTATCGAATTAAAAAGTAAATAGCATACTGTGTCTGTGACTGTGACATTTGACATTGACAATGACAAGATAGAAGGAGTTAAATAACTGTCAATGTCACAACATTTTTTTTTCTTACAAGATGCATACGCACAGCTATGGAATATCCGCAATCAGCCTTTCAGTGGCTTCTTCAAAGTAATTTCCAGTTTTCTCAAGAACTAGCGAATATAAAAATCCACTATTTTTTATATTTACCCAGCAAGCCCAAATCTCTGAATGGTTTTTAGTTTGAGCCGCTATGAAAAAATTAAATGTTGTCAATTCAGTGCTTGTAAATTTTTCATTTTTGTTTTGTAAATACCACATGCTCGCATGTTCTACTGCTCACAGAGCTAGAGGCTCTGTGAGCAGTAGAACATGCGAGCATGTGGTAACAAAAAACCGCAAAAAAACTCGCGTTACGGCGCCGCAAAAACTCGCGTTGCGGCGCCGCAAAAACTCGCGTTGCGGCGCCGCAAAAACTCGCGTTGCGGCGCCGCAAAAACTCGCGTTGCGGCGCCGCAAAAACTTGCGTTGCGGCGCCGCAGAAATTCACGCCGCACCGTGAGTTTCTACGGCGACGCGTTGCATCGTGTCTGCCTAAGGTGCTGCTTCGTGATAATACGAGTACAACGCAAACAGATATGGACCGTATCACACGTATATCGCGTATGGTAGTTATTTCTTATAAAGAAGATAAACTAAAGAATTTGTTGACATCGCTATTAAAGTAGAGGAGTACAAAATGTAATAAAACAAAAATATAAAACCTTTATGAACCTTTTATTATATATAAGTTTCTATCTACATTTCAATAGCTGTTTTTATCTAACATGTTGTGCATGGTAGTTATAGAAATGTAAATTATGTACTATTTCGATGGAACTATATATATGTATACATATTAATATACATTTTGTTACCTTGCCTAATAAATAAATAAATAGCTATTCAATTGGCTACTTTCCTAAAAAAATATATTTAGTCCATCAGTTAGATTATCAAAAAATATGGGACACGTATTTTTTTGTTTGCCAATTTAACAAAAAAATATGAAGATATAGCCCGTTATCCGCGTGACGTCACATTATGGTATAGTTTTAAGCATAATGTGACGTCACTCGGATCTTTAACAAGCTATATCTTCATATTTTTTTGTTTAATTGACAAACAAAAAAACACGTGTCTGTAATGGGTCTGTTAGAAGGTCGCCAACACGCCCCTCCGACCGAGCGACCTTGGTCGGCACCGACCGTGTAGACAGTTTGCCACTTTGCAGCAACATTTCATACTACAACGGTCGGTGCCGACCAAGGTCGCTCGGTCGGAGGGGCTTGTTGGCGACCGTCTATAAGACCTTTAAGGTCGCCAGGGCTCCCGACGATACGGTTGCATTTTACAGACATTATCTATACATCATTTATTATAAGTTAGATATGGAATATAGCATGTAGAACCTAAAGTGTGGTTGAGATTATTGTAATTGGAATCTTCTACCTTGGACGGTAGAGTTGCTTTTTGAACGGACTATGGGGAAAAATAAAATAAAAAAAATGTCTACTAAAAACTATTGAAAACAGAAAGGGGCACCTGATACGACATGACAATTACATAAAAACTACATATAATTGAAGGAAAAATAGAAGGAAGGAGAGGCAGGGGAAGGCCAAGACGTGCGTTCATGGACCAAGCTAAAAAGAAAGTTAATGTAATGTCGTATCAGGAGCTCAAAACAGTGGCAGAGAGAAGAACAGAATGGCGATTACTCCACCGACAAGAGCCTGGCTCTTAAATTTATGATGATGATGATGGGAATGGATGAAAAATTTTTGAAATGCCCGATTATTTTTTGGTGATAGGAATAACCTTCCTTAGCACCAGAAAAAAGTTTCAGTATATTCAACTGCGTCAACTATTTTTGAAAAATATAAACAGGAAACTCACTTACGTTTTGGGTCAAGGACGGTCAATAGACACTTTCCTTGATCCGTCGCATATTACGAAAAAAAACTTAAATATCTGTGGTAAACTTTTTTCTGGTGCTAAGGAAGGTTATACCTATCACCAAAAAAAAATTCGGGCATTTCTAAAATTTTTATCCATTCCCAATTCGGCAGCTCAAATAATTTTAAGTAAAAGTAGATTGGATAGGTACATTGCCACTGCACGGTTAAAACGATTTAGTCCAGGCGATTTAGAACTGACAACTTGTATGGAAAAAATGACATATTTGGAAATAATTTATAATAGCTAGTTTTTTTAATGTAACGGATATATTATCAATTAAATTGTTACCTAGAGGCAAAATCCAACTAAAAATCAGACATCAAAAAAATCAATATTTAATTAGCTCCTAAAAAGTCCGGATAAATATTAATATTTTTAGGGTTCCGTAGCCAAAATGGCAAAAACGGAACCCTTATAGTTTCGTCATGTCCGTCTGTCCGTCTGTCCGTCTGTCCGTCTGTCCGTCTGTCCGTATGTCACAGGCATTTTACTCGAAAACTATAAGGTGTATTTGAATAAAATTTTGAGGATAGGTGTATTTTGTTAGCCGCTACATAGTTTTGTAATTAAAATGACAAAAAAAAATTTTTTTAGGGGTGCACTCCATACATAAAACTAAAAGTCAAAAATTTTTTTTTCATTGTGACCCCCCGTGTGGCACATCAATCGATAGGCCTTTCAAAATAAATATAAGGTTTCTTAGCATTTTTTTTGATTAAGTGAATAGGGTCGGAGATAATCGCCCCGAAAGTCACTAAAATTCTGTCCCCCCCCCTCTAATTTTTGAACGGTGTATTTTAAAAATATGGAAAAATTCATGGACATAGGGCTTATTAATTTCATTCACCGAAAATTGTTTTGAACAAGATCGGTTAAGAGGTTATCGAGATATTGCTGAAAAACTGCCTTCCTCAAAGAAAAGGACGTAAGTGCCGTAAAATTTCTGTGACGATACGACCTTTTTAATAGGCACGGAACCCTTCGTTTTGTTTTATCTTTATTTAGGTTCATTTACATTTGCTTTACAATATTCAATATAAATAAAATAAAAAAGACAATTAATGTTTAATTTAAATCTATATAATTACTTCCGGGTGGAAAGTTTGGTGGATTCTTGAATAAAGCATCTTAGAATAATGTTTTAAAATGAAATAAACAAAAAAAACGCTACCTATTATAAATTAATGTTTTTCGAAACCGTATTTTGCCTCGGCTAATTCACCTACGGGCCTCAACGAATTGGCTCGGAGACACGATGATCACGTCGGGGGCTGATCGGGTGGTCTCGGAGCTCATCGGCCGCTCTGTTTCTGTTGACGAGAGATAATGAATATGTTAGAAAGGAAATTGTATCTAACTATATCGCACACCGTCTGGTCGATGTAACTGGTGAGGGAAGAGCTGGCGGCTTTCTCGCGCAACGCATCAGCATTGCGATTCAGCGAGGAAATGCCGCCAGCATTGACGCATGGTACACCAAGAATGCTGGCGGCATTGGCCTCGAGGGCCTTTTTAGGGTTCCGTAGCCAAAATGGCAAAAACGGAACCCTTATAGTTTCGTCATGTCCGTCTGTCCGTCTGTCCGTCTGTCCGTCTGTCCGTCTGGCCGTCTGTCCGTCTGTCCGTCTGTCCGTATGTCACAGGCATTTTACTCGAAAACTATAAGGTGTATTTGAATAAAATTTTGAGGAAAGGTGTATATTGTTAGCCGCTACATAGTTTTGTAATTAAAATGACAAAAAAAAATTTTTTTAGGGGTGCACTCCATACATAAAACTAAAAGTCAAAATATTTTTTTTCATTGTGACCCCCCGTGTGGCACATCAATCGATAGGCCTTTCAAAATAAATATAAGGTTTCTTTAAGGTTTTTTTGATTAAGTGAATAGGGTCGGAGATAATCGCCCCGAAAGTCACTAAAATTCTGTCCCCCCCCCTCTAATTTTTGAACGGTGTATTTTAAAAATATTAAAAAAATTCATGGCTTATTAATTTCATTCACCGAAAATTGTTTTGAACAAGATCGGTTCAGAGGTTTTCGAGATATTGCTGAAAAACTGCCTTCCTCAAAGAAAAGGACGTAAGTGCCGTAAAATTTCTGTGACGATACGACCTTTTTTAATAGGCACGGAACCCTTCGTTTTGCGTGGTCCGACACGCACTTGGCCGGTTTTTAGATTTAACTAAGTTTTAATTTAATTTAGTTAATGTAAATTATCATCTTGTGCTACGTACGAAAAAAGTGCACTGTCAGTCTGTAAATAAATATTTATCACCCCAGTCTTCGCCAAAGAATAGCCGTCTTACCCCCACGGGACATGGGGAATGGATGAAAATATCTGTGCTTGTTTTTTTTGGTGATAGGAATAACCTTCCTTAACACCAGAAAAAAATAGTTATTTGTTCAACAAGAGAGCAAAGTAGATTTTTGCTGCGAGTGTTGATGTTGAGTCCCGAGCAAGCGAAAGATTCTATAGTTGAATCACGAGCGTAGCGAGTGATTCAAAATTAGAATCTTGAGCGTAGCGAGGGACTCAAAGACACGAGATGCAAATATCTTTGCTCTCGTGTGATACATACAACTTTTCACCTCAGCGGCGAGAACATATAACGCGAAGGAATAAAACGCCACATAGAAACAATTAAATCATTTTTATGTAAAAAAAACCGGCCAAGTGCGAGTCGGACTCGCGCACCGAGGGTTCCGTACAAACCTGTAGGTATATGAATTACTAAAAATATTTTTATTTTATGATGTTAATAAAAATTTACGGATTTCGCAATTTTTCCTTTATCTGTGCTAATATAAGACGTTGCTTCTTACTTTACTTTCAATATTCTGAATTCACGGGAAGGAGGTTCTGATTCCCTTGCAAGTTTCGAAAATTTGCCGAAATTTGCGGCATAAACGGCTGTATCTTTTGATTGCGTTGGCTTAGAAGTTTGATTTTTTCACAGCTCCAAGAGACAGTAGACCTGAGTATTTGACATACATTTTAGCTTGATACCTCCACGCATTCCTGAGAAAAAGAGTCTTGACAGACGGACGGACAACAAAGTGATCCTATAAGGGTTCCGTTTTTTCCTTTCGAGGTACGGAACCCTAAAAACAAACAACAAATAATATGAAATAACAAACATTAACTACAATTACTCTCTCCCAGAACAATTACATGAC
Organism: Epinotia nisella; assembly: GCA_932294315.1. NCBI lineage: Eukaryota > Metazoa > Arthropoda > Insecta > Lepidoptera > Tortricidae > Epinotia > Epinotia nisella. The sequence continues at coordinate 3,562,152 of OW028693.1, forward strand.
ATTAAGAAAAAACTAAGTCCGTTTCCGTTTGTTTATGCATTTTGCTGATACTCGTTCAATGTCCAAGATGAACTTATTTAGAAAACACACTTCAGCCCTCTTTGACGGTATCTCCAGGGCTGCCAGATCGTATATTTGGATACAAAATATGTATAATCAGACAGTGTATTGTATCCATAATCATTCTGTATAATTCGATACAAAAGAATACGGCATAGGAACGGCAGTTTGCTTCTTGCTTTGTATAATGAAATCAAATTTCGTATAATTGCAGATACTTAAACCGTATAGCCGCGATTTACTTACTGGCAGCCCTGGGTATCTCTCAACTCTTGAGGAGTTAAAACATCGGCTTCGTCACTTGATTCACTCATATTTAGTACAGTTTTTAGTGTTTGTTTAAGTTATGTTTTATCTCCAAGAAAACGTAATAAAGTTCAATCGCGCTAACTTTTTAAAGAACCAATATAAAGTGCGTTCTGAAACTGTATATAAATTTATATTTATTTCACCATATAAAAAAACTAAAGACTTATAATAATAAATGTTCGCGATAAATATCGCATTTCTTCATTGTATTTTAAGAATAATGAAATACTTATATGATTAAAATAATATTAGATTTAATATAGGTTTTACATTTTTATACGAGTTTAACACGAGTCGAATTTTATTTTGTTTCGGAACGAGTTTTTCATTCCCGCTTTTTGGGGGCCTACTACGAAGGTTTCGAAGTCGAATGACGAATCGACATATTTTATCTCTCTCTTTTTTTGTAACGGAGTGAAAGTGACAGAGATAATGAAGTTTAAATGTTCCAAGTTTGTATTACACCCCGCAGTATGAAAAGATGACCTGCGACTAACCTACGATATGAAAAATTAAAAAGTTAGTTTTCTTCACGCTCGCAGCAAAATTGCATTTTCCTCACTGGTTTCAAGCAGCAAAACCGCCATGTTCGAGCCGCTGAGGTGAAAAAACATTTTTTCAGCTGCGTCAATTATTTTCGAAATAGTAGATTGTATGACAAGGGGCTAAAATAAGCCATATTAACACGAGGTGGATATTTTCCCGAGCGAAGCGAGGGAAAATAACTCGAGGGGTAATATGGCTTTTAGACCCGAGTTATTGTTGGAATAGTATAAACATACTCCTTGCTTAATACTGTCAGCTTATTAGCTAGGTGACTTAATGTGTCTAGGTTTTTAATAACGTTCGTTGTCATCTGTCTATCCAACTGTATTTGTGCTTTCTGTGTTCTCGATATTATCTTCTATAATATATTCGCGTTTATTCTGCTAGTTTGCGTGTTATTTCCTAGAGGTTATGGGCCGTCCCATGCCTGCTAGCAGTCGAATTATTACTGAGAAGTAAATTCTGGAGAATAAAAAAGTGCACGGGAAAAATGACGTCACACAATCTTCAAATTGAAAAATTAGCCGGTCGGGAGAACTATGCCACTTGGAAGTTTGCGGTTAAGACATACCTCGAGCATGAGGAATTGTGGGAATGTGTGGACCCAACAACTACCGTAACCGATGCCAAGAAGGATGTTAAAGCTAAGTCCAAAGTCATTTTACTAGTAGATCCAATCAATTACGTACACATTGAAACGGCCGAGACTGCTCGCCAAGTGTGGATCAATCTACGAAATGCTTTCGAGGACTCTGGGCTATCGAGAAGAGTCGGCTTATTGAAAGATTTGATAAACACGTCACTGGATGGTTGCCCAAGCGTAGAAGACTACGTAAATAAGATTTTGGGTACCGCACACAAACTGAGGAACATCGGGTTCGTGGTAGACGACGAGTGGTTAGGAACGCTCATGCTGGCGGGATTACCGGACACGTACAACCCGATGATCATGGGTCTGGAAAGTTCCGGCACGAAAATATCGTCAGATTTTGTAAAGACAAAACTTTTACAAGAAGTTAAAGTTTCTGAGTCTTCGGCATTCTTTACGAAGCACAAGAGTAGCACCAGCCATCAAGCGAAGCCAAAAAGGAAAGGACCACGCTGTTTTAAGTGCAATAAACATGGCCACTTCCAAAATGATTGCCCCGAAAAGAAAACCCCTAATAATGTTTTCTCTGCCGCTTTTTCAGCTTTCAGCTCAACTGAACAGGACGATTGGTATGTCGATTCAGCAGCAACTATGAATATGTCGAGACGTTCAGACTGGATGTACGAGGTAGAGTCATCTCCGATTCAAAGAATAATGGTGGCGAACAACGAAGCTGTCTCCGTGCAACATATGGGTAAAGTAAATATCCATACCGTTATAAGCAAAGACGAGCATCGAATCCAGGTGAGAAACGTTCTTTATATTCCTGAGCTAAGCACGAACTTGTTGTCGGTTAGTCAACTCACCAAGAATGGCTGCAAAGTTAAGTTCAGCGATACTGGCTGTGAGATATACAACGCACAAGACATCCTAGTTGCGACAGCGCGACTAACCAATAACATGTACAAGCTGAATACTGTTAACACTGGCAATGCGTATGCAGTTTCCTTAAATGAGAGTAAGGCAGATATTGTTACTTGGCATAAGCGAATGGCACATTTGAATATGGCAGATGTAAAGAGGTTGCAATCTTGCGCTGAAGGTATACAAATTACTGGTAAAGATGAACAAACTGTATGTGTACCATGTTGTAAAGCTAAACAAACCAGATTTCCATTTCCCATCTCAGGTTCAAGAGCGAATGGATTGTTGGATATAATACATTCTGATCTATGCGGTCCGATGGAGACGCCATCTATTGGCGGCGCGAGGTACTTCATAACCCTCATAGATGACTATTCACGAAAAGTTTACGTTTACTTTTTAAAGAACAAGCTGGATGTCAAATCTGTGTTTGAGAAGTTCAAAAATGAAGTTGAAAACGAGTTAGACAGGAAAATAAAGATTATACGTAGTGACAATGGTACAGAATACTGTAATAAAGCATTCTCCGACTTTCTAGCAGCTTCCGGCATCAAACATCAAACCAGCGCACCGTACACAGCAGAGCAGAATGGGCTTGCAGAAAAAAAAAATCGCTGTCTGGTCGAGCGCGCTAAGTGCATGCTATTTGAGGCAAATCTGCAGAAAGAATTCTGGGCGGAGGCAGTTGCCGCAGCAGCTTACATCATTAACAGATCGCCATCACGAGTTCTAGCTGAAAGAACACCGTTTGAGATGTGGACGGGTAAGAAACCAAACATTTCACACTTGAAGATCTTTGGCTCGAGAGCCATGGTCCATGTTCCTAAGCCAAAGCGCCTGAAATGGGATTCGAAATCACGTGAGCTACTCTTCATCGGCTACTGCGAAAACACAAAGGGCTACAGACTGTACGACTCGAATAAAAAACAAGTAGTGGTCAGCAGGGATGTGATATTTATCGAGGATTGCACGAGTGCGAATAAAATTACACCGAACCCTGAACCAGTGTCTCGGATTACTACCGTACCTCTAACATCGCAGAGTGTGAGTAAGGACACATGTGAGTATTCCGCAGAAAGGGAGGACACTGTCGCGCCACCGAATGAGACGCATGATGTCGGTGATACTTCACAGGAAGAGATGCAAGATGTCACGTTATCATCATCGAATGCTGACATTTCTTTTGACAGCTGTGTAAACAGAGCGAGTGAAGACGAAACATACTTACCCAGCGACGGTTATCATAGCAGCGAAATTCCTGCACTTACTATGACATTGAGATCTGACCGGACAGGTAATAACTGCATGTGTGTCAAAGAGATCACAGATCCCCTAACTGTAAAAGAGGCCTTGTCGAGTGTTAATTCGCAAAACTGGAAAAAAGCGATGGACGAAGAGTACGAGTCCCTAATATCAAATAATACTTGGGAAGTTACGACTCTACCTTCCAACAAGCGAGCTTTACCGTGCAAGTGGGTTTTTAAGACGAAAACCAATGAAAAGGGTGACATTGTTAAATACAAGGCACGACTAGTAATAAAGGGATGTTCACAGAAAGAGGGAATTGACTACAATGAAGTTTATTCACCGGTTGTCAGACATACATCTTTGCGCTATTTATTTGCCTTGGCGGCAAAATATGATTTGAACATATGTCAGATGGATGCTGTTTCCGCTTTCCTTCAAGGTGACATAGACGAGGAGATTTACATGGTTCAACCTGCGATGTATGAGAAAGGTGACCAAGTATGTCTATTGAAAAAATCACTGTATGGATTGAAACAGGCAAGCAGACAGTGGAATAAGAAGCTTGATTCTTCCTTGAAATCGATGGGTCTGTTGCAATCGAAACTGGATCCTTGCATTTACCACAAGATTGAGAACAAGGAAAATATGCTATTTGTAGCTATTTACGTCGACGACTTGTTGATTTTCTCAAATAACCAGACGTCTAAAGGCTTTATCAAAGAGCAGCTGAACAAGCATTTCAAAATGAAAGATTTTGGCGATGTTTGCTACTGTCTTGGGATTCATATAGAGAGAGATAGAAAGAAAGGTGTCATTTGTTTGGACCAACAAAAGTATATACAAGAGGTATTACATAAATATGGAATGTCAGATTGCAAAGCTGTTAAGACTCCTATTGATATGGGTGCTAAGTTAACAGAGAGTTCTGAGGAAACAAAGAAAGTGTTACGAGATATTCCTTATCAAGAAATAATTGGTTGCTTACTGTATGTCTCGCAAATTACAAGGCCTGACATAAGTTATGTTATTAATATGCTGAGTAAATATAATAATAAACCTGAGATGCAACACTGGATCGCTCTAAAGCGTGTGATGCGTTACTTGAAAGGCACACAGGATTACAGGCTCTGTTACAAGAACAGTCCTGATGAAACCATGGTACATGGTTACTGTGATGCCGACTGGGCGAGTTCGGCAGATGATAGACGGTCTTGCACCGGTTACACTTTTTTGTTTCAGGGAGGAGCAATCAGTTGGGATTCTAGGCGCCAGCCTACCGTGGCTCTATCAACTACGGAAGCCGAGTACATGTCATTGTCGTCATGTGTACAAGAAGCTATGTGGTTGAAGCAGTTCCATGAAGATTTATGGCCGCAGTTGAAGAATGAAGCCATGGTTATCTACAGTGACAACCAGAGCAGTATCAAACTTTCTGGTACTGATGGCTATCATTCAAGAACAAAACACATTGATGTGAGGCACCATTTTGTGCGTGACAAAGTACACGACGGTGCCATCGATGTCCGCTACGTTCAGACAGACATGATGGTGGCTGACGCGCTTACTAAGGCTACGTCACTCCCGAAGCTGGCCTTCTGCTCCAGGATGATGGGATTATGTTTAAGGGAGGATGTTGGAATAGTATAAACATACTCCTTGCTTAATACTGTCAGCTTATTAGCTAGGTGACTTAATGTGTCTAGGTTTTTAATAACGTTCGTTGTCATCTGTCTATCCAACTGTATTTGTGCTTTCTGTGTTCTCGATATTATCTTCTATAATATATTCGCGTTTATTCTGCTAGTTTGCGTGTTATTTCCTACACTCTACTTTTCACTTCGACTGCGAGAAAATAGTAAAACAAAGATTATCCATCCACAATCAATAACAAATTTCACTGCGAAGAGATTGTTCAATTTAGCGTGAGGCGTTTTCTTTTTTAATGATTTGGAATTAGGGACTAAAACACACCTGATGTTTGATTGGTCGATTTTAATATGTAGCTGTATTCTGGTTGGTTGATAGCAAAGAGAAATATTTTTTGAAAGAGTTGTGATTGGTGGATTTAAATGATTTGGAATTAGGGACTAAGAAACACCTGATGTTTGATTGGTCGATTTTAATATGTAGCTGTAGGTATTCTGGTTGGTTGATAGCAAAGATAAATGTTTTTTGAAAGAGTTGTGATTGGTGGATTTAATATGGTGAAGTGTTTTGATTGGTCAAATTAAATGTGTTATAAATCATAAATATGTATACATATTTTCCCTAGGGGCTAAATGTACTACTTTAGCCCCGCTTATTAAGCCTAATATGACACGCTTTTCGAGCATGAGATGTGAAAAATATAAACAGTTTCCTCAGGGTTGGGACCGATTTTCTGTCTAGTTCGAACCCCAGGAATGTTGAGCTGGGGTCTTGGTTAATGATATTTCCAGCATTCAATACTGATAGCGATCTCACTGGGTGGCCAGACAGATCGAAGCCTATGTGGTGACTCTTTCTGGTATTTAAAATGAGGCCGTTGTTAGTAAATCAGCACGGACGCCCCAGATCTGTTCATACTACAAAAAAAAAACTCGTTCGAATCCTAGTAAACATCAAAAATACGGATACATGTAAGCCACATTTCCGAGAACAAAATTTACTCACTCTGCCAGGAATTTATATCTTAGAAATCTGCAAGTTTACAAAAAAGTACATAGACACGTTTAAAAAACGTGAACAAGTTACATCTAGACCTCATACAGTCAGACATAAAATCATGCTAGTGCTGCATTCGTCATGGCTAACAATGCACTCAAAGAGTACATACTACATACGTTATGTCCATAAAAATCTTCAACAAATTGCCGGATGAAATAAGAAACGAAAAGTTAGATGTAGCTTTCACAAAACGTTTAAAAACACTGCTGGTATCAAAATGCTACTATACAATCGCGGAATACTTAAATGACAAATTCGTATAAGCATATTATTATAATTATTGTATTTTAGCATACCTACTTTATAATTATTCTCAAATTAAAATTGAGAAAAGTTATAAAATTATAAAAATTACTTCCCTCTTATTAAATTTAAGTTTAATTAAATTCCATTCAATGTCATTTATTTCAGGCTTTTGGACCCATATGTGTGTGTGTATCTTCCTTGTTTAAAAGCAAAATAAAATAATACTACCTATAAAACTATAAATTTATGATAGTAGGTTTTAAGTTTAAGTACTTTTGTGATTTATATACCTATTATGCTACGCCCTTTCAGGGTTACCATGTATGACCTTATCATTGTTTGTAACACCTTTGTAACCATGGTTTTTGCAGTAAATAAATAAATAAATAATAAATAAATCAGTTTGCTCCCGATGCGGCGGTCAAATTCAGTTTATCCTCAAGTTCTTCATATGTTGATGCGCAAATAGCTCACGTGGAGTGGTGTCCTGGACTGTAGACTGCCTCGGCAGCTCGAGGGGGGGGCCCGCGGCGGGGGGGCTCCCCGCACCGGACACCCCGCGGCTACTTAAACCCGATTTTGTTCCTGTGATTCAAGATAAATGGAAAATGAAATTATTGGTTGAAGCTGAAAAATTTAAAATGGTTTGAAAATTTTGAAGGACAACTTACGTAATTATGAAATGAATGAAAAATAGTTTATTCAGTAACTTATAAGATCATCATCATCATCATGTCAGCCGAAAGACGTCTACTGCTGGACATAGGCCTCCCCCAGAGAGTTCCAAATTGACCGGTCCTGCGCCACCCGCATCCAGCGAACTCCCGCGACCTTTACCAGGTCATCAGTCCACCTTGTGGGGGGCCTACCCACGCCGCGCCTTCCGGTACGTGGTCGCCACTCGAGAACCTTTCCGCCCCAGCGGCCATCGGTTCTACGGACCAAGGTAACCGATATAGCCCTCCGAATTGCTAAACTTAAGTGGCAGTGGGCGGGGCACATTGCACTTATAAGATACTTAACTAAATACAGGTTGGTGTCTCTTTTTAAGTATCGAGATACCTGTGTCGAGAGACACTGCTCTTCCACAGAGTGTAACTTGACATTGTACAGAAATGCACAAAACATGTTCAAATATAAAAACTAGGGTTTTGTTTGATATAAAAGGAGTAAAACGCCTAAAACGAATACTAATACTTCACTTTAATTGCTACGTAGAGAAAATAAAATACAGTGATATTAAATTAAATACTAAAGCAGTCAAGCCGTACGGCGAGCCGCGTGTGTGTGTGTGTGTACATACTACATTATTTACATAGTTACATAAGTTACATATGAACGTTTAAGTAAAAAAAAAACCGGCCAAGTGCGTGTCGGACCACGCAAAACGAAGGGTTCCGTGCCTATTAAAAAGGTCGTATCGTCATAGAAATCTTACGGCACTTACGTCCTTTTCTTTGAGGAAGGCAGTTTTTCAGCAATATCTCGGAAACCTTTCATCCGATCTTGTTCAAAACAATTTTCGGTGAATGAACTTAATAAGCGCTGTGTCCATGAATTTTTTCATATTTTTAAAATTCACCGTTCAAAAATTAGAGGGGGGGGGACAGAATTTTAGTGACTTTCGGGGCGATTATCTCTGACTGTATTCACTTAATCAAAAAAAATCCCGAGAAACCTTATATTGATTTTGAAAGGCCTATCGATTCATGTGCCACACGTGGGCTCACGATGAAAAAAAAAATTTTGACTTTTAGTTTTATGTATGGAGTACACCCATAAAAAAATTTTTTTTAGTAATTTTAATTACAAAACTTTGTAGCGGCTAACAAAATACACCTATCCCCAAAATTTTATTCAAATACACCTTATAGTTTTCGAGTAAAATGCCTGTGACATACGGACAGACGGACAGACGGACAGACGGACAGACGGACAGACGGACATGACGAAACTATAAGGGTTCCGTTTTTGCCATTTTGGCTACGGAACCCTAAAAACGCTTATTAATATAGTCATTTAGTCAGCTGCACAGAAAAGGCTAGCCACCTTATTTATAAATCTTAACAAACCTCTGTTAATTATAACTCATTTGCTCCCTTTTTCATAAACATGCATATCAGAATCAGAATCAAACATTTATTCGTAACACAACACATAATAAATTATTACAAGACAAAGACACAAGAAAAAAGTGCATCTGTGCCGTGTTCCGAAATGGGCCTAACTCAGCATGATGCTGGCTTTGCAGCCAGCACTGGTCTTCCGTTGGGCCCGTCCAGTGAGGACACGGTACGTAACACCTAACACGTATAACACATGACAATAACAAAAAAACGGAAATAAGACATAACATGAAATTAGATGAAATAAAAAAATAAACAAAGTGATAGATAGGGCCAAACGAATAATAACGACATTTTAACTAAAGTAGGTTTGATGGTTGTTTTTGAATAATGCTTTAAGAGGATATTCTTGTAACTCACCAGGTTTTGGGAAGGGGTCCATTAGGAACAAACTCTCTCTAGTCTGGCACTCCACCTCTTGCAGGTCTGGAACCACCGGAACAGCTCTCTCGCTCTCTTCTGTACTCTTTACCCTGTAAGCCAATATTGTTCACATTACATGATCAAAGTCATTGGACAGGAGTCTACAGTCTCTAAACTACACATTTACTTGGGCATAATCTGACCAGTGTGTGTTGCCAGTGATGACATATGGCACTGAAACATGGTCGCTTACTATGGGCCTCATAAGTAGGCTCAAAGTCACCCAAAGGGCAATGGAGAGGGCTATGTTAAGAGTTTCTCTGCGTGATCGCATCAGAAATGAGGCTATCCGCAGCAGAACCAAGGTAACCGATATAGCCCTCCGAATTGCTAAACTTAAGTGGCAGTGGGCGGGGCACATTGCACGTAGAACCGATGGCCGTTGGGGCGGAAAGGTTCTCGAGTGGCGACCACGCACCGGAAGGCGCGGCGTGGGTAGGCCCCCCACAAGGTGGACTGATGACCTGGTAATGGTCGCGGGAGTCCGCTGGATGCGGGTGGCGCAGGACCGGTCAATTTGGAACTCTCTGGGGGAGGCCTATGTTCAGCAGTGGACGTCTTTCGGCTGATATGATGATGATGATGAATCTGACAAAAATGGACCTGCTAGTTACATTACAGTACATTGTGTGGTTGGTTTACAAAATGTCTGATATACTAATAATAAAGAGGTTTGTTCAGCCACTAGTTCATCATTTTCACCCAATAACCCGTTTTATTTAGATTCCATCAACCAGTAATAGTCCCTATCACAGAGACAGCACCCCAGCGGGTGCTGTCTCTGTGCGCGTCCCGTGACACGCGCAGGGACAGCATCCGCGAGGTGTACTCCTTGCATTCCATTAAATTGTCAAAAGGGCATCTACGTGTTGGCTCAGTTGGTGCTTTGTAGGTACGTAGCCCCACGCACGCCTCCCAAAGGTAAGGGACATCATGTCCCGTGAGCGGGAAAGACAAACAATACAAGAGGTAACATCTGTGAAATGTCCTACCAAAGCTGCCCGCGTAGTTACGTTCGCGTATTTCAAAGAACGTAGGCAAACCCGTGAGATAATTATATAACCTTTCTCTATCCCGAAAATCCATTCTATGCATAAGTGAAAGAATTTTTGATATCGGAGTGGTTTCGGCGTGTAGCTATAGCTACCCCATAGTGTACAAACTTTCAAAGCTCAGATAGACTTGTCCTCTTTCTATAAACAATAAACTTTCTGGCTAGACATTATTTGTCTTCTGTTCTTTACAATACGCGGGCAAATCGGGCTGACAGCTCGTACTGGCTTGTCTTATCTTATCTATATGAGGGCCCTTTTGGATACACTTCGACCCAGTGGGATCTTATGTGCATTTACCCTCTCCTTTACACCTACGCCCAAGCTCGCTCCATCATTTCCACAAAACGGATGATGCAGCTCAGCGGAAGCACCTTGAATTCCTTTGGTTGCGGATAGCCGTTAGTCGAATTAGTTTAGATGCGTTGATTGACCTTAATAGTTCCTCCCTCTGCCTGAGATCCCTCGTGGGTCTACCCTTGTGCTCTATCCTGATGTCTTCCGGCAGGATGGGGAAACTTTCAGGCCAGTCGTCGTTAGGATCGACAGGTTGTAGCAGGTTCGAATCGAGGCTGCTGGACTGAAAGGTATAAGGTGATATAAGTTAGTAAAAATAACATCTAAAATATGCTAAGGTCGAATTAGGGTTCGTATTTTTGTACCTTCACCTTATTAGTAGAATTACATAGTGGTAATTTTTTCATTTTTGGTAGGTTCTGCTCAGGTTAGCTTTTCATAAAATCTGTGAATGCAGTTATTCATCTCAGGGAAATTAATAGAATATTTCCTTTACGTAAAATGAGCTGTCTTAAGTATATAAATAAGGTAGTTTCCCTCTAGGGTGCAAATATTTTTTGCCCTGTATAATTGTGATTATTTACCATTAAAAAAAGCAAAAAAAAGGTAGGACCCACAGGGGCATGACGCTAGGGCGACACTGGTGCGTTCCGTAGGAGATCCCAGAGCCGTCCGAAATGCGTCGAGGAGGACCATCGGGGGGTTTTAGTCGGTGCGAGTCCGACATAACCTCCGCGCTGTCCCCGTGGCGCGGAGGTATCCATAACGGATTTCCCCCCCATAAAAAAGTTACCTTCCGTTGTATATTTTGTCTGCACATCTCGTTGGCTTGGTTCTCGTATTCGAGACTGAGTGGTCCGAAGTCTCTGGCCGCCGGTTTCTGGTCAAGAGTGTGCTGGCTCGTTGTTTTGTCGAAGTCCAGCAGACTAGTGAAGTTGGCTCGCTGCGCCTGATATGAAAGTTTTAGTTAAGTTTTAGGATAATAAGAGGTAATGTTTAAGGTCTTTCGTCCGCTCAGGTGACCTCATAGGCGTTACATGGTTTACTGTCTAAAATTGGTAACCGACCGCCCGCGACTTCGTCTGGGATAAAAACTATCCTAAAAAGGATGACATATAAAATAATAATAATAATATCACTTAGAATTTTGGTCAAGTGCGAGTCGGATTTTAGTTTTCCCATACATTTTGAGACCCAGCGCCTGATGAAGGAATTTGGAAATTTGGTCTCCATACAAAGTTTCATCCCCTTTTTCGTCCCTAAAAGGAATGACATTTGACATAAATTATAGCCTATGTCCTATTCTGATACATAAGGTACATAACTGGAAAGTTTCATATAAATTCATCTAGTAGTTTTTGAGATTTAGTGGAACGTACATCCATCCATACATCCAAACTTTCACGTTTATAATATTAGTAGGATGATTGGTAGGTCGTGGGTTTGAGTTCGAATCCCGACTGGTATTAGTGGGTTTTTCAAAAAACCTATGTTAGGTATATCATTTGATTTTCAACAGTAGTTTTTCAGTGAAGGAAAATGTGAGGAATCCTGTCTTATCTCCACAAAGTCTAGTTTTCCCTCTGGGATGGAAGGTATGACCATCAAACGTAGCTGACGCGTTCCTCGTCGTGCCTCCATCAAATCTTGGTATTATGATCTAAAGGGGTCCCTGGGGTCCACTAGGATACAACCGGGAGAAAAGGTGCGCAGAGAACTGTGCCTGGTCAAATATATTTTTCAGTTGATTAGGGGTCAAATAGCTTGGGAGTAGAGAAAGGGGAGGGCAAATGCACAAAAGATCCCACTGGGTCGAAGTGTATCCGAAAGGGCCCTCAACTAGATAAGATAAGATAAGGGGTCAAATATACAACAGTCAGGTGTTGAGGTATATAAGTATATATGTCCCTGATAGGTACGCGTGGCGCCGCCGTCGGCCGCGGCTGCTCGCAGAGCCGCGCGGGCGCACCAACCTACTCAACATGGCGCCTCTGACGCGAGCTGTGCGGACCCTTAACCTAATAGCAGAGGATATTGATTTGTTTTCGTGTTCTCTGAATGAATTCACAAGGTCTACATTGTTTATATTATGTTAAGGTAGAAGTACTAGTGCCCGACATGTCAACAGAAAATACTTATTTGAATCACGATATTATGCTCATTTAAGATGTATCAAACAGTTTCATACGGTTTGGGAGACGAGGTATTTACTCAAGTTACTGATATGGAATTCGTTTCATATGGTGATCTTATAAAAAATCCTGATAATATAAGAATTAGGTAATCAATCCGAATGTACGAGTAAATGGCAGGCGGTTATGCTGGCAGTCCCAATAGATGTCATTTCAGTACAAATGTCATAAATGACAGACTGAGATTTATTGGGACTTGAAGGTTTAACTCATTGTCCCAATTGATGGCAGCTGGTTTTAACAAATATGTTCATAACTTATAAATAAGTTATTTGTCTTGAAATTGTGATAAGAAATATTGAAGTCACTAACATTTAGTAACTTAAAAATGATGTCGTGATCAATCTTAGTTTATTATTCGCTAGTTAAATTATATTCGTCCAGTACTAGTACCGCGTCGGGCACTAGTACTTCTACCTTATATGCGTAGAGATATAGTTTAGTATTAACGAAATTGTACAAATAGTTACACTATTGTCTTGGGATTAGCTCCTGTAAAGATAGTTGTAAAAGTGTGGTAAATCAATAAATAAAAAAAAGCTAAGAGGACGATGGTACAGTTTGATTGCCAATTTAGATGTTGGTTTACAGAATATTATGTTACACCTATGTTTGGCCTGTGTTTTCATGAAATAAACGAATCCAAATATTTGATTTCGAAAGGTCCAATAATAATATATACCCAGTAAGGGAACTCACATTGATCTGTTTCTGATCTTGATACACTTTCCGCACACACTTGAACAGCAGCACGGCCAAGATTCCGGATAGCGTGAGCGAGAACACGATCAGTATCGTCCGGTTGTCCGTCACCAGGGACTGCCCGTCGTCCTGCAACCATCGTCAATCAATAAGTAGTTGGAAACTGGTTCGGCGGCTGAATTAAGCCGCTGATAGATTTGACCATTCGTAATGTAACAGAACCGGCGGGTGGACCTCTAGTCGCATAACAACTATTGTCATAATATCGATTGTCATAACACTTTACGCATAAAGTTGATGCTCATATTTTTTTTTGGCATAAATTGTATTATAGCATAATTATTCCCTGTCATAAATACGGAGTCATAATTCGCTTAACCATAATGTCGAATGTCATACATTTATTTAGTCATAATTTCGATAATTATAATTATTTTTGGTAATAATTGTAAATGTCATACATTTATCAAGCCATAAGTATTTTTAATCATAACGATCGTTTTGCATAAATTATGACAAGTTTTCACGTTGGTTGTAGGGAACAGGGACTTAGTGGCAAAACCGACTCGGATCGCGGATAGGTTAGAAGAAGAAAGCGGGAGCTTTGCTCCCGCTTTCGTCTTCGAGGTTATTTTTTTTTATAAAAGAGCGGAAAAACATGTTATTAAAACTTGCTTGTAAACTTTTATATTGACCGCCCTTTGCTATAGTCCTATAGTTTATACAGTATGGTTAAAATGTGTTATGAGCAACCAATTTATGTCCATTTTAAAGTATGCTTAAATAATTTTATGCGCATCAAATGTATGCGCATTACACAATATTATGTTCTTAAACATTATGATTAAAAACGTTATGCGCATAAATGTATGACTAATTGACAGTTATGCGTAATGATGAGTATGACGAATCCACGTATGCCTATCAAAAATATGACTTTAAACTTTATGCAACCCCACCCCTACCCAGAACCGGCCGCCGTTTTCAAACTTTTCGAGCTGAACAACGACCAGAGGCAAGCATAGAGCCATAGTAAGAGACCACGTACCGGCGCGGCGCGGCGTGGGTAGGCCCCCCCACAAGGTGGACTGATGACCTGGTAAAGGTCGCGGGAGTCCGCTGGATGCGGGTGGCGCAGGACCGGTCAATTTGGCACTGGGGGGAGTAGAGGTGAGACGTACTAGGCAAAACGCGTACTTGATCTTGCGAGTACGCGTCCACAAAAAGACTAGATCCAAAGACTAGGTCCACGAGTCTTTACGAGTACGGGACTTAAACCGTACATGAAAGTTCCGTAAATGCGCGTTTTGCGAATACGTGATAGTTTTAATAGTTTTACGAGTAGCGATTTCCAGAATGACGCTAATGTTTTATGTAGTGAGTGTTCCAAAGCAAACATGTCTAAAGATTTATTATGTGAAAAAAAATGTAGGTTTGTGTAGTGTGTACATATTGACACTTCTTTTTTTTTAAATCATATTTAAATATTGAGGGATGTAACATTTTTTTACCATGAGACCAACATCCAAATCCCGAACAAAAATGCTTTTCCTTCCAAACTTCGACGGGTAAGTTGCCAAAATGTAATCGAATGGTCGGTTTTTTTAGAGATTTGGATGTTGGTCCCATGGTAAAAAAATAAGAATCCACCAGTATGACCTACTGATTACATCCCTGAATTTTGTGATACGGTTAAAATACGTCCTATATAAATTAAATAACAACTAAAAACTTCCCTTCATACTTTAAACAGGCTTAGGACTTTTTTTTTTTTTTTTTTTATTAAACTATGGTGTTTTGATCCAAAGACCCCGCGAGGAATACGGGCGAACTTTGTTTCTTTTAACTATTATGAGACTATAAAACTGAGAATATTTAAACGTTGAAATGTATTGTTACTATGAAATATTATGGTTTACGTGTTATTAAATTTTTTAAGGCTGTTTATGATTTTATTGATGAGTTTGGTGAATGATTGAATTGAAGATTCTTTTTTAATTATACTTTTGATGTCGTATGGGTCTGTATTTATATTGTTACACACGATTTCGTGGTCTATTCTACTCAAGTTAAATTTAGGGCATTGTCTAAGTAGATGGTCTATTGTTTGTGAAGTAGTGTTGTCACACGGGCACAGGTCATCTGCAGTGATTTTAAACTTATGCAGGTATGCTTTGTGGTACCCATGTCCGGTGAGCACCTGTGTTAATTGGAAGCTGATTGGGATAGCGCCTCTTACGCTTCTTATGTCGCTAATTTTAGGCAAATGCTGTTTAAGGTGTCCTCCAGTTCCCGAGTATACATAATTCCGTTCGTGAGCTAAATCAGTGTCCTTTCTTCTATGCAGTTTTTCGTAGGAGATTGGGAAATATGCATAATCTGGTGCTTTGTGCAGATTTGCTGCCCTCTTTGCCTCCATGTCCGCCATTTCGTTTCCCATGATTTGATTGTGAGCTTTTACCCAGCAAAATACTAGTGTTCCTGTGCATCTTATTTGAATAGTAAGCCTGTGAATGTTGTGTATAGTGTGTTGGGTGCTATTACGATTAGTTAATTCCTGTAGGGCAGACATGGAGTCAGAAAACACAGCGACGTATTGTAAGCGTTCCTGTAAGATTTTCCGGCAGGCCATTTCAATAGCCAGGCATTCAGCTTGGTAGACAGTGCAACTGTCGTGTAGTTTGAGCCGTTTTGTAAATTGGCTGCCATCCGGGTACAGCATGACGTATGCAGCGCCGACCTTCCCCCCGAGTTTGCTCCCATCAGTGTACACCCGGACAGTATCGGCATCACAGTACGGCTCCATCTCCCTACTGTCCTGGATTTTCGAGAATTCGATTACTGGACGTTCTGCTGGGTGGATCATTTTCATAGTCGCGACCTTCTGTTCAAGCCTAAGGTCACCCGGTAGGTATGATGATGTTCCCCTGGATTTGGTCCTCTCAATCTCCATAACTTCAACAACCTTCAGGTCTAGAGGGGTGAAGTCCGCCAACGCAATTGCAGCTGTGGTGGATATTGTGCGGAACCCTCTAACCGCTTTGATGGCGAAGCCCCTTTGCATGGATCTTAGTGTTCTCTGCACCGTTTTATATTTTATGGCCGCTTCACCCCATATTTCTGCGGCGTATGTAATTAGAGGCTCTATGACATGTTTGTATATTATCTCCACATTGGTAGAGTGTATGCCCCAAGTAGGCCTTACGATTTTGCAGAGCTTTTTATAAATGTTTAATGCTCTTCTTACTGTTTCTTTAGCGTGGTGGATAAATCGAAACCGTTTGTCGATGTGCAGACCTAGTAATTTTATGGAATCAGTGTAGTTAAGTCGTAGTTCGTTCATTCTAATGTTGGCGGTCTCGGCCCTTGGGGTGTTCGTTAGCATTTGCGTCTTTTCGGGTCCAAATCTAAGCTTATTATTATTTCCCCATTTTGTAATTATTTTTAACGCCTCATTGGCTCTATTTTCTAACTCTATTGCTGTGCTGCCGGTGACGATTAATAGAACGTCGTCTGCGTACGCCTGCAAGTGACAGCCATCAGGTAGTGTCGTGAATAGTAGATCGTCCATTATGATATTCCAAATAAGCGGCCCCAGTACAGAACCCTGTACACATCCTCGAGTTAGGGTTTTGGTGCTAGTTACATCACAATAATTAAGTTCTATGGTTCGGTCTTTGATGTAATTTTTAATTATAGAGAATATGTTTTTCGGACATCTAATTTGTAGCAATCTATTCAGAAGAGCAGGCCACCAGGCATGATCAAATGCTCCCTTGATATCTAGGGAGACAGCTGTTACGAGTTTTTTGTTGTTTTTGGATTCCTTCATCCTCCTTATGGCCTCGCTCAGGGCTTTAGTTGTATTCGACTGAGCTTTGAATCCATATTGTCTTGTGCTTTCGGATTTAGTAACTTGTAGGTAATAGGTGAGACGTGTTGCAATTAATTTTTCTAGTAACTTTCCGAAGACGTTAATTAGTCCTATGGGCCTGTAAGCTGTGATTTCAGTGTGATCGGTTTTTGTTGGTTTAGGGATGATTTTAACGAACGCTTTTTTTCCAAGGTGTAGGAAAATGTGATATATGTAGGCAACGGTTTAATAATTTTGTGATCAATGCTGGATATGTTTCGATGAACTTTTGGCAGATGTCTGATGTTAGATGGTCGGGTCCTGGAGCCTTCTTTGGATGCATGCTCTTTATACAGTCTAAAACTTCATGTATTAAAAAGTCTGGGTCATCTTCGTTATTTGGTGTATTTTGAATTCTATCTCTGATAGCTCTGTGTAGGTCATCGTCGTCGGTGTCGTCAGGGAAGAAGTGTTTGGTTAAGGCTTGTGCAGTTTCGTCGCTTGTTTGGGTATACTGGTTGGGGGCAATTTTTAGAGTTTCTGGTGGTCCAGTTTGACTAGTGTCTTTTAACAGTCTGTTTGTGAGTGACCAAACACTTTCTTTGCCTTGCTGGGTACAGAATTCCCTGAAGTGATCACTGGATGTCTTCTGAATAGCTTTAGAATATTCTTTGCGTATCTCTTCTTGTTCTTTGAGGGCATTTTCGATACTTTTATTATTTCGTTTCAGGTCTTGTATTCTGTGGTGAATATGAATGGCTTTTTTCTTTAGTAACGTAAGTTCTTCTGTCCACCATGGGGGTCTATTATACGGAGTTTTTCTAGGTATTGTACGGTCGCATGCTGTAATAATGGTTATAGTCATTTTCTTTACATATTCATCTATTTGTGTTGCATCTAGTTGGTCTAAGTCTATATTGGCTAAATTATTGTACTCCATACATCGTTTCATTTCATCTGTAACTCCGTCCCAGTTCGTTCTTCCTGTATTGTACCTGAAGGTAGTAGTAGGTTTCTTCTTTTTTAGTATATCATTATTTAGGTTGTAGTAGAAGTCGATCGCGTGGTGGTCGGATGTTATACACGCGTCATTGTTTACTTTCCAGTTTAGGATATGTACGGCTGCGTTTTCTGTAACAAGGGTAAGATCGACAATAGAAGTGCGTGTCTGCCCATGCGCGTTCGTTTCGAAGGTGGGTCGATTCCCTACGTTGCAGATCTCTAGGTCATTTGCCATAATAAGATCCATCATTTCTCTGCCTCTTTGGTTATTATTTGCTGATCCCCATGCCGTATGCCAACCATTGAAGTCTCCGCATATTATATGTTTCCTATTAGTGTCCCGTGTTTGCAGATGCATTTCCAGAGCATTTAGTGTGTGGTCTTCGTCAACTTCCGGTTCAACATATACACAGATAAGTCTTATTTTGTTATTTTGTAGGATTAGGTCAACGGTGCAGATGTTCGAAGTGGAGTGTTGGGTGATACCAAGGTATGTCCCAAGATTATTTTTTATGGCGATGCATGCTTTCACTCTATTATCCTTAAGGTTATTGGTGTTTCTGTTGGTGTATTGGTAAATATTATAGCCGTTAATTGCAGCTGTAGAGCTCCGGTTGCCGACATAAGGCTCTGTAATGAACACCACATCATATTCATGATCAATTATATATTTAGCTAAATCGCACTTGGCTGCGTATCCTCTACCTAAGTTGCATTGAATCATCCTGAGGGGTCCAGGTTGAGTAGGTGTGGACCGTCCAATATTTATCTGTGTATTGTTATAGCTGTTAAGTTGCATTTGGCTGCCCTTAGCAGTACTGAACGGATAAGCGGGCTATCCGATCCCATTTTTGCCATTCGGGGCAGTCCATGCTATACGCCGGATGAATGTCGAGGTGTCCTTGTTTTCTGCAATTGACGCAGCAGGGCGCGGCATTTGCTTTGTATGGGCAGCTGCGCGTGTCGTGTTCGTCTGTGCAGTGGCCGCATACATTCCTTCCTTGGCAGTTGGTTGCCCTGTGGCCGAATGTTTGGCATCTAAAGCATTGTATAATCGGCGATTGGTCATACACTGGTATGACTTGATATCCAATTCTGATCTTATTATCTTTCAGTGCTGACCACATGGGCGGGCTCACTTCTAGGATTATATTGTTCGTTGCACTCGTTCTACCTCTTGTTCGACGCACGACCCTGATATACCGATCTGTATGTGGAGTATGTAACATTAAATTCTCGTTCTGTTTGATCACAGCCTCTGCCACCTTTTCATTTGTAACATCTGGTGTAACTCCGATCAAACGGACTAGAGGTTTGCGCAGCTGTGGAGTTGAAACTGTGAGTTTCTGCACATTCTTTTTGACGGCTTCAGCGAACTTAGCTCGATCCTGTTCTGAGTTACAGGTGACGGCTACTTTTTGGTTTTTGGTTGTTCGAACATTGTTTACGGCTATTCCCATTTCAACAACATCAACTTTGTCTTTGATTTCTTTAAGGTCTTCCTCCCCGGTATGTCGTGGGTCAATGGATTCAACCATGACTGTGTATCTTGGCCGCACTACATTCTCATGTGTTATCGCGTCACTTTGCTGTTTCTGCATCTGCCTCCTTTTATTCCTCCTGGATATAACTGGAGTGAAATTACGAATGTCTTCATCCTCTTCGTCATTCACATATGGTCTAGATGGGTCAGTTTCTGTCAGAGGATGGCCGGTAATATCACCGTTGCTTCCATTTTGTCCTCGAGCTCTTTGTATTGTGAGTGATGTTTTTATTTCATCTAATTCCTTCATTAAATGGGCTATATCCTCTGCTTTGGGGAGCTCCTTTAGTTTATGATTTATTTCAAGCAGGGGCTCACTTACTTCCATTCGGACAGCCTTTCTGATTACGTCGATCGAATCTGCCCGAGTGGAAGACGCCACGTAATAATCTGAAATCCTAGATTGACTGCGTGTAGCTACTGGGCTTTTAGCAGCCTCAAGCGCTTGGCTGATTTCCTTCCTTTGTGATGAGGTGATATCATATTTCATAATAGTTTTTAATACTTCAAGGGACTTTGAAATTTCGTAAGCCGCCTTGGTTACAGCATCTTTGTTGGGCTTGGTAACTCTATGTCCTTCATTAACTGTGGAAGTAATGAATTTCGCCAGATGGCCAACCACAGAATAGAACGATTCTATGTCAGTAATCTGTGATGCGTTTGCGCTAGTGTCTGACTGATCATGAATTCTCGGCTTTTTGGATACCTTGGGTGCTTTTAGTTTGTTAGGTTGCGTTTCCAGCAGCTGCGGTTGTAATTGAGCCTGGATGTCCGGTTGGATCTGCAGTAGGCCAGAAGCAGCAAGGAGACTGGACTCACACTCACCTGTGTAGTTGTTTACATTACCATCCATTACAGCTGTGGCTTGTTCCTCTGTCTGCGGTGCGAGAAGCTGGGAGGGTGGTATCGAGTCCAGGCTATAGCGGAGCGGCTCCATTTCTCCTGAGCTATCAGCTGATGTAGACGCCTTTGTTGGATCTTGTGCGCTCGCGGGTTTCATATTCACCTGAGTCATGGCGGTGGCCTCTAATGTATAAGTTTTATTTATAGTACTCTCTGACTCGTCGAGATCGATGAGGCTCGCCTCATTGGTATCCATTGCCCCAGTCTCAGGTTCTTCCAAGTCAATGAGGTTCTTTTCTTGCGCTCCTTGTGTACTGTTTTGGCTCTGCGAGCCAGGCTGTGCTGTCCCGGCAGATCTGAGACGATTTTTCATTGTTGGCGTACGACCAATTGCATACATTTTTTAAGTCTTCTAACTACTTTGATAGACGATGCTACTTATGTTAAAACAGATTCACATAGGTAAATCTCTTCGTTTCTTAGCGGCAAAAGTTCAAAATATTCACGAATTGGTAGCTTAGGCTTAGGACTGTCAGCTGTTTCTGTGAAAACTTTAATTAGGAAACGTATTTAAAATATAAATTTATAAAATAGCTGGCGTATTTAGAAGGTTTTAATCGATTTTATGTACAATGATTATTTTTATATACATTGATTTTTTTAAATTATTAATTAACTCTTTATATACATTCATTATTTTAATGTACATTGATTTGTTGTTTTTTTTTACTTCTTTTTTTTATTTATTTTTTGTTTTTATTTTGTTTTTTTTCTATGTACAAGTATTTTTGTTTTTTATGTATGTATATTTACAAGTTTGAGGATAGGGATTTTAAACGCCTGTTTTGCTGCAGAAACAGCAGCTGTTGCAATTTACGGACGCCCAAGCGTGTCCGCCTTTCGCTCATAATGTTACCAGCAGTAGAAAATAATCTCTCGCAAGGCACACTTGTGGCGAGTGCGTTCAATTTACGACGCGCCAACTTTGCCAGGTTAGGGTATGAGTTCTGGTGATTTGCCCACCATGCTAACGGTGACTCATGAATATCGATGACTTTATCATCCAGGTAACGCTGCACTTCCACTACAGCTCTTGAATAAGCCGTACCCGCAGGTCTAATATTTTTCATTTTGCTATGATAATGTTTCCATATAGAATGTTTGTTACGGTTTGAGGTTTCGGTGTTATTATTTTCAGTGGGTTCTTGGGCTTGCACTTCAGTACGATTTTCTTCATTAATTATACTAGTTACCATTGATATAACCGTTTTTTTAGCGTTGTCAGCGGTCACTTCATTTTCAAAATATAATTTGTACCTGGGGTCCAAAAACATACATGTAGTGAGTGTGCGGCTGTTTTCCAGCTGTGAGAATCTGGTCATAAGCCCTGATAATAAATCTTGCCTGACACACTCTACTTCATAGGGTACTTGGTCAATATTTTCTGGCAGACCCGATAATTCAGCATTCAGAGCGGTTGTGATAGGTATCACCGAGCTTCCCGTGACATACTCCTGTCCACTCATTTCCTTGGTGACCTCTTCACAAGGTCTTAGAACGTAAATTAGTTTTTCAACGATTTCCCATTCATTCGGTGTTAACGGGGTTACATCTGTCGTCGTTGTCGGTGGTAAGTTTGACAGGGAGCTATTTATCTCTTCTTTTAAATCCACGAATCTCTCTAACATATAAAATGTGGAGTTCCAACGCGTGGGAACTTCCTGAAGGGGCCGTTTGACGGATTTCCCTGCTTGTTCCCTGTATTTTTTCAATTTTTCCCACGCGGGTGCACTTCTTTTAAAGAGAGACACGGCGGCCTTGACTTTAGATATGATTTCAGTTACGGTATCGTTCTTTAATGCCTTTTGTACTGCTAAGTTTAAGGTATGTGCATAGCAACTGAAATGCCGCCACCCGAGACACTTTTCGATAGCATATTTTATATTGGAGCCATTGTCAGATACCGCGAGCAAAATTTTGTCGTCCAACCCCCATTCTCGAGTAATTTTTCTCAATTCTTCCGCTAAATTGGCACCAGTATGTGCGCAGCTTAGGGCGCAGCATTCGAG
Organism: Epinotia nisella; assembly: GCA_932294315.1. Classification (NCBI taxonomy): domain Eukaryota; kingdom Metazoa; phylum Arthropoda; class Insecta; order Lepidoptera; family Tortricidae; genus Epinotia; species Epinotia nisella. Next base: position 3,584,882 of record OW028693.1, read on the forward strand.
TAAAACGGATTGAACTTCCATTTTGCTATCAATAAAATGACCGGTGACAGCCATAAACCAATCACCTACAGGAGAAGTCCACATGTCCGTGGTTAAACATATGGACTCCACTTCGGTGTCCATAATTCTTTTTATGTCGTTTTTTGACGCCTCATACAAAGCGGGCAACATGTTATTTGCAAAATATTTGCGTGACGGTATTACATACATCGGAAATGCAAAGTGTATAAGGTCGGGAAATCCTTCGTCTTCGACCATCGAAAACGGTTGGAAATCTATAATGAATAAATTCATTATATAGCGATCTATATCTTTTTTAATCTTACTGCAATCTCTGCGCATATACGATGTAATTGTATTTCTGACCGGTCTACTTTGTCCACCCGAGACTTGTAGTTCCCGTCGTGCCTCTGGGTCTGGAGCGGAGGATGTGCCAGGTTATGGCTCTGGAGCTTCGACAGCAGCGACGGCAGCTTCGGTTTCTCTAGAAACTAGACTAACAGTTCCATGACGTCTTTTAAGATGTTTCGTCAGATTTGATACTGACGCTTTAAATGAAATTTGGACCTTGCATAATTTGCACTCTGCTTTATATTCACCTCTGTCCTCAAAATGGTCCCATGCTACACTTCTCTTCGGTGCCATTGTTCGAACTTTAAATACAAGTCATTACTTAATTAGATATCAATACACAATTAGTACTAGGCGCAACAGTTTTCACACCCAACATCTTACAAAAAAGTATCCATTTATCACTTACAATAAACTCATTACTTAACAGCAAGACTATCTGAAATCGTAACTAAATTAAACGTAGTTTTAAAAGGAATCGGAACCTTATTGCATTTGCACTAAAAGTATTACTTTAACAAGCAATACCACGCGTCTTATTCTCGGAATTCATCGCGCGGCGGCTCGGGCGACCCGATGGCCCCCGATGTTTTCCGAATCCGAACGTTTCGCGCGGTGCACTGTGCAGCGGCACGGGCCACACGAAAGATTCCGACGTCTTCCGAATAGTTTTGAACGCGCGAGTCGCCGTACTTCTAAATACTCGATACGCTAAAGGACGCGTGGGCAGGAACGCGTACTTAGGCGTCCAAGTAAAAACCTATTCCAAAAACCTATTCCAGTAAATACGTCTCACCTCTAGGGGGGAGGCCTACGTCCAGCAGTGGACGTCTTTTGGCTGATATGATAATGATGATCATGGATGATGTGCGTAAGCGGCCTGATTATTCCTTCATCGCAAACCTTGCACTCCGTGGGGTCCTCGTCAGTGTTGAGCCTGCAGTTCCACGCTTGAGTGTCGCACTTCAGGGAACGGTCGATGCAGGTCCCGTCCAAGCAGTCGAACTCTTTGTCTTTATCACATGCCTCTGGCAATTAATAAAGTAGGGATTAATTAAAAAAACATTTTCTAAAGTAAATACAAGATGATGATTAACATTTAACTAAATTAAATTAAAACTAAGTTAAATCTAAAAAAATACCGGACAAGTGCGAGTTCAACTCGCGTGGTGAGGGTTCCGTAAAATATTGAGAATTTTCCCGTTACTTTGAAAAAAAAAAGAAAAAAACATTTATTCGTGACAAAACACATAAAAATAAACTGTATAGACACAATACACACAAACACATTTGCCACGTAATGGTCACAACTCAGCGTGATGCGCTTTGAATACTCAAACTTCTTATAGGTTTTCCTGTAATCTTTAGGCAAGGAACTATTCTCCATATTTTTTCCAGAATTTTAAACCTAGTAGTTTCGGAGATAAGGGGGGGGGGGGGTCAATTTTCGTCTTTTTTCCTAAATTACTTCAAATCTGTTTTTGCTAAAATTATACAAAAAATATCTGAGATGCTTACAACAACCCCTTTCATTTGATATGTCACACAATACAGTTTGCGAAACTTTTTTTTTAATTTTCCGGTTTACCCCCCAAAAGTGGCCCCCCCTTGTTCAGAATTCATTAATTTACTTTTTCTACTCCAGCACTGTAATTTGACAATTAAAAGGCTAACATCAATATTAAAAATATACACTTTTCGTGATTCCACTTAAATCTATGATCTATGAATTACATTATAATGCTCCGACGGATATTATAATAAATTATAAGCCAACTGGTATTTTTTTTAATTTGCGTTAAAGTGGCCAGCGCCTACAGACCATGTGCCAGCGCGAAAGTGTTTTATTTAAATTTATGTTTCCATGACCGCATCCATGACAAAAGTTTATGTAAATGAACTTATTATTACTGTAACTGCCATATTTACAATAAAGACTCGTTTATTATTACGTAAATTACAGATATGAAATAAGAATATTATTTTTCCAAAAGATTTTTATGTTTGAAAAATACATCTACTTAAACAGTATTGTTGTCTATGGTAATAAAAAAACATAAAGCGCGGGAATTTAATTATTTTCAATTGTCAGTTAGGTTCATTGGTAACGCAATTTATTTAACTTTTGAGGTTGTAACTGAATTTGATCCATCTCCAATGCCAACTGCTCCGGACTTTCTACAAAATGAAATAAATATGTCCCAGATCTTAAAACAAAACAACGAGCCAATAATCATAACAAAAAACACCATTCAAAGCCTTCATATTCATTACCATAAATCAAATGTTTGTTTTTACATGTCTCTATTTTTATTTATTTATAACTAAAAGTATAAGTTGGTTCTAGCTGTCGTAGAAAAAGTACTGTATGCAACGTTATATAATTAGGTCTTAAAATTCTCGAGTCTTTATTAACAAAACTCGCTAAAGCTCGTTTTGTTACAGCGACTCTCGAATTTTAAGAACCCATATTATATAACTGTTGCATAAAATACTATTATGCGTCCATCTTTGGGTCACCAATTTACATATGTATACCAATTTTCAACTCAATTGGCCTAGTAGTTTCGGAGAAAATCGGCTGTGACACACGGACAGACACACGAGTGATCATATAAGGGTTCCGTTTTTATCCTTTGAGGTACGGAACCCTAAAAAAGTACAGTCGTAAATAGAAGTAGAAGAATTATTTTTTTCCCAGAAACTTATTTTGTATTTGTCCACAAATTATGAGAACTAAAACTTACCGGCCGTGCGAAATGCCGTGAAGTTAGCTGAGAAGTTGGATGTTCGTATATCTGTGAACATTCTCACGTACATGATGTTGCTAGGACCAAACCCTTTACTCTCCGGCGCTGTTATCAGGGACTGAGCCACTGAACTGCAATAGAACCCTAACCTGAAAAAAATGGTTGTCTGTAAAGTCGGTTTACGGACGATAATTTTACGTGGTAACGTCATAAGAAAACATTGATAAAAAATTGCACGTTTTAGTTTTTTAAATTCTGTTAGATGTTCTAACAATTTGCTATTAACTGTGCCTTCATCATCTGCCAAATTTTACAATAGTTCGTTCACTATTAATTCTATCCGACTGTGGAACTCTCTCCCTCTTGACATCAGACAAGCAAAATCTATCGGCAACCTCAAATCCCTTCTTAAAGAACATTATTTGTCTCTCCCCTAACCCTGATTGTATTTTTGGCTGATTGTTTATGTATCATTATATTTGTGTTTGTGTTATTTGTATATATGTATGATTGTGTGTGTATGTTTATATATAGAGGTATTTATGTACGTTTATTTTTATAATTTCTTGATTTTTGATTGATAATAATCTCTGCACCACCTACTGCATAATCTAGTTTTATCTCTTTCTCCGATACCCAAAGGTTGTCTGGAAGAGATCGCTCTTCAGCGATAAGACCGCCTGTTGTCTACCTCTACCTACATGTTATTGTATTGTTTCTCTATGTAACTGCTTTGTTTGTGTGAGGTGTGCAATAAAGAGTATTTGTATTGTATTGTATTGCATAACACGTATTTACTCATTTATCGTTAGTAATACTCCTGTGAAGTTTCGAATAAAATAGTCGATCTAGTCTTGTTTCCCCATACAAACTTTGGACCCCTATTTCACCCGCTTAGAGGGTGAATTTTGAAAAATCCTCTCTTAGTGCATCCCTAGACCTTATAAGGAACCTACGTGTAAAATTTGGAATCTCTAGAACCACCGGTTTGGGCTGTGCGTTGATATGTCAGTCAACGGAACGGGACAATGAGTCACACTTTTTCGTGCGTGCAGCCGGCGTCAAAAATAGTTCCATATTTGGCCCAAAATATGTCCCCTATGTTCGTCAAATGTATATGAGCTGAGACTGGTACCCATTGCCCAGATATATCTAATCATGCTTAGTTTAAATTCTAGTTTCGTTTTTTCTCTTTTATTGATTTGTTTTTATGTTTGTAAAGTTGTGGCAATAAAACATTTTTTTTTATGAGTTTTGTTAAATACAAAATATATTCTTTTCTTTAAGTTTTGATTTTTAAAATCCATTTGTTTTATATAGAGTCTACAAGGCTAGAGTAAACCCAAAAATATACATATAAAAGCATGTCACAATTGACGTCTGTTCTTACGTAAATAACATAGATTTAAACCAATTTTACTCACTTATGATCAAAATTCGGTTTAGACCCAAATACTTGAACCGAATTGGTAGAACAGTTATTTGGGGTAGCCAACTGAAATTTCGTGATGATCAATGAAATCTGAAAATTAAACACCAGTTTATGAGAAAATATTAGGTACTACATTTAGGTAGGTATATGTTACCAAGGTAACCGATATAGCCCTGCGAATCGCTAAGCTTAAGTAGCAGTGGGCGGGACACGTTACACGTAGAACCCATGGCCGTCGGGACGGAAAGGTTTTCGAGTAGCGACCACGTACCGGCAGACGCAGCGTGGGTAGAAAAGGAGAACTGATGACCTGGTAAAGTTCTCAGGATGCCGCTGGATGCGGGCGGCGCAGGACCGATAATGGCACTCTTTGGAGGAGGCATGTGTCCAGTAGTGGACGTCTTTCGGCTGATGTGGTGATGGTTATTATTTTCATGGTATTGTTAAGAAGTTATTCACCACGGTCAAAGGAGAAAATTAGTAGTTTATGTGACTGTACATAACGAGAGGCCTTAAATCACGAGTGTGGTTTTATGAAATTCCCCATACAAACTTTGGACCCCCATTTCACCCCCTTAGAGGGTGAATTTTGAAAAATCCTTTCTTAGTGCACCCCTAGACCTTATAAGGAACCTGCGTGCCAAATTTGGAATCTCTAGAACCAGTGGTTTGGGCTGTGCATTGATATGTCAGTCAACTGAACGGGACAATGAGTCACACTTTTAGGCCTTTTAGCTAGCTTAGAGCAGTTAGTGAAGTAGCCTTATGTCATATTTGCGTACAAAAATGTCTGCCGAATTTTGCGGGGGCGGGGGCATCTTAATAGGATATTGAACCGCATTTGTATATCAAGTGCTTACAACAACATGCGGGCATCTTTGTGATCAGTGTTCTCTTGCGAGGCGATTTTATAAATGACCATTAATCGATTGTGAAATTGTCTTAGTACGATTGTTTGCACATCGTGCAAGGTTTTCTACAGAGGGGTAAGTTACTGGAAGGCTACTCCAGTTATGTATGCTCTAAGGCAGCCAGCGTTCATCGATTTATAGGACTTTCGTGAGCCATCCATGTGAGAGTGGGGCGCGATGATGGTCGAAAGACTTACTTGGGTGCCGGGTTGCGTTTCGATCTTCCACTGTATGTCCAGTGGTCCCAATGTTTGATCGCGACACGGCTGCACGTCTTCACTGTTGGAGTTGATGACACCGCTGGTCCGGTCCCTCACAGTTCTGTAGCAGGACTCGGGTATTCTTTCTGCGCAGTTTTTTTATTACTGTGTTTTCGGGGGTTACTTGAAATGGTTCGGCTTTTTTGTCCGAGTTCTTGCACCACATGAGAAAGGGCTCCCGAATAATGCATGTCTTAAGACTTGGTTTGAAAAAAATACCAATCATTGCATAGGTAGGTACGCGTAACATCAAGCGACATGGTTAAATGAGGTACCATATTTGGAACATCATGATTAAATATGTAAATTTATAAAATTACTACATATCGATAGATTGTTTGCCAAAAACACATACATAAATAGTTAGTGACTGAGCTGAGAACTAGCGAGCGTTTTTAATTTTTAATTTACATATTTAGAAAAACTGTATCGACAAAAAAAACTATATAAATATAGACCTGCTCACACACAACGGTTTCGGTTACGAAATATTTTTTCCCAATCTAAAACGGAGAACATTATACGGTTCACTTGCTCGTTTAAACAACTTCAAAAAATGAGGAGGTTCTCAATTGTTTTTTTTTTGTGTGTGTTTGTCGATAACTTGGTAATTTGTGAACCGATTTGAAAAATTCTCTCTTTCTTTGAAAGCATATGTACTTCCAGATTGGTGCCCGCTGTCGCCAAAATCCAGTTCTGATGATGGGATCCTGGAGAAATCGAGAGTTTCTTCAATTATAGGCAAACTTGAAGTAACGCAGGCAGAGGTTCTTGAGGCAGAGGTTTACTTTCCGAACCGGTGGTAGTTTATCCACATTCATAGGTGCATGTAATATGCCTAAATTGAAGAATAAATCACTTTGACTTTTGACTTTGACTAACTTGAAGCCGCCGTGGGGTGTCGGGTTAGAATAGCACCACCCCCTTTCTGTGGGTGTCGTAAGAGTCGACTAATGGAACAGGGTTGAAGTTTGTTGTGGGCGATGGGCTAGCGACCTGTCACAGCGATATCACATTTTGTCGATCTTTTATACCCACATTTATGCTAAAAGTGGTACTGGAACACAAGTTTCATGTGCTTTGTCTACCCCTTTAAAGGTCGAAACGCACTGAAAGCGGCGGCGGTGCGGCGCAGCGCGGTGCGGAGGCGGTACCGGTTGTAATGTTCGAGCTAAAGCTGCGTACAAATTTGAGCGGCTCAGCCTGAGGCATGCTCGCCCCGCGCGGCGAGCTGCTCGCGCGCCAAATAGTTCCACATAAACATGCGCGGGTGAGGCAGCGTGCTCGCGGCGAGCCGACATTTGTGCGTTGTTCAAAATGGCGTCGGACACGGTGACAGACGCGGCTGCGTTTTATCATAATTCACCGAATTATTAACAAAAAAAAAGAAGAAATCGCCACGGTGGTGAATGAAGCAGTTGTACAAAAATCGTAATTCATGTGGTACTTTTACTTCACCAAATTACATTTGAAAATCAGGCGCATGAAAAAGTGAATTTTCATTGAATGTCAAGTAACTTCTCATTGTTCCACATTTTAATCATTTAAAGTTTTATTATTTACCAACAAACACACGTACGCTCAGCAACTTGACCAAATTTGTACGCGCGGCGCCCACAAACAAGTTAGAACTTGTCGTTCTGTTCGCGGCACGCTCGGATACACGTCCAAATTACCTGAGGCACGCACACTGAGGCGCCTTTGAGCACGGTCAAGAGACCGCCTATGGCCGGCTCGCCGCGCGCTGCTCGCGCACGGCGCGTGAGCGCGTACGAATTTGAGCAAAACAGGCGAGCCGTGCGTGCCTCAACCTGAGGCTGCTCTAATTCGTACGCACCTTAATATGAAAGGGTCCGCACAGAGCGGCGCGGCGCGGCGCGGTATTCTGTGCGGACCCTTTCGTATTAGCTCGAACATTACAACCGGTACCGCCTCCGCACCGCACCGCCACCGCTTTCAGTGCGTTTCGGCCTTTAGGGATAAAGGCGTGAATGTATGTATGTGTTGAAGCAATTTGGCTACTGATTTGAAACTTTGTTTTTAAAGTAAATTATCAAATTATTGATGATAGTGGCAACATCGTCTACTTACTACTTGTTGCCTTTGTGGGGAAGTCGATGTCGATGTTAAAGCCGGAGTATTCTATGCTCTCGTCGGACTTAAACTTTAGCCACAGGAAGGGGCCAGTGGAAGTGATTGTCGGCGGGAAGCTGTTCCCACAAAACTTATACAGTGGCGTGGCGTACCCGAATCTGCCGTCTCGGATCTGTAACGAATATTTATTTTCACACATTTCATTCGGAAAAGTAAGTTTTGCTCCACGACGAGGATCGAAATCTTAAAATGCTACTTTTCTGTTCAAGCTGCTTTTTAGGGTTCCGTAGCCAAAATGGCAAAAACGGAACCCTTATAGTTTCGTCATGTCCGTCTGTCCGTCTGTCCGTCTGTCCGTCTGTCCGTCTGTCCGTCTGTCCGTCTGTCCGTCTGTCCGTCTGTCCGTCTGTCCGTCTGTCCGTCTGTCCGTCTGTCCGTCTGTCCGTCTGTCCGTCTGTCCGTCTGTCCGTCTGTCCGTCTGTCCGTCTGTCCGTCTGTCCGTCTGTCCGTCTGTCCGTCTGTCCGTATGTCACAGGCATTTTACTCGAAAACTATAAGGTGTATTTGAATAAAATTTTGAGGATAGGTGTATTTTGTTAGCCGCTACATAGTTTTGTAATTAAAATGACAAAAAAAAATTTTTTTAGGGGTGCACTCCATACATAAAACTAAAAGTCATTTTTTTTTCATTGTGACCCCCCGTGTGGCACATCAATCGATAGGCCTTTCAAAATAAATAAATAAGGTTTCTTAGCAATTTTTTTGATTAAGTGAATAGGGTCGGAGATAGTCGCCCCGAAAGTCACTAAAATTCTGTCCCCCCCTCTAATTTTTGAACGGTGTATTTTAAAAATATGAAAAAAATCATGGACATAGGGCTTATTAATTTCATTCACCGAAAATTATTTTGAACAAGATCGGTTCAGAGGTTTTCGAGATATTGCTGAAAAACTGCCTTCCTCAAAGAAAAGGACGTAAGTGCCGTAAAATTTCTGTGTCGATACGACCTGTTTAGTAGGCACGGAAGTCTTCGTTTTGCGTGGTCTGACATGCACTTGGCCGGTTTTTAATTTATTCATTGGCATATGTAGCATTTACGCAATGTGCAAATTAAACACATAAGCAATTGTAATTTTATTTTTATGATTAAAAGCGAACATTATTTCAAATTTTAACTTTAACAACGTATTATGAAAATTTATGAATTTTCTTAATATTAAAATAAAACCGGCCGAGTGCGAGTCGGACTCGCGCAGGAAGGGTTCCGTACCATTATCTATAAAAACGGCAAAAAAATCATGTCTGTTATATGGGAGCCCCAGTCCGACTCGCACTTGGCCGGTTTTTTTGGTATTTGTTGTTATAGCGGCAACAAAAATACATAATCTGTGAAAATTTCAACTCTCTAGTTATCACGGTTCTTGAGATACAGCCTGGCGTCCAGACGGACGGACGGACGGACAGTGAAGTCTTAGTAATAGGGTCCCGTTTTTACCCGTTGGGTACCCCCTAAAAAATGACACAATAAATTATACGTTTCACTGAAATCAAAACTATCGACGACTGTTATATTTTTCTCATAGTCGGTGTGAAAAATTGTATGTGTCACTCAGGAGCAAAATTATTTTCGTCATGGGCGTTAACGCTTGAATCCTCCGTTACGCTCAGGATTCTAACGTAGAATTCTTCGCTTCACTCTGGATTTAATGTACCGCCCTCGCCGTAAATAAAGAATTTGGCTCCCTTGAGACACAAATAACCATTTACTGATTTTGTGCTTACGAATTATAAAGTACTTAAAGCCTCCCAATCATACATCATTCCAGATAACATTAGAATTTTATTGGACACATTTGTTTACGTTGTATATTATACTACTTTTACTTATTTCGATCATTAAGTGCCTTTTAAATATTCCTTGAAATCCCATGACCTTATAATATGGAATAGCTAACTATTTTCATAAAAATAACTTATTAATTTGATACGTCGTGTACACATTTTTGCCACTGTCCTCATCAATACTTCGCCGACGTTTTACAAAACTTTGAACTGCTCGACGTAGACAAGCCTATAATATGTACACGGTGCCCGTGAGCATTGTGAGAGATTTTAACAGGATATTCCCGACTATATTTTAAGTTGAAAATGTTAATTAACGTCGAGTAAATTCAGTTCGGTTTTAGTGATATTTCCATTTTTGTGTAAAAATGTTGTAATGAAATCTCCAGTATGAAACACCTTTATGATTGCGACGTTACGAGACTTAACCATCTACTTTGACAGCTCGTCCTAAAGACACGTTTTTACTAGATTAGAAATTATTGTATAAGAAAAAAATTAAAAATCATAATTTGACCTAGCTTCATATAACATTTATTACTCCTTATAGCCTCAGGAATTCGTCATTAAAATCTGTCGCAATGCTCACGGGCACCGTGTATAAAATTGTAGGCTTGTCTACGTAAAATTATACGCTATCTATTTTGTAGTTATCTATAGTATGTTGTGTTGCGTTCCGTGGGTCACGTACGGTGCTGTCTAAAAACCAGCGCTGTAGGTGTCTGTCTGACACCTAGGCATAATTCTGAGACAGCGACCGATTCACTGCCGCGAAGACACACAATATGTGTCAATTGTATTGATGTCTATTGTCTACACTTTTTGTCTTTGTGTGTCTTTTGTGTAGTGAATAAAATGTCTTCTGTCTTTCTTTATAAAAATAAAAAAAAATTGTTCGACCAAGTGTTACCTATCTTAATATTTTAAACTTATGTTTACCTCCAAATAGTCATTTTTACACTCTGGATGTCCTTCTATCTCAAACACATCTACGAACGTCAGAGTTATCACTTGACCAGGCTCGGCTGAAAATAAAAAAAATGTATTCAATAAAATAAATGTATTCAATCCGATGTGGATTGCGATAAAATAAATGTATTCAATAAAATAAATGTAGGTATTCAATCCGATGTGGCTTGCAATAAAATAAATGTATTTAATAAAATAAATGTATTCAATCCGATGTGGCTTGCAATAATAGTACATTGTTGAAGAGGCTAGAAAGTAAGCAATAGATGGACGAGTTAGTTCGAGGGCCGACGCGTAGCGGAGGCCCTCGAAAGTACGAGTCCAGCTATTGCACTTTCGGCCGAGACTTAACATAGTGCTTTTCACGCCTACTGCAAGGAAATTGCAAATAATTATAATTTTAAATCAAAATACTAAACAGGCTCGCTTGTCTCGCGCCCGGCGCGGAGGAGGAGGAACGGGCGCACGCACGCCGGCCGACCGCGCGCGGTGCCCTGTGATTGGTCGATTGCTGTTCAAACTGTCCAACAATAACATTGTTGGACAGTATGAAGTCATAGATGGCCTGTTCGTGCGACGTCCAACTAACCCCAGCTTTGACGCCTGAATTCTGACCATCTTTTGCCACATTTCCGAGCAGTGGCGTGAAAAATAAATGTATTCAATCCGATGTGGCTTGCAATAAAATAAATAAATTCAATCCGATGTAGCTTGCTATGGAGCGTACAATTTTAGCAGTCAATTAAGGAAATAGATCGATTTTCAAATACCATGATACGCTGTGCTTTGTTTTGTATAGATAGCAAGTACCTCCGTAGTGGGAAGTACCTCCACCTTATAAGTATTATTATCGACGATCTCTGTAGCGTAGTTGGTAGTGACCCTGCCTACAAACCGGAGTTTCTGGGTTAGAATCCCGGTGTGGGCATTTATTTGTGTGATGAACACGAATATTTGTTCCTGAGTCATGGACGTTTTGTATGTATGTATTGAATAATACATAGAAAACGTCCATTTGGTAAACTAAACTAAGAAAAGAAAAACAAATATAACTAAAACAAGAAAAAAAACTGCCCTATATCCCTGCCAGGGTAGTTACCCAGAAGGCTGGCAGCATCGCCACGTTGTATGGCAATGCTGATCCTCTGGGCGAGGTAAAAGCCAGCCTTCTGGTCACGCGATGCCTCGACCAAGCGCTTGCACAATCCATTGAAGATTCGGTGCGCCCCGTCCGGGCGGACGGTGCGTCAAAGCATTCCCCCAAATAAAATAAAAAAATTGGCTTTTTAGGTCCCTCTTAAGCTGAGGTCACCTTTGGTTCACTGTGACCTGGTACTTCTGGGACACCCTGTATATCATCATCATCATATCAGCCGAAAGACTGCTGGACATAGGCCTCCCCCAAAGAATGTCACAATGACCGGTCCTGCGCCACCCGCATCCAGCGGACTCCAGCGACAATTACTATGGCCGCTGACCGATGGCCCTTGGGGCGGAAAGGTTCTCGAGTGGCAACCACGAAGGCACAGCGTGGGTAGGCCCCCCACAAGTGTGGACGTATGACCCTGTATACAGCGTGTGACTTTCATAAGAACATTTATTTTAAGGAACGATAGCTTTCAGTGCTGTGAACCGTTTTATCGGAAAAATATAACAATTACCTTTTCTAATGGAGAGTTATTGATTTTTTTAATTTTCTCGAGCAGCAATGTACTGCTAACATTCACTTGACGTTTCAGAGAGGCAGAGCTAGTTACTGTCAGTTGTTAGCTTTGTTACCAATACATTGCGGGCCGAATTAATTTGTATGAAAAAAAAACCGTTTTTTTAAATTAGAGATACCAATTTACGTTCATTAGGGCTTATACTTTCAGCCCTTAAGATAAATGTTCTTATGAAAGTCACACGCTGTATAAAAAAATTAATAAATAAATTGATTTTTATTTCAAGCAACTATGACTCATACATTTAACATTATAATTAATTAATACAAATAAACCTTCAACACAATAAAATACCATTAAAGTGATTACAATTCAATTCAATTCCGATTTAAAATACATTTACTTTTATATTCCTACGACTCTGACGTGCCTGTCGCAACAATGCCGAACATATGGACAGTCAACTTTATTCGCTATCATAGTCAGGACGGCATTGGAGCTGGCACGCACTCTGCGCACCAGGCCGGCGCCGCGCGCGCGCATGCTCGCGGGGAAGCCCGTTACGCGCGCCTCCGCGAACATATAGTTGAAATTTTTTGAACTGAGCCGATCTACTTATCTTCAAAACAATAGCATTCAAGTTAAACAATACGACACGTGCCAACAAAGAATGAAGGTAAATTTCTTGTTTATTACCAGGCTCGCTGTGAGCGGGGTTTTTTTTTAAATCTTTTAGTCCGTTTTGAATCTATTGATTAAGAAGATAGAATTCATTATTCAATGAACATTTTATGTGGCGGTAACCTTTTTTTTGCAAAGTTTGGCACGCGCCAACCACAAACAAAGAAACTTGTTGGCACGTGTCGTATTGTTTAACTTGAATGCTATTGTTTTTGAAGATAAGTAGATCGGCTCAGTTCAAAAAATTTCAACTATACCCGACGCGCTGCAGTAGCGGGGCAGCCCCAATATCACCCTAAATGCGTTATTGAATTGGACGAACACACTAAATAAACGTTTATAAGAACTCACTTGCAATTTTAGTAAAACATGTCGTATTTTTCGTGTATTTGCTCTCCCCCGGTTTGTCGAGGTCCTCAGGGTCTTTTGGATGCGTCAACGACTTCATTCCGGGTTTGAACGTGAACGGTTCGCATCGCGGGTCGTCGTTTGTCTCTCTCTTGCTCCTGGCGTTTGTATTATAGTGTCTCATTACACTGGGCTCTCTGTGTTTCTCGGCATACAGTGTCATATGATTGGTTTCATGTATGTTGGGCGTGGATAGATCGCCAGAGGCGACGTTTCCGCCATGATGGTTTGGCTCTGAGGTTGTGCCAAATATGGAACAAACTGAAAAAATGATCATTTAACAAATAAAAGTTCTGGAGCCGTAGCATGGTTGGCCTTATCACGCGACAAGTGACAAGATGAGAGCATCGTATCGTTCTATCAAACGGTGTCAGCCAGTGACGCACACTCTATCCTATCACCTATCGCGTGACAAGGCCAACCATGCTACGGGGCCTGATTTGATATAATAACGTGTCGTTAGATTTGGACCTCCTTGTACGTAATAGTTAGAGTTAGCCTTGTTTATGATACAAGTGCGGAAAGTAGGTAATTCCCAACGAGTGACGATAACCAACAACACGAGCCTTAGCGACGGATCGTAAAGATTTGATTGGTTAAACTCCATATGTAGCAGCACGTCTAGCACAACTTGCTGCTCAGTCGCTTCGCGCGCGACTAAGCGTCCCCTATCTCACTCGCACCGTACAAATTAGAAAAAGGGGGGTAGAGCTTTCTCGACTCGCGTCGCGGTGCGGCGTCAGTTGCGCTAGCCCCGCTGGCGTGATTGGTGACGAATGGATTAAAATAAAATTATGTCCGCACACTTTTGTCACTATTTTCGATGTCTGATTAATATCACTTACCTAGTGCCAAAACCGCCAACGCCAGTGGTGGTATCATTGACTCGCGGGCCGCACAGGCCCGAACGTCCCAATGTCGACTTTTATACACTTAGCACAGTCCAGTATTACATTTTAATAAATTAAAAATCACTTGCGCTTTTACGAGTATCACTAGACCGAGTTTTTTTTGGAAACTTTAATTCTTAGCGCGCTTCTGTTTATCTTTTACCTCCGACGCAAAAAAGAGGGGTGTTATAAGTTTGACGTCTGTGTATCTGTGTGGCTGTGTGTCTGTATGTGTCCTAAACGAATGGACCACCGACTTTAATGCGGTTTTTTATCCAAAAGCTGGCGTGATCGAGTTGGTGGAGCTTCGTTTCAACATAATCGGCTTAGCGGTTTTGAGAGAGCTTTGAAATGAAAATGTTGGGGATTTTTCAACTATTCTAAGTTGTTAATTGTAGTTTAGAATGTTATTACGAGATGGTTAAATACATATTTCATCCTACAAATGAGTGGAAAACCCAAAATTAAATAAAAAAATATAATTTCGTTGTCTATTTGACCGACTTTAATGCGGTTTTTTTTATCCAAAAGCTGGCGTGATCGAGCTGGTTTTTAGCTTCGTTTCAACATAATCGGTTTAGCGATTTTGAGAGAGCTTTGAAATGAAAATGTTGGGGACTTTTCAACTTTTCTAAGTTGTTAGTTGTAGTTTAGAATGTTATTACGAGATGGTTAAATACATATTTCATCCTACAAATGAGTGGAAAACCCAAAATTAAATAAAAAATATAATTTCGTTGTCTATTTGACCGACTTTAATGCGGTTTTTTTATCCAAAAGGTGGCGTTGATCGAGCTGGTTTTTAGCTTCGTTTCAAGATAATCGGTTTAGCGGTTTTGAGAGAGCTTTGAAATGAAAATGTTGGGGATTTTTCAACTTTTCTAAGTTGTTAATTGTAGTTTAGAATGTTATTACGAGATGGTTAAATACATATTTCATCCTACAAAGAGGAATATAATGAATAAATAAATAAATCAACAAACACAATGACTTACAACTAAAATATGTACATTTCCTATAAAGTAGTCCCCTAGATCGGTGCTCTGCGGTAGGGTGCCCATAAGGCTGGCTACGTTTCCTCGCTGAATGGCGATGCCAATTTTCTGGCCGAGGAACAAGCCAGCCCTATGGTCAGCAGTGTGTTCGAAGAGCCGTTTTTTTAGATCGCGGTATAGTTTCTGGGCGTCTGGGCCCCACGGCCCAAGCGTCTCTACTCCAAAAGCCGCAAACACATGGTTACCTGCAAGGCCCGTGTATTTGCGGCGTTTGGCAGCCTCTGCCGATGCTGCCGCTGCGCCCGCCCTCTGCGAAGTGGTAGGTAAGTGGGACGGAGCCAATGTGTCGACGCAGGTGGCGACCCAGACTAGGGGTCGTCCAGGAGCGTCATACCGTCGGGCCTCTTGCCATCGTCGCGTGCGAGGCCAGGTGGCTCTAGGACGGCTGGAACGTTTATGCTGGCAAGGGCCCGCCGGATTATGTCGTTCAAGCATGCGTGGAAATGAGTGGAAAACCCAAAATTAAATAAAAAAATATAATTTTGTTGTCTATTTTAATACGATTTAACGTCATTATTAGAGAGTAAGTACCTATAAATGAACAAAAAAATATTTAATTAATATTTTTATCGGACGTTTCATGAATTTTTAAAGTTACTTTTTGTTTCATCATCCTCCTTGCGTTATTCTCGGAGCCCGGGGTCCGCTTTGGCACCTAATACCAAGGTTTGGCATATGCACTAGTTTTTAAAGTTATTAGTTTTTTGATGTTTTTATTTTCTAGGATTATGTTTATGCCTCTACACTAATTACTAAAATAAAATTATGATACATCTACATCCCTTTCAGAGATTTTTAAAAAAAATTATCAATTGTTTCCAACTTATTTTAAAATGACCTGGGTGACCGAGCGTGCTTTCGGGAGCAAAAACGATTCTTCACGAAAATGAAGCCTATAGCTAGATCGATATTTCGCCTATTTTCTGAATAGGTATCATTCGACCGCGGCTTGGGAATGGTATAGTTGTCAATTCAAACACACAATTATTTTATTATACTTACTATGGGCCTCATAAGAAGGCTCAAAGTCACCCAAAGGGCAACGGAGAGGCCCATGTTGGGAGTATCTCTGCGTGATCGCATCAGAAATGAGGCTATCCGCAGCAGAACCAAGGTAACCGATATAGCCCTCCGAATCGCTAAGCTTAAGTGGCAGCGGGCGGGGCACATTGCACGTAGAACCGATGGCCGTTGGGGCGGAAAGGTTCTCGAGTGGGGACCACGTACCGGAAGGCGCAGCGTCGGTAGGCCCCCCACAAGGTGGACTGATGACCTGGTAAAGGTCGCTGGAGTCCGCTGGATGCGGGTGGCGCAGGACCGGTCATTGTGGCACTCTTTGGGGGAGGCCTATGTCCAGCAGTGGACGTCTTTCGGCTGATAGGATGATGATGATGATGATTACTTTATCGTATTATAAGGCAACAAACAATATTTCGATGGCATTTCTAACGATGGGGTTAACCCGTTATAGTCCAGGCAATGAACTGACAACTTGTATGGAAAAAATGACAGATTTGGAAATAATTTATAATAGCTAATTTTTTTTATGTAACGGATATATTATCAATTAAATAGTTACCTAGAGGCAAAATCCAACAAAAAATCAGACATCAAAAAAATCAATATTTAATTAACTCCTAAAAAGTCCGGATAAATATTAATATATTTTTTTATCTTTATTTAGGTTCATTTACATTTGCTTTAAAATATTCAATATAAATAAAATATAAAAGACAATGAATGTTTAATTTAAATCTATATAATTACTTCCGGTTGGAAAGTTTGTTGGATTCTTGAATAAAGCATCTTAGAATAACGTTTTAGGATGAAATAAACAAAAAAAACGCTATTATAAATTAATGTTTTTCGAAACAGTATTTCGCCTGGAGTATTAACCCCGTATTATTACCATTCCCAACTCGCGGCCGAATGATACCTATTCAGAAAATATTTTAGACATTAACGCGCAGTTTTGGCCGCGAGCCAACGCGGATTCCGTCCCGTCTCGTCACCGGCTGATGGTTCGTAAAAACTATTCCTATTAACGCTTTATTTGACAAGGTTACTGCCAATGGCTGTCTATGTTCCTTGTCTAACATATAAATAGAATAGAATAGAATAGTTTTTTTTTTAGAATAGAATAGAATATAATTTTTTTATTGTATAACTGTGTACATAAGTTGGCCGTGACAGAATTTGTTTCAACAGGTACCCGATATCGGGCATACAACAATTTGTATTACTTAAATAAACTAACAACCGACTTAATAGCTAAGATGCGAATAAGGAAAGAACTAGAGATGCAACGGATATCCGGCCACTATCCGGTATCCGGCCTATCCGGCCACATTTTTACTATCCGGCCGAATACCGAATAGTGGCGTAGTATCCGGCCGGATACCGGATAGTATTTTAACACACTAACACAGAAGAACATAGGTAAAGATAGAACCAGAGTAGGTAAAAGAAGGATGAATAAATAACAAACTACAAAGCAATCAATAATTAAAGTCAGTTTAATGAGTTAATCTTCATATGAAAAGAAAAAGATAACTGAAATGACACTGTTATTTATCTATTATTTCTATTAGTTAGGTACCATTAATCGGGTTCTGCTTAATCACACAAGTCAATGAAGCAATATCAATCAGTTTTATCACTATTATCTTCAACTAATTATTTTAAGTTTTCAACACTTAAATTTAGGCATTTTACTTCGGCCGGATAGCGGATATCAAGAACAGATTACTGTAGGGACGGTGAGCGGGATGGGTCAGCATCAAAAGTAACTACGCAATCGAAGACGTCAAAAGTTCTTATTCCCTTTTAATAAAGACTTTTGACTTCTTCGTTTGCGTAGCTACTTTTGATGCTGACTGTACCTAAAGGAAGACACTTACTAGAATATTGACACGTTAAATTAAGTTTGTAGTGACTAGTGGGTAGTGACGCTGCCTACGAAACTGAAGGTCCTGGGTTCGAATCGGTGAGGGCAAATATTTGTGCGATGAACATGAATATTTGTTTCTGACTCTTGGATGTTTTCTATGTAGGTATTTAAGTCATCATCATCATATCAGCCGAAAAACGTTCAGTGCTGGACATAGGCCTCCCCCAAAGAGTGCCAAAGTGACCGGTCCTGCGCCACCCGCATCCAGCGGACTCCCGCGACCTTTACCAGGCCATCAGTCCACCTTGGGGGCCTACAAACGCCGCGCCTTCCGGTACGTGGTCGCCACTCGAGAACCTTTCCGCCCCAACGGCCATCAGTTATACGTGCATTGTGCCCCGCCCACTGCCACTTAACTTTAGCGATTCGGAGGGCTATATCGATTACCTAGGTTCTGCTGCGGATAGCCTCATTTCTGATACGATCACGCAGAGAAACTCCCAACATAGCCCTCTCCATTGCCCTTTGGGTGACTTCGAGCCTTCTTATGAGGCCCATAGTAAGCGACCACCTTTCAGTGCCATATGTCATCACTGGCAACACACACTGGTCAAAGACTGTCGTCTTGAGACACTGCGGAATATTGGTAGGTATTTAAGTATTCATATCGATTAAATATATCGTTTTATTTATATCTATTAAGATTTCTGTACGACGACCTTTTTAATAGGCACGGTACCCTTCGTTTTGCGTGGTCCGACACGCACTTGATCGGTTTTTTTCAATTTCGAATAAGTAAATCGACTAAACGTGCTATATAATTATAGAACTGCTCACAAAATTTCACGACGATCGGTTGAGAACAGCCGGACAGACGCCGGTCGTATGAAAATCGTATGATTTCTTTGCCCAAGCTGAAACGGAGAACTTCGTTCGCTTCGCTAGCGCGTTCAATAACTACATGGATTTGATAAACACAGGCCGTTCTGTACGTAAATACTAAAACTTAATGAATGTCAGAAACTTGTTTTCACACGGCAGAATGTTTATTCTAGACAGAAGCGACATTGACATTCCGGGCGATTCCACGCCGGTTGGACCGAGATCTGGGCCAACAATGTAGAAACTACATTTTCGCGAAAACGTTTTAATTTTTTTTTTTAAATTTATTTATTCAAAAAAAGAGATTACATTTTATACCTTTAATATAAACTCGCCAAACTGTGACGTTTGATGGCAAGAAACGCTCATTTTTAGGGTTCCGTAGCCAAAATGGCAAAAACGGAACCCTTATAGTTTCGTCATGTCCGTCTGTCCGTCTGTCCGTATGTCACAGGCATTTTACTCGAAAACTATAAGGTGTATTTGAATAAAATTTTGAGGATAGGTGTATTTTGTTAGCCGCTACATAGTTTTGTAATTAAAATGACAAAAAAAATTTTTTTTTGGGGTGCACTCCATACGTAAAACTAAAAGTCAAAAAAATTTTTTTCATTGTGACCCCCCGTATGGCACATCAATCGATAGGCCTTTCAAAATAAATATAAGGTTTCTTAGCATTTTTTTTGATTAAGTGAATAGGGTCGGAGATAATCGCCCCGAAAGTCACTAAAATTCTGTCCCCCCCCTCTAATTTTTGAACGGTGTATTTTAAAAATATGGAAAAATTTAATTTTTTATACTACAATAACCTATTTATGTAAATCAATTTTTTTTAATGAGATTTACATTATTTCTTACTTTATTACGTTTGCTTCAATGACATATAGGTATATATGGTTTAACCTTTTTTTATACAATAAAGTGTTTACGTCATGCATTTATCTTAACAACAAACAACTAAGCATGCTCGTAGGTAAGTACTTATCCTTATAGTTTTATTTTAGCTAGTCGACGGTGACTTATCAAGGAGGAAGCTCTTTAACTTTGATTTTAACACAGTTTTGCTTACTTTGGGAGCTTCTATTAAGACAGATCAAGTGATATTTAATAAAATAAACCCTGGAAATCCGGCAGGAAGCAACTCAGAATTATATTTGGGGTGTTCACAGGTCAAGATGATCGATAGTGTAGACTGTAGAATGTGTGGCGAGGAGGATGAGACTATGGAACACTTACTGTGTGAATAACGCCCTTGCCAGACAAAGAATGTATTTGGTAACGGCTACCCGCAACCAAAGGAATTCAAGGTGCTTCCGCTGAGCTGCATCATCCGTTTTATGGCAATGATGGAGCGAGCTTGGGAGTAGGTATAAAGGAGAGGGCAAATGCACAAAAGATCCCACTGGGTCGAAGTGTATCCAAAAGGGCCCTCATCTAGATAAGATAAGATGAGACTTGATATTTTATTAAGACTGAAGATTTGATATTGCGTTCTGTGCTTTTCGGTGAAGGAAAACATCGTGAGGAAACCGGTCTAATCCCAATAAGGTCTAGTTTC
This sequence comes from Epinotia nisella, assembly GCA_932294315.1. Lineage (NCBI taxonomy): Eukaryota > Metazoa > Arthropoda > Insecta > Lepidoptera > Tortricidae > Epinotia > Epinotia nisella. The sequence goes on from OW028693.1 coordinate 3,605,519, forward strand.
CCGTCTGGGTTTGGAAGGTCAGATGGCAACCGGTTTCGTAAAACTAACGCCTACGCCAAATCTTGGGATTATGTGCCAAAGGGCTTCAGGGTACAACCGGGAATAAAGCTAAAGGAGAATGATGCTGTTTTAACTTAAGACGACTGTAACCCCCAAAATATCTCGTTCTGATTATTAATGGGGGTTGGGGCGGTGCGGTTCTCGAGTGGCGACCACGTACCGGAAGGCGCGGCGTGGGTAGGCCCCCCACAAGGTGGACTGATGACCTGGTAAAGGTTGCGGGAGTCCTATGTCCAGCCGTGGACGTCTTTCGGCTGATATGGTGATGATGATTATTATTAATGAAATCATCAGCATCATCATCATCTGCCTATAAACGTCCCACTGCTGGCCTGTTATTTAAAATGCGCTCATTCTCATCACCTCACTTGTCAAACTTCTGATTTCGTTTAGTTACGATTCGAGGATTGTTTCTCCGTTTTTATGTGTTTGATTTTAAAGAGCCAACTAGATAACTTCTTCGACTTCTTCTTCAGATGCAATCGCGGCCCTGTTTTTTAATGTTTTGTTTTTGTAACACACAAAAAGCTACCCTGTATTTTTTACGATTTTTAGGGTTCCGTACCTCAACAGGAAAAAAACGGAACCCTTACAGGATCACTCGTGCGTCTATCGGTCCGTCTGTCACAGCCGATTTGCTCCGAAACTACTAGACCGATTGAGTTGAAATTTGGTAAACGTAGTTAATTTGGTGACCCAAAGATGGACGCGTAAAGTAAATTAATGAATTCTGAACAAGGGGACCACTTTTGGAGGGTAAACTGGAAAATTAAAAAAAAAAAAAGTTTCGTAAACTGTATTGTGTGACATATCAAATGAAAGGGGTTGTTGTAAGCATCTCAAATATATATTTTTTATAATTTTAGCAAAAACAGATTTCAAGTAGTAAACTACTCAAAAAATTTTCGCCTTTTTTCCTAAACGAAAATTGACCATTATATACGGAACCCTCACCACGCGAGTTGAACTCGCACTGGTCCGGTTTTTTAATGTTTTGTTTTTGTAACACACAAAAAGCTACCTTGTATTTTTAACGATTTTTCAAGAGTGCTTCACACTGCCCACGCAACACTAAACATGAGATCTCATCGCTTTGCATTACGGTTCACAATCGCTCAGTAAACTGTGTCGTCGAAAGCACAATCCAACAGTCACATTTAAACACACTGACCAATTTTAGACCTTATTCCGCCGTATTAAGGTTCAACAACGTTCAGTTTGCTGTGCATACAGCAATGAATCCATGGTCACAGTCACAGTTATTTTAGTTATTTAAATGCGTGTTTTGCGGCACGCCGGTCGCCGGTCGCGACAATACTGAAGCTGAAGTTTTAGCACGAAAAATCCGGTCAAGTGCGCTTCGGACTCGCGCACCGAGGGTGCCGTACATAGAGACAGGATATTTATTTATTTATTGATATATTACGAGAACAATATTCCTTATCACGCCACTGCTCGGAAATGTGGTAAAAGACGGTCAGAATTCAGGCGCCAAAGCTAGGGTTAGTTGGACGTCGCACGAACAGGCCATCTATGACTTCAAACTGTCCAACAATGTTATTGTTGGACAGTTTGAACAGCGATCCACCATTCACAGGGCTCCGCGCGCGATCGGCCGGCGTGCGCTGCCTGTGCTGCTCCTCCTCCGCGCCGGGCGCGAGGCAAGCGAGCCTGTTTAATATTATGATCTTCAATTTTGATTTAAAATTATACGTATTTGCAATTTCCTTGCAGTAGGCGTGAAAAGCACTATGTTAAGCCGCGGCCGAAAGTGCAATAGCTTTCGCCTCTCTACGAGGCATCATCAGGAAATGCTGATGCTGGAAACACGTGTCGAGGTTTTTTCATTATTGATGATGGTTTGCTGTAATTATTTGCATGTTTATACGCAAATAGTTGTATTTGATCTCCGCTGATCGACCTGCACGTTTTTTAGCGGAATAGCAAACGAATATTGTTCTCGTAATATATCATGAATTTCCGCAAAGTAACGCCTGATTCAATAAATTATTTATTGATAAAAATGTTTACATATTATGACATTACAGTGGAACCAATGCTCGAAGATGTAGACGAGTATATACACCTAGGACAGACTGTCCAGTTAGGTAGGGTCCAACTTCGAGAAGGTCAATCGTCGAATCCGACTCGGCTGGGCAGCGTTCGGGAAGCTACGACACATCTTTTCGTCCAATATTCCGCAGTGTCTCAAGATAGCGAACGAAGCGGGAAAAATATCTGACATACTGACTAGATGACAGATAAATACTGGCTAGAAATAGAGTCGTGGCAGTTCTAATGCGCGCTTTGTTGATCATCGTCATATCAGACGAAAGACGTCTACATCTGGACATCTGTTGGACGATCACGTAACGCATTGTACGCGCGTCGGGTAGATCTAAATGTTAATTTTTATATGGAAAAAACCGGCCAAGTGCGTGTCGGACCACGCAAAACGAAGGGTTCCGTGCCTATTAAAAAGGTCGTATCGTCACAGAAATTTTACGGCACTTACGTCTTTTTCTTTGAGGAAGGCAGTTTTTCAGCAATATCTCGAAAACCTCTGAACCGATCTTGTTCGAAACAATTTTCGGTGAATGAAATTAATAAGCCCTATGTCCATGAATTTTTCCATATTTTTAAAATACACGGAGGGGGGACAGAATTTTAGTGACTTTCGGGGCGATTATCTCCGACCCTATTCACTTAATCAAAAAAAAATCTAGGAAACCTTATATTTATTTTGAAAGGCCTATCGATTGATGTGCCACACGGGGGGTCACAATGAAAAAAAAATTTTGACTTTTAGTTTTATGTATGGAGTGCACCCCTAAAAAAATTTTTTTTGTCATTTTAATTACAAAACTATGTAGCGGCTAACAAAATACACCTATCCTCAAAATTTTATTCAAATATACCTTATAGTTTTCGAGTAAAATGCCTGTGACATACGGACAGACGGACAGACGGACATGACGAAACTATAAGGGTTCCGTTTTTGCCATTTTGGCTACGGAACCCTAAAAATGACAGTTCGATCTACCCCACGCGCGTTCGCAACGTTACGTGATTACCCCCCTGGACATGTGCCTCCCCCAAGGAGTGCCACAATGCCCGGTCCCGCGCCACCCGCATCCAGCGGAATACCGCGACCTTTACCAGTTCACCAGGGTGTATAAAATTCATGTGTTATTTTCCTATTGAGGTACGGAACCCTAAAAACGCGAAAGTTGATATCGTGGGCGTTTCTATTTTCACAATGACACATTTTTGCGAGAGTTTTAACAAAACTTAATTGACTAGTGGCCTTATTCAGTAGCAATAAGGTGTACTTTCGCCGATCAAATACCACATCTGTCTCGGGGACCTGTATGAGATGAATACAGTTCATTCGATTTTGGCGTTAAGAGTGAGTCACTACGCACGAGTCCACCAGCCCTGGAGCCGTAGCATGGTTGGCCTTATCACGCGACAAGTGACAAGATTAGAGCGTCGTCTCGTTCTATCGAACGGTGTCAGCCAGTGACGCACGCTCTATCCTATCACCTATCGCGTGACAAGGCCAACCATGCTACGGCTCCTGCTAGCATAACTAGACTCTCTACTCTACTCGCGCGCGTGATAGACCATCTGTCACTTTTTGACAGCATTAATCAGAAAGTGACGGACAATCATCTCGCGCGCGAGTAGAGTCGAGAGTCAAGTTATGCTAGCAGGGCAGAGCTGAGAGGCAGCGCAGCGATGTGCGAGCAAAAAAAACCGCAAGTGCGAGTTGAACTCGCGTGGTGAGGGTTCCGTATAAATATAAACTCTAACGTTTTATTACGGCGCCTACGTCATTTCAGAAGCAAGTGCAAGAGTGAAAATTGCTATGCTCTAAGCATCAGGCGCTTCATACAGAATATACAAAAATGTTGAGAAGTTTCCCGTTCCTTTGAATACTCAAACTGCTTATAGGTTTTCCTGTAATCTTTAGGCAAGGAACTATTTTCCATATTTTTTCACAATTTTAAGCCTAGTAGTTTCGGATATAAAATCTGTTTTTGCAAAAATTATAGAAGAGAATATCTGAGATAAACAACCCCTTTCTTTTAATATGTCACACAATACAGTTTGCGAAACTTTTTTTTAAATTTACCAGTATACCCCCCAAAAGTGGCCCCCCTGTTCAGAATTCATTAATTTACTTTACGCGTCCATCTTTGGGTCACCAATTTACATATGTTTACCAAATTTCAACTCAATCGCTCCAGTAGTTTCGGAGCAAATTGGCTGTGACAGATGGACTGCACGAATGATCCTATAAGGGTTCCGTTTTTTTGCTTTTGAGGTACGGAACCCCAAAAACCGTATCTTGCTCAAGCTATAGAGATGGAGACATTCAAAAATCGATCTTCAATATTCGTAGTTGAAGCCATATCATCATCATCATCATATCGGCCGAAAGACGTCCACTGCTGGACATAGGCCTCCCCCAGAGAGTTCGAAATTGACCGGTCCCGCGCCACCCGCATCCAGCGGACCCCCGCGACCCCCACCAGGTCATCAGTCCACCTTGCCCACGCCGCGCCTTCCGGTACGTGGTCGCCACTCGAGAACCTTTCCGCCCCAGCGGCCATCGGTTCTACGTGCAATGTGCCCCGCCCACTGCCACTTAAGTTTAGCAGTTCGAAGCCTTATAATTATAATTAAATATTGGTATCCTAAAAACGCTGTTTCAGTGACATTATGTTGGAGATGAAATTCATGAAACCGGCGAAGGATAAATATAGATACTCCAAGCATCGAGGAACATTTTTGTAAGAATCACCGAAAGAGCTACACTGCCGAGGCAAGAACGGACGACTTTTTTGACATCAGGCGAAAAGGGATAGCCTCGTTACTGAACCGCGTGCGTGGTGGCGGCAACAGCCTGCTGAGTTGGAAGGAGCCGTTGCATGGTTGGCCTTATCACGCGACAAGTGACAAGATAACAGCGTCGTCTCGTTCTATCGAACGGTGTCAGCCAGTGACGCACGCTCTATCCTATCACCTATCGCGTGACAAGGCCAACCATGCTACGGCTCCTGAGGTGTCAATCACCGAAAGAGCTACACTGCCGAGGCAAGAACGGACGACTTTTTTGACATCAGGCGAAAAGGGATAGCCTCGTTACTGAACCGCGTGCGTGGTGGCGGCAACAGCCTGCTGAGTTGGAAGGAGCCGTTGCATGGTTGGCCTTATCATGCGACAAGTGACAAGACTGACAAGATAAGAGCGTCGTCTCGTTCTATCGAACGGTGTCAGCCAGTGACGCACGCTCTATCCTATCACCTATCGCGTGACAAGGCCAACCATGCTACGGCTCCAGGAGCCGTACCATGGTTGGCCTTATCACGCGACAAGTGACAGGATAAGAGCAATTCAATTTGAATTAAATTCGTTTTTTGCAGGTTTATGTTTAGATTGTGAATTTGAAGCCATTATTACTTATACCCTAGATACCATATTGTATTAAATATGGTATCTAGGGTATTCGTGACTTCATTTGTGCTCGCGCCGGGAAAAATTATAGAAATGTCATCTGCATAAAGTAGTGTTTTAATATTAAGAGAATTTAGTAATTTTGGTAAGTCGTTAATATATAAAATAAAGAGAATGCATCCTAGTACACTTCCTTGTGGAATAGAACATGTTGTATTTACTAAGGGTGAACGGAATATTTTGTGTGATGAGCATGAATATTTGCTTCTGAGTCTTGGATGTTTTCTATGTATTTATTTAAGAGTCCGCAGTAAGCTCGATTCTTCATACAAACGTAGTTACGCTCTCATTTTAAAATGACTAGCTAGTTTGTTCTAAAACTTTCTACTTAGAATAAGTTAAAGTGTATCCAGGTCTGTAAATAGTTTATGTAGATACCGTAGTAAAAAAAATACAGCCAATTTAAGTTTTTCATACAAATTATTTTGCTGTATTTCGTTTGTTTTACAACTGGAGCCATATAAACTAGTTACAGACCTAGATATACCGCATGTCATTATACAGTGTGTGTCTGTCATAAGAACATTTATTTTAAGGAACGATAGCTTTCAGTGCTGTGAACCGTTTTATCGAAAAAATATAACAATTACCTTTTCTAATGGAGAGTTATTAATTTTTTAAATTTTTTCGAGCAGCAATGTACTGCTAACATTCACTTGACGTTTCAGAGAGGCAGAGCTAGTTACTTTCAGTTGTTAGCTTTGTTACCAATACATTGCGGGCCGAATTAATTTGTATGAAAAAAAAAAAACCGTTTTTTTTAAACTAGAGACACCAATTTACGTTCATTAGGGCTTATACTTTCAGCCCTTAAAATAAATGTTCTTATGACAGACACACACTGTATATGCAAAGTTTCGTTACAATCCAACACGTAGTTTTAAAATGAGAACGAACCGCCATTTGCATGGGAAGGTGAAATTCGGCCGAGCTTGCCGGGGACTCTTAAGTATTTATATCTGTTAAATATACCGTCGTCTAGTACCCATACGCAAGCCTACAATTGGGTTGTGTCCTAAAATTTTTTTACGATGCCATTCGAACCAGTTTTTGGTGTGGAACAAATGTTTGTATGGGAGTAAGTACAATTAAAGAACATAAATACCAAAAAAATTGAGTTAAAGACGGACCTCGCTGGCGGTAGCCGAAAACGTTCCATACTGATTAACATTGAATCATGACGTCACAGGGTAATATTTGTACTAGTCGTTATATGGAAAATCAAGTAAATTGCTGTTTCGGTTGCGAAATACTGCGTTTAGGACCATAGTTGTCATACAATTTTGTTTCTATAAAAGCATAAGGATTCTATTGGTAGCTTTAAATTTACTTTTGGAGAATAAAAAAAAATGTATATTTATTCTAAACTTTCAAGGTTCTTTTTATAATTTTAATTATATTTCTTAATTTATACTTAATTACATTTATTTCATGGTTTACTATCAATTTAGCAACACTGCGTTATCAATTTTAACATGTGGAAACTACCCTATTGTCCCCTATATTTATTTATTACTTGGGTCCTTCCACGTCTTCATCGACTGGTCCAATACTTTTAGTCCCGGCTAAAAGCTTTGCTCTGTAAGAAATCGAATTTGCGCCTCAGCAGACTCTACGGCGGCGAGCCGAAGATCTAATCGGGGGCTCTTGTCCCTCACACGGTGACTGGGGGGGTGCCAGGTAAAAAAAAACATGCTGCGCCTTGCACCAAGTAAGGGCAACACACGCAGGCTGAGTTCTTATAAAAAAACCGGACTAGTGCGAGACGGGCTCGCCCACCGTGGGTTCCGTGCAAAATTACAAATGTATAGTTTAAAAACAATCCCTGTAATTTTAGTATAAGACGATATTAGTTGCCAAATTTCATAGTTCTAGGTCAACGGGATGTACCCTATACATTTTGATTCCCTTGAGAATATAATAGAATAGAATAGAATAGAAAGTTCTTTATTATAGGATACTGAAGGTAATCGCTGACAGAGCAGACGGTTCCATCCTGTGTGCCTGCATGGGTTAATAGTACATTGTTTAACGAGGGCCGTAAGTGGAATATTGCTAACGAGAGTGTATCAGAAGCCCGACGCCGAAGGCGGAGGGCTTTTGATGACTCGAGTTTGCAATATTCTTACGCCCGTGTTATACACAATGTTTTTCATCACATTTGCGAGGAAATAAATAACAACAAAAGACAGAAAAATGTATGTTTCATACAGCAGCACCAATCAAAAATTGACAACTTCACTTCCAGATCAGTGCTAGTAGAGCGCGCAGTTCAATATTTCAACCAATCACAGAGCAGTATTCTTGCGGGGCGGGGCGTCGTGACCAACTAGATTTTTTTATTCAACCAATCACACAGCAACCAGATTTGCTTAAGCCAATCAGAGGGTTCTATTATTTAAAAAAAAAACCATAACGCCCATGGGCGTAATATAGCCCATTACAGCTCAGTACGCTTGCGTATAATAACACCATTTTCGAGCAAGTGTGATGAAAAATAATTAATTAACCACCTTGACATTTTCACATTTACTCTGTTGACATTAAATTAAATTATTTATTATTGTATTTTAGGAATAAAATAGTATAAATTGTTTTAAATTATTTTTATTTTAATTTTAATGAAACTAATGAAATTTTTATGTAATTTATATGGAGTGATTGTTCTGAAATAAAGATATTTTATTTACTTTATTGTTTTTCTTTTCGGTATTACAATCATGTCCTCCCAACGGGTGTGTCCTTAATGTACCGGTGTTCCCTTGAGAGTACGTATAGAAATATACGTTTTTTTGCGGCATAAACCCGTACAAAACTACAAATGTATAGTTTTCAGATTTTTCTCTGTACTTGTAGTATAAGACGATAATACTTGCCAAATTTCATAGTTCTAGGTCAACGGGATGTACCCTATACATTTTGATTACCTTGAGAGTGTCAAAATATACGTTTTTTGCGGCATAAACGGCCGTATCTTTTTTTACGTTAACTTAGAAGATTGATTTCTTCACAGCTTCAAGAAACTGTAGATTTGAGTATAAGTTTTAATTTAAACTCGATACCTTCACGCGTTCCCGAGATAAAGGGACAGACAGACGGAGAACAAAGTGATCCTATAAGGGTTCCGTTTTTTCCTTTTGAGGTACGGGACCCTAAAAAGGAACTATCACCAGTATACAGAACCAGTGCCCTTGTGAGCTGTAGAACTCGCGAGTGTATTTTTTTATAAATTTAAAAAACTGAATAGACCAATAAAATCTATACATGTAATCATTGAATCTACCCACAAGATTTCACGAGAATCGGTTGAGAAATGCGGCCTGTAGAGGAGAACAGACGGACAGACATTTGGGCCAAGCTGAAACGGAGAACTTCGTTCGCTTCGCTCGCTCATTTAATGAGTCTTCGGGATGGACACAGGCTATAATTTATCTTATCCTTTCTAAAGATGGGCATGCACCAAGACAGCAGGCTGTTTGTCACGACGCCAAATGGATTAATGCCTCCGCACACCGAACGCGGGTCCTGCGCGGCGCGGGTCGTGCGCGGCGCGGGTCGTGCGCGTCGCGGGTCGTGCGCGGCGCGGGTCCTGCGCGGCGCGGGTCGTGCGCGGCGCGGGTCCTGCGCGGCGCGGGTCATGCGCGGCGCGGGTCGGGCGCGGTTACATATTGGTGCCCTTGACTGTGCCTATAGTAAAAAAAACTATATCACCACACTTGCTCGTCAATGGCGTTATTACTTGCGAGCGTACAGAGCAGTTATAGCCGTTTTACCTCCCACGGGCTATTAAGTTTAGTTTTAAAATATAGAACCCTCTGATTGGCTTAAGCAAATCTAGTTGCTCTGTGATTGGTTGAAATATTGAAGCTGCGCGCTCCACTAGCACTGATCTGGAAGTGAAGTTGTCAATTTTTGATTGGTGCGGTTCGGCTGTACGAAACTTAGATTTTTCCGTCCTTTGTAGTTATTTATTTCCTCGCAAATGTGATGAAAAACATTGCGTATAACACGGGCGTAAGAATATTGCAAACTCGAGTCATCAAAAGCCCTCCGCCTTCAGTGTCGGGCTTCTGATAGACTCTCGTTAGCAATATTCCACTTACGCCCCTCGTTAAACAATGTACTATTATTGTACTATTCTGTGATACTTAGTTTGGGCTCAGAACAGTAGCTTATAATATATCTTAAAATATTAAAATATATCGGTTACCTTGGTTAATTACGATAAAACAATTCACCATCTAACGTTTCATGCTATTACAATCCAATAAATAGATTAGATCGAACCTATTAACTATTCATAGAGCATCCATCTTAATCCTATTAAAAAGCAGTAAGTAGTTTGCTTCGTAATTTACGAAATGAATTCACGATCCCATTCTGATGATATTAAAAGCACAGGTCTTTCTTTGTCCGAGTTATTTATTTAAGTTGCCCTCTTAACTTTGTCTCGAGGTTAAATAGTTATTTGTGTCTCAAGGGTGCAAAGTGATGTATTTACGGCGAGGGCGGTACATTGAATCCAGAGTGAAGCGAAGGATTCTACGATAGAATCCTGAGCGTAACGAGGCATCTAGTGACAGAAAAAAGTTGATTCACCTATTTGCAGATTGCAGATAACTTCACTCGCTGCTTGTCAATTATACAATTACCAGTGTAAGAATTTAGTCATTTTCAGACTAAAGTTTTCAAAAAAATATCTTAGAATGAGCAAACACACAAAATTATATTGTGTTAAGGTGGAAGTTTTCGTTGCGCTTGCTACACAAAGTTTTATAATTTTTTAATTTGGCCAACCTTTTATAAAACTGTCATTGCAATTTGGCGACCGAATAGCCTAGTGGTTAGATAACCTGACTATGAAGCTTGAGGTCCCGGGTTCGATTCCCGGTCGGGGCAGATATTTGTATGATGTATACGAATGTTCCCGCAGCAGAACCAAGGTAACCGATATAGCCCTCCGAATTGCTAAACTTAAGTGGCAGTGGGCGGGGCACATTGCACGTAGAACCGATGGCCGATGGGGCGGAAAGGTTCTCGAGTGGCGACCACGTACCGGAAGGCGCGGCGTGGGTAGGCCCCCCACAAGGTGGACTGATGACCTGATAAAGGTCGCGGGAGTCCGCTGGATGCGGGTGGCGCAGGACCGGTCAATTTGGAACTCTCTGGGGGAGGCCTATGTCCAGCAGTGGACGTCTTTCGGCTGATATGATGATGATGATGATGATACGAATGTTTGTTCTCGAGTCTTGGATGTTTAATATCTATTTAAGTATGTATTTATCTATATAAGTATGTTTATCCGTTGTCTAGTACCCATAGTACAGGCTTTGCCTAGTTTGGGACTAGATCAATTGGTGTGAATTGTCCCACGATGTTTATTTATTTAATTGGAATCTTCTACATTGAGCGGTAGAGTTGCTTTTTGAATGGACTACTATGATGCAACTCTGCCAACTCAAATAATCTCGCATTACTAAACGATTTCGGCAGGATCCGAATTCCGGATGCTCTTTACGGAATATTTACGACGCCATTGCCTAAATGGTCCTTTAAGAAAAACGGATATGGCGGGAGAGAAATCACTGACGATCTCTACAAAATGCCTTCTTCACTGTTCCGTGTAGATTCTATCCTGCTCTCACTTATACAGGTATAGATTATTAAGCTTGTGAGCGTTTCTAAGTGGTTTTAATTGAAAAAAAAAATTGTTTTTTTTTTCTTCAACTTAGGTTTACGTGTACTTTTTTACTCTTCTGGAGTGATATAAGTAACTTTTGGTGTGTCTCTGGTTCCATGGAGGTTGGGACGGATGCTTGTGTGGGTCGCTACATGTGTAGACACACTGGCACCGTCTCACCTCCAACGGACTACTTCTAAAGCGGGTGCAGCGGCGGAAAACGCCGAAAATCTGAAATGTAATAAATATAGAGGCCTCGGCAGAGAGTACGACTTTGTACCTTTTGGCGTCGAGACCCTCGGTCCGTGGGGTCCCAGTGCGCATAAGTTATTTGCAGCAATCGCGAAACGTCTGGTCGATGTAACTGGTGACCGAAGAGCTGGCGGCTTTCTTGCGCAACGCATCAGCATTGCAATTCAGCGAGGAAATGCCGCCAGCATCCTCGGTACAATGCCTCGAGGGCCTTTTTTAGATTTAACTTAGTTTTAATTTATCTTAGTTAATGTTTATTATAATCTTGTATTCACTTTTAATAAAAAAAAAAAAGTCACTTTTTATTTTAAAAACAAAAAATAAACCGGTGGTAGTTTATCGACATTCATAGGTGCATTATAGCATCATCATATCAGCCGAAAGACGTCCACTGCTGGACATAGGCCTCCCCCAAAGAGTGCCACAATGACCGGTCCTGCGCCACCCGCATCCGCATAGGTGCATGCAATATACCTAAATTAAAGAATAAATAACTTTGACTTTAACGGCAACTTCCACTGAGTATGCTCTTTTAAGATTTTTCCAGAATTAATGACGGGTATAGTGTATGACATTTTGTACGGAACCCTCGGTGCGCGAGTCAGACTCACACTTGACCGGTTTTTTTTTGTAAGAACGAGTCAACCCATTTTACCACCTGACATAGCTTTTGCTAAAAATGTCTTCAAGGTGTTTTAAACTCTAATTACTAAAACACCAAATAATAAATTAGCAGCTCTAACATTCGCTGTTCATTAAAGTAAATTATTTCTTCATTTAAACGTTGTTAATTACTTTAAGTTTCTTAATTACTAAGCTATTTGGGATAAGCTTTAATTACCGGATCGTTAAGGTGCTTAGATGTATAGATATTTTTGCGCGCGGCATCGTTTATGAAGATTAGATTTGACCAATGACCGAATTTATTAATTTCACTATAAAATCCTACAGTATTATAAACGTGAAAGTTTGGATGTATGGATGGATGGATGGATCATGGATGTACTTTCCACTTAATCTCAAAAACTACTGGACGATTTTTTTTTTTTTTTTTTTTTTTTTTTTTTTTTTTTTTTCACACTTACAAACTATTTTTACAGGAGCTAATCCCAAGACAATAGTGTAACTATTTGCACAATTACGTTAAAACTAAACTATATCTCTACGCATATAACATAATATACCTAAACAATGTAGACCTTGTGAATTCATTCAGAGAACACGAAAACAAATCAATATCCTCTGCTATTAGGTTAAGGGTCCGCACAGCTCGCGTCAGAGCCGCCATGTTGAGTAGGTTGGTGCGCCCGCGCGGCTCGGCGAGCAGCCGCGGCCGACGGCGGCGCCACACGTACCTATCAGGGACATATATACTTATATACCTATACCTATATATATTTATATGAAACTTTCCAGTTATGTACCGTATATCAGAATAATAGGCTACAATTCAGGTCAAATTTCATCCCTTATACAATGAAGAAATCTTCTGCGAGCCCTATGTCCCTAATGAGGGATATCAGGAATACATAATCATCATCATCATCATAAGAAAAAAAGAAAGACAATTTAACGTCACAAATTACACAATTAAACAAACAAACATGCAAAAGAAAAAACTAAGTAAGAGGACATAAGTATGTTTACCGTCGTGCGTCGTCTAGAATTTGCTTCGTTTGGGATTTGTGTACGATTGTCACCCAAAAAGAAATCAAATATTTACCCAATTATTTAGGCCAAGTAACTACATATAATATTTAGACAGGGGCGGTTCACTCTTTGATTTCGTCGCGCGCCCACAACATGCCGGCCGGCCGCCTTTAGGCGGTCTATCAGTGGCAAAGAGAATATAACCACTACGATCAGTGGTTGCCGCGTGCTGTTACGGGACGCACGCGTTCGCGCTTTGAATTGCATCGTTATTGCCTCGTAAAATAAATATGGCGCGTCGTATATTTATATTGGTTGAAAATAATTTTTCTTTACATTATGGTTATGTATGTAGGTAACCCAGAGTCGTGTGTCTTCGTCTAACGTTTTGTAGAAACAGACAGTTTTGATGTCATAACCTAAAGGCAAATTACACAGCTTTTGTGTAGTTGGGTGATACTAAGTAAATGAATAATAATCGTAATATCGTTAGTAAAATAAACTATTACACTAATATACCAATAATTTAATAGGTCGAGCTGGCGGTAACCCTAGCTCTAAAGCTCCGCCTCCGAAAGAGCGCGTTGCATGCGATAGAAAGAAATGGCCACATTTAGGCACGTTTGGCGTACCTAAACCGGGAATTTGTTAACAGAGAACCTTCTGTACGTAGTACTATTACTTATTCTGTGATTTAGGTGTAATAACTAAGAGTAGGCCGCAGAAAGGAAATAAAATGTTTATGAAGTAGGTATTGCCATTTTACGGGACAGAGAGCTAGGAGTCCTATTTCACCTAGTGCGCAAATAGGGCCTTAAATCTGCAGTTTTATTCTTAGTGATGAGCTCTAAACTATAGAATGGTGGTAATTGGACGGCGGTTGTAACTATAAAATGGTTTCATTGCTCTGTCGTGTAGCGATTTTGAAGCACAAATAGGTGTGGACACAAAAAAAGTCAAAGTCAAAGTCAAAGTGATTTATTCTTCAATTTAGGCATATTACATGCACCTATGAATGTCGATAAACTACCACCGGTTCGGAAAGTAAACCTCTGCCTCGAGAAGAACCGGCGTAATAAACTCGGCGAGGTGTCATTTTTTCAAAACAGTATACAATATATCATATCACATTTTTAACCGACTTCAAAGGTTCCGCTGTATTTTTAGGGTTCTATACCCTTATAGTTTCGTCATGTCCGTCTGTCCGTATGTCACAGGCATTTGACTCGAAAACTATAAGGTGAATTGGAATACAAGGTGTATTTTATTAGCCGCTATATAGTTTTGTAATTAAATGACTAATTTTTTTTCTAAGGATGCACTCCATACATAAAACTAAAAGACAAACAATTTTTTTTTCATTGTAAGTCCACGTGTGGGGATCAATCGATAGGCCTTTCAAAATAAATATAAGGTTTCTCAACAATTTTTTTGATTAAGTGAATAGAGTCGGAGATACGAGTAATCGCCCCGAAAGTCATTAAAATTCTGTCCCCCCCCTCTAATTTTTGAACGGTGTATTTTAAAAATATGAAAAAAATCATGGACAAGGCTTAAATTCTTTCACCGAAAATGATTTTGAACAAGATCGGTTCAAAAGGTTTCGAGATATTGCTGAAAAACTGCCTTCCTTAAAGAAAAGGACGTAAGTACCGTACGATTTCTGTGACGATACGACCTTTTTAATAGGCACGGAACCCTTCGTTTTGCGTGGTCCGACACGCACTTGGCCGGTTTTTTGAAATGTTATACGCACGTGTATAACATTCATCGTATTCTTTCAAGTTATTCAGGTGAGCTCAAGTCAGAATCTGATGATGGGATCCCATGGAAATCGAGGGCAACCCTGCCCGACATGTCAATAGAAAATACTTATTTGAATCACGATATTATGCTCATTTAAGATGTATTAAACAGTTTCATACGGTTTGGGAGACGAGGTATTTACTCAAGTTACTGATATGGAATTCGTTTCATATGGTGATCTTATAAAAAATCCTGATAATATAAGAATTAGGTAATCAATCCGAATGTACGAGTAAATGGCGTGCGGTTATGCTGGCAGTCCCAATAGATGTCATTTCAGTACAAATGTCATGAATGACAGACTGACATTTATTGGGACTTGAAGGTTTAACTCATTGTCCCAATTGATGGCAGCTGGTTTTAACAAATATGTTCATAACTTATAAATAAGTTATTTGTCTTGAAATTGTGATAAGAAATATTGAAGTCACTAACATTTAGTAACTTAAAAATGATGTCGTGATCAATCTTAGTTTATTATTCGCTAGTTAAATTATATTCGTCGAGTACTAGTACCGCGTCGGGCACTAGTACTTCTACCTTATCTATAAATAACCTAAAACCCTCTCCCCAAAGCCGTTCCTTTAATCAAATGCATATTACTTAGTCGTGTTACACGTCCCGTTAACCACAAAGATCGCAATTAGAATGTTCATTTGCGGAACGCAATTTAGACGCAATTTAGCAATTAGTATTGCTACTGGTGCCAATTTAAGGGGCTCCCGTCAAAAATCAACGAAATTTAGTAGTTTTCATTTCGACACTCGTCCTCGGTTTATTGAAAAAAAAAATGGTTTATTACCACAACTTTACAAACATAAAACAAATCAATATAAGAGAAAAAACAAAACTACAATTTAAATTAAGCATGATTAGATATATCTGGGCAATGGGTACCAGTCTCAGCTTCTGCTGGATGGGATGTTTACATCCAGCGCTGATTTTCAGACTGGTCCCTTTTTTGTGTATGTATACATATATACATACATACACATATATATATACATACATATGTATGTATGTATATATATATATATATATATATATATATATATATATATATATATATATGTATGTATGTATGTAGGTCGGCCACGTGCGTTCGGTGCGGATATCGGTATTGAAGCTAGCTTTCCAGGTACAGACATGGGAAAATTTGATTCCTGTTTAACATTTTTGATATTGAATAACTTGAAAAATGTTAACACAGAATTAATTATACATTTTTAAAGAAAGGTCCGTAATAATACAAAACCCGACACTTCATCCTCATTAAAACTTTTATACACCCGAAAGTCATACCTACTCATACATACTGAACTTACATATAATTTTGATATAAATAAATAAATAAATAAATATTAGGGGACATTCTTACACAAATCGAACTAGGCCTATAGTAAGCTCAATAAGGCTTGTGTTATAGGTACTAGACGACGATATATATAATAGATATAAATACTTAAATACATAGAAAACATCCAAGACTCAGAAACAAATATTCATGCTTATCACACAAATATTTGCCCTTACCGGGATTCGAACCCAGGACCTTCAGCTTCGTAGGCAGCGTCACTACCCACTAGGCTAACCGGTCGTCAAATAATATGCGTTTTATAATCTTTTATGTATTTCACAAAAGCTACATCCAAAAAACTGGTTTTTGGCCTAAATTTGCCAAGGTTTGGTGCCATATATATAGAAAACTATGAGTTTTAAAGTAAATATGGGATACTATTTCGGTGAACCTCGTTGTTGTTAATGCGATAAGCCATAAAAAAACATGAAAAAACGGTCAATTTTATATCGAAGGTCATTGGGATCTGGGAGCCCCTTAAGCGACGTGTATTAGGTACTTACATAGTTACATACGCGAAGTACCTAAGTGGCCAAACTTCTACAAAAAAGTTTCAGAAACTTTCACAACTACTGTCAAGTATCCAGCCGGAACTTTGCACGATGTTCGGCGACTTCTGAACTTTTGAACTTTTTATTTTTGTGCTTTTACTTGTTCGGACATTTCTGTTAGTGTTTCACAATATTCAGAAATATTTACTTAAAATGATATTCGGATGCTAGTTTAGTATATTTGGTCCTAAAATGAAATGAAACAAAACAAAATGTAATTCTGTTTAGGTACATAACATTTTAGTTCTCCACCGAAAAAAAATTCTTACTAAGTATACCTACAATGATCATGCACGAACAAGTTTATGTCATCATCATCATCATCATCGTCATCATATCAGCCGAAGACGTCCGCTGCTGGACATAGGCCTCCACCCCAGAGTGCCACAATGACCTTACCCACGCTGCGCCTTCCGGTACGTGGTCGCCACTCGAGAGCCTTTCTGCCCCAATGGCCAGCGGTTCTATGTGGAAGTTTATGAACATATAGTTTTTCTTTGAAAAACGCTAAAACACGAGTTACATTAAAGCTTAATCATTTTTTAAATCTTAGCAAACATTGGGTATCCAATCAAGTGTCTTCGGATGCTCTTCGACTACTTGAAGCTTCGGGCGTCTGGCAACGATCAGCCCCCTCGCGGCTTGCAGCGCCAGCTCAGTCCGTTTCCCCAAGTCGCGATCAATCAAGAACAAAACCTTTAGTAACTCTTTCTGCATAGATTCTATAGCATTCACAGCTATACCTGCAAAATTTGCTGCCATCCTGGTCCTCTTTCCTTCTGTATTAACGTAAGTCTTGTAGAAGTAGGCAGCCTCTTCCAAATCCACTGCTTGTCTAAACTTTATCGACACAGCTTCCTTAGGCTTGGTGTCGTCTACGAACGGAACTGGACCTTTGAAAGAGTTCTGACAGTAATTTGGCGCGTCTTCCATATTATCCAATACTGGAGATACCCCATCTCTGTTGTAAAGCTTCGAGTACTTCGGCCGATTAACAGGTATATCGTTGTGGTTGATGCCTAAGCGATAGTTCTGAGCGTCTCGGTAAGCGAACCTTCTGGCTTTGAACATGTCGTCTCTTGGACCAGGGATGCCAGGGACTAGGTTACCAGGATTGAAAGCTGCTTGTTCGACGTCTTTGAACATGTTATCAGGGTTTCTATTCAGGACCAACCTTCCGATTGTTACGGTGTGATAAGTCCCGTTTCTCCAAAGGAGGGTGAGATCGAAAGGATTGTAGTTGAGTTTTGTTATATCGTGTTTTGAAATCAAGTCCATATCTAATCTCCAAGAAAGGAAATTGCCTGTGGCTATAGCATCATACAGGTCGCGTGTAGAATAGTCTGGATCTATAGACCTTAGAGAAGTAGCTGCTCTTTCAGTAAGCAGCTCTAGACCTTGTTCAGTTCTGAAGTTAAATTTAACAAAGTAACTCTCACCTTGCTTATTAACGATCTCATAAGTGTGGAGCGGAAAGGCGTCCATTTTTCTATAACCATTGCTGATGCCATAATCGGACAGCAGCCAGAGTAAATGATTGATGATCTCAGGGGATCGCGTGGCGAAATCAACACGAGCTGTGGAGTCGTGGAGGTTTGTTGTAGGATTCCTGGCGAACGCATGAGACGAAGGGCTGAATAGATGTGGCGTATTATAAAGGAAGGCTGGAAATGACGAGCAAAGTAAGTCTAGATTACCCTCTTTTGTGTAAAACTTTGCGACTAACGCTGCCGTTTCTCTGATCAAGTCTAATCCGCCAACATTTTGGATGAGGTAAGAGAAGCGGACGGCAACAGGTGTCTTTTTCCCGACGCCATTGAAGACGTCTGCTTTGGTGTACTCTGATACGTCGTTGGTGACCTCGAAGTGGCCGAAGGCTCCAGTGCCTTTCGCGTGGACGGAGCGCTCCGGGATTCTCTCGTGTTCAGAGCTGGTCTGCAGGTCCCAGAAGTGCTGGTTGTTGAACACGTCGGTGTTGAGTGTGACCGTCTCTCGGACTTCGACTGGCTTGCCGGAGCTCGTTGTAAGGCTTCCTATGGGCTGCTGAAATAAATAAATACAGGGTCTCAAATTTTATCTAAATCTGTTAAACGGTTTATGGCGTGAATAGGTAACACACAGTTACAGAGACAGACAGAGTTACATTACATATAAGAGGCGTGATTGTAGATATGTATGTATGTATACATATCTACAATCACGCCTCTATCCTAGAGGGTTGCTACGATCCTGACAAACCACTTTCACTTCACTCACCTTCATAACATTTCTCATACATGCTCGTCGGTTTAGGGTACTTTTGACCTGGCCTTTTTGTAAGATTTCTCTAATTTGATCGGATAAAGTTCGCCTAGGTCTTCCCCTTCCAACTTGCCCTTCCACTCTTTTTACATACACTCTCTTCGTCTTTGGCATTTATAATATTAGTATGTATATGGATTATAACAATGCTTACCGGATGTTTTACTTGGAAGTCCATCAACTGTCGAGCCACAGGATCTAGGTCGAGGGTAACATTGTCGATTCCTAATACATGTTCTAGTAAGAAGATGAAAACTACTGCTTCTCGAAACATGACGATACAATACAATACAAATACTTTATTGCACTCCACTATAAAGGAACACTGCTACATTAAACTTGAGTAAAACAGCAAATTCTACTTAGGTATATTCATCCTTATATCGCTATCCAGGTTGTACTCTAGTCCCTAGAGGTGCCCGGTCCCCTTTGGCACCTAATTCCACGATTAGGCGTAGGCACTAGTTTAGTTTATTAGTTATTAGATACCTATACCTCATTGTAGATAACATTCGATTTTTAACGGACGAATTTGTCTGCGTTTTTGAAGTGGATACTTCTTTGCTCGCGTTCTTGTATAGGGGTACACGGTACAGTTCAAAATGTATCACGTGACTTCCGGAATAACATTTTGTAGAGAAGCCTAATCTGATTTCAAAGAATTGTTTGTTACATGTTTTAGTCCGTATTTATTTGCCATTAGTTGTTATCACAAAATGGTTTTTAGTTTATTATGAAAATAATGCTGAAATGACCGCCATTTTCAATGTAAATATCGATAGTCAAATGAGCTACGTCAGTCAATGTTGCCATACATACCGATTTATCTGTACTTATACAGATTTACATTTTACGGGTACACCATAATAGCAGATTCCTTTAAATAATCAAAACTAACTGTACGGAACCCTCGGTACGCGAGTCAGACTCGCATTTGGCCGGTATTTTTTTATTAGGGTTCCATAGCCAACAAAGAAGTATCGAATTGAGAACCTCCTCCTTTTTAGAAGTCGGTTAAAAATAGCTCCTAACGCCAATACAGTCGCGTGTGCGCATATATTAGTGCAAGGGTCTGCTCACAACTACGGACCGCCTCCGGTTCTAGTCCCGCTAGTGCTAGAATAGTATCTGCTACTTACCAGGACAATCACAAGACGGCGCGCGAGTTCTCCCGATTTTTCTCGCACTATCCGTCTCTCTCTTATTAGACAACTTAGAAAGAGAGGTATCATCATCATCATATAAGCCAAAAGACGTCCACTGCTGGACATAGGCCTCCCCCAAAGAGTGCCACAATGACCGATCCTGCGCCACCCGCATCCTCCAGCGACCTTTACCAGGTCATCAGTCCACCTTGCTTCCTTGCAAGAGAGGTATAGTGCGAGAAAAATCGAGAGAGCTCGCGCGCCGTCTTGTGATAGCCGTGCAGGACATGAATTGTAGAGCGGTACGACACAGCGGGATGTCATCTTGGTTTTGTTTGGACCAGCTTAACGACCACGACATTGAGCGAATTTCGGCTCAGCAAGCGTTTTATCTGTTCATTGCGCGGCCGAGACGCGCTACGCGCTGTGGTTAGTTGGGATCGCACGCAATGAATTACAAAAACCGCTGCCACTGCCGCCTCCGCTTGAAGTCGTGGCTGAGTCGTAATTAGGGGGGGGGGGGGGGGTTGTACAGAAGACCGCATCCACAGAAACATAGTGGTGTATTAGGTCGACCTGTGACTAACTATGTAATGAAATCTAAGCTTTCTGCTAGTATTTGTTTACAAGAAAGTCTTTCCTGTGCCAGCGCCCCACGCTTTTACAATCAAATATTATAATTAAAAGCACATAGTTTACACTTCAGCCCAGAAATAGAGACAACTTGAACGATCCATAATTTATTTTTGGTGTTTTACGTGCATTTATAAAAGCGTGTTTTTCTAGTGTTTTTTAAACTATTAAGTAATTTATTTTTGTATAAAGTAATTTATTTTTAAAATAAAATTTTGACCGACTTCAATTCTGTACTCCGCCAAGCCACATGACCATTTCCATATTTCTCCAGGACCCCATCATCAGATCCTGACCGGATGACCATGGGACCACGTAGGAAAGGACACCCTATCCAACAAAAAAATTTTTTTTCCAAATCAGTCCAGTCCAGGCGTCTTCGAGTAATCGGGGAACATAGATAAAAAAAAAGATTCCAACGAATTGAAACCTCCTTTTTATAAGTCCTTTAAAAAATTACATTTAGATATGTACCTAACGTACTCATACAGTCAGCAGCAGAAGTAGCTAAGCACTTTAAAATGCTCAGAATGAGCGGCACAGAACCTTATTCTCTTGACATTAGAGTCCGTGTGCAGATTAATTTGAGCACTAGGCCCGCTTAGCTACTTCTGCTGCTGACTGTACAAAACGCTATGCAATCGAACGGCATGTGAGTACCTAACGTCGCCAGAGCTCCTGAACATCCCCCGTGTTGAGAATGAGCCGCATGGCTCCGGCTGTCAACTCGACGAATCCTCAAATCAAGAGAGGGTTGGCGTGTTATCTAGTCACCTTAACCGTGCCAGTTACTGTACTGCGTAACATGCTAGTGTCGTGATAGTTTCAAACTGCTAGGGTTGTCCAAATGGAAGAATACGCCGCGGGCAGCGCTTCCACGATCGTTGAGAACTTTGATGCAGATTGCAAACAAAGTAGAGTGTTTAACAGTAAAGTTGGTATTGACGTTGAGTTAAAGGGATGAATTGTAAAAAATAATTGAGGATACATGACTAATATAGTATTATAAATGCGAAAGTTTGGATGTTTAGATGTTTGGATGTTTGTTACTCAATCAAGTTTAAACGGCTGAACCAATTTGGATGAAATTTTGTACGAAGATAGTTTATTGCCTGGATTAAAATATAGTCGTTGGCGGAAGCTAGTGCCTTGCTAATGGACAGTTGGATTGACAGACAGAGAATGGGACGATCTTATTCCCCAGTTTTTTCAAAAAATAAATATTTATCTTTTGCATATGCCAAAGCATACAGACACATAATGGTAATCATTAAGCGACATGAATACGGCAATTAGAATCATAAAAAGTAAAAAAACTGTTTCCTGACTACGGAAAAATAACTAAAAAAACAGTTTTATTTCAAAGAAAAGGCAGCTTATGTCAGCCGGAGCATAATTTCGACTCAATTGATACCTCATTCATCAAAATCGATTCAGTATCTTAAACGCTACCGTGGAACATACGCAAGTACAAACATAGACTGCTAAAATTATATCAGACGACCCGTTAGCCTAGTGGGTAGTGACGCTGCCTACGAAGCTGAAGGTCCTGGGTTCGAATCCCGGTAAGGGCAAAATATTTATGTGATGAGCATGAATATTTGTTTCTGAGTCATGGATGTTTTCTATGTATTTAAGTATTTATATCTTTTATATATATCGTCGTCTAGTACCTATAACACAAACTTGTTGAGCTTACTATAGGCCTAGTTCGATTTGTGTAAGAATCATCATCATCATCATATCATCCGAAAGACGTCTATTGCTGGACATAGGCCTCCCCCAAAGAGTGCCACAATGACCGGTCCTATGCCACCCGCATCCATCCAGCGGACTGCCGCGACCTTTACTAGGTCATCAGTCCACCTACCCACGCCGCTCCTTCCGGTACGTGGTCGCCACTCGAGAACCTTTCCGCCCCAACAGCCATCGGTTCTACGTGCAATGTGCCCAACCCACTGCCACTTAAGTTTAGCGATGCGGAGGGCTATATCGGTTACCTTGGTTCTGCTGCGGATTGCCTCATTTCTGATGCGATCACGCAGTTAATATCCCCAATGTGTAATGAATGTCACCTAATATTTATTTATTTATTTATATAAACAACAACAGTGCATCCCCTTATGGATTATTTTGGCACTTGGTCCAGGCAAAATAAGGTTTTGAAAAACAATAATTTATAATAGCGTTTTTTTTGTTTATATCATTCTAAAACGTTATTCTAAGATGTTTTATTCAAGAATCCAACAAACTTTCCATCCGGAAGTAATTATATAGATTTAAATTAAACACTCATTGTTTTTTTTATTTTATTTATATTAAATATTTTAAAGCAAATGTAAATGAACCTAAATAAAGATAAAAAAATATATTAATATTTATCCGGACTTTTTAGGAGCTAATTAAATAATATATTTTTTGATGTCTGTTTTTTTGTTGGATTTTGCCTCTAGGTAACTATTTAATTGATAAATCCGTTACATTAAAAAAATTAGCTATTATAAATTATTTCCAATATTGTCATTTTTTCCATACAAGTTGTCAGTTCATTGCCTGGACTAACTGTGCCCTTATCCACAAGCCTGCAGCGATTAGTTAATAACCCTCGACCCTAATTCAATATTTACCCTTGAAATGATTTATGTGTATTTGATGGTAATGCTGCTCGATTTATCTCCGTCGGATCGCGTCGAGATGAAACCTGCAAGTCAAACGATCTATATACCCTGTCCTGGAAACATTTGTACAGTCAGGGAAATGTATTCACGTACCTTCAAGGAAACAGATATTCTAACACTGCCGTCGCTATACGTATTTGAAATAATAATGTATGTTAGGAAAATTTTATACAACTTTCCAACGAACACTGATAGGCCCAAGGTTACCAGGAGCGCAGGAAAGCTCAAAACAACTTTTTACAGGCTAGTAAAAGCGAAAAAGTCGTTCTTGGGAAATTTTATAAAATTCTACAATGAAATTCCAAAACACGTTACCGAACTTACTGACTCTAAATTCAAATCTGTCGTAAAACGGACGCTTATTTCAAAAGCATATTATAAGATAAACGATTACATGTATAGGGATATTTGGCAGCGATAAAATCCTGCACTAGAAATCTATCGCAAAATAAATAGGCTTTCTACTGCTATGCTGCTGCAATGTAATTTTATAATACTCTGATACTGAAATGATATATTGTATACTGTTTTGAAAAAATGACACCTCGCCGAGTTTTTTACGCCGGTTCTTCTCGAGGCAGAGGTTTACTTTCCGAACCGGTGGTAGTTTATCGACATTCATTGGTGCATGCCATATGCCTAAATTGAAGAATAAATCAATTGGACTTTGACTTTACTAACGTAGAACCCTGTCGCAATTGACAGGCCGCTCAAACTCGAGTGATATGTCACCTTATTGCGATAGGGTTCTACTGTGGTACGTGAATATTTCCCTTACGCTGTACGCTAATGCTCCGTCCTTTATTTTACCCGACTGCCAAAAAGGAAGAGGGTAATGTTTTTCGAGTGTATGTAAGTTTAGTATGTATGTATGTTTCTATGTATGAATGTATGTATGTATGTATGTATGTTTCTTTGTGGCCTACTGTAGCCTAAACGGCTTGATGGATTTTGATGTATGAGCTTTCGTTAGATTCCTCTTAATCGTGGGAGTGACAGGCTAAAATATTTGTCAAAATCCAGTCAGGTTTTTCGAAAATTCTTTTTTTTTAAAAACCTGTAAAAGTTCCGCTCTAAATCTCTACAAAGATAGTAAAACCAGGGATCGGATACCGGTATTTTCACCATACAATAAAACCGGTATTATTTCTTTCTATTACGTTCTTTGGTTTATAATATCGTTTTTGATCAGGCTGTCTAATAATATGAAAATGTAACCTAAATACATGATAGAGTCCTACATTAAGAGCCTAAAATAATTCAAAATATTAGACTACTTCGGGGATTTAAAAAAAAACCGGTTCCGATCCCTGAGTGAAACACGTACAAATTTGACTGCTATCGAAAATGGGAGCCAAAATTTAACTGAGGATTTCACTGCGACTGCCCTTCGCGTAAAACTGAACTATAAAAGCTACGGCATCGTAAACTGCAAGTTACAGTCATATATTACAGGTTTGGGTTTTATGGTGGCCTGGACCATAACCTGCCAAACACCCTATCTGTTACTGTTGCAAAGATCGAGCCGTTTGTCGGACAGACAGACGGTTGGACAATGCAAGCGATAAAAATACGCCGTAAGTTCGCGTACCAGAAATCTAGACACAACCGCTTGAAAAACTGAATCGGTGAAAAAATTCAATATAATTACTCATACTCATTAATTGATAATACTTTAAAATATTACATTATTAAATGATTTAATTATCTTTTTAATACAGTTGCTCAAAAAGTGCTACTTTACGTAGCTGTTTAGCGTGCGGAAAGTTGGTTTTCGCGCACTAGTGCTTTTCACTTTTCCTCGTACAAATTGTACCATTAATTATTATGTCAATAAAAAATAAATAAGATAGAACTGTATTAAACTATATTTAAACTGTATTAAACATCATTTTCTTCAACTGTATTACAATGATGTTACAGAATGAATAATATAAAAGTTTCGAATTCTTTACTTCGTTTTTTTTATTTTTTCGCAACTGTATTAAAAAACGTCGTTCGATACACGTGCGGAAATGTCATTCTTCACTCGTCCCGAGTCTTGCCACTCGCCTACGCTACGGCTCGTAGCAAGATATCTCGGTACTCGTGACGTAATGACATACTTTCCGCACTAGTATCGAAATGTACTATTACAGTACACATGGTGTTACTTTTCCGCACTAGTGCGGAAATGAGCACTTTCCGTGCATATGTAGAAACTTTAAAGAGCCATATGTACTGTAAAACGTTGTACGATACACGTGCGAATAGGTAATTCGCAACTCGTGTCGATTTAAAACACTCCCTTCGGTCGTGTTTTAATTTATCATCACTCGTTGCGAATTTCCTATTTTCTGCACTTCCCAACCAGCAAAACAGTCGTATAAGCAAAGCTAATAGCTAAATCGCTATATCGTAAATAACTATAACTTATTATTGAACACAATATCAATCGCTCACAAAATTTCACGAGATAGCGTTGAGAAATACGACCTGTAGAAGGGACAGTTGGACAGACGCCGGACGTACGAAGGATAAGGACATGCGCGACCTGAAACCGAGAGCATCGTCCTCTTCTCTCGCTCGTTTAATTAGATTTTGTACAGACTTAGTAGTAAACCATTAAGGCGATTATAGAGTAAACGCAGACGACGCCGGTAAAAGCTTATAATGTACTGTCACGAGTGTTAATATGGGACCCATTTCCTTCAAATGTTGTTAGAACATTTACAATGCAATAAGGTCGAAAACTTCAGTTCAATAATAATTGTGAGGTGTCAAGATAACACAATTAAATGTCTTATTGAATGGGCCCTTGAATTGATAACGTCTTTGCCAAATTAAAGCTATCATTACAGTTTTCTAATTACGAACATGTGTCATTGTGTGTCAGTGTCAGACAAGAAAATTTATTGAAAACTGTCATTTTCACAAAATACTATTTTCAAATAACAAATATGGCCGGAGAGAAGATAGGGCCTCTAACACGGGTGACAATTAGTCGGAAAAAATCGGCAATGATCGTTTGACTCGTTCCGCCCGGTTGACGTCACTGAGCGGTTTCCCCTAGTCACGTATAGTAACGTAAGTTGTCAGCATGGCAAACATTGACACTCCTTTAAAATATTAGCTTTAAATGTCTTCAGTTTGCTATACGATATTCCACCTTAGGTGGGTCCCAAATTAACGCTCGTGACTGTACTAACTAAGCTTCCGCCCGCGACTTCGTTTGCGTGGAACCGGGATAAAACTGTCCTATATTTTAATCCGTGATCGCATCAGAAATGAGGCTATCCGCAGCAGAACCAAGGTAACCGATATAGCCCAAGACGACAAGACGAGAGTCTTTGACCGATGTGTGTTGCCAGTGATGACGTATGGCACTGAAACGTGATCGCTTACTATGGGCCTCGAAGTCACCCAAAGGGCAATGGAGTATCTCTGTGTGATCGCATCAGAAATGAGGCTATCCGCAGCAGAACCAAGGGAACCGATATAGCCCAAGACGACAGTCTTTGACCGGTGTGTGTTGCCAGTGATGACGTATGGCACGGAAACGTGGTCGCTTACTATGGGTCTCATAAGAACGCTCAAAGTCACCCAAAGGGCAATGGAGAGGGCTATGCTGGGAGTATCTCTGCGTGATCGCATCAGAAATGAGGCTATCCGCAGCAGAACCAAGGTGACCGATATAGCCCTCCGAATAGTTAAACTTAAGTGGCAGTGGGCGGGGCACATTGCACGTAGAACCGATGGCCGTTGGGGCGGAAAGGTTCTCGAGTGGCGACCACGTACCGGAAGGCGCAGCGTGGATCATCGGTCATCAGTCCACACAAGGTCCGATGGCCATTGGGGCGGAAAGGTTCTCGAGTGGCGACCACGAACCGGAAGGCGCAGCGTGGGTAGGTGGACTGATGACCCGGTAAAGGTCGCGAGAGTCCGCTGGATGCGGGTGGCGCAGGACCGGGCATTTGGCACTCTTTGAGGGAGGCCTATGTCCAGCAGTGAACGTCTTTCGGCTGATACGACGATGATGATATTTTAATCCGGGCTATAAACTATCTTCGTGCAAGATTTCATCCAAATCGGTTGAGCCGTTTAAGCGTGATTGAGTAACAAACATCCATAGTATGGTAAAACCAAAAAAACAGAAAAAGTTCATTGTCGGTAAAAAAGAAGAACGACCCACTATCGATCCTCATACAAGAAAAAGTGTCCCGGATTTAACTATGTAAGTTTTATTTTCCAGTGCGTCACGACCATATAAATAAAAACCGGCCAAGTGCGTGTCGGACCACGCAAAACGAAGGGTTCCGTGCCTATTAAAAAGGTCGTATCGTCACAGAAATTTTACGGCACTTACGTCCTTTTCTTTGATGAAGGCAGTTTTTCAGCAATATCTCGAAAACCTCTGAACCGATCTTGTTCAAAACAATTTTCGGTGAATGAAATTAATAAGTTCTATGTCCATGAATTTTTCCATATTTTTAAAATACACCGTTCAAAAATTAGAGGGGGGGGGACAGAAATTTAGTGACTTTCGGGGCGATTATCTCCGACCCTATTCACTTAATCAAAAAAAATGCAAAGAAACCTTATATAAATTTTGAAAGGCCTATCGATTGATGTGCCACACGGGGGGTCACAATGAAAAAATTTTTTTTGACTTTTAGTTTTATGTATGGAGTGCACGCCTAAAAATTTTTTTTTTGTCATTTTAATTACAAGACTATGTAGCGGCTAACAAAATACACCTATCCTCAAAATTTTATTTAAATACACCTTATAGTTTTCGAGTAAAATGCCTGTGACATACGGACTGACGGACAGACGGACAGACGGACATGACGAAACTATAAGGGTTCCGTTTTTGCCATTTTGGCTACGGAACCCTAAAAAGAATGCATACAAAAACGTGACGATCTGGAATGGAATATTTTGGACACTTTTTTTGTTGTATGAGGATCGATAGTATCAACGATTCTGAGTAAGAAAAACAAAAAAAATACGAAATCTGAAAAAAAAAGTATATACATGTCGATGGCAAAAAGCGAGAACGTAGTAACCGCCAAAATGCAAACTTTACACCAGAGCCAAAAAACTTTTCGATTTCGAGAAAAAAAATCATAACTCTTTCATTTATGAACGAAAATGCTTGATATTTGGATCTAATTCATAACTTATGGTTTTCTTTCAACTGGCATATTTAATATTTAACAAAAAAGACTGGTTTACGACTTAGTGGCGGTTACGACAATGGAACTCTTTTTTTCGTTACGCGAAAACGCTGTTAACGCCAGAAGTAAATGTACTAAAATGGTGAAACGAGTATTATTTCCATAAAGCATAAATGCTGTAACCAGATGCATATTTATTTTAAGATTCAATAATTTTGACGTAAATGTCATTACATTCTTTATAGGACTAACTGAAATGTGGTAAGTGTCCACCGGCAAAAAGAAACTGTGAAAATAAAACGACTTAAGTATCAATCAACTTTTATCAACATACTTTTTTAAAATGTTTCCATATTTTAAATGCAGGTTTCTTACAAATTAAAAGCTCAGAAGCAACAATTACCGTCTTAACATATCAAATACTATCTAGTCTCAATTTCTCTGTATAAAAACATTACGAAAGTTACTTAAAACCTCCGTTGCTTATAACATTTCAAAAGGCTAATAAAATCCCGGTCAGATAGTACCAAAGGGGGGGCGAACAATTACTTAGAAAAAAAAATGCCGTTTTTCGACATGTTTTGTATTGGATCATGTAGAAAACGCTAAAATAAGCATGTTTTACATACACTTTTTCTCTCCGATCAATATTTACCGAGATATTGGGGTTCAAAGTCAACCATTTTAAAGGGCTCTGGGACTTAAAAAAAAATCATTTGTGAAATTTATGTCAGTATAACACCTCATTTTTATTGATGTATCCAATAAAACGTGCTAAAATAAGCATTCTTTATGATGTAAACTTTTTCTCTCCTATCACAATTACCGAGATATTGGGGTTCAAAGGTCAACCTTTTTGAAGGACTCTGAAACTGAAAAAATTTAGTGGTGAAATTTATGTAGCTTCCCGACGCATGTCCAAAAACGTTAATAAAATAGTTAAGCAGTGCCATATATATATATTTTAAATTTCGAATTAAATAAAGTCGGTTCTGGCGCTTCGCCGGCCGCTACCGCGGCACGCTCGCTTCGCTCGCTCGGCTCGCGCGCTGTAGGGTCGCAGTTTAACCTAACACTCCTCCTCGCTTCGCTCGTCGTCGTACCTACACCGACCTGCCTTAGAGTAAATTACTCTGTCAATTTCGGTTTTATCAAAACAAAAGACATACACAAAACATGCTTATTTTAGCGTCTTCTATACCATAGCATCATAAAAAATAGGTGTCATAATGATACCAACCGCATCGTTATTTTTTTAAAGTCCATAAAATTGTCTCGGTAATTATCAAGTTAAGAGACGCTTATTTTAACGTGTTCTATACGACACAATCATTCAAAATAGGTCTCATAATGACACCACTTTAGACAAAAAAAATCTAAGTGTTAAAAATTTTCAATATTCGGAGCGCCTTATTTCAGCCATTTTTGATTTTAAAGAAAAATTGTTCATTTAAAAGATGCTTATTTTAACGTGTTCTATACGATACAATCATTCAAAATAGGTCTCATAATGATACCACTACGAGGTAAAATTTTATGTGTCGGCCCCCCCTTTGCTCCAGTCCAACCAAAATCTCTCATATTATAAAATCACAACCTTGTACTTATCGTGCTAAAAACAAACATAAATATTCTTAGGGTTAATCAGACTATAATATTGTTATCCGCTAAAACTAAATATTATAGGTAATGAGATTTAATATTCCCGTGAAAACTTTAAAACTCTCTACATTTTATCTTCAGTTTTGGCATTAAATTGTCTTTTAAGTAACTTTTATCGATATAAAACTCACTACCTATTAAACACACTAACTATAAAAGATGTTTTGATCGTAAGTATTACTTATTATATAAAATTTCAACATAATTCTTAAACAATTGTTTGAACACAACTATCACCTCAATTATAAAAATATTTCTTTGAACTAATCTCACTGAACCAATAATATTTAACTTAAATAACTAGACGTTATATTACTATGGTACCGTACAAATTAAAATTGTTATTATTTATTTAAATAAAAACTCCGAGTCATTTTTCTTAGGCAGAATATCAATTGACATTAAAATAGGAACCTAAAAATTGCATTCCAATGGAATTCGTTTTCATAATAACATAATTAAAATAACTGTTCTTAAAAAAATACTAAAATTCCACTCTAAAATGCATTGTTTTATAATAACACTCCTCAAAATGTTTGTCATAATTAACTCAAAAATCGCCCCTCTAAAGAAATGAAATCCTCCAATAATACTTTAGCAGGGCACGTTCTTATCGAGAACACTTCACGGACACACAGAGTACACAGACTACGCACACCGACTCGCTCCGGCGATCGCCGATAGACTAAATCACAGGTCGTATTCACGAGCCACATCGCCGCGAGCGCACATTTTTATTGCTGTATCTTCAAGCACTACCCACTTCACGTTGTGTTTCAAATGTCGTTACTGTAGCTTGCTGTTAATTCATTTTCGAATGAAATGTAGTAAGCGTCAATCATAGATAATTTATTTTAGGATAATTGCAGTAAGCTTGGTTCGTAATTTTTTCACTACATGCATAAATGCTGTAACCGCCACGGAACAAAATTTCGGCAACGTTGTAACCGGCACACCCTTTGATTTATGAAAAAACAAAATTAGCGTAAATGTATCGTTTAGAAAATTGCTACTATTTGGGTGTTTACAGCAATTAGATGTGGGCATCGTCAAAAAAATACATTCGTTTTGCAACGTAGTCCAGTTTTTTCTAAGCGTCGTAGAGCCATGGGACCCAGACCAGTCGACGCAGAAAAATTCGCTGATTCCGAATATGCAAAAAAAAATTTTTTGACCAAGTGGCGGTTACTACGTTCTCGCTTTTTGCCATCGATGTACATATTTTTTTGAAAAACGCTCATCAACCTCCACGTCTGACATTTTGAAACAAAATGGAGCACAAATGAACAGAGCGCTCTAGATGAGCGTTCGCCGCGTAGCTGTAATGTAACTGTAATGTAACACGATCGCCGTAAACGATACATTACACCGAAATGATACAAGTCAGTCGCCACCTTTAAGCTTAATACATCGTACGTGATCCGCGCGGGTCCGCGTGCACTCCGCGTGACACTAAAACCAGCCTAGGATAGTAGGATGATATAGTGCTTGGGTCAAGCCGCCGCTTCTCAGGGCCAAAATAATAAATCGGAGATCTATTTAAATACCCGCAACCGATTTCAATTTCGTGCAGGTGTGGCCGTAAACCGGACTGCCAAGGCACGGCCCTTTTACGGCCCGGCTAGAGACGTGCCGAGCAATGTAATATTACAACGAACGCCTCTGTGAGCTGTAAAATTCGCGAGCCTGTCTGTCTTATGTTCTAGAAAATTGGTTGTCTATAAAGTCGATTTCGATAATTTTACGTCATAACATCATAAGAACACATTGTGCTGCATTTGTTTGTGCATCTAATCTCGTTTCCCCATACAAACTTTGGACCTTTTTTATGTCGACAATGTTAAATTTCAAAATCGATGATATTTTGGACATTTCAACCCCACCGCACCCCAACAGGGGAGATGGTATTTCACGTCCGCCATGTTGGATTTTAAAATCGTTGTTGTTTTCGTAATCAGCGACCCGATAAACCATAAAAACGATACCTATGTTGATTTTCAGACTTTGTCACCACATTCCCCCCTTTTAGGGGTTGAATTCTCAAAATACCTGAAACACGTGTTTACTCATTTATTGATAGGAATACTGCTGTGAAGTTTCCAAAGAAATAGCCCAACTAAAATTGATTCCCCATACAAACTTTGGACCCCCGTTTCACCCCCTTAGAGGGTGAATTTTGAAAAATCCTTTCCTAGTGCACCCCTAGACCTTATAAGGAACCTACGTGCCAAATTTGGAATCTCTAGAACCAGCGGTTTGGCCTGTGCGTTGCTATGCCAGACAGTCAACGAACGGAACGGGACAATGCGTCACACTTTTTCTTGCGTGCTGCCGGTGTTCATCGATTTATAAGACGTTATCATGTCAAAAAAAATCGTAAGTGACTCAACAAAAAAAAAATATCGAACCTGCTCACAAAATTTTACGAGAATCGGTTGAGAAATGCGACCTGCAGAGGAGAACAGACGGACAGACGGACAGCTGGAGCCTTAGCATGGTTGGCCTTATCACGCGACAAGTGACAAGATAAGAGCGGCGTCTCGTTCTATCGAACGGTGTCAGCCGGTGACGCACGCTCTATCCTATCACCTATCGCGTGACAAGGCTAACCATGCTACGGGGCCTGGACAAACACCGGACACCGGACATACGAACGGTTTTCGGCCCAAGCTGAAGCATAGAACTTCGTTCGCTTCGCTCCCTCGATCGACTATTTCTGACACAAAATCTGTGTACCTCCTGGAAATACCGACGCTCCCAGGCTTCCTCTTTTACCAAATCATGCCGTTCCGCTCTAACGCATAGCACGCGTTTTATGTGACACTGACTTTCGTGTGAATTTGCAGCTCGGAGGTGTGCGGGAGTCGAGTTTAGCCAAAGTGATGAGAGGGCCTATAGACAACAACACATATTTCCTGTCCCGCATCGCGTATAGGCGGGTCGTTCTTCTTTTTTACCGACAATGATCCGAGGTTTTTCTGTTTTTTTGGTTTTTGAACTATCAAAAATTGTGGTTTTGAAGTGCGATTAAAAAAAAATGCATAGGTTTCTTCATTAGAACTAATTAAAGTTTCCTTTCTGGCCAATATAAATATTTATTTACGGTTGGTTTCTAAAAAAAAACATGTGACAAAGTGGACTCTTTCAGTGGGGACAACATTTTGGTTTACCACTCTGTCACGGCATTCTACGAAAAAAAAACATTTAAAAAAATGCTAGTTAGAGAAAGTGAAATATTAAACATCACTAATTAATAAAATAATATGGACGTTCATTCGAACATTATAAAACCGTAAACATCATTACTCAAATGAGATGCCGTAATAAGACGAGGGACAGGCTATAATATTGTCGGTCGAAAAGAAGAACGACCCGGGCCTTTTTTTGTTTGTCACTAGGTTGTCAAAAATTCAACAGAAACTGACGTCACGTATATAACACGACTGAAGTATATGGGACATGAGATGTCGAGGATAATAATAATATAGGTAATATTAGGGGACATTCTTACACAAATCGAACTAGGTCTATAGTAAGCTCAATGAGGCTTGTGTTTATAGGTACTAGACGACGATATATATAATAGATATAAATACTTAAATACATTGAAAACATCCAAGACTCAGAAACTAATATTCATGCTCATCACACAAATATGTACACAAGAAAACAGATATTCTAACACTGCCGTCGCTATACGTATTTGAAATAATAATGTAGGTTAGGAAGAATTTATACAACTGATAGGCTAGTAAAAGCGAAAAAGTCATTCTTGGGAAATTGTATAAAATTCTACAATAAAATTCCAAAACACATCACCGAACTTACTGACTCTAAATTCAAATCTGTCGTAAAACGGACACTTATTTCAAAAGCATATTATAAGATCAACGACTACATCATGGATAGGGATATTTGGCAGCGATAAAATCCTGAACTAGAAATCTATCGCAAAATAAATAGGCTTTCTACTGTAGCAATGTAATTTTAAAATTTTATAAAACATTAATACTGAAATGATATATTGTATACTGTTTTGAAAAAATGACGCCTCGCCGAGTTTTTTACGCCGGTCCTTCTCGAGGCAGAGGTTTACTTTCCGAACCGGTGGTAGTTTATCGACATTCATAGGTGCATGCCATATGCCTAAATTGAAGAATAAATCACTTTGACTTTGACTTTGACAAGGATGTATTAGTATTCTGAAACTTCTCAATTTAGTTAGTCAGGTTAATTTACATCACTTTCGGGGATTCACTAGGATCCTGAATCGTCTATCTACGGCCAACAATGACTGCAGTAAGATAGAGTGATATCCGACCGGTTTGGCTGAAACAGTTACATATTGTGATATCACAGTGAGAAGTGATATCGCTCGCCTCACCCCGCCCCTACCGGCCGGTTTAGGTACGGTTCCCGGGCCCGTGTGGACCTGAATAACCATCTAGCCATTATTATTTTATACTGATATCGAATTCTTTACGATGGTGATATAGTTTCGTAGGATATAAAAATGATATATATTTTAAAAGTGACGTGGATGTTACATTTTTAGGGTTCCGTAGCCAAAATGGCAAAAAAGGAACCCTTATAGTTTTGTCATGTCCGTCTGTCCGTATGTCACAGGCATTTTACTATAAACTATAAGGTGTATTTGAATAAAATTTTGAGAATGGTGTATTTTGTTAGCCGCTAAATAGTTTTGTAATTAAAATGACAAAATTTTTTCATAGTCAAAAAAAACAATTTTAAGCCCACGTGTGGACACGGACAGACGGACAGACGGACATGACGAAACTATAAGGGTTCCGTTTTTGCCATTTTGGCTACGGAACCCTAAAAAGAAATCGCCTCCGACCGTTAATAGCGCATCCAAACGCTGAATTGAACTTTATTTACCATCAGGCGGGCCGTGAACTTGTTTGTCACTGACGTGGTATAACAAAAACATCTGTTACACCACAAGATAGTAGTGAATGCTAGCTAAACCTTTCCTTTTATAGCGCTCGGCGAGTCCGTTTATAACGGGTGGACTAGACTTTTAGGATTGACAGTAAAAGTGGTAATTTAGTCGCTGGAGTAAATTCCGGGGCGCTAGCTGTAACCCGCGACACCTCAAACGAGACGACGAGCTGGCGCAAGTCACAGCCTGACACGGGAGTAAATTTTAATCAGCCATATAGTTTTCGACCGTACATATAATAATAAATCTATTATTTCAAGTAACTTACAGACTCATATATAGGTATGGTTAGTGTGAACTTGAAGCTATGTTAACATCTATACTATACTATATCATTTTAATTTTTAAAATTAATGTTAATGTTATGGCACTGAAACTTGGTCACTTACTATGGGCCTCATAAGAAGGCTCAAAGTCACCCAAAGGGCAATGGAGAGGGCTATGTTAGGAGTTTCTCTGCGTGATGGCATCAGAAATGAGGCTATCCGCAGCAGAACCAAGGTAACCGATATAGCCCTCCGAATTGCTAAACTTAAGTGGCAGTGGGCGGGGCACATTGCACGTAGAACCGATGGTTCTCGAGTGGCGACCACGTACCGGAAGGCACGACGTGGGTAGGCCCCTCACAAGGTGGACTGATGACCTGGTAAAGGTCGCGGGAGTCCGCTGGATGCGGGTGGCGCAGGACCGGTCAATTTGGCACTCTCTGGGGGAGGCCTTTGTCCAGCAGTGGACGTCAGAAATGCGACCCTGTAGAGAACAGCCGAACAGCGGTGTTGCGATCTTGATTATTTGTATAGCAACATTAATGTATGTTTTTATATGGCAATAATATTGTCCTCAATTGTTTCTTTCTCTTCTTGGAAGTACATAGCTGCACACACGTCAAGTCCCTATTTTATTTATCAAAATAACTCTGACAGGACGACCTGGATCTATTCCTCAACAATTGGGCGGAAGAAGCACCTAGCAGGGACGCATGGAGATCACGGGGAGAGGCCTTTGCCCAGCAGTGGGACACTCAAAAGGCTCTTAAACAAAAAAACTTCACGGGCCTATTAGTTCCTTTAACATGGTCCTTCGAGCCGGATATGAACCAGCGACCTATGGATAAGAGATTAGATCCTTTAACAAGCGGGACACCCGGGACAATACGAAAGAAATTTGGCCCATGCCGAAACGGAGAACTTCGTTCGCTTCGCTCACACGTTCACTTATGTAGATTTATATTGAACTCGCTGCCCGTTCGGCTTCGCTCACATTGCAAAGATCACTGGCAAAACCACAGGATAGAACATAAGCTATGTCCAGATATATTCTTTAGGAACGGTCAGCCAATTTGATTTCTGGGCCACTTCGTACCTTGTCACAGTGAAAATCAATATGAAAACCCCTAGAGATCTCATAAATCATTGTCACTGTGACAAGGTACGAAGCGGCCCAGAAATTAAATTGGTTAAGTATTTTCCGAGATTACCCATAACATACAAAGCTACAAACTTACTAAGCAACAATCTCGCTGACTTTTTACCTTTATAATATTAGTAAGTATATATTAGTATCCGTTTACTTGATTTCGGATTTTAAAAAAGCTTAGTTAAGTAGCCTAAACTAAATACAATTAGTCCAGGCAATGAACTGACAACTTGTACGGAAAAAATGACAAATTTGGAAATAATTTATAATAGCTAATTTTTTTTATGTAACGGATATATTATCAATTAAATAGTTACCTTGAGGCAAAATCCAACAAAAAATCAGACTTTAAAAAAAAATTAGCTCCTAAAAAGTCCGGATAAATATTTTTTTATCTTTATTTAGGTTTATTTACATTTGCTTCAAAATATTCAATATAAATAAAATAAAGAAAGATGTTTAATTTAAATCTATATAATTACTTCCGGGTGGAAAGTTTGTTGGATTCTTGAATAAAGCATCTTAGAATAACGTTTTAGAATTAAATAAACAAAGAAAAGCTATTATAAATTAATGTTTTTCGAAACCGTATTTTGCCTGGAGTAAATCTAATCTATGACTTCACTTTAAATATTTTTATTAAATATATTATAAGTAACTGAACAAAACAAATAAACCGCCGCCCTTCTATCCCTTGCACAATAAAACGGCAGCGAAAATTCAGTAGAAATATCCACACAAAACTTGCTATGCCCAATTTTAAACGCCTAGAGGAGTCAGCTGAATATCATCCCATCTAAACCAATTTAAACTTTCCCAAGTTTACATAAGGTTCAGTTTTGATAGGGTTTAAAGGCAAGGGTTATACATTGATGTAAAATGGGGGATTGTAGAATTCTCCGCCCGAGTCAGAATGGCCTCTTATAATGCCTCGTATTTAAGTTTAAAAATACTAGATGAGGCTTTCTTGAGATCTTCTTTTTGTTTCGCTCGCTCGCAAGGCTGATTCGATATGTGCTTTTCACCCGCAGTCGGAACAAATAGCGACATTAGAATAAAAATTCATACTGCCGAAACGCGTGACGGAACAAGCTAGCTAGGTTCAGATTTTGGATATTGAATAGAACGATAAAGATGTGGTGTGGGGCTATCGGACAGTGTAGACTGTAGAATGTGTGGCGAGGAGGATGAGTGAGACTCATCATCATCATCATCATATCAGCCGAAAGACGTCCACTGCTGGACATAGGCCTCCCCTAGAGATTGCCAAATTGACCGGTCCTGCGCCACCCGCATCCAGCGGACTCCTGTGACCTTTACCAGGTCATCAGTCCACCTTGTGGGGGGCCTACCCACGCCGCGCCTTCCGGTACGTGGTCGCCACTCGAGAACCTTTCCGCCCCTACGGCCATCGGTTCTACGTGCAATGTGCCCCGCCCACTGCCACTTAAGTTTAGCAATTCGGAGGGCTATATCGGTTGCCTTGGTTCTGCTGCGGATAGCCTCATTTCTGATGCGATCACGCAGAGAAACTCCTAACATAGCCCTCTCCATTGCCCCTTGGGTGACTTCAAGCCTTCTTATGAGGCCCATAGTAAGCGACTAAGTTTTAGTGCCATATGTCATCACTGGCAACACACACTGTGTGTGAGACTATGGAACACTTACTGAGTGAATGTCATGCCCTTGCCAGACAAAGAATGAATAACTTTGGTAACGGCTACCCGCAACCAAAGGAATTCAAGGTGCTCCCACTAAGCAGCATCATCCGTTTTGTGGAAATGATGGAGCGAGCTTGGGAGTAGCTATAAAGGGGAGGGCAAATGCACAAAAGATCCCACTGAGTCGAAGTGTATCCGAAAGGGCCCTCAACTAGATAAGATAAGATAAAGATAAGATGTGGTGCTGGCTAAAAATGCGAGGCATATCTTGGACTGAACACCGAAGCAACGTACTTAGTACTCAAAGAGATAGGAGTGACCACCAGACTCTTAACTATTTGTATCCGGAGAGTCTCTTCAATTTTTCGGACACATTGTCAGAAGAACTGGTGACAACTTAAGAAAAAGGAATGTTCACTGGGTCGGTAGAAGGTAAAAGAGGAAGAGGCCACATTCTAACGCAGTGATCAGAAAACATCAGCAAATTGCTATCCACTCAGGTCTATGATACTTTAGAAGTCGCAAGAGACCGAAAGGCCTGGAAATCGGTCATCCAGGACAAAATGACCCATGGGTTCCGTATCCTTTGGGAACTCGACACTAAAAAATACCTAGTTGAATTCCCTGACTCCACAAATGTGTATTTAGACACCTAGTTTGTGATTTGAAGTGATTTAGAACTCGAGGTACTCGTATTAATAATATAGGCCTTTATTTCGCAATGGCAGCCATAAAATGGAAGATGGCCGACGGAGTTGGTTCGAATCAAAAACTTAAAGCTATGTACCTAGCTCGTACCTGATAAAATGTGGTGCTTGTCCAGCGTGTCCACATTTACGACAATTTGTTCCAGCATCTGCCCCACTATTCCGATGTTTCTAGGATGTATCGTAAGAATCGAAGTAGTATAAAAGGTCTGACCATTAGGTTATGAACGGGGCCAATAAAAGGAAGGCTTTAAGGGATTGGCGTTCAATTAACTCAGCTGATTGGATCCGCTGAGCCAAATTGGACGAGAGGTGATATTAATTACTGATAGTACCGTATGTGCAACGATAAGCCGCGATTCTGGATGGGTTAAAGGTGCTTACAGTTGAGCATTTACTTGCAATGAGCATTCTATAGCGAATTGATTTTGTATTAAGAGTAGCGACGGGCCATGTATGCCTGTGTTCGCCTGTTCTAATCCGGCGCGGAGCATTGAATTTTTAAATTTTTACTTTAATTAATTTTTCCTTAAATATATGGCTAAGATTTACTTTTTCTTTTGTTATTGTCTCGTATTAGTGTCTCACGAATAAATGTTTGATTCTGATTCTGATTCTTTAACTTTAAAAATAAAAATATAGCGTTTAAAAATATAAATAAAAGGTCGCCAACGCGTTTATCATTCTGGCATCTTGCGGCTTCTCATCTCTCATCATCATCATATCAGCCGAAAGACGTCCACAGCTGGACATACGCCTCCCCCCCAGAGTGCCACAATGATCGGTCCTGCACCACCCGCATCCAGCGGACTCCCGCGACCTCTACCAGGTCATCAGTCCACCTTGTCCCTCGCCGCGCCTTCCGGTACGTGGTCGCCACTCAAGAACCTTTCCGCCCCAACGGCCATCGGTTCTACGTGCAATGTGCCCCGCCCACTGCCACTTAAGTTTAGCGATTCGGAGGGCTATATATACCTTGGTTCTGCAGGATAGCCTCATTTCTGATGCGATCACGCAGATACTCCCAGCATAGCCCTCTCCATTGCCCTTTGGGTGACTTTGAGCCTTCTTATGAGGCCCATAGTAAGCGACCACGTTTCCGTGCCATACGTCATCACTGGCAACACACGCTGGTCAAAGACTCTCGTCTTGAGACACTGCGGAATATTGGACGAAAAGATGTGCCGTAGCTAAAATAAACGTATGTAAGTAATTTGTTCTCAACCTGTTTATATTTACATTACATTCCCTCTGCTTGCCGAGCTTGCGGTCACAAAACTCCCTTCTGGTAAAAATAATTACTGCGAAATTAAGAACAATAAGCTTCAGATTTATGAAACTTCAGCTTAAGATAAAGGACCTACAGTAGGTCAGTTGCACGGCTATCACAAGACGGCGCACGAGCTCTCTCGATTTTTCTGGCACTATACCTCTCTTTCTAAGTTTTTTATTAAGAGAGAGACGGATAGTGCGAGAAAAATCGAGAGAGCTCGCGCGCCGTCTTGTGATAGCCGTGCTTAAGCTTATAAGTAAGCGGTGCAGAATCTATCAGTAAACGATGGCATTTCCTAAATGTAAAGGCATAACTATTAACAGAGAATAAGTGTGTTTTGTTAGTACCGAAGGATGGAACGACACTGTCAATTAATGTTCATCCGGTAATTTTAATCAACCATTTTGCACTAGGTTATAAAATTTTCGATCGGCAACCCAGAACCAAAAAGTTATGGAAGAGTTTAGAGTATACATATCTATAGGCTAACCTAAAAATAAATTTTAGGCAAGCCGGTGGGAATCGGCTTATATGGGCGCTCCGCCACTGCTGTTTTTTTTTTAAGTGGATATTTTTTTACCTGCGCACAAAACTTCACGAGAATCGGTGTAGAGATGCGACCTGTATAGGAGAAAAGCCGGACACCGGGACAGCGGGATATTGGACACCGGACACCGGTCCTACGATTTTCGGCCCAAGCTGAAGCATAGAACTTCGTTCGCTTCGCGCGCTTGTTCGATAATTTTAATTACCATTTTTTTTTTCAAAAAATTTCCGTTTCTTTCTAGTCACAGAACACCTGGGTGAATATTCAGTGTTTACGGCGTTTTTTTTCGTCATTATTATCTTAGCAAATATTGTCAAAATAAATGATGATCACGATCAGGATTAAGTTTTGTTTAAAAACTTGGCTTTTTGTCACACTTTTATGGCGATAATCGAGAAGTGATAATCACTTTAGAACCGAGCTTTTCAAACAACCAGAGATTCAACTCCTGGGCCCTATTTCGCCATGTTGACAATTGTCTCCTGACAATGACAATTCCACGTACATTGCTGGGTCAATAAGCTATCCAGCAACCACCTTAACCTGTCGACGCAGCCGTGTAAGTCGAATTGTCATTGTCAGGCGACAATTGTCGATTTGGTGTAATAGGGCCCTGCTGTATGCGCTAGTCCGGTACGTAAGTATTTTTAAATTTTAATTAAAGAAGGGCCGAAGGTGTCCGCGGCGCAGATCTGAAGCTGATTCCCTTTTAATTAAAAAAATACGTTTTAACTTTAATTCGCTGGTGCTTTGCGTAATTTGATAGGGACTTTTGTTATGGAGCCTTTTTCGTTTTCTTTATAGTAGTTATTATTGACCTACCAAGTAGGTAAATTTAGGTAAAATCTGCTAACGAAATTATTAATTTCAAACATAGTGAAAAAATTAAAAATTATACACCAATCTGGGGTCCCAGCATATTTGCTGAGTAGACTTGCATGGCCCAAGAGTGCGCGTAGGTGTAAGGCGATGATTCTGGTGCCAGAGCATCGGACCGCGGCGTTTCGAGGTAGCTTTAGGTTCGCGGCGTCCAAGTGTTGGAATGATCTCCCTCCACCTATCCAAGGAGCGTCTAGCAAGTATACCTTTAAGCGCCAGCTTAAAGGCTATTTGTTGACGCTCCAAAAATCCCAACCTTAACCCATCCAGCACTTTTAACATCCAACCGTGTCGCGTTTTATGCTTTGTATTTTTCATCCCGTTGTGCTACTGTTTTATATTTTTAAAAAAATACAGATTTATTACATTAATTATTTATTTATTATGTTTCTACTATCTGTGTTGCGTTCCGTGGGTCACTTACGGTGCTGTCTGAAAACCAGCGCTGTAGGTGTCTGTCTGACTCCTCGGCACAATGCTGAGACAGCGACCGTTTCACTGCCGCGAAGACACACACAATGTGTCAATTGTGTTGTATGTCTACTCCCTTTATATCTGTGTGTCTTTTGTGTAGTGAATAAAT
Organism: Epinotia nisella; assembly: GCA_932294315.1. Classification (NCBI taxonomy): domain Eukaryota; kingdom Metazoa; phylum Arthropoda; class Insecta; order Lepidoptera; family Tortricidae; genus Epinotia; species Epinotia nisella. Next base: position 3,648,005 of record OW028693.1, read on the forward strand.
GTCTTCTTTCTTTATTTCTTTCTTCTATCAATAAAAAAATGTGTTTGGCTGCGTTCCTTGCAATACCACGCGGGCAGCTAGTGTTAAATAAAATTTTCATCACACTTGCTCGTAAATGGTGTTATTCCATGCTTGTATAAAGGAGGACAATGGCTTAAATTGTTCTCGTGGGAGTTATACATATTCATAACTCCATAGGAAGTTATGAGCTTGCATGTGATCTGATTGGTTTAAGCAAATCTAGTTGGCCGCGCGCCACAAGAATTCTGCTCTGTGATTGGTTGAAAAAAATCTAGTTTGCCACGCGTTGCAAGTATATTACTCTGTGATTGGTTGAAATATTGAAGCTGCGCGCTCCACTCGCTCTGATCTGGAAGTGAAGTTGTCTATTTAGTCAATTTTTGATTGATGAAACTTAGATTTTTCTGACTAGATGTGATGAGAAACATTGCCTTCGGCGTCGGGCTTCTGATAGACTCTTGTTCGCAATATTCCACTTACGCCCCTCGTTAAACAATGTACTATTTCATCACATTTGCTCGTCAATGGCGTTATTACTTGCGAGCGTACAGAGCAGTTATAGCCGTTTTACCTCCCACGGGCTGTTAAGTTTAGTTTTAAAATATAGAACCCTCTGATTGGCTTAAGCAAATTTGATTGCTCGCTGATTGGTTGAAAAAAAATCTAGTTGGCGAAGCCGCCCCGCCCCGCACTAATACTGCTCTGTGATTGGTTGAAATATTGAAGCTGAGCGCTCCACTAGCACTGATCTGGAAGTGAAGTTGTCAATTTTTGATTGGTGCGTCTGTATGAAAGTTAGAGTTTTCTGTCTTTTGTAGTTATTTATTTCCTCGCAAATGTGATGAAAAACACGGGCGTAAGAATATTGCAAACTCGAGTCATCAAGAGCCCTCCGCCTTCGGCGTCGGGCTTCTGATAGACTCTCGTTAGCAATATTCCACTTACGCCCCTCGTTAAACAATGTACTCTTTTCTATGTTTATGTCTTTACAGTCCCATTAAATACACGCGATGTGAAGTATCACGTCTCAACCACGTGCACGCGACGTCACGATTGCGATGCCTCGCCGCCGCAGCTGCGATGCCTCGCGAGGCGCCAGGCACGTCGCGGTATGCAGTGAAATATTTACTGCGTCTCGTCGACTGCATAGCGATCTAGGGTTGTCGCTGTTTGTATGTATTTGCGTGATAAATATTTAATAGTATGTTTACTAATAATAATACGAAAAGGTGGATTCAAGGTGGACTAATGACCTGGTAAAGGTCGCGGGAGTCCGCTGGATGCGGGTGGCGCAGGACCGGTCACTGTGGCACTCTTTGGGGGAGGCCTGTGTCCAGCAGTGGACGTCTTTCGGCTGATATGATGATGATGATGATGAATACGAAAAGTATAAAAAAGTAAAACTGAAAAGTTTCGAAAAACTCATAACCTTTAGCTGTCCATTAGTATGGGCCGTTTTTGACTAACAATGTCTGACTTTGACTCTCAATATTGTCCGTTATCGTGCGTGGGCATAATACCGACACTTAATGCACTCTAAATACTGCTTCGAAAGGCATAATTAAAACCGGACAAGTGCGAGTTCAACACGCGTGGTGAGGGCTCCGTAAAATATTGAGGATTTTCCCGGTACTACCCCGCTACTTGGAATACTCAAACTTTTTATAGGTTTTCCTGTAATCTTTAGACAAGGAAATATTTTCCATATTTTTTTCAGAATTTTAAACTACTAAGTTTCAGAGATAAGATGGTCAATTGTCGTCTTGTTTCCTAAATTACTTCAAATCTGTTTTTGCTATACCTAACTATAAAAAAAACAACAACAATCCCTTTCATTTGATGTCACACAATACAGTTTTTTATTTATTTATTTTTAATTAGGCTCACAAAACAAGTTAAAGTTTGCGTAACTTTTTTTTTAAATTTTCCAATTTACCTCCCAAAAGTTGCCTCCTTGTTCAGAATTCATTAATTTACTTTTCGCGTCCATCTTTGAGTCACCAATTTACATATGTGTAGCAAATTTCAACTCAATCGGTCCAGTAGTTTCGGAGTAAATCGGCTGTGACAGACGGACAGACAGATGCACGAGTGATCCTATAAGGGTTCCGTTTTTTTTCCTTTTGAGGTACGGAACCCTAAAAGTAGGACTAACTTATAGTATCTATACCTACATTACCTACCCACACTGTACCAATATTATAAAGAAGAAAACTCCAAGAGAATATAGCTATGTAAGTTTGTATGCCGGGGGTAAGCTCTGGAACCTCTTATCCAATTTTAAAAATGCTTTCACCTGTGTATAGAATAGTTTATTCTTTTCTCTTCTCATGCTCGAAAAGTGTGTCAATTTAGCTCTTATGGAAAATATGTATACATATTTTTGAAACATTTAATTTGACCAATCAAAACATTTCACCGTATTAAATCCACCAAGCACAACTCTTTCAAAAAAACATTTGTATTTGTTATCAACTAATCAGATTACAGCTAATATTAAAATCGACCAACCAGAAAACAGAATTCATTTCAAACATCAGGTGTTTTTATAGTCCCTAATTCACAATCATTAAAAAAACCTCTGACCGTCAATAGCCGCGTTCAAACGTTCCAGCGTGGTTGGCTGCATACATGGCATAAGCTATCAGATTGAGTGGAATAGACTGCTGTCTATCTCGCTTTATTGTATGCTGTCCGACGCGCTCGGCCGTTTGAACGCGGCTATCGACGGTCAGAGGCGTTTATTCGTAGTGTGAATATTTAGTATATGTGTCAAAGCAGTTTATTAAAAAAAAACATGCCACCAAATTGAACAATATTTTCGCTGTGGAATTTATTATTCATTTGTTTTTAATATTTTCTCGCAGTCGAAGTGAAAAGTAGAGTGTATAACGCTGGCCTAAAAGACAATATTACCCCTCGAACAATTTTCCCTCACTTCGCTCGGGAAAATAACCATCTCCTGGTAATATGGCTTATTGTAGCCCCTTGTCATACAAACAACTATTATCCCGTGGGTTTGCCTGAGTTCTTATATAGCAATACGCGGCTGAAGCCGAGGAGAGAGTTCGATATAGAAGCTCAAATAATTATATTTTTACCGCAGTTGTGCGGCAACCCTAGCGAGTATATTAAACTGGCCACTTTGATAGACTATAAAACAGTCACGGTTACAAATCTCGTACCTTTATTAAAATAATTTAACTTGGGATTTTACACTAAAATCTCCACAAAGGAAACTATTGGAGGGGAATTTTATATTATCTAAAATCAATGATGTATTATAAAAGAAGCGTGTTGTGTCGGAGATACAACCGTTAATTAAGTTTAAGTAGATATTTTTTTGTTGGCTATGGAACCCTAATGAAAAACCGGCCAAGTGCTAGTCTGACTCGCGTACCGAGGGTTCCATACTGAGCAAACATACGTTAGGTAGATCCAAATATCAGTTACAATTAAATTACAGTTAAATTGTCCTAACGGGCATCCGAAACGTTACGTGATTACCCCCTGGCTAGCAATGCACCGCGGAGAAAATTCCAAAGTTGCGAAAATTCTAATAAGGAAAGTTCTCAGAACTGAAATGTTATAAACACTGAAAACATGTCAAAAACTCTCTGGATACAAACATTACCAGCTGGAGCCGTAGCATGGTTATATCACGCGACAAGTGACAAGATAAGAGCGTCGTCTCGTTCTATCGAACGGTGTAAGCCAGTGGCGCACGCTCTATCATATCACCTATCGCGTGACAAGGCCAACCATGCTAAGGCTCCTGATGTTTAATTTGCCTGCTTAAAGAGTAATAGATTATACATGTAATTAATTATACATCCATGAAAAATTCCCAGCAGAAACATTCTAAAGGAAACTTATTTTTAAATTCTCATGTAAGTTTCCGGAAATTTCTGAGAATGTCCCTGATATTTTGAGAATGTTCTGCAACTTGTACAGTAAGGGAAATGTATTGACGTACCACCGTAGAACCCTATCGCAATAAGGTGACATACCACTCGAGTTTGAGTGACGGCGGCCTGTCAATTGCGACAGGGTTCTACGGTGGCACGTGAATACATTTCCCTTACTGTACATTGCTACCCCTGGTCAAGTTATTATAAAGCTGAACGAAGCCGCGTAAGGGCCCGGGGGCCTACTCGACTTGGCACTTTGGTGGCTTTTGTTGTTTTACCCGATTGCTACAACGGATAGTGCTATTTTACCAGCATCATTGTCGGCAACAGAAGCCCTGCGAATGACCGGTCCTGCGCCACCCGCATCCAGCGGACTCCAGCGACCTTTACCAGGTCATCAGTCCACCTTGTGGGGGGCCTACCCACGCTGCGCCTTCCGGTACGTGGTCGCCACTCAAGAACCTTTCCGTCCCAACGGCCATCGGTTCTACGTGCAATATGAGCAATAGCACTTATTCCCCGCGGGCGAGTTTCACTTGCCAGACTTGTCGTGCTCCAGTATCGTCTTGTATAGCTATAAGAGACGATGTCTCTCCCCTTAACACAGTTTTACAGTCTGCAAAGTACTCAAACATAGACAGCACATACGTACTATCGCCCAAGGGTACGGGTTCACACTTTCTGTTCAAAATTGTCTGCACATGCATGGCGAACGCTCGAAAATGATCCTAGAGGTGTGAACCCGTACCCTTGGGCGATAGTACCTATAACATAGAAATCATTCACTAATACTACCGTAAATGTAGGTTAATTTAACCCAATGGAGGGTTATTTTGACCCGCATAAAAACCACACATAGCAATGCCACATAAATAACTACAACTTAGAAAAGTCGAAAACCCCCGATTTTTTCATTTCAAAGTTCAAATTCTCAAAAACGGCTGAACCGATTTTGATGAAACATGGCTAAGAACACTTGGGTTAAAATTATCTATGTCACAAAAAAACCGCATTCAAATCGGTCTATCCGTTTGGGAGCTACAATACCACAGACAGATACACAGACACGTTAAACTTATAACGCCTAACAAAGCTTATTTGATCTTGTTCAAATTCATAAAAAAGCGGTGGACAGAGTAATGCGCGAAAGCCAAAGTTACCCCCCAGGGCTAAAGTAACCCGCGTTTACCATAGCTGTCAAGCATTTGACGTGTCAAATTTATAAAACAAAACACATTTTCACATCTCTGATATATTCAATCAATCAAATGTCACACCAATGTCATATCAAGTCGAGTTAAATGGTCCTCCGGCCATTTTCTAAAGGGTCCCACGCATTGTGTCCCGTGAATGGCCCCCCATTACGTATTCAGGGCTTATGGGCTTTCATACTTTGTAAGAGGATTTATGGTGATATAGACGTAGTTATGATAGTTATCATGTGTTTTCGTGTAAGGTTATGTTGGCATAGTTTATAATTTCATTATCATCATCATCATCATATCAGCCGAAAGACGTCCACTGCTGGACATAGGCCTCCCCCAGAGAGTGCCAAATTGACCGGTCCTGCGCCACCCGCATCCAGCGGACTCCCGCGACCTTTACCAGGTCATCAGTCCACCTTGTGGGGGCCCTACCCACGCCGCGCCTTCCGGTACGTGGTCGCCACTCGAGAACCTTTCCGCCCCAACGGCCATCGGTTCTACGTGCAATGTGCCCCGCCCACTGCCACTTAAGTTTAGCAATTCGGAGGGCTATATCGGTTACCTTGGTTCTGCTGCGGATAGCCTCATTTCTGATGCGATCACGCAGAGAAACTCCTGACATAGCCCTCTCCATTGCCCTTTCACCGAAAGACTTTGAGCCTTCTTATGAGGCCCATAGTAAGCGACCAAGTTTCATTGCCATATGTCATCACTGGCAACACACACTGGTCAAAGACTCTCGTCTTGAGACACTGCGGGATATTGTTCGTTTATAATTTACTTGTATGCTAATAATTTACTTTTAAAACATAGTTTTAACCGACTTCAAATCAGTACCCAAAGCGCTTCACGTGTGCCTATAAAATTTGAAGAGTTATCTCTATTTCTCCAGGATCCCATCATCGGATCATGGCTTGATGACCATGGTACCCACCTGGCAAGGACCCTTTCAAATAAATACAAAAAAATAAAGGTACCATTCCGAGCCGGGCTGCAGACCGCAAACTGCAACAGCAAACTGCAAGCGACACCACTGGTTTCTATGAATCTCTATGAAATTGATTCCGAGCGCGGCGACACTGCGGTCTGCAGCGACCGCAGTCTGCAGTGCCAGTGGTGACGCGAACCGTAGAGTTGAAACGTATACAAAATGGCGACTTTTTCGAAAGACGATGAAGACAGATGCGCGGTAGCCCGAACAGCCTGCTGCAGACGGTGGCGGCGCGCCTGGATGCTCCCTTCCTGTTCCACTGGGACAGGTTGCATGGACCATCCAACTGATAAATTTATAAAATAATACCTACTAACATAGTTTTTTTAAGACCATTGTTACTAACCAATTATGGAAATACCTACTTCCGAAATAAATGATTTGATTTGATTTGATAATTAACTTTGTTGCTGGACATCCAGTTATTTACGATACATCTAATCCAAAAAAAGCTACTTTTTGACTTGTAGCTTTAAGCCCCAACTGGCATTATGTAGGATTTCATAACTTTTAACGAAAAATGGATGGACTTTAGATTCTTACACATAAAAAAGAATACTCAGTTGACTATCTAATTGCGGTTTGAACTATACATTTGTAATTTTGTACGGAACCCTCGGTGGGCGAGTCCGACTCGCACTCGTCCGGTTTTTTCTTTATGCTGACCACTTTCTGTCTCCATCATCAGATCAGATCGACGCCATGGTATTGCGTGTCACTCAAGTATACCTAACATAACTATACCAAAGTTTGGCTAGTAACTAAAATTGACCGGAGCCGTAGCATGGTTGGCCTTATCACGCGACAAGTGACAAGATAAGAGCGTCGTCTCGTTCTATCGAACGGTGTCAGCCAGTGACGCACGCTCTATCCTATCACCTATCGCATGCTACGGCTCCTGCGAACCGCACATATGCAACCTAACAGCTTGTAAAAAACTTGAGAGCTAGTTTTCCGTGAACTTATTTGGGTCAAATAGTTAATACAGAAAATTCTTCATGTTTATATTGATCTACATCTTTGTTGAACTGACTTGTTTGTATTAGTTGGTACAGTTAGGTATCATGCTAATAATTATCAAGCGCTTAGTTGGTCATGCTAGGATCAATTACTTAGCATAATTATTTTTCATGTAAGTATTGGACAAGATCTTAGTTGGCTCAGTTACATAGCAATAGTAAGAGCAATCAGAATTACCTTATTTGATGTATATAAGTCCTTGTTAGGCTCGTATGGAATCAAGATGCTTGATTACGATTATCAAGATATTGATAGGGCCAACCAAATTTTTTTTAGAGTGTGCAACCTAACAGCTTGTAAAAAACTTGAGAGCTAGTTTTCCGTGTCAAAGATAGCTCCTAAAGGTTAGCTAAAATGTGCGCCGCGCTCGGCCAAATGGCAGTAAGTCCGTAAATTTGCATGCAGAAGCGATTGCCGCGAACTAATGCAATTTTAATGACGTCATATCTATGAAGAATGTAACGTGGATAAATTGCGTGGCTCATATTTTCATTTCAAATAAAATGGTTCATACTCGTATATTTATTCATGTCAACCAAATACAATAAAAAAACAGGCCAAGTGCGTGTCGGACCACGCAAAACGAAGGGTTCCGTGCCTATTAAAAAGGTCGTATCGTCACAGAAATTTTACGGCGCTTACGTCCTTTTCTTTGAGGAAGGCAGTTTTTCAGCAATATCTCGAAAACCTCTGAACCGATCTTGTTCAAAACAATTTTCGGTGAATGAAATTAATAAGCCCTATGTCCATGAATTTTTCCATATTTTTAAAATACACCGTTCAAAAATTAGAGGGGGGGGGGACAGAATTTTAGTGACTTTCGGGGCGATTATCTCCGACCCTATTCACTTAATCAAAAAAAAAATGCTTAGAAACCTTATATTTATTTTGAAAGGCCTATCGATTGATGTGCCACACGGGGGGTCACAATGAAAATTTTTTTTTGACTTTTAGTTTTATGTATGGAGTGCACCCCTAAAAAAATTTTTTTTTGTCATTTTAATTACAAAACTATGTAGCGGCTATCAAAATACACCTACCCTCAAAATTTTATTCAAATACACCTTCGTTTTCGAGTAAAATGCCTGTGACATACGGACAGACGGACATGACGAAACTATAAGGGTTCCGTTTTTGCCATTTTGGCTACGGAACCCTAATAAAACAACACAGTAACAGTAAACTTAAGTAAGACTAGCTTAAGCCTAGCCCCGTAGCATGGTTGGCCTTGTGACGCGATAGGTGATAGGATAGAGCGTGCGTCACTGGCTGACACCGTTCGATAGAACGAGACGACGCTGTTATCTTGTCACTTGTCGCGTGATAAGGCCAACCATGCTACGGCTCCTGTCAAATAGTCCCCCTCGAGTTGTCCCTGGCGCAAAGGTACCCATCACACTCGCCGCGTTATCACGTTGAATGGCGACGGACAAGCTTTGCACCAGGTCCGACCCTACGTGGGCGTCAAATCCCCTCTCCCTAATTCGGCGTCCCCACTTCCCTAATGAAGGTAATAGCCTGCGACCCCCAGCGGGTGCTAGTCTCAAACGCAAGGGGTACAAAATGATAACTACCAGCCAGGGCCGAATATATCCCACTTTTTGAGCGCGGCATCTGCAGCGGCACCGCAGGATCCTATTTCACCATCTTGACAATTGTCACCTGACAATGACATTTTCACGTACATTGCTGGGTCCATAAGCTGTCCAGCAACCACCTTAACCTGTCGACGCAGCCGTGTAAGTCGAATTGTCATTGTCAGGCGACAATAGGCTTGTGTCCTAAAGTTTTTTTTACGATGCCGTTCGAACCAGTTTTTGGAGAGGAACAAATGTTTGTATGGGAGTAAGTACAATTAAACAACATAAATACCCAAAAAATTGAGTTAAAGACGGATCTCGCTAGCGGTAGCCGAAAACGTTCCATACTGATTAACATTGAATCATGACGTCACAGTGTAACATTTGTACTATCGTTATATGGAAAATCAAGTAAATTGCTGTTTCGGTTGCGAAATACTGCGTTTAGGACCATAGTTGTCGTACAATTTTGTCTCTACAAAACCATAAGGATTCTATTGGTAGCTTTAAATTTACTTTTGGACAATAAAAAAAATGCATATTTTTTCTAAACTTTCAAGGTCCATATCTTTTTATAATTTGTATTATATTTCGTAATTTATACTTAATCACATTTATTTGAAGGTTTACTATCCATTGAGCAACACTGCGCTATCAATTTTAATATGTGGAAACAACCCAATTGTCGATTTGGTGAAGTAGGGACAGCAAACGAGAAAACCATAGAAGTCTAACTAGTCGCCCCACAAAAAGGATGCACATTGCCATTATGCGGACGCATGCGGACGTGGGGGCGGGGTGTCAAAAGGATGCCAAGCCGCCGTTTAGTTCCAACATGCGCACGCATGCGCATACCGGGTTTTGGGCACGAGTTTGGATAGTTTGTAAGGAATTCGGCTTCTATGGTTTTTTTCGTTCGCTAGTCCGGCCGAGGTGCGAGGCGGCGAACGTACTGACGCACGTGGCGTTCCACTGCAGACACTTCCCCCTCTGCCATGGCATCAAATTGTGAAGGTTTTTTGAACCCTTTAATTTTTTTTAATACAGTTGCTCAAAAAGTGCTACTTTACGTAGCTGTTTAGCGTGCGGAAAGTTGGTTCTTGCGAACTAGTGCTTTTCGCTTTTCCTTGTACAAATTGTACCATTAATTATTATCTCAATAAGAAATAAATAAGATAGAACTGTCTTGTTTTATTTTTTTATTTTTTCGTAACTGTATTAAAAAACTGCCTGCCGCACTGACAACTTGTTCGTAATATAATTTTTCTCCAATATGCTCGGAAATGTGCGTCTTACTGTGGCAAAAATAGTACGTGACGTTCCTCGTTACTGACAAGCGCAAATTTAAAAAGTTAAAAGTCATTATTGTACAGCTTTAGCGGCCAGGAATATGTATGAAATTCCTTTACTGTATACTTTTTTACCTTTTAATCATAATGTTTTGACCATGACAAATCACTACAAACAGCCAAATCCTCGTAAGTTTAAAGGCCTAGCAATTTGTCATAACAACTTGCTATAGTTAGACTGGTCAGTAATGTATGGCTGTCTCTTTCCAACTATTGCAAGTTGGTGTGAAAAATTGTACCCGTTTGTAGTGTGCTTAAACTTTTCCCAAGTTTTTTTTTTTAATTGTCATAGACAAAACGAATACTTTTGCAAGAGATCGAAGTGACGTTTTAAAAAATGTCTCAAATAGTATTAACTGAAGAAATTAAAATATTTTCGAAATAATATTCAAAACGAACTAAACTGCGTTTAGGTTTCAATCCCGTGTAATCTTTAATAATTTCAATTACATAAAACATAATATTGTAATTGATTCTAATGTTTTTTATTTTTTATGTGGGTCAATTGAAACTGGCACCATGAGCCATGCCGTGTACATACTTTTAAAAAATAAGTTGGGCGGGAACATGATAGGTTATTGACATACTACTGACTCGCTGTTCTAAAATTATTGAAAATATTATTTGATTTCCTCGCATTTATGGAGAAAAGCACTATACCTGCCTCGGCGGGAATGGCAATTTATGGATTCGTCTCTATTGTCGGATTCAGCTTCGCTTGATCCTACAAAATCAACTCATCCACGAATTGCTATTTCCCGGCCTCTGCAGTAATGTACTATAAACTAAATAATAGGTATCTATTACACGCAAGTTCGTAAGTCAAGGCCACGAAAACATCTTACCTATATTAAACGTCTCCAAGCTCATTATCATAACTCGTGCCCTGAGCGACTACAGCTTTAATATACCTATACTGAATAATTTATGAGCCACCATTCGGGAAGGAAATAACATATTTTCCGGAAGTTTATTTATTATAATAACAATAACACAAAGGATTCACTTTGTGGAGCGCAGAACCGTTGTGCTAGAACCGCGGATTTGTAGAAACTGTTCAGGATTGGAGATCAATATATGATGGTTTATCTATAATAGCATCTTGACCTTTGAACATTCGTTCGAGTTGACCTGATTTGACCTTTTTGATTAGCATCGATATCTACAATGATGTATGACGACCGAATAGCCTAGTGGTTAGTGAACCTGACTGTGAAGCTTGAGGTCCCGGTTCGATCCCCGGTCGGGGCAGATATTTGTATGATGAATACGAATGTTTGTTCTCGAGTCTTGGATGTTTAATATCTATTTAAGTATGTATTTATCTATATAAGTGTGTTTATCCGTTGTCTAGTACCCATAGTACAGGCTTTGCCTAGTTTGGGACCAGATCAATTGGTGTGAATTGTCCCACAATATTTATTTATTTATTTATATTATATTATATAAAAAGAGGTAGATATGTTGTCTATATAGGCACTTTCCTTGATCCGTCTCATATTACAAAAAAATATCTTAAATATCTGTGGTAAATTGGTAATGTGACACTGGTAATAACAAATACTAGCTGCCCGCGCGGCTTCGCCGCGTATACAAAGAACCTAGGCGGAGCGACGGGATAAAATATTATAGCACATAATCCCGTAGGTCCATGCTACATATATAACATAGGTACTGAAAAAGGATTTTTAGAATACGATGGGTATAGTTTCTGAGACTATCCCCAACATACAAACTTACATTTCACAGACATTACACCTGTTTATTATTAGTATCAGCACAGATCAAAGAATACTGTATCGGGGATCGTTAATGGTTTAAAATAATATTTTACCGGTTATAGTTGCATTTGACATTTATACCGCTAAATAGTTTAATACTGGTTTATGTTTTCCAGTATTAAGTCATATCGGTTTGACAAATTACAATTTATACCTAGCTGTAATCGAAATATAATTATCTGAACCTGAAATAATTTGGACGGTATTCAAGTCAGGTGAATAAAGTTGCCAATGGGAGTCCCCGGTATCCGAAAAAAATTTTTAGTACTTAATCGAGGTTCGTTTTCGACATCTTTACTTCAAAGAAGCCTATCGGTGCCTACGGCATTGTGCTAAGTAAGGTAAATAAAGCCTATATGGGGTCCACGACAATTAATGGGTTTAAACCTCATTCTTCTCCCAACATCTCGAATATGGGAAAATAAGTTAGGACCTATATAAACTTTTTGAAATAAATATAAACATGGCAAATAATATTGACAACTCTATGTCACTAAAAAAATTAATCCACAGTTGACACAATACGTCTGTCAGTTTTTGTAAACATTGTAAAAGATCGTTTATTTCTATTTACTTAATTTTCTTAGTGTTGTATCCATATGTGGCCGACTCAACATTTATAATTTCTTATGCTGAAGAACTTACTACAGGTTTGAGTTCAATTCTTGTTTATTTATTTTACATTGTCATCTCAAGTCAAAACAGGAGTTAGGTACGTCACGTGATGTCACACAGCCAAGGTCACGTGGTCAGCGCACCGTAGATTCTTTAAATTAAAATTTCAGTACTTTTTCAATAAAAAAATAAAAATCGGAGACCTTATTGCAAATCTCCAGCATGAGACGAATCGAACGACATATCATTTATCAAAATCGGACCATAACTGTAGATCTGATGGCATGTACAAAAATCGGGCTCGCGTATTATATATATAGATAGATAGATAGCTGCTGCAACTGTCAATATCATCGCTAGTGTCAGTTTACCACACATATTTAAGATATTTTTTGTAATATGAGATCGATCGAGGAAAGTGCCGTCCCTGACCCAAAACGTAAGCGAGGAAACTGTTTATATTTATCAAAAATAATTGACGCAGCTGAAAAATCTGAAACTTTTTTCTGGTGCTAAGGAAGGTTATTCCTATCACAAAAAAAACAGGCATTTCTAAAATTTTCATCCATTCCCAATTGTTGACACAACATCATGGCGTTCAGCCACTCAAAAATCTTAAGTTTTTAGGGTTCCGTAGCCAAAATGGCAAAAACGGAACCCTTATAGTTTCGTCATGTCCGTCTGTCCGTCTGTCCGTATGTCACAGGCATTTTACTCAAAAACTATAAGGTGTATTTGAATAAAATTTTGAGGATAGGTGTATTTTGTTAGCCGCTACATAGTTTTGTAATTAAAATGCCAAAAAAATATTTTTTTAGGGGTGCACTCCATACATAAAACTAAAAGTCAAAAAAAATTTTTTCATTGTGACCCCCCGTGTGGCACTTCAATCGATAGGCCTTTCAAAATAAATATATGGTTTCTTAGCATTATTTTTGATTAAGTGAATAGAGTCGGAGATAATTGGCCCGAAAGTCACTAAAATTCTGTCCCCCCCCCCCTCTAATTTTTGAACGGTGTATTTTAAAAATATGGAAAAATTCATGGAAATATGGAAAAATTCATGGACAATTTCAGTTTTCGAGATATTGCTGAAAAACTGCCTTGCTCAAAGAAAAGGACGTAAGTGCCGTAAAATTTCTGTGACGATACGACCTTTTTAATAGGCACGGAACCCTTCGTTTTGCGTGGTCCGACACGCACTTGGGCGGTTTTTTTTAAATATCTTTGCATGTTGGCGAAAGGCACTATATATACCTCGGTCGAAACTAAGGATTGCCTGAGCCGTACCTACTTTTATAATATCAAAACTCGCTATGCTCCGCCCTCTATATTTATTTATTTATTTATGATACTCGGCAGGCAAACCCTTAATTCGCGGCCTTTGTAGTAATGTACTATTAAACGCAACAGTTTTGACTTTTTAGGGACCAATTGTCTACTTTCCAAAAAAAATCTATTCAGTCCGTCAGTTAGATTATTTAAAAATATTCAACACGCATTTTTTATTTCGGAATTCAAACAAAAAATTATGAAGACATAGCCCGTTAAAGTTCCGCGTGACGTCACATTGTCTATGGGTAAGATTTACACAGAAGGCATATGACACGTTGCGCGTGCAATACAACAACATCCTTAGGATGCTGTTGAAGCTGCCGAGGCACTGCAGTGGATCCGGGATGTTCGCTGAGGCGCGAACGGATGACTTTTTTGCCATTAGGCGAAAAAGAGTAGGGTCACTGCTTAGGCGGGTGCGCGGCAGCGGCAACGGCCTGCTAAGGGCGTTAGTCGAGCGCCTCGACTGTCCGCTCACAAAATACAGGGTGGAGGTGGCTATTGGCAGGGCCAAGTAGAGCACTATAGACGCCCTGCTTGGCGCTGCGAAGGGCGAGCATGTACCTTCCAGTTTTTATTTTTTTTATTTTTATGTTTTTATGTTAGTCTTTTAGCTCATTGTTTTTTAGGGTTCCGTAGCCAAAATGGCAAAAACGGAACCCTTATAGTTTCGTCATGTCCGTCTGTCCGTCTGTCCGTCTGTCCGTCTGTCCGTCTGTCCGTCTGTCCGTATGTCACAGGCATTTTACTCGAAAACTATAAGGTATATTTGAATAAAATTTTGAGGATAGGTGTATTTTGTTAGCCGCTACATAGTTTTGTAATTAAAATGACAAAAAACATTTTTTTAGGGGTGCACTCCATACATAAAACTAAAAGTCAAAATTTTTTTTTTCATTGTGACCCCCTGTGTGGCACATCAATCGATAGGCCTTTCAAAATAAATATAAGGTTTCTTAGCATTTTTTTTGATTAAGTGAATAGGGTTGGAGATAATCGCCCCGAAAGTCACTAAAATTCTGTCCCCCCCCCTCTAATTTTTGAACGGTGTATTTTAAAAATATGGAAAAATTCATGGACATAGGGCTTATTAATTTCATTCACCGAAAATTGTTTCGAACAAGATCGGTTTAGAGGTTTTCGAGATATTGCTGAAAAACTGCCTTCCTCAAAGAAAAGGACGTAAGTGCCGTCAAATTTCTTTGGCGATACGACCTTTTTAATAGGCACGGAACCCTTCGTTTTGCGTGGTCCGACACGCACTTGGCCGGTTTTTTTTTTTTGTATTAACATAGATCTCTAACATAGTTCTTAAGGTTTGCTGTACTAACAACATATGGATCGCTAATGGTCTGAAATAAACGATTTTTATTTTATTTTATCTATTTATTTATTATGGTACACTTTTTAGCATAATGTGACGTACTGTTCTCACGTACAGGAAAGTATCCAATTTTGGCGCGGCGCTGCGCCATTCGGCTTGTTGGAGTGATCGTAAGTACTCAACTTTACTAATTTTACAAAATATTACAGCACATTATTGTTTAAATATTTTTTTTATTCCATTGTCTTGCATGCCATATTTAACCCCCGACATTAAAAGAAGGATTATTTTTTTACAAAGTACAGTTGTCTAAAATGCAATCTGTTACTTAAGGCTCCCGAAGTACGAGTAACAGCAATAATAATTGAAACAGTATAAAACAGTGTTAAAATTACTTATAATGCATTGTAAGAGACTTAATTGCACATAAGAAAAAAAACATTTAAAAAGAAAGTAAACAACAAAATGTCATAATGCATATTATGCAACAAAATGGCATAATGCTATAAATGTACAAAAGCGAACTTATTTCTGTAAGTAATTTCTTCCAGTTAATCTTTGAGAACATTAAAGGAAACAACAAAATGTCATAATGCTATAAATGTACACGAGCGAACTTATTTCTATAAGTAATTTCTTCCACTTAATCTTTGAGAACATTAGAAAATAGAAACAAACTAAGGCGACAAACTAATAAAATTATGAAACTTTATCATACGAAACGTATTGAAATAAAAAAAAACTACATGAAAATACAAAAATATATACCTATTAGGTATTGATGGTTAATCTAGTAGGAATAATTTATATAATTATTTATCTAATAGGACTCATTTATATAATAATAATAATACACTTTATTAAGTACACATTGCTCAAAAGTGAAAGAACGGTAGGGGACAACAATTCTCATTTTCAGTACAGTCAGCATCAAAAGTAGCTAAGCAAACGAAGACGTTAAAAGTCTTTATTAGAAGGGAATACGAGCTTTTGACGTCTTCGATTGCGTAGTTACTTTTGATGCTGACTGTACAAGCTTTTATTGCCTTAAATTCGACAGAAGAAAAATTAATTCCAATTTAATCCATATTGCTTTGACGCAACGTTGTTTACCTTAGGCTTAGTCAGACAGCGAGCGGGACGGGACTCCTTTTTTGAAGTCGGTTAAAAAGCTTGTAAAATGACGGTTGGTGTCTTTACACGCGTTGAAAAGTTTCGCGATCGCCATGTAGTTTTTTATGTTGCGGGTTTGTTCAACTTAAACACGCCAGTGTTTGATGGCACGCAAGTGTTTCCCTCTTTTTGTGCGGCCGATGTGCAACCCACTGCACCAAAGTTGGCACCAACGTCCTCCGGCTGGCTTGTCATGAATGGCGAGATCACCAAATTAAGAAGTAACATTTGATCTGAAACAAGCAGCAACGAGACGAGAGGTCACATTAAGAGAATTTCATACGAAATTGGAGGTCTAGCTTGCGAAGTGACCTTCTTTTGCTTGAAATGAAATGAAATAAAATAGTTTCATCATCATCATCATCATATCAGCCGAAAGACAGACTGCTGGACATAGGCCTCCCCCAGAGAGGTAACCAAGGTAACCGATATAGCCCTCCGAATTGCTAAACTTAAGTGGCAGTGGGCGGGGCACATTGCACGTAGAACCGATGGCCGTTGGGGCGGAAAGGTTCTCGAGTGGCGACCACGTACCGGAAGGCGCGGCGTGGGTAGGCCCCCCACAAGGTGGACTGATGACCTGGTAAAGGTCGCGGGAGTCCGCTGGATGCGGGTGGCGCAGGACCGGTCAATTTGGAAATAGTTTATTCGGGACAAAAACAAAGTATTAAACTGAAAACAATCCTACTAATATTATGAATGTGAAAGTAGGTATAGATGTTTAGATATTTGGATGTTTGTTGCTCATTTACGCAAAAACGGCTTAACGGATTGAAATGAATTTTGGTATGCATTACATTAGATTAAAGTATAGAGTACTTTTTATCCCGTTAAACATCCCCTAAGGGGGCGAAATGGGAGGCTAATGTTTGTATGGAGTCACGATATAAACGAGTTCCACGCGGACGAAGTCGCGGGCAAAAGCTAGTATATAAAGTAAAAAGTACCCTTGACATAACATGTTGTTCTTTATTAATTTAATTATAAATATAGTCTTATTGTACCTATATTCCATGCTAGTAATTGTAAATGTAAAGTTATTAATTGATATGTAATTTTCACTAATTTAATTTGTAAATTTTTGCAACACCCCTAAGGGTTCGTGCATTATACTGTATAACTGTGTAATCATGAGTGCAATAAATAAATAAATAAATACAAAATATAATAATTTACTTTAAAAACAAAGTTTTAACCGACTTCAATTTAGTACTCCTTCAATTTAGTATTCAATTTAGTAATCTCTGCACCACCTACTGCATAATCTAGTTTTATCTCTTTCTCCGATACCCAAAGGTTGTCTGGAAGAGATCGCTCTTCAGCGATAAGACCGCCTGTTGTCTACCTCTACCTACATGTTATTGTATTGTTTCTCTATGTAACTGCTTTGTTTGTGTGAGGTGTGCAATAAAGAGTATTTGTATTGTATTGTATTGTACTCCGCCAAGCCAAATGAACATTCCACATTTTCTCTCCACTTTACCACATGGACTGCTTTCCGAGAGTAAATACGTTGATTATTACAGACGAAAACCATATCACTGTATGTGGGCCGATAATATTTGAGGAGTTCCGTCGATTTGGCACACTTGACATTTGGGAGTTCATTAGTTGCTATTTCAACGGAATCATATCAGAGTCAGTAACGTATTTTAAGTTTTTTTTTACCAAAAAATGTTAATAAGTGGACTGTAGGTAATTTAAACGAAAACGAGATCTAGACTAGGTTTCACCACCGACAACGATATGGAGCCTTGAGGTCACTAAGAGGACACTCACCTTTACCAGGAGCCGCTGGGACGCTCCTCCGCCAGGTGCAGGACCCCGAGACCTGGCTTGAACTGTACAGACTCACCCGATCCCAAGGTTACCTGGCACCTGAGTCTACCCGGCTGATGAGGTGTCCTTTGCTTCCCCAAGGCACTTGCGGATTCAAAACTGCTCTAAATCATAGCTCACACTAACTATTGTGACTATTTGTGTGGAACTCAATTTTGTAGAACCGTACTTCAAAACGACCTCTACCTACATGTTATTGTATTGTTTCTCTCTGTAACTGCTTTTTTTGTGTGAGGTGTGCAATAAAGAGTATTTGTATTGTATTGTATTGTATTTTTACAGTTTTAAGTACGAGTTCCATAAGTCATCTGTGGTCTTCACCATCAGTTCCACTTCACCATTTGTGATTTCCGGGTGTAAATACACTAGTTATAATAGAAAATACCGAAATTACTATGTAGTAATTTCGGTATTTTCTATTATAACACAAATAGTCACACTAACTATTGTGACTATTTGTGTGGAACTCAATTTTGTAGAACCGTACTTCAAAACGACCTCTACCTACATGTTATTGTATTGTTTCTCTCTGTAACTGCTTTTTTTGTGTGAGGTGTGCAATAAAGAGTATTTGTATTGTATTGTATTGTATTTTTACAGTTTTAAGTACGAGTTCCATAAGTCATCTGTGGTCTTCACCATCAGTTCCACTTCACCATTTGTGATTTCCGGGTGTAAATACACTAGTTATAATAGAAAATACCGAAATTACTATGTAGTAATTTCGGTATTTTCTATTATAACACAAATAGTCACACTAACTATTGTGACTATTTGTGTGGAACTCAATTTTGTAGAACCGTACTTCAAAACGACCTCTACCTACATGTTATTGTATTGTTTCTCTCTGTAACTGCTTTTTTTGTGTGAGGTGTGCAATAAAGAGTATTTGTATTGTATTGTATTGTATTTTTACAGTTTTAAGTACGAGTTCCATAAGTCATCTGTGGTCTTCACCATCAGTTCCACTTCACCATTTGTGATTTCCGGGTGTAAACACACTAGTTATAATAGAAAATACCGAAATTACTACATGCGTGTCTTGTATATTTGAGGAGTTCCCTCAACTCCTCATGGTTCCCATCATCCAACTGAAGTTTTGATAACAATGGGACCAACCTGGAAGCAAATACTTTTAAATAAAAAAAATTGTACGAATCGGGTCATAAATGACGGAGTTCTGAGGCAACAAACATAAAAAAAAACAACCGAATTGAGAACTTCCTCCTTTTTTTGAAGTCGGCTAAAAAGGACGACCGAACTGGTTAGAGAACCTGACTATGAAGCTTGAGGTCCCGGGTTCGATCCCCAGTCGGGGCAGATATTTGTATGATGAATACGAATGTTTGTTCTCGAGTCTTGGATGTTTAATATCTATCTAAGTATGTATTTAATTTATCTATGTATGTTTATCCGTTGTCTAGTACCCATAGTACAGACTACAGGCTTTGCCTAGTTTGGGACTAGATTAATTGGTGTGAATTGTCCCACAATTAAAAATAACTTACCTTCATCGCTAACGATCACGTCGATGTTCTGGGCGCCGCATAAGACCAAGTTTTTCAGCATATAAATCAAGCAGAGAGTCGACAAAACTTTACAACTCATCTTTCTAGAAAAAAAAACATATGGCTTAAAAAAAACCGGCTAAGAGCGTGACGGAACATGCACAATGAAGGGTTCCATGCCTTACAAAAAGTCAAAGTCAAAGTGATTTATTCTTCAATTTAGGCATATTACATGCACCTATGAATGTCGATAAACTACCACCGGTTCGGAAAGTAAACCTCTGCCTCGAGAAGAACCGGCGTAAAAAACTCGGCGAGATGTCATTTTTTCAAAACAGTATACAATTATCATATCAGTATCAGAGTATTATAAAATTTTAAAACTACATTGCTACAGTAGAAAGCCTATTTATTTTACGACAGATTTCTAGTGCAGGATTTTATCGCTGCCAAATATCCCTATCCATGATGTAGTCGTTTATCTTATAATATGCTTAAGAAATCCATAATGGTACTCGTAACCTTATGATAGGGTAACCCTATCGTTATGGTAAGCATATCGGATGTGGTAACCGAAAAGGGGGTTTCCGGTCCTTGGTATTTACATAGGACCTCACTGCACATACGTCTTCTTTAGGAAAGGCGGTTCGTTACATTACTCAAAAGCTTATATTGTTCAAAACATGTTGAATGGAAAGTGGATAAGCCTATGATTTTAGTAATTCATATTGTTGACTTTCGGATCGATTATCTCCGGATATTATTATATTCACTTAGTCAAAATTCGTATGTCTGGCTTTTCTCCTCTGTAGGTCGCTTTTCCCAACCGATTCTCGTGAAATTTTGTAAACATATTAACAGGTTTTTTTTTTTAATTTTATCAACTTTTGTTAACTTTATTGCACAAAACAGAAATGTATAAATAGTTAATGCCAAATGGCATTCTCTACCAGCCAACGTTTGAGCTAAACAGACATTTTTTTTATAAATTCGCAAAGAAAAAAAGTATGATAATATCTATATTATCAATTAAGAACATATGAAAAAAAATGTATTATACACCACATTTTTAGCCAGACATAAATAAAAGAATACAAGATACATACAGTAATAGATATATACTGCATATATTACATATGAATTAACAATTAATTATTACAACATTTACAACATACCTTCCTTATTTGTGACTGGGTGCGCACACGTAGAGATACGAACAACGAATAAATTAAAGGAAAAAACATTATAAATATTACTAATTAGTAATTAGGAATATTGAATGCGGAAACACCGAATGGTAACTTATATGAGCCCGACTCCGGACCCGGGTTTATTTACATAAAAATAACAAATATAAAAAGTTCAAAAAACTGTATCCCGCTCGACTACGAAAAAGTAACAAAAAAATAAACTTTTTTTTCATACATCAATGACCTATATATATACCTAATTCATCAAAATCAGAGCCGTAGCATGGTTGGCCTTATCACGCGACAAGTGTCAAGATAAGAGCGTCGTCTCGTTCAATCGAAAGGTGTCAGCCAGTGACGCACGCTCTATCCTATCACCTATCGCGTGACAAGGCCAACCATGCTACGGGGCCAATGGAACACACGTAAATATCTTAATGAGCTTCTGAGTGTAGCTAGAGTGCCTTTTAGCTCTCTTGGCCCGCTGGGGTGAACAACTTAGACCCATTGGCACGGACAGCTCCCACAAACCCGTCATTGAGGTCCACATCGCCACCTAGGCAATCGAAACGGTTCTGGAGTTCCAGCTGAAAGCTCTCGGGGGTTTCGATTTGGGTGGATGCTGGACGGAGCGTAGATTTCATCAGCCGAGAGAGCTCGCGCTTGTTTCTATTCAATATGCCTCTTACCAGGCGGTGATGACTCCCGGTTTTAAACGTATTGATCACAGTTGAATATATGCTTCCTCGTCGACATGATGAAGTCAATTTCGTTTTTAGTTGCACCGTCGGGACTCATCCTGGTCCACCTTCTGTGCTCGCGTTTCTTGTAGAAGGAATTCATCATCTAGAGTCCCTCCTTCTCCAAGAAACCAGGCAGTAGTAGGCCCCGGTGGTTCCGTCTCCCAACTCCAAATTACCCCACAATCAGCTCTTCACCATCTCTCTTGCCCAGTTTAGCGTTGACAACGGTGAAGTAGGTTTTGGAACTGTGCATAGCCTTAGATATATCTTCATACATAGCATCCACCTCGTTGTCGGAATGTGTCGAGGTCGGCGCGTAAGCCTGTATGACCTTCAGCGAGTATCTCTCGGATACTCTGAGTATAAGGTACGCCACCCTAGTCGACACACTCTCGATCTTCGCCACGTTGTTGACGAGGGACTTATGCACGATGAACCCGACACCTCCCTGGTTGGTCACCCTCCCGGAAATAGAGCAAGTTGCCGGATTTAAGGGTCATTGTGTCCTCCCCCTCTCTTTGGATTTCAGATAACCCTATGACATCCCAACGCAACTTGCTCAATCCTTCCTCAAGTTTCGCTCCTTTCGTGGGTCCGCAATGTGCGCGTGTTATATGCTGCCAGGGCCAGGGGTCGTCGGTGGTGCATGGTAGCTGGATCTTCACCGGAGATGATTCTTAGCACCCCTGACCCCGCTAGTAGCCTGGGCGCCACCTTAACCAGGGTACCGGGGGTCGCAGGAACCTCGGAGCCGTGGCTTGGTTGTGCTTATCATTTGAGGGGTATATCCCATAATCGCCACGCTTGGCATGCGGGTTGGCGATCGCAGTATATCCACCGAACTCCAGGGATGCTGCTGCCCATACCCCGGTGGTCATTCCGTTGTGCCCTCTCTCAACATATAATTAAGTTAATTGAACAAATCCTCAATATTTAGCCCACAGCCGTATCCAGATCGGGCGCAAATTGAATTTTATCAAAATCACTAATCTGTTGGGTTATTACGGGGCCGGTTTTTTTGGAATGGCCGACATGGCTGGATCAGCCACTTCACTTTAAATTAAATATTGACAGTAGAATGTATTGCTTAAGATTATTTATTTGTTTATTTATACTTTAATGCACAAAACCAAAATAATGTACAAACGGTGGACTTAATACCTAATGAGATTCTCTACCAGCCAAACAGAGACACCTAAGATTGGTGCAGAGTAAATGCTCAACGTTTAGAGCGTAGTACAGACTTTTTAACATATAATCCAATATATACATAATTGCATATTATTTCTTATATACAAAAATATGATACACTAATATAATATTTGACGATGGATGCTATGCCTGCAAATACTGCGTTAAAACAAAAAAGTATGTTCTGTATGTTTAGTAAAATATTTAATAAACTTCCCGATAGGATCAAAAACTTACCATTGCCAATATTCAAGACAGAGTTAAAAAAATTGCTTACTAAAAAATGTTTTTATACAATATCAGATTTCTTGATATGCGACAGTCTATAGTTATAAGATTTAATAATATACATTTAATTAAATTGGGATTGACATGTAAAAATTGGAATTGTTATAATAACTTACTACGTTGACATATTGAATAATTCTATAAAATAAATTAATTATAATTATTGTTGAATGTAGACTTCTTTTTAAGTATTTATAATTTATTAATTGTACACTAATATTATGTTAGTATGCAGCATGTTTTTGTATGCCGAAAGGCAAAACATAGTGGAACGAGATTTTTTTACTATACACCTCAATTTGATGTACCTATGTTTACAAAATAAACACTATTGACTATTGACTATGCAAATTCTTCTTCCAGCAGATGTCAATGAATCATTCGCTTGAAAACTAATTTGCTTGAGGCTTTATAATATTAGTAGGATAAATAAAAATAAAAAATGCTTAATTTAAATCTATATAATTACTTCCGGGAGGAAAGCTTGTTGGATCCTTGAATAAAGCATCTTAGAATACAAATACCAAATACAAAATATTTTATTTGTTTAAAAGACAGTGGTTTACAGACAGGGCAAGTTTGAGGCCTCTCATTAGGTATATATGTACCTGTGTTGAGAAGCCTCGCTCTTCCAAACATAGTACATTGTAATGATCCACAATTTAGAAAATAAAGATTTATGGGATTATACTAACTTAATCTAATTTTCTTGCATACTTTCCTTACATGATGCAACATAATTTTGTATGGGTGTGTTTGTGTGTGTGTATGTGTATGTGTATATATGTGTAAGGTAAGTGTATACAGCTATTTAAATAATTATATTTAGTTACAATACTACAGTTTTTAGACAGTTTCATAGGTGCTATATTACTAATATTAAGATCTCTATGTGCCTAAGAACAACAGTTCTTCAATTTCAGTTTCAGTTTTTAGACAGTTTCATAGGTGCTATATTAGAATAACGTTTTAAAATGAAATAAACAAAAAAAAGCTTTTATAAATTAATCCATACTTTGCCTGGAGTATCAGTCGACCATAAATAGCCAATCATAATTGAAACGAAAAGTCTGCACTCCCTGGCCATTCACCTCACAAATGTCCGGACACATTGCGCCGGTATTGAGTGGGATTCATTAAGGGGGAGGTAATTCCCCCCTCCGGGGACCATATGGGATTGTCTCTTTAAAGTCACACAAAGGTTCCGCAGCATCTGGTATGTATGGAATACTTGAGTGGTGTTGATTGCCGTCAAGTTTATTGGACATTTGTGTAGACTTTAGGTCTGGACTGGATTTTCTGGAATTAGTTTCAAAATTGGGTCGAGCTTTTTTATTATATACCCTTTACATTGTGTTTAGACATATCTATATCATCAATGGCCTTTGAGTCTATTACAGACTATACAAGCAGTGTCAAGGAGGGAGACAACGTCTTCCATGGCTGTGTAGCCAACGTGGGTGAAGTGTCCTCTCCACAGACACTGCATCGCCTGGGACGCACATGAAGATACACAGGGTTGCCCAAGACCTGTGCCTCTCTCTCGACCTCACCGACTGGGTCCGCGGGAACGACAAGTCGATACGCGCGGAGTCGGGTCGGTTGCAGGTGCATGACGGCTGGCACCGAGCCGGGTTTGTTTCAAGTTTTCCTTCTCTGTTGCTATCTCTTCCGTTGATCAGCAGGAGGACCACGTGCAGGCGAGACAAACTGGGGCACTAAGATCTTTTTTGTACCCCTCCTATCCTATCTATATATATATAAATAAATAATAAAATAATTATTAATATTTATTCGGACTTTTTAGGAGCTAATTAAATAATATATATATATATATTAGTGTTGCCAGTGATGACATATGGCACTGAAACTTGGTCGCTTACTATGGGCCTCATAAGAAAGCTCAAAGTCACCCAAAGGGCAATGGAGAGGGCTATGTTAGGAGTTTCTCTGCGTGATCGCATCAGAAATGAGGCTATCCGCAGTAGAACCAAGGTACTTAACTGATATAGCCCTCCGCATTGCTAAACTTAAGTGGCAGTGGGCGGGGCACATTGCACGTAGAACCGATGGCCGTTGGGGCGGAAAGGTTCTCGAGTGGCGACCACGTACCGGAAGGCGCGGCGTGGGTAGGCCCCCCACAAGGTGGACTGATGACCTGGTAAAGGTCGCGGGAGTCCGCTGGATGCGGGTGGCGCAGGACCGGTCAATTTGGAACTCTCTGGGGGAGGCCTATATCCAGCAGTGGACGTCTTTCGGCTGATATGATGATGATGATGATGATGATGATATATTAGACGTTAGTTTAGGTCATTTTATTATATATTATACTGTACATTATTTATTGACATCGGCTACATGTAATAACTTTTGCACGCCGTATTGGCTAAACATGTGACACTTAATTAATCTAGACACGCGGCAGCGTGTCAAGCCAAGTTCACGGAAAGGAATTGGCTAGCCAGCGCCGAGTGTAATATTACACGAACCACTTGGTGCCACTTTTGACCCTTCTATAACTCAAAACCTCTTTAACGTAAACACATAAAACTACGTGTGTTTACTTGTATCCATAAGGACATCTAGAAGCCCAAATTTCATGAAGCTAGCTCAAACGGTTAGAAAGATATGAAGGTCAAAAAGTCGTACATTTTAGTATTGACTGACATATAGTACCTAAACCTAACCTACTTCCAGATGACCTAGAAGGATTAAATTTGGAATCCAGCTCGGTAATTGTGTGTAAGCGTAGGAAAAAAATCTAAACATAAAAAAAAGTAAAAAATTGGGGGGGGTCAAGTCAAATCTAACCTACTTTAAGATCTCACATTTTTAAATAACAGCAATTGTTATAGGTATCCAATAAAGCAAAGAAATAGAGTTTAATACTTGTTCATAATGTTATTTTGTTCCTATAAATACCTACATATTTGGATTTTGCATAACTTGGCACTCATTTAGATCTCCATTCTTTTTGCGGCGAAGCCCACAGCCAAGCATAATTTTTGTATTGAACTTGGCTCTCCTTTTTTACATTTATGTTTTTGGTGGTTAACTATATACATCAACTGTAACAACCATGTTTACGCATATAAATAATTTCATTTGTTGTTACAAAATTTCTAAACTCTGTCATATTGTCATCTGCTTAAACAAAAAACACAACACAGAACAAAACAAAAAATAATTGATTGACCCTATGCTCGTTTGCAATTTTGTTTTGGGATATCCCGAATCCAGATTAAGATTAAAAGTGGCAAAAATCGGGCCTATGTCAAGCACTGGGCCGTTAATCTTTTCGACGCCAACGACGCATATGTCCGCACCACAGGTTCAACTCCAACGGCTGATATATGCGTCAAGAAGCCCAGCGCGATAGCAACCTTCTTGCATTGACATAGGGTTTAACTTCGCACTAAATGTCTTGTTAATTTGGAGTGTTGTTGACATCTTTTCTCTTTGACAGAGCGTTGAAAAGGTTATTTAGTCTATGCTACATAATCGCTCGTTAATAATAGTACCTACTTTAATATGTTTATTGACAATGGGATGGTACTACTTTCAAGGATCCCCAACGACAGGACGAGTGGTTCGAATGCATACATGTCAAGGATTCGCGACAAAATTACTTTTTGTTTCACACAAATATATGTAATATTCAGACACAGTTGCCAATATAACTGGCTACAGTGGTTGGTCTTTATCTAGGAGCATTCTGGTCGGCCGGAGGGATCAACCAGTTTATGCACTTATGACTATTGTCAAAACCGTTTTAATTTCACCAACAGTGTGCATGCATGTTAATATTAATAATATGTCTCGTGCCTTGTTTTAATTAAATTGGCCAAGCGCGAGGCGGCGGGGAATTGTGTCACTTTTTTGTACACGCAAAAAAAACCGGACAAGTGCGAGTTCAACTCGCGTGGTGAGGGTTCCGTGTATAATCTAAATTTCATAAATATGTTGAGAATTTTCCCTTTACTTTGACTACTCAAACTTCTTATAGGTTTTCCTGTAATCTTTAGGCAAGGCACTATTATCCATATTTTTTTCAGAATTTTAAGGCCATTAGTTTCGGAGATAATAATAAGGAGGGGAGGGGGGGGGATGGTCAATTTTCGTATTTTTTCCTAAATTACTTCAAATCTGTTTTTGCTAAAATTATAAAAAAAATCTGAGTAGCTTACAACAATCTCTTTCATTTGATATGTCACACAATACTTACAGTTTGCGAAACTTTTTTTTATTTTCCAGTTTACCCCCCAAAAGTGGCCCCCTTGTTCAGAATTCATTAATTTACTTTACGCGTCCATCTTTGGGTCACCAATTTACATATGTTTACCAAATTTCAACTCAATCGGTCCAGTAGTTTCGGAGCAAATCGGCTGTGACAGACGGACAGACAGACGCACGAGTGATCCTATAAGGGTTCCGTATTTTCCTTTTGAGGTACGGAACCCTAAAAAGGCAAAGTCCGTTTGGTTTTTTAATTGTGGTAAGAATTTTCCACGTTTAAATCAAAATATGTATGGAAATATAAATACACTCGTTATTGCCCGCGACCTCATACTGCCGCCTCAAGGAGAATAAAAGCCGGCCAAGTGCGAATCGGACTCGGGCACGAAGGGTTCCGTACCATTATCTATAAAAACGGCAAAAAAATCATGTCTATTGTATGGAAGCCCCAGTCCGACTCGCACTTGGCCAGTTTTTTAGTATTTGTTGTTATAGCGGCAACAGAAATACATCTGTGAAAATTTTAACTCTCTAGCTATCACGGTTCTTGAGATACAGCCTGGTGACAGACAGACGGACGGACGGACAGCGAAGTCTTAGTAATAGGATCCCGTTTTCACCCTTTGGGTACGGAACCCTAAAAACCATAAACGTTATGCTCTTGTCGACCTCATGCAGCTTCCGCCAGGAAGTTAGTGCGTATTTGTTTACAAGAAAGTATTTCCTGTTCCAGCGCCCCACGCTTTTACAATCAAATATTATAAAAACCGGCCAAGTGCGTGTCGGACCACGCAAAACGAAGGGTTCCGTGCCTATTAAAAAGGTCGTATCGTCATAGAAGTCTTACGGCACTTACATCCTTTTCTTTGAGGAAGGCAGTTTTTCAGCAATATCTCGGAAACCTTTCATCCGATCTTGTTCAAAACAATTTTCGGTGAATGAACTTCATAAGCGCTGTGTCCATGAATTTTTTCATATTTTTAAAATACACCGTTCAAAAATTAGAGGGGGGGGACAGAATTTTAGTGACTTTCGGGACGATTATCTCTGACTGTATTCACTTAATCAAAAAAAAACCCGAGAAACCTTATATTTATTTTGAAAGGCCTATCGATTCATGTGCCACACGTGGGCTCACGATGAAATTTTTTTTTTTTTTTTTTAGTTTTATGTATGGAGTACACCCCTAAAAAAAAAATTTTTAGTAATTTTAATTACAAAACTTTGTAGCGGCTAACAAAATACACCTATCCTCAAAATTTTATTCAAATACACCTTATAGTTTTCGAGTAAAATGCCTGTGACATACGGACAGACGGACAGACGGACAGACGGACAGACGGACAGACGGACAGACGGACAGACGGACATGACGAAACTATAAGGGTTCCGTTTTTGCCATTTTGGCTACGGAACCCTAAAAAAGCACATAGTTTTGTTGATTTTATTATATTTTAATGTACAAAAATTAACATATCCTGTAAATAAAAAGTAATTGATTTGACTACTTTGTTAAAGGAATGAATGAGACCGATTGGTTGAGTGAATGATTAGTTCAATCCATTATCTGTATAGATCAGTTAGTTAATCCTTCGCCGTGCCTCACTTTGATCCAGACTGTAGTCGTCGATAGACGTGTTCTAGCTTCCAAGTATAAAGTTAAAATCAGAATAAAATAAATGAGAATAATTGAACTATCATAAAGTATTTAATTGAAATAAATCCTGAACCCTTACCTTTCTATAGGTTATGGGCCCAGGTCACGCGTTTTAAAAGTTAAAATCACACTACAAATAAAATTTGTAATAATTATAAAAGTTTAAAACTCCAACGATATTTTTCTCGAAACACGTGCTCGCAATGGATAACCTAAAAACAAAACGAAATATCAAGTCTTTCGACGGCGAGAAGTATAGTGTGTGGAAATTTCGCGTTCGTGCTCTGTTAAGTGAAATGGACGCATTAAAAGTTGTCGATGAAGAACCCGTGCTACGTACCAGTGAATGGAATAAAAATAACCGGATAGCAAAAAGCATAATAATCGAGTACCTAGCTGATTCCTATCTCAGTTTCGCGCGCGACGAGTCTACCGCCAGAGAAATATTCCAAAACCTAGACGCTCTTTACGAGCGTAAAAGTATAGCCACTCAACTAGCACTGAGGAAAAAGTTATTAGTATTAAAATTACATGGTGATACAAGCTTAGTGCGACATTTCGCCACCTTCGACGACTTGATCACGGAACTACTTGCGGCAGGAGCAAAGCTGCAGGAGACTGATAAAGTAGCCCACTTATTATTAACATTACCTGCAACCTACGACGGCATAATCACTGCAATTGAGACGTTATCAGAAGATAGTTTAACTTTGGCATTTGTGAAAACAAGGTTACTAGACCACGAGGTTAAGTTGAGGAATGACAGTGCAGATACAAGCTCGAAAGTACTGCACGTCGAGCATAAGCCACACAATTCAAAGAAGAGGAAAATCGATACAGCTAAACCGCCAAATCACCATAATAACAATCGTAGACATTACAAGAATAAAACCTGGAAGAATACCCACATTTTAAAATGTCACCATTGTGGACGTAAAGGTCACGCAAAAAGGGATTGTTATTACTTTAAACAAATGATTCAAGAAAAACAGACTGAAACAAATAGGACGCGGACAGTTCAACAAGTCGAATTGAATCAAGAAACGGCTAACGATTTTTCTGGTTTCGCCTTTATGACAGGCGACTATCAAGATGATGTTCAAGAAAATAAAGTGAGATTTATTTTGGATTCGGGAGCATCGGACCACATCACAAACAGGTCGGATTTTTTCCTTAATCACACCATTCTTAACCCACCTTTAAAAATATCGGTTGCTAAGCACGGTGAATTTATTTTAGCTACACAAAAGGGAACAATGAGGGTGACGAGCGACTTGGGCGTGCAAGGACTTCTGGAGGATGTGCTGTTCTGCCCAGATGCTCCTTACAACCTGCTGTCGGTGCCGAAGATGCAGCGAGCTGGTTACACGATCATCTTCGACCAACAGGGATCCCGAGTATGTAAAAGTGACATAACCGTTATGAATGGTAAGTCTCTGAACAATTTAATTACAGTAGACTTTGCCGTATCAGTAAATATGGTAATCCCTGATTCCCGTCTATACCAAGCTAATAATACTGACTACAATTTATGGCATCAGCGTTTAGGTCATATCAGTAAAAATAAATTTATACAATTGAAGAATAAAAGCATGATTGAAGATGTTAATCAAATTCAGTTTGTTGAGCCAAATGATAATTTATGCGAAGCTTGTATAAACGGAAAACAGACAAGGTTGCCATTTAATCAGACTAAAAATAAAGATCATATTACACGACCTTTATTTGTTGTACATTCTGATGTTTGTGGCCCAATCACTCCTCCCACGATAGACAATAAAAATTATTTTGTTCTTTTTCTTGATCAGTATACTCATTACTGTGTTGTGTATTTGATAACGTACAAATCAGAGGTATTTACTGCATTTAAAGACTACGTTAGTAAATGTGAGGCAAAATTCAATTTGAAAATGGTAAATTTATACTGCGATAACGGTGGAGAATATTTATCCACCGAGATGAAAAATTATTGTATCGAAAAGGGCATAACTTACCATCTGACAGTTCCGAGAACTCCGCAGTTAAACGGGGCATCGGAACGTATGGTAAGGTCTATTACAGAAAAAGCGCGATCTATGCTTAGTGGTGCCAAATTAAATAAAGTATTTTGGGGTGAAGCTGTATTAACTGCTGTTCGATTAATTAATGTAACGCCATCAAGAGCCCTTATGCAATCGAAAACCCCGTATGAATTGTGGCATGATAAAAAACCACAACTTAAATACTTAAAGGTTTTTGGTGCCACAGTTTATGTACATAATAAAACCAGTAAATCTAAATTTGACGATAAATCATGGAAGGGAATACTGGTAGGCTATGAACCAAACGGATATAAAGTTTGGAACTCGGAAAGCGCTAAATTTGTCACTGTTAGGGACGTTATAGTTGACGAGACTAATTTTCTAACCTCCAGGCCTGTATTATTGCCTGAAGTTATCGAAAATTGCCATGATGAACCTGATAACAACAATATATCAAAATCAGCGTCATCCAAGTCTCGCTATAGTGACAAATCAAAATCAGATGAATTTAAATCTGATGATCATGGTCCCCCTATTAAAAATCGCAGATTAAATGAAACCATTATTGAACCCACATCAAGCAGTACCTCTGATAATTGTACGCAAGTAAATAAAAACATAGATGACGTGAGAAGGAGTGATAGGCTTAAAAATCGGCCGCCTGTTCATTATTATCAAACAGATGATGAGGAGTGCATTTTGAGTGCGCAGTCTGTATTAGATGACGTACCTAATAGTTATGACGAAATTAAGGCTCGAGCTGATAAATCTAAATGGCAAGCTGCCATTGAAGAAGAGTTAAAATCTCTTTCTGAAAACAACACGTGGTCTTTGGTACCGAGACCACTGAATAAAAATGTTGTTGATAATAAATGGGTTTTCTCTATCAAGTATGATGAATTTGGTCGGCCGCAAAGATATAAAGCCCGTCTCGTTGCCAGAGGGTTCAGTCAGGAATATCTTGTCGATTTTAATGAAACCTTTGCACCTGTTGCTCGAATTGCTAGTTTTCGCTTCATTATTAGCCTTGCAAATCAATTTAACTTATTCGTCCATCATATGGACGTTAAAACTGCCTTTTTAAATGGTAAATTAGAAGAAGAGATTTTTATGGAAGTGCCCGAAGGAGTAGATTGCAATAAAAATGACGTATGTAAATTAAATAAGGCATTGTATGGACTGAAACAGGCTGCTAGATGCTGGTTTCAAGTTTTTGAGCAAGCACTGGTTGAAAAGGGATTTATAAGTTCATCGGTTGATAGATGTATATACATTCTTGATAGAGGAAACGTACATAAAAACATTTATGTAGTTTTGTATGTGGACGATTTAGTTCTTTCATGTGGTGAAATACAAACAATGAATAATTTCAAAAGGTATTTAATGAGTAAATTTCAAATGAAAGACTTACAAGATATAAAATTATTTCTTGGTATTAAAATTGACAGGTCGGACAATGAAATCACATTAAATCAAAGTGCATATATTGAAAAAGTTTTGCGTAAATTTAAAATGCACGATTGTAATCCTGTAAGTACACCATTAGAAGTAAAACTAAATTATGAAGCATTGAACTCTGAAGAGAAGTACGATGCCCCTTGCAGAAATGTCATAGGTTGTTTAATGTATATAATGCTATGTACTCGTCCAGATTTAAGTACGAGCGTTAATATCTTAAGCAGGTATACAAATAAAAACAATAAAGAATTATGGCAATGCTTAAAAAGGGTGCTCAGATATTTGAGAGGCACAATAGATTTAAAATTAACTTATAAACGATGTGATTATGATAACATTCTATGTGGATATGTCGATTCAGACTGGGGTGGCCATGATTCAAGTGATAGGAAAAGTACCACAGGTTATCTATTTAAGCTATTCAATAAATGTACAATCACCTGGAGTACAAAGAGGCAAATGTCAGTTGCAGCTTCATCAACTGAAGCCGAGTACATGGCTTTATTTGAGGCTGTTCGTGAAGCTTTATGGTTAAAGTCTCTTGCGTCAAGCATTAATGTGAATATCACACAGCCGATTGTTATTTATGAAGATAACAACGGATGTATAAGTATTGCCAACAACCCCACTAACCACAAAAGGTCGAAACACATCGATATTAAATATCATTTCTCTAGAGAGCAAATTGAGAAAAATGTCATTAAATTATGTTATCTTCCCACAGGTAAACAGATAGCAGACGTTTTAACTAAACAGTTGCCTACCGCTGCCTTTAAAACAATGCGGTCTGAAATGGGTATGCAATAAGTGATTGAAATGTACATAAGTAATGTTTAAGACAATGATTTTTTTGTGTGTAACAATTATTAATGACTTGATTGGGTTTTTCTGGGTTTCCCCAATCCATGCAATGAATGTTGGGTCATAAAATTGTATTTTTCCCAGATAATACTTGGAAGTTAAATACGATCTACTTTAATGCAATTTATTGTAAATAATTGTTAATTTTTGAGGTGGCGTGTTGATTTTATTATATTTTAATGTACAAAAATTAACATATCCTGTAAATAAAAAGTAATTGATTTGACTACTTTGTTAAAGGAATGAATGAGACCGATTGGTTGAGTGAATGATTAGTTCAATCCATTATCTGTATAGATCAGTTAGTTAATCCTTCGCCGTGCCTCACTTTGATCCAGACTGTAGTCGTCGATAGACGTGTTCTAGCTTCCAAGTATAAAGTTAAAATCAGAATAAAATAAATGAGAATAATTGAACTATCATAAAGTATTTAATTGAAATAAATCCTGAACCCTTACCTTTCTATAAGTTTACACTTCAGCCCAGAAATAGAGACAACTTGAACGATCCATAATTTATTTTTGGTTATTACGTGCATTTTAAAAGCATGTTTTTCTAGTTTTTTAGGGACGGGACCCTATTACTAAGACTTCGCTGTCCGTCCGTCCGTCCGTCTGTCTGTCACCAGGCTGTATCTCAAGAACCGTGATAGCTAGAGAGTCGAAATTTTCACAGACTATGTATTTCAGTTGCCGCTATAACAACAAATACTAAAAACCGGCCAAGTGCGTGTCGGACCACGCAAAACGAAGGGTTCCGTGCCTATTAAAAAGGTCGTATCGTCACAGAAATTTTACGGCACTTACGTCCTTTTCTTTGAGGAAGGCAGTTTTTCAGCAATATCTCAAAAACCTCTGAACCGATCTTGTTCAAAACAATTTTCGGTGAATGAAATGAATAAACCCTATGTCCATGAATTTTTCCATATTTTTAAAATACACCGTTCAAAAATTAGAGGGGGGGGGACAGAATTTTAGTGACTTTCGGGGCGATTATCTCCGACCCTATTCACTTAATCAAAAAAAATGCTAAGAAACCTTATATTTATTTTGAAAGACCTATCGATTGATGTGCCACACGGGGGGTCACAATGAAAAAAAAATTTTTGACTTAGTTTTATGTATGGAGTGCACCCCAAAAAAATTTTTTTTTGTCATTTTAATTACAAAACTATGTAGCGGCTAACAAAATACACCTATCCTCAAAATTTTATTCAAATACACCTTATAGTTTTCGAGTAAAATGCCTGTGACATACGGACAGACGGACAGACGGACAGACGGACAGACGGACAGACGGACAGACGGACAGACGGACAGACGGACAGACGGACAGACGGACATGACGAAACTATAAGGGTTCCGTTTTTGCCATTTTGGCTACGGAACCCTAAAAACCGGCCAAGTGCGAGTCGGACTGGGGCTCCCATACAAAAGACATGATTTTTTTGCCGTTTTTATAGATAATGGTACGGAACCCTTCGTGCGGAAGTTGGGACGGCCGCTAGTCTGGGACGCCACCTGTGTGGATACCCTAGCGCCGTCCCATCTCTCGGGGACCTCGAGTCAGGGCCGGGGCTGCCGCCGACGCGGCTGAGCTCCTCAAACGGCGCAAATATGCAGCCATAGACTCTGGCTACATGTTTGAGCCGTTTGGGGTGGAAACGTTAGGGCCATGGGGACCAGGTGCTCTTAGCATTTTTAAAGAGCTGGCAAAGCGTCTTGTCGATGCGTCAGGTGACCAGAAGGCTGGTGCGTACCTCGCACAGCGCGTCAGTATCGCCATCCAGCGCGGCAATACTGCCAGCCTTCTGGGCACCCTGCCCCCGGGTTCCGAGCTTGAACCAATTTTTTATTTGTAAATATTTTATTTAGTTTTTAGTGTATTTCATCCTTAGTTTAGTATAAGTAGATTATTGTATGAGTTTCATTTTCTAATGTCTTGATGAATAAATATATAAACCTTTAGTTAAAAATCATTATATTTCATCATTGGTTCTGAATAACAGTTTTGCGGATTACAATAATTATAACAAACAAGTATAACAAAGTAAGTTGGATATAGTTGGCTAATTCAATAACTGAGTTCCGGCCGAAGGGAAAACTTTTACCATATTATTGGCACCGCAAAAACTGCCAGGAAAATACTAATGACTTGTGCCTTTTGCCTATACAAGATCTTTCTCTATTTATTAACTTATTCGGTACCTACTAGTTGAATGGTTAAGCAAAAATCGGTTTTGTGCGGGTCGCGGTTCCAACTTAACCTTAGGTACAGTCGAGTTCTCCAATATCTATACTAGAGATGCAACGGATAGTGGTTTGGCCGGATACCGGATACCGAATATCCGGCGGCACAGCCGGCCGGTAATTCGCTATCCAGCCGCCGGATATCCGGACGAAGTAAAATGCCTAAATTTAAGTGTTAATTAAAAACTTAAAATAATTAGTTGAAGATAATAGTGATAAAACTGATTTATATTGCTTAATTGCCTTGTGTGATTAAGCAGAACCCGATTAATGGTACTTAACTAATAGAAATAATAGATAAATAACAGTGTCATTTAATTTATCCTTTCTTTTCATACGAAGAATAACTCATTAAACTGACTTTAATAATTGATTGCTTTGTAGTTTGTTATTTATTCAGCCTTCTTTTACCTACTCTGGTTCTATCTTTACCTATGTTCTTCTGTGTTAGTGTGTTAAAATACTACCCGGTATCCGGCCGGATACTACGCCACTATTCGGTATTCGGCCGGATAGTAAAAATGTGGCCGGATAGGCCGGATACCGGATAGTGGCCGGATATCCGTTGCATCTCTAATCTATACAGACAACTTATCAAAAATATCTGTACACAGGCTTTATTATTACTGACATAAGACACATGTGTAGATATTTTTGAAAGGTTGTCTGTATAGATATTGGAGAACTCGACTGTACCTATTTTTCTGAAGGCAATTCGGTCCTGTGAGGGTCGCAATTCTTACCTAACCTTACCTACTTTTTAGGTAGCAGTTCGGTTCCGTGAGGGTCGCAGTTCTAACCGAACTTTACCTACTTTTCTGATAGCAATTCTGTTCTATGAGAGTCGCAGATCTAACCTAACCTTACCTACTTTTTACCCGACTGCTAAAGGAGAGGAGGGTTATGTTTTTCGAGGGTAATGTATGTGTGTATGTTTTATTCTTTTGCACGCCCTGCAGCCTAAACCGTTTGACGGATTTCGACGTATGAGGTGTCGTTGGATTCCTCTTAATCGTGGGAGTTACATAGGTATAATAATTTGCAAAAAGCAGTTGGGTTTTTCGAAAAATCTTTTGATTTGGTATCAATTCGATTCTGTGAGGGTCGGAGTACAAATTGATGTTACTTAAAACAAAGCTTATCTAAATATGTGATTTTTCTCCAAAATGGCCCGCAAAGGGTACATTAGTCGCCACATATTGGAAGGTAAAGTGTATAGTTTTAGGTCAGATCAAAATTAAAAAATAAAAAACATTGCAGGCCGCCTGGAATGTTACATATAAATTCCTTTATTTGTCGAGTACCAAACTTTAAAAAAAGTTAAAGCCGGCATATAAAAGACGGCACAGGTCGTATTCAGCCAATTCAACTGGTATTTTTCTGTTGCAAACGCGACGTTTTTCTATGTGTCTCAAATAGTTTGCGTTTTTCGTTGGAAAAATACACTTGCGATTCGGTTTAAAAAGAAAAACGGCGGGAAATCATTAATATTTTCACGTTGTGCAACGATATTTAAAGTTTATTATTCCCCCATTTATGAGAATAAGCACTATATTAGCCTTAGCCGGAATGGCAATTGCAGGCTTCGTATTATAATTAAACAGACTCGCAAGCTCGTCCGTTTAAACAAATACTCAGCCTGCAATTGCCTCCTTCCCGGCCACGGCAATAATATGCTATAGATTGCTTCCACTTTTAATCAAACCAATACCGATACTGTTCACTAGTTACCAAGGCGATAACGAGCTCTAGAAACGTCCCACGTAAGCTAGCGTTCGTGTCTTTGTTCTCAACAGCTACCAACTTCTACCGTATTGTATTGTCGACGAAGCAGCATTGAAAACCTCTTTAGAGACGTGCTCGAAGCTTCGTTAGCGGTGCGTTGCCGAACTAGGATACCTAACAATCGACGTTTGCATTATCGCTGCAGCACGCTATTCAGGGGGGTAATCACTCATTTTTTAGGGTTCCGTACCTCAAAAGGAAAAAAAACGGAACCCTTATAGGATCATCCACTCGTGCGTCTGTCTGTCCGTCTGACACAGCTGATTTGCTCTGAAACTACTGGACCGATTGAGTTGAAATTTGGTAAACATATGTAAATTGGTGACCCAAAGATGGACGCGTAAAGTAAATTAATGAATTCTGAACAAAGGGGTCACTTTTGGGGGGTAAACTGGAAAATAAAAAAAAAGTTTCACAAACTGTATTGTGTGATATATCAAATGAAAGGGGTTGTTGTAAGCATGTCAGATATATTTTTTTTATAATTTTAGCAAAAACAGATTTGAAGTAATTTAGGAAAAAAGACGAAAATTGATCATTCCCCCCCTTATTTCCGAAACTACTAGGATTAAAATTCTGGAAAAAATATGGAAAATAGTTCCTTGCCTAAAGATTACAGGAAAACCTATAAGAAGTTTGAGTATTCAAAAACACTTATGAACCCTCACCACGCGAGTTGAACTCGCACTTGTCCGGTTTTTTTCCATATAAAAATTGACATTTAGTTCTACCCGACGCGCGCACAATGCGTTACGTGATCGACCAACTTTACACAAAAACATATATTTATAATAAATAATAGAACTTTTCGGTGAAGGAAAACATCGTTAGGAAACCTACATACATCTGTCGAGTTTAAAAGTTGTCGATTTTTCGAGTAGACATACAATACAATTGACACATATTGTGTGTGTCATCGCGGCAGTGAAACGGTCGCTGTCTCACCATTATGCCGAGGTGTCAGACAGACGCAACACAACTACTATTAGATACAAAAGTATACCTATACATAATAAATAAATGTAATAAATTTGTAAAATTTATCACAGTAGCACAAATAAATAAATAAACAAAAAATTACATTACTTTTTTTATCTTAGGTATTCTATCTTATTATTTCTGTGTAATTATTTTACATGCAATGATAATTTGATTTACATAAAATACATGAATTTAATATCTTATTATTTCTTATAATTAGTAACATTCAATGCAATAATAATTTAATTTAATATATGTATGTACGTCCTAAGTTCAGTTAATTTCTTTTTAATTATTTATTATTTAATTATTTCTTAATAATTATTTATTTCTTCATTATTTAAATAGATTGTAATTAAAATACATAATTATATTGTTTTGAATAACTCAATTTTTGTCAATTTATTGTGAGAACCTCTCCTGTGTAGATAAAGGCCTCCTCCAGTGATCAGCACAATGGGAATAAAAACACAAAGTACAAAACACGACACGGTACGGAATACGTCTTTAAAGTGTCAGTTTTAGTACGGAACACTAAAAATCTCAATAAAAATAACTAACAACTAGCAAGTAGTATTTAATGTAATTTATTTATCGTTGTGTAGTCGGTTCTCGAAGGTAATATTTTGTCGTTACACGCGCATTCTTCAAAATAATCTTCGCGTCTGCCTCTAACTCTTATTGTAATGAAACTTTATAGCTCACAAAAGCAAAACCGGCCAAGTGCGTGTCGCACCACGCAAAACAAGGGGTTCCGTGCCTATTAAAAAGGTATCATCACAAAAATCTTACGGCGTACGTAAGCCTTTTCTATAGGGAAGGCAGTTTTTCAGCAATATCTCGAAAACCTTTGAACCGATTTTGTTCAAAATAGTTTTCGGTGAAGGAATTTAATAAGCCCTATGTCCATTATTTTTCTCATATTTTTAAAATACACCGTTCATAAATTAGAGGGGGGACACAATGTTAGTGACTTTCGGGGCGATTATCTCCGACTCTATTAACTTAATCAAAAAAATTGCTGAGTAACCTTATATTTATTTTGAAAGGCTATCGATTGAGGTGCCACAAGTGGGCTTACAGTGTTTTTTTTACTTGCAGATTTATGTATGGAATCCACCCTTAAAAATTTGTTTTAGTCATTTAATTAGAAAACTATGTAGAGGCTAACAAAATACACCTACCCTCAAAATGTTATTCAAATACACCAGTTTTCGAGTAAAATGCCTGTGACATACGGACATGACGAAACTATAAGGGTTCCGCTTTTGCCATTTTGGCTACGGAACTCCAAAAAACCTGGGGCCTCGGCTAAGTCAAGTAGGCATTGCCGTAACAACCTTTCTCGTAACAATCCGGTATTTGAGTAGGCCTCCTGTTTGTCGCTCCAGCCCCCCTATTCTGTAACTTGTTTTAAGCACACCTCAACGCTCACCCACATATATATCTTGACGCCGCGATTCGTAGTAACTAAGCGTAGGTAGAGATCTAGTTTCGTTAGGCGAGACGCGTGGTCTGAGGCGCATGAGCGCGTAGCGAATAACAGCCCTTCTATCGGGCACCTCCGAGCAGACTCGGACAATAGGCTTGTGACCTAAGATTTTTTACGATGCCATTCGAACCAGTTTTTGGAGAGGAACAAATGTTTGTACGGGAGCAACTACAATTAAAGGATATAAATACCCAAAAAAATGAATTAAAGACGGACCTCGCTGGCGGCAGCCGAAACGCTTCATACTGATTGACTCAAAAGTATCACACTTTGCTATTTGAACTAATGATAGTAGGCTTAATCAAGTAAATCGGTGTTTCGGTCGCGAAATTCTGCGTTTAGGTCCATAGTTGTCATACAATTTTGTTTCTATTAAAGCGTAAGGATTCTATTGGTAGCTTTAAATTTACTCTTGGAAAAAATATCAACCGAAACAACAGTTTACAACTCCATAGATAAAGTAATGACATCCGACGACAGCACCTTCCCACAAACTCGAAATAAAAGTAGGCGTACCTACCCGTAATGTTAATGCGCAACTTAGATGCACCAAAATTGTGCAATGGAACAAGATTACGGGTCACTAAATTGGGAAAATACATAGTAAAGGGCACAATCTTAACTGGTGAAGTGAAAGGAGAAGATATTATACTCATACCCCGTATTCCAATTATACCTAATAACTTGCCATTTAACTTTAAACGACTACAGTTCCCTTTAAAAGTAGCGTTTTCAATGACAATTAACAAATCGCTACCTTAAAAGTAGCGGGATTACATTTAGGCACGCCATGTTTTTCCCACGGGCAGTTGTATGTAGCTTGCTCACGTGTGTCTAAATCTAAAAATCTACATGTTTTAGCAGAACGAAATAAATCATACAATATAGTTTATAGAAGTATATTGGAATAAGTAGCAGCAGCGAAGCGGCCCACTTATTTTTTTTAGTTTCAGTATATTTGTAAGCTTTTCGCTTTGGTGCTTTATTGTCTGACAATATACTAGGTAAGCAAAGTATTTTTTTTAGTTTTAATTATAAATAGCGTGAAAAAGAAAATAATCTCTAGAGGGGGTAAAATAACAACAATATGTGTAGTGAAACGAATTCTACGCGGACGAAGTCGCGGGCAAAAGCTAGTATATAATAATAAGTCTTACTATTCATTAAAACGCACTACAATAAACGTCTACAATTCAAACAATATTACCTAACTCTAAACCTAACTTAAATCGCCCCTAGCCGTTCCTGGTGCAAAAGTCCCGACCAAGGGCTTCCGACCAACGCGGCTCCGCGGTCACTAACGCAGCGACAGTGACGCTGCGATAGAGCGATAGTACTATACAGTACGGAAATGTATGAGGGAACGTTCGAGCGCAGCGTCACTAACGCAGCGTCAGTGACGCGGCGATAGAGCGATAGTACTATACAGTACGTCGCAGCGACAGCTGACGCTGCGCTCGAACGTTCCCTCGTAGTACTGTACTTGTACAATTATGTAAGTCGGATGACAATGCAATAATATGGTACCATAAACCTGGTCTGATGATGGAGACGGAAGGTGGCCGTAGGAACTTGACGAACTTGACTTCATCTAAAATTTGTTATGACGTTATAAGAACTATCAACTTATAACGTCATAACAGATTTTAGATGATATAAAAGCTTGTCGCGAGATTTAGGTACTCGTATATACTCAGGTAAATCTCGCGACAAGCTTTTATATCATCTAAAATGTGTTATGTATGACGTTATAAGTTGATAGTAAAAGTTTTAAAGGAATTTTTTTTTAGCGCATTTAAATAAAAGCTAGTTTTTTTTATATTTATTTTTTTATTTTACATTACAGTCTTTGATATTGTTGACAATTGACATTGCTTGTGTATGACAACATTCCCCCGCGAGGGTGAAGGGCGGGAGGGTTTATAATAATAAAAAACCGGTCAAGTGCGAGTCTGACTCGCGCACCGAGGGTTCCGTACAAAATATCATACAACACACCCGTCTTACCCCGCCCATTAATTTTGGAAAAATCTTAACAACGCATAGTGTAGTTAAGTCATGCATGAGTAGGTACCTACAGCGCCATTTATCGGTGCATTTTGTTACTAACTT
Source organism: Epinotia nisella (assembly GCA_932294315.1). Classification (NCBI taxonomy): domain Eukaryota; kingdom Metazoa; phylum Arthropoda; class Insecta; order Lepidoptera; family Tortricidae; genus Epinotia; species Epinotia nisella. Next base: position 3,689,921 of record OW028693.1, read on the forward strand.
GCGCGACCAAGGAACTCGGTATTACAGTAAGGGAAATGTATTCACGTACCACTGTAGAACCCTGTTGCAATTGGCAGGCCGCCGTCACTCAAACCCGAGTGGTAAGTTACCTTATTGCGATAGGGTTCTACGGTGGTACGTTAATACATTTCCCTTATTATATGTTGGTTTTTCAGCGATAATTCTTTATCAAGTGAATTAATTTCGATAATTCTTTTTTTATTTGCTAGAAGGTACTTTCAGAACACTTTCATACGAATTTGAAGGGAAAAATTAAAACACAGAAGTATTAAATTACAAACAAAATTAACATATGATTTTTGAAGAATAAAAAAAAATACGATAGATAGAGGTCTGGTTATACTTTTCCGGTAATATTCACGTTAATATTAATCATATATATTATTTTCAAATTTTTCGCGTGGTTAACTTCGGAGATAAGGGGGGGAATGGTATTTTTTTCAGCAGTTTTCTTTATAAAACAAAATTTTACCATCGTAGAAAAAAAAAAAAAAATTGTTTTAGAATGTACAATTCAAGCTCTTTCATATGATACCCCACTTGACCTACTAACTAGACTTTGATTTTTTGCCCCCCCTCTTATCCGCCCTTTTTTATACAAATTAAAAGTATATATTAAAATTTTTCATTTTCCATACACGAGCATTAGCTTTGTTTACAACTATTCCAAATTTCAAATCGATAGCATTAGTAGTTCCTGAGATATTTGACTTTGTGACAGACAGACAGACGGACGGAGTCGCACCATAAGGGTTCCGTTTTTACCATTTTGGTCCGGAACCCTAAAAATGCATATTTGGAATTGCAATACGCTACCGGATCTGGCCTTAATAGATTCACACCCCATTTTTTTTTACATCCTGTGTAAAGCGAATTCTCTAATACATTCCAGATAATAAAACACCTGGGATAAAATAAAAGTTTTTAAATTAACCTTAGCGAATATTGCATAAATTTCTACATTTATCGGTAAACTTTAATTTTCAAATACCTAGTGGGAAATAGTTCTCTAACAAAAGGGTTATTATTTCATCAGCTCACCGGACTAAAAGCTACGGGATTTAACATCGAAGCTTTTAAATAAATATCAGATTTCACGGAACAGTGTTACAGAACTTTAGTATTGAAAAAAATTACAATATGCGAAATACAAAACAGTCACAATAGAATTTGAACCAGCCAGATCGGATAATAGTGTTAATTTTGACTGATTTTAAAATCAAGCAAAACATAATAAATGGAATTATTACTTTTTATAAAATTCGACATAACTTACATTCGTTAGAACCATTTAGGGACTCTCCTGAGTCATAGATACGTACAGTTACCGGCATTAATATCTGCCATAAAAAAGCGGGCAAAAATATCCGACACGTGCTTAAAGAGATACGCGTGCCACCATAAGGGAAGGCTCCTATGCAGCTAAATTATAAATTGGTCTTAAAATGGCTGACGGTTTACCATAAAAAAACTTACTTAATGGTTTATTTTCCGCAAACTCATTACTACTCAGTTCTTCTCTCTTCTTAAATTTAAGAGCTAGGCTCTTGTCGGTGGAGCAATTTCCATGAATCTCTTTCTAGAGCATTGAATGAATGAATGAATGAAAGCATTTATTTCGAGTTACACAAGACTCATACAGTAAAAGTTTAAAATTACACAATTCAGCACCTATATCAAAATTAATATTAATACAGATAGGCACTGTTGGAGATATGCATTTCACAACAGTGCCTTATATACGGAGAATCAAATCTGCCTGCTATCAAACGCAGGATGGGGTTGGGGCTGGCCCGCGCCCGGCGCACCAGGGATGCAGCGCTTGCGCATAGTTGCGTAGAAGCAGTCGACGCGCGCTTCTGCGAACATCCCTGATGCGCTGCAGAAGCGAGGCAGCCCCACCAGCACCCGGAACGCGTTGTTAAATTGGATCCGGAGGGCCCCGTAAGCCCGTAGGCATTATCTTTTAGAGCCTGATACGACTCGACGTCTACTTTTTACACGGAACCCTTATAGTTTCGTCATGTCCGTCTGTCCGTCTGTCCGTCTGTCACAGGCATTTTATTGGAAAACTATAAGGTGTATTTGAATAAAATTTTGAGAATAGTTGTATTTTGTTAGCCGCTACATAGTTTTGTAATTAAAATGACAAAAAAAAAATTTTTTAGGGGTGCAATCCATACATAAAACTAAATCTCAAAAAAAAAAATTTCATTGTGACCCCCCGTGTGGCACATCAATCGATAGGCCTTTCAAAATAAATATAAGGTTTCTTAGCATTTTTTTTGATTAACTGAATAGGGTCGGAGATAATCGCCCCGAAAGTCACTAAAATTCTGCCCCCCCCCTCTAATTTTTGAACGGTGTATTTTAAAAATATGTAAAAATTCATGGACATAGGGCTTATTAATTTCATTCACCGAAAATTATTTTGAACAAGATCGGTTCAGAGGTTTTTGAGATATTGCTGAAAAGCTGCCTTCCTCAAAGAAAAGGACGTAAGTGCCGTAAAATTTCTGTGGCGATACGACCTTTTTAATAGGCATGGAACCCTTCGTTTTGCGTGGTCCGACACGCACTTGGCCGGTTTTTTTCTTTTATCTGATCCATGAACGTCCCCCTTGGCCTTCCTCTCTTCCGCTTCCCTTCAACTTTCCCCTCCACTAATTGCCTTATAGTCTGGCTGGACTCAGAAAATTATCATGCTTAACATGGTTAAAGAGAAGAGGTGCTTATTGGAGACCGTTGGAAATAGAAGAGGAATGATGCTGGGACATCTTTTACGGCATGACTACTCAGTTGCGTGCGACACATAAAAAAGTCGAACTATGACAAGGACAACGAATGATATTATATGCCTTTTTAGGGTTCCGTAGCCAAAATGGCAAAAACGGAACCCTTATAGTTTCATCATGTCCGTCTGTCCGTCTGACCGTATGTCCGTCTGTCCGTATGTCACAGGCATTTTACTCGAAAACTATAAGGTGTATTTGAATAAAATTTTGAGGATAGGTGTATTTTGTTAGCCGCTACATAGTTTTGTAATAAAATGACTAAAAAAATTTTTTTTTAGAGGTGCACTCCATACATAAAACTAAAACATCAATCGATAGGCCTTTCAAAATAAATATAAGGTTTCTTAGCATTTTTTTGATTAAGTGAATAGAGTCGGAGATAATCGCCCGGAAAGTGACTAAAATTGTGTCCCCCTTCTAATTTTAGAAACGGTGCGTTTTAAAAATATGAAAAAAAATCATGGACATAGGGCTTATTAAATACTTTCACCAAAAATTATTTTGAACAAGATCGGTTCAAAGGTTTTTGAAATATTGCTGAAAAAGAGCCCTCCTTAAAGAAAAGGCCGTAAGATTTCTGCGACGATACGACCTTTTTAATAGGCACGGAACCCTACGTTGTGCGTGGTCCAACACGCACTTGGTCGGTTTTTCACACTTAAAGACATTTGTACTAATCTCGCTCGGTCGTGGTATTATTATGACCATAGCCTGTCCCAATTAATCATACGTACATGTATGAAAGCTATATTGTTCTGTAACCACACAACACGTCAGTTAAGTATGAATCCGGTTGAAGCTAAGCGATAAGCCCTGCTGAAGCTTTTATAGATAAACTAACGTTAATTATGCTATTATCATACATAATGTCGGAAAACCGTCCCAATGGACAATGTTGAAGCTGCCGACATTATACATTCAAATTGGTACTTACCATTCACTGGACGGATCTAACGGCCCGCTGGAAATTCGTTTTTGTTTATTCCTATCATAAAAAACTGACCAAGTGCGAGTCGGACTTGCGCACGAAGGGTCCCGTACCATTATCTATAAAAACGGCAAGAAAATCATGTCTGTTGAATGGGAGCCCCAGTCCGACTCGCACTTGCCCGGTTTTTTAGTATTTGTTGTTATAGCGGCAACAGAAATACATAATCTGTGAAAATTTCAACTCTCTAGCTATCACGGTTCTTGAGATACAGCCTGGTGACTGACGGACGGACGGACGGACGGACAGCGAAGTCTTAGTAATAGGGTCCCGTTTTTACCCGTTGGGTACGGAACCCTAAAAATCACTTAGGCGACCGAGCCTAACTCGGCGTTCATCGTGTTTTTCAGAGAGAAAACGAATTTTCCCAGATAAGTCCTAGCTAGTAGATCGATTTCTCGCCCCCGTATACTTAGGCCATACTCCATCGAAATCGTTAGAACCGTTTTGAAGAACGTAATTAGGCACATAATATCATCATAATCATTATAGCCGAAAGACGTCCACTGCTGGACATAGGCCTACCACAAAAAGTACCACAATGACCGGTCCTGCGCCATCCGAATCCAGCGGACTCCCGCGACCTTCTACCAGGCAGGGCTTCCAATCCCGGGATTTATTACTTCTACAATACCGGGATCCGTGGTATTGTAGTAGTAATAAATCCCGGGATTGGAAACCCTACAACCAGGTCATCAGTCCACATTTTCCGGGTTCCGGTACATGGTAGGCCTATCCTACCTTCGTACTAAAATTATAATGTTTAGATGTTTGGATGTTTAGATGTTTAGATGTTTAGATGTTTAGATGTTTAGATGTTTAGATGTTTAGATGTTTAGATGTTTAGATGTTTAGATGTTTAGATGTTTAGATGTTTGGATGTTTGTTACTCAATCACGCTTAAACGGCTGAACCGATTTAGTTGACATTTTACACGAAGATAGTTTATAGCCAGGATTAAAATATAGGATAGTTTTTATCCCGGGTCTACGCAGACGAACTCGCGGGCGGAAGCTAGTACTGCATATGGCTTTAGTGCTTTACGAATGAAGTCTAAGTGGGAGTGCATTCACAAGAGACGTTTGAGGTAGCGGAGGGGGAAGCGAGGAAAAACCCACCAATAGCAAGAGATGGAAAAGCGAGACTAGCAATGCAACGACACTGGTAGAGACACCCTAAAGCATATCACATTCCTCCACAACGAAACATTTTTATATGGCGGTGAGATTTAATGCTAGATGCCTTATGAGAAAATATTACGCAATATAGCAATGAATTATAGTTATAATGCTACGAATTCCTGAAGGGTGATGTTTTGGGGTAACAATGGGGTGCTTTTTCATGTAATTTATTTAGCTCATTCACTGCCACGCTACGCTCGTAGCGCTACGCTGTAGTCCGTAGTTAAAATGTAGCGAACAGCGCCCGTAACGCTGTGACGCATACATGCGTGTCATTATTAATCTAAAAAATTAACTGACGATTTGAAAGTGCTTGTTACTTAGGCCTAAAGATCATTTTGAGTTTGAGTTTGAGTTTATTGGCGCTCTTAGATCTCGTTACATCTTTTCGTCCAATATTCCGCAGTGTCTCAAGACGAGAGTCTTTGACCAGTGTGTGTCGCCAGTGATGACGTATGGCACGGAAACGTGGTCGCTTACTATGGGCCTCATAAGAAGGCTCAAAGACACCCAAAGGGCAATGGAGAGGGCTATGCTGGGAGTATCTCCGCGTGATCGCATCAGAAATGAGGCTATCCGCAACAGAACCAAGGTAACCGATATAGCCGTCCGAATCGCTAAACTGAAGTGGCAGTGGGCGGGGCACATTGCACGTAGAACCGATTGCCATTGGGGCGGAAAGGTTCTCGAGTGGCGACCACGTACCGGAAGGCGCAGCACGGGTAGGCCCCCCACAAGGTGGACTGATGACCTGGTAAAGGTCGCTGGAGTCCGCTGGAGCAGGACCGGTCATTGTGGCACTCTTTGGGGGAGGCCTATGTCCAGCAGTGGACGTCTTTCGGCTGATATGATGATGATGATGATGTTATTGGCGCTGACTGGATGAATTAGACAAGCAAATAATGGGCAGCTTTCTCGCGCTGAGAATTGCTATCGCAATCCAGCGCGGGAATGCTGCCTGCGTGATGGGAATCATTCCTAGGGGTCCAAATTTCGAATTTAAATTTTAATGTTTAGTTGGAAACTAAAATATTTATTAAAAGTGAATACAAGATTATAATTAACATTAACTAAGATAAATTAAAACTAAGTTAAATCTAAAAAACCGGCCAAGTGCGTGTCGGTACACGCAAAACGAAGGGTTCCGTGCCTATTAAAAAAGGTCGTATCGTCACAGAAATTTGGCACGGGACCTACCTAATCACGGCACTTACGTCCTTTTCTTTGAGGAAGGCAGTTTTTCAGCAATATCTCGAAAACCTCTGAACCGATCTTGTTCAAAACAATTTTCGGTGAATGAAATTAATAAGCCCTATGTCCATGAATTTTTCCATATTTTTAAAATACACCGTTCAAAAATTAGAGGGGGGGGACAGAATTTTAGTGACTTTCGGGGCGATTATCTCCGGCTCTATTCACTTAATCAAAAAAAATGCTATGAAACCTTATATTTATTTTGAAAGGCCTATCGATTGATGTGCCACATGGGGGGTCACAAAGAAAAAAAATATTTTGACTTTTAGTTTTATGTATGGAGTGCACCCCTAAAAAATTTTTTTTTTGTCATTTTAATTACAAAACTATGTAGCGGCTAACAAAATACACCTTTCCTCAAAATTTATTCAAATACACCTTATAGTTTTCGAGTAAAATGCCTGTGACATACGGACAGACGGACAGACGGACAGACGGACAGACGGACAGACGGACAGACGGACAGACGGACATGACGAAACTATAAGGGTTCCGTTTTTGCCATTTTGGCTACGGAACCCTAAAAAGGCCCTCGAGGCATTGTACCGAGGATGCTGGCGGCATTTCCTCGCTGAATTGCAATGCTGATGCGTTGCGCGAGAAAGCCGCCAGCTCTTCGGTCACCAGTTACATCGACCAGACGTTTCGCGATTTCTGCAAATAACTTATGCGCACTGGGACCCCACGGACCGAGGTTCTCGACGCCAAAGGGCACAAAGTCGTACTCTCTGCCGAGGTCTCTATATTTATTACATTTCAGATTTTCGGCGATTTCCGCCGCTGCACCCGCTTTAGAAGTAGTCCGTTGGAGGTGAGACGGTGCCAGTGTGTCTACACACGTAGCGTCCCACACAAGCATCCATCCCAACCTCCACGTATCAAATTAATAACAGAATCTGTCAAAACGTAACGTGACCTTTCACCTAGAACTAATTGGCGTTACTAAAACAGTGCATCGTGATTTTCGCGCGGATCGCATACTTTGCGACCCTCCCCCGCGCCCCTCAACTTACTGTAGGTTTCACCGTGGATCACAGTACTTGTCTATTTAAATTGTTATATTATTTTAGAAGTTGAAACAGGTTTAAATAAATTTTTAAACTGACTTTGGCATCTATTTTTGAATGGACGATTGTCGGCGTTTTTTGAAAAATTTAAACGCGTGTAGAAATCATCGTTAAAAAAATATAAAAAAAATATTCTAGCATTTTTTATATCAGGATCACCAATTCTGCCCTATTAGAAATCTTAAATATACAATTAATTTTTTCGACCCACCCTACATGCGTGTCGTTCGTTATTGGCGCTGACTGGATGGATTAGACAAGCAAAATTTGCTTAAAACGTATATTTACAAGGATATTAATGTAACAAAAACTAAACTAAACATTAAAAATTAAAATCGGAATTTGGACCCCTAGGAATGGTTCCCATCACGCAGGCAGCATTCCCGCGCTGGATAGGGGTCCAAATTCCGATTTTAATTTTTAATGTTTAGTTTAGTTTTTGTTACATTAATATCCTTGTAAATATACGTTTTAAACGTTTAATACATTAGGTAGGTATGAAAAAAAAAACAATTTAAGCAGAAACATCTGTTGATGATAATTAAAATATTTATATTTAAAAAAAAGCAAATAATATGGAAGATAAAGGCTGTGTGTATGCGATAAAATCTGGGCATACCTGATCTAGTATATTTTCTACCAACTGCTTATTAAGAAACAGCATTTTTTAAATAATCCATAGATAAAATGCTATAAAATAAAAATACAATCATATCAAAATGTATATAGGCATATATGAGTTTTTGCGTTATGCAGTCCAACATACTTATTATTTTTTGTACAGCAAATTCTGACAGTCTGGTAGGTTTCTGCCTCAAAATTAATCATATTTTATGCTTTTTAGGGTTCCGTACCTCGAAAGGAAAAACGAAACCCTTGTAGGATCACTTTGTTGTCCGTCCGTCTGTCAAGACCCTTTTTCTCAAGAACGCGTGGAGGTATCAAGCTAAAGTTTGTATTAATTATTGCGTTGTCATTTTAATTACAAAACTATGTAGCGGCTAACAAAATACACCTATCCTCAAAATTTTATTAAGATACACCTTATAGTTTTCGAGTAAAATGCCTGTGACATACGGACAGACGGACAGACGACGGACAGACGGACAGACGGACATGACGAAACTATAAGGGTTCCGTTTTTGCCATTTTGGCTACGGAACCCTAAAAAATGAAAAAGAAGATATATTCACCACACAAACTATACACAGAGATAAAGGGAGTAGACATACAATACAATTGACACACTGTGTGTGTCTTCGCGGCAGTGAAACGGTCGCTGTCTCAGCATTGTGCCGAGGTGTCAGACAGACACCTACAGCGCTGATTTTCAGACAGCACCGTAAGTGACCCACGGAACGCAACACAGCATACTATTAGATAAAAAGTGAGTATCATAATAAATAAATAATTAATGTAATAAATCTGAGAAAAAAAAAATAGTAGCACAACGGGATGAAAAACACAAAGCATAAAACGCGACACGGTTGGGATGTTAAAAGTGCTGGATGGGTTAGGGTTGGGATTTTTGGAGCGACAACAAATAGCCTTTAAACTGGTGCTTAAAGGTATACTTGCTCGACGCTCCTTGGATAGGTGGAGGGAGATCATTCCAACACTTGGACGCCGCGAACCTAAAGCTACCTCGAAACGCCGCGGTACACAAAGTTGTATACAAATACAGTTTCCAATTCTTTCCTAAATAATGTGATACAGTGTTGAGGTGATTTCGTTCTTAAATCAAAGCATCTGAGCGATGGCGGAACGAATTGCCCCTGGTAGCTGCCATCGTGTAGTGCCACATAACGAGTACCTGGACTCGGGGTACGAAGCCTGGATACGGTAACCAAGTCCAGAAAATGGAGTCAGAATCAGGATCAGGAATCAGGATTTCATTGGTGAAACATTATTTTACATGTCAGGCAGGATATAAAGTAGGTAAGTACATTAGGGTGTTGCTTAAAAACCGAAAGTTTTATATTTCAGTGAGACACCCTATTGTATTGGTCTAATACGTAAAAAAATAACATCTGTTTTTTATTTTTTTTATTTTTGGATAAGATTTAGGGGTCGCTACCGAATTTTGAAATTCTTTAATGTTTGCATTTCGCCATAGTAAGGTTTTTTTTTATATATTTAACATTTTACTTTTTTAATGAGCTACATTTAATGATAGGAAATGAATTATCTGGAAAACATCAAAAAAAATCACTAAATTTCAGTCAGTAATTCAAAAATGAATTTTATTGTGCTAAATATGCTAAAAACGGACTTTGGCGATGATTTTAAGACTTTATATTTGATTTCAAATAAGCGTCGAACATTTCGTGAACCAAAATCGTATTTTCTCGATTGTTTATTCCTTCTTTATCAAATGTAGCTCAATAAACTAGAAAAATGTTAAAATATAAAAAAAAACTTACTATGGACAAACGCAACCTTAAGGAGTTTCAAAATTCGGTAGCGACCCCTAAATCTTATCCAAAAATAAAAATAAAAAACAGACAGACATTGTATTGTATTGTATTGTAATTTTTTCACGTATTAGACCAATATAATAGGGTGGCTCACTTAAATTTCAAATTTTCGGTTTTTAAGCAACACCCTAAAGTACATACGTTTTATTACATGTACAGTCGAAGACATAAGTAGCTGAACAGCTAAGTACCTTGTCGTTTTCACTCGTTTGACAACTTCATATGGCAGTTTAACATGACGTTTATTGCGACACGGTACAAAGGCATTCGTTTCCTGCTTTAATGGCTTTAATCAACTCCGAAATTCATTCAATTCTATAGAGCGAATTTAAAATAGGCTGTCTTAGGTTCGGTCAACCACTTCGACGTCGGGTTTGTATCTAATAGACTCCTTCGCAATCATTCTTTTGTGGGCCCACATTGCACGTACAACAGATGGCCGTTGGGGCGGAAAGGTTCTCGAGTGGCAACCACGTAGGTGGCGCAGCGTGGGTAGGTGGACTGATGACCTGGTAAAGGTCGCTGGAGTCCGCTGGATGCGGGTGGCGCAGGACCGGTCACTTTGGCACTCTTTGGGGGGGACCTATTACGCAGTGGACGCCTTTCGGCTAAATATGATGATGATGAATAATTCTTTTACCGACCCGAAATCCTATTAACCAAACGGGTGCAAAACAAAACGGTCAAAAACATAAATATTGTCATGTCAAAATTAATGTACGTATCATGAACTATTTAAAAAAAAGGTCAAGTTACTTGTAAAGCGTTTTATTACATCATCATCATCATCATCATCATATCAGCCGAAAGACGTCCACTGCTGGACATAGGCCTCCCCCAGAGAGTTCCAAATTGACCGGTCCTGCGCCACCCGCATCCAGCGGTCTCCCGCGACATTTACCAGGTCATCAGTCCACCTTGTGGGGACCTATTTTATTACATAAAATTAACGAAAAGGCGCAAAGCGCACGCGCGGCTGTGGCCGTCCGTGGCTTCAGTGGCACGAGTTTTCGTCCGCGTCCACAGCCGTCTTTAGCTCTCAAAAGGTTAAAACCTGTCGTGCAAACGAATATCTTTGTTTCTTAATGTTTCCAAGTATGCCGCATTCAATGCCTCCTGGCTCTGAAATGACAAATACGGCCCATTTCAGCCCCTAGCCGGTCGTTCTGCTAAATCTGTGGAGATTTGTCTCGCCCGTCGATCTACCCCACACGTCTTCATTGTAGGCCGCGCGTATTACAGGTGCTTTTTCGGTGAGCGAGTCGCCAGAAGAGTCGACTGCAATCAAAGTCAAAGTCAAAGTGATTTATTCTTCAATTTAGGCATATTACAATGCACCTATGAATGTCGATGAACTACCACCGGTTCGGAAAGTAAACCTCTGCCTCGAGAAGAACCGGCGTAAAAAACTCGGCGAGGTGTCATTTTTTGCAAAACAGTATACAATTATATCATTTCAGTATGTGCGTTGATATGTCAGTCAACGGAACGGGAGAATGAGTCACACTTTTTAGGGTTCCGTAGCCAAAATGGCAAAAACGGAACCCTTATAGTTTCGTCATGTCCGTCTGTCCGTCTGTCCGTATGTCACAGGCATTTTACTCGAAAACTATAAGGTGTATTTGAATAAAATTTTGAGGATAGGTGTATTTTGTTAGCCGCTACATAGTTTTGTAATGAAAATGACCAAAAAAAAAATTTAAGGGGTGCACTCCATACATAAATTTAAAAGTCAATTTTTTTTTCATTGTACCCCCCGTGTGGCACATCAATCGATAGGCCTTTCAAAAGGAATATAAGGTTTCTTAGCATTTTTTTTGATTAAGTGAATAGGGTCGGAGATAATCGCCCCGAAAGTCACTAAAATTCTGTCCCCCCCCCCTCGAATTTTTGAACGGTGTATTTTAAAAATATGGAGAAATTCATGGACATAGGGCTTATTAAATTCATTCACCGAAAATTGTTTTGAACAAGATCGGTTCAGAGGTTTTCGAGATATTGCTAAAAAACTGCCTTCCTCAAAGAAAAGGACGTAAGTGCCGTAAAATTTCTGTGACGATACGACCTTTTTAATAGGCACGGAACCCTTCGTTTTGCGTGGTCCGACACGCACTTGGCCGGTTTTTATAAGACGTTATCACGTCAACAACGAAAAATAGAATTGACCAAAAAAAAACTATGTAATTATTGAATCTGCTCACTAAATTTCACGAGAATCGGTTGAGAAATGCGACCTGGAGCCGTAGCATGGTTGGCCTTATCACGCGACAAGTGACAAGATAAGAGCGTCGTCTCGTTCTATCGAACGGTGTCAGCCAGTGACGCACGCTCTATCCTATCACCTATCGCGTGACAAGGCCAACCATGCTACGGCTCCTGGAGAGAGACGGACAAAGAAATGATTCATCATCATCATCATCATATCAGCCGAAAGACGTCCACTGCTGGACATAGGCCTCCCCCAGAGAGTTCCAAATTGACCGGTCCTGCGCCACCCGCATCCAGCGGACTCCCGCGACCTTTACCAGGTCATCAGTCCACCTTGTGGGGGGCCTACCCACGCCGCGCCTTCCGGTACGTGGTCGCCACTCGAGAACCTTTCCGCCCCAGCGGCCATCGGTTCTACGTGCAATGTGCCCCGCCCACTGCCACCAGAAATGATTAAAAGCAAATATTGTTAGTAATAAATTAATTTAAATTTCTACGATTTTGAACAGAAAGTGTGAAGTCGAGTTCGTTTTCTATCGTGTATCTCCTTCTCTGTCGCACTTGCTAGTTCGAGCAACAAAGAGAGAGATACACGAACAAAGTTCGTTTTCGTTTCGCGGTAGCCCCTCAGAACATCAGCCAAGCGGAAGTGAGAGATAAAACATAGAGTTTGTCCGTTGTTGAAAGACTTTTTGAAATCCGATAAGAAGTTCCGGTGAGATACCCACATATAAACTTACAACTTTACAAACTTAGGTACAATACAATCTCACAGTCTTTATTGAATGAACGAGCAAAGCGATCAAAGTTCTCTGCCTCAGCTTGGGCCAACTTTCTTTCAATGTTTGTTACCTCAGAACTCTGTTATTTATGAGCCGATTGAATTTTTTGTTTGTAAGATTATGCTTTACGATTATACTCATGGTTACCTTTAAGGCACTCAAAGCTCTTCATAGAAGGAGTGGACTCGGGCTGGACCAAAAAACTCTGGAAATCCAGCAGAAAGCAACTCGGGATTATATCTGGGGTGTTCACAGGTCACTTCGGCGTCAAGGATCTCTTGGCCAAGATGGGACTATCAAACAGTACAGTGTAGAATGTGTGGCGAGGAGGATGAGACTATGGAACACTTACTGTGTGAATGTCATGTCCTTGCCAGACAAAGAATGAATCTCTTTGGTAACGGCTACCCGGAACCAAAGGAATTCAGGGCGCTCCCACTGAGCTGCATCATCCGCTTTGTGGAAATGATGGAGCGAGCTTGGGAGTAGCTATAAAGGGGAGGGCAAATGCACAAAAGATCCCAATGGGTCGAAGTGTATCCGAAAGGGCCCTCAACTAGATAAGATAAGATTAGATAAGATAAGGCACGGGCTTGATTTTAACAACCCTCAAAGTGCAGAATTTGCTGCAAGTTCATACACTGCACAAATGGTGCATGAAAGTTTGCTCCCATGTGAGCTACACCTAACTTCATAGTCTCATCTCACCATCTGTTGGCAATGACATCCATCGTATGTCCTACTATAGTCTGATTCATGAATGTCCAACAAACCACTTAATACGTTAACACGGTAAAAAAATACAAAGAGGCATTGTTTGACCCCAAAATTCACATAGAAAATGTGTATTCTCTTCCAGATTTTTATAGTTTCGTCATGTCCGACTGTCCGTATGTGAAGGCATTTTTAAAATGCCCATTTTACTCGAAAACTATAAGGTGTATTTGAATAAAATTTTGAGGATAGGTGTATTTTGTTAGCCGCTACATAGTTTTGTAATTAAAATTAATAAAAAAAATTTTTAGGGGTGCACTCCATACGTAAAACTGAAAGACAAAAAAAAATTTTTCATTGTAAGCCCATGTGTCATCAATTGATAGGCCTTTCAAAATAAATATAAAGTTTCTCAGCAATTTTTTTTGATTAAGTGAATAGAGTCGGAGATAATCGCTCCCAAAGTCACTAAAATTCTGTCCCCCCCCCTCTAATTGTTGAACGGTGTATTTCAAAAATATGAAAAAAATCATGGACATAGGGCGTATTCAATTCTTTCACTGAAAATTATTTTGAATAAGATCGGTTCAAAGGTCTTCGAGATATTGCTGAAAAACTGCCTTGCTTAAAGAAAAGGACGTAAGTGCCGTAAGACTTCTGTGACGATACGACATTTTTAATAAGCACGGAACCCTTCGTTCTGCGTGGTCCGACACGCACTTGGCCGGCCGGCTTGGTTGGTGCCACTGTAACGTTCAGTCCCCAGGATATGGTAATTGGTGAAAAGAAAGTCTGAACGTCAACAAGGAAAAGTAATAAAATATTTATTTAGAAAAAATATCAGGTCGTGGGCGTTATGGCCCGTATTGGGACAGAGCGCGACGACAGCGCCACGTGACAGGCGGCCATTATGAACAATATTGTCACCGCTGTCAAACAAGAAGTAAGTAAATATTGTGAAAAATATTAATGAAATCTTGTGATATTACAATTCACAACAACACATCTTACCAGGATCATATTTTTATCTCAAAAACGATTAGAAAATGTTTACTGCAATATGGATTCGACAGCTCAAGTCAGCGACAAAAATGACAATTTTAGCCGTAGCGAGCGCTGTGATCGTTCAGGCTACCCCCTCCACCCGCTTTGCACTCTGCCAATGGCTGACGGCGGCTGCAAGGTCTCCGGGTACCGGAGCAGCGGTCAATGGAGCTGGTGAACTGGCTCGGGAGCGCCGAGGCAGCTGGGTGGTGTGCTGGTGGTCTCCCCACAAACAGGACGAAGGAACGGCGCGCTAAAGCGCTGCCGACTTTCAATCGTAAAGTCGCACCCCTGTTGGGGTGCGATGTAGGTACACTTTCACTGATGGACTTAGTTAAGTATTTTAATAATAACTACTTCCGAATAAGTCAGAAATTTTATTTTATTTAAATTATTAAATTTGCCAGCGCTAACGAAGACACAAAGAAGTTTTGTGAACGCAGCCGGCACAAGTACGTTGTCCATCAAGTACGAATAGTAGCTCGATTGATGTGCCACACGTGGGCTTACAATGATTTTTTTAATGTATGGAGTGCACTTTTTTTTTAGTCATTTTAATTACAAAACTATGTAACGGCTAACAAAATTAATACACCTATCCTCAAAATTGTATTCAAATACATCTTATAGTTTTCGAGTAAAATGCCTCTGACATACGGACAGAGGGACATGACGAAACTATAAAGGTTCCGTTTTTGCCATTTTGGCTACGGAACCCTAAAAAAGGCAATGCCAATAGTGGTAGTTGGGAATGTATAATTATATAATTTTTTTTTTTAATGCTACACGGCTTTCATGCCGAGTTATGTCTCACTGTCAAAAGACGGAGTGCAGGACTCTACATTATTTTTTTTATTTTTAGGGTTCCGTACCTCTAAAAGAAAAAAAACGGAACCCTTACAGGATCACTCGCGTGTCTGTCCGTCCGTCTGTCACAGCCGATTTGCTCCGAAACTACTGGACCGCTTGAGTTGAAATTTGGTAAACATATTTTTCATTTCATTTATCTCACGTGTGGATCACTGTGGACTTCTAACAGCAAAAACTTAGTGCCAACGATAATTTTGCACGTAGTAGTAACATTGCACGTAGAACCGATGGCCATTGGGGCGGAAAGGTTCTTAAGTGGCGACCACGTACCTACCGGAAGGCGCAGCGTGGGTAGGCCCCCCACAAGGTGGACTGATGACCTGGTAAAGGTTGCTGGAGTCCGCTGGATGCATGTGGCGCAGGACCGGCCATTGTGGCACTCTTTGGGGGAGGCCTATGTCCAGCAGTGGACGTCTTTCGGCTGATATGATGATGATGATGAACGATAATTTTGATATTTGAATAGCAAGTCCATATTGATCAGGTCTCGTTAGTCAACTGACATGTTCGAACTTCGAACGTGCCTGTTTTCAGACTTCGACTTTGTTTTGACATCTTACGTATATACGTACATTGTTTGTATTATGTAGGTACATTAGTGGTACCTATTTAGTGTCGAAACCAACTTCAAGTTTGAAGTTATGAAGCTTTTAAGCTTAAGTAATTTTAGACGTATATTATCATATATTTTCGACTATTATTTATTTGTTTACTTGCCACCAGTGATCGAAATATGCAGAGTATAAATACCTAAACTTGGACTTCGAACAGAGTCGTGGAGTGGAGACTCCCTTGCGATATTTTTTTTTGCCGGGACTTCCCGGAGTGACACATATAGTAATATAAAAAATATACCACAATTTTTCAAATGTAATTTTGATAATAATAAATAATATTGACTCTGTATAGTTATAGTAGTATGATTGTAAATATGAATTAAAATAATGATAATAATAAATAATGCTGACCCTGTATAGTTTTGTACTTTTAGACTAAGTTGTAAGATTATTTG
This sequence comes from Epinotia nisella, assembly GCA_932294315.1. Taxonomy (NCBI): domain Eukaryota; kingdom Metazoa; phylum Arthropoda; class Insecta; order Lepidoptera; family Tortricidae; genus Epinotia; species Epinotia nisella. Next base: position 3,706,334 of record OW028693.1, read on the forward strand.
TATGTATGTATAGTATTGCATACTATAAAGAATGTTACAAAAAATAAATACTTATAAACGATTCCGTTTATATTATTGGTTGTTTTATTTTGTGTTGAAGTGGAATGCATTGTTTTTTTATACTATTTCAACCATATTAATTACTTAGTACATTCCCGGGATTATTTAGTCACGAAAAAATTTAGTCGTAAGGAAGTCTCCGCTTTTTTGTCTTTGTTCTACAATGTTTAGGTATTTATACTCTGCCTATTTCGATCACTGTTACCAACCCACTCTAAGATCGGTGGCAATACAGCGGGGCAATGCAGCTGGTATTTATGGCTCCTTTGGACCAAGTGGGAGCTGGACATAAAATTAAATAAGCGCCTTTGAGCGTCTTTCAAAAAAGTGTACCTAACATTTTGAAGTGGATGCTTCTTTGCTCGCGTTCTTGTATAAGGGTACAGTTCAAAATGTATCACGTGACTTCCGGAATAACTTTTTGTAGAGAAGCCCAATCTGATTTCAAATAATTGTTTGTTACATGTTTTAACCCTTCTTTATTTGCCATTAATCACAAAATGTTACTTAGTTTATGTGGCGGACATGAAAATAATGCTGAAATGACCGCCATTTTCAATGTATCGCGACTCGCGAGTCAAATGAGCTACGTCAGTCAATGTTGCCATATATACCGATTTATCTGTACTTATACAGATTTTAGTGAAGAAGTATCCACTTAAACTTAATTAACGGTTGTATCTCCGGCACAACCCGCTTCTTTTTTTCAGAATTGGATTTTTTTGGGTTTTTCTTACTCAGAATCGTTGATTCTATCGATCCTATTCCTAATACAAGAAAAAAGTGTCCAAAATATTCCATTCCAGATTTTGTATGCAATCTTTTTTTATTTATATGGTCGTGATCGTGACGCACTGGAAGAAAAAACTTACATAGTAAAATCTGGGACAATTTTTTCTTGTACAACGATCGATAGTATCAACGATTCTGAGTAAGAAAAATCCAAAAAATCGAATTAGGAAAAAAAAAAGTTCATGAACACATTCTTTGAAAACGGCCTCTTTATGTTCATACATGTCACGTTACATATTTATAACTTAGTGGTTCTGTGAGCTGCAAAACTCACGATCCTGTCTTTTTTAGGGAAAAAACGGAATCCTATTACTAGACTTCGCTGTCCGTCTGTCACCAGACTGTATCTCATGAACCGTGATAGACTGTTGAAATTTTCACAGGTGATGTATTTCTGTTGCCGCTATAACAATTTTCTAGATAATGGTACGGACCACTTCGTGCGCGAATCCAACTCGCACTTGGCCAGTTTTTAAAATAAAAATAAAAAAATCGTATATACTGCGTGTTATGTATGCGATTAGCGTATGTGCGCATGTGTGTGGGTGGCGCTTTAACCTAGTTGGTAGTGACTAGTGACCCTGCCTACGAAGCAAGAGGTCCTGGGTTCGAATCCCGGGATTCGAACCCACGAGCATTTATTTGTGTGATGAACACGAATATTTGTTCCTGAGTCATGGATGTTTTCTATGTATTTAAGTATGTATTTATCTATATAGGTATGTTTATCGTCGTCTAGTTCTGATAGTACAAGCTTTGTTTAGTTTGGGACTAGGTCGATTTGTGTAAGATTGTCCGCAAATATTTATTTATTTATTTATTACTAGCTACCGGTTGTTTCACTTTTGTCCCTACCCATCGACTTATCAGATTCGATAGTTAATGGCGGCCTTTTTTACCCGACTGCCGAAGGAAAGGAGGGTTATGTATGTATGTGTGTATGTCTTATTCTTTGGCACGCCCTGCATCCTAAACCGTTTGAAGGATTTCGACATATGAGGTGTCGTTGGATTCCTCTTAATCGTGGGAGAGCAGTTGGGTTTTTTAAATCTTTTAATTAAATGGAATGTGTTTATGGTATTTGACTAAATAAATATTGAATGTCTTTAGGTATTCATATTTTTCGAGACATAAAAAAAAATGTATTTATTTCAGACCAATGTTTGCCCATATTTTGTTAGTAAGTAAAACTTAAAATTAAACTTATATCTAAGATTAACTTAAATAACTATCTTAGGTGCTAAACTTAAATGCAGAGAGGGAATTCTACAATAAAATTCCAAAACACATTACCGAACTTACTGACACTTATTTACTTATTACACTTATTTCAAAAGCATATTATAAGATAAACGACTACACCATGGATAGGGATATCTGGCAGCGATAAAATCCTGCACTAGAAATCTGTCGTAAAATAAATAGGCTTTCTACTGTAGCAATGTAATTTTAAAATTTTATAATACTCTGATACTGAAATGATATATTGTATACTGTTTTGAAAAAATGACACTTCGCCGAGTTTTTTACGCCGGTTCTTCTCGAGGCAGAGGTTTACTTTCCGAACCGGTGGTAGTTTATCGACATTCATAGGTGCATGTAATATGCCTAATTTGAAGAATAAATCACTTTGACTTTGACTTTTTGACTTTGACTTTGGACGAGTACCTTATCAGGCCTATATATAATCATAAAGAAATAACGTAATTTTTGCACTTCATACTTTCAAAGAAATAGGATAAATAAATTGGTGATAACAAGGATCAACTCGACGTTTCAAATTACACTTGACGATATAATCAACTTGTCAAAAGAAATTACACCTTATTCACATAATTTTAGAATTCCTATCCCTTTGACAACGATGCTTGGGATGTCTCAATTTGTTTCAATTATGCAAGCTCGTATCTAACCGTAAGTGTAGTTGGAAACGCAACCGTATTTCGATATCAATATGTTTTAAATTCTAATGCTACGCTGAAGGGTGATGAAACTTTAGGAAATATACGTTTGTGAATTGAGAATCGATGGATTTGGAGTGCTGATCAAACGATCTACGGCTCTATGCTCGCATCGCTTAAACGAATTTAAATTGAAAAAAAACGAGCTTTTGTTGCTGTTTTTTTTTGCATCGTCATCAACTACTCATCGGGTTCTAATGAGCCTAAATATACTTAAATAAATAAATATTAGGGAACATTCTTGCACAAATCGAACTAGCCCTATAGTAAGCTCAATAAGGCTTGTGTTATAGGTACTAGACGACGATATATATAATAGATATAAATACTAAAATATTTATTAAAAGTGAATACAAGATTATAATTAACATTAACTAAGATAAATTAAAACTAAGTTAAATCTAAAAAAGGCCCTTGAGGCATTGTACCGAGGATGCTGGCGGCATTTCCTCGCTGAATTGCAATGCTGATGCGTTGCGCGAGAAAGCCGCCAGCTCTTAAATACTTAAATACATAGAAAACATCCAAGACTCAAAAACAAATATTCATGCTCATCACACAAATATTTGCCCTTACCGGGATTCGAACCCAGGACATTCAGCTTCGTAGCTTCACTACTACACTACCCACTAGGCTAACAGGTCGCCAAAAAAATAAAATATAGTTAGTTAGTGTGGTTTAGTTTATCTTATGTCTTATATAATGAATGATGATTTGTATACATGTCATTATTATTTATAAACAAACATAACTTTAAAAACTATATATATAAAGAAAGAAAACTACATACATAATAAAACCCTACTATAAAAAGAATACGTTTAGTTTATCTTGTTAATTTAAGAATTCCTATGGCAATTTTTTGTCTCCATCATCAGACTCGCTTGATGGTAGGTACCATAATATTGAATATATTGTTATCTGACTTTCGTTTTTTTTATGAGCCTTTTGAGTGTCCCACCGCTGGGCAAAGGCCTCTCCCTTACATTAGTGCACAAAATTTCAACTCTCAACGAACTGTCATCAAACTGTGCAAAGAAGTACAGTCGGCCATAAAAGCTTGTATAGTCAACAGCAAAAGTAGGTTATCATTTTTTCACCTTATCGCAATGGAATAAGGTACAAAAGTGATAACTTACTTTTGCTCTTGACTGTACACAAAAAAGATTTTTTGTCAGAAACTCCTTTTCCAGAATACCTACTAATATTATAAATGCGAAAGTTTGGATGTTTAGATGTTAGTTACTCAATCACGCAAAAACGGCTGAACGGATTAAGATGAATTTTGGTATACATATATTGTATAGTCTGTATTAACATATAGAATACTTTTTATGCCGGGAATCGTCCCCTAAGGGGGCTAAAGTTTGTATGGAGCTATGATATTTATACTTAAACGAATTCCAAGCAGACGTAGTCGCGGGCAGAGGCTTATTTTAAATAGTGTCGACAGGTAGGAACTAAATTAACCCAGTAGTAAGTTACTCTGTATTTTTCCCTATAAATGCTAAGTGCTCTCTTTTATCGTTCTTGATTGTTTGTACCGTTTTTATTTTTGCTTTTGTTTTTGTTTTTTATGTTGATGGTATGAGTGGAAAGGGAACGAGCTGAAAGCCAGCGCTGTGCAGCCGCAATGACTGTCACAGCACATGCTGAGCTCATTCCTTTTGTTACACAAATAATCTTGTTTTTGTTTTCTTCTGTTTGTGTGACAATAAATATTTTCTATTTCTATTCGTATTAATGAAGTACAAGTGAAAATGAAGCGGTTCTCTGATTGGGTTAAGACACTGATATCGTGTGTTGTCGTGAGCCAATCAGGGAGCTGGATTTTCCCTCCATAACGGTGAGAGAAAATCCAGCTTCCTGATTGCCAGACCCGAATGCCCGCCTGGACATCAACTCCTGGCCTTCTTGGCCACGAGTTGATGTCCAGGCGGGCATTCTGGTGCTGATCCTCAACGGTGTAATGTGAATATAATTATTTGGAGCAGAATGGAGGCACTGAAGTCTCTGAAGGTATCGAGTGTTTCAGGATCTTTGTAAAATAAAATCGAGGTTCTCAGTGTCCTCCAACGGATGTTTTTGATCCGACATGAATTTAATCTGAAATAACTAAGTAATCTGAAAGAAATATAATACAGGTATCTTGATTTGTCGTTGCCAGTGTCAGATATTTAATAGTAGATTGTATGACAAGAGGCTAAAATAAGCCATATTACCACGAGATGGTTATTTTCCCGAGTGAAGCGAGGGAAAATTGTTCGAGTGGTAATATGGCTTTTAGACCCGAGTTATATACTCTACTTTTCACTTTGACTGCGAGAAAATAGTAAAAACAAAGATTATCCATCCACAATCTATAACAAATTCCACGGATTATTCAAATTTGGCGGCATACTTTTGTTAATAAACTGCTTTGACACAGATACAAAATATTGACACCACAAATAAACGCCTCTGAGGCGTCCAATACACGGTGTAGTATTATCACGCGATCCACGCGCTGTCTCTATCTAATTGCATGTTATATATAGAGACAGCTATGGTGGATCATCAGTATTTAATCACCGTGTATTGGCCGGCCGCCTGACCGATTACAGGCGCGGCATTTGATTGGTCAAATTACATGTTTTAAAAATCATAAATATGTATACATATTTTCCCTAGGGGCTACATGTACTACTTTAGCCCCGCTTACTAAGCCTAATATGACACACTTTTCGAGCATGAGAAGTGAAAAATATTTTTTGTAATATGAGACGGATCAATGAAATTATTCGCCGTCCTATTAAACCCAAAACGTAAGTGAGGAAACAATTTACATTTTTCAAAAAAAAATGACGCAGCTGAAAAGTCTGCAACTTTTTTCTGGTGCTAAGGAAGGTTATTCCTAAGTTTCCTAACACCAAAAAAAACAGGCATTTCTAAAATTTTCATCCATTCCCAATTGGATACTTTCCTGGATCAAAAATATATAACACGCGTTAGGACAGTCTGTCATTTTCCCATACAAAAATTGACATTTAGATCTACCTGACGCGAGTACAATGCGTTACTTAATCGACCAACAGGAACAACACCGCATACCTACAGAATTCCAACTCCAATATAGCTAGGAATGTATATGAATTAGCGTAGATAATTATTTTCTAAATTGTTTTTCCTTAAGGAAAAATGGGAATGTACCATCGCCCCAGGCCACAGTCGACCACCTTGAAGGTGCATTTTGGTTCCAGTCGTATAGCATTGCAGCGAAACTGGTCGACTCTGGCCTCGGCCGATAGTACCTACACCCGGTTTACAGCGAATTCAATCCATTGGCCAATTGGTTTCAATCGGATCGAGTCGGCTACGCGCCACGCTCGCAGGGCTATGGCGTGGTGCAAGGCGTGGGCGGTAGAGGACGTGTTTTTAAACTCCGATGCAAGCGAGGGGTATTATATGTTTAACATGTGTATCTGTGAGCGCAGCTGCGTGTCTGTCTATATGGCATCATAACCCTGTACCCAAAGGGTGAAAACGGGACCCTATTACTAAGACTTCGCTCTCCGTCCGTCCGTCTGTATCTCAAGAACCGTGATAGCTAGAGAGTTGAAATTTTCACTGATTATGTATTTATGTTGCCGCTATAACAACAAATACTAAAAAACCGGCCAAGTGCGAGCCGGACTGGGGCTCCCATACAACAGACATGATTTTTTGGCCGTTTTTATAGATAATGGTACGGAACCCTTCGTGCGCGAGTCCGACTCGCACTTGGCCGGTTTTTTTATATGACGCTAATAGCTTCTACCCGCGACTCCGTCTGCGTAGAACTCGTTTATATCATAGTTCCATACAAACTTTTATCCCCCATTTCACCTCCTCAGAGAACGATTTCCGGGATAAAAACTATTCTATATCCTTTCCCGGGACTCAAAATATCTCCATACCAAATTTCATCTGAATCGGTTCAGTGGTTTAAGCGTGAAGAGGTAACAGACAAACAGACACACTTTCGCATTTATGTAGGATACCTAGATTGTCGGGGGAATAATCGGCATTCTGTTCGCTTCTCTGCCAATATATATTTCTCCGTATTAATTGAACTAGCGAGCGAAGCGAACGAAGTTCTCCGTTTCTGCTTGGGCCTAAATTCTTTCGTATGTCCGGATGTCCAGATGTCCCGTTGTCTGGCAGTTCTCCTCTATACGGACCGTATTTATCAACCGATTCTGGTGAAATTTTGTGAGCAGCACGGCTATCACAAGACGACGCGCGGGCTCTCTCGATTTTTCTCGCACTATACCCCTCTTTCTAAGTTTTAGGTTAGTAAGAGAGAGACGGATAGTGCGAGAAAAATCGAGACAGCTCGCGCGCCGTCTTGTGATAGCCGTGCTGGTACAATAAATACCACTAATCATTAGATGCATATTTTTTTTGGTCGATTCAGTTTTCTAAAATGTAAAAAACCGGACAAGTGCGAGTTCAACTCGCGTGGTGAGGGTTCCGTAAAATAGAGAATTTTCCCGTTACTTTGAATACTCAAACTTCGCATTTTTCGCGGTTTTTCTGTAATCTTTAGGCAAGGAACTATAGTCCATATTTTTTTCAGAATTAAATTACTTCGCATCTGTTTATGTAAAAATTATTTTAAAAAAATATCTGGGATGCTTACAACAACCCCTTTCATTTAATATGTCACACACTACAGTTTGCGAAACTTTATTTTTAATTTTCCAGTTTACCCCCCAAAAGTGGCCCCTTTGTTCAGAATTCATTAATTTACTTTACGCGTCCATCTTTGGGTCACCAATTTACATATGTGTACCAAATTTCAACTTAATCGGTCCAGTAGTTTCGGAGCAAATCGGCTGTGACAGACGGACAGACAGACGCACGAGTGATCCTATAAGGGTTCCGGTTTTTTCCTTTTGAGGTACGGAACCCTAAAAAGGAAAAAAAAGACAGTCATGCGTGTTCTTGGCACTCTTTTGGGAGGCCTATGTCCAGCAGTGGACGTCTTTCGGCTGATATGATGATGATAAAGTAATACTAGTAAAGTCAAAAGTATCCTAAACCGACGAGCATGTATGAGAAATGTTATGAAGGTTAGTGAAGCGAAAGTGGTTTGTCAGGATCGTAGCAAATGGAGATCCGTGACCTCTGCCTACCCCTCTGGGAAAGAGGCGTGATTATAAGTATGTATGTATGTAAACTCTTATCTCGCTGGTCGCTCCCTCTTTAGGCCACGAAGGCTCCTGTCTGAAGATAATAGGATACACGATCAACCATGGCACGACCTCTTACGGCACTGCACAAGTTAGGTATGGCCGCGGAAAGAAAAGGTTCGATAGTCTTCGACTTTATTTCAATGGCGTTAAGGTCCACAAGTGACGCACGTGACATTTCGTAATGTACTACTGCTTTCGTCCGCGTAGAACTCCTAAAAGGGATGACATAAATTATAGCCTATTAAATAATTTTAATTAGAATTTTGGTCAAGTGCGCGTCGGTTAGTTTTCCCATACATTTTGAGACCCAGCGCCTGACGAAGGCAACGAGCAAAAATATTTGATCTCCACATAAAGTTTCATCCCCTTTTTCGTCTCTAAAAGGAATGTAATTTGACATAAATTATAGCCTATGTCCTATTCTGATATATACAATACAATACAATACAAATACTCTTTATTGCACAAGGGTGCAGGTGCATAACTGGAAAGTTTCATATAAATTCGTCCACTAGTGGTAATGAAATGAAATCAAATGAAATATTTATTAACAATATACCTAGAGACACTTTGAAACATAGCTATGATCCCACACTACACTAGGCCTGTCCCGTGGAAACCAAGACAATATACAGATTATCTATGCGGCTTAGAATGAAAAGAAGAAAGAAAAAACAAAGAGAAAAAAAAGAGAATTAAAAACTATCAATTAAAGAGAATTAAAAACTATCAATTAATTAATTGTTCTAGGGTGCTTGCAGTAGGAGAGAGCGTATATGTCATCATCATCATCATCATATCAGCCGAAAGACGTCCACTGCTGGGCATAGGCCTCCCCCAGAGAGTTCCAAATTGACCGGTCCTGCGCCACCCGCATCCAGCGGACTCCCGCGACCTTTACCAGGTCATCAGTCCACCTTGTGGGGGGTCTACCCACGCCGCGCCTTCCGGTACGTGGTCGCCACTCGAGAACCTTTCCGCCCCAGCGGCCATCGGTTCTACGTGCAATGTGCCCCGCCCACTGCCACTTAAGTTTAGCAATTCGGTGGGCTATATCGGTTACCTTGGTTCTGCTGTGGATAGCCTCATTTCTGATAGCGTATATGTGCATGAAAGAATACCTATCTATTACCTCTCTGGGCAAACTATTTAGTATATGCGGCAAGTGAGTGGACCATACTCTTTGTATATTGATTTTGGTACATAAAGAACCAAGTATTTTTATCCTATTTCACAATTAAACACATGAACTTTCCACCCGCGCGGCTGAGCCTGCTTAACCTAATACGCAAGAGACGCCGCGGGATATAATATAGTGAATGTCCACGCCAATAGTCCATTTTACACACTGAAAAAAGAATTCTTGAAATCGGTTGAGTAGCTCCGGAGATTACCCCCTACAAAGAAACTTACAAAGCAACACACAAACTTTACCTCTTTATAATTACTAATTAGTGTAAATACATTAACTGTAAATGGGAACCTTTAGTAGTGGAGCGTGTCCTCATTTGCTTGTTTGATCGAATTTACGGTTAATTTAGGAAGGTCTTTCTTTAAGTAAGTATATTAACCTAATTACAATTACCTAGTTAGAGAACAAGAGATCAATTTGACACGACATTTAGTACTGTATTTTTTTTTTATTATTATTTAAATACTTATATAGTCGGCGCGCGCTTGGACCCCATGGTCCCAGTGCTTCGACCCCAAACGCGTCAAATAAATATCTTCCAGTATTAAGTAAATATATAGCCGAAAGACGTCCCCTGCTGGACATAGGCCTCCCCCAAAGAGTGCCACAATGACCGGTCCTGCGCCAACCGCATCCAGCGGACTCCAGCGACCTTTACCAGGTCATCAGTCCACCTTGTGGGGGGGGCTACCCACGCTGCGCCTTCCGGTACGTGGTCGCCACTCGAGAACCTTTCCGCCCCAATGGCCATCGGTTCTACGTGCAATGTGCCCCGCCCACTGCCACTTAAGGTAAGTTTAGCGATTCGGAGGGCTATATATCGGTTACCTTGGTTCTGCTGCGGATAGCCTCATTTCTTACGCGGTCACGCAGAGATACTTCCAGCATAGCCCTCTCCATTGCCCTACGGAACTATTATCCTACTAATATTATAAATGCGAAAGTTTGGATGTTTAGATGTTTGTTACTCAATCACGCTTAAACGGCTCAACCGATTTGGATAACATTTTGCACGAATATAGTTTATATAGCCTGAGTCCCGGATCCACGCAGAGGAAGCCGCGGGCGAAAGCTAAGTAATAACATAATTTTTACCGCCAAGTCAATTATAGTTCGCATGACACTTCTAACACGGCGCGCGTGTGACAAATGGAAACCACATTGTAATGCGAAGTGTTGTACCAAATCGACTTCCAGATGTCAAAAGCCACGCTTGCTGAGAACGTGCCAACACTGGCTTAATTAAATTTGAGGGCGCATGCGGGTAGTCAAGTGATTCAGTTCAGACGTGCGCCTGCCAAACAAAGCGTAGTGGGTTCAAATCTTTTAGGCTTTTAGAGAATATCTATTTACGCAGGGATGAGTTGAACTACGAGTAACTGCTAAGCCAACGCAACTTGCAGGTTCTGCCAGGAGACAGAGGAGACAGCAATCCACATTCTCTGCTCCTGCGACTCATGCACAAAAGAAGTACCTACCTAGGACGGCACATCATGCACCCAGAAGAGGTACCTACAACATATCACCGCCTAAAGAATCTGGAATGTCCTGGAGCCGTAGCATGGTTGGCCTTATCACGCGACAAGTGACAAGATAAGAGCGTCGTCTCGTTCTATCGGACGGTGTCAGTCAGTGACGCACGCTCTATCCTACCTCCTATCGCGTGACAAGGCCAACCATGCTACGGCTCCTGCTCTTCTACATGTCAGTTAATGGCAAGATGTGACATAAAAATACACGGCACACATTTTGCCGATACACGTAGGTAAAGAGTCTGTGGTTTATTTTTATTTAAAATAAATAATAATAATAACACTAGTCGACATTTTTACACAAAAATACCAGAATCAAATTATGAATTTATTTATTTATTTTTTATTTTAAAATTGCATTAACACGTCAGTATGGTTCCAGCTTAACACACATGGCGTCTAGTGTAGTAGTTCAACTTTTTCGCATTGCGCCGGAACATGTGCAATCAAACGACAAAGATTGCAAAATAACAAGAGCTCTACGATTGCAATGGTAACAGCCAACAATCCAACTAATGCCCGCTGTACGTTTATAACTGGGTTACGCCATAGAGAAAATATAATACTTAATCTTATACTTTATTTATGGTTACGCGGACCAATCTCTTCGGCGTAACGTAGTCGACGCCATTATACGAGTATGTACATTTTTCGCACAAAGGAGGAAGGTGCAATAGTGTTCACGTATATTTGTCGTCGAGCGTGATCGGCTCCGACTGAGCTATTTACGTCTTTGTCACAATATGGTGGAAAAAGTTAGATTGAGGGTTTTGTTTACATACTTACCACCCTCGCGGTTTCGCCCGTGTATTAAGAAGAAAACAAAGAAGGTACAAAGAAGGGAGGTCCAAGGGCGTAGCTAGGATTTTGTTAGGGGGAGGGCAGGCGTAGACAAACCAAGAATATATCTAAGGTAAATGCAAGCCCCCGATTATAACTCCTGAAACGGCACCAACGTCCCAAATTACATCGAGAATCGTTAGTAACTATGCGCTAACCCACTTTAACATTAAAGTCCCTGGGCGACCGAGCTCTGCTCGGGTGAAAATAGAGAAAATACGGAGAAAACTAATTTTTCCAGACATGAGACCTAATAGCTAGATCGATTTCTCGCCCCCGTAAACCCCTATATTCTTAATCTCACCGAAATATATACAAATATTGCTCGTTTAATAGTAGGTATAGGATGTAATAAGCAGCTAACAGCGTCTTCTAACAAAATAACTACAACTTGGAAAAATTGAAAAATCCCCGACGAGCCGAGAAAACGGCTGAACCGATTTTGATGAAACGTAGCTAAGAAACATCCCGATCACGTTAGCTTTTGGACAAAAAAAACACATTATCGGTCAATTCGTTTAGGAGCTACGGTGCCACAGACAGACACAACAACACGTCAAACTTTTAACACCCCTCTTTTTGCGTCAGATTCAGATTCAGATTCAGATATTTATTTATAAAATTCAGTATTTTACATGTCATTACTTGTTATTATTTGTTTATTCGTTATATGCACCTAATTCTCAAAGTTTACTTGTCAAATCATTTATTTAAAGTCACAAACTATGTATAGACAATAATAATTCACATATAATTTATATAAATTCGGGGAATAAAAACGAAAATTTCGATAAAAGTTAATAAATTTAAAATTAATCTCCCCGAACGGGATGAGCGCGATGGATATTTAATATAATTTTAAAACTAAATCTGGAAATTTTTAATATGGATGGGTAGTTTCGGAGATTATAATATACTAAGCTTCTGCCCGCGACCCCGGCCGCGTAGAACTCGTTTATATTGAAGCTCCATACAAACTATCACCTCCTATTTCATCCCCTTAGAGGATGATTTCCAAGATAAAAACTATGCTATGTCCTTCCCCGGGACTCAAACTATATCTACACCAAATTTCAGCTAAATCGGTTCTGTGGTTTAAGCGTAAAGAGGTAACAGACAGACAGACAGAGAGACAGAAAGACAGACCGACACACTTTCGCATTTATATACTTACGGACAAAAAAATCGATTCAAACATTATTCTGGTTTCAATGTGCAATATCTCTGAAACTAACACTAATAACTAAACTAAAAAATGTTGCAGGAGTCGATTATTTTGTTCGTAATTATTGAATAGGTGAAGGCGACTTCAAATATGAGCCAGATGACGTTCCAATGTGTCCTACCTGTCAAATATATTTATACAGTTACAATTATGACGCGCAACTGTCACATTTTCGATTTAAATTAGAAGAAACCGGCCAAGTGCCTATTAAAAAGGTCGTATCGTCATAGAAATCTTACGGCACTTACGGCCTTTTCTTTAAGGAAGGCAGTTTTTCAGGAATATCTCGAAAACCTTTGAACCGATCTTGTTCAAAATAATTTTCGGTGAATGAATTTAGTAAGCAAAAGTCCATGAGTTTTTTCATATTTTTAAAAAATAAATAAAAATAAAAATCATTTATTTCAGACATTTGTAAGTAGTCCATAAGTGTTAGTATTACAAATTAACTTAAATAACTATGTTAGTGCCTAAACTTAAGTGTTGGGTGGTCCAGTGCCTGATTAGGGCACTGTCCCATCTCCCCGCCACAACGGCCAGGAGACTGTGGCGGCTGGCGCGCACCCTGCGCAGCGTCGCGGCATAGCGTTTGCGGAGCGTCGCATGGAAACCGTCCACGTGCGCGTCCGCAAACATGCCGGACGCACTGCAGTGTCGCGGCAGCCGCAACAGTACCCTGAACGCGTCGTTGTACTGTACACGCATGGCGTTCATGGCACGCTGCGTGTACCGCGTCCACAGGCTGCAGGTGTACAGCGATGTACAGTATGCTTGGAAGAGTGTTATTTTAACTTGTGCTGTACACCTGCTAAACCTGCGAGCTATCATGTTTGCCCTGACGGCCAGAGCCCTGCGCTCGCGTTCAATGTCTGAATCGTCTCGAGAGTCATCGGTGACCAAGTGTCCGAGATATTTAAAAGAATAAACCCTTCTCAGTTCCTCTCCGTCCAAATGAATGGGCGGGACATGAGACGGGCACTTGGTCCCCGCCTTAAAAATCATAAACTCGCTCTTCTTGACATTATATTGCAAGTTATGTTTTAAGGCATAGGACTCACACTTCTCGATTAGTATTTTTATACCTCCGATCGATGGGCTCAGCAGTACCATGTCATCAGCATAGCTTATGTTATTAAAACAAACCCTGTCTATGTGACAACCGACACGTGTACTGCTAAGCTCACCGATCAGACCATTCATATACAAATTGAACAGTTTGGGGGAGGTCAGGCCCCCCTGCCTCACCCCGCACTCCAAGCCGTACTCGTCCGACATCACATCACCCCAACGGACACTATTTCGCTGGTCAGCATACCAACACCTAAATATGCGTGTTAGTTCTCTAGGAAATTGCACTTCGTCAAGCTTTTCCCATAGAAGATCGTAATTCACAAGATCGAAGGCTTTAGAAAGATCTAAAAAACACGCATATATAGGTGTTTTTCTACGAGTATAATATTCGACAGCCTGCTTCAAACAAACAATAGCACTTTCGGTAGATAAGCCCGCGCGGAATCCGAACTGTGCGTCATGTATGTTTAGGTACTTATCTAGTTGCATGTTAAGCAAGCCATCGAACACCCTCGCTACAATTGTTGCCAAGGAAATAGGCCTATAGTTAGCTTTGTTCGATATATCACCAGTTTTGTTCTTGACAATAGGGACTACAATGGTTTTTGTCATGAGCAAAGGTAGGTACGAATGGGATATACACAAATTATAGAACATCGCTAACACTCGAGTTAAGTGGGGACCAGCAAACTGCAAATGCTCAATGCTTAAATGGTCGTGACCAGGGGACTTTCCGCGTTTCATATCCTTGATTATTTTGCTGACATCACTAGCGCTAAACCGGGTCTGTAAAGCAGCCCCAGGCACGCCAGCATCGAGCACTCGCTGCCGACCAGCCCCGTCGACGCTGGTGGAAGAAGGTTTCACATTAAATTGTTCGGCAAACATATTAGCTACACATTTAGGATCCGAAATACCATTCACGCTAACAGAAAGTCCAGGTCTAGTTTCCAACTTTTTTGTGATTTTCCAGAAGTTACGAAAATCATTATTTTTATGATGTTTACTAAGTTTAAAATACACCGTTCAAAAATTAGTGAGAATTTTAGTGACTTTCGGGGCGATTATCTCCGATTCTATTCACTTAATCAAAAAAATTGCTGAGAAACCTAATCGATTGATGTGTGATGGGCCGTTCTCGAGAAGTTACGGGAACAAAAGAATATGGCGAGAAAGTTCTCGAGAAAGTTCTTTTGAACGGAAATTTTCGAGAAAGTGCAGGAAATACTTGAAATGTTTGTGTTTTTATAATTAAACCGTCATTGTAATGGAAATTTAACGCTAAAATAATGCATGTTCATTGACACGGGATATTCTTTCAGTGAAATTCTCTATGTTCTCGAGAATTTCTCGAGAAACTTCTCGGGAATTTTCTCCGAAGAAAATTCTCATCTATATTTCGTGGTATTGAAAGCATTTGTAATAAAAATAAAACACATTGTGATTCGGAAACATATATTAATCAACAGAAAACAAAGTTTTTTATTGATTTTGACTACATAAAAGATAAATTTAGACACAGATTTATACAGGTAGTTGTACTAGTACAGTAAATCATAAAGTATAAAATAAGTTCAATATAATATTATCGAGTTACAAAATCAAAAGCATGGTAATCAATAATTTAACAAAATAGTAAAACTACACATTTAGTTTAGTAATGAAAAGTTTGCTTGAAAAATCATTAATTTCAAAACTGTCTGATTTACTATTTAAATCCGTAACCGATCTGAAATCAAAATTTTCCATTTCAAACGATAAGTCCCAAGAAGCTTCATAGTCTATATTTTGACTGTAGTTTTCCACGAAACTATTTTCATGAGATCTTACATGTTCATTGGGCTGGGTCTGTTCAACTTTATTCATCAATTTTCAGTTGTGGGATATTATGTAACATATTTTAGCTGCTCTTTCAGTTTGAAACCTGTTTCTTTTTTTGTGTTTATATTACCATAAGTCGAAAATGGTATTTCAACTGATGCTGAAGTGGAGTGGAAGGCATTGATAATATTTTTCGAGCCGTTTTTGCAAGTTCCGTTTTCGGAAAAAGGGTTTGCCACCACGAGATTGGATCAACATCTGCTGCTGTTTGCCAAATAAACGACCTCTCCAAAAGACCCTTTTGCCACTTATAGTCGGATAATTCTTGAATTAGAATAGCGTCACATTGTGCTATATTTATGATCTCTGAACAACCATCGAGGTTTTCATCATGGTTGAGAGTAGCACACTGATTTTTGGGATCCAAAATCACGGCAGCAAGGTGAAAAGGTTTCACACAGTTCTGCTTTCTAGCTTGAAATTTTTGTTTTAGATCCGTTAGAGAAAGTTCTTTAAAAACATTTCACGAATTCTCACTGTCCAATACCTCTTCTATTTCTTTGAGAGCTCGATGCACCAAATGGATTGTACAGCTATCTCCCTCCAAAATTGTGATCCATTTAACAATCGGTTTAAAAAACGTCTAATACTTTTGATTTATGCTTTTGGACTCCCTCGAACTAACTCGTCCATCTATTGCTTTTTTTCTAGCCTCTTCAACAATGTACTATAAAAGTTGTATTAATAGTTTTTTGTAATCCTCGTATTTGCATACTTCTCACAGCATGTGAGAGCATAAAGGTCAGATTGAATGAGTGATTCATTAAAGCTTTTATTTAGTTTTCTATTGGTCATTCTTTCACTAAAAACATATTAAAGCCTACCTCATCAAATGTATCGCTGTTTTCACTTGTGGGCTCATCAGAGGCATTTAAATGATGGTGGCAAGTTTCTTCGGGTTCTTTTTTTCCCAAATCACGTTTCACTTCTACGGGGCTACTTTTGCAATTATAAACTATATGCCGCACAAATCTTGTAACATTTTTGCTCGTATAAACTGCATCACAAAACAAGCACACATATTTAATACGGTCATTGTCGGTTAAAGTCCTAAAATACTCACAAACTTTACTTTTTCTCATTTTTGACAAAGAAAAACTAGAGCATATCAATAACAGACAACTGTCCAGTTTGTTAGCATCGATGATACTGAGCAGATTTCGGTCACTTAGAAATCTGGTAGAGAATTTATCTCTTTCCTACTTATATTTTAACTAGGTAGTTAGAGAGAGACAAACGACAGTCTTTATCTACGCCACAAATACCCAAACGAGTTACGTATTCTTTTGTTTTAAAAATTACCACGTGTACCCGGAAGGACGCCGATTTTATCGCATAAGCGCATATTTTAAAAACTACCTGCTTCTAGAGCATTGACACGAATTATTTATAAAAATAATGTTTGTTTAAGAAGGATTTGAAATATTTTATGTTTTTATTTATCACATTTTTTCCTATATTTATTCCTCTTACATCAAAATGTAATGAAGTCGAGAAATTTCCCGAGAAACTCGGGAATAATGAGAACGTTTGCTTTAAAATTGTTTAGGATACTCTATTTAACCCAAAGTGTTTTACCAATAACTAGTCACATACAAAAATATAATTTTAACAAATAAAAGGACAAACATTTTAACGGGTTGTAACTCTATTTTAAAATTTTATCAACGGTAAAGTTCTCGAGAAGTTTCTCACCGGGAACATTTCCGAGAATCTTCTCGGTAATTTCTTTAGAGTGCAGAGAATTTAGCTCTTCCAATGTTATGTTCGGTTCAAATACGTAAAATACATATACTCGTCACTAATACAAAGGTAACAATGGAACAAGAAATATAAGTATCTGCATATTTAGGGAACTTTCTCAAAAATTTCCTTTCAAAGAGAACATTCTCGAGAAACAAAGAACTTTCTCAAGAGAAGGAATTCTCGAGAACGGGAATGTTCTCGCCGGCACATCACTAATTTACTCGAAAACTATACGGTGTATTTGAATAAAATTTTGAGGATAGGTGTATTTTGTTAGCCGCTACATAGTTTTGTAATTAAAATGACAAAATTTTTTTTTAGGGGTGCATACATACAAAAAACTAAAAGTCTAAAAAAAAAAACATTGTGACCCCCCGTGTGGCACACATCAATCGATAGGCCTTTCAAAATAAATATATGGTTTCTTAGCATTTTTTTTGATTAAGTGAATAGAGTCGGAGATAATCGCCCCGAAAGTCACTAAAATTCTGTCCCCCCCCTCTAATTTTTGAACGCTGTATTTTAAAAATATGGAAAAATTCATAGACATAGGGCTTATTAATTTCATTCACAGAAAATTGTTTTGAACAAGATCGGTTCAGAGATTTTCGAGATATTGCTGAAAAACTGCCTTCCTCAAAGAAAAGGATGTAAGTGCCGTAAAATTTCTGTGACGATACGACCTTTTTAATTATGCACGGAACCCTTCGTTTTGCGTGGTCCGACACGCACTTGGCCGGTTTTTAATGATTTGGAATTAGGGACTAAAAACACCTATTGTTTGATTGGTCGATTTCAATATGTACCTAAGTAGCTGTATTCTGGTTGGTTGATAGCAAAGATAAATGTTTTTTGAAAGAGTTGTGATTGGTGGATTTAATATGGTGAAGTGTTTTGATTGGTCAAATTAAATGTGTTAAAATCATAAATATGTATACATATTTTCCCCAAGGGCTAAATGTACTACTTTAGCCCCGCTTATTAAGCCTAATATGACACGCTTTTCGAGCATGAGAAGTGAAAAATAAATTTTAAATATATTTATTACGAAGCTACGGTGGCCTAGTGGTTCAGGCATGCGGCTGTCAAAGGGCAGCCGTGGGTTCGAATCCCGGCTCGTACCAATGAGTTATTCGGAACTTGTGTACGGAATATCATTTGATATTTACCGTTAGCTTTTCGGTGGAGGAAAACATCGTGAGGAAACCTGCATACATCTGAGAAGAAATTCAAAGAGGTATGTGAAGTCGCCAATCCGCACTGGGCCAGCGTGGGGACTACTGTCCGTTCCCTCTCATTCATGAGAGGAGGCCTGTGCCCAGCAGTGGGACGTATATAAGCTGACGATGATGATGATTTATTACGAATAGATACTTAGTAATAGGCTTATGTCCTATTTTTTTTACGATGCCATTCGAACCAGTTTTTGGAGAGGAACAAATGTTTGTATGGGACTAATTACAATTAAAGAACATAAATACTCAAAAAATTGAGTTAAAGACGGACCTCGCTGGCGGCAGCCGAAAACGTTTCATACTGATTAACATTGAATCGTGACGTCACAGTGTAATATTTGTACTAATCGTTTGTATGGAAAATCAAGTAAATTGCTGTTTACGTCGTGAAATACTGCATTTAGGACCATAGTTTCGTACAATTTTGTTTCTATAAAGGCGTAAGGATTCTATTGGTAGCTTTAAATTTACTTTTGGACAAAAAAAATGCATTTTTATGATTTTAATTATATTTTGTAATCTATACCTAATTACATTTATTTGATGGTTTACTATCCATTTAGCAACACTGTGCGTTATCAATTTTAACATGCGGAAACTACCCAATTGAATGTCAGCTATAAGATTATATTCGGCCGTTTTCGAAACCATAGGTTCGAAACCAGTTGAGAAAACGGAATTATTTTTCTGTTTTGGAAACCTGGTTTCGAATCAATCCGGTCTGGAATCGAAGACTGTATATTCTGTATTGGAAACCAGTTTAGAAAACAGAATTATTTTTCTTGATTCGAAACCAGGTTCCCAAAAAAGAAAAACAATTCCGTTTTCTCGTCTGGTTTCGAACCTATGGTTTCGAAAACGGCTGAAGGGGCTGTGCCCTAACAGGGTTCATGTATTGGATTCTAATGTAGTGATAAGACCTTTGTTACCAACATGTATATGTATATGCTCTCCTGACCGGTTTCGGCCACGGCGACTGCTTCAACTCTGGCGCTGATGTCGTACATGTGCTCGGGTATGGCTCACGTACCCGATCTTATTTACGAACACCCGAGTGCACAATGGGCACGTGAGCACACCATTTACAAAATTATAGCTGACCGCCGCAGGTGGTCGGGCCTTCAGCTCGTCCCGTTTGCAATCAAGAGCCATACATCGACGGGATTCAAAAGTGGATGTCTTCATTCTCACTGAAGATCTCCATTTGTGGCGGTTGGCTGCCTACTTCTCCCACTGAAATGGGTCAATTTCACAATTTTTCATGTGACGCTTAAGCACATCCTTGTACCTAAGGAGTTGTCCGCCATGCTTTCGCAACAACATGATTCAATAAATGAATGAATGAATAAACTCTTAGAGTAAGATAAAATAAGTCAGATGTGGTTAGAAATTAGAATATTACTAGGTTTCGAACGATGCACGTATCTAATACTATTTAATTCTAAGGGGGCGAGGCACCGTCGTCCATCGGGGCCAACGTCTCATGTCTTTATTCAGAGCGTACTAAATTTCACCTACCTATTCTATTGTTTTTTTAGTAAAGGGTTAAATTGACCGTGCGCCAGGTACAGTAAGGGAAATGTATTCATGTACCACCGTAGAACCCAATCGCAATAAGGTGACATATCACTCGAGTTTGAGCGACGACGGCCGGTCAATTGCGACAGGGTTCTACGGTGGTACGTGAATATATTTCCCTTACTGTACGCGTCCCCGGGAGTGTCAAGGGCTTCTATTCTATGCGGTTTACCCTTGAATTGCCGACAGACATTTCATCGAATATTATTTCATCGACAACGTTTCAAGTATTTTCATTTCATCGACAAGTCATTGCGTCGGAGAATCGATACTACGACACACATTTCATCGAATATTATTTCATCGACAACGTTTCAAGTATTTTCATTTCATTGACAAGTCATTGCGTTGAAGAATCAATACTATGACACACATTTTATCGATTATATATATCATCGACCACATTTTAAGTATTTTCATTTCATCGACAGACATCGCCGTACGTTGATAAATGAAAATACTTGAAACGTAGTCGATGAAATAATATTCGATGAAATGTCTGTCGGCCATTCAAACAACAAATGACTTGTCGATGAAATGAAAATACTTGAAGCGTTGTCGAGTAAATAATATTCGATGAAATGTCGATCGGCAATTCACAGGTACACGATTCTATGCTCAGTGTCACCATTTTGTCCAGTATTTTGTTATCCATGTTCCACATTTAGGTAACTTGTTTATTATGCATATCATTTATAAAATGAAAAAAAATATATACAAACTTAATAACTACTGTAGTGAAAATAAAATAAAAATTCACATACAACAACACGTAGAATTTATTTAATATAAAACCAAACGCACTAGGAAAATTCACTGTTAATTCACACACAATTATAAAATTTAACCGTTACACAACCGAAAGAGTTTTACAGGCCGTAAAAGCTACGCGGCGAGGCGGACTCACGGTCAGTACTGGAATATCTGAACTAGATTTTTAAGGAGTGCAACAGCGGTGTCGCAATCAGTTTGCCGGACCTTTCGTTCATAAATTTACGTTGAAAAGAACACCTTTGATAGGAGGGGTGATAAAAGATCAGGGTGGCAGATGGAAATGGGATATGAGCGCATGTATGATGATTGAAGGGAAATGGATGAACGCCAAAACAAGAGGTCAAATGATTTAAACGTTGGCGTAATAACTGCCTTTAAGAATTTTGGGAATTATAATGTGTAAGGGCGACACGGTCCCCATCAAAGGTTGAATTTAGTGAAGGGAAAAGACAACCTCAGCAATGTTCGGCAACATGCACAAACAAAACTAAGTTAAAAATCTAGTTTTTCCCTTTTTAACTAGATGATTAGATCACCAGTCGCTCCGCTCAGCGCGCGCGTCTTCGAGGCCCGTTCCACGATGTGATGACTCCTTCAGTAGTACCAGTAACCGCTCAATTAGGAGCAGGTAATGCCGTGGTTGGTAGGTCTCCGTACACGCACGTCCAGCAGTGGAGGACGTCGATGCAAACACTTGCGTCGAACTATTGCTCGCACTCCGAACCCGAAAGCTAGGAACAAAATTATGTCATAAGAACTACGTTACCACAACTACTTACGTCTGTGAACCAACGTGAGACAAAAACAATTACACAAGGCTTACCCAGATCGCTTTCCACAACTGGCCTCAGAGTAGAACAACCAAAGACGTGTCCAAAAGGAATTTCTTGCTAGGAACTGGGAAGTGGACTGTCCTCCCCGCCAACTTTCAGAAAATCCGCCGAAGCGACAGACTAGCACTTTTAAATTAACAAAAACTGAGCTTAGAAGCCCCAATTAAAATATATCAAAGAAATGAACTGAAATCCCACAAAAAAAGATTTACAATGGAACAGCATACTGAGAGCTGTTTTCAGTACCGCTTCACAAGAATCAATGATTTTTTTCTTTTCAAAACTGTGGCTCTCCGAAATCCGAATCTAGAATAATTCATATTTTAAATTTCAAATAGTCTTTATAAAAACCAACCAGTACACAACTGCCCATACAAAACAACTAGAAGGTTATATAACATCAACACGTGAATAAATGTACGACGCCACCTACAGGGGAAACCAAAGAGTTCTAGCCGCAACACCTGAATCAAAGCAACACAAAACACAAGCGACCACGAACCCTGAAGGAAAAAGTTCATGTAAAATGCGTTAGATGTCGTGGTAATAAACCAACTGCCAAAATTCGTTAAAATAGAAATGAACAAATATTAAAAAGGAGTCGTTAAGCGACGTCTGCGAGTTCACGCTGCACTACCTACTTCATTGACTTCATAAAACTGACACTGAGTTATTTTTTTAATACTTACGCTAATTGGGTACAATAATTTTTGAAAATGCTTATTTATTATGTTCAAATATTAATATCGCTAACAGTAAATATAAATGTGTATACTAATTGAGAATCTCTTATTTGTAATCGCTGGGCAATTTCATGTCCAAATATTTGAACATGGAAACGCAATTAGGATTCCAACCGGGTGTAATTAACGAATACGTTTCTAATGGACATGTAATTGGAATTATGGACAATGTATGTTGCATATTGCAGGGCTAATGATTTATTAATTGTATATTTATTGCACAAAAGAACTTATAAAACAAAAGGACACTTAAGCTAATAAACAGAGCCCGGATGTTTCACGGCAAAACAAAACACTATCGTAATCTAGCCAGTGATAGAAACATTATTTTATCGATATCGAGTATCATTAGGTATATAGGTATAAGAATAACATGCCGATATATTTTTACATTATTGAAATTTACAGTGTGCAAAACAATCTTTTTATATTTTTAATAAAAAACGAAGTGTATTTTTCTTCCGAAAACGCCACAAGGTATTTGATTAAACTTTTACCATAATGCAAATTTGAAGCTATGCTCGAACGAAATCCTGATTTTGAAAATTTAAGAGAAAAATCTGAAAATATTACCCAAACTAAAAATGAATTTTATAAGTTTGCTCCCTTGACGTCAAGTGAAGTTGAACGTACATTTAGTAGACATAAATGGCTTTATAGTGATAAACGAAACTGTTTACTCCCAGAGAACGTTGAAGAACTAATGATTATCTACTCTTATCACGAAGAAGAAATTGCATCTGTTTTTAATATATAATTTTGAACAAACTTCACGTATTTTTTAATTAAATATTTATTTTATTTGGTGAAGTTTTTTTCTTCTACTACACAATTATCGATATCGATAAAATAATGTTTCTACCAGTGGCTAGAATACGATAGTGTTTTGTTTTGCCGTGAAAAATCCGGGCTCTGCTAATAAAGCATCTACCAGGCAATATGTCAACTGAAATCTAATCTAGATTCGGTCGGCCATTAAGTACCTAATTTCCAATCCAAGTAAAAAAAAGATAGCAAAAAAAAAATTAACGAAGAAATCACTAATTTATTTTAGCTTACACCAATCAAGAAGCTTGTAAGCGACCCACAGGTTGAAAACCACTGAAATAACCCATAGCTTGACGGCTAGGTCACTGATTCGCAGGTTATCTCCATCAAAAAATATGAATAATATATATTACCTACCGAAAAATATTCCATCAATGTTATCCTACTAATTCTACTAATATTATAAAACCGAAAGTTTGGATGTTTCGATG
Organism: Epinotia nisella; assembly: GCA_932294315.1. Lineage (NCBI taxonomy): Eukaryota > Metazoa > Arthropoda > Insecta > Lepidoptera > Tortricidae > Epinotia > Epinotia nisella. The sequence goes on from OW028693.1 coordinate 3,730,272, forward strand.
TTTGTTACTCAATCACGCAAAAACGGCTTAACGGATTAAGATGAATTTTGGTATACATATAGTGTATAGCCTGGATTAACACATATACTACTTTTTATCCCGGGAATCATCCCCTAAACGGGTGAAATGGGGGGCGAAAGTTTGTATGGAGCTACGATATAAACGAGGACGAAGTCGCCGGCAGAAGCTAGTCTACAATAAATTGCTATCATGTCTTTGTATGCCTATTTATGAAGCCTAAATAACTTAATAGTATTGAACTATTTTAATACTTAAAAACAATATTTGAGCTCTCTTCAGCCGTCGGATAAAAAAATTGTACTCCTTGAACACAAAATCTGTTACTATCTTAGAGCATACATAACTGGAGTAGCCTTATTTCGTATTTGCGTACAAAAATGTCTGCCGAATTTCGCGGGGGCGGGGGGAGACTTAAAAGGATATTGAAACTCAATTATATTTTGAAAGCTTGAAGTGGTTGAACGTTTATAATATCAGTGTTTACAGCAAGCGGGCATTTTTATGATCAGCGTTCGCTTGCGAGACGATTTTGTGAATAAAAAAAAAATCGTGGGACAATTCACACCAATTGATCTAGTCCCCAACTAGGCAAAGCCTGTACTATGGGTACTAGACAATGGATAAACATACGTATATAGATAAATACATACTTAAATAGATATTAAACATCCAAGACTCGAGAACAAACATTCGTATTCATCATACAAATATCTGCCCCGACCGGGGATCGAACCCGTGACCTCATGCTTCAGAGTCAGGTTCTCTAACCACTAGGCTATTCGGTCGTCACATGACAATGACCATTAAATCCATTAATTGATTGTGAAATTGTCTTTGTATGATTTTTGGCACATTGTGCATGGTTTTCTACAGAGGGGTAAGTTACTGAAAGGCTACTCCAGTTATGTATGCTCTATTTTAACATTGTTACCCGCCGGTCGATCACGTAATGCATTGTACGTTAGGTAGTTCTAAATGACAGTTGAGTTGTCCTAACGTGCGTTCGAAAAGTTACGTGATCACCCCCGGGTCCCCACACCCCTACGCTTGTATCGCTTGCGCTATGGCACCATGTACTGGGAAAACTCCACAAACAGAGAGACTGTCTTCAAGGCACAAAAGAGGTGCATCCGCGGACTCAAGGAAACAGACAGTTGTGTGTCACATTTTGATAATTTAAAAACTACTGGGTACTGGTTCACAAAATACTGGGTGGAGGTGGCTATTGGCAGGGCCAAGTAGAGCACTATAGACGCCCTGCTTGGCGCTGCGAAGGGCGAGCAGTTTTTATTTTTATGTTTTTATATTAGTCTGTTAGCTCATTGTTTTTTTTTTTTTATGCGACAGTCTATAGTTATAAGATTTAATAATATACATTTAATTAAATTGGGATTGAAATGTAAAAATTGAAATTGTTATAATAACTTACTACGTTGACATATTGAGCAATTCTATAAAACAAATTAATTATAATTATTGTTGAATGTCGACTTCTATCTAAATATTTATAATTTATTAACTGTACACTAATATTATGTTAGTATGCAGCATGTTTTTGTATGCCGAAAGGCAAAACATAGTGGAACGAGATTTTTTTTTACTATACACCTCACTTTGATGTACCTATGTTTACAAGATAAACACTATTGACTATTGACTGTATCGTGGAGAACTAATAAACCAAAGTATTTCCTAATTGGAATTCAAAATACAGTAATTATTTACATAGCCGATAATCGTCGCAATTTGCTTGCGATTAAAATGTGGCTGTCGCTTGTTGGGTGTCGCATCGAACGAATTGCGACGTGTCGGACGCCGGTGGACGCACGGAACGATGGCCTGTTATAAAACGCCGCGTTTTTAGGATTCCGTAGTCAACAAGGAACCTTTATAGTTTCGCCATGTCCGTCCGTTAGTCCGTGTGCGTCTTAGCTCAGTGACCCTTACTAGTAGAAAACTGTAATTCGGCAAGGGTATGTAAATCACGCTGACAAAATGATATAATTAAATCTTGAATTAAAGGTTTTTAGGGTTCCGTACCTCAAAAGGAAAAAAACGGAACCTTTATAGGATCACTCGTGCGTCTGTCTGTCCGTCTGTCACAGCCGATTTGCTCTGAAACTACTTTGGTGGTGGGGGTTCCGTATACAATAAGTCAAAGTCAAAGTCAAAGTGATTTATTCTTCAATTTAGGCATATTACATGCACCTATGAATGTCGATAAACTAACACCGGTTCGGAAAGTAAACCTCTGTCTCGAGAAGAACCGGCGTAAAAAACTCGGCGAGAGCTACTTGAACTCGTATTGTGTTTGAACTAAAACTGAACGCGCTGAGTGTCACCCCGTGTGTCCTGTGAATTAATCGGTTCGACTGGAATGAAATTGCGCCGCATTTGCGTCGGAACAATTAAAACTTTATTGAATCGTGTAAAAGTTTCCCGTGCCAAACGCAGCATATGTTCATCACTGATGGAAGGTGATTATTGATTAACAATGAGAGCCAAACAGCTGGAAGGGGAAGACCTCGCCAAACATACAACAAGCGACCTATCTCACTGTCACACATGTCCAAAAGTTAATTAAGTTGGTTGTCATAGTTTTACGAATTTGCCGATAGATGGCGCTGTACCACCGGGAAACTAGTGAACGCTAGTTTGCTGTAATACAGGGTGGACCATAACTCTTTTTACATTTCAAACTAAAATAAAATGAAAACTAATTATATCAGATGAAAATCGTTTATTAATTATGAAAACACATGAATAGGGATTTTATTTTTTAAAAATTACGTCATCCATATGTGATCCTTCATTATTTTGGCATTGCCGTAACCTGGAGCGAAAATTTTCAGCTTGGCCAACTACATTTTTTTTTCAACCAATCACAGAGCAACCAGATTTGCTTAAGCCAATCAAGGGGTTCTATATTTTAAATCTAAACTTAACAGCCCGTGGGAGGTAAAACGGCTATAACTGCTCTGTACGCTCGCAAATAATAACGCCATTGACGAGCAAGTGTGATGAAAAGAATATTATTATTATTCGTGCACGTGTTAGTAAGTTTGGCCTATTAAATTTATCCCCTATCCCCAAACCACAATTACGAAACGGTGTCACATGTCAAAGAGATGTCGCTTTCATGTTAACAAGCAAAGTTGGCGACTAAGTTTCATCGCTCGAGTTTTGGAATTCGGGGCACACTTAAATTGAAATGGTTACAGAAGATAGTTACACTTCGTTGACGTTTGTTGAAATGATTCCTTCAGGTTATTAAATGTATTGGGTACTTTCCTTATGTTAATAGTATTTTATGCAACAGTTGTATAAGAGAGGTCAAAAAAGGCGAGTGGCGTGGGTTGCAATTGCAACCCACGCCACTCGCCTTTTTTGGCTCACTTCGGCTCACATTAATGTGAGCCGAAGGCGAACATTGTAAAGAAAGACGCCACGAGCGTTTTTTGACTTAGTTATACAACGTTGCATACAATACTTTTTCTACGACTAGCTACTATGGAATAAAATGCAAAATTAAACAAAGAATAAATTTTTCTTAAACTTTGTCGTATAGGTGCCGAGATTTAGTAGGCAACAAATTTTCGGTCACTGCTTGTGGGCTGCCGGTGTATTTCTTCTGGTGTAGAAGCAATATTTTCATCGTCATCCATTTTTATTACTTTTGAGAAACACCAACTATTTTGTAGCAAACACAACGGCCGCAAACTCAAACAACAATTTATAAAATAACCGGGAATTCGGGAAACATGAAAATGAGACAAATGGATGTCTATGGTTAACTTTGTTTTTAATTGATGTCAACTTGCCAGTACTGCCATATTAAGAATAAGTTAGCAGCAATGCCTTTAGTTCAAAAATTTCTAAAAAGTAAAAACATTCAGTGGTTTGTTAAGTTGGTAGTACCTAATGTATAGGTTTAGAAGCGTATGGCTGCTAAGCGTATCGTTTTGGCGACATAACAGCACGGTTGTGCCGTACTGTTATGGGGAATAGAGTATAGACTTTTCTGCAAACTTATTTTGTATGTCTTTATATTAGTGTTCGTGACTATGTAAATGACAGATAAAAGTACAGGAGTAGAAAAAATTTATAACGTAGTGTTGATCTATTACGAGAACAATATTCCTTTGCTATTCCGCTAAAAAACGTGCAGGTCGATCAGCGGAGATCAAATGCAACTATTTGCGTATAAACATGCAAATAATTACAGCAAACCACCACCAATAATGAAAAAACCTCGACACGTGTTTCGCCTCTCTACGAGGCATCATCAGGAGATGCTGGCAGGAGATGTTGCTTGCGCCACGTCCACTGAGCAAAGGAGCCGTCTAGAACCAACAACAACAAGAAGCAACATCTCCTGCCAGCATCTCCTGATGATGCCTCGTAGAGAGGCGAAACACGTGTCGAGGTTTTTTCATTATTGGTGGTGGTTTGCTGTAATTATTTGCATGTTTATACGCAAATAGTTGCATTTGATCTCCGCTGATCGACCTGCACGTTTTTTAGCGGAATAGCAAAGGTATATTGTTCTCGTAATATATCATGAATTTCCGCAAAGTAACGCCTGATTCAATAAATTAGTGTTGATCTATTGATGTGAAAGTGTAAATTACAAAATATAATTAAAACGATAAAAAATATGAGCCTTGAGAGTAGCCAATTTTTTTGACTATTCTTCAATGGGGGTTAAAAAAGAGTTGAAAGTTTGTATGGGAAACATGTCGTTTTTAAAGTTAGACGTTAAAAACTTCGGTCACAAGCTCCTAATGTATATACAGTCAAAAACATTGATAAGAGCATTTTTTCTATTTCATCCCTTGAAGGGGTTAAGATGGGGGTTGAAAGTTCACATATGTAGTGTGTGATTTTTAATGATAGACTGTAGCTAGAAATATGAAAGCAGGACAGCAGGTTTCTTTTATAGTAGGTATATATAGATCCATCCAGATTTTTTTTATACAGTTGCTTTGCTCAAAAAGTGCTACTTTACGTAGCTGTTAAGCGTGCGGAAAGTTGGTTTTTGCGACCATCTTTTGGTCACTAATTTACATATGTTTACCAAATTTCAACTCGATCGGTCCAGTAGTTTCGGAGCAAATCGGCTGTGACAGACGGACAGACAGACGCACGAGTGATCCTATCAGGGTTCCGTTATTTTCGTATTGAGGTACGGAACCCTAAAAAACAACTATGTACTAAACGCGATCAAAACAGCAATTTACGGGATTTGCCATACAACGGTTAGTACGAAGATGATGCTGTGGCCTATGACCTCATAATACTATATCAATTTGTACGCGCTGTTTCGTCTGTCGTACTAAATTGTAGTTCAACCCCCATACAATTATTTGATCCACTCAGAAAACTAGTTCGAATGGCACAGTGTTTTTTTTTCTCAAGTAGCCAATAGGAAAAATATGAGATTTTTCAAAGACTAGCCTAAACTAGGAAACAAAATGAACGCATTTTCGGATATACGAGTATGTTTCTTGACTCGAATTCCAACGAGCGAGCGAAGCGAACGAAAATTGTTCCTATGTCACGATCACGCTGTCCAGCTGTTCTCCTTTACAGGTCACATTCCTCAACCGATTCTCGTGAAATTTTGTGAGCAGGGTTCGTTAATTACGAGTACTTCATCATCATCATCACCATATCAGCCGAAAGAAGTCCACTGCTGGACATAGGCCTCCCCCAAAGAGTGCCAAAGTGACCGGTCCTGCGCCACCCGCATCCAGCGGACTCCTGCGACCTTCACTAGGTCATCAGACCACCTTGTGGGTCGTTAATTACTTGTCATCATCATCATCATATCAGCCGAAAGACGTCCACTGCTGGACATAGGCCTCCCCCAGAGAGTTCCAAATTGACCGGTCCTGCGCCACCCGCATCCAGCGGACTCCCGCGACCTTTACCAGGTCATCAGTCCACCAAAATGAAGGCTAATACGAGAGCGAAAAGGCGAGAAATATGAAGTGGACTGTATAAAAATTGAGTCCCGCGCAATCGCCGTGATTTTACAAGATAAATGTTATCGTCTAAATGGATTGCGTCTCGGCTTACCTGGAGATCTTCGAAGCGAGGCTCAGCATCCCAGTGATGGCACTCCCTAAGACTAAGCCCAGCGCTGGATCCAGATAAGCATTACCCTCGGTCCTGCCACTGTTAGATACACACACAGGTAAGCTTGCCGAACCGCAATCTTGTTCGGAATATAGTTGAAGTTTGAAAGAAGGTAGGTCACCAGTCCATCTACCCACGCCGCGCCTTCCGGTACGTGGTCGCCACTCGACAACCTTTCCGCCCCAGCGGCCATCGGTTCTACGTGCAATGTGCCCCGCCCACTGCCACTTAAGTTTAGCAATTACTTGTACTTACACATTATTTTTGTCGAATCACTTTTTAGAAATTCAAAGTTCAGGAATTCAATTAGAATAAAGCCGTTGAAAGATTTGAATACTGAAAGGGATGCTTTTGGGAAGCGAGGCACGTCTGGGTAGGACCGATAGCCTTTAGAGAGAAATTTTAAAGTGCAGGCATAAAGAGTAGACTTAACTATTTAAATAAAGGTGTCAATTCGGCCAAAGAAGGATAAAGTTTAATCGGAGACCGGTCCTTTGAATGACATTTTATTCACGTTCAACTGTTATTCAGTTTTGGTATTATAGCCGTTTATTAAGGTTCCGTACCCAACGGGTAAAAACGGGACCCTATTACTAAGACTTCGCTGTCCGTCCGTCCGTCCGTCTGTCTGTCACCAGACTGTATCTCAAGAACCGTATACGAAACTGGTAACAAGCTGATGAGGGGTGTAACATTTGTATTTGTGTCTTTCTTTGGCATCTTAGCTGCCAAACGATTATTTATTTTAAAATAAGTATTTTTTAGGGTTCCGTACCCAAAGGGTGAAAACGGGACCCTATTACTAAGACTTCGCTGTCCGTCCGTCCGTCCGTCTGTCTGTCTGTCACCAGGCTGTATCTCAAGAACCGTGATAGCTAGAGAGTTGAAATTTTCACAGATTATGTATTTCTGTTGCCGCTTTAAAAACAAATACTAAAAAAACCGGCCAAGTGCGAGTCGGACTGGGGCTCCCATACAACAGACATCATTTTTTTGCCGTTTTTATAGATAATGGTACGGAACCCTTCGTGCGCGAGTCCGACTCGCACTTGGCCGGTTTTTTAATACTAATTGCCTGCGCAGCTTCGTCCGCGTATTGCAAATAACGCAGGCAAACCCTCGGAATAAAATATAGCCTAGAGTTAATTCTACACGCAGGTGGAAGAATATTTGAAATTGGATAAGTGGTTCTGGAGATTAGGTACCCAAAACATACAAACTTACAGAGCTACACAGACTTGCCCTCTTTAAAATATTAGTATAGATAATTTACTTTAAAAACAAAGTTTAAACTCCAAGCCACATAGGTACATGCAAATTTCCACATTTCGTTTCCAATTTACCACATGAACTGCTTTCCGAGAGTAAATGCGTTGATTGTTACAGAAAAACTCCAAGTTGCTATATGTGGGGTGATAATATTTGAGGAGTTCCCTCGATTCCTCAAGGATCTCGGAATTAATATTTCATTAGTTGCTACTTCAACGGAATAATTTTAGAATATTTGACGTACTTTACATCTTTGAGGAGTTCCATAAGTCATCTGTGGTCTTCATCATCAGTTCCACTTCACCAAAATTGCGATTCCCGAGGATAAGTAAAAAGAAAAGAAGACATTTATTCACTACACAAAAGACACACAGAGACAAAGGAGTAGACATACAATACAATTGACAAATATTGTGTGTCTTCGCGGCAGTGAAACGGTCGCTGTCTCAGCATTGTGCCGAGGTGTCAGACAGACACCTGCAGCGCTGGTTTTCAGACAGCACCGCAAGTGGCCCACGGAACGCAACGCAACACAGACACGCAAGACAACCACTGAGCGTTTGAAAAAAGCTACATGAGTAAGGTGGTCATAGTAACTCCTAAACTACAAAAAAAATCTTCCTTTATTTTTTTATTTATTTTTTTATTTATTTATTACAATTGTGTTTAAAGAGATATCATATTACATCGCTCCACAAAACGAATTGTTTCGTTTGACTGTGGAGTCTGGTTTCAGTCTCAAAATAATACTTAGGTATTACTAATAAATTATCATAGTAAATATAACTTATACAGGTTAACATACAGGTTAACTCATGGATGATCCATAAAGGGTGGATGCACCCTTTATAGAGCATCTACGAGGTACTTTCGTAGTCGATATTTAAATCTAGATTTTTTAGATTCACGGACAATGTCAGCAGGCAGAGTGTTCAGTAGGAGTCTTATTTGGGCTCATCGGCACTTTATCAGCGAATAGTTGATGACTGCAAAAAGTACAGTCGGCAACAAAACACCGGACAAGTGCGAGTTCAACTCTCGTGGTGAGGGTTCCGTAAGATTCCTATTCTCTAAGCATTAGGCGCTCCATACAAAATACACAAAAATATTGAGAATTTTGCCGTTACTTTGAATACTCAAACTTCTTATAGGTTTTCCTGTAATCTTTAGGCAAGGAAATATTTTCAATATTTTTTTCAGAATTTTAAGCCTAGTAGTTTCGGAGATAAGGAGGGAATGGTCAATTTTCGTCTTATTTCCTAAATTACTTTAAATCTATTTTTGCTAAAAAAAAAATATCTGAGATGCTTACAACAACCCCTTTCATTTGATATGTCACACAAAACAGTTATGACTCTTTTTTTAAATTTTCCAGTTTACCCCCCAAAAGTGGCGCCCTTGTTCAGAATTCATTCATTTACTTTACGCGTCCATCTTTGGGTCACCAATTTACATATGTGTACCAAATTTCAACTCAATCGGTCCAGTAGTTTCGGAGCAAATTGGCTGTGACAGACAGACAACCGAGTGATCCTATATGGGTTCCGTTTTTTCCTTTTGAGGTACCGGAACCCTAAAAACTGATATATCTAGTGTCAACAAAATGGATATTTAGCACCGTTGTCAACATTTTTCTCAGCTCTTTTTCACTTGGCCGAGGTCTCGACGCAAGCTGAAATATTCCGATGGCTGCCATTTTGGCCGCTTAATGGGGCCAATAACAATTAGCTAGCCCATTTTGAGTGTCGCATAACGGCCCGAATTCATACGACTTGCTACTCTGTGGGTTCACATAGTGAACATATAAATCCCATAAAAACATTCCATGTAAAAAATAGACCAAGTGTCGAAACTCTTCCACCGTAAAAAGTTGTGAGATATTTTGTAGAGCCAAGTAAGGCATTCTTATTAATTATTATTTGCTTGCTAAATAAAATTCTGCAACTTGGGAATCACACAATTTTACTGCATGTAATTAATTTTACATACCTAAAACTATGTAGTATTGTTTTTAATTATGAGTATTATATTTTTTATGTGATACAAGGGGTTTACTTACAGCGATAAGTTCGTATTTTTACTGCCTTAACGTAATTTGTTGGTATTTTTTCATAACGCACAGGCATACACAGCTACAATGACCAAAATTACGCCCACGGGCGGTTTTTTTCTTAAATTGTTTCTGTCACTCTTGCGTCAGTTATAAAGCAAAGAGATCTTAACTCAAACACGATGTTTGAAAACGTATTTAGAAATAATTTTAAACGTAAAAACACTAATATAATATGATGAACAGAATTGATTAAAGATATATAAAATATTAAAATATAGCAATTTAGTGTCCGTGTAATTTTTTTTTAACTGAGACATTTAAATCGTGGCTGTATGCCAAAGGGTCTTTGCTTTACGCGCGTCACGTCAAATTCAACAAAATGGACGACTGTCATTTTGTAGTTTTTATTGGCATATTGCGATTAGTAACAATTTCGTTTAAAATGTATTGTGTTAAAAGTACGGTAAGATATGAATTACTAACGAGAGTCTATTAGAAGCCCGACGCCGAAGGCGGAGGGTTTTGATGACTCGAGTTTGTAACAATCTTACCGTACGTGTCGCATAGAATGTTTTTCATCACATTTGCGAGGAAACCAATACATGTTTAACTAAATTGTTACTAATCGTAATAAAAACTACAAAATGTCAGTCGTCCATTTTGGTGAATTTGACGTGAGGCGCTTAGAGCAAACACCCTTCTGCATACAGCCACGGTTTAAAATCACAGTTAAAAATATTTTACACGGACACTAAATTGCTACATTTAAGAAAGAAAGAAAGAAGACATTTATTCACTACACAAAAGACACACAGAGATAAAGAGAGTAAGTTTAAGGGTTTAAGTTTTTAAATATTTAAATCATTCTGTTAATCATATTTTATTCGTGTTTTTACGTTTAGATTTATTTATAAATACGTTTACGAACATCGTGTTCGAGTTAAAACCTCTTTGCTTTATAAATAAATGACGTAAGAGTGATAGATACAATTTAAGGAAAAACCATTACGCCCATGGGCGCAGCAAGCCCTTTACGAGCAAGTGTGATGAAAAAATTTAAATCGTAGATTAGATTGACTCTACAATTGTATGTAAATTTTTTTTGCAATCCACCCCACTATTATATGTAGTGGGTATATAATCGCTCGCCACACGACGATGAACAAACTGACAAACATAGGAACGCTTCAATGTAGCCGCTTTAAAATTTAATATCTAAGGGAATCTGACTTTAATGAAACTCCGATGTTTACTTAATAAGCTACGTAATACCGTACTTCAACGAGGACACTATGTTTGTAGTAATTTTTCACTTCTCTTGCTCGAAAAGTGTGTCATATTAGGCTTAATAAGCGGGGCTAAAGTAGTACATTTAGCCCCTAGGGAAAATATGCATACATATTTATGATTTTTAACTCATTTAAGTTGAGCAATCAAAACACTTCACCATATTAAATCCACCAATCACAACTCTTTCAAAAAATAATTCTCTTTGCTATCAACCAACCAGAATACAGCTACATATTGAAATCGACCAATCAAACATCAGGTGTTTTTTAGGGTTCCGTAGCCAAAATGGCAAAAACGGAACCCTTATAGTTTCGTCATGTCCGTCTGTCCGTCTGTCCGTCTGTCCGTCTGTCCGTCTGTCCGTCTGTCCGTCTGTCCGTATGTCACAGGCATTTTACTCGAAAACTATAAGGTGTATTTGAATAAAATTTTGAGGATAGGTGTATTTTGTTAGCCGCTACATAGTTTTGTAATTAAAATGACAAAAAAAAATTTTTTTAGGGGTGCACTCCATACATAAAACTAAAAGTCAATTTTTTTTTTTTCATTGTGACCCCCCGTGTAGCACATCAATCGATAGGCCTTTCAAAATAAATATAAGGTTTCTTAGCATTTTTTTTGATTAAGTGAATAGGGTCGGAGATAATCGCCCCGAAAGTCACTAAAATTCTGTCCCCCCCCCTCTAATTTTTGAACGGTGTATTTTAAAAATATGGAAAAATTCATGGACATAGGGCTTATTCATTTCATTCACCGAAAATTGTTTTGAACAAGATCGGTTCAGAGGTTTTCGAGACATTTAGCCCCTAGGGAAAATATGCATACATATTTATGATTTTTAACTCATTTAAGTTGAGCAATCAAAACACTTCACCATATTAAATCCACCAATCACAACTCTTTCAAAAAATAATTCTCTTTGCTATCAACCAACCAGAATACAGCTACATATTGAAATCGACCAATCAAACATCAGGTGTTTTTTAGGGTTCCGTAGCCAAAATGGCAAAAACGGAACCCTTATAGTTTCGTCATGTCCGTCTGTCCGTCTGTCCGTCTGTCCGTCTGTCCGTCTGTCCGTCTGTCCGTATGTCACAGGCATTTTACTCGAAAACTATAAGGTGTATTTGAATAAAATTTTGAGGATAGGTGTATTTTGTTAGCCGCTACATAGTTTTGTAATTAAAATGACAAAAAAAAATTTTTTTAGGGGTGCACTCCATACATAAAACTAAAAATTAAAAAAAAAATTTTCATTGTGACCCCCCGTGTGGCACATCAATCGATAGTCCTTTCAAAATAAATATAAGGTTACTTAGCATTTTTTTTGATTAAGTGAATAGGGTCGGAGATAATCGCCCCGAAAGTCACAAAAATTCTGTCCCCCCCCTCTAATTTTTGAACGGTGTATTTTAAAAATATGGAAAAATTCATGGACATAGGGCTTATTAATTTCATTCACCGAAAATTATTTTGAACAAGATCGGTTCAGAGGTTTTCGAGATATTGCTGAAAAACTGCCTTCCTCAAAGAAAAGGACGTAAGTGCCGTAAAGTTTCTGTGACGATACGACCTTTTTAATAGGCACGGAACCCTTCGTTTTGCGTGGTCCGACACGCACTTGGCCGGTTTTTTACTTTTTTTGTCCCTAATTCCATATCGTTAAAAAAGAAAACGCCTCTGACCGTTAATAGCGCGTCCAAACGTTCAGAATAGAAGAATTTTTGTCATTGATTGTGGATGGATAATCTTTGTTTTACTATTTTCTCGCAGTCGAAGTGAAAAGTAGAGTGTATAACTCGGGCCTAAAGGCCATATTACCCCTTGAAATATTTTCCCTCACTTCGCTCGGGAAAATAACCATCTCGTGGTAATATGGCTTATTTTAGCCCCTTGGCATACAATGTACTATTTTTGCGGGAATTTTTACATTATCTTTTTGTTCCATCTTGAGTGGCAAATGAGTACACAGCCTGCCTTGCGGTAAGCAGACGACGTAGCCTATGAGTTTAACCTGATCGCGAATCCGGATAATTTAAATTTAATCTTTTCGACGCCAACAACATATATCCGCACTGAAGGTTCATCGCTAACGACTGATATATGTGTCAAGGAGCCCAACGCGATAGCAACCTTCTTGCATTGACATAAGGTTTAACTCCGCACTAAATGTCTTGTTGATTTGGCGTGTGGTTGACAACTTTTCTATTTGACAGAGCGTTGAAAAAGTTAAAAAAAATCAAGTTCAAGTGGAAGTGTTGCAATCCAGCACTGTTACAGCAAAAAATATGCCAATTGTTCATTTGTTTTTTATTTTTTTTATTTTATCTAGTTGTTGTTTCATTTCCATAAGAACTTACATTTTAATGTAAGTATTATTGTTTTGATTAATGCTGCATGTAAGTAGTGCCGTACAATACATCTCACTTCGTATTTATGTTTATTTCTCTCTCGCCTATCCTAATAATATATTAGTATGTAGTTTATATATTAAAATTGTATGACGTTTCCGTGAGTCACCAACGGTACTGGCTGAAAATCAGCGCTGTAGGTGTCTGACACCTCAGCATAATGCTGAGCCAGTGTCCGGTTCACTGCCGCAGAGACACACTTTGTTTCATGTTTTATATGTTTCTCTTGTTTATTTTATTGTATAATATGTGTGTCCTGTGTGTTTGTGAATAAATGTATTTTCTTTCTTTTTCTTTCTTTCTTTCTTTCCAAGTTTATAAATAAGTTTGTGTCAAAATTTTGATTTTTGGTACAAGCTTTTCTGTATACCTACCGTCATCATGTCATCAACTACTCATTGAGACGATTCTAACGAGCCCAAACTCAACGGGGTTACGTCGGTTAAGTACTGAATTCCCATGGCCGCCTTCTGTCTCCATCATCAGATCAGCTTGACGCGTACACAATATGTTTACACACATGACGACCGAATAGCCTAGTGGTTAGAGAACCTGACTATGAAGCTTGAGGTCCCGGGTTCGATTCCCGGTCGGGGCAGATATTTGTATGATGAATACGAATGTTTGTTCTCGAGTCTTGGATGTTTAATATCTATTTAAGTATGTATTTATCTATATAAGTATGTATATCTAGTACCCATAGTACAGGCTTTGCCTAGTTTGGGATTAGATCAATTGGTGTGAATTGTCCCACGATTTTTTTTTATTTTTTATGTGACAAGTGTAAGTGAAAAGTACTAAGCATTTATTGGCTACGAAGCCCCTGTAAACCCAGCATCACAGCAGGGAAGACACAAGCGCGTTGCTGACTCTTTATTAATTTGAGGATTTATTGCGTTATCAGCTAGAGAATAAACAGGTTCCTCACCTCTCAACGCACCACTCCCTCGCGACCTCTGCACGGTTATAACAAACTCAAAGTCGTTATTGTTGGTTATATATAAGTAATACATATGTTATAGTTTTTTTTTGTAATATGTGACCTTTAATATTAAAAATATTGTGAATAAATGAGTATGAGTATGAGTGTAGTGCATTATAACCTGCCTTATATAATAACCTGATTTATAGTGCATTACAAAAAGGCCAAGTCAAAAGTACCCTAAACCGACGAGCATGTATGAGAAATTATGAAGGTGAGTGAAGCGAAAGTGGTTTGTCGGGATCGTAGCAATGGAGATCCGTGATCTCTGCCTACCCCTCTGGGAAAGAGGCGCGATTATATGTATGTATGTATAACCTGCCTAAAAGGCGCACAATTCATGACTCGTGCCTCTACGAGAAATTTCCGCTGGAAGCTACAAAGCGGAAAAATGTTGTAACTAGCTACGGCGTAGCCCACGTAGCATCGCTGGATGGCGAATGGGATAAGTAGGCAATAATACATTGCTTGTTTTTTTGCCTACTTATTGCATGCTTATAATGCTTGTATTGTACCAGTATTTATTGACAGAAATATATATACACGACTGAGGTTTCTATATTTCATCAGCATGGCCGAAGAACGAGTGGCTAAGCGCATCTTTTACTCAGAACTGCAGGAAGGCAAGCGAAAACAGGGCGGCCAGCTTCTGCGCTATAAAGATGTGCTGAAGCGCCACATGCGGAGGTGTGATATTGACCCATCGCGCTGGGAGATGTTGGCTCAAGATCGGTCAAAGTGGAGACATACAGTGAAGGTTAATGTGCAAGCCTTCGAAGAACGAAGACGTAACGAACTCGACGCTAAGCGCGAGGAGTTGAAGGCTCGACCACCTGCGGCCATACACTACAATTTTGTCGGATGGGTGCTGACCTGTAGGGAATGTGGTCGCACATTCTCTGCAAATATAGGCTCCGTCAGTCACCTGAGAGCTCACGAACGACGCTCCAGTTAGCCAGAATTCTTCTCTTTTTCCAGTCGCCGTGGTCAAAATAGGCCAGGAGGATGATGATGATTTCATCAGTCGCACAAAGATGCAGAGCATGCAATAACGCATACAGTAGTATCAAAATAAATCTGACGAAATCTATGCAGCCGCATGAAAATAGACATTTCACCAATGGCATAACTTTCCCATTACATTTTTCACACAAACTATCCAGCATACCACACTAGACAGCATGCGTCCCTCTCCAACAAGCGCATTCAGAAAGAGACATTTACAAACTGTTTTTAGCGTTTCAGCGTTCCGAATTCAAAATTCAGTGCCGCGCGGAACGTTGGGGCGTCCGGACGTACGCTCCACGCGAATTTTTACCGAGACACGTGTATTTTTAACGACGATTACGTTATTAAATGGTTTAGTTTTAAATTAAGCCAAAGTGTGTGGTTGTTATGGAGTAAATGTTGTGCCAAGTGTTCGGTGTGGGATATTTTCAGGTGACGTGTGAGGAGACATCGGATGGCATTTTCTCAAGGTGATTAATCATTCTGTCTTTTTCTTAAGGTTGCGATTAGCTGAGGTGATGGAGTTATTTTGGAAAGGGATTAAAGTTAACTGACTTGGCCTTTTCTTTGGTAATAGCCTATAAATTGTTTCGTGAAAATTGCGGCTGTTTTTATAAAACAAAAGGATGTTTAGTTTTTTTGCAGAGATGGAAATGAAAACAAATATTGTTTTAATATATTATTCTGCATGAGAAAGCTTAAATAAACTAGAAATAACATATTACTGCAATAAAGTATAAAATCGAAATATGAATTAAAAAATCAACGATTGCCACAAAAATGATATAATAATTGTGTAATTTAGTTTTGGAAAATTTTTTCATAGGCAATTTGCGAAGATTTTAATAGAGACAAAATGTATCATTAAAACATGACAGTTTGAAAAGTCAAATATACACTAAATTTGTAGGTTTATTACAACACTGAAAAACATCGTTTAGTTTGCATTGCCATTGTACGTTGAATGCATATACGGACAGTCAGCATCATAAACATGTATACATTTTTCGACCTTATGTCTAAGTAATAAGGTCATAGAATGTATACATGTTTATGATGCTGACTGTACATATAAAAAAAAATTAACACCCCGACACACAAAGACAAAACTTCCCATTGAAAAAAAACCGCTTATATAGGTATGTTAAAAAATTTGGTGCTTACGTTTGGGAGTACTACAGACAAACACACAGATACATAGAAACACTATAATATGTTAAACTTAAAACTGTTGTTTCTGTCAGGGGTTAAGAAATTATATGAAGCATGAAATTTTACGGATAATATAATAGTTTCCATGTCAACGCTAATTTCGTAATTCAGTTTTGAATTTCTTCATCAAGCTAATTTTAAATGAGCTGCCATGCCATAGACGGCATAGACCAACCTTTTGCAAAATATAATTAATCAATAAAATTGGACCCCAATTTAGATGACTTCAAGTTTCAATGGAGCCTGTTTTATAATCTGTTATTATGATATGCATGTAATTTTTTAAATATAATTTGTTGTGTTACGTTTCACGATATCTTTATATCTACAACTACCACACGCCATTGCTTAAATTATAAGCAATATAGTCCAGGCAATGAACTGACAACTTAATTTATTGAATCAGGCGTTACTTTGCGGAAATTCATGATATATTACGAGAACAATATTCCTTTGCTATTCCGCTACAAAACGTGCAGGTCGATTAGTTGCATTTGATCTCCGCTGATCGACCTGCACGTTTTGTAGCGGAATAGCAAAGGAATATTGTTCTCGTAATAACTGACAACTTGTATGGAAAAAATGACAGATTTGGAAATAATTTATAATAGCTAATTTTTTTAATGTAACGGATATATTATCAATTAAATAGTTACCTAGAGGCAAAATCCAACAAAAAATCAGACATCAAAAAAATCAATATTTAATTAGCAACTAAAAAGTCCGGATAAATATTAATATATTTTTTATCTTTATTTAGGTTCATTTACATTTGCTTTAAGATATTCAATATAAATAAAATAAAAAAGACAATGTATGTTTTAATTTAAATCTATATAATTACTTCCGAGTGGAAAGTTTGTTGGATTCTTGAATAAAGCATCTTAGAATAACGTTTTAGAATGAAATAAACAAAAAAAACGCTATTATAAATTAATGTTTTTCGAAACCGCATTTTGCCTGGAGTAATACCTACTTTAATATATAAGGTGCTTATAATTTAGGTACAGTCAAGGGCAGCAATATGTATACACCACAAATTCTCGAAAATATGTACACAGACCTTATTTCTGCAACAATAAGGTTGTAGTACACATATTTATGAAACTTTGAGTGAATATATATTGGTGCCCATGACTGTACCAATACTTTTAGAGCTGATTGGAGACTTAAGTATAAAAATAAAAAGTTTATGATAGTTTTTGGAGATATTAAGGGAAATAACCTGGGTACGTAAAACACCCTGTTAATGAAACAATCAATAGTTAGTAATTGATACCTCTTTGATTATCTTATGGAACCTCTTGACTCGCCACTTCACTTAGACGAGATACTGAAATAAATGTCATGCTATTTGATCGATTTTCGGTGACGTTAACTTGACAGAGAGTCAGATATCTTATCAACAAAGTGATGTTTACCTTTTGAGGTACGGAACCCTAAATAGCTTGTTCCATTTCTAGAGCCTGTTTTCTTAGCACGTGTCAGTTGTTTGTGTCCGCTTTTTATGACAAATATTAATGCTAGTGACTGTCCTGTCCTAATGGTTCTCGCTAGTCATCAAAAAAGCTACCAAAACTAATTATGACAAATTATCAATATATGACATTGAAAATATTTATTTAATTTGATTATTTGTTCAGTCAAAATACATCTTAATGAAGTACCAATTATAAAAGAAACGGAGGTAAGTATGCGGGATTTCTGGAAACATACAAATACTAATGAACATGTTATTATCCGTTTATATACATCTAATCGTACATAATAGGTTGGTACATCTAAATGAGCATAAATATTTAATTCTGAGTCTTGAATGTTTCTATGTATTTAAGGATTTATATATATTACTAGCTTTTGCCCGCGTACTAAAAGTAATTTTTAACCGTCTACACAAAAGGAGGATCTCAGTTAGACCGGTATCATCATCATCATCATATCAGCCCAAAGACGTCCACTGCTGAACATAGGCCTCCCCCAAAGAGTGCCACAATGACCGGTCCTGCGCCACCCGCATCCAGCGGACTCCAGCGACCTTTACCAGGTCATCAGTCCACCTTGTGGGGGGCCTACGTTGACCGGTATGTTCCAATTGAATTGCCAAATTGCGCACAAATACTTTCAAGAATTTTCATGTCCACAATATTAAATTTCGAAATCGATGCAATTTTCGTAATTAACGCCCCAAAAAACCATAAAAACGACACCCATATTGATATTTAGACATTTCAACCCTGTCGCACCCCAACAGGGGATATGGTATTTCACGTCAGCCACGTTGGATTTTAAAATCTTTGTTGTTTTCGTAATCAGCGACCCGATAAACCATAGAAACGATACTCATGTCGATTTTCAGACTTTGTCACCACATTTCTCCCTTTTAGGGGTTGAATTCACAAAAAAGCTGAAACACGTGTTTACTCATTTATCGTAAGGAATAATCCTGTGAAGTGTTGAATGAAATAAACTAACTAATCTTACGATAACAATATTCCTTTGCTATTCCGCTAAAAAACGTGCAGGTCGATCAGCGGAGATCAAATGCAACCATTTGCGTATAAACATGCAAATAATTACAGCAAACCACCACCAATAATGAAAAAACCTCGACACGTGTTTCGCCTCTCTACGAGGCATCATCAGGAGATGCTGGCAGGAGATGTTGCTTGCGCCACGTCCACTGAGCAAATAGAACCGTCAGCCCTATTTATAGTCTGTCCCCCCATACTACCATGCATGCGTGAATGAGACGGAAAAATACGTAACAGCGGTGATGACGCAACATTCAACTGTTCGTTAATAATCACGCCTCTATTGTTGTACCTAATTATTTCTAATTGTTCTAGAACACTTAAACGCAGTCCTTTTCCGCAAACATGCAAGACGTTGAAAGAATGATTGTCAGACAACGCATGGTTTTCCTCCAATAAATGTTTTGCGAAATTAGACTTGTCCGCTGATCGACCTGCACGTTTTTTAGCGGAATAGCAAAGGAATATTGTTATCGTAATATATCATGAATTTCCGCAAAGTAACGCCTGATTCAATAAATTAACTAATCTTGTTTCCCCATACATACTTTGGAGCCCCATTTCACCCCTTTAGGGGGTGAATTTTGAAAAATCCTTTCTTAATGCACCCCTAGACGTTATAAGGAACCTGCATGCCAAATTAGGAATCTCTAGAACCAGCGGTTGGGGCTGTGCGTTGATATGTCAGTCAGTCAGTCAGTTTCTTCTTTTATATATTTAGAAATATCATTTCGTCGTCTAGTACCCATAACACTTTATTTAGCTTACTATGAGGCTAGTTCGATTTGTGTAAGAATGTTCCCTAATACTTATTCATTTATTATTATAGTCTACACAATGAAAAATTATGTTCGTTCCTTTGTGGCACTCTAGAGATCCAAGGTTTAAAGGTTCCTTTAATATCGTTTTAGTTAAATAACCGTTTAGGATTTATAAAGATTTAAAGTTGGCTTAAAACTTTCGCTTAAATACCCAAAACCATATTTAGACACAGTCCCAACGGCTTGATGGATTTCGGCATATTAGTTAACTTCTTTAAAATAGAAATTACGTGTGATTGAATAACAAATACAGCTGATTTTAAAATTATTAATAAAATTGTACAATAATTAATAGAATTACTAAATAAGAAGCTATATCGTTGGACATTTATTTTTTATTTTTAAAAACATAATACTGTCCCGATAGAGCAAAATATTCTATCTTCCATATTAATTCCATATATTCCCTTCATTTCACATAGCGCTATGTATGTACAGTCAATTGAAAAAATAAGTATCGATTTAATCCTCTCATGTTTATTATTCATACCTACCGAAACTTTATAACTTTAGAAGGAAGGTACTTCTAAAGTCAATTTTATTATATTTCTTATAATCATCATCATAATAGCCCAAAGACGTCCACTGCTAGACATAGGCCTCCCCCAAAGAGTGCCACAATGACCGGTCCTGCGCCACCCGCATCCAGCGGACTCCAGCGACCTTTACCAGGTCATCAGTCCACCTTGTGGGGGGCCTACGTTGACCGGTATGTTCCAATTGAATTGCCAAATTGCGCACAAATACTTTCAAGAATTTTCATGTCCACAATATTAAATTTCGAAATCGATGCAATTTTCGTAATTAACGCCCCAAAAAACCATAAAAACGACACCCATATTGATATTTAGACATTTCAACCCTGTCGCACCCCAACAGGGGATATGGTATTTCACGTCCGCCACGTTGGATTTTAAAATCTTTGTTGTTTTCGTAATCAGCGACCCGATAAACCATTGAAACGATTCATGTCGATTTTCAGACTTTGTCACCACATTCCTCCCTTTTAGGGGTTGAATTCTCAAAAAACCTGAAATACGTATTTACTCATTTATCGTAAGGAATACTCCTGTGAAGTGTTGAATGAAATAGTCTAACTAATCTTGTTTCCCCATACACACTTTGGAGCCCCATTTCACCCCTTTAGGGGGTGAATTTTGGGTGAATCCTTTCTCAGTGCCCCCCTAGACGTTATAAGGAACCTACGTGCCAAATCAGGAATCTCTAGAACCAGCGGTTGGGGCTGTGCGTTGATATGTCAGTCAGTCAGTCAGTTTCTTCTTTTATATATTTAGAAATATCATTTCGTCGTCTAGTACCCATAACACTTTATTTAGCTTACTATGAGGCTAGTTCGATTTGTGTAAGATTATTCCTTAATACTTATTCATTTATTATTTTTCGTATAAAGTCCACACAATGAAAAATGATGTTCGTTCCTTTGTGGCACTCTAGAGATCCAAGGTTTAAAGGTTTCTTTAATATTGTTTTAGTTAATTAACCGTTTAGGATTTACAACGATTTAAAGTTGGCTTAAAACTTTCGCTTAAATACCCAAAACCGTATTTAGACACAGTCCCAACGGCTTGATGGATTTCGGCATATTAGTTAACTTCTTTAAAATAGAAATTACGTGTGATTGAATAACAAATACAGCTGATTTTAAATTTTTTAATAAAACTGTACAATAATTAATAGAATTACTAAATAATAAGCTATATCGTTGGACATTTATTTTTTATTTTTAAAAACATAATACTGTCCCGATAGAGCAAAATATTCTATCTTCCATATTAATTCCATATATTCCCTTCATTTCACATAGCGCTATGTATGTACAGTCAATTGAAAAAATAAGTATCGATTTAATCCTCTCATGTTTATTATTCATAAGTCAAAAGTCAATTTTATTATATTTCTTATAATCATCATCATAATAGCCCAAAGACGTCCACTGCTGGACATAGGCCTCCCCCAAAGAGTGCCACAATGACCGGTCCTGCGCCACCCGCATCCAGCGGACTCCAGCGACCTTTACCAGGTCATCAGTCCACCTTGTGCCTACCCACGCTGCGCCTTCCGGTACGTGGTCGCCACTCAAGAACCTTTCCGCCCCAACGGCCATCGGTTCTACGTGCAATGTGCCCCGCCCACTGCCACTTAAGTTTAGCAATTCGGAGGGCTATATCGGTTACCTTGGTTCTGCTGCGGATAGCCTCATTTCTGATGCGATCACGCAGAGATACTCCCAGCATAGCCCTCTCCATTGCCCTTTGGGTGACTTTGAGCCTTCTTATGAGGCCCATAGTAAGCGACCACGATTCCGTGCCATACGTCATCACTGGCAACACACACTGGTCAAAGACTCTCGTCTTGAGACACTGCGGAATATTGGACGAAAAGATGTGCCGTAGCTTCCCGAATGCTGCCCAGCCGAGTCGGATTCGACGATTGACCTCTTTCTCGAAGTTGGACCTACCTAATATAAATAATTATAACTGGACAGTCTGTCCTAGGTATATATACTCGTCTACAACTTCGAGCGTAAAGTGTCCGATTGAAATGGGAGTTGGTACTACATTTCTAATAACACTTTAATCCTAACATGGCTCCTGATGTTCCAAGAGACCCTCGACCACAAACCGCACTTGGCTCCAATGAGATTTGCGGTGCAACCCAACCCCGGTTCAATTAACCCATCCAAATAGGTTTTTCAATATCGCTAAGCTTTTAAACCCTTTATTGCGAAAATAAAATTGGATTGCGAGTAAAGTTAACACTTGTAACATAAAACTTGTGCTTCAAGTATTGTAAGCTTTCAACAAAATATTTAACTTTCATCAATACTTCTGATTAAAACAACTTAGTCCAGTTATTTTATTAACAACTTGTATAAAAAAAAAAACAATTTTGTAAATAATAATATTCTTTATTGCTTCACAAATAGCAGAGATTTTTACAAGATCAGACAAAACAAAAAATAGACCAGCCAAGTGCGAGTCGGCACCATTATCTATAAAAATGGCAAAAAAATCACGTTTGTTGTATGGGAGCCCTTTTAAACATTTATTTTATTCTGTGTTTTACTATACAACAGAAATACATCATCTGTGAAAATTTCAACTGTGTAACTATCACGGTTCATGAGATACAGCCTGGTGACAGACAGACGGACAGCGCACTATTAGTAATAGGGTCCCGTTTTATTCTTTGGGTACGGAACCCTAAAAATGGTAACAATAAGCGGTCTTATCGATCAATAATTTATAATAGCTGTTTTTTTCTGTACCGGATATATCATTTAAATAAATCCTAGAAACAAAATCTAACAAAATAGACATGAAAAAAAGCTCTAATTAAGTACTTCTGAAAAGTCGTAAAAATTATAATAAATGTTACTCTTTATTTTGGTTAATTTACACACAAAAACGGCTCTTCGAACACACTGCTGACCATAGGGCTGGCTTGTTCCTCGGTCAAAGAATTGGCATCGCCATTCAGCGAGGAAACGTAGCCAGCCTTATGGGCACCCTACCGCAGAGCGCCGACCTAGGGGACTACTTTATATGAAATGTGTAAATACATGTACCGTAAAACCACACAACTATAGTCCACTACCCCAACTATGGTCCAATAATAAACTCATTCGTTTCTATCAATGCCGATTTTGTATTTGTGATTTTATAGGTTTTTATTTAAATTTGTGTTACTATATTGCCTGTCTTTAAGTTCACCCATGAAAGCAGTCCCACCTGAGCAAGTTATATGTCAATTAATTTGGAGTTTGGACCATAGTTGGGTGACCTGGACTATATTTGTGTGGTTTTACCATATTTTAGTTGTAAGTCATTGTGTTTGTTGAATACAACTTTCAGAATTATATTTACACTTGCTTTATAATATTGAAGATATCATACAAAAGAGAAAGAAAGATGAAAGGTTTAGAAATGAAATAAACGCTAATAATTGTATGTTTTTCAAAGGCGTATTTTTCCTGGAGTATAACTCTTATATATTCAATGTATAGGTAACCCGGTATATACCGATGATTTTTATGCCAAAAGACATCATAATTCATAATATTACCTACCCTCATATATCATATTAACTGCGCACTGCGATGCTCTTAAAAATGTAATACTACCTTCAAAGGCACACGGAGGATGATACTTTTTTATTTGCACTCAATCTACTTGTATATCATTAACCGTTTCCATTTTGACATTATATAATTTGATTATTTGTTCCTAATTTTGTTGCCATGTCTTTAAATTATTTAAAATAATGACTGCTAAAATTGTAAAATTGAATAAAACTAGTATAAGGAGGATTGACATTTGAACTTTGTTTGCATGCAAATTGTAAAAATCTGACAATAGTCTCAACAAATATTCACATGCCTTTCGGCCGAATATATAATGGATCAATGTATATACTACAATCTAGAACACCTTATGTACCATATATTCTGATGAATAAATTATGATTATGATTATGATTATGATTGTATTTTTATATTTATTTTATGGTTGGGCATTGTTATATTCTCTCATGTTGTCCTAGTTTCCTATTGTAACCATATTTGACATAAATAATATAAAGGAGTAAATTTGTTGTATAGCAGAAGCAGCACAATGAGATGAAAAAACCGGCCAAGTGCGTGTCGGACCACGCAAAACGAAGGGTTCCGTGCCTATAAAAAAGGTCGTAGCGTCATAGAAATCTTACGGCACTTACGTCCTTTTCTTTGAGGAAGGCAGTTTTTCAGCAATATCTCGGAAACCTTTCATCCGATCTTGTTCAAAACAATTTTCGGTGGATGAACTTAATAAGCGCTGTGGCCATTATTTTTTTCATATTTTTAAAATACACCGTTCAAAAATTAGAGGGGGGGGACAGAATTTTAGTGACTTTCGGGGCGATTATCTCTGACTGTATTCACTTAATCAAAAAAATTCCCGAGAAACCTTATGTTTATTTTGAAAGGCCTATCGATTCATGTGCCACACGTGGGCTCACGATGAAAAATTTTTTTTTGACTTTTAGCTTTATGTATGGAATCACCCCAAAAAAATTTTTAATTACAAAACTTTGTAGCGGCTAACAAAAAACACCTATCCTCAAAATTTTATTCAAATACACCTTATAGTTTTCGAGTAAAATGCCTGTGACATACGGACAGACGGACAGACGGACAGTCGGACAGACGGACATGACGAAACTATAAGGGTTCCGTTTTTGCCATTTTGGCTACGGAACCCTAAAAACACAGGAGCTAGCCCGCACCCTGCGCGCCAGGGGGCCTACCGCCAACGGCATTCGAGGTTTTCCCTCTCTGTTGCACTTACGTACGAACTCGCAAGTCTGACGGAGAGGGAAAACTTCGAATGCCTTTCGCGGTAGGCCCTCAGGGATGTGCAGCGTTTCCACATAGATGTGTAGAAACAGTCAACTCTGGCATCCGCGAACATCCCGGACGCAGTACAGAAACGGGGCAGCCCAGCACCCTGAACGCTTTATTGTACTGGAGCCGTAGCATGGTTGGCCTAGTCACGCGATAGGTGATAGGATAGAGCGTGCGTCACTGGCTGACACCTTTCGATAGAACGAGACGACGCTATTATCTTGTCACTTGTCGCGTGATAAGGCCAACCATGCTACGGCTCCTGTACACGTAGGGCGTTGTACTGCTTTTGCGTATAAGAGTCCTAGACTGCTCGTGTAGAGGGAGGAGTTAAGAGGCGACGATGCGAGATATATCACACAGTATGCGATGACGTATAAGTCATCATCATCATCATATCAGCTGAAAGACGTCCACAGCTGGACATAGGACTCCCCCAAAGAGTGCCAAATTGACCGGTCCTGCGCCACCCGCATCCAGCGGAATCCCGCGACCTTTACCCGGTCATCAGTCCACCTTGTGGGGGGCCCACCCACGCCGCGCCTTCCGGTACGTGGTATAAGGTATAAGTAGTTTGTTATAATTTAGATTACGAAAAGTACAATCAGACATTACCGACATCTATTGGTTGATTGTCATCTTCAAGTAGGGTTGTAAAACAATAGAACAAACAGTACCTACTCCAGTACACGTGCCTCACTTCGATCAAATTTACACGTTTGACGTGTCTTTGTTACCTATCTTTTTATTTCCATTTTCGTCATTTAAAAAAAAAACAATACGTAGTCATTTGTTTGCCGGTTCACAAGCACATTTAGACACTATTGCCATTGACTACACTGGACATTGATCGCATAATGACATCCAAGTTTCAACGAACTTTCTTTCAAAGTGTAAAATGTAAGTGATTATTAATCTAAAATCCATTATTTAGTCGCGATTAACAACCGATTTAGCAAAATGCCGATCGAAAGTAAAATGGCGGCCTATCCCAGTTGGTTTAATTTTAACCCGGGACTCGAACCCGTATCCGGCCGAAATAGGTCACGGCATTTGCCGGCCTTGGGCGCAAACGGGCGGATTTCTGTACGGAAACGGCGGCGCTTACGTCTTTTGTGAAATGAAAGGCATGTGTAAACTGGAGACATTATTTCTGTGGATTTGTTTTGCACGAGGATTAGTCAGATGAGCGTATTTAGGGAAGATTATAACAATGAATAACATTTTGATTCTTTTTTTAACACGACAGTGGCAAAAATACTCTTGATTGGTTCGTTGTGTTGACAGATAGAAACAAATACGCCATGCCATCCTACTCTTAACAAATGCATGGCTCCTACACCCAACAAATGCATGGCCGCTACTCTTAACAAATGCATGGCTCTTACTCTCAACAAATGCATGGCCGCTACTCTTAACAGATGCATGGCTCCTACACCCAACAAATGCATGGCCGCTACTCTTAACAAATGCATGGCCGCTACTCTTAACAAATGCAGGGCTCCTACTCTTAACAAATGTATGGCTCCTACTCTCAACAAATGCATGGCCGCTACTCTTAACAAATGCATGGCTCCTACTCTCAACAAATGCATGGCTGCTACTCTTAACAAATGCATGGCTCCTACTCTCAACAAATGCATGGCTGCTACTCGGTGTTCTGCCTTTTCTCCGAACTTTTTTTGTCCGAATTTCATTTGCCAACCAACATTTCGCCGATGATTCACTTTGACAACCAACTATTAACAAATTTTTGTATGACAACGTTCCATTTGGCAGAATTATTATAAAGCGGATTATTGTAATGACTCAATACTTTTGGCATACTGATCATTTGTCAAATCTTTCACTAGGCCTAACAACTATTAAACGAATAATGTTTCGTCAGTGTAACAGTGCCCTTTTCATATATGAGGCAACTTTTTACTTAAACGAAGTAAAAGATACACACTAAAACCGGATCTTTAAAACTATGACTGCTCTTGTACTTGCCTTAGACAAATATGATGCTCATTTGGTAAAAAAAAACAAAATAGTACTATCTATCGTTAAAAAAACATTTCACAGAGTCCAGTTAGGTGCGACGACGAGCGAAGCGAGGAGGAGTGTTAGGTTCAACTCTGTCCCTACAGCGCGCGAGCCGAGCGAGCGAAGCGAGCGTGCCGCGGCAGCGGCCGGCGAAGCACCAGAACCGACTGTTTTTTTTATTCCCTCGGCATCGCGGCCCCTCATCGGTCAAAAGCCGGTTCTATGAAACCTCACTTATTGCTTAGAATCGACTTTTTATTGTTCATGTGTGTAAGCTCTGTAATTAAAAAAACAAAAACCACCTGTATAAAATTTGCCCTAAGTGAAAGTTACATCCTTGTATAGTAATTCCTTCAAAATTCGCTCGAATACTCTGTATGGCAGCTTTTTCAAAGTCTAACATGCATACTTTTGGCACCAGATTAATATCATGTTCATTTCCATGCTCGATCAATAACTCAAACATTACATCCTAAGAACGTTTGTCTTTGTTGGTGCATAAACAAAAACATAGCGGAAACGTCTTCGTCGTCAAAAAACACATTTGGTAATTATTAATTAACTAAATGTATATTATACCGACTAAACCATAAACCACATGAAAATATGTATTTCAAAAAGTTCCAATTAAAAACCGAGCCCAAAGATAGAATTGCCAAACGTTTAGTTGGGAAATGAAACAATTCCATAAAATTCAATTGGAACATGATCATTCGGCGAAATGACATTATGCGAAAAATTGGTTGCGATGTGATATTCGTACATAAATTTTTCGGAGATGATTTAGAGAACCCTGCTACTCTTAACAAATGCATGGCTCCTACTCTTAACAAATGCATGGCTCCTACTCTTAACAAATGCATGGCTCCAACTCTTCACCCAGTACTTCCTCGGGAGCTCTGGCAACCTTTATCAGCAGCAGGCCTTACACTTAACATCACATATCAATAGATCTAGTAGTAGTGATAATTTGACTGCAGTCTTCTGCAAGGAGGTACTTACTTTCCCAATTGGGCTGCTCCAAATAATTTTACGAGCGAGCGAAGCGAGGAAAGTTCTCCGTTTCAGCTTGGTTGAAAATGCTTTTGCATGTCCGGCTGTCCAGGTGTCTGTCTATTCTCCCATCCTAGTATGGTGGTATGATAAAAGAGTCCCAAGCTAACGACGTCGCGGGCAAAATAGTTTATAATAAAGATGATGAGAAAGATGGACTCGTACTTTCGACGCGCTACGCGTCGGCCCTATAACTAACTCGTCCATCTGTTGCTTACTTTCTAGCCTCCACAGCAATGTACTATAGTACCTTATTTTTGAGAATATAAATAAATAAATAAATAAATAAATATCAGCGGACATTCTTACACAAATCGACCTAGTCCCAAACTAAGCAAAGCTTGTACTATGGGTACTAGACGACGATAAACATTCTTAATATATATATATACATACGTAAATACATAGAAAACATCCATGACTCAGGAACAAACACTCGTGCTCATCACACAAATAAATGCCCTTACCGGGATTCGAACCCAGGACCTCTTGCTTCGTAGGCAGGGTCACTACCAACTAGGCTAAAGCGGTCGTCGAAAGAATAACAGCTAACTTTCTCAGCTTAACCTCGATATCCGTGTCTATTGAGAAGTTTCTAAAGTTTCAGAGTAATCTTTCCATCGGTCACAACTTTCCTTTTCAGTGGCTGTCCAGTTCCTGTGGAAGTTTCTAGAACTCTTTGTGACATGTTGTTAAGGACCGAACACACTAAAGATAAGAATTCGGGTTTTAATAGGTACAGTCAGCGTCAATATTCCGTCTTTGATCAGTGTGTGTTGCCAGTAATGACATATGGTACTGAAACGTGGTCACTTACTATGGGCCTCATAAGAAGGCTCAAAGTCACCCAAAGGGCAATGGAGAGGGCTATGCTGGGAGTTTCTTTGCGTGATCACATCAGAAATAAAAGGCTATCCGTAGCAGAACCAAGGTAACCGATATAGCCCTCCGAATCGCTAAACTTAAGTGGCAGTGGGGGGGGGCACATTGCACGTAGAACCGATGGCCGTTGGGGCGGAAATGTTCTCGAGTGGCGACGCTCGTTAAATTATGTGCCCAGGACAGCGATCAGTCTGAACATGGGAAAACACGCCTCTATATTCCAAGCGGAGGTATACGCCATTCTAGAATGTGCGACAACGAATCTACAAAGCACCCACCTCAGTCGTACTATTTATATCCATTCGGATAGCCAGGCGGCTCTCTTGGTCCTTGCCTCTAACGTCACAACGTCGAGGCTGGTCGAGAACTGCCGGGAACTCTTAAATGACCTGGGCGCTAAAAACAAGGTAATTTTACGTTGGGTCCCAGGGCATGCAGGTATCGAGGGAAACGAGAAGGCCGACGAGCTTGCACGAGCGGGGGCAAAGGGGACACACTGCGGACCTGAACCGTTCTGTGGGGTCCCCAAAAGTCTGACCAAGCTCACTCTAAAGACCTATTGTTTCTACAAGACCATTCAAGCCTGGAGAGCTATCCCAGGACTGAAACATTCCAAAGCGCTCATTAGAGCCTTTAGCAAAAAGGCGTCCACTAACGCCTTGGCACTAAGTAGGAACCGTCTACGTGCTGGTAAGGGTGCTTACAGGGCATTGTCGCCTAAACAAGCACATGCAAGTGTTGGGGCTGTGTGACACAAGGCAGTGCAGACTCTGCCTTGAAGCAGAGGAGACGCCTACACACATCCTCACCGATTGCCCTTGTCTTATGCGCAGCCGTAACTCCATTATGGGCAAACACCTCATGTGCCCGGAGGAGATCAAGTTTCTTGAGTTCAACAAAATCCTGCAATTTTTCGAGTTCGCAGGACTTGACCAAGAATTGTAGTAAGTGGCGATCACAATAGATCAGCAATGGTCGCAGTGATACAATAGCCACTACCAGAATAATAATAATACCTTGGTTCTGCTGCGGATAGCCTCATTTCTGATGCGATCACGCAGAGAAACTCCTAACATAGCCCTCTCCATTGCCCTTTGGGTGACTTTGAGCCTTCTTATGACGCCCATAGTAAGCGACCAAGTTTCAGTGCCATATGTCATCACTGGCAACACACACTGGTCAAAGACTCTCGTCTTGAGACACTGCGCGGAAGGTCGCGGGAGTCCGCTGGATGCGGGTGGCGCAGGACCGGTCAATTTGGAACTCTCTGGGGGAGGCCTATGTCCAGCAGTGGACGTCTTTCGGCTGATATGATGATGATGATGATGACTTAGGATTACAGAATGATCAACGTTAAATATGGCGCCAGCAGCTTTCATTCCATAGAAACTTGTCAAACTTTTATATACATTCAGAGTTTAACGAACACAGCTTATGATTACGGACGGTTTGCAACCCACCCTAAGTATTCGAGGAAAATGTCGATTCTTACTAGTCAATTTATCTAGAACTTCAGTCGATGTTCATCCTATCAATCTGACTAATAGAATCCGAGCAACCGACTGCAGTTCCTTAACGATCGGACGTGATTAGCTGGGACAGTCGACCTACATAGCCTTCGAGGAAAGTAAAGCGTGAGACGGATTCATTTATTTATTTTTCATCACACTTGCTCGTCAATGGCGTTATTACTTGCGAGCGTACAGAGCATTTATAGCCGTTTTACCACCCACGGGCTGTTAAGTTTAGTTTCAAAATATAGAATCCTCTGATTGGCTTAAGCAAATCTGGTTGCTCTGTGATTGGTTGAAATCTTGAAATATTGAAGCTTGGCGCTCCACTAGCACTGATCTGGAAGTGAAGTTGTCAATTTTTGATTGGTGCGGCTGTATGAAACTAAGATTTTTCTGTCTTTTGTAGTTATTTATTTCCTCGTAAATGTGATGAAAAACATTGTGTATAACACGGGCGTAAGAATATTGCAAACTCGAGTCATCAAAAGCCCTCCGCCTTCGGCATCTCTTCTGATAGACTCTTGTTAGCAACATTCCACTTACGCCCCTCGTTAAACAATGTACTATAATAAAATTAGGCTCATAAAATAAGTTAAAGTCTATCTATATGAAATAATACAATTTTCATCACACTTGCTCGTAACTTGCCTCTTATAGCGTCGCTGTTTGGCTAATTATCCAGGATATTAAACACGCGTGAGTTATAGCATTACGACACTCGTGCGTTATATTTATATGCTTATCCCGATTAAGATGTACCTCGCAACAAGGCGTATGTATAAACACGGTGCATTTTTAAAATAGCCGAATATTATGAGTTTGCGCGTGATCTGATTGGTTGAGCCAATCTCGTTGGTCGTGGGCCACAAGAATTCTGCTCTGTGATTCGTTGAAAAAAAAATCTAGGTGGTCACGAGCCGCAACAGTACTACCGTACTGCTCTGTGATTGGTTGAATGTAATATTGTCAACATGGGTAATTTATATGGTTTATCGGGTCGCTGATTACGAAAACAACAGCGGTTTTAAAATCCAACATGGCGGACGTGAAATACAATCTCCCGTTGTGGTGCGATGTTGGTGTGCGATGGGGTTGATATATTTTTATATGAATATGGGTGTCGGTTTTATGATTTTTTGGGACGTTAGTTACGAAAACTGCATTGATTTTGAAATTGAATATCGTGGATATGAAAATTATTGAAAGTATTTGTGCCAAATTGCAATTCAGTCGGAACAAACGGAAAGAATTTGACGTTCTTGAATTGTACTCTAAATTATCTAATAACAAAGACATTACAAACCCAAATTTTCATGTACCACTTAATTAATTTATATTTTTAGTATATTAGTATTTTGACATTTATAATTAAGAATACATGCACGCAATTTAATTTTAATTTTGACATGTACCTATGCATTAATCATGTCATTATAATTATTTTCACATGCCTTAAGGCAGAATATATTAAGGGTCAATAATATAGCTATACTTATAACATCTGCTGTACAGTCAGCACCAAAAGTAACTGCGCAATAGAAGACGTCAAAAGCTCTTATTCCCTTTTAATAAAGACTTTTGACGTCTTCGTTTGCATGGCCACTTTTGATGCTGACTGTACCATATGTTCTCGTGAATAAACTTTCATTTCAAACTTTCATTTCATCTCTTTTTTATAGACGGTTAAAAATTACGTTTAGTACGCGGGCGAAGCCGCGGGCAAAAGCTAGTAAGGAAAGAAAATTCGTAAAATATTCAACCAAGGTGAGCACAATATCGATAAAACGCAACCTTTCTGCATACAAACGCATTGATTCAGGATTCGGGTGCTATTAGCTTTGACAAACAAACCAATAAATACAGCAGCCCGGATACCTATCCCTAGTATAACCTGACCCCTAGCTACGTAACAATTGTTTGGAAATATATAGGTCAGTTATACTGGCCGTGGATACTTACTTACTTTTGATGGAAATCAAGGCTAATGGTGTTCGTGTGCATTTAAAAGCTTTGAAGCGTTGAGGTAGGTTTTATTGAATTCTATTTTATTATTTGTCGGAAAATCTATATTGATTAAAACTAGCAGTTTTCAAACAGTGACCTCGCGATGTTTTTGTATGTATTTTTACCTGTTTCTTGTGTACAATAATAGTACATTTCGATGCTAATGCGAAAAGTATGTCATTACGTCGTGTGGTATTTAGGTACGTTTATTTTTATAATTATTTTGATTTTTGATTAATAATAATCTCTGCACCACCTACTGCATAATCTAGTTTTATCTCTTTCTTCAATACCCAAAGGTTGTCTGGAAGAGATCGCTCTTCAGCGATAAGACCGCCTGTTGTCTACCTCTACCTACATGTTATTGTATTGTTTCTCTCTGTAACTGCTTTGTTTGTGTGAGGTGTGCAATAAAGAGTATTTGTATTGTATTGTATTGTACGTCACGAGTACCGAGATATAGCCACGAGCCGTAGGCGAGTGGCAAGATTCGGGACGAGTGAAGAATGACATTTCCGCACGTGTATCGAACGACGTTTTTAGGGTTCCGTAGCCAAAATGGCAAAAACGGAACCCTTATAGTTTCGTCTTGTCCGTCTGTCCGTCTGTCCGTCTGTCCGTCTGTCCGTCTGTCCGTCTGTCCGTCTGTCCGTCTGTCCGTATGTCACAGGCATTTTACTCGAAAACTATAAGGTGTATTTGAATAAAATTTTGAGGATAGGTGTATTTTGTTAGCCGCTACAAAGTTTTGTAATTAAAATTACTAAAAAAAATTTTTTTAGGGGTGTACTCCATACATAAAACTAAAAGTCAAAAAAATTTTTTTCACCGTGAGCCCACGTGTGGCACATGAATCGATAGGCCTTTCAAAATAAATATAAGGTTTCTCAGGATTTTTTTTGATTAAGTGAATACAGTCAGAGATAATCGCCCCGAAAGTCACTAAAATTCTGTCCCCCCCCCTCTAATTTTTGAACGGTGTATTTTAAAAATATGAAAAAATTCATGGACACAGCGCTTATTAATTTCATTCACCGAAAATTGTTTTGAACAAGATCGGATGAAAGGTTTCCGAGATATTGCTGAAAAACTGCCTTCATCAAAGAAAAGGACGTAAGTGCCGTAAGATTTCTATGACGATACGACCTTTTTAATAGGCACGGAACCCTTCGTTTTGCGTGGTCCGACACGCACTTGGCCGGTTTTTAATACAGTTTTTAATAAAGTAAGGAATTCGAAGATATTTTATTATTCATTCTGTAACATCATTGTAATACAGTTGAAAAAAATGAAGTTCAATACAGTTTAATACAGTTCTATCTTATTTATTTTGTATTGACATAATAATTAATTGTACAATTAGTACAAGGAAAAGTGAAAAGCACTAGTTCGCGAAAACCAACTTTCCGCACGCTAAACAGCACGTAAAGTAGCACTTTTTGAGCAACTGTATTAAAAAGTCTTTTTTAATACAGTTGCTCAAAAAGTGATACTTTACGTAGCTGTTTAGCGTGCGGAAAGTTGGTTTTCGCACACTAGTGCTTTTTACTTTTCCTTGTACAAATTGTACCATTAATTTTTATGTCAATAAAAAATAAAGAAGATAGAACTGTATTTAACTGCATTTAAACTGTATTAAACTTCATTTGTATTTCAATGATGTTACAGAATGAATAATATAAAAGTTTCAAATTCCTTACTTGTGGTTTTTCTTATTTTTTCGCGACTGTATTAAAAAACGTCGTTCGATACACGTGCGGAAATGTCATTATTCACTCGTCCCGAGTCTTACCACTCGCCTACGGCTCGTGGCAAGATATCTCGGTACTCGTGTCGTAATGACATACTTTCCGCACTAGCATCGAAATATACTATTCTAGATTATTTAATTAAAAAGTAGTTTTATATAAATGTCGATATCGGACATCGCAACAAAAACTCATGCAATCTAACGACGCAATGTAACGACGAATCGAGTTTGTATGGCTCTTTGCGATCAACGATTCGATTTTGGTCTCATTCTTCACAAAGGCACTGCACTGCACCCCTTGGCTTGTTCCGTTTCAAACGAGTAATAGTTATTTGTTATACAAGGGTGCAAAGTTGTATTTTACCCGCGAGTGTGGAATTGAAACACGAGCAAGCGAATGGATTCTATAGTTGAACCACGAGCGACGCGAGTGGTTCTAAAATAGAATTCTGAGCGTAGCGAGTGTTCATCACACGAGAAGTAAAATACATTTGCACCCGTGTGAACCATAAAACTTTTCACCTCACTGTAGCGAGGAAAGTGCAACATGCAAAACAACTTTATTTAATTTAAATAATAATATATTATTATATATTTATTTAATTTTTTTACAGTAATAATAACGTTAAGTAATATCAAGTAGAATTTTGGTCAAGTGCGAGTCGGATTTTAGTTTTCCCATACATTTTGAGATCCAGCGCCTGATGAAGGCAAAAATCAATTGGCAACAAGCAACGGGAGCCTCCTTAAATATTTTATTTTATTCTGTTTTTAGTATTTGTTGTTATAGCGGCAACAGAAATACATCATCTATGAAATGTTTGTATTGTGAGCGTTTTACGTTTTGTTATCTGTCAAAAGCTACTTAAACACGCTCCAAGGTCAAATTACTTTCCCCACTAGTGGATAAAATGCGATTTTGCTCACATGATAATAGACGGCTTTCCGAGGCAGTGAGGGGAAAATTATTGATCGTAACGATCATTAGCTCCGTGTATGGCAGCGATCATAAGATCAATTGTTTCGTGTATGGCTGGTAATTTCGATGCGACCGATCGCCACAATTCTCGTCCGATCGATCGAAGCGATTCATCTTACCATGTATGGCCTTAAGTGATTGTTGATAGTGTCGATGTTAAACTTACAATCACTTAAAATTCCCCCACGCGTTGTCTATTTCTACAATGTACCAGCAGCAATAAACTACAAAAGAACACATTTTGTCTTCGGCCATTAAAAAGTCCAGTCTATCATCGACTTTGAAACTTAGAGCATAAAGTCCACTTCAGTTTGAGTGCACTTAGACAATTTGGGAAGATTTGGCGCCAAGATGCTATAGTTTGAGATGAACAAGGTCGTAAGTGACGGGTATTTTCAAGTGTTACATGATGTCTTGTGCAAGAACGAGATATAACCATTTTTGAGGGTAGTTGTCTGGCCCTGCTCATAATAATGAGTGATATTTATCAAGCAGAGAATACAATTGAAATGTTTTTGCTGTTAAAAGGACTTCTTTAGGGTTCCTTTTTAGAGGCAGATAAAGTTATAAGGTAGAAGTACTAGTGCCCGACGCGGTACTAGTACTCGACGAATATAATTTAACTAGCGAATAATAACCTAAGATTGTTCACGACATCATTTTTAAGTTACTAAATGTTAGTGACTTCAATATTTCTTATCACAATTTCAAGACAAATAACTTATTTATAAGTTATGAACATATTTGTTAAAACCAGCTGCCATCAATTGGAACAATGAGTTAAACCTTCAAGTCCCAATAAATGTCAGTCTGTTTTCATGACATTTGTACTGAAATGACATCTATTGGGACTGTCAGCATAACCGCCTGGCATTTACTCGTACATTCGGATTGATTACCCAATTCTTATATTATCAGGATTTTTTATAAGATCACCATATGAAACGAATTCCATATTAGTAACTTGAGTAAATACCTCGTCTCCCAAACCGTATGAAACTGTTTAATACATCTTAAATGAGCATAATATCGTGATTCAAATAAGTATTTTCTGTTGACATGTCGGGCACTAGTACTTCTACCTTAATAATTATTAGGATGTGGTTGTGACAGATTAATTTGACGACCTGTTTAGCGTTCTGCGAGTTCAGTACAACAACGCGTACAGCACGTCTAGCACAACTTGCTCCTCAGTCGCTTCTCGCGCGACTAAGCGTCCCGTATCTCACTCGCACCGTACAAATTAGAAAAAGGGGGTTGAGCTTTCTCGACTCGCGTCGCGGTGCGGCGTCAGTTGCGCTAGCCCCGCAGGGTGGTGTTCGGGCTGCCGCGACACTGCAGCGCCTCGGGCATGTTCGCGGAGGGGCGGATGGCTTCCACGCGATCATCAGGAAGCGATGTAGCTCGCTGCTGAGACGGTTGCGCGCCAGCTCCAATACCATCCTGTGCTCGCTGGCTGACCGGTGGGACTCACCGTGGCTAAAGCGCTGGGTGCAGCTGCATGCCCCAATGTGTAGCACTTTATATTAATATACATAATACTACCTAAACCTAGATTTAAGTAGTATGTAACTAACACGATATGGACTTTGTCCGAAATAAAATTAATTGAATTGAATTGAATTTAGCCACCTAGGCTATATACAGACGTAGTGCATAATTGTTTTCCGTCGTTTTTTCTCGGAAACGTTCGTATTTGTCATGCTTCAGTCAACCTCGGTGCTTTCTGTACTGTGACCGACTCAAATAGCAAGACTCTTTTGCATTGTCTTTCTTTGTGTATAATAAGTATAGTATAAGTATGGATTATTCTTCTAGAAAGGATCTTATCTTGAGACCCATCGGTTCAACAATACCATTGCTTGGCCACGTGCCACAAACGCTTTAAAATGAAACGGCCATTTTTAATAGATACTTTACTCGAATAGTGACTCTATGCTTAAAGTGGTCTATTGTTTAAATACGAAATGGTGAACACTGCTAAGTGGTATTTTTTAATGTGGATCTCCTTTTCTTTGACTTAAAATCGATATATACTTAAACCCAACCAAAGTGACGACTTGTTAGTTACTTATAGTTGAAAAAGTGTTGATAGGTACTACGTTTATTTTACAGTAGGTAACAATTAGCGGTTACACTTAACAATAAAAGACGATCGCTTTGTTTACTACTTAACAATAAACGACAAACGTATTGTTTACCACAACAATGAAGCACATCGCATTGTTTACAGCCAGGTTTACTGCCAAGTCATTTACAGTTTTGATATGTTTTTGAATGAATTCACTTCTATTTTAAAAATAAATAAATAAATATCGTGGGACAATTCACACCAATTGATCTAGTCCCAAACTAGGCAAAGCCTGTACTATGGGTACTAGACAACGGATAAACATACTTATATAGATAAATACATACTTAAATAAATATTAAACATCCAAGACTCGAGAACAAACATTCGTATTCATCATACAAATATCTGCCCCGACCGGGGATCGAACCCGGGACCTCAAGCTTCATAGTTAGGTTCTCTGACCACTAGGCTATTCGGTCGTCAATTTTATCTGGTTATAGGTATATTCATTTTCATCACACTTGCTTGTCAATGGCGTTATTACTTGCGAGCGTACAGAGCAGTTATAGCCGTTTTACCTCCCACGGGCTGTTAAGTTTAGTTTTAAAATATAGAACCCTCTGATTGGCTTAAGCAAATCTAGTTGCTCTGTGATTGGTTGAAAAAAAAACTAGTTGGCCAAGCCGCCCCGCCCCGCAAGAATACTGCTCTGTGATTGGTTGAAATATTGAAGCTGCGCGCTCCACTAGCACTGATCTGGAAGTGAAGTTGTCAATTTTCGATTGGTGCGGCTGTATGAAACTTAGATTTTTCTGTCTTTTGTAGTTATTTATTTCCTCGCAAATGTGATGAAAAACATTGTGTATAACACGGGCGTAAGAATATTGCAAACTCGAGTCATCAAAAGCCCTCCGCCTTCGGCGTCGGGCTTCTGATAGACTCTCGTTAGCAATGTTCCACTTGCGCCCCTCGTTAAACAATGTACTATTTCGTCATTCGATTACAAAACTATGTAGCAAGGGCCACCTACCTTACCTACCACCAAACCCTACCTTTACTCCAAATTTGTGACCTACGGACTGACGGACATACAGACTTGAAGAGTCTATAAGAACCCAGAAAACTGTATATTTGCATTTAGGTCTTTAGTACACTACACATAATATTTATAGAAACACTGAGCAGGCGGAAAAAAATGCCGCGCTCACGGAATCCGTTTAAAAAAGTTTTATTCCAATAAGCAAGGCCCCAAGGGCGGAAATGAAGCGCGGAATGACCTGGTTTCCGGCCGGGAAGGAGGGTAACGTGTTTATTGGGAGAAAACTTAATCTGAGTAGAAATGCTTTATGGACGGTGGGAAGGTGTACCTACAGATTGCGTTGGAGTATGTTTTTTTGTTAAGTTTTTATAACTCGTTGGTGATAGACAAGCACATATTGTAAACTGTGTCCGAATCATTTGTACCTCTCGGATTGATGACAGTTGCATACCTTCAAAGTCAAAAAAAGTCAAAGTCAAAGTGATTTATTCTTCAATTTAGGCATATTACATGCACCTATGAATGTCGATAAACTACCACCGGTTCGGAAAGTAAACCTCTGCCTCGAGAAGAACCGGCGTAAAAAACTCGGCGAGGTGTCATTTTTTCAAAACAGTATACAATATATCATTTCAGTATCAAAGCCTATTTATTTTACGAGAGATTTCTAGTGCAGGATTTTATCGCTGCCAAATATCCCTATCCATGATGTAGTCGTTTATCTTATAATATGCTTTTGAAATAAGTGTCCGTTTTACGACAGATTTGAATTTAGAGTCAGTAAGTTCGGTAATGTGTTTTGGAATTTTATTGTAGAATTTTATACAATTTCCCAAGAACGACTTTTTCGCTTTTACTAGCCTGTAAAAAGTTGTTTTGAGCTTCCCTGCGCTTCTGGTAACCTTGGGCCTATCAGTGTTTGTTGGGTAGTTGTATAAATTCTTCCTAACATACATTATTATTTCAAATACGTATAGCGACGGCAGTGTTAGAATATCTGTTTCCTTGAAAAATTCTCTTAATGACTCACGCGACCCGAGGTTATAAATTGCTCTAACAGCCCTTTTTTGTAAAATAAATACAGTCTCAATATCTGCCGCTGATCCCCATAAAATAAGACCATAAGTAATTATACTGTTAAAGTAAGCGAAGTAAACTAACCGTGCCGTTGCTACATTGGTAAGCTGCCTTATTCTCCTGACTGCAAAAGCAGCGGAGCTCAACCTACTTCCTATCGCAGTTATGTGGGAACCCCACTGCAGTTTAGAGTCTAACGTAATACCTAAGAATACAGTTGACTTTACAAATTCTATGGTTTCACCATTAAGTTTAATATTTGAGGCTAAGTTTACATTTGAGTTCGCTAGTGTGAATTTTATACATTTCGTTTAGGAATATGCGTATATTGCCATTGCCCTGTTTGTACATCAGGGATGCATGTATCTTTGATAACACACGTCTAAGTGATTTCCGAACACGAGGTGATATGATGCACAGAAAGACCAGAAAAAGGACCATGGACCTGCTGTACAAACCTCTCGTTAGCAAGGCAATATATGGTAAAAATGTGGCCAACATGTGCATTAAATTATTAGAGTATTTGTATTGTATTGTATTGTATTAAATATTTCGTCGTTTACATTAATCCACAGCCATAAAATTTATGGCAGTACTATCGGCAAAATGACGACCGCTTTAGCTTAGTTGGTAGTGCCCCTGCCTACGAAGCAAGAGGTCCTGGGTTCGAATCCCGGTAAGGGCATTTATTTGTGTGATGAGCACGAATATTTGTTCCCGAGTCATGGATGTTTTCTATGTATTTAAGTATATATTTATCTATATAAGTATGTTTATCGTCGTCTAGTACCCATAGTACAAGCTTTGCTTAGTTTGGGACTAGGTCGATTTGTGTAAGAAACTATAAATAGTTTCACTTGCACGCGGCGATCTTCTAGCATGCTAGAAGTCCAAGTTGTAATTTTTTTCTAGGAAACTCTGTCATATTGTCTCCTGTCTAACGGGACGGAATAACAAGAAATAGTTGATTGACCCAAAACCAAGTGTTCCTAACTTTTAAAAGTAGGTGTCGACAGGAATGGCAAGAGCTAAGTTCTTGAATTATTAACCAACGCGACCCAAATCAATAGTCCACTACTTAATAAGTTATTCAACACGTATTTGCCAGCAACTTTGGCGTGCGTCCCCATAGGTAAGGTTTTGTTGACCACAGATATTATGTCTGAATAGACGTAGCATGTTGCGATCGCTATTAGCTACATACATTGTACTATCAAGGTAATTAGGTGTTTAGAAACAGCTGAAAACGGCGCTCTCATCAGGACGTTTATGGATTTTTTTCGTCCATCCTTGCAGATAAACTCAAGAGCAAAAGTTTTGGGTACAGTTTGTACTGAAATTCTATACAAAGTGTACCCGAAACTTTTGCTCTTGAGTGTATAGTGCAGATTTGGTCGAGATTTTTTTGAAAAAACCAACTAGGCTTTTTAGTGATATAATTAAGTGCTGATAGACTGAACATTCTGTTTCCATTACGTTTTTAAATTTGTCGAACTGAACAACGAATAGATCCAAGCATAGAGCCAAATCTAAATTGGAAATGTAGTCTAAGTAAAGTGATCACGTGAACCGTACCATTATAAAACAAAATTATGTAACTAAAGTAACTAGCTAATAGCTAAGCCTGCCCATCTATTTTTTAGGGTTCCGTACCTGAAAAGGAAAAAAACGGAACCCTTATATTATTTATTATTTATTTATTTTATTTATTTATTTATTTATAGGATCACTCGTGCGTCTGTCTGTCCATCTGTCACAGCCGATTTACTCCGAAACTACTAGACCGATTGAATTTGGTAAACATGTGTAAATTGGTGACCCAAAGATGGATGCGTAAAGTAAATTAATGAATTCTGAACAAGAGGGCCACTTTTAGGGGGTAGACTGGAAAATAAAAAAAAGTTTCGCCAACTGTATTATGATATATCAAATGAAAGGGGTTTTTGTAAGCATGCCAGATATATTTTTTTATAATTTTAGCAAAAACAGATTTGAAGTAATTTAGGAAAAAAGACGAAAATTGACCATTCCCCCCCTTATCTTCGTAACTACTAGGCTTAAAATTCTAAAAAAAATCTGAAAATAGTTCCTTGCCTAAAGATTACAGGAAAATCTATAAGAAGTTTGAGTATTCAAAGTAACGGGAAAATTCTCACTATTTTACGGAACGGTTTTTTTTAACGTGCATTGACTTAGGTGTGGCTGAGTGATCTAGTTAGACTTATGTCTGCAACGTTGAGGGTAGTTTGCGGTTGATTAATTACATTTGCTTCTGTCAGTCTGTCTGTAACTTTACTGAAACGTGGCTGGGGAATGAGCTCCTTTGAGTATGTCGCAGCGTTATTACGAGTACCTATTAAATACAAGCTGATCGCGGCGTTGCCCACGTCTTACACGGAATACAAGGCAAGCCGCGATACACCTTCAAGGGGATGTAGACCTGAGTCTAATGGTTTTAATTTCAACTTGATATTACTATACGCTAGGGTAGAGCGTTTTTTTATTTTTGGAATTTTGAACAACTTGATACCTCCACGTTAGGGTGGAGCGTTTTTTTATTTTTGGAATTTTGTTACTGAACGGTATTGAAAAGTTGCGTGATTTTATGTACGTTTAGGAAAAATAATAAAAATATTGGTATATACTTTTAGCCCTCTAGGCGGCGGTTAAATGTTTAAAAATAGTATTTTTGAAAAACTTCTTTTATTTCAATTTCATTTTAACTATTTTTTTTATATAACTTTTTGATTATAGCAAAAATATGGTCAAAATTTGAGGCTACACATGATCAAAACTCGTATTTCGCGCTTTTTGAGTATGTTAGCCTCATAATTTTGGCCATATTTTTGCCATAACCAATATTATTATCGGTCTTAGTGGTCGTAGTCTACGACATCTGTGACCAATGCTTAACTTGTTACGCTTTAGGGTCGTTCTTCTTTTTTACCGACAATGAATCGAGGTTTTTCTGTTTTTTTGGTTTTTGAACTATCGAAAATTGTGGTTTTGAAGTGCGATTTAAAAAAAAAATGCATAGGTTTCTTCATTAGAACTAATTAAAGTTTACTTTCTGGCCAATATAAATATTTATTTACGGTTGGTTTCTAAAAAAAAACATGTGACAAAGTGGACTATTTCAGTGGGGACAACATTTTGGTTTACCACTCTGTCACGGCATTCTACGAAAAAAACAAACATTTTAAAAAATGCTAGTTAGAGAAAGTGAAATATTATATATCACTAATTAATAAAATAATATGGACGTTCATTTGAACATTATAAAACCATAAACATCATTACTCAAATGAGATGCCGTAATAAGACGAAGGACAGGCTATTGTCGGTCGAAAAGAAGAACGACCCTTTAACAGGTTAAAACACGTTTTTTAGAAATGCCTAATTTAAGTGATGTAAATGGGTCATAAACAATATGTTCTGATAATAAATCAAAATCAAAATCAAGCATACTGGGTACCTGCCAAAGAATGTTATTTAACAAATAAAATACTAAAAATTAAATTTAAATATTGTTTTTAAAAAATATCGGAATTTTTAACATTTAGGTAACCGCCGGGTAGAGGGCTAAAAGTAGGTAAGTATATACAATTTTTTTTCCTTCTCAACGTACATAAAATCACGCAACTTTTCATTACTGTTCCGTCTTCCAAAAATAAAAAAAACGCTCTACCCTACTTCACGCGCTCCCGAGATAAAGGGTCTTGACAGACAAACAGACAGACAGACGTACAACAAAGTGATCTTCTAAGGGTTTCGTTTTTTTTCCTTTTGAGCTAGGTACTGAACCATAAAAAAGAGATAAAATCATCCATGTCATTAAGCCCGCACGAATAAGGAAAATCCTGATCATTATCTTGTTGGAGGAGATATATGAAGTAGGCTACAGAATTATAATAGCGTGACATTATAGAACCATTAAAACAAGTTCTTCTGTGAGCTGTACAAATAACATCTCTTAAAAAAAAATGTAAAATTGACGACAAAAAAATCTATATTATTAACAAACCTGTTCACAAAATTTCACGAGAATCGGTTGAGAAATGCGACCTTTAGAGGAGAACAGACACCGGACATACGAACGATTTTCGTCCCAAGCTTCGTTCGCTTCGCTTGCTTGTTTGACAAGTCTGTAATGTATTGATTACTTATACCGGTGAAAATTAACGCCTTTCCACAAATTGGATCGAAGCGGATCGACTTATCAAAGTCGTACAAAATTTGCATGACTAACACAAGACCGCGCGTCAACTGTATCGGGCGTGAGATAGACTGTACGTCTCTTTCTAATTAGAACACGCAGAACGAGACGGGTAGTCTATCACACGCGCGACACAATTGGCGCGCGGTGTTATGTTAGGTTAGCCGTGCTGTGTGCCCAAAAGAGAGGCGTCATAACTGACAAATTCAAGGTTGTTAAATTTGCTCTATTTGCATTTTTTGTAGCAATTTAGTTAATCTAGAGATGTATTCGTTGGAATCAGACTTTGTTTGTTTGAGTTTGACAGTTTTTAGCTCAGTAAATATTGAGGAAATAATATTGATGGAACGGGATAATCATGAGTCGGTGTCAAAAAAAGGAATGAATGTTTCTTACAAATAAAAACAAAATCAAAGCGGAATATGTATTATTAAAAAAAAACTGTAACTTAGCACTGTCACAGTATACATGTGTGTATGGTAAGCTATGAAATAAACAACAATTTCATAACTTTTAGAACAAAGTTGGCTTAGAATATATGCCAGCAAATATCACAGTTGTAGTCGACCTCTCTATAATGAAGTATACAAACGGCCTGTTCGCTGTCAAGCGCGGTGACGAGATCCTATCCGTCAAATCCACCTTTGTTGCTGCTGCAGCTACAGTTCCAGATTCACTAACTTCAATATCTGCTTTGTGTACTATAGCCGACACGAAGATCCTCTCATTCGTTATCCTCTCAAAACTGGCCAAATTTGGATCGAAAATATCGTACACTCCCATATCGTTCAAAGGCTTATTCACGACCACGTTAGTGCTTATCTTGAACCTAGGCAGTTTAATCTCGACGTCGTCTGAGCCGAACTCAACGCCGTCTTGCTGAAGTTTCGCTGTTATGTCAGTCAAAGTGACG
Source organism: Epinotia nisella (assembly GCA_932294315.1). Lineage (NCBI taxonomy): Eukaryota > Metazoa > Arthropoda > Insecta > Lepidoptera > Tortricidae > Epinotia > Epinotia nisella. The sequence goes on from OW028693.1 coordinate 3,774,944, forward strand.
TTAGCCAGTCTTTTGTACATGTCCTGTAATTTTGTGTCCGGATGAGGCAGGATCACGAGCATAGAATACTCCCGATTAGTCCCATATGTCAGTTCACAGACAAACGCTTTGAGATGCGGTATGTTGGATAAAGGGAACTGTCCTGTCTGGTACATCATGTTAACCTTTCCTACTACTTCTTTGTTTTCGTTGTAGAAATTCTCAACTTTAGTGTCACTGGCATTAAAAGGCGATGTCCAGAGACCTTTGAAAGAGATCACGTTCGTCAATATCATTCTGGACACTTGGAAATCTTCAGAAGTGAGTACGTTGGAGACACGAGCGCCAGAGTCTTGGATGAAATGATTCGCTTTGTCCGCAGCTGCGTTCGGATTCTTGAAGTCAAGTACTTTGATCGTGGCGTCGAAGTCATCTGTAATGGACTTCTTAAAGTCGGGATTTAATTTGAAATCATCATCAGCGAACACGAAGTTCTTACTTGTCAAGGACACTCCGTCTGACTGCTTCAACACGGCTTTAGACAGATCCTTGTATCCTGTCACGACGGTTTTCAGGCCCCTTGGAAGGATGAATGCTTGCCGAAGTTGCTCGAAGCTGTTGCCGGTGGCCCCGACGGCTAAGCCGGTCATCAATGTCCAGATTCCGAAAGGGGATATCACAACATGCCCGGCCGTTTCTTTTTGCGTGTGATGGAGCAGTTCTATACTGAAGTTTCTGGGACGCGCACTGAATTGCACATCACAGCGACAAGACGATATAAATAAGATAATAACTATGGTCTTCATGTTGTGTGACCGCTTTGAGGCTTCGATATGAACTGAATCACTGATTATTAAATCTTACTTATAGTTAGAAAGCCAAGCAAATGTAGCTCTTAATGTCGTGCAAAGTCAAGGTTTACTCTAAAACAGGTTTCATGTATATTGGTTGTTTTATGCAACAAATCCGGTTTGTTACGGAAATATGGGCTTTATAGGTTTCGAATTAAGTGCTGTTTCGCTTAATTAAGTCTCAAAAATGTTGAACTTTGTTATTTTTATCTTTTATTTACGAAGGATGGTATGGTGCAACGACTTCTTCATAATCAGGTTTAATTTTATCTGAATACCTACTTATATGAACTTAATAGCGACCTGCCCATGCGCAGGTAATCCAATGTTTTAAATATGTTTATCTACTTAACGCTACATATGTACAAAAAAACCGGCCAAGTGCGTGACGGACCACGCAAAACGAAGGGTTCCGTGCCTATTAAAAAGGTCGTATCGTCATAGAAATCTTACGGCACTTACGTCCTTTTCTTTGAGGAAGGCAGTTTTTCAGCAATATCTCGGAAACCTTTCATCTGATCTTGTTCAAAACAATTTTCGGTGAATGAACTTAATAAGCGCTGTGTCCATGAATTTTTTCATATTTTTAAAATACACCGTTCAAAAATTAGAGGGGGGGGACAGAATTTTAGTGACTTTCGGGGCGATTATCTCTGACTGTATTCACTTAATCAAAAAAAATTCCGAGAAACCTTATATTTATTTTGAATGGCCTATTGATTTATGTGCCACACGTGGGCTCACGATAAAAAAAAATTTTTTGACTTTTAGTTTTATGTATGGAGTACACCCCTAAAAATTTTTTTTTTAGTAATTTTAATTACAAAACTTTGTAGCGGCTAACAAAATACACCTATCCTCAAAATTTTATTCAAATACACCTTATAGTTTTCGAGTAAAATGCCTGTGACATACAGACAGACGGACAGACGGACAGACGGACAGTCGGACAGACGGACAGACGGACAGATGGACATGACGAAACTATAAGGGTTCTGTTTTTGCCATTTTGGCTACGGAACCCTAAAAAGAACTAAAATTAAAGCTACTGTTACACATGCTCTAGAATAGTATGCTAAAAAGCGTGCTATCAGTATGCTTAATATGAGCATGCTTATGAACTGTTTACATTTGCTAGCAATAAGCATGCTAGTTTTAAGTTCGCTCCTGAATAAGCATGCTCAAAGCAAACACTTCAATACACATGCCAGTTGATAGCGTGCTCTCTGCCAGTTCAAAGACTTCTCTCAGCTAGAAAGAGGAAAAAAGAATAGGAAGTGACAAATAAAAATAGACTGATCGATATTAGTAGCATGCTCAATAAGCAAACCTGTTCACACACGCTAAAAGCACGCCCCCTTCCACCCGCGCTGCAGGTAGCATGCCTAAAAATCGCACGACCGGCGATTTTTGAGCAAACTCGAAATGAGCATGCTCATTATTAGCAATGTTTATACACACATGCTACTAAGTAGCAATTGCTCAATAGTGGCATGCTTTCGTGCTAGTAATCAGCAAGTGTAACAGTAGCTTTATATATAGAATCCGCAACAGGCTTCGTCAGCAATACGTACTTTAATTGTCATTTTCCTATGCATAAACTGACATTTAGATCTACCTGACGCGCGTACAATGCGTTTCGTTATCGACGAGCAGGGGGGTAGTCACGTAACGTTTTGAACGCGCGTTAGGTAGTTGTAGATCCAACAGTGATTTTCCCATACAAAAAGGGACATTTACCTGATAAGCGTACAATGCGTTACGTAATCGACGAGCAGGTCAGATGACGGCACGGCAGTTACTTTTGTAAAACGAATGCCTACGTCAATTGGGTACTTTCCTAAAAAATTATATTTAGTCTGTCACCTAGATTATCAAAACATGTTGAACACGTATTTTTTTGTTTGTCAATTAAACAAAAAATGATGAAGACGGGCTGTATGCAAATTAACGCGTTTATAGATGATGCAATGTCAATTCACTACTCTGGATCGAATATGTGATATATTCGCCGGTAAAAAGCGGTACAACAAAGACTATCAGTCAATGAGAAAACCATGCACAAGTACTCACCAGATAGTCGGCAGCGTGCTGGTTTCCACGAAAAGATTTGTCCTTCAGATACGTAAGCCGGCCGGCCCAATAATATGTATACACAGTTCCTGGCTATTTCACACACAATAACATAAGTATGAGTAGTTTCATGAGTCTTTTGAACGTCGAAAAGGTTTTTGACACGGTACGATATGTTCACGATGCGCGAGCGTTCTTTTGACTCCTTCCTCGCCGCCGCCGCTATGGCGTTGTCATCAACGCCGGTTGGTACTGCGCATGCGCGCCGGGCGTTCCGCGCGTTCCCATTGGCTAGATGTTCGATGTTGTACTGCTTGCGGAGGCGTTTTGACATTGCATCGTTTAGATAGATAAGGCGCGAGAAAGTTTACAGATTAAAGAAAAATACAAAACGATAAGAACGGAACATTCCGCCCACCAAAATACCGTTAAAGTTCCGCGTGACGTCACATTATGATACATTTTTTATCATAATGTGACGTCACGCGGAAATTTAACGGGCTATATCTTCGTAATTTGTTGTATTTTTTTACGCAGGAAAGTACCCAATTCTTGGGATTAGCGGTCGCTTAGGATACAACCAGGAAATAAGCTAGAAGGATGTAATATTGAAAGGGTAAAGCAAATGTTTTCTTAGGAACCGTGCATGCGTGCGTGCTGTCACAGAATTTACATATTATTATCATACGAAAGAGAAGCATCTTGTTTGTCTATGGCCGAGAAACGTTGAAATCATTATTAGATTTCTGGATAAACTTCACTTTATAACTTTGGAATTAAATGCATATACATAATTATCTACACAAGCCTTTGTTACGAGATGGGATAGACGCAACATGCAATTTAGGGCCACCTTTTTAGGGTTCCGTACCCAAAGGGTAAAACGGGACCCTATTACTAAGACTCCGCTGTCCGTCTGTCACCAGGCTGTATCTCATGAACTGTGATAGTTAGACAGTTGAAATTTTCTTTTAAATAAAAGAGTGTCCAGCCAGAGGCTGCTCAGAATGGAGAGCATTTGAGAAAGCGAGGGGAGGCCTTTGCCCAGAAGTGGGACACTACAGGCTCACAATAATAAAAAAAGTGTTCTTGTAAATGATTCACAGACCCAGGACACTGTTCCGTGCCCGTGCTGAAGGTTGGCACTTTGACAAAATCACAAAAGCTACAATCACACAATTGCACACAGAGGAAATCTTTGTGTGATTGTAGCTTTGTAAAATGTAAGTTTGTATGTAATAAACGCTTATCAGATTTCAAAAATTCTTTCTTCCGCGTGTAGAATGGCTTTTCTGGGTGGTTTGCCTGACTGGTAACCTGTGACTCATATCCTTTTCACGCCACTGCTCGGAAATGTGGCAAAAGATGGTCAGAATTCAGGTGTCAAAACTAGGGTTAGTGGACGTCGCATGAACAGGCCATCTATGAATTCAAACTGTCCAACAATGTTTTGTAGTCCAGTTGAAGCAGCTATTCGAACAATCACAGCCCTCACGGAAAAAAAGGTTGTGTTAGACCAAAACTATATCGTATTGGTCAAGACAAATATAGTTTTATATATGGGGAACACTTTATTGCGTTGACTTGAGTAAAATATTATCTTGGTTTTATTGTCTTCACGCAACACATTAGTTTTAAATCGAGATTTTTTTAGTTTTGTTTATAGAATCTACCTTTGTCTTGTATGAAGAATAAAATGTCTCTTGGGCATTCAAGTATGTCGTAGTTTTGTTTCAATAGTATACTTTGTCTTAGTTTAAAAGACATTTGTTTTAAAGCAAGACACGTATGTTTCATCCCGAGATAACATGTTATTGAGTCAAGAGTGCCTTTTATAGGATGAAGCCTTTAATATTCTTAGCAGAAGAAATGTTCGTTTCGAAGGAAGACTGTATTTCGTGCCTTCCGAGACAACAGATTCTTGAGTGAAGTATCTTTTATTCTTATCATTAATAAATATTAATTTTGAGCCAAGACTCTCATGTTCCACACTGAGACATCATATTATTGAATTAAGACTCCAGTTCTTAGAAGAAGTGATGTTAGTTTTGAGACAAGACTCGTATATTTCATACCGAGACAGTATATTATTGGGTGAAGCCTTTAACATTCTTAGCTGGAGAAATATATTTTTCAGACGAGACTCGTGCATTTAATACTAAGACTACATAATATTGAGTGAAGACTCTTCTGTTCTTAGCAGAAGATATATTTGTTTCGAGGCAAGAATCGTGTTTCATGCTGAGACAATAAATTATTGAGCGAAGACTCTTATATTCTTAGCAGAAGAGATGCTTGTTTCAAGGCAAGGCTCGTGCGTGTGACAATTCTTGCCTCAAAACAAACATTTCTTTTTCTTCTTCTTCAATCAAAAATATTGTGTTTCATACCGAGACAACATATTATTGAGTGAAGTCTCTTCTGTTCTTAGTAGAAGAGATGTTTGTTTTGAGGTAAGAGTCGTGTGAGTCGTTCTGAGAGAACATATTATAGAGTGAAGTGTTTTCTATTTTTAGCAGAAGAGATGTTTGTTTCGAGGCAAGACTCGTGTGTCTCACAACTCTTGCCTCAAAGCAAACATTTCTTCTGCTAACAACAGATGATTCTTCACTCAACAATATGACGTTTCATACCAAGACATCTTATTGTTGAATGAAGTCTCTTCTGTTCTAAGCCGAAGAAATGTTTGTTTTGAGGTAAGAGTTATATGTGTCATACTGGGACAACATATTATTGATCGAAGACTCTTCTTTTCTCAGCAGAAGAGATGTTTGTTTTGAGGAAAGACTCGTAGTTTCATACTGAGACCTCGTAATTATTGAATGAAGACTCTTCTGTTCTTAGCAGAAGATATGTTTGTTTTGAGGTAAGAGTTGTGTCTCGTATCGAGACAGCATATTATTGATCGAAGACCCGTCTATTCTTCGCAGAAGAGATGTTTGTTTTGAGGTAAGAGTTGTGTGTCTCGTATCGAGACAGCATATTATTGATCGAAGACCCGTCTATTCTTCGCAGAAGAGATGTTTGTTTTGAGGTAAGAGTTGTGTGTCTCGTATCGAGACAGCATATTATTGATCGAAGACCCGTCTATTCTTCGCAGAAGAGATGTTTCTTTTGAGGTAAGAGTTGTGTGTGTCGTACTGAGACAACATTTTATTGACTGAAGGCTTCTATATATATATATATATATATATATATATATATATATAGTTAAAGGCTTCACCTAATAATATCTTGCCTCGGTATGAAACACGAACCTTACCAAAACAAAAACATAATATCTTTTGCTAAGAATAGAACGTCTAGCTCATAGAAATAGTCTTCACATAAACATGTACTTACTTTAGTAAACAGTTACATAAAAACAAACAACTCATCAGTACAAAATTAGGCAAGACTGAGTAAATATGTTATTACGGATAAAAAGGGAGTAGGAGTACAGTTGACGTCAGATATGTTCACTTTTACTGCCTTATTGCAATTGATAAGGTGAAAAAGAGTAAACATATTTTTGACGTCGACTGTACCTACCTACTTACTTAGATATAAAATGAAACAGTACATTTTTTCTACTTTATATTGAAAAAAACTCCCTACTAACATCATTGCGTAAATAAGAATAATATTTTATTTAAAAAAAAAATATTTACGGATACTTCTGTTATTTCTATGGAAATCGCAGGGGTGATCAATGCTTTTGGCCAAGGCTGTATGCAGTGAGCTGCCCCTATCGACTCAACTAGCTTCTGACTATGTAACAACGGCTTTTGTTGTATATATACTGCATACTGCCTCTCACATTGTTTATTGATTTGTTCTGAAGTCGGAATTTATTAACTTTTTAAATCCACATAAAAGCAATTATTTAACTTCCTGATTAGAGTAGGTGTTGTACTATCACAATCATTTAAACGAACTATTCTTGATTGAGTCGTATTTTCCACAACAAATGCCATATAATGAGAAGAGTAACCTACCGTTTCTAGCACTGTACACAAGAATGACACCATACTGTGATCGGTTTCCTTTAAAAATACTTGGTCTATCTTATAAAATAATGGAAAGTTAATGTCGTACTTGTACAAAATAACATTTTTATCACTGTATTTTACTCCATTAATTTCGAAAAATTCGACACAGTTGTACTCTGCTTCATTGAACTGACTTGGGTAATGGTGAACACGAATGGCTTTACCACACGAAATAGACTCTGCAAAACCGTTTTGTGCTATTAAACTGTAACTACTTTTTAACTGGTGCCTCGTTGCAAGTGTCAAAGGTAAGTTTTTTCTACAAGATATAGACTGAGCTATTGCTTTCAACTCTCTATGCTTCGATTCAAATTTAAACGCGCTGATTAATATGGGAGGGCCAATTTGTTCAATTACTCTCGGATAGTGAAGAAGAAAATGGTGTTTGGGTTTCAAAGAGCAGTGGAATATACTTTGCAGATTCTCTAGATAATTTTCAATCAAATCCTTCAAAAAAACAAGAAGCTCTGGAGTAAAAACTTGCGACGTTAGTATGTCTGTTATATCTAACAAGCATAAGTAATGTAGCCACGTAGGATCATTCATGTCCTCCACTAAGTCGCCTATGATAAATCTGAAATTGCGAACAAGACACAACATTTCCGAAGCTGAAAAAATTAACTGCCCATTATCTAGATGTTGTTTAGTAACTGATGGTGGACAATTTTTCTCAGTTCGTAAATAAGTGAAATATTTTATTCGAGCATTTAATGTCTTTAGTGAAAAATATTTTCTTTCAAGTAATTTTTTAATAATCAGACACATATCATATCTATGTACGCCTTCACACAGGTCATGCATAACGTCACATGTCAGATTTTTGTAGGTATGAAAATTCAACCGATGCCATACGCATTCTTCTTTTATGCCTACTTTGTCTTGACAATGTCTTGTGTAATCAATTACTTTGCGGGTACTATCAGGTCGCTCTTTAGTGTCTATTTTAGTTAGGTGTTTGGATGTAACACAGAATCTACAAAAATGATTTGAAGAAAAGCTCTCGTGAAATCCTAAAATTGAGTGTAGGCCTAAGTTGTCGCCAGACATATTTGCAAGGCAAAATTTTACTACAGTTGAATGTCCTTTACTGTCATTTATTAAGATTCCTTCCCGTTCTAAGAACTTCAATTCTTCAATTAATGGACCAAAAGTGGATTCATTGCCAAACGTAGATTTATCTACGGTATAAAATATGAGCGTAAGCAAAATATTTTCCAATCGACTACTGAATTTAGGGGGTATTGTAGAAATACTTGCATACACAACACCAATCTTCTGATTACCCGCGTGACTTCCTAATGGATTTCCGGATTCAAAATCGTCGTAGTAAATTGTTAGCGGTAGAACGTTTTCTTCCTTATCAAAGGTTTTCCGTACATCTTGCCAACAATTCCCATTTACTAAGTTTCTCAAAGTGGCATTGTCTTGACCAACGCTTTTTTCATAATCTAGTATAGCGTCTAATGCATTAGGTACTTCCAGAAAACATTTGAGACTTTCCCGCAATGGAATCATATAGGAACACCTATTTTTCAATGTCATTTCAACGCTACCTTGTACTGACTTTGTGTCTTCCGAAACTCCAACAGTTTTTGAAACAGGGTCAGTATATGTATGTAGTTTTTTGAAAAATTCCATTCTCTTGTAATCAGTTCCTAGGTTTTCAAAAGAACTTTGGAGCAGTGATAGCATTGACGAACAGTCTTCTGATATACTATTCAAAGTTTTCTTTAATATTTCAATGGGTTCCGATGTAAGTAAATTTGTCACTAACTGGACTATTGTTTGAATCACAGTTCTAGGTAGGCTAGAAATACTGTATAGCTGAGACAAAAATGAAAGAAGTACTTTATTTAATTCATTTTTAAAATTTGACAGTGGTGAACTCGTATTGGTATGGTCATTATTGTGTACAGTTGTTTTGAAAACGTTGGTAGGTTCATAAGTATCGCCGGGGTTAACGTTCGTTTCTGTAATGCATTGTTTCCCCTTAATCTCGAGAATAGCGACATTAATTTCGTTCTGAACACCATGATAAGCACATAAATGTTTTTTTAAAGAAGATTTTGTGTGATAAACTCGCTCACAGTTTTCTTTTGGACATTTAAAATAATCTGTTATGTTGTGATAGTAATTTAAATGAACAAAATACGTTTTAAAATCATGGTATTCAGTATTACATATCGAACATTTCATTTTGATAAAAATTGCAATTCAACGCAATTACAAGAAACGACGAATAGATACCAATTGTATACAACCTGTAGGTATACCATTTAACATCTAGCATTAGAAATTAAATCTTGAATATAGGGCGGGATCACATCATATTTAGTGTTTATATTATAAACACATATCTGAATCAGTAAATACAAGTGGTAGCCTGATTTTGGATAAGCCACATGGAGTGCGTGGTAACACTTGAATAGTGTATCAAAGGCCTTATAAGCCGTTTGAAAAGCATACCGTACTTTGTCTATAACCAGATAAAATGGTCCTCCGCTATCTTCATCAGCTGGGCAATGTATAATATACGGTTGAACAGTTTTGACTTTTCCTGATGCGTCAGTTGATATTTTTTCGATTGTCGTTTGAATATCACCAGGTGTTTTCACGTCGACTATGATGCTCTCCATACATTCGTTGGTAGAAATTTTTTGTCGTTTATTCAAGCGTCCCCTTGGAGGCACCAAATAGCAGAGCAGCTTTATCTGAGATGGCAGTTTGCGATCTAAATGAAAATAAATACATTTTATTATTAAAGTTAAACCGCAGGCCCTAAGACTCCCAGGAAGCTCAGTTCAGCTTTTTCATACGAACGTATGGTTTCGCCCTCATTTTAAAATAACTTCTGGTCTGGGTCTTCGTGAGGTACGACGAGTGAAACGAGTAGTGTTAGGTAGAACTGCGCCCTACAGCACGCGAGCGAAGCGAGCATGCCGCGCCAGCGAAGCAAGTGGGCTTTAATAGATTTTTTTAAATAATACAGGTATTTAATAAAACTAGCAGAAAATGCGCCACCATTTACCACTAGTACAGTCGAGGAAATTGAATGTTTAGCACTTTTGGACTCTATTTGAATGAAAGTTAAGGTCCAAAAGTGCTAAACATTCAATTTCCTCAACCGTACATACTGGACTTCCAAAATTCCAAACAGGCCACCGTGCATGCTCGGTTGCAGATTATGGCTAATCATTTTATAACTATCAATAGCTAGCTAAATCGGAACTCCAAATTAGTTTACATAGAATTATAACTTCTGACAATATGACAAAAAACGTTTCAGACTGATAAAATCGATACCTTAATTTTATGGGAACCAATACCCTTTTATAGTCATAAGCAACATGTACAAAGTTTCATAACAATACAACACATCGTTTTAAAATGAGAACGAAACTGCGTTTGTATGGTAAGCTGGAATTCAGCCAAGCTTAGGTACTGGTCCCACCGCCGGCTACAGACTATAAGCTATCGGCGATTACTCGCCCAAGAAACGAACAATAGATAATAGCTCAAGTGTAAATAAATTTATAGTTCATCGCCGGCGGTGTGAACAGCCAGCTATAAACTATAAATATATAACTCTCTCTTTTATTTCCACGAAAGCGATTATCTTTTGTTTGTTTCTTGAGCTAGAAAATAGCCGATAGCTTATAGCTTACTCGCTCGCAGTGGGACCAGTGCCTTACGGAGGACTTAAAAAGGCTGTAAACGATTGCTTTTTTTTGGTGAAATTGAATATAGTGCAATCGCATGTGCCTGTAAATGCCTCAGTCATAATAGGATTTAATTTTCACCGATTAGTTAAAATGTTCATAGTATGTGATAAAAAAAAAAACCGGCCAAGTGTATGTCGGACTCACGCACGAAGGGTTCCGTACAATTATCTAAAAAAAAAACATGATTGTTGCATGGGAGGTGGGTAATATTAATTTTATTCTGTTTTTTTTTGTATTTGTTGTTATAGCGGCAACAGAAATATTATCATTTGTGAAAATTTCAACTGTCTAACTTTCACGGTTCATGAGCTGGTACTGTAGGTTCGTATGCTTACTAGTACCTACCATCATCAGCTAATCCGTCGATGTATTCTACCAAGGTCGCAGACTCTTCCTTCGGGTTAGGTTTTAGATCCTTTACCTTCTCTATAAAATTATTCCAATTGAGGAAAAAATGATTTGTTCTGTCAGGATGTCTGACGTCGAAGTCCAAGTGAATCTAAAACAAAGAAAGAAATAAGTTGAATTTCAAGAAACCAGGAAGGTTCTTAAAGGGACGGCAACGCGCATGTAACACCCCTGGAGTTGCAAGCGTCCATAGGCGACGGTAATCACTTGTCATCAGGTGGCCGTAAGCTTGTTTGCCACCGACAAATAAGAATGATACAGGGGATATCTTAGACAAATTGACTTAATACCAAACTAAGCTGATCTTGTGCTATTAGGGTGTTCAATGAGTTTTCAGATATCGTTGTAGAGTGGTAGAATATGTTATACAACTTTTTTTCCCGTTAACTTCGACACGTTACTTGGTACATTCGCATGAACTTACAGGCACATATCGTTCTTTGTTAACAAATTAACCCTTTTTCAGGCCTGCAATTGAAAAATGACAATCAAATGTCAGTCTTTTTTATTGAAATTAAGATACATGATTGACAGTCTGTATGTGGTCAATATAACGCCTCTGCCCGGAAAAGGGTTAATGATATTTTTACACCGATGGTACGAAACAAGTTAGAGCCCTTGTAATACTTACCAAGACTGTGCTCCTTGTATCATTTAAAATTGGCCACTTTTTTATGAACGCTGCCACGGTTTCAAAGTCTTCTTGTCGACGGAGTTCGTACGTAGATTTCCATTTCTTGATGACATCCTCCCACGGTTCGGAATTGTTTTTTAACCATGTGATGTCATCTTTGTGTGTTTCTGCAAAGTAGAATTTTATTTACTATCTTGCTTTCAACACTTTGAGGTTGTCTACCTACCAGTATATACTATATACAGGGTGAAATTGTAATCGTGAATCGTAATATGTTTTTCTCCAATATACTCGAAAATGTTCGCCTTACTGTAGCAAAAATGGTCCGTGAAGGTCCTTTAAAATTAAAAAGTTAAGGCATTATTGTACAGTTTCAGCGGCCAGGAAACTGTATGAAATTTCATTACTGTATACTTTTTACCTTTTAACCATATGTTTTGACTAAGACAAATCAATTCAAACAGTCAAATGCTCGAAGGTTTAAGGCCTAGCAATTTATCACAACAACTTGCTATTGTTAGAATGAAAGAAATGTATGGCTGTCTCTTTCCTACATTGCAAGTTGGTGTGACAAATTGCACCGGTTTGTAGTGTGTTCAAAGTTTTCCCAAGTTTTCTTTTTTTTATTTATCATAGAAAAAACACTTCCTTTTGTAAGTGATCAAAGAAACGTTTTAACAAATGTGTCAAATAATCTTAAATAAGGAAATACAAATGTTTTAGAAATGAAATTAGAAACTAAAATACGTTTAGATTTAAATTCCAATTAATCGTTAATTGTACATAATTATATATACAGAGTGTTTTTTTTTAATGGGACAGTATGGGGAAATCCGAATCTAAAGGAGATAGAGGAAAAGTGTCCAAGGAGACATTAGGTGTTTTTTTATGTAAACAAATTTGGCTCATTAAAATTTTTGGTCAAGCGTGAGTTGTTCTTAAAAAATGATAAAGTTGGTCATTTTTTTTTTGACGCGGGTCGACTCTGTTTCATGTAAGGATTATTTCATTGTATGGAAAGAAAAAAATCTGAACAGCAGAAGTTGGTCAAATTTAATGAAAACTAATCTTCATACAATTGCAGTATTCGCCTTTTAATATTGCTACAAGTGCCTAGGCGTGTAAAAAAATATTTAAAATTATTCCATTTTTAAATTTCGATAATCCATAAGAGCTCCAGATGATTCAAGAGAAGAACATTTTTTTTAATCTTTGTAAACATCATGGCACGCGATAGTCTTGAAATTATAAAAAAAAGAATTCAAATTTGGAACGAGTGGCCCCCACGATCGCCCGACTTAACGCCATTAGATTTTATATATATTATCTTACAACTCCGTACAAGAATTAAAAGATGCTGTTTACAACACTTTAAACACAATTCACCATAAGTCTCTGTTAAATGCAACTAGAAGTGTCTTGAAGCGTGCTCGTACCTGCATAAGACAAGACGGCGGCCACATCGAACATTTACTCAAGTAATAAACCAACTGTATGAAGATTAGTTTTCATTAAATTTGACCAACTTCTGCTGTTCAGATTTTTTTCTTTCCATACAATGAAATAATCCTTACATGAAACAGAGTCGACCCGCGTCAAAAAAAAAATTGACCAACTTTATCATTTTTTAAGAACAACTCACGCTTGACCAAAAATTTTAATGTGCCAAATTTGTTTACATAAAAAAACACCTAATGTCTCCTTGGACACTTTTCCTCTATCTCCTTTAGATTCGGATTTCCCCATACTGTCCCATTTAAAAAAAACACTCTGTATAACGATTCACGATAAAAAATTCACCTTCCTTGTGCTACAATGGAAACAAAGAGATACCGGTGTTTGTAGAAATACAAATGTACAAAAAAATTTACATAGCATATCGCTTCTTATGCACATCTGAGAACATGTAGTTAAATGTATGTGGTCTCTTTATGAGACAAAAGCCACACATGGGGTAGATTCTCTTTTCAATATAAATTTGTTCGAACAAAACGTAAATGTCAAATTATTTCCTCGCAATTAAAGTGAAAAGCAGAGTTTACTACTAGCCAGCGCTAAATTTCCGGTGAGACCACACAAATATTGGGAAGGAAAAACTACGAGCTATTATTTTACGAAGCAGGTTCTATACTTTGATTGTAACCGAACAGATACAGTTTTAGTGCGTACGAAACTAAAACATTGCTATTCATCAGCTCGCTACGAACCATGTATAGACTTGTTACTGTATCAGACGTTTACATTTACAGCCCGTTCACACAGAGTCTCCGTATTTACGGTACCCGTTTTAACGGATTCAACAACAATAGTTTAGTCGCTCATACAACTCCATACGATATACGCCACCAATGAAAAAAAACGTATACGATAAAACGGAACAGTAAAACGGAGACCCTGTGTGAACGGGCTCTTACAGCTGCATCCGGTTGACATTTGTGTCCTTATTCATAAAATTTAACAGATCTATGCTAACTAGAATAAGCCTAAGAAGGGATAGCCTTTCTCACTTGTATTTCAAAGTGAAAGACAAACGAATATTAACGGCATTTTAGTTGAAATAGGTTTAATGAACGTTTATAAATAAGGACTTTAAGACTATACTACCGCTAATAAGTTGCACTATACTATCTACGACAAACTACAAATAAGCAATAAAATGAAATTAAAAAACCTTCCAGTTCTTCTAAATTCTTGGAAATCTTAGGTTTAGGATGATCCTGATTTTCTTTGTCCGTTAATTTTCTTTTTCGTTCACCCGATTTGTATAGGGTATTGCGAATCTTATCAAAAAGTTTGCCTCTAGCAAAACCGGCTTTACCATTAATAGAATCCCTCTTTTTAACTGGAGGAACATAATATGTTCCAGAATTTTCAGTCGGAAATAGTGCTATAATTTTTGAAGTAATTATATTGTACTCTTCATGATTAATAGGGCTGGAAAAAAATCAATGCAGTCTAAACCATATGCCCTTGCCAGACAAAGAATGAATCTCTTTGGTAACGGCTACCCGCAACCAAAGGAATTCAGGGTGCTCCCACTGAGCTGCATCATCCGCTTTGTGGAAATGATGGAGCGAGCTTGGGAGTAGCTATAAAGGGGAGGGCAAATGCACAAAAGATCCCAATGGGTCGAAATGTATCCGAAAGGGCCCTCAACTAGATAAGATAAGATAAAACCATATGCTATAGCCACCTTCCGACTCCAGCTTCAGATCACCTCGCTGGTACCATAATATTGTATTGTCAGCGAACTTACAAAGGTATCAAATTATAGCCTAATCGCACAATGAAAGCGTGTTAAAAAGACACTACAAAAAAACAGGCCAAGTGCATATTAGACAGTCAAGTGTAAAAATATGGATGTATACAACTTACACAAAAATATGTTCTATAGCTCTTACCCCATAAGAGCTATATTGGAGATAATAGTAGTTTATGCAACTGATACATACTAAGAGGTCCTCAAACACGAGTGTGGTTTTATGAAACGAGTGAAGTGAGTTTCATAATAGGATCACACGAGTCATCATCCTATCAGCCGAAAGACGTCCACTGCTGGACTAGGATCACACGGGAAGTAGTGTTTTAAGACCTAAAGGTCCGGTCACACTGGTGCTCAAACTACGGTTACGGTACGGAATCGCAGTGACATGGAACTTCATACTAGGCAGGCCGTATCTTTATCTAGATATATATTAAATGTACTCTAATGGGATCAGAAGCCGAAGGCAAATGAGCTAGCTGCACACAACTACCTTGTCTGTGGTAGTAGGTGACAGTGGTGTAGTATATAATAACTGCATCATAATATACAAGTACTGTAATGAGTTTCAAATTTGAAACAGCTACCAAATTAATGCAATTTATAAGGGCACGCAGACCAGGCAGCTCCGGCGGTGCGGGCAGGTCCGGTTGACCTATTGCCTACGGTTTTTAAACACATTTTAGAGGACTTATGATATGGGTGTAGATAAATTTAAGGATTATGCTCAGCAGTGGGCGATTACAGGCTGACAATGATGATGATGATGAAATTTAATTATTTAATAATACTGTTAAAATAAGAGATCAATAAATACTTACTGATTCACAATACGCGTAAAAATACGCCTTGATATTATGTCCGTCAGATGGTTACGGTGTTTGCTGGTTAGCTGTTTGTTTTTTTCATAAAAGTTGAGAATACTATTCCCTTGAGGCGATGTGGACAGTAGTGTTCGCAATTCGAATTCTGGAAATGGCGGTCGGCAAGCTAACATTTCCAGAACCGTGTCTTCGTTAATATCGGAGCCATCATCAGCAACACTGGGCAAGGTATTGATGGATAATGTATTTGTCTGGAAGAATAAATATGATTTTAAACCATACAGTCAGCATCGTATAGGCCTGAGCACGCTTAAGATGCACGAGTTAGAATAGGGGGGGGGGGGGTTCTGTTCAGAAGCAATAGGTCCTATAATATTGGTTGGTGCGCGCGGGTGGCGTTTTTATCCCCACTATTTTTGCTCGTGGGGGGGGGGGGGTTCTGTTCAGAAGCAATAGGTCCTATAATATTGGTTGGTGCGCGCGGGTGGCGTTTTTATCCCCACTATTTTTGCTCGTGCGTCATTAAGCCCTACATCTAAATATGTAGGTATACATTTTAAGACTTTATAACACTACACTCCGATAAGGCACCTACTGAAGTGTATACATATTTATGATGCTAACTGTACTAAATTCATTTACTGAATTAATTTGAATTGGTACCTACACAAACAATATCTTCAAATTGAAAGCGGTTCATGTGAGACAATTGTTTTAAATTAATACTTAGACCATGGTCTTGTATGAAGAATAATAATTACTCAAAGGAGACAATTTGTTTTAAATGAATACTTCTAGTTTTGTTTGAAGAACTGATCATGGTCTTGTATGAAGAATAATAATTACTGCAAATCTAATGTATTTCTATTTCTATGACATGTTTGGTAAATTGGTATTAAAATTCAAATAAATTTATTGCCAAAAAGAACACAAAATAGTTTGAAAGAACTTAAACAGTGCCTTAGAATTAAAACTTAAAATACTGAATTGCGTTAAGTAGATTGGGCAATCTGCGCTCATCTCAGCATGTATGTTGGTATGTTGTGTGTTACTGTTAATGACATTATGATGATAAATAAATAAATAAATAATATACTATTATACAAGTTTTCTTAGTTTTCATATTTAAATTCACCGGCCAGATGGACAGGTGATGTGAGAAAATTTGCTGGGAGCGGCTGCATGAGACAGGCTATGAGAGGCGAGAGGTGTGCCATGTTAGAAGCCCATAGGTCCAGCAGGGGTCTGCTATAGGCTGATAATGATTAACTCTGAATAGTAGTAACTCCAGGATTTTCCAATTGCAGGTCATAAGGATCTTTAGAAAAAAGACTTCTCCGGGGCCTTACATTAAGTAGATATTATTAAAAAAGACAAAGACAAGATTGGAAGTGGTAATTACTATAGAATTATGGTTGCAGATCTCTCATCAATATGCCTATATCCTAGAACAGCCGCTACCAACATAATAAAATGATAATAAAGAAATTTTGCATACAAACCTCCGCTGTCAAGTATTCTTGAATTTTTTCTTTTAGAGCCAACCGGTCACTGATTTTTGGACATAATTCCCTCAATAAATCATCCGTCAGCAGTTTAAAGTGATCAGTTTCAATCCCATTATCTAAAACCAATAAACCTTAACAATCCATCCTAATTAAACATACAACAATTAAGGCTTGGACTAAAGTACAACACACAAAAAAATTCATCAGATTGATGTTATTAGGACACCTATTTTGTAGGAATGTTTTATAGGAAAAACTTTTCTCTAATATCAAAAATGCCTGAGATATTTGCCTCGAAAGTTGGGAAAAATCTGTCTGGATCAGGAGATATCCATGGTTAAAGTTTCTAAGTTAGGATAGCTTTAAAATATTTAGTGACAATAGTGATAGGCGGGCGGCGCCGTGTTCCTCGCCTAAAGAGCTTGCTCCACGTAAAGCGATAGCTCTTTGCAACTATCCACGTGCCAAGCTCACGATTGGTGGTGGCTTCGAGACCTTGAATCTCTTCCACGCAAAACACCACTGCTAAACTTTGCACGAAGCAAAGCCACAAAATCTAAAGAAAACCTGCCTCTATTCCACTTTGTTGCAAAATTAAATGGCTGCTTATAACCAAATCACGTTTTGTAAAACTTACCAATGAATTTTCTTATAATTTCTTCTCCAAAGTTCCAATCTTCAAGCAGTTCACGCAAAGACATTTCACTGATTTTTACGGTCGTCGCGGCGCGCGTCTCTGCTGAGTTAAAATTAAAATGGCCGCACGCGCACGGTGTTGCCAGCGCTCGAATTCGATTCCACCCAGTATACCGTTATGAAAAGCCCCCGTGAGAATACGCGTCAATCATTTATGTTCACCATTTCCACATATTAATGTTTGATAGGTATTAAGTAATTACTTACTAGCTTGAAATCACGAAAGTCGGATCCGACTAATGGCCGGTTCACACGTTGTCGAGTAAAGAGTACTAATTAAAATGTAGTGTGCAAGTGATTAAGTGATGATAAATGTTTATTTTCTTTTTTTTGAAGGCTTATGAATAAATAAATGAAAACCGGTCAAGTGCGAGTCAGACTCGCGCACCGAGGGTTCCGGACCACCCCGTACAATAGAAACAAGTCCACTATAATCTGGCACTCACTAAGTATGTATTCACATACTTAGTGCGTGTCAGTTTATACTGGACATAAAATTTTCAGTGATGTAACTAAAAATTTACGGTTTTTGCAATTTTTCCTTTATCTGTGCTATAAGACGTTGCTTCGTACCAAATTTCAAATTTCTGAGTTCACGGGAAGTACCCTGTAGGTTTTGATTCCTTTGCGAGTTTCGAAAATTTGCGGAAATTTGCGGCATAAACGACTGTATCTTTTGATTGCTTTTGAAACATGGCCTATGATACTCAGGACAGGCTATACGTGATGCCACAATGAGGGACGGAGAGGCTTCTATGCAGCTAAATTAAGAACTGGTCTTAAAATGGCTGATCAATTATACAGTTAGTATATCTTTGAAACGTGACCGAAATAGCAATATTTTTAGATGTTTTATGAATTGATAGGCTAAAAACTGATTATGTTTAAAATTTGGAGCTTGTGGGTCTGTTAGAAGTACGTTATTAGAATTATGATGATCAGTCAGTTCAGTACCTTGTCAGGGACAAAACTGAGGAACTTAGATGGGCAATAGTTCTTAAGCTAAAAGTTCAAATTGAATGTGAATGTTAATGTTACTGAAAATTCAGGGTTCTAGCTTTATCCAGCACAAAATTATGGTACGGCCGTGCCTTTTTGTTTTGCTCGACTTGGCGGGCAGATAAATTCTACCTACTACAGAGCTTACTTAACTAATGCTAACGTGGACACATTAGAAACCGGCTAAGCACGTGTTTAACCACACAAAATGAAAGGTTTCATACCTTCACACAATAAAAACGCCAAGAAAAACAGGTTTTTTTGAATGGGGGCTCTCTTTTTTGTTTTTTTTTTGTTTTTAATAGTTGTTGTTCTGCAGCCAATAGAAATACACAATACACATTCTGTAAAAATATTAAGCATCTACCTATTGCCATTATGAAACTCGAGCATAAAACGCAAAAAAAGCACGTTTGTAATTTTATTTTGTTTTTATTATTTGTTGTTATAGCAGCAATAGAAACACACATTCTGTGAAAATTTCAGGTCTCTACTTATTACGGTTCAAAAGATACAGCCCTGTGACAGACGGACAGACGGACGGACGGCAGAGGCTTAGTAATAGAGTTCTGTTAGCACGGATCCCTAAAAATGAAATCGCTTAAATTAAGTTAACTAAATACATACAACTTAATACGTGTGAACCAGCCATAAAGATAACCCATCTTTGGGATAGTATTTAATTATACATACCTATTACAACAGAAAACTCCCCTAATTTTGGGACAACATTTTATTACGGGTAACATCGAGATTTGCGCTTACCGATGTTCAAAACTGACAATCTTCAATGAAGCATCATTATCTTGGTAGGATAATGTGGCAATGTTTAGGTACATACATGCAAACTTTTACGATGATATGTTTAACTAGGCCATGAAAGCGTAATAAACAAGCACGTTTGCATTTACATTAGAATAATATACATTTGGATTACTATTTTACGGGTTAGGTAACTCGTTCGGCATTCAAAACTGTAATACTTCGATTAAGAATCATTGTCTTGGGAAAGAAAGACACGAAGTACATATTAATAAATGAGTAATTATTATTTTAATGTATAAAAACGATAGACAATAATAATATACAATCTAGAAATCAGCGGATTTTGTAAAACAGGTTTCTTTTGTAGTATCTTTATTGGAATAGGGGTGTAGACTCAAAAGTCATTAAGTATTACTCCAAATGAAAGAAGGCAAAAAATATGCCTGGTGACGAAAACCCCATTCAGATAGCGTCATTTCGCCTGTTCGCGTCCACTTAAGTTGGTAAGTTTGACAGAGAAATTGTTTGTGTAGGTAATTGATTTGAGCGAAAAATGGAAGCTGTGATGTATACAAATACAGGGTGTTTGGGAAAGCGTGTGCCATATGGCTAGGATGGGTAGGTGGGGTCCCTTGCAACACGCTTTGGGCCAACTAATAACCTTCCCGCCTGCGGTGAATTTATTAAAGTACAAAAAAACGGAATTTTCCTAAATTTTACCATTTTACTTACCTAAAAAAAATCTCAGATCTTTAAATATCACAAAAAGTTCCCCATTTCCTGCCAATTGCAAAGGTATCATCATCATCATTATATCAGCCCAAAGACGTCCACTGCTGAACATAGGCCTCCCCCGTTGGGGCGGAAAGGTTCTTGAGTGGCGACTACGTACCGGAAGGCGCAGCCCCCACAAGGTGGACTGATGACCTGGTAAAGGTCGCTGGATGCGGGTGGCGCAGGACCGGTCATTGTGGCACTCTTTGGGGGAGGCCTATGTTCAGCAAAGGTATACACAAAATAATTATGCGGTAAAAAAAGTTTCTGTCTAAAACAGCGGTTTACTTTGCCTAGTATTTTTCTCCATCGAAACATCGGAAGCCCCAGCCGGACCACCTAACAGCCGGAACATCTACCAGTCTAACAACCCATTACCGGTGCTTTACGCCGACTTACGGAGGTCGGGAGTAAAACCGCCGTTGTAGATAATAAACCATTTTTTTACCGAAGTACTGTTTTGTTTAAACATTTAGTACACCTTTGCAATTGGCAGGAAATGGGAACTTTTTGTGATATTTGAAGAACTGAGATGTTTTTAGGTAAGTAAAATGGTCAAATTTAGGAAAGATCTGAGACATTTTTAGTTTTTTTTAATGTGCCATAAAGTTGAGGTTGTCGATTATTTTTCAGTGTAATTCACACTTTGTCGACACATAACTTTTTTTTTCTTCCTCTATGAACTGAAATAAGATCTCGAAAGATTACAAATGTCTTTAAGATAGAAATACAATCTTTATCACAATGCTATCACAAGTAAAAAAAAAGTTAGGTACCGTAAAATGGGGTTAATTAAGACCTGCGAGGCTATTTGGAAAAAAAAAATTATAAGTTTTGAGTCCATATATTTTTTGTCATGGCAATGGTAGAAACGTAGATCTTCGTCTGGAAACCGTAAGTCTAATGTGAAGTTGGTTAGTGGTCGCAGTGTCGCCGAGGACTTAGCACGCGTGCTTTAAAAAAATCTTGATTGTGTCGGTGGAAAATCAGTGCAATTAAACACCGTCCTACTTCTATTCAAATGTTGGCTGGCTGTGGGGTAAGCTTTTTTTTAGTATACATACCTAAAAGTACATATTCTCGGGAGTTTTTTAAGCTATATCACATAATTTTAGCCGTTTATTTTGAATTAGATTTTTACGGTTTTTTCAAATGAGGCTATTTGAGACGGCTTTTGGGGTTATTTGGTTACTAGTACCAAATATCCCCCTTACTATAAAGGTAGGTTGACCATCTTTTTTTTCAACAGGATAATGGTGCGAATTTCAACCCTACATTACACGTCATATACTCAAGAAGCATTGGCTAATGCTATGGCTGACGTGGCAGCTGGCCATGTCTTTGGCAGAAGCTGGCGAGTAACATAATTTACCCAAGAGTCACTATCGCGGAAATGTAGGGGGTTTAATAATACGCAAGATAAAGCAGGAGACCCAACTCTATTCATGCCTGCTGAGGAGAAAGCCTTCATTCAGTACGTGAAGGTAGTTACTAGGTGATTGGGGCTTTCCGTTTGATACTTTGGACTTAAGAATTTTTGCCTTAGAAGTTGACTTAGAAGTTATATTTTTTTTAAATATACATGTACCTAGTTGATTTACTGTTGTCGGGGACGTTTAAAAATTGTATGTTTATAATAAGAGCACACTTTGGGTTAATATAAATGTAACTACGGTTCCTTAAAAGTGTGTTACAGGTAAAAAAAGATTTTAATAAAACTTGACTTTGTTAGTACAACTTTGTGATTTTTTTTGTCCCGATTTTTTGTTGAAAATATGGTTACACCGCTTTTAATACCTTCGGCGGTCGTTCCTAAAGCGTCCCAAATAGCACTTGTTGTGTTTTAAATAACACAAGCTTCAAAATTCAGCCAAAACCAGTTCGAAACCCGTCGATTCCCAAAAAGCCACAAACACGAGGTTATTTGGAACACCTCTTTAAAAAAATAATACTCATCCTGTGTTAACAATTAAGACACGTGCAGTATATAGAATGATGGAGCATTATGCGTTTTATCTATTAAAAATATTATACGTTTGATAAACACATAAAACATGGATTTATTGATGTTTTAGTCAAAAAATTGTGCCAAATAGCCCCATTTTACGGTACCTAGTTAAATTGTCAAATTTTGAAAAATTCCGTTTTTATTTTACTTTAATAAATTCACCGCAGGCGGGAAGGCTATTAGTTGGCCCAAAAACTGTTGCAAGGGACCCCACCTACCCACCCTAGCCATATGGCACACGCTTTCCCAAACACCCTGTATAGCTGAGGTATAGTCTTTTTAAGTTTACTGCACAGTTTTGGACAAAACCTCTCATATTTTACTTATAAATCGACAAATACCTGAAACAGGCGATTTATTATCTAAAAAACCTGGATTGCTCTTTATTTTAAGGTAGGTAATATGGGTTAATTCTGAACAATGTAAAATCTTTTTGGTTAAACTATTGCACCTGCAATAACGGGACTGGTACCTAAACTAACCTAATATTATTTTTAAACTTTCCTTCTTCTCCAGCCTTTTGTTACGTACAGTCAGCATCAAAAGTAACTACGCAATCGAAGGCGTCAAAACCTCTTATTTCCTTTTAATAAAGACTTCTGACGTCTTCGTTTGCGTAGCTACTTTTGATGCTGACTGTACCTACCTACACAAAAACACGATAAAAAAATGATTTAAAATCAGTAGAATAAACAAGAGCCACAAAAAAAGTAAGTAATCAACATCATTGCCCTTAAATTCATTCATGTTATTGAAGCATACGACCACCAAATAATAAAACTTTTCAGTCTTTATTTAAAATCGATGGTTACCTTCAGTTAAGAATTCTATATTCTTCAGTTTTGAATATTATCTTAGCTCAAGATTAAATATTTCTTGACCCAAGAAAAACCTTCATATTTTAAACCAAATCAAATATAATTTTGCAAGAAGACTATATTCAAATTATTCAAACCAAGAAAAGTATTTTTAGGAATAAGACGAAGTTTTGGTACATATTGTTAGGTGAAGAAAAAACTTTCTTCTCGAAATAAGACTACCTTATTCTTTTATTGAGAAATCGATTCTTAAATAAATAATCCAAATTTTTAATTTTGAACCGAGTTTAATATTATCTTAAATGAAGACTACATTGTT
The DNA here is from genome assembly GCA_932294315.1 of Epinotia nisella. Taxonomy (NCBI): domain Eukaryota; kingdom Metazoa; phylum Arthropoda; class Insecta; order Lepidoptera; family Tortricidae; genus Epinotia; species Epinotia nisella. The sequence goes on from OW028693.1 coordinate 3,798,615, forward strand.
TAAAACCAAAAACTTTTCAGTCTTTATTTAAAATCGATGGTTACCTTCAGTTAAGAATGCTATATTCTTCAGTTTTGAATATTTTCTTAGTTAAAGAGTTTATATTTCTTGACCCAAGAAGACCCTTAATATTTTAATCCAAATCAAATATAATTTTGCACGAAGACTACATTCAAATTATTTAAACCAAGTAAAGTGTTTTTTTAGTTGAAGAATAATGCTTCTTTTCGAAACAAGACTACCTTATTCTTCTATTGAGGAATCGATTCTTAAATAAATAATCTATATTTTTATTTTGAACCAAGTAAAATATTATCTTGAAAGAAAACTACATTGTTTGAAACCAAAAACTTTCTGTCTTTAATTAAAATCGATGGTTACCTTCAGTTAAGAATGCTATATTCTTCAATTTTGAATATTTTTTTTAGTTAAAGAATTTATATTTCTTGACCCAAGAAGACCCTTCATATTTTAAACCAAATCAAATATTATTTTGAACGAAGACTACATTAAAATTATTCAATCCAAGTAAAGTGTTTTTTTAGGTGAAGAATAATGCATCTTCTCGAAACAAGACTACCTTAGTCTTCTATTGATGTATCGATTCTTAAATAAAGAATCTGTATTTTTATTTTGAATCAAGTAAACTATTATCTTTAAAGAAGACTACATTGTTTGAAACCAAAAACTTTTAATAGTCTTTATTTGAAATCGATGGTTATCTTCAGTTAAGAATGCTATATTCTTCAATTTTGAATATTTTTTTTAGTTAAAGAATTTATATTTCTTGACCCAAGAAGACCCTTCATATTTTAAACCAAATCAAATATTATTTTGAACGAAGACTACATTTAAATTATTCAATCCAAGTAAAGTGTTTTTTTAGGTGAAGAATAATGCATCTTCTCGAAACAAGACTACCTTAGTCTTCTATTGATGTATCGATTCTTAAATAAAGAATCTGTATTTTTATTTTGAATCAAGTAAACTATTATCTTTAAAGAAGACTACATTGTTTGAAACCAAAAACTTTTTATAGTCTTTATTTGAAATCGATGGTTATCTTCAGTTAAGAATGCTTTATTCTTCAGTTTTGAATATTATCTTAGTGCAAGAATTTATAATTCTTGACCCAAGAAGAACCTTCGTATTTTAAACCAACACAAATATTATTTTGCACGAAGACTACATTGTTTTAAATCAAAATCTTTTCCTAGTCTTTATTTAAAATAGTTAGTTATCTTCAGTTAAGAACGCAATATTCTTCAATTAAAAATATTATTTCAGAACAAGAAAAAAATCAAAGAATATATTATTCTTCATTAAAAAATGCAAGACTTCTTGGTTTAAGCCTATTTTCTTCTCTAAAGAATATATTTACTTGCATTTAAACAATATTCCTGAGAATATTATTTTTCTTGGCTGAAGTATTCCTTTTTTTCCGTGCTCCCCGCCGCACCGGCCAGCGGACCGCGCTCTTTTGTTTAGTATTATGATCTTTTATTAAAAGGTACTTAAAATTGATTTATATTTATGATTATTTGCAATTTCCTCGCAGCAGGCGCGAAAAGCATTACGTAATGTCCGCTACGCGTCGGCCCTCTAGCTAACTCGTTCATCTATTGCTTACTTTCTAGCCTCTACAACAATGTACTATTGTAACCCAGTTAAACTGTGATGTGCTTACAAATAAAGACCCCCTAGTAGAATAAAGGCCTACGTCACTATGTTGTTCAAAGTTAGACGGGCCTTTGTCATTCTAATACTTCCGATTCCAGAGAGTTTGAGAATGTTTAACGGAAGCTATTAGTTCTGTTGGCCAATCCGGCGTTTACATTTCGCATTCTGAATTGATTTACAGTGTAATGCACGCTCGTTGTTACACGTTATTATACAGACTATTTAAAGAGAGGTACACCGGAATGTAATCTCATTCATATTTGGAGCTGCCAGCTGGGGAAGTACGTTCCACCATTTAGTAGACCGCAGCTATAAAACACCACTTGCTCTGTAGGTGTAGTCTGTGTTGAGAGTGAGACGCATTTACAAGTATTTCTAGTCTGTCAACACAACGAAATCTCGTATCATTAAAGGTTCGGCAACGTCTTGTCACTCTTCTGGAATCGCAGGCATCCATAGGCTAGGGTATTTGCTTGCCATCAGGCGGGCCGTATGCTTGTTTACCACCGTCGTGGAACAAGCACACGACCAGCGTGGAAAGCGAATTGGAAGCGAGTGCGCGTAACTTAATAATGTTAAATTGGAATGCGAAGCTTAAGTATCATACTGGCCCCATTGAGCATCTACCACTGGGTTATTTTAATTAATTTATGACTAAACCGGAGTGGATTTATAAATTCAATATTAATCAATATACCAGCCTGATTTTACATAATATCAGGTGAAGAAGAGACAAAGGTCGCTTCGCATTGGCGGAGTGGAATCGGTATGCTGTCAGTTCAATTGTCAGTCAAGTCAGTATAGATTCTTTACTACGCGGGGGGGATGGTCAACATTAGACTTTTTTCCTAAATTACTTCAATCCTGTTTTTGCTAAAATTATTAAAAAAAATCTGAGATTCTTACAACAACCCCTTTCATTTGATATATCACACAATACAGTTTGCGAAACTTTTTTTTTTAAATTTTCTAGTTTACCCCCTAAAATGGCCCCCTTGTTCAGAATTAATTAAATTACTTTACATCCATCCTTCCATCTTTGGGTCACCAATTTACATATGTGTACCAAATTTCAACTCAATCGGTCCAGTAATTTCGGAGCAAATCGGCTGTGACAGACGAACAGACAGACGCACGAGTGATTCTATAAGGGTTCCGTTTTTTTTCTTTTGAGGTATGAACCCTAAAAACGCTGCGTTTTAAGAATTTAACGCCATTCATCTTTTCGACGTCAACGACGCATATATCCGCATCGCAGGTTCAACGCTAGCGACTGATATATGCGTCAAGGAGCCCAGCACGATAGCAAGCTTCTTGCATTGACATAAGGTTTAACTCCGCTCTAAATGTGTTGATTTGGCGTGTGGTTGACAACTTTTCTCTTTGACAGAGTGTTGAAAAGGTTAAACTGTCGATTTTAAAAAGTGACTCAGGCCTCCTAACCGATATGCAATAGCCTGTATTCAAACCAACATCATGTTGGACGTTTCCTTATCCACTCACATGCCAGCTAGCAAATCACCAAGTGGACCAGTATGTATGACCTCTGATTACACACAGTTGTTAGGAACTATGGGGTCCAGATATGCCAGATTATGTAATAGTCGGGAATATTTGTGAATAAGCTGGACCCCAATCACATTGACAGACAGGTCTTTGGGAATGTCTGTTCATTCTTGGGTATTCTCCTGTGTTTTTCTAGGAAGGGATAACAGTTTAAACTACCTATATTACGGTAGGGAGAGCGGGGCTGAAAGTGCCGATTTTCATAATATACAAAATTGAGCTATAAAAATAGTGTATAATATTGTGTGACTTACATATTTAAATAGTGATTATTGGAGTTTCTGAATAGTGATATTATTTAGTGCATAGTTAACAGTTTGCATATAACATATTTTTTTATGAGATCGATCGGAACGGAACACTTAACCCCGCTATAGGGCTGGTTGTTTAAATACATAATTATTTAAAAAAAAATTAAACCTCAATTCACGCTAAAAGAGTGTTTTGTAGTTCGTCAAAATATCTGTTTATTTTTGTGCACTATCAACACAGTAAAAGAAAATCAAAGGCAAAAATATATTATTTCGCGGGGTTAGTTGTTCCGTCGATTTTGTTTTTTTTTCATAACTACTATTCTACCATAATGGAAGCAACTAAAATGGCACCTGCAACGGCAATAGTGTCATAACATTTTGCGACCAACATCATACGAATTGATTAGTTTTTTACTTGCGTTCCTATTATGATCCGAACAACTTACCCCCGGCACTTTCAGCCCCGCTCTCCCTTACATGCTATATAATGTACGTGAATACGTAGATACGTGCATCCTTTTATGTGATTTAGGTACAGTCAGGTAAGAAAGTGGTCTACCATTTTTGAACCACTGTACAGTCGCGGAATGAAAAGGTTCATCATCTTAAAGTCGACTTTTGCTTGTAGTTCTTTACAATCGACGAATCGAGTATGTGCAAAATTAAAATTAACGTTAATGATTTAGTCAAATCTTGCAAGTTAAATTTGATCTACTTCCCGGTAGCCGATTGAGCTGAAATTTTGTATACACGTGTTAAAATCTTTCTTTCTTATTTCCCTTATTATTACCGAAATCAGTATCCTTAAGATTGAGTAATCTCTGCAGTTCCGCACTGAGCCAATTTCAAATTCGCTGGTTTATATAAAATTTTCATCACCTACACGTTCGAGACTAATTTAAGAAACGTATCCATTATTCAACGCTACGTTTCCGAGGGTATTTGCATGTTTAAACAAAGTCGACGCAAAACATTGGCTACAGAAGGCCTTCCTCCGTAAACCTCGTAGATATAAGAACGAGTGTAGTAGTAGTAGATATTGAAAGGAGAGTGAATGCAGGGAATCGTGTGAATGGGGCACTGAACGCCTTTATGGGCAGCCAGAAAATATCACAAAATGCGCGCGTGGCTGTGCATAGAGGAGTGTTGGTGCCCACACTTATGTATGGTAGTGAAAGTTGGGTGTGGCAGAAATGACATCAAAGTCGAGTGAATGCAGTAGAAATGAGAGCGTTGAGAAGTATGTGTGGAGTGAAATTGAGTGATAGAGTCAGAAATAGTGTGATAAGAGATAAGTGTGGAATGGATGGAGATATAGTCACGAAAATTGAGAAGGGTATGTTAAGGTGGTTTGGGCATGTAGAGAGGATGGATGAGAGAAGATTAACGAAGAGAGTGTATATAAAAGGAGTGGAAGGGCAAGTTGGAAGGGGAAGACCTAGGCGAACTTTCTCTGATCAAATTGGAGAAATGTTACAAAAAGGCCAGGTCAAAAGTACCCTAAACCGACGAGCATGTATGAGAAATGTTATGAAGGTGAGTGAAGCGAAAGTGGTTTGTCAGGATCATAGCAAATGGAGATCCGTGATCTCTGCCTACCCCTCTGGGAAAGAGGCGTGATTATATGTATGTATGTAGTGAAAGAAGTTCTCTGTTTCAGCTTGAACGAAAATTCCGGCTATTCTTCTCAAGGTCGCATTTGTAAACCGATTCTGGTGAAATTTTGCTAGCAGGTGCCATAATTATATGACTTTTGACGACTCAGTTTTTCAAAAATTAAACACAAAAAACCGGACAAGTGCGAGTCGGAATCGCCCACCGAGGGTTCCTTACAAAAATACAAATGTATAGTTTTCAGATTTTTCCCTGTACTTGTAGTATAAGACGATAATACTTGCCAAATTTCATAGTTCTAGGTCAACGGGAAGTATCCTATAAATTTTGATTCCTTTGAGGGTGTCGAAATATACGTTTTTTGCAGCATAAACGGCCGTATCATTTTTAGGGTTCATCATGTCCGTCTGTCCGTCTGTCCGTCTATCCGTCTGTCCGTATGTCACAGGCATTTTACTCGAAAACTATAAGGTGTATTTAAATAAAATTATGAGGGTAGGTGTAGTTTTGTAATTAAATGACTAAAAAAATTTTTTAGGGGTGCACTCCATACATAAAACTGAAAGTCAAAAAAATGTTTTTCATTGTAAGCCCACGTGTGGCACATCAATCGATAGCCCTTTTAAAATAAATATAAGGTTTCTCAGCAACTTTTTTGATTAAGTGAATAGAGTTGGAGATAATCGCCCCGCAAGTTACTAAAATTCTGTCCCCCCCCCTCTAATTTTTTAACGGTGTATTTTAAAAATATGAAAAAATTCATGGACATAGGGCTTATTAAATTCTTTCACCGTTTTGAACAAGATCGGTTCAAAGGTTTTCGAGATATTGCTGAAAAACTGCCTTCCTTATAGAAAAGGACGTAAGTGCCGTACGATTTCTGTCACGATACGACCTTTTTAATAGGCACGGAACCCTTCGTTTTGTGTGGTCCGACAAGCACTTGGCCGGTTTTTAGGGTTCCGTAGCCAAAATGGCAAAAACGGAACCCTTATAGTTTCGTCATGTCCGTCTGTCCGTCTGTTCGTCTGTCCGTCTGTCCGTCTGTCCGTCTGTCCGTATGTCACAGGCATTTTACTCGAAAACTATAAGGTGCATTTGAATAAAATTTTGAGGATAGGTGTATTTTGTTAGCCGCTACAAAGTTTTGTAATTAAAATTACTAAAAAAATTTTTTTTAGGGGTGTACTCCATACATAAAACTAAAAGTCAAAAAATTTTTTTTCATCGTGAGCCCACGTGTGGCACATCAATCGATAGGCCTTTCAAAATAAATATAAGGTTTCTAGGGAATTTTTTTGATTAAGTGAATAGAGTTGGAGATAATCGCCCCGCAAGTCACTAAAATTCTGTCCCCCCCTCTAATTTTTTAACGGTGTATTTTAAAAATATGAAAAAATTCATGGACATAGGGCTTATTAAATTCTTTCACTGTTTTGAACAAGATCAGTTCAAAGGTTTTCGAGATATTGCTGAAAAACTGCCTTCCTTATAGAAAAGGACGTAAGTGCCGTACGATTTCTGTCACGATACGACCTTTTTAATAGGCACGGAACCCTTCGTTTTGTGTGGTCCGACAAGCACTTGGCCGGTTTTTGTCGTTGATTTAGACGTTAGAAAGAGACTGTAGACGTGAGTACTATATGGTTATTATTATTATTTCTATTTCTTGTTAGGGTCTGCTACTGCCTAATTAACAAAATTATTTATCTTACTCATCGATTTTGCGTGTCCTTGTTCAGATAGGTTAGGTGGCCGAAACTAATTGATATTCAATTGAAATACGAACCGTTAAGTGTCTGATTGACCCGCAAACATACCTGCTGTGTTTGTATACACTGTGCCAACGACGCAGTCCACGATTAAGTTTAGAACATTTAAATTCATGTTTGTATACTGAAACTTAAAGCAAATTTAAAGTTCAATCTCAAGAAAATTACCGGTTCATATGAAGTTTTGATAAAGAAAACAAAGTTCTGTAGAATAGTGAAGTAGAAAGTTTATTTTGAAAGAGTTTTGATACTATAAACTTCTAAAATACGTTAGCCTTTTACCCGACTATATCTTAATGCAATACCTATTTAATTTTGAGAAAGTTCGGTCACTTTCATTCTAAGGGTGCGATATGAAGGAGCATTTTGCATTGAAAGCAGAGAAATTAGCCTGTTTTTTTTGCTAGATTTTGATTTTAGGAAACCATCAATTATCTAGTATAAAAAAGAGGTACCTAGATAGGTTATACGCGCTCGAAAAATGGCACACTAAAATTGACTCTGTTGCCTCATTTTCGAGTAGTCAATGGAAACGTTAGCTGTCAGATTTGGTGGCCATTTTTAAACACGGAATTTCGTATAGTCAACATTATATACATTTACATTACCTTTTATATGACATCATTGGAAACCATGTTGTTCGGGTGCAATAAAATTGAATTTATTAAAGAAATCACTAAGCCGTATTGAAATACAGAATATTTGAATCAGAAAAACTATTTACTTTTATCAAATTTGAGGAGAATTATACTAGTCTTAATGTAGTAGTAGGCACGGAACCCTTCGTTATGCGTGGTCCGACACGCACTTGGCCGCTTTTTTAGCTTAGTTTTAATTTAATTTCATCATCATCATCATATCAGCCGAAAGACATCCACTGCTGTACATAGGCCTCCCCCAAAGAGTGCCACAATGACCGGTCCTGCGCCACCCGCATCCAGCGACCTTTACCAGGTCATCAGTCCACCTTGTGGGTGGCCTACCCACGCAATCATCACGCAGTTTCATTTAGTTAATGTTATGTATTATTTTGTACACTTTATCAAATCAAATAAATCTCGCTTATTCTTATATTCAGGGCTTATCTTTCTTATATCCAGGGCTCGGATTTTCCATCGCACGGTAAGACGAAAGAGAACATATCATACTCATACTCATTCATTTAATTAATACCAAACGTACCGATTGCAAATATAAATAAATGACAATGTTACGTCTACCAAAACAATATAGTATGTATAACTAGGTACGTCAATTTGGCACTCTTTGGGGGGCCTATGTCCAGCAGTGGACGTCTTTCGTCTTATATGATGATGATGATGATGAACTAGGTACGTAACTAAAGCGGCCTTTAGACCTGTCTAACTGCACTCACACTCACTGATTAGAGTGAGATGGTTTATCATCCCTCCATTCCCTCCCCCAGTTAGTGCACTGCATTTAGCCGGGTCTAAAGCCGCCTAAGAAAATAAGTGAGTATGAGTAAAGTTTTCATGTTAATATCGACTCCATAGTCTTCTTTCGTCTTACCGAGCCCTGCTTATATCTCTGGAGTACCTGAGTAGCGATCATTGAAGCGATCATCCCAATTCCTTCCTAAACTTATGCATGAGAGGATTCCCATTTATAAGAGCGATACAAATTGAATATACGGAGTTATTCAACACAATCTTACATTGATATTATGCTTCAGAAGTTTTGGAGGATCGAGTTTATCAGAGGCTTATGATTCGCATTCCATTTCTCTAACAACTCGTTTTAAAATAACCCTGTTATCCGTGTGGGTCAGAATAGAGAATCCTTTTCCGTGGATGTAAAAGAGTCAACTATGCGGCAGGATTGAAGTGTGCAACCCATTTCACAGCAACATCATTTTTCAACGAACAAACGAAGAGGTTCTAAATTTGATAGGAGAAAAAATATGTCTAAGTACTAAAACTATTGAAAACAGAAGGGGAAATATGTTGGGGCACCTGATACGACATGACAATTACATAAAAACTATAATTGAAGGAAAAATTGAAGGAAGGAGAGGCAGGGGAAGGCCAAGACGTGCGTTTATGGACCAAGCTAAAGAGAAAGTAATGTCGTATCAGGAGCTCAAAACAGTGGCAGAGAGAAGAACAGAATGGCGATTACTCCACCGACAAGAGCCTGGCTCTTAAATTTATGATGATGATGATGATGATCATTTTTCCACCTTTAAACCTACAGTGGGGAATGGATGAAAATTTTAGAAATGCCTGATTGTTTTTTTGGTCATAGGAATAACCTTCCTTAGCACCAGAAAAAAGTTTCAGATTTTTCAGCTGCGACAATTATTTTTGAAAAATATAAAATTTTCTCATTTACGTTTTGGGCCAAGAACGATAAATAGACACTTTCCTTGATCTGTCTCATATTACAAAAAAAACTATCTTAAATATCTGTGGTAAACTGACACTGGCAATGACCAATATAGCTGCTGCAAGTGTCAATATCATTGCCAGTGTCAGGTTACCACACATATTTAATATATTTTTTTGTAATATGAGACCGATCGAGGAAGGTGCCGTAACTGACCCAAAACGTAAGTGAGGAAATTGTTTATATTTTTCAAAAAAATTGACGCAGCTGAAAAATCTGAAACTTTTTTCTGGTACTAAGGAAGGTTATTCCTATTTTCATCCATTCCCAATTGCTAGATGATATATTTAACTTATTTTTCACATCTCATGCTCGAAAAGTGTGTCATATTAGGCTTAATAAGCGGGGCTAAAGCAGTACATTTAACCCCTAGGGAAAATTTATGTTTTTTAAAACATTTTAATTGACTAATCTAAACACCGTATTAAATCCATCAATCACTCTTTAAAAAAACATTTGTATTTGCTATCAACTAACCTAAAATCGACCAATCAGGAAACAGAATTCATTTCAAACATTAGGTGTTTTTTATTCACCAATTCACAATCATTTTAAAAAAACCGGCCTAGTGCGAGTTGGACTAGCGCACCGAGGGTTCCGTTTCTTTTGATTGCGTTGACATAGAAGTTTGATTTTGTTACAGCTTAAAGGTATTTATAGAGCTGAGTATTTGATATGAATTTCAATTTAATACCTCTACGTGTTCATGGGGAAAGGGGTAGTAACTTTACAATTCATCATCATCATCATCATATCAGCCGAAAGACGTCCACTGCTTGACATAGGCCTCCCCCAAAGAGTGCCACAATGACCGGTCCTGCGCCACCCGCATCCACTTTAAAATTATTAAAAATATTTTTATTATTATGATGTAACTGAAAATGTACGGATTTCGCAATTTTTCCTTTATCTGTGCTATAAGACGTTGCTTAGTACCAAATTTCAAGATTCTGAGTTCACGTTATCAATTTTAGCATGAGATCACAAACCTATTACTAATGTAGAGGAAATGATGTTGGCATCTTTGAAGGGGATCTTCCTTTGTTACTCGGGGCATATTAGCGACAGTGAATGTAGTATGTTATTATATCCTTTGTTTACATTGTAATGGGGGAAATACCCGAGTGGTTCGGGCTTGTTATAACGTACCCAGTCATAATATAGATGTGGCTTACACAAACGTGGAATTGAGGTCGGTACTACCTTTTACCAGCGACTCCACGAATACTTGTTAATAAGGCTGTACTCATCATCATCGTCATCATATCAACCGAAAGACGTCCACTGCTGTGAGAGAGTGCCACAATGACCGGTCCTGCGCCACCCGCATCCAGCGGACTCCAGCGACCTTTACCAGGTCATCAGTCCACCTTGTGGGGGGACTACCCACGCCGCGCCTTCCGGTACGTGGTCGCCACTCGAGAACCTCTCAATTTAATAGCAAATGATATGCTATTAGACATCCCAGAGATATATATCCCCATAAGGAAACTATCCAATGTCCTTTCCAGGGTCTTAAACGATATCCATACAAAATTTCATCTAAATCGGTGTAGCGAATTATGATAAGGGGATGGTTCTCGATAATTAATTGGACACTCATACCTAGGTACATAATTAGAAAAGTTGGAAAACCCCCGATTTTTTTCATTTCAAAGTTCAATATCTCAAAAACGGATGAACCGATTTTGATGAAACATGGCTAAGTAAACTTGGGCTAAAATTATCACAAAAAAAAACCGCATTCAAATCCATCCGTTTGGGAGCTACGATACCACAGACAGATACACACATAACCCTTTCTCAGGCCGGCAGTTTGAAAATGACAATCGGATATCAGTCTTATGCATTGACATTAAGATATTATGTTTGACAAGCAGCATGTGGTCGATATAAAGCCTCTGCCTCGAAAAGGGTTAAACTTATAACACCCCTCTCATTGGGTCGGGGGTTAAAAATTAACACGGATTTAGATATATTTGTGTTGAATGTGATTGCCAGGGAGCGAAACTTTGGTGCCGATGACAGACGTATGACGTCAAGCTACATACAGAGTGTTTTTATCTAGATTATAGATGCTTAATCAAATAACAACTTTTATAATAATTTAACTTTTATATATTATTGTACAATTTTTATAACCGGCGAGAGGTTCGACAATTATATTGCCCTGAATGTACCACTTGTGAAATGTTTATATGTCAATAAGAAAGATGCGAAATTATGTTTAAACTTAAAGCATTCAGCATACTTCGTCATCCAACGAAACATTTGTTGTGTTGTTTCATTTACTTGAAAAAATATTTTTTGTTAGAATTAACATTACGTAATAAAAAAAAACTTATCTTTTTTTAAATATTTACATTATTTTTTGTATAAATACCAAACATTTTTATAAGTAAACAATAATATTAATATTACCATTATAACATTATTAAGAAGCATTGAGGTGTTGCAATGTTGTTTTGAATAAACATCCTATATGCGACTTTACGTCATAATGACGTCACTGGCACCATAGTTTCGCCCCCTGGTGATTGGAACACAAAAAAAATAATTTTGTGAGTAGTAGGTGCCTACCGATACACTATGGGGTGAAATGGATATTTTGAGATTCAATACTTAACTCTGAAATTAACTATAAACCCAAAGCCCAAGTTAAGTAATAGCGCCATAAAATTGTCAACGAAACCAGCTCCCTTATACTTTAGCCATATATATAACCCTGTCCTGACGGCTGATTTATTGATGCCCGTAAACAGGTTATCAGGAGGGTTGGCTGAGCAAACTTGTGGGTTCTCAATGCGCAACATGAATTAGTTTAAAGGGGAGTTATGATCCCAATACAAGTTTATAGCATAGATAATAGAGATGTGGTCGTGGTCGGATAAGTTAGGAAAATTGCGGGAATATTGCCGGGAACTTTAGCGGTAATGTTTCGAACGCGCGTTAGGACAATTTAACTGACATTTTTAGGGTTCCGTAGCCAAAATGGCAAAAATGGAACCCTTATAGTTTCGTCATGTCCGTCTGTCCGTCTGTCCGTATGTCACAGGCATTTTACTCGAAAACTATAAGGTGTATTTGAATAAAATTTTGAGGATAGGTGTATTTTGTTAGCCGCTATATAGTTTTGTAATTAAAATGACAAAAAAAAAATTTTAGGGGTGCACTCCATACATAAAACTAAAAGTCAAAAAAAAAAAAAATTAATTGTGACCCCCCGTGTGACACATCAATCGATAGGCCTTTCAAAATAAATATTAAGATTTCTTAGCATTTTTTTTTAACTAAGTGCCTAGAGTCAGAGATAATTGCGCAGAAAGTCACTAAAATTCTGTCCCCCCCCTCTAATTTTTGAACGGTGTATTTTAAAAATATGGAAAAATTCATGGACATAGCTTATTAATTTCATTCACCAAAAATTGTTTTGAACAAGATCGGTTCAGAAGTTTTCGAGATATTGCTGAAAAACTGCCTTCCTCAAAGAAAAGGACGTAAGTGCCGTAAAATTTCTGTGACGATACGACCTTTTTAATAGGCACGGAACCCTTCGTTTTGCGTGGTCCGACACGCACTTGGCCGGTTTTTTCCATATAAAAATTGACATTTAGATCTACCCGACGCGCGTACAATGCGTTACGTGATCGACCAACTGGTCAAGATAAATAAAAGTTTGTAAAAAAGGTCGGCTAAAAAATCTAATCATAAGAAAGTAGGTTCCTATGAGGTAGAAGTACTAGTGCCCGACGCGGTACTAGTACTCGACGAATATAATTTAACTAGCGAATAATAAACTAAGATTGATCACGACATCATTTTTAAGTTACTAAATGTTAGTGACTTCAATATTTCTTATCACAATTTCAAGACTAATAACTTATTTATGAACATATTTGTTAAAACCAGCTGCCATCAATTGGGACTATGAGTTAAACCTTCAAGTCCCAATAAATGCCAGTCTGTCATTCATGACATTTGTACTAAAATGACATCTATTGGGACTGCCAGCATAACCGCCTGCCATTTACTCGTACATTCGGATTGATTACCTAATTCTTATATTATCATAATTTTTTATAAGATCACCATATGAAACGAATTCCATATCAGTAACTTGAGTAAATACCTCGTCTCCCAAACCGTATGAAACTGTTTAATACATCTTAAATGAGCATAATATCGTGATTCAAATAAGTATTTTCTGTTGACATGTCGGGCACTAGTACTTCTACCTTATATTTTAATCAATAAAATATAACATTACATTTTCTTTCACAGGTAACAAAGGCAAATTTCCGGTCATGTGGCCATGGCAGTATTTCCCGGATATGACAACATTAGCAGGTAATATATATTACCATGTATCATGTATGTATCATGTATGAATGTCATGCCCTTGCCAGACAAAGAATGAATCTCTTTGGTGACGGCTACCCGCAACCAAAGGAATTCAGGGTGCTCCCACTGAGCTGCATCATCCGCTTTGTGGAAATGATGGAGCGAGCTTGGGAGTAGCTATAAAGGGGAGGGCAAATGCACAAAAGATCCCACTGGGTCGAAGTGTATCCGAAAGGGCCCTCAACTAGATAAGATAAGATAAGACCATGTATCATGCGACAGAATGTACGAAATCAAAGTCACAACCTCGATCCTTGTAAACGCCCTGTAAGAGAACGTGTATGTCCTCCGCGCACGAGAAAACGAGATGCAACACTCTTCGATGGCTATTCTGGGGCACAGGTATGTCGATAAATATACAATACTTCTTCTGTTCACCTTTTGCACACATCTCACTGATAAAGCAAATACAAGAGTGAACAGAAAGATGCAGGGAGACAGTAAAGGTAAAAAACAGGCGGTCTTATCGCTAAAGAGCGATCTCATCCAAACTACCTTTGGGTAGCGGAGAATAGTACCTATTTAATTGAAATAAGTGGTATTAGGTGGTGCAGAAATTAATGTGTTGATGAAAGATCGTATCTTATCAATATTATACAATACACATACTTAAATAAGATATAGATATAAATACCTACATACCCATTTCACATCAGCCCAAAGACGTCCACTGCTGGACATAGGCCTCCCCCAAAGAGTGCTACAATGACTGGTCCTGCGCCACCCGCATCCACCGGACTCCAGCGAACTTTACCAGGTCATCAGTCCACCTTCAGGGTCTACCAACGCTGCGCCTTCCGTTACGTAGTCGCCACTCGAGAACCTTTCTGCCCCAACGGCTATCGGTTCTACGTCCAATGTGCCCCGCCCACTGCCACTTAAGTTTAGCGATTCGGAGGGCTATATCGGTTACCTTGGTTCTGCTGCGGATAGCCTCATTTCTGGTGCGATCACGCAGATATACTCCCAGCATAGCCCATACCCGTATACGTATACAATAAAATATATTTCAATGTCATTTTATGGTAAGAATCAATATTTTCAGCCATAAAATAAAAATACAATAGGATAGCGGACAAAACAAATGATTTGAACTACAAATTAAAAGTGATTACGGAGAAATAAATATCATCTTAGTTGTAACAACATCATAGTATTTTATACAATCGTTACACAATGAACTGGGGGCAATTGGAATGCAGCAGAACCAAGGTAACCGATATAGCCCTCCGAATCGCTAAACTTAAGTGGCAGTGGGCGGGGCACATTGCACGTAGAACCGGTGGCCGTTGGGGCGGAAAGGTTCTTCAGTAGCGACCACGTACTGGAAGGTGCAGCGTGGGTAGGCCCCCCACAAAGTGGACTGATGACCTGGTAAAGGTCGCTGGAGTCCGCTGGATGCGGGTGGCGCAGGACCGGTCATTGTGGCACTCTTTGGGGGAGGCCTATGTCCAGCAGTGGACGTCTTTGGGCTGATATGATGATGATGATGAATTGGAATGCCCAATTCTACAGATACCTATCTAAAAGTATGGTTGTATATTGACTTGTGTGTGTTAAAATACTTGTTGAAATCGCTTTGGGGCTACAAATTACATTATCTTTTAGCGTGTGCGCAGTCCACGTAAAAAATATATACACATTTTCTGCCTTATCGCAATTGAATACGGTGCGAAATCGTATTGGTACATGTCTTGGACGTCGCCTGGTACTAAATAACTCATGCTAATAAATTGGGCCAATGCAAAAATCTCGCCATTATTCACTTTTGGGGCGCTATAAGAGCAAGTTACGCAATTTATTACCCTTTTTATCAAAATATTACTCTCAATGGTATTGCAATTTGAAAAAGATCGCGTACAGAATGGCGGCTAAGCCGAAGGCGACAACAATAATTGATTCAGTATTATATTGCACAATCTATCTATACTAATATCCAACAGCGGTAACGTTGGTGACATAGTAATTTTGTTTTTAACCTTTCGTAGGCTTAGTAGCAGATCAGGAGCCGTAGCATGGTTGGCCTTATCACGCGACAAGTGACAAGATAAGAGCGTCGTCTCGTTCTATCGAACGGTGTCAGCCAGTGATGCACGCTCTATCCTATCATCTATCGCGTGACAAGGCCAACCATGCTACGGGGCCTGCACTGATCAAGGCTATCGAAAATTGAAAGCTGTGTCAGAAACAAAAAAATCAAATTAGTGTCCCAGCATACAAAAGGTAGAACCGATGGCCGTTGGGGCGGAAAGGTTCTTCAGTAGCGACCACGTACTGGAAGGTGCAGCGTGGGTAGGCCCCCCACAAAGTGGACTGATGACCTGGTAAAGGTCGCTGGAGTCCGCTGGATGCGGGTGGCGCAGGACAGGTCATTGTGGCACTCTTTGGGGGAGGCCTATGTCCAGCAGTGGACGTCTTTGGGCTGATATGATGATGATACAAAAGGTTAATTGGAGAGCCTCGCATGATCATACTAATATTATAAATGCAAAAGTTTGGATGTTTAGATGTTTGGATGTTTGTTACTCAATCACGCTTAAACGGCTGAACCGATTTGGTTGAAATTTTGCACGGAGATAGTTTATATCCTGGATTAAAATATAGGATAGTTTTTATCCCGGGTCCACGCAGACGAAGTCGCGGGCGGAAGCTAGTTTCAAATATTCTTTACGTAGCATGGGGTGTGAATACTCGTACCAGATTCGGTAGCGTATTGCAATTCCAAATACCTAGGCATTTTTTTAATATTACAATTTTTGTTGTCGTTGATATTGCATGTGTTCATATGACAACATTCCCCCACAAGGGTGAAGGGTGGGAGGGTTTATAAAAAAAAAGCATTTTTAAAATTGCAATACGCTACCGAATCTGGCCTTAATAGGTTCACACCCAATTTTTGTTACACCCTGTATAGTAGTAAACTTCAGGAGGGTAATGACGTAACGTTCCGAACGCGCGTCGGGTCGACCCAACTGTCATTTTTAGGGTTCCGTACGTGTAAAGGAAAAAATCGGAACCCTTATAAGTACACTCGTGCGTATGTCTGTCCGTCTGTCACAGCCAATTTGCTCCGAAACTACCGGACCGATTGAGTTCAAATTTGGTATACATATGTAAATTGGTGACCCAAAGATGGACACGTAAAGTAAATCAATAAATTCTGCAAAAAGGGGGCCACTTTTGGGGGGTAAACTGGAAAATTTTAAAAGAAGTTGCGCAAACTGTATTGTGTGACATATCAAATGAAAGAAGTTGTTGTAAGCATCTCAGATATTTTTTTTATAATTTTAGCGAAAACAGATTTGAAGTAATTTAGAAAAAAAGACGAAAATTGACCATTTCCCCCCCTTATCTCCGAAACTACTAGGCTTAAAATTCTGAAAAAAATATGGAAAATAGTTCCTTGCCTAAAGATTACAGGAAAACCTATGAGAAATTTGAGTATTCAAAGTAACCGGAAAATTCTCTATATTTTACGGAACCCTCACCACGCAAGTCGAACTCGCACTTGTCAGGTTTCCCATATAAAAATTGAGATTTAGATACTACCCGACGCGCGTACAATGTGTTACGTGATCAACCAACTGGATAGTAAAAGGATGTACGCGGTCGGGCAGTGTTTGAGAAATAGTACATTTCGATGCTAGTGCGGAAAGTATCTCATTACGCCACGAGTACCGAGATATCTTGCCACGAGCCGTAGGCGAGTCGCTCCTGACATACGGCGTGGAGTTTTGGGGTCGCGCCTCTGACTGGAGGCGTGTGTTCTCGCAGCAAAAGCGCGCCATCCGCGCGATGGCCGGTAGGCCGGAGAATACCCCAGCGCGAGACCTTTTCCGCGAGCTCAAGATATTGCCCCTGCCTTGTTTACTAATATACCAGGTCTCAGTGTTCACTCACGAGAACTTGGATATGTTCAAGCGCAGAGGCATTAACACCAACTACAACCTGCGCAGTAATAGACACCACAACAGACTTATCGCCGAATCACACAGACTTGCCAAGTCAGAACGATCCGCGTACTATGTAGGCCCCTCTATTTACAATCGCCTACCAGACTGTGTAAGAGATGCGACTTCCACCGCAGCATTCAAGGTTAGGCTGAAAAAGTGGTTGATGCAGGAATCATTCTATTCGTATGATGAGTTCTTTAGTCTACCAATAATACTTTAAAGATAAAAACATAGTATGACATATAAAAATAACAGAATATAATTGACATATAATATAATATTAAAAACTGTAATTAATCATAGTTAAACACTATTGAAAGTTTATACATACTTACTATATATTGACTTGTAACAATTGTTATTAACAATAAATTTCATTTCATTTCATTTCATTTCATTTCATTTCATTTCAAGACTCGGGACGAGTGAAGAATGACATTTCCGCACGTGTATCGAACGACGTTTTTTAATACAGTTGCGAAAAAATAAAAAAAACAACAAGTAAGGAATTCGTAACTTTTATATTATTCATTCTGTAACATCATTGTATTACAGTTGAAAAAAATGAAGTTTAATACAGTGTAATACAGTTCTATCTTATTTATTTTTTATTGACATAATAATGAATGGTACAATTTGTACAAGGAATATTGAAAAGCACTAGTGCGCGAAAACCAACTTTCCGCACGCTCAACAGCTACGTAAAGTAGCACTTTTTGAGCAACTGTATTAAAAAGGATTTTCTCTTCATACCTGGGCTGTTATTCGCTACGCGCTCATGCGCCTCACCCCACGCGTCACGCTTAACGAAACTAGACCTCTACCCACGCTTAGTTACTACGAATCGCGGCTTCAAGATATATTTGTGGGTGAGCGTTGAGGTGAGCTTAAAACAAGTTACAGGGGGCCTGTTCTGTTCCGCCTGTCACAAATCAACCCTACTCTAAACCTATATTTTCAATGTAGCTATTCAATCTACTAAGAACACGCCAACCTTTTCAATTTAACCCCTCCCACGCATAACGACGGTCAGAACCCCCTTTAAACCCAATCTCCAGTCCTGTGTAAAAAATAGGCCAAGTTACTTCGCGACTAAATAAATCAGAGGTGCAGATATTTTTTTGAAACTGACTCTGGAACCTCCTACGCCCTTAGGGCCCTGACCCGAAACGGGTTGTTTTGGACATACGGGCTGGAAATCTAATTCTTGACAATGGGATTGTCATCTCATGTTAAAATTGATAACGTAGTGTTGGTATACATGGATAGTAAACCATCAAATTATTGTAATGAATTATAAATTACAAAATATAATGAAAATAATACAAAGACATGGACATTGAAAGTTTAGAAAAAGTATGTTTTTTTTTATTGCCCAATAGTAAATTTAATAAAATAAATAAATAAAATAAATAAATAAATATCGTGGGACAATTCACACCAATTGATCTAGTGTCAAACTAGGCAAAGCCTGTACTATGGCTGCTGGACAACGGATAAACATACTTATATAGATAAATACATACTTAAATAGATATTAAACATCCAAGACTCGAGAACAAACATTCGTATCCATCACACAAATATCTGCCCCGACCGGAGATCGAACCCGGGACCTCAAGCTTCGTAGTCAGGTTCTCTAACCACTAGGCTATTCGTTCATCAAAAATATTTTTCACACCTCTCATTCAGAAAAGTAAGTTTTGGTCCCCGACGAGAGGGAGCAAAATGCCACTTTTCTGTTCAAGCTACTTTTTTAATTTATTCATTGGCATGTAGCATTTACGCAATGTGCAAATTGAACACAGATCTTAAGAAAATAATCGATTGTAATTTCATCGTAATCGATTAAAAACGAACATATTTCACGTTTTAACTTTAGCAACGTTATAGGTACATTTACATATTAAAACTTGAGAATTTTTCGTAATATTTGAAAAAATTGTCACAATAAACTATACGTTTTACTGAAATCAAAACTATGATTTTATTGTAGATAAATTATATAATAATGAATATTGATATTCGTTAAATTTTCCTCATAATCGGTGTGAAAAATTACATGTGTCACTCAGGAGCAAAATTATTTTCGTCTTGGGCGTTAACACTTGAATCCCTCACAACGCTCAGGATCCTGCGTTAGAATCCCTCGCTACGCTCAGGATTCTATTGTAGGATCCCTCGCTACATTCAGGATTCAATACACCGCCCTCGCCGTAAATATACTATTTTGCTCCCTTGTGACACAAATAACTAAAACTACTTCGGGGATTTTTGAAACAACCGGTTCTGATCGTATCCTTAGACGCCGTGTGTCACCGAAGCGACGCGAGAATAAACGATGGCGCAGTCACACGCCACATTATAAATTGCAACGGCTGAGTGAAACCCGGCGTGACACAGGGGACAAGGGCTCTAACGGGGGTGTGTGTCGTATTTAATGGTCTGAAGAGTCTAGTTTTTATGTTGTTGTGTTGATAGCTCTTGGGGGGTCAATATGGCTTGACATATCGCATAGCAGCCTGATCCTATTGAGGCTTAGAGCATACATAACTGGAGTAGCCTTATGTCGTGTTTGCGTACAAAAAAGTCTGCCGAATTTTGCGGGGTCGGGGGGAGCATCTTAATAGAATATTGAAACTCAATTATATATTAAAAGCTTGAAGTGGTTAAACGTTGATAATATCAAGTGCTTACAGCAACATGCGGGCATTTTTATGATCAGTGTTCTCTTGCGAGGCGATTTTGTGATCGATCGTGAAATTGTCTTTGTATGATTTTTTGCACATTGTGCAAGGTTTTTTACACAGGGGTAAGTTACTGAAAGGCTACTCCAGTTATGTATGCTCTAAGTACTAAGACCTGTCATACGTTACAAAACGGCATAGTTTTTTTGTGTTGGAAATAGAGTCAAATTAGTTTTGTTTCAAAAGTGACCGAAACAAATTAAATCCACTCTGTTCTAATTGAACGATCGAGCAAAGCGAAAAAGTTCTCCGTTTTAGCTTGCGTCAAAATTATTTCGTATGTCCGGCGTCTGACCTGCTGTTCCCATCTACAGGTTGCATTTCTAAACCGATTCTCGTAAAATTTAGTGAGCAGGTTCATTAATTACAAAGTTTTTTTGGTAATTGTGTAGCAGTGGACGTCTTTCGGCTGATATGATGACGATAAATAATTCCAAATTAAATTTATTTATTTATTGTTATTTATTTATTAGGCTCACACAACAAATTACAGTCATACATACAGTAGCATAAGAAGCTTAGTGTCTAGATCTGGACTATAATTCTCAACAGTGTGTGCACAAAAAGATTCTTAACTTAAAGACAAACTATTCACTAGATGGAATTACATACCTATTGTGCATAAAATAATACATTCAATAATTAACATGACATTTACCTGTATATAGCGTTAAATATGTATCTAATAATATTCATCTAACTGTAACTTAAAACTTAAATAACTAATTACCCAATTTGAATGCATATTTAACTTTATTTTTGAACATGGGTAGGGTGTGTTTAAAGATGTCCAAAGAAGGATGTTCAGCCACTACATCATTATACAAACGGCACATTCGGACAACGGGATTATAAAACGATGTGTTGTTTTTGTAAATTTCGAGTTGGAATAATCTGTGTGATGGATTACGAGATCTGTACCTGGCAATAAAGTTTAAATTCATCTGTTAGTTATTTAGTTAGATTACTGTTTTACATATTTCTGTGGTTTTAGTTGAACTGGAGCTTGCGAAACAGTCTGCGTGCTTACTTAGTTCCAAATTTAATACTGCCAGAAGGAGCGCTACGGGTAAGCTCTATTTGAGAGTTTGAAAGCTTCACCTAATTTTCGGCAAGCTTGAAGACGTTTATAGTCAGTAATTATCATAAGAACTAAATATATCTTATTCTTTGATGTTTCAGTACTAATCTAAACATTCGCATTTATAATAACCAATGATCGGATTTCCCGGTGCAACACGGAGTGAATGACCCCAAACATTATGTTAATATGGACATGCTCCGGGATTCCGGGACTTACATTAGTTTTCGGAGGACAATAATTCTGATTATATTACATGAAATAAAATTGAATTACACTTTAACAATTGATATACTACTACGGTCATAAAAGAAAGTGACTTGAAACAAAATCATCTGCTGCTAACTGTAGAGGAGAACAGACGGATACCAGACATCGTGACAGACATACAAACGGCTTTTGGTCCAAGCCGAAGCATAGAACTTCGTTCGCTTCGCTCCCTCGCTCGAAAATAATTTCACTATACACAAAAGTTTGCTAAATAACTCTCTTTAAAACTGATCTGCCAAATAGCTTATTAGCGGCCTAATTCCAAATATCATAATTCTCAGTAACATTTTTTTGCATCATTTTGTAATACGCCGGGATTTTGGCCATGTCCATATTAATACTTCTACTCTAGATCCCGCCGTGTTGCACCGTAAAATCCGATCACTGATAATAACACATTTAAATAATATTCATGTCAAAGTAATTCTTGAAAATCTCTTTTCAACATACAATACTGCGTCAAAACTAAAAGTGATTAATTCAAAATAATTATTCATTTACCTAAAATTCGAACGTATAACTTCAGCATAGCCGAAAGACGTCCACTACTGGACATATGCCTCCCCCAAAGAGTGCCAAAATGACCTGCATCCAGCGGACTCCCGCGATCTTTACCAGGTAGTGTTGCATTGCAAAGGACTCGAGCCTTTTTAGCCCGAATATTAAGTTATTTTTACCTGACTGCCAAAGGAAAGGAAGGTTATGTTTTTCGAGCGTAAGTATCTGTGTAAGTAGGTATGCGTGTATGTCTTATTCTTTGGCACGCCCTACAGCCTAAACCGTTTAACGGCTTTCGACATATGAAGTGTCGTTGGATTCCTCTTAATCGTGGGAGTGTGACATAGGCAAAAACCAAAAACCGGTCAAGAGCGAGTTCAACTCGCGTGGTGAGGGTTCCGTAAAATATTAAGAATTTTCCCGCTACTTTGACCACTACTTTGACTTCGTATAGGTTTTCCTGTAATCTGTAGGCAAGGAACTATTTTCCATATTTTTTTCAGAATTTTAAGCCTAGTATTTTCGGAGATAAGGGGGGGAATGGTCAATTTACGTCTTTTTTTATAAATGACTTCGAATTCGTTTTTGCTAAAATTATAAAAAAATATATCTGAGATGCTTACAACAACCAACACCTTTCATTTGATGTCACACAATACAGTTTGCGAGATTTTTTTTTAATTTTCCAGTTTACCCCCCAAAAGTGGCCCCCTTGTTCAGAATTCATTAATTTACTTTACGCGTCCATCTTTGGGTCACCAATTTACATATGTTTACCAAATTTCAACTCAATCGGTTTTGGAGCGATCAAAGTTTTGGAGCAAATCGGCTGTGACAGACGGACAGACAGGCGCACGAGTGATCCTATAAGGGTTCCGTTTTTGCCTTTTGAGGTTCCACTTGTTAGAGCTGGCTTGATGGCTCTCTCGTCTAATTCGTACGACGTTCATTACCAGCCCTGGCTTCTGGCAACTTTAATTAGTTCGTAAGAAACTTAGTCCAGAACGAACGGTCTATCTGGTGGCTGATTTCTCTTCATTAGGCTCGTGGTCTTGGTATATTGCAATTGCAACAAAGTAAGACGCGGAACAGAAGGGAAAATGGACGTTAATGGACATTTTCTACTTCGGAAAGGGACGTTTATTAGATACCATTAGCTGCGCTTCGTTCGCGTATTGCACCGCGAATACGCGAACGCAGCGTGGACCCGGGATAAAACTATCCTGTATTTTAATCCAGGCTATAAACTATCTTCGTGCAAAATTTCACCCAAATCGGCTGAGCTGTTTAAGCGTGATTGAGTAACAAACATCCAAACATCCAAACTTTCGCATCTATAATGTTAATAGAATTAGTAGGATAGACTGGCACTTTTGATTAGTATAAAATTTGTTCGTTAAACTAGTGAGTGCAATTTTTTTTTTCTGGCCACAATTTTTATAACCAACCCTTTGGTGTTTTTTTTAAAGTAGGTACTACAGTACCGGTCAAAAGTTTAAGTTCACCCTTTGTTTCTGGTACAAATTTGTACTTTTGTGCGATAATCTTTTGCAGTTCAGATGTCGAAAACTGTTTCCAACTGATTTGTTATTGTTTATGGAGATGTGTTTGATTAGTTAGACACAATTTACGTAGATTTCTAAACAACTGATTCCCTAAAAACCAACATTGTATCTGATCATTGTACGTTTTAAGTGGCAAGCCCATATATGGCCCAGCCTTTGCCGTCATTCCTATAAGATTTTAGGGAATGCGTTGTTTAGAAATGTACGTGAATTGTGTCTGACTAATTAAACAAATCTCTGGAAACAATAACGTATCAGTTGGAAACAAATTTCGGCTTCCGAACTGCAAAAAATTATTGTCCAAAAGTACTCATTTGTACCTAAAACAAAAAGTGAACTTAAACTTTTGACCGCTACTGTATATGAATTTTGGCCCAAGCAGAAACAGAGAACTTTGTTCGCTTCGCTCGCTCGTTTAATTAACTGCATGCAAAAATACGCAAGCAGTATAAGTACCTGAACTTAAATAGGCCAACACCACCCTACACCTTCTTTAGCGAAACAGTAAAAATATTGTTCTAGTAACTTATCATGGAATTCCGCAAAGTAACACCTGAATTACTGAGACGTTAATAAATGTTTTTTTCATCACACTTGCTCGTCAATGGCGTTATTACTTGCGAGCGTACAGAGCAGTTATAGCCGTTTTACCTCCCACGGGCTGTTAAGTTTAGTTTTAAAATATAGAACCCTCTGATTGGCTTAAGCAAATCTGGTTGCTCTGTGATTGGTTGAAAAAAAACTAGTTGGTCAAGCCGCCCCGCCCCGCAAGAATACTGCTCTGTGATTGGTTGAAATATTGAACTGCGCGCTCTACTAGCACTGATCTGGAAGTGAAGTTGTCAATTTTTGATTGGTGCTGCTGTATGAAACTTACATTTTTCTGTCTTTTGTTGTTATTTATTTCCTCGCAAATGTGATGAAAAACATTGTGTATAGTATAACACGGGCGTAAGAATATTGCAAACTCGAGTCATCAAAAGCCCTCCGCCTTCGGCGTCGGGCTTCTGATACACTCTCGTTAGCAATATTCCACTTACGGCCCTCGTTAAACAATGTACTATTTCATCACACTTGCTCGTCAATGGCTTTATTATTTGCGAGCGTACAGAGCAGTTATAGCCGTTTTAACTCCCACGGGCTGTTAAGTTTAGTTTTAAAATATAGAACCCTCTGATTGGCTTAAGCAAATCTGGTTGCTCTGTGATTGGTTGAAAAAAAAACTAGTTGGTCAAGCCGCCCCGCCCCGCAAGAATACTGCTCTGTGATTGGTTAAAATATTGAGCTGCGCGCTCCACTAGCACTGATCTGGAAGTGAAGTTGTCAATTTTTGATTGGTGCGGCTGTATGAAATATAGATTTTTCTGTCTTTTGTAGTTATTTATTTCCTCGCAAATGTGATGAAAAACATTGTGTATAACACGAGCGTATATATTGCAAACACGAGTCATCAAAAGCCTTAGCAATATTCCACTTACGCCCCTCGTTAAACAATGTCTTTGTTTCTTCTTAAACGACTATGTGCTTGTTTGCAACTATAGTGGTACCCATAACATTTGACGCTTGCTCGTTAATTGGAAATATGTGTCGCTTAACTTCAAACTCAGATAAATCCATTCGACCCTCTCTGCAAATATCTACCCTATTACCTTTTCATAATACCAAAATCGCATGATCTGACAGATGGATTTACCTGAGTTTGAATTTAAGCGACTCATATATGGAACGTTTTGAGTGCCGGTTGACGGAATCAAAGCGCCAATTCAGATACAGTGCAAATTGCTATTTTTAGGGTCCCGCAATAATGGAACCTCTACTTGACTTGTGAATCTAAATCTAATAGATTGGCACTGCATGTATTCCGATGTAAGTTTAAGAAATACGTACCTGCCTTGACTCATTTAGACACATTGTTTCGCTTTTTTGAGAATCCATTTATAAAGTCAAAGTCAAAGTGATTTATTCTTCAATTTAGGGATATTACATGCACCTGTGAATGTGGATAAACTACCACCGGTTCGGAAAGAAAACCTCTGCCTCGAGAAGAACCGGCGTAAAAAACTCGGCGAGGTGTCATTTTTTCAAAACAGTATACAATATATCATTTCAGTATACGAGTATTATAAAATTTTAAAATTACATTGCTACAGTAGAAAGCCTATTTATTTTGCGATAGATTTATAGTGCAAACCAATCCACACTATTAGTATAAATGCGAAAGTAATTCTGCCTGTCTGTGTGTTACCTTTTCACGCATAAACTTTAAAAAAAATAGTATTTTACTCAAAAAAAGTTACAAAAAATTCGCACTAGGCTTCGCCTGTATCGCGGAGAACCACTTAACAATTAATTAGATTTTTTTTGTACTGCTGAAACAATTAAGATGAAATTTCGTATAATGATAGTTTGTATCCTGTAAATCATTCACACTGGTGAAAAGAGGGGAAAATGTTCGTATGTAAACAAGTTCCACGAGGATTGCAGTTTGATTGTATAGGATTTTTTTGAAGCTGAATATGACAGTTGACACGCAATACACTCGTTGGAAAAATGACGTACTTAATCACTCTATTCATTTTTAGGGTTCCGTACCTGGAGCCGTAGCATGGTTGGCCTTGTCACGCGATAGGTGATTAGATAGAGCGTGCGTCACTGGCTGACACCGTTCGATAGAAAGAGACGACGCTCTTATCTTGTCACTTGTAGCGTGATAAGGCCAACCATGCTACGGCTCCGGGAAAGGAAAAAAACGGAACCCCTATAGGATCACTCGTCCGTCTGGCTGTCCGTCTGTCACAGCCGATTTGCTCCGAAACTACTGGACCGATTGAGTTGAAATTTGGTAAACATATGTAAATTGGTGACCTAAAGATAGACGCGTAAAGTAAATTAATGAATTCTGAACAAGGGGGCCACTTTTGGGGGTAAACTGGAAAATTAAAAAAAAACGCAAACTGTATTGTGTGACATATCAAATGAAAGGGGTTGTTTTAAGCATCTCAGATATTTTTTGTTATAATTTTAGCAAAAACAGATTTGAAGTAATTTAGGAAAAAGGCGAAAATCAGACGAGGTGTGATCCAACCTTGTATTTTGTCAAAGTCAAAATCAAACTTTTATTCTGCACATAGGCCACGAGGGCCTTTTTACATTTTGAACAATCATCATCATATCAGCCGAAAGACGTCCACTGCTGGACATTGGCCTCCCCCAAAGAGTGCCACAATGACCGGTCTTGCGCCACCCGCATCCAGCGGACTCCAGCGACCTTTACCAGGTCATCAGTCCACCTTGTGGGGGGCCTACCCACGCCGCGCCTTCCGGTACGTGGTCGCCACTCGAGAACCTTTCCGCCCCAACAATGATAAACAATAAGACAATAAAATAATAACAAAATAAATAAATAATAATTACAATAAAAAAAGACAAATTTTAAAATAATAAATATTTTGAAGTTGTAGGTTAACAAAACGAAATGTTCATGACATTCGCATGGTGCCTTGGTGCGTGGCGAAATTTTAAAAGCATTCTTTTTGAAATCCAGGGAACGATTTTATCGTGGCGCTATATCTTTCGGCTTGTTATAACAAGTCGTTAATTTGAATGAAAAACCGGCCAAGTGCGTGTCGGACCACGCAAAACGAAGGGTTCCGTGCCTATTAAAAAGGTCGTATCGTCACAGAAATTGTACGGCACTTACGTCCTTTTCTTTGAGGAAGGCAGTTTTTCAGCAATATCTCGAAAACCTCTGAACCGATCTTGTTCAAAACAATTTTCGGTGAATGAAATTAATAAGCCCTATGTCCATGAATTTTTCCATATTTTTTAAATACACCGTTCAAAAATTAGAGGGCGGGGGGGACAGAATTTTAGTGACTTTCGGGGCGATTATCTCCGACCCTATTTACTTAATCAAAAAAAATGCTAAGAAACCTTATATTTATTTTGAAAGGCCTATCGATTGATGTGCCACACGGCGGGTCACAATGAAAAATTTTTTTTTGCATTTTAGTTTTATGTATGGAGTGCACCCCTAAAAAAATTTTTTTTTGTCATTTTAATTACAAAACTATGTAGCGGCTAGCAAAATACACCTATCCTCAAAATTTTATTTAAATACACCTTATAGATTTCGAGTAAAATGCCTGTGACATACGGACAGACGGACAGACGGACAGACGGACAGACGGACGGACGGACAGACGGACAGACAGACAGACGGACATGACGAAACTATAAGGGTTCCGTTTTTGCCATTTTGGCTACGGAACCCTAAAAATCGCAAGTTACGGAACCCGACGTAAAAAGGTATTTTTATTCTATGCTCTTGTACCAATTAACTTTAGTTGATAGCTGTGTGTCGAAAAAGAGTACATACCTAGTAGAGTAGTTCCAATGTTTTTAACGATGCCAATCGTACCAGTTTTTAGTACTTTTTAGAGTGGATCAAATTGTTTGAGTCTAATGAGAGCTAGCTCTAATACACAAGAATAAAAGACAATGTCAGAATTCGGAATGGATGAACATTTTAGAAATGCCTGATTGTTTTTTTGGTGATAAATAACCTTCATTAGCACAAGAAAAAAGTTTCAGATTTTTCAGCTGCGTTTATTATTTTTGACAAATATAAACAGTTTCAGTTTCAGTTTGCCCCACCCATTAATTTTGGAAAAATCTTAACGACGCATAGTGTAGTTAAGTCATGAGTACCTACAGCTCCATTTATCGGTGCATTTTGTTACTAACTTGCGCGACCAAGGAACTCGGTATGTATGTTGGTTTTTCAGCAATAATTCTTTATCAAGTGCGATTACTCTTTTTGTATAAGTGGTGACAAATTTCACACACAGGGTAATAGACTCGCCTTGACATTTTTATGGCTAAACGAATAACGATTATTTGCTAGAAGGTACTTTCAGAAAAATATTAAACACCTAATTAACATATATTTTTGAAGAATAAAAAAATACGCTATATAGAGGTTTCGTTATACTTTCCGGTAATATTACCGTTAATATTAATCATATATGTCATTTAAAAAAATCACTTGGTTAAGTTAAGTAAGTTCCGCGCGGACGAAGTCGCGGGCAAAAGCTAGTTGTGTAATAAACTACTACTCAATTTATAAGTTTTTCGGTTTAATGTTTTAAAATAATGTTTGTCATAGTTTTTAACACAACTTCAGTCTAACTAGACCGCAGCAGAAAGGCAGCAAAAGTTATGCCAGAAATTAAATAATGCAAATCCAGAAAATCATTTTTTGTTCTAGTAAATATGAAAGCAAGCGAACCTATTATTTCAAAATACAATACAATACAAATACTCTTTATTGCACACCTCACACAAACAAAGCAACTGCTTTCTCCTATTTTGTTACTCTGTAACTACAGAGTAACAAAATAGGAGGAATTAATTTATTATTTCTTGAAATTAGGGCCTTTTTCTACTAATATGAAAGCGTCTTTATAACTTCCTATGTGTAACTTTCTTGGTTTTTGTGTAACAATTTTGTGAATATTCCATTGTGTTACGTACAATTTTTTTGCAATTCACCCATGAAGCTAATTATAATTATAGATAACGGGTGTAACTGATAACTCCAAACGAGTGCGTGGGTTCGTCCTACAAAAGCCATAGAGATTAATATTATGTATTATATAAATTAAGTGCCCCATATGCTACTCCATATATGGGTACTTTATAATTCAACTAGCTTTTGCCCGTGACTTCGTCCGCGTGGAACTCGTTTACATCGTAGCTCCATACAAACTTTCGCCCCCCCCTTTTCACTCCCTTAGGTAATTAATTTTGGGATAAAAACTATCCTTTGACCTTCCCTGGAATTCAAAGTATCTATGCACCAAATTTCACAGTCAAAACATATGGTTCAAAGGTAAAAAAGTATGTCTCATCCTTGTGTAGGAATATTTAAAGCCCGATATAATTTTTAGGGTTTAAATAATATCAAACTTTAGTATTATATATATCATACTACTCTTTCCTGGTCTTTCGCTTGTCTTCTACATTTTCGATCTATCCGTATTTTCTTTTAATCCCATTCCTTATACTTTGGCTGAACACGCAAAGAGCGCCATGACAAAAAAAAAAGACAAATTCGTGTTACAATATTGTTCTGTTGATACATTTATTGAAATTACGCCTGAATACGAAATTTGCGTTTGAATATAAGTTCTCATATTAGAATATATTTATTTTTTATGCTTGATCGTTTGGTATGCGTTTCGTAAATGTCTATCGTAGACCGGATCTAAATTATTAAATAGGTAAAAGACAAAGCCATTCTGCTATTTTGACGTTACTGACAGCTTGACAGATGTGGCAGCGATATATCGTCGCCTGTAATATGAATTAACGTAACCGCCAAAATACCGAAATTGAGTTATATATACAGTTCGACTGCAAATTTGATGCTCCGTCGATAGCTGTTATTAAAATTTCGATATCTTTAAAAAAATGTCGATTACGTTAACCAGAATAACACCATTTTTTTCACTTTACCGGATTTTCTTAAATGTATGTCACATTTTTTTCATTTTCTTATTACCAGGTTAACGTAACGACAGATCTGTGATTGCGTATTTAATGTATCGACCAAAGTTGAAGACAAGTAATAAACTGAGTAATGTAAGAGTCATTTTGATACAAATGAGTCTTACACCAGTATCGAAATGACTCTTACATTACTCAATTCGTGGCACATTATAATCGATTGTCTGTTACGCTAACGTTAAAGTTAGATAAAAATAAAAAAGGTGGTTAAATTAGATGTACACACGCTTGGTATTTAAGACAACGCTTGCAAATATTTACCCAAACCAGAGGTTTTTAATTTAAAAACTTAATTGATATTGTATGGCAAGACATAAAATATTTCCAAAAGGGACAGGCATAGCGCATTTACATTGCAGTACCTCTTCTAGCAAGTTTGTGGGTGATGGTGGAACAAAACTGTGTTATTGTAAACTAGGTTATAGTTTATCACAGCTATAAATATTACAAAATCAATGAAATTATTGTCAAAGTATTTACTTTTTGTAAATATAACAGTAAAGTTCCCGTATTTTGTATAGAATGTATATTAATGTAACAGGCATAGGTTCTATACAAAATACGGGAACTTTACATAAAATTTGGCAGTTACATTAAATTTGTGTATTTATTTTAAGCTGACTTGGAGCATACGTTAATTACTTACTAGGAACTTCCCGTCTATTTCTTTCCATTTGATGCGTTAGGTAATCAATATAGGTTAAAGCGAAACATCCGTACATCTGTCTATTAGAATCGATCTCAAGTAAAAGTAACTACTAACTTGACAATAAACGCAATTAATTACTGGTACGGTACCTTATTTCAAAATATTGTCAATCAATATTTAATCAATCCATGTTTAGTACTAGTCCTGAAATATTCTTTATAATCTATTTAACAGAGAAATAAAAATAATTCAAAATGTAGACCTTGGGCCTTCTCGTAATCAAAATGAAAAATGCAATTAAACGAAAATAACTTCATAAAGTAAAATCATTAGATTTTACTCAATCTTTATTTTTTGTAACAAAATTAAAATAAATCTCAAATGTAATTATCACAGTTTTTATAAAACAAATTACAATTGAAGCAATCTATTTTTATGTCACGTGCGTGCTTTTTACGGACCTACAAGTGGAAAACGAGATTTCGTTGAACTCAAGTGAAGTTTTCTATGAAAGCGCACTACATGTATTGTGTCTCTATCTATTTGTGTTTCGATCTACACATATATTACCTGCTATACTATGTATATTACAAATGTAGTTACTAATTAAGTGATCTCAATAAACAACCAATTTTAAACAAACTAATATTATAACGTGTTCTCGTTAAGATATATAGGATTGAATTTTTGTTCAGTATATAGTAATTAGTTACGATATAGTTTTTTTATGATCCATCCATCCTCCCAAGAGAGTGTTTTCTGAACTACCCGCACTTGGTCTATATTAATCACTTGTACACTAGGGTTGTCAACTGGCCAACACACAACACTTATTATGTCAAACCGTCATTCAAGTTGATTGCGATGTTTTCTGATTTTAATGACTTCACGTATTTTCCTACTATACAAATGACGTTTTGTAGAAAGGCCTTTCGGTTTAAATAAGTTACCTAATTATACGCGATTTAGTCCCGTTCAGTAACAACGATGTGTGAGAATCATCAAAGTTTAAATCAATGTAATATGACAACTATTTCAATATAAGTTATTTTCGTTCCATAGCAATTTCTAATTTTGATAGGCCTAAGAAGGCCCATGGCATAAATTTTGGGTTATTTTCGTTCGGTACTTAATTAAACAAGGGTACCTACCTTTTGATTAAATGTAGGTACATTTATATTAATTTATAACGAGCTTTATTAGGCGAGCAGGTTCCTAGTAAGGCCCATCACTGACATTTTTATGAATTTGGTTTATTTACATTACATGGCTAAAGACGTTGCAGTTTTTAAATTGGTTTCTGAAATAAATAATCAACAGTTATTTTAAGAGTTTTTTTATTATTTGCTTCGCCGTAACGATTTTACAAGGTTTTGAAACAAGACGGGCCTTACCAATCATCTTAATTCATTACCGACGACAATGCGTACTATTTGCCTGGAAATTACACACTTAAAGAGATTTCCACACACATTTAGACTTTGAATTTGTTTTAAAACAACTGTTTTACTTATAGTTGACTACCCTGCCAAACATTAACTAAAACAAAATAATTTATTCTATTTTGGACGTTATTTCAAGTGAATAAGTTTGAAAGTACTAAAATTATCTTCTTATAACGTAAGTCCACGTTTTAAAAACTATGTTACTTACTTTAAAATAGCTAATTTTTTTAATGTAACGGATATATTATCAATAAACATTCATTGTCTTTAATATTGAACTTAATATAGAAACAATAAATAAATTTAAAAAAAAAATTAAAACTAAACTAGGCTATATTATAAATAAAAAATTTGCCCCAAATCGCCTTCAGAGGGCAGCGTGCCCAGAAGGCTGGCAGCATTGCCACGTTGAATGGCAATGCCGATCCGTTGTGCCAGGTATGATCCAGCCCTCTGGTCACGCGTCACCTCTACCAGGCGTTTGGAGCACTCTTTAAAAACGCTGTGAGCGCTTTCACCCCACGGCCCTAGGGTTTCGACCCCAAACGGCGCAAAAAGGTAGCCACTATTGATGGCTGAGTATTTGCGCCGCTTGAGGTGTTCAATCGCATTTGCCGCAGAGCCAGCCTTTACGGCGGTACCGTGGAGATGGGACAGTGCCAGGGTATCGGCACATGTTGCGTCCCAAACTAGCGGCCGTCCCATCTTCCACGGCACAAGGGTCATGCCGTCGGGTCTTTTTCCGTCATCGCGGGTAAGGCCAGTCGGTTCTAAGATAGCCGGCGTTCCGGCACTGGCTAGGGCCCGACGGATGATGTCGTTTAGGCTGGCATGACGGGGGGCACGCCCTGCGCTTCTGCTGCAGGATAAACCGTGGTGTCCCAGCTGGTCGACTGGGTCACCGCAGCGGCAGCGGTGAGGGGCAATGCAGGTCGCTCCCAGGCGGAGAGCGACAGAGAGGCGGAAAGTGGTATTGTCCAGAAGCGTTCCGATTTGTGATGAAGGCAGGGCTTGGAGCCACTGCCCGGATTCCCACTCAGCAACGGCCAAGAGCCGAGCGCGCTCTGGGAGGCTGGTTGCCGTTTGATACAGGTTATCCCGTACCAGCCTACAGAGCGGCTCGTCCCAGAGCCGCTGGGAAGTGAGGTTTCCGGGCAGGTCAGTGTTAGGACAAGCTTCGGTCCATGCATCTCTGGCCTCAGACATAAAAGGGATGTCGAATTGTTGGATCGGGGACTTTAGAATTTTAGATGTAAGTTTCATCGAGCTGTGTACAGAGGACAGATATGCCGGGAGCGAAACGCTCGAAACTTTCCTAATACCTAGACCACCATGTCTTATTGGAAGGGAAGCTTGGGTCCATGAACGATTGTCCAGATTTACGTTTAAAACTGATGCTAGAAGGTTCTGAATAATTTGGTCGATTTTTTGTAATAGGGTGGGAAATTTCCAAAAGTGGCTGCACCTTAAGACGTAGGTAAATTTAGGCACGAAAAGGCAGTAACGGATAACTGTGTACGCTACATGGGAATTTATTTTAGACAAGCGGTCCGAAACTTCATTTAGGTTTTTGACTTTGTTGTCTAAGAAAACAGGAAAAGATTCATCTAAGACAGGTGCGCCTAAGAGGTGAAGTGTGTCTTTGTCAACTACTTTAATATTGGGAGCGAGGAGACGGAATTTTGATAAAGCAAGTTGTTTGTCTTGACACGCATCAGGAAAGAAAAGTTCGCATTTAGAAAAGTTCAATTCTAGTCCAATATCGTGAAATTCTTGAATTAGGACGCGAAGGTCGTCCAAAACTTCGCTTATATCACCTCCCAGGGTACCATCGTCTAGATACCATACATTAAACTGGGAATTTAACTTTGTAATTATGGGGTGGATTGCTAAGCTGAAAAGCGCTGGTCCAAGCGGGTCGCCCTGTTGGCAGCCAACGGCAGAGGAGAGAAGATTTTCTTTAAATAGTAAATTCGAAGCGTTACTATAGCACTGCCAAATAAAGTTGTATACTTGTGGTAGTTTGGAGCTTTTTTGTGACTTACCTTAAAGCAGTGTTTCCGGTTCTGAATTTTTTGAAATAAATCTTAATGTAACGCGAATTGCTAAAGTTAAGTGGCAGTGGGCGGGGCACATTGCACGTAGAACCGATGGTCATTGGGGCGGAAAGGTTCTCGAGTGGCAACCACGTACCGGAAGGCGCAGCGCGGGTAGGCCCCCCACAAGGTGGACTGATGACCTGGTAAAGGTCGCTGGAATCCGCTGGATGCGGGTGGCGCAGGACCGGTCATTGTGGCACTCTTTGGGGGAGGCCTATGTCCAGCAGTGGACGTCTTTGGGCTGATATGATGATGATGATGATGATGATGAACTGTTTTGTAAAGTTAAGTACTTACTATCATTGTAATAA
Organism: Epinotia nisella; assembly: GCA_932294315.1. NCBI lineage: Eukaryota > Metazoa > Arthropoda > Insecta > Lepidoptera > Tortricidae > Epinotia > Epinotia nisella. The sequence goes on from OW028693.1 coordinate 3,833,496, forward strand.
ATACATATTTTGACAAAAAATTACTGACTGTTGAGTTTGTTTCGGCGTTTCTTCTCAACAGTGGCCTTCTTTTTCAGAAACGCTTGTAGAATTTTGACTTGTAGTTTTTTTTACCCGACTGCCGAAGGAGAGGAACCCTCCTCTCGGTAAAAAAAACTCACAAGGTCTGCAGCTCACAGAGCCAATAAATAAAGTAGGCCACAATGGCATTATTACAAGTCAAAATTCTACAAGCATTTAACACTTTTTTTGAAAAAAAAAACGAAATCAACTCGTTCAACTTAGTACGTACTGTGTTTTATTTATAATTCAAATCTCGCGTGACTTCTGTGTAACCCTTTTATGTTCATACGGAATGGAAGACACACATTGTATAGTAAGTTCGCCACGGTTCGGTTCGTTCGATTTGATAAATCACATCAACAGTAATAAGAAGTAGATTGGACGCCTGTACTCGCTTCCCGAAAAGGCTGGAAAAGAATTATGGGGAGTTGTTTACCGCGAAATGACAACGGAAAATATTCAGTTGTGATTGATTGTGTTATATCATTTTCTCAAACATGCAATGAAATATTGACGTTGTGTTCTTTACAATAAGCTTCGAAGTATCACGTTTGGGGCGCGGCGAGACGAGAGGCTAAGGTTAGGCTAGGCCTGCAAGGCGACCTTCTTTTGTTTCAATATCAATTCGTGAGACGACATCACGGCGTTCAGCCATTTAAAAAAAGTTAGGAGTTATTTTTCAAGTATGAAGAACGAATTGTTCTTGAGTGGCGACCACGTACCGGGAGGCGTAGCGTGGGTAGGCCCCCCACAAGGTGGACTGATGACCTGGTAAAGGTCGCTGGAGTCCGCTGAATGCGGATGGCGCAAGATCGGTCAGTGTGGCACTCTTTGGGGGAGGCCTATGTCCAGCAGTGGACGTCTTTGGGCTGATATGATGATGATGATGAAGAACGAATTGTACATACCTCGGCGTGAAAAGGAATTACCAGCCTCGTATATACTTCTACGCGCGGCCGTCTATATCTACATGGCTGGCAATCCTTATTTTCCCGGCCTCTGCAGTAATGTTCTAATATTCTATAGTGAATTAATGAATGTTGATGTCGACAGTAATAGAAATGCTTGCGCGAATTATATTTTTTCGATGGATATAGTATTTGGTGTGTTCCTGTGGAATGTACTTCCACCTAACAGAAGTCCGCGACAATCTAAATGCTTGCTCTGATGGTAAAGTTGTCTAGTGGTAATGGGTCGTTAGATCTCCCGATGACGCGCTTTGTTAGAAGGAAACAAAAAGTAAGAAAGATACATCTAATCACAAACACACAGGGCACACAATATTAAACAATAAAATAAACAAGAAAAGCACATAAAGCATGGAACAAGTGTCTTTGCGACAGTGAACCGGACACTGCCCCATCATTATGCTGACGTGTTAGACACTTACAGCGCTGATTTTCAGCCAGCACATTGTTGGACCACACACAGTCGATATTGTAGGATCTTAACTTTTTTATATATTTTATACGGGACACCAACAGAGTAGGTACCTACATAAGAATAGTGAGTTACATTTTAATAGTTATATGGTATTTAGGCACTTACGTACCCCAAATTATAGCTGAACTACTTTGCCTCAGACAAACGCAAAGTTGGCGGGCAATACCTGCGGTACAAGGATGCCCTGAAGCGCCATCTGTCCGCAACCGGCATATCCTGTGAGTCGTGGGAGGAGCTCGCTACTCGGAGATCGGACTGGCGAACTGCTGTCAACACCGGGCTCAGTAACTTTGAACGTACCCGTCTCGAAGATCTTGACGCCAAACGCAGGAGCCGTAGCATGGTTGGCCTTATCACGCGACAAGTGAAAAGATAAGAGCGTCGTCTCGTTCTATTGAACGGTGTCAGCCAGTGACGCACGCTCTATCCTATCACCTATCGCGTGACAAGGCCAACCATGCTACGGGGCCAGGAGCCGTAGCATGGTTGGCCTTGTCACGCGATAGGTGATAGGATAGAGCGTGCGTCACTGGCTGTCACCGTTCGATAGAACAAGACGACGCTCTTATCTTGTCACTTGTCGCGTGATAAGGCCAACCATGCTACGGCTCCTGATTCGTAAAATTCGGCGCAAGCCCTCCTACCATTACACTTACAATTCAAGTGGAGACCTTTATTGTTTTACATGTCGCCGGAGCACTCTCGCGCCCATGCACGCAAATAATTTCAATTTATTTATTTGCAACCTTGTCTAACACAACTTGTAATAACTACGGAAATAATCGATTTGTCAGGGTGTCGCCGTCGACGGATACGTCTGAGAGGACATCACATCATAGCTGAATACATTCACATTTTAACACGGAATTATTTTTAGGTGACGTAACGTATAACAATAAAATTATTAATTTATCAATTAATTTAGTTTAATGTTAGTTTAACACAATTAGTCTACATTCACCAATAACATTGTCATACAACTCGTGGTATTACCATACATTGGTGGATGTTTACCTCGCAAAGCTCTGGATACTCGTTAAGTGGTGGAGCGTAGTTTGTTTGTCCTAAACCTGACATTATAGTATTTTATGCAACAGTTGTATACTACAGAGAGGTCAAAAAAGGCGAGTCGCGTGGACAATGTGAGCCGCGAAGGCGAACATTGTAAAGAAAGACGCCACGAGCTTTTTTTGACTTAGTTATACAAGGTTGCATACAATACTTTTTCTACGACATGAATGCAAATTTAAACAAAGAATAAACTTTGTCATATAGGTGCCGAGATTTAGTAGGTAACAAATTTTCGGTCACGGCTTGTCGGCTGCCGGTGTATTTCTTCTGGTGTAGAAGCAATATTTTCATCTTCATCCATATTTATTACTTTTGAGAAATACCAACTATTTTGTAGCAAACACAAAGTCAAACAACAATTTATAAAATAACCGGGAATTCGGGAAACATGAAAATGAGACAAATGGGTGTCTTTAACTTCGTTTTTAATTGATGTCAACTTGCCAGTACTGCCATATTAAGAATAAAGGTTTTTCCTAAGTTGGCAGCAATGCCTTTAGTACTAAAAATTCTAAAAAGTAAAAACATTCAGTGGTTTGTTAAGTAGTACCTAATGTATAGCTTTAGAAGCGTATGGCTGCTAACCGTATCGATTTGGCGAGTTATGGGGAATAGAGTATAGACTTTTCTGCAAACTTATTTTTTATCTCTGATACTCTGAAAGTAGATCATTGTTTATCTGAATAGCGGGTTGAAAGTGAGGGATGTTGCCCCTAGGGCTGAAAAGTAATAAAAAAAAACAATGCCCAATGGCATTAACCTAAAAACAGCCACACTTCGTTAAACTGAATTGTTTTTTTGATGTTTATTCTTAGTTATTACGGTAACGCTATCTAAAAAGTAGTAATTTAAGTCAATTAAAGTTATTAAAGACATTTAGAAAAGTCATAAATCCATTTTTTTGATGTTGTATTTCCTGTGTGTGTGTTGTTTATATTTCTATTATTCGAAATAAAAAGTAGAGTGTTTAACTCGGATGAAAGCCACCTATTTCAGTCTCGAACTATTGGCGCTCTCACTTCGTTCGAGCGCCAAAATATCACGACTGAAATGGGTGGCTTTCAACCCTTGGTTAACAATCTACTATTGTATGTCTTTATGTTATGTTCGTGACTATGTAAATGACAGATAAAAGTACAGGAGCCGTAGCATGGTTGGCCTTATCACGCGACTAGTGACAAGATAACAGCGTCGTCTCGTTCTATCGAACGGTGTCAGCCAGTGACGCACGCTCTATCCTATCACCTATCGCGTGACAAGGCCAACCATGCTACGGGGCCAGGAGTAGAAATAAATATTTTAATACATTATTTCTTATTGTTTCAGGTAACCCATCGCAATGAACGTGACACTATTATTGAGTCCTTTAAGACAGGAATCTCTGTGATTGAATATCTAATAACATCGGATACCTATCGAGTTCCTTGCAAAGCGCTTAAGATCTCTTCATGAATTATTACTCGTAGTTTCCAGATACGATTGAGCTAGTTGAATTAGATTAGATGTCGCTAGAGGATTTATAGAGCTGGAATCGACGGAGATAAAGTGGTCTTTATAATACTCCAGTCGATATTTATTAGCCACGAACCCACAGAGTCGCTACTATAATTCCTAAAATTGAACATTGTCTTATTCTAAAGGTAGGTAAGCTTCATTTGTGATGATGTCATGAGGCAATACGTTTATGACATAATAGTTATTTATGATCATTATCATCATATCAGCCGAAAGACGTCCACTGCTGGACATAGGCCTCCCCCAAAGAGTGCCAAAGTGACCGGTCCTGCGCCACCCGCATCCAGCGGACTCCCGCGACCTTTACCAGGTCATCAGTCCACCTTGTGGGGGTCTACCCACGCAGCGCCTTCCGGTACGTGGTCGCCACTCGAGAACCTTTCCGCCCCAACGGCCATCGGTTCTACGTGCAATGTGCCCCGCCCACTGCCACTTAAGTTTAGCGATTCGGAGGGCTATATCGGTTACTTTGGTTCTGCTGCGGATAGCCTAATTTCTGATACGATTACGATTACGAGTGCGGAAAGTAGGTAATTTCCAACGAGTGACGATGACCTAAAACACGACCGTTAGGGAGTGTTTTTGATCGAATTGATTTGAGATTACTTACCCGCACGTGTATCATACAACATTTTACAATGCAGCAAGGAAATAAAAAAAATATACATAAAAGGTGAAATTTTTACTGTCACCAAATCTCATTCTCGCACATGTGTGGGAATATTGGCCCGAAGCCATTCCCGCACGGCCCCGCCCCGCACCGCCCCGCCGTGCGGGCATAGACGAGTTCCCGTGTTTATGTTGAATCATATATGTAAAGGCGCACTTTCAGAGCAAGTGCATTGTTAATGTTTGACAGAAACTTATTTCTGTCAGATAATATGTACATTAAAGTGTTGTTAGTACCAGCTGCTCAGTTGCGTAACGTTTCTAAATGTTTTTTTCACTTCTCATGCTTGCAAAGTTAGCCCTTGTGCTGGATGTATGCTGCACAAAATGCCACTTTTAGTTCTAGTGCACAAAGTAAATTTGTTTTAAAGACTAAAATAATCGGGCCTAACAGTCACACGCACAATAGAACTACGTAGATAAACTTGTTATTTTATTTGATTTGCTTTAACCTTTTGAGATCTAAAGACGGCTGTGGACGCGGACGAAAACTCGTGCCACTGAAGCCACGGACGGCCACAACCGCGCGTGCGCTTGGCGCTTTTTCGTTAATTTTATGTAATAAAAAGCTTTACAAGTAACTTGACCCATTTTTTTAATAGCTCATGATACGTACATTAATTTTGACATGACAATATGTCAAAATTAATGTACGTAAATTATTTGTCTGGCTATTGTTTTTGTTCTGGCCTCAGTTGGGCACCGTTTTGTTTTGCACCCTCGCTGTCAAAAAGTTAATTTTCACATCCGTATTTTCTATTACCTACTAAATTAGTAAAACTAGATAAAATAGAAGTCATTATTATTTAAAAACGCATCGAACCATTAAATGACTTGGCAGTATGAAGTACTTAAAAGTCTAATATCATGTCTCGAAAATTAAACAAAGAAACTTTAAAAAGAAAAGTGGCGGGAATGACATAAAATAATAAAATAATAGTTATTTTCTCGCAATCGAAGTGAAGAGCAGTGCGTATAACTCGGGCATAAATGAGCCATCTTATCCCTCGACTTCACTATCCACCCTCACCGGTGGCTCGGGTGGGCGTCTCGAATGAAATGGCTCGTTTTATGCATTTGTTGTACAATCTACTATTTTATAATAGGGATATTGTCTTAAGTGGGCGGGGCACATTGCACGTAGAACCGATGGCCATTGGGGTGGAAAGGTTCCCGAGTGGCGACCACGTACCGGAAGGCGCAGCGTGGGTAGGACACAAGGTGGACTGATGACTTGGTAAAGGTCGCTGGAGTCCGCTGGATGCGGGTGGCGCAGGACCGGTCATTGTGGCACTCTTTGGGGGAGGCATATGTCCAGCAGTGGACGTCTTTCGGCTGATATGATGATGATGATGATGATATTGTCTTAACGTACAGTCAGCCTCGTAAGTAGCTGAACACCTAAGTAACTTGTCGTTTTCACTCGTTTGACAACTTCATATATGGCAGTTTAACATGACCAGGGAGTGAAACTATGGTGCCGATGACAGACGTATGACGTCAAGGTACATTCCTTTTCTGGCAGGTTTTTACTCTAAGGATATAACTTTAGAATTGGTTTCGAATCAAATAACAATGTATTGGTTCTATAGTGCGTTCTGCATACTTCGTCATATAACGAAACATTTGTTGTGTTGTTTCATTTACTTGAAACATATTTTTTGTTAGAATTGCATTACCCAATAAAACATGTTATTTGTATCGTTTTTAGGGTTCCGTAGCCAAATGGCAAAGGACGGAACCCTTATGGATTCGTCAGTGTCTATCTGTCTGTGTCCGTCCGTATATCACAGGCATTTCACTCGAAAACTATTAGGTGTATTGTTAGCCGCTACATAGTTTTGTAATTAAATGCTGAGTCAATTTTTTTATATTGTGAGTCCACGTGTGGCACAGCAATCGATAGGGCTTTTGAAATAAATATAAGGTTTCTCAGCAATTTTAATCATTTAATCATTTAATCATTTTTATTGCAACCATGGTGTTCAAGATTTTTTTGATTAAGTGAATAGAGTCGGAAATAATCGCCCCGAAAGTCAAGATCGGTTCAAAGGTTTTCGAGATATTGCTTATACATTTTTGCACGTCGATGTTTTGAAGAGCGACTTGTTGAAGGTATCAAATGAAGTAGCCACTTATTGGACGACGGCGCGACGAACCCATCGACTCGGTCCAATTAGGCTGATTCAATTAGTTCCGGCCGGTGAATGATTGAGATGAGTTAACAGTATACAGTGGGAGAACAGTGCGATATTTTGTTTTTCATTTGAATATATTTATTTATTTATTTATTTAAACTTTATTGCACAAAATACAAAAAATATATGTACAAATGGCGAGCTTAATGCCAGATGGCATTCTCTACCAGCTAACCATTGGGCTAAACAGAGACTTATAACAGGTGCAAAGAAAAAAGTATGATAATTTCTGTTACGAATATACTTGAGGAGAGAGGAAAAAAATACAAATGTATTATACACTACATATAGACATACATAAATAAAAATATATAAGATACATACAAAAAGATATACTACTACATATTCAATATATACTACCATTATGTGGATGGATTTTAGTCGAATTCTTGTTTAAGCAGATGCTTACGCAGCATCCGCTTGAAAGCAAACTTGCTTGGGGCTTGTCTGATGTTGAGAGGGAGTGAATTCCAGAGACGGCTTGCCTGTACGGCGAAGGAGTGAGTCATAAAACTAGTGCGATGCGAAGGTATGGATAGTTTGAGGACACGGGAGGTACGCAGCTCACAGCCTGGGCGAGGGGTATCGAAAATAAATTTACTTTTGAGGTATCCTGGAGCCGAAGGCTAAATATACTGTCGGTTCTCCCTTGACTTTAGCCCTAAATGCTTCATTAGACCTAATGTTTCATTAGACCTAATGCATTTTTGGGGTTCCGTACCTCAAAAGGCAAAAAGGGAATTCTTATAGGATCACTCGTGCGTCTGTCTTTCCCGTCTGTCACAGCCGATTTGCTCCGAAACTACTGGACCGATCGAGTTGAAATTTGGTAAACATATGTAAATTGGTGACCGCGTCCAGCGTGAAGTAAATTAATGAATTCTGAACAAGGAGGCCCCTTTTGGGGGGTAAACTGGAAAATAAAAATAAAAACTTTCGCAATGTTATGTACTATGTGAAATGTCAATGAAAGGGGTTGTTGTAAGCATTTCAGTTTTTTTTTATAATTTTAGCAAAAACAGATTTGAAGTAATTTAGGAAAAATCTACTAGGCTTAAAATTAAAAAAAATATATGAAAATAGTTCCTTGCTTAAAGATTACACTAAAACCTATATGAAGTTTGAGTATTCAAAGTAACGGGAAAATTCTCTAAATTTTTCAAAATTCACCCTCTAAGGGGGTGAAATGGGGATGCAAAATTTGTATCATCATCATCATCATCATCATATCAGCCGAAAGACGTCCACTGCTGGACATAGGCCTCCCCCAGAGAGTTCCAAATTGACCGGTCCTGCGCCACCCGCATCCAGCGGACTCCCGCGACCTTTACCAGGTCATCAGTCCACCTTGTGGGGGGGGGGGGGGGGCTACCCACGCCGCGCCTTCCGGTACGTGGTCGCCATTCGAGAACCTTTCAAAATTTGTATGGGGAAACAAGATTAGATCGACTATCTTATTCGAAACTTCACAGGAGTATTCCTCACGATAAATGAGTAAATACGTGTTATGCAATTTTTCATCAATGTTTTCTTATGACGTTGTCACGTAAAATTATCGTCCGTAAACCGACTTTACAGACCACCATTTTTTTGTCTATTTATTTAAAAAAAAAAGGCTCGCGATTTCGACAGCTCACAGAGCAACTACTTTAGATTTACACACACGTCTGCGTCATGTCACGCACACAGTCGCTTATTACGTTCATATATCTTTACCTGTTGTCCTCCGGTCCCGGAGATCTCCGGCCTTTTTACCACCTGCCCCTGTATGACGGAACCGGAGATATCCGGCCTTCATGCCGCACCCCCTTTATTTGACATGAGGTCCCCCAATCGTGCACCGTGATTGGTCGGGGCAAGGAACGGGGCGCATGCGGTGGTGGGAAAGCGACGAAACATCCGTCAATCCACGGTATCAAATTTCAGTGAGTATAACCTAATGACAAATCAGGAAAACTGGGGTATCAAATTTCGCGAGGGATATGGGATACCTCAGGTTAAAGTACTCTATTTCATTTGGTGACTGTGCAACTGTGATTTCAAATCCATAACGAAATGGGCATCCCGATCTAAAGGTGTCAGCACACTGGGGGTGACGGAGCCAGTGGGTCCGGTTAGGATAATTCGATTAAGTCCGCCCGACGAGGCTGATTGGGCTGACATGGAACGCTTTTCAAAATTAAAACAGTAGTGCAGTCTTAAAGACCATAGTACCTATGTGAGCTGTATAGAACTCATGAGCGTGTTTTTGTTTTCAAAAACTTTTTTATAATGCACTGAAAGTGAGCCTTTATATCATCATATCAGCCGAAAGACATCCACTGATGGACATAGGCCTCCCCCAGTGCCACAATGACCGTTCCTGCGTCACCCGCATCCAGCGACCTTTACCAGGTCATCGGTCCACCTTGTCGGGGGCCTACCCACGCTGCGCCTTCCGGTACGTGGTCGCCACTCGAGAACCCTTCCGCCCCAACGGCCATCGGTTCTACGTGCAATGTGCCCCGCCCACTGCCACTTAAGTTTAGCGATTCGGAGGGCCATATCGGTTACCTTGGTTCTGCTGCGTATAGCCTCTTTTCTGATGCGATCACGCAGAGATACTTCCAGCATAGCCCACTCACTTGCCCTTTGGGTGATATTTATATGCTTCAACTTAAATACGAGAACTCCACTAAGCCACAGGAGGGCGGGGCGGGGCCGTGCGGGAATGGATTTCGCGCCAATATTCCCACACACGTGCGAGAATGAGATTTCGTGACAGTTAAAATTTCACATTTTAGGTGTTGTTTTTTTATTTCCTTGCATGATGCATTGTAAAATGTTGTATGGTACACGTGCGGATAGGTAATTTCCAACTCGAGCCGAACAAAAACACTCCCTGACGGTCGTGTTTTTGGTCATGGTCACTCCTTGGGAATTACCTACTTCCCGCACTTGTATCATAAGTAACTATTTTAATTTCCGGAAACTGAATCGATACAATATCCTACGTAATTATTGAATTTGTTCACAAAATTTCACGATAATCGGTTGAGAAATGCGACCAGCAGTTATCACAGGACGTGCGGGCGGAGATTGACTATAGGTTATACCAATATACCAAATGCATCGTGTTTACCAAAAGTATGTATACGAACTACATGGAACATTACTTAAAATAAAAAATCATGATAGGATTTATTTGATTAAGAATAAGTTAACTTGAACCACCATAAATTAGGTATAAGTATAGTTTGGATGACAATTCAATACTATGGTAACATCTGGCTAATTTGAAGATGGAGATGGAAGGTGACCATGCGAATTCAGGACTTAACAGACGTATCCTCGTAGAGTTTGGGCTCGTTTATTGTCCTGCTGATTATTTACTGATTACTGTGCCCATTGATTTTAAACGTAACTCTCTCTCGAAATTCTTATTCACAAGAAAGGCCTCCGAAAGCAATCTAAAAGCGTAATTAAAGTATCAGTTAATGACATTTAAATATCAATCCCGATTTAAGGATTTCAATTAAAATAAATTAAATTTTATTTAATTATTCGCGAATCATTTACTTGAAGTGCGAACTTTGTTCGATTATTTTTAATCGTTATTTTTAAATAAAATCGTTAGTTAAAGTAATTGGGTTCATTGTTAACGTACGTACTTACGTATATTTAACCCTTTGAACGCCAAGAACGCCTAACGGTGTAGTGTATTGTCGTGCTCGCAGCGCCAAGAACGCATTTCCGCTGTCAAAAGAACCTTCAATATTTCTTATAAGGGTTCATATTTACTCTCTTTTGGAAGCAAGATTGGCGTGTAAGTGGCAATTTAGTACGTGAAGAATGGCGTTCAAAGAGTTAACGCACTAGTTAATTGGCCTAGTTCCATCCATACTAATATTATAAATGTGAAAATGTCTGTCTGTCTTTCTGTTTGTAAGTCTGTCTGTGTGTTGCCTCTTCACGCTTCAACCGCTGTACCGATTTGGATGAAATTTGGTATAGAGATTGTTTGGGGCTTCGTTAGCTTCGCTCGCGCGTTCCAATATGCTGTGCACCTACGAACTTGGAATATTGACATGCATCTACTCCCATATTAAATGTTCAATGTACTTCATCATCATCATCATATCAGCCCAAAGACGTCCACTGCTGAACATAGGCCTCCCCCAAAGAGTGCCACAATGACCGGTCCTACGCCACCCGCATCCAGCGGACTCCAGCGACCTTTACCAGGTCATCAGTCCACGTTGTAGGGGGCCTACCCACGCTGCGCCTTCCGGTACGTGGTCGTCACTCAAGAACCTTTCCCCCCCAACGGCCATCGGTTCTACGTGCAATGTGCCCCGCCCACTGCCACTTAAGTTTAGCGATTCGGAGGGCTATATCGGTTACCTTGGTTCTGCTGCGGATAGCCTCATTTCTGATGCGATCACGCAGAGATACTCCCAGCATAGCCCTCTCCATTGCCCTTTGGGTGACTTTGAGCCTTCTCATGAGGCCCATAGTAAGCGACCACGTTTCCGTGCCATACGTCATCACTGGCAACACACACTGGTCAAAGACTCTCGTCTTGAGACACTGCAATGTACTTCGTCATGACATAATTTATTTATTTCATAAAACTCTACACATACTTGTGACTGAATAAAACCTACATTATTAACTAAACCTATAAAAAGAAAATGCCCCCCAGGTCCCCGTCGTTGGCTATGGTGCCCGAAAGGCTGGCAGCGTTGCCCCTTTGGATTGCTAGGCTAATTGGCCAAAATAGCTGCCAGCCCTTTGGTCACCGGATGCATTAATGAGCCGCTCCGAAAGTTCCTTATTGCTTTCGTGCCCGGTCCCCACGGCCCAAGGGTTTCTACTCCAAACGGCACAAACATGTAGCTCTCGCCGAGGACAGCATATTTGCGCCGCTTGTGCTGCTCTGCCGTGGTGGCCGCAGCTCCGGCTTTAGAGGAGGTCGCCTGGAGATGGGACGGAGCTAGCGTATTTTTTTTTTTTTATATATATCCTGCAAAGCTTGGCAATCTGTTTTATACAAAACAATAATCCTTTCTGCTGTCTGATGTCATTCATCGGTTATAAATTATATATTGAGGAAGCCATCCAATGATGCTTTCCTCATTCGTTGTCTGCGAATCTCCTCGCCAGGTCCACTACACTATTCCTCTTCAGTCGGGAGAATTGCAGGCTGCCAACTCCTTGCAGCTGCGCAGCTAATTCATTTTTGTGAGTATTCAGTCTGACTTGATAATTATTGTCTATATGTTGCTATTTCTTCTTTTACTGTTTGCAGATTGAGGTCTAAGTTGATATATTTGTTACTTATTTAAGGTGGTATCTTGAACATAGTTCTCATTGCCTTGCTTTGAAAACGCTCCAATATTTCGATATAACTATGGCTGGCTGTTCCCCACAGCTGGATGCCGTACGTCCATATAGGCTTCAGTATAGTTTTATAGATGGCCATTTTACTGGTGTCTGATAGCTGCGATTTCCTGCCGATCAGCCAGTACATGTTGCGGCTAGCGTATTAACGCAGGTAGCGTCCCACACAAGAGTCCTCCCCAGCTTCCATGGAATGAGCGTCATGCCGTCGGGACGCTTGCCATCGTCACGTGCGATACCCTTCGGCTCTAAAATGGCCTTCATTATTAAATTTCCCGCCGAGCTAGAACTTAGTTGACCATGAAGCCCCTAGGCGGCCGAGCTACCAGTCTAGTTAAGTCTAGTTACCTAGTTAGCAAACTAACTGCTTATCAACTGTTCGAGAAACATTGCTTAACTTCGCCGTGCAATTTGTGTTGGCAAGCGTTTTAATAAGTTACAATTGTGCAAACAGTTTTACCGCTGCAGTAGCAAATAATAACGGTCTGCTTCATGATAAGAAAACATCGTAGTTTATGGACGCTTGTGTTTCTAGAGAAGGTACAGCGCTGCCGAAATTTTATAATTTTTTCGACTCTAGATTTACTATGCTTTTAGTATTAGTTCCGTACCTCAAAAGGAAAAAAAAACGGAACCCTTATAGGATCACTCGTGCGTCTGTCTGTCCGTCTGTCACAGCTGATTTGCTCCGAAACTACATACTGGACCAATCGAGTTGAAATTTGGTATACACATGTAAATTGGTGACCCAAAGATGGACGCGTAAAGTAAATTAATGAATTCTGAACAAGGGGGGCACTTTTGGAGGGTAAACTGGAAAATTAAAAAAAAAGTTTCGCAAACTGTATTGTGTGAGATATCAAATGAAAGGGGTTGTTGTAAGCATCACATATATTTTTTTTTATAATTTTTGCAAAAACAGATTTGAAGTAATTTAGGATAAAGACTAAAATTGACCTTTCCCCCCCTTATATTCGAAACTACTAGGCTTAAAATTGTGAAAAAAATATGGAAAATAGTTCCTTGCCTAAAGATTACAGGAAAACCTATAAGAAGTTTGAGTATTCAAAGTAACGGGAAAATGCTCAATATTTTTGTGTATTTTGTATGGAGCGCCTGATACTTAGAGCATAGAAATTTTACGGAACCCTCACCACGCGAGTTGAATTCGCACTTGTCAGGTTTTTTTATATTTTTATTACATTTGACATCATAAGGCGATGGCAAATTTAGTGTATTTTTAGCGTTTTATAAGCGACTCTAGTTCATTAACAAAATCAGTTATCAATTGAAATGAAACATTAGAGCATAGAGAAACTCTCACTTAATCATTGTTACAATAGTTTTAATAAATTTGGTGCAGAAAATTGGTACGAAATTCAAGTTTTTGTAAGTAGGAGCCGCGCGCTAGTCTGCATTTATGCTTTAATTAGGGATAAATCTTCTGTCAACAAGTGAAATCAAAAGATTTTTCGATAAACCCAACTGCTTTTTTACAAACGTCATAGCCTATGTCACTCCTACGATTAAGAGGAGTACAATTAATCCAACGACACCTCATTATGTCGAAATACGTGAAACGGTTTAGGCTGCAGGGCGTGCTAAAGAATAAGTCTACATACACACATACTTATACACATACATACATACATACATACTTATACACATACATACATACAGTCAGAAACAGTGTGATAAGAGATAAGTGTGGAATGGATTGATATAGTCACGAAAATTAAGAAGGGTATGTTAAGGTGGTTTGGGCATGTAGAGAGGATGGATGAAAGAAGATTAACGAAGAGAGTGTATGTAAAAAGAGTGGAAGGGCAAGTTGGAAGGGGAAGACCTAGGCGAACTTTCTCCAATCAAATTGGAGAAATCTTACAAAAAGGCCAGGTCAAAAGTACCCTAAACCGACGAGCATGTATGAGAAATGTTATGAAAGTGAGTGAAGCGAAAGTGGTTTGTCAGGATCGTAGCAAATGGAGATCCGTGATCTCTGCCTACCCCTCTGGGAAAGAGGCGTAATTATATGTATGTATGTATTTATACATGCATACATATATACGCTCGAAAAATATAACCCTTAATATTAAAAATTGCAGCGACTTGAATACCGGCCGAAAACCACTCGGCTACCGAAGCTCCTTATTTGCTGCAAATTAACAACATTTAATTTTTCTGACTCCTTAATTTTGTTTAGGCATTTAATAGTATTTGAAAAGTTAGGAGACACGTATTTTTTCTTTTCATTTTATTTTAAGTTAAACCTCCTTAGTTTGGGTGTTTTAAACTACCACGTTCGAAAAGGGCATAACATTTAAAGGATGAATAAGATTAGTACTGTGGTCAATTTATTGAATTAAAAAGTAAATAGCATGCTGTGTATGTGACAGTGACATTTGACATAGACAATGACAAGATAGAAGGAGTCAAATAACTGTCAATGTCACAACAATTTCTTTCTTACAAGATGCATAAGCACAGCTATGGAATATCCGCATTCAGCCTTTAAATGGCTTCTTCAAAGTTATTTCCAATTTTCTAGCGAATATAAAAATCCATTATTTTTTATATTTACTCAGCAAGCCCAAATCTCTGAATGGTTTTTAGTTTGAGCCGCTATGCAAAAATGAAATGTTGTCAATTGTTGAATTGAGCTGACAGATGTTGTTGCACATTCGCTAATTTTCCGCCCACGGCCTCAAAATGAATATTCAATTTTGTTCCGATGGGTTACGAGAAATTTTGACGTGGGTAATTTGCATAAAGGGTTTGTGCTGTGGAATTTCTATTGTGAATTTGAATTCCCTCGTGTAAGTAGCACATTTTCCGTATATGGTACCTACTGATAGCATTTGCCTGTGACTTTGACCGTACATAGAAAAACTAATACTTTATTCGAGGTAAATATTCTTGAATTGAGAAATGAATTAGGGAGATGTGAAATTATTTCGAATGAAGCGAATTTATTTTTTTAATACAGTTGCTCAAAAAGTGCTACTTTACGTTGCCGTTTAGCGTGCGGAAAGTTGGTTTTCGCGTACTAGCGCTTTTCACTTTTCCTTGTACAAATTGTACCATTAATTATTATGTCAATAAAAAATAAATAAGATAGTACTGTATTAAACTGTATTTAAACTGTATTAAACTTTTTTTTTTTTTCAACTGTATTACAATGATGTTACAGAATGAATAATATAAAAGTTTCAAATTCCTTATCTATTGTTTTTCTTATTTTTTCGCATAATATTAAAAAAAACGTCGTTCGATACACGTGCGGAAATATTATTCTTCACTCGTCCCGAGTCTTGCCACGAGCGCAGGCGATTCTCGGTACTCGTGACGTAATGACATAGTTTCCGCACTAGCGTCGAAATGTACTATTATTTTTTATCCCAAAAAATATAATTGAATAAATATTATTTTGAACCAAGATTTGGTTTGCGCGGTACGGCGCCACCCGTCTCTACCCTGAGCTAGTCTTATCCAGAAGTTACCCGCGATATCCATCGAGCTGGTGGACGTCCCGTAATGTCTATGATATCGTTTTCAGCCATTTGCCGGCATGACACCTGGGCTGTTATTCGCTACGCGCTCATGCGCCTCACCCCATGCGTCACCTAACGAAACTAGACCTCTACCTACGCTTAGTTACTACGCACCGCAGTGTCAAGATATATTTGTGGGTTAGCGTTGAGGTGAACTTTATCCCTTTACACCCGACTTGAAACAATCGTGAGTGTTGATTTTGAAAAAATATTTCGCGTATGGCGGACCGCTTTTGCGAACCCAACCGAAGTCGATCGATCGTGCGGCTATGCTAGAATGAGACAAAAAATACAGAAGGATCATGCGTATGCGTCGGGACTCGTCACTCTCATTGATGTGGTGAGAGAGATGGCTGTGTTCTTTGAACGTCGGACTCACTATCGTAAGTGGATTTTTTTAAATAGTTACCATTAAATATCTTCGTAATTTACTATCGGATTGCAAAGAGTACTTGTGTGTGTGATATATTTTAATTATTCTGCATTAATTCGAATGAAATACATATATGCAATTTGTGTTTGAATTTTAACTATCACGATCGTGCGATTTCGGTTGCGTTGCGTATAATTGAAGTCTCACGATCGTGCGGTTTCGGTTGTGTGCTGTGATGTTGGTTTAGTAGGTATAACTTATTTATGTACACGCTTGGCTTACTAATCGGGATGTTTTGCTTAATTTAGGAGCTCCGTTGACCGATAAATTGATAGAAGATCTGCTCGCAAATGGAAGCCTGTCAGAAATTGAAGGTTTATATGACGATAATTTGGAAGATGTGCCTAACTTTTTCGACAACTTAGCCAGTGATGATGACTTGCTCTCGGATGAAGAAATTTCTACTCTGCATGAAGAAAGGCCACGGTCACGTTCTCCCCTAAGTTCACCGCGAGCATCTTCTCCGCGATCAGCGACTCCACCACTAGGGACATTATCATAGCCCCCTATTTCCCCGTTGCAAATCGGAGCTAGAAGACGACCAGGTCGAGGCAGGTCGGAATCTATACCTAGAAATGTTCGAACAGGCAGAGGTAGATCTGTTCGTACAAGGGGAAATGTAAGAGGTAAATCTGTCTCTACACGGGGAAATGTACGCAGTGGAAGATCTATATCAGCACCCGCACCTTGAAGTCGAACATGGAAGCGAGTTCTGTTTACGGATAAACCACACAATTATACCTCGCTACCAGTGAAAGCTGTCCGCTCCCCGGTAGAGTACTTTCATGAGTACATTGACAACGACTTCGTGGAAGAGATCGCTAGATGTACGAACTGGTATTACATGCGAAAAACAGGCATAGAATTAAAAACGACCGCCTCTGAAATCTGCAAGCTCTTTTCCATTCATCTAGTTATGGGTTGCATTCCTTATCCTAGATTGCCTATGTACTGGAGAGCTGGGACTAAATTGTCATTGGTGTGCAACATTATGACAAGAGACTGGTTTTTGGCCGTTCGCAACGCTCTTATGTACTTGATTCTGATTTTCCGCGGGAGAATGAGAAAAATAATCCTCTGTGTAAAGTCCAGTGTGAGAAATCGCTGTGATTTAGTGCCTAAATTATGACTAAATAAAAGTTAATTCGTTTTTATTTCTATAACTGTGTTTTATTCATTTAAATTCTTCAATAACCGTTTAAATGTAACATTTCTACACCATCACATCATGACCCTCACGAACGTGCGAGTTACATATTATTCCTAAGCCACACGAACGTGAGGGTCTGATTGTGGAAGACCAGCTCAGTCAGGATTTTTTTTGTTATTTTTCCTAGACTCCTTATGAAGTAGTAATAAAGTGACGTAATGTCGCACGGAGCTGTTAAAGATTTTTTTCTCTCGGGTGTAAAGGGTTAAAACAGCGTCACCTAACGAAACTAGACCTCTACCTACGCTTAGCTACTACGCACCGCAGTGCCAAGATATATTTGTGAGTGAGCGTTGAGGTGAGCTTAAAACAAGTTACAGAATAGGGGGGAAGCTAAACTTATAAGACCCCACGTTTGCGTGGGGGTTTAAAAATAACCAGAAACTACTTACTACTTATGAACTGCTGCGGTGTCTATTCTTTCTATGCCAGACCGGTTATCTAGTAAAAGGTAGCCAATAAATCACACTGGCTACTAACAATTTATCAAAATTAATATTAAAGGTCCTTCGGGCCGACCGTTGCTTTACGTATTTCAGATATTTAGCTAAATGAACAACAATGTGCGGGAATTTATCACGAACGGATGACCCATGGAAATGTTTATAATAAGGGTAATTAAATATCGATTACACGATTTCAATAGTGTTTAGGGGCCTTTTTAACCGACTTCAAAAAAGGAGGAGGTTCTCAATTCGTCGGTATCTTTTGTTTTTTATGTATTATGAATTGCTTTCCGAAAGCAAATCAAGTCACTATAAAAATACCAGCTTCAAGTGTGCCTATACAATTTGCAGGGTTCCCTCGATTTGTCCAGGGTCCCTTCATCAGATAATGACCTGATGACCATGGGACCACTTGGGAAGGATACCCTTTTCCAACAAAAAAAGAGTTTTTCAAATCGCTCCAGGCGTCTTCGAGTACCTAAGCGGGGAACATACATAAAAATAAAAGATTGCGACGTATTGATAACCTCGATATTTTTGTCGTAATAACTTCTTATAAATCGATGAACGCCGGCTGCGCGCACGAAATATCAACGCACAGCCCAAACCGCTGGTTCTAGAGATTCCAAATTTGGCACGTAGGTTCCTAATAAGGTCTAGGGGACTAAGAAGGGATTTTTTAATATTCACCCTCTAAGGGGGTGAAATGACGGTCCAAAGTTTGTATGGGGAAACAAGATTAGATCGCCTATTTTATTCGAAACTTCTCGGGAGTATTCCTAACGATAAATGAGTAAATACGTGTTATGCAATTTTTAGGGTTCCGTAGCCAAAATGGCAAAAACGGAACCCTTATAGTTTCGTCATGTCCGCCTGTCCGTCTGTCCGTCTGTCCGTCTGTCCGTCTGTCCGTCTGTCCGTATGCCACAGGCATTTTACTCGAAAACTATAAGATGTATTTGAATAAAATTTTGAGGAAAGGTGTATTTTGTTAGCCGCTACATAGTTTTGTAATTAAAATGACAAAAAAAAATTTTTTTCGGGGTGCACTCCATACATAAAACTAAAAGTCAAAATTTTTTTTTTCATTATGACCCCCCGTGTGGCACATTAATCGATAGGCCTTTCAAAATAAATATAAGGTTTCTTAGCATTTTTTTTGATTAAGTGAATAGAGCCGGAGATAATCGCCCCGAAAGTCACTAAAATTCTGTCCCCCCCCCTCTAATTTTTGAACAGTGTATTTTAAAAATATAGAAAAATTCATGGACATAGGGCTTATTAATTTCATTCACCGAAAATTGTTTTGAACAAGATCGGTTCAGAGGTTTTCGAGATATTGCTGAAAACCTGCCTTCCTCAAAGAAAAGGACGTAAGTGCCGTAAAATTTCTGTGACGATACGACCTTTTTAATAGGCACGGAACCCTTCGTTTTGCGTGGTCCGACACGCACTTGGCCGGTTTTTCATCAATGTTTTCTTATGACGTTGTCACGTAAAATTATCGTCCGTAAACCGACTTTACAGACAACCATTTTTTTTGAAGACGGTTAAAAAGGTGCCATTCTTACTTAACACAACATGGCGTCAATATTAAGTTCTTAAGTAAGACATCAGTCAATATCCCAACTAAGTACTTAGATTCTGATTACAGCGTTTATTCAAAACCTTTACAACCTCCAATAAATCAAATCTCAAACATTAACTAACTAAAGATAACCTCTAGAATATTAAACAGCCATCAACTCAAAATTTCACCAACTCCCGAGACCTCTGAGCTGGTATACATTTAAAGTAACCAGGGGTCTTCTATAGTAAATCACTAGTATACGCAGACCTATACTGACACGTCAATTCAAGGCACCGATAGCTCTAACTAAAATGAACTATCACTTCCAGCGTAAACAGAGCCTCATCTGCCAACGAGTGCCAAATACATGGAGGTCAATTTGTGATAGTTGATTAATAATACGTGACCAATTTACGAAGACATTTTAAGTTGAAGAAATAGGACGCGCTCAGAGGTCTAGAGATCTGGCGAGGAATAAACTAGGTGCAATCACAGAATAAGTAATAGTACTACGTACAGAAGGTTCTCTGTTAACAAATTCCCTGTTTAGGTACGCCAAACGTGCCTAAATGTGGCCATTTCTTTCTATCGCATGCAACGCGCTCTTTCGGAGGTGGAGCTTTAGAGCTAGGGTTACCACCAGCTCGACAACAGTTAGTATAAGAGTGTATTTTACTAACGATATTACGATTATTCTTTATTTGCTCAGAATCACCCAACTACACAAAAGCTGTGTAATTTGCCTTTAGGTTATTACATCAAAACTGCCTGTTTCTGCAAAATGTAAGACGAAGACACACAACTCTGGGTTACTTACATACATGAACATAATGTAAAGAAAAATTCTTTTCAACCAATATAAATAAACTACGCGGCATATTTATTTTACGAGGCGAATGATGATGCAGTGCAAAGTGCGAACGCGTACGTCCCGTAACAGCGCGCGTAAACCACTGATAGACCGCCTAAAGGCGGCCGGCCGGCATGTTTTTGTGCGGCGCGACCAAATCAAAGAGTGAACCGCTCCTGGTGCAATACAAGATGGCCGTTTTTTCATCATCATGATATCAGCCGAAAGACGTCCACTGCTGGACATAGGCCTCCCCTAGTGAGTGCCAAATTGACCGGTCCTGCGCCACCCGCATCCAGCGGACTCCCGCGACCTTTACCAGATCATCAGTCCACCTTGTGGGGGGCCTACCCACGCCGCGCCTTCCGGTACGTGGTCGCCACTCGAGAACCTTTCCGCCCCAATGGCCATCTGCCACTTAAGTTTAGCAATGAAATCGCATGGCCGTTTTGCTACATAATACTAATTTTATAAAGACCAAACGTTTTTGAGTCTGTGTAAGTTTATAGATAAAGAAAGATTTCATTTTGAATGTAAGGGTAATATCCGGAACTACGCATCACATTTCAAAGAAGTCTTGCACCACTAGGTATACCTCATTCCAGACAACATTTGATTTTTAACGGACAAATTCGTCAGCGTTTTTCCATTTATTTAGGACATCAAAGGGAAATAATGTACTAATTTTACTTATTTCGATCACTTAGTGCTTTTCAAACATAACACTACAAAATTTTTGGCAATTACAAATGGTTTCGTTGAAATCTCATGTCGATTAACGCACGACTATTCTTATCTTATCTGGAATAGGGTATAAGTATATTTATTTATTTATTCATTTATTAAAAACATGTTAACACGACATTACAGTGAAAAAACCAATGCGTCGTGGAACGAAACTAAACAAAACAAAACACATATAATTACTTTGGTACACTATTTTGCGTGGCCCCGTTGCATCGTCATTTTTTTTTTTTTTTTTTTTTTTTTTTTTTTTTTTTTTTTTTATATAAACTCGCGAAACTGTGACGTTTGATGGCGAGAAACGCTCATGTTCTATACTAGAATAACCTATTTAATTATATCTAACATTTCTGGTGTAGGATTCGGCAGATTGCCCCGGAACTGTCGAAACACGATATGTAACTAGCTTCTGCCCGCGACTCCGTCCGTGTGGAACTCGTTTATATCGTAGCGCGTATACGAATTTTCACCCCCATTTCACCCCCTTAGGGGTTGAAATGGGGGTGAAAATTCACCGGGACTCAACATATCTCTATACCAAATTTCATCCAAATCGGCTCAAGCGTGAAGAGGTAACAGACAGACAGGCACACTTTAATATGTATGGATGGACACAGGCTTATTGTATCCCGCGGATACGCCTTATTCCTTTATTACGCAAGCAGAATCGCGCGGGCATCTATTAGTGGAAGTTCATTTATATCAGGTCCTTGCTAGCTGGTAGTCGACCAAAGTAAAAAGGCCTTTTGTAAAAAGTTAGAGCACGCCGCGCGGGGGTCTCCGGATTTTGGTTGCTCATTTCAAAATGGCCGACAGACGCAGATGTTCCTTTGGGTTCTCAATGAAAGCGTTCAGGCTTTTCAACGGCCGGCCGTCCTGTCTCATTAATATTGTGGCACTTCATTAGGTTCTGCCAGACTTATTGTTGATTGGGGATAGTGTCACTAATGTTTCCGTTGAAATAAAATAAAATAAATAAATATAAATATTAGAGGACAATCACCACGCGAGTTGAACTCGCACTTGTCCGGTTTTTTTTTTGTTTGGAGGTCGCATGAAGGGCCAAAGACGAAAGTCCTTGCGATTTACGATTGCTGTTTCGGTGTTAATGTTAGTCCACTTTCATCTCTAAGCAACTTGTCTTCTTGACGTCTAGGCGTTTACCGTATAGCTATTTTGTCCCACATTGTCTTTATTTCCTGCGTGGTACAAAATTCCTTCCAGCTAGTCGTCTCAGCCTACATTGCTTTGGCCGTGTACTCTTCCTTTACCTGTAGGTAAGTCGACTACAAACTCTATAAAGTAAAGTAAAATGTAAAGTAAAATTTTATTTCAGAGTATGATTCACATTATGCACTTACAAAAAACAGTGTCTCACACTAGGCTAGGCCTGTCCTGTGACACCACTTTACTAAAGATAATTTAACATTAGCATTTACATAGTTAAATATTTACATATCCGATAAAACATAATTGCATTTAGGTAGATTCTCATATATATAGGTAAAGCATTAAATAATATTTGGAGTATGAAAGTTGAGAAAGTTCAGAATTTGTGTGATGTGAGTATGTGTGAGTGTGTGTAAGTATGAGTATGTGTGCGTGTGTGTGTGAGTGTTGTCTGAGAGTGACTGTATAAATATGCGTATGCAGGGCTGTTCAGTTGATTACTCGTAGTATGTTTTCAGTTTCTCTGTATTCCAAGCCGTTCAACCATTCTCTGATTTTAAATTTAGTCTTTTGGGTGCTTAGAAGTTTGATGTCACAAGCTTTTGCTGCCACGTTATACAAACGAGGATGCGCAACATCTGCAAACTGACGAGCCAAGACCGAGCGTTAGCACATTTCACCAATCACCCCTGTTTCCATGCTGCCTGTACTAAGCTCCGAACACGTAGTTCACTGTACGTGTGCGTATACCGTCTGCCATTACTCGGTTCATTACGCTGACATTCCGGATATCCGGGCGGATATTGCTCGGCTGATGTATGTTGGGTTATAGCGCTAGTCGAAAGGTTTAGGCGTATGCTTGTTTCCCACCATCGTAGTTCAACGAGCTAGCGAAGCGAAGGAACTCAGTGTAGCGGCACATTTTCATTGATGGTATCCCCGTGGAGGTGACAATAGGCTTGTGTCCTAATTTTTTTTAAGATGCCATTCGAACCAGTTTTTGGTGTGGAACAAATGTTTGTATGGGAGTAAGTACAATTAAAGAACATAAATACCCAAAAAATTGAGTTAAAGACGGACCTCGCTGGCAGTAGCCGAAAACGTTCCATACTGATTAACATTGAATCATGACGTCACAGGGTAATATTTGTACTAGTTTATTACGCCGGTTCTTCTCGAGGCAGAGGTTTACTTTCCGAACCGGTGGTAGTTTATCGACATTCATAGGTGCATGTAATATGCCTAAATTGAAGAATAAATCACTTTGACTTTGACTTTTTGACTTTGACTTTGACTTTGAGTCGTTATATGGAAAATCAAGTAAATTGCTGTTTCGGTTGCGAAATACTGCGTTTAGGACCATAGTTGTCATACAATATTGTTTCTATAAAAGCGTAAGGATTCTATTGGTAGCTTTAAATTTATTTTTGACAATAAAAAAAATGCATATTTTTTGTAAACTGTCAAGGGCCATATCTTTTTATGATTTTAATTATATTTCGTAATTTATACTTAATTGCATTTATTTGAAGGTTTACTATCAATTTAGCAACACTGCGCTATCAATTTTAACATGAGGACACAACCCAATTGTTCCCCGCAGACGACATAACGTCTAATGAAAGTACGGTCTTGTCTCTCCGTTTCAACTTCGGTCATAATTCGTATGTATGTCCAAGATATCCGGACGTTGAATGTATAAGTAAAAACTCGAGATTTAAAATATCTCGTCAGAATTGGGTGCTTTTCAGCCCTTGGTTAACAATCTACTAATATTTATAAATTTTTCACGTTAACACAATGGAGATCATCATCATCATCATATCAGCCGAAAGGCGTCCACTGCTGGACATAGGCCTCCCCCAGAGAGTTCCAAATCGATCGGTCATGCGCCACCCGCATCCAGCGGACTCCCGCGACCGTTACCAGGTCATCAGTCCACCTTGTGGGGGGGCTACCCACGCCGCGCCTTGTCAGATAGATGTCAGATGTCATTTATTGTCAATACTGTGTACATAAGATCTCATATCATACATTGAAAGGTATCAACAGTTTGCCCTTTTCGGGCGTACAATATTATTGAACTTAAAATTAAACTTAATAATTTGTAGACCTATACGAAATATTCATTAAGATTGTAAAAGCATTTATTAGTCAGCCATTCCTTCAGTACCTTTTTGAACTTAGTCCTTCCGGTACGTGGTCGCCACTCGAGAACCTTTCCGCCCCAACGGCCATCGGTTCTACGTGCAATGTGCCCCGCCCACTGCCACTTAAGTTTAGCAATTCGAGGCAATGACAATGGAGATACTTAAGTGTAAAAGCGTACATTTGACGTAGACCGTACCCTGCTTTGGTGAAGTCGGTCTAAAATTGGCCATACACGCACTCATGGTAAAAGTTTACGCGCTGGCTACAAAAGAGGTTATAAGCGACGTGGTTGAGACGTCGTGACGAGACTGAGAATGTACACAGTGAGTGAGAACGTTTGCAGTACTTTCGCGTATTTGTCACTAACTCCTGGAGGCGTAGCATGGTTGGCCTTGTCACGCGATAGGTGATAGGATAGAGCGTGAGTCACTGGCCGACACCGTTCGTCTGATAAATTGTTCGAAATAAGCCCCCTCGTTCCGGCTACACAAAATTAGTCGGCGTTGAAATTCATTTCGTGTAGCCTTTAGCAAAGTGTTGTGTATGCCCCTAATAACATTTTCAACCGCAACTCTTAGCTCTTGAACGGTTTCATAGCAAGTTTCATAAATAACATCTTTAAGTTAAATAATTAAAAGTGTAACAAATTGATAGTAAAATAAAGTTAATGTTAGATTTAACGATCATTTTTATTTTTAAGACCAAATGTTTATTAGAGAAATTTTATCCTGAATAATATTACTATCGATTAGTATAATAAAATAGGGAGTGTTTGTTTTTTATTTATTTTAATTGGTTCGAGTCCGGGGCGAAGCAAGCGAGTTTTAGAAAATCTTTAAATGCAGTTTTATTTCTTTAAAAAAATAAAGGAATGTCTCCTTTAAGTAAAATGAGCCAGCTTAAAGATTTAAGGTAGTTTCCCTCCAGGGTCCGAATTATCTTTCCACCCTGTATAGCTTGCAACACGAGGCCCGACATCTCTGCAGCAGTGAGGTTGTTAGCTAATAATATAAAAGTATACATTATCAAAAGGCAAGGTACTGGTGTAAAACTCGTACTGTGGCGTGTCAGTCACGTAGTAGTGATGAGGGTGCGGTGTATGTATGTGTGTAATAAGCTGAATAAGTACTCGTGTCCGCGTATTACGACTATCACTCTTTTACCCTGTGTAACTTCGCTTCAGAACTTTTTCTTATGTAGGTACCGTCACGAACTTTAATTTGGAACGAACCTAATAGACCGCGAGCTACGTGCATTTTTTTGTCAGTCACTTACTCCCGTGCCATAACTTGTGAGAAGGTTAAGAATGTTGTAGCATGAAGCCCCTTGTATGTCAGCTGCGGCTCCGTTGGTGGGTTGACCAGCAGCAGCCTCCCAGATGTAAAAAAAATTGACGGACTTTCCACCACTGTACAGTCAGCTGACGATTGTTTTTCGTCGTAATATTGGATCTATCATTTGATGATAAAATGAATCGGGAGGAATAGGCATTTTTTTATATCTTTGGGAGGCTGCTGCTGGTCAACCCACCAACGGCGGCTCCGTTGGTGGGTTGACCAGCAGCAGCTGACGTCCACGGGGCTTCATGGTACAACATTCTTAACCTTCTCACAAGTTATGGCACGGGAGTTGATTGGTCACGAAAATCTGTTGCTAGCTCGCGGACCATAAGGTGGAATATCGTAATAGCAGACTAATAGTTATTTGTTATACAAGGGTGCAAAGTTATATTTTAACCGCGAGTGTGGAATTGAAACACGAGCCAGCGAGTGGATTCTAGGGTTGAACCACGAGCTAGCGAATGGATTCTATGGTTCGAAAATAGAATCCTGAGCGTAGCGAGTGGTTCAAAAATAGAATCCTGAGCAAAGCGAGTGTTGCAACACACGAGACGTCAATAGTTATTTACGATACAAGTGCAGAAAATAGGAAATTCGCACGTGTATCGTACAACGTTTTACAGTACATATGGCTCTTTAAAGTTTCAACATATGTAAAGAAAGTGCTCATTTCCGCACTAGTGAGGGAAAGTAACACCATGTGTACTGTAAAATAACTTGCACCCGTGTGTAACACAAATCTTTTCACCTCACTAAACCGAGGAAAATACTACATAAGAAAAACAACTGAAATATGTATAATCAGCCTTTATTTTAACTAGTAATTACACAAATAACATAATTATTATGCAACGTTAAATCAGATATTGTGGTTTCACATTTTTGTACGGTTTTTTCTACAGTTTTAAGTGTTTTAAGGTAAAATCATGTAATAAAAGTGTTTGCACTATATGTTTTTAATTGAATGCAATTCAATATAAAACTATTTTTGCGTCCACACCTCCTGTTTTGATCAGACAATTTAATCAGATGGCCGACAATTGTCCTGTCTGGACTGGCCTTTTCGTGTTTATTATGTTTAAATAAAACCGGCCAAGTGCGTGTCGGACCACGCAAAACGAAGGGTTCCGTGCCTATTAAAAAGGTCGTATCGTCTCAGAAATTTTACGGCACTTACGTCCTTTTCTTTGAGGAAGGCAGTTTTTCAGCAATATCTCGAAAACCTCTGAACCGATCTTGTTCAAAACAATTTTCGGTGAATGAAATTAATAAGCCCTATGTCCATGAATTTTTCCATATTTTTAAAATTCACCGTTCAAAAATTAGAGGGGGGGGGACAGAATTTTAGTGACTTTCGGGGCGATTATCTCCGACTCTATTCACTTAATCAAAATAAATGCTAAGAAACCTTATATTTATTTTGAAAGGCCTATCGATTGATGTGCCACACGGGGGGTCACAATGAAAAATTTTTTTTTGACTTTTAGTTTTATGTATGGAGTGCACCCCTAAAAAATTTTTTTTTTGTCATTTTAATTACAAAACTATGTAGCGGCCAACAAAATACACCTGTCCTCAAAATTTTATTCAAATACACCTTATAGTTTTCGAGTAAAATGCCTGTGACATACGGACAGACGGACAGACGGACAGACGGACAGACGGACAGACGGACAGACGGACAGACGGACAGACGGACAGACGGACATGACGAAACTATAAGGGTTCCGTTTTTGCCATTTTGGCTACGGAACCCTAAAAAGTAACTAATAACACGTTCGGATTTCAAATATTCTTTGCACACATTTGGATAAAATACAGTTTTGCTATCTGTTTTTAAAGAATAAAAAAGGTCTTTCCGAGCTAGTGAGGTGAAAAGACATTTAGATTAGAGCTAATACTTTATATAGGGTATAGTAATCTATTATGGCATCCCGCAGAGTAACGGCCGATCCAATCACATATTTAATGTCTGTAAATATCATCATCATCATTGGCCTTTAGGATCTATAAAAGATGATTTAAGCAGCGTCCATTAAAGTGCGGCACTTGCGTACGTGGCTTGTCAGGCCAATACGAGAGCGACAGTGACGCCCGCATATATGACATGTAAATGTCATGCACTGCGCTGTTGGAGGCGCAGCAGCGCGCTGGTGTCTTAATGCTCGTTTGTGGGCCAAGAGGTCAAACCAGGCGATGTCGTGTTGTGTCACGCCTTCATACAGTGCCTTTCTCCAAAGGTCTCGGTCCTGGGATTGCTTTTCCCTGTAGATATAGAATTGCCGAATTGCTAAACTTAAGTGGCAGTGGGCGGGGCACATTGCACGTAGAACCGATGGCCGTTGGGGCGGAAAGGTTCTCGAGTGGCGACCACGTACCGGAAGGCGCGGCGTGGGTAGGCCCCCCGCAAGGTGGACTGATGACCTGGTAAAGGTCGCGGGAGTCCGCTGGATGCGGGTGGCGCAGGACCGGTCAATTTGGCACTATGTCCAGCAGTGGACGTCTTTCGGCTGATATGATGATGATGATGATGATAGAACAAAGAAAATCCAACACGTGTATTAAATAAAATAAATCTGTTAAATATTTAAAACAAAAAATTATTCTTTTCGGAAAACAAACGAAGCGGAAAGCCCCGTGAACGTCACTTTTAATTGCGCGGAAAAGATTTTATGACGCACATTAAAAAAAGGAAGACGAGAAAACGGCATTATTAAAAATTAAAGAGGAAGGTTGCTTTAATATAGGATAATTAAAGAAGTAAAGCCCTCCGGAAAGGAGTAGCCTAATATAAGACAAAAAGGAAACCGGCCAAGTGCGAGTCGGTCTCGCGCACGAAGGGTTTCGTACCATTATCTATAAAAAGGGCAAAAAAATCATGTCTGGTGTATGGGAGCCCCAGTCCGACTCGCACTTGGCCGGTTTTTTAGTATTTGTTGTTATAGCGGCAACAGAAATACATAATCTGTGAAAATTTGAACTCTCTAGCTATCACGGTTCTTGAGATACAGCCAGGTGACAGACGGACGGACGGACGGACGGACGGACGGACAGCGAAGTCTTAGTAATAGGGTCCCGTTTTTATCCGTTGGGTACGGAAATTGAGATCGCAATTTTTTTACGTTGCTCTAGTAGGTATTAAATTATGCTTTGTGGTAATATTTTTTCAATAGTTCGTACGAAGCTACGAAAAGCTACGGTAGCGTAGTGGTTCAGGTATGCGGCTGCCAAGTGGCGGTCGTGGGTTCGAATCCCGGCTTGTCCCAATGAGTTTTTCGGAACTTATGTGTGGAATGTTTACCGTCAGCTATTCGGTGATGGAAAACATCGTGAGGTAACCTTGCAAATAAATACAAGGGACTATATATGAAGTCCCCAACCCGCACTGGGCCGGCGTGGGGCCTACTGCCCGTTCTCATCCATGAGAGGAGGCCTGTGCCAAGCAGTGAGCCGTATACATAATATATATATAGGTACAGAGAAATTAAATAAAATTTGCCTGAAATATAGAAAACCATATTATGGAGATTAATACAATACAATACAAATACTCTTTATTGCACACCTCACACAAACAAAGCAGTTACAGAGAGAAACAATACAATAACATGTAGGTAGAGGTAGACAACAGGCTGTCTTATAGCTGAAGAGCGATCTCTTCCAGACAACCTTTGGGTATCGGAGAAAGAGATAAAACTAGATAATGCAGTAGGTGGTGCAGCGATTATTATTAATCAAAAATCAAGAAATTATAAAAATAAACGTACATAAATACCTCTATATATAAACATACACACACAATCACACACAATTAACTTACGTTTATCAGACTAATTCTGTGTGTACGCGGCATTGTACCTACTGATTATTATACTTCTAGTATGTGTTTTTCGGCTTTATACCGACTTGCTGGTGACAATGGCTGGCGGCGGTTTTAAAAAGTTAATTTAAATTGTAGAGACGAGTTTGTGGTAAAACGGATGGTTAAAAATTTCATGATTATTTAATTGTACAAATTTAAATTCAACTTGTTGTTCATTAAACAATATTTGGTTGTTAGTATTTTTACACAACATGTTGTAAACAGTTTTCAGTAAGTATAATAATTTTATGTGTGTGTTGCCAGTGATGACATATGGCACTGAAACTTGGTCGCTTACTATGGGCCTCATAAGAAGGCTCAAAGTCACCCAAAGGGCAATGGAGAGGGCTATGTTAGGAGTTTCTCTGCGTGATCGCATCAGAAATGAGGCTATCCGCAGCAGAACCAAACCGATATAGGCCTCGGTACATTGCTCGTAGAACCGATGGCCGTTGGGGCGGAAAGGTTCTCGAGTGGCGACCACGTACCGGAAGGCGCGACGTGGGTAGGCCCCCCACAAGGTGGACTGATAAAGGTAAAGGTCGCGGGAGTCCGCTGGATGTGGGTGGCGCAGGACCGGTCAATTTGGCACTGACTAGAGGAGGCCTATGTCCAGCAGTGGACGTCTTTTGGCTAATATGATTCGGCACACTCGACAATCCTATGACTGAAGAAAATTACACTATAACGGTCGGTCTATTGTACGTGATAACGTTATAAGAAAACATTGTTCTATTTCTTTGTGCATTCTTGTTTCCCCATACAAAATTTGGACCCCCGTTTCACCCCCTTAGAGGGTGAATTTTGAAAAATCCTTTCTTAGTGCACCCCTAGACCTTATAAGGAACCTGCGAGCCAAATTTGGAATCTCTAGAACCAGCGGTTTGGTCTGTGCGTTGATATTGATATGTCAGTCAACGGAACGGGACAATGAGTCACACTTTTTCGTGCGCGCTGCCGTCGTTCCGTTATCACGTCAATAATAAAATTAGGCCAAGCTTTTTTGCTCGACAAATTTCACATTTTCTTGCTGCGTCGTTGCCACATTAACTGCGGTTGGTGACTGACGACAATATTCAAATCAGAATTTTGAAGGAAATCTTTTTGTTTACGGTATCTTGTTAGAGTTTCAAATGTACAGTACAAAATATAATTCAAATCAGTACGACTTTGTACCCTTTGGCGTCGAGACCCTCGGTCCGTGGGGTCCCAGTGCGCATAAGTTATTTGCAGAAATCGCGAAACGTCTGGTCGATGTAACTGGTGACCGAAGAGCTGGCGGCTTTCTCGCGCAACGCATCAGCATTGCAATTCAGCGAGGAAATGCCGCCAGCATCCTCGGTACAATGCCTCGAGGGCCTTTTTAGGGTTCCGTAGCCAAAATGGCAAAAACGGAACCCTTATAGTTTCGTCATGTCCGTCTGTCCGTCTGTCCGTCTGTCCGTCTGTCCGTCTGTCCGTATGTCACAGGCATTTTACTCGAAAACTATAAGGTGTATTTGAATAAAATTTTGAGGATAGGTGTATTTTGTTAGCCGCTACATAGTTTTGTAATTAAAATGACAAAAAAATTTTTTTTTAGGGGTGCACTCCATACATAAAACTAAAAGTCAAAAATTCTTTTTTCATTTTGACCCCCCGTGTGGCACATCAATCGATAGGCCTTTCAAAATAAATATAAGGTTTCTTAGCATTTTTTTTGATTAAGTGAATAGGGTCGGAGATAATCGCCCCGAAAGTCACTAAAATTCTGTCCCCCCCCCTCTAATTTTTGAACGGTGTATTTTAAAAATATGGAAAAATTCATGGACATAGGGCTTATTAAATTCATTCATCGAAAATTGTTTTGAACAAGATCGGTTCAGAGGTTTTCGAGATATTGCTGAAAAACTGCCTTCCTCAAAGAAAAGGACGTAAGTGCCGTTAAATTTCTGTGACGATACGACCTTTTTAATAGGCACGGAACCCTTCGTTTTGCGTGGTCCGACACGCACTTGGCCGGTTTTTTTTAGATTTCACTTAGTTTTAATTCATCTTAGTTAATGTTAATCATAATCTTGTATTACTTTCAATAAATATACACTCCTTTGTGAAAAAAAAATCAAATCACAAAAAGATAAATATGAGACTAGAAAGTTTCAAAAATAGGACACCTACTCGTATTTGAGTTCAACGTGTTTCATCGCGCGTGTAAAATTCGCACGAACTTGCGATATTCGCGTAGTCGCGCTGTAGTAGGACGATCCCTTATACACACTTGCTTTTCAATTCAACTGCGAGAAAATAACAAACATTTGCAAAATTTAATAAAATAATAGTTTGTTCCCGCCACTTTACTTTTTTAAGTTTTTATGTTTAATGTCATAAATCTGACGTCTCTGTGTGGCATCGTAGCTTCGAAACGAATGGACCGAATTTGATGCGGTTCTTTTGTCCGAAAGCTACTAATCGAGATGGTTTTTAGCTACTATTGAACAAATTCGGTTCAGCCGTTTTTGAGATATTGAACTTTGAAATGAAAATGTCGGGGTTTTTTCAACTTTTCTAAGTTGTAGTTATCGACACGTGATATTAGACTTAGGTACTTCATACTGCCAAGACATTTTATGGTTCGGTACGTTTTTAAATAATTTTAGGGTTCCGTAGCCAAAATAGCAAAAACGGAACCCTTATAGTTTCGTCATGTCCGTCTGTCCGTCTGTCCGTCTGTCCGTCTGTCCGTATGTCACAGGCATTTTACTCGAAAACTATAAGGTGTATTTGAATAAAATTTAGAGGATAGGTGTATTTTGTTAGCCGCTACATAGTTTTGTAATAAAAAGAAAAAAAAAATTTTTAGGGGTGCATTCCATACATAAACCTAAAAGTCAAAAAAATTTTTTTCATTGTGACCCCCGTGTGGCACAATTGATAGGCCTTTCAAAATAAATATAAGGTTTCTTAGCATTTTTTTTGATTAAGTGAATAGGGTCTGAGATAATCGCCCCGAAAGTCACTAAAATTCTGTCCCCCCCCCCCCTCTAATTTTTTCGGTGTATTTTAAAAATATGGAAAAATTCATGGACATAGAACTTATTAATTTCATTCACCGAAAATTGTTTTGAACAAGATCGGTTCAGAGGTTTTCGAGTTATTGCTGAAAAACTGCCTTCCTCAAAGAAAAGGACGTAAGTGCCGTAAAATTTCTGTGACGATACGACCTTTTTAATAGGCACGGAACCCTTCGTTTTGCGTGGTCCGACACGCACTTGGCCGGTTTTTACTTTGTGCTGTTGAGAACCGGATTCACATGCGCTCGGGAGGAGACGCGCGGGCGGCGGACACAGCGCGACGTCATCGTCGCGGGCGGCGCGGCGACCCGCGAGCGACACTCACCTTCACCACTTCCACCGGCAACGGACGACTCGCTTAACATTTACTCTCTGTTTGGCCGGGTTTCCCATGTAATTTAAGGCGCAATAAACCAGCCAGAATATAGATACAGTCCATTCATTTAAGTCCCAGTAGGACCCTAACAGTGCACTACAACATAAAAGTGGCATTTTGTGCAGCATACATCCAGCACAAAGACGAACTTTGCACGCACGAGAAGTGAACATAAACACGACTATATACTTAAACGCAGTATTTGCCATACAACTGTTAGTACGAAGATACAATACAATACAATACAATGCAAATACTCTTTATTGCACACCTCACACAAACAAACCAGTTACAGAGAGAAACAGTACAATAACATGTAGGTAGGTAGACAACAGGCGGCCTTATCGCTGAAGAGCGATCTCTTCCAGACAACCACAGACCGACAATGCTGTGACGTCATGATACTTTATCAATTTTTTGTCTTTTTACAAGCTTTATATTAAACTTAACCTGTTCGTATGTAACTAAGTACGTATATAAGTTGTCCGTCAAAATGTGCAATCCATTTTTCAGTCACTTGCCGTTATCCGATTGAGCTGAAATTTCGGGTAGTTTGGATGACAATTTAATATTATGGTGGCCATGGGAATTCAGTATTTAACCGACGTAACCCCGTTGAGTTTGGGCTCGTTAGAATCGTCTCAATGAGTAGTTGACATGTTGTACAGAAAAGTACGGTCGGCAATAAAACTTATACCAAAAATGAAATTTTGACAGAAACTTTTTGCGTCTAGTTGTAGTTAGTTCTATACTAACATCTGATCCACTCAGAAAACTGATTCGAAAGGCACCTTGAAAAACATTTGTCAAGCAGCTAATAAATGTATAAAAATCATTTATTTTCTAAAGTAAATACAAGATGATGATTAACATTAACTAAATTAAATTAAAATTAAGTGAAATCTAAAAAACCGGCCAAGTGCGTGTCGGACCACGCAAAACGAAGGGTTCCGTGCCTATTAAAAAGGTCGTATCGTCACAGAAATTGTACGGCACTTACGTCCTTTTCTTTGAGGAAGGCAGTTTTTCATTAATATCTCGAAAACCTCTGAACCGATCTTGTTCAAAACAATTTTCGGTGAATGAAATTAATAAGCCCTATGTCCATGAATTTTTCCATATTTTTAAAATACACCGTTCAAAAATTAGAGGGGGGGGGACAGAATTTTAGTGACTTTCGGGGCGATTATCTCCGACTCTATTCACTTAATCAAAAAAAAATGCTAAGAAACCTTATATTTATTTTGAAAGGCCTATCGATTGATGTGCCACACGGGGAGTCACAATGAAATTTTTTTTTTTGACTTTTAGTTTTATGTATGGAGTGCACCCCTAAAAAATTTTTTGTTTGTCATTTTAATTACAAAACTATGTAGCGGCTAACAAAATACACCTATCCTCAAAATTTTATTCAAATACACCTTATAGTTTTCGAGTAAAATGCCTGTGACATACGGACAGACGGACAGACGGACAGACGGACAGACGGACAGACGGACATGACGAAACTATAAGGGTTCCGTTTTTGCCATTTTGGCTACGGAACCCTAAAAAGGCCCTCGAGGCATTGTACCGAGGATGCTGGCGGCATTTCCTCGCTGAATTGCAGTTGCACGAGAAAGCCGCCAGCTCTTCGGTCACCAGTGACATCGACCAGACGTTTCGCGATTTCTGCAAATAACTTATGCGCACTGGGACCCCACGGACCGAGGGTCTCGACGCCAAAGGGTACAAAGTCGTACTCTCTGCCGAGGCCTCTATATTTATTACATTTCAGATTTTCTGCGTTTTCCGCCGCTGCAAACGCTTTAGAAGTAATTCTATAGAGGTAAGACGGTGCCAGTGTGTCTACACATGTACTACACACAAGCATCCGTCCCAACCTCCACGGATCCAGAGACACACCATCAGGTCTCTTGCCATCATCTCTGACAATGCCAGGCGGCTCAAGAAGAGCAGGCACATTGATGCTTGTCACGTCATGACATAAAACTCATGCGTACATAGCCCGGTATGTATTATTGCGGTAAACAACTTCTACAATACCGACGACAAACAGTAAAAGGTATATATTCCTACAGAAGTCCAGCTCAAGAACTCTCTTTTGTCCTCAACTGACAGCTGAAAGCAGTAGCTAATTAATTTCCTTCACATTGATCTATAAGCGCTAACTGGAGCTAAACATTAATTGCATTGCTCTGCGTACCCCTTTCAAAACACAGGCGTGAGTTTATGAATAAACGAAAACTTCTCTGTCTCACAGGCTTGTGTACTAGGAGGCATATTTTGCGATGGCAATAAAACCCTCAGTTGCCTTGACCCATACATATGTATTCCGCCGTTTTATATGCCAAAGGTATCGCCTCTAAACTGTGGTTTGCTGCGCAATAATATGCGGCTCAAAAGATAGGAAGACGCGGTTTCAAATGTCAACAGCGTCTAAGGCCTGAATCACACTGACGCGGCCTGCGGTGGCGGCCTATAGTAAACTTGACAGTTATTGCCAAATTTACTATTGACCGCCGCTGCAGGCCGCGTCAGTCTGTGAGTGGCTTAAGGCCTGGATCACACTGACGCGGCCTGCGGTGGCGGCCTATAGTAAACTTGACAGTTATTGTCAAATTTACTATGGACCGCCACCGCTGACCGCGCCAGTCTATAGAGGCTTAAAGCGGGTAAGGGAAAGCATTTATTCTTGTAAGCCACACAACCGTGAAAGGGACACGTTTATTCTTCCGCTGAAGAAATAAAGAGATGCAACGCTCTGCAGGAATAGCGTTTTTGGACAAATGTCGAATGTCATGTCTATAATTATTGCTAGAGGTAATTAAAGGGTGTAGACTCAAAATTTATTATTCCTCCAAAAGAAAGAAAGCATAAAAATAAGCCTATTGACGAAAATCCCATTTAGATACCTCAAAAAATTACGAACGATCGTGACTTTACGATCCCCGAGCATCATAGTAAATGACAATCATCTCATATGAAGGCGTATTTTGCGGAAAAGGGACAGAATATACCCCTTAAAACTTTGGACACATGACTTTGTAAGTTTATCCGATTTCAAAATTTCTTTCAACTGCGTTAAGAATGTACTTTCCGAATAGTTTGTAGGCTAAATTTTATTGCGCGGGTTTTAGACAATATGAATAGAATATAATGCAATACATTTTTTTTATAACAACAACATTAATATACATTACATAAGGCTTAAATCTAAAAAAAAAAAAGAAATCTAGTGTTGCTACAAAAAAGGACTCCACTCAGCATGAGTGCAGCGACGCTGATTTTGAGTGGATCCGTTCGATAAACTAAAACTAAAGTGTTAACATAATAAGAGTATATTAACCTAAGCTAAGAGATACGCTATGTCCAACGAAAAACCAAACCAAAACCCGAGTTGCAAATACTTAATATAATAAGAATGATGGGACCTGTATTATATGCGGACAAAGCTGTGTAATAAAGAAGTTCCTATCAGAACCCGCCTCCATTATAAACCAGTTTGATGGTGTCATAATATTGCATTATCACTGAATATAAATAACTATGCCAAATTAATACAATCGAATACCAGAACAAATTAAAATAGTTTCCAAATTACAAACACGCAAGTTAATAACAGCCTTGCTTACTCCTACCCGCGCCCCAGCCCCCACACATAACACCAGCCGCCATTTCGCGGACATTAACGCGTCCCGAAAACAAGATGGCCGCCAAACGTCATCCGCTTATCTCCCATGCGTTAAATCAGGTCGGAACATAAAAATGGGGTTTACAGTTTCCGTGGAAAGCCGGAAACCCGGGCCAGTGTTGCCAATAAAGCAGATAAAACGGGTGTAGTAGGTAGTTGTCCCTCGAGTGTTCGCGGCGGAATTGAAAACGTTTTCGATTTTTAAATCGGGATATTTATACCTACGAAGCACGTGACTACTCAATCTAATTCTACACTGGTCATTCTCATGACCTGGATTGAAAAAAAGAAGCGGGTTGTATCGGATATACGACCGTTAATTAGGTTTAAGTGGATACTTCTTTGTTGGCTATGGAAACCTAATAAAAATATATATATATATATGTGAATTAATTCACTAAAATCTGTATAAATCGGTATATATGGCAACATTGACTGACGTAGCTCATTTGACTCGCGATACATTGAAAATGGCGGTCATTTCAGCATTATTCGTCCGCCACACAAACTAAATAACATTTTGTGATTAACAACTAATGGCAAATAAAGAAGGATTAAAACATGTACAAACAATAATTTGAAATCAGATTAGGCTTCCCGACAAAAGTTATTCCGGAAGTCACGTGATACATTTTGAACTGTACCCCTATACAAGAACGCGAGCAAAGAAGTATCCACTTCAAAAACTGATGATGATTAACCCCATGCGAGCTGTCAAACTGAAGCGTCCGCCTGCGCCATGGTTAACTAGAGCTAGGGTGTTTGCAATCCGGACCCGACTTGTATGTAAATATCCGGATCTAGATCCGCGGATCCGGACGCTAGATCAGATCCGGATAACTAGAGCTGTTCGAATGGTGAGAAGGGATCACGTTTCACAAATTTAAACGCGATCGATGTAATGAAAACTGGGTGTTGTTTAAGACTGCGCGTAATCAGATGGTGAGAACTGCTAAACGAAAATATATTCATGATATTGCCACGTCATCCCCGCCTGACATTTGGAAATTTTTGAAAACCCTCGGTGTCGGTAAACCTGTCAGTTCATTAAACTCTTTCTCTTCGTTTTCATTAAATTACCTTAACTCCCATTTTGCATCATCTAGTTTGGACCCTGGCATTAAAGCCCAAAGGGTCTCATATGTCAATGCCCTGACATGTCCCTCTAAAACTATTTATGAGATTCGTAAAGTTTTACTTATTTATTATTCATTAAGAGCCTTAAGTGTCCCACTGCTGGGCAAAGGCCTGCCTCCTTTTCTTCCACATATCCCTGTCCTGGGCAGCCTCCCACCAGTCGTGATGGAAGTCGTCAAGCTCGTCTCGCCATTTTCTACGTGGTCTACCGCGACGCCGTGTTCTGTTCTGTAGTAAAGTTTTATTGTCAATTAAATCTAACGTAGTTAGTTGGGCATGACAAGGTGACTAGGTTAATGATAGTCCGGATTATGGAATGCATGGTCCCAGTCATCATGCATGTCGTTAACAGTTCAATGGCTTGAGGGGTGTTTCCGTCATTGTGGCGTAATGCCTTCGTAATTCCTCTCCCTAAGGTTGCTAATCCTAGTGTTCTCAAAGATTTTCGCCCAATCTCCACACTCCCTTTCCTTTCAAAGATCCTTGAAGCCATTGTCCACAAACAACTGTCTCGCCATTACCGAGGCACCTCTGTATATAATAAATTTTTCACATCTCATGCTCGAAAAGTGTGTCATATTAGGCTTAATAAGCGGGGCTAAAGTAGTATATTTAGCCCCTAGGGAAAATATGTATACATATTTGTGATTTTTAACACATTTAATGTGTCCAATCAAAACACTTCACCATATTAAATCCACCAATCACAACTCTTTCAAAAAACATTTATCTTTGCTATCAACCAACCAGAATACCTACAGCTACATATTAAAATCGACCAATCAAACATCAGGTGTTATTTAGTCCCTAATTCCAAATCATTTAAATCCACCAATCACAACTCTTTCAAAAAACATTTATCTTTGCTATCAACCAACCAGAATACAGCTACATATTCAAATCGACCAATCAAACATCAGGTGTTTTTTAGTCCAAATCATTAAAAAAGAAAACGCCTCACGATATTTTGAACAATCTCTTCGCAGTTAAATTTGTTATTGATTGTGGATGGATAATCTTTGTTTTACTATGTTCTCGCAGTCGAAGTGAAAAGTAGTAGGTCTAAAAGCCATATTACCCCTCGAATTATTTTCCCTCACTTCGCTCGGGAAGATCTCGTGGTAATATGGCTTATTCTAGCCCCTTGTCATACAATCTACTATTAATATTATACAATTTCATCATCA
The DNA here is from genome assembly GCA_932294315.1 of Epinotia nisella. Lineage (NCBI taxonomy): Eukaryota > Metazoa > Arthropoda > Insecta > Lepidoptera > Tortricidae > Epinotia > Epinotia nisella. Next base: position 3,872,608 of record OW028693.1, read on the forward strand.
AAATTCACCATCAATGGATTTTAAGCTTGCATTCATTGGTTTCTCTCGAATCCTCTGACTCCCAGCCTACATAATTCGTGCGTTTGAAAAGGCGATCACTCCTCAGGAATGCAGTACCAGATACCTACAGAGCAAGTAGTGTTATTGCTGTGGTCTGCCCTATGGTGGTACATCCCTAAGTTAGGATGCTCCAAGAATGCGCGAGCTTTAATGGGCACATTACATATCAGTTCCATACTTCGAAAACTTTCTTCAATGGTAATATTATCTGCACATTCGAATCTGTTCGAGGTTTCGAACTTCTCAATATTGGGTGCCAAGAGTTAGGTGCGAGTTTGGATTGAGTATACTCGAAACTGATTTCCATCTGTTCGTATTGCCGATTTCGATTTTAAAACGTGTTCATAAATAGTTATTTATGCTACAATTGCGGAAAGTGGGTAATTCCCAACGAGTGACACGAGTTGGGAATTCCTTACCTCTAATTTTGAACGGTGTATTATATTGAAAACCGAAAATTATTTTGAACAAGATCGCTTCAAAGGTTTCCGAGGTATTGCTGAAAAACTGCCTTCCCTATAGAAAAGGACGTAAGTGCCTAAAGATTTCTGTGACGATATGACCTTTTTAATAGGCACGGAACCCTTCATTTTGCTGGTCCACCACGCACTTGGCCGGTTTTTTAGTCTATTCAATACGCGGACTAACCGAGCTGGCAGTCAGTTAGCTATAAAAATACAATGTTCTACATATTGACAAAGTTTCGACAGCTTTATATCAATTTAATAGGAGCAGCTGTTTGCAGCTATTACCAAGTTCCCTGAATATTTTCCTCATTATTAAAGACTAGAGAAAATTGGGAGATAAATTCCCGTCATCGTAAGATTTTTTAGAACGTTTTTACGAGTTTTCTCAAAAGTGTTTTTATTTAAATGAAGAATATTTTTGTCTTCAACTCTAAATAAAGACTTGTTGGAGCCAAGGTAAGACATTGTGCCAGTGGCGATGAATACATTTCCATAACCAACGGGACGCGCCAACTATGTAAATAAAACGAAACGTCTGGTCGATGTAACTGGTGACCGAAGAGCTGGCGGCTTTCTCGCGCAACGCATCAGCATTGCAATTCAGCGAGGAAATGCCGCCAGCATCCTCGGCACAATGCCTCGAGGGCCTTTTTTAGATTTAACTTAGTTTTAATTTATCTTAGTTAATGTTAATTATAATCTTGTATTTATATTTAATAAAAAAAAAGGTTTTTTAATTAATTAAATTGTAATTTTTGTGCTGTAAATAATAGTAGATTGTATGACAATAGACCCGAGTTATACCCTCTACTTTTCACTTCGACTGCGAGAAAATAGTAAAACAAAGATTATCCATCCAAAATCAATAACAAATTTCACTGCGAAGAGATTGTTCAATTTAGCGTGAGGCGTTTTCTTTTTTAATGATTTGGAATTAGGGACTAAAAAACACCTGATGTTTGATTGGTCGATTTTAATATGTAGCTGTAGGTATTCTGGTTGGTTGATAGCAAAGATAAATGTTTTTGAAAGAGTAGTGATTGGTGGATTTAATATGGGGAAGTGTTTTGATTGGTCAAATTAAATGTGTTAAAAATCATAAATATGTATACATATTTTCCCTAGGGGCTAAATGTACTACTTTAGCCCCGCTTATTAAGCTTAATATGACAAACTTTTTGAGCATGAGATGTGAAAAATAAATAAATATTAAGGGATAATCTTACACAAATCGAACTAGTCCCATAGTAAGCTCAATAAGGCTTGTGTTATAAGTACTAGACGGCGATACATTCAATAGATATAAGTACTTAAATCCATAGAATACGTCCAAGACTCAGTACAAATATTCATGCTCATCACACAAATATTTGCTCTTACCGGGATTCGAACCCAGGACATTCAGCTTCGTAGGCAGCATCACTACCCACTAGGCTAACCCGTCGTCAATCTATGTGTGTATTTATTTATTTATTTATTTATTTATTTAATTGCTTACATGTGTTTTACAGGGTGTTAAATACGGTGAACAGTAGGTATCAACATGCACCCATTTTGGGTATTGCAATATACTTATCATAATTAAGTTATGATTCAATACATTTATAGGTACACATGGGTATAGATTACAATTAAGACTTTATAGTTATTTAACAAATTAAGCAAACAAAAAAAAAACAAATTAAGTAAGGTAACATTATATAGTGTATCTTTAAACGCTACATTTTGACATTCATGGACCGGTTTTAGCACGGCGCTGTCCCGTTCGGGTCGTTAGAGTGGTCCTGCACGCTAAATATTTGAAAACCGCCCTCTTTAGATAGATTTGCTTTCCACGAGCTACGTCGGTGACTGTACCACAGAATAATAACACTAGGTACACTCAGCGTCAAATACTCTGTAGCAGTCAAAGTGGCCAAATAGTTCGGTATACCCAATGACGTATTATAAAAGCCGGACAAGTGCGAGTTCAACTCGCGTGGTGAGGGTTCCGTATATAATCTAAATTTCATAAGTGTTTTTGAATACTCAAACTTCTTATAGGTTTCCTGTAATCTTTAGGCAAGGAACTATTTTCCGTATTTTATTGAGAATTAAAATTCTCAAGTCCTAGTAGTTTCGGAGATAAGGGGGGGCGAATGGTCAATTTTCGCCTTTTTGTCCTAAATTACTTCAAATCTGTATTTGCTAGAATTATAAAAAAAAATATCTGACATGCTTACAACAACCTCTTTCATTTGATATGTCACACAATACAGTTTGCGAAACTTTTTTTTTAATTTTCCAGTTTACCCCCCAAAAGTGCCCCCCTTGTTCAGAATTCAGTAATTTAGTTTACGCGCAAATCTTTGGGTCACCAATTTACATATGTGTATCAAATTTCAACTCAATCGGTCTAGTAGTTTCTGAGCAAATCGGCTGTGACAGACGGACAGACAGACAACCGAGTGATCCTATAAGGGTTCCGTTTTTTCCTTTTGAGGTATCGGAACTTTAAAAAAAGAGGTAGATATGTTGTCTAAATACGAAATTCCGTGTGTAAAAATGGCCACCATATCTGACAGCTAACGTTTCCATTGACGACTCGAATCTGAGGCAAGTTGTGCCAATTGACACAATTTTAGTGTGCCATTTTTGGAGCGCTTATAACCTATATACCTCTTTTTTACATTACATCATTGGGTACACCATTCTAAATATATGTGTACCAAACTATTTGACTACTTTGGTTGAAGCAAAGTATTTGACACTGAGTGTACGTAAGCGATGGCTTTTAGTATGCTTATAAAACACACTTGATCGCATTCCTTAAATCCTGATTTATGGTTCGCCCTCACCATTAACTTCACCATGATGGTGCGCGGTGAACCTTCGCAGTATTTACGGAGAGATAAGGCTATTGTTGTAAAAAAGAACTTATGACAAAAACGCTTGACACAATGTGGACCCGCGTGCCTTAGCATCTTGTGTCTAAGTTATTGGGTCAAAAACATTAATTAAATCATGTTATTGTTCAGTAAATTATGGACGATGTTTTTGTCCAATATAAACGCAATGGGGAATGGATGAAAATTTTAGAAATGCCTGATTATTTTTTTGGTGATAGGAATAACCTTCCTTAGCACCAGAAAGAAGTTTCAGATTTTTCAACTGCGACAATTATTTTTGAAAAATATAAACAGTTTCCTCATTTACGTTTTGGGTCAAGAACGGTAAATAGACACTTTCCTTGATCTATCTCATATTACAAAAAACTATCTTAAATATCTGTGGTAAACTGACACTGGTAATGATCAATATAGGTGCTGCAAGTGTCAATATCATTGCCAGTGTCTGTTTACCACACATATTTAATATATTTTTTTGTAACATGAGACCGATCGAGGAAGGTACCGTAACTGACCCAAAACGTAAATGAGGAAACTGTATATATTTTTCAAAAAAAAAATGACGCAGCTGAAAAATCTGAAACTTTTTTCTGGTGCTAAGGAAGGTTATTCCTATCACCAAAAAAATAATCAGGCATTTCTAAAATTGTCATCCATTCCCAATTATGCGAGCTAGACTGGCATCTCAAGATGGTCTACTAAAAATAAAAAAACCGGACAAGTGCGAGTTTAACTCGCATGGTGAGGGTTCCGTATAATATTGAGAATTTTCCCATTACTTTGAATACTAAAACTTCTTATAGGTTGTCCTGTAATCTTTAGGCAAGGAACTATTTTCCATATTCATACTAGTTTCGGAGATAAGGGGAGGGGAATAGTAAATTTTTGTCTTTTGTAAAAAAAAAACTGAGATGCTTACAACAACCTCTTTCATTTGATATTTCACACAATACAGTTTGCGAAACTTTTATTTTTATTTTTTCAGTTTACCCGTGGCTTCTTTGTCCAGAATTCATTAATTTACTTTACGCGTCCATCTTTGGGTCACTAATTTACATATGTTTACCAAATTTCAACTCAATCGGTCCAGTAGTTTCGGCTGCAATAGCAAATCTATGATTTTGAGGTATGGAACCTTAAAAATTATATGACTTGCGATAGGTTCAAACACGAAAACAATACCTTTCATTTACTCGTTTACTTCATCAGGATGGTATATCATATCACAGAAATCTAGTGCTTGGACGCCTGCCTACACTAGCAGAGACAAAAGGATTTGCGATGAGGAACGACAAAAACATCCGCCCGCTATCGCCCTCGCGGCTCGCTGCACAGCGATTTTAAATAAAAAAATATAGGCTCGAGTACGCCCTCTTGAATTGCTTCCAAAAATCCTGATGCGAATTTATTAAGGGTTCCGTAGCCAAAATGGCAAAAAGGGACCCTTATAGTTTCGTCATGTCCGTCTGTCCATCTGTTCGTATCTCACAAGCATTTTACTTGAAAACTATAAGGTACATTTGAGTAAAATTTTGAGGATAGCTGTATTTTGAGTTCTGTAATTAAATGACTAAAAATGTTTTTTTAAGGGTTGCACTCCAAACAATTTTTTTATTGTAGGTCCACGTGTGGTACATCAATCGATAGGCCTTTCAAAATAAATATAAGGTTTTTTTTAAGCAATTTTTTTTGACAAAGTGAATAGAGTCGGAAATAGTCGCCCCGAAAGTCACTAAAATTGTGTCCCCCACCCTCTAATTTTTGAACAATGTAGTTTTAAAATATGAAAGAACTCATAGAAAATTATTTTGAACAAGATCGGTTCAAAGGTTTTCGAGACATTGCCGAAAAACTGCCTTATACAAAAGGATGTAAGTGCCGTAAGATTTCTGTGACGATACGATATTTTTAATAGGCACGGAACCCTTCGTTTTGCGTGGTCCTGTTTTTTTGTATATGAAATTGTTTTCGTACTTTTTACACCTCGTTAACAAGCTAAGGCTTTACTGATGGTGCAGACACTGCAGCCTTTGGACGATTTAATCAGAGGAACCTTTATTGATTTGGCATTTGTTGCGTTGTAAGCAACTTTCCACTACTGGCAACCTTATTCACCGCTGAACACAACACCACATACACATCGACTCGACCCCCCCCCCCCCCTCTGCCCTCTCCCCCTCTCCGTCTCCCCCGTCTCCCCCCCTTGAACGTCTCACGTAATTAGTGGGTGCCCCCTTACTTACTACTAATGGAGCCGTAGCATGGTTGGCCTTATCACGCGATAAGACCGTCGACTCTTTCTATCGAACGTTGTCAGCCAGTTACGCACGCTCTACCCTATCACCTATCGCGTGACAAGGCCAGCCATGCTACGACTCCTCCTTCATCGTGGAGTTATGCTACGACAAATACAGCAATGCTACGAGACGTAGCACGCCTACGACGCACAGTATGTACGCGCGTAGCACATTCACTGCAATAAGGAGATCAAAAAATGTAATTTGGGCTGTATACATTTGCATTTAAGGTCCGAAATCGACCACCCTTTTCATTACTTACTCGTGTTTTAAAACAAATCACTATTTCCATTAGATATGCCAGTCAAAAAAGATCCGACAAAACAATCTTCTATCTATCTTTGTATAAAATTACTTTCATTTAATTTTTGTTCTACATAACATATGAACACATTCTACGTATTTAAGTATTTATATCTATTATATATATCGTCATCTAGTACCTTTAATGTACTTAAATTACAAACTGACCCAAAAATGTATTAGTATTTCTCAAATTAGCTTTATATAATGAACTGTATGATTACTAATATTAATTTAAGTATTTACTAACAAAAATGATCCATGTTGGTCTCTGAATAAATGAAATTATAATTAGTACAGTCAGCATCATAATCATGTATGCATTCTATGACCTTATTACTTAGACATAAGGTCGAAAATTGTATACATGTTTATCATGCTGACTGTACCTATAACACAAGCCTTATTGAGCTTACTATAGGCCTAGTTCAATTTGTGTAAGAATGTCCCCTAATATTTATTTATTCATCTTTATTAGGTGAAATAAACGTCCCGGTCCTCGACAGTTTACTAGTGTATACACTAGTATGGCCACATTATATCAAAGTGACATGGCTGAAATTCGAATGAAGAAAAATCCTCTTAGTTCAAAAACCCATATTGCTTATTTACTATTAGAATAGAATATACATTTATTTACTGCAAGCCAAAATAACACCACATCACAATGGGGAATGGATGAAAACTTTAGAAATGCCTGATTATTTTTTTGGTGATAGGAATAACCTTCATTAGCACCAGAAAAATGTTTCAGATTTTTCAGCTGCGACATTTATTTTTGAAAAATATAAACAGTTTTCTCATTTACGTTTTGGGTCAAGAACGGTAAATAGACACTTTCCTTGATCTGTCTCATATTACAAAAAAACTATCTTAAATATCTGTGGTAAACTGACACTGGTAAAGACCAATATAGCTGCTGCAAGTGTCAATATCATTGCCAGTGTCAGTTTACCACACATATTTAATATATTTTTTTTGTAATATGAGACCGATCGAGGAAGGTGCCGAACTGACCCAAAACATAAGTGAGGAAACTGTTTATAATTTTTCAAAAAAAATTGACGCAGCTGAAAAATCTGAAACTTTTTTCTGGTGCTAAGGAAGGTTATTCCTATCACCAAAAAAATAATCAGGCATTTCTAAAATTTTCATCCATTCCCCATTATAAGGACGTTTACCTTTTTGTCTGCAGAAAAGGCACCTAGTTTTTGTTTTTGATTGTACTTTATGTATAGTACTTTGCCCTTTTATAACAAATTTCATTGTATGTTTAGTAAATTTCACATAACTTTTCCCTTTGTTTCAGGTAATATGAAAGGCGAACGCAAGAGTTAGGTAATAGAAGACTTCTCAAAGTACTATCTTCTCAATAATGAAACTACAGGCAAGTAAGTTTGATGTTACTGAGTCTTGCAAAATAGAGAATAGTCTCACACAAAATTCACAAAGGTATATACAATTGTGATGCAGAGGCTTGACTTGAACAGTTTCAGGGCATCTATGTTTTTGTTATACAGGGTGATTTAGAGGTCGTGGAGCAAGAATGACCAAAAGCGAATAAGATGGTCAAGTGCGAGTCGGATTTTAGTTTTCCCATACATTTTAAGACCCACAGCAAAAATATTTGGTGTCCATACAAAGTTTCATCCCCTTTGTCGTCCCTAAAAGGGCTAAAATTTGACATAAATTATTATAGCCTTTGTCCTATTCTGATATCATCATCATATCAGCCGAAAGACGTCTACTGCTGGACATAGGCCTCCCCCAAAGAGTGCCAAAATGACCGGTCCTGCGCCACCCGCATCCAGCGGACTCCCGCGACCTTTACCAGATACCTATATTCTGATACATAAGGTATATAACTGGATAGTTTCATATCAATTCGTCCAGTAGTTGATGAGAGTGCAACGTACATCCATCCATCCATCCATACATTCATATTTTCACGTTTATAATATTAGTAGGATTCTTTGCACAAAAGAACTTAAATACAAACGGTGGACTTATACCGTGAGAACTCTTCGACGTCTATTTTTTTTTTTGGTATCGAGTGTTGTTGATCTACTTGTTATCACGTTATCTGTGCTCGATTGCCTTTAAGTTATTAAAGTATGAAAGTTTTCCACTTTCAACGGGTGAAAGGTGACTAGATAGGATGAGTGAAAATTATTCAAAATTCAAAACCTTCCCCGCAAACTGCACCAGCTTAAGTGAACTTCAGCTGTATAAGGCTTTGCATATTTAAAGGATGATTCGGAGTACAGTCGAGTTTGAAAATATGTGCACGTGCAAAGTGATCAAAATCAAACTGAACTTTTTTTTTTATAACAAACTTCCAGGAAACTTAACTGAGTTATCTATTAATAAATTCAAGAACTATGTGAAGCGTAAACTTATCTCGAGCGCTTATTATAGCACACAAGACTACATGAATGACAAAACTCAACTAATCTTGACTGAATTTTTAATCTATTATTTTCGTAATATTTTGATTTTTGACATTAGATTGTTTTTCTAGAAACATTCTACTAGTATTTTTTATATAATTTTTATATCATTTTTTTTTCTTTATGTTTAAAAAATACTCCAAAAAAATTAACTGACAATTTGAAAGTGCTTGTTACTAGGCCTACTTGAATAAAGATCATTTTGAGTTTGAGTTTGAAAAATATGTAAACATGACTTTATTGTTTTTTATTTATCAAAAGTACAAAACAATTAACAATGTTATGTTACTCGCCGAACTGCGATAACAGTTTGTTGGTGAGACCGCGCACATTGTAACTAGTGTTAAGTAAACACTAACTTACACACTAAACATGACAATGCGTGAACACTTCACCCCCGCACTCAAAGTATATATCATATAAGAATGTTAAGTATAAATAGAAAATGTTAGATATAATTAAATAGGTTATTCTAGTATAGAACATGAGCGTTTCTCGCCATCAAACGTCACAGTTTGGCGAGTTTATATAAAAACTATAAAATGTAATTTCTTTTTTCATAAATAAATTAAAAAAAAAAAGTGCTATACTTTACAATTATTTATTTGTTTAATTATTTTTAACTGCAAGTATTCTTTTTTACCTATGTAAGTATTTATGTAATTTTTCCAAAAATGTCTTTTTAGGGTTCCGTAGCCAAAATGGCAAAAACGGAACCCTTATAGTTTCGTCATGTCCGTCTGTCCGTCTGTCCGTCTGTCCGTCTGTCCGTCTGTCCGTCTGTCCGTATGTCACAGGCATTTTACTCGAAAACTATAAGGTGTATTAGAATAAAATTTTGAGGATAGGTGTATTTTGATAGCCGCTACATAGTTTTGTAATTAAAATGACAAAAAAAAATTTTTTTAGGGGTGCACTCCATACATAAAACTAAAAGTCAAAAATGTTTTTTTCATTGTGACCCCCCGTGTGGCACATCAATCGATAGGCCTTTCAAAATAAATATAAGGTTTCTTAGCATTTTTTTTGATTAAGTGAATAGGGTCGAAGATAATCGCCCCGAAAGTCACTAAAATTCTGTCCCCCCCCTCTAATTTTTGAACGGTGTATTTTAAAAATATGGAAAAATTCATGGACATAGGGCTTATTAATTTCATTCACCGAAAATTGTTTTGAACAAGATCGGTTCAGAGGTTTTCGAGATATTGCTGAAAAACTGCCTTCCTCAAAGAAAAGGACGTAAGTGCCGTAAAATTTCTGTGACGATACGACCTTTTTAATAGGCACGGAACCCTTCGTTTTGCGTGGTCCGACACGCACTTGGCCGGTTTTTAATCTATTTTTTAATTCAAGTTTGCTGCACTTTTTTTCTTCTCTTAACCAATAAGTCTCGTTATATATTTTTGGTATCATAAATATATTCGGTTTAAAGAAACTTTATTGTCTAATGAAATTACATATTTCACTTACAAGACAACTTATAAATTACGCAATAAGCAAGCTTGCTCAAACAGTGTTCAACAAAACAGTAATATTTATTTTGAACTTAGGGTTCCGATCGAAAAATTTATTTATTTATTTATTTATTCATTCCTTAAATTAACACTAACAGACAGGCTATGCATGTTAATTATACAGGAGGTTAATATACATTAAGGTACTTAGGTCTAAAGCAGTGGTAATACAGTAGCTAAGTATCAAGAAATTATGGAACTTGAAGTCGTAATAGACTCCAAATATTGGCTGCCAGTCGAGAGAAATTGAGATTCCGTGCTGTGAAACATATCCAGTTTGCTGTCGCTGTCCAGTACATCATTGAGAAGAGTCAAGGCATGGTTAAACTAGTAATAGACCCTATGGTTTTCACATAAGGTTTAGATTTAAGTGGTTATATTAGTTCTTTTGCCATAGTAGTTTTAATTTTAGCAGAAATCTGTAGGTTAAGAGCAGCGGTAGCCAACAGGCGGCCCGCGAGCCTCCCCGGCTGTGTTGTATGTAAAGGTCGTTGAATTCAGAATAAAATGTCGAAATTGACTGATGGTCACAAATTGTTTAGGAAGTGCGGCCCGCGTTAATCTCATTAGTGACAGTGCTAACGCAACAAATATAAATTTAATTTCAATACAATACGTTTATTCAAACATACCCACTATAGTATTCCAAGTGGCTGTCGCCACTTCTAGTTAAGCATTGTCCCACGCCCACCACTGGGACGTGGCAACGATAATACCGCGGAGTTAGTACAGAGATCATTCCGTGCAAGTTTTATGCTGAAAGCGTTTTATTTGTGTTGACCTACAACGAAATTACTTTTAGTTGGTAGAACTTAATTTCGAGTAACTCAAGAATCGGTTGAGAAATATGACCTGTATAGGAGAACAGCCGGCCAGCGGGCCATCTGGACAACGAATGAATGAATGAATGAATGAATGAATGAATGAATGAAATATTTATTTGCCAGAATACGTTACAATTGGTGGTCTTAAAATTATTACAGAATCAGTATTCAGTCAACTTGAAGTCAACATGCAAAATATATGCATAACAACAGATATTAATCTATGCTCAGAATTATTATAAAACAGAATGGAAGTAAGGTAATAACATGTCAAATTCAATTTACTGTGCATTCAAATCTAAGTAGTCCTTAACATTATAGAAACAATGATCTTGTAGCCATTTGATTAATTTTGTCTTTAAAATTTTCGCATGCAAGGTCCTCAACTCATTTGGGAGTTTGTTAAATAGGACTATACACATGTTGTATGCGTTTTTCTTGTAAATATCAGATCTACAAATTGGCTGATATAACAAATTTCAAACAACCGGACATACGAAAGAATTTTGGGCCCAGGCTGAAACGGAGAACTTCGTTCGCTTCGCTCGCTTGTTCAATTAGTATAGATATATTACAGGTATAACTAAGTTATCGACCAGTGGAGTAGCAACCGGCGTAGCCTGGTGGGTAGTGCCCCTTCTTTTTTCGTGAGGAAAAACCACCCAGACCACCGTCTAAAACCCAAAGGCCCAATGGTCATGGCTTAAATTGTGACATTCATGATTGGCAACCATAACGTAAATATTTAGCGCCTGTAGGGCGTTTGGCATAGGCGGTTGGTAGTTGTTTGTGACATGAATTAATACACTCGGGTGCAAAGAGGCATTTACTGACGTGCCGTTTGCCTCTGGACATATGGATTTGGCACATGGCACTGAAACTTGGTCGCTTACTATGGGCCTCATAAGAAGGCTCAAAGTCACCCAAAGGGCAATGGAGAGGGCTATGTTAGGAGTTTCTCTGCGTGATCGCATCAGAAATGAGGCTATCCGCAGCAGAACCAAGGTAACCGATATAGCCCTCCGAATTGCTAAACTTAAGTGGCAGTGGGCGGGGCACATTGCACGTAGAACCGATGGCCGCTGGGGCGGAAAGGTTCTCGAGTGGCGACCGGAAGGCGCGGCGTGGGTAGGCCCCCCCACAAGGTGCACTGATGACCTGGTAAAGGTCGCGGGAATCCGCTGGATGCGAGTGGCGCAGGACCGGTCATTGTGGCCGGTGTGGGGGAGGCCTATGTCCAGCAGTGGACGTCTTTCGGCTGATATGATGATGATGATGATGATGATATGTATTTGACGACTGTCACGGCTACCCGTAGATTGATCGTGGTGGGACCGGTCGGCGGACTCATTCAAAACGAGTCCATTGATTTGCCGTGTTTGTCAACGTCAAATTTGACATTTACGATCGTTCCTTTTGGATGGCGCGTTCTGTCCGTTTAGATATCCAAGGGGTCTATAAACGCTACAGTTATGACGTTTATGGACTGATTTTGGTCCAACTCTGCTCCATTCGGTGTGTCTATGATCAGCTTTAAGCCTACCACCAAGGTCGATGGGTACACGGTACACAACACCCACTCAGACAGACAAACGAATATATGTGTAGGTAAAAGCGTTAATCTCTTGTGGCTTGCGTCAAGCACGAGCCATAACGTAAATAGCCGCGTTAGGAGCGCTCTGCATAAGCGGCCGTTAGTTGTTTGCAACCAAGATAAACGCGGTGTAATTAAAAATTACGCTTCCAGGCTTTCATTTAAGTAAAATGTTTTGCACCTGTACCTATTTGATTATTATTTACAAGCTTTCATTTAGCTTCACCTGTCTCGGTGTCTGTAATGAAATCGTGCAAGTTAAAGACCACTTCCCGGTGACCGATTGAGCTGAAATGTTGGGTATAGGCCTGTTGATGCTAACCGACAACATTGCTGTGCATCTTGATAGAGGTATTCAGGTCGATGTCCTCTATTTCGATTCACGAAGGCTTTCGATCGCGTGGATAACGACGTGCTACTTAGGAAACTGGATGAACTTGGTTTTTCAACCAGGTTGCTAACCTTTTTTGCCAGTTATCTGCGCGATCACCAGCAGTTCCTCCGACATGGATGTTTTGTATCGACTCCTTAACATACCAGGTCTGGCGTCAGTCAGGGCTCCATCTTAGGGCCCTTATTCTTCACTATCATGATCAACGATCTCAAATTGGTTCTTCGGGCGGCTCAGTGTCTCTTGTACGCTGACGACCTGAAGTTGGTTTACGGAGTAGAGCAAAGAGCTGATTACAAGAGGACATCGACTTGGTGTTTTGGTGGAGTATGGAGAAAAAACTACATTTTAACCCAGCCAAGTGTTGTGTGTGTACGTTTAGCCGCTCCTGTGTCCCTATACATGCCCAGTGTATGCAAGGATCAGAGCCGATAAATCATGTCTCCTCCATCAAGGATCTGGGCGTAATGTTCGATACGCAGCTCACCTTTCACTAGCATATTTCTATTCTTGCCACAAGCTGCTTTCGAAGACTTGGTTTCATAATCCGAAACCTTCGCCATTTTCATGACCCGGTGGCTATATAAATAGTTTACAATAAGGAGTAAGCTGGAGACTTCGTCGATCGTATGGACCCCTACGAATTGACGTATGCCTTACTTCTTGAGAAGGTTCAAAAAGCTTTTTTAAGGTACCTAAAAATGTATTCGGATTCTACCCGTATCCGTACCCAACTAAGTATCTTCTCGGCTCTCTTGGGTACAACTTCTTGGAGGTCAGGCGGAGTATCACCTTATGATCACGGCATGTCGAGCCTTGCGTGGTGAGTCGGACTGTCCCGAACTTGTGGAGCGTCTCATGCGGTTGTTTATTCTGGATGTCCCGAGGATGCCCCTCAGGCCACGACGACGCGACCTGTTTGCCGTGTCGTGCAGCAACTCGCCGCTGCCCCGCGCCCTCGCGCAGCTCAATGCGCTCCTGGCGTCGACACCTAGTGCGACTTGTTTGCGTGGCGATGGGCGGCAGTGTCTAGTGAATGTTTGAGATTCTGTGAGGCGATGGATGATAGGTGCTCAACTGTGCGTACAGTACCTAACCGACGTAAACCCGTTGAGTTGGGCAATACGCCGAAATTAATGATCTACACTTAAAACGCCCGAAAAAAATAACAGTATAAATTCACCAATTTATTAAAGTCTCCTATTCAAAGTCAAGACTAAGACTTCTCAAACACCTATTCAAATAAAAAGCTATATTAAAGGTAATTTTACACCACAAAATGGCGGACCATAAATTGCCAAGATGGCGGGCAACATGGCGGGTGTAAATGACGTCTATTTATTGCGACGCGTTGATGGTTGTATCCCGTGGGGTAATTTATTATTATGACTTGATTTGTCTGTTTGAAATAAATGTGCACGTTTATAATGAAATTGATGATATTGTGGTGTTGAATTACGCGACCTTTGAGTTTGTTTGCCTTAGGATTTTGTGCGGTATCACGCTGGCAGCTGCTCCTTTGTCACGCTTAATTTTCTTAATTACGATATCTGCACATGTGAATTTGCCAATTTTGTGTTTGAGGCGATTTTTTTTGGACCACTAGATGACGCCACAATTCCAAATAGTTCAATACAATACATATAGAAAGAATTCTTCGAATTTCTTATAGGATACTAGTAAGGAGATACTTTGTCATTAATTCTTGAAAGAGAGGTTTTCAAATTAAACTTAGCTGCTACTTCAGGTAATTTTATTCGGTGATTTCGAAACAAGATTAGAAAAGTAAATTGAAAATGTTAACGTTGCTTATTCCGAAATATGGTTTGGTTTCTACAATATTTTTTATATAACAGGCAAACGAAGCGACCGACGTTCTCAAAGCTGAAAAGCTTGAGCAAAAATGATTTCGTATGCCCAGATGTTCCGCCGTGCGGCTGCGCAGCTGTCCGGCTGTCCGGGGGTCCGGCTGTCCAGCTGTCCGTGTGTCTGGGTGTCCACCTGTTATCCTCTACAGGAACCGTAGCATGGTTGGCCTTATCACGCGACAAGTGACAAGATAAGAGCGTCGTCTCGTTCTATCGAACGGTGTCAGCCAGTGACGCACGCTCTATCCTATCACCTATCGCGTGACAAGGCCAACCATGCTACGGCTCCAGGTCGCATATTTTAACCGATTCGATAATTATACAGTGTTTTTGCAAATTCGAGAATCGATTGAGAAATGCGATCTATACAGGAGAAGAGCCGGACAGCAGGATTGCCTGACATCCGCTCTTACTTTTTTTGGCTAAGGTGAAACAGAGAACTTCGTTGAGAGTTCAATAAAATGTCATGTGCCCTGCCTACCCTGTTTGGAAGTAAAAGCGTGAGTTTGTATACGTTACGTTACATTACAACTTAGTTGTTTTCATTTCAATCTATATTTTTAACGCAAAGCGCTATATGACCCGTGGGGCTCGGACAAAAACATTTCTTCACAAGTAAGGAAACAAAACTGTAATATCGCGGAATGAAGACGGAGCGCCCGGTAATTTGCTTTTCTTATTTTGCGCGCAATTAAATGAAAACAGGACTCGTTCCGACAAAAGAATGCTTAAGTACTGGCTTTGTTATTATATTTTCAATGTTATACATTGTCCTGCGTTTGAATAATTGGGATCGGAAAACGTTCAATTAATTTCCAAAGTTCAGCGATAAGACCGCCTGTGTCTACCTCTACCTACATGTTATTGTATTGTTTCTCTCTGTAACTGCTTTGTCTGTGTGAGGTGTGCAATAATAGTACATTACTGCAGACGCCGGGAAAGAAGGGCTTGCCGGGTGAGTAGAAGCCGGCAAGCCCTTTTCACGGCCAGGCATGTATAGTGCTTTTGAAATAAATTGCATGAAATAAAACAATACACCACTCAAAATAGTACATTAATTTTCCCTCCAATCCTCCATACTTATTTTTTTTCTTTTACGAAAGGCGTCCGTATTTCGCGTGTGTTCGTGGTGTAGAGTTCGAATAGACCCTATTAGGGCCATTATACATAACCTTCTATAATGAATAAAATAAAGAGGATTTTAAATATTGTCTATGGTCTCTGGTGACTTACGTACATAGATAATATTTTAAATTTATTCATCAAGACATTGAATCATAGGTACCGGTTTGTATTCTTAATAAAGGTTCGTGTGTAATAGGCATTAACGCGGATATTTTTGGTCCGATAACCATTCTGCCACTAGAAAAAAAAATTCAGCTGTTTAGCCTGTAGATGAACACAGACGCCATGTTAACATAAAATTTAAAAAAAATTACTTCCCGGCCTAGGCCTTCAATTTTGTACGAAATTGCTTACCAGTTCTCTCGAGTAGTTCCGCCCGAAACGGTGATACTTTGAAGCCTGTTATAACGCACGTAAGGACGACATTTCATTGCATGTTTGAGAAAAGAGTATTTGTATTGTATTGTACCTAGTTATAAATTACACGTACACATTATTACACGAAGAAAAAGAAAGTATTTATGTACACAATAATCCTATAACAAAAGTACAGTAATAGACGTTAAAATAGATCTAGAACTAGCAAAAGTTAAATGAAAATAACTAAAATTATTTAGTTTTATACTCAAGCCTTTAAAATATTTTAATAAGTTATGTTTAGCATAACCAAGGTAACCGATATAGCCCTCCGAATCCCTAAACTTAAGTGGCAGTGGGCGGGGCACATTTGACATAGAACCGATCGCCATTGGGGCGGAAAGGTTCTCAAGTGACGACCACGTACCGGAAGGCGCAGCGTGGGTAGGCCCCCAAGGTGGACTGATGACCTGGTAAAGGTCGCGGGAGTCCGCTGGATACGGGTGGCGCAGGACCGGTCATTGTGGCCGGTATGGGGGAGGCCTATGTCCAGCAGTGTATGTCTTTCGGCTGATATGATGAAGTTATGTTTTTGTAGGTAAAAGTGATATTGTGTTATGGAAATGAAATGGAATCATATTTTGCTTTAGTGCAGTTGTTTAAGCTCACATGGGCTGATTCTATTAATTAAAGAGTTAGCATTGCCATCCAGCGTGGCAATGCTGCCAGCCTTCTGGGCACACTACCCGCTGACAGCGATTTGGGCCAATTTTTTTATCTTTAAGTTCTAATTTATAGTCTTTTTTTTGTCTTAATTAAAGTATAACGAAAAAATTTAATTAGCGATGTGTCTTCAAATTTATATTACTGGCTCTGTGAGCTGTAGAACTCACAAACCAGTGTTTTGGTTTTCAAAAACTGAATCGATTAAAATGACCTACATATGTACCGAACCTGCTCACAAAATGTTACGGGAATTGGTTGAGAAATGTGACCTGTGTAAAAAAACAGCTGTACAGCCGGAAATACATTTTTTTGGCCCAAGCTGAAATAAAGAATTCCGTTCGCTTCGCTCGCTCGTTTAGTAAGAGAATAATGAAGAGTTTATCTGCCTCACTATTTGTTTTCATATTGTTGTTAATTTCGATATTTTTATTGTACCTTCAATTAATTTTAAGTAATGGCAACTTTGTTTGTTTGACATTAATGGCAAACATAATTTATTTAGTCCTAAATAAATAACTCGGTCAAATATACCTTCGCGTAAACTATGTTGACGTCGCAAATAACATATTAAATAAATACCTAGCTGAATATTTTTAACATTCATATTTGCTTCGCTAACATTTCAGTCCTTTTCATATTTAATGTAAAGTCTGGCTGCTTTTCAGGTCGTTTACCACCAAAAGTTTTTCATTTATCTTTTGTAGGGCGACGTATCTATCTATCTATCTATCTATCTATCTATACATATAATAAAGCTGAAGAGGGTCGAAAGTCTGTACATGGAAGATAAACGAAAAAAAAATGGCTGGGGATACTTAGAATTGATAACAGAACACGTTCCAACAGTTTTTAGAATTTTTGTCTGTTTATCTGTTTATCTGTTTATCTGTTTATCTGTTTATCTGTTTATCTGTTTGTCTGTTTATTTGTCAGAGTATCACGTGGAAACGGCTGAACGGATTTTGATGCAAACTTTATTAATCTGTCGAGAGAATCCCCGGATAGGTTTTAAGCTACAAAAATCTTAAAGATTAGGGTTCAAAGGGGGTAGAAAATGGGGTTGAACTTTGTATGGGAACTCCTTGAATGTACGAGCTACAGACTTGAAAATTGGTAACCATAAACTTGACTGGAAAGTAAAAACGACCCCATTCAAACTTTTGGCAATGTATAGATAAAACGTGAAAAATATGGGATGAAAATAGGTTCTGAGGCGACTAGAAACTATATAATGTTGCAAGAGCGGGGTTATAACAGTATCATTACCATGGTAACATGTCGTCAATATATTCGAAAATTCATCGTGTTCTTACAACTGATAGTTAGTCCAGTGGTTTGACCCATAGCTTATGGAGTCGGTGTCCCCGAGTTCAAACCCAGCAGCATGCACTTTTTGTAGTTTAAATTTTTTTGTGTCTGCGTTTTTGAAAATGTATATTTTTCAAAAAACGCAGAGAAGCTTAGTGAATAGAGGATTTTGATGCAACTTTTACTTAATCGGTCGAGAAAATCCCTGGCCAGGTCATAGGCTGTAAAAATGGTAAAAATTAGTTCAAAGGGGGTAAAAAATGGGGCAAAACTTTGTATAGGAACTCCTCAAATCCATGAGCTTTAGACTTGAAAATTGATAAACATACACTTGACTGGAAAGTAAAAAGAACTCCATTCAAACATTATAAAAAAAATATAGATAAAACGTGAAAAACCACGGGATGAAAATGAGTGCTAGATGGCTAAAGACTATCTATAATAACCAAAAATGTTTGATATCTCAACCGCTCTTCTTCTGACTTCTCTCGCTCGGGACTTTGGTCTCCGGTTTCGCTTGCAAGACAAGCGCTGGGTTTAGTTAGTGTTCGTGAAGGCTCGCCCTCGGGCCTTCGGCCCTCGGGCTCGCATAGAGAGCGCTCTCTGAAGGGTTGGTTTGGTTGGGCCTTTCATTCATACGAAAAGCTCGGCCTTCGGGCTCGCTTGCCTCACCCCTCAACTTTGGGACTTAAGGCTCATGTTTCGCTTGCAAGACACCTGTGGATAGTAAGTATCCATGGAGTCTCGCCCTCGGGCCTTCGATGCTCTGGCTCGCATATGGAGCGCTATCTATAAGGGTATGCTGGGCCTTTCATTCCTACGAAAAGCTCAGCCTTCGGCCTCGCTTGCCTCCCCGTTTACCTTCAGGACTTTGGCTGTCAGGGGTAGTTTGACAAGACACCCGGAGATATAGAGTATCTTTGGGGTCTCGCCCTCGGGCCATTTGTTTCAATTATGAAATCTTATATTTAAATTCCGGTTTTGGTAATTTTTCTTCTACTTAGGTACTTCGTTTGCAATAAAGATTAAGTAAATCAATATAACTAAATATTATTGACGACAAAGTTTATGAGGATTTGAACTGTTACACGCATAATTTATAGAAATGAATTCGTAATAATCTAATTTATCAGTGTAGTAGGTATCGTATGGTGAAACATAAGAATATCATGTCATCCATAATTTATACGCGTACGAAGTCGCGGGCAGAAGCTAGTAGTATAATATAATACCTACACGGCTGATCATGGGGAGAAAGAGGGTACCTTGCCGTGATACAGTTTTAACTAATACGGAAGGTGGCTTACTTTAACTTAATGTAATACCTACAATTGTATCGTAAAACAACATATGATTAGTTTCTTAATATGTTTACCTTTGATTACCTAAGATATCATGCAAAAAATGTTTAGTTTAAGTAAGCTGATAAATAAATAAATAAATAGTTAATATTAATAAAAATTATAAATAAAAAGAAAACACAACACTGACTGAAAAAATACTTGCAGTTAAAAAAATAATTAAACACATAAATAATTGTAAAGTATAGCACTTTAAGTGCAGGGGTGAAGTGTTCAGGCATTGTCATGTTTAGTGTGTAAGTTAGTGTTTAAGATTATATGTAGTTCACATAGCATACCTAACATAGTTTTAACGTAGGTACTTAACACTAGTTAAAATGAGCGCGGTCTCGCCAACAAACTGTTATCGCAGTTTGGCGAGTAATATAACACTGTTAATTGTTTTGTACTTTTGATAAATAAATAAAATAAAAAAAACACTAAGACATATGTCACGAGTTGAACACATAAACTACACAAGTCACAAACAACATAATAACCGACTGACTCTCAACTATCGCGCGGGCTGGCAACATGGCGCGCGCGCATACCGGCTGACGACTGTAGATCCTCGGCTCAGTCCATTTGGAAGCGAGCCGGGGGTCTACCTCTATTGCCCCTAGGAGGTAACGTGCGAAAAATAGGGCTGTCCCTGTCACACGCTCTACTTTTTGGAAAAAAATACCTCAACAATGTTTATTCAGGAGAAGCTTTCTTTAAAGGAATTGCCAGAATGCCGAAACTAGGAAAACAATACTTATTAAGTCACGGATGTATCTTGACTATGTAATTTGTTTGTTTCTCAGAAGCCAAACACAACTGCATGATGTTAATAAAAATAATTCCATAGTTAAGTTCTTACTCTAAAGACCTTTTCAAGTGGATTTTGTTACCGCACTAGAATCGGTTCATCCGTTTGAGAGTTACGATGCTACAATAGGCACAGATACACAATATCCTATACTATTAAACGAGCAATATTGATATATATAATTTGCAATCACGTTTTCGGAAACGGCTCTAAGTATTTCGATGAAATTTGGAATTTGGTTTCGGAGGGCGAGAAATCGGTTTAGCTATTAGGTCTCATGTCTGGGAAAATTCGCTTTCTTCGCATAGCCCGGTCGCCCAGGGACTGAAAATTACGATTTCTCTCAAATGGATCCCCAATAACATGTTCTCATTATTTCTCTGAAAAGAACCGAGATATTTTATAAAAACAAAAATATATGTAAATTCACCGTCATTATATTACCAATAATATCGAAATATAAAGCCGATAATCCTTTGAGCCTTTTCACAAATACATCAAAGAGTATAGAATATTATTTTCAGACAAAAGCATAAGGATGACTTTCAACACACCGTGCTGGACCCTTGCCGTGTCCGTCACCGGAACATTTTAACTTAACCATAACCATTCTCATGTTTTTTTGCGCACCATCACTGCTGCAGATGTCACTACCATGTCATTCATCAGAGGACTTTCAGTCTATTACAGAGTATAAAAAACCTGACAAGTTTAGTGAGAGTTCAACTCGCGTGGTGAGGGTTCCGTATATAATACACAAAAATATTTAGAATTTTCCCGTAACTTTGAATACTCTTATAGGTTTTCCTGTAATATTTAGGCAAGGAACTATTTTTCCATATTTTTTTCAGAATTCTAAGCCTAGTAGTTTTGGAGATAAGGGGGGGGATGGTCAATATTCGTCTTATTTCCTAAATTACTTAAAATATGTATTTTCTAAAATTATAAAAAAAAATATCTTAGATGCTTACTTACAACAACCTCTTTCATTTGATATGTCACACAGTACAGTTTGCGAATCTTTTTTTTTTCAATTTCCAGTTTACCCCCCCGAAAGTGGCCCTCTTGTTCAGAATTCATTAATTTACTTCACGCGCCCATCTTTAGCTCACCAATTTACATATGTGTACCAAATTTCAACTCAATCGGTCTAGTAGTTTCGGAGCAAATCGGCTGTGACAGACGGACAGACAGACGCACGAGTGACCTATAAGGGTTCCGTTTTTTCCTTATGAGGTACGGAACCCTAAAAACAGTGTTAAGGGGAGAGACAACGTCTCTTATGGCTATATAAGCTGATATGGAAGCGGCACGCACGACCGCATGTCATGCAAGTGAAACTTGCTCGCGGGGAACAGGCCCCTTTTTCACCAACTTGACAATTGTCACCTGACAACGACAATTCTCCGTACATTGCTGATTCCACAACTAACCTAGCGACCACCTTAACTTCTAGAACAGGCAATGTATGGCAAATTGTCAGTGTCAGGTGACAATTGTCAAGTTGGTGAAATAGGGGCCAGGTGTTATGCTGGTCCCCTTTGGCTCGTTTGTTCGAGAGAATTGTAAACCAGGCTTCGTCACGAGTTGACCTTCCAACGTCAATTACCATGTCTTTACCAAGTGTAATTTCATGCTATATTGAGGATTTTACTTTTTATTCAGACAAAATAATATACTTATTAATTACTCATTTCAGATCCCGGCCGGTGTTCGGACCGGACTCGGCAAGTGTGTAGTCAACATGTAAATATTTCAATTGTGAAAATGCATTATATTATATTTTTTCGTGGGACGATGATATTTTTATACTCAAAATTGTGTGGTTTGGTTATTCAATTTCATATTTTACTAGATGCCCACGTGACTTTGCCCACATATACAGTTATACATACAGATGTCATTTGCAGCGAGGGTTAAAAAATACTCAACTAAATTCCACTACTAGTTACAACTATTTAAACATACAATCTTACACATTATTTCTTCTAAACGGGACTTAATCACCTATAATGTATTAATGTATGTAGCTTTCTGAGCCCACGCATAAAAACTTTCAAACATTACACGACCCATTTCTAAGCAATGTTGCGAAAGTTTTTGTCACTTCATTGTCACCTTTGTTAGTAAACAAGTTACAACTGGTCTGGAAACTTGCGATTACGTTCACGCGGTTCCAATTGAACGAAATACATAGTTAAGGAAGTTTAAATGGTTCTGAACGTACGTGCGATCGTTCTGAACTAGTTCTAGACTTGGGACTGACCAGAAATTCAATACAAACAGGTTCTGTTCCTTAGCTACAACTAGACGAATAAATTATTTTTTAATACAGTTGCTCAAAAAGTGCTACTTTACGTAGCTGTTTAGCGTGCGGAAAGTTGGTTTTCGCGAACTAGTGCTTTCCACTTTTCCTTGTACAAATTGTACCATTTTATGTCAATAAAAATAAATAAGATAGAACTGAGATTAAAAAAAACCGGCCAAGTGCGTGTCGGACCACGCAAAACGAAGGGTTCCGTGCTTATTAAAAAGGTCGTATCGTCACAGAAATTTTACGGCACTTACGTCCTTTTCTTTGAGGAAGGCAGTTTTTGAGCAATATCTCGAAAACCTCTGAACCGATCTTGTTCAAAACAATTTTCGGTGAATGAAATTAATAAGCCCTATGTCCATGAATTTTTCCATATTTTTAAAATACACCGTTCAAAAATTAGAGGGGGGGGGGGACAGAATTTTAGTGACTTTCGGGGCGATTATCTCCGACCCTATTCACTTAATCAAAAAAAATGCTAAGAAACCTTATATTTAATATAAGGCCTATCGATTGATGTGCCACACGGGGGGTCACAATGAAAAAACATTTTTTGACTTTTAGTTTTATGTATGGAGTGCACCCCTAAAAAAATTTTTTTTTGTCATTTTAATTACAAAACTATGTAGCGGCTAACAAAATACACCTATCCTCAAAATTTTATTCAAATACACCTTATAGTTTTCGAGTAAAATGCCTGTGACATACGGACAGACGGACAGACGGACAGACGGACAGACGGACAGACGGACAGACGGACATGACGAAACTATAAGGGTTCCGTTTTTGCCATTTTGGCTACGGAACCCTAAAAAGAGATATGTATTAAAAAAAAAAATTTAACAACTTCAATATTTTTCAACTGTAATGATGTTACAGAATGAATACTATAACATTTTTGAATTCCTTACTTCTTGTTTTTCTTATTTTTTCGCAACTGTATTAAAAAACGTCTTTCGATACACGTGCGGAAATGTCATTCTTCACTCGTCACGTAATGACATACTTTCCGCACTAGCATCGAAATGTACTATAACATCACCCTAGGCCGTAAGTGGGATTTCCAGCTGCAGAAAATCTCACTCCCTGGCCAAGGCAAGGCATAAAACTTTAGACAAACCACGGGCGGTAATTCGTAAAGCCCCATATTGCAATAAACACCTGCGATCTAGAGCATTCACGAAATAATATGAGTAATATGTCACCTTATTGCGATAGGGTTCTACGGTGGTACGTGAATACATTTCCCTTACAGAGCTGTTATTCGCTACGCGCAAATGCGGCTCTCCCCGCCGGTCACCCGTTACGAAACTAGACCTCTACCTACGCTTAGTTACTACGCATCGCGGTGTCAAGATATATTTGAGGGTGAGCGTTGAGGTGAGCTTAAACAAGTTACAGAATAGGGCTCGGCTAACTCCGAACGCAAGCGTACACGTACCTATAGGTACACGTACCTATAGATACACGTACCTATGGGCGGCGCGTGGGTCACAACAACGCGAGCTATTGAAACGCACCGTCCGCTTGTCCGTTCTACATATTCTAAAATATGGATATACGAAAACGCCTAGCTGCAGCAGAAGCAACTGTTATTTTATCTACACACATACTGCGGTGTGTGTGGTCTTTACGCACGAGTAAACACCTGACCTTAATTCACTTTATCTAATGTATAATTTAATGATCCTTTTTATTGACACAGCTGCAACCCGCGTCACAGTGCACGCACACAGCCACTGATGAAAGTCCTTTAAATACCCATGTATTTCATAATAAAGTGTTCATTCATTTCCCGACTTTCGTCTATATTATTTAACACCATATCGAACCTTTACTTCAACCCGCTAAAATGCGTTCAGAAACTGGCAGTAATGATCAGCATTATATCAATAAGATTTATAAATAGTACATTACTGCAGACGCCGGGAAAGAAGGGCTTGCCGGGTGAGTAGGTATAGACGGCCGACCGTAGGGAGGCCGGATAGTGATACGAAGCCGGCAAGCCCTTTTCACGGCGAGGCATGTATAGTGCTTTTCTCAAACATATGCAATGAAATAAAACAATACACCACTCAAAATAGTACATTAATTTTCCCTCCAATCCTCCATACTTATTGTTTTCTTTTTTTAAGGCGTCCGTATTTCGCGTGTGTAGAGTTCGAACAGACCCTATTAGGGCCATTATACATAACCTTCTAGAATGAATAAAATAAAGAGGATTTTAAATATCGTCTATGCTCCCTGGTGACTTACGTACATAGATAATATTTTAAATTTATTCATCAAGACATTGAATGATACAGGTTTGTATTCTTAATTATAAAGGTTCGTGTGTAATAGGCATTAACGCGGATATTTTTGGTCCGATAACCATTCTGCCACTAGAAAAAATAAAAAATAATAATTCAGCTGTTTAGCCTGTAGATGAACACAGACGCCATGTTAACATTAAAATTAAAAAAAAAATACTTCCCGGCCTAGGCCTTCAATTTTGTATGAAATTGCTTACCAGTTCTCTCGAGTAGTTCCGCCCGAAACGTGATACTTTGAAGCCTGTTATAACGCACGTAAGGACGACATTTCATTGCATGTTTGAGAAAAATAATTAACTTGTCTCTTGTGTGAGTTTGAGTGACAGCGGCCTGTCAATTGCGACAGGGTTCTACGGTGGTACGTGAATAGATTTCCCTTACTGTATACGGACG
Organism: Epinotia nisella; assembly: GCA_932294315.1. Classification (NCBI taxonomy): domain Eukaryota; kingdom Metazoa; phylum Arthropoda; class Insecta; order Lepidoptera; family Tortricidae; genus Epinotia; species Epinotia nisella. The sequence continues at coordinate 3,897,953 of OW028693.1, forward strand.
GCGCGGCTCGTGTGGGATCGTGCTACCCACGCCGTTTAAACGCACCTTTAGCTAGGCAGTCTTGGCAATCACTTTACATGTAATGTTTTTAGTGGGATTAATATTCTTTCAAATGTATTTTGTTTCCTCGCAAATGTGATGAAACACATTGTGTGCGACACGGGTGGTACGTTTTTTTACGAACGAGAGTCGGAGGGCTTTGATGGGCCGAGAACAATCACTTACCAACCTCGTGGTACTATGTGCTATTTCATCAAACTTGCTCGTAAAGTGCTTTAGAACACGCAGGTATATATCTACCGAGCAACAATAGCCCATTTTACGCCACTGCGTAATGTATTTTGTTATTGTATCTACCACTGTCAGTTTTATACAAAATCGGTTTTAAATTAAATATGGTGTTTGAAAATGTACTAAATCTACCTCAGTGTAGAAATACTAACAACATATTTCACGCATTTATTTATAGTACTTAAACTAAATTGTGCCTGTATGAAATATTAACGTCACATCATCATCATCATATCAGCCCAAAGACGTCCACTGCTGAACATAGGCCTCCCCCAAAGAGTGCCACAATGACCGGTCCTGCGCCACCCGCATCCAGCGGGCTCCATCAACCTTTACCAGGTCATCAGTCCACCTTGTGGGGGGCCTACCCACGCTGCGCCTTCCGGTACGTGGTCGCCACTCAAGAACCTTTCCGCCCCAACGGCCATCGGTTCTACGTGCAATGTGCCACTTAAGTTTAGCGATTCGGAGGGCTATATCGGTTACCTTGGTTCTGCTGCGGATAGCCTCGTTTCTGATGCGATCACGCAGAGATACTCCCAGCATAGCCCTCTCCATTGCCCTTTGGGTTTTATGGCCACACTTGGCCATAAAATGACAATTAAATATACCGTTTTATACACGTGCGGAAAGCCCCCTTTCCGGGCCAGGCCAAGTAAAACTTCAAACTCACCACCAACAGTTAATAAAGATGCATTCTCAATACAGGTATATCTTTCCAGACTAAGGTATAGTACATTGTTTAACGAGGGGCGTAAGTGGAATATTGCTAACGAGAGTCTATCAGAAGCCCGACGCCGAAGGCGAAGGGCTTTTGATGACTCGAGTTTGCAATAATCTTACGCCCGTGTTATACACAATGTTTTTCATCACATTTGCGAGGAAATCAATAATTACAAAAGACAGAAAAATCTCAGTTTCATACAGCCGCACCAATCGAAAATTGACAACTTCACTTCCAGATCAGTGCTAGTGGAGCGCGCAGCTTCAATATTTCAACCAATCACAGAGCAGTATTCTTGCGGGGCGGGGCGGCTTGGCCAACTAGATTTTTTTTTCAACCAATCACAGAGCAACCAGATTAGCATAAGCCAATCAGAGGGTTCTTATATTTTAAAACTAAACTTAACAGCCCGTGGGAGGTAAAACGGGTATAACTGCTCTGTACGCTCGCAAGTAATAACGCTATTGGCGAGCAAGTGTGATGAAAAAATATTAACGTCACACTTGGCCATAAAATGACAATTAAATATACCGTTTTACACACTTGGCCTGGCCCGGAAAGGGGGTTCCGGGCCAGGCCAAGTAAAACCTCGTGCTCACCACCAAACAGTTAATAACGATGAGGCATTCTCAACACAGGTATATATTTCCAGAGTAAAGTAATTCATTAGCTCACATATGAGCCCGTAGCGTTTCTAAAACGATCATCTGGCGAATCTACTCCTCTTCACATGGACTTAGCAATACTGCAGTGAAACCAAGAGGTAGATGGACACATAACTAGAGTTAGGAATTTTGGTGGCATTGGGTGAACAAAGAGCAATGAAGTCCTTGTTATATTTTTTTTGATTGAATGAATGAATGAATAAATGATTGATAAATGATAAATGGCAATCATGCTCAAATTCTGAGGAATGCTACGTTAACATCGGTGGATGTAGAGAGATCTTTCTCTACACACAAATGGATTTTTCACAAGTTGAGAAATCGTATAACGCCAGTGAATATGGAACATATTGCCATAGTGTATGCTTTTCATAATCTTGACAACCATTTAACATCAGATGAAGATAACATGCAAGATTTTGAAACTTTAATTCCAGTTGCAAGTTGTTCAAGGTCTTGAATACATAATCATTTTAGTTAAATAGTAAAATTTATTGACATGTAATATTTTGAAATCTACATAATATATGGCTTTATCATTCAGTTATTCAATTATTCAAATAAATAAAAAAATACAATGGCGACTCCACTGCACTACTTGTGCTAAAAATGCCACCAGAATCCTAACCCTACACATAACTGTCTCAGTCTAAGGTATCCTGTTTCCCTGTACATGTAGAGCGTGTCTGTTAGGAATCGAAATAGCTTATAACGTAACCGTGTGAACGTTGCACGCTTTCAAGTACGTACAGGCTATATCGTTTTACCAGCGCTGCCGTAACTCCAATACGGGGTTGTACCTATTATAGACTGACAATATACTAGTCAATCTATTTAATAGTAGTGGCTCTGCGAGTACGCAGTACACTGAAATGAATACGCAGGTATTTAGTTATTTACGTATTTGTGTCTCAACAGTCTCAAGGGAGCAAAATGATGTATTTACTGATGAGTTGAAAAACGTCGTATGAAACGCGTAAGCTTTAATAATTTCATCACACTTGCTCGTCAATGGCGTTATTACTTGCGAGCGTACAGAGCAGTTATAGGCGTTTTACCTCCCACGGGCTGTTAAGTTTAGTTTTAAAATATAGAACCCTCTGATTGGCTTAAGCAAAATCTGGTTGCTCTGTGATTGGTTGAAAAAAAAATCTAGTTGGCCAAGCTGCCCCGCCCCGCAAGAATACTGCTCTGTGATTGGTTGAAATATTGAAGCTGCGCGCTCCACTAGCACTAATCAGGAAGTGAAGTTGTCAATTTTTGATTGGTGCGGCTGTATAAACTTAGATTTTTCTGTCTTTTGTAGTTATTTATTTCCTCGCAAATGTGATGAAAAACTCGAATCATCAAAAGCCTTCTGATAGACTCTCGTTAGCAATATTCCACTTACGCCCCTCGTTAAACAATGTACTATTTCATCCTCGGCTCACTTATCACGCTCACCTGCGGCTCGCGTGAAGATTTCCGGCTCGCATATAATGATCAACATAGCTCACCTGTATCACAATGTACTATTACATTATTACTAGCTATCTGATACAATAATATCGATAAACGTGATCGATATTATTATGCAAAAAATATATACTTACCTAATCATGAATAATAGTTTTTTTTTAAATGAACACTTATTTATTGCAATCTACTTACATATCTACGAGCATTGCAAGCGAATTTTAATCTAGTAAAAATACCCTTGCGCACTAAATCGAATAAATAAATTCCCGATTGCCAACCCTAAGTGGCCCTCAAAGGACCTCGTCCACCGAAGCGACTTCACAAAGTTAAGAGACTCTTTACTTTAAGACCCGCACTTACCTATTCATGGGATCCAATATGGACGGACCCCCTTTTAAATAGGGTCATTGGGTTTTTGAATTTTCAGATCGATTAGTGGGGAAAGTTTTGTTGAAAACACAACTTAGGTTTGAGCATCATAATAATAAAGTTTCAGAAGGTACTGCGAGTCTATTGTTTTTTGACATTATTGCATGTTTTTATTGTACTTTCGTATTTATTAACTGCCAAAGGGCAATGGAGAAGGCTATGTTGGGAGTTCCTCTGCGTGCTCGCATCAGAAATGAGGCTATCCGCAGCAGAACCAAGGTACCCGATATAGCCCTCCGAATCGCTAAACTTAAGTGGCAGTGGGCGGGGCACATTGCACGTAGAACCGTTGGCCGTTGGGGCGGAAAGGTTCTCGAGTGGCGACCACGTACCGGGAGACGCGGCGTGGACCGATGACCTGGTAAAGGTCGCGGGAGTCCGCTGGATGCGGGTGGCGCAGGACCGGTCAATTTGGCAATATTTGGGGGAGGCCTATGTCCAGCAGTGGACGTCTTTCGGCTGATATGATGATGATGATGATGATGATGATGATTTATAGATCCCATCAAAAAATACACATCGTTATACAGTAAAATATTTCTAAGGCACTGTGCATATTATTACATCAGCAGAAATTAATGACAATAAGTAGGTACGAAAATTGGAACAACATCAGATCCGCTGTATTCTATGTTTTCCTCTCCTCACGAAAATAATATCGTGACTCCGCGTTTCGTAGTAACTAAGCACAATCAGAGGTCTAGGTTCGTTAGGCGTGACGGGTTAGATGGGGCGAGTGAACGCGTTGAAGATAACCGTACGCAACATTAAAAAACCGGCCAAGTGCGTGTCGGACCACGCAAAACGAAGGGTTCCGTGCCTATTAAAAAGGTCGTATCGTCACAGAAATCTTACGGCACTTACGTCCTTTTCTTTAAGGAAGGCAGTTTTTCAGCAATATCTCGAAAACCTTTCAACCAATCTTGTTTAAAATAATTTTCGGTGAAAGAATTTAATAAGCCCAATGATTTTTTTCATATTTTTAAAATACAACGTTCTAAAATTAGAGGGGGGGGACAGAATTTTAGTGACTTTCGGGGCGATTATCTCCGACTCTATTCGCTTAATCAAAAAAATTGCTGAGAAACCTTATATTTATTTTAAAAGCCCTATCGATTGATGTGCCACACGTGAGCTTACAGTGGAAAAAAAATGACTTTCAGTTTTATGTATGGAGTGCATCCCTAAAAAAAATGATTGTGTCATTTTAATCACAAAACTATGTAGCGTACGGAAACGTAAAAATTATGCTGTGAGCCCGCTTTAAAGTAGTAAGACTGCAGCAAAGTCTTTTCGAAGCACAGGTCCTTATGGCCTTTTATATATTTTATAACATTAATGATTTCATAAATCACAAAGTATGACTTAATGTGAAAAATTTCACTGATAATATTATTACTTATATATATGTTATAAGTCATAATTTAGATATTTACAGAAACAATTGTAAGGTAAATTGTAAATTTGTGTAGATTCTTCTATTATCTTCGTGTATCTAGATGTAGATTTGTAATATTCAATGTTTATCTCTGATTCTCTGTGTAATTTATATAGTGTACTCTGTACATAACATAACTATTTGCATGCTGTTAAGAAATAGCTGGAGAAGGTTGGACAATTTGTTAACCCAAGACCTGTAACTTACCCTTTTTCTGCAAATAAATATTTATCTTATCTTATCTTATCTTATCCTGGGGTAGGTACTCGTACCAGCGTAGCAGTGTTTATAAATACACGAATTCTGCTGATTTGAAGCAATAGGCATGAAGACTTCATTTTTTTCCCGATGCCATTCCAACCAGTTTTTGGAGGGAACAAATGTTTGTATGGGAGCAACTACAATAAAAGAACATAAATACCCAAAAAAATTGTGACAAAGATTGACCTCACTGGTGGCATCCCAAACGCTTCATACTACACTCAAGAGCAAAAGTTTCGGGTACACTTTGTATAGAATTTCAGAACAGACTGTACCCAAAACTTTTGCTCTTGAATGTAATCTGATTCAAAAAATATGACGTCACGCTTGTCACAATGCTATGGGTAGGTACAGTCGCCATCAGATATATCGGAGCGGCGAAAGCGCTCACAAATATCTGAACACGTCTCTAATGCCTCGACAATAGAGACGTGTTCAGATATTTGTGAGCGTTTTCGCCGCTCCGATATATCTGATGGCGACTGTACTATCCGTTGTACGGAAAATTAAGTAAATTGCTGTTTCGGTCGCGAAATACTGATGCGTTTACGAGTAGGTCCATAGTTGTTATAAAATTTTGTTTCTATAAAAAGCGTAAGGATTATATTGGTATAGCTTAAAATTTGTTAGGCGAATGAATAAGACTTTATCAAATTGGATTTGAAGGAGTGAAGGTTCCATTACCGGGATGTTCGTTTTTGCTCAGTGAGTATGTAACTTTTTAAATTGGCTTTAAATGATTGCAGAGAAGTAGCTTTCTTATAAGGTGGCGGTATGTTGTTCCAGCATTTTGTGGCAGTTTACTTAAAACTGCCACGAAATGCTGCAGTTTTGTGTTTGGGGCACATGAGAAGAGTACACGCTCTTTGTCGTTTTTGTGATGTGCCTTTAAATACTAGCCTTAACAATAACTTTTTTACGATCCCGGTGCTGTCAAACGGTTTAACAAAACGCAAAGGAACATCAAACAGATCATTAACCAACTTCTGTTGAATTCTAACCCCCTAATGGTGGACGATAAAAAACGTTCCGCCGCTAAACGGGGGTTAATTTAGCAGGCATTTACGGGTTAAGAGGCTCGAGCCGATTTGGAGATTTGCTGTATTCTATAGGGCGATTTTCAAAAAAAAGTATAAAATAATTTTTTTTTTTCAGAATTCGTTTTTTTGGGTTTTTCTTACTCAAAATCATTGATACTGTCGATCCTTATACTAGAAAAAAATTGTCCCAGATTTTACTATGTAAGTTTTTTTTTCCAGTGCGTCACGAGTCACGCCCATATAAATTTAAAAAAAGACTACATACAAAAATGTGACGATCTGGAGCCGTAGCATGGTTGGCCTTATCACGCGACAAGTGGCAAGATAAGAGCGTCGTCTCGTTCTATCGAACGGTGTCAGCCAGTGACGCACGCTCTATCCTATCACCTATCGCGTGACAAGGCCAACCATGCTACGGCTCCTGGAAAGGAATATTTGGGACACTTTTTTTCTTGTATGAAGATCGGTAGTATCAACGATTCTGAGTAAGAAAAACCCAAAAAAATAGAATTCAGAAAAAAAGTGCATGTGCACTTTTTTTGAAAAACGCTCTCTAGCAGTCTGGCGGTCGCTTGAGACTTTTCGCATTAAGTATCCCCAGCACAGTAGACTTTCTATACAAACGTAGATTGGTTCTCATTTTAAAATGGCATGCTGAAATAACATGGTTTTTTTTACACTATAGGACCCGCCATACTAAGTTCCGAAACGTGTGTGGCGAGGAGGATGAGACTATGGGACACTTACTGTGTGAATGGCATGCCCTTGCCAGACAAAGAATTAATCACTTTGGTGACGGCTACCCGCAACCAAAGGAATTCAAGGTGCTCCCACTGAGCTGCATCATCCGCTTTGTGGAAATGATGGAGCGAGCTTGGGAGTAGCTATAAAGGGGAGGGCAAATGCACAAAAGATCTCACTGGGTCGAAGTGTATCCAAAAGGGCCCTCAACTAGATAAGATAAGATAAGTTCCGAAACCAGTTTATGTTGTTATAAATTATAGTAGAAATATAATAGAAAAAGAATGGAGCGATTAGAGAATTCGTATGAAAAACGTTCTATTCGCTCTATTGTTTTTAGGAAAAAATGGAACCCTTATAGTTTCGTCATGTCCGCCTGTCACAGGCATTTAACTCGAAAACTATAGGGCGTATTTGAATAAAATTTTGAGGATAGGTGTATTTTGTTAGCCGCTAAATAATTGTGTAATTAAATGACTAAATCATTTTTTTAGGGGTGCCCTCATACGTAAAACTGCAAGTCGATTTTTTTTTTCATAATAGGACCAAGTGTTGCACATTAATCGATATGGCTTTCAAAATAAATATAAGGTTTCTCAGCAATTTTTCTGATTAAGTGAATAGAGTCGGAAATAATCGCCCCAAAAGTCACTAAAATTTTGTCCCGTTACAGAGTTCGTATAACCAAAATATTGTCTATGTACTAAACTGTACAAAGTTTGTGACCATAACGCGTGACCAAGTCGCTTCCATCGCCCCGTCTAGGATACTTGGTTTAGGTAATTTTGGTCTACATTGTTTTTTATACCACGACGCCTGTGCCCAGTAGTGGGACGGAAAGCCTGTGCCCAGCAGTTGGACAGAGATGAATGGTCAAATTTATTATTACTATTATTTAGTCAGCAGACACCAGGCCCCGTAGCATGGTTGGCCTTGTCACGCGATAGGTGATAGGATAGAGCGTGCGTCACTGGCTGACACCGTTCGATAGAACGAGACGACGCTCTTATCTTGTCACTTGTCGCGTGATAAGGCCAACCATGCTACGGCTCCAGGCCCCTATTTCACCAACTTGACCATTGTCACCTGACAACGACAATTCTCCGTGCATCGCTGGTTCCACAAGTAACCTAGCGACCACTTAATTTCTAGAACAAGCAATGTACGGCGAATTGTCAGTGACAGGTGACAATTGTCAAGTTGGTGAAATAGGGGCCCGAGTATCACCCAATCACGTTGTGCAAATATGAGCGAGATTACTGCACTGGCCCTACCTCTTTTGAGAAAAGATTAATAATAACGAGTGACCCAATATTTAGTTCAAAAACAAAGTATCCCCCGCTAATATATATGACGTACTATTTTTACAGCTCAAAACTTAATAGAAGAAGGTCGTAAATCTATTTGATTTTCGTTTACACGTAATACTATTTGCTTTTGGGATTAAAGAGAACCATCCGTCTTAGACGCCGGCGATCTACGCTCACGTATCTCTTTTTTTTCTTCGCTGCCACAGCGAAGTAAGATTCAGCAGGCTAGAAATAGAAAAATCTTGAAAAATTACCTAAGGCTATGGTCTCCCATATATCACGCCGTACGCTGCGTCACAATGCTTACCATGGAGATGTACAGTAAGGGAAATGTATTCAACTGTTCACGTACCACCCTAGAACCCTGTCGCAATTGACAGGCCGCCGTCACTCAAACTCGAGTGATATGTCACCTTATTGCGATAGGGTGGTACATCAATACATTTCCCTTACTGTTGTTGTGGCCGGCGAACACAACAGTACAACTCCATAGTAATTAAGCATTGTGACGCAGCGCACGGCGTGATTTATAGATTATGGCCTTACTAAAGGATAATTCACAGTACACGCCCAACCCAATTAGACTACAAACTCCAATCAACTAACTTACTTATAGTATTTGTACAAACATAGGATGATTCACGCTTAGAGCATACATAACTGGAGTAGCCTTTCAGTAACTTACCCCTCTGTAAAAAACCTTGCACAATATGCAAAAAATCATACTAAGATAATTTCACAATCGATCACAAAATCGCCTCGCAAGAAAACACTGATCATAAAAATACCCGCATGTTGCTGTAAGCACTTGATATTATAAACGTTCAACCACTTCAAGCTTTTAATATATAATTGAGTTTCAATATCCTATTAAGATGCTCGTACATACTCGTAAACAACACGACATTGTGGTCGTGGGCCCCCCTGATTGGGCACGCTATACGGCCTATTTTAGGGCAAAAATAATTAAAAACTAAAAACCGGCCAAGTGCGAGTCGGACTCGCGCACCGAGGGTTACGTACAAACCTGTAGGTATATAAGTATATTATTAAAAATATTTTTATTATATGATGTAACTAAAAATTTACGGTTTTCGCAATTTTTCCTTTATCTGTGCTATAAGACGTTGCTTCGTACCAAATTTCAAGATTTTGAGTTCACGAGAAGTACCCTGTAGGTTTTGATTCCCTTGCGGATTTCGAAAGTTTGCGGAAATTTGCGGCATAAACGGCTGTATCTTTTGATTGCGTTGGCTTAGAAGTTTAATTTTTTCACAGCTCCAAGAGACAGTAGACTCGAGTATTCGATATAAATTTTAGCTTGATATCTCCACGCGTTTCTGAGAAAAAGGGTCTTGACGGACGGACGGACGGACAACAAAGTGAAACTATAAGGGTTTCGTTTTTTCCTTTCGAGGTACAGAACCCTAAAAAACAATTACAATACATGAAGCGTAATCGAGCCCACTGTATTTATTTCCCTCGTACCTTCCACAAGTAACAGCACAGCGATCTGTCAAACTTTGTCTCCCCGGGTTATCAATTTTATGGACAGCACAGTTTTCCCCGCCGAGAGCGAAAGTCCGCCGTCATATCAGATACTGCTAGATTGGTGACAAATTATACAACGCGTAGGTACTCTACTTTGTGGTTGCAATGAATTTTTTATAATAAGCAATATAAAGTTTATATAAATATACTTATTGCAGTGTTCAGGAGGCAAAATGCTTTCGAGGGATTATAGGACCCTCTATACAAACTTAACTTAAATAAAACTAATTATAAACTAAACCTATAAAAAGAAAATGCCCCCCAGGTCCCCGTCGTTGGCTATGGTTTCCAAAAGGCTGGCAGCGTTGCCTCTTTGGATTGCTAGGCTAATCCTTTGGCCAAAATAGCTGCCAGCCCTTTGGTCACCGGATGTATGGATGAGCCGCTCCGAAAGAATGGGTATGAATTAATATATATGCTCAAAAGTAGGGAAAAAACAATTTTTAGTCATTTTAACTACAAAAGTATGTAGCGGCTAACAAAATACACCTATCCTCAAAATTTTATTCAATAACACTTTATAGTTTTCGATTAAAATGCCTGTGACATACGGACAGACGGACAGACGGACAGACGGACAGACGGACATGACGAAACTATAAGGGTTCCGTTTTTGCCATTTTGGCTACGGAATACGGATAGTTAGATAAATCATTTATTTGGCAGTTCACAACAACAATAAAACAAACAAAAAAACCGGCCAAGTGCGTGTCGGACCACGCAAAACGAAGGGTTCCGTGCCTATTAAAAAGGTCGTATCGTCACAGAAATTTTACGGCACTTACGTCCTTTTCTTTGAGGAAGGCAGTTTTTCAGCAATATCTCGAAAACCTCTGAACCGATCTTGTTCAAAACAATTTTCGGTGAATGAAATTAATAAGTCCTATGTCCATGAATTTTTTCATATTTTTAAAATACACCGTTCAAAAATTAGAGGGGGGGGGACAGAATTTTAGTGACTTTCGGGGCGATTATCTCCGACCCTATTCACTTAATCAAAAAAAATGCTAAGAAACCTTATATTTATTTTGAAAGGCCTATCGATTGATGTGCCACACGGGGGGGTCACAATGAAAAAAAAATTTTGACTTTTAGTTTTATGTATGGAGTGCACCCCTAAAAAAATTTTTTTTTGTCACATTAATTACAAAACTATGTAGCGGCTAACAAAATACACCTATCCTCAAAATTTTATTTAAATACACCTTATAGTTTTCGAGTAAAATGCCTGTGACATACGGACAGACGGACAGACGGACAGACGGACAGACGGACAGACGGACAGACGGACATGACGAAACTATAAGGGTTCCGTTTTTGCCATTTTGGCTACGGAACCCTAATAAAAAAGTACACAAAAAATAAGTAGAAGGAAAAAGGTAAAAGAACAAGTAAAAACAATTGTGTTACGAAAAAGTTTAAATATAAATTAAATAAAGGCGTACTGTGCGTTGCAACAGTGCCAAAAAGGTATTAGCTCAGTTTTGCTTTGCTCGCGTGAGCACTGATATTCTGCTAGTAGAATGTCATGCCCTTGCCAGACAAAGAATGAATCTCTTTGGTAACGGCTACCCGCAACCAAAGGAATTCAGGGTGCTCTCACTAAGCTGCATCATCCGCTTTGTGGAAATGATGGAGCGAGCTTGGGAGCAGCTATAAAGGAGAGGGCAAATGCACAAAAGATCCCAATGGGTCGAAGTGTATCCGAAATGGCCCTCAACTAGATAAGATAAGATAAGATATTCTGCTAGTACCTCAGGTCGCGAAAGTACTATAATATGCCTGTCCAGCGCCAAAATAAGGCGTTGAAGGGCCTTAAGATTTCGGATGTGTCATGAAAGACTGAACATTAAATCATAGCTACCTAAGCACATAATCATAAATAAATTAGAAAAGTTGAAAAAACCTCGACATTTCCATTCGGAAGTTCAATATCTCAAAACTGGCTGAACCGATTTCGTTGAAACGTAGCTTATCTTATCTAGTTGAGGGCCCTTTCGGATACACTTCGACCCAGTGGGATCTTTATGCATTTGCCCTCCCCTTTATAGCTACTCCCAAGCTCGCTCCATCATTTCCACAAAGCGGATGATGCAGCTCAGTTGGGAGCACCTTGAATTCCTTTGGTTGCGGGTAGCCGTTACCAAAGTGATTCATTCTTTGTCTGGCAAGGGCTGAAACGTAGCTAAGAACCATTTCACGTCAGCTTTCGGACAAAAATACTGCATTAAAATCGGTCCATTCGTTTAGGAGCTACGATGCCATAGACAGACACACAGACACACAGACACACAGACACGTCAAACAAATTATATATTTTTGCGTCGGGGTTTAAAAATGTTTGTGACCCAAGAGGGATTTATTTTGAGTATATTTTTCATGATGAGATGAAATAAATGGCCAACTTCTAAAAACGGTTTACTTCGCACTATGTCAGTCAATACTGAATTATTGCATTCTAGCCTGGGGAGGAATTGCAAAGACCACTCTCTTAACTCTGGAAAGAGCCCAAAGAGCAGTTTTAAAAGTGTCCTTGGGTAAACCTCGCCGGTACTCCACAGTGGATTTGTACAGAGAGGCACAGGTCCTCAGCGTACGAAGGTTATTCCTGCTACGGGCTGCCATAAACGTGCATAAGTCTACCTCGAATTTACCGTTATATAATGATATGATAAAGAAGAGAATCTTCAAAGTACCTACTCTTCCATCTATAACACATTTGCTAAATGTATCGACCTAAGAAAAAGCAGTGTCCTAGAGACAAAAAAGAAAATCCAAACTCTATTGTTATCTTGGAATTACGAACAATTGGACACAATCATTAATGTAATATCATAACATACACTCACATATATTACATATAAACACTACACACACACACAAACACACACACACACAAACAGCACCGACATTCTTTCATACTCACTCTCTTACTGCACGCACCCTAGAATAATTTTAATTAATTGCTAGTTTTAAATTCTCTTTTTTTTCTCTATGCTTTTTCTTGTTTTCGTTCTAAGCCGCATGGATAATCTGTATTTTGTATTGATTTCCACGGGACAGGCCTAGCCTAATAGTGTGTGACCATAGCTATGTTTCAGAGTGTCTGTATATGTTAATAAATATTTTCATTTTCATTTCATTTCATTTTCACATAGAAGCCCAATGTATCGTACTTGCTAAACCGAATCATATCGAACTGTAAACACGTGTATAGATACGCGCCTAGCGCTTGCGCACTCGGCCAGCAGCGCTAACATTCTGCGCATCGGCCTCGCGCATGCGACTAGTTGGCAGCGCGCGCGCGGGTCAAGGCGCGCAGCTGACTCACAACACTCAAATGAGTAAAAATATACAGCATAGCTCTTCCCCGCAACTTTGCCTGCGTATAACGAGTTATTCGTCTTAAGCATATCATACTCATAAGAAGGCTCAAAGTCACTCAAAGGGCAATGGAGAGGGCTATGTTGGGAGTTTCTCTGCGTGATAGCATCAGAAATGAGGCTATCCGCAGCAGAACCAAGGTAACCGATATAGCCCTCCGAATTGCTAAACTTAAGTGGCAGTGGGCGGGGCACATTGTACGTAGAACCGATGGCCGTTGGGGCGGAAAGGTTCTCGAGTGGTGACCACGTACCGGAAGGCGCGGCGTAGGTAGGCCCCTCACAAGGTGGACTAATGACCTGGTAAAGGTCGCGGGAGTCCGCTGGATGCGGGTGGCGCAGGACCGGTCACTTTGGAGGCCTATGTCCAGCAGTGGACGTCTTTCGGCTGATATGATGATGATGATATCATGCAATTGATGGATGTATCAATAGGCTTGTGTCCTAAATTTTTTAACAATGCCTCATACAATAAATCATACAAATATCTGCCCCGACCCGGGACCTCAAGGTTCATAGTCTGCTTCATACAGGCTATTCGGTCGTCAATATTGGATCAGGCAGTCTAATAATACGAAAATGTTACCTAAATACATGATAAGAGGCCTACATTATGAGCCTAAAATAATTCAAAATATTAGACTACTTCAGGGATTTTTGAAAAAACCGGTTCCGATCCCTGCGATAGGTAAAGAAGACACTGATAATAGTCCAGGCAATGAACTGACAACTTGTATGAAAAAAATGACATATTTGGATATAATTTATAATAGCTAATTTTTTTAATGTAACGGATATATTATCAATTAAATAGTTACCTAGAGGCAAAATCCAACAAAAAATCAGACATCAAAAAAATTAATATTTAATTAGCTCCTAAAAAGTCCGGATAAATGTTAATATTTTTTTATCTTTATTTAGGTTCATTTATATTTGCTTTAAAATATTCAATATAAATAAAATAAAAAAGACAATGAAATTTTAATTTAAATCTATATAATTACTTCCGGGTGGAAAGTTTGTTGGATTCTTGAATAAAGCATCTTAGAATAATGTTTTAGAATGAAATAAACTAAAAAAACCGTATTTTGCCTGGAGTATAACTTATACTAAGCAAGCAAAAACAGATCTTAAGGTGGTCAACCTTTTCAGCGACTGTTCCTACCTAAGTACCAACACAAAAATCAATTTCAATATTTCATTCCCCAAAGGAACGATATTACTTTTGTTTTATTCCATTTTAGAACGAAATGTTACCTTATTCCGTTCGCAATTTGATTTATATTTCACTGGCGAATTCGTTACGACCTCTGATGACGATAAGTCATAATCTTTAAGAGGATACATCAAACGTAAGCTATTTTACTGAAGAATGCCAAAAAGGAAAATAATAGCCTTATATTTTTCTGGACTCCTCAGAATCGGAATCTTTTATAAATTTCATGTAGGTATGTTCGCCGATTATTCGAGGAACTACACAGATTTGGAAAATTCTTTTTTTTTTAAAGAAAGAAAGAAAAAACATTTATCTGTCCTCCTTTTTTTGAAGTCGGTTAACAATACACTAACCTGGCTACCTAAAAGTGAAGAAACACTCCCGCTCTGCGTCATGCCCGAACCAAAGGTCCCCAAAATGCTTGTAGCATTGCCTCGTAGAACAGCAATTGAGACCTGTTGGACGAGCCGTGACCCAGAGCGGAGGTCAAGTCAAGACTACTGTTCCTTAAACGTCCGCCTAACTCTTTAATTAGTCCCAGGGCCCAGCTGTCTCCGTAGCAACCGGAATTAAATCGTAAGTTGGTTCCAAGGCAGAGTACCTACTGGTATGTTTGAACTTGGCGACATTTTTGTACCTTAATAGATGGGACGCTGCAAATTTGCCAACACAAGTGGCGTCCCATGGAAGGCAACGCCCTCTCTACCAAGGGACCAACTTTAACCGGTCCGATCTTCTCCCGTCAGCTCGAGACAGAACCGCAGGAACGCCCGGCGCGCATGCGCAGTACCAACCGGCGTTGAAAAAAAAAAAAGAAAAGAAAAGAAGACATTTATTCACTACACAAAAGACACACAGATATAAAGCATACAATACAATACAATTGACACATTGATGACAACGCCATAGCGGCGGCGGCGAGGAAGGGGTCGAAGGAACGCTCGCGCATCGTGAACATATCGTACCGTGACAAAAAACCTTTTCGACGTTCAAAAGACTCATAAAACTACTCATACATAAGTTATTGTGTGTGACATGATCCAGGAACTGTGTATACATATTATTGGGCCGGCCGGCTTACGTATCTGAAGGACAAATTGAAGAGAATCTTTTCGTGGAAGCCAGCACGCTGCCGACTATCTGGTGAGTACTTGTGCATGGTTTTCTCATTGACTGATAGTCTTTGTTGTACCGCTTTTTACCGGCGAATATATCACATATTCGATCCAGAGTAGTGAATTGACATTGCATCATCTATAAACGCGTTAATTGGCATACATCTTTATGGTACTCAGGATGCACGGTACTTTGGCCGGCATAGCCCGGCACGATCTCATTAATGATTAGATTAGATTAGATTAGATTCATTTATTGCTCCTTGAAAATTGACATTTAATTTTACAAATTGTCTTTGTATAATAAATAAAATGAATTCACAGATAGCTCGTCAAGTACATTCAATAGAAATAGTGAGAAATTTTAAAACAATATTATCTTAATAATAATATCAATTTTATGTCAAATAGGTGAATACAAATAAATGTCCTGTGGTCAGGCTGAGCCGATCGGATGGATGGTTGGACAGGCCCCCCACCTCTGGCTTGCCTTAACCGGCCGTCCAGAGTGGAGTCGCAAGAGCTGTTGCTCGAGGGTAGATGTGGACACCTAAGTGGCGAGTTGGCTATATGTTTAAAGTCCAGTGCCACCTCTCTACCCCTCCAGCTCTCTGACCGGTGTTGCCCTTAGGCCATTTTTTAATGTCGCTATTAATAGGGGCCCATCTAGGAGTTGGCGAGTCACCGTCTGCCAGAGATAAAAAGTGAAACAGTTTTATTAGGCAGGCGTCCGATGTTTCACCAATAGCCCAGTCACTAGTCCATCATTTTCACCCAATAACCCGTTTTATTTAGATTCCATCAACCAGTAATAGTCCCTATACACCCCAGCGGGTGCTGTCTCTGTGTGCGTCCCATGACACGGGCAGGGACAGCATCCGCTCGGTGTACTCCTTGCATTCCATTAAATTGTCAAAAGGGCCTCTACGTGTTGGTTCAGTTGGTACTTTGTAGGTACCTAGCCCCACGCACGCCTCCCAAAGGTCCGGGACATCATGTCCCGTGAGCGGGAAAAAAAAAAATGTAAAATAATAATAAAATATCAACAACTATAAAATTAAAAATACGGTCTCCTAGTATAATGTCAATATGTCAATACATAACAATTTTATGTCAAATAGGTGAATACAAATAAATGTCATATGTGCAAGGACTATAAAACAGAAATAACAACAAAAATAAAATTTATCTCTAGGGCATCCTAGATTATTATTAAGTCAGGAAAAAAAAACAGACAAAATAAAAAAAATACATGTCAATAATATTGTCTTTGGTCAGTGAATTCCTTTACTTAATGGAATAACTTAATAGAATGGTGACTAGGGAAAGTAAAAATATCAAATTTTTAATTGACTGTTTCATTTTACACCTCAATTATATGCAACGTTTTAAAATCGGTGCCATGTTTGATGTGCATTTTTAATATTTCGGTGATCGAAATAGCAAGTGACTGCATGTTTGTAGTATGTAGCAATCTACGAAAGCTATAATCTATAAAATTTTACTAGTCAATAAATATCCATTCTGCAATGTTGCTGCGAACAACATTGTAGATAGGTACGGTTTAGGTATTAAAAGTTGTATTATTGTAAAGAACGCAGACAAACCCGCGGAACAACATAATTGGGTTGTGTCCTCATGTTAAAATTGATAGCGCAGTGTTGCTAAATTGATAGTAAACCTTCAAATAAATGCAATTAAGTATAAATTACGAAATATAATTAAAATCATAAAAGATATAGCCCTTGAAAGTTTACAAAAAATATGCATTTTTTTATTGTCCAAAAGTAAATTTAAAGCTACCAATAGAATCTTTACGCTTTTATAGAAACAACATTGTATGACAACTATGGTCCTAAACGCAGTATTTCGCAACCGAAACAGCAATTTACTTGATTTTCCATATAACGACTGGTACAAATATTACCCTGTGACGTTATAATTCACTGTTAATCAGTATGGAACGTTTTCGGCTACCGCCAGCGAGGTCCGTCTTTAACTCAATATTTTGGGTATTTATGTTCTTTAATTGTACTTACTCCCATACAAACATTTGTTCCACACCAAAAACTGGTTCGAATGGCATCGTAAAAAAAAATTAGGACACAAGCCTATTACTGGATTCATTCTATAGAAAGGTGGAAGAATTTTTGAAATCGGATTTAGAGGTTCCGGTAAGTAGAGACATATAAACTTAAGGAGACGTAGGTTCAGATAACGGATTTTTAAAAAGTCGTAGCGCTTGTTTGGATCATAACGCACCCTTAGAATGAAACTGACCGACTGACTGAACTCAAAAAAATCGAATGAGTTAGCAACACATATCGACTCACACTTACATATTGCATCAAGATGTGTTGCTATCACATTTTGTCGATTTTTTTGAGTTCAGTCGGTTTCATTTTAAGGGTGCGATTAAGATGGCTGCCCTAAATTTAATAAGCAATCTTGAGGCGTTTCTCGAGAGACTATATAGCTATTCGAATCCTATGTTTTTGACTTTCGCTCGATGGAAAAAAATCACGAACATAGGTCAAAAATACTTACACTTAAAACATTCGTTACAAATTATGCACAAAAGCTAAACGTATTCAAATTGGTTCTAAAAATTTCGTTACAAAAAGAGGTTAAAGAAAAAAAAAGTCAACCATCAGCCGAAAGACGTCCACTGCTGGACATAGGCCTTAAATAATTTCCACTAAACAGTTTCATAATAATTTTTGCCCAATAGCCTGACTCATTAAATAACACGGCAACTAATTGCAACAACATTACTTGCACCAAAGTGAAATCTAAATGAGAAACTTTGTCGGACTACGTGCTTTTAATCTCTGCTCATATATTCCTTTGGGATGTTGCCATGATAAATACCAAATTGCTTCGCTGCTGTTTTTATTTGTAGTAATAATTATAAGCCGTAACATCATATCAGCTGAAAGACGTCCACTGCTGGACATAGGCCTCCCCCAAAGAGTGCCACAACCTCCCCCCTTTTTGAGCTCGCTTAAAAATACGCGGAACCATCATACTTCAACTTCTTTTTTGTTATTGTGTAGGTTTTTAAAGAGAGACGGAGAGAGAGAGGGGGAGAGAGAAAGAAGCAGAGAGAGAGAGAGAGAGAGAGAGATAGGGTGAGAGAGAGAGAGAGAGAGAGAGAGAGAGAGAGAGAGAGAGAGAGAGAGAGAGAGAGAGAGAGAGAGAGAGAGAGAGAGAGAGAGGGGGGGGGGAGAGACTGTCAGTATGAGGCCGCGGTCTGGACGCCATACATTGAAGTCGCTCGAATGTATGAACTGCCAATCGTGGCCCCGCTGCCCGCTGGCGTCCAGACCGCGGCCTTAAGCTTTATATGACGGCGACGTGGACTATCCGTCTCTTTCTAAGTGTTCTAATTATAAAGAGATGGATAGTGTACGTCGCCGTCATATGATGGCACCGCTATCCTATGAAAACCGGCCTTTACACTTACGCGGTATTGTTAATACTCCACGCAAAATACGGTTTCGAAAAACATTAATTTATAATAGCGTTTTTTGTTTTTGTTTATATCATTATAAAACGTTATTCTAAGATGCTTTATTCAAGAATCCAACAAACTTTCCGCCCGGATGTAATTATAATATAGTTTTAAATTAAACATTCATTGTCTTTTTTATTTTATTTATATTGAATATTTTAAAGCAAATGTAAATGAACCTAAATAAAGATAAAAAATATTAATATTTTATCCGGACTTTTTAGGAGCTAATTTTTTTTTTGATGTCTGATTTTTGTTGGATTTGCCTCTAGGTAACTATTTAATTAATAATACTTATATCCGTTACATTAAAAAATTAGCTATTATAAATTATTTCCAAATTTGAAATTTTTTCCATACAAGTTGTCAGTTCATTGCCTGGAGTCCTGGACTATAAGGTATATTGCGTGGATGCGGCATGCAGCACCAGCACCGCATTTGTACTGCCCCGCTTCTGCGTATTCCGTGCCCTGATGGAAGCACTCATTAATAATATTATTTTTTCACGCCACTGCTCGGAAATGTGGCAAAAGATGGTCAGAATTCAGGCTTCAAAGCTGGGGATAGTTGGACGTCGCACGAACAGGCCATCTATGACTTCAAACTGGCCAACAATGTTTTTGTTGGACAGTTTGAACAGCAATCGACCAATCACAGGGCCCCGCGCGCGGTCGGCCGGCGTGCGTGCGCCCGTTCCCCCTCCTCCGCGCCGGGCGCGAGGCAAGCGAGCCTGTTTAGTATTATGATCTTCAATTAGATACTTAATTTTGATTTTAAATTATAATTATTTGCAATTTCCTCGCAGTAGGCGTGAAAAGCACTATGTTAACCCTCGGCCGAAAGGGCAATAGCTGGACTCGTACTTTCGAGGGCCTCCGCTACGCGTCGGCCCTCGAACTAACTCGTCCATCTATTGCTTCCTTTCTAGCCTCTTCAACAATGTACTATTTTCTTTATTCAGGTATTAACCCATTACATTACAAAAAAAATAAAAATAGAATTGTCATCAAGATTTGACTTCTCGAAAAACCTATACTGCCCCGCTATGATCCGCTACCCCACTATACTGATACAAACGGTAACATTTCTCAAATCATTATTATCCCCTCGCGACCAATCCCCACATTCCCTGATCACTCCATCACACGCAAATCGAATATGGATGAGAATCCAACTCAAAAAAATGGAACCCACATTCAATGAATACCGTCAAATTCCACGCGCTGCGCGTGCTTGGAATATTTTCGGACCATTATTAACTTGTGCTCATTTTTAGGGTTCCGGTACCTCAAAAGGAAAAAACGGAACCCTTATAGGATCACTCGGCTGTCTGTCTGTCCGTCTGTCACAGCCGATTTGCTCCGAAACTACTGGACCGATTGAATTGAAACTTGGTACACATATGTAAATTGGTGACCCAAAGATGGACGCGTAAAGTAAATTAATGAATTCTGAACAAGGGGGCCACTTTTGGGGGGTAAACTGGAAAATTTAAAAAAAGTTTCGGAAACTGTATTGTGTGACATATCAAATGAAAGGGGTTGTTTTAAGCATCTCAGGTATATATATTTTTTAATTTTAGCAAAAATGGATTTGTAGTATTTTGGGAAATAAGACGAAAATTGACCATTCCCCCCCTTATCTTCGAAACTAATAGGCTTAAAATTCTGAAAAAAATATGGAAAATAGTTCCTTGCCTAAAGATTACAGGAAACCTATAAGAAGTTTGAGTATTCAAAGTAACGGGAAAATTCTCAATATTTTTGTGTATTTTGTATCGCCTAATGCTTAGAGAATAGGAATTTTACGGGACCCTCACCACGCGAGTTGAACTCGCACTTCTCCGGTTTTTATTTCAAGTGATAAAGGTGCTAACTCTAGGAATTCTTGAGTCAGTTACAGCGTTTATCATCTAAACAGTTCATTTCTGTATTTGCCTCGTGGCTTAGAGACTTAATTCAGTATTCAGTGGAACCAACATGTAATTTGGCTGGAATTTCAGAAGTGGCTCTCCTCGCCTACTCTGCTCGTTTGGATAAGTGTTGTCCGAAAATGAAATGTTTTCTCAGCATGTTTTGTTAATAAGGTGTTCATCACAGACTTGTTTCTCCTATTAAATGTGTAGATTCCTTTTTTTAGGGTTCCGTAACTCAAAAAAAAAACGGAACCCGTATATGATAACTTTGTTGTCCGTCTGTCCGTCTGTCTGTCTAGGCCCTTTATCTCGGGAACACGTTGAGGTATCGAGTTGAAATTAAAACCGTATACTCAGGTCACACACTACAGTTCCTTGAAGCTGTGAAAAATCAAACTTCTAAGTTAACTTTTTGAAAGTTTCTTACGCTTGTTGACGGGTCACATTGGCACTGTTTCTAACGCAATGCTAACGGGTTACATTGGCACTGTTTCTTACGCAATGCTGACGGGTCACATTGGCCCTGTTTCTTACGCAATGTTGACGGGGGGTCCCATTGGCACTGTTTCTTACGCAATGTTGACGGGTCACATTGACACTGTTTCTTACGCTATGCTGACGGGTCACATTGGCACTGTTTCTTACGCAATGCTGACGGGTCACATTGACACTGTTTCTTACGCTATGCTGACGGGTCACATTGGCACTGTTTCTTACGCAATGTTAACGGGTCATATTGGCACTGTTTCTTACGCAATGTTAACGGGTCACATTGGCACTGTTTCTTACGCAATGCTGACGGGTCACATTGGCACTGTTTCTTACGCAATGTTGACGGGTCACATCGGCACTGTTTCTTACGCAATGCTGATGGGTCACATTAGCACTGTTTCTAACGCAATGTTGACGGGTCACACTGGCACTGTTTCTTACGCAATGTTGACGGGTCACATTAGCACTGTTTCTTACGCAATGCTGAATGGTCACATTGGCACTATTTCTTACGCAATGTTGACGGGTCACATTGGCACTGTTTCTTACGCAATGCTGACGGGTCACATTGGCACTGTTTCTTACGCAATGTTGACGGGTCACACTGGCACTGTTTCTTACGCAATGCTGATGTGCTAAGAGCTTAATGAGTAAATATTCGTACAAACGTTGGATTTGACGCACTCGAGTGTCTATAATTACGATCATATATATATAACGCGTTGCTTCAATAAAGTAAAGCGGACTTCTGCAGATTAAGAGTTTTTCAGTGGAGCGCAGGTCTAATAAAAAGGTCTTAGGAGACTAGTATAGTCACTGCTTAAGCCAATTTAGTGTGCTCTGTAAGAAAATATCAAATGCAATCACTTCTATCGAGCAATTTATTCACAAGCGCAGTTTACTATCAAAATAAATTCAAATAAGCTCGCTTTTGTTTCATTACGATAGTACAGTTATAAATATACGATTTCGACCTTATTCACTTGAGATACGGTTTAAAAATGAGTAAAAGTTTGGAGTAGGACCGAAACTGAAAGAGTAAATTCTCTCGAAAACAAACCAAGCAAATAGCTACCTTATATTCAGGGCATATAGTCACATTTTGCTTGCGTTACGCGATGCAATGTGCATCGGTTGCCAACGTGCGAGGTCGTTGCGCTAACAAATGTCATTGACGAACTCAGCCGAGGTCAATGGCCGGATAAAGGATTACTTGGCGACGAAGACTGACAGACCCGAAAAGACTTGCAACTCCTCATAAGTGAATAGTAAACGTCCAAAAAAAAAAGCTCTATTCTAAAACCTTAATGTATTTTTAGGGTTCCAGCACCTCGAAAGGAAAAAACGGAACCCTTATAGGATCACTCGGTTGTCTATCTGTCCGTCTGTCACAGCCGATTTGCTCCGAAACTACTGGACCGATTGAGTTGAAATTTGGTACACATATATAAATTGGTGACCCAAAGATGGACGCTTAAAGTAAATGTATGAATTCTGAACAAGGGGGCCACTTTTGGACGGTAAACGGGAAAATTAAAAAAAGTTTCGCAAACTGTATTGTGTGACATTATCAAATGAAAGGGGTTGTTGTAAGCATCTCAGATACCTATATTTTTTTTTTTAAATTTTAGCAAAAATATATTAGAAGTAATTTAGAAAATAAGACGAAAATTGACCATTCCCCCCCTTATCTCCGAAACTACTAGGCTTAAAATTCTGAAAAAAAATATGGAAAATAGTTCCTAGAAGTTTGAGTATTCAAAGTAACAGGAAAATTCTCAATATTTTTGTGTATTTCGCATGGAGCGCCTAATGCCACGCGAGTTGAACTCGCACTTGTCCGTTTTTTTTCTGGTAAAAGTTTTAAATGTTCACTGTACTTATTTTGCTGGAAACAGTATCTTACCAGTACATAAAATAGTACTAAAATTATCAAAAATGTCGACAAATTCAGTCAGGCAGGAGTGCAAAAAATTCCAAACGGCACACTTAAAATTTGATGTTTTGTTAATAAGTAAGGTGTTTATTTGCATATCAGCTTTCCTCCCAAACATTCGAGTATCGAGTTGTTGTTTATAGGTTATAAGGTAGAAGTACTAGTGCCCGACATGTCAACAGAAAATACTTATATGAATCACGATATTATGCTCATTTAAGATGTATTAAACAGTTTCATACGGTTTGGGAGACGAGGTATTTACTCAAGTTACTGATATGGAATTCGTTTCATATGGTAATCTTATAAAATATCCTGATAATAATAAGAATTAGGTAATCAATCCGAATGTACGAGTAAATGGCAGGCGGTTATGCTGGCAGTCCCAATAGATGTCATTTCAGTACAAATGTCATGAATGACAGACTGACATTTATTGGGACTTGAAGGTTTAACTCATTGTCCCAATTGATGGCAGCTGGTTTTAACAAATATGTTCATAACTTATAAATAAGTAATTTGTCTTGAAATTGTGATAAGAAATATTGAAGTCACTAACATTTAGTAACTTAAAAATGATGTCGTGATCAATCTTAGTTTATTATTCGCTAGTTAAATTATATTCGTCCAGTACTAGTACCGCGTCGGGCACTAGTACTTCTACCTTATAGGTGTACGCGGGCTGGGTTTCCGCAACTCGACGTCATGAATGCGTCTATTTTGCGTGTGGGTGTGTGTTGTTGTTTATTATTTACTAATTGCCTTGTTACGGCCTACGTCTGCTAATCAAGGAAAGGAAATATAAAAATGGAGAATTATGTAGACCAAACGGTATTCTTTTGTTTTGCTTCGCACGTCGAAAAGTTGTCAACTGGCAGTTAACTCGCGTTCACAGATTGTCTCTCTCACACTATAGGAATTACCAAGGGTAGGGAAAGAGACACAACACGGCACGAATAAGGGTACTTAGACTATCCTTTTCCGTGTCGTGTTGTGTCGCTGAAAGAATTCCGAGCCAGTATAAAATCGCGATGATCTAAAATCTAGACGGATTTTTGGACACCGACCAATTGTACTTATTGGCGTTTTGCTTTCAAACTTCTGCGAGCATGTTGATAGGAAATTGCGTTGTTAGAAAGTTTGTCAAAATTGTTCAAAAGTAGTGATCATCATCATCATCATCATATCGGCCCAAAGACGTCCACTGCTGCACATAGGCCTCCCCCAAAGAGTGCCACAATGACCGGTCCTGCGCCACCCGCATCCAGCGGACTCCAGCGACCTTTACCAGGTCATCAGTCCACCTTGTGGGGGGCCTACCCACGCCGCGCCTTCCGGTACGTGGTCGCTACTCAAGAACCTTTCCGCCCCAAGTAGTGATCTGCTATTCAAATTAAAATTCAAAATTGTATCTAAGTACATATTCAGATAACATGATCCGTTTTGTTAGTAAAATTACAGTTAGTATTGGTTTAGATACATCATATATTTAGATATTTAAAAAAAATGTAACAATAAATTATACGTTTTACTGAAATCAAAACTATCGATGACTGTTATATTTTTCTCATAGTCGGTGTGAAAAATTATGTGTCACTCAGGAGCAAAAATATTTTCTTCATGGGCGTTAACGCTTGAATTCTAACTTAGAATCCATGGCTACGCTCAAGATTCTATCGCAGAATTCTTCGCTTCACTCTGGCCCCGTAGCATGGTTGGCCTTGTCACGCGACAGGTGATAGGACAGAGCGTGCGTCACTGGCTGACACCGTTCGATAGAACAAGACGACGCTCTTATCTTGTCACTTGTCGCGTGATAAGGCCAACCATGCTACGGCTCCTGGAGATGGATTCAATGTACCGCCTTCACCGTAAATACATAATTTTGCTTTGACAAATAACTATTAGGTACCTACTTTTGTCTAGAACTCCTCCCTCACCCAGGTCAGTTGGCAGTGGCACTCTTGCTAGTCAGTTGGCACTCAAACCACAAATTAATTGAAATTAACTTTGCGTTGGAACACCAACCCAATATTCACAAATACTCTTTTTCGTATTAAAGTACGGAACCATGATGGCAGCAAAAAGCTAACAAATTCATTGGAGCGTCGACGGATTTATTTACAAAACCGTTTGTGGTCGCGCCATTATACTTTGAAAACAGCCTATCTCACTATGAAGCTCTTATACACTTACGATTGTTTGGCAGTTAGTTTTATCTGTGCTGCGTTGTTTGTGTGATGTTTAGAGTCTGTCAGTACATTGATGCGAAAATTCTAAAATACATATTTGACTTTCTTTGAGGGGATTTATCCAGTATAATTTTTTAAATATTTGTTCGACTGCTACGCCCATATTTATTAAACGAGCGAGCGAAGCGAATGAAGTTATATGCTTCAGCTTGGGGCGAAAATCGTCGTGAAATTTTGTGAGCAGAGTGGCTAACGCCAAATGTATCTCCCTCTCGGTCGCTCGAACTAGCAAGTGCGACAGAGACGGAGATACACGAATGAAGTTCGTTTTCGCCCCTCAGGTTCATTAATTAATCCTTTGGCGAGCGAGCTTTACTCGGGTAAAAATAGAGAAAATATGGTGAAAACTATTTTCCCAGACATGAGACCCAGCTAGATCGACTTATCGCCCCCCCGGTTTGTTCCCAATTCTACATATTTCTATTACAGATTTCCAATTCTACATATTTCCAATTCTAGAGATTCCCAATTCTACATATTTCCAATTCTAGAGATTCCCAATTCTACAGGGTCCCAATTCTACGTATTCCCAATTCTACAGGGTCCCAATTCTACGTATTCCCAATTCTACAGATTTTCAGTTCTACATATTTCCAGTTTTACATATTTCTGATTCTACAGACTCCCAATTTTAGTCTATTGCAAAATATAGACACATACAAGTGTGATCATGTGATTAGAATTAGAACATTTATAAAAATCGGAGCTTGTACCTTTTTTCCGAAGAGAAAACCTAATTCTCGAGATGAATAATTTCTGATTGGTTTTAGTATCTGTAGACATGACAATCTGTAGAATTGGGAATCTGTAGACATGAGAATCTGTAGAATTGGGAATCTGTAGATATGAGAATCTGTAGAATTGGGAATCTGTAGACATGAGAATCTGTAGAATTGAGAATTAGTAGACATGAGAATATGTAGAATTGGTGAGCGCCTGGGCTGCAAGGTCCGAGTGTTTCGACAGCAAAAGCCGCAAAAACATCGGCGGTCCGTGATTTACTGTCACACTAAATAAGAAAAATCTTGACACGCTTCAGCGTGTCAAGCCAAGTTCAAGCAAAGGAACTGGCTAGCCAGCGCCGAGTGTAATATTACACAAACCACTTAGTGCCACTTTTGACCCTTCTATAACTCAAAACCTCTTTAACGTAAACACATAAAACTACGTGTGTTTGATTATATTCATAAGGACATCTAGAGGCCCAAATTTCATGAAGCTAGCTCATACGGTTATAAAGATATGAAGGTCAAAAAGTCGTAAATTTTAGTATTGATTGACATATAGGGTTTATACCCAAACTCTCTACGGAAAGCGCGATTGTCTGTCTGAAGCATGCCGTCAAATATTACACCAAACGAAACACACCTGTTTACGCCTGCTTTCTCGACTTATCGAAGGCATTTGACCTGGTTTCCTATCACATACTGTGGGAAAAGCTCAAGAAGATTAAGCTACCCTTAGAGCTCATCCAAATATTCAGGTATTGGTATGGAAACCAGGTCAACCATGTAAGGTGGGGGGACATGATCTCGGAAGGGTACAGGTTGGAGTGTGGAGTGAGACAGGGGGGGTTGAGCTCGCCTACAATCTTTAACCTGTACGTTAACGAGCTAATTGAGGCGCTCAGCAAGCGTCATGTTAAATCAAGTCAAATCTAACCTACTTTAAGATCTCACATTTTTAAATAACAGCAATTTGTTATAGGTATCCAATAAAGCAAAGAAATAGAGTTTAATACTTGTTCATAATGTTATTTTGTTCCTATAAATACATATTTGGATTTTGCATAACTTGGCACTCATTTAGATCTCCATTCTTTTTGCGGCGAAGCCCACAGCCAAGCATAATTTTTGTATTGAACTTGGCTCTCCTTTTTTACATTTATGTTTTTGGTGGGTTCTACTATATCGTAGCAAAAACAAAACTGTGATAACACTCATAATAGGCTTGTGTCCTAATTTTTTTTTACGATGCCATTCGAACCAGTTTTTGGTGTGGAACAAATGTTTGTATGGGAGTAAGTACAATTAAAGAACATAAATACCCAAAAAATTTAGTTAAAGACGGACCTCGCTGGCGGTAACCGAAAACGTTCCATACCGATTAACATTGAATCATGACGTCACAGGGTAATATTTGTACTAGTCGTTATATGGAAAATCAAGTAAATTGCTGTTTCGGTTGCGAAATACTGCGTTTAGGACCATAGTTGTCATACAATTTTGTTTCTACAAAACCATAAGGATTCTATTGGTAGCTTTAAATTTACTTTTGGACAAAAAAAAATGCATATTTTTTGTAAACTTTCAAGGGCCATATCTTTTTATGATTTTAATTATATTTCGTAATTTATACTTAATTGCATTTATTTGAAGGTTTACTATCAATTTAGCAACACTGCGCTATCAATTTTAACATGAGGACACAACCCAATTTCTCATGTTAATACTGTTCAACAAACTGTCAGACAAAACAAAGGCAAAACTTCTGACAGTTTATTTAAAAGTTTCATTAAATACCAACTGAGTCCGAACCAATTTCAACATTGGGTTTACATGAATATTAAGTAAATTCGAACCTTTTAATGGACTGGTGGGTGTCTTTTAAAGTAATCATGGGCCGCGGTTTCACTCAGTTACTGTGTAGAGGTTACCCCCAGTAGGATGGTCCTTAAAAACTGAAAATTTGAAATTTCAAATAAATTGTTCTAATACGTGAAAAATTAACATATGTTTTTTTTTGGATAATATTTAATGGTCGCTTCCGAATTTTGAAACTTTTTAAGGTTTGCATTTCTCCATAGTATTTTTTTTAATATTTTTAACATTTTACTACTTTATTGAGCTACATTTAATAAGGAATAAACAATAGAGAAAGTACGAAATTCGTTCACTAACTGTTCGACGCTTATTTGATATCAAAATTGAAGTCTTAGAATCACCGCCTGAGTCCGTTTTTAGCATATTTAGCAAAATAAAATTCATTTTTGAATTTCTGTCTGAAATTTGCTGTTGTAGTGCACCAAGGGGCCGATAGATGGCGCTGGCGTCGAAATAGAACGCGCTAACGAAGTGTCGACGTAGAATCCTTAGTACCGTTGTGTAAAATATCTTTCGGTGTCTTCTATTAGGCGCAAGTTTGTACCTGGTTGGCTGCATTCAAGCTATTGAACACCTTCCATTGCAAATCCTTGCTATAGGATAGGAACCACCTGGAACGCCTATTGTGTGACAGCTTTAGTTAAAGTAAAGTTATTACTTTGTATGAGTTCTGAATACAATTTACCTTTATCGATTTGACGTCGTTTACTTAAGAAGAAGGTAGAGTCACCCTTACCCTTTTTTTTTGATGTTTTCAAGATTATTCAATTCCTATCATAAAATATAGCTCAATAATGTAGTAAAATGTTAAAAATATAAAAAAAAATCTTTGTTCGTGCATTTGTCCGGTTTTTTTGTATGGCAAAGACAATTGAGTGGCGCTGACTCTCGTTCGAAAAGTTACACAAATATCTTTCTGAAGTCAAATCGGGAAACAATCAGACAAGATTTCAAATGCTTATTTTTTTCAGGTACTATTCAACACCAGTTCTGGGGTCTATTTCTCAGTAAGGATTGCTCAATGTAAGCTACAAAGAAATAATACATGGTCACGAGGTTGGTAAGTAATTTTAGTAAGTATATAAGTACTTACCATTCGTGTCGCACGCAATGTTAATCGCAATAAAAATACAAAATGTCAAACGTCCAATTTAAAGAAAGAAAGAAAGATACATTTATTCACAAACACACATCATCATCATCATCATCATATCAGCCGAAAGACGTCCACTGCTGGACATAGGCCTCCCCCAGAGAGTTCCAAATTGACCGGTCCTGCGCCACCCGCATCCAGCGGACTCCCGCGACCTTTACCAGGTCATCAGTCCACCTTGTGGGGGGCCTACCCACGCCGCGCCTTCCGGTACGTGGTCGCCACTCGAGAACCTTTCCGCCCCAGCGGCCATCGGTTCTACGTGCAATGTGCCCCGCCCACTGCCACTTAAGTTTAGCAATTCGGAGGGCTATATCGGTTACCTTGGTTCTGCTGCGGATAGCCTCATTTCTGATGCGATCACGCAGAGAAACTCCTAACATAGCCCTCTCCATTGCCCTTTGAGTCACTTTGAGCCTTCTTATGAGGCCCATAGTAAGCAACCAAGTTTCAGTGCCATATGTCATCACTGGCAACACACACTGGTCAAAGACTCTCGTCTTGAGACACTGCGGGATATTGGAAGAAAAGATGTGCCGGAGCTTCCCGAACGCTGCCCAGCCGAGTCGGATTCGACGATTGACCTCTTTCTCGAACTTTCACAAACACACAGGACACACATATTAAAAAATGAAATAAACAAGAGAAACATATAAGACATGAAACAAAGTGTGTCTCTGCGGCAGTGAACCGCCGCAGAATAGAATATTTGTTGAATAAACGGCCGTATCTTTTTTTTACGTTAACATAGAAGTTTGATTTATTCACAGCTTCAAGAGACTGTAGATTTGAATATATGGTTTCAATTTCAAATCGATACCTTCACGCGTTCCCGAGATAAAGAGTCTTGACAGACAGACTGACAGACAGCAAAGTGATTGATCCTATAATAAGGGTTCTGTTTTTTTTTCCTTTTGAGGTACGGAACCCTAAAAATAAATAGGTACGCGTTGAGAAGACCCGTATGTTTAATAAGAATAGGTTTTGTAGATATTTGGTCTCAAATATCTACAAAACCTCACAGTAAACGGTGTAACATTTTTCTTTTATCCGTTCACATAGTTATTTCTTTTCACCGGCGTTGAAAAAGGGCAGCGATAATTTTCTCCCCAATTTTCCATTTTCTTTCACACGCTTCTATTGAAAGTTTTTCCAATTTGCCGCCATATTGTTTTCGGGATTACGTTTAGAGAATAAAGGTGAACTATAAAAAAAACTCTGATTAGAACTGTTGTCTCTGAATTAGAGGTTTCGTTCCAATTTGATTAATATGACATTGAGATTCTATGCGTACTACTTAGAGCATACACAACTGGAGTAGCCTTTCAGTAACTTACCCCTCTGTAGAAGACCTTGCAAAATGTGCATAAAATCATACAAAGACAATTTCACAATCGATTAATGGTCATTCACAAAATCGCCTCGCAAAACGCTGCTCATAAAAATGCCTGCATGTTGCTGTAAGCACTTGATATTATAAACGTTCAACAACTTTAATGTCATCACTGGTCAGTGATGACATATGGCACTAAAACTTGGTCGCTTACTATGGGCCTCATAAGAAGGCTCAAAGTCACCCAAAGGGCAATGGAGAGGGCTATGCTGGGAGTATCTCTGCGTGATTGCATCAGAAATGAGGCTATCCGCAGCAGAACCAAGGTAACCGATATAGCCCTCCGAATTGCTAAACTTAAGTAGCAGTGGGCGGAGCACATTGCACGTAGAACCGATGGCCGTTGGGGCGGAGAGGTTCTCGAGTGGCGACCACGTACCGGCGCGGCGCGGCGTGGGTAGCCCCCCCCCACAAGGTGGACTGATGACCTGGTAAAGGTCGCGGGAGTCCGCTGGATGCGGGTGGCGCAGGACCGGTCAATTTGGCACTCTTTGGGGGAGGCCTATGTCCAGCAGTGGACGTCTTTTGGCTGATATGATGATGATGATGAACCACTTTAAGCTTTCAATATACAATTGAGTTTCAATATCATATTAAGATAAATAAATAAATCGTTATCTACTCAACTAGGGCGATAAACATTCAGAGACATTCTTTGTCTCTGATCGCAGATATGTATTTGACGGCCGAGTTTATTGCAAGGGCTTTCTTTGTTACCGTCCATGGTTAGTACAAAATTGCTCGTCTCCCGGCCAGGAAGATACTGCTTAGATAGATGTAGAGATCGCTCTTTAGCAATAAGACCGCCTGTTGTTTGCCTCTACGTGTATTGTGTTCTGTACTGCGGTGGCGGAGCGCCCTTAAAATCCAATTACCACCGGCTTGCCTAAAATTTATTTTTAGGTAAGCCTAATAATTGCCTGTCATTGCCCTGAGCAAACAAGTTAAAAATCTCGGATTAGTTATTGATTCGAACGTCTCCTGGAATGGTCAGCTCTCCGAAATTAGTCGCAAGGTCACCGGAACGCTGAGAACTTTATATAATTTTAAGAATTTCCTCCCAGTCAGTACAAAGAAGTTGTTGGTCCAGGCGCTGGTGCTGCCAATTATTGATTATGGTGATGTGTGCACTACCGATGTCACTCAACAATACCTCAATAAACTGGATCGCCTCCTTAATAATTGCATACGATTCATTTTCGGCCTCCGTAAATATGACCACGTTTCCTTCTACCGTCGTCAACTTAACTGGCTCTCCATTCGCCGTCGTAGATCCCTCAGATTACTTTGCACCCTTTTTTCAATCTTGTCTGAGCCTTCTGCTCCAGGATACCTCAAAAGTAAATTTATTTTCGATACCCCTCGCCCAGGCTGTGAGCTGCGTACCTCCCGTGTCCTCAAAATATCCATACCTTCGCACCGCACTAGTTTTATGACTCACTCCTTCGCCGTACAGGCAAGCCGTCTCTGGAATTCACTCCCTCTCAACATCAGACAAGCCCCAAGCAAGTTTGCTTTCAAGCGGATGCTGCGTAAGCATCTGCTTAAACAAGAATTCGACTAAAATCCATCCACATAATGGTAGTATATATTGAATATGTAGTAGTATATCTTTTTGTATGTATCTTATATATTTTTATTTATGTATGTCTATATGTAGTGTATAATACATTTGTATTTTTTTCCTCTCTCCTCAAGTATATTCGTAACAGAAATTATCATACTTTTTTCTTTGCACCTGTTATAAGTCTCTGTTTAGCCCAATGGTTAGCTGGTAGAGAATGCCATCTGGCATTAAGCTCGCCATTTGTACATATATTTTTAGGGTTCCGTAGCCAAAATGGCAAAAACGGAACCCTTATAGTTTCGTCATGTCCGTCTGTCCGTCTGTCCGTCTGTCCGTCTGTCCGTCTGTCCGTCTGTCCGTATGTCACAGGCATTTTACTCGAAAACTATAAGGTGTATTTGAATAAAATTTTGAGGATAGGTGTATTTTGTTAGCCGCTACAAAGTTTTGTAATTAAAATTACTAAAAAAAAATTTTTTAGGGGTGCACTCCATACATAAAACTAAAAGTCAAAAATTTTTTTTTCATTGTGACCCCCCGTGTGGCACATCAATCGATAGGCCTTTCAAAATAAATATAAGGTTTCTCAGATTTTTTTTGATTAAGTGAATAGGGTCGGAGATAATCGCCCCGAAAGTCACTAAAATTCTGTCCCCCCCCTCTAATTTTTGAACGGTGTATTTTAAAAATATGAAAAAATTCATGGACACAGCGCTTATTAAGTTCATTCACCGAAAATTGTTTTGAACAAGATCGGATGAAAGGTTTCCGAGATATTGCTGAAAAACTGCCTTCCT
The DNA here is from genome assembly GCA_932294315.1 of Epinotia nisella. Taxonomy (NCBI): domain Eukaryota; kingdom Metazoa; phylum Arthropoda; class Insecta; order Lepidoptera; family Tortricidae; genus Epinotia; species Epinotia nisella. The sequence goes on from OW028693.1 coordinate 3,931,197, forward strand.
CAAAGAAAAGGACGTAAGTGCCGTAAGATTTCTATGAAGATACGACCTTTTTAATAGGCACGGAACCCTTCGTTTTGTTTGTATTTTGTGCAATAAAGTTTAAATAAATAAAATAAAAAAATAATAAGAAAGAAAGCAAGAAAGAAAACAAGTTTCTGTCAAAAATGTCATTTTTGGTACAAGTTTTTATTGCTGACTGTACTTTTCTGTATACCGTCATCAACTACTCATTGAGACGATTCTAACGAGCCAAACTCGATGAGGTTGTGTCGTTTCATTGCGAAGTTCCTATAGCCACCTTCCAGCTCCATCATCAGATCAGCACCATGTCATCATAATATTGCATTGTCACGCGTTTTACACATGTATGCAAAATTTCAGCTCAATCGGAAACCGGGAAGTGGATTAAATTTAACTTGCAAGATTTGATTACAGACAACGGTCAGGTGAAAGTAAATAAAAGCTTGTAATAATAAACTTGTTTAGCGTCACAAATTACACAATTAAACAAACAAACAAGCAAAAGAAAACACTAAATAAGGGGACGTTAAACAGGACCCCACTCAGCATAAAGCCACAGCAAGCCACGGCCAGCTGAGGCGCTGATGTTCGGTGCGGACCTAACTTACAAACTAACACAATTGGCGATACAAACGCCAGCAACCTGGTATAAACAATGAAAAAAAATATATATAATACGATAAAAATATATACGGCCTCCGTAGCCCAGTTGGTAGTGACTCTGCCTACGAAGCTGGAGGTCCCGGGTTCGAATCCCGGTCAGGGCATTTATTTGTGTGTTATCACGAATATTTGTTCCTGAGTTATGGATGTTATATATGTATATAAGTATCTATATGTATTTATCTATTATATATATCGTCACCTAGTACCCACAATACAAGCCTTATTGAGCTTACCGTGGGCCTAGGTTGATTTGTGTAAGATTGTCTCGTAATATTTATTTATTTATTTATTTATTTATTTATTTATTTATAAAATAAAATAAACCTGAAACGCGAAGACCACATTCTACATAGCTTGTAAGGTTAGTTACTCTTAGAACAACTAGATGGCGCCAGCTGTCCTCGATATCGACATAAACAACAACCAAACGTTGCTGTTCCAGTGGCTTTAAAAATATGAATCCTTGTGTTTTGTATTGCCTAGATTTTTAAGAAAACGCTACGAATGTATTCCCATAGTTTAAAGTAAAACCTCGGGCATGATAATGTATTTGAAATGTTTACCCAATCTCATGGTAGATGGCGCTGTTACGTCCGTAACTTGCCCATACTAAATTGTACATCGCGCTGTTAAGATTTTTCCTGATTTAATGACCCGAGGCACCTACCAATATTGTTAGAGAATTAGTTTAGGAGTTGAGTTGTGTAAGCCTAGTGTACCATACTGGACCTTGGCGGACCTTCTTGGCTATCAGGTAACCTTAGTCTAAGAATCCGGCTCCCCTTCGTGCTCGGCAGCTGTACTATATTGGATGCTGTTCGGCCGTAGGAGATTCGCTACGCTAATTAAGTTAAAGTTGTTACTAGAAGATATCGCCGACTCGGCCGACTGAACTAATAAACTGCTGTCTGTCTCTTACGTCGTGTTTTACTTCATCTTCGCACTGCACGACCCACCTCATCCGAAGAAACTACTTCACAAACCTAAATAATTAACATTGGTGACAAAAAATTTAAATGAAATAGATAAAGAGTGATGTGTTGTACACGTGGTTATGTTTATGAAAAATTTGAAGGTATAATATAGTGCAGAAGGTGAGACAAAAAATACGACAAAGTTAAGTAAATAAATTATTAAAAATTATGTATATACTCCTAACTCTTTCATGACTTTTTTGTTCCGGGTTGCCCATCGAAAACTTTCACGCGCCGCCACTGGTACTGTGTTTTATTATTGAGGTGTGCAATAAAGAGTACATATTTGTATAGTAGGTACATATTGTTTGTATCTATATCAAGGATAATCTTGTTATTTTAACGTTCTAAATTGAGATTCTTCTAATTCGAGAAAGAGGTAGAACCGGTGGCCGTTGGGGCGGAAAGGTTCTCGAGTGACGACCACGTACCGGAAGGCGCGGCGTGGGTAGGCCCCCCACAAGGTGGACTGGTGACCTGGTAAAGGTCGCTGGAGTCCGCTGGATGCGGGTGGCGCAGGACCGGTCATTGTGGCAATCTTTGGGGGAGGCCTATGTCCAGCAGTGGACGTCTTTCTGCTGATATGATGATGATGATGATGATGATGATGAAACATGTAAGTATTGACAAAATGTCACATATTATACAGTATTTTTACTCAACTGCAGAGGGTTATATTTTTCGAGCGTATATATGTATGTATGTATCTTTAGCACGTTCTGCAGCCTAAACTGTTTGACGGATTTCGACGTATGAGGATTATATTATGAGGTGTTTTTGGATTCCTCTTAATCGTGGGAGTGACATAGAACCACCCACACCTGACTATGAAGCTTGAGGTCCCGGGTTCTATCCCCGGTCGGGGCAGATATTTGTATGATGAATACGAATGTTTGTTCTTCGTGTCTTGGATGTTTAATATCTATTTAGGTATATGAATTTATCTATACACCGTGTGACTTCCATAAGAACATTTCGTCGGGTGACAAGCAAAAGTCACTATGCAGAAAAATAATTTAAGAAATAGCAACTGTGTAGAAGTACCAATAAGGTTGGATTTTCCTTTACCTCTTACGTGTAATTAGTGACTTTTGCTTGTCACCCGACGATTTATTTTAAGGAACGATAGCTTTGAGTGCTGTGAACCGTTTTATCGAAAAAATATAACAATTACCTTTTCTAATGGAGAGTTATTATTTTTTTAAATTTTCTCGAGCAGCAATGTACTGCTAACATTCACTTGACGTTTCAGAGAGGCAGAGCTAGTTACTGTCAGTTGTTAGCTTTGTTACCAATACATTGCGAGCCGAATTAATTTGTATGAAAAAAAAATAACCGTTTTTTTTAAACGAGAGATACCAATTTTACGTTCATTAGGGCTTATACTTTCAGCCCTTAAAATAAATGTCCTTATGAAAGTCACACGCTGTATAAGTATATTTATCCGTTGTCTAGTACCCATAGTACAGGCTTTGCCTAGTTTGGGACTAGATCGATTGGTGTAAATTGGCCCACGATATTTATTTAGGTATTTTATTTATTTATTGGCTTTAATTTTTGCACCTTAATCCCTTGTAATACAGCAAAATAAATACATATCTTTGGCGTCCACTATACGCTGTGGAAGCGGAGGCGGGCCTATTCATTAGTCCCTAGTCAAATACACTCCCGCGTGATCAACGAGGCGGCATTACTACCCATTAGAAAATTAATCGATTTAATACGCTGAATAATCTAACATCCTGGGTATAGGGATGTGCGCTGTCGGCGGCGCAATGTTGGCGGCGCAATGTTGGCGGCAACTTTGACGTCCTGTTTTCACTCTGATTGATTTGTGGTGTCGTTGTGTTTACAGCTAGGGACTAATGCAGGCCCCTGTCAACACAGCGGCTACCTCAAATATGAGCCAGATGACATACCGACGTGCCCCACTTCTCTAAAACATATATTATATAACTGTCTGAACCTACATGTATCTGCCCTCTTATAAACTTACATTTTGCGCCCAGAGGCGGTCTCTTGACCGTGCTCAAAGGCGCCTCAGTGTGCGTGCCTCGCGTAACTTGGACGTGTATCTGAGCGTGCCGCGGACAGAGCGACAAGATCGAACTTATTTGTGCGCGAGGCGCGTACGAATTTGAGCAAGTGGCTGAGCCGTGCGTTTGTAATCGTTTGTTAGTAAATTTAGGACAATTATTGATACAAATACATGAAAAGCAAAAGGTGTTGTGGGTCCCGACATCAATCAGCTGTCATCGTGTCGACGCCATTTTGAATGTCGGCTCGCGCGAGCACGCTGCCTCACCCGCGCATGTTTATGTGGAACTGTTTTGCGCGCGAGCAGGGCGAGCATGCCTCAGGCTGAGGCTGCTCTAATTCGTACGCACCTTTATAATGGACGCCGAATTTTTGCGTATCATTGCGTAAAATCGTCCACGGCTGCGTCGGCGAACATTCCCGACGCGCTGCAATAGCAATGTATGCTCGCTGCGTAAAACTGACACATAGACTGCTCGTGTAAAAACTTTGGCAGTAGGCTCAAAAAAGAGCCAAAGAAGAAAGAAACAGTTGGTTGCATTTTTTGGTTGAAATAGTACAATATTGCCGTGGCCGGGAAGGAGGCAATTGCAGGCTGAGTATTTGTTTAAACGGATGAGCTTGCGAGACCGTTAAATTATAATACGAAGCCTGCAATTGCCATTCCGGCTAAGGCTAATATAGTGCTTTTCTCAAAAATAGGGGAATAATAAACTTTAAATATCGTTGCACAACGTGAAAATATTAATGATTTCCCGCCGTTTTACTTTTTAAAACGAATCGCAAGTGTATTTTTCCACCGAAAAACGCAAACTATTAATTGAGACACATAGAAAAACGTCGCGTTTGCAACAGAAAAATACGAGTTGAATTGGCTGAATACGACCTGTGCCGTCTTATATACGCCGGTTTCGACTTTTTTAAAAGTTTGGTACTCGACAAATAAAGGAATTTATATGTAACATTCCAGGCGGCCTGCAATGTTTTTTATTTTTTAATTTTGATCTGACCTGAAACTATACACTTTACCTTCCAATATGTAGCGACTAATGTACACTTTGCGGGCCATTTTTGAGAAAAATATTATTACTCAATAAAAGAGTTTTTAGAGGCACCTTAACGATGATTGACTATTGTTATGATATTAATATTTTTTTAAATTTCTGTTACCCTCTTTTATTATATATCTTTTGACTCATGTTTTTATTTTATTGATAAATATGTTATTTCATTAATATGTAGACCGTTTTAACTATTTATATGCCGATACTGGCAGGATGTGCTAAACTCACATAGATATAACCTGAACTGTATACATTCACAGAAATAAATAAATGATTGATTGATTGATTGTACAAATTAAGTTGGAAATCTACGAGTAAAAGCAACATATTTTTTTGGCAGCGTAGACGCCAAAGATGGGACTATCAAACAGTACAGACTATAGAATGTGTGGCGAGGAGGATGAGACTATGGAACACTTACTGTGTGAATGTCATGCCCTTGCCAGACAAAGAATGAATCTCTTTGGTAACGGCTACCCGCAACCAAAGGAATTCAGTGTGCTCCCACTGAGCTGCATCATCCGCTTTGTGGAAATGATGGAGCGAGCCTGGGAGTAGCTAGAAAGGGGAGGGCAAATGCACAAAAGATCCCACTGGGTCGAAGTGTATCCGAAAGGGCCCTCAACTAGATAAGATAAGATAAGACGCGAAAGCCGATACCTTTGTGTAGTCTTTCCTGTAAACACGTGTTTTACCATTCTGATTGCTTCTTGCTGAAAGATTTTCTCAAAGCGTAAGGCGTATTATATCTAGGCTATAAAGCTAAGCATGTTATCGAGGGCAGACGTGCCCTAAGGTCCGAAGGCCTTTATATAAGGGTCTTAAATCGCTTATCGACTAGGCAAAGTGTTACATAACTCGATAACGAGCCTTTGAGCCTTTTCAGTCCACATTTATTCTCCAAAAAAGGTGTTTGAGATTAATATTTAATGTTAAATCTAGAGAATCTCTTAGACCTGTCTTTAAACGCCACAGAATGTTAACCCTCACATGTATATATATATTAGAAATTTGTTTATTTGTCAGAGAACACAAGGAGATATTCTTTAAAATAAAACCGGCCAAGTGCGTGTCGGACCACGCAAAACGAAGGGTTCCGTGCCTATTAAAAATGTCGTATCGTCACAGAAATTTTACGGCACTTACGTCCTTTTCTTTGAGGAAGGCAGTTTTTCAGCAATATCTCGAAAACCTCTGAACCAATATTGTTCAAAACAATTTTCGGTGAATGAAATTAATAAGCCCTATGTCCATGAATTTTTCCATATTTTTAAAATACACCGTTCAAAAATTAGATGGGGGGGACAGAATTTTAGTGACTTTCGGGGCGATTATCTCCGACCCTATTCACTTAATCAAAAAAAAATGTTAAGAAACCTTATATTTATTTTGAAAGACCTATCGATTGATGTGCCACACGGGAGGTCACAATGAAAAAAAAAATTTTGACTTAGTTTTATGTATATGCACCCCTAAAAAAATTTTTTTTTGTCATTTTAATTACAAAACTATGTAGCGGCTAACAAAATACACCTATCCTCAAAATTTTATTCAAATACACCTTATAGTTTTCGAGAAAAATGCCTGTGACATACGGACAGACGGACAGACGGACAGACGGACAGACGGACAGACGGACATGACGAAACTATAAGGGTTCCGTTTTTGCCATTTTGGCTACGGAACCCTAAAAAGTGATTCTAAGAAAAATCTAAGATCTCAATATCAATATGACGTACGCACAGTTATGCCTACCAGCTATATACTCAAGAAGAGCACGTTTGCCACTGGAAGTAGAATATATAATAAATTGCCGGGAAATATTAAGTCATTAGAGGGGCCTAAATTCAAGAGAAAACTGATGGACTGGTTAATTTGCAAATGTTTTTATGATTTGAATGAATATTTTTGTGATGTAAATTCTATATTATAATGTACCTATTACCTTGCCTATTATTAATATTGTACGTCCGAAATGGGCAGACTGTTGAGACTTATTATTTTATAACATGTTATGTACACAGTTTTGACAATAAATTATATCTTATCTTATCTTAGGGTTCCGTACCTCAAAAGGAAAAAAAAACGGAACCCTTATAGGATCACTCGTACGTCTGTCTGTCACAGCCGATTTCCTCCGAAACTACTGGACCGATTTAGTGGAAATTCGGTAAACATTCGGTAATTTGTGACAAACTATATTGTGTGACATATCAAATGAAAGGGGTTGTTGTAAGCATCTCAGATACATTTTTTTATAATTTTAGCAAAAACAGATTTGACGTAATTTAGGAAAAAAGACGAATTTTTACCATTCCCCGCCCTTATCTCCGAAACTACTGGGCTTAAAATTCTGAAAAAAATAAGGAAAATAGTTCATTGCCTAAAGATTACGGGAAAACCTATAAGAAGTTTGAGAGGAACTCTCACCACGCGAGTTGAACTCGCACTTGTCCGGTTTTTTACTAATTACGTAGTTAATTCAGGAATCCCGAGAATTTGATCAATAAAATTGAATTGAGTCCACCTCCATACAACTCAACATCAACGCCGCCGCCAAAGTGAAGGTATTTATCTATCCGATTATCAGATCCCTTCTAATTATACATTCATACAGATCACGTATCTATTCTCGAAAAGGCGTTAGCAGAACGTGACAATGAATGTTTAGTGCTACATTCAATTATAGGTGGAAATGTGGAGAATTTCGTACGGCATGAACTCCGATTCGCTTCAAATCCACAATCCCATGCGGGATGTTCGTCAAACGGCATTGAATTCACTAATTACCCATGTCACAGTCATTTTCAAAGCTTGAGATAATAGGCTTGTGTCCTAATTTTTTTTACGATGCCATTCGAACCAGTTTTTGGTGTGGAACAAATGTTTGTATGGGAGTAAGTACAATTAAAGAACATAAATACCCAAAAAATTGAGTTAAAGACGGACCTCGCTGGCGGTAGCCGAAAACGTTCCATACTGATTAACAGTGAATCATGACGTCACAGGGTAATATTTGTACTAGTCGTTATATGGAAAATCAAGTAAATTGCTGTTTCGGTTGCGAAATACTGCGTTTAGGACCATAGTTGTAATACAATATTGTTTCTATAAAAGCGTAAGGATTCTATTGGTAGCTTTAAATTTACTTTTGGACAATAAAAAAAATGCATATTTTTTGTAAACTTTCAAGGGCCATCTTTTCATGATTTTAATTATATTTCGTAATTTATACTTAATTGCATTTATTTGAAGGTTTACTATCAATTTAGCAACACTGCGCTATCAATTTTAACATGAGGACACAACCCAATTATATGGCTCAAAGCAGTGAAACAAATCCGAGCCTTTGAACGATAATTTTATGTCAATTGCTAGAGTATATAAGCAGAGCCCGGATTTTTCACGGCAAAACAAAACACTATCGTAATCTAGCCAGTGATAGAAACATTATTTTATCGATATCGAGTATTATCAGGTGTATAGGTATAAAAATAACATGCCGATATATTTTTACATTATTGACACATTACAATGTGCAAAACAACCTTTTTATATTTTTAATAAAAAACTAAAAGTGTATTTTTCTTTCGGAAACGCCATAAGGTATTTGAGCCAACTAAAAAGTCTCAAAATACAGTCAATAACGAACACTTATTACTCCATAAGACTTTAAATGTCATTTCATTACGTGTAAAACATAAATAATTGCGAATAAATATTATTTTTTCTTATAACGCTTTGAAACCGACGTGACATACGTAATTTTTTATAGAATATTTATTTTATTTGGTGAGGTTTTTTCTTCTACTACACAATTATCGATATCGATAAAATAATGTTTCTACCACTGGCTAGATTACGATAGTGTTTTGTTTTGCCGTGAAAAATCCGGGCTCTGTATATTAGTTGGGCACTTACGGTCTATATGATTAAAAAAATAATCGCAGCACAGACGAATGAATAATACAAAACTGGTCAAGTGCGAGTCGGACTCGCGCACAAAGGCTTCCGTACCATGATCTATAAAAACGAGCAAAAATCTCGTTTGTTGTATGGGAGCCCCCTTAAATATTGATTTTATTCTGTTTACTAGTATTTTTTTGTTATAGCGGCAACAGAAATACTTCATCTGTGAAAATTTCAACTGTCTAACTATCACGGTTCATGAGATACAGCCTGGTGACTGACGGACAGACAGCAAACGGACAGCGGAGTTTTAGTAATATATAGGGTCCCGTTTCTACCTTTTGGGTACGGATACGGAACCCTAAAAAGAACAAAGCCATCCTATAAGGGTTCCGTGTTTTCCTTTTGAGGTATGGAACCCTAAAAATTGTCATTTGTCAATAAACAGTCAGTATTAAGGGCAGTAGTTAAATAGAAAAATAAGATTACGAATTTGTAAATGAATAATGTATGATTACAATTTGATATTTCAATAACAGCAGAGTTTACTGCAATTGGGTAGCTTCCACATGTTAAAATTGATAACGCAGTGTTGCTATATTGATAGTAAACCATCAAATAAATGTAAGTAAGTATAAATTAAGAAATATAATTAAAATCATAAAAATATATGGACCTTGAAAGTTTAGAAAAAATATGATTTTATTTTATTGTCCCAAAGTAAATTTAAAGCTACCAATATAATCCTTACGCTTTTATAAACAAAATTGTATGTCAACTATGGTCCTAAACGCAGTATTTCACGACTGAAACAGCAATTTACTTGATTTTCAATACAACGATTAGTACAAATATTACACTGTGACGTCACGATTCAATGTTAATCAGTATGAAACGTTTTCGGCTGCCGCCAGCGAGGTACGTCTTTAACTCAAGTTTTTGGGTATTTATGTTTTTTTAATTGTAGTTGCTCCCATACAAACATTTGTTCCTCTCCAAAAACTGGTTCGAATGGCATCGGCGAAGTCGGTCTATAGCCTTGGACCTTCCGTGTACAATCGTCTGCCAGATAGCATTAGAAATGCACCTTCCACCGCAGGATTTAAATCCAGATTGAAAAAATGGCTTTTTAAAAATACATTCTATCAATATGATGAATTTTTCAACACACCATTGGCCATATGACATTTAATTAATTTACTATGATAACAGATAATAACAATATTATGTATTTAAACCTAATTATTTATAATTAGAGCATATCTACTGTAAAATGACCTGTAACAATTGTTATCAATAAATATTTCATTTCGTTTCATTTCATTTCATTTCATTTCATTTCATTTCATTTCATTTCATTTCATTTCATTTCATTTCATTTCATTTCATCGTAAAAAAAATTAAGACACAACTCAATTCTCACAAAAATGCTTCAGGCCCATTTTCGTGCACCGCGCTGAGCACTGAATTAAACCATTGCAATATTCATTGACAATATTGGAAAGCCTCTGCAGTGCGCCGATCCGTACTACGCCAGCCTTTCAGGCTTGGAATTGTAGGTTTATTTCTTACTACAGCGAAAATGTAGGTAATACTGAATGCCGATGTGATCTGTGCGATATAAGTTAGCTCACATCCAATTACAAAATATCGCATACCGATCCTACTCAGCCAAATCAGGAAAAGCGTACCTATGTAACTTGGTAACACCATCGAAGAAAATAATATTTTCTTGATGGTTTTTTTTTTTTCAATATATTTAGAGACTATTAACATGTTTCGAACAGCGAGCGAAAACCGCGTACGGTTTATCTGTCGCCATTGTCGTTCGTTTAACAATTTTTTTTTTTTAGTTAACGATTTTAACAAAATAAAAATAACATACAATAGGGTACTTTTTATTACATAATTTGTGCACCGCTCGGGCGCGCATCGTTGGTTGGCAAATAAAAGTTCTTTGTAATGATTTTTATTTTGTTAGGATTACAAACAAGTTTCTGTAGAACATCCTTAGGCCATTCGTTTAATATGTAAGGTAACAATACTCCCACATTCTTTTTGTTGTACGATGGCAGTACGTACCTATTTAGGTAAGGTACTTATGTTTCTCAATTTTTGTGACCTATATCGATTTTGAAGGTTGGGTAAGTTTGTGATGGTGGACGAAAATTTGCTGTTATTACAAAAAATGTCGTCCCCCGAACTAGTATTAGAATAGTAGAAAAAGTGGGCAGCAGGTATAATTAACAACATTTAATTTTTCTGACTCCTTAATTTTGTTTAGGAGTATATATAAAGTTAGGAGACACGTATTTTTTCTTTTCATTTTATTTTATTTCAAGTTAAACCCCCTTAATTTGGGTGTTTTAAACTACCACGTTCGAAAAGGGCATAAGTACACTTTAAGGATGAATAAGATTGGTACTGTGGTCAATTATCGTCAAGTAAATAGCGTGCCGTGTCTGTGACAGTGACATTTAACATTGACAATGACAAGATAGGAGTCAAATAACTGTCAATGTCACAACAATTTTTTTTCTTACAAGATGCATAAACACTGCTATGGAATATCCACATTCAGCCTTTAAATGGCTTCTTCAAAGTAATTTCTAGTTTTCTCAAGAACTAGCGAATATAAAAATCCATTATTTTTTGTATTTACTCAGCAAGCCCAAATCTCTGAATGGTTTTTAATTTAAGTTGAGTCGCTATGAAAAAATGAAATGTTGTCAATTGCCTACCGTACTTGCCTGTCTCAGGGTTGTCATTTTTAGCTAAATTTTAATTCAGTGCCTAGAAATTAGCAAGGGCCGGGAAGTTGTATTTTTTATTACTTGTTTTGTCTGGGTTCAGTTGTGAGGTCGGTTTTACCTGAACGATGATGAAACCTTTCACGATGAAAGAAAGAGCGACAGGCGATATCTAAGCGGTTGCGGGGCCAGCAGACGGGTAATAAGTTCTCCTGCGATTATCACACATTTTTAGGGTTCCGTAGCCAAAATTGCAAAAACGGAACCCTTATAGTTTCGTCATGTCCGTCTGTCCGTCTGTCCGTATGTCACAGGCATTTTACTCAAAAACTATAAGGTGTATTTGAATAAAATTTTGAGGATAGGTGTGTTTTATTAGCCGCTACATATTTTTGTAATTAAAATTACAAAAAAAAAAAAATTAGGGGTGCACTCCATACATAAAACTAAAAGTCAAATTTTTTTTTTCCATTGTGAGCCCACGTGTGGCACATGAATCGATAGGCCTTTCAAAATATTTTGATTAAGTGAATACAGTCAGAGATAATCGCCCCGAAAGTCACTAAAATTCTGTCCCCCCCTCTAATTTTTGAACGGTGTATTTTAAAAATATGAAAAAATTAATGGATACAGGACTTATAAAGTTCATTCACCAAAAATTATTTTGAACAAGATCGGATGAAAGGTTTCCGAGATATTGCTGAAAAACTGCCTTCCTCAAAGAAAAGGACGTAAGTGCCGTAAGATTTCTATGACGATACGACCTTTTTAATAGGCACGGAACCCTTCGTTTTGCGTGGTCTGACACGCACTTGGCCGATTTTTCATTCATTTATCGGTGCCGAAAAGCCGTGACGTGCGAACCTTGTGCGGCGTTAGCCCCGACTGGCGCACTGAGAAACGGGTAGAGATTTTGTTGGAGTGTGCGTGCGGCGACGCATAGATACTATGGCGCACACATACAAGCCGCGCGCGGTGTGTTTGTATGAAGATAACGTACTTTCCACTCTTTCTACTACGGTTAAAAACCACTCCAATAAATATCTCCCAAAGAAACTTTATCATATCAAGAGACCATTAATATCGAGAGCCCTCCTTCAAAACATCTAATACATAATAAACAGGGTAAACGTATCAGAAATATAAAGATGACGGAAATAATCAGAAATATGACGGATGGGATTCGATGCTTGTCAGCTCGTAATGATGTAGGATCAGACGGAAAACAACGATTGAAGATAGAATGATTACAAAGACTTTGTAGGTACAAATAGAAATATACAGTGTGTGTTTTTCATGTGAACTTATGCTAGCCCTAATTAACACAATTTGGTATATTAAAGTTTAAAAAAAAACATAATACTCATTAATTCAGCGCGCAATATCATTCTCATTTGATTATCTCTCAAAAGTGTCACATTAATTTTATGTATGTGGCACTATAGTACATTGTTGTAGAGGCTAGAAAGTAAGCAATAGATGGACGAGTTAGTTCGAGGGCCGACGCGTAGCAGAGGCCCTCGAAAGTACGAGTCCAGCTATTGCACTTTCGGCCGAGGCTTAAAGTGCTTTTCACATCTACTGCAAGGAAATTGCAAATAATTATAATTTTAAATCAAAATTAAAGATCATAATATGAAACAGGCTCGCTTGCCTCGCGCCCGGCGCGGAGGAGGAGGAGCGATCGCTGTTTGAAGTCATAGATGGCATGGAGCCGTAGCATGGTTGGCCTTATCACGCGACAAGTGACAAGATAGGAGCGCCGTCTCGTTCTATCGAACGGTGTCAGCCAGTGACGCACGCTCTATCCTATCACCTATCGCGTGACAAGGCCAACCATGCTACGGGGCCTGTTCGTGCGACGTCCAACTAACCCCAGCTTGGAAGCCTGAATTCTGACCATCTTTTGCCACATGTAGAGCAGTGGCGTGAAAAATACATTGCATATCAAAAAAACAGAAATAGTTCAGTCATTATAGATTTTGACCCGTGAATAATCAGTTCTTGGATTTTTTTCATAGGTCCCTCGGGGGGTCACTGGGAGTGTAAATTCAAAAAGGAGACTGAATCAGGCTCCTGTGTATATTCGAAAAACGGTTTTTCTTGAATAACTCGGCCATTTTTGATTTTACAGTAAAACCGTGAGGACAAAAATTGTAGGGATCTACAAGTTTTGTCCTCACAATTTTTAGGGTTCCGTAGCCAAAATGCCAAAAACGGAACCCTTATTATACCTATGCACCGAACCACTGCTTTCCGAGGTAGTTTCAGGTTTGCGGCGTCTAAGTGCTGGAATGATATCCCTCCCCCTATCCAAGGGGCGCTTAGCAGATACACCTTTAAGCGTAAGCTTAAAGGCTATTTGTTGACGCTCCAAAAATAGATACCTTAATCCAGCACTGTTACAGCAAAAAATATGCCAATTGTTCATTTGTTTTTTTATTTTATCTAGTTGTTGTTTCATTTCCATAAGAACTTACATTTTAATGTAAGTATTATTGTTTTGATTAATGCTGCATGTAGGTAGTGCCGAACAATACATCTCACTTCGTATTTATGTTTATTTCTCTCTCGCCTATCCTAATAATATATTAGTATGTAGTTAATATATTAAAATTGTATGACGTTTCCGTGAGTCACCAACGGTACTGGCTGACAATCACCGGTGTAGGTGTCTGACACCTCAGCATAATGCTGAGCCAGTGTCCGGTTCACTGCCGCAGAGACACACTTTGTTTCATGTTTTATATTATGTTTCTCTTGTTTACTTTATTGTATAATATGTGTGTCCTGTGTGTTTGTGAATAAATGTATTTTCTTTCTTTCTTTCTTCTTCTTCTTATAGTTTCGTCATGTCCGTCTGTCCGTCTGTCCGTCTGGCCGTCTGTCCGTCTGTCCGTCTGTCCGTATGTCACAGGCATTTTACTCGAAAACTATAGGGTGTATTTGAATAAAATTTTGAGGATAGGTGTATTTTGTTAGCCGCTACATAGTTTTGTAATTAAAATGACAAAAAAAATTTTTTTAGGGGTGCACTCCATACATAAAACTAAAAGTCAAAATTTTTTTTTTCATTGTGACCCCCCGTGTGGCACATCAATCGATAGGCCTTTCAAAATAAATATAAGGTTTCTTAACATTTTTTTTTGATTAAGTGAATAGGGTCGGAGATAATCGCCCCGAAAGTCACTAAAATTCTGTCCCCCCCCTCTAATTTTTGAACGGTGTATTTTAAAAATATGGAAAAATTCATGGACATAGGACTTATTAATTTCATTCACCGAAAATTGTTTAGAACAAGATCGGTTCAGAGGTTTTCGAGATATTGCTGAAAAACTGACTTCCTCAAAGAAAAGGACGTAAGTGCCGTAAAATTTCTGTGACGATACGACCTTTTTAATAGGCACGGAACCCTTCGTTTTGCGTGGTCCGACACGCACTTGGCCGGTTTTTTAATTTAATTTCCAAAATATCGATCCTAGAAGAAAAATTGTGACCACCAAACTTGTAGATTTGTTTTCGTTCTGTTATCAAGGTTTATTCATTGTTTTTTTTTCTCGGTGCATTATTTATTACAGTGTACAATCTACATTAATTGGTTATATTTATTTGATAAAACTGCTGACAACACTTAAGGGTGGATTGCAAAAAATTGGTACATAGTTAAGAACCTTATGAATGTAATCTACGCTTTAATTTTTTTCCAATGTGTAACGGCAATACCCATACATACACAGAGTGGTTACAAAAATTCAAAGTGTAGTTAGTAGGCCAAGTGGGGTACCATATGAAATTAAGGGCTTGAATTGCACATTCTAAAACATTTTTTTTTTTTTTTTTTACAGTGGTAAAAGTAATTTATAAAGAAAAATGTTGAAAAAATACCATCCCCCCCTTTCCCCCTTATCTCCGAAGTTAATCCGAAGCTATCTAGCGTATTTTTTTTGTTCTTCAATAATCATTTGTTAATTAAGTTTGTAATTTAATACTTTTCCTTTTTAATTTTTTTCCTTCAAATTCGTATGAAAGTACTCCTAGCTAAATAAAAAAGAATTCAAGGAACTTGTTGACTTCTAATTTCAACTCGATACCTTCCTCTCTCGATACGTTCCCGAGATATAGGGTCTTAACAGACAGACAACTTTCTTTTGAGGTATGGAACCCTAAAAACTATCTTATGTCTGGTTATCTGCGTTCTAAATTTAATTTTAGTAGCGTGAAAATTATATTTTCTTGTGTCATTGGAAAATATATTTCGTCTATTGTTTTCAAAATGGACAAATTTGAACAAAAAGCGGTGATAAAGTTTCTTTAGTTAGGTATATGAAGCATGAAGGGAGTAGATATTCATAACGAGTTAAAGAATGTGTTGGGTGAATGTGCTCCTTCATTATTTATTTATTTATTTATTTATTAAAAACATGTTAACATGACATTACAGTAAAAAAACCGGCCAAGTGCGTGTCGGACCACGCAAAACGAAGGGTTCCGTGCCTATTAAAAAGGTCGTATCGTCACAGAAATTTTACGGCACTTACGTCCTTTTCTTTGAGGAAGGCAGTTTTTCAGCAATATCTCGAAAACCTCTGAACCGATCTTGTTCAAAACAATTTTCGGTGAATGAAATTAATAAGCTCTATGTCCATGAATTTTTCCATATTTTTAAAATACACCGTTCAAAAATTAGAGGGGGGGGGGGACAGAATTTTGGTGACTTTCGGGGCGATTATCTCCGACCCTATTCACTTAATCAAAAAAAATGCTAAGAAACCTTATGTTTATTTTAAAAGGCCTATCGATTGATGTGCCACACGGGGGGTCACAATGAAAAAAAAAATTTTGACTTTTAGTTTTATGTATGGAGTGCACCCCTAAAATTTTTTTTTTTTGTCATTTTAATTACAAAAGTATGTAGCGGCTAACAAAATACACCTATCCTCAAAATTTCATTCAAATACACCTTATAGTTTTCGAGTAAAATGCCTGTGACATACGGACAGACGGACAGACGGACAGACGGACAGACGGACAGACGGACAGACGGACAGACGGACAGACGGACATGACGAAACTATAAGGGTTCCGTTTTTGCCATTTTGGCTACGGAACCCTAAAAACTTTGTAATCATCATCATCATATCAGCCGTATGACGTCCACTGCTGGACATAGGCCTCCCCCAAAGAATGGCGGAGAGTTGTGGAGACTTAAGTGGCAGTGGGCGCCGCATTGCACGTAGAACCGATGGCCGTTGGGACGGAAAGGTGGCGACCACGTACCGGAAGGCGCAGCGTGGGTAGGCCCCCCCGCACAAGGTTGACTGATGACCTAGTAAAGGTCGCTGGAGTCCGCTGGATGCGGGTGGCGCAGGACCGGTCATTTTGGCACTCTTTGGGGGAGGCCTATGTCATATGTAATAACGTCAAAATAAAGGCGAAACATGTATACATATCTTTGACCTCGGCTATCCCACATCGGTATATCTATTACAGCGTGTATTTTTAATATTACCTCAAATTGTAACCAGAGGTAGGTGTTAGGGCTGTGAACCGATATTGCAAGAAAATTTTAATTTAATCTTAACTACCGAAGCGTAATTAATTTTTGAAAATTTATCGATCAGCAATGTATTGCGTACACTCATTTCATTTGACTCATGGAAGAAGCGGGCCACTTGTGACAGTTGTGACGTCGCGTCAGTAAGACAAAGTAGTGATCCATTGAGTGCTGAATTATTTTATATGGACATAAAAGTTGGTAGTTAAGAGAAATTTCTTGCAATATATATGTTCATAGCCCTAACATCTACTTTTGGTTTGGTTACAATTTGAGGTAATATTAAAAATACACGCTGTATATTACTAGCTACTGATCCAATCACTAGAGAGCATTAAATTTAATGGGCCACTAAGTGCGCACCGAAATCCGATTACAATCCGATTGTGGTCCGATTGTGGTCCGATTGTGGGGACAATTCCTGATTCTGCTTCGTTTTAACCATTTGTGGTGGATTAGTGCCCGTTTAGTTAAATGATAGGAATAATCTACGCAAATAGGACTGAATTTTGGGATTTATATTTTGTGTATGTTCGATTTTATGTGAGATTTATGGGCAGCCAAAAAATATCACAAAAAGCACGCGTGGCTGTGCATAGAGGAGTGTTGGTGCCCACACTTATGTATGGTAGTGAAAGTTGGGTATGGCAGAAAAGACATCATGCAGTAGAAATGAGAGCGTTGAGAAGTATGTGTGGAGTGAAATTGAGTGATAGAGTCAGAAACAGTGTGATAAGAGATAAGTGTGGAATGGATGGAGATATAGTCACGAAAATTGAGAAGGGTATGTTAAGGTGGTTTGGGCATGTAGAGAGGATGGATGAGAGAAGATTAACGAAGAGAGTGTATGTAAAAAGAGTGGAAGGGCAAGTTGGAAGGGGAAGACCTAGGCGAACTTTCTCCGATCAAATTGGAGAAATGTTACAAAAAGGCCAGGTCAAAAGTACCCTAAACCGACGAGCATGTATGAGAAATGTTATGAAGGTGAGTGAAGCGAAAGTGGTTTGTCAGGATCGTAGCAAATGGAGATCCGTGATCTCTGCCTACCCCTCTGGGAAAGAGGCGTGATTATATGTATGTAATGTATGTATGTATGTTAGAATTGGACTTTATATTTTAGAACAACAAACTAACCCAAAATGTCTTGCAATTCAGCGAGGAAATGCCGCCACATCCTCGGTACAATGCCTCGAGGGCCCTTTTAGGGTTCCGTACCCAAAGGGTGAAAACGGGACCCTATTACTAAGACTTCGCTGTCCGTCCGTCCGTCCGTCTGTCTGTCACCAGGCTGTATCTCAAGAACCGTGATAGCTAGAGAGTTGAAATTTTTACAGATTATGTATTTCTGTTGCCGCTATAACAACAAACACTAAAAAACCGGCCAAGTGCGAGTCGGACTGGGGCTCCCATACAACAGACATGATTTTTTTGCCGTTTTTATAGATAATGGTACGGAACCCTTCGTGCGCGAGTCCGACTCGCACTTGGCCGGTTTTTTAGATTAAACTTAGTTTTAATTTATTTTAGTTAATGTTAATCATAATCTTGTATTTACTTTTAATTAAAAAAAAAAACAAAATTACACATAGGTATTTATATATCAGAAATGGCCAAATATTTTATTCCGCGGGTTTGGCTGCGTTTTTTTGTAATACATGGGCGGAGCCACGCGGGCTTCTATAAAAGTATAGATTTTTATTAAATATCATACAACAAACCTAACCTTTTGTACACCTCAGAATAAAATTAAGCGTAAACGTTCACAGTTAGTTACTGAATATAAATAACTAAGAAATGCGACCTGTAGAAGAAAACCGCGGGATATCTCGACATCCATATACGAAAGAATTTTGGCCCAAGCTGAAACAGAGAACTTCTTTCGCTTCGCTCGATTCAATTATCTAATGACATTAATAAAACTGTGCGTTTATAACAAATGTTTTTTCATCACACTTGCTCGTAAATGGTGTTATTCCATGCCTGTATACAGAAGGATAATGGCCTAAATTGTTCCCACGGGAGTTATGGCGAGTTTGTATTCCCTAGGGAGTAATGAGCTTGTGTGTGATCTGATTGGCTTAAGAAAATCTAGTTGCGTGATTGGTTGAAAAAAAATCTAGCTAGCCACGCGCCGCAAGAATACGTGCCGGCTGTATGAAACTTAGATGTGTCTGTCTTTTGTAGTTATTTACCATTTCCTCGCAAATGTGATGAAAAACATTGTATATGACACGGGCTTAAGAATATTGCAAACTCGAGAGATAGTCTTGTTCGCAATATTCCACTTACGCCACTCGTTAAACAATATACTATCATACGTTAATGAGCAAACGTCGGACTATAGGGGGCAGTTTTGAGGGCAAGGTAAGGTTTACAAAAAAATCTTAACTTACGAGTATTATAATGTACCTAGTGTTTGTAACATAGTTAGTTAAATTACTTACCCGTTATCATTTATTCATCTTTATGTGTAAATACTCTTTGAAGTGATGACTGATAGCCCACTGAAGTGGCCACTTAAAAAACAAATAAATAGCTGACATGCGTTGTGACTGTTGTTCATACTTATATTTGTTGGTAGAGTGCCGTCTAATCAATAGAAAGATTTGCTTTATCGTTCTCCCATTTAAAATGGATATTTACAAGCCGACGAAGAACCTTGACTGCCAAGAATTTGGAAAAAAATATTAACAATATATTCTCATACATAATAATATACCTACAAATGTACCATGAATGTAAATTAAATCAAATATAACACAGACTATTCAATCTTATTTTTATTTAAAATTTAAAGGATATAAAAAATAAACACCTAACTGACGTTCAGCCTTAGAGCCGTGTCCATAGAACTTGACATTGCCCAGTTAATGTGTTTTGTTCCTTTCTCACAGCTGCAATTGTCTGAGTGACGGATAAAGCCGAACGAACTTTTTCGCCATTTTGACTTATGTGTAGACCAAGTACGTTTATAAATAACGCAGTTAGTTGCTATTAAATTAAAAAATTAAAATTCATTTATTTCAAGCTACACATTATGGGCTCATATTACACAGTTAGGAATTACATTCAGAAACAAATCATTTAATAATTAACATAAAAATTATCCTACACCAGTCCTTACATGCCTGTTGCAACAGTGCATGATATAATGACAGTCTAGTCTGCCCGCTATCATCGCTAGGACGGTGTTGGTGCTGGCTGGCACGCGCCGGAGCAGGGACGCGGCCCGCAGCCGCATAGCGCTGTGGAAACATGCCGTGTGCGCGGCCGCAAACATGCCCGAGGCGCTACAGTAACGAGGCAGCCCCATCACCGCCCTAAACGCGTTGTTGTACTGGACCCGTAGGGCGCTGTACGCCCTCTAGCTAGCCCACAGGCTGCACGTGTACAGCGACGTGCAGTAAGCTTTAAAAAGCGTTAACTTCACGCCGCCCGAACACCGCGCAAACCTGCGAGCCAACATGTTCGCCCGCACGCACAGCGCCCTTCGCTCCCTTTCGATGTCGACATTATCCTTAAGGTCGATATAAGGCTATGATATTTGGAATTTCACATTATAAATACTAGGTACCAAATACTAAGTACAAATACTCGAAAGTGAATTGATTGATTTGCGAACCTTACCTATCATTCTGACATGCCACGAAAATGCCCGCTGGAGTCCGACGTATGTTAATGAGTAATGAGACACATCCGTAATGAAGCCCAGGGACGTTCCTCGCCGTTATCGGAATTCAATAAACACGCTGTACCTATACAAACTGTACCCCATTTCTCATTCTTCCGTATTCTGTGCCTATCCGTAGTTATCTCCAAAAACCGGCCCTAATCCGTAAGACCGGCATTATCGGGATAATCTTGAAAAATGTCCTGCATCTAATCCTTTTTAAACCCGAAACGTCGTAACCGCAACCTATCGTCTACACACTGCCGTCGTTTTATGTAACCCTGATAAATCCTATATGCCGAATCGGCCCCAGGGGACTCGTTTTGCAGCGGCGTAAAGGGGGTTATGATTTTGGCATATTGGAGGTTTTCTTAAGGGAACACTTGGGGGGTATTAAGTGTCGTGGTAATTTCAAATAAAGTCGCCTGAAGCGGCCATTTTTATACCCGAATACCCGGCCGTCAGCAATGTCCGGTTTCTGCTGTCATATAAGAAAATATGATAACCAACTATAATCTATAATAGGGTATCATCTATCAAAATTAAAGTATCAAAGTGTTTTTTTTGTATATAATTTTTACCATAAGAAATACGAATTTAACATTTTGTTATAAAAACATAAGATTTATTATTAATTTGAAAACGATAATCGTAATTTTATTACCTGTATGTCACGTGACCGTAAACGCCGAGCGCCATTTTGTTTTGTGAGTGACGTCAGTATAGCAAATAATACAAAAACAAGTTTTTGTTGTAAACAACGTTTGACGTTTCTGTTTCTGCAAGAATATTCTTAGTATAGTCAGAGTAGTCTGTGGTTTCTGATCTTATGATGTCACTATAATGGCGGCCGCCTTTTTGACGTGAATATTATAACTTTCAAATTTTAACCATTATTTCTTTGCATAAAGCCATACTATTATTTTGAGGAAATATAACTAGTTGACTATTGAATTTATACGAATATTTATAATATTATAAAAATGTAGAATGAAAATGAATATCATATAATACTAAACGAAAGAGCGGACGCGGTCACTGCTCGCCGACGGTGCGAATCGATTTTCCAACTGGATTATGACACATAGTAGTGGATAGTTTAAATTCATAGAAGGCCAGTTCGTCCGACATCCAGCTAACCACAGTTTCAAAGCCTGAATTCTGACCATCTTTTGCCACATTTTTTCTGAGCAGTGGCGTGAAAAGTAAATTTTCACGCCACTGCTCGGAAATGTGGCAAAAGATGGTCAGAATTCAGGATTCAAAGCTGGGGTAGTTGGACGTTGCACAAAGAGGCCATCTATGACTTCAAACTGTCCAACAATGTTATTGTTGGACAGTTTGAACAGCGATCGACCAATCACAGGGCCCCGCGCGCGGTCGCGCCGGTGTGCGTGCTCCTTGCTCCTCCGCCGGGGCGCGAGGCAAGCGAGCCTGTTTAGTATTATGATGTTCAATTAGATACTTAATGTTGATTTAAAATTATAATTATTTGCAATTTTCTCGCAGTAGGCGTGAAAAGCACTGTGTTAAGCACGGCCTCGGCCGAAAGTGCAATAGCTGGACTCGTACTTTCTAGGGCCTCCGCTACGCGTCGGCCCTCGAACTAACTCGTCCATCTATTGCTTACTTTCTAGCCTCTTCAACAATGTACTATTCATTTCATTTTAACGAAAAATTAAACGCAATTGACAATCGACACATTCTAAACCGATTTCAATACAACTCATCTCAGCAAATATTATCCCAGAGCTCACACACAGCCCCGAAGAGCGATATTTATTTTACATTTAGGTAGGTACTTAATAAATGAAACCGAAAGCATATTGTGAAAACGTTTTTGTTACGAACCCGCTATGGGAATTGTTACATTGTTGGCGATAACACAAATTCATTGTGAGGAATTTGAATAGGCCTCCCATTGGTACCTCATTTGTGGCACGTAATTATGTAAAAGGTCCTTTGTAATTTAAACGCAGCGATGTTGGTATAAGCACTGTAATTTGCGTGAGATTCGGATTTAAATTATTTAGTGTTGGTAATAGTACATTGTTTAACGAGGGGCGTAAGTGGAATATTGCTAACGAGAGTCTATCAGAAGCCCGACGCCGAAGGCGGAGGGCTTTTGATGACTCGAGTTTGCAATATTCTTACGCCCGTGTTATACACAATGTTTTTCATCACATTTGCGAGGAAATAAATAACAACAAAAGACAGAAAAATGTAAGTTTCATACAATCAAAAATTGACAACTTCACTTCCAGATCAGTGCTAGTAGAGCGCGCAGTTCAATATTTCAACCAATCACAGAGCAGTATTCTTGCGGGGCGGGGCGTCGTGACCAACTAGATTTTTTTATTCAACCAATCACACAGCAACCAGATTTGCTTAAGCCAATCAGAGGGTTCTATTATTTTAAAACTAAACTTAACAGCCCGTGGGAGGTAAAACGGCTATAACTGCTCTGCACGCTCGCAAGTAATAACGCCATTGACGAGCAAGTGTGATGAAAAGTTAATTTTTACATGCATTGCTCGTATGTATGTAGGTGCCCTTGCTAGTCAAAGAATGAATCACTTTGGTAACGGCTATCCGCAACCAATGGAATTCAAGGTGCTCCCGCTGAGGTGCATCATCCGTTTTGTGGAAATGATGGAGCGAGCTTGGGAGTAGGTATAAAGGAGAGGGCAAATGCACAATAGTAGATTGTATGACAAAAAATAATTCGAGGGGTAATATGGCTTTTAGACCCGAGTTATACACTCTACTTTTCACTTCGAGTTCGAGAAAATAGTAAAACAAAGATTATCCATCCACAATCAATAACAAATTTCACTGCGAAGAGATTGTTCAGTTCAGCGTGAGGCGTTTTCTTTTTTAATGATTTGGAATTAGGGAATAAAAAACACCTGATGTTTGATTGGTCGATTTTAATATGTAGCTGTATTCTGGTTGGTTGATAGCAAAGAGAAATGTTTTTTGAAAGAGTTGTGATTGGTGGATTTAAATGATTTGGAATTAGGGACTAAAAAACACCTGATGTTTGATTGGTCGATTGTAATATGTAGCTGTAGGTATTCTGGTTGGTTGATAGCAAAGATAAATGTTTTTTGAAAGAGTTGTGATTGGTGGATTTAATATGATGAAGTGTTTTGATTGGTCAATTTAAATGTGTTAAAAGTCATAAATATGTATACATATTTTCCCTAGGGGCTAAATGAACTACTTTAGCCCCGCTTATTAAGCCTAATATGACACACTTTTCGAGCATGAGATGTGAAAAAGATTCAATGTTCTTCCTGGCTCTGAAGCTTCCGTCATCTCGTCAGGGTAGATATCAATTTCATTATTTATTATGCTTTAGAGCTATACCTATTTTGATCTTGTCGCGGTCGTTGTAATGCGGGGCCGAAGCCACGCAAAGTCAAAAGTCAAAGTCAAAGTCAAAGTGATTTATTCTTCAATTTAGGCATATTACATGCACCTATGAATGTCGATAAACTACCATCGGTTCGGAAAGTAAACCTCTGCCTCGAGAAGAACCGGCGTAAAAAACTCGGCGAGGTGTCATTTTTTCAAAACAGTATACAATATATCATTTCAGTATCAGAATAGGAGGCAACTGGTTAACATTTAACATTTGAAGAATGACGTCATCATTTAAGAAAACTTGTTTGATGATTACTTGTTTCTATTAGTCGTTGTCTCAGCTTTAATCACCGAAACTTTGTTATCAAACAGTAATTTGTAGCAACTCGAACAAATGTGTTTCGCGGCCGCTTTAACAGCGTTGGTCGGCGTTTAAATCACTTGTTGCTCTTCACAATTATGAATTTCATAATAAATGTCCGCCATTACGGTCGCCAGCTGGCATTGGCCATATACAGGGTGGACCATAACTCTTTTTACATTTCAAACTAAAATAAAATGAAAACTAATTATATCAGATGAAAACCGTTTATTAATTATGCAAACACATGAATAGGACACCAACGTCTCAAATTGTCTTTCATAAAAAATATTGATAAATCGTCAGTAACGATGCACGCCACCCCATACTAAACTAATTTCAAATTCGTTAGCAGACATTATATTTCTTAATACACAATTAAAATTAGTTACTTTCACTTATATTTTCCAAAATATACAGATGAAAAGAAAAATAGTAATAAGTACAATTCAATGCACAATGCGTAAATTTACGCCCGTATTCTTAAAAGTGGTCGGCAGAACTCCCCTTCCCCTTCCCCATTTCATGTCCCTTCACAGGGACATGTCAAAGTCAAAAGTCAAAGTCAAAGTGATTTATTCTTCAATTTAGGGATATTACATGCACCTATGAATGTCGATAAACTACCACGGTGTTCGGAAAGAAAACCTCTGCCTCGAGAAGAACCAGCGTAAAAAACTCGGCGAGGTGTCATTTTTCAAAACAGTATACAATATATCATTTCAGTATCAGAGTATTATAAAATTTTAAAATTACATTGCTACAGTAGAAAGCCTATTTATTTTGCGATAGATTTCTAGCGCAGGATTTTATCGCTGCCAAATATCCCTATCCATGATGTAATCGTTAATCTTATAATATGCTTTTGAAATATAAGTGTCTGTTTTACGACAGATTTGAATTTAGAGTCAGTAAGTTCGGTAATGTGTTTTGGAATTTTATTGTAGAATTTTATACAATTTCCCAAGAACGGGGGAAGACAAGTCAAGTACGCTGAACGGGTCAGTTACGTAACTTTTCGAAGGAGCGCTAGAACAACTCGCCTGTTATTTCCCAAAAAAAAACATTTAGATCTACTTAATAAAGTTCTTACGAAATAGCAGACATAAGTAATTTTATCTCAATATTTGACGTCTATAGACATCTGATACCAAAGAATTGCGCTCGCTCCTAGCGCATTAAGATAAGGTGTCAGAACGAGTACTCTATACTGGTACATTGATACCTTATTTGTGGTGAAATGTCGATCCAAATTGGCCCCCTAAGCACTTTATCTTCATAAGTAGTAACTATACCCATAAAGTCATAAAATATTCAGAAGTTATTAACTTGGATATACCTAGGACTACGTAATTTAGGAAACCGCACACAAACCCGATTCTAACTTTTCCAATCGCTTACTAGGGGACTATTCAACTAAGGGTATTGGATTAAAATCAAATTTGCATTTGTTGCACGCATAGTTTTACATATTACGCTGGCTACTTTGGCATTGTTAGTGCGGGCACGGTGCGGTTTAAGTAAGCTGTCAGCAGTCAGTGTAAACGTCAGTCAAGTCAGTACAGATTCTTTACCGCGCGTTAATTGGGGGTTTCATGCAGGTCGATAACGTAACGCATTTTACGGACACCAGGTAGTTCTAAATGTCATTTTTTGTATGGGAAAATGACAGTTGAGTAGTCCTAACGTGCGTTCGAAAAGTTACGTGATCACCTCTCTGAATGGCGCGCGATGCATGGAAGCGGGGCGGTACTAATGCAGTATACGGCATGCGTATTACGTTGCGTCCGTGCAGTATAATACTACCTAGTGAGAGTTGGGTTGTGTCCTAAAATTTTTTTACGATGCCATTCGAACCAGTTTTTGGAGAGGAACAAATGTTTGTATGGGAGCAACTACAATTAAAAAACATAAATACCCAAAAAATTGAGTTAAAGACGGACCTCGCTGGCGGCAGCCGAAAACGTTTCATACTGATTAACATTGAATCGTGACGTCACAGGGTGATATTTGTACTAATCGTTGTATTGAAAATCAAGTAATTGGTGTTTCAGTCGTGAAATACTACGTTTAGGACCATAGTTGTCATACAATTTTGTTTCTATAAAAGCATAAGGATTCTATTGGTAGCTTTAAATTTACTTTTGGAGAATAAAAAAAAATGTATATTTATTCTAAACTTTCAAGGTCTATATCTTTTTATAATTTTAATTATATTTCTTAATTTATACTTAATTACATTTATTTCATGGTTTACTCTCAATTTAGCAACACTGCGTTATCGATTTTAACATGTGGAAAATACCCAATTGTTACCGGTGCATTAGATTGCCCAGATTTACTGCAAACAATAAATTTCCACGTACCCTCTAGAATTCCTAGAGCATGTAATATTAAGCTGTTCAGTTTAGCTACTCGTCGTACTAACCTCAAGCTACACTGTCCCCTGTCACGGATGTTTACGGCTTATAACAAACATCAAGATTGTATTGATCTAAACTCGTCAACTATCCCATTCATAAAAGCCACGATTGCTGACAAGACTTAGTAATTATTAGTTAACAGTAAACATATTGTAATCTGTTTTTAGTTAAATTTCACTGTTTATTGATGCATGCTGTGTCCTTCTGTAATAAGGTACTTAGTTTTAATTTGCGCATATAAGAGTAATCAGACAATAAACTTGATGTGTTACTCCTATCAGAATCCCATGTCACCACACGCAGCACGTTCCAGATCAGGGGCTACCAGGTATATATCACTCCACATCCAGACGGCAGAGCCCACGCAGGAACAGCTATTGTCATAAAGTCAAACTTGAAGCACTCGCCCCTGGAAGCCTACTCGACCGACCATATACAAGCCACCTCGATAAGATTAGAGGACCGTGCGGGATCTATCGTCCTCTCAGCAGTCTATTGTCCACCAAAACACCGAATCTCTGAGCAAATGTTCCATCATTTCTTCCAGACACTTGGCCAACGCTTTGTCGCCGGTGGCGACTGGAATGCTAAGCATACATTCTGGGGCTCACGGTGTACAGTAACCAGAGGACGCACACTCAAAGCATGTGTAGACAATATCAAGCTGGAGGCATGGTCCTCTGGCAACCCTACTTACTGGCCTTCTGATCCCAAAAGGATGCCTGACCTTCTTGACTTCTATATTGCCAAGGGAGTGAGTCACCTGTACACAAGTATTGAATCCTGTCTTGACGGGTCATCGGACCACACTCCGGTCATACTGAACTTGTGTGCCAACATCATTAGTCGCGAAATGGCGGATTCTCTATATAACTACAAAACTGACTGGGACGGTTTTCGTACCTACCTGGATGATAAAATTGACCTCAAGATCCCGCTGAAATGCGGTGACGACGTGGAAAAGGCTTGTCTGAACATTACCAATCTTATCCAAATGGCAGCCTGGATCAACACACCGACTTTACCTGACTCGCATAAGACCTACCCTACCCCTCTGGAAATAAGAAATAAACTCGAGGAAAAACGTCGACTAAGGAGACAATGGCATCACTCACACCATACGGCTGATAAGACAAAGTACAACCGCGCAGCGAGAGAGCTCAAAAATCTCCTCAAAGAATCTTCTAACGATAAAATAAAAACCACATTGGAAATGATGTCACCAAGCGGCCAAAATGAACATTCACTCTGGAAGGCCTGCAAAAGCATCAATAAATCGAAAATCCACTGCCCTCCCATAAAATCAGGATCCTCTTGGGCAAGAACTGACGAGGAAAAAGCTGAATTCTTCGCGCTGCACCTTTCCAGAGTATTCCAGCCAAATGATAACGATAGCCTCTCTAATGAAAGTGATTTGGACGAGATACTAAACCAAGATCTACAATTATGCTTACCCATCAGACCAACGTCTCCAAGAGAAGTCGCAAGTGTTATTCGAACCCTAGATTCCAAGAAGGCGCCGGGTTATGACTTAATCACACCGAAGGTACTCAAGGAACTACCAAGGAAAGTCATTACTTTTCTAACGTGCCTGTTCAATGCGATCTTCAGAACCGGTTGCTTTCCTGGTCCATGGAAAATTTCGCAAATCATAATGATACACAAACCAGGCAAGCCGCCACATGAAACTGGGTCGTATCGTCCTATAAGTCTGACTCCAGTGCTATCAAAACTATGGGAAAGGATTTTCCTGATCCGTCTGAAATCGCACTTGGATGCATGTGATGTTATACCGACACACCAATTTGGATTTAGAAAGTCACATTCAACAACTGAACAGGTACACCGAGTACACGATGCTATACGCCAGTGCTTCGAACGGAAACAATACTGCTCGGCAGCGTTTTTGGACGTGCAACAAGCGTTTGACCGTGTCTGGCACAAGGGCCTACTGTGCAAGATAAAACAAAACATACCGCACTCACTCTTTAGTGTTCTATCTTCATACCTATCAGAAAGAATATTTCAAGTGAGACACGGTGATGCAAGATCTAGCTTTTACGATATCAAGGCCGGCGTGCCACAGGGGTCAGTGATTGGTCCCGTTCTCTACAACATATTTACCCACGACTTACCCACCTCTGAATCTGTGACCGCTGCCACTTATGCAGATGATATTGCTTATCTCTCCTGCCACGAATCACCCAAAACAGCGAGTGAACAACTGCAGCTAGTGTTGAACAACACCCACAGATGGCTAACAAAATGGCGCATAATAGCCAGTTCTTCAAAATCACAGCACATTACCTTCAGTCTGAGAAGAGGAGATTGCTCACCTGTCCAACTGGGTAACGACGTCTTGCCGCACTGCGAAAACATCAAGTACCTAGGCTTCCACTTGGATCGACGTCTAACTTGGAAAACCCACATAAAGCACAAGCGTAACCAGATGAACCTAAAGTACAAAAACCTACACTGGCTTATGGGACGTAACTCAACTCTTTCTGTGGATAACAAACTTCTCCTGTACAACGCCGTTATCAAACCTATCTGGACCTATGGCATCCAGTTGTGGGGGATTGCCAGTGATAGCAACATAATGTGTCTGCAAAGAGCACAAAACGCAATTCTACGCGTAATCGCAAACGCACCGTGGTTTACTCGAAACGACGAAATACACGATTACCTCAACATGCCCACCATAAAGGACGAAATCACAAAGCACACAAGACGCTATATCGAGCGCCTTGTAGGCCACCCAAATCCTTTGGCTACAAGGTTACTAGACACGACACAAGCTGTGAAACGCCTAAAACGAAAGCACATTGTGTAGGGCTGCATAGTGGTTGAGCGAGGCGATGGTCTCCTAAACCCAATATCACAAAGACACTCACCAAAACTGATAATAGTCGTTATCGACTGATGGCAGTTCTATAGATAAGAAAAAAAAAAAAATTAGTTAACAGTAAACATATTGTAATCTGTTTTTAGTTAAATTTCACTGTTAATTGATGCGTGCTGTGTCCTCCAGTAATAAGGTACTTAGTTTTAATTTGCGCATATAAGAGTAATATTATGTAATGGTATGCTTATTGTTGAAGGTTCTAATAAATAAATAAATTAAAACAAAGGCTTTCATATCTGCCTATAATACCTACACAGTTTAGAATAATATTTTTATCTATGCTAAAAGACAGGAAACGATGTGAGTTGATTTGAATAGTTGGTTGTAAGTTGTCATAATATAAAATATATAATTTGAGCAGTTTAAAGTGAGTTGTTTTCTATATCTAAATACCGAAGAAGGCGGAAATATAATTTAGAACATCTTTCTAAGTTCTCTAATTAGAAAGAAACACAACACAACTCGCGCGCCGTCTTTTTTGTTTTTAAGAAAACGTCTTGTGCTAATTGTGCCAAAGTGGGCTGACGCGATTGGAAGCAGGCGCACGACCAATGTAAATGTAGTTTCAATCCAATACGTTTTGTGATATCGAGCCCCCAGGAGTAATGTTTGTAGCTACTGGATCGTCAGATCATTAAACTTATTCGAAATTACTATACACTGGATACAAATCTTTAATTGTATGATTTATCCTGAATACTACAGAGCAAATATTTGTTATATTATATTTTATTTATGTTTATTTATTTGTTATGCTTCATTTAAATCTATAAAAACACTTTTGGGTGAAAATATTGTACAATTCTTGAATTTTCGAATAGCGAAACTAAACATAAAACACGCTATTATAAATTAATGTTTAAAAAATATTTTTTTCGGGAATAACTTAAAATTTTAAGTGAACAAAGAATTGGAAATAATCTATCACTGAGGGTACGCATAATGGATAAAACCACTTATTTCGTACCCCTGTTAAATAATCTAGTAGTTTTGGAGTATCGTCCAAGAAACAAGAAAGTTCGGAAACTTTATAAAAGTCACTTAAGTCAGTCAGGTATCACTGTCGATCTGTCACAGTTGATTTTCCCAAAAACGTTAAGTAAAATGTATCCTCTTGAGACTGCAAACAAAATCAAATATAATTCGAACCAATCGCTTCGGCTTAGTACTTAGTTCTTAATTTACATTTTGTTCTAAAATAAAGAGATACTCTGTCGAAGAATACATTATAGATCTACGAAAATTAGAACTCAACCAAGGTGGCGTCCTAGATTTGATGTTTACCCAGCCACTGATTATTCGTCCAAAAAGTTCAGCTGCGTTTAGCTAGAAATAATTGTTTTGTCTACGGGCAAATAGTTATTTTGAATAACTTTTCAAATCGCGGTTTGTAGACAGCGCATTTAAGTTTGTTTCATGTTGAGAATATTTCGGGCATTTTCATGAAAATGTACAAAATGCTTTTTAAAATGTTCAGCGTGTAATCAATTAAGCTCTATCATACAAATTTTCATTACTACTTTTACATTTTGTTTACATATTCCTAAAATATATCTGCTGATTCTTTAGGAATATATATTTTATAAAAAATACATGTAAACTTATTTTGAAAAAAATCAAAATAAGTTTACTTGTATTTTTTACTCTTCTGGAGTGATATAAGTAACTTTTTATTTTAAAATACTAAAAAAAATTATTCAATACAAAAACTATTGTCTCATTACGATTTTACCTCAAAATCTGCATTGACTACTGTGCGATCTGGTGGATACATTTCTTGGAGGTCATACTTTTAGATCAAAATTACTCCAAATAAAAAACAAAAAAAAAAAATGGTTAGCTGGTAGAGAATGCCATCTGGCATTAAGCTCGCCATTTGTACATATTTTTTGTATTTTGTGCAATAAAGTTTAAATAAATAAATAAATAAAAAAAATTGACACAAGGGGTTGCTGCAGATGCTCTAAGGAAGCATCCTTTTAAATATTTGCTCCTGTTACAGGGCCCACCCCGTATAGGTAGTGTGGCCATAATATTCGAAAAAAACCGGACAAGTGCGAGTTTAACTCGCGTGGTGAGGGTTCCGTATAATAATCTAAATTTCATAAGTGTCTTTGAATACTCGAACTTTTTATAGGTTTTCCTGTAATCTTTAGGCAAGGAACTATTTCCCATATTTTTTTCAGAATTTTAATCCTAGTAGTTTCGGAGATAAGGGGGGAATGGTCAATTTTTGTCTTTTTCCCTAAATTACTTCAAATCTGTTTTTGCTAAAATTATAAAAAAAAAATATCTGACATGCTTACAACAACCCCTTTCATTTGATATGTCACACAGTTTGCGAAACTTTTTTTTTAATTTTCCAGTTTGCCCCCCAAACGTGGCCCCCTTGTTCAGAATTCATTAATTTAGTTTACGCGTCCATCTTTGGGTCACCAATTTACATATCTGTACCAAATTTCAACTCAATCGGTCCAGTAGTTTCGGAGCAAATCGGCTGTGACAGACGGACAGACAGACAACCGAGTGATCCTATAAGGGTTCCGTTTTTTTCCTTTTGAGGTATCGGAACCCGAAATATAAGGGTTCCGTTTTGTTCCTTTTGAGATATCGGAACCCTAAAAACAGTTTTTTGAAAAATCTTTTGGTTTCACTTGTCCCGTAAATCATCCACCAAAGGGATAATAGTTGACGAAAGCCGCGGCCAAATGCTAGCTAGTAGTAAAGCAACACTACCATCTGATCCAATTACGATGATATGAAATCCGCAATATCGCCCATATAAACCAGAGAGGCGATCAGACGCAGTCATGTACAGATGTTATTGTGTTTCATTCACACGCCCAGCTGACGTGTCAGAAAAAGGGCGAAATATACTAAATAGTAAATTAAGAAACTATATAAATATACTGCGTGTATTTTTAATATTACCTCATTTTGTAACCAGAGGTAGGTGTTAGAGCTATTAACCGATACACATTTTTTCTTAGCTAATTAACCTTTACATTTTAAGATTTTGTTTAACTAAGGTGTGCGGAAGGGGGGGGGGGGGTGCTCCATGGCAATGCATCTAAATATCCAAACTTTCGCATTTATTATATTAGTAGCCGCCTGGCATTGTCAGAGATGATGGCAAAAGACCTGATGGTGTGTCTCTGGTTCCATGGAGGTTGGGACGGATGCTTGTGTGGGACGCTACATGTGTAGACACACTGGCACCGTCTCACCTCCAACGGACTACTTCTAAAGCGGGTGCAGCGGCGGAAAACGCCGAAGATCTGAAATGTAATAAATATAGAGGCCTCGGCAGAGAGTACGACTTTGTACCCTTTGGCGTCGAGACCCTCGGTCCGTGGGGTCCCAGTGCGCATAAGTTATTTGCAGAAATCGCGAAACGTCTGGTCGATGTAACTGGTGACCGAAGAGCTGGCGGCTGTCTCGCGCGACGCATCAGCATTGCAATTCAGCGAGGAAATGCCGCCAGCATCCTCGGTACAATGCCTCGAGGGCCTTTTTTAGATTTAACTTAGTTAATGTTAATTATAATCTTGTTTTCACTTTTAATAAAAAATCGTAGGTAGGATTAGTAGGAAGTAGGATAGTAGGATAATTATATTTAAGCTATATCAATGAGTGTTCTTAGTGATATTTTAATACCTTCAGTTTTTTTCTTTCATGCTGTCTACGACATGTCTAGGGAAACTGTTCAGGTCGGGGACAATGTTAAAACAAATCGAACGCTCCCATATTAAGCTCAATAAAGCTTTTGTTATGGGTACTAGATGACGATACTTGACCGATGAAGACTTTTTATAATGCAGAAAAAGTGTATTCGTATTTCAGCGAATGTGCGTATACCACATAGCTGCCGTCCGTATTTTATTCGTTACAAACTATTAACACTACCCTGCATCTACATATTGCAAGCTGCTCTATTTGTTCGCGAAAACCCTCAGCTATTTGAACCTAAACAGGATAAGCAAACAACTAGGGCACAGTACAAGAATAAATTGCAACTACCTCAAACAAACTTACAAATATGTAGAAATGGTCCACACTACAAATGTATCCTAATAACTAATAAAATTCCATACATGATTAAGCAAGAACCTAAAAAAGCCATCTTCAAAAGCAAATTGGAAAAATGATTACTAGACAAATGCTATTATTCAGTTAGTGATTTTTTTGACGATAATCTATAATTTGTACTTATTTTACTTCTTCTTATTTGACTTCATTTAATATTCATTTAATTTTAAATATAAACAACATGTAGAAAATGTAAGTGACATAAAATTCATTATAATAATATTAATAATAATTGTAACATATTCCAATGTAATACTAATTTAGAAGGCTTTGTATAAATATTTGTTATTCGCATGATAATTAATAAATTCTATTTTATAATGATTAGCCTAGGTTAAGGTAGTATAATGTTGTATGTCCTCTCAGGACGACATGGACTGACTTACCAAATTGTATATAACACCTTAATTATAAAATGTACATGACTTTACAATCAATAAATGAATGAAGTTGTAATACGAATCGTAAGTGTTACATTGCACCCCTTAAAACATTAAGATGCCGCACACGTATCTCCTTTATCTACTCGGATTTACAGCCGGTCATTGTGATTTAGCACCCTTTGGTGGCATGGAAGATTCAATCAGTTGAATACCAATACCTTCGATTTCCATCATTTTATTTGAATCATCACCGTAACATTTTCAGAACAAATTCTATAGAATTTGTCTAGAACCTTGTAGGTTAGGTTAGGTTTGTTTCATAAAAATCCTGAATAGTAATCCGTTTCTGCTTTGAAGTAATTAGGGATGATGATTATGGCAAACGTTACATTAATGGCAAAGGAAATTAATCATATTCATAATCAATGATGTAATATAAAAAAAAACCGGCCAAGCGCGAGTCGGACTCGCGCACGAAGAGTTCCGTACCATCTATAAAAACGGCAGAAAAATCATGTCTGTTGTATGGAGCCCCAGTCCGACTCGAACTTGGCCGGGTTTTTAGTATTTGTTGTTATAGCGGCAACAGAAATACATAATCTGGGAAAATTTCAACTCTCTAGCTATCACGGTTCTTGAGATACAGCCTGGTGACAGACGGGCGGACGGACGGACAGCGAAGTCTTAGTAATAGGGTCCCGTTTTTACCCGTTGGGTAATGAACCCTAAAAAGCACTCCGTGTTCCACGAATGCTGGTGTTCAAATGTTTAGTTAGAAATATATATTATATTGAAATATTAGTAGGATATTAAACAACAATGCATTTCACATTCCAACAACAGTTTGAAATAAAATTGAAATGCGGAATGTATTCCAGATTGACCCCCGGTCTACAAAGCAGAGCTATCAGAAACAATATTAGGTAACATGGTGCATTCTGTATTTCACCGCGGGAGCAGAAGTTTACTCGAACTAGTTTCAGTCGAGTCTTTATGATACAACAATAGTTAGTTCTCACTTTAGACCGCAAACAGCATAGATTTTAACTCTCACCACAGTTTAAGTATTCTTAGCAGTAGCTTGTACTCGAATATTGCTTTTCACACCTCTCATTCAGAAAAGTAAGTTTTGGTCCCCGACGAGAGGGAGCAAAATGCCACTTTTCTATTCAAGCTACTTTTTTAATTTATTCATTGGCATGTAGCATTTACGCAATGTGCCAATTGAACACAGATCTTAAGAAAATAATCGATTGTAATTTCATCGTAATCGATTAAAAACGAACATATTTCAAGTTTTAACTTTAGCAACGTTATAGGTACATTTACATATTAAAACTTGAGAATTTTTCGTAATATTTGAAAAAATTGTCACAACAAACGTCATTCTTCAATAAAACTTAAATAAAAGTTATTTAATTATTTTTAGAGCATTTTATTTCAATTTTTCTCATAATCGGTGTGAATGTGTCACATGTCTCAGGAGCAAAATTATTTTCGTCTTGGGCGTTAACACTTGAATCCCTCACTCCGCTCAGGATCCTACGTTAGAATCCCTCGCTACGTTCAGGATTCTATTGTAGGATCCCTCGCTACATTCAGGATTCAATACACCGCCCTCGCCGTAAATATACTATTTTGCACCCTTGTGACACAAATAACTATTGTGCATCAGCATTTATCTTATCTAGATGAGGGCCCTTTCGGATACACTTCGACGTAGTGGGACCTTTTGTGCATTTGCCATCTCCTCTATACTACTCTTAAGCTCGCTCCATCATTTCTATAAAACGAATGACGCAGCTCAGCGGAAGCACCTTGAATTCCTTTGGTTGCGGATAGCCGTTACCTAAGTGATTCATTATTTGTCTGGCAAGGGTTGTCATTCACGCAGTAAGTGTTCCATAGTCTCATCCTCCTCGCCACACATTCTACAGTCCACACTGTCCGATAGACATCTTGGCCAAGAGATCCTTGACCCCGAAGTGACCTGTGAACACCTCGATTTTTCTCGCACTATACCTCTCTTTCTAAGTTTTCTAATAAGAGAGAGACGGATAGAGCGAGAAAAATCGAGAGAGCTCGCGCGCCGTCTTGTGATAGCCGTGCAAATATAATTCTGAGTCCACTCCTTCTATGAAGAGCTTAGAGTGCCTTAAACCAGCCTGATTCCTCCACTCGTGTTGGTGTATCAGCATTTAAATACCAGGAGCCGTAGCATGGTTGGCCTTGTCACGCGATAGGTGATAGGATAGAGCGTGCGTCACTGGCTGACACCGTTCGATAGAACGAGATGACGCTCTTATCTTGTCACTTGTCTCGTGATAAGGCCAACCATGCTACGGCTCCAGGGTCCGTATTCCGGTATTCTTAAAAAAATATAATTCACTTTTAAAACAACGTTTTGACTGACTTTAAAACAGTACCCAAATCGCTTCGAGTGTACTTAAAAAATGTGAAAAGTTCCCTTGATTTCACCAGAATCCATTCGAGGAAGTTCTTCCGAATATCGGTATCAGTCCATGATAAAAACACCTTTTGGGACCGTAACTGTCGTATGTCTGTCGCATATCAATGATTATAACGTTTTGTCAGTAAAAAATACCTACACCGGCCGACAGAATTTTGTAATAAGAAAACTCTAAGAAAATTATTTTGTGCATAATAAGACCTATTTTCTAGCGACAAAGAATGAATCACTTAGGTAACGGCTATCCGCAACCAAAGGAATTCAAGGTGCTTCCGCTGAGCTGCATCATTCGTTTTGTGGAAATGATGGAGCGAGCTTGAGAAACCGGACAAGTGCGAGTTCAATTCGCGTGGTGAGGGTTCCGTAAAATTCCTATTCTCTAAGCATTAGGCGCTCCATACAAAATACACAAAAATATTGAAAATTTTACTTTGAATACTCAAACTTCTTATACGTTTTCCTGTAATCTTAAGATTAACTGTAGCCTAAAGGCAAGGAACTATTTTCTATATTTTTTTCAGAATTTTAAGCCTAGTAGTTTCGGAGATAAGGGGGGGAATGGTCAATTTTCGTCTTATAATATATAAAAGACTGAAACTGAGATGCACCTTTTTTGTAGACGGTTAAAATTACTTTTAGTACGCGGGCGAAGCCGCGGGCAAAAGCTAGTGTTTCAAATAAATTTAACATATTTAGGAACCAATTTGAGCGTACATGCTAAAAGCGCCCATTTAGCGGGTTCTTGGCTCTGGCTCAACAAATGCTCGCAACGTCCGTAAGTATGTAAGTAAGGCCGCCTGTACAGTTGTAAGTTCTTACGTAAGTTCAGTACAAATACTGCTCACGTAAGACGCTGTAAGCAATATTTGTACTGAACTTACGTAATTAACTTACAGGTGGAAAGGGCGGCCTGGCTTGTTCACGAAAAAAAGTCATCATCATCATATCAGCCGAAAGACGTCCACTGCTGGACATAGGCCTCCCCCAGAGAGTGCCAAATTGACCGGTCCTGCGCCACCCGCATCCAGCGGACACCCGCGACCTTTACCAGGTCATCAGTCCACCTTGTGGGGGGCCTACCCACGCCGCGCCTTCCGGTACGAAAAAAAGTAGCAACTGAAAACTCAGTCTCCACTGTCACCCAGTAGGTCTAGGCAGTTCTAAGCGCAACTAGACAAATACTCAGGTCTACTGTCCCTTGGAGCTGTGAAAAAATCAAACTTCTAAGCCAACGCAATCAAGAGATACAGCCGTTTATGCCGCAAATTTCCGCAAATTTTCGAAACTCGCAAGGGAATCAAAACCTACAGGGTACTTCCCGTGAACTCAGAATCTTGAAATTTGGTACGAAGCAACGTCTTATAGCATAGATGAAGGAAAAATTGCGAAAACCGTTAATTTTTAGTTACATCATATACTAAAAATATTTTTAATAATTTACTTATACAGCGTGGAACAGAACGAAGAGCTTTTACAAAAACGGGGAATTACTCACCCTAAGAGCTGTATTTTTTCCCATTAAACTATGTCAATATTCGTTACAGTTTACGAGATAAAGCATGTTAAACTTTAGTAAAAAAATCCTTCTGGTTCAACCCTAGCAAGTTGATCGGATGAAAATAAGTTTGAAGTGAATGACATGTGTCATGTGAACTGAATTTTTAATCTATTATTATCGTAATATTTTGTTTTTTGACATTAGATTGTTTTTCTAGAATTCTACTAGTATTTTTTATACAATTTTTATATCATATAATTACTCTAAAAAATTAACTGACGATTTGAAAGTGCTTGTTACTAGGCCTACTTGAATAAAGATCATTTTGAGTTGAGTTTTGAGTTGAGTTATAGTGGCAGGGTACCTATAATGAAACGTTTAATTTTTAATGTCTTTTTATTTTACTACCTAGCTTTAAAATGATAATAAATTGATTGAAAATTAATTAGATAACACTATACTTTCAGCAAAGATCATAGTGAAGTGCCACCCAGTATACCTACAGGGTTGTACGGAACCCTCGGTGCGCGAGTCCGACTCGCACTTGGCTGGTTTTTTACAGTTACTTATTTTTATTTCACTGTACTGCGAATAAGCAGTTGTAATACGCTTAGGGATGAACTAGAGATGGCAATAAGCGAATGTGGCCAGAGTCCGTTATTAAAACGTACATTGTTTATAGCGAAGCCGCAGGGGACGCCGAGGAGGGCAGCCGGTGTGGTGTTTGCAAAACGCTCTTATAC
This sequence comes from Epinotia nisella, assembly GCA_932294315.1. Lineage (NCBI taxonomy): Eukaryota > Metazoa > Arthropoda > Insecta > Lepidoptera > Tortricidae > Epinotia > Epinotia nisella. The sequence continues at coordinate 3,970,083 of OW028693.1, forward strand.
ACATAGTCCAGGCAATGAACTGACAACTTGTATGGAAATGTCAAAGGTAATAATTTATAATAGCAGATTTTTTAATGTAACGGATATATTATCAATTATATAGTTACCTAGAGGCAAAATCCAACAAAAAATCAGACATCAAAAAAAAAAATTAGCTCCTAAAAAGGCGGCATATATATTAATAATTTTTTAAATCGTTATTTAGGTTCAAAAGGGTAGGGTAGGGTTTTAGGTGCTTTAAAATGTTCAATATAAATAAAATAAAAAAAGACAATGAATGTTTAATTTAATAAATAATTACTTCCGGGTGGAAAGTTTGTTGGATTCTTGAATAAAGCATCTTAGAATAAACAAAAAAAACGCTATTATAAATTAATGTTTTTCGAAACCGTATTTTGCCTGGAGTAACACCACATATAAAGGTGATGCTACGGTGGCCTAGTTGTAACCAAAGAGTCAATTTCAGTAAAAAAATATATTTTAAGAGCCGTAAAGAGCCATTTACACAATGTTCAATCTCACATTTCCTTGAACCTATCTTTACTAGGGGTCCTCGAAGAGCCGTAAATGACCCTTCAAAGAGCCGCATGCGGCTCGCGAGCCGCGGTTCGCCGACCCCTGGCCTAGTGGTTCAGGCGTGCAGATGTCAAACGGCAGTCGTGGGTTCGAATCCCGGCTCATACAAATGAGTTTTTCGGAACTTATGTACGGAATACCATTTGATGTTTACCGTTAGCTTTTCGGTGAAGGAAAACGTTGTGAGGAAACCTGCATATATCGGAGAAGAAATTCAAAGAGGTATGTGCAGTCCCCAAACCGCACTGGGCCAGCGTGGGGACTACTGCCCGATCCCTCTCATTCATGAGAGGAGGCCTGTGCCCAACAGTGGGACGTATATAGGCCATTGATGATATAAAGGTGCAGAACGGATGTAATGCCGCTCTGTGCATGTAAACCATAAACCATAATTAAATTCCATCAAATCTACCACTGTGTTGCCATTGAAATGAAACATTCCATCAATAGTAAATTAATTCTTGTCAAAAAAATGCACGTAACTAATTTATTGTCATTTTTAAAGATAGAACCGTGTTAATAAACATGTTAAAAACCAATCGTATGAATATAATATTTAATTAAACCTGTTTTGTGGTAGAAATATTCGTATTACAAGATTACAATTTGGTATCAATATTGATATAAAAACATTATTGTTTGAAGATACCGTGTGCGTAGACGAAATGGTGGCGACCATGACATGTTTTCTCCTCATTTCATTTTCTTATCTCATCTTATCTTATCTTATCTAGTTGAGGGCCCTTTCGGATACACTTCGACCCAGTGGGATCTGTTGTGCATTTGCCCTCCCCTTTATAGCTACTCCCAAGCTCGTTTCATTTCATTTTCGGTATCTTACGTCCGTCTGGAGCGGACGAATGTTTTCTTTAGAATTATTTGGTTTATTTATTTACTCAAAATTTGATGAATAAATGAAATACCGTAAAACCACACAACTATAGTCCAGGTCACCCAACTATGGTCCAAAATTAATTCTCATATTACTTGCTCAGGTGGGACTGTTTTCATGGGTGAACTTGAAGACAGGCAATATAATAACTCAAATTTAAATAAAAACCTATAAAATCACAAATACAAAATCGGTATTGATAGAAACGAATGAGTTTACTTTTGGACTATAGTGGGGGTAGTGGACTATAGTTGTGTGCTTTTACGGTATCTATTTATTTCCGATCAGAGGGGCTACTGCGACACAAAAACTCGTAATTTTTTACCCTCTATTTTTTTAAGTTTAGACGATAATCTTCGCGTTTTGCCTCAAACACATAGGCTGAACTCTCTGCTGGCCGCCAGCCAAGCGCAAACATTCCACGTCTAGACGCCGACGACATCAATAATAAACTATTATTTGTATGAAAGCGCGGTAATCCAAGGATTTTTACATACGGGCACTATACATATTTAGGACCACCGTGTCTTTTGATACTTTTTTGCCCGACTACGAGAGAGAGATGGGTTATGATTTTAGCAGTCTATGTTTGTATTTACGTGTGTTCCACGTAGAGTTTAAGATACTACTCCAGGTGAAATACGGTTTCGTTAATTTATAATAGCGTTTATTTAGTTTATTTCATTTTTAAACGTTATTCTAAGATGCTTTATTCAAGAATCCAACAAATTTTCATCCCAAAATAATTATATAAATTTAAATTAAGCATTCATTGTCTTTTTTGTTTGATTTATCCCACTAATCCTACTAATATCCTACTTATGTAGTGCACCAAGGCGCCGATAGATGGCGCTGGCGTCGAAATAGAACGCGCTAACGAAGTGTCGACGTAGAATCCTTAGTACCGTTGTGTAAAATATCTTTCGGTGTCTTCTGTTAGGCGCAAGTTTGTACTTGGTTGGCTGCATTCAAGCTACCTGGAACGCAGTACGGTGCCTCTGGCGAAACGCCTATTGTGGGACAGCTCTAGTTAAAGTTAAGTTGCTGCTTTGTATGAGATCTGAATTCAATTTACCTTTGTCAATTTCTTCGTCGTTTTCTTGAGAAGCAGGTAGTCACCTTACACTTATAATTATTATAAATGCGAAAGTTTAGATGTTTGGATGTTTAGATGTTTTGATGTTTGTTACTCAATCACGCAAAACCGACTGAACGGATTAAGATGAATTTTGGTATACATATAGTGTATAGACTGGATTAACATATAGAATATTTTTTATCCCGGGAATCATCCCCTAAGGGGGCGAAATGGGGGGCCGAAGTTTGTATGGAGCTACGATATAAACGAGTTACACGCGGACGAAGTTTTGAATATTTTAAAGTAAATGTAAATGAAAAAAAATAAAGATTAAAACATCTATTAATATTTATTCCAACTACTCAGGAGCTAATTTAGTTTTTTTATGTCTGATTTTTTGTTGGATTTTGCCTCTAGATAACTATTTAATTGATGATATAACTGTTACATAAAAAAAATCTGCTATTATAAATTATTTCCGATTTTTTTTCCGAAGTTTCTTTGTAATGTAAATTTATAATAATATTCTATGATACGAGATAAAGCAATCTAAATATAATCTAGCTCTGTCGACCCAGAAAAACAGCAGTACAAATTAAACTAATAAAATTTGATTTCAATTCTATACGTTTAATGAAAATGGCCCTCAAAGTCACCCTTTCAGGCAATAAAGGGTCTAACGCCTGTATTCTTGGTAAAGATTAGAACGAGCCTGATTTACGATTCTGTGAATTATTAAAGTGCTTCTTGAACTCTCTAATTAGAAATTGACTTATTATTATTTAATTAACAACGGAATATCTAAAGATTTTAATTTATTATCAACTAGCTGGCCACGCGGCTTAAAGGCCTGGCGGCGCGAGGTAATATAAAGCCTATAACCATCTAATGTCCATGCTACACGCAAGTGAAAAAAAAAACGAAATACAAACTTATACAGGATGTATAAAAAACCGGCCAAGTGCGTGTCGGACCACGCACAACGAAAGGTTCCGTGCCTATTAAAAAGGTCGTATCGTTACTGAAAACTTATGGCACTTACGTCCTTTTTTTAACACATTCAGTGCCCAGAATCGCTACGCGCTACGCTCGTAGCCGATCCCGTGGTTTTCCTCGTACGTAGCGGAAAGCGACTACGGCGTAGGGACGCATACGAATCGTCACGGGACTTGAATGGCTTAAGGAGGGCAGTTTTTTAGAAATATCTCGAAAACCTTTGAACTGATCTTGTTAAAAATAATTTTCGCTGAAAGAATTTAATAAGCCCTATGTCCATGATTTTTTTCATATTTTTAAAATACACGGTTCAAAAATTAGAGGGGGGGACACAATTTTAGTGACTTTCGGGGCGATTATCTCCTACACTATTCACTTAATGAAAAAAATTGCTGAGAAACCTTATATTTATTTTGAAAGGCCTATCGATTGATGTGCCACACGTAGGCTTGCAATGAAAAAAATGTTTCTGACTTTCAGTTTTATGTATGGAGTGCACCCCTAAAAAAAGTTTTTTTTAGTAATTCAATTACAAAACTATGTAGCGGCTAACAAAATACACCTATCCTCAAAATTTTATTCAAATACACCTTATAGTTTTCGAGTAAAATGCCTGCATACGGTCGGACAGACAGACAGACATGACGAATCCATAAGGGTTCCGTTTTTTGCCATTTGGCTACGGAACCCTAAAAATGGAGTCTGAACACATTAAGGCTAGATTCGGTAGCTTATTTGAAATTCCAAAAATGCATTTAAAAATGCATAAAATGCTTAATTAGGACAACGTAAGTGGATGCCGCATTTAATTTAACGCATGTAAGTAGGTCACCTGCGCACGTTACAGCAAAGTTGAAGCAGCTCGATTCCGTTCCCGATTCATATCTTTCGCATCCCATCGCAATTTCAATGTTTTTCACCACACTTGCTCGTCAATGGCGTTATTACTTGCGAGCGTACAGAGCAGTTATAGCCGTTTTACCTCCCACGGGCTGTTAAGTTTAGTTATAATAGTAGATTGTATGACAAGGGGCTAAAATAAGCCATATTACCACGAGATAGATATTTTCCCGAGTGAAGCGAGGGAAAATATTTCGAGGGGTAAAATGGCTTTTAGACCCGAGTTATACACTCTACTTTTCACTTCGACTGCGAGAAAATAGTAAAACAAAGATTATCCATCCACAATCAATAATAAATTCCACGGCGCAAAGATTATTCGATTTGGCGGGCGGCATACTTTTTTAATAAACATGCTTCGACACAGATACAAAATATTGGCACCACGAATAATCGCCTCTGAGGTGTCCAATACACGGTGAAGTATTATCTATCACTCGATCCACGCGCTGTCTCTTTTTCATTGCATGTTATAGAAAGAGACAACTATGGTGGATCATCAGTATTTAATTGCCGTGTATTGGCCGGCTGACCGTCTACAGGCGCGTCGTTGACGGCCAGAGGCGTTTTTGTTTTAATAATTATTGTGAGTTAGGGGCTAAAAAACGCCTGATATTTAAATTAATTCTGGTTTCTGATTGGTTGTTTTTAATATTCGCTGTAATCTGGTTAGTTGATAGCAAATACAAATGCTTTTTAAAGAGTGGTGATTGGTGGATTTAATACAGCGATGTGTTTTGATTGGTCAAATTAAATGTTTTAGAAATCATAAATATTTATACATATTTTCCCTAGGGGCTACATGTATGACTTTAGCCCCGCTTGCTAAGCCTAATATGACACACTTTTCGAGCATGAGAAGTGAAAAATATAGAACCCTTTGATTGGCTTAAGCAAATCTGGTCGCTCTGTGAATGGTTGAAAAAAAAATCTAGTTCGCTAAGCCCCGCCCAGCAAGAATGCTCTGTGATTGGTTGAAATATTGAAGCTGCGCGCTCCACTAGCATTGATCTGGAAGTGAAGTTGTCAATTTTTGATTGGTGCGGCTGTATGAAACTTAGATTTTTCTGTCTTTTGTAGTTATTTATTCCCTCGCAAATGTGATGAAAAACATTGTGTATAACACGGTTATAAGAATATTGCAAACTCGAGTCATCAAAACTCGTTAGCAATATTCCACTTACGCCCCTCGTTAAACAATGCACTATTGCGCAGTCGTTACTTGTAGCGCGTGGAAGCGAGCTATTTATTTCTAATGGGAGGGTAACTCCGCACCACGGGAATAGATGCGGAGGTTATGTCGGACTCGAAAAACCCTCGATACTCGCAGTCCTCCTCGACACATTTCGGACGGCTCTGGGTTCTACTGTGGACCGCACCAGTGTGCAGCGTGATGCCTCTGTGGGTTCTGCCCTATTTAATCGACTTCAAAGAAGGAGGAGGTCCTATATATATTCCACTGTATGTATTTTTTTTTTCCAATCAAATCAAACATTTATTCGAACACAAGAAAAAAGTGAATCTGTGCCGTGTCACGAAATGGGCCCAACTCAGCATGATGCTGGCTTTGCAGCTTAGCTGATCTTCCGTTGGGTTTCCGTTCCGTACTTTTTAATGTATGTTCACCGATAAAAAAAAAAAAAAAAAAATATGTTTTATTGCCACAACTTTACAACATAAAAACAAATCAATAAAAGAGAAAAAACTAAACTACAATTTAAACTAAGCATGATTAGATATATATCTGGGCAATGGGTACCAGTCTCAGCCAATTGAGGACCGATTTTCAAAATTCTTTTTTTATTTGAAAGAGTATACTCCTGAGGTGGTCCCATTGTCACCAAGTCAGGATCTGATGATGGGATCCCAGGGAAATTGAGGGCAATCCTCAAGTTCTACAGGCACGCGTGTAGTGATTTTGGTATTTTCCATTATAACTCGTGTACCGTGTAACCTTCGGAAATCGCAGTTGCGGTGAAGTGGAACTGATGATGAAGACCACAGATGACTTATAGACGTCCTCAAGTATGTAAAGTACGTCAAAGATTCTGACACGATGCCGTTGAAGTAGCAACTAATGAAGTGTCAATTTTGAGATCCTTGAGAGCCCACATATAGCGACTTGGATTGTTTCTATAAATCATTTAAAAACCGTTGGAACTCCACCTCGCAACTACAGTTGCGAGAGCACTTTGCGTTTTGACAAATCGCAACCGTAGTTGCGCAGGGCACGTGAGTGGGTAATAATCAACGCATTTGCTCTCAAGGATCTCAGAATTCTCGTTTCAGATGTGTCTGTGCTTAATAAAGACCAAGTGCACCCGCACTAGGTAGTTCCGAAAATCCGCGCAGCAAGAAGATGTTGGTCCACTCAAGTTGTCCGGTGAACAAGGATGTTGTGATATATATCCAAAACGTCGGAAGATCTCAGATATTCTTTTTACAAAAAAATACCCGAATTGGAATATCTCGCTTATAAATAAATGCCTTGATCACACGTGCCGAGTATAAATAAATAAAATAAATATTAAATTTGCGGACAATCTCACACAAATTGACCTAGTCTCAAACTAAGCAAAGATTGTACTATTGGTACTAGACGACGATAAACATACATACTTAAATACATAGAAAACATCCATGACTCAGGAACAAATATTCGTGCTCATCACACAAATAAATGCCCGTACCGTTCGAACCCAGGACCTCTTGCTTCGTAGGCAGGGTCACTACCAACTAGGCTAAAGCGGTCGTCACTTATGATTTCATATTTTTGTATTCTAACCGATTTATCTAGTTTTTCAGCCTCATTACCCACTTAAATACAATTTGGAATACGGAAAAAACACTGATTTAATTGGTTCCTAATAGTTTTCATGAAGACAAGGCTGAAACCTCCTTTTAAGTGTCAAAGATACACGGCCCATTTCGTAGGTTCGTCAGTTAGCTCTAAATGTCATTTTTTGTATGAAAAATTGACAGTTGATGTGTCCGAACGCTCGTTCGAGAAGTGGGGTAATTACAGTAACCAAACTAGGCCGACAAAAATTTAATTGAAATTGCAAAACGAAACGTCCAAAATTAGAAAATGTTCTTTGATGTTTTCAACTCGGTGTTTTTTATGAGTCCCCCGTGAAATTAAAATTAATTATGGACCTTGTTTTTTCGGGGAAGGTAAATGTGGAATTTTGACGTGTATTTATATAGTACTTTTAATTAAGTTTGGCATGGTCATGGCAGAATGAAACAAGTTTAGTCATTCCCGTCACAGCTCGTGACGTCAGTGTATCTTAGGCTTCTCACAGACTGGCGCGGCCTGGCTGCTAAACTTGTCATTAGCTATTAAAACTATGGACCGCCACCGCAGGCCGCGCCTGTGTGATACAGGCCCTACCTTTGTCATCAGCATCTTTAAAAAAAAACCTTCTGAGCCTGCCTCGCGCACCGAGGGTTCCGTACAAAATTTCATACAACATGACCCGTCTGGCCCCGCCCATTAATTTAGGAAAAATCCTAACAATGCATAGTGTAGTTAAGTCATGAGTACCTACAGCGCCATTTATCGGTGCATTTTGCACGACCAAGGAACTCGGTATGTATGTTGGTTTTTCAGCGATAATTCTTTATAAAATGAATTAATTTCGATTATTCTATTTTTATTACCTAGAAAGTTCTTTCAGAATACTTAGTTTAACTAAAGATTCGCCAAACTGAGAAGCAGTTTGTTGGCGATAAACCTAGGTGTTGTGAATTGTAGGCTGTGATTCTACCAAATAATTACAGAGAAAAACTAAAATAAAGTAAAAGGTCATAGACATTCACGTATAGGTACATAGATATGTGAAATTAAATTATTTTTATCAATACTCTAAGGCAGCGGTCGGCAACCTGCGGCCCGCGGGCCGCATACGAGCCCCTTACTTGCGGCCCGCGAGCCTCCCTGCCTGTTTTCTTTGGCCTAATAAAGTCACAACCTGATAAAGTCACGAACATAGAGCATACATAACTGGAGTAGCCTTATGTTGTATTTGCATACAAAAATGTCTGCCGAATTTTGCAGGGGGGGGGGGGAGCATCTTAATAGGATATTGAAACTCAATTATATATTGAGAGCTTGAAGTGGTTGAACGTTTATAATGTCAAGTGCTTACAGCAACGTGCGGGCATTTTTATGATCAGTGTTCTCGTGCGAGTCGATTTTGTGATCGATTGTGAAATTGTCTTTGTATGATTTTTTGCGTATTATCATCATCATCCTGGCCGATTTCGACCACGGCGACTGGAAAAAGAGAAGAGTTCTGGCTAACTGGAGCGTCGTTCGTGAGCTCTCAGGTGACTGACGTAGCCTATCTTTGCAGAGAATGTACGACCACATTCCCTACAGGTCAGCACCGCTCCGACAAAATTGTAGTGTATGGCCGCAGGTGGTGGCGTATTATGCAAGGTTATTTACAGAGAGGTAAGTTACTGAAAGGCTATTCCAGTTATGTATGCTCTAAGGTCACGAATTATGAACAAGTGCGCGCGTAAATTTCATTAGCGACTATGTGGCCCTTGGCTGCTAAACGGTTGCCGACCGCTGCTCAAAAGCGCCATTACAATGCGCTTATGACTTCTCTATGCAAGCGTCCATAGGCTAATACTAGTAGTTTATGTTACTTTACATAATGAGAGGCCTTAAATCACGAGTGTGGGTTTATGAAACGAGCTTCAGCGAGTTCCATAATAATAGGATCACACAAGTGTTTTAAGGCCTAATTATGTACAGTTGCATACACTGATTTATCTACACACTTATAAATCCTCAATGATGTGTTCGGGAACCATTAAAATAACCGCCATTGCACCGCCATGGCCGACTAGATTTCAAAACGTAACCAACTAGATGTCCATAACAAGATCTAGTTGGTCATGATTTGCTCTGACCTCTGGGCCACGCTTCGAAATTTGAAAGTCATTACTTTAACAATATCTATATCGTAATGAAACTACGTACAAATTTACCTACGGCCAGAGACAAGTAATTTATTTTTATAAATCTTATTGATATAATGCTGGTCATTTCATTACTGCCAGTTTCTGAACGCATTTTAGCGGGTTTATAATATGTGTGTAGATAAAAGCTTATTCATCATTGTCTTAATGAGTTTTTAAGCTATTGCTTTCTGTCTATACTATGAACGATATACTTAGTTATCTTTCAACTTATCATAGGTATTAACCACGCTCTGCTACCAAGTTAAGTTTGTGTAGGGTTTCCTATAATCCCTAGACTGTAATCCTTTTTATAGTAATTGTTATTTTTAATAAGTTAAAACTTCTGATAATAATATATCTTAGGTATTGATTACATATTAGCTTTATGATGTTTACAAAGAGTTGACAAACTTCCAAATTGACATAATTGCTTTTATGATCGACTCCAAATTTTAATGGCTGCCTCGTTCGAAGTTTGTAATGTTCTCTTCGTATGCCCCTGCCAAGACAAGACAAAGGGCAATTGGATGGGTCAGTTGGTAGTAATGTAGTAATATAGTATAATAGAATACGACCGAATACCCTAGTGGTTAGAGAACCTGACTATGAAGCTTGAGGTCCCGGGTTCAAATGCAAATGTTTGTCCTCGAGTCTTGGATGTTTAATATCTATTTAAGTATGTATTTATATAAGTATGCTTATCCATTAAGGCTTTGCCTAGTTTGAGACTAGATCAATTGGTTTGAATTTTTCCACGATTTTTTTTTAATTTGATTTTTTATACCCATTTATTTGAATATACCTGGATTTTAGCTTCTAACTTAATTACAAATTGCATTATTACACAATATGTTTTGTTATGCATAAATCGATTAAAATAGACATAAAACGATGTCAAAGAATTACAAATATAATTTAGATCATTACTTACTCTAAGTACCTAAAAATAAAGACAGGATATTATTTAATACAAATGTAGCGGTTATAAACTTTTTGTATTTTAATTTCTAGTAAATAAAACTAGTTTCTGATCTAGATATGGTTGGTTTGGTGTATACAAAATTTCATGTCGTTCTAGCACGTAGTTTTAAAATGAAAACCACACTACGTTTGTATAGAGAGTCGATCGTCTGGCGGCCATTAAAATTTACTATCCGTTCGTTAAAAATGTTCGTATCGAAGACAAAATAAAGAAGAACTATTATCCCTATCTTACCTTTCACTGAACATCTATAATATATCTGATCTATTTCACGGTACGAATATTCAATCATTTCAGCTTATCTCGCATCGCCAACCTGAATTGAACCTAACCATATACATCGTAGAGCTTAAATTCGAATATCGAATACTTAACATTAATGAGCCTAAATGTGAGCTCTATGGGGAGGAAATAAGGTCTACATTGGAATGAAACTAAAATAAATATGGCGAGTAGGATGGTTGATTGCATTTAGAGCTAGTCAGATCAAAAGGTATATTGAGGGTCATTTTGAAACATACGTTTAGCATTACAATTCGATTTAATTTGGTAGTTCCCGTATCCGATCAAATTATCGCAGTAAATTGTAAATTACTTATGTAAGGGTGACTACCTTCTTCTCAAGAAAACGACGTCAAATCGATAAAGGTAAATTGTATTCAGAACTCATACAAAGTAGTAACTTAACATTAACTAGAGCTGTCCCACAATAGGCGTTTCGTCAGGGACACCGTACTGTATTCCAGGTGGTTCCTATAGCAAGGATTTGCAATGGAAGGTGTTCAATAGCTTGAATGCAGCCAACCAGGTACAATCTCACTCGTCCCGAGCCCTGCCACGAGCCGTAGGCGAGGCGAGAGGCGAGAGATATCTCGGTACTCGTGACGTACCTAATGACATATTTTCCGCACTAGCATCGAAATGTACTATTTTATTAACAAAAATAAGTGGATTATGCACGTATCCCAAAGAACGTACCTATGTATATGTATAGAAGTAGTAAATTATAAAGTAAAGAAAGTTTATACCATTTTTGCCTGATTTTTACGGAATTATCGAAACGAAATTATTATTATTTACCGTCGCAGTATTAAATGTAGGTGGATTATTCAAGAATACTTACTCTCTCTCTCTCTCTCTCTCTCTCTCTCTCTCTCTCTCTCTCTCTCTCTCTCTCTCTCTCTCTCTCTCTCTCTCTCTCTCTCTCTCTCTCTCTCTCTCTCTCTCTCTCTCTCTCTCTCTCTCTCTCTCTCTCTCTCTCTCTCTCTCTCTCTCTCTCTCTCTCTCTCTATCTCTCTCTCTCTCTATCTCTCTCTCTCTCTCTATCTATCTCTCTCTCTCTCTCTCTCTCTCTCTCTCTCTGTGAGCTGAAGAACTCGTCTTTTTTTAATTTTGAAGATCTGAATCGATAAAAAAATAAATATATTATTACCTATAATACTCGTAATGGAACCTGCTCACAAAATTTCACGAGAATCGGAAGATTATTGCGGCCTGTAGAGAAGAACAGCCGGACAAACAGACGCTCGAAAGAATTTCGACCCATGCTGAAGCAGAAAAATTCCTTCGCTTCGCAATCTACTTCAAATATGTATATAAAAACGTCCCCTGTTTTCTTCGCAATCTACCTACAAATAATTTCTGTTTTGAGAATAAATATTGTGTTCACTATATTTATTCTCAGAAAAGAAATTATTTTATGTTATTTCAACACAATAAATAAGAACGAGGAAGATCAACACAATTTTGTTTAACTTTTGATGTTATTAGAAATGAATTGGGTTTCGATATTTCACCGAAACGAGGAAAACGAGTATATACTTATATTTTCTATAAGGTTATTTCTATTTTTACCGTGTAGGTATGGCTTAATAAAATAACCAACTATGTATATAGATTTACCTCCACACGTTTTTAGGGTTCCGTACCCAAAGGGTAAAAACGGGACCCTATTACTAAGACTCCGCTGTCCATCCGTCTATCTGTCCGTCTGTCACCAGGCTGTATCTCATTAACCGTGATTGATAGACAGTTGAAATTTTCACAGATGATGTATTTCTGTTGCCGCTATAACAAAGATACTAAAAAACAGGATAAAATGAGTATTTAAGGGGGCTCCCGTACGATAAACGTGATTTTTAAGTTCGTTTTTATATAGAATTGTACGGAACCCTTCGTGCACGAGTCCGACTTGCACTTGGCCGGTTTTTTTTATATTTCCTTTTGAATGCTTTTAGTTTTTTAAAATACTGAATAACAGCAAATAAAAAGATTTACCCATTCCCTTTTTAGGGTTCCGTGGCCAAACTGGCAAAAACGGAACCCTTATAGTTTCGTCATGTCCATCTGTCCGTCTGTCCGTATGTCACAGGCATTTTACTGGAAAACTATGAGGTGTATTTGAATAAAATTTTGACGATAGGTGTATTTTGTTAGCCGCTACACAGTTTTGCAATTAAATGACTAAAAAATATATTTTTAGGTGTGAAGTATACATAAAACTGAAAGTCATTAATATTTTTTCATTGTAAGCCCAAGTGTGGCACATCAATCGATAGGCCTTTTAAAATAAATATAAGGTTTCTCAGCAATTTTTTTGATTTAGTGAATAGAGTCGGAGATAATCGCCCCGAAAGTCACTAAAATTGTGTCCCCCCTCTAATTTTTGAACCGTGTGTTTTAAAAATATGAAAAAAGTCATGGACATAGGGCTTATTAAATTCTTTCAACGAAAATTGTTTTGAACAAGATTGGTTCAAAGGTTTTCGAGATATTGCTGAAAAACCTCCTTCCTTAAAAAAAAGGACGTAAGTGCCGTAAGATTTCTGTGACGATACGACCTTTTTAATAGGCACGGAACGTTTTGCGTGGTCCGACACGCCCTTGGCCGGTTTTTAATTATTAAACAAAATCATAAGATCTCTTTTTCTTTCGAAGCTAATTTGCCGCCAAACTCAATTAAATACGTTCAAACAAACAGTTTGAAAAGAAGTCGCGATTCTTCTAGATTCTAATTAAAAGAGGAATGAAATTAATACTTCAAAGGAGTTGGTCGGTTGCGAGAGCATCCAAGTCCCTTAATAAATTGAAAGGGTTCAGTAGACTATATTAAAACCACTCCAATCTTAAACAGAACTAATAATCAAATCGTGGAAGGCGCGGCGTGGGTAGGCCCCCCACAAGGTGGACTGGCCTCGTAGTATGGTTGGCCTTGTCACGCGATAGGTGATAGGATAGAGCGTGCGTCACTGGCTGACACCGTTCGATAGAACGAGACGAAGCTCTTATCTTGTCACTTGTCGCGTGATAAGGCCAACCATGCTTCGGCTCCTGATGACCTGGTAAAGGTCGCGGGAGTCCGCTGGATGCGGGTGGCGCAGGACCGGTCAATTTGGCACTCTCTAGGGGAGGCCTATGTCCAGCAGTGGACGTCTTTCGGCTGATATGATGATGATGATGATGAATAATCAAATCAAGAATTATATGGCAACGAAAGCTCGTTAATTACCTTATAGCCATAGCGTGTCTTTTGACTTTTCATACAAGTTTTTATTTAAACTTGACCTGAGGGGTAATCAGTAACGTTTCGAACGCGCGTTAGGATAGTCCTACTGTCATTTCTAGGGTTCCGTAGGCAAAATGGCAAAAACGAAACCCTTTTAGTTTCGTCATGTCCGTCTGTCCGTATGTCACAGGCGTATGTTACTCGAAAACTATAAGGTGTATTTGAATAAAATTTTGAGGATAGTCTGTCACCAGGCTGCCTGTATCTCATGAACCGTGACAGTAAGGCAGTTGAAATTTTCACAGATGATTTATTTCTGTTGCCACTATAACAACAAATACTAAAAACCGGACAAGTGCGAGTTCAACTCGCGTGGTGAGGGTTCCGTAAAATATTGAGAATTTTCCCGTTACTTTGAATACTCAAACTTCTTATAGGTTTTCCTGTAATCTTTAGGCAAGGAACTATTTTCCATATTTTGTTCAGAACTTTAAGCCTAGTAGTTTCGGAGATAAGGGGTAAGGAATGGTCAATTTTCGTCTTTTTTCATAAATTACTTCAAATCGGTTTTTGCTAAAATTATAAAAAAAAATATCTGAGAAGGTTACATTGGATATGTCACACAATACAGTTTGCGAAACTTTTTTTTAATTTCCCAGTTTACCCCTCAAAAGTGGCCCCCTTGTTCAGAATTCATTAATTTACTTTACGTCTCCATCTTTGGGTCACCAATTTAAATATGTTTACCAAATTTCAACTCAATTGGTCCAGTAGTTTCGTAGCAAATTGGCTGTGACAGACGGTCAGACAGACGCACGAGTGATCCTATTAGGGTTCCCTATTTTCCTTTTGAGGTACGGAACACTAAAAACAGAATAAAATAAATATTTGAGGGGGCACCCATATAACAAACGTGATTTTTTTGCTCGTTTTTATAGATTGTACGGAACTCTTCGTGCGCGAGTCCGACTCGCACTTGATCGGTTTTTTAAAACCAGTGCGCATTGAAGCGAAAAATCAACTACTTATACTCAAACGCAAAATATCGAGTCAGATTTACCTCTTGAAGTTTAGTCTACCGAACCCTTAATCAAATCAAGTCATGGTCCACGTTTTAACCTCAAAAATATTCAAAGTTGTCTTCTTCCTCACACAGACCAGTTTTTCCCAAACAACGAATAATTTCCCCTTACTTTTGAATTTGGAATAGCTTTTAAAACTTCAAGGCGCTTTAAATATTGTACAAAACAATTTCAAGGTATTTCAGAGTTTTAAACTGAAATTAATTCGTTTGTTTTCACACGGCAATGTTCGCAATTCTGCAAAAAAAAGGAAATAAGTTTCTGTCAAAATTTTCACTGTACTTTTCTGTATACCGTCATCAACTCATTGAGACGATTCTAACGAGCCCAAACTCAACGGGGTTACGTCGATTAGGTACTGAATTCCCATAGCCTTATGGTACCATAATATTGCATTGTCATTAAAACTATGAAATGAGGCTATCCACAGCAGAACCAACCGATATAGCCCTCCAGCGATTCTTAAGTGGCAGTGGGCGATGCACATTGCACGTAGAACCTATGGCCGTTGGGGCGGAAACGTTCTCGAGTGGCGACCACGTACCGGAAGGCGCGGCGTGGGTAGGCCCCCCACAAGGTGGACTGATGACCTGGTAAAGGTCGCGGGGGTCCGCTGGATACGGGTGGCGCAGGACCGGCCACTTTGGCACTCTTTGCATCAGGCCTATTTCCATCAGTGGACGTCTTTCGGCTAATATGATGATTATGATGATCCAAACTATATCTTTACCCAAAATTTCAGCTCAATCGGACACCGGGTAGTGGGTCAAAAGTCAAAGTGATTTATTATTCAATTTAGGCATATTACATGCACCTATGAATGTCGATGAACTACCACCGGTTCGGAAAAAAAACCTCTGCCTCAAGAAGAACCGGCGTAAAAAACTCGGCGAGGTGACATTTTTTCAAAACAGTATACAATATATCATTTCAGTATCGGAGTATTATAAAATTTTAAAATTACATTGCTACAGTAGTAAGCCTATTTATTTTGCGATAGATTTCTAGTGCAGGACTTTGTCGCTGCCAAATATCCCTATCCATGATGTAATCGTTTATCTTATAATATGCTTTTGGAATAATTTGGAATAGTGTCTGTTTTACGACAGATTTGAATTTAGAGTCAGCAAGTTCGGAAATGTGTTTTGGAATTTTATTGTAGAATTTTATACAATTTCCCAAGAACGACATAAGTACATACTTACATACATACATACGAACAGTGCAATGCACTTCGCAACGTTGTACACCAGTACCTTAGTCTGTATATAAATTCCGCATAGTAGTTTACACCGCACCGCATTCCGTCTGGCAACATTTGAGGAGTGTCTTTTCAAAAGGACTTATTTTTTTCGTAAGGGAACTTCTAAATTAAACTTTACGGTTCAGTCAATTAGATTCACTTTTAAAGTGATACAAAAATAAAAATAAGCCCTTTTGAAAATACACTCCTCATTTGTACGCGGCTACGCACTCCGCAGCAGTATGTGGCAGCAGTGTGTGGGAGACAGTTGAGCGTTTTTCAAAAAAAGTGTACACTTTTTTTTTTCTAAATTTGTTTTTTTTTTGGGTTTTTCTTACTCAGACCTCAGTGCGTCACGACCATTAAAATAATAAAGACTGCATACAACAATGTGATGATCTGGAATGGAATATTGGGGACACTTTTTTTCTTGTATCTACGATTCTGAATAAGAAAAACCCAAAAAAAAAATTACCCAGTTGTGACGCTCCAAATACGAGCGTGATAATATTCCGCTAATTCTTACCACTTTAGTTTAATATTTTGTATGTAATAAAAATAAAATAATTTATGCCACGGAACACTAAAAACGTCCAGTACGTATTCCAATTTGAAACACACGCAATAAAATGCGGTGAAATACGTGCATCTAAAATATCCATACAAATCTCACGCGTCTAAAACTCTAATGGCCTCTTTCGCCGCGTCGGAGTGCCCGACAAGTGCCAGTAAAGTGCCAGTGGAGTGCCAACGAGTGCCAAAGAGTGCCAGTGAATTTGAAAGCTTAGAGTTTTACGTTTTTTGCTTGCGTTCATACGTATTTTACGTTGGTTCCGTTTAGAAATTAAAAAAGATACTCTTGAACGAAGAGAAACACTATATATAAATTAATAGGTAATTCTACAATCCGCCTTCTGGCTTTATTATCAATATTATCATGTCAGAATGATAATACCAAATTGTTTTGTCAGCTGTGTGTATGTGTGACGAAAATGGCGAAACTATAAGGGTTCCTAGTTGCCTACGGAACCCTAATAAGTCAGTGTCAGTTTTGTGTCGAAAATTAAGCATATAAATTATGTGAAAATTACCTTCTTTCACATTTAAATAACGTGTTTATGCGTGTTTAGGACTGGATCCCCGCTCCGGGTCCTTTCAGGAGCCGTAGCATGGTTGGCCTTGTCACGCGATAGGTGATAGGATAGAGCGTGCGTCACTGGCTGACACCGTTCGATAGAACGAGACGATGCTCTTATCTTGTCACTTGTCGCGTGATAAGGCTAACCATGCTACGGCTGCTGGTGCAAAGGTTAGCCATAGCTGTTCAGCGCGGCAATGCGGCTAGCGTGATGGGCACCTTTGCACCAGGAGGGACGCGGGGCGGGTTGTTTGACACTTCGTTTTAAGTTTAGCTTAATTAATAATACATTTTAAATGTTATTTATTAATGTAAATGGAATTGTTGTAATTGCTTTGTGTATTGTATGTTTTGTTTATGCATATGATTTATATATTGAAAAGAAAAAGGTAACTTTTATACAAACTGAATAATTAATTGTCGTCACAAAACTGACACTGTGTTAATTTTTGTTTAACAATACCCGCTCTTGGGTACACACATTTTTGAAAATATTAATTTTTAATGTCGAAAGCGAATTCTTGGTCAGCAACCAAAAAGAAGTTTCTTTTTAATAAAAAGCATTGGAAATCCTATACTATTAAACGCGCAATATATATACGTTGGTTCTCAATAACGGCTCTTACGATCTCATTGAAATTTGGAGTGTGGAGGTTTACCCTAACAAGTGAAATCAAAAGAATTTTCGAAAAACCCGACTGCTTTTTGACAAATATTATAGCCTATGTCACTCCCACGATTAAGTGGAATCCAACGACACCTCATACATCAAAATCCATCAAGCCGTTTAGGGTACAGGATGCCACAAAGAAACAGACATACATACATACTTACATGCACTCAAAAAACATTACCCTCATCCGTTGGCAGTCGGGTAAAAATCGATCTACCTGGGTCTCATGTCTGGGAAAATTCGTTTTATCCGTATTTTCTCTATTTTCACCCGAGCATATCTCGGTCGCCCAGGCACTGTGAAATTAAATTGAATTCTCCTCACAAGTTTATAGTTTCATGAAGAATATTATGTTACGCTTTGCAGGGTATTTATTTAAGTTTCTTGGAACTCTGTTCATAAATTTGTAACTGAGAATGTAGAAAAAAAGCGCCGAGGATGGAGTTAAAAGCTGCGGCCGACTGCTTAGTTCTGTGAAGTTGGATTTTGCATAAATACCCGGTCCTTTCTTTTAAATGAGCGAGGACTTAAAGTTTGATTTCAGTCTTTTGAAGCGACGACATTGCACTAGGTAAGGTTTGGAAAAAAACCGGACAAGTGCGAGTTCCGTAAAATTGCTATGCTATAAGCATCAGGCGCTCCATGCAAAATACACAGAAATATTGAGAATTTTCCCGTTACTTCAAACTTTTTATAGGTTTTCCTGTAATTTTTAGGCAAGGAACTATTTTCAATATTTTTTTCAGAATTTTAAGCCCAGTAGTTTCGGAGATAAGAGGGGAATGGTCAATTTTCATTTTCTTTCCTAAATTACTTCAAATCAGTTATTGCTGAAATTATTAAAAAAAAAATTCTGAGATGATTACAACAACCCTTTTCATTTGGTATGTCAATATAGTTTTTTTTTAATTTTCCAGTTTACCCCCCAAAAGTGGCCCCCTTGTTCAGAATTCATTAATTTACTTTACGCGTCCACCAATTTACATATGTTTAAGAAGACGAAAATTGACCATCCCCCCCTCTTATCTCTGAAACTCCTAGGCTTAAAATTCTGAAAAAAATGTGGAAAGTAGTTCATTGCATAAAGATTACAGGAAAACCTGTAAGAAGTTTGAGCATTCAAAGTAACGGGAAAATTCTCAATATTTTTGTGTACTTTGTATGGAGCGCCTGATGCTTAGAGCTTAGCAATCTTACGGAACCCTCACCACGCGAGTTGAACTCGCACTTGTCCGGTTTTTTTTAAGACAGTCTCGCGATTTCTAACCTCACAGAGCAGAGTATAACACGCTCAAAATGACCTACACAGATCCTTATTCCCTTGAGATTAGAGTTCATGTGTAAATCATTTTGAGCACTAGGAGCGCTTGGAAACTTCTACTTATCCTACTAATCCTACTAATATTATAAATGCGAAAGTTTGGATGTTTAGATGTTTGTTACTCAATCACGCAAAAACGGCTAAAAGAATTAAGATGAATTTTGGTATACATATAGTATACAGTCTGGATTAACATATAGCATACTTTTTATCCCGAGAATCATCCCCTAAGGGGGCGCAATGGGGGGTGAAAGTTTGTATGGAGCTACGATATAAACGAGTCTCATGCGGACGATGTCGCGGGCAGAATCTAGTATACACTATCTAAGGCATTGATAGATGTGACGACGATTCGTAATCATTTAATCAAACAAAACGTCAGAAATAAAGTAATGTTAGGATTAGGGAAAAATATGGCCGCTGCGTTGGGATATATGGATTTAAAAATGCTGAGACGGAGATGTAGTACCAACTCCCATTTCAATCGGACACTTTACGCTCGAAGTTGTAGACGAGTATATATACCTAAGACAGACTGTCCAGTTAGGTAGGTCCAACTTCGAGAAAGAGGTCAATCGTCGAATCCGACTCAGCTGGGCAGCGTTCGGGAAGCTCCGGCACATCTTTTCGTCCAATATTCCGCAGTGTCTCAAGACGAGAGTCTTTGACCAGTGTGTGTTGCCAGTGATGACATATGGCACGGAAACGTGGTCGCTTACTATGGGCCTCATAAGAAGGCTCAAAGTCACCCAAAGGGCAGTGGAGAGGGCTATGCTGGGAGTATCTCTGCGTGATCGCATCAGAAATAAGGCTATCCGCAGCAGAACCAAGGTAACCGATATAGCCCTCCGAATTGCTAAAATTAAGTGGCAGTGGGCGGGGCACATTGCACGTAGAACCGATGGCCGTTGGGGCGGAAAGGTTCTCGAGTGGCGACCACGTACCAGAAGGAGCGGCGTGGGTAGGCCCCCCACAAGGTGGACTGATGACCTGATAAAGGTCGCGGGAGTCCGCTGGATGCGGGTGGCGCAGGACCGGTCACTTTGGAACTCTCTGGGGGAGGCCTATGTCCAGCAGTGGACGTCTTTCGGCTGATATGATGATGATGATGATGGATGTGACGACGATTTGTAATCATTTAATCAAACAAAATGTCAGAAATAAAGTAATGTTAGGATTAGGGAAAAATATGGCCGCTGCGTTGGGATATATGGATTTAAAAATGCTGAGACGGAGATCCATTCTAAGCTGGGATCCGTTGAGATGTAATGAGCAAGGACCCGAATTCTTCATAGCAAAAATCAAACTGTCAGAGGGTTTGACCAAAGTGATTTATCGACTATCGATAAATAAATGTCACTTAATGACACATCGTCAAAGTAATGAAATCAGGCTTTTGGATATATACAATGTATGTAAGCATAATGGTAAGGAATAAAACAGAAAATATTTTTATCAAGTATTTTAGTGACACGGCACGGAAATTACTTTTCTCAAACATGCAATGAAATCTCGTCCTTACGTGTGTTATAACAGGCTTCAAAGCATCACGTTTCGGGCGGAACAACTCGAGAGAACTGTAAAGGAATTTCATACAAAATTGAAGGGAAGTAATTTTTTTAAAATTTTAATGTTAACATGGCGTCTGTGTTCATCAACAGGCTAAACAGCTGAATTCTATTTTTTTTTTCTAGTGGCTGAATGGTTATCGGACCAAAAATATCCGCGTTAATGCCTATTACACACGAACCTTTATTAAGAATACAAATCTGTATGATTCAGTGTGTTTGATGAATAAATTAAAAATATTATCTATACGTAAGTCACCAGAGGCCATAGACAATATTTAAAATCCTCTGCATTTATTTTATTCATTATAAAAATTAAGATTCTTATTATCAGGTCATGTATAATGACCCTAATAGGGTCTATTCGAACGCTACACACGCGAAATACGCACGACTTTCGTAAAAAAACATTAGGTATGGAGTAATTGGAGGGAAAATGAATGTACTATTTTGAGTGGTGCATTGTTTTATTTCATTGCATATGTTTGAGAAAAGCACTATGCATGCCTCGCCGTGAAAAGGGCTTGCCGGCTTCGTATCACTATCCGGCCTCCCTACGGTCGGCCGTCTATACCTACTCACCCGGCAAGCCCTTCTTTCCCGGCGTCTGCAGTAATGTACTATATGACAATCAATGGCATATGTGACGTGGGCATGATTTATTTTAATATGGAGATGCAGGTTGCTTATCAAAGAGGTCAAATGTTACAGAATAATCGTATAAGTCGATGTGCGATAATATTCCGTAACATCGATAAGTGGAATTGTTGATAAAACAATTTGGTATTTCCCTCTGACAGTCTGATTTTTGCTATGAAGAATTCCGGTCCTTGGTAATGAGACCTCAAATGTCAAATTGCCCTCTTTTTTAACAATTTATGATATTGGGACTGAAAGAGCACAAATGACTGAACGGATTTAGATAAAATCTATGCCCGTTAAGTAACAAACATCTAACCATTCATTCGAACCAAGAGGCTATTTATTCATTCGATTTAAGGCTATTGACCAACTTGGACATAAGGTGCCCATGCCATATATCTAGACTACTATATGGCATGGGCACTTAGTGCAATGTCGAGTACTAGGACGTTTACCTTACATGACAAAAGTAAAATTTTGTATTTGACATACCTAGTCTTGTGGTGAATACCACAGCTATACCTAAATATATTCGCTTCGTATGTACCTATTGTCGTAAATTTTAGCACCAGTATTTGTGGGATTCAATTAGCAGCTACGCGCAACTACGCTCCCTACTGGTGATCACGGAAGACCAGCGTCGGGTACTCTAGTAGCGCCCGGCATTATGCTGAGTGTTCACCTTTTTCAGTATTAGTTAGTAATTAGTAAAGCTGATAAGTTCTTCCTTTGTTTCATTTTTTTTGTAATTGTGTTACTTACTATGTTCCTGTATACTTGTACTGAAATAAATTATCTTCTATTCTATTCTATAATTATTTTGCATGTACAAATAATTTATTTTTCTTTGTTCTAGATTTCTTAATGGAAGTGCATCAGGAAAGCTACCGACAGTGAAACGTACAAAGTGCTGCGTTAAATCATCGTCAATCATCGAAAAGTGCAAACGCAAAGTTGATTAAGTCAAGTGTTCAAAAAAGGCAAAACAAGTGTAAGTCAAAACAGTTAATTAATTTCTAAAAATTCTTACAAGCAAAACAAAGCAATCAAGTGTCAAAACCAAACTTCCATATAAATTAAAGTGGCTAAAAGTGCATTACAAAAGCATCGTCCAAATTAAAGAAGCAAATAAAGTGTCATAAATAAACACATATAAGTGACCAAAGTGCGTTGTAAAAGCATCGTCAAAATTAAAAAGCAAAATAGTGTCAAAGTTAAACAAAAATAAGTGCAAGTGACAAAAGTGCTTTGGGAAAGTATCACCCGAAGTAAAAAAGCAAAAACGCCTTCAAAAATAAGTGCAAGTGCCAAGAAAGTGCGTCGCGAAAGCATTGCCCAGCCGTGGGACTGAGTGGCATGCGAGCGCATTGATGGTGGAGGAGCGAATGTGGGGCGGCCTCGCGGGCCCGAGGGTCAATGACACCACCAGCCCTGGTGTTTCTGGCACTTGGTAAGTGGTATTTTCTTTATATTATCAATTTATTATATAGCCGGAAGGCGCAGCGTGGGTAGGCCCCCCACAAGGTGGACTGATGACCTGGTAAAGGTCGCTGGAGTCCGCTGGTGGCTCAGGACCGGTCATTGTGGCGCTCTTTGGGGGAGGCCTATGTCCAGCAGTGGACATCTTTCGGATGATATGATGATGATGATCAATTTATTTAAGTAACCACACAGCGCCCGTGACTGATGACCTAGTAAAGGTCGCTGGAGTCCGCTGGATGCGGGTGGCGCAGGACCAGTCATTGTTAAAAACCTCTATGGGGGAGGCCTATGTCCAGCAGTGGACGTCTTTCGGCTGATATGATGATGGTGATCATGAACCTAACAGCCACTGTAAATGATACGTAATGATCACAATATATGTGACCCACTCCGTTCAGATTAAATTAGATTAGATTAGATTAATTTATTGCTCCTTGAAAATTTACATTTAATTTTACAAATTGTCTTGGTATATAAATAAAATAAATTCACAGAAAGCTCGTCAAGTACATTCAATAGAAATAGTTAGCAATTTTAAAACAATATTATCTTAATAATAATGTCAAATAATAATAATATGTCAACAACTATAAAATTAATAATACGGTCTCCTAGTATAATGTCAATATGTCAATATTTCACCACTTATTAGGAAAAATAAGTTTATAGTTCAAATGCAATTCATAGCACGAGGCTTTGCTTGCCATAATGAGAATTGTGAACGTTTCAATCAATAAATTTTTGAGCGCTAAGTTATTTATTTAGGTGAGACTCATCATCATCATCATCAGCGTTCTGCTGGGCATAGGCCTCATCTCATGAATGAGAGGGAACGGGTAGAGGTCCCCACGCTGGCCCATTACGGATTGGAGACTTCACGTACCTCTTGGAATTTCTTCTTAGATGTATGCAGGTTTCCTCACGATGTTTAAGCTAACGGTAAATATCAAATGATATTGTAAATAAGTTCCGAAAGACTAATTGGTACGAGCTGGGATTCGAACCCACGACTGCCGTTTGACAGCCGCATGCCTGAACCACTAGGCTACCGTAGCTTGAGTGAGACTCGTGAAAGTTTAAATCAATATCAGATTTCATTAGTTTGGAACTAGGTCAAGTTATGGAAGATTACCCCCGATTCTATTTTTAATCCCCGACGCAAAGAGAGGGGTGTTATAAGTTTAACGTGTCTGTGTATCTGTCTGTGGTATTTTAGCTCCCAAACGGATGGACCGATTTGCATGCGTTTTTTTTGTGACATAGATAATTTCAACCCGAGTGTTCTTAACTACGACTTAACAAAATATTGAACTTTGAAATGAAAATGCCGGTGGTTTTTCAACGTTTCTAAGTTGTAGTTATCTTATTAAAACATTGGATCAATATCGAGCACTGCGATGTTTACCTTACCATAAATTAATAATTATTAAATTTTGAAGTGGATACTTCTTTGCTCGCGTTCTTGTATAGGGGTACAGTTCAAAATGTATCACGTGACTTCCGGAATATCTTTTTGTAGAGAAGCCTAATCTGATTTCAAATAATTGTTTGTTATTATACTCGTATGTTTTAATCCTTCTTTATTTGCCATTAGTTGTTAATCACAAAATGTTATTTAGTTTATTTGGCGGACATGAAAATAATGCTGAAATGACCGCCATTTTCAATGTATCGCGAGTCAAATGAACTACGTCAGTCAATGTTGCCATATATACCGACTTATCTATTTACTTGTAAACTATTTAGTAGCACTTGTTTGCATGTGGCTAGAATAGTCAATAATATCATTATATGGGCATATCATAGATAAATGTTTGTATAAACATAAATTGAGCGCAGTCTCGCCAACAAACTGTTCTAGCAGTTTGGCGGGTAATTAAAAATATTGAATGCTACTTTTTTGGAAAATTAATTAAACAAAAAGATCTGCACTTATACAGATTTTAGTTTATTTCTGTAAATTCTGTGTTTTTTTAAGAACAGGTTGCTCAGTACGGAACCCTCGTTACGCGAGTCAGACTCGCACTTGGCCGGTTTTTTTTATTCGGGCTTCATAGCCATCAAAGAATTATCCACTTAAACTTAATTAACGGTTGTATCTCCGACACAACCCGCTTCTTTTTATGCACTGCAATAGTCATAAAAGTAAAACATGATTGGTTTCCGTTAAACTAAAATCATTTACGTAATATCGAGAAGAGCACCTGAGAAGCAAGGCTTCCCAATCCTATTAACATTAGTCTCTGCTTGAATGTAGTTTTGACACAAACTACGACACGCAATTCCAAACCTTATCTCACTGTAATAAAGTGTAGTGCCCACTGCATTATAAATTGTAGCTTTCAGTTACACAAGTACGCTGGAAACAGATTCAATTAAGTTTGTCTGATCAATTTAGATAGGTGCTAGCGTACCCAGCTATGCAACATGAAAGCAGGAATGTGCAGTTTTATATAGAAAACTTCCGTGAGACCCAGACATACTTCACGGCCTATGTTCACTGCTGGACATAGGCCTCCCTCAGAGTGCCACAATGACCGGTCCTGCGCTTCCCGCATCCAGCGGACTCCAGCGACTTTTACCAGGTCATCAGTCCACCTTGTGGGGGGCCTACCCACGCTGCGCCTTCCGATACGTGGTCGCCACTCGAGAACCTTGAGAACTCACGCAAAATTCGGCAGACTTTTTTGTACGCAAATACAACATAAGGCTACTCCAGTTATGTATGCTTTTTACGTGTCTTTGTATAAATATTCATCTCAAATACTAATACTACATGGAAAATGATTCTGTATTTGGTATTTCAAATACATTATTGACGCATAATTTGTATTTCAAACACTGATGGAAATGTGGATTACCATTAATGGCTTATACCACGTATCCTTTTACTGTAAGCCTTTGGCTGTAGGTACTTCTGTGTGTAGTTTAATTGGGCTTTTGTTCTTCGTGAGATAGTTAAGTTCTATGAATGAAAACCTGTAATTGACTCTGTGATTCATCGTACTGTGTAGAAATATATATAAAGTTGTTGGCTTTCCATGTATGTATAAATGAATAAAGAAATTATAAAGATGGCCGATCTAAATCGCATCAATCTCTTTGAGATGTCGATTTGGTGTTGGAGAAAGATGCTACCTATACCTCGATATCATCATCATCGAATCACTTTGCTGTCCGTCCGTCCGTCCGTCTGTCAAGACCCTTTTTCTCAGGAACGCGTAAAGGTATCAAGCTAAAACTTACATGAAATACTCAAGTCTGCCTTCCCTTGAAACTGTGAAAAAATCAAACTTCTAAGCCAACGCAATCAAAAGATACAGCCGTTTATGCCGCAACTCGCAAGGGAATCAAAACCTACAGGGTACTTCCCGTGAACTCAGAATCTTGAAATTTGGTACGAAGCAACGTCTTATAGCACAGATAAAGGGAAAATTGCGAAAACCGTTATTTTTAGTTACATCATATAATAATTATTGTGCACTACAATTAATTTGACAGTCCGGCAGTCCGATTTTTTACGGTCCGATATGACACGCCATTAAATGTATAGGCTATACGTAATTTTACCGTCCGACATTTTACTTTTCTCAAAAATGGCCCGCAAAGTGTACATAAGTCGCTACATATTGGAAGGTAAAGTGTATAGTTTCAGGTCAGATCAAAATTAAAAAATAAAAAACATTGCAGGCCGCCTGGAATGTTACATATAAATTCCTTTATTTGTCGAGTACCAAACTTTTTAAAAGACGGCACAGGTCGTATTCAGCCAATTCAACTCGTATTTTTCTGTTGCAAACGCGACGTTTTTCTATTTGTCTCAAATATTTTGCGTTTTTCGGTGGAAAAATACACTTGCGATTCGGTTTAAAAAGAAAAACGGCGGAAAATCAGTAATACTTCAAGTTGTGCAATGATATTTAAAGTTTATTATTCCCCCATTTTTGAGAAAAGCACTATATTAGCCTCAGCCGGAATGGCAATTGCAGGCTTCGTATTATAATTAAACGGACTCGCAAGCTCGTCCGTTTAAACAAATACTCAGCCTGCAATTGCCCCCTTCCCGGCCACGGCAATAATGTACTATTTTGACATAGACAGACATAGAAAAACTTTATTCAACATCACATGTTAAATATACAGTGTACAAATTAGACTTAAGATTAGACTTAAAACCTATACAGTACCGTACATACGAGGCATAACAATGTGTGATGCTAAAAAGGGGCTAGACTCAGCATAATGTTGCAGTGAGTAGGTATAGGTACACCGCAACGCTGGTTTTCAGTTAGACCCTTACATATAATCAGCTTTTCGCCATTCCGGACTGTTTTTCCGGTCCGAGATGACAGCTATGAATAACGTGTTTATCTATATCTAACTACGAGTACAGCAAGTTGTTATGACAAATTGCTAGGCCTTTAAACTTACGAGCAATTGGCTTTTTTGTTTGAAGTGATTTGTCTTGGTCAAAACATATGATTAAAAGGTAAAAAAGTATACAGTAATGGAACATACATTTTCCTGGCCGCTAAAACTGTAAATAATGACTTTAAACGAGAAATTTCACGTACACAGGCGCACATTTCCGAGCATATTGGAGAAAAACACATAATTCGGTTCTCTCAAGTTTGCATTTTCTTCTCATGCTACAAAATAACGTAGCTCCTTGATTAAGAATAAATAGAAATGTATAAAACCGGCCAAGTTCGTGTCGGACCACGCAAAACGAAGGGTTCCGTGCCTATTAAAAAGGTCGTATCGTCACAGAAATTTTACGGCACTTACGTCCTTTTCTTTGAGGAAGGCAGTTTTTCAGCAATATCTCGAAAACCTTTTAACCGATCTTGTTCAAAACAATTTTCGGTGAATGAAATTAATAAGCCCTATGTCCATGAATTTTTCCATATTTTTAAAATACACCGTTCAAAAATTAGAGGGGGGGGGGACAGAATTTTAGTGACTTTCGGGGCAATTATCTCCGACTCTATTCACTTAATCAAAAAAAATGCTAAGAAACCTTACATTTATTTTGAAAGGTCTATCGATTGATGTGCCACACGGGGGGGTCACAATGTTTTTTTTTTTACTTTTAGTTTTATGTATGGAGTGCACCCCTAAATTTTTTTTTTGTCATTTTAATCACAAAACTATGTAGCGGCTAACAAAATATACCTATCCTCAAAATTTTATTCAAATACACCTTATAGTTTTCGAGTAAAATTCCTGTGACATACGGACAGACGGACAGACGGACAGACGGACAGACGGACATGACGAAACTATAAGGGTTCCGTTTTTGCCATTTTGGCTACGGAACCCTAAAAAGACACGCAAAGAGATGAAAAAGCAATTTGTATTTGGTATACTGTCGTCCATAGACCACTTAAGCCGATTTTCGTAATAACCGAGCCAGACATTGAACAATATGGTCCAAATTGTATGTTCTTTAGCATAATACTTTGTTTCATCGCAAATATTATCATTTGGCAACATACTGCTGCTTCCTATGAGCGGGGAAAGACAAGTTGTCGTTAAAGAATACCAGGAAAATACGGTAGTATGAGCTAGTAGGCCAGTCTTGGTATTTTAGAAGTGTTTGTGAGACTTCTTTGTTTGCAAACTTGTATAAGCTTTTAGTTTAGAATTAATTCTGGGTTTGATATGTATTGAAAGTAAATACAAGATTATACAAAACAAAATAAATTAAAACTAAGTTGTTTTTTTTTTCTGTGTTAGTTAAATCTAAAAAAGCCCCTCGAGGTATTGTACCGAGGATGCTGGCGGCATTTCCTCGCTGAATTGCAATGCTGATGCGTTAAGCGAGAAAGCCGCCAGCTCTTCGGTCACCAGTTACTAAGTTAAATCTAAAAAACCGGCCAAGTGCGAGTCGGACTCGCGCACGAAGGGTTCCGTACCATTATCTATAAAAACGGCAAGAAAATCATGTATGTTGTATGGGAGCCCCAGTCCGACTCGCACTTGGCCGGTTTTTTAGTATTTATTGTTATAGCGGCAACAGAAATACATAATCTGTGAAAATTTCAACTCTCTAGCTATCACGGTTCTTGAGATACAGCCTGGTGACAGACAGAAGACGGACGGACGGACGGACGG
The DNA here is from genome assembly GCA_932294315.1 of Epinotia nisella. NCBI lineage: Eukaryota > Metazoa > Arthropoda > Insecta > Lepidoptera > Tortricidae > Epinotia > Epinotia nisella. The sequence continues at coordinate 3,999,255 of OW028693.1, forward strand.
ACAGCGAAGTCTTAGTAATAGGGTCCCGTTTTTACCCGTCGGGTACGGAAACCTAAAAAGGCCCTCGAGGCATGCATTGTGCCGAGGATGCTGGCGGCATTTCCTCGCTGAATTGCAATGCTGATGCGTTGCGCGAGAAAGCCGCCAGCTCTTCGGTCACCAGTTACATCGACCAGACTTTACGCGATTTCTGCAAATAACTTATGCGCACTGGGAACCCACGGACCGAGGGTCTCGACGCCAAAGGGTACAAAGTCGTACTCTCTGCCGAGGCCTCTATATTTATTACATTTCAGATTGTCCGCGTTTTCCGCCGCTGCACCCGCTTTAGAAGTAGTCCGTTGGAGGTGAGACGGTGCCAGTGTGTCTACACATGTTTAGAATTTACTTCGTCAGATTAGGAATGTCTTTTTAAGCGAAGGCTTATTTGGTTTTCTTTGTTTTTTATTCGCTACTAGCGTTGAACTCGTTTATATCGTAGCTCCATACAAACTTTCACCCCCATTTCTACCCCATCCCCTAAGATTTCCGGGATAAAAACTATCCGTATACCAAATTTAATCTAAATTGGTTCAGTTTACCATGAATAGGTAACAAACAGACAGACACACGTGCGAAGCGAAAGAAGTTCTATGCTTCAGCTTGGACCGGAAATCGTTCGTATGTCCGACATCTGTCCAGCTGTCCGGCTGTTTTCCTCTACAGGTCGCATTTCTCGACTGATTCTCGTGTAGTTATGTAAGCAAGTTCGTTGATTATATAGTTTTTGTCGATCCACTTTTACGAAATTAAAAAAACCGGCCAAGTGCGTGTCGGACCACGCAAAACGAAGGGTTCCCTGCCTATTAAAAAGGTCGTATCGTCACAGAAATTTTACGGCACTTACGTCCTTTTCTTTGAGGAAGGCAGTTTTTCAGCAATATCTCGAAAACCTCTGAACCGATCTTGTTCAAAACAATTTTCGGTGAATGAAATTAATAAGCCATAGGGCTTATTAATTACATACATACGCCATATATATATATATACATATGCTTACATAGGTCCATGAATTTTTCCATATTTTTAAAATACACCGTTCAAAAATTAGAGGGGGGGGACAAAATTTTAGTGACTTTCGGGGCGATTATCTCCGACCCTATTCACTTAATCAAAAAAAATGCCAAGAAACCTTTTATTTATTTTGAAAGGCCTATCGATTGATGAGCCACACGGGGGGTCACAATGAAAAAAAAAATTTGACTTTTAGTTTGATGTATGGAGTGCACCCCTAAAAAATTGATATTTTAATTACAAAACTATGTAGCGGCTAACAAAATACACCTATCTTCAAAATTTTATTCAAATATACCTTATAGTTTTTGAGTAAAATGCCTTTGACATACGGACAGACGGACAGACGGATAGACGGACATGACGAAACTATAAGAGTTCCGTTTACGTACGGAACCCTAAAAATAGTAGATTGTATGACAACTGTCTAAAATAAACTACATTACCACGGGATCGTTATTTTCCCGAACGAAGTGAGGCGGAACCATTGAGTGCGGTTTTACAAATCGAACGACTTGTCTGTCAATTCAATTCAATTCAATTATTTATTGATAACATAAGTTACACGTCATTTAAAAATTCAAAATTTATAAATATTATTAAAATACATTCTTATATGAGTTACAATATATCCAATAGTTACATAAAGTTCATACATTTTATTTATTTAAGAATTCTTCTAAAGAGGTTGTTTCTGTTTCGACGATTGGGTTTATATAATGTTTTTGTCGAGATGGTTTTTAGGATACCGTACACAAAGGGTGAAAACGGGACCCTATTACTAAGACTTCACTGTCCGTCCGTCCGTCCGTCCGTCCGTCTGTCTGTCACCAGACTGTATCTCAAGAACCGTGATAGCTAGAGAGTTGAAATTTTCACAGATTATGTATTTCTGTTGCCGCTATAACAACAAATACTAAAAAACCGGCCAAGTGCTAGTCGGACTGGGGCTCCCATACAACAGACATGATTTTTTTGCCGTTTTTATAGATAATGGTACGGAACCCTCCGTGCGCGAGTCCGACTCGCACTTGGATTTTAGCTATTATTCTTGCGTCGGAGGTGTTACAAGTCTTTAGTTTGTGCTATAGCTATTTGAAGACTTAATAGGTTATAGGTTATAGGTGTACGCGGGCTGGGTTTCCGCAACTCGACGTCATGAATGCGCCTATTTTGCGTGTGGGTTGGCACTACTATTATTCGTGCCAGCCCAGTTCCACCAGGAAGCCTAGCAGACCCTTTATGTTGCCGACGGCCTCCGGCAGCGACCCCGGTAATCCGAGGTGCTTTGCCCGGTAGTCTGCCACCCCAGGGTACGTCAGGATGACGTGGGCGGCTGTCTCGTCCTCTTCCATGCAGGCTCTCCAGAGAGGACTGTCTGTAACTGTTTGAAGAACTTTTGATTTCCTACTGTATGCGAGTGCACTGTAGCGCCAACATCAATCACGCCGCGAAACGCGACACATCCCGTCTGCCGGATCGTTTGTCCCCATTCTAGTTTCCCGCCAACCACAGACATATAACTACTGACGGGCCGTTGCTAATATTCCCATTCCAGGGAATATTACTAACGACAATATTGCCGGGAATATTTGCCGGGACAAGACGTTGTACCTGCAAATAATACTATAGCGTTTTTCAAAAAAAGTTTAGGTAGGTACCTAGATGAACTTTTTTTCAGAATTCAATTTGTTTTGGTTTTTCTTACTCAGAATCGTTGAGACTATCGATCGATCCTCATACAAGAAAAAAAGTGTTCCAAATAATGCATTCAAGAAGAAGGATTCTCTCAAATATAAACTGATGAAAAAATCTGGAAACATAAATTATTTTTTCACTTCTCACGCTCGAAAAGTGTGTCATATTAGGCTTAATAAGCGGGGCTAAAGTAGTACATTTAGCCCTTAGGGAAAATATGTATACATATTTATGATTTTTAACACATTTAATTTGACCAATCAAAACACTTCACCATATTAAATCCACCAATCACAAGTCTTTCAAAAAACATTTATCTTTGCTATCAACCAACCAGAATACAGCTACATAATTATTCAAATCGACCAATCAAACATCAGGTGTTTTTTAGTCCCTAATTCCAAATCATTTAAATCCACCAATCACAACTCTTTCAAAAACCGGTCAAGTGCGAGTCTGACTCGCGCACCGAGGGTTCCGTACGAAATATCATACAACACACCCGTCTTGCCCCACCCATTAATTTTGGAAAAATCTAAACAACGCATAGTATAGTAAAGTCATGAGCATGACATGAGTACCTACAGCGCCATTTATCGGTGCATTTTGTTACTAAACTGCGCGACCAAGGAACTCGGTATGTACAGTAAGGGAAATGTATTCACGTACCACTGTAGAACCCTGTCGCAATTGACAGGCCGCCGTCACTCAAACTAGAGTGGTATGTTATCTTATTGCGATAGGGTTCTACGGTGGTACGTTAATACATTTCCCTTACTGTATGTTGGTTTTTCAGCGATAATTCTTTATCAAGTGAATTAATTTCGATAATTCTTTTTTTATTTGCTAGAAGGTACTTTCAGAACACTTTCATACGAATTTGAAGGCAAAAAATTAAACACAGAAGTATTAAATTACAAACAAAATTAACATATGATTTTTGAAGAATAAAAAAAAACTACGCTAGATAGAGGTATCGTTATACTTTTCCGGTAATATTCACGTTAATGTTAATAATATATATTATTTTCAAATTTTTCGCTTGGTTAACTTCGGAGATAAGGGGGGGGAATGGTATTTTTTTCAACATTTTTCTTTATAAATCAAAATTTTACCATTGTAGAAAAAAAAAGAAAAACTGTTTTAGAATGTACAATTCAAGCCCTTTCATATGATACCCCACTTGGCCTACTAACTAGACTTTGAATTTTTGCCCCCCCTCTTATCCGCCCTTTTTTATACAAATTAAAAGTATATATTAAAAATTTTCATTTTCCATACACGAAGATTAGCTTTATTTACAACTATTCCAAATTTCAAATCGATAGCATTAGTAGTTCCTGAGATATTTGACTTTGTGACAGACAGACAGACGGACGGAGTCGCACCATAAGGGTTCCGTTTTTACCTTTTTGGTCCGGAACCCTAAAAACATTTCTCTTTGCTATCAACCAACCAGAATACAGCTACATATTAAAATCAACCAATCAAACATCAGGTGTTTTTTAGTCCCTAATTCCAAATCATTAAAAAAGAAAACGCCTCTGACCGTTAATAGCGCGTCCAAACGCTAAATTGAACAATATCTTCGCAGTGTTTGTTATTGATTGTGGATGGATAATCTTTGTTTTACTATTTTCTCGCAGTCGAAGTGAAAAGTAGAGTGTGTAACTCGGGTCTAAAAGCCATATTACCCCTCGAAATATACCATCTCGTGATAATATGGCTTATTTTAGCCCCTTGTCATACAATCTACTATTAGTACATATTCTTTCATTATGACAATATTTCTTAAGACTGACTACTGCTTCAAAGCTACAAGTGATCCTACTATATTAAAACTGCGAAAGTTTGGATGTTTAGATGTTTAGATGTTTGTTACTCAATCACGCTTAAACGGCTCCACCGATTTGGGTGAAATTTTGCACGAAGATAGTTTATAGCCTGGATTGAAACATAGAGTAATTTTTATCCCGGGTACACGCAGCGGAAGTCGCGGGCGGAAGCTAGTAAACAATATAACGCGATACGTACGGCATCTAATTTCGTTTAAATCTGTGTCTCCGATGTATCCCGCTGGCTCTAGACGTGTTTACAGTAACTTTGATACGTTATGACTTCTGATGTTCCTTTCCTTTATAAAAGCAAACGAAAATGGTTGTTTTAAGTAAAAATAACCATGGATGGGTGGTCTCATCTCATCACTCTATATTTACCCGACTACGGTGAGACCGAAAGGATGGTATATGATTTAAGCAGTCTAATGTTTGCATTGGGGCGGAAAGGTTCTCGAGTGGCGACCACGTACCGGAAGGCGCAGCGTGGGTAGGCCCCCCACAAGGTGGACTGATGACCTGGTAAAGGTCGCGGGAGTCCGCTGGATGCGGGTGGCGCAGGACCGGTCATTGTGGCACTCTTTGGGGGAGGCCTATGTCCAGCAGTGGACGTCTTTTGGCTGATATGAGGATGATGATGATGAAGTTGTATGCACCCATAATTTATTTCTACACTGATTAATAACCTCAAATTTAAAGACATATTTTGACTCCAGCGACCTTTACCAGGTCATCAGTCCACCTTGTGGGGGGCCTACACACGCTGCGCCTTCCGGTACGTGGTCACCACTCGAGAACCTTTCCGCCCCAATGGCCATCGGTTCTACGTGCAATGTGCCAAATGATGAACGCATACAACTTACCTACTCATAAATATGTCCCATCGCTTTTATGTCAGTGGATTAAGGTTTCAGTACATTTATGAAAGGATTCAATCGATACATCATCATCATCATCATATCAGCCGAAAGACGTCCACTGCTGGACATAGGCCTCCTCCAAAGAGTGCCAAAGTGACCGGTCTTGCGCCACCCGCATCCAGCGGACTCCCGCGACCTCTACCAGGTCATCATGGGTAGGCCCTACAAGGTGGACAATCGATACATATTTTTGTAAATAGTTTAAAACCTTACTCGAGTAAAAAAAGGTTTACGAAAACAGCTGTTGTGTTACCGTAACAAACCGTATAAATCCTCAGTTACCCAGCCCCACCCAAGTTTATCACGCCGACCCGCAGGCACGCCCACTGCCAATTTATGTTGCTTACCGTACGCTGCGTTTGCTTTTTTTCGCACCTCTGGCGTAGATGGCGGTTCACTCAGATGCGGCTTTTTTAAATTGCAACACGCGAAATAGTACATTTAATTGCTAGTGCGAAAAGTATATCATTACGTCACGAGTACCGAGATATCGCAAGGCTCGGGACGAGTGAAGAATGACATTTCCGCACGTTTTTAAATACAGCTGCAAAAAAATAAGAAAAACAACAAGTAAGGAATTCGAAACTTTTATATTACCTATTAATTATGTAACATCATTGTAATACAGTTGAGAAATAATCAAGTTGTTCAACGATTTTTTTAATACATTTCTATCTCATTTATTTTTTATTGACACAATATTTAATGGTACAATTTCTACAAGGAAAAGCGAAAAGCACTAGTTCGCGAAAACCAACTTTTCGCACGCTTAACAACTACGTAAAGTAGCACTTTTTGAGCAACTGTATTAAAAAATACATATCTTGGCAGTCGCCTATATATGGTTCTGTTCAATCTTGGTTCACCTACGTGGTCTGAAGGAATTTAATTTAGTCGATATTTCTGTTTTCAACGTTATTGGCGTTGCTAGTTTAATTGTGGGAGTTGTGAGGTTTCTGTATTTTCTGTAGACCTAATACATTTTAGATGGAACGATCAAACTCATTGAACAAAAGAGTGAAGTGAACGAAGCGATGAAGATTTGGGCCAAAAAAAATTAGTAAGTATATCCGTTTGTCCAGCTGTTCTCCTTTACATATTGTCGCATTTATCAACCCAAACTCTATACTTAGTAAACCAGGTTTGATATGTATAGAGTTCTTTTTGTCAATTCAGCTTTTAGAAACCAAAAAAAATAAAAATAAATTGTAGAAAAAGACTCGCTTCTTGCGGGTTTTATAGCTCACAGAGCCATTAGTATAATAATGTACACAACTGAACAAAATGTTTCAAAAAGTTGTATATTCAAAAAAAGAATATTTCTAAAATGGACTGTTACTTCACAACAGAATAAATCACACAATTAAGTTTTAAGAAGGGGTATATTTTATCCCTTTTCCGCAAAACGCCCTACATATTAAACGAGTATTATTTAGAATGGCGATCGAGGTCCGTGACGTCACGGACTTCGAGCGTTTTTTCTCCCTTACAAGCAACATTAAACCGGTTGTACAGCTTCTTAATTTGTTGAGATATTTGAATGGGATTTTCGCTGCCGGCGTTTTTTTGCCTTTTCTCTTTTGAAATAATTAATTGATTGATATATAATTAGTTTATGCAACTGGTACATAATTATAGGCCTTAAAACACGAGTGTGTGAATCACACGAGTATGTTAACAGTCCAAAGTAGACTAACTAATTTCTGCCAGAACTTTTTTTTTACTTTTCTTTTTTCAAAATATAAACTTATGCTACTACATGCTTTATTCTTACTGAAGCCTTAATTAGGGTTTTTTGAAAGAGTCAGTTGCAGCTTAATTTTTTTTTTATGTCTAGTGCTAGTTTAATATCTAGTATATTTAGTATTTACTAATATTATTTCTCAGTTCTGGTGTTATGACAGTCTATGTAATGTTTTTTAAGTATTCTTTTGCATGCGTTTGGATTCTCTGTTCCCTGTATTTTGATTAGCCTTAACCTTAAGACTTAACCTTTTTCATTATTTTCTTAGTTTTTATTTGCCAGTTTGTAGTTACATATTAGCCTGTTATAGAATTCATCCACAATAATAAACACAATCGTGTAACATCTAGTTCATTTGGACCATAGTTAGATTTGAACTACAGCCTTGGTAAAAAGTATTGAGCACCCCTGCGTTTTTCATACAAAAGTCAAACTTTAAAAGGTGCGTTTATATATTTTATATTTAATAGAAAGTTGTGTATCTATCGGAAAAATTCGTCATATTTAACGTTACCTAAGGGAAATTCCGTGAAAAAATACAATTAAACCTTTATTGTCTGTTTATGTATCATATATTTATCAAGCCCCAAGCAAGTTTGCTTTCAAGCGGATGCTGCGTAAGCATCTGCTTAAACAAGAATTCGACTAAAATCCATCCACATAATGGTAGTATATATTGAATATGTAGTAGTATATCTTTTTGTATGTATCTTATATATTTTTATTTATGTATGTCTATATGTAGTGTATAATACACTTGTATTTTTTTCCTCTCTCCTCAAGTATATTCGTAACAGAAATTATCATACTTTTTTCTTTGCACCTGTTATAAGTCTCTGTTTAGCCCAATGGTTAGCTGGTAGAGAATGCCATCTGGCATTAAGCTCGCCATTTGTACATATATTTTTTGTATTTTGTGCAATAAAGTTTAAAGTTTAAATAAATATTTGTGTTATTTGTATATATGTATGATTGTGTATGTATGTTCATATATAGAGGTATTTATGTACGTTTATTTTTATAAATATTTTGATTTTTGATTAATAATAATCTCTGCACCACCTACTGCATAATCTAGTTTTATCTCTTTCTCCGATACGCAAAGGTAAGGCAAAAGATCGCTCTTCAGCGATAAGTCCGCCTGTTGTCTACTCTACCTCTACCTGCATGTTATTGTATTGTTTCTCTCTGTAACTGCTTTGTTTGTGTGAGGTGTGCAATAAAGAGTATTGGTATTGTATTGTTAAACCCGACTTTTTCTAGCTTCAGTTTTCACACGCAAATAGCAATTTCAAAATGATATATATTAATGATTATGTTCAAACGCTTATTATATTTTACGTCTTCGTGTATTTATGAAATTGAAAAATAATACTTTATCCATGAGTTACAAAGGAAAACGTAGGTAACTCAATACTTTTGGCCAAGGCTGTATAGTTGGGAGGTTTTACTGTAGGCACTTCTGTTTGTGCCGCATCTAAACTTGGATCCTTTTAAATTGCCTCCATTAAGAGTAGCTTGCCACGCAAATGCCATTAACTGGAGAAAACCGGTTCAATGTTCCTCCTCTCCCCCTAAACATTTCAACTGTGTACGTATTTCGTACCCACTTACTGTCTTCTTCTTTTGGATATTTACCCTTTGATCTTCAGTAGCAGGGCTCTCAGTGTTTGCGTTCCTCCGTTGGGTATTTTTAACTTCCTTACAACAAAGAGTGGCGTCGTTTTTAAGCTTTTGTTACGGATATTTGTGGGTTTGTGGCTGAATGTATGTGTGTGTGAGTGTTGTGTTGTGCAATAACGTTAAGCAAGAAACATTCCGATATAGCACTCCGAATTGCTAAACTTAAGTGCCAGTGGGCGGGGCACATTGCACGTAGAACCGATGGCTATTGGGGCGGAAAGGTTCTCGAGTGGCGACCACGTACCGGAAGGCGCAGCGTGGGTAGGCCCCCCACAAGGTGGACTGATGACCTGGTAAAGGTCGCTGGAGTCCGCTGGATGCGGGTGGCGCAGGACCGGTCATTGTGGCACTCTTTGTGGGAGGCCTATGTCCAGCAGTGGACGTCTTTCGGCTGATATGATGATGTCGATGCTGAAGAAACATATAACTATTGGTTCTGTGAGCTGTAGAACACGCGAGCCTGTCTATAAAAAAAAAAGGATCTTCAATTTTTTTAATATAATTTTTGAACCTGCACGAGAATCGGTTAAGAAAGGCGACCTTTAACGAGGCACTTTGTGGGAAAGATGTCCAGCAGTGGACGTTACTGCTTATTACAAAATGAATATTATTATGTAGTGTTCTCAAGTGTGTTTGAAACTTTCGCCTGAACTCTGCCGTGAGCTTCGTTGTGTGTATATTTAGTTATTTGTGTTACCGAGGGCTCATTCATACGGTTTAATATCGTCGCTGTTCGAGTTTCCACTCGAGAAACACCAGGTGTCGCCCCTACCGTCGGACTTTTCGCGTCGACTTTAATAGAGTAGAATGATATTTTTTTCAAAACAAAACAAAATAGTACATTTCGATGCTAGTGCGGAAAGTATGTCATTGCGTCACGAGTACCGAGATATCTTGCCGCGAGCCGTAGGCGAGTGGCAAGACTCGGGCCGAGTGAAGAATGACATTTCCACACGTGTATCGAACGATGTTTTTAATACAGTTGCGAAAAAATAAGAAAAACAAAAAGTAAGGGATTCGAAACTTTCATATTATTCATTCTGTAACATCATTGTAATACAGTTGAAAAAAATTAAGTTTAATACAGTTCTATCTTATTTCTTTTTTATTGACATAATAATTAATAATACAATTTGTACAAGGAAAAGTGAAAAGCACTAGTGCGCGAAAACAAACTTTCCGCACGCTAACAGCTATATTCGCGAATATCTTTCCACAGACTCTTAATTACCGTATGCAGGTCATAATAGTTATTTACGATACAAGTGCAGAAAATAATTAATAACCTATTCGCACGTGTATCGTACAACGTTTTACAGTACATATGGCTCTTTAAAGTTTCAACATATGCACGGAAAGTGCTCATTTTCGCACAAGTGCGGGAAAGTAACACCATGTGTACTGTAAATAATTTTAAATCATGCCAGAATTAGACACATTTCTATGCAATAATTTTAGCTTTAAGCTGTAACTGGCATTATGTAGGATTTCACATTTAATTATAGGTTTTCCTGTAATCATTAGGCAAGGAACTATTTTCCATATTTTTATCAGAATTTAAGGGCACGTAGTTTCGGAGATAAGGGGGGCGAGGGAATGGTCAATTTTTCGTCCTTTTTCCTAAATTACTTCAAATCTGTTTTTTCTAAAATTATAAAAAAAATATTTGAGATGCTTATAACAACTCCTTTCATTTGATATGTCACACAATACAAACTTTTTTTTTTTTAATTTTCCAGTGTACCTCCCAAAAGTGGCCCCCTTGTTCAGAATTCATTAATTTACTTTACGCCTCCATTTTTGGGTCACCAATTTACATAATGATAACCAAATTTCAACTCAATCGGTCTAGTAGTTTCGGAGCAAATCGGCTGTGACAGACGGACAGACAGACGCACGAGGGATCCTAGTGATCCTATAAGGGTTCTTTTTTTCCTTTTGAGGAACGGCACCCTAAAACAATACTCAGTTGGCTATCTAATTGCGGTTTGAACTACCTAGACCTTTTTTTTTTTGACGGAGAGGAAATGCACTTACGCATGCCCCCCCAGCCTTAGGAAGCTATATAGGGGGGTATGAGGGACTCTCTCCCTCCGGCCAACTCTATTTAAAGAGAAGGGGGAGGGATTCTACCCACTAAAACCACTCCGGCGTTTCCGTCTCTGCCGTTAATGGGAGCGCCATGGGATCGCGAGCATGTCACCACGAGACCTACTGGGTGACATTGGAGACTTAGTTTTCGATGGCTACTTTTTCTCATAAGAAGGCTCAAAGTCACCCAAAGGGCTATGGAGAGGGCTATGTTAGGAGTTTCTCTGCGTGATCGCATCAGAAATGAGGCTATCCGCAGCAGAACCAAGGTAACCGATATAGCCCTCCGAATTGCTAAACTTAAGTGGCAGTGGGCGGTGCACATTGCACGTAGAACCGATGGCCGTTGGGGCGGAAAGGTTCTCGAGTGGCGACCACGTACCGGAAGGCGCGGCGTGGGTAGGCCCCCCACAAGGTGGACTGATGACCTGGTAAAGGTCGCGGGAGTCCGCTGGATGCGGGTGGCGCAGGACCGGTCATTTTGGCACTCTCTGGGGGAGGCCTATGTCCAGCAGTGGACGTCTTTCGGCTGATATGATGATGATGATGATGACTTTTTTTCATGAACAAGCCTTATATTTCCGTTCGTATTTCAATAGTAACGCTTGCGAAAGGCAAGAAATGGTACCGAGTCTCCTTTCAGCTGACTTATTAGGGTTACGGGCATTTAATATACCGCCATGCTGTTTCGCTGACGATAATTGTATGAGGGCGAATTTGGCCCTTTCGGGGTTAATCCAGTCTTTGTAGTGTAATTTTGTTAGATAAGCGTTTAAAAGGTGCTAACTAATACGCTAGCAATATTTTTAGAGCTGATAGTATGGTCGATGCCAAAGAAATTCTGTCGAAGCGCGACTACAAACTCACAACTGCACTAATGAAGACACACAGAAACCAACTACGCAAGATAGTAGGAATGATAACCGGACACCCTTGAACAGACACCTCTATAATTTAGGTATCACAGACAGCCCCATGTGCAGAGCGTGCATGGGGGCAGAAGAAACGACTAAACACATTCTACTGGACTGTAAGCAGGTAGAATTATACAGGAAAACCGGCCAAGTGCGTGTCGGACCACGCAAAACGAAAGGTTCCGTGCCTATTAAAAAGGTCGTATCGTCACAGAAATTTTACGGCACTTACGTCCTTTTCTTTGAGGAAGGCAGTTTTTCAGCAATATCTCGAAAACCTCTGAACCGATCTTGTTCAAAACAATTTTCGGTGAATGAAATTAATAAGCCCTATGTCCATGAATTTTTCCATATTTTTAAAATACACCGTTCAAAAATTAGATTAGGGGGGGGGACAGAATTTTAGTAACTTTCGGGGCGATTATCTCCGACCCTATTCACTTAATCAAAAAAAATGCAAAGAAACCTTATATTTATTTTAAAAGGCCTATCGATTGATAATGCCACACGGGGGGTCACAATTAAAAAAAAAAATTGACTTTTAGTTTTATGTATGGAGTGCACCCCTAAAAAATTTTTTTTTTGTAATTTTAATTACAAAAGTATGTAGCGGCTAACAAAATACACCTATCCTCAAAATTTTATTCAAATACACCTTATAGTTTTCGAGTAAAATGCCTGTGACATACGGACAGACGGACAGACGGACAGACGGACAGACGGACAGACGGACAGACGGACAGACGGATAGACGGACATGACGAAACTATAAGGGTTCCGTTTTTGCCATTTTGGCTACGGAACCCTAAAAAAGCACCTAGGGTCTCCGGACACACTACGGAACGCAGTCAGTAATACCAAGGCACTCTTAAACTTTTTAGAGGAGCTGGGGTGGTTAGAGTTTTTTATTGTCCAAAAGTAAATTTAAAGCTAGCAATAGAATCCTTACGCTTTTATAGAAACAAAATTGTATGGCAAAGCAACTATCTAAAACTGGTTCGAAAGGCATCGTAAAAAAGTTAGGACACAAACCTATTGTTAAAAATAACTTTGCTACGTTATATCCGCGGCGCTAACGTGGAATAAACAGTTTGCAGTTCTGTTCTTAATTTAAATAGAAGTGTGATATATTGAATAAGAATTATTGAATCTGAAAATCTGCTCAGCGAATGCATGGTCTTAATGAGATAAAACAGTAGTCAATGATTAAGAGCTGTTTGATTATAGATGATTAAACGAACTTTCCTAAAGTGAAGTTCGATCGCTATTATATGAGTCGCTTCATTCGAAGATATAATGTTTTAACAGGTAGTCCCTTAAACCTACAGGCAACTAGCACGCTTTTAGAGTACTTCATTTGATTCAAAATCGGCACTAGCAGTTCCGGCGGCCGTCACCTGGGGGTGGGGCGCTGCCGTGGTCTTCATTTTTTAGAGTCACGAACAAAACTTTCTTTTTTGGGTCACCTAGGGATGGGTGGGTGATTATATTTATATCTTCGAATGAAGCGACTCATATAATAGCGATCGAACTTCACTTTAGGAAAGTTCGTTTAATCATCTATTATATTTCATCGCTTCATTCTCGATATAATGTTTTAACAGGTAGATGTTTAGAGTTGAAAGTTTTGTGAGAAAATAAATACTGTTTTGTTATTCATTGTTTTTATTTTTAATGTTTTATACTTATTTAACATGCCTAATAATCACAAAAATTATATTTTACGCAGTCATGCACCACAGTTAACATTTAGGAATCTTCATTGTCACTGACATTGGTTTCTGGGAAACAAATCGATCTAGCGAAATCAAAATCATCATAACTAATTATTGGTCGGTTATAGAATTTGGCAAAGGTTTTAGAGGTGCTGGTCCAGCCAGCCGCCTTTCTGATCGTGTCTATGCTGACTCCAGCCGCAAAAGCCGTTGAGGTAGCGGAGTGGCGAGTACTGTGGGCGCCAAACACTTTGACGTCCACGCCACTTTCATGCAATACTTGTTTGATCCACCTACTTAGGGTTTGACTGCTGGCGGCCTTGTGAGGTCGCTTATATGTCAGGAAAAGCGTTCCCGTGCTACCAACCCTTAAATTTTCCGTGACGAAAATATAATCCTTAAGGGTCGTAGCTGGGCAGATATTTAATTTTTCTCGGAAAAAAGGCAAATTTAATATGGGTTGTTCTCGGCCTACAGCGGAAGTTTTAATTATGTCAACTATGGAAATTTTTATTCCATCTGAAATTTCTGTTATATTTTCTAGTTTTATTAGGGATAGGGTTTGCACTCTGTGAGCTGTACAGAGTGCTAGCAGAATAACTAGTTTTTTAGTAATTTTTTCAAGGGGTATATCGGAGTTGGGGTACCAAGACGAAACATGATTTAGTACAACCTGAGGATCCCAGGTGGAGTTATATTTTGGTGTTATTGGCTTTAATTTAAATGCCCCTTTTAAAAGTCTTTTCACACAGTTATTAGTGCCTATCTCGCTGCCAAGCAGTAAGGATAACGCCGAACGGTGGCTATTTAATGAACCATATGAACAACCCTTATTAAATAGTTCCGTCAAAAAGGAAAGTACTTTGGGTATCGACAGATGATAGACGTCAATATTTTTCGAAGTGCAATATTCCCACCAAAGTTTTATGGTTACGCCATATTGACTTAACGTATTCTGAGCCAATGAGGCTAGCATTAGAGGTACTGCCTCTAGTGGAGTTCCTCGCTTGATGAACGCCGCCCGCAAAGCCTCGCGGCACCCAGGGTAAGGCTGGCATGCAGGGGGTGGTGGTCCCTGAAATGTGATTTTAGCAGTTGTTTATGAGGAGCGAACATTATGATTTCTGACCTTAGAAGTTTTGTCAGGAAAGGGAACCATGCCTGCGAAGGCCAATAGGGGAATACAAGTATTCCATCAGCTTTATCATCAACAATCTTTCTTAAGCATTTTAGTATTAGCGCAAACGGTGGGAACGCATAAAAGAAGTTAGAGTTCCAGTTTAGCGTAAACGCGTCTACCGCCATGGCATCTGGCTCTTGTCTCCATGAGACGAATGCTTCACATTTCGCGTTAGCCCGTGAAGCGAACAAGTCGATATTTGGGTATCCTAATTTTTTAATAATGATGTCAAAAGCTTGGGCAGACAGTTCCCACTCTGTGTCAGGGTTGATTTTCCTAGACTCCTCATCTGCGC
The DNA here is from genome assembly GCA_932294315.1 of Epinotia nisella. NCBI lineage: Eukaryota > Metazoa > Arthropoda > Insecta > Lepidoptera > Tortricidae > Epinotia > Epinotia nisella. Next base: position 4,014,383 of record OW028693.1, read on the forward strand.
GATTAAGTTTGGTATTCACGTATGACGCATATAACCAAATATGGCGCTCCTCGCACCATTGCCAAATTGATCTTGATAAGTCATTTAAATGTGGGAATTGTATACCTCCCATACGGTTAATATAGCTAATAGCGGTCGTATTGTCGATTCGTAATAATATTGCACAGTTGGTAACGTCTGAAGCGAGGCTTTTCAGGCCTAAAAATACCGCGAGCAATTCTAGATAGTTTATATGGTGTTCCATCTCAACGGTTTTCCACGTCCCGTTTGCTTTCTTATTGCCACATACAACGCCCCAGCCCGACCTAGAAGCGTCTGTAAAGATTTCGTATTTGAAGTTATCTGTCCTCATAGGATTATCAGCAGTGGCAATATTCTTAGCCCACCAATCTAAGTCGGCACGAATGATATCGGGTAATGATATTTTGGCTTCAAAATTATCATTATGTCTTTGCAAAAACAAGAATTTCTGGCGTTCTAAAATTTTTGTGTACAGCCATCCATACTTAATAGCAGGGCAAGCCGCGACAAGGACACCGATCAATTGCGCAAATTCACGAATACTACAACGTGGCAATTTCATAAATTTGTTAACTAACTGAGCAATTTTATTACGTTTATCAGTCGGTAAAGACATAGACATGTTTCGAGTTTCGAAATTGAATCCCAAAAACTTGCAACTTTGCTTGGGTTCCAGTGAGCTTTTACTAAAGTTAATAACGAAACCTAAACATTGAAGGAGATTCACAGTCTCATTTACGTTTTTATTACATTCAGTATAGTCATCACCTATGCAAAGGATGTCGTCTAAATACATGACGGATTTCAGACCACAGGATCTTAAGTAAGTTATTACTTCTTTCATTACTTTAGTAAAAACCCACGGAGCTAACGATAATCCATACGGCAAGGCATTAAACTCATACGTTAAAATTTCTTTAGCGCCATAAGCTTGAAATTGAAAACGTAAATATTTTCGATTAGATACATGAATAGGTATTAAAAGATAAGCTTCTTTTAAATCGATGTTGGCTAAATAACTATTCTGGGGTATTAACTTGGAAGCGGTTCGATGGTCTTCCATCTTAAAGTGAATTTTAGGAATAAATTTATTGAGCGATTTGAGATTCAAAATAAATCGTTTTTCGCCATTAGGCTTTGGCGTCAAGAATATTTTTGAAACAAACTGGTTACTTGATGCGTTGCATTGTGAAATGGCACCTAACTCTAGTAATTTATCAATTGCATGTGACATGTCTCGACTTTCGTCAAAAGAGTAAGCGGGATGGCTTATTACTGGAGGCTGTTCAACGCTTTTAGAGAAAGGAATTTTATATCCCTCCCGAATCCAAGTTAAAACTTCATTATTTTGAGTTATATTTAGCCAGCAATCGTGAAATGAACTTATTCTACCAGAATGTACCTGGTTTACTATTGAGTTGGAGCACGAGGCCTGGTCTGAGAGACCGGTTTCGCTGCCGGTGGAGTTGTGCTGTAATTGTACGACCTCCTGGGCGTTGTCATTCTCATCTGGCTGCCTCGTCCACCTCTGCTGTTGGGGTAGGAGTAGCGAGGTGGACCCCTCCAGTTTCCCGGTGGGGTATAGCGGTTTGGCGTCGCCTGACGAAATCCGGGAGTAGAGGGTTGGTATGCCACGGTCTTTTTTATCTGTTGACCTTGTCTTTGAATGGCTTTGCTTGCCTTAATTTTTTCGGACAAAGCATTACCAAAAAGAGTATCGTCTCTTTCGGAATCTTGGATTACATGTAGGATGTTCTTTTCCAGGCTAGGAGTTATCAATTTTATTCTATCTTTGGTTGAAGCGCAGTGAAGATCTGTCAAGATTCGACAGCTGTCACTGAAATTAGTCAGAGCCTGGGCTTTATTGTCGCTATTTAGTAGGATCTCCATACCCTTATTGAGTGCAGTAATGCCTGCGCCAAGCTGTTGTTGAAAACTAGACAGTTTTTTATCGCGCCCTCTGACTATTTCAGAAACTGCAGCTGAGATCTCTGCGTTAAGTTTTGGAGACTGCAGAAGCTTGCAATTTTCGGGTATTAAATAACCTTTTAATAGTTTTTCTTTGTTTTCTTTGGGCAGACCCTTTTTTAGTAAAGGTAACCACAGACTAGCTAAACTATGATGTATTGGTTTACCAAATTCAGGTATATCGTCTGTGGACTCACCCAAAGCCATAAGTAGCTCCGGTTCTACCGGTATCTCCGCAGATGCTTGTGCGGTTTCATCGGGCATTGGAGCACTTTGCTCCACCACCGGCTCGGCTATCTGATGTTCTGGCTCAGTATTTTGGCGAGGATTTGCCTCGAGGTCATTTATTGGTAATGGTTGGGTGCACTGGTGCCCCTCAGGTTGAAAAGGTTCAGTCACGCTGCCTTCTCGATTAATTCCGTTCGTTAGAGGATGATGAACAACGTTATTTGTATCTAAAATAGAAATAAAAATTTCAGTTTTATTTGTAAACCCAAAATAAGGTAAGTATGTGAGTTATGAAAAAACTCGGTTGTACATGTCTCGCAGACAAGACAACGTTAATAATTATTATAACTTATCGCTTTGCATGGATACCATGTTATATTCGGCAAGTGCCTCGTGATTAACTCGCAGTTAATCACGTTGTCGGAATTGACTCGCAGTCAATCCCGACTTTAAACATACGTTAAAACAACACAGAGGTAGCTCGCAGCTAACTCCGTGCAATAAAATAAATTCTTTACTTTATAAAAAAAAACTGAGGGTAGACAAAACTCAGAATTAATCTCGAACGTTTAAATCACGGAAATGTTTTAAAGATTACTCTTTAGAAACTAGATTGTAATATTTCTTGATAACATAACTACTAAAACGAACTAAACACACTAATTTACCTCGTATATTGTCCTCGTCAGACGAGGACTGAATTACTCGAATCCGTTTATAAGATGGTTCTTTATTTTTCTTTCGTTGTAGATGTTCTATTTTTTTTTGGTGTTCACTAATTCGTTCGTCGATAGTACGCTTAGGCATGATTTTAGCGCGTGCGCTCGTTGCCGTGCACGAATAAGGAATGAAGACCACGGCAGCGCCCCACCCCCAGGTGACGGCCGCCGGAACTGCTAGTGCCGATTTTGAATCAAATGAAGTACTCTAAAAGCGTGCTAGTTGCCTGTAGGTTTAAGGGACTACCTGTTAAAACATTATATCGAGAATGAAGCGATGAAATATAATCTATGGATTTTCTTCTCACTTAACCAGCAAATAAATAATAACTACAATTAGAAAAGTAAAAAAACCCCCGACATTTTCATTTCAAAGTTCAATATCTCAAAAACGGCTGAACCGATTTTTTTAAAACGTAGCTAAAAACACGTGGGTTAAAATTATCTATGACACAAAGTAAACCGCATTCAAATCGGTCCTTCCGTTTGGGAGCTACGATACCACAAACAGATACACAGACACGTTAAACTTATAACACCCCTCTCTTTGCGTCGGGGGTTAAAAATTAATAAATAAAAGCTTTGTATTATCAGACCCAATTGATCTATAAATTGTTAGATACAATATCCTAATAGCTACGTTAGTAAAGCAAATTCAATAAGGAAAAAAACCGGCCAAGTGCGTGTCGGACCACGCAAAACAAAGGGTTCCGTGCCTATTAAAAAGGTCGTACCGTCACAGAAATTTTACAGTACTTACGTCCTTTTCTTTGAGGAAGGCAGTTTTTTAGCAATATCTCGAAAACCTCTGAACCGATCTTGTTCAAAACAATTTTCGGTGAATGAAATTAATAAGCCCTATGTCCATGAGTTTTTCCATATTTTTAAAATACACCGTTTAAAAATTAGAGGGGGGGGACAGAATTTTAGTGACTTTCGGGGCGATTATCTCCGACCCTATTCACTTAATCAAAAAAAATGCAAAGAAACCTTATATTTATTTTGAAAGGCCTATCGATTGATGTGCCACACGGGGGGTCACAATGAAAAAATAAATTTTGACTTTTAGTTTTATGTATGGAGTGCACCCCTAAAAATTTTTTTTTTGTCATTTTAATTACAAAACTATGTAGCGGCTAACAAAATACACCTATCCTCAAAATTTTATTCAAATACACCTTATAGTTTTCGAGTAAAATGCCTGTGACATACGGACAGACGGACAGACGGACAGACGGACAGACGGACAGACGGACATGACGAAACTATAAGGGTTCCGTTTTTGCCATTTTGGCTACGGAACCCTAAAAAAACAAACTTAAGACTCAGTAAAATAGGCCATAAACTATTAAATTAGAGTTAACACACAAACACAGGTGATATTTTTCGTACAGAATTGGGACATTCGGGCGGCTACAAATCTAAGTGAAATGAGATTCCGCTGCACCTCTCTAATAAAGTATACAGGGTGAAATTTAATTCGTGGTACAAAATAGCAAAATGTGAATCTATCCGTGATTTTGAGACACTTTTACGAGCAAAGTGTATGAAATACCTGGACTTTTTTGGCACAAAAAAACACAAACTTACTTTTCACTCGTAACACAAAGTTGTTCTATGCGGACTAACGAAACCAGCCGACGGACGAAAATTATGAACAGCCGTTATTTTTGGCACAATACAAAGTAGATCCCAGAGTAAAAGTTGTTCAGAATCGTGTAATTTCATCCTATACGATTTTATTAACCGACTTCAAAAAAGACTGTATGTTTTTTTTGTGTGTTTGTTACGCGATAACTCGGTAATTTATGAACCGATTTGAACAATTATTTCTTCGTTTGAAAGCATATACTTCCAGATTGGATGAAAATCCAGTTCTGATGATGGGATCCTGGAGAAATCGAGGGAACTCTTCAAATATTATAACTTGAAGCAATTTGGCTACTGATTTGAAGTCGGTTAAAACTTTGTTTTTAAAGTAAATTATTTCAATGAAGAATGTCTAAAATTCTAAATGCACAGGGTGATATTTTTTGGACAGCACTGGAACACTCGGGATGTTCCAAATATGAGTGATATGTCATTCCTATTTAATATCAATCTGCAATGTACGTCTCAAATAATCCCAGCCATAGATAAGAAATGATTACAATTCTTACTACAACCTCTGCCATAAGTCTTATATAGCAAACCCTCTACCCTAACATCTCTGACTTATTAGGGTTGCCACACACGGATAATTGTCCCTGAATTATCATAACGACCAGCCCTTAATTGGAGATCGGTCGGGCGATATTACATAAAAACGAATAGACTCTAGATTAGAATGGGTTCTGCTGGTGGAGCACTATTTGAAATGTATGGGCCTTTTATGACCTTGTGCGCCTTTAAAAAAAATTATATAAGTCTAAATTACAATAGACTGCCTACATCCAGTCGTAGATATCTTTATGAACTTCTAAAGCAAACTTTTTAAATTAACAATACAATGAAAACAACTTCTTCGCAATATATTCCCTCTCACCTGCACTGCGGAAAATTTTGCACTGCAATTTCTTTTTCGCAAACTCTGTTAAATTAGAATTCACGTTTTTCAGTTCGTTGTTGAAAATATTTAAAAATGCTGGTTCATTAAAAAATAATGAGGCCTCCAGGCATTTTATTACAATATGTACCGAGTACGGTTTAAACGCGAAAGACAAAATATTTGATCATATTTTAAACTAAACGTTATTGTCACGTACTATGTGCCTCATAAGAAGGCTCAAAGTCACCCAAAGGGCAATGGAGAGGGCTATGTTGGGAGTATCTCTGCGTGATCGCATCAGAAATGAGGCTATCCGCAGCAGAACCAAGGTAACCGACATAGGCCTCCGAATTGCTAAACTTAAGTGGCAGTGGGCGGGGCACATTGCACGTAGAACCGATGGCCGTTGGGGCGGAAAGGTTCTCGAGTGGCGACCACGTACCGGAAGGCGCGGCGTGGGTACGCCCCCCCCAAGGTGGACTGATGACCTGGTAAATGTCCCGGGAGTCCGCTGGATGCGGGTGGCGCAGGACCGGTCACTTTGGCACTCTTTGGGGGAGGCCTATGTCCAGCAGTGGACGTCTTTCGGCTGATGTGACGATGATGTTATTGTTACTAAACGTAACTTAATCGCGTATAATGAACTTGTTTATCTAACTCCCTGAGGTTTCCGGACGTTTCGGATGTGTCACAACATCTATGGTCACGGTAAATAAGTTAATTGGCTACTTTCCTATAAAATTATATTTAGTCCATCAGTTAGATTATCAAAACATATTGGAGATATATTTTTTGTTTGTCAATTAAACAAAAAATGATGAATATTTATCCCGTTAAAGTTCCGCGTGACGTCACATTATGGTACACTTTTTAGCATTATTGTGACGTCACGCGGAACTTAAACGGAACTTTTTTTTTTACACCGGAAAGTAGGTCCTACTACTTATATTCAAATTCAAATTCAAACATTTATTCGTGCCAACACAAAAAAATAAAATAAAAAATAACACAGGTTGTGTCACGAAATGGACCCAGCTCAGCATGTTACAGTAGAGTTCTCCAATGTCTATACTGGCAACCTTTCAAAAATATCTACACACAGTCTTTATTGCTACTGACATAAGACGCATGTGTAGGTATAGATTATCCACGACTTTCACGCAATATTTTTATCAAGCGAGACACAATATTATAATTCAATTTATTTATTTACCTATTTCAAATCAAAATCAAAATCAAATCAACATTTATTCGTAACACAACACAACATAGGTACAACATAGACAGCATAGGTATTTGAGGCTACCCGACTGTTGTTCAGATGTTCCACAACATGTGCTAGAGATGCGTCATTTCCATAGTTCCACAGATCATACAACTTATTACTGTATTAAGGATGTTGTTGGATGAGGATGAGGAATGTATTAGGAGGAGGAAAACTATTACGGATGAAGGTACCAATTTCCAAAAAAAAGAGGTCAAAACGTTCAATGATTTAATTGAAACACACAAAGCTGTCCAGTTACTAACCTCACACTAACACTGTGCTCGCTTTGACGGTTCTGTTTATTCTTTTTACTAGTCCATTTGGTTGTGGACTGTGCTTGCAGGCTAAGCCTGTAATTTGATAGAAAAATTGAATTGAAAACCGAAACGTAGTTTGCAACTTTCTAAAAAAAAACGTGCAGGTTTTATAAATTTTACAAAAGCCTTTTCATAAAAAAGAATTGTTTAAAAGTATACATATTGTACGTTGATAATAAAAAGGTACATCACCTAAATTTAATTAAAACTAAGTTAAGGAAGGCGCGGCGTGGGTAGGCCCTCCACAAGGTGGACTGATGACCTGGTAAAGGTCGTTGGACTCCGCTGGATGCGGGTGACGCAGGACCGGTCATTGTGGCACTCTTTGGGGGAGGCCTATGTCTAGCAGTGGACGTCTTTCGGCTGATATGATGCTGATGCTGATGATTTACTTTAAAACAAAGTTTTAACCGACTTTAAATCAGTACCCAAATTGCTAAGTTTGCCTATAAAATTTGAAGAGTTCCCTCGATTTTCTCCAGGTTCCTATCATCAGATCCTGACCTGATGACTATGTTACCACCTGGGTACCCTTTTAAACTAAAAAAAATTATTATCAAAATCGGTCCGAGAGGCGTCTTCGAGTAATGGGGGAATAGATTAAAATTCTCCGAAAAACCGCCGTTCGAAATTCTTTCACAAAAGTGAAGTGAGTTAAAAAGGCCCTCGAAAATATTTTGTTTTTATAAATAGTTATACTTTGACTTTTCTCCTCAAAATTTTGAAATTTTAGTCTCTTCCTATGCAGAATCGAAATCCCCTATATCCAAAATACTTGAATTTTACATTACAATGATATGCAGGTTTACTATGCATTTAGAAACACTAAGTTATCAATTGGGTTGTTTTGTAAAAAAAAATTACGATGCTATTCGAACCAGTTTTTGGAGAGGAACAAATGTTTATATGGGAGCAACTACAGTTAAAGAACATAAATACCCAAAAACTTGAGTTAAAGACGGACCTCGCTGGCGGCAGCCGAAAACGATTTGATTAACATTGAATCGTGACGTCATAGTTGTAATATTTGTACTAATCGTTGTATTGAAAATCAAGTAAATTGCTGTTTCAGTCGTGAAATACTACGTTTAGGGCCATAGTTGTCATACAATTTTGTTTCTTTAAAAGCGTAAGGATTTTATTGGTAGCTTTAAATTTACTTTTAAAGAATAAAAAAAATGCATATTTTATCTAAACTTTCAAGGTCCATATCTTGTTATGATTTTAATTATATTTCTTAATTTATACTTAATTACATTTATTTGATGGTTTACTATCAATTTAGCAACACTGCGTTATCAATTTTATCATGTGAAAACTACCCAATTTAACAAATATAACACTACTCTATTCAACTGTAATTTTGCCATACAAAAAAGTCATTTAGATCTACCTGACGCATGTAATGGTGCATGACATATGACATTACCCAATCGGCCAGCCAGATCAGACTATAAAAACCACAATACAATGCAGAACGCAAAATGTAACCCTCAAATCGACGCCCTTACTTGACACAGCTAAATTTGCCAGAATTTCCGTCTAATTAGCGAAACGCATTGCTTCAGGCAGCGCCACGTCTGACGTTTCCCTTCAAGCCCGAAACGTCACATGTCACCACAGAATTGTATGTACGTAAGACTTTTTGGTACCAGAGGTGGTGCCTCAAGTGGGTCGTTTACCTTTAGTAGCCTGGTGTAATAAAGCTAGAGGGTGGTTCTCACGTCCTTAGGCCTCGTTTACAGGGAGCGATTGTCGATTGTGATTTTTGGTTCAAACAAAAGCTGGAAAATTGATCATCATCATCATCATCATATCAGCCGAAAGACGTCCACTGCTGGACATAGGCCTCCCCCAGAGAGTGCCAAATTGACCGGTCCTGCGCCACCCGCATCCAGCGGACTCCCGCGACCTTTACCAGGTCATCAGACCACCTTGGCCCACCCACGCCGCGCCTTCCGGTACGTGGTCGCCACTCGAGAACCTTTCCGCCCCAACGGCCATCGGTTCTACGTGCAATGTGCATGCTACGTGAAAATTGATAGTGACTGTAAAATAATCGCAGTTCCGTTTGCTGTAAATAAAGAAGTGTACTGTAGATTGAAGATCGAAGGTGTGATTTGCGTAACTATTTGGAACTAAATAACTGTCATTTAGATCTAACTTACGTATGATGCGTTACTTACGCAATCGAGCAGCTGCTGTGGTCACAACAATAAATACAAGAGGCTTTTCTTATGTTTTTCTAAAGTCTAACTTACGTTTCGAAAGCGTAAGTCTGTGTATTTTGAAATAAATAAATAAAATTTGACAGTGCTTCTTTTAACATTGTGTTTGTAAATACATAGGTAGTTAATTTGTTCGAAGGTTAACTGTAAGAGATCCCGTATAGGGTGATTACGCCTTTGTACATTGACATTTAGTTTGTTTTTTTATGTTTTCTTATGTGCACTAAAATGTCATACATACATACATAAATAAAAATGCACATAAAAATCTACGACTGGTCGCACGACAATCGCAGCATGTAAACGTGTATTAAGTTCACCCGCACTTTATGTGGGGTTCTGAAAGGATGTACACTCATGCCTTTTAGGCACTCATATTTGCGGCGTTAGGAGAATTAATTAATGTGATGATGGATTATATAAACATACGATAGCTTTTTCAAAGTAATTTTAATGTCTACAAAAAAGAAGGATCTCAGTTTGACTCGTATGTTCCAATTGAATTGCAATTTGGCACAAATACTTCCAAGAATGTTCATGTCCACAATTTTAAATTTCAAAATCGATGCCGTTTTCGTAATTTATGTCCCAAGAAACCATAAAAACGGAACCCATATTGATATTAAGACATTTCAACCCCATGGCACCCCAACAGGGGATATGGTATTCCACGTCCGCCATGTTGGATCTTAAAAATTGTTGTTGTTTTCGTAATCAGCGACCCGTTAAACCATAGAAACAATACCCATGTTGATTTTCAGACATTGTCAACACATTTCCTTCTTTTAGGGGTTGAGTTCTCAAAAAATCTGACATACGTGTTTACTCATTTATCGTTAAGAATACTCCTGTGAAGTTTCGAATGAAATAGTCTTACTAATCTTGTTTCCCCATACAAACTTTGAACCCCCATTTCACCCGCTTAGGGGGTGAATTTTGAAAAATCCTTTCTTAGTGCACCCCGAAACTTTATAAGGAACCTATGTGGCAAATTTGGAATCTCTAGAACCAGCGGTTTGGGCTGTGCGTTGATGTCAGTCAACGGAACGGGACAATGCGTCACACTTTTTCGTGCCTGCAGCCGGCGTTCATCGATTATTAAGACGTTATCACGTCAAAAACAAGTCTATGACCTAAACGTTTAGACACAAACTAGGTAAACATAAATATATGTTTACCTTAACCTATAAAAACGGTCCAAGGCATATTTTTTAAATAACATATTAGACAGCTGGCGCGCTGGCTTCCAGCCAAACCTACTCGCAAAACATTATATTCATCTGCGGTTTCTTAGCATATCTTGACCCGTACACACCCAATAACTACACGTGAACAGAGGCCAGACTAACACTGGTTCTTACTAAGTAAGCTTTGTGCATCCCACCAACCTCATTTTATTAAAAGCAGGTTAGACATTAATGTTATACTGAATGCATTTTGAAAGCCGTAAGTGGTTTTAGATCGGGGTCCTGATCGGGTTAGGAAGAGTTTTGGGTAAAATACATGATGAAAATATACATACATAGGTACATATAATCACGCCTCTTTCCCAGAGGGGTAGGCATAGATCACGGATCTCCATTTGCTACGATCCTGACAAACCGCTTTCGCTTCACTCACCTTCATAACATTTCTCATACATGCTCGTCAGTTTAGGGTACTTTTGACCTGGCCTTTTTGTAAGATTTCTCCAATTTGATCGGAGAAAGTTCGCCTAGGTCTTCCCCTTCCAACTTGCCCTTCCACTCTTTTTATATACACTCTCTTCGTTAATCTTCTTTGATCCATCCTCTCTACATGCCCAAACCACCTTAACATACCCTTCTCAATTTTCGTGACTATATCTCCATCCATTCCACACTTATCTATTATCACACTGTTTCTGACTCTATCACTCAATTTCACTCCACACATACTTCTCAACGCTCTCATTTCTACTGCATTCACTCGACTTTGATGTCTTTTCTGCCACACCCAACTTTCACTACCATACATAAGTGTGGGCACCAACACTCCTCTATGCACAGCCACGCGTGCTTTTTGTGATATTTTCTGGCGTTCAGCGGCCCATTCACTCGATGAAAATATTTAATAGTTTAACTATCCCGTTGAAACATAAACGGAAAAAAATATGGTTAGTACATTGGTGACTGCTTTTGCCCGCAACTTCGTCCGCTCCAGGCACTCGTTAATGCGCAAAATTCTTTGGAAAATTGGAAATGCCTTTTTTGCACGACTATTGATTTTAGAGTTGTCATTTCCTCGAACATCATTTGCCAAACTTTCATTTTTCCGAAAGCAAGTTTGTGTGTAAATATGTCCAAGACTCGGAAACAAATATTCATGCTCATCACACAAATATTTGCCCTTACCGGGATTCGAACCTTCAGTTTCGTAGGCAGCTTAACCCACTAGGCTAACCAGCCGTCTAAAAAAATGGAAATTTGTGCAGGAAATACACAACAGCAGCTCAAAGTCCTAGTTTTTGGGTCGGTTCGTTTTCCTCTTTTATCCTAACTGCCAATTTAGCTCATCCACACTGCAGCCTTGATTGTTTTTTTAGGATTCCATACCTCAAAAGGAAAAAAAAAACGGAACCATTATGGGACCACTCGTGCGTCTGTCTGTCCGTCTGTCACAGTCGATTTGAAATTTAGTAAATATATGTAAATTGGTGACCCAAAGATGGACGCGTAAAGTAAATTAATGAATTCTGAACAAGGGGGGCACTTTTGGGGGATAAACTGGAAAAGTAAAAAAAAAAGTTTCGCAAACTGTATTGTGTGACTTATCAAATGAAAGGGGTTGTTGTAAGCATCTCAGATATTTTTTTATATTATTTTAGCAAAAACAGATTTGAAGTAATGTAGGAAAAAAGATGAAAATTGACCACCCCCCCCTCTTATCTCCGAAACTACTAGGCTTAGAATTCTGAAAAAATATGGAAAATGGTTCCTTGCCTAAACATTACAGGAAAACCTATAAGAAGTTTGAGTATTCAAAGTAACGGGAAATTTCTCAATATTTTTGTTCATTAAGTACCTACATTAAGCGAGCGCGCGAAACACATTGAATAATGCATTAAAATGCGAAATGTATGTCTTAGATTGACCCTTTTCCCTCTTTGAGCGGCTGGCACCCAGTGACGTCGCATTACCACAAAATTCCGGTTCATTTTGTGACAACTGACGGATCTAAAAATGGCGGGAAAAAATTCTGACAACGATCGGATTTTAGAAAGGAATAAAATAGGCTTAAAGCTTTGGATTGGTTTTGAATGGGAATTGCATTTTTGAGAGGATTTGCAGTCGTTTTTGCGAAAGAGATTCGCCATGTTGCCCAGCACAATGCTGAGACTGGGACCCATTGCTCATTAGAGTCTTAACTTAAGTATAGTGTTATTGTTGTGTTTTTTTTTAAATCTTTTTCTTTGTAATTGTTTTAATTTTTACCCTACCTCCGTGTATATTTAAGATTCTTTTGTGCAATAAATGTTTTTCTATTTCTATTTTCTATTTCTATTTATGTATAGGTAGCTGCCCGCGCGGCTTCGCTCGAGGAAACCCAAGTACTTCTGAAATTCTGGAGCCGTAGCATGGTTGGCCTTATCACGCGACAAGTGACAAGATAAGAGCGTCGTCTCGTTCTATCGAACGGTGTCAGCCAGTGACGCACGCTCTATCCTATCACCTATCGCGTGACAAGGCCAACCATGCTACGGCTCCTGGTGAAATACAATTTTTGATATGTAGTTTCAGAGATTATTTCACATACTTATTATATTAGTTTAGAACTGTAATAGATAGTTTATCAATTGATTGTAGTGTGATACAGATCCCTTTAGCATCTAATAGGTATAAATAAATTAATATTAACCTAAATATTATGTCAGATTAATAGTGCACTAACTTCTTTCCCGACTTCATCCACATGTAACCTCTTAGAGGATAATTATAGGGATAAAAACTATGCTACGCCCATTCCAGTATTTCAAACAAATCCGTACCAAATTTCATCTTAATTGGTTTAGCGAATCAAGCGTGAAAAGGTAACAGACAGACAGGCAGAGCTACTTTTTAATAGGGTTCCGTACCCAACGGGTAAAAACGGGCCCCTTTACTAAGACTTCGCTGTCCGTCCGTCCGTCCGTCCGTCCGTCTGTCTGTCACCAGGCTGCATCTCAAGAACCGTGATAGCTAGAGAGTTGAAATTTTCACAGATTATGTATTTCTGTTGCCGCTATAACAACAAATACTAAAAAACCGGCCAAGTGCGAGTCGGACTGGGGCTCCCATGCAACAGACATGATTTTTTTGCCGTTTTTATAGATAATGGTGCGGAACCCTTCGTGCGCGAGTCCGACTCGCACTTGGCCGGTTTTCTCATTTAAAATATTATGTGTGGATGGATTATTTTTAAAAACCGATATTTTGCCAAACAACCGGTAAACAAGCCCATCCCTAGCGCTGTCTGGGCCGACTCCCACGGGGCCGCCTGAGGCCGCGTTAATTTATTCATGGCTTATTCTGCACTAACGGACACTAGCCGGTAAAAAAACCGGTACTTTGGAACTTCGCGGGGCGAGGGTTTGACATTGACTTTAGACCTTATCGATTTTGTTATCCTTTTCAGTTCAGTCTTGGGCGATCTTGCTAAAAAGTCGACATTTTATGTATATAGGGCAAAACAAATAAGGTAGAAGTACTAGTGCCCGACATGTCAACAGAAAATTTGAATCACGATATTATGCTCATTTAAGATGTATTAAACAGTTTCATACGGTTTGGGAGACGAGGTATTTTACTCAAGTTACTGATATGGAATTCGTTTCATATGGTGATCTTATAAAAAATCCTGATAATATAAGAATTAGGTAATCAATCCGAATGTACGAGTAAATGGCAGGCGGTTATGCTGGCAGTCCCAATAGATGTCATTTCTATACCTAGATATTTTTCTAGCACGAATGACTTACAGCACTAAACAAATGTTGTTCCTGCTATAAAAATATCTAGGTATAGTCATTTCAGTACAAATGTCATGAATGACAGACTGACATTTATTGGGACTTGAAGGTTTAACTCATTGTCCCAATTGATGGCAGCTGGTTTCAACAAATATGTTCATAACTTATAAATAAGTTATTTGTCTTGAAATTGTGATAAGAAATATTGATGTCACTAACATTTAGTAACTTAAAAATGATGTCGTGATCAATCTTAGTTTATTATTCGTAGTTAAATTATATTCGTCGAGTACTAGTACCGCGTCGGGCACTAGTACTTCTACCTTAATGCACGGCCTGCCTGGTGGTAAGTTGATTTTAGAGGAGTCACATAGAAAGAAAGACAAAAAAAAAACCCGGCCAAATGCGTGTCGGACCACGCACAACGAAGGGTTTCGTACAAAATGACAAATGTATAGTATTCAGATTTTTAGACGATATTACTTGCCAAATTTCAAAGTTCTAGGTCAACGGAAAGTACCGTATACATTTTGATTCCCTTGAGAGTCTCGAAATATACGTTTTTTGCGACATAAATCGGCCGTATCTTTTTAGGGTTCCGTAGCCAAAATGGCAAAAACGGAACCCTTATAGTTTCATTATGTCCGTCTGTCCGTCTGTCCGTATGTCACAGGCATTTTACTCGAAAACTATAAGGTGTATTTGAATAAAATTTTGAGGACAGGTGTATTTTGTTAGCCGCTACATAGTTTTGTAATTAAAATGACAAAAAAAATTTTTTGGGGTGCACTCCATACATAAAACTAAAAGTCAAAAAAAAAAATTCATTGTGATCCCCCCGTGTGGCACATCAATCGATAGGCCTTTCAAAATAAATATAAGGTTTCTTGGCATTTTTTTTGATTAAGTGAATAGGGTCGGAGATAATCGCCCCGAAAGTCACTAAAATTCTGTCCCCCCCCTCTAATTTTTTAACGGTGTATTTTAAAAATATGGAAAAATTCATGAACATAGGGCTTATTAATTTCATTCACCGAAAATTGTTTTGGATAAGATCAGTTGAGAGGTTTTCGAGATATTGCTGAAAAACTGCCTTCCTCAAAGAAAAGGACGTAAGTGCCGTAAAATTTCTGTGACGATACGACCTTTTTAATAGGCACGGAACCCTTCGTTTTGCGTGGTCCGACACGCACTTGGCCGGTATTTTACGTTAACTCAGAAGTATGATTTTTCACAGCTTCAAGGGATGTAGATCTGAGTATATGGTTTTAATTTCAACGCGTTCTCGAGATAAAGGGTCTTGACAGCCAGACGGACAACAAAGTGATCCTATAAGGGTTACCCTAAAATGGACGAAAATAATGTATTACGCCAAAAAATTATTTACGAAAGTAGCTAAATGCGCTGCATGCGGTTTTCCAACAATCTAGATATTGATTTGGGGATTCTCTGTAGGTATATAGACAGCTGACAAACTTAGGTGGGTCGTTCTTCTTTTTTACCGACAATGAACCGAGGTTTTTCTGTTTTTTTGGTTTTTGAACTATCGAAAATTGTGGTTTTGAAGTGCGATTTTAAAAAAAATACATAGGTTTCTTCATTAGAACTAATTAAAGTTTCCTTTCTGGCCAATATAAATATTTATTTACGGTTGGTTTCTAAAAAAAAACATGTGACAAAGTGGACTCTTTCAGTGGGGACAACATTTTATTTTACCACTCTGTCACGGCATTCTACGAAAAAAAAAACATAAAAAAAAATGCTAGATAGAGAAAATGAAATATTAAATATCACTAATTAATAAAATAATATGGACGTTCATTCGAACATTATAAAACCGTAAATATCATTACTCAAATGGGATGCCGTAATAAGACGAAGGACATGCTATTGTCGGTCGAAAAGAAGAACGACCCAGGTGCCTCGCTTTCTAGTTTTCAATCCAGTGCATGCTGAGGAATTCTGGCGACCTTCCTCACCGCCGGAACTCATTACCACAATAAGCTTTAAAATAAAACTATACAGGGTGTTGCCAGCGAGCTATGGAGCGCAGCATATTAGGTGTAAAGTTAATGGATCGCATCCGGAACACCACGCTGCGCTCCAAGACCCAAATAGAGGATGTAGCTCGGAAGGCGGCCAAGTTGAAGTGGGACTGGGCTGGTCACGTCTACCGCATGCCGAATGAGCTGTGGGCCAAAGGGCCCACGGAGTCGAAGCCACAAAACTCAACGGAGACGCGGTAGACCTCGTCGGCGATGGCGGGATAACTTGGACTCCTTTTTAAAAGACTGGCCAGATATTGCTCAAGACCGCGATGAATGGAAACAGAGGGGGGAGGCCTTTGCTCAGCAGTGGGACATAACGGGCTCGATCTAATAATAATAACAGGGTGTAACAAATATGGGGTGCGAACCGATTAAGGCCAGATTCGGTAGCGTATTGCAATTCCAAAAATGCATTTTTTTTATTATTATAAACCCTCCTACCCTTCACCATTGCGGGGGAATGTTGTCATACACAAGCAATGTCAATAAAAACTAAGAATATAATGTAAAAAAAAATGCATACTAGCTTAAACAAGAATTTGACTAAAATCCATCCACATAATGATAGTATATATTGAATATGTAGTAGTATATCTTTTTGTATGTATTTTATATATTTTTATTTATGTATGTCTATATGTACTGTATAATACGTTTGTTTTTTTTTCCTTTCTCCTCAAGTATATTCGTAACAAAAATCATCAAGTCTCTGTTAAGTCCAATGGTTAGCTGGTAGAGAATGCCATGTGGCATTAAGCTCGCCATTCGTATATTTTTTCTGTATTTTGTGCAATAAAGTTTAAATAAATAAATAAATTGCAATACGCTACCGAATCTGGCCTTAATGGGTTCACACCCCATTTTTGTCACACCCTGTATGTGTATACTAGTGACTCTGTGAGCTTTAGAACTAGCAAGCCTGTAATTACAAAAAAAAACACTGTAAACTGAATCAACAACCTGCTCACAAATTATCACGAGAAGAAAAATGCGAACTGTAGAAGAAAACAACTGGACATACGATTTTTTTTTTGGCTCGAGCTGAAGCAGAGAACTTCGTCCGCTTCGCTCCCTCTTTCAATTTAACCATTGGTATACATTTAATTACCCTCTCATTTTAAGTATAGATTTAATATGAATCGAATTATATGTCGGAGAATGGAGCCCAACGCCGAAGCAATTTAGTAGTAAAAGACTTTCACGTCAAAAAGCTAATTATCGGTTCGTTTTTATACGCTCCCCTAAGCTCCCGAAACGAAGCTTCCTCATTAAAGTTTTACCGTAAAGAACTTTTGGAACGTTAGTAAGTACCTAGTAAAACTTCCCCCTAATTACAGTAATCAACAGTAACAGGATTACGGGGCCAGGAACAGGTATTACTCACGATATTTAAAAGTCAGTGATATTAATTTATTTGGGCTAGTATTTGAAGGCCCGTCAAAAATATCTAACAACCCTAAAAATACTGATGTGTCTAAAATGTTAATCGTTCATCTTAATGTGTTTTAATGTGCAATTTTTGACGACCGGTTAGCCTAGTGGGTAGTGACGCTGCCTACGAAGCTGAAGGTCCTGGGTTCGAATCCCGGTAAGGGCAAATATTTGTGTGATGAGCATGAACATTTGTTTCTGAGTCTTGGATGTTTTCTGTGTATTTAAGTATTTATATGTATTAAATATATCGTCGTCTAGTACCTATAACACAAGCCTTATTGAGCTTAGTATAGGCCTAGCTCGGTTTGTGGAAGAATGTCCCCTAATATTTATATTTATATATTTAATTGTTATATGTTGATGTGCAAGTCTGTATTTTTTGGTGCGCAATCAGTATTATTTTCAAATTCAGATTCAGAAAACGTTTATTGCGTACCACATTTATACATCAGGTGGAATTACAAAATAAATGTAGAGGCCTCGGCAGAGAGTACGACTTTGTACCCTTTGGCGTCGAGACCCTCGGTCCGTGGGGTCCCAGTGCGCATAAGTTATTTGCAGAAATCGCGAAACGTCTGGTCGATGTAACTGGTGACCGAAGAGCTGGCGGCTTTCTCGCGCAACGCATCAGCATTGCAATTCAGCGAGGAAATGCCGCCAGCATCCTCGGTACAATGCCTCGAGGGCCTTTTTAGGGTTCCGTAGCCAAAATGGCAAAAACGGAACCCTTATAGTTTCGTCATGTCCGTCTGTTCGTTTGTCCGTCTGTCCGTCTGTCCGTCTGGCCGTCTGTCCGTCTGTCCGTCTGTCCGTCTGTCCGTCTGTCCGTATGTCACAGGCATTTTACTCGAAAACTATAAGGTGTATTTGAATAAAATTTTGAGAATAGGTGTATTTTGTTAGCCGCTACATAGTTTTGTGATTAAAATGACAAAAAAAAATTTTTATTAGGGGTGCACTCCATACATAAAACTAAGTCAATTTTTTTTTTCATTGTGACCCCCCGTGTGGCACATCAATCGATAGGCCTTTCAAAATAAATATAAGGTTTCTTAGCAATTTTTTTGATTAAGTGAATAGAGTCGGAGATAATCGTCCCGAAAGTCACTAAAAGTCTGTCCCCCCCCTCTAATTTTTGAACCGTGCATTGTAAAAATATGAAAAAAATCATGGACGAAGGGCTTATTAAATTCTTTCAGCGAAAATTGTTTTGAAGAAGATCGGTTCAAAGGTTTTTGAGATATTGGTGAAAAACTGGCTTCCTTAAAGAAAAGGACGTAAGCGCCGTAAATTTTCTGTGACGATACGACCTTTTTAATAGGCACGAAACCCTTCGTTTTGCGTGGTCCGACACGCACTTGGCCGGTTTTTTAGATTTAACTTAGTTTTAATTTATTTTAGTTAATGTCAATCATAATCTTGTATTTACTTTCAATAAAAAAAAGTATATAGACACATGTGACACCCTGCAACGGCACAGTGATTTGAGAGGGCAATATTTATGTAGACATATCTTGGTACTATTAATTCTTTTCCATTTATTTGCCCCCCTTTTATTGTTTACTCCCAAAGTCGTCGAAACACGTCGCCCGCAGTGGAATATGCATGGGACTTCAGTTTTGAATAAATTGCGCTTAATCGATGCGGATGTACGTAGAAATATCATACAACTTCTTTTTTGCTATCGTAGGTAGGTATAGATTTGAAATATTATAAAATAGACGCTGCTTTACTAGATAAATATATGCACAAAATGGAGGCTTTATTAGTCTGTATTTTATACTTTATTACAATTGGGTACTTACCTGGGTAAAAAAAAATATATATATATTTAGTCCGTCAGTGAGATTATCAAAAAAATTGGACACGTATTTTTTTGTTTGTCAATTAAACAAAAAATGATGAAGATATGGCCCGTTAAAGTTCCGCGTGACGTCATATTATGATAAAAAGTGTACCATAATGTGACGTCACGCGGAACTTTAACGGGCAATATCTTCATCGTTTTTTGTTTAATTGACAAACAAAATACATATCCAATTATGTTTTGATAATCTAACCGACGGACTAAATATATTTTTTTTAGGAATGTAGCCAATTATTTGATACTTTACTATCCATTTAGCTACACTACATACGTTATCAATTTGAATATGAAGAAACTACCTTATTATACACTCGCAAACAATGAATACGGGTCGGTAAATTACCTTTATTTTTCCTAAAATAGTGCATTGTGGATTTATTAAAAATCATGTAAGGTAGAAAGTGCCCAACGCGGTACTAGTACTCGACGAATATAATTTAACTAGCGAATAATAAACTAAGATTGATCACGACATCATTTTTAAGTTACTAAATGTTAGTGACTTCAATATTTCTTATCACAATTTCAAGACAGATAACTTATTTATAAGTTATGAACATATTTGTTAAAACCAGCTGCCATCAATTGGGACAATGAGTTCAATCAATCAATCAATCTTTTTTGCTATGGCCCCATCGGTGTTGTCGATGATTCGGCCAACGCCAAGGTTTGAAAAGGCAAGTATTTTTAATAATTTGACCGGTGATTTTAGAGTTGCCAGGTACACTCAGATGAGAATCTAAAACAAAGGACAAAACAAACATTTATATTGTTAAACAAACTACTACAAAAACAAGTTGTTAATTTTAATAAACTTACACAGAACATAAACAAAGGGGGAGTAAACCAAAGTAAGAAGAAATTTAATGTTAACGGGACGGGGGATTTCTGGGGGTAGGATATCGTACAAAGGAGTGACAATACGGTTACAATAAAAAAATAGGTGTTCGAGAGTACCCTCCGCCAGACCACATTCGCACAGAGAGTGGTCTCGAACACGTATTTTTGCCAAAAATACAGGCGTACAAATGTGACCTAGCCGTAAACGGATAATCGCGGATGTTATGCTTTTTGGGATATCTTTTCGGATGAAAAACCATGGCTTAGAGGGCAGGTCTGGTTGAATATTGCCATAGTTTTTACCCACATTTAAACGGGTAGTTTGCCAACGAGTGTTCCAGGCATTTCGCATACGTGGGAGGGCAAGTGCTTTGAGGTCACGAGTAAAACATTGGTCATGTACATTGTTACCAAGTGTGATAGCTTCTTTTGCACAAAGGTCGGCCATCTCGTTACCTTTTATCCCACTGTGGCCTGGGATCCAGGCTAGAACGACATCAATGTCATCAATGTGGCACTTGTAGAGGAGCTCCTTGATTTGTAAGGAAACAGGGAAGTTTTCTTTAGCATGGAATGGGCGTTTAACTAGATCTTGCAAGCAACTCAGAGAATCGGTTAAAATAAGAGATTTATTAAGATGGTGGGAATGCACATAAGAAACTGCTTCCAGCAACGCAATAGCTTCTCCTGAAAACACAGAGTTTCCAGAAGCGAGTTTAAAATTCAAAATAATTTTGTACCTGGGGATCCACACTGCAGATCCCACCGGACCATCTTGGCTCAGTTTGGACGCATCGGTAAAAATGGTAAGATAGTCAGACCATTTCTCTTCAATCGCTTTATTAAATACACTGTCAGCATCTATTTGATTTTTAGAAATGCCTAAATTAAACAGAACCTTTGGCTGAATCGGATTGATTACCTAATTCTTATATTATCAGGATGTTTTATAAGATCACCATATGAAACGAATTCCATATCAGTAACTTGAGTAAATACCTCGTCTCCCAAACCGTATGAAACTGTTTAATACACCTTAAATGAGCATAATATCGTGATTCAAATAAGTATTTTCTGTTGACATGTCGGGCACTAGTACTTCTACCTTAGTGATCTTTATTTAATTTTACATCTAAACTGTAAAAATAAAAGTTAAATAATTAACATTACCAGGTTTAAATCGGACTCGTCAAGACCTTTGAAGAAAACAACGTTAACGGAGCGAAATATCGCAAAAATGGTCATTTTTGGATATCAATATTTTTATGATAGGATCCCGGAAATTGCTATTACATTAGGTATTACGAAGAGTAGTATATTATGTAAATAAAACTGGTGTAAAATATTTAAAAATACCTATTGTGGTTAAATCACCACAAACATTAAATAATTTAGGGTGACCCGAATTTTTGGACCGCGAGTGTATTTCGAGCTCACTTAATTTATAATAGAACATTCTCGTGTTATAGCACATTTTTCTTTGTTCCAGTTTGTTCCATATTCGGCACGACCGAACCAGCTGATCATGGGCGGAACCTGATCCCTGACGAACTCTACGAAGACGACACGCCTGGGACCAATCCTAGATTAGCACATCTATATAAAACTAGCAATAATAGACACGTAAAAAGGGCAAAACGGGACACGAAGGACGATCCACGGTGCACGCCATTTATGTTCACATCTGGGGTGCGGACGTTGACGAATCCAATGAATCCAGAGGACCAAAGCAAGCCAGGGGACAGCACGTACTCTAACCATACGATGTGTATCACTACTATAGAAGGTGAGTGGATTTGCTTAATACGAAAGTGGAAAACGAGCAATGCCTTGATCACAGAACACCAAATACTATAGAAGGGATATCACGCGCGGTTTCTATCGGCACCGGTGTCGCCACCTCATCCCCGCCGGTCGCCTATAACTTTGTGAGCGACTACACGGCGATCAGCCCTGCTAGCATAACTTGACTCTCGACTCTAAATTCAAATTCAAATTCAAATTCAAAATATTTATTTGTCAAACATAGGTATGAATTAAGGTCTTATTCTTAAAATGAGGTCTCTATGTTTCGTCACATGGCACACAAATAGCTACAAATCTGCATGCAGCATGCATCACTATAAAATTAACTCTTAATAAATAACATCATTTAAATACAACTCGTACAAATTAAAATTCAAAATAACTAAATTTTTCAGAACATACTAAAATTAAAAATAAATTAAGATTCAACATAACATTAACGAAATTAATTAAAAAAATAAATTAAAATTGACAACACTGGAATTAAATATAAATTAAAATTGGAAACGATAAATGATTTCAAATGTCTACTCGCGCGTGAGATAGACTATCTGTTACTTTTTGACAGCATTAATCAGTCACGGACAGTCTATCTCGCGCGCGAGTAGAGTTGATAGTCAAGTTATGCTAGCAGAGCAGTGCGAAAGCTTTGTGCGCATGCTCAAAGTAGTGGCGCGCGTGCCACGCCCACATCGCCTTTCTATAGTATTTAGTGTTCTGTGGCCAATGGCTTTGATCACACGTGCTGAGTGTAGTGGCCGAGACAGTGCTCTCGGCCGAGCAAAGTGGCGAGCGAGTCACTCGGACCTTGTTAGGGTTCCAGACCAAAATGGTAAAAACGGAACCCTTATGACGACCGCTTTAGCCTAGTTGGTAGTGACCCTGCCTACGAAGCAAGAGGTCCTGGGTTCGAATCCCGGTGCGGGCATTTATTTTGTGTGATGAGCATGAATATTTGTTCCCGAGTCATGGATGTTTTCTATGTACCTATTTAAGTATGTACTTGTCTATACAAGTATGTTTATCGTCGTCTAGTACCCAAAGTACAAGCTTTGCTTAGTTTGGGACTAGGTCGATTGGTGTAAGATTGTCCGCAAAAATATTTATATATTTATATTTATTTATTTATGGTGCGACTCCATCCGTCTGTCTATCTGTCTCTCTGTCACAAAGGCAAATATTTCAGGAACTAAATACTAATGCTATCAATTTGAAATTGAGAATAGTTGTAAACAAGCCTAACGCATATATGTGTGTGTGGAAAATGTAAAATTTAAACATACATTTATATTTTCTATGAAAAATGTACCAAATGATGGATGCAGAATCTACAGTAGTTTTTTTTTACCGCAATAAATTTAGATTTTTGTGAAGATCATAAATATTTATTTCTGTGTGTCTTGTACCCGTAACAGAAGACTTATTGAGCTAACTTTGAGGCTACTTATAAATATTGTACTTATAATTTTTTTTATTATGTTTTTAGCACCCGATGACCACATCGTGATACTATCATTTGTGGATAAGTTTGAGATGGAGGATCGGCCACCGAAATGTGAATATGACTATTTAGAGGTAAATTACCATTTACATGAATATTTTACTTTAGTACTTACGTAACAATGAAACCCATTTACATTATTGGCAGTTCTTTCAGTAATTATTTATTCATGAAAGTTCGACACGGGAGATATACATTTTCATAAATTAAATTTAGCATGAAATCGGACAACTGAAACGGAATATTCATTTTCGTAATTGACGTTACTAGAACCATACTCATAAATAACATGCTAGTATATTTGCGCTAATACGATATAGGTATGGGATGGGCCCTGTAACAGGAGCAAATATTTAAAAGGTTTGTCCATTTCTTTTATTTTATTTCTAACTTGGAGACAAAATTATCTAAAGTTATGTATGACCTCCGAGTAATGTATCTTTGCACCACGAGATCGTAGCACAATAGTCAATGCAGATTTTAGGTAACATCATGTAGTGAGTCATAATAGTTTTTGCATTTTTGTTTTCAAGATATTTTTGTGATTTTTTCAATAAGTTTTAGTGTTTTTAAAATAAAAAGTTACTTATATCACTCTAGAAGAGTAAAATATTACACGTAAACTTAAGTTGATAAACAAAAACCAAAAAAAATTTTTTTTTTTCAATTTAGAAACAATTGCTCACAAGCTTAATAATCTACCGTTTAATTTTTAGCTAAGTTTAGTCTCGTTCCATGACGCATTGGTTTTACTGTAATAAATAAATCATGGATGTTTCTAGATTCGCGACGGTCAGTTCGGCTACGCGCTGCCGGTGTACACGTTTTGTGGCAAGAACTTCCCTGCCACCATCACCTCCGCGGGCCGACACGTGTGGCTCAAATTCAAATCCGATGACAGCATAGAATACGCTGGTTTCAAGATCAATATCGAGTTCCAGCCCAACACAATGAGTCGTGAGTACTTAAGATGAATTAAAACTAAGTTAAATCTAAATACGGAACCCTAAAAAGGCCCTCGAGGCATTGTCCCGAGAATGCTGGCGGCATTTCCTCGCTGAATTGTAATGCTGATGCATTGCGCGAGAAAGCCGCCAGCTCTTCGGTCACCAGTTACATCGACCAGACGTTTCGCGATTTCTGCAAATAACTTATGCGCACTGGGACCCCACGGACCGAGGGTCTCAACGCCAAGGGCACAAAGTCTTATACATTTATATTTAAATGCCGCCACGGCTGATGATGTGGTGGAGTACGTTCATCAGAAGACCGGCTTCTCGCTGAGGGTGTTCCAGCTGCGTTCGCGCCACTATGTGCACTTCAGCTCGTTTGTGGTGCGCGTGCCGCGGCCGCTGCAGGAGACCATCGCATGTGCTGACTTCTGCGGGGCTAGCACAACTGACGCCGCGCCGCGACGCGAGTCGAGAAAGCTCTACCCCCCTTTTTCTAATTTGTACGGTGCGAGTGAGATAGGGGACGCTTAGTCGCGCGCGAAGCGACTGAGCAGCAAGTTGTGCTAGACGTACTGGCCGAATGGTGTCGTGTTTCGACAGTTCCGGGGCAATCTGCCGAATCCTACACCTGAGATGACGATGCAACGGGGCCACGCCGTTTCGTCGCCTAAATAGCATTATTTGTTGTTTTAGTTTCGTGACGCATTGGTTATTAATCTAATGTCGTCCCAACTAACATTTGGGTAATAGCTAAGGGTATTATTATAACCTTAACCTTTAAAAGTGAGTTATAATGTTGTCAGTTGTAACTAATAGTCTTATAAAGGAGTTAAGAAAAATAATTAAGTCCTAAAGCATTATAAGAGTGTTACTCAAAGCAATTACACTTAAGATGTTAAAGTTTTAACCTGTTTTTAACACTTAAACACTTACAAGAGTGCTTGCTACAGGCAGAGACTTTATAACAGAATTAACTCTCTTGTAAGTATTGAAACTTTTTCTAACGCTTAAGGTGTTAGGCAGATACACTTTAAAGACACTGTAAGAGTGTTGTAAGTCAATAAGCGTTATAGTTGAGTTAACTGACGCCTAAAGCTTTAAGGTAATTCGCAATTGTTTTGGTGGACTCTAACCTACAAATTGATTAGGTTATTCAATATTTGACATCAAGATTCTTCATTATTTATGTTACTCTTGCCATTATATGGATGCCACTTAATTTATCATGCCACTGGCCAAGAAACAAGAATAGAAAATGATAAAAACTTTAGATGTATATTTTAATGTTCATAAGTTTTATTAGAAATCTTTAATAAATCCTGGGCGCGTTAAAATTGAGATGGGAAACATGGTATACACTTACCGTAAAATCACAAGGGCAGATTGTTTTCACTTCATGTCACACACACTTCCAATTTAATTCACTTTCAATTAATACGACTCCATAGCTGTCAAATATTAATACCTATACTAACTATCTGCGCCATTTTGTCGGAAGACTATATTTGTCTCATAATTTTATGGGATAAGAAAAGAGTAAGATG
The DNA here is from genome assembly GCA_932294315.1 of Epinotia nisella. Classification (NCBI taxonomy): domain Eukaryota; kingdom Metazoa; phylum Arthropoda; class Insecta; order Lepidoptera; family Tortricidae; genus Epinotia; species Epinotia nisella. The sequence continues at coordinate 4,040,617 of OW028693.1, forward strand.
CTCACTTTATACTGCGTAAGAGCTAGACTCTTATAAGACTCTCAGCTAACACCTTAACCTGTAATTCGTGGGCCTCTTTCGTAGTTATAAGGGTGTTAGAGCACGCTATAAGACCTTTTTTACAGGCATTCTTAACACTTTAACACTTGGCTGGAACCGATATAAGAATGATATAAGGGTTATTTTAACGCTAGTGTGCTAGTTGGGGTGTAAACGTATTTGTCAATAAATAAATAAATATTACGAAGGTGTCGCTCTTGGTATCGAATCCCAGTAAGGGAAAATATTGCCCTTGCCAGACAAAGAATGAATCACTTTGGTAACGGCTACCCGCAACCAAAGGAATTCAAGATGCCCCCACTGAGCTGCATCATCCATTTTGTGGAAATGATGGAGCGAGCTCGGGAGTAGCTATAAAGGGGAGGGAATGCACAAAAGATCCCACTGGGTCGAAGTGTATCAGGGCCCTCAACTAGATAATATAAGATGAAGGGGATATATTTGTGTGATGAGCATCCACATTTGTTTCTGAGTCTTGGATGTTTTATATGTACATATTAAGTCTTTATTAAATATACCGTCGTCTAGTATATTTGTCGAAGCCATTTGTACACAATTTGTTATACAGTTCAAATTATTTAATGTGACTGACTTTTAATAAAACTATCATTGGAATTTGAATATTCAACCTTAGACGATAGAATTGCTTTTTGAATAACCTCTTTTATACCATTCGGCTAACTCAAATGATCTCAAGTAGGTATACTGCCCTCGATGGGACGGAATGGTGGATTGTTAATCAAGGGTTGAAAGCCACCCATTTCAGTCGAGATATTTTGGCGCTCAAACGAAGTGAGAGCGCCAATAGTTCGAGACTGAAATGGGAGGCTTTCATCCGAGTTAAACACTCTACTTTTTCATTTCGAATAATAGGAATATAAACAACACGCAGGAAATCTTCTTCTTCCTTGCCTTATCCCTTCATTTGGGGTCGGCTCTCCTCGTCCTTAGGCGCCAGGACCACCTGTCCTGGCCTGGGTTGTCTCTGTTTTCAGCTGTGCCCGTTCCAGATCTTTGGCTACGGTTGTCCACCACGTAGCTAGCGGGCGCCCTCTTCCTCTTCTCTCTTCCGGGATAGCCAAGGCTTTTTTGACTGGGTACTCTTCGTCCCTTCTCATAACATGGCCAAACCGGGTGCCCTTTGTTTCCCATAATTTTGTTGTTCCGAATTTCGATGGTCAGAAGTTGATATCCATAACATTTATAGACATACATATCAGTAGTCATAATTTTTGTTAAGTATAACGCTTAATAGTTCTAATATCAATGACCTATAATATTAAATCCTATAATCTCAAAAGTCATAAAATTGATGACTATAATGTTTAAAGGTCTATAGATAATTATTCAGAAATGTTGTAAGGCATTTATTTCAACGTACTAATGGTTGTTATTCATATCGTATTAATGCCTAAAGTTAATTATGTCTAAGAAACCAAATCTATAACATCCATAGGTATATAGATAATTACTCAGAAACATTTCTAGACATAATAAAACTACTATCAAACCTATCAAAATGTAGAACCTATCAAAATAAGCATAAAACGTCAAATAAACTTTTCTCTGAGATCAACCAATGCCAAGATAGTGGTGTATAAAGTTTTTCAAAGAACAACAAGAACAGGGACTTAGTGGCAAAACCGACTCGGATCGCGGATAGGTTAGAAGACGGAAGCGGGAGCTTAGCTCCCGCTTTCGTCTTCAAGGTTATTTTTTTTATAAAAGAGCGGAAACACTTGTTTGCAAAAAATATTATAATTTTGCAACACAAACATTGTAGTTTTTATCCTACGCACTACTTAAATTGGGATATAAATCGTATGTCATTGCAATATTTTTGGATTAGTATTTAAAAAAAATTATACTGACTCGTACAACCACTTGGATAGGTTCGTTAGTTCAAGAACAACAATTTATTTAGAACAAGAATTTTATACCTTCTTATAATTATTGCGAGTGTGTGTTATTGACTGTAATATTATGAAGTCTGACACCACCCTCACATTAAATGTTATGACTAACTAACCACGTGACTACCCATCATTATGACCTGCGAAAAAAGACTTTACAACAATTATAATAAGCAAGTTTATTGTCTTCAATAATATGAAATGGCATACCATCTGCACATTGAATGTTATGACTAAACAATTTTATGACTAACAATAATGATGACTTGCAAAAATCGGAACTCCAATTTATATTGTATAATTTTATGACTTTCGACAATATGACTTATAACAATTATGTTGGGTAACGGTATGGACTGAAAAAATCGGAACTTAAATTTTATGGGAACCAATAGAGACCCGGCCAAACCAACGCATTCGTCTCTCCACCAGCTTATTCCCTATGGGTGCGACTTTGAAGGAGCTTCTGACGTATTCGTGTAGGAAATACAACATCAAAAAAAAATATTACTAAAAAATTATAAGTAGTCCAAGATCACATATTGAATGCGGCTGTATAGGTTTTGCCGTTGCTCAATAAGTGTAGACCAACTTTAAATAGTGTTTGTATGTGGACACCAATTTTGCGCCGCGCCGCGTTTAACTAAATTGAATACATTGTATAAACAATGCATCAAATGTATTTATTATTTTTATAAATGGCTTTAACAACTTTTTAGACAACGTTACCGTAATAACTAACAATAAACATCAAAAAACCGACCAAGTGCGTGTCGGACCACGCAAAACGAAGGGTTCCGTGCCTATCAAAAAGGTCGTATCGTCACAGAAATTTTACGGCACTTACGTCCTTTTCTTTGAGGAAGGCAGTTTTTCAGCAATATTTCGAAAACCTCTGAACCCATCTTGTTCAAAACAATTTTCGGTGAATGAAATTAATAAGCCCTATGTCTATGAATTTTTTCATATTTTTAAAATACACCATTTAAAAATTAGAGGGGGGGGGACAGAATTTTAGTGACTTTCGGGGCGATTATCTCCGACTCTATTCACTTAATCAAAAAAAAATGCTAAGAAACCTTATATTTATTTTGAAAGGCCTATCGATTGATTTTTTTTTGACTTTTAGTTTTATGTATAGAACGCACCCCTATTTTTTTTGTCACTTTAATTACAAAACTATGTAGCGGCTAACAAAATACACCTATCCTCAAAATTTTATTCAAATACACCTTATAGTTTTCGAGTAAAATGCCTGTGACATACGGACAGACGGACAGACGGACAGACGGACATGACGAAACTATAAGGGTTCCGTTTTTGCAATTTTGGCTACGGAACCCTAAAAACTATTCAGTTTAACTAAGTGTGGCTGTTTAGGTTTGTGCCATTGTTCATTGTTATTTTTTTATTTCTTTTCAACCCTAGGGGCAACTTGCCTCACTTTGGGTTTAAATAAATTTATTTCTCATAAGAATTTTAACAATTCACTTACATGAGAATTATAGTACTTAAGTTAAAGTTGTTATGCTTATTGTATTCACATAAAAAGAAAAATCGTAGGTATCTTAAATTAACCTATATGTACTTATTATAGGTAAATATAAGATAAGACAAATCTTGCGTTAAAATATTAATTAAACATTAACATTGTTATGTTTGAAAAGCACATTAATAATCGATATAAGCAAAGCTAGCACAACGTTTTCCTTTGATATCCCAGAAAGATGAAGAATTGACTTTCAACCCGCTATTCAGATAAACAATGACCTACTTTCAGAGTATAAGAGATGAAAAGTGTAGAGTGAGAGGTAGTTAGCGGCATCTACATTAAACAGTGCAAAGACGACGGTAGTCAGCCGCATTCGGCGACCGCCAATGTATGTGATCACAGTAGGGTCAAATAAATGTAAAGATGACAATCGTTGGCCGAAATAGTTTGAAACAACTTCGGCGACTGCATTAGGCCGACAGTGTAATCGCCGCTTTAAATAAGTACACTCTATTCACAAAGTCAAAGTGATTTATTCTTCAATTTAGGCATATTACATGCACCTATGAATGTCGATAAACTACCACCGGTTCGGAAAGTAAACCTCTGCCTCGAGAAGAACCGGCGTAAAAAACTCGGCGAGGTGTCATTTTTTCAAAAGAGTTTACAATATATAATTTCAGTATCAGGGTATTATAAAGACAGTAGAAAGCCTATTTATTTTGCGATAGATTTCTAGTGCAGGATTTTATCGCTGCCAAATGTCCATGATGTAATCGTTTATCTTATAATATGCTTTTGAAATAATTGTCTGTTTTACGACAGATTAGAATTTAGAGTCAGTAAGTTCGATAATAAGTAATAGTACAAGTACAGAAATTGCACTTACTAGCAAAAACGGCGTTTAGGCATAAGAAACGTGCCTACTCTGTGCATATTTGTCTATCGCATAACTTGTATTCATTCACACACGGCACGTGTAGCGCTAGGGCTGTCACGCCAAGAATACATCAATGAGGGCAAAAATGTTCTAGCTCACCAGAGTGGTAACTACGTAACGTTTTGAACGCGCGATAGGTAGATCCAACTGGCATTTTTCCATATAAAAATTGACGTTTAGATCTACCTGACGCGCGTACAATGCGTTACGTGATCGATCAGCAGAGGTCGCTTGAGTAAAGTGAACCGATATTAATTAAGTACACTGTTACTTCACATTTATGTCAGTGCCATTATCAACCTAACCAAACCAACGTCCCTATTCAAACAACCATAAACAGAGAAGCTGTGGCCGTTTATCGTGGGTTTACAAACATCATAATAAATAAGAAAAATTAGGTATACGCGGTTCGTCGCGTTCACAGCGTGACGCACATGTGCTCGCTCGCGCGGCGCCGGCCTTGAGCTGACTGGCGGCCTCAGGCCACGCGAGCGATAGGTGTCTAACGCGACGCGCCCCACCCACTGTAAGCCCCTGCTCTATTCTCAATCTATACTTTTCAGGTAAAATACCCGCAGACTGCATCATATCTCTCACTGACAAAAACTATGGCTTTGTCGCATCTGACGACGACGACGCCAAAAAGTGCAAAGAGCAGAGCCCCAATACGCTGGACATACAGTGGAAAATCGAGACTCCAGCGGACACCAGAGTAAGAACATTTTTCTTAATCGGATGTTCCTCAGCATGCGTGCATGCCTCAGCGAGTGGCGACCACGTACCGGAAGGCGCAGCGTGGGTCTTAGTCATTTGAAGTCATGCTTTGAACTATGGTTGATATTCACCCTCTTATTCAAAACTACTTGGCGTATCGGTGTCACTTTCGTAGGTACGTGAATAATGTTAAAGTGACGTAGGTTGATGGTCTTCACTCCCTCTCTAAGCATAAGCGAGAACGAGATGGAAGTGCGTGTTCGCAAGCGCGGATATCATGTTTTTTCATTTTAATTTTTGTGCGTTTAAATAAATAAAAAAGTAATAGCTAAAGTTCCCTCAAACATGATACTGTCAATTTTTAGAAACAATTTTAATATGTTAAGCTTTTGTGCATAATTTGTTAAGAATATTGTATTTTAGACCTATGTTCGTGTTTTTTTTTTCTATCGAGCGAAAGTCAAAAACTCTGAATTCGAATAGCTATATATAGTCCCTTGAGAAAGGCCTGAAAATTGCTAATTAAATTTAGGGCAGCCGTATTATGAACCAAACAAGTGCTACAACTTTTTAAAGTAACGCGACAATGTTTAGGACAACGTACAGTCACGAGCGTTAATTTGGGACCCATTTCCTTCAAATGTTGTTAGAAAATTTACAATGCAATAAGGTCGAAAACTTCAGTTCAATAATAATCGTGAAGTGTCAAGATGACACAATTAAATGTCTTTTTCTACTCCTGTACTTTTATCTGTCATTTACATAGTCACGAACACTAATATAAAGACATACAAAATAAGTTTGCAGAAAAGTCTATACTCTATTCCCCATAACAGTACGGCACAACCGTGCTGTTATGTCGCCAAAACGATACGCTTAGCAGCCATACGCTTCTAAACCTATACATTAGGTACTACCAACTTAACAAACCACTGAACGTTTTTACTTTTTAGAAATTTTTGAACTAAAGGCATTGCTGCTAACTTATTCTTAATATGGCAGTACTGGCAAGTTGACATCAATTAAAAACAAAGTTAACCATAGACACCCATTTGTCTCATTTTCATGTTTCCCGAATTCCCGGTTATTTTATAAATTGTTGTTTGAGTTTGCGGCCGTTGTGTTTGCTACAAAATAGTTGGTGTTTCTCAAAAGTAATAAAAATGGATGACGATGAAAATATTGCTTCTACACCAGAAGAAATACAAAGGCAGCCCACAAGCAGTGACTGAAAATTTGTTGCCTACTAAATCTCGGCACCTATACGACAAAGTTTAAGAAAAATTTATTCTTTGTTTAATATTGCATTTTATTCCATAGTAGCTAGTCGTAGAAAAAGTATTGTATGCAACGTTGTATAACTAAGTCAAAAAACGCTCGTGGCGTCTTTCTTTACAATGTTCGCCTTCGGCTCACATTGTAACCCACGCCACTCGCCTTTTTTGACCTCTCTTATACAACTGTTGCATAAAATACTATATTGAATGGGCCCTTGAATTGATAACGTCTTTGCCAAAAGCTATCATTACAGTTTTCTAATTACGAACATGTGTCATTGTGTGTCAGTGTCAGACAAGAAAATTTATTGAAAACTGTAATTTTCACAAAATACTATTTTCAAATATCAAATATGGCCGGAGAGAAGACAGGGCCTCTAACACGGGTGACAATTAGTCGGAAAAAATCGGAAATGATCGTTTGACTCGTTCCGCCCGGTTGACGTCACTGAGCGGTTTCCCCTAGTCACGTATAGTAACGTAAGTTGTCAGCATGGCGAACATTGACACTCCTTTAAAATATTAGCTTTAAATGTCTTCAGTTTGCTATACGATATTCCACCTTAGGTGGGTCCCAAATTAACGCTCGTGACTGTACTTATAATTTACTAGACTAATCGCTTAATTATTTACTAATTGTATTTTGTTTCAGATTTATTTAAACTTCACGCATTATAAATTGGATTATCCGAATGAGTGCGAGGTCAATTTGGTACAGGTTTTTGGAGCGGAACCGAATTTCGATCACAAGTAAGCACATAATATATAACTCTAACCTGGCAGATTCCAAATATATTATTATCTCTCCTGGAGCCGTAGCATGGTTCACCTTGTCACGCGATAGGTGATAGGATAGAGCGTGCGTCACTGGCTGACACCGTTCGATAGAACGAGACGACGCTCTTATCTTGTCACTTGTCGCGTGATAAGGCCAACCATGCTACGGCTCCTGGAGCCGTAGCATGGTTGGCCTTGTCACGCGATAGGTGATATTATAGAGCGTGCGTCACTGGCTGATACCGTTCGATAGAACGAGACGACGCACTTATCTTGTCACTTGTCGCGTGATAAGGCCAACCATGCTACGGCTCCTGGAGCCGTAGCATGGTTCGCCTTGTCACGCGATAGGTGATAGGATAGAGCGTGCGTCACTGGCTGACACCGTTCGATAGAACGAGACGACGCACTTATCTTGTCACTTGTCGCGTGATAACTACCGTGACCATGCTATGGTTTCTGCACGGCTATCACAAGACGGCGGTGTCCGCGCCGAGCGTTGCTAGCGGTGAGTTAGGATTTGGGAAATGGAAGGGTAGTTAGCACATTGTCACGGTATGTATCTATGTATGTATGTGTATATGTCTTATTCTTGGTCACGCCCTACAGCCTAAACCGTTTGACGGATTTCGACATATGAGATCGTGTAGATCGTGGATTCACTGGACCGTTTCTGCTGATGGGTGCCATGAAGACTTGCTTGGTGCGCTGCGTTGGTAGCTTGACTAGGCTAGGGACTGCCTCGAGCAGTCCTACTTGCAAGATCACCTTGAAGGGATCTGCGTGGAACGCTGCGCGGTTTTATGCTGGGGCAGCAAGGCAGGTCGCCGTAAAGCGGCCTGCCCTGGCTAAGGTCGCTATGAAGTAAGGTTCCCTGTGCAGCCTGACTGGCTAGTCCGCCTGAGAAACGACTAGCCCTGGCAAGGTCGCCATGAAGTAAGGTTCGACATGGAGTGAAATAATATAGACGAAAGTCGGGAAATTAATGAACACTTTATTATAAAGTACATGGGTTTATAAAGGACTTTCATCAATGGCGTGCACAATGATGTGGGTTGCAGCTGCAAGCTATCAAATACGGATCATTAAATTATACACTTTAGATAAAGTGAATTAAGGTCATTGTGTGTACTCGTGCGTAAAGACCACACACACCGCATTGGATTCCTCTTAATCGTGGGAGTGACATAAGCTATATTTGTACAAAAGAGGAGGGTTTTTAGAAAAATATTTTGATTTTCATTCTACTGTTAGAAAGCGAAAAAATAAAAAAGTATGACGCAATTGATGGCTAAATAGTATTTTTTTACAGGTTAGCTTTTTATTGCGGATCCATGGCCAACCCGATCACAACCAAGTCTGAAGACGAAGGTCTAGGGCCCAGCAATGTAATGTACATTAGAATGTACGTCACCAACGTAGCCAAAAATTCTCGCTTCGCGGCCGAATACACCTCGTTTCGGACATTGAAGGCCGATGGTAAGTGTTTAACGGATTTTACACGTTTTTTATTTATCAGTACATAGAGACAGTATAAGTATAGAGAGGCTCACACACGTACAAACTGACGACCAAATAGCGTAGTCGTTAGAAAACCTGACTATGACAACGTTTCATGGAAATTCAAGTATTTGTTACACAAAATACACAAATGGCTAGCTAAACATAGAAAAAAAATAAAGAAAGAAAACAACATAGCTACATACCCAACTATAAAAAGAATACACCATCCAAAAGGTCCGCCTGCGGCATGGTCCCCAATACGCTGGCCGCGTTACCTCTTAGTATCGCTAGAAAAATTCTCTGCGCGAGGTAAGCGCCGGCTCTGGGGTCCCCTGAGGTGTCGACCAGCCGCGACGACAGGGCTCTAATAAATGCCTTCATGTCAGTCGACCAGGGTCCAAGTGTCTCCACTGCGAGCGCCGCAAACTCGTAGTCTTTTAATAGAGACGAATATTTGCGGCGCTTAAGAACCTGGGCTAAGTCATTGCGTTGAAGAATCGATACTGCGACAGACATTTCATGGAATATTACTTCATCGACAACGTTTAAAGTATTTTCATTTCATTGACGTACGACGATGTCAGTCGATGAAATAAAAATACTTGAAACGTTGTCGTTGTGACTGTCGAATCGCTTTCGTCGATGTCGGTTTGAAATATGGTCTGAACATTTTGAGCTCCGCGCGTATAATCGCGCTGGTTATTGGGAGCAATAGTCTTAGAGCTTTTGAGTTCGACAAGTGGCTTAAAGAAAGCAGAAGGACACCTCATCAGTCGGAGATACTCAGGTGCCAGGTAACTTTGGGATCATGTGAGTCTGTTCAGTACAATCCAGGTCTCAGAGCCACCTGACGAAGGAGCGTCCCAGCAGCTCCTGGCTCCTGTGAGTGTCCTTTTGATAACTTCAAGGCTCCATATCGTTGTCGTTGTTAAATTTATTCTCGATCTCGTTATTTACCTACAGTCCACTAATTATCAATTTTTTGATCCAAAAAAATTTCCCTCTGGGTTGGAAGGTCAGGTGGCAGTCGTACGCCAAATCTTGGGATGAGATGTCAAAGCCGACCCCGGGCTCCTTTAGGGTACCTTTAGGTGATGATGATTTCTATTTGGCAGAGAAATGCGACGAGTCGATTGAGTTCGACTGTCAAGATGGCACCTGCATCGACAAAGAGCTGTACTGTGATGAGACCGCCAACTGCAGACTCAAGGCTGACGAAGACCCTGAAATGTGCCAGGTATGGTCTTTTTAACGTAACCGATATAGCCCTCCGAAAAACTTAGTGGCAGTGGGCGGGGCACATTGCACGTAGAACCGATAGTCATTGGGGTGGAAAGGTTCTCGAGTGGCGACCACGTAACGGAAGGCGCAGCGTGGGTAGGCCCCCCACAAGGTGGACTGATGACCTGGTAAAGGTCGCTGGAGTCCGCTGGATGCGGGTGGCGTAGGACAGGTCATTGTGGCACTCTTGGGGAGAGACCTATGTCCAGCAGTGGACGTCTTTCGGCTATGATGATGATGATGATGGTGTTCTTTCCAGGACGAAGCGAAGTCGGTGGTGAAGGAGCCACATATCCTGGTGATCCTGATCATCTTCTCGCTGATCCTATCCGGGATGAGCTTCGTGTTCCTCTTCAAGTGCATTCGGAAGTTGTATCAGGACCATAAGTATATTAAGGTGAGTTATTTTAAACCGACTTCAAAAAAAAGTAGGAGGTTCTCAATTCGGTGGTTCGTAATCGGAATATTACAAGAAAGAAAGAAAGGTACATTCATTCACAAACACACAGGACACAGATGTTAAACAATAAAAACATATAAAACATGAAACAAGTGTGTCTCTGCGAACCGGACACTTTATGCTTAGGTGTCAGACACCTACAGCGCTGATTTTCAGCCAGCACTGTTGTGACTCACGGAAACGTCATACAATTTTAACATATAAACTACATACCTACTCATATATTATTGGGATAGGCGAGAGAGAAATATACGTAAATACGAAGTGAGATGTGAATGAAATCATTCGGTTGATATGATGATGTGTGTGATGTACTGCTTCTGTCCCAGGAGCACCTGGCGAAGTCCTGCGAAGACCGGCTGGACAAACTGGCCGAGACGCAGCTCACCCTCGACCCGAACCTTCTCGGGCGCGACACGGAGCCCCGCGCCAGTCTCGAGCGCGAGAACCACACCAATGAGATGTATAAGCAGCAGAGGAATAAGCGGAAGGTAGGTTAAGCATAGATTCTGTTCATTTTTTTATCCGGCTGCCTCAGGAGAGTTATGTTTGTACGATCGCGCACTGTAATTAACGTGCTTAACGGTGTGCAACTACGTCGAGTGCATGAAGTGAAATATCTTGGCCACATTCTGCTGTCGAACATGAAAGATCACGTAGATATCCAGAGGCAAAGACGAGCTATTGCAGTACGAGCGAATATGCTAGCATATTCGCTAAATGTAGCAAGAGCGTCAAAAGGCAGCTATTCCTGAGCTTCTGTACCAGTGTGTACACAGTAGAACTGTGGTCAAATTTTACATGCGCTGCCGTTCGAGACATGCGCGTGCAAATGCGGCTGCCGCGCTGGTGCAGCGCGAGCGCGATGTTCGCAGAGGGCCGCGCGCCGGGCTGGCCCGCGCTGCTGCGCGCGAGGACCGCCACCGCCAGAAAGGCTATTGATGCTTCCTCCAACACACTGCTCTCGGCGGTCAGAGAGTGGGACGCCAGCCCGCTACATGAGCGCTGGAGGGAGTACCATAGGCCGGTCATCGCGGGATCGGGGTGACCCGCGATGGCCCAAAGGTCTCCCTGTAGTACCTAATTTAATTTAATATATTATTTGTTTTATTTTTTATTTTATTTTTTATCTCTTTTAATTTAATTATATTAATAACAATAATGATATAATGCTGTATATGGACTACTATGTTTCCGGAATAAATATTTTTCATTTCATTTCATTCAATTGAGAACCCTTTTCGCAAAAATATTCATTGTATCCCTATACAATTTGACAGGATTGTCAACCATAGGTACCAAATTAAAGTTCGTCGTGACTGTATGCATGTATGTGGACAAGAAAATTCTATTTCAGGGGCTGCTACCAGCGAACGAAAAAACCATAGAAGTCTGAACTAGCACCGAAAACTGGCCCAACATAAAGGATGCACATGCGGACGTGGGGGCGGGGTGTCAAAAGGATGCCTAGCAGACGTTTAGTTTGAACATGCGCACACATGCGCATACCGGGTTTTGGCCACGAGTTCGGGTAGAAATTAGCAGAGAATTCGCCTTCTATAGTTTTTTCGTTCGCTGGCTGCTACATTCCAAACGGGTTGACGGATTTTGACATAAAAAAAAAAAAAAAAAATTCGGACAAGATCCATATGATTAGTAGTTAATTAATTACATATGAGGTGTCGTTGGATTCCAGATAATCGTGTGAGTGACATAGGCCATAATATTTGAAAGAAGCTGTTGGGATTTTTGGGAAATCCTTTGAATTCACTTTTTCTAGTCTAAGGCGAGAGATACGGAGCTCGATAGGCACCTCCAATAAAATGTAGGATGGCCTCCGTTTCTTTACCAAAATTATGGCGTCTTGTTATGTCAATCTTCTTCTTCATCCTTGCCTTATCCCTTCATTTGGGGTCGGCTCTCCTCGTCCTTAGGCGCCAGGACCACCTGTCCTGGCCTGGGTTGTCTCTGTTTTCAGCTGTGCCCGTTCTAGATCTTTGGCTACGGTTGTCTACCACGTAGCTAACGGGCGCCCTCTTCCACTTCTCTCTTCCGGGATAGCCAAGGCTTTTTTGACTGGGTACTCTTGGCTCTGGGCGTCTTGTTATGTCAATGCGATTCCAATAATGAATCAACGTTGTTCCCGTCTGTGACAGACAGGAAAAATTTAAATTAGTGACTCTGTGAGCGGTACAACTCGTGCGTCTGTTTTTTTCCGAAATAATTTATTTTGTGAAAAATCTCCAAAAACTGAATTCACAAAAATATTGTATATAATTATCGAACCTGCTCACATAATTTCACGAGAATCGGTTGAGAAATGCAACCTGTAGGGGAGAACAGTCGGACAGCTGAACAGCGGGACAGCGGGACATCCGTACATACGATTTTTTTTGGCCCAAGCTGAAACGGAGAACTTCGTTCGTTCCGCTCGCTTGTTCAGTTACATGCCAGTTTGAGCTGACAGCACGCAAAGCGGTGTGCGAGCAAAAACTCCACCAACAGGAAGACGCGCGAGCGAGACTAGCATTGCTCTTGATGGATTTTTGAGCCTGCAAAAACTCCACCAACAGGAAGACGCGCGAGCGAGGCTAGCATGCTCTTGATGGATTGTTGTGCGAACAAACACTCCACCAACAGAAAGACACGCGAGCAAGGCTAGCATTGTTCTTGATGGATTTTTGTGCGAGCAAATACCCCACCAACAGCAAGACGCGCGAGCGAGGCTAGCATTGCTCTTGATGGATTGTTGTGCGAGCAAATACTGCACCAACAGGAAGACACGCGAGCAAGGCTAGCATTGTTCTTGATGGATTTTTGTGCGTACAAACACTCCACCAACAGGAAGACGCGCGAGTGAGGCTAACAGTGCTCTTGATGGATTTTTTTCTCTCTCACCGCTCTGCTTCCTTTCACGGCTCTAGTGGATAGTCAACCTTACCTTCCCACTGTTTGCGTGCAGTACGCACACACACAAACACACACACAGACACTCTATATATACCCACGTATTTCATAATACAGTAATCATTCATTTCCCAATTCCCGTCTATTATTACACCTCGTAACATCCAATATTACTACGTAAATTGCACCTTACTTCATGGCGACCTTGCCTTTGCTATGTCCTAAAACAATATCCCAAAGAATAACGACCAAAGTAACTATTAGCTTAAGGGTGGCCAGAACGACTCGCTGGAATGAAGTGATACTTTGTATACCTACTTACACAATGGAATCCGCTTCTGGCGGAAACTAGTTTCTGTTGCTAGAAAAGAAAATGGCGAGTACATCGTTTTTCATGCAAATTTTCTAATCGCTTAATTTTTAGGGTTCCGTACCCAAAGGGTAAAACGGGACCCCATTACTAAGACTCCGCTGTCCGTCCGTCTGTCTGTCCATCTGTCACCAGGCTTCATCTCATGAACCGTGATAGTTAGACAGTTGAAATTTTCACAGATGATGTATTTCTGTTGCCGCTATAACAACAATTACTACAAACCAGAATTAAATAAATATTTAAGGGGGCTCCGATACAACAATACAACAAACGTGATTTTTTTGCTCGTTTTTATAGATAATGGCACCCTTCGTGCGTGAGTTGGACTCGCACTTGGCCGGTTTTTTTTCTATTATTTATATTATAATTTATACCAACATAAATTAATTACCGACCTACAATAGATATCACGAATCCCATAGTGTTTAGAAAGTTTCATGTTATTCCATTATGGCGTTTTAAAATGAGAACCATACTACGTTTGTATGGAGAGTTGACTTGATTCTATCGTGTTAGGGACTCTTAATAAGAATTGTAACTATGGAATTCAAAAAAACCTTTCTGTTCGACATCGCACGGTGGATCGCACGACCCTTCTGGAATGAGTTGAACGGAGTCGTAACCAAAAATATTTCGGACATCTAATTTCGGCAAGGGTCTTTCTTTGTATATAATTCTATTCCCACGTGTCATTGAAAAAGATACCTTATGTGTGTAACATAAGGTTCAATGCGTATAAATCGGGCTTCAAAAGGTCTCGGCTCGGGGTATTGACCGGGTCGCGTGACGAGAAATCGTCTTTAATTCGATTTTGCTTCAAAAGAAGTCGAAAATAGGGTAAATTTATCTATGGTTAGCATTTCCCAGTGTTGCAACTTAACATTTTAACGTGATAACGTCTTATAAATCGATGAACGCCGGCTGCACGCACGAAAAAGTTTGACTCATTGTCCCGTTCCGTTGATTGACATATCAACGCACAGTCCAAACCGCTGGTTCTAGAGATTTCAAATTTGGCACCTAGGTTCCTTATGGTCAAGGGGTGCACTAAGAAAGGATTTTTCAAAATTCACCCTCTAAGGGGGTGAAACGGGGGTCCAAAGTTTGTATGGAAAAAAAAAATTAAATCGACTATTTTATTCGACACTTCACAGGAGTATTCCTAACGATAAATTAGTAAATACGTGTTATACAATTTTTCATTAATGTTTTCTTATGACGTTATCACGTAAAATAAAATTATCGTCCGTAAACCGACTTTACAGACAACCATTTTTTCAATGCAAATTATACCATCCACATCCAAACTGATCTGACATCGATGTAGGAAAAACATTATGAGGAAACCTGCATATATGTATACATCTGCGAAGAACCAAAGGTGTATGTGAAGTGCCCAACCCACATTGCGCCGGCGTGGGCACTATTACCTGATGCTCCCTCTCACCCATGAGGCCTGTGCCCAACACTGGGACGTATAAAGGCTAATTTATTATTATTATTCATATCCATACTACTTATTTACTAATCATTGGAAATACCTGGTTATATGGTCGCTTACTATAGGCCTCATAAGAAGGCTCAAATTCACCTAAAGGGCAACGGAGAGGGCTATGTTGGGAGTTTCTCTGCGTGATCGTATCAGAAATGAGGCTATCCGCAGCAGAACCAAAGTAACCGATATAACCCTCCGAATACTAAACTTAAGTGGCACTGGGCGGGGCACATTACACGTAGAACCGATGGCCGTTGGGGCGGAAAGGTTCTCGAGTGGCAACCACGTACTGGAAGGCGCGGCATGCATGCCGCGCCTTCCAGTACGTGGTTGCATACAATAACATGTCAGTAGAGGTATACCTCTACTGACATGTTATTGTATTGTTTCTCTCTGTATCTGATTTGTTTGTGTGAGGTGTGCAATAAAGAGTATTTGTATTGTATTGTATTATACAATCCGTTACGTGATCGACCTAAAGGACGCAGGATCGTGATATGCATAATGTAATGTATCTTTTATACAGTAACCTTTCTTCTTTATTTATTTGTGCTTATTCCAAATTTAATTCATATACACACCTTAATTTTTAGGTTTCCGTACCTCGAAAGGAAAAAACCGAACCCTTATGGGATCTCTTTGTTGTCCGTCCGTCCGTCCGTCAAGATCCTTTTTCTCAGGTACGCGTGGAGGTATCAAGCTAAAATTTATATCGAATACTCAAATCTACTGTCTCTTAGAGCCGTGAAAAAATCAAACTTCTAAGCCAATGCAATCAAAAGATAGAGCCGTTTATGCCGCAAATTTCCGCAAATTTTCGAAACTCGCAAGGGAATCAAAACCTACAGGGTACTTCCCGTGAGCTCAGAATCTTGAAATTTGGTACGAAGCAACGTCTTATAGCACAGATAAAGGAAAAATTGCGAATACCGTAAATTTTTAGTTACATCATTTATAATAAACAGTATTTGTATTGTATTGTATTATACAATCCGTTACGTGATCGACCTAAAGGACGCAGGATCGTGATATGCATAATGTAATGTATCTTTTATACAGTAACCTTTCTTCTTTATTTATTTGTGCTTATTCCAAATTTAATTCATATACACACCTTAATTTTTAGGTTTCCGTACCTCGAAAGGAAAAAACCGAACCCTTATGGGATCTCTTTGTTGTCCGTCCGTCCGTCCGTCAAGATCCTTTTTCTCAGGTACGCGTGGAGGTATCAAGCTAAAATTTATATCGAATACTCAAATCTACTGTCTCTTAGAGCCGTGAAAAAATCAAACTTCTAAGCCAATGCAATCAAAAGATAGAGCCGTTTATGCCGCAAATTTCCGCAAATTTTCGAAACTCGCAAGGGAATCAAAACCTACAGGGTACTTCCCGTGAGCTCAGAATCTTGAAATTTGGTACGAAGCAACGTCTTATAGCACAGATAAAGGAAAAATTGCGAATACCGTAAATTTTTAGTTACATCATTTATAATAAACATATTTTTAATAATTTACTTATATATCTACAGGTTTGTACGGAACAGTCGGTGCGGGAGTCCGACTGGCACTTGGCCGGTTTTTTTGCGTAAAACATCTGTGCCGTACCTAAGAAAATGAAAAAAAAAACTATAAAAGGCCGTCGACTGCCAGCGGCGGCGATACACGTGGAAGGAAACAAGAGGCCGAGTTCCGATCTCTCCCTCTCACGTATGGGTGCACTGCTGCCGCTCGAAGTCTTGCCCCATCCATCCACCCATTTTATTTTCACCATTCCATCCACCTATTCAATTCCATGGGTTAAATTTTCGCCATTTTGTCATAATCATCATCCTAGCGTTTTCTCAATTGTTCTTTAAAGAAACTTGGGATTCGCTTTGGCACGTATTTTCTAAGGTTTGGCGTTGCCACTATAACTACGCTACGCCCATCTGACCTTCCAATCCAGAGAGAAAAGTTGACCTTATTGGGATCAGATGATTTCCTCACAACTTTACCGAAAACCCACACGGGATTTTTTGGTTCGAACCCACGATCTCCATTGTACTGTTCCGACCGAATAGCCTAGTGGTTAGAGAACCTGACTATGAAGCTTGAGGTCCCGGGTTCGATTCCCGGTCGGGCCAGATATTTGTATGACGAATACGAATGTTTGTACTCGAGTCTTGGATGTTTAATATCTATTTAAGTATGTATTTCATTGTGACACTCTTTGGGGGAGGCCTATGTCCAGCAGTGGACGTCTTTGGGCTGATATGATGATGATGATGAAGTATGTATTTATCCTTATAAGTATGTTTATCCGTTGTCTAGTACCCATAGTACAGGCTTTGCAGGGGCTAGATCAATTGGGAATGGATGAATTTTTTTGAAATGCCTGATTATTTTTTTGGTGATAGGAATAACCTTTCTTAGCACCGGAAAAAAGTTTCAGATTTTTCAGCTGCGTCAATTTTTTTTGAAAAATATAAACATTTTCCTCACTTACGTTTTGGGTCAGTTACGGCACCTTCCTCGATCGGTCTCATGTTACAAAAAAATATATTAAATATGTGTGGTAAACTGACACTGGCAATGATATTGACACTTGCAGTAGCTATATTGGTCATTACCAGTGTCAGTTTACCACAGATATTTAAGATAGTTTTTTGTACTATGAGACAGATCAAGGAAAGTGTCTATTTACCGTTCTTGACCGAAAACGTAAATGAGGAAACTGTTTATATTTTTCAAAAATAATTGTTGCAGCTGAAAAATCTGAAACTTTTTTCTGGTGCTAAGGTAGGTTATTCCTATCACCAAAAAAATTTTCAGGCATTTCTAAAATTTTCATCCATTCCCCATTGGTGTGAATTGTCCCACGATATTTATTATTTATTTTATCATTTTATTTATATTTATTTATACATACTTCCAGTCAAGCAGCATAGAATCCGACTACCTTCACCACGAGACTTCCCTGGACCGCGACGACTGGCCCGAGAGCGTGCCCATCCCCAACGAGGACGTCCGGATAGAATACAAAGGGAGAGCGAGGCGAAGCGATACTAGCAAGAAGGAGGAGTCACTGAGGTAAAAAAAAACTTTTTAAAAAACAAGCTATTATTTAAATGCGCTAAAAAGAATTAAATAAACTTTTCCTTTAAAACTTTTACTATCAACTCATAACGTCATACATAACACATTTTAGATGATATAAAAGCTTGTCGCGAGATTCACCTGAGTATATACGAGTACCTAAATCTCGCGACAAGCTTTTATATCATCTAAAATGTGTTATGACGTTATAAGTTGATAGTAAAAGTTTTAAAGGAAAAGTGTATTTTATTATTTTTAGCGCATTTAAATAAAAGCTTGTTTTTTAAAAAGTTTTTTACTTTTAATTTATTTTTTAAGTTTTAGTCATCGCTGGACAGGTTTCTCAGTATATTGTCCGCCATATTGGATTTAGAGTGACGTCACCTTATTTTTCGAGTTATTCACAGCAAGCCCTTTCATTTGATACCCATATTGTAGGAGTGCATTAAAAATAAATAACCCGCCATCTTGGGTGTTCCGCCATGTTGGTTTTTTTTGCTGACTGTACTTTTTTTTGCACACTCATCAACTGCTCATTGAGAGGATTATAACGAGCCTAATCACCTTTTCTTGAAAAAGGTCTAAATGATTTCAATTGAAGGGAAGATTGTATAACATTATTGCAAAATAATAGCCTATTGCATTGACAATAAAGATCAAAATAACATAACACATGACTTTAAAATGTCAGGCATTTCAGATACCAGACAATACGTCATAATTGTGCATCTCTTACACCCCGTTATAAAAGTCAACCTTAGCGATAATTAGATCTCACAGAAACTTTTGTCAAAACTGGTAGACCACTTTCTTGGCCGACTGTACCAAAAATTAAATTTTTGACAGAAACTTGTTTATGTCTAAGAATCTAAAATCCATCCATTTTTCCTTCAAAGTTGTGAAATTCTACATAATGCCAGTTAAGAGGGCGTTACTGAAATTCGTCAGGAATAAGCGAAAAACCGGATTTTTGTCGTTGTATTTCTAAGAAACAGAAAGGTTTTTCTAGATTCTGATTACTTATTTACATAGGTCAATTCCTCATATTGACACTACCCGCCAGGAATTTAAGAAAAACTGGATGTTTAAACCTAATATACCTGATTACCGACAGTCGTTTTCAGAAGAGAGCGCAGAGTCATAAGTTTGATCCCTCAATACTCAATGATGTCAAAAGAAAACCCAATTGTTTTTTTTTCTTTTCACAATTGTTATATGTCCTTATTGACACTACCCGCCTCTATTTTTTCTTATTTTGCACGTATGTATACGTAAATCGTACTCTATTACACCATATTTTTCAACAAAATCGTACTGAACACACGAGGATTTTCTCATTATTGTTGAATTATTAGAATATTGAATCTTACATAACATTAAAGTTCATACTTCGACCAACACAATCCAGTAAAAAAATAAAAACTTTTCTTAAAAATAATATTGTTTAATAATTATTCAAAATTCGTTTAAATTCACCTCCGCGCGGGAACACTTCTCAGTACCGGCTGAGCCGGCCTCCGAGCCAGTCGTGTACCATGTTTATTTGAGACTATTCACGAAGCTAACCGACAACGTGTCAGCAAAACAAACATAATTTTGATCTCCGACTGGGTATAGTTGTTACCAACTTCCCGGTCAAGCTATACTGGGGATACATTCGTGAGGCGAGTCAAGACAAGTTATGAATCGCATAGCGCTGCCATGAAATAGTCAATTATTTTACGAGTGATCATGATACTTGGTTGATTTAATTTATTTATTACTTAGTATCGGTCTATCTTGTGGGGTGTCCGCTGCGCCTTCCGGAACGTGGTCGCCTCTCGAGAACCTTCCCGCCCCAACGGCCATCATGATTAGTTAGTATGTATGTATGGTAGTTTGGACCAAATCTTCAAATAAGGTACACTTGCGTATCTTCGGTGACAATGCAGTAATATCATAGAACTGGTCTGATGATGAAGTTGGAAGGTGGCCATAGGAACTCCTAAACAAAACAAGGTAAAGCTATCGAGTTTGGGCTCATTAATTGGTCTTGGCAAACACTCTAGTGCTGGATGATTTCCAGAGTCTGATGACGGAGCTGGAAGGTGGCCATGGTAACTACTAAAGTAAACAAGACAAACACATCGAGTTTGGGCTCATTTGATTTGCCCTTTCAAACACTCGGGTTCTGGATAATTTTCAGAGTCGGATGATGGAGCTGGAAGGTGTATTGAAAAGAATTTCAATGCAAAATGTACGGGCACGTTTTTTTTTGCTCTTGGCTATAGTAGGGGTTTACACTGGAAAGAAATGAAAGGGTTTTACGAGGTTTTACCACGTTTCCGAGTCTCGCTCTTTATTTAGAAATAAACGACAAAAATAATTTTTGACGTTGTATTTCTTTGTCTGTAAGAAACAACAGTTTTTTTTATTATATTATAATTCTATATTATAATTGGTTTGGTAAGCCATTTACAGCTCACTTTATACTGGACACTTCATAGATGCATAGAAAACCAACATTAGTTGACACCTAAATCGTTCAACAATAAAAATCCTTGACCGTACCTGCTAACATGGTTTAAATTTTTGAACGGCTGTGTCACTGTTATATTATTATCATGTTATTCATGTTTCATTCATTGACTATTTTGATCACCACTTAACATAAAAAGTATGTAAATCACTTCGAGTATTTATATGAAATTGTTCTTTATACTTTCGTACGTTTATTCAACTGTATAGTTGAAAATTTTAGTTACACAACAAATATCAGACCCTATGGTAAGAAACAGACACGGCAATTTCTATGAAGGGCACTTTACATTGTTTTACTGCCCATAACAATTATATTTTCTTGTGTAAATGAATATGTACTTAGATACCCTACTGGTATAATTTCGTTCCATAACAACTATATATAATATATATAGGACTCAGATAACATGCAAACCATACATATTCGTAACACCAAATATTTTGTCTGCTAAATTTACGTTAGTATTCTTATTACTGACAACTTTAAAAAACTCGTTAGTTCATTTTATATTAAATAAGTTTCTGTCAAAAATAATTTTTGGTACAAGCTTTTATTGCTGACTGTATTTTTATGTCGCCACCCAGCAGCAAAAATGAACACTGTAATTTTAGTTACCTTTAAATGCAACATATTTGAATTTTCAGCAACTGACAAGGCCTTTTAAAAGGCCTCTAGGCGGCTAGAGGATACCATCATCAACTACTCATTGAGACGATTCTAACAAGCCCACACTCAACGGGTTTACGTCGGTTAAATACTGAATTCCCATTGGCACCTTCTGTCTCCATAATCAGATCAGCTCGATGGTACCATAATATTGAATTGTCATCCAAACTAGGTATACTACCCAAAATTTCAGCTCAATCGGATAACGGCAAGTTACTGAAATTGGATTGCAAATTTTGACGGACAACTTACTTCTTAACTACATACCTTACCTACATTACCTACATATACTTACATACGAACCGGTCAAGTTAACATAAGCTTTAAAATAAAACATCTTTATATATACTTTGTCATAGTATTTTAATACAAATAGAAAACATGTGCACAAAAAGCAAATAGTTCTTTGTTTAAGTTAGCGCAACATGTTAACGAAGTAATACTTACAATTTTTTAGTGCAAGTATCAATATCGGTCACGCTAACGCTCCAAAGGTGCACTATACTGCTATTCGCATCGAATAGCTCCGAACATTGCCGAGCCGTTAGTTCTACCCCGATCGCACTTTCATAGCTAGAAAGGGACGGCACGCGTGACTGGGGCGATCTCGCTGTGAGTGTGGGGGGAGGTAAGTATGTGTGCGTGATAGTGTAGTATCTACACACACAAACGCACTACGTGCTTCAAACTGCCGAATTCTGAGCGAGCACATTTTACAATAGCACTCTTAAGGCTTAAATCTAAAATGATTGCAAAGAAATATGTCTACTTCTGGCATGAATTAAAATAATTTATGACCTGCATACACGAAAAAAGTAGCCACTGTTGTAAAATTCAGGTTTTCAATATGAAATTAAATTTTTAAAAAGAATTTAATTAAAAAGAAGGTCTCTTCACCTATCAAATTGTAATCAGCTGCTATCCATTTTTGGGCTAACTTTGGAAATCTCTGGATTGTAGTCTTGGATTTTGTTTGACGTTTGCGTCATATAGGTTTTTTTTTTCCTTTACCCTACTAGATGATTGATGCTATAATATTCCGCGAATATCTTTCCAGACTCTTAATTACCGTATGCAGGTCATAATTTTTTTGAAATCATGCCAGAAGTAGGCACATTTCTATGCAATAATTTTAGCTCTAAGCCTTAACTGGCATTATGTAGGATTTTACAACTTTTAAGGAAAAATGGATAGATTTTAGATTCTTACACATAAAAAAGTATATTCAGTTGGCTATCTAATTGCAATTTGTACTATCTAGACCTACTGGGTGACATTGGAGAGTTAGTTTTCGATGGCTACTATTTTTCGTGAACGAGCCTTACGCGTACTTATGCAGGCCTTATATAATTTTTACAGTTCAGAATCTTTATTGATTGATTGTAGGAGTAAATTCTCGAAAGAAGAAGAGAGAAAAGAGAACAAAGACGCGTCAGTCGGAGCGCCTGACACCAAGGAGTCAGGCTGTCAGACGAGGGAGAGCCTGTTCCAGGTGGACACGGCGCCTAGCTCCGATGGTAAGTAAGAATTTATTATTATTTGATATTTGTGGGCCTTTAATGTGCCGCTTCGACCAGTGAATGATCTATTGTGGCAGCCCTTTCTTGTTTATAGTTCACCATTAAGACCCGTTGCCTCCAAGAAATTCCAGATTCTTTGGGCGGTGATATGTTGTACCTCTTCTGGGTGCATGATGTGCCGCCCTAGGTAGGTACTTCTTTTTTGCATGAGTGGTCCGCAGGAGCAGAGAATGTGCATTGCTGTCTCCTCTGTCTCCTGGCAGAACCTGCAAGTTGCGTCTTGTTTCATACCCATTTGAAACAGGTGTTTGTTCAATTTGCAATGTCCTGTCAGGATTCTCGTCACTGCACAGGTTTTGTGCCTTTTGAGTTGTAATAGCTCTTTAGACAGTTTACTATTGAACCCTTTAATTAAGGCTTTAGCCTGTTTTTGTCCTTTGGTGGACATCCACAGCTTGATTGCCTCTGATTTTTCTGTATCTTCTACAAACCTATTCTGTAAGAATAGGCTTGTATCCTAATTTTTTTTACGATGCCATTCGAACCAGTTTTTGGAGAGGAACAAATGTTTGTACGGGAGCAACTACAATTAGAGAACATAAATACCCAAAAACTTGAGTTAAAAACGAACCTCGCTGGCGGCAGCCGCAATGCTTCATACTGATTGACTCAAAAGTATGACGTCACAGAGTGATATTTGTACTAATCGTTGTATGGAAAATCAAGTAAATCGCTGTTTCGGTCGCTCAATTTTAACATGTGGAAACTACCCAATTGTCTCATCATCATACATTTAAGACCCTAGCTGGAGTAATCGTCATTCTATTGGCTTCTGTACCAATAAATGTGACTCCATATTGGGGAATTTTAATGTGGTGTGTTTGGTGTGTTTTTATCCACCCATTATTGCTTGGTCTAAATTCCTACAGAAACTTTCCTCAGGCCTTTGACCAATACTTATCAGTATATCAGCTGCTGCAATGTGTCAGGGGAACATATTTATTTAAAGCAGCTTATCAGATGATGAAATTTGTTCACAGAGTCATCATCAGGTTAATATAGATTTTACTGAGAAGCCCGTCCTATCGTTTTTGTAATGAAACACAAACACACAACACAACGTCATGAATGTAGATGCCCTGTAAAAGGAGCAAATATTTAAATGGAGGCTTTCTTAGAGCATCTGTAATAATCCCTGTTGTCCATTTCTGACAAATGTTTTTAACTCGGAGAAAAAATTATCTAAAGTTATGACCTCCGAGTAATATATCTTGGCACTTCGAGATCATAGCACAGTAGTCAATGCAGATTTTGAGGTAACATCATGTAGTGAGTCATAATAGTTTTTGCATTTTTGTTTTCAAAAGATATTTTTGTTTTTTTTTCATTTTTTTTGTGTTTTTAAAATAAAAAGTTACTTAAATCACTCCAGAAGAGTAAAAAAGTACACGTAAACTTAAGTTAGAGAAAAAAAATACCAAAAAATATTTTTTTTTTAAATTAAAACCACTTAGAAACAATTGCTCACAAGCATAATAGTCTACCGTTTAATTGATTGCGCCTATTACGGGCCACTAGTCCACACTGAACCATTAACTTAATTTACTTAAAAAAAAAAACTTTTTTTGCCCTCGTGTACTGACATATTCTGATTTTGAATTTGTTTTATATAATCCTGACATAAATATTTTTTCCTAGATCTAATATATTTTTTTGACTGTTGAAAACGGCATTTATGTTTGTAAGTTAACACATGCCTAATTGTAAATGAACTTTGACCTTCAAAAAGTGGTATGTATGAACCTATATTAGATAAAATATATTGACTTGACTTGAGCACCGCGAATTCTCATCAAAAAAAGGTTGCCAACACGCCCTAGTGTTGCGTCCATGATCTACGGTTTCTACTTATTATCCATCCGCTAGATGCGGGTGGCGCAGGACCGGTCAATTTGGCACTCTTTGGGGGAGGCCTATGTCCAGCAGTGGACGTCTTTCGGCTGATGTGATGCCGATGATCCAGCAGGCCCCTTGTTTCTCACCCGTTCCTTCCAATTTGTAGTCGCCAGAGACTAGACTAATGATGATTTTGTTTCTAGGAACAAACTCGTCTAACAGCCGTGGGTTCTCTACGTTTGGGTACTCCGGCGCAACTATCGTCCGCCCCTCCCCCGCGCCCGCCAACACCTCGCAGATCACCATAGAACTATTGCGGCAGGTGACCCCGCAGGAGTCCATCAAGTCTCGTAAGTGCTCTGCTATAGCTGCTTCTTTTTTCGGTCCTTCAAGGCTGAGGGTCTTGAGCACCAGGAGCGCAGTTCTTCGTCACCGTCCAAATTCAAGAACCAACTCCAAGGGTATTGGCGCCCATGGCATCGTGGATTGCATCTACCCGGTCACAATACCTATGCAACTGACGTGACCTATAATTAGCGGCTCTGAGTACGTTGTGAAGCGCACTTTGTGACCATTGGTAGCTAAAAGGTGTCGGGAGGGGCGTTGCATTCCAGGGAGATGCACAGATATTGTAATTGAGTAGTAATGCACCTGTTTTTTTTCGCCTGGCGTATTTAGAATAGAATAGAAAAAAACATTGCACGTAGAACCAATGGCCGTTGGGGCGGAAAGATTCTCGAGTGGCGACCACGTACCGGAAGGCGCGGCGTGGATAGGCCCCCCACAAAGCAGACTGATGACCTGGTAAAGGTCGCGGGAGTCCGCTGGATGCGGCTGGCGCAGGACCGGTCACTTTGGCACTCTTTGGGGGGGGGCCTATATCCAGCAGTGGACGTCTTTCGGCTGATATGATGATGAGAAAAAACTTTACACTGACATGTTTACATTTCAATGAAATGATGCTGAAGTCTACTAAGCCTAAAGTCAATCCATAGAAGTTGAAACGACGCTTCGATTATGTTGATCAACATGTGCTGCATGCAGTTTCTTTGGATTATCGGTGCAATGCGCATACGTTTCTACCACCTGATGAATTTATCAAGCTTTGTACATGTCTAGATTTGACCGCGATTCACTCTGCTAGGCTAATCATTATCATCATCATTATCACCTATATACGTCCCACTGCTGGGCACAGGCCTCTCACGAATGACAGGGAACGGGCAGTAGTCCCCACGCTGGCCCAGTGCGGATTGGGGACTTCACATACCTCTTTGAATTTCTTCTCAGTTGTATGCAGGTTTCCTCACGATGTTTTCCTTGACCGAAAAGCTAACGGTAAATATCAAATGATATTCCGTTAAAAACTCATTGGTACGAGCCGGGATTTGAAACCACGACTGCCGTTTGACAACCGTTTGCTAGGCTAATATGCCCGTTTCAATTTTCCTTTCTGTGTTGATTCTTGTATCAATGACGCACTTGATAAATATTTCATCGTTACGCCTGTCTGTGTTCTCAAAGGTCAACTTATAGAATTCTTAACCTTTTAATTCGCAACGACCACCAGGCTTATCACACTCGCAGATCATCAGTTTTTTGCGAATTAAAAGGTTAAAACAATGTCTTCTTCCAACAGAAAAGAAGCTCGACCGGCGCCCAATGAGCTCTGAGACCACCCGATCAGCCCCCGACGTCATCATCGTCTCTAAGCCGATTCGCTGAGGCTGACCTTCGGGGCCCCCTCCCTGGGCCCCGACTCCGCCCCCCTCCTGGGTGTTGCCCCAGCGCCGCCGCCCGGAGGGCTGCTACCAGAAGATCTACGACCACATACCCAAAAGTGTATCGTTCGAGGACTACGACGGCTACTACAGCCAGTATTTTCACGAAGGACCAAAGTTGATGTATGATTATTGTTTAAAAAGTGACTTTTATAAGAGAGCTAAAACACTGCCGAGGAATTTGGGGTCGTCGGTGGACAAAGTGTATCCTCAGAGAGAGTGTTACTGTGAAGTGGACTACAGGAGAAGAATGGTGGTACAGGCGGATGTTGAGCCGCCTAGATAGCATACGATGAGATTCTAGGCCAGCCGCATGTTAGATACGAGTAGGTCGTAACTATTACGTATGTTTACGGCGCTATAACCGTAAAAAAATCTGAATTCTCTATTTTAGGAATTTGGGATCGTTCGTACATATTCGTACATCTATGTAGTGATGCGCAAATTGCGGAAAGTTTCCAAAAAGTTGGAAAAGTTCTCGGAAATTTACGTTCCTGAAAAGCATAAAACTGTAATTCTTATACATAGTGTATACGAGTTACAGTTTTATGCTTCTCAGGTACGGAGTTTCCATGTCGGAAATGAAAAGTTTCAATTCCCATACAAAATGAGAAAAATTTCGGAAATTTTCCCTTGTTAAATTGCAGAAAATTTTCGCTATATAGGAAACTCCGTTGGCACATCAGTACGTCTATGCGTCTACGTATGACAAAATCGTTCGGGAACTTAATGTGTGACTGGTCCTAGAGTTGTGATATGTCGAATCTTTAGTTAAGAGTTTGCTAGTAGAATACCTCTTATTCCATCAACGTGGTTTTGTGACAATCTGATGGAAATTGTTGGGACATTACAACACTTTGGTATGTACTACGTTATACATCATCGAATCTGCAAAAATGCGCTTCTTTTTCTGTATACTTGACGGTAAAATGTATGTGACATTGTATGCGAATTTGCTACGCTGGTGGAATAAGATATTGGTTTGCTAAGACACGTGCTAAAATGTAACTATTAATGGTGGACAATACAGTTTAAGTAAACTTTGTTTTAAAAACGAACATTGGTTAGAACAAGGGACACAGAATCTGGATTCACACTTAGCTGACGTGATGCTCTCTGGTGCGCTCTGACATCTGACGCATGAGGAGCCCTCACGTCAGTAAATGAATATGAATATAACCGATACCCTTCTGTCGCGTCAGAACACATTGCGTCAGACAAGCATGAGTCCGCCTTCGATATTTTTTGTTGAAAATGTGCAGATATTTACATGAAATGTTGCAATTATTATGGCGCATGACATTGATCAGAGTTTCAGTTTTACAACTACCTATTGTTTCATGTATGTATATTATTATTACAAGATTATGATAAACATTAACTTAAATAAATTAAAACTAAGTTAAATCTAAAAAAGGCCCTCGAGGCACTGTACTGAGGATGCTGGCGGCATTTCCTCGCTGAATTGCAATGCTGATGCGTTGCGCGAGAAAGCCGCCAGCTCTTCGGTCACCAGTTACATCGACCAGACGTTTCGCGATTTCTGCAAATAACTTATGCGCACTGGGACCCCACGGACCGAGGGTCTCAACGCCAAAGGGTACAAAGTCGTACTCTCTGCCGAGGCCTCTATATTTATTACATTTCAGATTTTCGGCGTTTTCCGCCTGCCTACTACCTATTTCATTCCAATATCAATATCCAGTAGCCAGTATCTCCATTCCCGGGAAAATACCCAGCGGCAATGTTCCCGGATTTTTTACGTTACCAGCAATATCCTGGCTAAATTATGTGCCACATGAACACGCTCAATTGGTTCTCAAGACTCTTTGTTTTAACCCAAAGCAAGCCCAGGCAAGGGCGTTATATCGACCAAATACAACCTGTCAAACATGTATCTTCATCATCATTATCATCATATCAGCCGAAAGATCCACTGCTGGACATAGGCCTCCCCCAAAGAGTGCCACAATGACCGGTCCTGCGCCACCCGCATCCAGCGGACTCCAGCGACCTTTACCAGGTCATCAGTCCACCTTGTGGGGGGCCTACCCACGCCGCGCCGCGCCGGTACGTGGTCGCCACTCGAGAACCTTTCCGCCCCATGTATCTTAATATCAATAAATAAGGCTGACATTCGATTGTCATTTTTCAACTGCCGGCCTGGAAAAGGGTTAACCTCCTAACATCCACCATACTGTATATAATTTACTTTGAAAACAAAGTTTTAACCGACTCCAAATCAGTACACAAATTAATTCCAGTGTACCTGTAAAATTTGAAGAGTTCTTTACGATACTCCACCTTAGGTGGGTCTCAAATTAAAGTTCGTGACTGTATACTGTAATCAATGTTAACATCTTTGGTCCGGGAGCTATCTTTGCATAACTTCCCCTGGATTCCAACATAGGAACTGGATTTTGATGACAACGGGACCAATCTGGAAGTATATGCTTTCAAACAAAGAAAGAATTTTTAAATCGGTTATTAAATTACCGAGTTATCGCGTAACAAACACACAAAAAAATACAGTCGAATTGAGAACCCCCTCCTTTTTGAAGTTGGTTAAAAACGGCATTGATCTTTCAATCATTTAGTTTCGGAAATTTGAATTTCTTTTGTTTTCAAAAGTGACCCAAAGAAAAGAAATGTAACTGTATTCCAATTGCATATCGACACCTTTAGACTCAAAGGGCGTAAACGCCATTTTGGCCAAAATGACTTTTTGATGCAGTTGTATTCAGTTTTTTTTTCTCTATCGATCTGTGTAGTTAAAACTGCGAAATTCGCAAATTTATGGCAAATACGACCCACGTGTTTTAGACAGATTTTTCGTTTTTTTTTAAAGCCTGGGGCGTATTACATGTTTTAAATTTAATTAGTGACTATTTGGGTAATATGTGTAATGATCAAAAAACTAAGAGGTCGTATAACTAAGACGTTATTATAAAATTGGTCATAAGCCCTTAATGTTTTCGTATAAAAGTAAATTTGACTCATACGACGAAGCATTTGTGCTGAATAATTTAGGTCGTATTTAACCTATTAAACCAAATTTGGCGCATACGACCCTAATATTTAGTAATGAAATATAAGATGACCTATACGCCCCAACTGGCGTTATCTTTTAATATCAGGCCATGGCCTATAATACGTTAGCTGTTTTATCGGAGTGTTTTAAGACCAAGAAATTAGTATATTAAAATATACTAGCAATAGTCTTATGAGCAAAAGTTATGTTTAGGGATCGAAATATGACTCCTACGCCACTCGCCGCCACGCCGCCAGCTCGTTAGAACTTGAGTGTTCGATAGTTGTCTCTTGCACCTCCGCTATAACGCTATGTGTGCGAGTAAGATAGAGCAATAGTAACAGGTACAGCCTTTGATGACAGGCGCTGGCCGCCGGCCGGCTTTTAATTGTTAGTAAACAAGTGAAGAAACACCACGTGCCATTTTTTTCTGTTTAAAGTGTGTGTAATTTATTTCGGAAATTGCAATTTAAGTATGTGAAAATGGAAAATCTCCAACATACTAATAAACTGGATGCCTTAAAACGTCGACGGGAACAATTAGCTTCGCTGGCTGCCCATCGTCGTTCAAACATTTTGAGGTAAGTATGTTTAGTTATAAATACATTACATAATTTTTGCTCCGTGTAATTAATAATGTAGGTTTTAGTATCTAATTTAACAATGCAACGTGGGCTGTTGCGTTTATATAATAAGTAGTTTGAAGCTATATAACTAATTAAAAACAATTAATAATAACATTGATATTTAAGAATAATATTTCTGGATAAAAAGAATTACTATGCGTTGTTAACAATTATTGTATCGTGGTATAGTCTCTATAAACATTACTTTGAGTCTTCTTTTATTTTGGTATCATTTAATTACAGGAATAATACAGAGCAATTAGGTTTGCATCTTTCCTGTAACTATTTCATATGTTTATGTTTTAAAGCCAAAACGCTTCCCTATTACCTACTCGTACTTATAGGAAATTATGAGCACTTGCGTTGTTAAATATTGTTTATACGAAAGATAATTTTTGTTTTGAATAGTCAGTATTATCCTCAGTAGTAAATTATATCATGAAAAGATAGGTAAATTCGAGCAATTGATAGATTATAATTGCGATATCAAAAGAAAGTTATTTAATTTGCCGTATGTAGAATATTATTTTAAATAATTCAGCTAATAATTTCATAGATCATGTAATAAGTACTAGTATTGTAGATAAGTACGGGGACATTCTTAAATAACATAAATAATTATAATATAATTATAACTCGTGTTTAGAATTCAAACGGGTTAATGTTTTTTACAGTTACTTAGGTTAGGTTATTGGGGCGTATTTCCTTAGTATTTTAATTTATTACTATAAATTTGACGTATGCAATGCGCTTTATAAAAAAAATACCTTATACCCCCTATATTATTATAAGTATTATAACATATTGTCTTATATGCCCCGCGATACGAACTTGTTTTGGCTTATACGCCCCATGATACCAAACTATTTCGGATTATACGCCCCGCGTAAAAATATTTTGTTGACAAAGTTTTCAAGTAAACATTACGAACGTACTAATAAATTGACCGAATATTTTCATTCTGGTTATTATAAATTTTCAACTTATTACACTTTTTTTGTTATACATTAACGTATATGACTCCAAAGAAGTAAAAAACTTTCCCTTCCAATTCAGTTTTAAAAAATAACAAACAGATCTTCTGTCAACTTGTGTATTTATTATTAGTTCTTTATTATTTATTTTTATTTTTAGCTCATCTACGCCAAAAAATGACCAAAAAGGACAAGCCCCAAATACGGCCAATACGCGTGCCAAGCAAGAATCTTCTTTACATAGTTACAGCAGTGATGTAGTAGAAGACAGCGAAATAGAAAATGACTACCATCATAATGATTGGGTTCAAAACCGAGTAGTTGAATCTAGCGATAACAGTAATGATAGTTGCAGTACATCAACGTTTAATTTACCGCTGGCACATCCATTTTTCGGAAGTCCCCATAAAGTTGATAACAGTTTTGGCGTACTACAGAACCCATCAAAACCAAATATTCAAATAATTTCTGAGGTAATTATACCTCCACCCATCACTGTCGCATCGTCAACAAGTTTAAATGAAACGGTAAATGAAAAACAACAAAATACTTCAATCTTTCGATCACCAGAAACGATTAATTTGTTAACCAAGTCGGAAATCGAGATACTCTCCGATTCTCAGCGCCTGCAAACTGAAACGAGCGAAACAACATCACAAATCACCAATCTTCACGGTGTCGCAACAAATGTTGCATCATATGTTTCACCCGAAATAAAAGAAAGTATGCTAGGAGCTTGTTCTGAGGAACCCGGAACCTCTTTCGATACACCTAAAGGAAGAAAAAGGTTCTTCAGAAAATCAGTAAATAAAGCCCACATTGACTACATGTCAGAAGATGAGCAGGAGGACTTTTCACCTGGCAGTTCTGATGAATGGTCAAATCGTGAATCTGATGTATCCAGCGAAGATAGCAAAAAGAAAAAAAGAAAGAAAAAAACAAAGACAGTAAAGATTACCGATGAACAAGTTATTGACAAGGAAGCTGCCACTTTAATTAAAAAGAAAAAAAAACGCTGCAATGTAAATAAATTACGAAAGAAAAACAAGACTGAAGGAAAAGCTTACGAAACAAAGACAGGTGTTACTGTAGAAGAGAAAAAAATAAGAGCAAACCCGTGCGTCGAAGGTAAATGCATGAAAAATTGCTTTCAAATAGCGGAAGACAGAAGAAACTCTTTGTTTAACCACTTCTGGGGACTAGACAGTCAACGTAGGCGTGACTGGATTCTTCGATGCGTCCAAAGAGTCCCCATAAAAAGGAAAAGAACAAATACACCGGAAAGTCGAAGAACTGCAACATACGAATACTTTATCAATGACGGAGAAGACCACAGAAAAGTGTGTCAAAAATTTATCATAAATACCCTGGACATAACTCAGAAATATATTACATATACGATTCAGAACTCAGAAGAAGATATGGCCAAACAAGACATGCGAAAGCCAAATGTGCCGCAAAAGTACTCTGAAGTAATTAAACAGCATGTGACCGAATTTATAGAGAAATTGCCTGTTTTACCTTCTCATTACAATCGACCAAAAACTGACCGTATGTATCTACCTCAGGAGTATAAGAGCACGATGAACATTTATCGTAAGTACTTAGCAGATTGTAAAAACAAAGGCAACTTACCCGTTAGTGAACCCATTTTTAGACAAATGTTCAATGAATACAACATTAGCATTCATATCCCAAAGAAAGATAAATGTAAAGTTTGTACAGATTTTGAAAATAACAAAAAAAACAGCGACAAAGATAATAACGACGAAAGCAAGGAAGAAAGTAAAGAACAAGCCGCTAAAACTAAAAAACTTCAAGCACATCTAGAAGAAAAAAATGCAACATATCGAAGGTTTAAATCTCATCAAAATATAAAGTTATCGAATGATACCATTACAACATCTTTCGACTTACAAAAGGTTTTAAATACACCATATGGAGAGAGCATGCTCCTCTATTACTCCCGTAAATATGCTGTGTACAATCTTACATTCTACGAAAGCGGAACCCAGGATGTCTTTTGTTATACCTGGGGCGAAAGCGATGGCAATCGTGGGAGTAATGAAATTGCTACTTGTTTGCTGAAGTACCTAACAGACGTGGATAGAAGAGGTGTAAAAACTTTGCTCTTATACTGCGATTCATGTAGCGGCCAAAACAAAAACAAAACCGTATTAGCTGCACTCAATATGTTTTTAAAAACGTCAAATAATTTGAAAGTTATTCAAATCAATTATTTGTTGCCGGGGCATACGTACATGCCAGTTGATTCGGTGCATGCTGTAATAGAAAGAGAAGTTAGAAGATTAATCGTTTGGAGTCCGTCTCAATGGCCCACATATTTCCAGTCCGCCCGAAAGAACCCACGACCCTACAAAGTAGAAGTCCTTGACCACACCGACTTTCTGAATTTTGAAGATCTTGCTCAAGAAGCATTCAGCCCTTCACTTTTGAAACAAGTGCGAATCCAACAGATCAGAACTGCCACTTTTAAGAAAAAGTATCCGGATCAAGTTAGACTTAAATACTCTATGATTGAAGAAGCAGAGGAAATTAGAATAGTATTGAATGAAGGCGGTCCAAACACAAGACAACTTAAAGGAAATAGACAAGAAAAAGTGAAAAACAAAGGCAAGGGCAAGGGAAAAGGGAAGGGAAAGGGAAAAGCAAAGGCAAGCACAGAGAACACACAAGATAATGTTGAATTGGTTGATGGCACACAGCAAGAAATTCCCAGATCTCTAGTTAAACGTGCCTATTATACGAAATTACCTATATCTGTGGCCAAATACAAAGACCTCGTGAGACTATGTGATAACGGTACAATCCCAAAAACGTATCACAACGAGTATCGTCAAATTCCTCATGAAGAAACCGTTTGTGATTTTTTCCCTCACAGTGATGACGAGGAAGACAAAGAAGTCAGTGAAAATTAGTGCATCAAATTAATTTTGTTGTTTTTAAAAATACTATTCTTTTAAATCTGTATTTCTATGATTGTTGAATTGTACTTATTTTTCTTTCTTTTCAAATATTATTATGCTCCCAACATAATGAGCATCACTAAGTAATTTGTTCCTAAAATTCAGTCTTTAATAATGTCATTGTAAAGACTTATATGATAATTTAATTAAGTAGGATTTGTTTTAGTTTTGTTGAAATTAAGGATTGTTTTATGATTCCAAAGATTGATTATAATTAAAGCAAGGTAGGAAAAAGAGTGACTACGAGTATAGAAAAATTGGCAATGCCTCAATTGCCTAACTCTTAGGTACCTACTTCAAACATATTGCACTTATAAGTGCTATATATTATGCTGAGGCACAGATAAGGCTTTGATTAGTGCCATAAATATCATAATACTCATTATGTTAATAAAGAGTTTAAGATTATTAATTGTTGTTTGTTATTCTTCCTGTTTCAGTTTCAAGTAAAAAAATCCTCAATTTTATCTTATCGAGCTTTGCGCAACTTTAAAATAAGGTTTGATATTATGATGGTCCACTACTTTATTGCAAGTTGTTATTAACATAATATTAAGGTTATTTTGCTATGAATCATCATGACTAAGGCTTAATTTCAATGTAGAATAAAACCATGATTATGAATACTAATTTTATCTTTTCTAGTGACTGTCATAGTACGCCCTTGTTTCACAAAAAAACAGTATTGGTTTTGCCCTGTAAACCCTAATTTTTGTAAATAATAACTATATACGCCTCCAGTCATCATTATCAGTCATCTTATACGTCTCATTTTTGCAAAAATGGATGAGTTTGTGACCTATACACCCCACACATTTTACACACAATGTAATATTTCAGATCGTATACACCATTCTTTTAAAATTTTATGGGCGTATAACACACCTATTTTCTTTATTTACTGAGATATTCTAAGTGACTTATAACCATACTGTTTGACTTCGAAATATAAGTATTTGGTCCAAAAATGAACGCACGCAGTCTCAAAACAAAAAAGTTATGATTAAAAAATAAAAATAAAAATAGTTTTTTGGCTCTCCTGAAAAGTAGCATTTTGGCGTTTACGCCCTTTGAGTCTAAAGGTATCGATATGATTTAAATTACTTTAAGATAATTAGTCCTACGAGTAGGCCCATGGGCCTTAGAGGATGGCTGACGTGTTGAACCTTGTTGACGTAACGAATCCTCAAACAAATTAAGAGTGCATGAGACTCTGGAGTAGCAGGCTATGGCGCGCGCTTATCATTAGACAAGGTACTCTTGTTTGGTTTCAAAAAATCTCTTATCAATGCATCAGCGCCATTTGTTTTTGTAATTTTATTAAGAAAATTAATTGATGAAGTTTTGTTTTTAGATGCTTCATTAAAAATAAGCCTTATTTACTGTAATTAAGTATTCAAATTGCAGATTCGTTAGCGTTGAGCGTAATTGGTAGAAGTTTGAAGTGTTGTTAATTATGCAAAGATAGCACCCGGACCAAAGATGTTAACATTGATTACAGTATACAGTCACGAACTTTAATTTGAGACCCACCTAAGGTGGAATATCGTATACCACAAAGACATTTAGAGCTAATACTTCAAAGGAGTGTCATAAACTTTGCCATAGACAACCTACATTTATCGTGTCTAGGGGCAAACGTCAATCGGGCGGAACGAGTCAAACGATCATCATCATCATCATCATATCAGCCGAAAGACGTCCACTGCTGGACATAGGCCTCCCCCAGAGAGTGCCAAATTGACCGGTCCTGCGCCACCCGCATCCAGCGTACTCCCGCGACCTTTACCAGGTCAAACGATCATTTACGATTTATTCCGACTAATTGTCACTCGTCTTTTTATCTCCCGACGCAAAAAAGGGGAGTGAGTGTGTCTGTCTGTGGCATCGTAGCTCCGAAACTAATGGACCGATTTTAATGCGGTTTTTTCAGGCCGAAATCTGACGTGATCGAAACGGTTCTGAGCTACGTTACAACAAAATCGGTTCAGCCGTTTTTGAGATATTATACTTTGAAATGAAAATGTCGGGGTTTTCAACTTTTCTAAGTTGTAGTTATTGACTCCGTCTTCTCTCTGGCCATATTTGTTATTTGCAAATAATATTTGGTGTAAAATGACAGTTTTCAATCAATTTTCTTGTCTGACATTGACACATGTTTGTAATTAGAAAAACCGGCCAAGTGCGTGTCGGACCACGCAAAACGAAGGGTTCCGTGCCTATTAAAAAGGTCGTATCGTCACAGAATTTTTACGGCACTTACGTCCTTTTCTTTGAGGAAGGCAGTTTTTCAGCAATATCTCGAAAACCTCGGAATCGATCTTGTTCAAAACAATTTTCGGTGAATGTAATTAATAAGCTATGTAATTTCTATGAATTTTTCCATATTTTTAAAATACACCGTTCTGAAATTATACAGAATTTTAGTGACTTTCGGGGCGATTATCTCCGACTCTAATTCACTTAATCAAAAAAATGCTAAGAAACCTTATATTTATTTTGAAAGGCCTATCGATTAATGTGCCACACGGTGTGTCACAATGAAAAAAAAAATTGACTTTTAGTTTTATGTATGGAGTGCACCCCTAAAAAAATTTTTTTTTGTCATTTTAATTACAAAACTATGTAGCGGCTAACAAAATACACCTATCCTCAAAATTATATTCAAATACACCTTATAGTTTTCGAGTAAAATTCCTGTGACATACGGACAGACGGACATGACGAAACTATAAGGGTTCCGTTTTTGCCATTTTAGTTACGGAACCCTAAAAACGTAATGATAGCTTTTGGCAAAGAGGTTATCAATTCAAGGGCCCGTTCGATAAGACATTTAATTGTCTTATTGCACTCCACCACTATTATAGAACTGGGTCGTTCTTCTTTTCGACCGACAATAGCCTGTCCTTCGTCTTATTACGGCATCTCATTTGAGTAATGATGTTTACGGTTTTATAATGTTCGAATGAACGTCCATATTATTTTATTAATTAGTGATATTTAATATTTCACTTTCTCTAACTAGCATTTTTTTTAATGTTTTTTTTTTCGTAGAATGCCGTGACAGAGTGGTAAACCAAAATGTTGTCCCCACTGAAAGAGTCCACTTTGTCACATGTTTTTTTTTAGAAACCAACCGTAAATAAATATTTATATTGGCCAGAAAGGAAACTTTAATTAGTTTTAATGAAGAAACCTATGCATTTTTTTTTAAATCGCACTTCAAAACCACAATTTTCGATAGTTCAAAAACCAAAAAAACAGAAAAACCTCGATTCATTGTCGGTAAAAAAGAAGAACGACCCAGCTGAAGTTTTCGACCTTATTGCTTGTGTATGATCTAACAACATTTGAAGGAAATGGGTCCCAAATTAAAGTTCGTGACTGTACGAATTGCTCAATTGGCTCGAGTGGCGACCACGTACCGGCAGGCGGAGCATGGCTAGACCCCTCACAAGGTGGACTGATGACCTGGTAAAGGTCGCGGGAGTCCACTGGATGCGGGTGGCGCAGGACCGGTCATTGTGGCACTCTTTGGGGGAGGCCTATGTCCAGCAGTGGACGTCTTTGGCTGATATGATGAGTGCCAAGGTACAGAAGAATCACTTTCACGATGATAACATTAAAGAGACCGTTTACCGGTCTCCTTTTCGCACAAAAATACCAATTCAATTTTGGTATCTCGCTGGAAGGCGCAGCGTGGGTAAGCCCCCCACAAGGTGGACTGATGACCTGGTAAAGGTCGCGGGAGTCACCTGGGTGCGGGTGGCGCAGGACCGGTCATTGTGGCACAACGTTATTATTATTACATAAACAAATAAATATATTACAAAAAAATGTACATAAATACGCTGCTTTGTAGCCTGATTGAAATATAAATAAACACAATTTTGGAATACGGAAAAATATTGCGAATAAAGGAAAACTTTTTTGTGAATCTCAAATCGGTTCAGTGTGTCTGTCTTTGTAAAGGTTCAAAGGGTAGAATTATGTACTTCAAGTTTGAAACAAGTGTTCTGGGTCCAATTCTGGATAACCTTCAAGAGGTCTGGGAATTTATGTCAATATTGTAGCATTGTTACACAGGAGGGTTATTTTTGTGTGTCGCTTCTCAAAGGGCTTAGGCCGTCTTTATTGATAATCGGGGTGATTGGCGAAGCGGGGCCCGGCGTATCTATTTACCACGCCTACGCCGTAGTCCGTAGCAACGTTGACAGCCAAAAATCGCTACGCGCTACGCTCGTAGTCAATCCCATGGTTTTCCCACTAGACGGGTTCCTGGCAGTGCGTGTTAAAGTCCGTAGCGAAAACCGTAGCGCTCTGACATAAAATATGTGTCATTATTGCCACTGATTGGCACTTTTAACACATTTAGTACCGGGAACCCGATATCGAGTGCCTACGCCGTAGGCGATACGCGGAAAACCACGGAATCGGCTACGAGCGTAGCGCGTAGCGATTCTCGGAAGCTAATGTGCTAATGCCAGGAACCCGCTCGGTGGACGCTCTACTTGTAGACGCTTTCTTCTACAAATGGTTTTTCACATGATATCGGTTGCGAGCGTAGCACTACGAATCTTTGGCATTGAATGTCTCATCCACAGCTTATCACGACACACATGCGTCTAGAGTGCTACGTGCGATCTCCGTACATATGGACTTTAAGACTTTAACCCATTCTAGGCCACGCATCGGTATGTGTGCTACGCCGTAGCGCATAGCAGAGTTTATCCGCTCGTAGCTGAAATTCGTAGAGACATGGCTCATAATATATGTGCATATATTTTCTTAACTTTCTAGGTTAATTATATATTTTAATTTATACTTTATTACAATAATTTGATAGTTTACTATCCATTTAGCAACACACCCCTACACCCCTATTAAAATTAAAACGTATCTCTCACGTTTTAAGGTCGAATATCGCTCGACATGTTTCGAACCGTTTCGCGGTTCTTAGTCATGAGCGTTGCCGGCACGTTTAGCACTCAAGCTGAATCTTTATATCTGATTACCACTCTTTTCTATATAAAAAGGTGCACAATTATTTAATAAATACAATATCAAAGTCTTCCACAAAATACATAATTTTCTTAAGCAAGGACGTTTTTTCTTTATGAGGCGATCAATATTTAGAAAGATCAATCAGTAGCAATACAGGAATGGAATTTGAGAGGGAAAAAATCGTTAAACCAAGCATGGTTCCGATAGCTTAGTAGGTAAGAGCAACTCGCGCATGCCAGAATGTCGTTGGTTCGAATCTGGCTTTAAGCAATAACTTTTTTTTTGAATCAGACCGGTAGATCAAAATCTAACCAGAAATATACTGCTCCTGAATGTACCTTTAATATGAATACTCTTAATATTGTACAAGAGCCACCGAAATATCTTCTATAGTCCGAGAGTCGAACGCATATTTGTCAACGTCATCACATACACTGAAGAGAAATGAACATTGGTAGAATTTGTATGTGAGTTTTACATCGAATGTACCTATTTTCACTGCTCTTGAGTTTTTAAAACATATGACAACTTTATGATTTAAGTACCTAAAAGATGTAACATTAGCATACACATGATTTTCTTTTTCTCATGAAGCAAATACAAAAAAAAAAAACGTAAGATTGTTCAATTTGTAAAAAGATTAATAATCAGAAAATCATGTTACTAACTGCTTATAGTGACTTAGTGATATTTCTATTCTTGAAAATGGTAGTATTTTTCAAAACAGTAACAAAATTATCAATGTTGATGAAAATAATTTCCTTGTAAGTTAATAAGCAGCGTGATTGGACGGGTGTTGTAATTTGTACAGGTTTTAGGTATAATGTAGACCAATATTAACTAAGTAATGAATTGTGATGTCACGAAATAATGCAATACAAAAAAGTCACAGAATCTTAAACATGTTGATTAAACGTTAAAATAACTTGTTGTTATTAAAGCTCGTTGGTATTTACTGCCTAATTGACGGAGTAAAATTAATATGCTTAAGCAAAATATTTAATAAAACCGCTGATTTGGTTTGGTTTTTGTGAATGTGTTTGGTTATTTTTTACTATACTTGTGGATACAAATCATCAATATCATCTCTGGTATATTTGTATCATAGTATCCTTACATTAATGTAAATTGTAAACCATAGATGACATAATAAAATTTAAAGAAGATCATCACTCACGTCTTCGAAGTCGAAAATCGAACAAGCTGAGCGATATTCAACCTCAAAGACGTAAAGTGACCCGTTTCGTTATTTATTTATTTCAATACAGCAACTACTATTACATGTTGACCTAACGCAATATTACATTTATATTCTTGTCTATATAAAATAGATGACATACCTATTACAAAAAAAATACAAAAATACATAATGTTTATTTTACAAAACAATTATAACATTAATCGAGGCTGTCTGTCAGTGAGCAAACTAGGCTGAGCCTGTATCTTGGCCTACTGCGAGTGCAGTTGACAGATTGTACTTGAATTAACTAGCATTCGTCTCCCGTACTATTTATTGACTGTTGACTTGCTTGCCAGAGGCCATAAGTTCGATTCTGACTAAAGGCGGATATTATTTTGTTGTATGTCTGTCAGTTTTGTTTACAGATCAAAAAACAGTTAATCCTTCTGGGTAATTATGCGTTAATACATACTCGTATCAGTACATAATTTTTTAAGGTGAAAATTATCGTGATATGCTCTAACATTCGTTCGTAATGTTATGCAAATGCTCTGTCCTATTTTTAACCCCCGACGCAAAAAAGAGGGGTGTTATAAGTTTGACGTGTCTGTATATCTGTGTGTCTATCTGTGTCATAGTAGCTCCTAAACGAATTTAATGTTTTTATTTTTTTGTGCTAAGGCAGATATGATCGAGACAGTTTCAGCAAAATCGGTCTAGCCGGTGTTGAGATATTGAACTTTAAAATGAAAATGTTGCGAGTTTTTCGTCTTTTTTAAATTGTTAATTATTCTAATGCATTATTTCGTGATGTCACATATTATTAACAGTTCCCATATTGTTTATTAATTGAATAAAGAATATTGTAAAAAGTGTAATGTCGTTTCGATTGAATGTAATATATTAGATGTAAGAATTGAATTATGAATAACGAATTGAATTGTTATTAGATTGATTTAGTTGCATTTTGATGTTTGAGTTTTATATTAAAAAGTTTATAAAGAGATATGTGTTTTAATAATAACTATTTTGCATTCTATACAGTTTTTATGGTTCTGCGGTCAATAAGGAATCCTTATAGTTTCACCATATCAATCTGTCCGTCTGTTCGTCCGTGGCTTAGCTCTGCAGTAATCCTTACTACAAGAAAGCTGCAATATGGCATGAAGTATTCAATCAATCACGCAGACAGGAAATGCAAAACTTAAATGGAAGTCTAAAAAAAAGAAGATTTTAGGGTATACCACCACCACCAATATTTTCATTTTATTTTATTTTTACTAATTTTTAGGGTTCCGTACTCAACGGGTAAAAACGGGACCTTTTTACTAAGACTTCGCTGTCCATCCGTCCGTCCGTTTGTCTGTCACCAGGCTGTATCTCAAGAACCGTGATAGCTAGAGAGTTGAAATTTTCACAGATTATGTATTTCTGTTGCCGCTATAACAACAAATACTAAAAAACCGGCCAAGTGCGAGTCGGACTGGGGCTCCCATACAACAGACATGATTTTCTTGCCGTTTTTATAGATAATGGTACGGAACCCTGCGTGCGCGAGTCCGACTCGCACTAGGCCGGTGTTTATTTATTTCGAACCATATTATTATATGCCATACTCTTTGAGGGAGGCCTATGTCAAGCAGTGGACGTCTTTCGGCTGGTATGATGATCATGGCAAATAAAGCAATATCTGACACATCGTAAATTACCTAGAAAGAGTCATGTCAGATAACAATAACAATAATAAAAAACTATCGAAACAAACCTGTACCTTCTGATAATGTTTTTCAAATGGTCATGGTACTTTGATTTGGGTTTTCTACTGTAGCAATGTAATTTTAAAATTTTATAATACTACTACTGAAATGATATATTGTATACTGTTTTGAAAAAATGACACCTCCCCGAGTTTTTTACGCCGGTTCTTCTCGAGGCAGAGGTTTTCTTTCCGAACCGGTGGTAGTATATCGACATTCATAGGTAATATGCCTAAATTGAAGAATAAATCACTTTGAGACCCATGTCCTTCAAATGTTGTTAGAACATTCACAATGCCATAAGGTTTTAACTTCAGTTCAATAATACAGGTGAAGTGTCAAGATCATCATCATATCATCATCATATCAGCCCAGAGACGTCCACTGCTGGACATAGGCCTCCCCCAAAGAGTGCCACAATGACCGGTCCTGCGCCACCCGCATCCAGCGGACTCCAGCGACCTTTACCAGGTCATCAGTCCACCTTGTGGGGGGCCTACCCACGCTGCGCCTTCCGGTACGTGGTCGCCACTCAACTCTTGAATTGATAACCTCTGCCAAAAGCTGTCATTACGGTTTTCTAATTACGAACATGTGTCATTGTGTGTCGGCTTCAGACAAGACAATTGATTGAAAACTGTCATTTCCATGAAATATTATTTGCAAATAACAAATAGGTACGGCCGGAGAGAAGTCAGGGCCGCAAACGCGAGTGACAATTAGTCGGAAATGATTGTTTGACTCGTTCCGCCCGGTTGACGTCACTGAGTGCCCCGAGACATGTATAAACGTTAGTCGTCTATGGCAAACTTTATGACACTCCTTTAAAATATTAGCTCTAAATGTCTTCAGTTTGCTATACTATATTCCACCTTAGGTGGGTCCCAAATTAAAGTTCGTGACAATGGACATAATTTCCAGGCGGTAACTATGTTGATTGTATATTAATAAACACATCCGCAGTTTACGTGTAGGGCAGGTATAGTCACCAGAATTAATATCTGCCACAACGAAGCACGCATAAATATCAATAAAAAAATAAAAAAACAGTTTATTTGGAAGAAAAAGAAACAACATAAGCACGATACTCCTGATACAGGTGCATAAAACCTACTAGGAGGCCTCAACCACTTTTGTAACCTAACTCTAAGTTGTCAAATAAACGATTTGATTTGATTTGATTTGATTTTGATACTCCACCTTAGGTGGGTCCCAAATTAAAGTTCGTGACTGTACATTCATTCAAATTAAACTATTTTTTTCATTTGGATTGTAGCTTAGGTGAAAGATAAAATCTTGCAGTTTTAAACTGATTTTCAATGCTACTTCCAAAAACAATTTTAATTCCAATCTAAATAACTGAAGTACTTATAAATGGTGTAGATAACGTTTATGAAAATGCCACTGAGTCCGACTCACTGGGCCGGAATGTTCGCTCCAGAAACCTGCATCAGGTCGCCAGTTTTCGTTACACTATATCTGAAACGATTCTACGGATACCAAGAATATCCGTCCGTTAAATATGGTGAACGACTTTACTAACCAATTAGGGCTGCCACTCGAGAAGTTATTATCTTATCATTACATTGTTTTTGGTCAAGCTGAATATTTTCTCTACGTAGGTATTGAAATAAAAAAATAAAACCGGCCAAGTGCGAGTCGGACTCGCGGCCGAAG
This sequence comes from Epinotia nisella, assembly GCA_932294315.1. Taxonomy (NCBI): domain Eukaryota; kingdom Metazoa; phylum Arthropoda; class Insecta; order Lepidoptera; family Tortricidae; genus Epinotia; species Epinotia nisella. Next base: position 4,084,503 of record OW028693.1, read on the forward strand.
GGTTCCGTACCATTATCTATAAAAACGGCAAGAAAATCATGTCTGTTGTATGGGAGCCCCAGTCCAACTCCCATTTGGCCGGTTTTTTAGTATTTGTTGTTATAGCGGCAACAGAAATACATAATCTGTGAAAATTTCAACTCTCTAGCTATCACGGTTCTTGAGATACAGCCTGGTGACAGACAGAGGGTCGGACGGACGGACAGTGAAGTCTTAGTAATAGGGTTCCGTTTTAACCCGTTGGGTACGGAACCCTAAAAAACTGCACCGTCAAGAGTAAAAGTATGGGTGCCGATCAACCCCCTAACGGTCGTGTTGTTGGTCATCGTCACTCGTTGGGAATTACCTACTTTCCGCACTTGTATCATAAACCACTATTATGATACAAGTGCGGAAAGGAGGTGATTCCCAACGAGTGACGATGACCACAAACACGACCGTGGGGGAGTGTTTTTGATCGACACTAGTTGGGAATTACCTATCCGCACGTGTATCATACAACATTTTACAATGCATCATGCAAAGTGAAACTTTAACTGTCATGAAATCTCATTCTCGCAAGTGTGTGGGAATATTGGCCCGAAATCCATTCCCGCACGGCCCCGCCCCGCACCGCTCCGCCGTGCGGGCCTAGTGGAGATACCGTGTTTATGTTGAACCATAAATATATGCCCACTTTCAGAACAAATGCATTGGAAATAAAATTTTGGGTTAATCCTTATTTTTTGTAGGTACCACAAGACATACTAATATGTTAGACCTACAATAAAATAAATAAAAACCGCGAGTTCAATTCGCGTGGTGAGGGTTCCGTATCTTACGTATGTAATCTAAATTTCATAAGTGTTTTTGAATACTCAAACTTCTTTTAGGTTTTTCTGTAATCTTTAGGCAAGGAACTATTTTTTTCCATATTTTTTTCAGAATTTTAATCCTAGTAGTTTCGGAGATAAGGGGGCGGGGATGGTCAATTTTCGGCATTTTTCCTAAATTACTTTAAATCTGTTTTTACTAAAATTATAAAAAAAACTGACATGCTTACAACAACCCCTTTCATTTGATATGTCACACAATACATTTCGCGAAACTTTTTTTTTTTCCAGTTTACCCCCCAAAAGTGGCCCCCTTGTTCAGAATTCATTAATTTACTTTACGCGTCCATCTTTGGGTCACTCATTTACATATGTGTACCAAATTTCAACTCAATCGGTCCAGTAGTTTCGGAGAAAATCGGCTGTGACAGACGGACAGACAGACAACCGAGTGATCCTATAAGGGTTCCGTTTTTTCCTTTTGAGGTACCGGAACCCTAAAAAGTAAAGTATATAAATCATGTAAGGTTTCAAGTCACAGAACTGACAACCCTACGACCCCTGTTAAATGAAGCGGCAGTAATGCAGGATAACGTTTCAACTTCCTACAATCATACTTAAGGGTGTCGACTTCAACAATCTACAACATCTTAAGTATTCCAGCAATTATGTAGAGAATACAAAGTGAAATATGATTTCATTCTTGTAAATGCAGCGCAATGGAGAAGGCTATGCTGGGAGTAGGTATCTCTGCGTGATCGCATCAGAAATGAGGCTATCCGCAGCAGAACCAAGGTAACCGATATAGCCCTCGGAATCGCTAAACTTAAGTGGCAGTGGGCGGGGCACGTTGCACGTAGAACCAATGGCCATTGGGGCGGAAAGGTTCTCTAGTGGCGACCACGTACCGGAAGGCGCAGCGTGGGTAGGCAACAAGGTGGACTGATGACCTGGTATAGGTCGCTCGAGTCCGCTGGATGCGGGTGGCGCAGGACCGGTCATTGTGGCACTCTTTGGGGGAGGCCTATGTCCAGCAGTGGACGTCTTTCGGCTGATATGACGATGATGATGATGAAATGCAGCGTGGGTGGATAGACACGGCGGGGGAATACTTAACAAAATATTTCAGCTCGGCAAAATGCTCGAAGCAAATTTACTGTCGTTTCGTTAGAATGCTCGCTGGAACGCTCGCTGGAATGCTTACTAAAACCACATAATAAGTAAAATAGTACAAGTACAGAAATTGCGCTTACTAGCAAAACGGCGTTTAGGCATAAAAATACGTGCCTACTCCGTGGATAGACAGACGAGAGTCTTTGACCAGTGTGTGTTGCCAGCGATGACATATGGCACTGGAACTTGGTCGCTTACTATGGGCCTCATAAGAAGGCTCAAAGTCACCCAAAGGGCAATGGAGAGGGCTATGTTGGGAGTTTCTCTGCGTGATCGCATCAGAAATGAGGCTATCCGCAGCAGAACCAAGGTAACCGATATAACACTACGAATCGCTAAACTTAAGTGGCAGTGGGCGGGGCACATTGCACGTAGAACCGATGGCCGTTGGGGCGGAAAGGTTCTCGAGTGGCGACCACGTACCGGAAGGTGCAGCGTGGGTAGGCAACAAGGTGGACTGATGACCTGGTAAAGGTCGCTGGAGTCCGCTGGATGCGGGTGGCGCAGGACCGGTCAATTTGGAACTCTCTGGGGGAGGCCTATGTCCAGCAGTGGACGTCTTCCGGCTGATATGATGGTGACCCTTACGAGAACAGCTCTTTGTGGATCGAACTATATATTCTTACGTCGTGATATATGCAGGGATCGGATACCGGTATTTTCACCATACAATAATACCGGTTTTATTTCGTTCAATTTCGTTGTTTGGTTTATAATATCATTTTTGATCAGGCTGTCTAATAATACGAAAATGTTACCTAAATACATGATAGAGTCCTACATTAAGAGCCTAAAATAATTCAAAATATTAGACTACTTCGGGGACTTTTGAAAAAACCGGTTCCGATCCCTGGATATATGTAGACGTTAGTGGACGACCGAACGTGAAACATGGCCGACCGTACGTCTTCCGAATTAGTAATTGAACCTAGTTAACGATAATGGTTGACTGGGGTCGATTTCTCATGAAATTCTAATTGCAATTTGGTTTGAATGGTGTTTCCGTTCTGCCACGTTGACTATGTGCGTTTGTACAATGTGTAGCCCGCCTGATGGTAAGTAGTTACCGTAGCCTAAGCGCGCTTGCAACTCTAGATGAGTGACAAAGTCGTTATTAAGCGTTTTTCAAAAAAAGTTTATGAGATTATTTTTTTCAGAATTCGATTTTTAGGGTTCCGTAGCCAAAATGGCAAAAACGGAACCCTTATAGTTTCGTCATGTCCGTCTGTCCGTCTGTCCGTCTGTCCGTCTGTCCGTCTGTCCGTCTGTCCGTATGTCACAGGCATTTTACTCGAAAACTATAAGGTGCATTTGAATAAAATTTTGAGGACAGGTGTATTTTGTTGGCCGCTACATAGTTTTGTAATTAAAATGACAAAAAAAAATTTTTTTAGGGGTGCACTCCATACATAAAACTAAAAGTCAAAATTTTTTTTTTCATTGTGACCCCCCGTGTGGCACATCAATCGATAGGCCTTTCAAAATAAATATAAGGTTTCTTAGCATTTTTTTTGATTAAGTGAATAGAGTCAGAGATAATCGCCCCGAAAGTCACTAAAATTCTGTCCCCCCCCCTCTAATTTTTGAACGGTGTATTTTAAAAATATGGAAAAATTCATGGACATAGGGCTTATTAATTTCATTCACCGAAAATTGTTTTGAACAAGATCGGTTCAGAGGTTTTCGAGATATTGCTGAAAAACTGCCTTCCTCAAAGAAAAGGATGTAAGTGCCGTAAGATTTCTGTGACGATACGACCTTTTTAATAGGCACGGAACCCTTCGTTTTGCGTGGTCCGACACGCACTTGGCCGGTTTTTTGGGTTACTTTACTCAGAATCGTTGATACTATCGATCCTTGTACAAGAAAAAAGTAGTCCCAGATTTTACTATGTAAGTTTTTTGTTCCAGTGCATCACGACCATATAAATAAAAAAAACCGGCCAAGTGCGTGTCGGACCACGCAAAACGAAGGGTTCCGTGCCTATTAAAAAGGTCGTATCGTCATAGAAATCTTACGGCACTTACGTCCTTTTCTTTGAGGAAGGCAGTTTTTCAGCAATATCTCGGAAACCTTTCATCCGATCTTGTTCAAAACAATTTTCAGTGAATGAACTTAATAAGCGCTGTGTCCATGATTTTTTTCATATTTTTAAAATACACCGTTCAAAAATTAGAGGGGGGGGGACAGAATTTTAGTGACTTTCGGGGCGATTATCTCTGACTGTATTCACTTAATCAAAAAAATTCCCGAGAAACCTTATATTTATTTTAAAAGGCCTATCGATTCATGTGCCACACGTGGGCTCCCGATGAAAAAAAATTTTTTGACTTTTAGTTTTATGTATGGAGTACACCCCTAAAAAAAAATTTTTTAGTAATTTTAATTACAAAACTTTGTAGCGGCTAACAAAATACACCTATCCTCAAAATTTTATTCAAATACACCTTATAGTTCTCGAGTAAAATGCCTGTGACATACGGACAGACGGACAGACGGACAGACGGACAGACGGACAGACGGACAGACGGACAGACGGACAGACGGACAGACGGACATGACGAAACTATAAGGGTTCCGTTTTTGCCATTTTGGCTACGGAACCCTAAAAAGACTGCATACAAAAATGTGACGATCTGGAATGGAATACTTTGGACACTTTTTTTTCTTGTATGAGAATCGATAGTGTCAACGATTCTGAGTAAGAAAAACCCAAAAAAATCGAATCCTAAAAAAAAAGTTTATGTACACTTTTTTTTTAAAACGCTCTATTTCGACAGCTAGACGACTCTAGCTGTCGAAATAGAGGTCCCTCTCAATGGGGTCCCTCTCAATGGGGGTCCCTCTCAATACAGCACATTAGCGAGATCTCTGGTGCATCCATACTTAATATTATAATAATGTGAAAGTGTATCTGTCTGTTACCTCTTCACGCTTAAACCGCTGGACCGATTTAGATGAAATTTGATATAAAGATAGTTTGAGTCCCGGTAAAGGACATAGGATAGTTTTTATCCCGAAAATCATCCCCTAAGGGGGTGAAAGGGGTTAAAGTTTATATGGAGCTCTGGACCTACGATATAAATGAGTTCCAGTTTTTAATTTGTTTCCTTCAAATTCGTATGAAAGTATTCTGAAAGTATCTTCTAGCAAATAAAAAAGAATTAACGAAATTAATTCACTTGATAAAGAATTATCGCTGAAAAACCAACATACATACCGAGTTCCTTGGTCACTCAAGTTAATAACAAAATGCACCGATAAATGGCGCTGTAGGTACTCATGACTTAAATGACTACACTATGCGTTGTTAAGATTTTTCGAAAATTAATGAGCGGGGCAAGACGGGTATGTTATATGAAATTTTGTACGGAACCCTCGGTGCGCGAGCCAGACTCGCACATGACCGGTTATTTTTAATTAGAACAAGTGACTCGACAAAAAAATCTATATGTTATAATTAACGAACCTGCTCACAAAATTTCACAAGAATCAGTTGAGAAATGCGACATATAGAGGAGAATAGCCGGACAGCTGTACAGAAACCGGACATACGAACGATTTTTGGCCCAAGCTGAAGCATAGAACTTTGTTCGTTTCGCTTCTTTCGGTCGGATTGTTTGAGATTGTCCCCTAATCCTACTATCCTACTAATTCTATCCTACTATCCTACTAATCCTACTAATATTATAAATGCGAAAGTTTGGATGTTTAGATGTTTGGATGTTTGTTACTCAATCACACAAAAACGGCTGAACAGATTAAGATGAATTTTGGTATACATATAGCCTAGATTAACATATAAAATACTTTTTATCCTGAGAATCATCCCCTAAGGGGGTGAAGTGGAGGCGAAAATTTGTATGAAGCTACGATATAAACGAGTTCCACGCGGACGAAGTCGCGGGCAGAAGCTAGTATTTAATATTGTCATAAAAACTCGTTAAAGGTTCATAGAGAACTTTTTACTGTGAGAGAACAATTCTAAGTAAAAGAAACGTTTCATTTTGTATGTACCCAACCCACACAATTTCTCATGTACCCTCTAGACCTTTTATTATGCGTGGCAAGCACCGTCATTTTTTATCTGCATAAAAAAAATAGGTAAGTCCTAAACGGACCTGCCTGGTATTTTATAAAACACACCTCGCTTAGTAAGCGCTCTCGGTCTCTGTTGCTTCAAGCAGCGTTGTTGAAGCCAAAAGGTATGTTTTTAAACTCGTAATGCCCAGTTCGTGTGCTATTGTGGTATTGCTGAACAGTTATTTGCTATTTTATTCATGATATTGTTCAGCCTGAAAAGAAAATCGTGCTAGTTTTGCAGCGGAATATACAGAGGCTATGCCGGTACTAAGTGAACCGGAATAATTTAATGATTTGCTGTAGAACGGTAAAGATTTATTACAGGATGCAATATCAATAATGCAGATATTGAGAATATTCGCCTGAAGAAAAAAAATATACGGTAAAATATTAATTCCTTTTAATGACTCGTGTAATACAAAATTAGCCGTTATATTCAAAGTGGAAGCACGTTATTTTCAGTTTCATAACAGATTTACATTAAACGTTAATGGGCTCAACTCCAGCGTAATGGCGCCGTATTGCGACAAACGACGTCATTACGTCAGTCGACGTTAACTGTATTTACGATTAACCTGCGATTTACTCTCATCACCTGTTAAAAGCCGGTAAACTCGCCAATGATCAAAGTAATGGATTATTTCGGTCCCTTTTTACAATCCCAATACAGGGTGTTACTTAAATCGTGATACAAAATAGCAAAATGTGAATCTATCCAAGATTCTGAACAACTTTTACTAAGGCTACGCCCGCGCGTGACCCACGGTTGTTATGAATGACTGGTGGGGAGGGGCGCGGGGATGCACAGCGAATAGGCATGATGACTCATGTTAAAATTGATAACATAGTGTTGCTAAATGGATAGTAAACCATCAAATTATTGTAATAAAGTATAAATTAAAAAAATGTAATTAATATCATAAAAAGATATTGAACCTTGACAGTTAAGAAAAAAATAGTTTTTTTTTATTGTCCAAATGTAAAAAAGCTACCAATAGAATTCTCACGCTTTTATAGAAACAAAATTGTATGACAACTATGGACCTAAACACAGTATTCCGCGACCTAAATATGATTAGTTCAAATACCAAAGTGTGACGTCATACTTTTGAGTCAATCATGAAGCGTTTCGGGTGCGGCCAGCGAGGTCCGTCTTTTAACTATTTTTTTTGGGTATTTATGTTCTTTTATTGTAGTTGCTCCCATACAAACATTTGTTCCTCTCCAAAAACTGGCTCGAATGGCATCGGTAATTTTTTTTAGTCATCATGCCTATTAAGGCTAGTCGGTTCTTCTCGAGGCAGAGGTTTTCTTTCCGAACCGGAGGTAGTTTATCGACATTCATAGGTGCATGTAATATGCATAAATTGAAGAATAAATCACTTTGACTTTGAGTACTGTTTTTTTTATGTCAAAAATACGTCATGTAGAGGGCTAAGTGTCTCCCCACGCTTAGACTTCCGATGATGAAATTGGGAAGGCGTAATTGGGAATGGATGAAAATTTTAGAAATGCCTGATTATTTTTTTGGTGATAGAAATAACCTTCTTTAGCACCAGAAAAAAGTTTCAGATTTTTCAGCTGCGACAATTTTTTTTGAAAAATATAAACAGTTTCCTCACTTACGTTTTGCTAAACAGCAAAGTATAACTTGGAACACCGCCGTAGGGTCGATTCTCTATCAGTGTTCTATCGAATCCATTTGGGAGAGATCAAATGAATTCCTAATGGGGAATGGATGAAAATTTTGAAAATGCCTGATTATTTTTTTGGTGATAGGAATAATCTTCCTTAGCACCAGAAAAAAGTTTCAGATTTTTCAACTGCGTCAATTTTTTTTGAAAAATATAAACAGTTTCCTCATTTACGTTTTGGGTCAAGAACGGTAAATAGACACTTTCCTTGATCGGTCTCATATTACAAAAAACTATCTTAAATATATGTGGTAAACTGACACTGGTAATGACAAATATAGCTGCTGCAAGTGTCAATATCATTGCCAGTGTCAGTTTACCACACATATTTAATATATTTTTTTGTAATATGAGACCGATCGAGGAAGGTGCCGTAACTGACCCAAAACGTAAGTGAGGAAACTGTTTATATTTTTCAAAAAAAATTGTCGCAGCTGAAAAATCTGAACCTTTTTTGTGGTGCTAAGGAAGGTTATTTCTATCACCAAAAAAATAATCAGGCATTTCTAAAATTTTCATCCATTCCCAATTACGCCTTCCCAATTTCATCATCGGAAGTCTAAGCGTGGGGAGACACTTAGCCCTCTACGTGACGTATTTTTGACATAAAAAAAACAGTACTCAAAGTCAAAGTCAAAGTGATTTATTCTTCAATTTAGGCATATTGTAAACACCCACAAAGTAACCTAAAGACAAATATAAATAATTAAGAAGTAACCTTAAGCTCGCCACACACTGGCGCGGCCAGCGGTGGCGGTCAATAGTAAATTTTAACGGCCAGGCCGCGCCAGTTTGTGAGAGGCCTTAAGCATTTACGGTTCAAGTGTCAAAGAAGTAACGTTATATTTACCAAAGATTCTCTAACTGCTTCAAAACTTTTACGTTATTACAAATAAAGTCTAAAATCCCCTAATCCAATGATTTTTATTTACGGTTTAGCAACCGCATTTATATTGGCCTGATTTTAATCTTTTGATCATTTGATTTTAATCCTTAATCGAAGTGGACAAAGTCGTATTTGCAGTTTAGTGATAAATTAGGTTCTGAATTGTATTTCTACAGCCAACCCCTGGAAGGAGGGTCGACAACTTTTAATTTTACTGGAACTCGCAAAGTTTCGACTTAACGAATTCTCGTTTCCTGAGGACTTGGAGAAAATTTTATTTGTTGTTCCTTTCCTTGTTATTTCGAAGTTATATTTTATTAAATATGCGATCATGAATTTTGTATTACCCGATTATTTATGTTTGATAATGATTTATGAATACTTGTTGTACCAAGTTTGCATCTGCGTGTAAGTTAAGTAGAAGAGAAGTAAATAGCATATCGGGAATAACTTCCATATTGAAAACCACGGCCATAATAATAATAATTTGCTCGTGAAACAGTTCTATTAGGCAGGCGTCTGATGTTTCATCCAATAGCCCAGCCACTAGTCCATCGTTTTCACCCGTTTTATTTAGATTCCATCAACCATTAATAGTCCCTATACACCCCAGCGGGTGCTGTCTCTGTGTGCGTCCCACGACATGGGCAGGGACAGCATCCGCTCGGTGTACTCCTTGCATTCCATTAAATTGTCAAAAGGGCATCTACGTGTTGTCTCAGTTGGTACTTTGTAGGTACCTAGCCCCACGCACGCCTCCCAAAGGTCCGGGACATCATGTCCCGTGAGCGGGAAAGAGATACTTTGCTCTTTAAAGGCATGTAGTGTCATGTGAGCGTTATTCAAAAAAAGTGTACATGAACTTTTTTTTTCAGAGTTCGATTTTTTTGGGTTTATCTTACTCAGAATCGTTGATACTATCGATCCTTATACAAGAAATAAGTTGTCCCAGATTTTATTGTGTAAGTTTTTTCTTCCAGTGCGTCACGACCATATAAATAAAAAAGACTGCATACAAAAATGTGACGATATGGAATGGAATATGTTGGACACTTTTTTTTCTTGTATGAGGATCGATAGTGTCAACGATTCTGAGTAAGAAAAACCCAAAAAAATCGAATTCTGAAAAAAAAACTTCATATATACACTTTTTTTGAAAACGCTCATGTTCCTGTGCTGTGTTGACGGTGATAGACCTGTAATACCTGTATCTCTAGCTGTGGACACAACGAACCCTCAAATAAGCTATGCACTTGAGTTTCTTCTGGAGTCACTGGCTGGATGCTTGGGCCACACCATCGTGGTCTTAATAAGTTTCTGTCAAAAATTTCAGCTCAATCGATTAATGGCAAGTGACTGAAATTTTGACTGGCTACTTACATACGAACAGGTCAAGTTAATATAAAACTTGTAAAAATAAAAATTGTTGGTAGCTCCTTTGCACCAAAAAGGCAACAAAGGGCGGATTATTTAACTTTAGGATCGACCCTACAACTTGAGAAGAACATTATCAATATCGAAACCATTTATACTCAATTGCATCGAAGGCAACAATGGGCGGATTATTTGACTTTAGGATCGACCCCACAACTTGAGAAGAACATTCTCAAGATCGAGACCATTTATACTCAATTGCATCGAAGGCAACAATGGGCGGATTATTTGACTTTAGGATCGACCCCACAACTTGAGAAGAACATTATCAATATCGAAACCATTTATACTCATTTGCATCGAAGGCAACAATGGGCGGATTATTTGACTTTAGTATCGACCCTGCAACTTGAGAAGAACATTCTCAATATCGAAACCATTTATACTCAATTGCATCGAAGGCAACAATAGGCGGATTATTTGACTTTAGGATCGACCCTACAACTTGAGAAGAACATTCTCGATATCGAAACCATTTATAAATAGGTACTCATTTGCAGCGAAGGCAACTATGTGCGGATTATTTGACTTAAGGATCGACCCCACAACTTGAGAAGAACATTCGAAACCATTTATACTCAATTGCACCGAAGGCAACAATGGGCGGATTTTTGGATGGACCCCACAACTTGAGAAGAATATTCTCAAGATCGAAACCATTGGAGGGGGACCCTACGTAATGGAGTGGTGGAACACGATAAAGTTTGGTTCGATCTGTTATCCTATAGTCGGGTGAACAAATTGTCAATATTTAATGATCCAAATATGTGACAGACAAAAACTTTATTTAGTTGAGTATGTATGGAACGGTGTACAGTCGAGTTCTCCAATATCTATACAGGCAACCTTTCAAAAATATCTATACATGTGCCTTATGTCAGTATTAATAAAGCCTGTGTACAGATATTTTTGAAAGGTTGTCTGTATAGATATTGGGGAACTCGACTGTACCTACTGTGTACCTATCATCCTTTAAGCATCACGATTTTCATTACGATGAAGCAGCGTCAACATTGCAAGAAATACTGAAAAGCTATTTAACTCAAACTAGTAGCTCTGTGAGCTGTAAAACTCACAAGCCTGTCTTCTACCCGACTGCCGAAGGAAAGGAGTGTTATGTTTTTCGAGCACCCTGCAGCCTAAACCGTTTGACGGATTTCGACATATGAGGTGTCGTTGGATTCCCCTTAGTCGTGGGAGTGACATAGGCTGTAATATTTGCAAAAAAGCAGACTGGTTTTTTTTTTAATCTTTTACAATATTCTTTTTAATTTCGAAAAACTGAATCATAAAAAAAAACTATATAATTAATTACTGAACCTGCTCACAAAATTTCACAAGAATCGGTTGAGAAATGTGACCTGTAGAGGAGAACAGCCGGACAGACGCCGGACATCTTATCTTATCTTATCTAGTTGAGGGCCCTTTCGGATACACTTCGACCCAGTGGGATCTTTTGTGCATTTGCCCTCCCCTTTATAGCTATTCCCAAGCTAGCTCCATCATTTCCACAAGGCGGATGATGCAGCTCAGTGGGAGCACCCTGAATTCCTTTGGTTGCGGGTAGCCGTTACCAAAGAGATTCATTCTTTGTCTGGCAAGGGCATGACATTCACACAGTAAGTGTTCCATAATCTCATCCTCCTCGCCACACATTCTACAGTCTGTACTGTTTGATAGAAGAGATCCTTGACGCCGAAGTGACCTGTGACGCCGGACATACGAAATAATTTCTCCCCAAGCTGAAACGGAGAATCGTTCGCTTCGGCCGCTCGTTGAATGATTTATGAATTGAGAACCCCTCAATTTTGAAGTCTTTTGAAGTCATCATCGTTATCTATTTGTATAAAGTATCCTCGTTTGTGGCTGTATATCTGTCTGTATGTGTCGTCTACCCGTTACCTATGAGACGCGTCACTCCAGCCAGTTTCGCAGCACGAGTGCGGGTAAAGAGCCCTTGAGGTAGATGCACGAAAACTGGAAGGGATTAGAACGTAAAATATATTTTTAGTATTTTTACCAGCCTTATTATAAATTCACCTGTAACAATAAAGCATCGATATTAAATGCAAAGCATTTACGTGCAATCTGTGGTCCAGTTTTACGTAGCGGGCATACAATGCTCTGCGCGTGCAATACAACAACGCGTTTAGACTGCTGTTTGGACTGCCGCGTTACTGCAGCGCATCGACAATGTTTGCCGAGGCGCACATCGATAGCTTCGATGCCATAATGAGGAAGAGGTGCGCGTCGCTACAAAACCACCTTCGCCACAGCTCAAACAGCATTCTAAACGTGCTGGCGCAGCGCTGGGACTCGCCGCTGCGCGCGCGCTGGACGCGGCTGCACGCGCCTGTGGTTGCCGTACCACGCCGCTTTTAATTTAAGTATTTTTTTGAATGTAACTAACATAGATTTATAAATTCATTATGACTAACATTCTATATGGATAATTTTTTCCGAAATAAAAACTTTGAATTTGAATTTGAAATAATAGGCGTGTAGACTGAAAATGTATTATTGTTACTCCAAAAAAAAGGACGCAAAAAATATGCCTCGTGACGAAAACCCCAATCATTATCTCAAAAAAATTACGATGCTACAACCGTTTTAACGGTTGCTTGTTAGAGAGAGACAAAACTCAGATAACGTGACGTCACGGCACTCATGCGTCGTAGCAAATGACAATCGTTTCATATGAAGGCGCGTTTTGTGGAAAAGGGACAGGATATATATCTCTTAAAAGTTTGGACACTCATAACTTTGTGATAATTTAATTTCTTGCGTTACTGTTTTCTCTGTTTGACACTATGTTAATCCATTTTGGTAGCATCAGGTTGATCTAAAGGTGCTGATATACTTACACGTATTATACATAAAAACTACAAAATAAACGGAAGCTTTTTAGCGAGCATTCTAGCGAAAGGACAATAAATTAGCTTCGCGCTTTTTGCCGAGCCGAGCAATTTTGATATTGTTCCGCCGCCGTCTCTCTCCGCCCACACCTCCCGCACACCTGTGGCTGTCGATACTCACTAGCCTTCTAGTCAGTGTAAAGTCATTTATAGTCATTTACAGTAAAAAAAACCAATGCGTCATGGAACGAAACTAAACAAAACAAAACACATATATTTACATTGGTACACTATTTTGGCGACGAAACGGCGTCGCCCCGTTGCATCGTCATCTCTGGTGTAGGATTCGGCCGATTGCCCCGGAACTGTCGAAACACGACACCCTTCGGCCAGAAGTCAGCACACGCGATGGTCTCCTGCAGCGGCCGCGGCGCGCGCACCACAAACGAGCTGAAGTGCACATAGTGGCGCGAACGCAGCTGGAACACCCTCAGCGCGAAGCCGGTCTTCTGACGAACGTACTCCACCACATCATCAGCCGTGGCGGTGTAATGCAGGCGCGATACATATAGCGCCTTGCTCGGTGTGGCAACCCGCAGACCGGAACCAACCAGTTCTGCAGTACCACACTGACTCTTGCGCGGCTTGCGCTTCCTCGACACCGTTGTAAAACCCTCCTTATCCACATCGGTCATGACTTATCTTATCATATCTAGATAAGGGCCCTTTCGGATACACTTCGACCCAGTGGGATCTTTTGTGCATTTGCCCTCTCCTTTATACCTACTCCCAAGCTCGCTCCATCATTTCCATAAAACGGATGATGCAGCTCAGCGGAACTATCTTGAATTCCTTTGGTTGCGGGTAGCCGTTACCAAAGTGATTGATTCTTTAACTGGCAAGGGCAAGACGTTTACACAGTAAGTGTTCCATAGTCTCATCCTCCTCGCCACACATTCTACAGTCTACAATATCCGATCATTGGTTAAGAGATCCTTAGAAGAAGAAAGAAAGAAGAAAGAAAATACATTTATTCACAAACACACAGGACGCACATATTATACAATAAAATAAACAAGAGAAACATATAAAACATGAAACAAAGTGTGTCTCTGCGGCAGTGAACCGGACACTGGCTCAGCATTATGCTGAGGTGTCAGACACCTACAGCGCTGATTTTCAGCCAGTACCGTTGGTGACTCACGGAAACGTCACACAATTTTAATATATAAACTACATACTAATATATTATTAGGATAGGCGAGAGAGAAATAAACATAAATACGAAGTGAGATGTATTGTACGGATGTATCTACCTACATGCAGCATTAATCAAAACAATAATACTTACATTAAAATGTAAGTTCTTATGGAAATGATTGGCATATTTTTTGCTGTAACAGTGCTGGATTAAGGTATCTATTTTTGGTCCTTGACCCCGAAGTGACCTGAAAACACCCCAGATATAATTCTGAGACGCTTCCTGCCGGATTTCCAGAGTTTTTTGGTCCCGCCCGAGTCCACGCCTTCTATGAAGAGCTTAGAGTGCCTAAACCAGCCTCATTCCTCCACTCGTGTTGGTGTTTGGTTTTGGCGTAGGCTTTAAAGGCCGATATTATGGTTCCCTGCGGGAGTCCCACAAACGGTTCCGAACCTACATCCTTGCTTAATATGATAGTGAAAATGTTCGTAGCGATGTTTGGCTCTTCAAGTTCAGTTTGACAAATTTAAAAACAACGAATGCTCGATGTTTTGGTACAATTGTGATCTATCTGCACCTTAATGATGGAACTATACTTTCGTTCCCTGAATAGATTACAGGTGTGGAAATCGGTTCGTACCAAGCGTGCAGCGTCCATATAAAACAAATGCAATTTCTATGGACGTCGCACGCCGCTGACAGCGGACCGTCCACGCAGGCCTTACACTAAGGCGATGTCTGCACCGACAGAGAATAATGTACCCGTCGTAGGCATGTAAATTACCGCGATGAACAACCCTGACTGCCACAGTAGGGTTGCTGACTGACAGTCAAATCACCAACTTTCTATGATACGTCAAAAGCACTGTTGATCTGAAATTTCCAAGGAAATAAGATCACGTGACGTCACGATTTTTAATGTTCAGATTAGCGCCTGACCTAATTTTTAGATGACATTCGAACCAGTTTTTGGAGAGGAACAAATGTTTGTATGGGAGCAACTACAATTAAAGAACATAAATACCCAAAAAATTGAGTTAAAGACGGACCTCGCTGGCGTCAGCCGAAACGTTTCATACTAATTGACATTTAATTCTTGTAATGCTTTTTATTACATAAAATTAACGAAAATGCGCAAAGCGCACGCGCGGCTGTGGCCGTCTTTAGCTGTCAAAGGGTTAATATAAGGAAACTAGACCCTATTTTTATTAAATTTCTAATTAAAGGAAAAATTGAAAAATGGAATGCTCCGAGCCGGATTCGAACCGGCGACCACACGCATACATGGCCCGTCGCTACTAACCAACTGAGCTATCGGAACAATCCGTCTCGGCTACTAAATCTTTCAATCAGTTCTAACAACGCCTTAGGGAGGCGATACTGCGTAATACAAAAAGCGTAAATTACCCTATTTTTAATAAACGTATTTGAAAATCTTTAAAGTGGCAAAATTTTGAAGTTCTGTGAGTCCTCTTTATCGGTAATGTAATTTTTTTTGTTACTGTTGTCTAATGCCGCGTTGTAGAATTTAGATCTTCGTCCCGTCTCCCTCATGTAAGGTAGGTATTGTTTCACAAGAGTTTGCGGGTCGGAGGAGTGAATAACCGAGCCCGTATTCAGTTCTTTCCATTCTGTTTCACATTTCAATTTGTTTGTCGTACTTGTCCTGACATAAGTCAGCGCGGAACGCGTGAAACTTTTTGAAATCCGATATCTGACGCAAAGTGGCGGACGGAATTGGAATTATTTCTATAACCATCATTTCAGCTGCCATATGAAAGGGTACAGCTGCCATATGGCACGGTAGAAGTAGCCTCGCCAGTCAATTAAAAAAAAACTCCTAAAAGCTGAATTGACAAAAAAACATATAATATGCATGATGACTAAGATTTTTTCACGATGCCATTCGAACCAGTTTTTGGAAAGGAACACATGTTTGTATGGGAGCAACTACAATTAAAGATTGACCTCGCTGGCGGCATCCCAAACGCTTGATAGTAATTGATTGAAAAATATGACGTCACTCATGTCACGATGCTATGGGTAGGTAGTTATTAACCGTTGTACGGAAAATCAAGTAAATTGCTGTTTCGTTCGCGAAATACTGCGTTTAGGTCCATAGTTGTCTTGTCATACAATTTTGTTTCTATAAAAGCGTAAGGATTCTGTTGATAGCTTTAAATGTAGGTACACTTGGACATAAGTATAGATTATTTTACACACTACATTTTATCGAACAATTCGTGAACACTAAAATGTTCTTGCACTCAGTACATAAATCGAATCAATTCCAATATCACTACTAAGTACGCTACGATTCACGCTTTCACAACGCAATCTCGGCTTCAACGGACGCTGCTATTTACTGCTTCAACGTCATATCTTAAGCTTACAGGTCACTTCAAAAGAATCTCTATTATGTATCCAATAAGGCTCATATTCCAAGGAGCGGTTATGGGGAATTACGAGCCATATAATGTACGGTATAGATTTATGTCGCCTTGAATTTACTTCTTCAATGTCACATCTGAATCATGCATGTTATTAGAAAAGAATATCTATTATTTTAGCAATAAGTCTCAATTTGCAGGGGGCAGTAATGGGGAGATATGAGCCTTAGGATGATAGTTACAGATTTATGATATTGCAACGGAAGGCGCGTGTAGCTAGTTTGTCTTACGACTGCACGAATACAATGCGAATCGTGGAAGTAGTATTCTCGTACATACTGGAAAGGGATCTGTGGGTTCTAGGTCTAATAAAAAAATCGCGTCGACTCGAATAAGAGAAGAAATAAAAAGTCGTACCACCTCGCGAGACATTAAAAAAAAATATTTAAAAAAAATTAAAAACTGATTTGACAACAAGTAGTATTGTAGCTCCCAAACGGATGGACTGATTTGAATGCGCTTTTTTGTGTAATAGATAATTTTAACTCGAGTGTTCTTAGCCATGTTTCATCAAAATCTGTTTAGCCGTTTGAGATATTGAACATTGAAATAAAAAATCGGGGGTTTTTCAATTTTTCTAAGTTGTAGTTATCCATACAACGATTAATAGTAAGTACAAATATCACACTGTGACTTCATACTTCAATGTCTGTTAGTATGAAACGTTTTCGGATTCCGTCTTTAAATATATTTCTTGGGTATTTATGTTCTTTAACTGTAGTTGCTCCAATACAAACATTTGTTCCTCTCCAAAAACTGGTTCGAATGGCATTGTAAAAAAATAGGACGCAAGCCTATTATCGAGAATAATTTGTAGGTACTATTCTTTAGAACCATACGTACTTTTTTGATGTCATCATATTATAGGTATTGTGACGATGATGACTGATGACGATTTTTAGGCTTCCGGTACCTCAAAAGGAAAAAACGGAACCCTTATAGGATCACTCGTGCGTCTGTCTGTCCGTCTGTCACAGCCTATTTGCTCCGAAACTACTACAAGGGGGCCACTTTTGGGGGGTAACTGGAAAATTTAAAAACAAAGTTTCGTAAACTGTATTGTGTGACATATCAAATGTAAAGGGGTTGTTGTAAGCATCTCAGATATATATTTTTAGCAAAAACAGATTTGAAGTAATTTAGGAAAAAATACGAAAATTGACCAGCACGCCCCCCCCCCCCCCCCCCGTCCCCCTTATCTCCGAAACTAGTAGGCTTAAAATTCTGAAAAAAATATGGAAAATAGTTCCTTGCCTAAAGATTACAGGAAAACCTATAAGAAGTTTGAGTATTCAAAGTCACGGGAAAATTCTCAATATTTTACGGAATCCTCACCACGCGAGTTGAACTCGCACTTGTCCGGTTTTTTTTGGTGTCATCATATTATAGGTATTGCGACGATTTTTGCAAATATGGGTGATAATTTGACTAAAGTTCAATAATTTTGGCAAAGAATCGGTATTAGAGTGCTCAAGTTCAATACTGGGTCACAATTTTAAAAGTGCCTATTCTAGGAAAGTTATATGCTCCTTGTTACAAACAATGTGAATATTTGAGCACTGTGCGGAAAATAGGCGAGAGTAGTTAGGAAACTATGGAAGTTTGTGACATTGTTTGCGGTTTCGGCCACTTATGTTTGGTTAAGTTCTGTATGCTTAGGTTTAGTAAGTGCAAGAAGTCATTAGAAATGGGCATTAGGCCTATAATATACTATAGCTGTACACGCAATATAGCCGAGGCAAAATACGGTTTCGAAAAACATTAATTTATAATAGCTTTTTTTTTGTTTATTTCATTTTAAAACATTATTCTGAGATGCTTTATTCAAGAATCCACCAAACTTTCCACCCGGAAGTAATTATATAGATATAAATTAAACATTCATTGTCTTTTTTATTTTATTTATATTGAATATTGTATACCATTATACCACCAATATTGTATTGAACCTAAATAAAGATAAAAAAAATATTAATATTTATCCGGACTTTTTGGAGCTAATTGAATATTGATTTTTTTGATGTCTGATTTTTTGGTGGATTTTGCCTCTAGGTAACAATTTACTTGATAATATATCCGTTACATTAAAAAAATTAGCTATTATAAATTATTTCCAAATATGTAATTTTTTTCCATACAAGTTGTCAGTTCATTGCCTGGACTGTTGTTGCCCGCGACTTCGTCCGCGTAGACTCTGTCCTGCTAGCATAACTTGACTCTGAACTCTACTCGCGCGCGAGATAGACTGTCCGTCACTTTCTGATTAATGCTGTCAAAAAGTGACATAATAGTCTATCACGCGCGCGAGTAGAGTAGAGAGTCAAGTTATGCTAGCAGGGCTGGATAAAAAAAAACCGGACAAGTGCGAGTTCAACTCGCGTGGTGAGGGTTCCGTATATAATCTAAATTTCATAAGTGTTTTTGAATACTCAAACTTCTTATAGGTTTTCCTGTAATATTTAGGCAAGGAACTATTTTCCATATTTTTTTCAGAATATTAATCCTAGTAGTTTCGGAGGAATTCGTTTTTTTTCCTAAATTACTTCAAATCTGCTTTTGCTAAAATTATAAAAAATATATATCTGACATGCTTACAACAACCTCTTTCATTTGATATGTCACACAGTACAGTTTGCATAACTTTTTTTTAAATTTTCCAGTTTACCCCTCAAAAGTGGCCCCTTGTTCAGAATTCAATAATTTACTTTACGCGTCCATCTTTGGGTCACCAATTTACATATGTGTACCAAATTTCAACTCAATCGGTCCAGTAGTTTCGGAGCAAATCAGCTGTGACAGACGGACAGACAGACGCACGAGTGATCCTATAATGGTTCCGTTTTTGTCCTTTTGAGGTACGGAACCCTAAAAAGTAGCTTGAACAGAAAAATTGCATTTGCACCAGTATAAAGATTAACCCTTTGAACGCCGAGAGCCACTAAAGTGGTCGAGTGTTGTCGTGCCCACCACGCCAACAACCACGAAAAAGGTCGCAGTGAAGGTGTACTTTGATCATGAATAAAATCTATTATGAATTGTTTGTGATTGTTTTTATTGGTTTTTAACGATACATCAAGTTACCAAACCCCGGATGACGGGAGCAAAAATGCGTTGACAGCTTTATAGTGCGAGGACACACATTTTATATCATATAAATCGATGTCGATAAAAAGCACGATGTACCTACTGGATTACCGCTATGATATGCAGAAGTATTAATTATTGTTGAAAATAAAATTAAAACGAAATGTTTGTATTTTTTCAGTATTTTTTATAGTTTTTGTAATATACAATTATCATGTTTTCTAAATTTTCTGATTTTAAACTCCTTCGCCTTGGCGATAAAATCCATTTCATCCAACTAAAGGACCGTTCTAAATCTACTGTAGTAATCGGTGTCAGATAGCGGTTGTTTATAATTGCGATATGCAAATATGGTATGAAAGAGGTCTGTAAGTTATGTGAAAAGTATCTATTTATAACTGTCATTCACTTTATCTATTTTACGATCATTCCCGTGAGTATGATATAATTATAGTACCAATGTAATTAGTTGACTGAAATGGTATCTAAACTTACCTGATGTACCTAATATTGTGTAACAACCTGACATGTAAGATAATAAGTTTGATCTATAAATTTCTGATTCAATAATTTGTTCGTATGGATGTCGATAGAATAGTCGATATTTAACTAAGCACTAGTGACAAGTGCATTTTTGCTCCCGTGGTCCGGGGTTTGCAAGTTACAGTGCTTGGCGTGTGAGTGATCACTTCATTCAAATATGAAAGCGTTCAAAGGGTTAAACCTTCAGAATGGGCTATATTTTAACACACAGTTTTGCCTGGGTCCGTTGTAATACGCCGGCGAAGCTGCACAAGCACCTAGTCGTAAATAATTTGAGAATCTTACGAGCTCCTTTTTCGAACTCGCCTATATATTAACACAAATCCCCACTCCTCTGGACTCGCAGCAGGCATAAATACTCCGCTTCAATGCTTTGGAATTTCCCCCAGGACCCATGTGGTTACACGGCTCAGTGTTCGATAGTGTGTCGCGACTTATGGGACCTTAACGCTGTACAAATAGAGGTTGGAGTTGTATAACTGAGATGAGATTGAGCGGTTGCCGTTTGGATTGAAAAACTTATTGGGTTTTTTGTTGATGTTCTGGTTGTGCCGTAGCGACTTTGGGATTTCGATTCGTCTTAAGCTACGTCTCAAGTAAGTTACCTTCGTTTATTTTTAGTGTTTACCTCTATAATTTAGGTATCACAGACAGCCCCATGTGCAGAGCGTGCATGGAGGCAGAAGAAACGACTAAACACATTCTACTGTCGGATGAACTCGCGGGCAGAAGCTATAGAAGCTAGTGCTTCATAATTATGATTCTTTTTGTAAATTGTCCTCGTGTGCGATCGTGGCGTCAATGTTCGTGTTTCACCTAATGGTCACAACGGAAGACCAGCGCTGGCGCTGCCAGCATCACGCTGAGTTGTGACCATTTCGTGGCAAATGTGTATTGTGTCTACAGTTTGTTTTTTGTCACGAATTAATGTTTTTTTTTCTTTCATAAATAAGTGCCGACGATTTAGAACAGATCGAACGATTATTAGAATTTACTATTTATCGCCACGGTGACAACGCCACGCCACGCCAAACCACCCGAGTAAAAAAAGACCTCTTTATACTAGTATAATATATAAAAATTCAGGGTTCTTACTTTAGCCAGCACAAAACAGGATGTTAAAAATGGCACGAATGGCTTCGAGAAAAGGATGGTACGGCCGTGCCTCTTTGTTTTGCTCGACTTGGCGGCGGCACTGCCGTGCCCCCGGACTTAAAATTGAAGGTATACTTAAGCATCTTTATTTTCACTATGTCTCTATAAGAACTACATACATTAAAATTGAATAACACCCCAACACATCAAACATAGGTAGCTAAGAGTCATCACCATTTTTTTTCGATATTTTTCATTTAAAAAATGGTTGTCTGTAACGTCGGTCTACGGACGATAATTTTACGTAATAAAGTCATAAGAAAACATTGATGAAAAATTGCATAACACGTAAGGTAACCGTCCGAGTGCTCGACGCTGTAGTATATGGCATGGGCACTCTATGTCAAAGCAATATGGGTTAAATTCGAACTAAGAGGATTTTGCTTCATTCGAATTTAAGCCATGTCACTTCGACATAGAGTGCCCATGCCATATACTAGTACAGCGTCGAGCACTCGGACGGTTACCTTATTGACTCATTTATCGTTAGGAATACTCCTGTGACAGTTTCGAATAAAATATTCGATTTAATCTTGTTTCCCCATTCAAACTTTGGACCCCCATTTCACCTCTTAGAGGGTGAATTTTGAAAAATCCTTTACAGTACACACCGTGCAAATGTTGAAACTTGAAAGAGCCATATGTACTGTAAAACGTTGTACGATACACGTGCGAATAGGTAATTCGCAACTCGTGTCGATTTAAAACACTCCCTTTGGTGGTGTTTTAATTTATCGCCACTCGTTGCAAATTTCCTATTTTCTGCACTTGTATCGTAAATAACTATTTCACACCTCTCATTCAGAAAAGTAAGTTTTGGTCCCCGATGAGAGGGAGCAAAATGCCACTTTTCTGTTCAAGCTACTTTTGTAATTTATTCATTGGCATGTACCATTTACGCAATGTGCCAATTGAACACAGATCTTAAGAAAATAATCGATTGTAATTTCATCGTAATCTATTAGAAACGAACATATTTCAAGTTTTAACTTTAGCAACGTTATAGGTACATTTACATATTAAAACTTGAGAATTTTTCGTAATATTTGAAAAAATTGTCACAATAAACTATACGTTTTACTGAAATCAAAACTATGATGTTATATGTTATGGTGTATATAAATTATATAATAATGAATATTGATATCCGATACCATTGTAACATTCGATTCGATTATTTTTACACATTGGTAAGAGTAGCGCAGGAATGTTTTATCTGTGGTGACTAAAGCTTCTTGCATTATCACATAAAACTTAAATAAAAGTTATTTAATTATTTTTAGAGCATTTTATTTCAATTTTCCTCATAATCGGTGTGAAAAGTTACATGTGTCACTCAGGAACAAAATTATTTTCGTCTTGGGCGTTAACACTTGAATCCCTCACTACGCTCAGGATCCTACGTTAGAATCCCTCGCTACGCTCAGGATTCTATTGCAGGATCCCTCGCTACATTCAGGATTCAATACACCGCCCTCGCCGTAAATATACTATTTTGCTCCCTTGTGACACAAATAACTATTCTCACCACGATACTCGTATTAATTTGAAGCGTCGGCGGGGTGCCGGGGCGGGGGAGGGCGTTTATATTATCAAGTGCTTACAGCGGCGGACATTTTTATGATCAGTGTTCTCTTGCGAGGCGTTTTTGTGATCGATTGTGAAGTAGTCTTTGTATGATTTTTTGCACATTGTGCAAGGTTTTTAGGGTTCCGTAGCCAAAATGGCAAAAACGGAACCCTTATAGTTTCGTTATGTCCGTCTGTCCGTCTGTCCGATGTCACAGGCATTTTACTCAAAAACTATAAGGTGTATATGAATACAATTTTGAGGATAGGTGTATTTTGTTAGCCGATACATAGTTTTGTAATTAAAATGACTAAAAAAAATTTTTTTTCATTGTAAGCCCCCGTGTGGCACTTCAATCGATAGACCTTTAAAAATAAATACAAGGTGTCTCAGCAATTTTTTTGATTAAGTCAATAGAGTCGGAGATTGTCTCTAATTTTTGAACGGCGTATTTTAAAAATATGAAAAAAATCATGGACATAGGGCTTATTAAATTCTTTCGCCGAAAATTATTTTGAACAAGATCATTTCAAAGGTTTTCGAGATATTGCTGAAAAACTGCCATCCTTAAAGAAACGGACGTAACTGCTGAAGATTTCTGTGACGATACGACCTTTTTAATAATCACGGAACCCTTCGCTTTGCGTAGTCCGACACGCACTTGGCCGGTTTTTACAGAGGGGTAAGTTACTGAAAGGCTACTCCAGTTATGTATGCTCTAAGTATAGAATGGCTGGCTGCGTGGTATTGTATTGTTTGTGCACGCAAGGGTGGAGAAATGTCATAAAAAATGCATGCCTGGCGAGCCGCCAACACCTCTGCCTCAGGGTGAGTATCCGCTATGCACCCTACTTCCTACTAATATTATATTTACTATACGTTATGTACGTCAAAGTCAAAGTCAAAGTGATTTATTCTTTAATTTAGGCATATAATGCACCTATGAATGTCGATAAACTACCACCGGTTCGGAAAGTAAACCTCTGCCTCGAGAAGAACTGGCGTAAAAAACTCAGCGAGGTGTCATTTTTTCAAAACAGTATACAATATATCATTTCAGTATCAGAGTATTATAAAATTCTAAAATTACATTGCTACAGTAGTAAGCCTATTTATTTTGCGATAGATTTCTAGTGCAGGATTTTATACGTTCCACTTCTCAAATTTTTTTGGACAAAATTGTATGAAACTTTCCAATTATGTACCTTTTATATCAAATTAGGACATAGGCTATAATTTAAATCAAATTTCATCCCTATTAGGGACGAAAAAGGGGATGAAACTTTGTATGGAGACCAAATATTTTTGCTCGTTGACTTCATCGGGCGCTTGGTCTCAAAATGTATGGGAAAACTAAAATCCGACTCGCATTTGACCAACATTCTAATTGATATTAGGTATTTAACGCATTCCCGGCCCGTGACGACACGTATGCGTCCCTACGCCGTAGTCGCTTTCCGCTACATACGAGGAAAACCACGGGATCGGCTACGAGCGTAGCGCGTAGCGATTCAGGAGCCGTAGCATGGTTGGCCTTATCACGCGACAAGTGACAAGATAGGGGCGTCGTCTCGTTCTGTCGAACGGTGTCAGCCAGTGACGCACGCTCTATCCTATCACCTATCGCGTGACAAGGCCAACCATGCTACGGGGCCTGGGCACTGAATGTGTTAATAACACTTAGTAAATGAAAAACTATGTCTGTCTACGTGTCCCGTTTTCTCGCCTAAATGGCTACATTGGCTATGTCGATGTATGAGGATGAACGTAAGATAGATCTTATACCAAAACTCACATTTTAAGGAGATGAAATAGGAATTTAAAGTCTGTATGAGGAACCGTATTATACGCGGACGAAGTCGCGGGCGGAAAGCTAGTCATTCCATATAACTGTTAGCAAATAAACCAAACAGTTTATTCATGAAAGCCAGTTAAACTGGCCGCCAGCAGGAGGCGTGGTGCTAGGTTTGTTTTTCTATTGATGTCTTGTCATTGTCATAGAAGAAATATGTAAACAATGTTTCATTTATGTCACCTCTAAAACTGATATTTTGGCAAATCCACCTTGCTAAAATAGCAAGGAGTAAAAGGCATTAAAAAATAGTAGATTGTATGACAAGGGGCTAAAATAAGCCATATTACCACGAGATGGATATTTTCCCGAGCGAAGCGAGGGAAAATAATTCGAGGGGTAATATGGCTTTTAGACCCGAGTTATACACTCTACTTTTCACTTCGACTGCGAGAAAATAGTAAAACAAAGATTATCCATCCACAATCAATAACAAATTTCACTGCGAAGAGATTGTTCAATTTAGCGTGAGGCGTTTTCTTTTTTAATGATTTGGAATTAGGGACTAAAAAACACCTGATGTTTGATTGGTCGATTTTAATATGTAGCTGTATTCTGGTTGGTTGATAGCAAAGAGAAATGTTTTTTGAAAGAGTTGTGATTGGTGGATTTAAATGATTTGGAATTAGGGACTAAAAAACACCTGATGTTTGATTGGTCGATTTTAATATGTACCTGTAGGTATTCTGGTTGGTTGATAGCAAAGATAAATGTTTTTTTAATGACACACTTTTCGAGCATGAGATGTGAAAAAAGTTTTATTTTACTGTTCGAATTTAACTTCGAATGGTGAAATAAGTTCGGCGACCGACGCAGTGTAATCGCCGCTTTATTTTGTGCCTATACACATTGGTACTATATAGCCCTCCGAACCGTTAAACTTAAGTGGCAGTGGGCGGGGCACATTGCACGTAGAACCGATGGCCGTTGGGGCGGAAAGGTTCTCGAGCGGCGACCACGTACCGGAAGGCGCAGCGTGGGTAGGACGAGAGTCTTTGACCAGTGTGTGTTACCAGTGATGACATATGGCACTGAAACTTGGTCGCTTACTATGGGCCTCATAAGAAGGCTCAAAGTCACCCAAAGGGCAAAGGAGAGGGCCATGCTGGGAGTACCTCTGCGTGATCGCATCAGAAATGAGGCTATCCGCAGCAGAACCAGGGTAACCGATCCGAACCGAATCACGAGGTAAGCTTAAGTGGCAGTGGGCCGGCACATTACACATAGAACCGATGGCCGTTGGGGCGGAAAGATTCTCTAGTGGCGACCACGTACCGGAAGGCGCGGCGTGGGTAGGCCCCCCACAAGGTGGACTGGTGACCTGGTAAAGGTCGCGGGAGTCCGCTGGATGCGGGTGGCTCAGACCCGGTCACTTTGGCACTCTTTGGGGAGGCCTATGTCCAGCAGTGGACGTCTTTCGGCTGATATGATGATGACATTGGTACTTAGTCTTCCTTATCCAAAGTACTAATACTATACTATGATTGCTGTTTTTATCTTAATGCACGATAATGAGACATCGAGTATCTTAACATTTATTTGTGTTCCCCAAATAACCAATTACATGCTGTGTTTGGTTTATACACGATTTATATGAGGTTTTACGAGGCAAGGAGCGCACAAGAGAGTCTGAGATTTCGTACTGTTATAATTCGTTTGTTGTTACAATATGTCAATAACGAAAGTATTTTTTTATTATGTAAAAAACAAAAAAAAAACTGTTTAATATTCATAAAAAATTAATTGTATCCATCTTTCTTAGCTAAATTAATCTTTATATTCTAAGATTTTATTTTAGCTAAAGAGTGCGGTATCTACCCCTTATCTTATCTTATACATTAATATTAAATATACAGCATTTTTAATTTATTTGTGTATCTATGTTTATTGCTTATACATGTTATGTAGGTCTATATAAGCCATTCTAACAACATACCATTTATATGGTATGGTTGTTATCAACAACATACCAATAACAACAACAACATACCAACAATAACATACCATAGAGTCAAATAAGCTGTAGCAAAACAAAAATGAATTCACTATGAATTGAATTTCTCGTCACTATTATACAACCTTGTAAGAAAGAAGATGGAGAAGGAATCAAATCTAGAAAAGGAATAACTCATCATCATCATATCAGCCGAAAGACGTCCACTGCTGGACATAGGCCTCCCCCAGAGAGTTCCAAATTGACCGGTCCTGCGCCACCCGCATCCAGCGGAATAACTCGTTGCATCATAATTATGGTGGTATACATAATTAATTATACGTAACGTTGTAGATAAAGCTTGTTTTATGAGTAGTTTCTGAGATCAACCCTTCACACAAACGTACAAAGCTACACAAATACAAATTTTACCTAGTCAGGTTCTCTAACCACTAGGCTATTCGGTCGTCTATATGGTTCTAATTTCAACTTGATAGCTCCACGCGTTCCCGAGATAAAGGATCCTGACAGACAGACATCAAAGTGCTCCTATAAGGGTTCCGTTTTTTTTGTCTCTTGAGGTACGGAACCCTAAAAAACATTGAAAAAAGACAGGCTCGCAAGTTCTACAGCTCACACAGCCCCTATTACTAATACAGATTCTGCTTATTGCACTCTCCCATCCGCTCTCTGTGTTTATGCCCCCCGTTTATAAACACTCTTAAAGAAATTAGATCGCAACGCGTTAGAATGGTCCATAAAACGAGTGAGGACTGCGAATGTCTCATTATTAGAACACTCCCGGAGGCTTTCGGGTGTTTTACTACCGATTTCATATACGTACATCTTCTGAGATAAGCATACGTAAATAATCCAGATGCTAGCAAATAGAATTTCATCTCGCTTTATAGTCCAGCGGGGCTAGCGCAACTGACGCCGCACCGCGACGCGAGTCGAGAAAGCTCTACCCCCCTTTTTCTAATTTGACCGGTGCGAGTGAGATAGGGTACGCTTAGTCGCGCGCGAAGCGACTGAGCTGACAACTTGTATGGAAAAAATGACCTATTTGGAAATAATTTATAATAGCTAATTTTTTTAATGTAACGGATATATTATCAATTAAATAGTTACCTAGAGGCAAAATCCAACAAAAAATCAGACATCAAAAAAATCAATATTTAATTAGCTCCTAAAAAGTCCGGTTTTTTTTATTTTTTTTATTTAGGTTCATTTACATTTGCTTTAAAATATTCAATATAAATAAAATAAAAAAGACAATGAATGTTTAATTTAAATCTATATAATTACTTCCGGGTGGAAAGTTTGTTGGATTCTTGAATAAAGCATCTTAGAATAATGTTTTAGAATGAAATAAACAAAAAAAACGCTATTATAAATTAATGTTTTTCGAAACCGTATTTTGCCTGGAGTATTAAGAGAAGTTTGACGACCACTGAAACCCAGTTGGTAGTGAGGCTGTATGTATGTAGACGAAACAAACCGGCCAAGTGCGTGTCGGACCACGCAAAACGATGGGTTCCGTGCCTATGAAAAAGGTCGTATCGTCACAGAAATCTTACGGCACTTGCGTCCTTTTCTATAGGGAAGGCAGTTTTTCAGCAATATCTCGAAATCCTTTGAAGCGATCTTGTTGAAATAATTTTCGGTGAAAGAATTTAATAAGCATGGTTTATTTCATATTTTTAAAATACACCGC
Organism: Epinotia nisella; assembly: GCA_932294315.1. Taxonomy (NCBI): domain Eukaryota; kingdom Metazoa; phylum Arthropoda; class Insecta; order Lepidoptera; family Tortricidae; genus Epinotia; species Epinotia nisella. The sequence goes on from OW028693.1 coordinate 4,112,944, forward strand.
TCAAAAATTAGAGTGACAAGTTTAGCGACTTTCGGGGTGATTATCTCCGACTCTATTCACTTAATCAAAAAAAAATGCTGAGAAAACTTATATTTATTTTGAAAGGCCAATCGATTGATGTGCACACGTGGGCTTACATTGTTTTTTTTTTGACTAGCAGTTTTATGTATGGAGTAGTGCCTATGACTTACAGACAGACGAACAGACGGACATGAAGAAACTATAAGGGTTCCGTTATTGCCATTTTGTCTACTAAACCCTAAAAAGCCTTCGAGCAGACCGATAGTGTGATTACCAAGTTGCAGAATTTTATTTAGCAAGCAAATAAAAATTAATAAGAATGCCTGACTTGGCTCTACGAAATATCTCACGACTTTTTACGGTGAAAGAGTTTCGAGACTTGGCCTATTTTTTACATGGAATGTTTTTTTATGGGATAGATAATACAAGTGTGAATTTATGTATATACGAACAAGCTATAAACGGTCAGCAAAGCGCATGTTATCGCTAATAACCGTTCGTACAAACATCACAAAGGTTGTCACAAAGCAATCGATATATCACCAAGCTATTGGTTCCAGAGTTACATCGGAACAGGCAGACACGCGTGTTTCCGTCGTAAATACTGTCACGGCCACTTTTGGCGCAGTGCCAAAGTCGGCTTTTCTCGTAACGGCTGTCTGTCGTTTGGCCGCTCGGAAATTCTATAGTGATTAGATTAGAAGCCGGAGGTGAGCGGTCAAGATGCCTCGTTAGAAAACGGTCCGGTAAAGCTGATGGGTGATTGCGTAACTTTTCCAACGAGTGTAAGTACAGCTCAACTGTCATTTTTCCGTACAAAATATATATGTCAAAATAAAAATGCTCAAAACAACTTTTTACAAGCTAGTAAAAGCGAAAAAGTAGTTTTTGGGAAATTGTATAAAATTCTACAATAAAATTCCAAAACACATTACCGTACTTACTGACTCTAAATTCAAATCTGTCGTAAAACGGACACTTATTTCAAAAGCATATTATACGAGTAAGATAAACGATTAAACAAAATCCTGCACTAGAAATCTATCGCAAAATAAATAGGCTTTCTACTGTAGCAATGTAATTTTAAAAAAAAATTACAAATCTCTGATACTGAAATGATATATTGTATACTGTTTTGAAAAAATGACACCTCGCCGAGTTTTTTACGCCGGTTCTTCTCGAGGCAGAGGTTTTCTTTCCGAACCGGTGGTAGTTTATCGACATTCATAGGTGCTTGTAATATGCCTAAATTGAAGAATAAATCACTTTGACTTTGACTTTTTATGTACCAAACGTACGTAGTGTTACGAGCATTGGGGGGTACGGGATAGAGATATCCCATATCACTCGCGAAATTTGATACCCCGATTTTACAGATTTGACATTATACTCACTGAAATTTGATACCGTGGATTGTCGGACACAAATGGGCTAATTTTGGCCCACTTGTGTCTGCCGCTTTCCCACCACCGCATGCGCCCCGTTCCCCGTCCCGACCAATCACGGTGCACGTTTGGGCGACCTCATGTCAAATAGAGGGGGTGCGGCATGAAGGCCGGAGATCTCCGGGTCCGTCATACAGGGGCAGGTGGTAAAAAGGCCGAAGATCTCCGGGACCGGGAGATAACAGGTACACCTTTTTAACTCGACAGAAGCTTTATTACGTGACTAATTACGAGTAGAACACTTTGATAGAGACGGATAGTCTGTGTCGCCACGAAACAGCCCCCCTATTCTGTAACTTGTTTAAGCTCACCTCAACGCTTACCCACAAATATATCTTGACACCGCGATGCGTAGTAACTAAGCGTAGGTTGAGGTCTAGTTTCGTAACGGGTGACCGGCGGGGTGAGCCGCATTTGCGCGTAGCGAATAACAGCCCTGCTCGTGGGCCGTCCTGTGTTAGCCGTGCAGCTGATCTAATACATTCCTTCTACATACATACACTGTAAATATTAGCTAAAGCAGTATATCAACGTAATTCTCTAGAGTTTCTCAAAATATTGTTAGACCTGCGCTCCATCTCTGTAGAAAACCAGTTCTACGCGACGCGGGAAATATATTAGTAAATACTATACTAGATATTAGATCCAGAAGATTAGAAAAAAGTTTGTCTGCACGCAATTAAATGTGAAGAAAGCTTTCGTATATACGAAAATAAAATAGACGATTACAGTGACCAACAATCAATAATGAAAAAACCTCCACACATGTTTCGCCTCTCTACGAGGCATCATCAGGAGATGCTGGCAGGAGATGTTGCTTGCGCGCCACGTCCACTGAGCAAAAAATTATTGGTGGTGGTTTGCTGTAATTATTTGCATGTTTATACGCAAATAGTTGCATTTGATCTCCGCTGATCGACCTGCACATTTTTTAGCGGAATAGCAAAGGAATATTGTTCTCGTAATATATCATGAATTTCCGCAAAGTAACGCCTGATTCAATAAATTATTTAACTATAGATATAAAAAATAATGAAGTCGCAAGTGATTCTTGCAAATAAGCCTCATTGAGGCTTCAGTAAGAATCAAGCGTAAATGTAGTAGCATAAGTTTATATTTTGAATAAGGAAAAGTTAAAAAAAAATGCGCGGTACACGTAACCGCCGAAGTCCGCTTAAGGTTTATTATAGCGATAAGTATCTAAATATATGAGTGCGTAAAACTGGACGTTTCAACGGTTTTTTTTCTGATTTAAGGGTCAATCAACTTTTTCTTGTTGTTATTATGTCCCGGTAAGCCAAGAGACAACAGTGACAGAGTTTCTTAAAAAAATACTACAAATTGGACTCCTGTCATGCTAAAGGAGATGCCCCACCATGGAATGGGTTTAACAACATAACAAACACACGTGTTTAATGGACTTAAACCCTATAAAATCATAATTTTAAAGAGTGACCCAGAAGACGTAACCATGACAACGAGCAACAAAAAATAGTTGACTTGCCCTTAACCCTTTTCCAGACCGAGGCGTTATATCGACCACATGCTGGTCATACATAATATCTTAATGTCAATTAATAAGACTGACATCCGATTGTCATTTTGACCGGCCTGGAAAAGGGTTAAGCTGAACTGTGCTTTCTAATCACCTCACCAAACGGATCTATGCATACTGAGACAAATCCTGGCTAGCCATCGTAAGTTATCTGATATAAGCGGCCTTTTACTGATACACTCCGCATTAGGGCCCTCTCATATATCGTGGCACTTATCATACCATGAACAATGTCGTATTTAGCGTTTAGAATATCGCTTGTAACAGCCGAATGATAACCTACAATATTTCTATAAGACCACGGTTCATTTCTATATGAGACTATACAGTAGGGGCCGGGATAAGTGGCATACTCGAAGACAGGCTTATGCTCTGCAGTGAGAGATTACAGCTTGACAATGATGATGATCAATGATATCTATAGGTACTATAGTATGTGGTCTATAACAGGATAGAACCTATATAGTATGTGGCCTATGACAGGGTAGAACCTATATAGTTTGTGGTCTATGACAGGGTAGAACCTATATAGTATGTGGTCTATGACAGGGTAGAGCCTATATGTTATGTGGTCTATGACAGGGTAGAACCTTTATAGTATGTGGCCTATGACAGGGTAGAGCCTATATAGTATGTGGCCTATGACAGGGTAGAGCCTATATAGTATGTGGCCTATGACAGGGTAGAGCCTATATGTTATGTGGTCTATGACAGGGTAGAGCCTATATGTTATGTGGTCTATGATAGGGTAGAACCTTTATAGTATGTGGCATATGACAGGGTAGAGCCTATATAGTATGTGGCCTATGACAGGGTAGAGCCTATATGTTACGTGGTCTATGATAGGGTAGAACCTTTATAGTATGTGGCCTATGACAGGGTAGAGCCTATATAGTATGTGGTCTATGACAGGGTAGAGCCTATATAGTTTGTGGCCTATGACAGGGTAGAGCCTATATAGTATGTGGCCTATGACAGGGTAGAACCTATATAGTTTGTGGCCTATGACAGGGTAGAACCTATATAATATGTGGCCTATGTTAGGTATGGGGACGGTGACTACTGAAAAGAAGACTCAAACTTATAATAAATACATTTTAGTTGTTGGTATAATCGACTCCCACCAAGCGTTACAGTAAAATGACCATACAAATTTATATTCTGCCAGCTTATTCAACCCGCTATTTAATTTTAAATGGAACAGTTTTTAGGATTCCGTATCTCAAAAGGAAAAATCAAGAGCCCTAAAAAACAACATTACAGAGTTAGTATGAGGTTGTGACAAATAAACCATTACCCGCCCAAATTAAGTAGGTTGTTTATGGTAATAAACTATGCCGTAAATTATGCCGTCAGCCATTTTAAGACCAGTGGGTCGATCACGTAACTTTTCTTACGAACGTCTGTAAGATTTAAACGTCAATTTTATATGGAAAAATGACAGTTTGAGATTTAACTGTCAGACGCGCGTTCGGAACGTTACGTGATTACCCCCCAGGCCCCTATTTCACCAACTTGACAATTGTCACCCGACACTGACAATTCGCCGTACATTGCTTGTTCTAGAAATTAAGTGGTCGCTAGGTTACTTGTGGAACCAGCGATGTACGGAGAATTGTCGTTGTCAGGTGACATATTCATATTCATTTTTTATTAATAATAATTCATATTACATGTCAAAATTAAAATATAAAAATAAATTAAGTACTTAAAACATAAGTTAAACATTGTTCAACCGTACTTTAGTCGTACTTACACTGCAAATTCAGTGAAGCTATAAAAGGTATGCTCGATAAGCCATCGTTTCAGCCTCGACTTAAAGCTGAACAGTGACGGTGCTTCTATGATATGGGCCGGCAGTCGGTTGTACACCGTCGGCCCCATGACGTGGGTAAGTTTGGTAGTTTTCGCCAAACGGTGCCTGATGCCCACTAGCTTATTAGAGTTTCGCAGGTTTCGACCATGGATCTCTGCTCCACTCGAGTATTCTTCCAGGTGACTGCGTACATATGTGGCCACCTGGAATATAACCATGGCCGGCACGGTAAGTATCCCAAGGGACTTAAAGTAGGGCCGTGCGGAAGTTCTCTGGTCCACCTGTACAATTGTCAAGTTGGTGAAATAGGGGCCAGTTCTTAATTTAGCTGCTTTCCATCCTTTATCGTGGCAACGCATATATCCAGCTCCTCTGTAGATATTACAATATTCATGCACCAATCAATTTGACTTCAGCGAAACATAAAACAAGTCAAGTAATAATAATAACCTTGTGAACACTGTCGCCATTTCCGGAAGTGGGCTAATCAAAATGGCGGAAAGCGTTGCAGTAAACAACCGGAAGGGTGATAAAGAGGAATCAAGAAACTATCCCGAAACGACGTCTCGATAGTAATGGATTTAGATGTGCTACATCATAGATGCGCGATATGGAAAATAAAAGCAGAACTATTTGAAATTAAGAAACTTTAATCGAGTATACAGCAAGATAGAATACTAATATATTGACTGCCACAGTTCACTCACCAGTAAAAACCTAAAAACAATGATTTCGGAGAAAAATCTCTTTGATCAAAGACACTCCCCGAATCAAAGTAACCCCGTTCCACTGTACATAATATTGGATAATCCATCAGAAAATTTCTCAGCCGACGTTTAAATGTTGTATCACATTTTTCCGTTCGTATTTCGGCGGGCAAACGTTCCTGTATGTCGGGTCTATGACGCGCGTGTTTTTACCTGCAAGTGCCATGTGACGAAGGACTGTTCTTAGTCAGCCTGTGGAACAGTTATTCTAAATAAAAACAGAACATGATTGGATAATTTCCTCATGTTAAAATGATAAACCATCAAATTAATGTAATAAAGTATAAACTACGAAATATAATTAAAATCAGAAAAAGTTATGGACCTTGAAAGTTTAGAAAAAATATGCATTATTTTACTGTCCAAAATCCTTACGCTTTTATAGAAACAAAATTGTACGACAACTATGGACCTAAACGCAGTATTTCGAGTCTGAAACAGCAATTCACTTGATTTTCCATACAACGATTATAACAAATATCAAACTGTGACGTCATACTTCAATGTCTATTAGTATGAAACATTTTCGGTTGCCGCCAGCGAGGTCCGTCTTTACAATTTTTGGGTTGTTATTTAATTGTAGTTGCTCCCATACAAACATTTGGTCCTCTCCAAAAACTGTTTCGAATGGCATCGTAAAATAGGCTTGTGTCCAAATTTTTTTTACCAACCAAAGTACGTAGAAATGTTCCCCATACAAACCCCTAACTACCATATCGACGGTGGAAAGGAAGAACCCCTTAAGCGACATTTAGTGAATTGTACAGGAGAGTGTTTCAAAGTTTTCTTTTTGAGAAAAAAAATCATAACTTTTTTTCTATTTGAAATAGGTAAATGAGTTCTTAAGACGATAATCTTATTTAATTTTTCTCTATTTTATGCAATAAACATTTACCCCAAAATCTTACAGGATCCTGAAAATGTTGTCGCTTAATTGAAAAGGTCCTCAAAATATTCCCGGAAGAACCATTTAAGCGACATCATCATAGTACTATAAAACTCACTGAAGCCACTTACCTTCTTTAACTTGTCTCTAAGATATTCAATTAAGCAACAGTCGTATGGGCAGTTATTACGTGCCAATTTGAAGTGGTATATGAGAAATTTGAAACTAAATCGACACTTTTTTGTGAATTATTAACGCTAGCTTTAATATTTTTTTTAACTATTTCATATTATTGAAAAATTTAGAATATATTTGCGGTTAAAAAATGCTATATTGTGCGTTTTTTAAGGAGAAAAATAAAATACTTATACGAAATTAACGTGTATTTTTATTTTAATAAAATAAATCTACTTCTAACAAATAACTCTTAATTAAGTATGCACTTTTTTGAGATCACAATCATTTTGAGTTTATAAATTATTAAGAATAAGTAGCTAGCTTACTTATTTACTTTTTGGTAAGTGTATAAATATACAAATTACAATTATCACAATGTTTTAATAGTAACACTTAGCTTGTTAATAATTAAGTACTCAGGCACTTTTTTGAGATCACAATAGTTTTGTGTTTATAAATTGTTAATAATACTTAAGTAGCTAGCTTACTTATTTACTTTTTGGTAAGTGTATAAATATACAAATTACAATGATCAAAATGTTTTAATGGTAACACTTAACTAGTTAATAATAAGCACTTAGGCAGTTTTTGATATCACAATAATGTTGGGTTTATAATTTTTTAAGTATAGATAAGTATAATGTAAAGTATTATTAGAATAAATTAGTAAAACATCACAATGTTTATTACGTACGCTCTTCGTCATATTCCTCATCGTGACACGAAACTGAAATGTGTAGAAAAATGTCTGGTATAACTATACACCGTTTATTTTTCATTTCCATTAATTTCAGGGTACATTCCAGTGTTATTTAAAATTCAGAAATCATTACAAAAAAATTTGACTATTGAGACAAAGCTACAAAATACCTGTGTATTAATTAATGAAATTATACATCAGGCAGCGATCGGCGACACAACCGCCGCACTCCGGTGTTCGTCGCTGACTGAAGCGACCCACTGCATTCCATTGTATAAGTAAAGCACCATTCGCGTGAAATTCGCGCCAAAAATTGTTCACTGTACCGACATCAAATAGATTAGAGCAACACTTTAACCGTTATCATACCATTTTCCATCTCCACTTAACCGACATATCGCATTTATAAAGTATACTTTAAGCGACAGGTTCGGCCGCGGTAAGGAGTGTCGCTTAAAGCAATTAAATAACAACGTAATTTTTCGTAACATTCATTTAACCGACAATCGTTTTATTAAGCAGTTTTGAAGAACCACTTAAGTACAGAATTCAAGATATATGTGCCCGGAATAATCAATTAAGGGACATTACATCGGAAACGAACTCTTTTTAAAAATAATTTATACGACTGTGGTAATATTGGAGTAGGTTTTAAGTGACACAGATAATATTTTATTCAAATTGTGTGTCGCATAAGGGGTGGTTTTTCAAATTCAGACCTCATTCGTGAATTACTTTAAGCGACATATAAGTCATCGGATTGCCGTGAAACCCAATTCAAACGACGCAGAAAAAAACGCTGATTCCAATGATATGTATAACTCATTTTCGACCAAAATGTCGCTTAAGTGGTTCTTCCTTTCCACCGTCGATATATTCCCTCTACAACGTACTCGAGTGATATAAATGCATGAAGACATCAATACACACAGGCCACAGCGCCCTCGAAGACTATCCTAACTTCTCAGTTCTAAAAGGCGGCAGACACCAAATATATATGAAGCTATACCACCTTTTTAAAGTCAGAAGTGATGTTACTTGTGATTTATCTAATACAGAGGTCGCGGTATTCTATTATTTCTATTACGACCAACGTATCAATTTTTATGTTCTTAACACCGGCTATGCTGGGAGTATCTCTGCGTGATCGCATCAGAAATGAGGCTATCCGCAGCAGAACCAAGGTAACCGATATAGCCCTCCGAATCGCTAAACTTAAGTGGCAGTGGGCGGGGCACATTGCACGTAGAACCGATAGCCGTTGGGACGGAAAGTTTCTCGAGTGGCGATCACGTACCGGAAGGCGCAGCGTGGGTAGGCCCCCCACAAGGTGGACTGATGACCTGGTAAAGGTCGCTGGAGTCCGCTGGATGCGGGTGGCGCAGGACCGGTCATTGTGGCACTCTTTGGGGGGGGGGGGGGGGGGGTATGTTCCGCAGTGGACGTCTTTCGGCTGTTATGATAACACGGTTTTGAGGACAAGTATATAGCACGAAAGAGAAGTGTCCAGCAGGGTGATTGCGTAACTTATCAAAACGTGTGCTTGAAGAGGATATTATTAACAGTATTATTTTGTGTTCTCGGCCATTCTCCAGACTTGTGTCTGCGTCTAATTGCCACGCCTACGGTAAATAGACACAACCGCAGACACAAGATTTGAGAATGGCCGCTCTATTCCTCAAAATGACAAAAGGAACCCATTTAGGATCACATTGCTGTCCCGGTCTGTCACTGGTTTTTCTCGAGAACGTAACACATCAAGTTAAATTGATCATCAGTGAGCGATAATTGAATAATTCCTGATAAAAAATCTAATAGAATATTTGGTATTACATTATATTTTTATAGGGCGTAGTATTAACCCATTCATCGCTAATAACGACACACATGTCAGGCGGCTACGGCCGATTTTTTCAACATATGGAGAAGCTACTACGGACTACGGCGTAGCGCTACACGCGTAGCTTAGCAGTAAATGCGTCCCTTAACACCGTCGCTGCCAGGACCCCGCCCAGAGGGAGCCTACGCCGTAGTCACTTTCCGCTACGAACACCGAAAACCACGGGATCGGCTACGAGCGTAGCGCGTAGCGATTATTGGCCTAGAATGTGTTAAGGCATTAACAAGTTAGTATAAGCGGACGAAGTCGAGAGCAAAAGCTCGTGTAAGTATAATTGAACGAGGGAGCGAAGCGAACGAAGTTCTCTACTTAGCTTGGGCCAACGTTATTTCGTATGTCCATCGGTCCAGCTGTTCCCTTCTACAAATATTTTTTTTGTCGTTTTTTTTCGTACTGTTTTGGGAGTTCTGCTTCTCACAGAGTTATTACCTTTATACTGAATTATTTTTTGTATTAAGCGGTAACGCTGCTAACGAAAATAAATCAGCTCAGTTGGTTAATAGCGACGCGCCATGTATGCCTGTGGTCATCGGTTCGAATCCGGCTCGGAGTATTACATGTTTGAAGTGGATACTTCTTTGCTCGCGTTCTTGTATAGGGGTACAGTTCAAAATGTATCACGTGACTTCCGGAATAACTTTTTGTAGAGAAGCCTAATATGATTTCAAATAATTGTTTGTTACATGTTTTCCTTCCTTCTATATTTTCTATTAAGTTGTTAATCACAAAATGTTATTTAGTTTATGTGGTGGACATGAAAATAATGCTGAAATGACCGCCATTTTCAATGTATCGCAATTCAAATGAGCTACGTCAGTCAATGTTGCCATATGTACCGATTTATCTGTACCTATGCAGATTTTAGTGACTTAATTTAGATATATATTTTAAGGGTTAAATCAAAACACTTTGAATTTAACAATTCATTGAAAATGCTTATCTAAGTATATTTTCCCTTTAGATTGAAATCAATCGCAAATCCATGGGATTTAATTTAGGACAGGGACAGTTATTATTTATTATATATATTATTACCAGTTGGCCGGTTTTTTTTTGTTAGGGTTCCATAGCCAACAAAGAAGTATCCACTTAAACTTAACTAACGGTTGTATCTCCGACACAACCCGCTTCTTTTCAATTTTTCCTATAATTTGAAACTTATTTTGTTGCCAACTACCGTAGTAAAACGGAATACATGTTCACGTAGGCATGGAAACATTTGTGTCTGCACTCTAGCGGACGTACACTTTATATTTCATGCGCAATCTCGGCGTAATCTCGCTGCGTGAGTTATGTTCTCGACGACTGCCCGTTTTATGGTTCTGAACCACCCTCCGTTCTGCAGTTGGGTACTCATGGACAGTAGGTAATAGTATTACATAAAGTCATCACTAAACTTAAGTGCAGTACAAGTGAACCTGCAGTGAGCCGTAAACCTCGCAAAACTTGCTAAATCCAAAAAATTATTCGACAAAAAAACCGGACAAGTGCGTGTTCAACTCGCGTGTCACAACGCGAGTAAAAATCCACCTAACAGCTAAGAAGAAATATTACAACACGAAATATCAAACCACTTAAAGTTACATCAGTTGTTGGCAGAGTGCAAAGCGGGTGGAGGGGGTAGCCTAAACGATCACAGCGCTCGCTACGGCTAAAATTGTCATTTTTGTCGCTGACTTGAGCTGTCAAATCCATATCCAAACATTTTTTAATCGTTTTTGAGATAAAAATATGGTACTGGTAAGATGTGTTGTTGTGAATTGTAATAACACAAGATTTCATTAATATTTTTCACAATATTTACTTACTTCTTGTTTGACAGCGGTGACAATATTGTCCATAATGGCCGCCTGTCACGTGGCGCTGTCGTCACGCTCGGTCCCAATATCAATGTTTCATGCGACGGCATATTCGCGGTAAAACTATTTTATCCAACTGAGCCGTAGTAGATAAAGTTTAATATAATTTCGCCTTTGTAAACGTCAGTTACGCGCTGCCTCGGTGACATGCAGCTGACGTTGGTTATAATAACCGTCATAACGGATGACATAACATGTTGGAACAGCGTAATACCATTGAGAGACACATCTCTGCCCTACCTATAAATAAATAATAAATAAATAAATATTCAAAGGACATTATTATCGAACGAAAGCGAGTCAAGTGACCGCGCACATAATCTCGAATTGAGATTTTGCAATTTTAACTAGCCCTATAGTAAGCTCAATAAGGCTTGTGTTATAGGTAATAGACGACGATATATAAAAAAAAACCGGACAAGTGCGAATTCAACTCGCGTGGTGAGGGTTCCGTATATAATCTAAATTTCATAAGTGTTTTTGAATACTCAAACTTCTTATAGGTTTTCCTGTAATCTTTAAGCAAGCAACTATTTTCCATATTTTTTCAGAATTTTAATCCTAGTAGTTTCGGAGATAAGGGGGGAATGGTCAATTTTCGTTTTTTTTCCTATATTACTTCAAATCTGTTTTTCCTAAAATTATAAAAAAAACTGACATGCTTACAAGAACCCCTTTCGTTTGATATGTCACACAATGCCATTTACAAACATTTTTTTTTTTAATTTTCCAGTTTACACCCCCCAAAAGTGGGCCCCCTTGTTCAGAATTCATTAATTTACTTTACGCGTCCATCTTTGGGTTACCAATTTACATATGTGTACCAAATTTCAACTCAATCAGTCCAGTATTTTCGGAGCAAATCGGCTGTGACAGACGGACAGACAGACAACCGAGTGATCCTATAAGGGTTCCGTTTTTTCCTTTTGAGGTATCGGAACCCTAAAAATTAATACAGATTAAATAAATATCTCAATTATTCTTTATTGACATAATAATTAATTGTACAATTTGTACAAGGAAAAGTGAAAAGCACCAGTTCGCGAAAACCATTTGGTACAAGCTTTTATTGCCGACTGTACTTTTCTGTATACCGTCATCAACTACTCATTGAGACGATTCTAACGAGCCCAAACTCGATGAGGTTGTGTCGTTTCATTGCGAAGTTCCTATAGCCACCTTCCAGCTCCATCATCAGATCAGCACCATGTCATCATAATATTGCATTGTCACGCGTTTTACATATGTATACAAAACTTCAGCACAATCGGTTACCGGGAAGTGGATCAAATTTCCGAAAGACGTCCACTGCTGGACATAGGCCCTCCTCTAAAGAGTACTAAATTGACCGTCCTGCGCCACTCGCATCCAGAGGACTTCCACCTTTACCAGTTCATCAGTCCACCTTGTGGGGGGCCTACCCACGCCGCGCCTTCCGGTACGTGGTCGCCACTCGAGAACCTTTCCGCCCCAACGGCCATCGGTTCTACGTGCAATGTGCCCCGCCCACTGCCACTTAAGTTTAGCAATTCGGGGGGCTATATCGGTTACCTCGGTTCTGCTGCGGATAGCCTCATTTCTGATGCGATCACGCAGAGAAACTCACATAGCCCTCTGGGTGAACTCGCGCTTGTCCGGTTTTTTTCCCACGATTTTCTAGCAACAAAAACTAGTTCATGATCTAGATATATATAGCCGATCCCATCAACAATTAAAGTCCGTGACTGTACGAGACGGGGTCGTCGGCTAATTTGGCTTCTCGGCTACATCCATCTTGATAAACACTGCATATAAAAGAAATAATATATATCAGCGCACAAATCAATATATTTTGTTTCAATATCAATATACTTAACTTGATCTAATAATATAGTCAAAGCAGGTGAAACTAAATTAAATCTTGTAATAAAAGCTTGTAAAAAGGGAATATTGTACCTAGCTAACAGTTATATGCAAACATTACTAGTTATCTCGTACCCAAGGAGGAAATATAAAGAAAATATGTTATGGAAACATTACTTAGTTTGCTCGTACCTATTATGTCGCCATGTTTCACGTAGTAAGCCATAAATCGGTGTAATCGACAGCCGGCAACATCTGTTGTTTATGGAAACAATGGTCTCAAATGTGGCTTACCGAGCGTCGACGCCGGAATGGGCGTGGCTTACCGAATATCGATGCGATGAAAGAACTCCAAGATCGTGTTTTCAACCAGCGCACATAATTCTTTTAGGTATATATCAACAGATTTCAATATTAAAGCAGGATAAAACGTGACTTCGGGAGTGTTTCATGCAAAAAACATGCCTTACATTTCCAAGATTTCTAGAAACCTTACATCTGTTGTACGGAAGCTTATTGTCCTTACCGATTGATGCATATCACCTTATATTCATCATCATCATCAGTGATCGGTTATTTGGATTCTCCCTCGCGGGATATCAAGTAGAAAATTTAATATAGATACGACAGTTTCCTGCGATACCGAACAAACCGTACAAAAATAAAACAATTTAAATTATCTCTAAGGAATTTTTTACTCTTACATGGCAACCAGTTGAGACAAAAACTTCTATTCTTTTCCTAATCTCTACACTTTATTTTAAGCAAAATATATTAAAACCTCCACAAAGTATTAGCTTATACATCTGTCATATGGAAAAGATACTTCAAAATCTTAACATTGACATTTCATTATTTTATCTGGATTTCAGTTCTAATTTATTTGCATCTAAGGATTGCATAACTAAATAGGTATTAGCCGTATAATTTATACTATAATATTAGGTCACAGGTTATCGTAGAAGTGCAAATACTTAGATCTTATATCTCAAAGGCGATCCAATAAATAAGTATCCACGTTAAGTTCGCACACTATGATTTATGGTTCAATTTTCATTGCAGAATGTGCCACTTTGGAGGCAGCAAATGAGTTGTCAGTTTAAACACTTGTGCTCATTTGTTCAATTTAGACAAAAAAACGGAGAGTAAGTACTCGTCTATCAGCTACTTAGATGTTTTAAAGTGTAATAAAAAAAAAACACATTGTATTTTTTTGCCTTTTCTAACAACATAAAGCCGGGGCATATCCATACTAACATAATGATTGAGGTCGTTCACCCCATGTCGAATCCAAAAAACCGATCACTGATCATCATAAATTTAAGAGCCAGGCTCTTGTCTTGCTACTGTTTTCAGCTCCTGATACGACATGACATGAACTTTCTCTTTAGCTTGGTCCATAAACGCACGTCTTGGTCTCCCCCTGCCTCTCCTTCCTATCTATTGTATCCTCCTCTATCTATCTTCCTGCCTATCTTTCCTTCAATTATAGTTTTTTTTTATGTAATTGTCATGTCGTATCACGTGCCCCAACATATTTCCCCTTCTGTTTTCAATAGTTTTTAGTAGACATCTTCTTTCTCTGCGTGATCGCATCAGAAATGAGGCTATCCGCAGCAGAACCAAGGTAACCGATATAGCCCTCCAAATTGCTAAACTTAAGTGGCAGTGGGCGGGGCACATTGCACGTAGAACCGATGGCCGTTGGGGTGGAAAGGTTCTCGAGTGGCGACCACGTACCGGAAGGCGCGGCGTGGGTAGGCCCCCCACAAGGTGGACTGATGACCTGGTAAAGGTCGCGGGAGTCCGCTGGATGCGGGTGGCGCAGGACCGGTCAATTTGGAACTCTCTGGGGGAGGCCTATGTCCAGCAGTGGACGTCTTTCGGCTGATATGATGATGATGATGATGATGATCTTTTTTCTCCTATCAAATTTAGAACCTCTTCGTTTGTTCTTCTTTCTGTCCAACTAATACCTTCCATCCTTCTCCATGCCCACATTTAAAATGCGTTCAGTCTCTCTCTGTCACGCTGGGTTAGAGTCCTCGTCTCGCTTCCGTAGAACGCTATGCTCCAGATGTAGGTCTTAATAAAACGTTTTCTGATCTTTCGAGATATTTTATGGGATCTATGATTTGGCTTGTCTTATATGCAATGTTTTAGTCTTATTCATATTTATTTTAGTCCAAATTCTGTGAAAATGAGGTCCATTTCTTTTACGAGCTGTTCAAGTTGTGTAGAATTTTCGGCTACCGGTGCGATGTCATCAGCAAATCTAATAAAGTGAAACTTTTCTCCATTAATTTTAACACCGCCTTGTTCTGATCCCAAAATTTTTCGGATGGCGGTTTTAATTAAAATATTAAAAATCAAAAGCGAGAGTGGACAACCCTACCTTACACCAGTTACACCCTGTTTTATGTTGGCTTTTCCCTTCTCCTGTCCTATTTCTACTATGGTTTCTTGATTTTTACATAGTGCATGTATAATTCGCCTGTCTCTATAATCTATTCCTATTGTACGCAGAATGTTCATCATCTTTATCCAGTCTATTTTATCACAGGCTTTCTCTAAATCTATGAAGGCTATATGAGTGTTCAAGCCTAGGTCCATTATCCTATCTACGACATACATTCGCCGCTCCCGCGCGCGCTCACGCTGCTCGATGCGCTCTTGACATCGGCACCTGAATGTGACTTGTTTGCTTGGAGATGGGCGACTGTGTGCCGTGAATGTCTAAGGTTTTGTGAGTCGATTAGGCTGTCCAGTACTTTTGTTTGATGTCACCTATATGTTGTCCATGTTGAATATGTTTAGTATCTATTATTTTGTAATGTTTAATTTCTCGGTGTATTGGCTTGTCTGTAATGTCGTGTAAATATATTGTTTATAAATAAATAACTAAAATAAATAAATGAGTCGAAGAGCAAGAATAGCTTTTCTTGTTCCTCTTCGTTGCCTGAAACCATATTGGTCACCTTATATTAATTGAAGAATACGAGTGTTTACTTTATTTACCCTCTTTTCGCGATTTAGATAGGTTCTACTTATTTTCAATATATGTACCTAAGTATTGTAAAAAAGTATATATTTTCATTGCATGTTGATCTGTCTGACGTCTTCGTCGTCTCGTATTAATTAGGCTTGAAGCCCGCATCACACTGGCGCGGCCTGGCCGAGGCGGTCAATAGTAAACTAGTCATTGGCTGTCAACTATTGACCGCCACCGCAGGCCGCGCCAGTCTGTGAGAGGCTAAGATATTCTGTAACGCCCATTTAAAACATAAGACTTTTTATTTTAAACAGATACAAATCATCCGTATCACGCCTATTTAAAATGCCACTTTTTTGTTAACGGTGTAAAAATGCTTTACGCATACCCCCGACCCGCGGGGAAGGCCATTTGGGGGTAATGTGGGACCTCCTCCCATTACCATTAAGGGGGCGCCTTGGGATCGCGAACATTCCACCACGACGCCCCCCGAACCCTAAAATGCCACTTAAAACAACGCAACGTAACCCCGTTATGCAATT
The DNA here is from genome assembly GCA_932294315.1 of Epinotia nisella. Lineage (NCBI taxonomy): Eukaryota > Metazoa > Arthropoda > Insecta > Lepidoptera > Tortricidae > Epinotia > Epinotia nisella. Next base: position 4,129,446 of record OW028693.1, read on the forward strand.
AGTGTCAGCAGACACTCCACGACACTTTGCGACACTCGGAGACACTCGGTGACACTCCGCGAGGGCTCGTCTAATTACGCGCGGCCATGTTTTTTTGTGTATTCAATTGTTGCGCTGTCAGTACTAAAAGGTCATATAAAATCATGGACCTATGATACTCAGGACAAGCTATACGTGATGCCACAATGAGGGACGGAAAGGCTTCTAAAATTAAAAAAAAAAAAAAAAAATTATGTATTTCCGTAACTTAATTTAGGATACATTATCTGTGCTGGTGCCTCTTTTTAAGTATAATATACTTGTGCTAAGAGAACACCGCTCTTCCACATGTTGTGACTTACAATTTGTTAGCTTAGGTGTGGCTATAACTTAAATATAAATTAAAGAGTAAACATTTCGTATTATGTGTGTGTGTGTATGTATGTGAGTGTGCGTGCGCGCTAAATCTATCTATGCAGCTAAATTATGAACTGGTCTTAAAATGGCTGATGGCTTACTCTGGGCTTCATTTGGGCGGGTAGTGGTTTTTTTGCCACAACTTCATACCAAATCGGTTGTGGCAAATAAAAAAAAAAACCGGACAAGTGCGAATTCAACTCGCGTGGTGACGGTTCCGTATATAATCTAAATTTAATAAGTGTTTTTGAATACTCAAACTTCTTATAGGTTTTCCTGTAATCTTTAGGCAAGGAACTATTTTCCATATTTTTTTCAGAATTTTAATCCTAGTAGTTTCGGAGATAAGGGGGGGAATGGTCAATTTTCGTCTTTTTTCCTAAATTACTTCAAATCTATTTGTGCTAAAATTATAAAAAAAAAAATATCTGAGATGCTTACAACAACCCCTTTCATTTGATATATCACACAATACAGTTTGCGAAACTTTTTTTTTTAATTTTCCAGTTTACCCCCCAATAGTAGCCCCCTTGTTCAGAATTCATTAACTTACTTTACGCGTCCATCTTTGGGTCACCAATTTACATATGTGTACCAAATTTCAACTCAATCGGTCCAGTAGTTTCGGAGCAAACCGGCTGTGACAGACGGACAGACAGACAACCGAGTGATCCTATAAGGGTTCCGTTTTTTCCTTTTGAGGTACCGGAACCCTGAAAAGTGGAACTATGACAAGGACAACGAATGATATTTCCCTTTCTGTCGCACTTATCGAGATTTGTATTTGACTGGGTGCGGATATGTTAGCAAGCAACCGTACGGTGCCCATCGTGTGCGTCGACATCCTGTTACAGCCCGATCATGCCGCCGGACACGATCGGTTGTCGCCGCATCCGTTCGTATTCTTTCCGATCCGATCCGATGCGGGCCGTAGACATGAGTAGTTCACGAATGAGTGATTCAAATGAAGTACTTCACTTGGTGTCACTCTTTCGTTCACTAGTTCAGTTCGGATTCATATACTTCAATACTTCAGTATATCAGTTCACTGACTCGCTCCGAGCGAGAGTGAAATGGAATGGACGGACACCGCATTTTAATGTTATTTTAATTTTATATACGGCAACTAACTCAATAGTTCATTGAAATACATGCGTAGGTACGACTGATATGATATACTCAATCAAATCTATCTATCTACTACATCAACTGATCTAAATGCACCTCTAGAGCTACTGAACTAAATTGAACTAGTGAACTAAAAGAGTGATATACTTCACAGCGAACGAAAGATGCATATCAATCTTTTCTTTTTAGTGACACATTTTGCGCATGACTAGCGGGCCGTTTGGTATATAATAGTGTAAGGGTGACTACCTTCTTCTCAAGAAAACGACGTCAAGTTGATAGAGGTAAATTGTATTCAGATTCAGATCTCATACAAAGTAGTAACTTGGCTTTAACTATAGCTGTCCCACAATAGGCGTTTCGTCAGAGACACCGTACTGCGTTCCAGGTGGTTCCTATAGCAAGGATTTGCAATGGAAGGTGTTCAATAGCTTGAATGCAGCCAACCAAGTACAGACTTGCGCCTAACAGAAGACACCGAATGATATTTTACACAACGGTCCTAAGGATTCTACGTCGACACTTCGTTAGCGCGTTCTATTTCGACGCCAGCGCCATCTATCGGCGCCTTGGTGCACTACAATAGTGCTTAAGTAAATCTGCTCTGTGCGGCCGACTGTACCGCAGTAATCAGATGCTCGTTTGAGCGCAGCGCTGTGAGGCGGCCCCGACGAGCTCTAGACTTAATCTCGACTTGATTTGCTTGGCTTTGACACGTGAAAATGGCATTCTAGCTGCTTGCGGTGTAGCGCCACTTAATGGAAATATATACTCTTGTGGCCCGTTTCCCTTAGCAACAAGCAATTATGTAATAAAAACCGGCCAAGTGCGAGTCGGACTCGCGCACCGAGGGTCCCGCACAAACCTGTATATAAGTAAATTATTAAAAATATTTTTTATTATATGATGTAACTAAAAATTGTGCTATAAGACGTTGCTTCGTACCAAATTTCAACTGATGTGAAGAGTTGGGTTTTTTGAAAAATCTTTTTTAATACAGTTGCTCAAAAAGTGCTAGTTTACGTAGCTGTTTAGCGTGCGGAAAGTTGGTTTTCGCGCACTAGTGCTTTTTCCTTTTCCTTGTACAAATTTTACCATTAATTATTATGTCAATAAAAAATAAATAATAAAGAACTGTATTAAACTGTATATAAAGTGTATTAAACTTCATTTTTTTTCAACTGTATTAAAATGATGTTACAGAATGAATAATTATAAAAGTTTCGAATTCCTTACTTGTTGTTTTTCTTATTTTTCGCAACTGTATTAAAAAACGTCGTTCGATACACGTGCGGAAATGTCATTCTTCACTCGTCCCGAGTCTTGCCACTCGCCTACGGCTCGTGGCACGATATCTCGGTACTCGTGACGTAATGACATACTTTCCGCACTAGCATCGAAATGTACTATTCATTCCATTTGTATAATATTTCCAGCGACCAGCGAGCGCTCATGCCAGTGCGAAAGAAGGTTTTCAAATAAATATGAATGTATGTAGCATTTTGCGTGTTTTGTTTAGCTATTAAGCACGCAGTCAATAATCTGTAATGACATGATTGATTGACAGTTGACACTGCTGACAGCTTACTGTTACTGCACCGATTCCGAACCGTATACTGCGTAAATGACCTTAAGCTGCCGAAAAACATTGTGTACAATCGCATGCATAATTTACTTTGGTTCATTTCACCAGTAATTCCCCAATCAGTGACATACAAGCCATGGCCAACATTTGGTTCCAGTTAAATATTAATTTATTTATTAATTTCTATTTTACCGAAACGTATGAAATATCCATGTGAAGCAGTTTGTGTATTCAGCCGTGAAGACACATGTTAATAATGACATCGTTTTTTGAACCTAATAAATATTTATGTATGTTAAAATTAACCTCGATTATAGTAAATAAAAACCAGGGTATTGTTTGCGGGAGTCCGCTGGATGCGGGTGGCGCAGGACCGGTCAATTTGTAACTCTCTGGGGGAGGCCTATGTCCAGCAGTGGACGTCTTTCGGCTGATTTGATGATGATGATGATTGTTTCCGACGCATTACTTTGTACTCAATATACATATATGTACTATATAAATGCAGATACTTGTACACCATCATCATTAATTTTCATATTACAATTCTTAATTTAACTTATGACATGAAATTTTCACATGCCTGTTTTGGCGAAACATATTTAGGGACGCTAATTGATTGTAACATCTGTATGTACCATATGTTTCTGGTGAATAAACGACATGCATTCATTCATTCATTCACCAATACAATATAATAATAAACATACATACATAAATTCCGTCGTTAAATAAATCAGAGATATTGTGAAGAACCTGATGACCTGGTCGCGGGAGTCCGCTGGATGCGGGTGGCGCAGGACCGGTCATTGTGGCACTGTTTGGGGGAGGCCTATGTCCAGCAGTGGACGTCTTTCGGATGATATGATGATGACGATCGACGAGAAAATGCATTCTTTGTTAATAAGACCGATAAGAACTACCTTTTTTTTTAATGGGAGGAAAATCCGTTATGGATACCTCCACGCCACGGGGATAGCGCGGAGGTTATGTCGGACTCGCACCGACTAAAAACCGCCCGATGGTCCTCCTCGACGCATTTCGGACGGCTCTGGGATCTCCTACGGAACGCACCAGTGCCGCCCTAGCGTCATTCCTCAGTGGTATCTACCTTTTTTTCCGATTGCAGCCCCCAACTGCAACCGTGTACCCCGAGTACCCCTTTTAGTCGCCTTGTACGACAGGCAGGGGATACCGTAGCCGTATTCTAATGCCCGGGCTACAGGGCGCAGATAAGAACTACCTATAGATACTATAGGTTTATATAAAGTTAACTCATTTTCTAATTAGGTTTTTATTCTCAAGAAATTCCATTATATATTACTCAAAGCACACAATGAACGTCAAAGGAAAAATCGCGTTATTATTCTCTATTCAATACCCACAACCTCAAAAAAAAAACCGGACAAGTGCGAGTTCAACTCGCGTGGTGAGGGCTCCGTATATAATCTAAATTTCATAAGTGTTTTTGAATACTCAAACTTCTTATAGGTTTTCCTGTAATATTTAGGCAAGGAACTATTTTCCATATTTTTTTCAGAATTTTAATCCTAGTAGTTTCGGAGATAAGGGTGCAGGGGGGGGATTTCGTTCTGAGATGCTTACAACAACCCCTTTCATTTGATATGTCACATAATACAGTTTGCGAAACTTTTTTTTTTAATTTTCCAGTTTACCCCCCCAAAGTGGCACATTGTTCAGAATCCATTAATTTACTTTACGCGTCCATCTATGGGTCACCATTTTACATATGTTTACCAAATTTCAACTCAATCGGTCCAGTAGTTTCAGACCACATCGGCTGTGACAGATGGGCAGACAGACGCACGAGTGATCCTATGAGGGTTTCGTTTTTTTCCTTTTGAGGTACGGAACCCTAAAAAACTACCTTTTATAGTCTCATTCCATTTTAAAATTAAAATCGTACAGCCGTCGACAACCTTTACAGAATTGTAAATAAAAATTCAACAGAAATCTGTTCATTCACTGGATGATTGATGATTCATTTCGCTTATCGTGTTAAATTTTTCGCCGAACGCTTTTCGAACAATTTCGGGCCTTTGTTCGGAATTTTTCGAATTTCAGTTCAAAATGTCGGCTAAATGGGTGTTGGAACGGCTTGAGTTTTGTATTGTTCGTCGTTACTGAGTTTATGCAGGTTGTTGCAAGCCTAAGGAGATTACAAAGTCATCAGCTAAGGTGTTGTAATGGAGTTTGCTTTGTTCGACGTTCCAAGGAGATTGTTTGATATTAGTAAATGGTCTTTTGTCGACTTATAAAGGAGTCTCTTTGTTAGATGTACTGTCAGCCAAGAAAGTGGTCTGCGACTTTTGAAGCTTAATGTACAAATACAGGGTGGAAAGTTAAATCGGGGCAGTAAGGGCAGCTATTAGATAGGATTTCATTCCTAACTTTTTAAGTGATGGCAATCTACATTCACAGATTTGTGAAAAAAAGTACAGTCAGCGAGAAAATCATCAATTTTGATGATATTTTTTTTAATACCATTCGATCCCATTCCTATTAAGGATCAAAATACTCTTTGGGACCGACTAAGGTTTGACTACTAGAACGCCCAGAAATCAAAGAAAACTTTTTCCATACAGTGAGTATGGGAATCCCAAAGTGCAAGTAGACCTTTAGTTAGACGATCATCAAATTGTATGGGGACGGAGATAATTTCATTTAGATTAGAAATGAACGGACAGGTGCTGGTTTTACAGCACCTGTCCGCTCGTGAGTACTGTACACATAGTAACGTTTATGAATACGGGAATGCGTTTGGTTTTGACAAACAATGAAATGAATTCTCTAATTTCTAATCTAAATGAAATTATCTCCGTCTCCAGTCTCCATACAATTTAATGATCGTCTAACTAAAGGACTACTAAGCCGAAGGAACCCTAAAAAGGAAATACGTTCGAATTTGTTCTTTGGTTTATGATATAATTTTTGATTGGGCAGTCTAATAACACGAAGATGTTACCTAAATATGTGATAGAGTCCTACATTAAGAGCCTTAAATAATTCAATATCTACTTTTACTTCGAGGATTTTAGGAAATACCGGTTATAAGGTGTCTGATTTTCATCAATTTAAGGCTGCAAAGCCAGCATCATGCTGAGTAAGGCCCATTTCGTGACACGGCACATATTCACTTTTTTTCTTGTGTCTTTGTCTCGTTATAATGTATGTTGTGTTGTGATACGGATAAATGTTTGAATTTGAATTTAAACGCACGATTTTTGACAATGAATGAATCTTATCTTTCTTGGCAGGTTGAGAATCCCTGTTCTTGCTTATTAATTATACGCTCAAGAGCCATCTCGAGTGAACGGAAACTAAGCAGGAACTCGATCTTTTTGCACTTTTAAAAGTGAAAAAAAATCTTCAATATTTATAGCGACTCAATGAATGTTGAATCAGATTTTTTGAGATTCATTCGAAATAAAGAGCATTTGAAAAATAAAAATGAAAATGATTTATTTCATAAATGAAGTTACATTATGACAACAGGGTTGGGTTGGGTCTTCCTATTAGGTAAAAAATAACTGTGTCAGGAAGACCCGCTCCTCCATAAAAAAACAGTTGTTTATCATTAAAGCATATTATAAGATAAACGACTACATCATGGATAGGGATATTTGGCAGCGATAAAATCCTGCACTAGAAATCTGTCGTAAAATAAATAGGCTTTCTACTGTAGCAATGTAATTTTAAAATTTTATAATACTCTGATACTGAAATGATATATTGTATACTGTTTTGAAAAAATGACACCTCGCCGAGTTTTTTACGCCGGTTCTTCTCGAGGCAGAGGTTTACTTTCCGAACCGGTGGTAGTTTATCGACATTCATAGGTGCATGTAATATGCCTAAATTGAAGAATAAATCACTTTGACTTTGACTTTGACTTTGATTTATCTATAATCTTATAATAAAAACTCTTCGACCATTAAAAAAAATCAAAACATTGATAGCTCAAATTTTTGTCTTCATATGTATTTTTTTTTGTAATTTACACTGTACTGTAATTATATTGATGGTTTAGGTACAGTCATGAACTTTAATTTGGGACCCATTTCCTTGAAATGTTAGTACATTCACAATGCAGTAAGGTCGAAAACTTCGGTTCAAGATAAGAGAATTAAATGTCTTATCGAAGGGCCCTCGAATTGATAACCCCTTTGCCAAACGCTATCAATACGGTTTTCTAATTACGAACATGTGTCAGACTAGAAAATTGATTAACAAACTGTCGTTTTCACATAATATAATTTGCAAATAACAAATATGGCCGGAGACAAGACAGGGCCAAATGACGAGTGACAATTAGTCGGAAAAAATCGGAAATGATCGTTTGACTCGTTCCGCCCGGTTGACGTCAATGAGCCGTTGCCCCTAGAGACGTATAAACGTAAGTTGTCTATGGCAAACTTTATGACACTTCTTTAAAATATTAGCGCTGAATGACTTCAGTATGCTATACGATATTCCACCTACGATATCCCAAATTAATGTTCGTGAATGCGCTATCCATATAGCTGCACTATGATCATCATCATGATCATATCAGCCGAAAGACGTCCTCTGCTGCACATAGGCCTCCCCCAGAGAGTGCCAAAGTGACCGGTCCTGCGCCACCCGGCACCCGCATCCAGCGGACTCCCGCGACCTTTACCAGGTCATCAGTCCACCTTGTGGGGGGCCTACCCACGCTGCGCCTTCCGGTACGTGGTCGCCACTCGAGAACCTTTCCGCCCCAACGGCCATCGGATGATAATTTTTAGAAAACTACCCAAATCTACCAGAGTACAATACAATACAATACAAATACTCTTTATTGCACACCTCACACAAACAAAGCAGTTACAGAGAGAAACAATACAATAACATGTAGGTAGAGGTAGACAACAGGTGGTCTTATCGCTGAAAAGCGATCTCTTCCAGACAACCTTTGGGTATCGGAGAAAGAGATAAAACTATAAGATTATGCATTAGGTGGTGCAGAGATTATTATTAATCAAAAATCAAAATAATTATAAAAATAAACGTACATAAATACCTCTATATATAAACATACATACACAATTATACATATATACAAATAACACAAATACAAATATATGATACATAAACAGTCAGCCAAAAAATGCAATCAGGGTTAGGGGAGAGACAAATAATGTTCTTTAAGAAGGGATTTGAGGTTGCCGATAGATTTTGCTTGTCTGATGTCAAGAGGGAGAGAGTTCCACAGTCGGATAGAATTAATAGTGAACGAACTATTGTAAAATTTGGTAGATGACGAAGGCACAGTTAATAGCAAATTGTTAGAACATCTAACAGAATTTAAAAAACTAAAACGTTCTTTGAGATAGCGGGGGGTTGCAGGGTTAAAAAGGATATTATACAGAAGCGAAATAATGTGAGAGTTACGGCGATAACGGATAGGGAGCCACTTGAGTTTAGAACGGAAACTAGAACAACAAAACAGACTAGTAAAGTAAAGTAAAGCAAAAAGTTCATTTGACAAGAAGCATTACAGAAATGTATCACGACCCTGAGTCCTGCGCTAGGAAACCCTGTGTTACAGGACTCAGTTTCGCTTCAATAATGTTTACACTTAACTAAAGTTATACAGAGGAGTTATCTTTTATAGTGTTAGTGTTTCAGTAATTTCCACGTTTTCACCTCGGCTGTACAAAGCTTTAAAACTAGGGCAAAAAGTGAGCCAATCCACAGCTTTGTGCGGAGTGGGCACTGTTCGAGCTATGTGCACGATTTCAATTGGTTCATGCACAGTAAAAAAATAGTTAACAGTATATTGACGTGTTGAAAAACGCAATAGACTAAATAACGAACGACGATGTATTAAGAACGATGCATAATATAGAGGTAGCAAAGCAAAGATAATAATATAATAATAATAAAGAGGTCAATCTTACACAAAACTTAGCAAAGCTGTGGGTACTAGACCATGATATACATACTAATATAGGCTGGTTTTAGTGTCACGCGGACCGTCCGTGCGGACAGCTCCGCACGACCAATATGTATGGCGCGTCTGCGCGGACCCGTCCGCATTACTCTAAAACGCTCCCATAAGCTCAATACATCGTACGTGATCCGCGCGGACGGACCGCGTGCGGTCCGCGTGACACTAAAACCAGCCTAGATAAATAAATACTTAAATACATAGAAAACATCCATGACTCTAGAACAAATATTCGTGCTCATCACACAAACATTTGCCCTTACCGGGATGATAAGACTGACACATTGTTTTACAAGACAATATACTGTTCCGTTTGTTTGTATTGTGTTGGATGAACAGTTTCAAACTCGCAACTTTTAGTGGAGTTCATATTGGCACAGAATATAAGTCAACAGATATCGCATTATAATTTTGAATCTTGCTTGAGTTACAATTTATTGTACTTTTCACCCGGCCACATAACACGGGTGTATGGTTAAAATTATATAAGCTGTCCGTTTAGCACTTGAAAGCTTATCTTGTGAACGATGCCACTGTTTCCTATTGTATAAGACCACCGCGAATCCTCCGACCAGATAAAAATTAAGCAAGTAACAATAAAATTCATACAAATAGTTACTATCTTCTCTAATGGTAAGGATACACGACGACATTGACACTCGACACAAATGTCGGCACTAGTATAATCAGGGTTTGAAATTTGCCATAGTTCTGGCAGCGCTTCATACTCGTAGTAATAAATCTAAGATTTTATTTCCTCTGCAGTCCACGTGCGTGAGGTCATATTAGTCTAGCTATAAATTTCGCACAGGTTCGAAATTCAAGACACTTGTGTCGGACACCGCGCACGTCCTGTCTCCACGGCAGCGACACAGACACTGAGCGACACCGCCACTACATCTGCAACTAGGTGTCGCAGCAGTGGACACATGTAGACAGTCGATGTATACACTCAAGTATCTGTGTCTGGTGTCGTCGTGTGTCCTTACCTTAAGTCACAAGGTTGAAATTGCAATAGCATAAGACTTTCGATAATGACACTTGGACATTGAAAGCAGGTTAGTCACCGACGTTGTAGTGCGTCCACAAAGATTGTTATTGCTGATTTCAATAACAAAATGACTTTCTTGATGAGTTAAGCCATAGCAATTTCAATCTTGTGACTTAGAGGAGATGGTAGCTATTTGCATGAGTTTCATTGTTACTTGTTAATTTTTATCTGGTCAGAGGATTTGCGGTGGGCTTATACAATAGGAAACAGTGCCATTGTTCACAAGATAAGCTTTCAAGTGCTAAACGGACAGCTTATGTAATGTCTGCGGTTCTTAGCTACGTTTCAACAAAATCGGTTCAGCTGTTTTTGAGATATTGAACTATAAATAAATAAATATTGTGGGACAATTCACACCAATTGATCTAGTCCCAAACTAGGCAAAGCCTGTACTATGGGTACTAGACAACGGGTAAACATACTTATATAGATAAATACATACTTAAATAGATATTAAACATCCAAGACTCGAAAACAAACATTCGTATTCATCATACAAATATCTGCCCCGACCGGGGATCGAACCCGGGACCTCAAGCTTTATAGTCAGGTTCTCTAACCACTAGGCTATTCGGTCGTCAAACACTATGAAATGAAAATGTCGGGTGTTATTCACCTTTTCTGAGATGTAGTTACCTATAAACAAACTATATACGTACATATTCAGTTAATTGTACGCTGTGGCAGTAACAGTCAATTCAGCGGTGGACGAACAACTTCTACGTCGTTCAAAACTACTGAAGCGGCGCCCCTGACCCGTAAATGTTTCGTTACAGCATTATACTTTTTTTATACTCGTCGACTTTAATATTTGAATGAACACTAAACTAAAACCACATACTTTTAGAAAACGGAACCCTTATAGGATCACTCGGTTGTCTGTCTGTCCGTCTGTCACAGCCGATTTGCTCCGAAACGAATGGACCGATTGAGTTGAAATTTGGTACACATATGTAAATTGGTGACCCAAAGATGGACGCGTAAAGTGAATAAATTAATTCTGAACAAGGGGGCCACTTTTGGGGGTAAACTGGAAAATTAAAAAAAGAGTTTCCCAAATTATATTGTGTGACATATCAAATGAAAGGAGTTGTTGAAGCATCTCAGATAAAAAAAAAATATTTTAGCAAAAATAGATTTGAAGTAATTTAGGAAATAAGACGAAAATTTACCAGTCCCCCCTTATCTCCGAAACTACTAGGCTTAAAATTCTGAAAAAAATATGGAAAATAGTACCTTGCCTAAAAATTACAAAAAAACCTATAAGAAATTTGAGTATTCAAAGTAATGGGAAAATTCTCAATATTTTTGTGTATTTTGTATGGAGCGCCTAATGCTTAGAGAATAGGAATTTTACGAAACCCTCACCACGCGAGTTGAACTCGCACTTTTCCGGTTTTTTTTCTATAAAGCTCCAACTCAACTATAATAATTATTATACAACGCTTTAGATAACTAAAATAAATTCGACCAATCACGACGCCTTTACTGAACTATAATGAATTTTGACCAATAGGACGTCGCGTTGAGTCCAATACAAAAGACATCAACGAGACGGCGCACCTCCGATTTGCACTTCGTTTCAGCAGGGCTTAGGTATTTTTCATTAGATACCAAGTTTGTTTAATTATTTCTGTTGACTCGTATAATAAGTATTGTATACAATAGTTACACAATTAGCTCTTAAATTCTCGTACCTTACTTAGGCTAAGAGCCCTTATTGTGTAACGATTACATAATAGTTATTTACGATACAAGTGCAGAAAATAGGAAATTCGCAACGAGTGGTGATAAATTAAAACACGACCGAAGGGAGTGTTTTAAATCGACACAAGTTGCGAATTACCTATTCGCACGTGTATCGTACAACGTTTTATTTACAGTACATATGGCTCTTTAAAGTTTCAACATATGCACGGAAAGTGCTCATCTCCGCACTAGTGCGGGAAAGTACATGTGTACTGTAAAATACTATTTACTTAGTTTTGTATAGTAACTTTCACACCAAAACGCGTTTTGGTTATGTTGCCCTAAAAATAATCGTGTACGTAAGTAATTATTATTTTCTGTGTTTATGAAACAAAGAAAATGCTACATAAATTTAAAAAGTAAAACACTGCCGACACACATGCGTGACTGTGAAGCGACAGACAAAAATTTCGATTATAAACACGCATACAAAAAATCGATTATAAATCCTAAGAGAATCTTTGCGTTGTTATAGAGACAAAATTGTGAATCCTAAACGCAGTATGTCACCGAAATAGTAATTTACTTGATTTTCCATACAACGATTAGTTTAAATAGCAAAATGTGACGTCATACTTTTAAGTGGTCAATCTGTATGAAGCGTTTTGGCTGCCGCCAGCGAGGTCCGTCTTTAACTCAATTTTTTGGGTATTTATGTTCTTTAATTGTAGTTGCTTCAAGACGACCGAATAGCCTAGTGGTTAGAGAACCTGACTATGAAGCTGGAGGTCCCGGGTTCGATCCCCGGTCGGGGCAGATATTTGTATTTAACACGAATGTTTTTTCTCGAGTCTTGGATGTTTAATATCTATTTAAGTATGTATTTATCTATATAAGTATGTTTATCCATTGTCTAGTATCCATAGTACAGGCGTTGCCTAGTTTGGGACTAGACCAATTGGTGTGAATTGTCCCACGATATTTATTTATAAAAAAACATTTGTTTCTCTCCAAAAACTGGTTCGTATGGCATCGTAAAAAAAACACAAGCCTATTGTACTCTAACGCAAACAAAATATGATTTAGACACGGTTGTGATACATAATGTTATTGCTATGTTAAATCAGATAAATCACAATGCATGTGATCGGATAAAGTATTGGTTTCCGCACTCGGGCCGAAAACGGCGGGAAAATGCGATTCGATGCGGAGATGGGACCCTCGGCAATGGCTTATGAGATTCAGAACAAGAGTTACGAAGAATGGAAAATAGACGGTGACATTAAGTTCGCCTTTCAGATATGTAATTTAATTGTTACTGTGCTATGAACTTAAAAATAAATATTTTTTTCTCAAACATGCAATGAAATGTCGTCCCGTCCTTACGTGCGTTATAACAGGCTTCAAAGTATCACGTTTCGGGCGGAACTTCTCGAGAGAACTGGTAAGCAATTTCATACAAAATTGAAGGCCTAGGCCGGGAAGTAATTTTTTTTTAAATTTTAATGTTAACATGGCGTCTGTGTTCATCAACAGGCTAAACAGCTGAATTATTATTGTTTATTTTTTCTAGTGGCAGAATGGTTATCGGACCAAAAATATCCGCGTTAATGCCTATTACACACGAACCTTTATTAAGAATACAAACCTGTATGATTCAATGTCTTGATGAATAAATTTAAAATATTATCTATGTACGTAAGTCACCAGAGACCATAGACAATATTTAAAATCCTCTTTATTTTATTCATTATCTAGAAGGTTATGCATAATGGCCCTAATAGGGTATATTCGAACACTACACACACACGCAAAATACGGACGCCTTTCGTAAAAAAAAAACAATAAGTATGGAGGATTGGAGGGAAAATTAATGTACTATTTTGAGTGGTGTATTGTTTTATTTCATTGCATATGTTTGAGAAAATAATTTTCTCAAACATGCAATGAAATGTCATCCTTACGTGCATTATAACAGGCTTCAAAGTATCACGTTTCGGGTGGAACAACTCGAGAGAACTGTAAAGGAATTTCATACAAAATTTAAGGCCTAGGCCGGGAAGTAATTTTTTTTTAATTTTTATGTTAACATGGCGTCTGTGTTCATCAACAGGCTAAACAGCTGAATTCTATTTTTTTTTTCTAGTGGCTGAATGGTTATCGGACCAAAAATATCCGCGTTAATGCCTATTTACACACGAACCTTTATTAAGAATACAAATCTGTATGATTCAGTGTGTTTGATGAATAAATTAAAAATATTATCTATACGTAAGTCACCAGAGGCCATAGACAATATTTGAAATCCTCTGCATTTATTTTATTCATTATAGAAATTAAGATTCTTATTATCAGTGTATAGGAGCCTATGTCTGTTGTATAGGAGCCCCAGTCCAACTTGCACTTGGCCGGTTTTTTAGTATTTGTTGTTATAGCGGCAACAGAAACACATAATCTGTGAAAATTTCAACTCTCTAGCTATCACGGTTCTTGAGATACAGCCTGGTGACAGACGGACGGACGGACGGACAGCGAAGTCTTAGTAATAGGGTCCCGTTTTTACCCGTTGGATACGAAACCCTAAAAATCGACAAAATGAGATAGAACACATTTTAATGCAATATGTAATTTTGAGTCGATATGTGTCTCATTTTGTCGATTTTTTTGAGTTCGGTCGGTTTCATTGTAAGAGTGCGAATTCGTCCATGCTTCGTAGCTTCACGTATAAAACATAGGCTACATATGTATAATCAGAATGTAAAGAGTCGAATGACCCGTTATTGAGGTCGTGTTATGAGTATTCGCCAATCGAACAGACGCCATACTGGGCGTACGAGTAATCCTCACCCTTTTTTGGGTCTCACAAAGGCCGCATATGCGAATACACATATATCTTGTGTTCCTCGTGCTTGCGTCTATACAAGTAAACTCCCTTATACGGCAAAGTTGACCCAATTTCACGCTAGATGTCACTGTTACGTTCGCGCGAATTCCTGCATCACGCGAACGGTATGTCGACGTAGAATGTATAGGAGGTCGAGGCAAATTAATTTTGCATATAGGCAGGCAATGAACTGACAACTTGTATGGAAAAAAATGTCAAATTTGGAAATAATTTATAATAGCTAATTTTTTAATGTAACGGATATATTATCAATTAAAGGTATCGCTAGAATGGTCATTATATGTGAATCATCATCATCATCATATCAGCCGAAAGACGCCCACTGCTGGACATAGGCCTCCCCGCTTTGTGGCTCAGTGGACGTGGCGCAAGCAACATCTCCTGCCAGCATCTCCTGATGATGCCTCGTAGAGAGCCGAAACACGTGTCGAGGTTTTTTCATTATTGGTGGTGGTTTGCTGTAATTATTTGCATGTTTATACGCAAATAGTTGCATTTGATCTCCGCTGATCGACCTGCACGTTTTTTAGCGGAATAGCAAAGGAATATTGTAATATATCATGAATTTCAGCAAAGTAACGCCTGATTCAATAAATTACTGAAAACAGGTCAAAACTCTCTGGATACATACATTACCAGCTGTTTAATTTGCCTGCTTAAAGTATAATAGATTATACATGTAATTAATGTCATGAAAAATTCCCAGCGGAAACTTTCTAAAGAATAGTACATTGTTGAAGAGGCTAGAAAGTAAGCAATAAATGGACGAGTTAGTTCGAGGGCCGACGCGTAGCGGAGGCCCTCGAAAGTACGAGTCCAGCTATTGCCCTTTCGGCCGAGGCTTAACATAGTGCTTTTCACGCCTACTGCGAGGAAATTGCAAATAATTATAATTTAAAATCAAAATTAAGTATCTAATTGAAGATCATAATACTAAACAGGCTCGCTTGCCTCGCGCCCGGCGCGGGGGAGGGGGAACGGGCGCACGCACGCCGGCGCGACCGCGCGCGGGGCCCTGTGATTGGTCGATTGCTGTTCAAACTGTCCAACAATAACAATGTTGGACAGTTTGAAGTCATAGATGGCCTGTTCGTGCGACGTCCAACTAACCCCAGCTTTGAAGCCTGAATTCTGACCATCTTTTGCCACATTTCCGAGCAGTGGCGTGAAAAATTTATTTGTAAATTCTCATCTAAGTTTCCGGAATTTTCTGAGAACTTTCCTGATATTTTGAGAATGTTCTGCAACTATTACATTGCAAGTTGGGGGACAATCTAACACAAATCGAACTAGCCCTGTACCTAGGCTAAATAAGGCTTGTTTTGGGTACTGGAAAACACCCAAGACTCAGAAACAATATTCATGCTTCAACACCGATATACTCAATATTTGTCTTCACCGGACATTGAAAACAGGAAATTCAGATCAACTCATCAAACCCCTTACCCATTTATTATTATTTAATTAATTTGCATTCAAAACTCAACCTTGCATTCATAGCTATATGGTTGATAATTTGAATGTGCTTGCAGTCTCTTCAGGTTACGATAGTTTCGATTAGGGATGTTACGACTATTCGCATTCGCATATGCGAATGGTTCGCATGATTTTAAATATTCGCATTCGCATTAAACGATGCGAATGCGTGCAGGTTGCGTCGTGTTGACTCGCACATGCCTCGCATGCGCGCAGAGCGGTATCACGTGATTTTTTTCGGTTGTTTGTGATTGGTTGATTAGTTCCGCTCGTGCTGTTTTAGTTGTTGTCAAGTTGGG
The DNA here is from genome assembly GCA_932294315.1 of Epinotia nisella. NCBI lineage: Eukaryota > Metazoa > Arthropoda > Insecta > Lepidoptera > Tortricidae > Epinotia > Epinotia nisella. The sequence continues at coordinate 4,145,970 of OW028693.1, forward strand.
TTTTTTATCACTTTCCTTGACATTCGCATTCGCAATTTAAGGAGGTCATTACACTGTCGCCGCGGAGTGCGGGACCGCATACAAATTTCACCGGATGGAGGAGTGGTGCGGTGTGAAGTACCATGCGATGCATGCGGTATGTATGTAAGGTAAAAAAAAAAAGAAAAGAAAAGAAGACATTTATTCACTACACAAAAGACACACAGAGACAAAGGAGTAGACATACATGACAATTGACACATATTGTGTGTCTTCGCGGCAGTGAAGCGGTCGCTGTCTCAGACAACGGTACAGTCACGAACTTTAATTTGGGACCCACCTAAGGTGGAATATCGTATAGCAAACTGAAGACATTTAGAGCTAATATTTTAATGGAGTGTCATATAGTTTGCCATAGACGACTTACGTTTATACGTGTCTAGGGGCGACCGCTCATTGACGTCAACCGGGCGGAACGAGTCAAACGATCATTTCCGATTTTTCCCGACTAGGTAATTGTCACTCGTCTTTGTGGCCCTGTCTTCTCTCCGGCCATATTTGTTATTTGCAAATTATATTTGATGAAAATGTAATTTTTTAATCAATTTTCTTGTCTGACACTGACACATGTACGTAATTAGAAAACCGTAATGATGGCTTTTGGCAAAGAGGTTATCAATTCAAGGGCCCATTCGATAAGGCATTTAAAGGTCTTCTTGACACTTCACCACTATTATTGAACTGATATTTTCGACATTATTGCATTGTGAATGTTCTAACAACATTTCAAGGAAATGGGTCCCACATTAAAGTTCGTGACTGTACTGGCGAATGCGGTCGTTGCGGAGTTGCGAATCGTCGCACCGCACTCCTCAGCGGGATGCGGCGGCAGAGTGCGATCCGCATATAGGTACGCATTCGCATTCGCATTCGTGAATGCGATAACTGGCATTCATGACATCCCTAGTTTTGATGCAAACAGACCAAACTTTGTCAATTTTGGTTTAAGTTTTGCTCTCTATTGTTTTTGTTGTGTAAGGGTTGTTCCGAACCGTCGGTAACCAAATGTTACGCCTGTTAAAATCTCTTTGGGAAGTTTGAGGCAGGGATCGGATACCGGTATTTTCACCATACACAAATACCGGTTTTATTTCGTTCAATTTCGTTCTTTGGTTTATAATATCATTTTTGATCAGGCTGTCTAATAATACGAAAATGTTACCTAAATACATGATAGAGTCCTACATTAACAGCCTAAAATAATTCAAAATATTAGACTACTTCGGGGACTTTTGAAAAAACCGGTTCCGAACCCTGGTTTGAGGTTCTCTATAAGAGTTGCCGACGCCATATTTAACGTTGATTTGTTATCATTTAGCATATTAATGGCTCTGTGAGATACATAGAGCTCGCAAGTCTGCTTTATTAACATATTAATTATTAAATTTCCAATAACTGAATCGAAAAATAGTACAATTCTATGCTAGCGCGGAAAGTATGTCAATACGTCACGAGTACCGAGATATCTTGCAAGACTCGGGACGAGTGAAGAATGACATTTCCACACGTGTATCGGACGACGTTTTTTTAATACAGTTGCGAAAAAATAAGAAAAACAACATGTAAGGAATTCGAAACTTGTATATTTTTCATTCTGTAACATCATTGTAAATAAGTAATACAGTTAAAAAATAATGGAGTTGTCCAAAAAAAAATTTAATAGTCTATCTTATTTATTTTTTATCGACACAATAATTAATGCTACAATGTGAAAAGCACTAGTTCGCGAAAACCAACTTTCCGCACGCTAAACAGCTACGTAAAGTAGCACTTTTTGAGCAACTGTAATACAGTGTGTGTGGTATCACGCGCGAGTACACAATGACCTTAATATGCTTTTCATCACACTTGCTCGTAAACGGTGTTATTCCGTTCCTGTATACAGAAGGACAATGGCCTAAATTGTTCCCACCGGAGTTATGGCGAGTCTGTAGTTCCTAGGGAGTTATGAGCTTGTATGTGATCTGATTGGTCGAAAAGCAAATCCAGATGGCCGCGCGCCACAAGAATTTTGCTCTGTGATTGGTTGAAATATCGAAGCTGCGCGCTCCACTCGCACTGATCTGGAAGTGAAGTAGTCAATTTCGTCAATTTTTGATTGGTGCGGTTGTATAAAACTTAGATTTTTCTGTCTTTTGTATTTATTTATTTCCTCGCAAATGTGATGAAAAACATTGTGTATAACACGGGCGTAAGAATATTCAAACTCGTCATCAGAAGCCCTCCACCTTCGGCGTCGGGCTTCTGATAGACTCTTGTTCGCAATATTCCACTTACGCCCCTCGTTAAACAATGTACTATTATCTAATGTATAATCTATTTAGTAAATTTAAGGAGTCTGTAATTGAGGATCTCGTCGTATTATTTACATCAGAGTCCTCAAATTAATCAAGGGTCGGCAACGCGCTCGTGGCTGTTCTGGAGTCGCAAAAGTTCATGTTTTCTGACCGTATACTTGACCGTGTGCTTGTTTGCAACCGTCGTATAAAAAAAAATTAAACACTTCAAAGCAACGATAGGCAATTTTCTTTATAGCATGACTTTGTACGCACAAGAAGCCATTTTCTCACAATACTTTTAAAACATCCATAACAACAGACATATTTTAATACACAATAGGTCGTAACTTCATATAAAATAACGTCGTTAACGCCTCTTTTCCCTTGGAGCAAACATTTCCCCACAGCAGCGTCCCTTATCGTCACAAGGTATGCATTACCGCGAAGTAGCTACGATCTTCAATTAACGTTATCACCCTACATTAGAAGCAATTGGTACTTATGAAGGATTAGAATTGTGTTAGAATTTGTTAGTAAAGTTGGCGTTTTTAAAGTAATAGCGAACGCGCTTTCTTTGAGATTACTGATATTTGACGACATATGTTTTATAATGTATTATTTTGTATTAATTAGATATTTGAGTCGCTTAAGGGCACTTCTCCGAGCGTTTCAACCGTTGTGATTTCGGTGGTCGTATTATTGAAGACGATTTTATTAGAAGACGATTTTTTGAGCTTTTGTGGAGAAGGCGCGGGAAGTGCTATCATTGTTTTCTAAATAGACCACAAAAACCTAAGGACATTGTCAATAATGCGACCACCGAAATCACAGCGGTCGAAACGCTCGGAGAAGTGCCCTTAAATTCAAACTCAGGTAAATCCATCTGTCAGATCATGCGATTTTGGTATTATGAAAAGGTAATAGGGTAGATATTTGCAGAGAGGGTCGAATGGATTTAACTGAGTTTGAAGTTAAGCGACACATTTATAATAATTAGGTAAATTTTGCAAGAATTTTTGTTATGTATTTTTTTTCTTATGAATTACAGAAATGATACATATATTTTATTGTTTTTTTTTATAAATTTAGTAATAACAAATATTATTGTATTTTTCGTTTGAGGGTTTCATTGATACTTTTGGAAAATCGAATTTGGACACTTTCTTCATACAAGCCGAACCACAGTGGAACGGCGATGGAACTCTGGCCCCGTAGCATGGTTGGCCTTGTCACGCGATAGGTGATAGGATAGAGCGTGCGTCACTGGCTGACACCGTTCGATAGAACGAGACGACGCTCCTATCTCACTTGTCGCGTGATAAGCCCAACCATGCTACGGCTCCTGCTTTGGAACAGCTCATTTAAACATTGTTTTTAACACTCGTCGGAAACGAGTTATATGTTTCAAGTTACGACAACCCACTTCATTTGGGCGGGTAATCATTTGTTTGCCCCAAACTCGTATTGAACAGTTTGGGCCCATACAAAAAATCCAGTGGGGTAAAACCAAGGACCGGAAACCCCCGTTTCAGCCTTAAGCCTATCGATTTGGTAACCTTATGATAAGGTAACCTTACTGATAGGATAACCCTATTGTTATGATAAGCATATCGGATGTGGTAACCATAAAGTAACCACAAGTAAACCCTATTGAGATAGGGTTTTTTTAGGGTTACCTTTGGTAACCGCCGCCATTTTCAGATCCATTCTTTATCTGTGCGCGTTATATATATTACTAGCTTCTGTCCGCGAATTTGTTTATATCATAGCTCCATACAAACGTTCACCCCCCATTTCGCCCCCTTAGGGGATGATTCCCGGAATAAAAAGTGTTTTATGTGTCAATCCAAGCTATACACTATATGTATACCAAAATTCATCTTAATCCGTTCAGCCGTTTTTGCGTGATTGAGTAACAAACATCCAAACATCTAAACATCCAAACTTTCGAATTTATAATATTTTCACGCCACTGCTCGGAAATGTGACAAAAGATGGTCAGAATTCATGCTTCAAAGCTGGGGTTGGTTGGACGTCGCACGAACAGGCCATCTATGACTTCAAACTGTCCAATAATGTTATTGTTGGACAGTTTGAACAGCGATCGACCAATCACAGGGCCCCGCGCGCGGTCGGCCGGCGTGCGTGCGCCCGTTCCTCCTCCTCCGCACCGGGCGCGAGGCAAGCGAGCCTGTTTAATATTATTATAAAGTGATCTTTAATTTTGATTTAAAATTATAATTATTTGCAATTTTCTTGCAGTAGGTGTGAAAAGCACTATGTTAAGCCTCGGCCGAAAGTGCAATAGTAACTCGTCCATCTATTGCTTACTTTCTAGCCTCTACAACAATGTACTATAGTAGGATTAGTAGGATAATAATCCGATTGAATTCGGAAACGACAAACGAAAATAGTCCTCCAGCACTTTTCTCCCAGTACATAAATATATCGAATACCAGTTATTACAGGGGTGCGGCGTCTACAGTGCACTAATAAATTGTAGAGCAGGGGACGTCAACATTTTTCTATCATGATCATATAACAGCACTTAAGTTGTCCGCTACGCAAACAGATTTCATAACCTCTTGTTAATTCAGGGGAGCTCAACTTTTTAGGGTTCCGTAGCCAAAATGGCAAAAACGGAACCCTTATAGTTTTGTCATGTCCGTCTGTCCGTCTGTCCGTATGTCACAGGCATTCGAAAACTATAAGATCAAAATAAATAAAAGGTTTCTCGGCAATTTTTTTGATTAAGTGAATACAGTCAGAGATAATCGCCCGCCCTGAAAGTCACTAAAATTCTGTCCCCCCCCCATCTAATTTTTGAACGGTGTATTTTAAAAATATGAAAAAATTAATGAACACAGGACTTATTAAGTTCGTTCACCGAAAATTGTTTTGAACAAGATCGGATGAAAGGTTTCCGAGATATTGCTGAAAAACTGCCTTACTCAAAGAAAAGGACGTAAGTGCCATAAGATTTCTATGACATATATATATATCTAAACATCCAAACATCTAAACATCTAAACATCCAAACATCCAAACATCTAAACATCCAAACATCTAAACATCAAACATCTAAACATCGATACGACCTTTTTAATAGGCACGGAACCCTTCGTTTTGCGTGGTCTGACACGCACTTGGCCGGTTTTTCTATCTGAATTAATTTCTCCAGCATATTACAACGAACCCATTAAGCGGCACACGATAAAAATAGCCCAAGTCCATCATTTTACATTATTAAATACTGGTGATAGAAATTTAAGAATCGTATGAGTAATTTCGAATATTAACTTACAATTGAGAATGGATGAAAATGTAGAAGTGCCTGATTTTTTTAGGCTTCCGTCCCTCAAAAGAACAAAAACGGAACCCTTATAGGATCACTCGTGCGCCTGTCTGTCCGTCTGTCACAGCCGATTTGCTCGGAAACTACTGGACCAATTGAGTTGAAATTTGGTATACACATGTAAATTGGTGACCCACAGATGGACACGTAATGTAAATTAATGAATTCTGAACAAGGGGGCCACTTTTGGGGGGGGGTAAACTGGAAAATAAAAAAAAAAATCCGCAAGCTGTATTGTGTGACATAACAAATGAAAGGGGTTGTGGTTAGCATTTCAGATATTTTTTTTATCATTTTAGCAAAAACAGATTTGAAGTAATTTAGGAAAAAAGACAAAAATTTACCATTATATCTCCGAAACTACTAGGAACTTTAAAATTCTAAAAATATATCGAAAATAGTTCTTTGCCTAAAAATTACAGGAAAACCCATGAAAAGTTTGAGTATTCAAAGTAACTGGAAAATTCTCAATATTTTACGGAACCCTCACCACGCGATTCGAACTCGCATTTGTCAGGTTTTTATTTATATTATAAAAAAATAATCAATAAAAAAACTAATAATGGAACCTGCTCACAAAATTTCACGAGAATCGGTTGAGAAATGCGACCTGTAGAGAAGAACAGCCGGACATCCGGACATCTGGACGTACGATTTTTTTTTGGCTCAAGCTGAAACGGAGAACTTCGTTCGCTTCGCTCGCTCGTTCAATTAGTATAGAGTTTATATATACTAGCTTCCGCCAGCGACTTCGTCTGCGTGGACCCGGGATAAAAACTATACAATGTTTTAATCAAGGACATTTCATCTTAATCGGTTGAGCCATAAACGGCTTTGCGTGATTAACAAACATCCAAACATCTAAACATCCAAGCATTTAAACATCCAAGCATCTAAACATCCAAGCATCTAAACATCCAAGCATCTAAACATCCAAGCATCTAAACATCCAAACATCTAAACATCTGAACATCCAAACATCCAAACATCTAAACATCCAAACATCTAAACATCCAAACATCTAAACATCCAAGCATCTAAACATCCAAACATCTAAACATCTAAACTTCCAAACATCCAAACATCCAAACATCCAATTATCTAAACATCTAAACATCCAAACATCTAAACATCCAATTATCTAAACATCCATTCACCCAAACATCTAAACATCTAAACATCCAAACATCCAAACATCTAAACATCCATCTAAACATCCAAACATCCAATTATCTAAACATCTAAACATCCAAACATCTAAACATCTAAACATCCAAACATCTAAACATCCAAACATCTATACATCCAAACATCTAAACATCTAAACATCCAAACATCCAATTATCTAAACATCCAAGCATCTAAACATCTAAACATCCAAACATCTAAACATCCAAACATCTAAACATCTAACATCTAAACATCCAAACAACTAAACATCTAAACATCCAAACATCTAAACATCTAAACATCCAAACAACTAAACATCTAAACATCCAAACATCTAAACATTTGAACATCCAAACATCTAAACATCTAAACATCCAAACATCTAAACATCCAAACATCTAAACATCCAAACATCTATACATCCAAACATCCAATTATCTAAACAACTAAACATCCAAACATCCAAACATCTAAACATCCAAACATCTAAACATCCAAACATCTAAACATCCAAACATCTAAACATCCAAACATCCAATTATCTAAACATCTAAACATCCAAACATCTAAACATCTAAACATCCAAACATCTAAACATCTAAACATCCAAACACCTAAACATCTAAACATTCAAACATCTAAACATCTAAACATCCAAACATCTAAACATCCAAACATCCAAACTTTCGCATTTATAATATTAGTAGGATAGTATGATTCCTATAATAAACATCCAAACATCTAAACATCCAAACATCCAATTATCTAAACATCTAAACATCCAAACATCTAAACATCTAAACATCCAAACATCTAAACATCTAAACATTCAAACATCTAAACATCCAAACATCCAATTATCTAAACATCTAAACATCTAAACATCCAAACATCTAAACATCCAAACATTTAATTATCTAAACATCTAAACATTCAAACATCTAAACATCCAAACATCCAATTATCTAAACATCTAAACATCCAAACATCCAAACATCTAAACATCCAAACATCCAATTATCTAAACATCTAAACATCCAAACATCTAAACATCTAAACATCCAAACATCTAAACATCTAAACATCCAAACATCTAAACATTCAAACATCCAAACATCTAAACATCTAAACATTCAAACATCCAAACATCTAAACATCTAAAAACATCCAAACATCTAAACATCTAAACATCCAAACATCTAAACATCTAAACATCCAAATATCTAAACATCTAAACATCTAAACATCCAAACATCTAAACATCTAAACATCCAAACATCTATACATCTAAACATCCAAACACCTAAACATCTAAACATCCAAACATCCAAACATATAAACATCCAAACATCCAATTATCCAAACATCTAAACATCTAAACATCCAAACATCTAAACATCTAAACATCTAAACATTCAAACATCCAAACATCCAAACTTTCGCATTTATAATATTAGTAGGATAGTATGATTCCTATAATAAACATCCAAACATCTAAACATCCAAACATCCAATTATCTAAACATCTAAACATCCAAACATCTAAACATCTAAACATCCAAACATCTAAACATCTAAACATTCAAACATCTAAACATCCAAACATCCAATTATCTAAACATCTAAACATCCAAACATCCAAACATCTAAACATCCAAACATCCAATTATCTAAACATCTAAACATCCAAACATCTAAACATCCAAACATCTAAACTTTCGCATTTATAATATTAGTAGGATAGTATGATTCCTATAATAAACATCCAAACATCTAAACATCCAAACATCCAATTATCTAAACATCTAAACATCCAAACATCTAAACATCTAAACATCCAAACATCTAAACATCTAAACATTCAAACATCTAAACATCCAAACATCCAATTATCTAAACATCTAAACATCCAAACATCCAAACATCTAAACATCCAAACATCCAATTATCTAAACATCTAAACATCCAAACATCTAAACATCCAAACATCTAAACATCTAAACATTCAAAAGTCCAAACATCTAAACATCTAAACATCCAAACATCCAATTATCTAAACATCTAAACATCCAAACATCTAAACATCTAAACATCCAAACATTCAAACATCCAAACATCTAAACATCTAAAAACATCCAAACATCTAAACATCTAAACTTCCAAACATCTAAACATCTAAACATCCAAACATCTAAACATCTAAACATCCAAACATCTAAACATCCAAACATCCAAACATCTAAACATCTAAACATCCAAACATCTAAACATCTAAACATCCAAACATCCAATTATCTAAACATCTAAACATTCAATTATCTAAACATCTAAACATCCAAACATCTAAACATCTAAACATCCAAACATCTAAACATCTAAACATCCAAACATCTAAACATCTAAACATTCAAACATCCAAACATCTAAACATCTAAAAACATCCAAACATCTAAACATCTAAACATCCAAACATCTAAACATCCAAATATCTAAACATCTAAACATCTAAACATCCAAACATCTAAACATCTAAACATCCAAACATCTATACATCTAAACATCCAAACACCTAAACATCTAAACATCCAAACATCCAAACATATAAACATCCAAACATCCAATTATCCAAACATCTAAACATCTAAACATCCAAACATCTAAACATCTAAACATCTAAACATTCAAACATCCAAACATCTAAACATCTAAACATCCAAACATCCAAACATCCAATTATCTAAACATCCAAACATCTAAACATCTAAACATCCAAACATCCAAACATATAAACATCCAAACATCCAATTATCTAAACATCTAAACATCCAAACATCTAAACATCTAAACATCCAAACATCTAAACATCTAAACATCCAAACATCTAAACATCTAAACATTCAAACATCCAAACATCTAAACATCTAAAAACATCCAAACATCTAAACATCTAAACATCCAAACATCTAAACATCCAAATATCTAAACATCTAAACATCTAAACATCCAAACATCTAAACATCTAAACATCCAAACATCTATACATCTAAACATCCAAACACCTAAACATCTAAACATCCAAACATCCAAACATATAAACATCCAAACATCCAATTATCCAAACATCTAAACATCTAAACATCCAAACATCTAAACATCTAAACATCTAAACATTCAAACATCCAAACATCTAAACATCCAAACATCTAAACATCTAAACATTCAAAAGTCCAAACATCTAAACATCTAAACATCCAAACATCCAATTATCTAAACATCTAAACATCCAAACATCTAAACATCTAAACATCCAAACATTCAAACATCCAAACATCTAAACATCTAAAAACATCCAAACATCTAAACATCTAAACTTCCAAACATCTAAACATCTAAACATCCAAACATCTAAACATCTAAACATCCAAACATCTAAACATCCAAACATCCAAACATCTAAACATCTAAACATCCAAACATCTAAACATCTAAACATCCAAACATCCAATTATCTAAACATCTAAACATCCAATTATCTAAACATCTAAACATTCAATTATCTAAACATCTAAACATCCAAACATCTAAACATCTAAACATCCAAACATCTAAACATCTAAACATTCAAACATCCAAACATCTAAACATCTAAAAACATCCAAACATCTAAACATCTAAACATCCAAACATCTAAACATCCAAATATCTAAACATCTAAACATCTAAACATCCAAACATCTAAACATCTAAACATCCAAACATCTATACATCTAAACATCCAAACACCTAAACATCTAAACATCCAAACATCCAAACATATAAACATCCAAACATCCAATTATCCAAACATCTAAACATCTAAACATCCAAACATCTAAACATCTAAACATCTAAACATTCAAACATCCAAACATCTAAACATCTAAACATCCAAACATCCAAACATCCAATTATCTAAACATCCAAACATCTAAACATCTAAACATCCAAACATCCAAACATATAAACATCCAAACATCCAATTATCCAAACATCTAAACATCCAAACTTTCGCATTTATAATATTAGTAGGATAGTATGATTCCTATAATAAAGACTATTTAAATCACTCGGATTTCCGATAAAAATCCACTTGCAAACACAAATTGTTAACAATCCATTGGAAAACTTTTATTAAAACCAACAGAGGTGCTCAACATTTTTTGCCAGGCAAACTGATTTTATGACCGCCCTCTCAGCGTCCAAGGATTAAGTCCAGGGGTGCAGAACATTTTTTGCTCACTCCGGACACCGATTTGGCGTGCCGCCAACTTATAAGGTATGTGCCAACGTAACCTTTGTCGCAACAGTTTCCTACGTTAGGTACGTAACGATGCATACATAAAAACATTGTCTTTTTTTTTAAGAAAAGAGAAATTAATACAGTTGCGAAAAAATAAGCAAAACAACAAATAAGGAATTCAATCCTTTTATATTCTTCATTCTGTATCATCACAGTTGAAAAAAAAAAATGAAGTTTAATACAGTTTAATACAGTTCTATCTTATTTTTTTTTATTGACATAATAATTAATGGTACGATTTGTACAAGGAAATGTGAAAAGCACTAGTGCGCGAAAACCAACTTTCCGCACGCTAAACAGCTACGTAAAGTAGCACTTTTTGAGCAACTGTATTAAAAAAATATTGTCTCACGTGTATGCTGGGACACTTACAGCGCTAAAGGAATTTGTTTTTTTTTGTTTCCGACACAGATTCAATTTTCAATAGCCCCGATCGGTGCAGATCTGCTACTAAGCATACGAAAGGTTAAGCAAAAATGGGTACTGAGGGTGGGTTGCAAACTGTCTGTATCGCAAGGGGTGTTATTTAAAATCTGAATGTATGGAATTTTTGTAAGCATGTTCGATGGTTATGCCACATGGAGGGATGCCATAGGCCTCCCCCAAAGAGTGCCACAATGACCGGTCCTGCGCCACCCGCATCCAGCGGACTCCAGCGACCTTTACCAGGTCATCAGTCCACCTTGTGGGGGGCCTACCCACGCCGCGCCTTCCGGTACGTGGTCGCCACTCGAGAACCTTTCCGCCCCAATGGCCATCGGTCCTACGTGCAATGTGCAATTTTTATTACACTAACATTATCATTTATACATTCGCTCAATTAATAGAGAGAAGCTCAACATTTTCTATTACTGCAACTGATAATCGCCAGGCAGGGCTGCTGAACATTTTCTGCCGACTCGCTACACCGCGCTGGCGAGTCGCCAACAGATTACGTCGACGATGTGCTAACCACCCCTGACTTGCAAAGACATAATAACTATCGTAGAAAAAGATAGTAAGTTAAGGTTATGAAAATCTTGATGGTCTACTTTCGTGATTTGCATATGTATTAGGTAGGGCGTTTTTCAAAATGTACTTTTTTTTCAGATTTGGTTTTTTTTTTTTACCTTACTCAGAATCGTTGATACTATCGATCCTCATACAAGAAAAAAAGTGTCCCAAATATTCCATTCCAGATCTTCACTTTTTTGTACGCAGTCTTTTTAGGGTTCCGTAGCCAAAATGGCAAAAACGGAACCCTTATAGTTTCGTCATGTCCGTCTGTCCGTCTGTCCGTCTGTCCGTATGTCACAGGCATTTTACTCGAAAATTATAAGGTGTATTTGAATAAAATTTTGAGGATAGGTGTATTTTGTTAGCCGCTACATAGTTTTGTAATTAAAATGACAAAAAAAAATTTTTTAGGGGTGCACTCCATACATAAAACTAAAAGTCAAAAAAAAAATTCATTGTGACCCCCCGAGTGGCACATCAATCGATAGGCCTTTTAAAATAAATATAAGATTTCTTAGCATTTTTTTTGATTAAGTGAATAGAGTCGGAGATAATCGCCCCGAAAGTTACTAAAATTCTGCCCCCCCCCCCCCCCCTCTAATTTTTGAACGGTGTATTTTAAAAATATGGAAAAATTCATGGACATAGGGCTTATTAATTTCATTCACCGAAAATTGTTTTGAACAAGATCAGTCCAGAGGTTTTCGAGATATTGCTGAAAAACTGCCTTCCTCAAAGAAAAGGACATAAGTGCCGTAAAATTTCTGTGACGATACGACCTTTTTAATAGGCACGGAACCTTTCGTTTTGCGTGGTCCGACACGCACTTGGCCGGTTTTTTATTTATATGGTCGTGACGCACTGGAAGAAAAACTTACATAGTAAAATCTGGGACACTTTTTCTTGTATGAGGATCGATAGTATCAACGTATCTGAGTAAGAAAACCCCAAGATAATTTACTTTAAAGACAGACTTTTAACCGACTTCAAATCAGTAGCCAAATTGCTCCAAGGTTGCCTATAAAATTTGAAGAGTTCCCTCGATTTCACCAGGATCCCATCATCAGAACTGGATTTTGGTGACAACTGGACGTGCTCATCAGATCACACAAATAAATGCCCTTACCGGGATTCAAACCCAGGACCTCACTACCAACTAGGCTATAAAGCGGTCGTCAAAAGGTGTAAAAAAAAGGGTTGTGTCGGAGATACAACCGTTAATTAAGTTTAAGTGGATACTTCTTTGTTGGCTATGGAACCCTAATAAAAAAACCGGCCAAGTGCGAGTCTTACTGGTATAACTAATCGGTATAATAATAACTGTCCCTGTCCTAAATTGTATCCCATGCATTTGCGATTGATTTCAATCTAAAGGGAAAATCACCTTAGATAAGCACTTTCAATGAATTGTAAAATTCAAAGGGTTTTGATTATTTAAAGGAATCTGCTAATTATGGTGTACCCGTAAAATATATATCTGAATTAATTCACTAAAATTTGTATAAGTGCAGATACATCGGTTTATATTGCAACATTGACTGACGTAGCTCATTTGACTCACGATACATTGAAAATGGCGGTCATTTCAGCATTATTATCATGTCCGCCACATAAACTAAATAACATTTTGTGATTAACAACTAATGGCAAATAAAGAAAGATTAAAACATGTAACAAACAATTATTTGATATCAGATTAGGCTTCCCTACAAAAAGTTATTAACGTCACACAAATAGTCGCAATAGTTAGTGTGAGCTATTATTTAGATCAGTTTTAAATCCGCAAGTGCCTTGGGGAAGCAAAGGACACCTCATCAGCCGGGTAGACTCAGGTGCCAGGTAACCTTGGGATCGGGTGAGTCTGTACAGTTCAAGCCAGGTCTCGGGGTCCTGCACCTGACGGAGGAGCGTTCCAGCAGCTCCTGGCAAAGGTGAGTGTCCTTTTAGTGACTTCAAGGCTCCATATCGTTGTCGGTTCTGAAATTGATTCTCGATCTCGTTTTTTATACTACCTGCAGTCCACTGTTTAACATTTTGGTAGACGTTCTTCCGGAATTTTGAACTGTACCCCTATACAAGAACGCGAGCAAAGAAGTATCCACTTCAAAAAATAACCTATACTAAAGGTTGCGAACCCCTGGCCACGGATATTGATATTGGCAGTCAGTGGCTCAGTATCTTACCGCTGTCTTCAGACATCACAGATTATCGAACACAGCGAAGTCACTAGTACGTCGTAGACTGCTTTTCTTCATATTATGCCACGTTATGCCACATCGTATCGTCCAATATTCCGCAGCGTATCAAGACGAGAGTCTTTGACCATATTTTTTTCAGGGGGGGGGGGATGGTCAATTTTCGTCTTATTTCCTAAATTACTTCAAATCTATTTTTGATAAAATTATAAAAAAAATATCTGAGATGCTTACAACAACCCCTTTCATTTTATATGTCACACCGAAACTACCTCCGAAACTACTAGGCTTAAAATTCTGAAAAAAATATGGAAAATAGTTCCTTGCCTAAAGCTTACAGCAAAATAAGAAGTTTGAGTATTCAAAGTAACGGGAAAATTCTCAATATTTTTGTGTATTTTATATGGAGCGCCTGATGCTTAGGGCATAACAATTTTACGGAACCTTCACTACGCGAGTTGAACTCGCACTTCATCATCATCATCATATCAGCCGAAAGACGTCCACTGCTGGACACAGGCCTCCCCCAGAGAGTTCCAAATTGACCGGTCCTGCGCCACCCGCATCCAGCTGACTCCCGCGACCTTTACCAGGTCATCAGTCCACCTTGTGGGGGGCTACCCACGCCGCGCCTTCCGGTTCGTGGTCGCCACTCGAGAACCTTTCCGCCCCAACGGCCATCGGTTCTACGTGCAATGTGCCCCGCCCACTGCCACTTAAGTTTAGCAATTCGGGGGGCTATATCGGTTACCTTGGTTCTGCTGCGGATAGCCTCATTTCTGATGCGATCACGCAGAGAAACTCCTAACATAGCCCTCTCCATTGCCCTTTGGGTGAACTCGCACTTGTCCGGTTTTTTTCCCACGATTTTCTAGCAACAAAAACTAGTTCATGATCTAGATATATAGCCGATCCCATCAACAATTAAAGTCCGTGACTGTACGAGACGGGGTCTGTCGGCTGGTTTATATCTATCAGCGCACAAATCAATATATTTTGTTTCAATATCAATATACTTAACTTGATCTAAAAATATAGTCAAAGCAGTAATCACCGTTAAAACAATACCGACTCTATTCGTATTCTAATATGACTTTAATTCTAACGACATTCAATGTAACATAAGATGTATATCGTGTGTTACATGTCAAGAGATGTGGTCACGTATAGAGTAAATATTTGTCTGTAAGTACTGCATATCAACAGAGTGTTTAGTATTTGTAGCAGTCAACATTAATGCTAATATTTATTGAAGATTTTCCCTGCCATGTCATGCCAACCAACATTTATTCAAAAGCATTTGCCCGCAACTTCGTCTGCGTATGCCTAGTCGCTTTAAAGGATTAATATAACGCCTGTAGCCAATCTAATAGTATTTTGACGACCAAATACACACACACACACACACACACACGCGCTCACGCACACGCGCATACATACATGGATAAAATTGTACCATCTTAAACTTTCTTTTTGCTTGTTTAAAAAAAACTTTATTTTTTGTTTTATTTCCTTAAAACCTACAACTGGTTGTTATGGAGGAGCGGGGCTTCCTGATACAGGTATTGCATACTTAATAGGAAGTCCCAATCCTTAATTGTTTTAAATGCACTCTTTATTAGTGAAATAAATATATTTTCATTTTTTTTTTTTAATAGCCTAGTGGTTAGAGAACCTGACTATGAAGCTTGAGGTCCCGGGTTCGATCCCCGGTCGGGGCAGATATTTGTATGATGAATACGAATGTTTGTTCTCAAGTCTTGGATGTTTAATATCTATTTAAGTATGTATTTATCTATATAAGTATGTTTATCCGTTGTCTAGTACCCATAGTACAGGCTTTGCCTAGTTTGGGACCTGATCAATTAGTGTAAATTGTCCCACTATATTTATTTATTTATTCATTTTATTTGCTTTATGCAACAAGGCTTTATTTAACAAATACCTTACAAACTAACATACCTACATATATTTATACAAAATGTTTAACACAATAAGAAGATATTTCATAACAAGGCTCAAAGTCACCCAAAGGGCAATGGAGAGGGCTATGCTGGGATCTCTGAGTGATCGCATCAGAAATGAGGATATCCGCAGCAGAACCAAAGTAACCGATATATCCCTCCGAATCGCTAAACTTAAGTGGCAGTGGGCGCCACATTGCACGTAGAACCGATGGCCGTTGGGGCGGAAAGGTTCTCGAGTGGCGACCACGTACCGGAAGGCGCAGCATGGGTAGGCAACAAGGTGGACTGATGACCTGGTAAAGGTCGCTGGAGTCCGCTGGATGCGGGTGGCGCAGGACCAGTCATTGTGGCACTGTTTGGGGGAGGCATATGTCCAGCAGTGGACGTCTTTCGGCTGATATGATGATGATAACACAATAACACGTTACGACGGCGATGCGCAGCGCATGTTAATAATAATCATTTATTTCAAGCTAGTATAAAATTAAAACACTGATTAGTGACTTAAAAAAAAGTATTTTACAGTACACATGGTGTTACTTTCCCGCACTAGTGCGGAAATGAGCACTTTCCGTGCGGTGCGAAAACGTGCGAATAGGTAATTCGTACCTCGTGTCGATTTAAAACACTCCTTTCGGTCGTGTTTTAATTTATCGCCACTCGTTGCGAATTTCCTATTTTCTGCACTTGTATCGTAAATAACTAATTTATTGAATCAGGCGTTACTTTGCGGAAATTCATGATATATTACGAGAACAATATTCTTTTGCTATTCCGCTAAAAAACGTGCAGGTCGATCAGCGGAGATCAAATGCAACTATTTGCGTATAAACATGCAAATAATTACAGCAAACCACTACCAATAATAAAAAACCTCGACACGTGTTTCGCCTCTTTACGACGCATCATCAGGAGATGCTGGCAGGAGATGTTGCTTGCGCCACGTCCACTGAGCAAATCTCAGTGGACGTGGTGCTGATCGACCTGCACGTTTTTTAGCGGAATAGCAAAAGAATATTGTTCTCGTAATATATCGTAAATAACTATTTAATATAGTTGCTCAAAAAGGACTACTTTACGTAGCTGTTTAGCGTGCGGTTGGTTTTCGCCCACTAGTGCTTTTCACTTTTCCTCGTACAAATTGTACCATTAATTATTATGTCAATAAAAAATAAATAAGGTAGAACAACTTCATTATTTTTCAACTGTATTACAATGATGTTACAGAATTAATAATATAAAAGTTTCTAATTGGGAATGGATGAAAATTTTAGAAATGCCTGAGTATTTTTTTGGTGATAGGAATAACCTTCCTTAGCACCAGAAAAAAGTTTCAGATTTTTCAGCTGCGTCAATTTTTTTTGAAAAATATAAACAGTTTCCTCACTTACGTTTTGGGTCAGTTACGGCACCTTCCTCGATCGGTCTCATATTACAAAAAAAAATTAAATATGTGTGGTAAACTGACACTGGCAATAATATTGACACTTGCAGCAGCTATATTGGTCATTACCAGTGTCAGTTTACCACAGATATTTAGGATAGTTTTTTGTAATATGAGACAGATCAAGGAAAGTGTTTATTTACCGTTCTTGACCCAAAACGTAAATGAGGAAACTGTTTATATTTTTCAAAAATAATTGTCGCAGCTGAAAAATCTGAAACTTTTTTCTGGTGCCAAGGAAGGTTATTCCTATCACCAAAAAAATTATCAGCCATTTCTAAAATTTTCATCCATTCCCCATTCCTTACTTTTTGTTTTTCTTATTTTTTCGCAACTGTATTAAAAAACGTCGTTCGATCGATACATGTGCGGAAATGTCATTCTTCACTCGTCCCGAGCCTTGCCATTCGCCTACGGCTCGTGGTAAGATATCTCAGTAGGTACTCGTGACGTAATGACATACTTTCCGCACTAGCATCGAAATGTCCTATTGTTTTATAACTGTCGAATCTAGTAGTTTTATGTTGGGTCATGATTTAAGGCATACCTAATAAAGATGACTTGCCTTAATTTATTGAAAACCATTCATCCGTATAAAATCGGCTAAAATGTGTCCTTTATTAATTACAATAGCTGAGCGGTGATCAATCAAAGTATATACTAAAACAATATTAATGCCCCACAAAAATATTGAAAATTGTGACCCTTCATAGAATACAAGTGCCTACAGTAGATCGTCTAATATAAAGTCAAAGTCAAAGTGAAGTCAAAGTCAAAGTGATTTATTCTTCAATTTAGGCATATTACATGCACCTATGAATGTCGATAAACCACCACCAGTTCGGAAAGTAAACCTCTGCCTCGAGAAGAACCGGCGTAAAAAAAATAGCTCTCATCTCGATAGCTCGAAAATGTGGCAAAAGATGGTCAGAAATCAGGCTTCAAAACTGTGGTTAGCTGGACGTCGCACGAGCAGGCCCCTATTTCACCAACTTGACAATTGTCACCTGACAACGACAATTCTCCGTACATTGCTGGTTCCACAAGTTACCTAGCGACCACTTAACTTCTAGAACAAGCAATGTATGGCGAATTGTCAGTGTCAAGTGACAATTGTCAAGTCTGTGGAATAGGGGCCAGGCCTTCTACGAGTTCAAACTGTTTAGTAAATATTATGATCTTGTAACAATATGTCAGCAATCCCACATTCCAGACCTGGAAATACAGTACTGCTAACGCCATCCAGTGACAAATAGATGAACTAAACCAATGGGAATAACAGTACTGCTGCCACCATCCAGTAGTGAATAGATGCACTAACCACATGGGAAATCGATACACCTAGCGACCTCCCTCGACGAGCGCCTGTACTAAAATAGTACCGAATCCGCCAGAAGATGTCGCTGTCACCAACGCTGCAACGCGCTGTTAAGATTTTTCCTGATTTGGTTAGGTTCGCCGACTGTATTTTGATATGTATCGAATCTTTTTAGGTATAGCCCCCTGCTTCCCTCGCTGGAACTGCGTGCTCATACCTATCTATAGTCCTCTACCGTGCATCCGCGCCTGTACCTCTGCTCCTTACTGGCTGTGGAACACGACGCCTGATCTCTCCTATACCTTCTACGCTGTATTTTTCGTGCAAATTTAATACACGCCTTGCTGTACGTCACGCCTTTCCCTTCACCTCGCACGCACCCTCGCTACAATCTTTAATTAGGAACAAGGTCGATTCACGAGAGCTGTAATGAATGAATTGACCGAAAGTAAGGTCACTTTGTCAATGAGTGGCAGTGTGAGTGTTGTTCTTATACTGGAGTCCCCTAATATTTTGTAAATGTACCTATTAGGTTTTCGTTATTCAAGAAAAAAATAATGCACCAAGTACCAAGTATCATGTTAATCCTTTTAGTAATTATTATTAAAGTCCTTTGTAAATAAAATGTATATTTATTTTTCTGACTTATTTTTAATGTCAAGAATCGAAAGGTTGGAATTGTAAAAAATCTAAAAAAAATGCAGACCACGGAGTCCGTCCTCAACAGAGTTTTTAATTTACATTCATAGTTAGGTGCATGTAATATGCCTAAATTGAAGAATAAATCACTTTGACTTTGACTTTGACATATATACTGTTTTCACGCTGAAGCCGCAATTAGTCCAGGCAATGAACTGACAACTTGTATGGAAAAAATTACAGATTTGGAAATAATTTATATTAGCTAATTTTTTTAACGTAACGGATATATTATCAATTAAATAGTTACCTAGAGGCAAAATCCAACAAAAAATCAGACATCAAAAAAATCAATATTTAATTAGCTCCTAAAAAGTCCGGATAAATATTAATATATTTTTTTATCTTTATTTAGGTTCATTTACATTTGCTTTAAAATATTCAATATAAATAAAATATAAAAGGCAATGAATGTTTAATTTAAATCTATATAATTACTTCCGGGTGGAAAGTTTGTTGGATTCTTGAATAAAGCATCTTAGAATAACGTTTTAGAATGAAATAAACAAAAAAAACGCTATTATAAATTAATGTTTTTCGAAACAGTATTTTGCCTGGAGTAAATCTACAAAATGACGGCGAAAAAATTCGAAATTCTTACGAAAAACTGTTATTATCGCGTTTCACGGCAATGTCATACATAGTGCATAAAACATGGTTTTAATTATATATTTTTTATTTATAAAATGCAAAATGCAGGATAGATTACGAAGTAAGAACTTTCATAGATAAGATTGCATATTGCTCGATAAACTTCTTATTAGAATGACACTTCAATCGATTTTCACTGTCGATTGAACGATAAACGATGCTTATGCCGTAAAGTAATTTTTTCTACTCCTGTACTTTTATCTGTCATTTACATAGTCACGAACACTAATATAAAGTCATACAAAATAAGTTTGCAGAAAAGTCTATACTCTATTCCCCATAACAGTACGGCACAACCGTGCTGTTATGTCGCCAAAACGATACGCTTAGCAGCCATACGCTTCTAAACCTATACATTAGGTACTACCAACTTAACAAACCACTGAATGTTTTTACTTTTTAGAATTTTTTTAACTATAGCCATTGCTGCCAACTTAGGAAAAACCTTTATTCTTAATATGGCAGTACTGGCAAGTTGACATCAATTAAAAACAAAGTTAACCATAGACACCCATTTGTCTCATTTTCATGTTTCCTGAATTCCCGGTTATTTTATAAATTGTTGTTTGACTTTGCGGCCGTTGTGTTTGCTACAAAATAGTTGGTGTTTCTCAAAAGTAATAATGGATGACGATGAAAATATTGCTTCTACACCAGAAATACACCGGGGCAGCCCACAAGCAGTGAACGAACATTTGTTGCCTACTAAATCTCGGGACCTATATGACAAAGTTTAAGAAAAGTTTATTCTTTGTTTAATTTTGCATTTTATTTCATAGTAGCTAGTCGTAGAAAAAGTATTGTATGCAACGTTGTATAACTAAGTCAAAAAACGCTCGTGGCGTCTTTCTTTACAATGTTCGCCTTCGGCTCACATTGTAACCCACGCCACTCGCCTTTTTTGACCTCTCTTATACAACTGTTGCATAAAATACTATAATCTTATTTTCGAAATGACTTCGCCTAATCTTGGACCAGGAAAAACATTATCTGAATAAACAATATCTGAAACCGTATATAGTACAACATTTTGCGGATTTTGATGTATAATTATAATTATTTACAATTTCTTCGCAGTCCGAGTCTACTGAAACTGTCTCTTCTAGAAAATAGTCCTTTAATTGTGGGTGACGTGCAAAATATTCGGTCCATAAACAGCGCATAATGCGCGCTAATGGCGCCAAGAATTAGCCGCCGCTGAGTTATGCCGGTAGGGTGGCCAGCGGGCTTTCATACGACGAGACAGTCTCAAGGTCCGTTTATATCTACAGACATTGAGCGTGCCAGACACGTGGCGTGGCAGACACCGACAGACACCGTTTATCTATATCTACAGACGTTAAGCGCACCAGGCATGTACCGGGACAGACTCCGTTTTTATTCACATGTAGCAGAAGCGTGCCGTGTCATCGACAGACACCGTCATCGGTTCCGGTGCCCTATTCACACTGACCAGCAGATAGCCACAGATCTGTACAGACATGCACCGCGCAGACAAAATATTCTTTCCGCGCATACTGGCCGGGCACGGCCCGTGTCTGTCGGCGTCTGCGCGGCCGTGTTACGATAGATATAAATTCATCATCATCATCATCATATCAGCCGAAAACGTCCACTGCTGGACATAGGCCTCCCCCAGAGAGTGCCAAATTGACCGGTCCTGCGCCACCCGCATCCAGCGGACTCCCGCGACCTTTACCAGGTCATCAGTCCACCTTGTGGGGGGCCTACCCACGCCGCGCCTTCCGGTACGTGGTCGCCACTCGAGAACCTTTCCGCCCCAACGGCCATATAAATTAGTTAATAGAAATAAGATAAGATAAAATAGATATAAATTGGTTAATAGAAACTGTATAGAAGAATATTTTTTTGTCTGCTACGGCACGTGTCTGGCACGCTCAATGTCTGTAGATATAAACCGACTTTCAGAAGTGTGAGTCCAGTCTCGAAGAAGTGCCCAAAGTTCAATAGAATGTACCACATCATATCAGCCGAAAGACGTCCACTGCTCGACATAAGCCGCCCCCAAAGAGTGCCAAAGTGATCGGTCCTGCGCCACCTGCATCCAGCGGACTCCCGCGACATTTACCAGGGCTGTTATTCGCTACGAGCAAATGCGGCTCACCCCGCCGGTCACCCGTTACGAAACTAGACCTCTACCTACGCTTAGTTACTACGCATCGCGGTGTCAAGGTATATTTGTGGGTGAGCGTTGAGGTGAGCTTAAAACAAGTTACAGAATAGGGGGGCTGGTCATATCAGTCCACCTTTTGGGTGGGTCTACCCACGCTGCGCCACACCGCTGCGCTGTGAATGCACACTTGTTTTCAATGGATTTTGTGGCCAGCGGTCTCTTGTACAAGGAGACAAAAGTAGTAGGAAATTAGTATGGGATATTTAGATTATTTTTATTATTTCTTTTCCCTTTTTAGGGTTCCGTACCTCAAAAGGAAAAAACCGGAACCCTTATAGCATCACTCGTGCGTCTGTTTGTCCGTCTGTCACAGCCGATTTGCTCCGAAACTACTGGACCGATCGAGTTGAAATTTGATAAACATGTAAATTGGTGACCCAAAGACGGACGCGTAAAGTAAATTAATGAATTCTGAACAAGGGGGCCACTTTAGGGGGTAAACTCGGAAATTAAAAAAAGAATCGCAAACTGTATTGTGTGACATATCAAATGAAAGGGGTTGTTGTAAGCATCTCAGATATATATTTTTTTTATAATTTTAGGATAAACAGATTTGAAGTAATTTAGGAAAAAATACGAAAATTTACCATCCCACCATCCCCCCGCCCTTATCTCCAAAAATTCTGAAAATATATGGAAAATAGTTCCTTGCCTAAAGATAACAGGAAAACCGATAAGAAGTTTGAGTATTCAAAGTAAAGGGAAACTTCTCAATATTTTTACCAAATGTTATGTTTACCAAATTTCAACTCAATCGGTCCAGTAGTTTCGCAAATCGGCTGTGACAGACGGACAGACAGACGCACGAGTGATCCAATAAGGGTTCCTTTTTTTTCTTTTGAGGTACGGAACCCTAAATGGTAGAAGAAGAATTTTGACCAGCTTCAAATCTGTGGTTATTTCTTCCTTTTTACTAACCTAAAGTCTCCCGTTCACTTCGATAATATCCTTCAACACATGTTGGCAGAAACATCAGACGAAGTCGCGTGACTTCAGTGGGACTGTCCTTATTTCATCTTAATCTTCACAGACACCCTACAATAAACAAATAATGGCGGCCATCCCTCGGCTAAATTGCCCGGAAAAAACCTATTTACACAAATTGGACAAAATGCCTATTTATTCAAATGAACAAAACCTATTTATGCTCATTATATTCATCATAATACTGGCCGAGTGAAAAGGGAATATACAGGGTGGGCCCTGTAACAGGAGCAAAAAATTAAGCTTGTGAGCAATTGTTGCTAAGTGGTTTTGATTGAAAAAATTTTTTTTTTTTGTTTTTTTTTCTTTAACTTAAGTTTACGTGTACTTTTTTACACTTCTGGAGTGATATAAGTAACTTTTTATTATAAAACACAAAAAAAAAAATGCAAAAACTATTATGACTCACTACATGATGTTCATCATCATCATCATCATATCAGCCGAAAAACGTCCACTGCTGGACATAGGCCTCCCCCAGAGAGTTCCAAATTGACCGGTCCTGCGCCACCCGCATCCAGCGGACTCCCGCGACCTTTACCAGGTCATCAGTCCACCTTGTGGGGGGCTTACCCACGCCGCGCCTTCCGGTACGTGGTCGCCACTCGAGAACCTTTCCGCCCCAGCGGCCATCGGTTCTACGTGCAATGTGCCCCGCCCACTGCCACTTAAGTTTAGCAATTCGGAGGGCTATATCGGTTACCTTGGTTCTGCTGCGGATAGCCTCATTTCTGATGCGATCACGCAGAGAAACTCCTAACATAGCCCTCTCCATTGCCACATGATGTTACTTACCTCAAAATCTGCATTGCCTACTGTGCTATGATCTCCTGGTGCCAAGATACATTACTCGGAGGTCATAAATTTAGATCAATTTTTCTCCGAGTAAAAAAAAAAATACTACAGATGCTTTAAGAAAGCCTCCTTTTAAATATTTGCTCCTGTTACAAGGCCCACCCCGTATAACAGGCCCTTTTTAATAAGAAACTTATATTTGAGTGCAACTGGCAAATGATTGATTGATGGATGAGTCTTGCTTTGACTTGATGTTTAGAGCTTACTCCGTATGCGAAATATGGTGATACTGGTGATGTTACTAAGAGTCCGGTGTGTGTCTCTGGTTCCGTGGAGGTTGGGACGGACGCTTGTGTGGGACGCCACATGTGTAGACACACTGGTACCGTCTCACCTCCAACGAACTACATCTAAAGCGGGTGCAGCGGCGGAAAACGCCGAAAATCTGAAATGTAATAAATATAGAGGCCCCGGCAGAGAGTACGACTTTGTACCCTTTGGCGTCGAGACCCTCGGTCCGTGGGGTCCCAGTGCGCATTTATTTGCAGAAATCGCGAAACGTCTGGTCGATGTAACTGGTGACCGAAGAGCTGGCGGCTTTCTCGCGCAACGCATCAGCATTGCAATTCAGCGAGGAAATGCCGCCAGCATCCTCGGTGCAATGCCTCGAGGGCCTTTTTAGGGTTCCGATACCTCAAAAGGAAAAAACGGAACCCTTATAGGATCACTCGGTTGTTGTCTGTCTGTCCGTCTGGCACAGCCGATTTGCTCCGAAACTACTGGACCGATTGAATTGAAATTTGGTACACATATGTAAATTGGTGCCCCAAAGATGGACGCGTAAAGTAAATTAATGAATTCTGAACAAAGAGGCCACTTTTGGGGGGAAAAGTGGAAAATTTAAAAAAAGTTTCGAAAATTGTATTGTGTGACATATCAAATGAAAGGGGTTGTTGTAAGCATGTCAGATATATTTTTTTAATAATTTTAGCAAAAACAGATTTGAAGTAATTTAGGAAAAAAGGCGAAAATTGACCCTTCCCCCCCCCCCCCCCCCCCCTTATCTCCGAAACTACTAGGACTAAAATTCTGAAAAAAATATGGAAAATAGTTCCTTGCCTAAAGATTACAGGAAAACCTATTAGAAGTTTGAGTATTCAAAAACACTTATGAAATTTAGATTATATACGGAACCCTCACCACGCGAGTTGAACTCGCACTTGTCCGGTTTTTTTAGATTAACTTAAGTTTTAATTTAATTTAGTTAATGTTAATCATCATCTTGTATTTATTTTAGAAAATAAATGATTTTAGGAGTTCGGTATACAGAAAATAGTAAGTACGTATATAACGTAAACGTCCGAGTGCTTTATGTCAAATTCTAACTAACAGGATTTTTCTTCATTCGAATTTAAACCATGTCACTTTGACATAGAGTGCCCATGCCATACACTAGTACCCCGTCGAGCACTCGGACGTTTAAGTTACCTATAGATTTAGAAAAGTTTTTAATGAAACCATCTTTTATTAAATAAAACCGGTCAAGTGCGAGTCTGACTCGCGCACCGAGGGTTCCGTACAAAATTTCATACACCCGTCTTGCCCCACCCATTAATTTTGGAAAAATCTTAACAACGCATAGTGTAGTTAAGTCATGAGTACCTACAGCGCCATTTATCGGTGCATTTTGTTACTAACTTGCGCGACCAAGGACCTCGGTATGTATGTTTTTCAGCGATAATTCTTTATCAAGTGAATTAATTTCGATAATTATTTTTTATTTGCTAGAAGGTACTTTCAGAATAATTTCATATGAATTTAAAGGAAACAAATTAAATACAGAAGTAGGCATTCAATTACAAACTTAATTAACAAATGATTTTTGAAGAATACTTTTCTTGTAATATATACTTTAAGATTAATCATATATATTTTTTTCAAATTTTTCGTTTGGTTAACTTCGGAGATAAGGGGGGGGGGGGGGGGGGATGGTATTTTTTTCAACATTTTCCTTTATAAATCAAAATTTTACCATTGTAGAAAAAAAGAGAAAAACTGTTTCAGAATATGCAACTCAATCCCTTTCATATGATATGTCACTTGACCTACTAACTACACTTTGATTTTTTTACATCAGAGCCACTATTCAGTTGTTAAATGAACTAAGAATTATTTTTGCCCAGTCCCCGTAAAATGGGTACATATTTAAATACGTCCAAAATTAATGTTGTCTAATTTCATACTTAAAATGTTTTTCAACAAAAACTTGTTTAATCTGTTGCACGGCACGAACTCGAACGAACGCAGGTGTTACTGCCGCAGTCGTTAAAATCATTTTACTGTTCGTTTCTATTCCGTGTCACGGCAATAGGGTACAATAACAAATGACAACAATAACAAACTTAAAAAACCGGCCAAGTGCGTGTCGGACCACGCAAAACGAAGGGTTCCGTGCCTATTAAAAAGGTCGTATCGTCACAGTAATTTTACGGCACTTACGTCCTTTTCTTTGAGGAAGGCAGTTTTTCAGCAATATCTCGAAAACCTCTGAACCGATCTTGTTCAAAACAATTTTCGGTGAATGAAATTAATAAGCCCTATGTCCATGAATTTTTCCATATTTTTAAAATACACCGTTCAAAAATTAGAGGGGGGGGGACAGAATTTTAGTGACTTTCGGGGCGATTATCTCCGACCCTATTCACTTAATCAAAAAAAATGCCAAGAAACCTTATATTTATTTTGAAAGACCTATCGATTGATGTACCACACGGGGGGTCACAATGAAAAAATTTTTTTTGACTTTTAGTTTTATGTATGGAGTGCACCCCTAAAAAAATTTTTTTTTGTCATTTTAATTACAAAACTATGTAGCGGCTAACAAAATACACCTATCCTCAAAATTTTACTCAAATACACCTTATAGTTTTCGAGTAAAATGCCTGTGACATACGGACAGACGGACAGACGGACAGACGGACAGACGGACAGACGGACAGACGGACAGACGGACATGACGAAACTATAAGGGTTCCGTTTTTGCCATTTTGGCTACGGAACCCTAAAAATGGTTGTCTGTAAAGTCGGTTTACGGACGATAATTTTACGTGATAACGTCATAAGAAAACATTGATGAAAAATTGCATAACACGTATTTACTCATTTAACGCTAGGAATACTCCTGTGAAATTTCGAATAAAATAGTCGATCTAATCTTGTTTCCCCACACAAACTTTGGACCCCCATTTCGCCCCCTTGGAGGGTGAATTTTGAAATATCCGTTCTTAGTGCACCCCTAGACCTTATAAGGAACCTACGTGCCAAATTTGGAATCTCTAGAACCAGCGGTTTGGGCTGTGCGTCGATATGTCAGTCAACTGAACGGGACAATGAGTCACACGCCGTTCATCGATTTATAAGACGTTATCACGTCAAAAGTTCAAAGGACTGTATCAGACTACAGAAATATGGTTTGGCAAATAATAATATAATAATAATATATAGTGGGACAATTCACACCAATTGATCTAGTCCCAAACTAGGCAAAGCCTGTACTATGGGTACTAGACAACGGAAAACATACTTATATTAAACATCCAATCCAAGACTCACGAAATCACGTAAATTGCTGTTTTGGTCGTGAATTACTGCGTTTAAGTACATATACAATATATATACTGATAGCTCGCAGGTTCAGCCGGTGTACAGCCCAAGTGAAAATAACATTATTTCGAGCGTTCTGTACATCATTGTACACCTGCAGCTTGTGGACTAGGTACACGCAACGGGCTATCAATGCCATGCGCGTACAGTATAATGACGCGTTCAGGGTACTGTTGCGGCTGCCTCGGTACTGCAGTGCGTCGGGCATGTTCGCGGACGCGCACGTGGACGGGTTCCACGCGACACTGCGCAAGCGCTGCGCCGCGACGCTCCGCAGAGTGCGCGACAGCCGCCACAGTCTCCTGACCGTCGTGGCTGACAGATGGGACGGTGGCCTGATAAGGTACTGGTCCTCTCTGCATTTAAGTTTAGCACCTAAGATAGTTATTTAAGTTAATCTTAGATATAAGTTTAATTTTAAGTTTTACTTACTAACAAAATATGGGCAAACATTGGTCTGAAATAAATACATTTTATTTTATTTATTTTTTTATTTTATTTTATATACATACATAGTACTCATAAAATTATGATTTCTTTAAAGTGAAGGGGTTCTATTGGTGTCCTTTAAATTAGCTCTTGGCCGATAAAAAAATACATACCTATAATTTTTTAAATTTCAAGCCTTATATTTATAACTTTTTATGATTTTAATTATATTTTGTAATTTACACATTGTAATAATTTGATGGTTTTAGCATGAGGAAAGTTCCCATTTATGTATTTCTTTACAAACTCTATAGGTGGTCGCGTCCTTTAATTAAGAACCCTTTTCGCAAAAATATGATTTGTATTACCTATCCAATACAATTTGACAGGATTGTCACCTTAAGTGGGTCCCAAATTAAAGCTCGTGACTGGCTAATAACAGATCTGACGTTTCATAAAAAAACTGATTTGACTACTCATCGGCATCAATTCCAGCCGGGGGTTTTTTATAAGGAAACAATTAATGTAGGTAATTTAATTTGTAGACTATGTTTTGTAGGTATCGTCAATAACATACATACCCACACGTGTGGTTGGGTTTTATATATAACGAGGATACAGTTTATTAGGCATGATGACTCATGTTAAAATTGTTAACATATTATTGCTAAATGGATAGTACACCGTCGAATTATTGTAATAAATTATAAATTAAAAAATATAATTAATATCATACAAAGATATGAACCTTGAAAGTTTAGAAAAAAATTACCTTTTTTTTTATTATCCAAGTGTCAATTTAAAGCTACCAATAGAATCCTTACGCTTTTATAGAAACAACAATGTATAAAACTATGGACCTAAACGCAGTAGGTATTTCGCGACCGAAACAGCAATTTACTTGATTTTTCGTACAATCCGCAGCAGAACCAAGGTAACCGATATAGCCCTCCGAATCGCTAAACTTAAGAGGCAGTGGGCGGGGCACATTGCACGTAGAACCGATGGCCATTGGGGCGGAAAAGTTCTCGAGTGGTGACCACGTACCGGAAGGCGCGGCGTGGGTAGGCCCCCCACAAGGTGGACTGATGACCTGGTAAAGGTCGCTGGAGTCCGCTGGATGCGGGTGGCGCAGGACCGGTCATTGTGGCACTCTTTGGGGGAGGCCTATGTCCAGCAGTGGACGTCTTTCGGCTGATATGAATATGATGATGATGAAACAAATAGATAATACATTGTGTCACAAGTACGGTAACTTAGTTTAGACGACCGCTTTAGCCTAGTTGGTAGTGACCCTGCCTACGAAGCAAGAGGTCCTAGGTTCGAATCCCGGAAGGGGCATTTATTTGTGTGATGAGCACGAATATTTGTTCCTGTCATGGATGTTTTCTATGTATTTAAGTATGTATTTATCTATATAAGTATGTTTATCGTCGTCTAGTACCCATAATACAAGCTTTGCTTAGTTTGGAACTAGGTCGATTTGTGTAAGATTGTCCGCAAATATATTTAATTCTCCCCAATAAACGAGCCAAGAGCATACGCGTATTAGCACTGCACCGTCGGTAATAGTACATTGTGTTACAAGTACGGACGTAAGATATGAATTACGAACGAGAGTCTATTAGAAGCCCGACGCCGAAGGCGGAGGGCTTTGATGATTCGAGTTTGTAACAATCTTACCGTACGTGTCGCATACGCCGCGAGGAAACCAATACATTTTTAACTAAATTGTTACTAATCGTAATATAAACTACAAAATGTCAATCGTCCATTTTGTTGTATTTGACGTGAGGCGCTTAGAGCAAACACCCTTCGGCATACAGCCACGATTTAAAATCACAGTTAAAGATATTTTACAAGGACACTATATTGCTACATTTGAGGACCGCTTTAGCCTAGTTGGTAGTGACCCTGCCTACTAAGCAAGAGGTCCTGGATTCGAATCCCGGTAAGGGCATTTATTTGTGTGATGAGCACGAATATTTGTTCCTGAGTCATGGATGTTTTCTATGTATTTAAGTATGTATTTATCTATATAAGTATGTTTATCGTCGTCTAGTACCCATAGTACAAGCTTTGCTTAGTTTGGGACTAGGTCGATTTGTGTAAGATTGTCCGCAAATATAAAAAAAAAAAAAAAAATAAGTTTTTTAAATCTTTAAATCATTTTTGTATTCATATTTTATTCATGTTTTCACGTTTAAATTTATTTATAAATACGTTTTCAAACATCGTGTTTGAGTTAAAACCTTCTTGCTTTAGACGTAAGAGTGACAGATACAATTTAAGAAAAACCGGCCAAGTGCGTGTCGGACCACGCAAAACGAAGGGTTCCGTGCCTATTAAAAAGGTCGTATCGTCACAGAAATTTTACGGCACTTACGTCCTTTTCTTTGAGGAAGGCAGTTTTTCAGCAATATCTCGAAAACCTCTGAACCGATCTTGTTCAAAACAATTTTCGGTGAATGAAATTAATAAGGCCTATGTCCATGAATTTTTCCATATTTTTAAAATACACCGTTCAAAAATTAGAGGGGGGGGGGACAGAATTTTAGTGACTTTCGGGGCGATTATCTCCGACCCTATTCACTTAATCAAAAAAAATGCTAAGAAACCTTATATTTATTTTGAAAGGCCTATCGATTGACGTGCCACACGGGGGGTCACAATGAAAAAAATTTTTTTGACTTTTAGTTTTATGTATGGAGTGCACCCCTAAAAAAATTTTTTTTGTCATTTTAATTACAAAAGTATGTAGCGGCTAACAAAATACACCTATCCTCAAAATTTTATTCAAATACACCTTATAGTTTTCGAGTAAAATGCCTGTGACATACGGACAGACGGACAGACGGACAGACGGACAGACGGACATGACGAAACTATAAGGGTTCCGTTTTTGCCATTTTGGCTACGGAACCCTAAAAAACCATTACGCCCATGGGCGTAATAAAGGTTATTACAGCTCTATATGCCTACGTGTTATGAAGCCCTTTACGAGTGTGATGAAATAGTACATTACATATTACATACCTAGGGCGGTGAATTCGTGAATGCCCCAGATCGCAGGTGTTTGTATAAATATACGATCTGGGGCTTTACGAATTGCCGCCCGTGGTTTGTCTAAAGTTTTACGTCTTGCCTTCACCTCGCGTAGCGGGCAGAAAATCCCACTTACGGCCAAGGGTGACGTAAAAAACATTACTCTCATTTTCGTTGGGCAGTCGCGTAAATATGGCAGCCGTGTACATCATTATGGGAACTGCTTTTATCATACAACTTTTGACTACTTCATCATGGTATTCATGGTAGGTACCCAATTTACCCTCCAATTTCCTTCCGGATACGTAATAACTACTTCAGGTAAAATCGACCCCACAAACAGTTGAATGCGAATTTTCTCCCGAGCCAAAACGACACAAGTTAATTTGTATCTTATGACAAATACGTCATTTTTACGAAGCAAGCGTTAGTTACTAAAGGGCTTATGACAATAAAATACACACTGAGTTTAATACATTTTCCTGGAAATGATTACGTGATACTGTGTTGAAATACGAACGGTTTTATTACTGCGTTAACAAACGGGTAAATACGGGTGTTTTAAGTTTGTTATAAAACTGAGAATGAAGGTTTTAAATAAAGAAAAGTGTTCAGAACAGGATAGGCGACAGTTCCTGTATTCAATATATTTTAGGGTTCCGTAGCCAAATGGCAAAAAACGGTACCCTTATGAATTCGTCATGTATGTCACAGGCATTTTACTCGAAAACAAAATACACCTTATTGGAATAAAATTTTGAGGATAGGTGTATTTTGTTAGCCGCTACACAGTTTTGTAATTAGATTAATAAAAAAAACCGGCCAAGTGCGTGTCGGACCACGCAAAACGAAGGGTTCCGTGACTATTAAAAAGGTCGTATCGTCATAGAAATCTTACGGCACTTACGTCCTTTTCTTTGAGGAAGGCAGTTTTTCAGCAATATCTCGGAAACCTTTCATCTGATCTTGTTCAAAACAATTTTCGGTGAATGAACTTAATGAGCCATGAATTTTTTCATATTTTTAAAATACACCGTTCAAAAATTAGAGGGGGGGGACAGAATTTTAGTGACTTTCGGGGCGATTATCTCTGACTGTATTCACTTAATCAAAAAAAATCCCGAGAAACCTTATATTTATTTTGAAAGGCCTATCGATTCATGTGCCACACGTGGGCTCCCGGTGAATTTTTTTTTTTTGACTTTTAGTTTTATGTATGGAGTACTGACCTAAAATTTTTTTTTTAGTAATTTTAATTACAAAACTTTGTAGCGGCTCACAAAATACACCTATGCTCAAAATTTTATTCAAATACACCTTATAGTTTTCGAGTAAAATGCCTGTGACATACGGACAGACGGACTGACGGACAGACGGACAGACGGACAGACGGACATGACGAAACTATAAGGGTTCCGTTTTTGCCATTTTGGCTACGGAACCCTAAAAATTAGGGGTGCTTCATTTCAAGCCCACATGTGGCACATTAATCGATAGGCCTTTCAAAATAAATATAAGGTCTCACCAATTTTTTTGATTAAATGAATAGAGTCGGAGATAATAGCCCCGAAAGTCACTAAAATTGTGTGGTCCCCCCCCCCCCCTCTAATTTTTGTACGGTGTATTTCAAAAATATGAAAAAAATCATGGATGTAGGACTTATTAAATTTTTTCATCGAAAATTGTTTTGAACAAGATCGGTTCAAAGGTTTTCGAGATATTTCTAAAAAAACTGCCTTCCTTAAAGAAAAGGGCGTAAGTGCCATAAGATTTCAGTAACGATACTACCTTTTTAATAGGCACGGAACCCTTGTTGTGCGTGGTCCGACACGCACTTAGCTGGTTTTTATAAACCGACAAGCAGACCGATAAATGATAAAAATGTCAACCATGCTACGCCTGCTTTTTATCACTTATCGTTGTGGATGAATGCATTAAACAGTTGTTGTTATGCGTGATTGCGCGGTAGACGGCTCGGCGCTGGCGGCTCTCTCGACAAGGAAAAGTCTGAAAACAACGCTGTGAGTAAATACATGTTATTATTTTTTCATCATACTTGCTCGTAAAGGGATTGATAATGCGCAGGCATACAGCAACAATAGCCTTTATTACGGCCAAAGGCGTAATGGATTTTTTCTTAAATTGTATCTGTCACTCTTGCGTCAGTTATAAAGCAAGGAGGTTTTAACACAAACACGATGTTTGAAAAGGTATTTATAAATAAATTTAAACGTAAAAACACAAATAAAATATGTATATCAGAATGATTTAAAGATTTAAAAACTTAAATGTAGCAATTTAGTGTCCGTGTAAAATATTTTTACTGTGATTTTAAATCGTGGCTGTCTGCCAAATTCAACAAAATGGACGACTGACATTTTGTAGTTGCTGTAGCACAATTTAGTTAAAAATGTATTGGTGTCCTCGCAAATGTGATGAAAAACATTGTATGTCAATCATCATCAAATCATCTTCTAATTGACTATCGTTCGTAATTCATATCTTACCGTACTTTTAACACAATGTACTATTACTATATGTAGTTAGGGTAAAAACCACTTTAGGTAATGTGTCCACAAGAAAAAATATTATAAAAAGGTTTCATTTGACCCGTCAGTGACTTTTAGTATTTTTTTTAACCTCTTGGTGGTGGCAATAGGCTTGTGTCCTAATTTTTTTTTTACGATGCCATTCGAACCAGTTTTTGGTGTGGAACAAATGTTTGTATGGGAGTAAGTACAATTAAAGAACATAAATACCCAAAAAATTGAGTTAAAGACGGACCTCGCTGGCGGTAGCCGAAAACGTTCCATACTGATTAACATTGAATCATGACGTCACAGGGTAATATTTGTACTAGTCGTTATATGGAAAATCAAGTAAATTGCTGTTTCGGTTGCGAAATACTGCGTTTAGGACCATAGTTGACATACAATATTGTTTCTATAAAAGCGTAAGGATTCTATTGGTAGCTTTAAATTTACTTTTGGACAATAAAAAAAATGCATATTTTTGGTAAACTTTCAAGGGCCATACCTATCTTTTTATGATTTTAATTATATTTCGTAATTTATACTTAATTGCATTTATTTGAAGGTTTACTATCAATTTAGCAACACTGCGCTATCAATTTTAACATGAGGACACAACCCAATTATGGTTGAGATTATTTAATGTAGCTGATTTTTTATAATACTTTAATTGGAATACTCTGCCTTGGATGGTAGAGTTGTTTTTTAACCGACTCCAAAAAAAAGGAGCAGGTTCTCAATTCGGTTGTATTTTTTTATGTTTGTTACCTCAGAAATCCGTCATTTATGAACCGCTTCGTACAATTTTTTTTTTATTTGAAAGTGTATGCTTTCAGGTTGGTCCCATTGTTACTTATCAAAACTTAACACGTTCACGTACATTTTTTTGTACTGCCATGGACGTACTGCCACATCACTGTTTAGGCAAATATTGTGCCGCCGCTGTTTCGTCCAGGTATGTATGTAATTTGTTACAAACTCAAACTCTCCTCTTGTGCCAGCACGGCCACAGCCGTAACGTCTACAGACGTATTGTGTCACAGCACGGTCATTCCCCTCATGTAAAATGGAGGTGGCCCTTTAAGCTTTTGCTGCGGCACTAGGAAAAATTGTAATGTACCTAAAGCGGCACAACATGTCCGCCTTCATTATAATTCTATGAGAATTTGTCGCCCGTGGACGGAGTGGCAGATTTGTCGCGGTGAAGATCACCGGCCATCACAGCCGTAGTGTCGTATCACGAGGGTCTCAATTTACGCCTGTGGCCGTACTGTCCGTGAACGTGTTTTGTTGGAAATTTGGAAACCATGAGGAACTGAGGGAACTCCTCAAATGCGTGCCTTCTAACGCATACAAAAAGAAAGAAAAAGAAAAGAAGACATTTATTCACTACACAAAAGACACACAGAGACAAAGGAGACACGTAGTAATATACTGCTTATACTGCTTTGTTTGTGTGAGGTGTGCAATAAAGAGTATTTGTATTGTATCGGCATTTTCTATTAAAAATATAAATTTACTTACAAAAATGTCAAATACGTGATATATAATTAAACTAATTTTAGCTAATAATTTTTAAAAGTTAAGATTGAGCTAAGGCCATAGTACTGTGTAAACTATTTAAATAATCAGTTTTTTATTTTATTTATTATAACTGGGTAGTGTATTTACACCCGGAAATCACAAATTTGGTGAAGTGGAACTGATGATGAAGACCGCACATGGCTTATGGAACTCGTACTCAAAACTGTAAAAGTACGTTACTGATTCTGATATGATTCCGTTGAAATAGCCGTGCCTTCTATATTTGAGGAGTTCCCTCAATTCCTCATGGTTCCCATCATCTAACTGAAGTTTGATAACAAGGGGACCAACCTGGAAGCATATACTTTCAAATAAAAAAAGAATTGTACGAATCGGTTCATAAATGACGGAGTTCTGAGGTAACAAACATTAAAAAAAACCGAATTGGCTACTTTCCTAAAAAATTATATTTAGTCAGTCAGTTAGATAATCAGAACATATTTTTTTGTTTATCAAGCAAACAAAACCGGCCAAGTGCGGGTCGGACTCGTGCACCGAGGGTTCCGTACAAACCTGTAGGTATATAAGTAAATTATTAAAAATATTTTTATTATATGATGTAACTATAAATTTACAGTTTTCGCAATATTTCCTTTATCTGTGCTATAAGACGTTGCTTCGTACCAAATTTCAAGATTCTGAGTTCACGGGAAGTAGGTTTTGATTCCCTTGCGAGTTTCGAAAATTTACGGAAATTTGCGGCATAAACGGCTGTATCTTTAAATTACGTTGGCTTAGACGTTTGATTTTTTCACAGCTCTAAGGGACAGTAGACTTGAGTATTTGATAAATTTTAGCTTGATACCTCTACGCGTTCCTAAGAAAAAGGGTCTTGACAGACAGATGGACAGACAACAAAGTGATCCTATAAGGGTTCCGTTATTTCCTTTCGAGGTACGGAACCCTAAAATTATGAAGATATAGCGTGACGTCACATTATGGTACACTTTTTAGCATCATTTGTTTAATTGACAAAGAGAAAAATACGTGTCCAATATTTTTTGATAATCTAACTGACTGACTAGAATCTAGAATTTTATTTTTTTTACCCAGGAAAGTACCCAATTGCGAACCTCCTTTTTTTCGAAGTTGGCTAAAAACGTATTTATTTTCAGGTTGCAGAATGTTCGTGAAGGCCCTCATCATCTGCTTCACCCTGGCCCTGGCGGCACAAGCCCTAACCGAGTCGACCGACGAGGACTTGGTCTTCACAATGAACTTGGTTCTGTCTGCGCATATGTCGACCAACCCTAGTGCGGCTGGTAATGATTTCGGGGAGGTACAATACTGTACCTCAGAAAGGCCAATCGTAAAGTGGATCGGTGGGCGTAAAATGTGCGTAGCAGCAAAATAGTTACATTTTCATTCTTCGCTTCCGATGTTTCGCGTTCGCCTACACATGCGCTGAGTTAAGGCCACTTCTGCATTGGCGGGCTGAAATGGTATTTGGACTATAGTACATTGTTTAACAAGGGGCGTAAGTGCTTTTGATGACTCGAGTTTGCAAGGAATTTGCGAGGAAATAAATAACTACAAAAGACAGAAAAATCTAAGTTTCATACAGCCGCACCAATCAAAAATTGACAACTTCACTTCCAGATCAGTGCTAGTGGAGCGCGCAGCTTCAATATTTCAACCAATCACAGAGCAACCAGATTTGCTTAAGCCAATCAGAGGGTTCTATATTTTAAAACTAAACTTAACAGCCCGTGGGAGGTAAAACGGCTATAACTGCTCTGTACGCTCGCATAAGTAATAACGCCATTGACGAGCAAGTGTGATGAAAAGTAGATTTCCGTACATCGGTATATTTTCAGTATTATATTGGCACAGTAGTATGTTGCCAGTGATGACATTATGGCACTGAAAGGTGGTCGCTTAGGTACTATGGGCCTCATTAGAAGGCTCAAAGTCACCCAAAGGGCAACGGAGAGGGTATGTTGGGAGTTTCTCTGCGTGATCGTATCAGAAATGACGCTATCCGCAGCAGAACCAAGGTAACCGATATAGCCCTCCGAATCGCTAAACTTAAGTGACAGTGGGCACCACATTGCACGTAGAACCGATGTCCGTTGGGGCGGAAAGGTTCTCGAGTGGAGACCACGTACCGGAAGGCGCAGCGTGGGTAGGCCCCACAAGGTGGACTGATGACCTGGTAAAGGTCGCGGGAGTCCGCTGGATGCGGGTGGCGCAGTACCGGTCACTTTGGCACTCTTTGGGGGAGACCTTTGTCCAGCAATGGACGTCTTTCGACTGATATGATAATGATGATGATATAATTATAATATATTTTACCTTTTTACACGCAAAGTTGGTTAATACTTTGGCGTTTGCATAGTTATATGGATATTGTTATTAATTTTTGTATCTGAGGACTTCTGTTTTGTAACCTGTCTCTTGCCCTATGGTTGACTGGTAGAGAATGCCTTGAGGCATTCAGTCCGCCTTTTATACTTATCTGTGTTGTGTAATAAGGTTTACATAAATAAATAATTATTATATTGCGCGGTCGCGGGGCAGTATACGCATGCAATACGACTGCATTCGCCTCATTAAATGTAGCATTCAGTAACGAATCAGTACAGGAGCCGTAGCATGGTTAGGCTTGTCACGCGATAGGTGATAGGATAGAGCGTGCGTCACTGGCTGACACCGTTCGATAGAACGAGACGACGCTGTTATCTTGTCACTTGTCGCGTGATAAGGCCAACCATGCTACGGCTCCTGAGTGCTGACTTGACAGTTGACACTAACAGCTGACAGCTTATCCCGCCAAAGCGGCAGTGGCCTAACGTGTTAGAACGAGAACGTAAAACGTTTTGAAATGCGATAGGGATGCGAAGACATGAACCTAAATGACACTTCCACTAAGTAAAGGAAGGTAATTACTGTATTAAATATTTGCACTTTTATTTCAGTTTTATTTCATCCTCCTTTACAACTCAATAAACTATAATTTACTTTATAAACAAAGTTTTAACCGACTTCCTTTCCACTTTACCACACGGACTGCTTTCCGAGAGTGGGCCGATAATCAATCAATCAATCAATCAATTTAATTTATTTCTGGCTTTTGGACCCATATGTGTTAGTTACAATAAAATTATAAAATTAAATTAAGTGTTAGTAACAAAATAAATAATGAAATACTACTCTTACATTACATTACATGAATTATTTAGCCCAGCATGGTTGGCCTTAACACGCGACAAGTGACAAGATAGGAGCGTCGTCTCGTTCTATCGAACGG
The DNA here is from genome assembly GCA_932294315.1 of Epinotia nisella. Classification (NCBI taxonomy): domain Eukaryota; kingdom Metazoa; phylum Arthropoda; class Insecta; order Lepidoptera; family Tortricidae; genus Epinotia; species Epinotia nisella. The sequence goes on from OW028693.1 coordinate 4,184,897, forward strand.
TGTCAGCCAGTGACGCACGCTCTATCCTATCACCTATCGTGTGACAAGGCCAACCATGCTACGGGGCCTGATATGAGACGCTGGTGCATGCAATGACTGCCAGTGTCTCATAAATGGACCGTCAATACGGTCGGCGACGACGGCCAGCACGGCGCTGCCGCCTGCGCGCGCGCCGCGCCGCCGAGGCCGCCCTCTTGCGCATGGTGCTGTAAAAGCAGTCCACGCGCGCCTCCATAATATTTCAGGAGTTCCGTCGATAGGGCACACTTGACATTTAGGACTTCATTAGTTTCAACGGAATCATATCAGAATCAGTAACGTTACTGGTTCTGATATAACACTAACCAGTTCCACTTTTAATTTTTTTTTGTGTTTGTTACGCGATAACTCTGTAATTTATGAACCGATATGAAAAATTATCTCTTTGTTTGAAAGAATATACTTCCAGATTGGTCCCGTTGTCACCAAAATCCAGTTCGGATGATGGATCCATGAGGAATTGAGAGAACTCTTCATAAATTCAAGAGAAACATGTAGCTGTTTTAGTATTTTCGGCAATAAATTATTGAAGTCAGTTTTTTTTATTAATTATTACAACTGTTGACTCTTTTATTTACTCGTTGGGGTAAAAAAAACATTATACTACATTGTTAATTAACAATGTGGTTAGGTTATTTAAGTAGTCTGCAATCGAATAAATATATTAAATAATGACTAATATTTTAATAAGGATATACCGAGCAGACCGCCGTTTGTTACCATTATTTATTTTGCCTGTACTTTTAAAAAACCTCTGTTATTTGTGGTGCAATAAAGAATATTGTTGAAGGATATTGACACTAAAACGATCAATCAGTTTTAATGTTCTCCAAAAAGTTTTTTTTTATTCAATTGAGGAAAAAGTAACACAAGCGAATAAAGATCGTTAGAGCCGTTTTGGAGAACGTGATTGCAAATAATGCTCGTTTAATTGTATATCATTCTTGACTATATGTTACCACAAATAGATATTTGCAATTAGTAGAAAGCTAGATAGGAAAATAATTTAAAAAATCTTGACTTTATGATTGTCCGTGTGCCATGTGATTGACTACGTGATTATAGCTAGTAAAAGTAAAGTAAAAGTAAAAAATATTTACTAACCAAAAATAATTAACACTAAAATTTACTATTTATCGGCAATACTGATATACCGAAGGAAAGTTTCCTAAATTGCGAAATTTTTCTGCAATTTAACATAGGAAATTTTCGGAAATTTTCCTCATTTTTGTATGAGAATTGAAACTTTCCATTTACAAATTGGAAATTTCCTTTATTTCTTGTGAATTTTTCTAGAAATTTCCGAGAACTATTCCCTCTTTTTGGAAACTTTCCGCAATTTGCACATCCGTAATCGGCAACCCCCACACTACGCTAGGCCTGTATCGTGGGAGTTAGATACATGCGAAATTACCTACGAGTAGAGTGGCTTGCTTGAAAATATTTAACAATAAAAGAAAAACATTGCTAAGCCTACATGCATTAGGCCAGAATAAATTCAAATGTAAAGATTTTATTTTACCTTTTATTTAATTAACTATATTGTACTAGTTATTTTACTAACTAATTCTAATTAACACAGTTTAGTTCTTGTGTGAGTAAAAAAGAGTGTATGACACTGAGTACGTATAAATGTAAGAAACAATGTATAGGGAAAAGAAGTTGCCCAGGGCGTCAGATGGTTCTTGAGATTGGTTGACAGCTTCCCTTATTCTGTAACTTGTTTAAGCTCACCTCAACGCTCACCCACAAATATATCTTGACACCGCGATGCGTAGTAACTAAGCGTAGGTAGATATCTAGTTTCGTAACGGGTGAGCGGCGGGGGAGCGCATTTGCGCGTAGCGAATACCAGCCCTGCAGCACGGCTGTCACAAGACGGCGCGCGAGCTCTCTCGATTTTTCTCGCACTATCCGTCTCTCTCTTATTAGAAAACTTAGAAAAAGAGGTATAGTGCGAGAAAAATCGAGAGAGCTCGCGCGCCGTCTTGTGATAGCCGTGCTGCTGCTAAAATAACAACATATCCTCAGATTCCCTGTAAGTCTGGGACAACAAAAACTTACGTACTAAACTTTTTGCCTTGGAGATATGGGAGTGCTTCAGATCACACCTTTGAACAATTACATTGTAGATGTATGGAAAGATGAAGGACTTAAAACGTTGAGCAAACCTAGTGCGAACCTTCGACACAGGAACTCTGAAGATACGCTTTCGCAACATGCTTGGGTAGGAACGAGAGTTTATTACCTCGCTAGCTGAAACATGGTTGCTAAAGTTTCCTCTATTTATTTATTTTATTTATTCCAACTCTATACCAACTAGTTGCTCTGTGAGCTGATAAGATAGATAGACAAATTCTTTATTCTTGTCCACAACATACAAACTACACTCGCGAGTCTGTTTTGGCAAAAAAATGGTTGTTTGTAAAGTCGGTTTACGGACGATAATTAATTGATGAAAAATTGCATAACACGTATTTACTCATTTGTCGTTAATACTCCTGTGAAGTTTCGAATAGAATAGTCGATCTAATCTTGTTTTCCCCATACAAACTTTGGACCCCATTTCACCCCCTTAGAGGGTGAATGTTGAAAACCCTTTCTTAGTGTACCCCTAGACCTTATAAGGAACCTACGTGCCAAATTTGTAATCTCTAGAACCAGCGGTTTGGGCTGTGCGCTGATATGTCAGTCAACGGAACGGGACAATGAGTCACACTTTGTCGTGCGTGCAGCCGGCGTTCATCGATTTATAAGACGTTATCACGTCAAAAAAACTACATGATTATTGAAGCCACTCAACAAAAAAACACGAGAATCTGTTTTGAAATGCAACCTGTAGAGGACAACAGCCGGACATACAAAATAATTGTTGCCCAAGCTGAAACTTAGAACTTCGTTCGCTTCGCTCCCTCGCTGTTGTCCTCGAAAAACCCAGAGTTGAGTTTCTATCCTGTCTTACCTCATTTAACTTAATTGTGTGACACAACCGAATGACGTTTCAGGCACAGTAAATATATTAGCTAAAGCAATAAAGCACCGCTGGTACTAGAGATTCAAAATTTCCCACGTAGGTTCCTTATAGGGTCTAGGGGTGCACTAAGAAATTATGTTACAAAATTCTCCTCCTAAGGGGGTGAAATGGGGGTTTAAAGTTTGTATGGGGAAACAAGATTAGTTAGATTATTTCATTCGAAACTTCACAGCAGTATTCCCGACGATAAATGAGTAAACACGTGTTGTAGGTTTTTTGAGAATTCAACCCCTAAAAGGGGGAAATGTGGTGAAAAAGTCTGATAATAAATTGTTTCTATGGTTTATCGGTGATTAAGAAAACAACGATTTTAAAATCCAACGTGGCGGACGTGAAATACCATCTCCCATGTTGGGGTGCGATGGGGTTGAAGTTTCTAATATGAGTGTCTCTTTTATGGTTGTTTGGGACGTTAATTACGAAAATGGCATCAATTTTGAAATGTTATATTGTGGACATGAAAATTATATTTGCAATTCAACCGGAACATACGGGTCAAACTGAGAACCTCCTTAGACGGTTAAAAAATACGCTTTGTACGCTGGCGAAGCCGCGGGCAAAAGCTAGTTGTCATTTAATATGTCAAATTCAATACATTGTTTGTTTACATTTTTTTCGTTTTCAACTGGTGCTTACTCTACACGGTCGGTGCCTACCAAGGTCGCTCGGTCGGAGGGGCTTGTTGGCGACCCTCTAGCAGACCCTTAAGTTTATTGTGACGCGTGTCTGTGTGTGCGTCACATTAAGGCGCGTACAAATTATGCGCGGCTGCCGCGCGAGCCAGTGTTCGCGTGAACATTGGCTCGCGCGGCAAATGTTCGACGGAATTTAGGTAGACCGCGGCTGCCGCGCGCGGCAAGCGATCCAACTCGATCAGCGCATGGCGCGCGCGCCAATTAGTTCGTTCTAACCATGGACGCGCGTGGTCGTGCGGCAGCCGCGTTTATTGTGATTCATCACATCATACGCAATAATTTAAACGAAAAAGGCGTTGGTGCGGGAATAGCCAAACCCATCTTCCTACTAATTTCCGTCCACGCATCATGCCTTAGTGCCTTGTTGTGGTGTAAAGGCGATTTGCTATTCCACAGCAAATCATATTTCCCATACAATTGTATTAACTCGCAACACTTGTCGCTGTCCATGGCAAACGTTTATTCGTCGTGTACAAACAACCGTCTAAATTGCGCGCGCGGCAGCGACTGAAGCTCCTTTGATGCGGGCTAAAAAACCGACAGCGCTTGGATCGCCCCGCGGCACGTTCGAGCGCGGCAACGTTCGAGCTGCCGCGCGCGGCAACCCCGTCTACATTATGCGCGGCTGCCGCGCGAGCCAATGTTCGAGTGTTTGCCGCGCATAATCTGGACGCACCTTTAGAAAAATCGAATTTGTTTTACTGCTATATATTATACTGTGCTTCCGTTTCTATATGTGTGTTGTTTCCATTTATGTATCATATTCGGTACATAGCGGTCGCTGGTGTCACTTGATAAGGAAAAGTGGGAAAATAATTGTGAGTACATATTCTATACATTAATCAAATTGTATTTAACTAATATATTTTAACGCGTCGAGGGGTGTTATAAGTCAAAAATCAAAAAAAATCAAAATCAAAATCGTTTATTTGCTTAACAATACACATGTTTACATAAAATGAGATGCCAGGCGGACCCCAAACTAGGCTGAGCCTGTATCTTGGGACCCTGGAGTGCAATTTGTAAAAGTTATTCAAGGAATCAGAATGAACTCAAAAGAAGAAAGTAATAAAAAGCATTATACATTTAAGAGCGCATGCGCAAACTGTGTGTCTGTGTGTGTGCGCGCGTGTGTGTGTGTATGTGTGTGTGTGTGTTTGTGTGTGTATGTGCGTGCGTGTGCGTGTGTGTGCATATGTGCGTTAGTTAGTGTGCAGGATTGAGTTTTACTTAATAAGAAGTAGGGCCTCCGTGTCATTATATGATAGAGAGACAAGCCACTTTTTCACAACCGCCATAGCGTTACCAATAGAGTAATGTTGAATCTTAAGAACTTTGCAGATCTCATTGTAAATACGCCGATGCATATAGTCAGGTGAGCGTCTTGCGAATAATGTTTTATAATTAGGTAGAGGGACTTTAAATACACGTTTGGTCAGGAGCTGCGGAAAAATGGATAATTTTGTAACTATTACATGAGTTTAACATTATTTCGTGGCACAGAGTTGAGTGGCGACCATTTTAGCATGTTATGATTATGTCTGCAATTTCCTCAGTCTTTTTATTTCTTATATGCTAAATAATAGTACATTTCGATGCTAGTACGAAAAGTATGTCATTACGCCACGAGTACCGAGATATCTTGCCAGTGGCAAGACTCGGGACGAGTGAAGAACGTGTCGTGAAGAATTTCCGCACGTGTATCGAACGACGTTTTTAGGATTCCGTACCCAAAGGGTGAAAACGGGACTCTATTACTAAGACTTCGCTGTCCGTCCGTCCGTCCGTCCGTATGTCTGTCACCAGACTGTATCTCAAGAACCGTGATAGCTAGAGAGTTGAAATTTTCACAGATTATGTATTTATGTTGCCGCTATAACAACAAATACTAAAAAACCGGCCAAGTGCGAGTCGGACTGGGGCTCCCACAACGGACATGATTGATGATTGTCAGAAAATGTTTATTTCAGACCATTAAAGATCCACATGTTGTTAGTACCTACAGCAAACCTTAAGAACTATGTTAGGGATCTAAGTTATATAATGAGCTAAAAGAATAACGTAAAAACATAAAAACTGGACGGTTTATGCTCTCCCTTCGCAGCGCCAAGCAGGAGCCGTAGCATGGTTGGCCTTATCACGCGACAAGTGACAAGATAGGAGCGTCGTCTCGGTTTATCGAACGGTGTCAGCCAGTGACGCACGTTCTATCCTATCACCTATCGCGTGACAAGGCCAACCATGCTACGGGGCCAGGAGCCGTAGCATGGTTGGCCTTATCACGTCACGCGACAAGTGACAAGATAGGAGCGTCGTCTCGGTCTATCGAACGGTGTCAGCCAGTGACGCACGCTCTATCCTATCACCTATCGCGTGACAAGGCCAACCATGCTACGGGGCCAGGAGCCGTAGCATGGTTGGCCTTATCACGCGACAAGTGACAAGATAGGAGCGTCGTCTCGGTCTATCGAACGGTGTCAGCCAGTGACGCACGCTCTATCCTATCACCTATCGCGTGACAAGGCCAACCATGCTACGGCTCCAGGGCGTCCAAAGTGCTCTACTTGGCCCTGCCTATAGCCACCTCCACCCAGTATTTTGTGAGCGGACAGTCGAGGCGCTCGACTAACGCCCTTAGCAGGCCGTTGCCGCTGCCGCGCACCCGCCTAAGCAGTGACCCTACTCTTTTTCGCCTAATGGCAAAAAAGTCATCCGTTCGCGCCTCAGCCAACATCCCGGATCATCATCATCATCATATCAACCCAGAGACGTCCACTGCTGGACATAGGCCTCCCCCAAAGAGTGCCACAATGACCGGTCCTGCGCCACCCGCATCCAGCGGACTCCAGCGACCTTTACCAGGTCATCAGTCCACCTTGTGGGGGGCCTACCCACGCCGCGCCTTCCGGTACGTGGTCGCCACTCAAGAACCTTTCCGCCCCAACGGCCATCGGTTCTACGTGCAATGTGTCCCGCCCACTGCCACTTAAGTTTAGCGATTCAGAGGGCTATATCGGTTACCTTGGTTCTGCTGCGGATAGCCTCATTTCTGATGCGATCACGCAGAGATACTCCCAGCATAGCCCTCTCCATTGCCCTTTGGGTGACTTTGAGCCTTCTTATGAGGCCCATAGTAAGCGACCACCTTTCCGTGCCATACGTCATCACTGGCAACACACACTGGTCAAAGACTCTCGTTTTGAGAGACTGCGGAATATTGGACGAAAAGATGTGCCGTAGCTTCCCGAATGCTGCCCAGCCGAGTCGGATTCGACGATTGACCTCTTTCTCGAAATTGGACCTACCTAACTGGACAGTCTGTCCTAGATATATATACTCGTCTACAGCTTCGAGCGTAAAGTGTCCGATTGAAATGGGAGTTGGTACATCCCGGATGCACTACTAATATTTGACTAGCTGCCCGAAAATAAGACACACGTATAAATTGTCCGAACGTTTCTCAAAATTTGTCCGCTTTCAGGTTCGAGTATGTTCCTGAAAACACTCTGCCTCATCACGGTTCTGGTGGCACCAGCTCTGGTCCAGTGCACGATCGACGAAGATCTACTATTCATGGTCAACCTGATACTATCTCCTCACATGTCGACCAACCCTAATGATGCTGGTAACAATTTCGGTGCGCCAGTCTTCTGTACCGCAGAAAGGCCGTATCGAGTTACGCTTGCGGGTGGATGGGTCACATGCTCGGATAAACCACCACGAACATAAACATATGAAATAGTACATTTCGATGCTAGTGCGGAAAGTATGTCATCACGTCACGAGCACCGAGATATCTTGCCACGAGCCGTAGTAGGGATGAGTGAAGAATGACATTTCCGCACGTGTATCGAACGACGTTTTTAGGGTTCCGGACCAAAAAGGTAAAAACGGAACCCTTATGGTGTGACTCCGTCCGTCTGTCTGTCTGTCACAAGGTCAAATATCTCAGGAACTACTAATGCTATCGATTTGAAATTTGGAATAGTTGTAAAAAAAGCTAAATCCTCGTGTATGGAAAATGAAAAATTTTAATATATACTTTTAATTTTTATAAAAAAGGGTGGATAAGAGGGGGAGCAAAAATTCAAAGTCTAGTTAATAGGCCAAGTGGGGTATCATATGAAAGGGCTTGAATTGTACATTCTAAAATAGTTTTTAGTTTTTTTCTACAGTGGTAAAATTTTGATTTATAAAGAAAAATGTTGAAAAAAATACCATTCCCCCCCTTATCTCCGAAGTTAACTAAGCGAAAAATTTGAAAATAATATATATGATTAATATTAACGTGAATATTACCGGAAAAGTATAACGAGACCTCTATCTAGCGTAATTTTTTTTTATTCTTCAAAAATCATATGTTAATTTTGTTTGTAATTTAATACTTCTGTGTTTAATTTTTTTCCTTCAAATTCCTTTGAAAGTGTTCTGAAAGTACCTTTTAGCAAATAAAAAAAGAATTATCGAAATTAATTCACTTGATAAAGAATTATCGCTAAAAACCAACATACAGTAAGGGAAATATATTAACGTACCACCGCAGAACTCTATCGCAATAAGGTGACATACCACTCGAGTTTGAGTGACGGCGGCCTGTCAATTGCGACAGGGTTCTACGATGGTACGTGAATACATTTCCCTTACTGTACATACCGAGTTCCTTGGTCGCGCAATTTAGTAACAAAATGCACCGATAAATGGCGCTGTAGGTACTCATGACTTAACTACACTATGCGTTGTTAAGATTTTTCCAAAATTAATGGGTGGGGCGAGACGGGTGTGTTGTATGGTATTTCGTACGGAACCCTCGGTGCGCGAGTCAGACTCGCACTTGACCGGTTTTTTTTAATACAGTTGCGAAAAAATAAGAAAAACAATAAGTAAGGAATTCAATATTTATTATACATTCTGCAAAATCATTGTAATACAGTTGAAAAAAATTAAGTTTAATACAGTTTAATACAGTTCTATCTCGTTTATTTTTAATTGACGTAATAATTAATGGTACAATTTGAACAAGGAAAAGTGAAAAGCACTAGTGCGCGAAAACCAACTTTCCGCACGCTAAACAGCTACGTAAAGTAGCACTATTTGCGCAACTGTATTAAAAATAACATTTCGCTTCTAATAAAAGATAGAGGAAGCACACTGCGTGAGAAATCAGGCTATAGAAATTACCAGTGTTGCCATGCTGAATGGCCAAGGAAATCTCTTGAGCCAGGATCCGGAACGAGGATCGCAGCCTCTATCCCTAAGCCGCCGTCCACAATCCTGTATTTGTATATTTGTGCAATAAAGTTTAAATAAAAAAATAAAAACTGGTGTTATTAAATAAAAGCGCCTGTTGCAGTAATTAAGGCAAATAATCGTGCAAGTTAATGTTGTGTATCATTTTTTTTTCATAAGTAGATGTACATAATCGCTGCACCACCTACTGCATAATCTAGTTTTATCTCTTTCTCCGATACGCAAAGGTTGTCTGGAAGATATCGCTCTTCAGCGATAAGACCGCCTGTTGTCTACCTCTACCTACATGTTATTGTATTGTTTCTCTCTGTAACTGCTTTTTTTGTGTGAGGTGTGCAATAAAGAGTATTTGTATTGTATTGTATTGTACCTACAAGCCAAGACGATGACGTTGATGACAATCCTGTTAACAGAAAGGTATTGGTTTTACCTATAATGTTGTTATAAGCGTGAATAAGGAAGGAAGGAAATACTGTTATTTATTTGAAATTCAATATAACAATGGTAAGTTTGTATTTAGGATCGGCTAGAGACGCATAACAGGGAATTGTGTGTAAATTAAAATGGGAACAACAATAACTGATCTCATGTTAAAATTGATAACGTAGTATTGGTAAATGTATAGTAAACCATCAAATTATTGTAATAAAATATAAATTACAAAATATAACGAAAATTATAAAAAGATATGAACCTTGAACGTTTAGAAAAAATATCCATTTTTTTAATGTCCAAGTGTAAATTTAAAGCTACCAATAGAATCCTTACGCTTTTATAGAAATAATTGTACAACAATTATGGACCTAAACGCAGTATTTCGCGACAGAAACAGCAATTTACTTGATTTTCCCTACAATGATTGGTTCAAATAGCAAAGTGTGACGTCATAGGATGAATAATAATAAAAAACATAAGGAAGTTTGTCAAAACGTGTATTTATTATTTCTTAAAGAACTGTATCACATACATAAATCACAATAAAATGCACACTTATATACATTTAAATACTAGCAAATTACGCTAAGGCGATGTTTTTAGCAAGCGGGGCGATAGGCGTCGCGGAGCCCGCGTCGAAAAACGCGCAATCACATACGGCGTTTCATAGATTGAACACAATCAAGTTCTAACTAAATGGAAACTCAACACGAATACCTAACTACTGGTGCCATAGACAACAACATGGATCAACGGCTTCACGTGCCTTCCAAAAGGGAGCGCTCGGCCAGTAACCACTCAAGGCCCAAGTTTTGCTTGGTATTACGCCGGTACAAATTATATACGGGGTGTTTCCTGTAACAGGAGCAATAAATTAAATGGTAGATTATTAAGCTTGTGATCAATTGTTTCTAAGTGGTTTTAATTGAAAAAAAATATTTTTTTTTCGGATTTTTTTTCTTTAACTAAAGTTTTGGTGTACTTTTTTACTCTTCTGGAGTGATATAAGTATTTTATAATTTTAAAAACACAAAAAAAAATTGAAAAAAATTGAAAAAATCACAAAAATATCTTTTGAAAACAAAAATGCAAAAACTATTATGACTCACTACATGATGCTACCTCAAAATCTGCATTGACTACTGTGCTATGATCTCGTGGTGCCAAGATACATTACTCGGAGGTCATAACTTCAGATCAATTTTTCTCCGAGTTAAAAACATTTGAAAAGAAATGGACAAAAGGGGTTACTACAAATGCAGTAAGGAAGCCTCCGTTTAATTTATTGCTCCTGTTACAGGAAACACCCCGTATATACATATATTATGGCTTATGATCGTTTCATCATAATATTAACACGTTCACGGACAGTACGGCCACAGGCGTAAATTGAGACCCTCGTGATACGACACTACGGCTGTGGCCGGTGATCTTCACCGCGACAAATCTGCCACTCCGTCCACGGACGACAAATTCTCATAGGATTATAATGAAGGCGGACAAGTTGTGCCGCTTTAGGTACATTACAATTCTTCCTAGTGCCGCGGCAAAAGCTTAAAGGGCCACCTCAATTTTACATGAGGGGAATGACCGTGCTGTGACACATTACGTCTGTAGACGTTACGGCTGTGGCCGTGCTGCCACAAGAGGAGAGTTTGAGTTTGTAACAAATTACATACCTAGACAAAACAGCGGCGGCACAATATTTGCCAAAACAGTGATGTGGCGATACAAAAAAATGTATGAATTTTTTATGTGCCACATTACACTAATTTCTGTCCGTGAACGTGTTAAGCCAGATGATCGTTGGATCTTGGTTCCGATAGAAACAATAGCTCAGTCAACGAATATTTCAATCAGTTCCCTCTTACAACGCCTTAGGCTGGTATTCCACTTGTCCAAGATCTTTGTATTTGCGTCTCACTTAGCACTTTTTGAGCAAATGTGAGACGCAAAATACACACTGGACAAAGATCTTGGACCACCCTTAGGGAGCCTTGTCATCACCTTGGTGGAAGCACTTATCCACACGGGCCGAAACACGCGTGCAGTGCAGTTCGCCAATTTCGTTCGTCTGGCAGCTGCTATGAGAGTTTGAGTAGAAATTAGTGTCCGACCGCAGATTCGGTTTCGGCCGGTTTCGGCCAAAATATCATGTTTCGGACGTAGTTCTCACTCCACCTATCCAAGGATCGTTTAGCAAGTTTACTTTTGGATACAAAAGGAAAGGGAAAGGATAGATATTATATAGTATGTTGTGTTGCGGTCCGTGGATCACGTATGGTGCTGTCTGAAAACCAGCGCTGTAGGCTGTCTGACACCTCGGCATAATGCTGCGACAGCGACCGATTCACTGCCGCGAAGACACGCACAATATGTGTCAATTGTATTGTATGTTTACTCCCTTTGTCTCTGTGTATCTTTTGTGTATTGAATACATGTCTTCTTTCTTTAGTTTCGGTTTCGGCCAAAGAACGACCGAACTTTTCGGCCGGGCCGAAACTTACGAAATGGCACTTCGGGTCGCGTTCGGCTTGTAAACCTTGTTTTATTTTATACAACCTTCACGAATTTCAGGTTTTACATTGTTAACCTTTTGACAGCGAGGATACAAAACAAAAAAATGAATAAAATGATACTTCTGATTTATATTTATAAATATTGTCATGTCAAAATTAATGTACCTACGTATCATGAACTATTTAAAAAAATGCGTCAAGTTACTTGTAAAGCTTTTTATCATACATAAAATTAACGAAAATGCGCAAAGCGCACGCGCGGCTGTGGCCGTCTTTTTGTGTATAAAAATGGTTTTATGTGATTGTTCAACGATTTTAACAAGTCTACAAAAGTTTCGGTCGACCGAATCTAGAGCCAAAGCCGAACCTTCGGTTTCGGTTTCATGTTTCGGTCGGACACTAGTAAAAATATCGTGTTTGAGTCTACGATTTTATTCATTAACTAGGATTTATTAGGATCGTGTGATATTTTCCATGCCATGACGTACATAGTGCATGGAAATAGCACAATTTACTCTAACCTTTGTCCGTTTGCCCCGCTTTGCCAGTTTTGCCGCACGGCAGAAAAAAGTATTAACTGCCTATTATATTCCTACGTAGTTACATTGTTTGTCTGGACGGCAGCATTATTAACCTACAATTTAGTATAATAAATAATTTATCACGCAATTAGACTACTACACTTATATCTTATGGTTAAAAGGTGAAACATGTGTACTTAGTCGCGGACTGAACAAGCAGAGTTACGATATTAAAAGACCTGTTGGTGGGTTGTGTAACATTTCGTACATTCGTTAGTTAGATCAGAATGTATTTTGTGAAGAGAAAAATTACAGCTTAAATAAATAATAGTGCATTGTTTAACGAGGGGCATAAGTGGAATTTGCTAACGAGAGTCTATCTTGACTCGAGTTTGCAATATTCTTACGCCCTTGTTATACACAATGTTTTTCATCACATTTGCAAGGAATAAATAACTACAAAAGGCACAAAAGTTTCATACAGCCGCACCAATCAAAAATTGACAACTTCACTTCCAGATCAGTGCTAGTGGAGCGCGCAGCTTCAATATTTCAACCAATCACAGAGCAGTATTCTTGCGGGGCGGGGCGGCTTGGCCAAATAGATTTTTTTTCAACCAATCACAGAGCAACCAGATTTGCTTAAGCCAATCAGAGGGTTCTATATTTTAAAACTAAACTTAACAGCCCGTGGGAGGTAAAACGGCTATAACTGCTCTGTACGCTTGCTAGTAATAACGCCATTGACGAGCAAGTGTGATGAAAATAAATAAATATTAGGGGACATTCTTACACAAATCGAACTAGTATCGTAATAGTAATCGAAATAGTAAGCTCAATAAGGCTTGTGTTATAGGTACTAGACGACGATATATATAATAGATAATATAAATACTTAAATATATAGAAAACATCCAAGACTCAGAAACAAATACTCATGCTTATCACACAAATATTTGCCCTTACCGTCGTCAACTTTAGTTGTCTTAACGCTCGTTCGAAATGTTACGCAATTACGATATGGTTGCTTTAATAAATATATTCTATAAGTGGCACAAAACCGTTGTTCACAACAGTAACAATAAATTATTCTTCTATCAACAATAAACAAAACTAGCAAAATAACTGATTTAAGATTAAAATGAGAAGATTAAGGTTAAAACTTTGTTTTTAAAGTAAATTATATGTTAAACTAGCGACCCGCCCCGACTTCGTACGGGTGCAATGCTGATACTAAATATACCTACTACAGAATGTCTTTTTTTAATGCAGTTGCTCAAAAAGTGCTACTTTACGTAGCTGTTTAGCGTGCGGAAAGTTGCTTTTCACTTTTCCTTCTACAAATTGTACCATTCATTATTATGTCAATAAAAATAAAAGAACTGTATTAAACTGTGTTTAAACTGTATTAAACTTCATTTTTTTCAACTGTATTACAAATGATGTTACAGAATGAATAATATAAAAGTTTCGAATTCCTTACTTGTTGTTTTTCTTATTTTTTCGCAACTGTATTAAAAAACGTCGTTCGATACACGTGCGGAAATGTCATTCTTCACTCGTCCCGAGTCTTGCCACTCGCATACGGCTCTAAGATATCTCGGTACTCGTGACGTAATAACATACTTTTCGCACTAGCATCGAAATATACTATTATACAACGTTCACAGCTTTTTTGTCATTAGACAATACAAACATGTTTTAAGGATTAATGATGTATTGCTTAAAATCGTTTCGTAAATAAGCCATTATTTCTCGTAAAAAGTAAAGGATAAAAAATGCTTATAAATGTCTTCTTTTTATTTCTTTTTAGGGTTCCGTAGCCAAAATGGCAAAAACGGAACCCTTATAGTTTCGTCATGTCCGTCTGTCCGTCTGTCCGTCTGTCCGTCTGTCCGTCTGTCCGTCTGTCCGTCTGTCCGTATGTCACAGGCGTTTAACTCGAAAACTATAGGGTGTATTTGAATAAAATTTTGAGGATAGGTGTATTTTGTTAGCCGCTACATAGTTTTGTAATTAAAATTACAAAAAAAAAATTTTTTTGGGGTGCACTCTATACATAAAACTAAAAGTCAAAAAAAATTTTTTCGTTGTGACCCCCCGTGTGGCACATCAATCGATAGGCCTTTCAAAATTAATATAAGGTTTCTTAGCATTTTTTTTGATTAAGTGAATAGGGTCGGAGATAATCGCCCCGAAAGTCACTAAAATTCTGTCCCCCCCCCCTCTAATTTTTGAACCGTGTATTTTAAAAATATGGAAAAATTCATGGACATAGGGCTTATTAATTTCATTCACCGAAAATTGTTTTGAACAAGATCGGTTCAGAGGTTTTCGAGATATTGCTGAAAAACTACCTTCCTCAAAGAAAAGGACGTAAGTGCCGTAAAATTCCTGTGACGATACGACCTTTTTAATAGGCACGGAACCCTTCGTTTTGCGTGGTCCGACACGCACTTGGCCGGTTTTTTTTCTTTTATTGTGGGCTATCCCTAACAGATAGACATACCATTGCGGACTTTTTGTAGACCTTTATAAGGTGTACAATACTATAGTACACTATTTTGATCTATCTCGTAAGGTTCAGCCAGCGTTTGCAATGTAAGCGCAAAAAAATGTGTTTATTTACGACATCACATCAGAAACCTCTAAAATTATCAGTGTTGCTCTACGAATCACTCTATCTATTAAAAAAAGGCATTAAAATCCATTGCGTAATTTTAAAGATCTAAGCATACATAGGGACAGACAGACAGCGGGAAGCGACTTTGTTTTATACTATGTAGTGTAGTGATAGTGATTATGGTAACGGTGTCAATTGCGTAACAATCGCTTACATAAGATTAGTGACAAGCTATGTACATCATACTAGTCTCACCTATACAACTTATTATAATACGCTTAAAATCTAAAATTATTTCTAATATCACATTTTGCTGTAAACATAGACAAGGCAGTATACTGTGGCATACATAGTGGTCGCGTTAAGTGGCCACAAGCTGCGGCACTGGCTCGCACTCGCTGCTACATAGTGCTCGCGCTTAGTGGCCGCGTCCGGGCCACAAGCTGCGGGACTGGCTCGCACTCGCTGCTACATAATGCTCGCTCTTAGTGGCCGCGTCCGGGCCACAAGCTGCGGCACTGGCTCGCACTCGCTGCTACATAGTGCTCGCGTTCAGTGGCCGCGTCCGGGCCACAAGCTGCGGGACTGGCTCGCACTCGCTGCTACATAGTGCTCGCGTTTAGTGACCGCGTCTGGGCCACAAGCTGCGGCAATGGCTCGCACTCGCTGCTACATAGTGCTCGCGTTTAGTGACCGCGTCTGGGCCACAAGCTGTGGGACTGGCTCGCACTCGCTGCTACATAGTGCTCGCGCTTAGTGGCCGCGTCCGGGCCACAAGCTGTGGGACTGGCTCGCACTCGCTGCTACATAGTGCTCGCGCTTAGTGGCCGCGTCCGGGCCACAAGCTGTGGGACTGGCTCGCACTCGCTGCTACATAGTGCTCGCGCTTAGTGGCCGCGTCCGGGCCACAAGCTGCGGGACTGGCTCGCACTCGCTGCTACATAGTGCTCGCGTTCAGTGGCCGCGTCCGGGCCACAAGCTGCGGCACTGGCTCGCACTCGCTGCTACATAGTGCTCGCGTTCAGTGGCCGCGTCCGGGCCACAAGCTGCGGCACTGGCTCGCACTCGCTGCTACATAGTGCTCGCGTTCAGTGGCCGCGTCCGGGCCACAAGCTGCGGCACTGGCTCGCACTCGCTGCTACATAGTGCTCGCGTTCAGTGGTCGCGTCCGGGCCACAACCTGCGGCACTGGCTCGCACTCGCTGCTACATAGTGCTCGCGTTCAGTGGCCGCGTCTGGCCCACAAGCTGTGGGACTGGCTCGCACTCGCTGCTACATAGTGCTCGCGCTTAGTGGCCGCGTCCGGGCCACAAGCTGTGGGACTGGCTCGCACTCGCTGCTACATAGTGCTCGCGCTTAGTGGCCGCGTCCGGGCCACAAGCTGTGGGACTGGCTCGCACTCGCTGCTACACAGTGCTCGCGTTTAGTGGCCGCGTCCGGGCCACAAGCTGCGGGACTGGCTCGCACTCGCTGCTACACAGTGCTCGCGTTTAGTGGCCGCGTCCGGGCCACAAGCTGCGGGACTGGCTCGCACTCGCTGCTACATAGTGCCCGCGTTCAGTGGCCGCGTCCGGGCCACAAGCTGCGGGACTGGCTCGCACTCGCTGCTACACAGTGCTCGCGTTTAGTGGCCGCGTCCGGGCCACAAGCTGCGGGACTGGCTCGCACTCGCTGCTACACAGTGCTCGCGCTTAGTGGCCGCGTCCGGGCCACAAGCTGCGGGACTGGCTCGCACTCGCTGCTACATAATGCTCGCTCTTAGTGGCCGCGTCCGGGCCACAAGCTGCGGGACTGGCTTGCACTCGTTGCTACATAGTGGCCGCGTTTAGTGGCCGAGTCTGGGTCACAAGCTGTGGGACTGGCTCGCACTCGCTGCTACATAGTGCTCGCGCTTAGTGGCCGCGTCAGGTCCACAAGCTGCGGGACTGGCTCGCACTCGTTGCTACATAGTGCTCGCGCTTAGTGGCCGCGTCAGGTCCACAAGCTGCGGGACTGGCTCGCACTCGTTGCTACATAGTGGCCGCGTTTAGTGGCCGAGTCCGGGTCACAAGCTTTGGGACTGGCTCGCACTCGCTGCTCAGAGTGCTCGCGCTTAGTGGCCGCGTCCGGGCCACAAGCTGCGGGACGGGCTCGCACTCTCTGCTACATAGTGCTCGCGTTTAGTGGCGACCACTAGTGACTGGACTCGTAATGTACGGACGCTCTTACTCCAAAAGAAAGAAGGCCAAATACTATGCCTGATAATGAGAATACGTATCATATAAATATCAAAAACTACGAAGCTATAACCTTTTGTAATGCGGCTTGAAGAATAACTCCCAAGGAGTTCAAAAATAAGTCGCCCGTAGTGACGCGAATTTAACCGTATAATGATTAGGTAGTATTATTTTAAGCCTTAGAGCATACATAACTGGAGTAGCCTTTCAGTAACTTACCCTTCTATAAAAAAACTTGCACAATGTGCAAAATATCATACAAAGACAATTTCACGATCGATCACAAAATCGCCTCGCAAGAGAACACTGATCATAAAAATGCCCGCATGTTGCTGTAAGCACTTGATATTATAAACGTTCAACTACTTCAAGCTTTCAATATACAATTGAGTTTCAATATCCTATTAAAATGCTCCCCCCGCCCCCGCAAAATTCGGCAGACTTTTTTGTACGCAAATACGACATAAGGCTACTCCAGTTATGTATGCTCTAAGATTGAACATTTGCATGTGACAAGTTCCTAACTACGAGGTAAAAAAGCTCAAAAGTACAATATATAGGGAACTCCCTATATAAATAGTAATCGTACTTTTGAATGAAAATCGTACTGTGAAATAATATCGCAGGTAGACACAGATAATAATACTTGAATCAAGAAACAGATTAAGAATATCGCAAATACCTTAAATGAAACAAGATGGAATTAAGATTATTCTCTCAAATCAAGAGAAAAAAGTTGGCACAAAATAATTTTATTTCATTCAGATTTAACTTAGTTTTAATTTAATTTAATTAATTTTAATTATCATCTTTTATATACTTTAGAAAATAAATGTTATTTAGGTAACATCTTAATAATATTTCTTGTTACAAGAATATTTACCTCAGGCTCGTATCAAGTAGATATTTTTTTCTGTCCGGCTTTAAATACCATATCATTCCTAGACATCAACAAGGTTAAACAACAAACTCCTCAAGATTCAACTTTTCCAAATAACTCGTAACAACGTCTTTCTCCGGCTTCAACCCCTCTTTACCCCTATAATACGGGAACTCGTTATTAGTTGACAAATAATAAATACCCGGCTTACTAAAATCAGCTTCCACACCTACAACATTAGTTTCAGTTTCATTGCATTCATTGTACCTCGCTTCTTGTACAGAATTACATTTCTGCCCAATGAACTTCCTAGGGTGCTCTAAAGCTTGCCACCAATAAAGCACAGACTTTATATGACTACAGACTACAAGACAGGGTATGTATGGTATGTCGCTTGGTTGGTATTCTCCTCCGTTGACGTAGAAGTCGACATGGCCTATAGGCTCAGGTGTTCCGAAGCCGTCGATGTTGGTGTGGACGATGTCGACGTGCTCTGCGTCTGTGGGGTTGAGACGGTGTTCCAGTGGCATGGTCTTGAAACAAGGCCCGGAGGGGTCGAGGCCGGTTAATCTGAAAAACAAGTAATTTTGTTCATTAAAGTGCGACATGTAAAATACTTCCAAATAGCAAAAATCCGCATCATGCTTCGTCAATCATTTCATCATCCAGCGGACTCCCGCGACCTTTACCAAGTCATCAGTCCACCTTGTGGGGGGCCTACGCACGCCGCGCCTTCCGGTACGTGGTTGCCACTCGAGAACCTTTCCGCCCCAACGGCCATCGGTTCGACGTGCAATTTGCGTTCTACGTCAATCATTTACAAATCATGAATCCACACAACAATTTTTAACACTACAGTTCACACCCCACTCCGGTACTCACTGGACCAACTTTGCCAGAACCACCGGCAGCGTTACCACGTAGAATGGCCAGTGATATTCGTTGGACCAGGTAAGTACCAGAACGAGGGTCACAGCCCCTTTCCCTCAAGCGCCACCGTCTTTGACGAGCTTCTTGGCCTCGGTACACCATACATTGATTCAAGATTAAATATAAATAATATAAATATCGTGGGACAATTCACACCAATTGATCTAGTCCCAAACTAGGCAAAGCCTGTACTATGGGTACTAGACAACGGATAAACATACTTATATAGATAAATACATACTTAAATAGATATTAAACATCCAAGACTCGACAACAAACATTCGTATTCATCATACAAATATCTGCCCCGACCGGGAATCGAACCCGGGACCTCAAGCTTCATAGTCAGGTTCTCTAACCACTAGGCTATTCGGTCGTCAAAAGATTGGCGTATTTATCGTGCTTATATCTTATTTATTTCAGCCACTGCACCCGCCTAAAAGAAAAGTATATCTTTCACAACGATACATGGGAGTATGCAAAATTCCCGCTCATTCGGATACCGATGTGTGGCTGAAAAATGGGTTGCGAATTTTGAAGAACGACTTACATACTTACTAGGGGGTGTTCTCTTCTGGTACTTCCCAGAAGTGTCCCCCCCCCCCCCCAAGGTACCCAACTGGGAGACACCGCACACAATTTCCTACGCTGGTTCAAATTAAATTTTACCTCGACGGCTCGGTGCGGGTAGAGACAGAAGACGACATCCGTGACATTGTGATAATTACGATAATCATGACAGCGATGACTTATAAGTCATCAATAACGACAATAGGGGCATCTTTCGGGCACCAGAGTTAATGCTGGCTCGGCCGCATCCTCCGCAGAAGACCTCAAACGCCGCAAGTATGCCTCCCTAGGGAGTGGTTACTTATTTGAGGCGTTTGGGGTCGAAACACTGGGACCATGGGGTCCAAGCGCGCGCCGACTTTATAAGGATTTGTCGGCGCGCCTAATAGACGCCAGCGGTGACCAGAGGGCTGGCCTATATTTTGCTCAAAGAGTTAGCATTGCCATCCAGCGTGGCAATGCTGCCAGCCTTCTGGGCACACTACCCGCTGACAGCGATTTGGGCCAAATTTTTTATCTTTAAGTTTTAATTTATAGTCTTTTTTTTGTCTTTGTAGTTTAAGTTGTTGTTTTATTGTTTGTTTTTATTCAATAGGGGTGTAGACTCTATATTTATTATAACTTCAAAAGAAAGAAGGCAAAAAAATATGCCTGGTGACGAAATAAATAAGACGTACATTTATGAATATTTTTAAATAAATAAATAAATATATCTCAAAAAATTACGAAGCCACAACCGTTTTAATATTGCTTGTTAGAGAGAGAAAACGCTCGTAGATTGTGACGTCACGCCCGTCGAGCGTCATAATAAATGACAATCGTTTCATATGAACGTTTGCGAATAAGGGACAGAGCATACCCCCTCTTAAACTTTGGACACTTATAACTTTGTGGTTATTTAACCTCTTGCGTTGATTTTTTCTCCATTTGACTACAGTTTTAATCCTTTTTCGAGAAAATACAACATTATTGGTTATTTTGTTTAGTGTCTACACCCCTATTGTATTTATAACTGTGACAACGATGGTAAAACAATGTCAAAAATGGTCGTCACCAATGGCAACGTCATAATTTACCTTGAAGGTTTGGTCCCGGTGGCGTTATAGAAATGCTTGGCCGCGTAGCTGACGATGTGAGCACCCAGGCTGAGTCCCACCAGCTCCAGGTTGTCTGCCGTCAACCCTTGCTCTGTCAGCTTCACCAGAAATTCCCCCATCTTTCGCCCGATCACCCGTGTGAGGCGCGCGGATCTGGAAATTGGGAAGTAGCTGAACTCAATAAAAGGCACCTATGACTTCTCTGGAGCCCATTTCAAAAATAAATATATATATTTGTATGAGCCAGTTAGCCCATACACTTAAATATTGTGTTGGAGTGCGTCGAAAGAACGGAGAAGTTAAGTTAAAATTAAACTGATTTATATTTTGAAAACAAAAATGCAATAACTATTATGAATCATAATTAACATTAACTAAGATAAATTAAAACTAAGTTAAATCTAAAAAAGGCCCTCGAGGCATTGTACCGAGGATGCTGGCGGCATTTCCTCGCTGAATTGCAATGCTGATGCGTTGCGCGAGAAAGCCGCCAGCTCTTCGGTCACCAGTTACATCGACCAGACGTTTCGCGATTTCTGCAAATAACTTATGCGCACTGGGACCCCACGGACCGAGGGTCTCGACGCCAAAGGGTACAAAGTCGTACTCTCTGCCGAGGCCTCTATATTTATTACATTTCAGATCTTCGGCGTTTTCCGCCGCTGCACCCGCTTTAGAAGTAGTCCGTTGGAGGTGAGACGGTGCCAGTGTGTCTACACATGTAGCGTCCCACACAAGCATCCGTCCCAACCTCCATGGAACCAGAGACACACCATCAGGTCTTTTGCCATCATCTCTGACAATGCGAAAGTGACGCGTTAACTGATTTATTACTTTTATAGTTACAAAATAGTGAGATTAATTGGCCGTTCCTTCAGTTGATGTTTATAGTATGAGAGTTAAGTTTGCACTAATCTAAATTAACTTCATAATGTCATATTGTAGCGCGGCCTAAAGTAGGTCGCAACGTAAACGGAAAATGTACAGTAGTGAGACTGTACAATATTTAAAGATAATCTTACACAAATCGACCTAGTCTCAAATTAAGCGAAGCTTGTACTATGGGTACTAGACGACGATAAACATAAAAAAAAAACAAAATGATTTATTATTTAACTAATGTTTACAGAGAAGGTGTCGAATCCTTACTTATATTATAGACTAGCTTCCGCCCGCGACTTAGTCTGCGTGGACCCGGGATAAAAACTATCCTATATTTTAATCCAGGCTATAAACTATCTACGTGCAAAATTTCAAGTAAATCGGTTGAGCCGTTTAAGCGTGATTGAGTAACAAACATCTAAACATACAAACTTTTGCATTTATACACGGTGGAATATAATCGGTGAACAGGAACCCATTTTTCTAATTCAGCAATCGATGGCGGTCACGTTTATATAGTACTTAAGTGGAACCAAGTTTTTTTTTTATCATAACTAATTTTTAAGTTGAAATTAAATTTTAATTAAAATGTATTGTCACCCTACTAATGGTTTAGTCTGAAACGTAGATAACAAATGGCGGCAATCATTTATTGACGTCTGATCTGTCTAGTTTCCCGCCAAAGCCAGCAAGCACTTGACGTATGTACACTTACGAGTAACTTCCCGTCAATAAAAGTAGGGTGTCTATTTATTCAGTCAGTGTACATTTTACCGATGTTAATTAAGTGTGATTAATTAGATTGTGAGCTATATTGCACGAGATCTCACGTATTGGTTTCTGTGTAGATTGATAATTAAGATTTTTGGATTCCTGATCACCGATTATATTCCACCGTGTATATTAGTAGGATATTAGTAGGATTAGTAGGATAAATAAATACATAGAAAACATCCATGACTCAGGAACAAATATTCTTGCTCATCACAAAAATAAATGCTCCTACCGGGATTCGAACCCAGGATCTCTTGCTTCGTTGCTTTAATCATAGTTTGTAACCTTAGAGCATACATAACTGGAGTAGCCTTTCAGTAACTTCTCCTACCCCTCTGTAAAAAAACCTTGCACAATGTGCAAAAATCATATTTCACGATCGATCACAAAATCGCCTCGCAAGCGAACACTGATCATAAAAATGCCCGCATGTTGCTGTAAGCACTTGATATTATAAACGTTCAACCACTTCAAGCTCCCCCCGCCCCCGCTAAATTCGGCAGACTTTTTTGTACGCAAATACGACATGAGGCTACTCCAGTTATGAATGCTCTAATTTTGCAACCTCTAGACTTGGCTGTCGCTTGTCAAATACGGTACTCTGACACCGTAAAATGGTGAGGACGTCAAATAATCGTGACAGTAAATATTGATGCTGATAACAATTTTGGTAACTGTAATGACTCGAACAGTAACTTCATCATCACCATCATCATATCAGCCGAAAGACGTCCACTGCTGGACATAGGATTCCCCCAAAGAGTGCCAAATTGTCCAGTCCTGCGCCACTCGCATCCAGCGGACTCCCGCGACCTTTACTTAGAGTCCCTTGTGGGGGGCCTACGCACGCCGCGCCTTCCGGTACGTGGTCGCCACTTACCTTTTCGCTCCAACGGCCATCGGTTCTACGTGCAATGTGCCCCGCCCACTGCCGCTTAAGTTTAGCGATTCGGAGGGCTATATCGGTTACCTTGGTTCTGCTGCGGATACCCTCATTTCTGATGCGATCACGCAGAGAAACTCCCAACACACTTTGGTAACTTACTTGGGGTAAATGTACGTGAGGAAGCTAAAGGTCTCCGTTATGAAGACGTTGTACCCGCGCTGCGCGTACGATGTCCCCACAGCTTGGGTGTGCGGCCAAACGGCACTGTCCAGGAAGCCCACGGCGTAGAGGACTGTCTTCTTAGTCACGAAATCTGGAAAAATCACAAAGGCGTTGTTTAGTCCTCCCTACACCTGCAGTTTGTGGCTCTCCGGGTTCAACTTAATGCCTTTCGGGTGTTGATGGGGCGGCCCCGTTTCTGCAGCTCATCGGGGATGTTTGCTGACGCAGGAATAGACTGCTTTTACGCGACAATGCGTAAACGCAGCGCGTCCCTGATGCGTCGGGTGCGGGCCAGCCCCAACAATATCCCGCAGATGTTTGCAGGTAGGGTGGATTGTGCATATTTACGGCACTGTGGTGGTTATACGCAGCGGGCATATGGGAATCTCCGGGTTCAACTTAATGCCTTTCGGGTGTTGTTGGGGCGGCCCCGTTTCTGCAGCTCATCGGGGATGTTTGCTGACGCAGGAATAGACTGCTTTTACGCGACAATGCGTAAACGCAGCGCGTCCCTGATGCGTCGGGTGCGGGCCAGCCCCAACAATATCCCGCAGATGTTTGCAGGTAAGGTGGATTGTGCATATTTACGGCACTGTGGTGGTTATACGCAGCGGGCATATGGGGATCTCCGGGTTCAACTTAATGCCTTTCGGGTGTTGATGGGGCTGCCCCGTTTCTGCAGCGCATCGGGGATGTTTGCTGACGCAGGAATAGATTGCTTTTACGTGGCAATGCGTAAACGCAGCGCGTCCCTGATGCGTCGGGTGCGGGCCAGCCCCAACAATATCCCGCAGATGTTTGCAGGTAGGGTGGATTGTGCATATTTACGGCACTGTGGTGGTTATACGCAGCGGGTATATGGGGATCTCCGGGTTCAACTTAATGCCTTTCGGGTGTTGATGGGGCTGCCCCGTTCCTGCAGCGCATCGGGGATGTTTGCTGACGCAGGAATAGATTGCTTTTACGTGGCAATGCGTAAATGCAGCGCGTCCCTGATGCGTCGGGTGCGGGCCAGCCCCAACAATATCCTGCAGATGTTTGCAGGTAGGGTGGATTGTGCATATTTACGGCACTGTGGTGGTTATACGCAGCGGGTATATGGGGATCTCCGGGTTCAACTTAATGCCTTTCGGGTGTTGATGGGGCTGCCCCGTTCCTGCAGCGCATCGGGGATGTTTGCTGACGCAGGAATAGATTGCTTTTACGTGGCAATGCGTAAATGCAGCGCGTCCCTGATGCGTCGGGTGCGGGCCAGCCCCAACAATATCCCGCAGATGTTTGCAGGTAGGGTGGATTGTGCATATTTACGGCACTGTGGTGGTTGTACGCAGCGGGCATATGGGGCTCTCCGGGTTCAACTTAATGCCTTTCGGGTGTTGATGGGGCTGCCCCGTTTCTGCAGCGCATCGGGGATGTTTGCTGACGCAGGAATAGATTGCTTTTACGTGGCAATGCCTAAACGCAGCGCGTCCCTGATGCGTCGGGTGCGGGCCAGCCCCAACAATATCCCGCAGATGTTTGCAGGTAGGGTGGATTGTGCATATTTACGGCACTGTGGTGGTTATACGCAGCGGGCATATGGGGCTCTCCGGGTTCAACTTAATGCCTTTCGGGTGTTGATGGGGCTGCCCCGTTTCTGCAGCGCATCGGGGATGTTTGCTGACGCAGGAATAGATTGCTTTTACGTGGCAATGCGTAAATGCAGCGCGTCCCTGATGCGTCGGGTGCGGGCCAGCCCCAACAATATCCTGCAGATGTTTGCAGGTAGGGTGGATTGTGCATATTTACGGCACTGTGGTGGTTATACGCAGCGGGTATATGGGGATTTCCGGGTTCAACTTAATGCCTTTCGGGTGTTGATGGGGCTGCCCCGTTCCTGCAGCGCATCGGGGATGTTTGCTGACGCAGGAATAGATTGCTTTTACGTGGCAATGCGTAAATGCAGCGCGTCCCTGATGCGTCGGGTGCGGGCCAGCCCCAACAATATCCTGCAGATGTTTGCAGGTAGGGTGGATTGTGCATATTTACGGCACTGTGGTGGTTATACGCAGCGGGTATATGGGGATCTCCGGGTTCAACTTAATGCCTTTCGGGTGTTGATGGGGCTGCCCCGTTCCTGCAGCGCATCGGGGATGTTTGCTGACGCAGGAATAGATTGCTTTTACGTGGCAATGCGTAAATGCAGCGCGTCCCTGATGCGTCGGGTGCGGGCCAGCCCCAACAATATCCTGCAGATGTTTGCAGGTAGGGTGGATTGTGCATATTTACGGCACTGTGGTGGTTATACGCAGCGGGTATATGGGGATCTCCGGGTTCAACTTAATGCCTTTCGGGTGTTGATGGGGCTGCCCCGTTCCTGCAGCGCATCGGGGATGTTTGCTGACGCAGGAATAGATTGCTTTTACGTGGCAATGCGTAAACGCAGCGCGTCCCTGATGCGTCGGGTGCGGGCCAGCCCCAAGAATATCCCGCAGATGTTTGCAGGTAGGGTGGATTGTGCATATTTACGGCACTGTGGTGGTTATACGCAGCGGGCATATGGGAATCTCCGGGTTCAACTTAATGCCTTTCGGGTGTTGATGGGGCTGCCCCGTTTCTGCAGCGCATCGGGGATGTTTGCTGACGCAGGAATAGATTGCTTTTACGTGGCAATGCGTAAACGCAGCGCGTCCCTGATGCGTCGGGTGCGGGCCAGCCCCAACAATATCCCGCAGATGTTTGCAGGTAGGGTGGATTGTGCATATTTACGGGCCGGGAATGGATTAAATCGTTCAATCTACGAAACATCCCCGTTTGCATCGAGGATTAAAAATGGCAACCATCATACACAGGTTCCGTACACCTACCTACCATCTATAAAAACGGGGAAAAAAAACACGTGGGTGGTATGGGAGTCCCCTTAAATATTTATTTTGTTGTGTATTTTTAGTATTTGTTGTTATAGCGATAGCGGCAACAGAAATAGGTACATCGTGCGCGAGTCCGACTCGCACTTGGCCGGTTTTTAGGGTTTCGATACCTCAAAAGGAAAAAACGGAACCCTTATAGGATCACTCGGTTGTCTCTCTGTCCGTCTGTCACAGCCAATTTGCTCCGAAACTACTGAACCGATTGAGTTGAAATTTGGTACACATATGTAAATTGGTGACCCAAAGGTGGACGCGTAAAGTAAATTAATGAATTCTGAACAAGAGGACCACGTTTGGGGGGAAAATAGGAAGATTAAAAAAAAAAAGTTTCGCAAACTGTATTGTGTGACATATCAAATTAAAGGGGTTGTTGTAAGCATCTCAGATATATTTTTTTTATAATTTTAGCAAAAACAGATTTGAAGTAATTTAGGAAAAAAGACGAAAATTGACCATTCCCCCCTTATCTCCGAAACTACTAGGATTCTGAAAAAAATATGGAAAATAGTTCCTTGCCTAAAGATTATAGGAAAACCTATAAGAAGTTTGAGTATTCAAAAACACTTATGAAATTTAGATTATATACGGAACCCTCACCACGCGAGTTAAACTCGCACTTTTCCGGTTTTTATATTAGGTACATCATTGACTCCAAACATTCTTTACAATATTTTGCATATGATACGAGTATCATCGTCCAAAAATGCAACACTAGGAATAAAAATAGAACTAATGTAAACAATAACATTTTGCCGTAAATAACCAGTGTGTCCGATGAATTTAAATGTCACAATTCTGTAAACTGGCGCTCTTTCATGAATTATGCATAGTCTTTGTAGGCCGAGAGCTGCAAGCCAATAACTCGCTAAAAAGTTTATGCCGTTAAATTCCTAACAAGGAATGATTGTTTAATAGCCTTCAACTTTTTTTGCCGCTGCTTTTAAGGGCTGTTAGAGCAATTTATAGCCTCGGGTCGCGTGAGTCATTAAGAGAATTTTTCAAGGCAACAGATATTCTAACACTGCCGTCGCTATACGTATTTGAAATAATAATGTATGTTAGGAGGAATTTATACAACTACCCAACAAACACTGATAGGCCCAAGGTTACCAGAAGCGCAGGGAAGCTCAAAACAACTTTTTACAGGCTAGTAAAAGCGAAAAAGTCGTTCTTGGGAAATTGTATAAAATTCTACAATAAAATTCCAAAACACATTATCGAACTTACTGACTCTAAATTCAAATCTGTCGTAAAACGGACACTTATTTCAAAAGCATATTATAAAATAACCGACTACATCATGGATAGGGATATTTGGCAACGATAAAATCCTGCACTAGAAATCTATCGTAAAATAAATAGGCTTTCTACTGTAGCAATGTAATTTTAAAATTTTATAATACTCTGATACTGAAATGATATATTTTATACTATTTTGAAAAAATGACACCTCGCCGAGTTTTTTACGCCGGTTCTTCTCGAGGCAGAGGTTTACTTTCCAAACCGGTGGTAGTTTATCGACATTCATAGGTGCATGTAATATGCCTAAATTGAAGAATAAATCATTTTGACTTTGACTTTGGACCCATTTGGTGGATACATTTGGTGAAAATCTAAAGATGAGTTCCATGAGGAATCGAGAGAACTCCTCAATGTAATGATGTATAAAAAAATGTAGTACATGGAAGTTAGTTTTTGTATTTTTTTTAATAAAACTAATTATATTTACAACCCGATTACTATAAGAATGAACCTCGCTGGAACCGACGACCATCGTCGACGCCAGTTCCAAATTTACGTAAACAGTTTGTAAGTATGGTTTTTATTAAGTAGGTAAATCGTTAGTGGCTGGCCACCGTTCATTAACTGGCCACCTGATACTAATTAATACCTAATACTATGATAAATGAACTCTATTTACCTATAATAGAATTCATTTTAGTCTAAGGTTAAAAAATTACTGGCCGGCCTTCGATAACTGGCCACGTGATCTGATACGAAATTGAATTCTGTTTGTAGGGGAACAGAGTTAATTTTTAGGGTTCCGTACCTCAAAAGGAATAAAACGTAACCCTTATAGGATCACTCGTGCGTCTGTCTGTCCGTCTGTCACAGCCGATTTGCTCCGACACTACTGGACCGATCGAGTTGAAATTTGGTACATATGATGTAAATTGGTAACTCAAAGAGGGACGCGTAAAGTAAACTAATGAATTCTGAAAAAGGAGGCCACTTTTGGGGGGTTCAAAAGTGGATTCCCTTATCTCCGAAACTATTTTTTGTTTACAAAACAAATCAGTGGTCTGTGGCCGTATTTTATTTTATTTACCTTATGCGGATGCCGAAATTGCCCAATCAAATTATGGGTTTCAGATGTTAAGCAATGGATTAAATGATACGGATCCGTACTTAAGCAAAAGGAGTTAGTTACTACCAGCGAACGAAAAAACTATAAATGTGAACTCGCTACAAACTACCAAAACGCGTGCCCAAAACCCGGTTTGCGCATGTGTGCGCATGTTCGAACTAAACGTCTGATTGGCATATTTTTGACACCCTGCCCCCACGTCCGCATACGTCCGCATAATAGCCGAGGCAAAATACGGTTTCGAAAAACATTAATTTATAATAGCGTTTTTTTTGTTTATTTCATTCTAAAACATTATTCTAAGATGCTTTATTCAAGAATCCAACAAACTTTCCACCCGGAAGTAATTATATAGATTTAAATTAAACAATGCATTGTTTTTTTTATTTTATTTGTATTGAATATTTTAAAGCAAATGTAAATGAACCTAAATAAAGATAAAAAAAATATTAATATTTATCCGGACTTTTTAGGAGCTAATTAAATATTAATTTTTTTGATGTCTGATTTTTTGTTGGATTTTGCCTCTAGGTAACTATTTATATTAAAAAAAATTGCTATTATAAATGATTTCCAAATATGTCATTTTTTTCATACAAGTTGTCAGTTCATTGCCTGGAC
Source organism: Epinotia nisella (assembly GCA_932294315.1). Classification (NCBI taxonomy): domain Eukaryota; kingdom Metazoa; phylum Arthropoda; class Insecta; order Lepidoptera; family Tortricidae; genus Epinotia; species Epinotia nisella. The sequence continues at coordinate 4,214,365 of OW028693.1, forward strand.
TACCAAACACGTGCCCAAAACCCGGTTTGCGCATGCGTGAGCATGTTCGAACTAAACGTCTGCTTGGCATCCTTTTGACACCCCGCCCCCACGTCCGCATACGTCCGCATAATGGCAATGTGCATCCTTTTGGTGGGGCCACTTTTCGGCGCTGGTTAGACTTCTATGGTTTTTATCGTTCGCTGGTTAATACACATTTTTCCAAACGTAACCTCTTAAACTATAGCCCGATCCCGCTGCGATCGAGTAGCCGGTATAGGAACTATTGCGGTGAAATATTGCGGTCATGGGCATTTTTACGGCTTAGGCCAACTCGTTCCGGGCATTGCCCGGTGGCAACAACCGACCCATCTTAATCTGACCTTATTTACTCATTCGGTGCATTGCCTTCGATATACAAATACGCAAATTGCCACAAGCTTAGAGCATACATAACTGGAGTAGCCTTATGTCGTATGTGCGTACAAAAAGGTCTGCCGAATTTTGTGGGGGCGGGCGAGATCTTAATAGGATATTAAAACTCAATTATATATTTAAAGCTTGAAGTGGTTGAACGTATAATATCAAATGCTTACAGCAACATGCGGGCATTTTTATGATCAGTGTTCTCTTGCGAGGCGATTTTGTGATCGATTGTGAAATTGTCTTTGTATAATTTTTTGCACATTGTGCAAGGTTTTTTACAGAGGGGTGAGTTACTGAAAGGCTACTCCAGTTATGTATGCTCTAAGGCCACAAGTATCGTCGTGATTTTGATGGGTGGAAAAAGGAACAGGAGCAAGAGAACGGGACAAAGAGCGACAGGAGGGATGAGACAGGTGTAGAGATATGAAGAGTATGAAGCCAGATACAATAGCGAGAGGAGGAAGAAATAGAGAGAGGGAGAGTGACGAGACATGAGGGAAACGGCGATAATCCTGATACAGATACAGATGAGAGACGGAAGGAGGAGTCAGATAGTGATCACGCAAAAAAACATGTTTTATTAATTATTAGACATCGTTTACACGCTGATTCTGCCTTCACTTCAGTTCATCATTCTGGTCAGACTGACGAGAGAATTATCGTCTAACCCTTATGAATGACAGAAAACTGACTGCAGACTAACTGACTGACATGACGGAGCCTCATATATATTTCCTCAGATAGAAAAGAGGGAACCGGTTAGATAGGACAATGTTTTTTTTTATTTATTTAGATGAAAAGGGGCTTGTCGCCAAGCGAACATACTGCCCCGTAAGGGCAACAAAATATCTACAAAAAAGAGAAACTTATGTTCTAGATTTTAAAGCTTCTTCCTTTAAATTATACATAATCTCGCCTTGATATAGTAGGTAGGGACAAAATACTGTTAACGTATCCAGTGTCTAACAGTTTCCTGTCGAACCAAGCTGCTCTCACACCCTCGCTCCACCAAAGGGTATGGAAAAAGAGAGGTAGAGTGAAAAATCGGAGAAGTGGGAGAGAGGCTACTTCAGATATGGAAACATACCTATTCCATAAAAAATTTGTCTTTTATAATAAGTAGGTTTGTGACTTACCCATCCGCTTGTCCTTGGCGAGGATCCTCGGAGCAGTGAGCACTGGCATGGGTTTCCTGGTGACCTGCCCTTTCACCAGCTGATGCAGCACCACCTGCAGTTTGGGCATACTGCTGGAACTGATGCTGGAGTTCGTCATGATGCCAGGACCTGGATGTCAAGGACAAGTAAGGTGATGTATGGTCTCGTAGAGCAAATACGTAACGATGGTGATGTCACGATTAAGATTTGTATTTATTATAATAATTGCATTTAAAATTACACATACCTACCTACTGAATCCCTCAGGTGAACCATCGCATTTTAGTACAAAAAAACTTGGGAGTCATGGCTCTCTGCTGAAATGGTGCGAGTCATATTTGGGCAATCGTCCTTGATGGATGTAATTTTGATCCTACTGTAGCTTGTTCTGGTGTACCACAAGGCTCAAATCTAGGACCACTCTTTTTCAACCATCAACGATATCACAAACATTTTCTCACATTCCGCTTGTTACCTTTATTTTGTTATTTTTTGCCTAATTGGCTGACTAAGGACGCGCTAAATAAAGTCCGGATTACGAAACGGTTGAGGAGGGCGGGGGATCCTCCAGATGCATGTAGCCCGAGCCTAATTGTCATTATATAAATGACTGGGCGTAATTTTAACATGACAATAACATAAAAAACTTGATTAGGTTCAATTAAAAAATTGACGACATTGTTATCGCGTAATAGTCTTAATTAAGAAAAAATGCTGTCATGGTATTTAATTGATACAATTGTCTCACGCTATACGAATGATGTTATACGATTATCGTGATGGTACGCACAGGTCAAGACCAGCTCCTGCATAGTACACAGTATCTTGCAGTAAGAAGGGCAAATGGTATGTTTCTGATGTAAGATGTTAAGGCGATTCATGGGCAGGGGGGGCAGCTGCACCCCCCCCTCCTTCCACCCTAGAAGATGCAGTCCCAGTGCTCAGCAGCCTTGCATTTACCTTAGATAGGTATATTCTTGGTTTGTCCAATACGCCTGCCCCCCCCCCCCCCCCCCCCCCCCCTTAACAAAATCCTAGCTACGCCCTTGAGGCAATTCCTTGATTCCCGTAAACCAAATCCTTGTGCGAGAGACGTGTTCGCGGGAGAAAGAGATGTGATATACAACGAGGATAGTTTTTGGGTAAATAAGATAAATGGTAACCGATATAGCCATCCGAATCGCTAAACTTAAGTGGCAATGGGCGGGGCACTTGCACATAGAACCGATGGCCATTGGGGCGGAAAGGTTCTCGAGTGGCGACCGCGTACCGGAAGGCGCAGCGTGGGTAGGCCCCACAGGGTGGACTGATGACCTGGTAAAGGTCGCTGGAGTCCGTTGGATGCGGGTGGCGCAGGACCGGTCGTTGTGGCACTCTTTGGGATAGGCTTATGTCCAGCAGTGGACGTCTTTCGGCTGATATGATCATGATGATGATGAAGATAAATGGCATTAATATCTAAATTTGTAAAAAATATATTTGTTTCTTAGAAGAGTAAATTAAAATAGATAAATAATTATATTAAAATGAAGATATTTTACATCTTCATTTTAATATAATTATTTATCTATTTTAATTTTTACTGCACTAATGAATAATGTATGCCATAACTTAAAGCATTATCAACCAGTCAACGTTAAAGCATAGCAGATAAATTATTTCGTTTCATAACATAAGAGTGGGGGGGTTTTTAGTGGGGTACACCGTGGGTCTCATTAGCCCACACGGGAGCCCCACATACCCACTCGGGTCACCCCTGAAAATAAACACGCAATATCGGATTTTTTTTATAAACATATTTTTTTTATAAAAAACCTTATTGAGCTTGCTTTGGCTATGGTCTCCTATAAATCACGCCGTACGCTGCGTCACAATGCGTATATGGATATGTACTGTTGTGGTCGTCGGTCACAACATACATTTCCATAGTAAGCGTTGTGACGCAGCGTACGGCGTGATTTATAGGAGACCATGGCCTATGGGACTAGGTTGTGTAAGATTATCCGTTTTTTTATTAGGGTTCCGTAGCCGTTAAAACGGAACCCTTATAGTTTCGTCATGTCCGTCTGTCCGTCTGTCCGTCTGTCCGTCTGTCCGTCTGTCCGTCTGTCCGTATGTCACAGGCATTTTACTCGAAAACTATACGGTGTATTTGAATAAAATTTTGAGGATAGGTGTATTTTGTTAGCCGCTACATAGTTTTGTAATTAGAATGACAAAAAAAAATTTTTTAGGGGTGCACTCCATACATAAAACTAAAAGTCAAATTTTTTTTTTTCATTGTGACCCCCTGTGTGGCACATCAATCGATAGGCCTTTCAAAATAAATATAAGGTTTCTTAGCATTTTTTTTGATTAAGTGAATAGGGTCGGAGATAATCGCCCCGAAACTCACTAAAATTCTGCCCCCCCCCCTCTAATTTTTGAACGGTGTATTTTACAAATATGGAAAAATTCATGGACATAGGGCTTATTAATTTCATTCACCGAAAATTGTTTTGAACAAGATCGGTTCAGAGGTTTTCGAGATATTGCTGAAAAACTGCCTTCCTCAAAGAAAAGGACGTAAGTGCCGTAAAATTTCTGTAACGATACGACCTTTTTAATAGGCACGGAACCCTTCGTTTTGCGTGGTCCGACACGCACTTGGCCGGTTTTTAGGGTTCCGTAGCCAAAATGGCAAAAACGGAACCCTTATAGTTTCGTCATGTCCGTCTGTCCGTCTGTCCGTCTGTCCGTCTGTCCGTCTGTCCCTCTGTCCGTCTGTCCGTCTGTCCGTATGTCACAGGCATTTTACTCGAAAACTATACGGTGTATTTGAATAAAATTTTGAGGATAGGTGTATTTTGTTAGCCGCTACATAGTTTTGTAATTAGAATGACAAAAAAAAATTTTTTAGGGGTGCACTCCATACATAAAACTAAAAGTCAAAATTTTTTTTTTCATTGTGACCCCCTGTGTGGCACATCAATCGATAGGCCTTTCAAAATAAATATAAGGTTTCTTAGCATTTTTTTTGATTAAGTGAATAGGGTCGGAGATAATCGCCCCGAAACTCACTAAAATTCTGTCCCCCCCCCTCTAATTTTTGAACGGTGTATTTTACAAATATGGAAAAATTCATGGACATAGGGCTTATTAATTTCATTCACCGAAAATTGTTTTGAACAAGATCGGTTCAGAGGTTTTCGAGATATTGCTGAAAAACTGCCTTCCTCAAAGAAAAGGACGTAAGTGCCGTAAAATTTCTGTAACGATACGACCTTTTTAATAGGCACGGAACCCTTCGTTTTGCGTGGTCAGACACGCACTTGGCCGGTTTTTATTACAAGCTTTTTCTCAACTTGCAATGTAACTATGTTAAGCAGATAAATTATTTCGTTTCATAATGTACTGTTTGAGTTGACTGAGTGGGGGGGTTTTTAGTGGGGTACACCGTGGGTCTCATTAGCCCACACGGGAGCCCCACATACCCACTCGGGACCCTCTGAAAATAAACACGCAATATCGGATTTTTTTTATAAACATATTTTGTTACATGAAATACAACCAAATGTCAAAATGTATAATTTATGTTTCCTAGTCCAGGCAGTATCGCGCCTTTAAATCGCATAATTTTATAAATTACATATTTTGTCATACGTCATACGTCGTTGCCATACGTCAGGATTTGTCCTGACATGTCAGGATTTTTGACCCTTTGCCAGGACTGCGGGATAAAAATAATAGTATATGTCTTTGTGATACAATTTTACACAGTTTTAATGAGTGAAATGATACAACTCTGTTACAAGAAATGTCAGGACTTGTAGGATGATGTCAGGATTTTTATCAGGACAATTCATTTTTCCATATGGCAACCCTACACGTACCTTACAGTATTAGGGTGAGCCGGTATCCACCAGAACTGTGCCCGGTAGCGGAGCTAAATGCTAGGAAAAAAATCCACCAATAATAATCCTACTAATCCTACTAATATTATAAATGCGAAAGTTTGGATGTTTAGACGCTTAGATGTTTGGATGTTTAGATGTTTAGATGTTTGGATGTTTGTTACTCAATCACGCAAAAACGGCTGAACGGATTAAGATGAATTTTGGTATACATATAGTGCATAGCCTAGATAATAATAAATATAGAGGCCTCGGCAGAGAGTACGACTTTGTACCCTTAGGCGTTGAGACCCTCGGTCCGTGGGGTCCCAGTGCGCATAAGTTATTTGCAGAAATCGCGAAACGTCTGGTCGATGTAACTGGTGACCGAAGAGCTGGCGGCTTTCTCGCGCGACGCATCAGCATTGCAATTCAGCGAGGATATGCCGCCAGCATCCTCGGTACAATGCCTCGAGGGCCTTTTTTAGATTTAACTTAGTTTTAATTTATCTTAGTTAATGTTAATCATAATCTTATAGCCTAGATTAACATATAGAATCCCTTTTACCCCGGAAATTATCCCCTAAGGGGGCGAAATGGGGGCGAAATTTGTATGGGGCTATGATATAAACGAGTTCCACGCGGACGAAGTCGCGGGCAAAAGCTAATAATAAATCAATATTAGTAGACAATCTTACACAAATTGAACTACATAGTAAGCTCAATAAGGCTTGTGTTATGGGCATTAGACGACGACCAATAGCAAGCCTCTCTTCCTATTCGTAGATTTTTCTGCGCACACCGGTCCGCTACCCGGCACAGCCCTAGTAGCCGAGGCAAAATACAGTTTCGAAAAACATTAATTTATAATAGCGTTTTTAGGGTTCCGTAGCCAAAATGGCAAAAACGGAACCCTTATAGTTTCGTCATGTCCGTCTGTCCGTCTGTCCGTCTGTCCGTCTGTCCGTCTGTCCGTCTGTCCGTCTGTCCGTATGTCACAGGCATTTTACTCGAAAACTATAAGGTGTATTTGAATAAAATTTTGAGGATAGGTGTATTTTGATAGCCGCTACATAGTTTTGTAATTAAAATGACAAAAAAAATTTTTTTTAGGGGTGCACTCCATACATAAAACTAAAAGTCAAAAATGTTTTTTTCATTGTGACCCCCCGTGTGGCACATCAATCGATAGGCCTTTCAAAATAAATATAAGGTTTCTTAGCATTTTTTTTGATTAAGTGAATAGGGTCGGAGATAATCGCCCCGAAAGTCACTAAAATTCTGTCCCCCCCCCTCTAATTTTTGAACGGTGTATTTTAAAAATATGGAAAAATTCATGGACATAGGGCTTATTCATTTCATTCACCGAAAATTGTTTTGAACAAGATCGGTTCAGAGGTTTTCGAGATATTGCTGAAAAACTGCCTTCCTCAAAGAAAAGGACGTAAGTGCCGTAAAATTTCTATGACGATATGACCTTTTTATTAGGCACGGAACCCTTCGTTTTGCGTGGTCCGACACGCACTTGGCCGGTTTTTTTGTTTATTTCATTTTAAAACATTATTCTGAGATGCTTTATTCAAGAATCCACCAAACTTTCCACCCGGAAGTAATTATATAGATATAAATTAAACATTCATTGTCTTTTTTTATTTTATTTATATTGAATATTGTAAAGCAAATGTAAATGAACCTAAATAAAGATAAAAAAAAATATTAATATTTATCCGGCCTTTTTAGGAGCTAATTGAATATTGATTTTTTTGATGTCTGATTTTTTGGTGGATTTTGCCTCTAGGTAACAATTTAATTGATAATATATCCGTTACATTAAAAAAATTTGCTATTATAAATTATTTCCAAATATGTCATTTTTTCCATACAAGTTGTCAGTTCATTGCCTGGACTATAGTGAATACTTACGCGGGATAGATATTATACAAATCGCATCAAATCGTGGCGCTCGTGATCAAATTACGCACGGGTCAAGAGCGACTCCTGCGCATAGGATACAGTATATTGCAGTACGAGCAGCAAATGTTGAATTAAAAAATTGGAAGAAGTATGAGCCTCTTTTTGCGATATCATGACACGTATGTAATTTAAAACATAGGCGTTAGATAGAAAGCAAAAAATATGGCTGAACAGAATGCTCTGGGGAACCGACCTAATGTTTGTTAAATTCCACGGAACTTTCTATCTACTTATTCATAGACAAACCATTTATAAATAAACAGATATAATTATTCTATTAATAAATATTAAAGACGTCCACTGCTGGACATAGGCCTCCCCCAGAGAGTTCCAAATTGACCGGTCCTGCGCCACCCGCATCCAGCGGACTCCCGCGACCTTTACCAGGTCATCAGTCCACCTTGTGGGGGGCCTACCCACGCCGCACCTTCCGGTACGTGGTCGCCACTCGAGAACCTTTCCGCCCCAACGGCCATCGGTTCTACGTGCAATGTTAGAACAAATATTAGAGGACAATCTTACACAAATCTACCTAATCCCATAGTAAGCTCAATAAGGCTTGTGTTATGGGTGCTAGACGACGATATATTAAATAGATACAAATACTTAAATACATAGAAAACATCCAAGATTCAGAAACAAATGTTCGTGCTCATCACCCAAATGTTTGCCCTTACCGGGATTCGAACCCAGGACTTTCAGCTTCGTAGGCAGTGTCCATCCACTAGGCTAACCGGTCGTCCGGTTAGCGAATGTATATTGTAGTTTCGCAATTTTCATTCCATAGATATATTTTATTCAGAAACAGTTTACTTTTAAAGTACAGCTAAAGGGTTATTGTACTTATTGTGTAGAACCCATTAGGTTAGGTAAGTTTGTTATATCACTATCATCAAAAATGTACCGTTTATGGAAATAGTACATTTCGATGCTAGTGCGGAAAGTATGTCATTACATTACGTCACGAGTATCCGAGAATATCTTGCCACGAGCCGTAGTGGCAAGGGACGAGTGAAGAATGACATTTCCGCACGTGTATCGAACGACGTTTTTTTAATACAGTTGCGAAAAAATAAGAAAAACAACAAGTAAGGAATTCAAAACTTTTACAATATTCATTCTGTAACATAATTGTAATACAGTTGAAAAAAATGAAGTTTAATACAGTTTAAATACAGTTTAATACAGTTCTATCTTATTTATTTTTTATTGACTATTACTTAATGATACAATTTGTACAAGGGAAAGCACTAGTGCGCGAAAAACAACTTTCCGCACGCTAAATAGCTACGTTAATAAGCACTTTTTGAGCAACTGTATGAAAAACCTTTTTTTAATACAGTTGCTCAAAAAGTGCTACTTAACGTGCGTAGCTGTTTAGCGTGCGGAAAGTTGGTTTTCGCGCACTAGTGCTTTTCACTCTTCCTTGTACAAATTGTACCATTAAGTATTATGTCAATAAAAAATAAATAAGATAGAACTGTATTAAACTGTATTAAACTTCATTTTTTTCAACTGTATTACAATGATGTTACAGAATTAATAATGTAAAAGTTTCAAGTTCCTTACTTGTTGTTTTTCTTATTTTTTCGCAACAGTATTAAAAAACGTCGTTCGATACACGTGCGGATTCTTCATATCTCGGTACTCGTGACGTAATGACATACTTTCCGCACTAGCATCGAAATGTACTATTTTCGTTGAAATGAAAAATCTGCGAAACATACATTCGATGAAACATTTGTCGACAAACAAAGCTATAAACTGTGTACTGTAATAATAACATCTGTGTCAGTGTCAACCACCTCGCCTAGTTAACACAAAAGAAGGGTATTTTATGCCATGGTGGCAAACAAGCATTCCTGTCTATTGACAAATAAAAATTAAAAATAAATATTTCCGGACAATCTTACACAAATTGACCTAGACCCATACTAAGCAAAGCTTGAACTACTGGTACTAGACGACAATAAACATACTTATATGGATAAATAAATACTTAAATACATAGAAAACATCCATGACTCACGAACAAATATTCGTGCTTATCACACAAATAAATACTTCGTAATTTACACCATGTTGTCATAAATTGATGGTAGACTCTATGTTAAATATACATCCCACCAAAAACATAAATGTAAAAAAGGAGAGCCAAGTTCAATACAAAAATTATGCTTGGCTGTGGGCTTTGCCGCAAAAACAATGGAGATCTAAATGAGTGCCAAGTTATGCAAAATCCAAATATGTATTTATAGGGACAAGATAACATTATGAACAAGTATTAAACTCTATTTCTTTGCTTTATTGGATACCTATAACAATTGCTGTTATTTAAAAATGTGAGATCTTAAAGTAGGTTAGATTTAACTTTTTTTCCAATGTTTAGTTAGAAATATATATATTATATTGTAATATGCATTAGTAGGATATTAAACAACAATGAATTTTTGAGCTTAGTTATTAAACAACAACAATGAATCGAGGCGCATTGCACGTAGAACCTATGGCCGTTGGGGCGGAAAGGTTCGCGAGTGGTGACCACGTACCGGAAGGCGCAGCGTGCGTAGCCCCCCCCCCCCCAACAAAGGTGGACTGATGACCTGGTAAAGGTCGCTGGAGTCCGCTGGATGCGGGTGGCGCAGGACCGGTCATTGTGGCACTCTTTGGGGGAGGCCTATGTCCAGCAGTGGACGTATTTCGGCTGATATGATGATGATGATGTAGGCTTTAAAGGCCGATATTATGGTTCCCTGTGAGAGTCCCACAAACGGTTCTGGACCTACAGGGGCTGTGAGGTGTCAAAGATTGCCGCGTTTACCTTACGAAACGTTGTGGAAACTTACAGTGTGGTATGAATCCCGCTGGGTACCCGTATTCAGGGCGGGGAATCGAACTCGCGTCCGCTACCGTCATCGCCAGCAAGAATACAGCTACAAGCGCCATGGCTCTGCAAAAAATAAACAAATCTAATGTGTTATTGTGTCTGTCTGACACCTCGGCACAATGCTGAGACAGCGACCGTTTCACTGCCGCGAAGACACACAATATGTGTCAATTGTCATGTATGTCTACTCCTTTGTCTCTGTGTGTCTTTTGTGTAGTGAATAAATGTCTTCTTTTCTTTTCTTTCTTTCTTTATTCTATCACCGCAATCTATATATATATCGACTTCAAAAAAAATGTTTACGTGCACTCTATGCCGCTAAACAAACGGACTCATGTCGACCGATTTTTAAAAAACTAAAAATATTAACACTACATTCTCTGTACATTTACGAAGCGAGCCTATTTGTAAAAACCAATTTAAGTTCATTTTCTACTGTTGCGTCCACCTCAAGGTACAATACTCGACATGGGTCAAACTTAAATTATCCTAAAACAACATCTGCGCTTGTCAATAAAAACATTATATTCATGTGCACAAAAATTTATAACTACCTACCTAAAGAGATAAGGGAACTAGACTTGCCCCAGTTTAAAAGTAAATTGCATGCCTGGTGTCATGACAAAATGTATTATGGCAATTCGGAACACTTTGTAAGACCCGTGACCTAATAAATAATGTTTAAAGTTTAATTTTAAGTGGGTATTTAGATGTAAGATACTATAGATTTGTATGTCTGTGCCTCAGGCTGAAAATGGAGACGCCAAAATAAGTGATAAGACCTTTTATGTACACCCATTTTCTACAAATAAAATATTCTATTCTATTCTATGTGCAATACTTTAAGGGGCTCCCGTCAAAAATCAACGAAATTTAGTAGTTTTCATTTCGACACTCGTCCTCGGTTTATTGAAGCTAGCCTTCCAGGTACAGACATGGGAAAATTTGATTCCTGTTTAACATTTTTGATATTGAATAACTTGAAAAATGTTAACACAGAATTGATAATCCATTTTTGAAGAAAGGTCTGTAAAAATACAAAACCCGACACTTCATCCTCATTAAAACATTACACCCGAAACTCATACCTATTATTATTATTATTATTTGTATGTCTTTGCCATATCTCGGGACCATGGGATCCCGGACCTTTGGAAGGTATACGTGGGGCCGGAGCCAACAGCGCAGAGGCCCTTTAAGACAACAATAATCTAAAGCAAGGGATGCACACAGCGGATACCATCTCCGAGCGCACAACATGATACAACCGGTGATGGTCCCCGCCAGGTGCAAAGACTATTGCAGTGCAGCACTGTGACTGCGATGGAAATTAAGGTTATGGGCTATTGAGTTGAATGTTGGATGGACTGGATAATGGGTTATAGGAGGAGACTAGCGGACACCTGCCGTGACAATTAGTCTCAGAATCGTATAAAGGCAGACGGTGACTCGCCAGCTCGCTAAGTGGGCCCCACAAAACAGTCGCACGCACAGTGCGACAATGGAGCAACACCTCAGGGCGGCTGTGAGGTTGTAGAGAGGTGAGTCTGCGGAAGCCAGATCCCGGTAATCCGTTCAGCAGGCCGACATGATTATTATTATGATTTTGATATGCGTTTTATAATCTTTTTTGTATTTCACAAAAGCTACGTCCAAAAAACTGGTTTTTTGGCCTAAATTTGCCAAGGTTTGGTGCCATATATATAGAAAACTGAGTTTTAAAGTAAATATGGGATACTATTTCGGTAAACCTCGTTGTTGTTAATGCGATAAGCCATAAAAAACATGAAAAAACGGACAGTTATAGATCGAAGGTCATTGGGAGCCGGGAGCCCCTTAATAGACTTGTGACCTCATGTTATTACTGATAACGTAGTGTAGCTAAATGGATAGAATACCATCAAATCCTATCCTACTATCCTACTAATATTATAAACGTGAAAGTTTGGATGTATGGATGGATGGATGGTACGTTCCACTTAATCTCAAAAACTACATACATACATACATACATACATATAATCACGCCTCTTTCCCAGAGGGGTAGGCAGAGATCACGGATCTCCATTTGCTACGATCCTGACAAACCACTTTCGCTTCACTCACCTTCATAACATTTCTCATACATGCTCGTCGGTTTAGGGTACTTTTGACCTGGCCTTTTTGTAACATTTCTCCAATTTGATCAGAGAAAGTTCGCCTAGGTCTTCCCCTTCCAACTTGCCCTTCCACTCCTTTTATATACACTCTCTTCGTTAATCTTCTCTCATCCATCCTCTCTACATGCCCAAACCACCTTAACATACCCTTCTCAATTTTCGTGACTATATCTCCATCCATTCCACACTTATCTCTTATCACACTGTTTCTGACTCTATTACTCAATTTCACTCCACACATACTTCTCAACGCTCTCATTTCTACTGCATTTACTCGACTTTGATGTCTTTTCTGCCACACCCAACTTTCACTACCATACATAAGTGTGGGCACCAACACTCCTCTATGTACCTTTTCTATCAGAATAGGACATAGCAGGGATCGGAACCGGTTTTTTCAAAAATCCCCAAGTGGTCTAATATTTTGAATTATTTTAGGCTCTTAATGTAGGACTCTATCGTGTATTTAGGTAACATATTCGTATTATTAGACTGCCCGATCAAAAATGATTTCATAACCATAGAACGAAATAATACCGGTTTAATTTGTATGGAAAAAAAAACCGGTATCCGATCCCTGAGACATAGGCTATAATTTATATCAAATTTCATCCCTTTTAGGGACGAAAAACGGGATGAAACTTTGTATGGTGACCAAATATTTTTGCTCGTTGACTTCATCAGGCCTCAAAATGTATGGTAAAACTAAAATCCGACTCGCACTTGAACCAAAATTCTAATTGATATTAGGTATTTAATAACACTTTTTAAATAAAACTATGTCTGTCTACGTGTCCCGTTTTCTCGCCAAAATGGCTATATTGATATTGGCTATATCGATTTATGAGGAACCTTATTATACGCGGATGAAGTCGGGAAAGTGAATTGTAATAAATTACAATATATCATTAAAATCATAAAAACATATGGATCTTGAAAATTTAGAAAATATATGCATTTACTTATTCAAGAATAAATTTAAAGCTACCAATAGAATCTATAGAATAGTAGATTGTTAACCAAGGGTTGAAAGCCACCCACTTCAGTCGAGATATTTAGGCGCTCGAACGAAGTGAGAGCGCCAATAGTTTGAGACTGAAATGGGTGGCTTTCATCCGAGTTAAACACTCTACTTTTCATTTCGAATAATAGGAATATAAACAACACACACAAAATAGAACATCAAAAACATTATTACTAAAACTGTATTTATTACTTTTCTAAATAGCTTTAATAACTTTAATTGACATAAATTACAACTTTTTAGATAAAGTTACCGTAATAACTAACAATAAACATCAAAAAAACAATTCAGTTTAACGAAGTGTGGCTGTTTAGGTTTCTGCCATTGGTCATTGTTTTTTTTTATAACTTTTCAGCTCTAGGGGCGACATGCCTCACTTTCAACCCGCTATTCAGATAAACAATGACCTACTTTCAGAGTATGAGAGATGAAAACAAAATTGTATGTCAACTATGGACCTAAAAGCAGTATTTCGCGACCGAACCAGCAAAGCCATTTTTACCCGACTGCCGAAGGCGAGGAGGGGCATGTATGTGTGTATGCGTGTATGTCTTATTCCTTGGCACGCCCTGCAGCCTAAACCGTTCGACGGATTTCGACATAGGATGTGTCGTTAGATTCGTCTTAATCGTGGGAGTAACATAGGCTATAATATTTGTAAAAAACCGGCCAAGTGCGTGTCGGACCACGCAAAACGAAGGGTTCCGTGCCTGTTAAAAAGGTCGTATCGTCACAGAAATCTTACGGCACTTACGTCCTTTTCTTTAAGGAAGGCAGTTTTTCTGCAATATCTCGAAAACCTTTAAACCGATATTGTTCAAAGTAATTTTCGGAGATAGAATTGAATAAGCTATGTCCATGGTTTTTTTCATATTTTTAAAATACACCGTTCAAAATTAGAGGGGGGGGCAGAATTTTAGTGACTTTCGGGGCGATTATCTCCGACTCTATTTACTTAATCAAAAAAATTGCTGAAAAACCTTATATTATTTTTAAAAGGCCTATCGATTGATGTACCACACTTTCAGTTTTAAGTAAAAAAAAATTTTTAGTAATTTTAATTACAAAACTATGTAGCGGCTAATAAAATATTACTCTCAAAATTGTATTCCAATTTTCCAATACACCTTATAGTTTTCGAGTAGGTAAAACGCCTGTGACATACGGACGGACGGACATGGCGAAACTATAAGGGTTCCGTTTTTGCCATTTTGGCTACGGAACCCTAAAAAGCAGTTGGGTTTGTCGAAAAATGTTTTGATTTCACTTGTTTATTGGTGCACACGGCTCCGCTGCCTCGCACAACTCTGTCGGATATTCACCCTGAGGCAGCATTGTAAAATCATATGTATGAAATCATATATATTTCCCTCGAAAACACAGCTCATTACTGCGTAAACAAACACAAATACAAATGGGTCTGTACAGTTCAGTACAGGCGTGAAGTAAAGTGTTCCGCGTTATCTCTGTGTGTGTTTTCTTTAGTGTAATATCCCCTTTCTTTCTTCTTTCTTTACATATATCGGACGACCGGTTAGCCTAGTGGGTAGTGACGCTGCCTACGAAGCTGAAGGTCCTGGGTTCGAATCCCGGTAGGTAAGGGCATTTATTTGTGTGATGAGCATGAATATTTGTTTCCGAGCCTTGGATGTTTTCTATTTATATAAGTACAGGGTGTGGCCCGTAATAGGAGCAATAAATGAAACGGTAGATTATTAAGCTTGTGAGTAATTGTTTTTAAGTGGTTTTAATTGAAAAAAAAATGTTTTTTTTTCTTCAACTTTAGTTTTAGTGTACTTTTTTACTCTTCTGGAGTGATATAAGTAACTTTTTTATATTAAAAATAAATTTAAAATTTTTAAAATATCACAAAAATATCTTTTGAAAACAAAAATGCAAAAACTATTATGACTCACTACATGATGTTACCTCAAAAACTGTATTGTGTGACATATCAAATGAAAGGGGTTGTTGTAAGCATCTCAGATTTTTTTTTTTATAATTTTAGCAAAAACAAATTTGAAGTAATTTAGGAAAAAAGACGAAAATTGACCATTCCCCCCCCTCCCCCTTATCTCCGAAACTACTAGGATTAAAATTCTGAAAACAATATGGAAAATAGTTTCTAGCCTAAAGATTACAGGAAAACCTATAAGAAGTTTGAGTATTTAAAGTAACGGGAAAGTTCGAAATCGGAAAACCCCGCGAGTTGAACTCGCACTTGTCCGGTTTTTTTTAAACATAATAACATGTAAAGGCCAGTCCAGCCAGACAGGACAATTTTCGCCCATCTGATTAAATTCAGGGGGGTAATCACGTAACGTTCCGAACGCGCGTCTGACTGTTAAATCTCAATCTAACTGTCATTTTTCCATATAAAATTGACGTTTAAATCTTACAGACGTTCGTAAGAAAAGTTACGTGACCCACAGGTGTCGGAAAACTATACATATAAGACGATATTACTTGCCAAATTTTATAGTTCTGTTCTAGGTCAACGGAAAGTACCTACCCTATAAATTTTGGCTCAAGGGAACTCAGGAGAGTGTCGAAATATACGTTTTTTGCCGCATAAACGGCCATATCTTTATTTAACGTTAACTTAGAAGTTTGATTTTTTTTACAGCTTCAAGAGACTAGAGATCTGAGTATATGGTTTTAATTTCAACTCGATACCTCCACGCGTTTCCGAGATCAGTATTGATAGACAGACAGACAGGCAGACAACAAAGTCCTATAAGGGTTCCGTTTTTTTCCTTCTGCCCTAAAAACAAATTTGATCAGATATTAAGAATCAACAATGAACAACCCGTTGTGGCTGACTGTACCTAGGTTGCGATAATTAACGTTCGCAACAGAATACGGAGGATTTATATATTAATATTTATTAAAACATACGGGCCACATTTGGTGGGGAATGGAAATACTTCTGAAGTATTCTGAACCTTATTATTGTTACCGATCTTTTTGAAGATTAATAGGTACTTTTCGCGGGACTAAATCGATATATTCCTTTATTTAGGACGTTTTGACACAGGTAGGTTTAATTATCTAGTAGAAAAGTGTATCCCACTAAAAACATGAATAGTCTGCTTAAACAAGAATTCGACTAAAATCCATCCACATAATGGTAGTATATGTTGAATATGACGTAGTATATCTTTTTGGATGTATCTTATATATTTTTATTTATGTATATTATATGTAGTGTATAATACATTTGTTTTTTTTTCCTCTCTCCTCAAGTATATTCGTAACAGAAATTATCATACTTTTTTCTTTGCACCTGTTATAAGTCTCTGTTTAGCCCAATGGTTAGCTGGTAGAGAATGCCATCTGGCATTAAGCTCGCCATTTGTACATGTTTTTTTGTATTTTGTGCAATAAAGTTTAAATAAATAAATAAACATGACATGTAAAGTGAATGCCAAGACTCCCTAGCTCAGGGGTTTGCAAAGTGGGGGGCGCGACAACATTTAGGGGGGGGGGGGGTCCCTGATGATGATGATTTGGCTAGCTAGCCCATTCACTTTCGTTTCCTTGCATCGAAGCGACGGGGGGCGTGGGAATTTCATAGATACCATCATCAGATCTTCGCCAAATTTTAATGCTGTAATTTAAAAAAAACCGCCCAAGTGCGTGTGGGACCACGCACAACGAAGGGTTCCGTGCCTATTAAAAAGGTCGTATCGTTAAAGAAATCTTATGGCACTTACGTCCTTTTCTATAAGGAAGGCAGTTTTTTTAGAAATATCTCGAAAACCTTTGAACCGATCTTGTTCAAAACAATTTTCGCTGAAAGAATTTAATACGCCCTTAGTGCATGATTTTTTTCATATTTTTAAAATACATACATACATACATACATACTTATAATCACGCCTCTTTCCCAGAGGGGGTAGGCAGAGATCACGGATCTCCATTTGCTACGATCCTGACAAACCACTTTCGCTTCACTCACCTTCATAACATTTCTCATACATGCTCGTCGGTTTAAGGTACTTTTGACCTGGCCTTTTTGTAACATTTCTCCAATTTGATCAGAGAAAGTTCGCATAGGTCTTCCCCTTCCAACTTGCCCTTCCACTCCTTTTATGTACACTCTCTTCGTTAATCTCCTCTCATCCATCCTCTCTACATGCCCAAACCACCTTAACATACCCTTCTCAATTTTCGTGACTATATCTCCATCCATTCCACACTTATTTCTTATCACACTGTTTCTGACTCTATCACTCAAATTCACTCCACCCATACTTCTCAACGCTCTCATTTCTACTGCATTCACTCGACTTTGATGTCTTTTTTGCCACACCCAACTTTTACTACCATACATAAGTGTGGGCACCAACACTCCTCTATGCACAGCCACGCGCGCTTTTTGTGATATTTTCTGGCTGCCCATAAAGGCGTTCAGTGGCCCATTCACTCGATTCCCTGCATTCTTTCAAAAATTAGAGGGGGGACACAATTTTAGTGGTTTACTTCATTTCAACCGATTTTGATGAAAATTAGCATAGCTTTAAACACTCGGGTTAAAATGTCAAAGCCAAAGTCAAAGTGATTTATTCTTCAATTTAGGCATATTACATGCACCTATGAATGTCGATAAACTACCACCGGTTCGGAAAGAAAACCTCTGCCTCGAGAAGAACCGGCGTAAAAAACTCGGCGATGTCTCATTTTTTCAAAACAGTATACAATATATCATTTCAGTAGGTATCAGAGTATTATAAAATTTTAAAATTACATTGCCTATTTATTTTGCGATAGATTTCTAGTGCAGGATTTTATCGCTGCCAAATATCCCTATCCATGATGTAATCGTTTATTTTATAATATGCTTTTGAGATAAGTGTCCGTTTTACGACAGATTTGAATTTAGAGTCAGTAAGTTCGGTAATGTGTTTTGGAACTTTATTGTAGAATTTTATATAATTTCCCAAGAACGACTTTTTCGCTTTTACTAGCCTGTAAAAAGTTGTTTTGAGCTTCCCTGCGCTTCTGGCAACCTTGGACCTATCAGTGTTTGTTGGGTAGTTGTATAAATTCTTCCTAACATACATTATTATTTCAAATACGTATAGCGACGGCAGTGTTACAATATCTGTTTCCTTGAAGAATTCTCTTAAGAGGATTGTGAACCTGTAAATTTTCATACAAAAACCGATAACGTTTTTCACCCCGTAAACATAGTTCGATTTTTATAATTTTTGAATATGTTGTATATATAATAAAAAACTAGGTCTGTACGTTTTGATTTTTAAGAAATATTACTTACGTTAAAAGCTATTAGCATCTAAAAATCTATATTTTTGACTTAAAAACTTTGTCTGCCGTTTTATTTATTTTTAATTAATCTAAACTGATTTGCTAAAAAAGAAAAACGTACAGACATAGATTAAAGTGTATTTAATTTAATAATACCAAATTTTATACATTTCATAAAGGTTAAGGGGGGTAAAAAAGTTATCACCGGAACAATATTTCAACAAGGAAATGTAGGCAATTGCCTCCAGGACTTGCAACTCTCTCTATCGCACGATACAGACACGAGGCAGAGCGGTGTGAAACAGATAGCATTTTTTAAAATACCTACTCACGTCGCGTATCGGCACTTCACAATCCTCTTAATGACTCACGCGACCCGAGGTTATAAATTGCTCTAACAACCCTTTTTTGTAAAATAAATACAGTCTCAATATCTGCCGCTGATCCCCATAAAATAAGACCATAAGTAATTATACTGTTAAAGTAAGCGAAGTAAACTAACCGTGCCGTTGCTACATTGATAAGCTGCCTTATAATGGACACGTATATGAAGAATCTGTACTGACTGAACTGACAGCATAGGTACTGATACAGTACCGAGCCCGCACCGGCCAATGCGGAAATGACCTTCCTACTATATAAACCAGGATATGATTTGTAAAGCACAATCTAACGATAAAAAAGCAGTCTTAATGATTATTTAATACTAAACAACATTGAAAAGTCAATGTTAAATAATTTAATAACAAATGCAATATAAAAGACTGGAATAAAGAAAAACAGGTTTTCTGCATAAGTAGGGTGGTGGAGCCAAGAGATGAACGCCACCCAATAGTTGATTTTGTCGAAAAATGGAATTAAAAAATCACGATACATTTTACGCACTCGGGATATTTTTTAGGGTTCCGTACCCAACGGGTAAAAACGGGACCCTATTACTAAGACTTCGCTGTCCGTCCGTCCGTCTGTCTGTCACCAGGCTGTATCTCAAGAACCGTGATAGCTAGAGAATTGAAATTTTCACAGATTATGTATTTCTGTTGCCGCTATTATAACGAATACTAAAAAACCGGCCAAGTGCGTGTCGGACCACGCAAAACGAGGGGTTCCGTGCCTATTAAAAAGGTCGTATCGTCACAGAAAATTTACGGCACTTACGTCCTTTTCTTTGAGGAAGGCAGTTTTTCAGCAATATCTCGAAAACCTCTGAACCGATCTTGTTCAAAACAATTTTGGGTGAATAAAATTAATAAGCCCTATGTCCATGAATTTTTCCATATTTTTAAAATACACCGTTCAAAAATTAGAGTGGGAGGGACAGAATTTTAGTGACTTTCGGGGCGATTATCTCCGACCCTATTCACTTAATCAAAAAAAAACCGGCCAAGTGCGTGTCGGACCACGCAAAACGAAGGGTTCCGTGCCTATTAAAAAGGTCGTATCGTCACAGAAATTTTACGGCACTTACGTCCTTTTCTTTGAGGAAGGCAGTTTTTCAGCAATATCTCGAAAACCTCTGAACCGATCTTGTTCAAAACAATTTTCGGTGAATGAAATTAATAAGCCCTATGTCCATGAATTTTTCCATATTTTTAAAATACACCGTTCAAAAATTAGAGGGGGGGGGACAGAATTTTAGTGACTTTCGGGGCGATTATCTCCGACCCTATTCACTTAATCAAAAAAAATGCTAAGAAACCTTATATTTATTTTGAAAGGCCTATCGATTGATGTGCCACACGGGGGGTCACAATGAAAAAAAAAAAATTGACTTTTAGTTTTATGTATGGAGTGCACCCCTAAAAAATTTTTTTTTTGTCATTTTAATTACAAAACTATGTAGCGGCTAACAAAATACACCTATCCTCAAAATTTTATTCAAATACACCTTATAGTTTTCGAGTAAAATGCCTGTGACATACGGACAGACGGACAGACGGACAGACGGACAGACGGACAGACGGACAGACGGACATGACGAAACTATAAGGGTTCCGTTTTTGCCATTTTGGCTACGGAACCCTAAAAAAATGCTAAGAAACCTATATTTATTTTGAAAGGCCTATCGATTGATGTGCCAACGGGGGGTCACAATGAAAAAAAATTTTTGACTTTTAGTTTTATGTATTGAGTGCACCCCTAAAAAATTTTTTTTTGTCATTTTAATTACAAAACTATGTAGCGGCTAACAAAATACACCTCTCCTCAAAATTTTATTTAAATACACCTTCTAGTTTTCGAGTAAAATGCCTGTGACATACGGACAGACGGACAGACGGACATGACGAAACTATAAGGGTTCCGTTTTTGCCATTTTGGCTACGGAACCCTAAAAACCGGCCAATTGCGAGTCGGACTGGGGCTCCCATACAACAGACATGATTTTTTTGCCGTTTTTATAGATAATGGTACGGAACCCTTCGTGCGCGAGTCCGACTCACACTTGGCCAGTTTTTCCTAATGCCGAGGTTGGCATTTAAATTCCCAGACAGTTCCTACACTCTCGCGAGGTCTCGCGCCAAGATCACCGTTTGTTTGGAGATCTACGCAAAGCGCTCTCAAATTTAAGTTCTAAATTACGTATAAAATTAAATAAAACGTCTACATGCATTGTTTTGCGTGATATAGATTCTTGATTAATGCCTTTAATGGATTATCTATCTCAAATTGCATGTTTATTGTTAATTTAAGAGATATTTAACGTTCAACTAATGGTTCCAACTTTGTGTACCTGAGCCAATAGATGAACGGTGTACATCTACTGGGCAAGGTATAGTTTTTTCAAATGCTGATATAAATTCTTTTTGATAAGGCTTAAATTGATCGTTACTTAACCGTTGATTTTTGAACCTAAAGTTGAACGTGACTATACATTCGCAACACGGTTATTTTGGGGTTTGTTTTACTTACTATGAAAAGCACCATCATTCAACAAAAAACCTGTGCCCAGAAGATGAACGAATAAGATTAGTTCGTTCAACTTTTGGCTTCGATTTCAATAAGTGACCCTTTGCTATCAAGTACTAGGCAGGGGTTAGTAAAATGAATATCTTAATAATAAAGATACGTACCTTATTTGAAATCTTGACTTACGATATATATATATAAAACCCAACAATTGATGTATTTCATTCTAATGATAAATTAATGACAAGTTGTTTTAATGATTCATCATCATCATCATCATCATATCAGCCGAAAGACGTCCACTGCTGGACATAGGCCTCCCCCAGAGAGTTCCAAATTGACCGGTCCTGCGCCACCCGCATCCAGCGGACTCCCGCGACCTTTACCAGGTCACCAGTCGCCTACCCACGCCGCGCCTTCCGGTACGTGGTCGCCACTCGAGAACCTTTCCGCCCCAACGGCCATCGGTTCTACGTGCAATGTGCCCCGCCCACTGCCACTTAAGTTTAGCAATTTGGAGGGCTTTGTTTTAATGATTAATATGTAAAAAAACAATCTCTTATAATTGTATCCATATGTACCCTACATTTGAATAGCTTTATTTTGTGTTTAGTATCAATATTGTGATTGTTGACTAGTATAAATTGTTATAATAATGATTATCTAATTACTAGACCAAAGGTGAGAGGCTGCGCGGTGTAACTTCGTTCAACTTTTGGTGTCAAAACGTTCAACTATTGGGCACAGCGTTCATCTTCTGGGCAAAATGGCATATTTTTAATACAATACTGTATTATAATAGGGCGGTTTAAAATAGTAATATCCAATCTCGACAATAAACCAAATCGTATAATAAAATAGAATGTGTGCAAACTAGGTTAAAACACATCGAAAAAAAATTGTAAAATCAAATGTAATTTCAAATAGACTCAAAGAGTGCTTGAGAAACGTCATGTCACAAAAATATATATGCAACAAAAGAAAGTTACAATTAAAATTGACTAACTAAATGACAATAGGTTACAGAAGTGTCAATCGTACCAAATTTAAAAATACACATTAAAATTTAACAGCTGACAGTACACACAAAATTATATAACCACAAACAGTTCACATCAAAATGACTGAAGTCCTAATAAATAAAATGCCACTTAAAAATATAGTTCGGATAGTCGGTTAAACGTTCATCTTTTGGTTCCACGACCCTATGCTCTTACTAACTTATAAATTATGCATGCCGTAAGCGATATTCGTTATATCTAGACACGCGGCAGCGTGTCAAGCCAAGTTCAAGCAAAGGAACTGGCTAGCCAGCGCCGAGTGTAATATTAAACGAACCACTTGGTGCCACTTTTGACCCTTCTATAACTCAAAACCTCTTTAACGTAAACACATAAAACTACGTGTGTTTAATTGTATTCATAAGGACATCTAGAAGCCCAAATTTCATGAAGCTAGCTCAAACGGTTATAAAGATATGAAGGTCAAAAAGTCGTAAATTTTAGTACTGACTGACATATAGTACCTAAACCTAACCTTCTTCCAGATGACCTAGAAGGATGAAATTTGGAATCCAGCTCGGTAATTGTGTGTAAGGGTAGGAAAAAATCTAAAATGAAAAAATAAGTTAAAAAATAGGGGGGTCCCCTAACATTTTTTTTTTAATGTAGCGTTGGTACCGTTACAAGCAGATATTTGAAACTATCCCAATATATGTATTATATTTGCTATATAACAGAAATATAAAAATAAATTTAGACAAAAAATAAGTGGTGTCCCCATACAAAAAACTTGTAATACGCGCTAAACAAACGGCTAACGATGTGTCGTCGGCGGCGCGCGGCACTACATAATTATACACAGAACAGAATTAAATCTACATAAAAGCGCTCCCGAGCAACACGGAAACGCAAGAAAAAACATTAAATCTCAATACCTGCCTAGTTTTCTTAACAAAAAGTAATGATATCCCACCAAAAACATAAATGTAAAAAAGGAAAGCCAAGTTCGATACAAAAATTATGCCTGGATGTGGGCTGCGCCGCAAAAAGAATGAAGATCTAAATGAGTGTCAAGTTATGCAAAATCCAAATATGTATTTATAGGAACAAAATAACATTATGAACAAGTATTAAACTCTATTTCTTTGCTTTATTGGATACCTATAACAATTGCTGTTATTTAAAAATGTGAGATCTTAAAGTGGGTTAGATTTGACTTGGCCAGTTTTTATCAGAATAATATATATATATATACGTTGAATGGCTTTATAAAATGACTGATGTAATGAAAACTGGTCAAGTCAAATCTAACCTACTTTAAGATCTCACATTTTTAAATAACAGCCATTGTTATTAATATCCAATATAGCAAAGACATAGAGTTTAATACTTGTTCATAATGTTATTTTGTTCCTATAAATACATATTTGGATTTTGCATTACTTGGCACTCATTTAGATCTCCATTCTTTTCGCGGCGAAGCCCACAGCCAAGCATAAATTTTTATTGAACTTGGCTCTCCTTTTTTACATTTATGTTTTTGGTGGGTCTATGTTACAGATGCGATCTAATGACCTAGGGAGAATTTTTAGAACTAATCAAAAATAAAAACATGTTTAAAGACCGTTATTGCAAATAGCATAGGTATTATAAAATACCGTCGAAGCACATTTAAATGACAAAGATGCTGACCGCTCAATAGGACTCAATATATGTTATTTTTAACCGACTTGAAAAAAAGGAGGAAGTTCTCAATTTGGTTGTTTTTTTTATATTCTTTTTCAATGTTTGTTACCTCAGAACTCCGTCATTTATGAACCAATTCGTACAATTCTTTTTTTATTTGAAATTATATGCTTTCAGGTTGGTCCCATTGTTATCAAAAGTTCAGTTGGATAATGGTAACCATAAGAAATCGAGGGAACTCCTCAAATATAGAAGGCACGGCTATTTCAACGGAATCATATCAGAATCAGTAACGTACTTTTACAGTTTTAAGTACGAGTTCCATAAGTCATCTGTGGTCTTCATTATCAGTTCCACTTCACCAAATTTGTGATTTCCGGGTGTAAACACACTAGTTATAATAGAAAATACCGAAATTACTGTTTCTTTTGAGTTCATAGATCGACGAATCCAGCAACATAAAAACTAGTTTAATGTATTCACAAGGTACTTAAATACAAAATCTAAGTATTTAGCCTAAAATAATTCAAAATATTAGACCACTTCGGGGATTTTTGAAAAAACCGGTTCCGATCCCTGCTTTAATCTCTAAAAAGTGAAATCCAACAATTTTTACACGTAAAACCAATAAATTAACAAATTGCATGGCTCGGGTGATAGGTGCCATAAGTTGGTAGAAATAATTAGTAATAAGTACTTTGGTTTGATTCTCATAAAAATAATTAATGAACCTATGTTTCTAAAAATCGTATTGATTTTCATTTACAATTGCATATAAATACATACAGTCTCGACGTTATTACAATAATTATGATTTATCTGTTACAGCACAAAACAGCTATTATAAATTATTTCCATTTTTCCATACTAGCGGACCGTAAAATGCTTAGAACAGAAGTTGATCTAAAAGCGAGCGGAGGCGAGAGGAGGATGACTTCCATGCAATAATGCGAAAACGTATCTTTTCCCAGATGTGCCGAGTGAGAGACAGCTCCAACAGTTTTCTTGCCGAGATAGGGGAGAGGCTTGATAGTCCCTTTTATCAGCACCGGGTCTCAACTCACGTGCCATACATACATATGTATGTCCGAAATAAATATTCATCATCATCATCATCATATCAGCCGAAAGACGTCCACTGCTGGACATAGGCCTCCCCCAGAGAGTTCCAAATTGACCGGTCCTGCGCCACCCGCATCCAGCGGACTCCCGCGACCTTTACCAGGTCATCAGTCCACCTTGTGGTAATACCAGGTAATAAATATTAACTAAAAATAAATATTAACTAACATAGTGATCCCTCCAAATTGCTAAACTTAAGTGGCAGTGGGCGGGGCACATTGCACGTAGAACCGATGGCCGTTGGGGCGGAAAGGTTCTCGAGTGGCGACCACGTACCGGAAGGCGCGGCGTGGGTAGGCCCCCCACAAGGTAAGGGTCGCGGAAGTCCGCTGGATGCGGGTGGCGCAGGACCGGTCAATTTGGAACTCTCTGGGGGAGGCCTATGTCCAGCAGTGGACGTCTTTCGGCTGATATGATGATGATGATTATGAACATAGTGATAAGGAACTTGTAACTAACACTCTATGGATCGTTGATGTCCGAAATAAATGATAAATTAGTTAAAAATTAATTTAAAAACTTGTAAAAACCTATTTACCTACTTTAACGCCAGAAGAGTGAACCCCACGCCCGTCCGATGTCGACTGTATTACTAGTTACTACGGATCGATGTCACATTACTTCTAATCATGTCATGCTAATTAAGGTAATAATACAATGCTTGCCCGTCTGTATGTCTGCTTCGTTGTAGCTGATTAGGCATAATGATGCATTATGACACTAATTGCTGTCATTTTCTAAATGGTCAATATAATACTGCAAAACTACTTAATTTAATGTTAAAGAAAGAGTTCCACTTTTCTGATCCGTCTAGCAGCGCCCTTAGAGTATAATTATTTCTGAGACTGGCGGGTAATCTTTCGTAACAAAAGAATTTTCGAAAAACCCGACTGCTTTTTGACAAATATTATAGCCTATGTCACTCCCACGATTAAGAGGAATCCAACGACACCTCACACATCAAAATCCATCAAGCCGTTTAGGCTACAGGAGGCCACAAAGAAACAGACATACATACATCCTCCTCTCTCTTCTCTCTTCTCTGGCAGTCGGGTAAAAAGTAGTGACCCATTATGGCAGCGGTCTTCCGTAGGGTCTGTAATCTAACTCTAAGCAAAGCCAGGAGTCACTACTAGTGTCATTGAGCATAGAATCACCAGTCATCGGCAGGAAATAAAGTTGATTGGAATATAATCGGTGCGACACTACTCAACATTACTGTGATGGAGCGTTGATCAGCCCGAAAGTCATTCGTTGGAATTGGCTTCAATCTATTCGATTGTATGGCTTAACCTCGGGGTTTTCCATCAATCTGAATGGATTTTTTGATCAAGTAGGATGAAACACAGTAAATGACTGATAAAAGACAATAAATAAACGCGTGGTATTGGCCGGATTCGAAAATGCTTTTTGCTGGAAGCGGATCTTCATAAACTGACTAATATCGTACCGTACTAATTCTAGTATCCTAACTTCCTACGAATATTATAAATGTGAAAGTTTGGATGTTTAGATGGCTGGATGTTTTGCTGTTTGGATATTGGTTTGTTACTCAATCACGCATAAACGGCTCAACCGATTTGGATGAAATTTTGCACGAAGATAGTTTATAGCCTAAATTTAAATATAGGATAGTTTTATAAATGCGAAAGTCTTGATGTTTGTTACTCAATCACGCTTAAACAGCTCAACCGATTTGGATGACATTTTGCACGAAGATAGTTTATAGTCTGAATTAAAATGTAGGATAGTTTTTATCCCTGATCTACGTAGACGAAGTCGCGGGCGTAAGTTAGTTATAAATATGATGATATGGATGTTTGTTAGTTACCTAATCACGCAAAATAGGCTAAACTTTATAGTTTAATGTTATTGAATGGAACTGGCCGAAGTATCAGTTTAAACTATGACTAATTAACATACGTGCCTATAAAGCTGTTAAATGTTATCGGTGTTAGACACGCATGCCAAATTTCAAGAACTGGGTCATTGTCGACTTTCTGTCTTAAAACCAAGAAAACTAGTCTAGCTGCCCGCCTAGTACATATACATATACAGTATCAAGGCGGTGCCGTGGAATATATTATAAAAGTCAAGGTCAAAGTGATTTATTCTTCAATTTAGGCATATTACATGCACCTATGAATGCCGATAAACTACCACCGGTTCGGAAAGAAAATCTCTGCCTCGAGAAGAACCGGCGTAAAAAACTCGGCGAGGTGTCATTTTTTCAAAACCGTATACAATATATCATTTCAGTATCAGAGTATTATAAAATTTTAAAATTACATTGCTACAGAGTAGTAAGCCTATTTATTTTGCGGTAGTTTTCTAGTGCAGGACTTTATAGTCTAGCCTATGTACTATTATATAGTAGGTGCAGGCTAAAAATGATGATGATACCTACTATAATTATATCTTCTTTTGTTGTCTTTTCCTAACGGCTCGACTTAGTTTTTAATTTTATATTCATATTCATATTTTATTCATAAAACCAATTTACATGTCATGAAGTAGTAAATTAAATACATAAAAAATAAAACATTACAAAATTAGGAATAAAATATATAAAATTAAAATAAATTGAAATTCTATTGGAGTTATGGAGTTTTAATTTTACGTACAATATAAACAACATAAACTTATACTTAGCGACTTATCTGGGGGCACGGTAGTCTACTACCTACCTTTTCTCGAAGCTTACATCTTCCTTAGCATCCTATTTTGTCGTACATAATGTTTTAAATCCTTCTGTGCACACTTGTTTAAGAGTTACAAGCCAGATCTAATTATTATGACATATATATACAGCGTGTATTTTTAATATTACCTCAAATGGTAACCAGAAGTAGAGGCTATGAACAATGAACAAGAAATTTCTCTTAACTAACAACTTTTTTTGTCCATATAAAATAATTTAGCACGCAATGGATCACTGCTTTGTCTTACTGACGCGACGTCACAACTGTCACAAGTGACCCGCTTCTTCCATGAGTCAAATGAGTGTACGCAATACATTGGTGCTCGATAAATTTTCAAAAATTAATTACGCTTCGGTAGTTAAGATTAAATTAAAATTTTCTTGCAATATCGGTTCACAGCCCTAACACCTACCTCTGGTTACAATTTGAGGTAATATTAAAAATACACGCAGTATATCCATACTAATATTATAAATGGGAAAGTGTATGTGTTTGTTTGTTTGTTTCTTTGTTTGTCCGTCTTTCACGGCAAAACGGGGCGACGAATTGACGTGATTTTTTAAGTGGAGATAGTTGAAGGGATGGAGTGACATAGGCTACTTTTTGTCTCTTTCTAACCCCCCACTTCCCCAAAATGGGGGGTGGAAGTTTGTATGGAGCATTCCGCAATTTTCAAGGTAGAAAGCTAAAAATTGGTATGCGGACTATTTGTGACTAACAAAAAAATCGTGCATTATTTTTTTTTAGAAATCTGCACCCAACCCCTTAAAAGAGGGGGTGAAATTTTATATGGGGGTCCAGATATGTAGAGTCGATATGTAGAGCCGATATGTAGAGTCGATATGTAGAGTCGATATGTAGAGTCGATATGTAGAGTCGATATGTAGTCGATATGTAGAGTCGCCACCTATCTAAGTACACAGTGGACATCTATCTAAATATGTAGAGTCAATATGTAGTCGATATGTAGAGTTGATATGTAGATTCGATATTTATAGTCGATATGTAGAGTCGATATGTAGAGTCGATATGTAGATTTGATATGTAGGTAGAGTCTATGTTCGATATGCAGAGTCTATGTAGAGTCGATCTAAATATATAAAAGACTGAAACTGAGATGCACCTTTTTTACCCGACTGCGCGACGCAAAGGAGGGTAATGTGTTTATCAGCCTATATATGTATGTATGTATGTATGTATGTATGTATGTTTGTTCCTATGTGGCACTCCAGAGACCAAACGCGTGAACCGATTTTGATAATTCTTACGTCAATCGAACCGTCTTACTCTTGCGAGTGTCACTAAAGACATGACGGTAATCAAAATTCAATATGGCGACAACCAGACGCCAAAATTGAAAAAAAAAAAAAAAAGTTAACGAAATATGTCGAGTGGGGTATCACTGAATAGGTATTTAAAAATCAGTTATAGGTTTCTCTTACAGTTTTTCATTTAGAGTAACCATTTAAAATCTATAACGTTATAAAGTTATAGTAATTCTGTTCAGTATTAATACTGCACTGCGTGACGCAAAGGAGTTGCCGTTGATATTGTGCTGGGATGTTACTGCATAAG
This sequence comes from Epinotia nisella, assembly GCA_932294315.1. Lineage (NCBI taxonomy): Eukaryota > Metazoa > Arthropoda > Insecta > Lepidoptera > Tortricidae > Epinotia > Epinotia nisella. Next base: position 4,244,107 of record OW028693.1, read on the forward strand.
CTACAAGGAACGACTTTAGACCGAGCTGTGATTGATTTAAGTTCACGCATTTTTGCAAAAGGTCTAGCATATATAGTTTTGAGCCGCGTTAGGTCTCTAAATGGATTAATTATCAGTAGTTTAGACCACCGCAAGCTACTTAATAATCCTCACGATATTAACTCCCTCAATGAAATGACAAGATTGCGTAATTTGCCGTCTTTTAATACTAACTAAAAAGTGTTAAATAAAAAAAAGATAATTTAGAAAATAAAAAAACCCGACTGCAAAAAAGCTATCTTTAGAAAAAAAAACTGAAAAGAAAAAAACAAGTTCAGTAGTCGAGAACATTGAATCAGTTTCATGATTAACATTTCGTATGTCAATTTGGACCTTGGAGACAGCAACTTCAACAGTCGGGACCCATTAAAAGTCTAGGCTGCGGCACTAATGTTGACGACAATAACGGGTCCCGACTGTTGAAGTTGCTGTCTCCAAGGTCCAAATTGACATACGAAATGTTAATCATGAAACTGATTCAATGTTCTCGACTACTGAACTTGTTTTTTTTCTTTTCAGTTTTTTTTTCTAAAGATAGCTTTTTTGCAGTCGGGTTTTTTTTGTAGACGGTTAACATTACTCTTAGTACGCGGGCGAAGCCGTGGGCAAAAGCTAGTGTCTTATAATGTCGATAAGGTTTTTGTGAGCTTTATAATAAACTAGCTTCCGCGCGCGACGCATGCGTGGACACGGGATAAAAACTATCTTATATTTTAATCCTGGCTATAAATTATCTTCTTGCAAAATTTTGTCCAAATCGGTTGTGCCGTTTAAGCGTTATTGAGTAATAAACATCTAAACATCCAAACTTTCGCATTTAGTAGGATAAATAAAATAAATTGCTAAGCTTGTTCCTGGCGTTATAGGTACAGTCGCCATCAGATATATCCGAGCGGCCAAAGTGCTCACAAATATCTGAACACGTCTCTATTGTCGAGGCATTAGAGACGTGTTCAGATATTTGTGAGCACTTGGGCCGCTCCGATATGTTTGATGGCGACTGTACCTACCGCTTAATACAGATAACATTCTATACATAAAACGAATAATTATAATTATTTAAATTGCCATCATCCGATTAATGACAGTTAATGATGGACATTTGAAGGCATGTCATTATATTTGCCAAAGCATTTCCGGAAAAACACAATAGAATATTCCATATGATGGCAAATAGTTGGTTCAATTTCGTTTTATAACCGTAAATAGTTATGGTTGAATCATGATATTGAACTAAGAGGAAATGGACATACGCATGTAAATATCAAGGTCGAACGTGATACATGACTATTAAAGTACCAAAAGAGGTAACGCCAGGCCTATACCACTCCATAGTTGCGCGAATTGACACTTGTATGAGTAAGTACCTTGTTTTTTTTTGTTTACTCAGGGTAAATCCGTTATGGATCCCACCCGATTCGGGAGAAACCGATGTATAGGTTTGATGTATGTAAAATATTTTTATGATCATTTTTTTAATAATATAAAACCGGCCAAGTGCGTGTCGGACCACGCAAAACGAAGGGTTCCGTGCCTATTAAAAAGGTCGTATCGTCATAGAAATCCTACGGCACTTACGTCCTTTTCTTTGAGGAAGGCAGTTTTTCAGCAATATCTCGGAAACCTTTCATCCGATCTTGTTCAAAACAATTTTCGGTGAATGAACTTAATAAGCGCTGTGTCCATGAATTTTTTCATATTTTTTAAATACACCGTTCAAAAATTAGAGGGGGGGGACAGAATTTTAGTGACTTTCGGGGCGATTATCTCTGACTGTATTCACTTAATCAAAAAAAATCCCGAGAAACCTTATATTTATTTTGAAAGGCCTATCGATTCATGTGCCACACGTGGGCTCACGATGAAAAAAATTTTTTTGACTTTTAGTTTTATGTATGGAGTACACCCCTAAAAAAATTTTTTTTAGTAATTTTAATTACAAAACTTTGTAGCGGCCAACAAAATACACCTATCCTCAAAATTTCATTCAAATACACCTTATAGTTTTCGAGTAAAATGCCTGTGACATACGGACAGACGGACAGACGGACAGACGGACAGACGGACAGACGGACAGACGGACAGACGGACAGACGGACAGACGGACATGACGAAACTATAAGGGTTCCGTTTTTGCCATTTTGGCTACGGAACCCTAAAAACCGGACAAGTGCATGTTCAACTCGCGTGGTAAGGGTTCCGTAAAATTACTATGCTCTAAGCATCAGGCGCTCCTACACAAAAATATTGAATTTTCCCGTTGCTTTGAATACTCAAACTTCTTATAGGTTTTCCTGTAATTTTTAGGCTAGGAACTATCTTCTATATTTTTTTCAGAATTTTAAGCATAGTAGTTTCGGAGATAAGGGGGGGGGGATGGTAAATTTTCGTCTTTTTTCCTAAATTACTTCAAATCCGTTTTTGCAAAAATTATTTTAAAAAAATATCTGAGATGCTTACAACAACCCCTTTCATTTGATGTTTTGATGTATCACACAATACAGTTTGAGGTACTTTTTTTAAAATTTTCCAGTTTACCCCCCAAAAGTGGCCGCCTTGTTCAGAATTCATTAATTTACTTTACGCGTCCATCTTTGGGTCACCAATTTACATATGTTTGCCACATTTCAACTCAATCGGTTCAGTCGTTTCGGAGCAAATCGGGTGTGACAGACGGACAGACAGACGCACGAGTGATCCTATAAGGGTTCCGTTTTTTCCTTTTGAGGTACGGAACCCTAAAAAAGAAGGTTTATTATCTGGTACATAAAAGGTACATTTATATGCTATTCAAATTATATCTCAAAGTTGCGTATATTAGCGGATCTGTGTGTGGCCAGGCTGGGTAGTACACTTTCCAGCTCGGCCACATTTGATGACCTGTAACTGGCAAACATCATCATCATCATCATATCAGCCGAAAGACGTCCACTGCTGGACATAGGCCTCCCCTAAAGAGTGCCAAATTGACCGGTCCTGCGCCACCCGCATCCAGCGGACTCCCGCGACCTTCAACCAGGTCATCAGTCCACCTTGTGGAGGGCCTACCCACGCCGCGCCTTCCGGTACGTGGTCGCCACTCGAGAACCTTTCCGCCCCAACGGCCATCGGTTCTACATGCAATGTGCCCCGCCCACTGCCACTTAAGTTAAGCAATTCGGAGTTTAGCAACTGTCAAACTATGGAGGTACAATTAATTTACTACTTGGTACATCATGGGTACATTTTATCACTGTAATTACAGCCTCGTACGAATATGTGACCGGACCAGGAAAGAACACACTGTCCTTGTCATAGTTCCTCTTTTTAGGGTTCCGTATCTCGAAAGGAAAAAACGGAACCCTTATAGGATCACTTTGCTATCCATCCGTCCGTCCGTCAAGACCCTTTTTCTCAGGAACGCGTGGAGGTATCAAGCTAAAATTTATAGATTCAGATATTTATTTATAAAATTCAGTATTTTACATGTCATTACTTGTTATTATTTAATTATTAGTTATATGCACCTAATTCTCAAAGCTTACTTGTCAAAGCATTTATTTAAAGTCACAAACTATGTAATAGACAATAATAATCCACATATAATTTATATAAATTTTTGTTCAACAGAAATCTTAATAATATACCTACATATCTTGAGCCGGTAATTATTGTACCTACACACACATACATCATTTTGTCATCAACTTATATTAATGAATTCATTGACATTGTAGTATGCCATGTCAGTTAGGAGTGTTTTGAGTTTGTTTGCAAACTGTTTGTCGCTTTGTAGATCCGTGAACTCTGATGAAAGCGAGTTGTATAGCTTTGGCCCAACGACCACCAGTGACTTCCGAGCCTGCGCGAGTTTGCACCACGGCACGGCTAGGAGTTGTCTCCTTCGGGAGCCCCTCTGATTGACCTGAGGGGCTGTGAAGTAGTTCAGGTTCGCCCTGACATACTTGCATGCGGTGAGAATTTTATTTATTTATTTATTCATTCCTTAAATTAACACTAACAGACAGGCTATGCATGTTAATTATACAGGAGGTTAATATACATTAGGGTACTTAGGTCTAAACCGGTGGTAATACAGTAGCTAAGTATCAAGAAATTATGGAACTTGAAGTCGTAATAGACTCCAAATATCGGCTGCTAGTCGAGAGAAATTGACATTCCGTGCTGTGAAACATATCCAGTTTGCTGTCGCTGTCCAGTACATCATTGAGAAGAGTCAAGGCATGGTGTAGTGGTGAGTGCGATAGGGCACGAGTTCGCGCCGCCGGGACAGCAAATAGAATGCGGCGACGGGGACGGAGTTGAATACTGGGGATAGGACGCACTTGGAGTGAAATGAGGGATAACAAAGAAGGGTTACTAATTTGGCCGCGTAAGAATGTAGACACCCGGCAGCGTATTAGGTATTTTTAACTCGCTAAAAAGTTCTTTCGCAGGGTAGTCATATGGCTTTCGTGCTATAATAGCCCTGACGGCGCGTTTTTGTATCTTGAAAGCTCTGTCACGGTCAGTTGACAGTCCCCACAGATCAACCCCTTGCGTTAGTATTGAGTGGAAATATCCGTAATACGCTTTTAGCAACTTTAGAATAGAATAGAAGAATAGAAAAATATTTATTTGGTGTGATAAAGAAATTACACAAGTGTAAAGTTACATCTGAAATGCACCAAAATGGATGCCACTCAGCATATGCCAGCAGCAATATATGCTAAAGGCGCTGGTTTTCAGGGCACCCAGAGAGAGAGAGATACAGAACTTAAAATATGGCTTATAATTATAACTTATACATAAGAAAACTTAATTAATGAGAAGGAGAGGTCGCTGGTCAATGAATTAATTCAGAGCTAAGTGTTTACAAATAAGGTCAAAGGTAAGTGATGATGAAATACAGCTGTTTGTGTGATGTCATTTACAGGTATTGAAGTTCAAGAGCTATGTGTATTGTCCGCTTATGCATTAGATATTTGTAGGTTGATAAGGTACATTTTAATTTTGTTTTTAAAGGATGCAATGGATAATTTACTTGCGACAATCTTATATCAAATACTTAAGTCTACTGTCCCTTGGAGAAAATCAAACTTCTAAGCCAAAGTTTAATATTTGAGGCTAAGTTGACATTTGAGTTCGCTAGTGTGAATGTAAGAAGCCTTTCATAGAAGCCTTTCCGTCCCTCATTGTGGCATTACGCATAGCTTGTCCTGATTAGGTACGGTAGGTACGCAATACAATCGCATTCAAGTGTAGCAGCCACTTCCCATGCGGAGCCACGCTTCGACAACAAACATATTACCATAAACGATATGATACTAGGGTCGTTCTTCTTTTCGACCGACAATAGCCTGTCCCTCGTCTTATTACGGCATCTCATTTGAGTAATGATGTTTACGGTTTTATAATGTTCGAATGAACGTCCATATTATTTTATTAATTAGTGATGTTTAATATTTCACTTTCTCTAACTAGCATTTTTTTAAATGTTTTTTTTTTTCGTAGAATGCCGTGACAGAGTGGTAAACCAAAATATTGTCCCCACTGAAAGAGTCCACTTTGTCACATGTTTTTTTTTAGAAACCAACCGTAAATAAATATTTATATTGGCCAGAAAGGAAACTTTAATTAGTTCTAATGAAGAAACCAATGCATTTTTTTTTAAATCGCACTTCAAAACCACAATTTTCGATAGTTCAAAAACCAAAAAAACAGAAAAACCTCGGATCATTGTCGGTAAAAAAGAAGAACGACCCACTACCGGAGATTCACACCTTATTTATACATCGTCTTTTTTTAAAGTGTAAGGTAAATGTCCCAATGCTCGACCCCTTCATGACTAATAGTTGACCTCTATTATTTTGACATATGATTGAACGTGTCATATACTAGGCCAGTGACGTTTACATTATATAGATAAAGATTAATACGAATGCCTGGCTATGAAACATCTCACAACTTTTTACGGTGCAAGAGTTTTGAGACTTCGCCTATTTTTGACATGGAATGTTTTTTGTGGGATCCATTTTTCATGACATTAGATAGATCTAACAGATTGTATGCCAAATAGCTAAAATAAGCCATATTACCACGATATATATATTTTATATATTTTCCCGAGCGAAGTGAGGGAAAATTGTTCGAGGGGTAATATGGCTTTTAGACCAGAGTTTTACACTCTACTTTTCACTTCGAGAGAATAGTACAAACAAAGATTATCCATCCACAATCAATAATAAATTCCACAGCGACAATATTGTTCAATTTGACACTACGAATGGTCGCCTCTGACCGACAATAACCGCGTCCAAACGGCCGAGCGCGGCGGACAGCATACGGGGCAAGATAAAGCGAGTAGACAGCAGTCTTTCCTGCTCAAATGCATAGCTTACGAGTATATGCAGTCAACCACGCTTGAACGTTTGAACGCGGCTATTGACGGTCAGGGGCGCTTTTTTTTTAATGATTGTGAATTAGGGACTAAAAAACACCTGATGTTTGAAATGAATTATGTTTTCTGATTTGTCTATTTTAATATTGTTGTAATCTGGTTAATTGATTAGCAAATACTACAAATGTTTATTGAAAGAGTTGTGATTGGTGGATTTAATACGGTGAAGTGTTTTGATTGGTCAAATTAAATGTTTTAAAAATCACAAATGTGTATACGTATTTTCCCTAGGGATTAAATGTACTTACTACTTTAGCCCCGCTTGCTAAGCCTAATATGACACACTTTTCGAGCACGAGAAGTGAAATAGTAAATTACATACCTAGGGCGGTGAATTCGTGAATGCAGATCGCAGGTGTTTGCGAACCGAATCGAAGGTGAGGGCCATACATATGCGATCTGGGGCTTTACGAATTATCGCCCGTGGTTTGTCTAAAGTTTTACGTCTTGCCTTGGCCAGGAAGTGAGATTTTCTACTTGCGTAGCGGGCAGAAAATCCCACTTACGGCCTAGGGTGACGTAAATTACATTTTCACGGTGCTCGTAAAGGGCTTCATAACGCGCAGGCATACAGAGCTGCAATAGCCTTTATTACGCCCTGGGCGTAATGTTTTTTTTCTTAAATTGTATCTGTCACTCTTACATCAGTTATAAAGCAAGGAGGTTTTAACTCAAACACGATGTTTGAAAACGTATTTATAAATAAATTTAAACGTAAAAACACGAATGAAATATGATTAACAGAATGATTTCAAGATTTAAAAACTTAAATGTAGCAATTTAGTGTCCGTGTCAAATATTTTTAACTGTGATTTTAAATCGTGGCTGTATGCCGAAGGTCTAAGCGCCTCACGTCAAATTTCACCAAAATGGACGACTGACATTTTGTAGTTTTTATTACGATTAGTAACAATTTCGTTAAAAATATATTGATTTCCTCGCAAATGTGATGAAAAACATTGTATGCGACACGTACGGTAAGATTGTTACAAACTCGAGTCATCAAAGCCCTCCTGCCTACTCCTTCGGCGTCGGGCTTCTAATAGACTCTCGTTCGTAATTCATATCTTACCGTACTTGTTACACAATGTACTATTACGTCACCCTAGGCCGTAAATGGTCTTTATGGAAAAAATGCAGTTGAGTTGTCCTAACGCTACTTGGCAAAGTTACGTTAATAATCTCTTTTCGTGCAGGCAAATCCCTCATCCTGTCCCACTCTGTCGTCAATGGGATGGGATAATCCATAGGGTACACGGGCACACGGCTTGACTAGACAAATGAATTAATATATTCCTTTGTCCGTGCACAATAGGTCGCTTCTATTCCTATAGCAACTCCCAGCAGGCTGTATGAGTCATTATTAATTTGTTTGTTTCTATTACACAACCTAGCCGTATAAAAGAGGTTATAATGGTAACAATTGTACAGCTGGGCATTCATTTAGGCGCCGCGCCGCGGCGTTTGCCTCGGCGCTGAATGGATGCATCCGAATGGACGTAGTATTTTGACTACATTTGCCGGCGCGCCACGCAGCAGTCATTTGCTTGTGATCATGTGTGTTGTTATGACATTCACTAGCGCGCTATTTGTCTCGGCGTCGAATGGATGCATCCGAATGGACTACATTCGCCGGCGCGCCACGCAGCTGTCATTTGCTCGTGATCATGTGTGTTGTTATGACATTCACTAGCGCGCTATTTGTCTCAGCGTCGAATGGATGCATCAGAATGGACTACATTCGCCGGCACGCCACGCAGCTGTCACTTGCTCGTGATCGTGTGTGTTGTTACGACATTCACTAGCGCGCTATTTGTCTCAGCGTCGAATGGATGCATCCGAATGGACTACATTCGCCGGCACGCCACGCAGCTGTCACTTGCTCGTGAGTCGTGATCGTGTATATTATTACGACATTCACTAGCGCGCTTTATGTCTCGGCGTCGAATGGATTCATCAGAATGGACGTATTATTTTGACTACATTAACGCGCCATGTACAGTCGTCATCAGATATATCGGAGCGGCCAAAGTGTCCACTAATATCTGAACACGTCTCTATTGTCGAGGCATTAGAGACGTGTTCAGATATTTGTGAGCACTTTGGCCACTCCGATTTATCTGATGGCGACTGTAACTGTCACATGCTCGTGGTCGTGTGTGTTGTTACGACATTCACTTCGCGCCAAACGTATGCTCCAAATGGATGGACGTTGATGTTCCAATGTTGAATTTTGACATTTACGACCTTTCCAATCGGATGGTGAGTTGGCGCGACGCGTTCTATATGGATATCCAACGGGTCGCGCGTTCTTTAACCCATTCGAGGCGACGCATCGCTACGTGTGCTACGCCGTAGCGCGTAGCAGCGTTTTTCCGCTCTGTAGCGGAAATCGCACGTAGGCATGACTCCTATGTTGAGTTGGTTAAAGCCTCTCACATCCTGCCCTGCTAGCATAACCTGACTCTCGACTCTACTCGCACGCGAGATAGACTGTCCGTCACTTTCTGATTAATGCTGTCAAAAAGTGACAGATAGTCTATCACGCGCGCGAGTAGAGTAGAGAGTCAAGTTATGTTAGCAGGGCTGGCAGCGGCGCGGGGGTCAATAGTAAACTTGTCATCAGCTGTCAAATGTACTATTGACCGCCACCGCAGGCCGCGCCAGTGTGATTCAGGACTAAACGCTATAGTTTTGACTCTGCATCTGTTCCATTCTTGTTGGAGCGGTCGTGAATGGCCAGCTTAATGCGCGCAGGTATGTTGAACGCAGAAACACCATATGTCATGAATTATTTAATTGGCAATACATATGGTATGCACGTTTTCTAGGATGCTTTGCGTAGTTGGAAAATTTCCCATAAACGAGTGAATCAGAGATACAACGAACGGACTTGCTAACGCATGGCTCTAAAATGAGGTAAAGCGAGGTTACTTTAGGAAATAGTAGATTGTATGACAAGGGGCTAAAATAAGCCATATTACCGCGAGATGGATATTTTCCCGAGCGAAGCGAGGGAAAATAATTCGAGGGGTAATATGGCTTTTAGACCCGAGTTATACACTCTACTTTTCACTTCGACTGCGAGAAAATAGTAAAACAAAGATTATCCATCCACAATCAATAACAAATTTCACTGCGAAGAGATTGTTCAATTTAGCGTGAGGCGTTTTCTTTTTTAATGATTTGGAATTAGGGACTAAAAAACACCTGATGTTTGATTGGTCGATTTTAATATGTATCTGTATTCTGGTTGGTTGATAGCAAAGAGAAATATTTTTTGAAATAGTTGTGATTGGTGGATTTAAATGATTTGGAATTAGGGACTAAAAAACACCCGATGTTTGATTGGTCGATTTTAATATGTAGCTGTAGGTATTCTGGTTGGTTGATAGCAAAGATAAATGTTTTTTGAAAGAGTTGTGATTGGTGGATTTAATATGGTGAAGTGTTTTGATTGGTCAAATTAAATGTGTTAAAAATCATAAATATGTATACATATTTTCCCTGGGAGCTAAATGTACTACTTTAGGCCCGCTTATTAAGCCTAATATGACACACTTTTCGAGCATGAGATGTGAAAAAATGATTACATCCCGATCTAAATTTCGATTGAAGTAATAAAAAAATTAAAAAAAATCGTGGAGAGCGGGATTTGAACCCGTGACCCCTAGAATCCGTCCATTGGTCTAGACTGAGCTACCGTGGGTACTCTTTCAATCCCTTCACTCTTGTAATAACACCTTTGGGGGGCTCGTAGCGTCATCTTACGCGAAGTTAATACAACTTCTGAAACGATACGAAACTACCTTGATCATAAGTTTCGGTTTCAGCCGTATTTTGACTGAAAATGGCCGAAATCGAATCCAAATTACTGTCAAATATGTCTTTCCAATAAAACTAGGCCAGTCAGTCAGCAATAGAGCTTGTTTCACAATTGACATTATTATCAGAAACTTATAAGTCTTTATATAATGTTTATGGCATTAAGGCTGGTATATACAATAGGTAAAAAAAAACCGGACAAGTGCGAGTCGGACTCGCCCACAGAGGGTTCCGTACAAAATTACAAATGTATAGTTTTCAGATTTTTCCCTCTACCTACAATACAATACAATACAAATACTCTTTATTGCACACCTCACACAAAAAAGCAGTTACAGAGAGAAACAATACAATAACATGTAGGTAGAGGTAGACAACAGGCGGACCTACTTGTAGTAATAAGACAATATTACTTGCCAAATTTCTTAGTTCTAGGTCAAAGGAAAGTAATACATTTTGATTCCCTTGAGAGTATCGAAATATACGTTTGTTGCGGTATAAACGGCCGTATCTTTTTTTACTATAGGGACTATAGACCTGAGTATATATGGTTCTAATTTCAACTCGATAGCTCCACGCGTTCCCGAGATAAAGGGTCTTGACAGACAGACTGATGGACAACAAAGTGATCCTATAAGGGTTCCATTTTTTCCTTTTTGAGGTCCGGAACCCTAAAAACGTTAAAAGGTTTTACGTTTATCTAAATTGGTTTGAAGAAACTCCTCTAGAAAAAGCTACTTAGATCCAATCGGGTCGTGACATGCCGAATAAATACCACCAGCTAATAGATTGTCCCGATGCTGAGCAGCAAAAGTGTCAGTAACGCCTTGGCCACGACTTTGGTCTTAAGCGATCTCCGGCAGCGTTTTATCTGTTCATTGCGCGGTCGAGACGCGCAACGCAAATGTGGTTAGTTGGGATCACGCGCAATGAATTAGAAAAACCGCTGCCGCAGGTCGCTTAAGACCAAAGTCGTGGCCAAGGCGTAATGGCAGACCTATCCCACTGTAATTTTGGCGGGAATAGTATATTACTATAGAGGCCGGGAAACGAAGGGTTGCAGGCCAAGTAGATATAGAGGATACGCTGCCGGCAACCCCGTTTCTCGCCGAGATTTGTAGTGATTTTCTCAAACTTGCAATGGAATAAAAATAAAAAGTAGTCAATTTGTTGAACTATTGAGAAATCCGGCCAATAAGAAAAGACAACTTTTTTCAATTTACGTGCCAAACTTTTTTTAAACCTGTTTGAAGTAACCTTTTACCCGGTGACATTTACATCAGTTCGATAGTTTTTTTTTTGATGGTTGAATGCCAAGACGTTGCGTCAGTGTCACAATTACAATTTGACGTTTATTAACAAAAGACGATAGCTTTGCAGGCCTAGGTGTGTAAGGTTGTATGAAATTCCTTTACATATCATCTTCACTCATCGCACCAGATACGTAGTAATTTGAAGTAAGTCATGTCATCAATTCATTGCAAGTTTGAGAAAAGGGACTATTACTGGTTGATGGAATCTAAATAAAAACCGGCCAAGTGCGTGTCGGACCACGCAAAACGAAGGGTTCCGTGCCTATTAAAAAGGTCGTATCGTCACAAAAATTTTACGGCACTTACGTCCATTTCTTTGAGGAAGGCAGTTTTTCAGCAATATCTCGGAAACCTTTCATCTGATCTTGTTCAAAACAATTTTCGGTGAATGAACTTAATAAGTCCTGTGTCCATTAATTTTTTCATATTTTTAAAATACACCGTTCAAAAATTAGAGGGGGGGGACAGAATTTTAGTGACTCGGGGCGATTATCTCCGACCCTATTCACTTAATCAAAAAAAAGGTCGTATCGTCACAGAAATTTTACGGCACTTACGTCCTTTTCTTTGAGGAAGGCAGTTTTTCAGCAATATCTCGAAAACTTCTGAACCGATCTTGTTCAAAACAATTTTCGGTGAATGAAATGAATAAGCCCTATGTCCATGAATTTTTCCATATTTTTAAAATACACCGTTCAAAAATTAGAGGGGGGGGGACAGAATTTTAGTGACTTTCGGGGCGATTATCTCCGACCCTATTCACTTAATCAAAAAAATTGCTAAGAAACCTTATATTTATTTTGAAAGGCCTATCGATTGATGTGCCACACGGGGGGTCACAATGAAAAAAAAATTTTTGACTTTTAGTTTTATGTATGGAGTGCACCCCTAAAATTTTTTTTTTTTTGTCATTTTAATTACAAAACTATGTAGCGGCTAACAAAATACACCTATCCTCAAAATTTTATTCAAATACACCTTATAGTTTTCGAGTAAAATGCCTGTGACATACGGACAGACGGACAGACGGACAGACGGACATGACGAAACTATAAGGGTTCCGTTTTTGCCATTTTGGCTACGGAACCCTGAAAATGCTAAGAAACCTTATATTTATTTTGAAAGGCCTATCGATTGATGTGCCACACGGGGATCACAATGAATTTTTTTTTTTAGATTTTTAGTTTTATGTATACCCTAAATTTTTTTTTGTCATTTTAATTACAAAACTATGTAGCGGCTAACAAAATACACCTATCCTCAAAATTTTATTCAAATACACCTTATAGTTTTCGAGTAAAATGCCTGTGACATACGGACAGACGGACAGACGGACAGACGGACAGACAGACAGACAGACAGACGGACAGACGGACATGACGAAACTATAAGGGTTCCGTTTTTGCCATTTTGGCTACGGAACCCTAAAAACGGGTTATTATTATTATTATTACCAATGTATATGAATTATTAAAACTTACAAGTGCGCTTGTTTTTACACTATAGTTATATAATAAGTTTTCCTTGACGGATGATTGATCGATAATTGTTTGATTAGTGGTTTAATTACTGCGCATTTTGTATCTCCATGCGATGCGGTATCACTGAGATAAGAAACGCAATAAAAACCAATCAATTAAAGCCGATGATCCTGTACTTGTAGTTTGTAGCAGAATAATACTTTTTCGGGTTCCACAGAAGAATGCCGTTCATTTTATGACTTCTAGAAGTGGCACTGGAATTAGTTATTTACGATACAAGTGCAGAAAATAGGAAATTCGCAACGAGTGGTGATAAATTAAAACACGACCAAAGGGAGTATTTTAAATCGACACGAGTTGCGAATTACCTATTCGCACGTGTATCGTACAACGTTTTACAGTACATATGGCTCTTTAAAGCTTCAACATATGCACGGAAAGTGCTCATTTCCGCACTAGTGCGGGAAAGTAACACCATGTGTACTGTAATAGTACATTTCGATGCTAGTGCGGAAAGTATGTCATCACGTTACGAGTACAGAGATATCGGGACGAGTGAAGAATGACATTTCCTGACGTGTATCGAACGACGTTTTTTAATACAGTTAGCGAAAAAATAAAAAAACAACACGTAAGGAATTTGAAACTGTTATATTATTAATTCTGTAACATCGTTGTAATACAGATGAAAAAAATCAAGTTTAAAACAGTTTAATACAGTTCTATCTTATTTATTTTTTATTGACATAATAATTAATGGTACAATTTGTACAAGGAAAAATGAAAACCATTAGTGCGCGAAAACCAACTTTCCGCACGCTAAACATCTACACGTAAAGTAGCACTTTTTGAGCAACTGTATTAAAATTTAATTTAATATTCATATTCATTTAATATGCTCTGTCTACCCTTTTGGGAATACAGGCGTGAGTTTATGTAGGTATGTGTGTATATTATTATTTAACAAGCGAGCGAAGCGAACGAAGTTCTCCGTCTCTACAGGTCGCATTTCTCAACCGATTCTCGTGAAATTTTGTGAGCAGGAGCTGGCTCGATAATTATACAGGGTGTCCCGGAAGTACCACGTCACAGTGACACCGGAGGTAGAGGAACATAACCATCCTAACATGACCCCAGTAAAAGTTGCACGGTTTTCGAGTTATTACTTCTGCCCGGGAGTCCCCAACGTAAAAAAAAACTCCCTAAACCTACCCCTCTGTACAAAACCTTGCACAATGTGCAAAAAATCATACAAAGACAATTTCACAATCGATTAATGGCCATTCACAAAATCGCATCGCAACAGAACACTGATCATAAAAATGCCCGCATGTTGCTGTAAGCACTTGGTATTGTAAACGTTCAACCACTTCAAGCTTTCAATATACAATTGAGTTTCAATATCCTATTAAGATACTCATAGAGTACATCTGAATGTCTGTCTATTAATACGTGCTAGACAGGACTGATGACCTGGTAAAGGTCGCGGGAGTCCGCTGGATGCGGCTGGCGCAGGACCTGTCATTGTGGCAAAGTGTGCCACAATGACCAACAGTGGACGTCTTTTGGCAGTTTGATCCGCTTCTGCTATATATCTACTGTGTTGTGCTGAACCTTCTGTATACGAATTGATCTAGCACTTAACCGTTTTTAGGGTTCCGGTACCTCAATAGGAAAAAAAACCGAACCCTTATAGGATCACTCGTGCGTCTGTCTGTCCGTCTGTCACAGCCGATTTTCTCCGAAACTACTGGATCGATTGAGTTGAAATTTGGTACACATATTATATTGGTGACCCAGATGGACGCGTAAAGTAAATTAATGAATTCTGAACACGGGGGCCACTTTTGGGGGGTAAACTGGAAAATTAAAAATCGCAAACTGTATTGTGTGACATATCAAACGAAAGGGGTTGATGTGAGCATCTCAGATAATTTTTTTTATAATTTTAACAAAAACAGATTTGAAGTAATTTAGGAAAAAAGACAAAAATTTACCCCCCCCCCCCCCTTATCTCCGAAACTACTTGGCTTAAAATTCTGAAAAAAATATGGAAAATAGTTCCTTGCCTAAAGATTACAGGAAAACCTATAAGAAGTTTGAGTACCTATTCAAAGAAACGGGAACATTTTCAATATGTTTGTGTATTATATACGGAACCCTCGCCACGCGAGTTGAACTCGCGCTTGGCCGGTTTTTTTTAGTCCAGAAGATCATTAGTTCCATTTTCTTCAGAAGTGAGACAAAAGAATCACTCCATTATTTTTTTATCGTGTAATAATCGTAGCTTGTGTCTCGTAATTAGCATAGATCTGTCTCTGAAGGTTTTCGAATGTAACAATAGTCTTCCGTGCTTTACAAGGCGAGACATTGAATGCCAGTTTTTGGCCGTTTTGACGAGGCTTGCGTGTAGATGCAATAGCCAGAGCAAAAATTTGCATGCAGGGTCTTTGCGCCGGTTTTGCAAACACCAGTTAGCTATAGAGGGTGGAAAGATCATCGAATACGGCATGTTATTTCTTGTTGCATTTGACCGGTTCGAGTCGCGACTAAGACAAGCGATTTTTCATTAATCCGTAAATGCAGAATTTATTGTTTTTAAAAATAAAGGTAAGTCTCTTTTACACAGAATGTGCTATTTTCAGTATTTAAGGTAGTTGCCATCCATGTGGCATTCGATCTTTCCACCCTGTATATACAGGGTGTCCTACGGCTGACATGAAGGGATTTTTTTTTTCTTTTTAATTATAATATTCGTTATTTTTGTTTTGTATTAGAATGACTATCACAAAGTTTTTTTTTTAAGTTAGCTTTAGACGTTCAACTTTTAACCGACTTCCTTCATACAATCGAACGGTTTTTAGGGTTCCGTAGCCAAAATGGCAAAAACGGAACCCTTATAGTTTCGTCATGTCCGTCTGTCCGTCTGTCCGTCTGTCCGTCTGTCCGTCTGTCCGTCTGTCCGTATGTCACAGGCATTTTACTAGAAAACTATATGGTGTATTTGAATATAATTTTGAGGATAGGTGTATTTTGTTAGCCGCTAGATAGTTTAGTAATTAAAATGAAAAAAAAACATTTTTAGGGATGCACTCCATACATATAACTGAAAGTCATTTTTTTTTCATTGGAAGCACACGTGTGCACATCAATCGATAGGCCTTTCAAAATAAATATAAGGTTTCTCAAAACTTTTTTTGATTAAGTGAATAGAGTCGGAGATAATCGCCCCGAAAATCACTAAAATTCTGTCCCCCCCCCCTCTAATTTTTGAACGGTGTATTTTAAAAATATGGAAAAATTCATGGACATAGGGCTTATCAATTTCATTCACCGAAAATTATTTTGAACAAGATCGGTTCAGAGGTTTTCGAGATATTGCTGAAAACTGCCTTCCTCAAAGAAAAGGACGTAAGTGCCGTAAAATTTCTGTGACGATACGACCTTTTTAATAGGCACGGAATCCTTTGTTTTGCGTGGTCCGACACGCACTTGGCCGGTTTTTTTTATATACGCGTGTGTCACGTGACAATGTACCTAGTATTGTGTGGTTATTAAACAACATCAGTGACTAATATTGTTTGTATTGTTGTATTTTTTGGTTGACTAAATTTATGTATCATATATTTGTATTTGTGTTATTTGTATATATGTATGATTGTGTATGTATGTTTATATATAGAGCTATTTATGTACGTTTATTTTTATAATTATTTTGATTTTTAGGGTTCCGTAGCCAAAATGGCAAAAACGGAACCCTTATAGTTTCGTCATGTCCGTCTGTCCGTCTGTCCGTCTGTCCGTCTGTCCGTATGTCACAGGCATTTTACTCGAAAAGTATAAGGTGTATTTGAATTAAATTTTGAGGATAGGTGTATTTTGTTAGCCGCTACATAGTTTTGTAATTAAAATGACAAAAAAAAATTTTTTTAGGGTTGCACTCCATACATAAACCTAAAAGTCAATTTTTTTTTTTCATTGCGACCCCCCGTGTGGCACATCAATCGATAGGCCTTTCAAAATAAATATAAGGTTTCTTAGCATTTTTTTGATTTAGTGAATAGGGTCGGAGATTATCGCCCCGAAAGTCTCTAAAATTCTGTCCCCCCCTCTAATTTTTGAACGGTGTATTTTAAAAATATGGAAAAATTCATGGACATAGGGCTTATTAATTTCATTCACCGAAAATTGTTTTGAACAAGATCGGTTCAGAGGTTTTTGAGATATTGCTGAAAAACTGCCTTCCTCAAAAAAAAGGATTAAGTGCCGTAAAATTTCTGTGACGATACGACCTTTTTAATAGGCACGGAACCCTTCGTTTTGCGTGGTCCGACACGCACTTGGCCGGTTTTTTGTTAATAGAGATAATACAGATACATCTAGAACTGTATTAAACTGTATTCAACTTCATTTTTTTCAACTGTATTACAGAATGAATAATATAATATCTTCGAATTCCTTACGTTATTAAAAACTGTATTAAAAAACGTCGTTCGATACACGTGCGGAAATGTCATTCTTCACTCGTCCCGAGTCTTAGTGGTGCAGACATTATTAATAATCTCTGCACCACCTACTGCATAATCTAGTTTTATCTCTTTCTCCGATACCCAAAGGTTGTCTGGAAGAGATCGCTCTTCAGCGATAAGACCGCCTTTTGTCTTATCGTGTTGTTTCTCTCTGTAACTGCTTTGTTTGTGTGAGGTGTGCAATCGTATGTACCTTTTAAACGAATGCTCCAACTCTGAAATTAGGTCATTGTTTATCTAAGAAGCAGATTGAGAAGGATGCGTTTCGTCCCTAGGGCGGTAATAATTAAAAAAAATTAACGATGGCAGAAACCTACTCAGTATTGTTATATAGAAGTAAAAATTGTTTATTCATGCCAAAAAACTTAAATTTAATTACACACTTCTGCCAAACCACAGTGCCAAACTGGCCCCGTAGCATGGTTGGCCTTGTCACGCGATAGGTGATAGGATAGAGCGTGCGTCACTGGCTGACATTGTTCGATAGAACGAGACGACGCTCTTATTTTGTCACTTGTCGCGTGATAAGGCCAACCATGCTACGGCTCCTGTACTGTTTTTTTATAGATATAAAAAATAACATTCGGACTTCAATCAAATAGCTTCAGAACTGCGCATAAATTCCACACAAACACTATTAACGTCGGTCAACAATTTCCCGTCGGCATGTTCCATAGAACAACGCATTTAAAATGTGTTCTTTAGCATCATATTGATTCATTATAATACATTATTGACAATATTGTCCAGGTATGGAAGCACGCAATTGCAGGCTGAGTGTTTGTTTTAACGGATGACCTTGGGAATCCGTTTAATTAATTTAATACGAAGCCGGCAATTTTATTGTCATTTCAAAGTCGAAGTCAAAAGTTTATTTGTGCAAAAGTAGGTAATGTTAAGAACAGGTGTATCAAAGGATCTCTACTTTTTGCCGATAAAACGGCATACAAATTTTAAATCAGGCGATTCCATCACCTTACGTAACAATCTAATAACAAAATATTTAATAAACATTACTACAATTTCCTTAGTCAAGCCATTATACAGCGTGTGACTTTCATAAGAACATTTATTTTAAGGGCTGAAAGTATAAGCCCTAATGAACGTAAATTGGTATCTCTGGTTTAAAAAAACGGTTATTTTTTTCATACAAATTAATTCGGCCCGCAATGTATTGGTAACAAAGCTAACAACTGACAGTAACTAGCTCTGCCTCTCTGAAACGTCAAGTGAATGTTAGCAGTACATTGCTGCTCGAGAAAATTTAAAAAATTAATAACTCTCCATTAGAAAAGGTAATTGTTATATTTTTTCGATAAAACGGTTCACAGCACTGAAAGCTATCGTTCCTTAAAATAAATGTTCTTATGAAAGTCACACGCTGTATATAAATATAAATAAATATCAATCATAAGACATAACATTTATCTTTAAGTATTTAGTAACCTATTCTATTTCTTTTGTTAATTGGTAGCGTTTTCAGAGATTCCGGCAATTAATTAACAGTTTGACTGACATGTAGAAAACATTTTTTCTGGATCATCATTTAAAAAAATCAAAAATATAAGAGAAAAGAGAGAGGAGGGAAGGGAATTGGGATTAAGCTGTAGGTGTGTATTCAGTATTGTATTGTATTGTATTTGATATTGGTAAATCTTGTCATTGACAAGTCACTAAACAGTCAAAAAAAGTTTCACATTACATTTCATTGAGTATTATTCTAAATTCATAATTGACATTTTTTTTATCAATTACATTTTAAAGAACATATTTTAATTGTGTAAACATATGGATGCAAATCTGAAATAAATAACTATTTCATTTTAATTTAACTTTCATTTCATTATTTTGAGTAACTATCAATTAATTAATGTACCTATTAATAATTTATTTACATAGTAACATTTTAATATAGGGCTGTATTTTATTAGCACACAATCCTAAGACGTGAACATGTTAATAGTTTCCCGAATTGAATTGCAAATGTAGTTTTCCAGCGAAAACCGCAAGCTGTTTCAGACACTAAAAAAAGTCACAGATCCAAGTTAAAAAACCAACCCAGTGCGTGTCGGACCACGCAAAACGAACGGTTCCGTGCCTGTTAAAAAGGTCGTATCGTCACAGAAAGCCTACGGCACTCACGTCCTTTTCTTTGAGGAAGGCAGTTTTTCAGCAATATCTCGAAAACCTTTGAACCGATCTTGTTCAAAATAATTATAGGTGAAAGAATAATTTAATAAGCCATCCATCCATGATATTTTCCATATTTTTAAAATACACCGTACAAAAATTAGAGGGGGGGGACCGAATTTTAGTGACTTTCGGGGCGATTATCTCCGACCCTATTCACTTAATCAAAAAAAATGCTAAGAAACCTTATATTTATTTTGAAAGGCCTATCGATTGATGTGCCACACGTGGGCATACAATGAAAAAAAATGACTTTCAGTTTTATGTACCTATGGAGTGCACTCCTATAAAAAATTTGTTGTCATTTTAGTTACAAAACTATGTACCGGCTAACAAAATACACCTACCCTCAAAATTTTATTCAAATAAACCTTATAGTTTTCGAGTAAAATGCCTGTGACATACGGACAGACGGACATGACGAAACTATAAGGGTTCCGTTTTTGCCATTTTGGCTACGGAACCCTAAAAATCAACTTTGCCCATTTAAATTGGCTGTATTACAAGCTTTAAAATAACTAGCTAACTGTTGGTAAGTAAGTTGTTGTCCTTCCAAACTTGTAAACCGTTTTTAATTGAGCCACGCACAGTCACGGATCGTTGAGCCATTTAGGTGTCAACTAATTTTGGTTTTTAAGAGTTAAGCTATTAATATCCAGTAAAAGGTGAGCTCTAAATGGCTCAACGAATAAAGTTCGTGACTGTAACGAAGTCCAATTGGCTACTTTCCTAAAAAAATATATATAGTCCGTCAGTTACATTATCAAAAAATATTGGACACGTATTTTTTTGTTTGTCAATTAAACAAAAAATTACGAAGATATAGCCCGTTAAAGTTCCGCGTGACGTCACATTATGATAAAAAGTGTACCATAATGTGACGTCACGCGGAACTTTAACGGGCTATATTTTCATCATTTTTTTTTGTTTAATTGACAAACAAAAAAATACGTGTCCAATATGTTTTGATAATCTAACTGACGGACTATATATATTTTTTTAGGAAAGTAGCCAATTGGACTGAAATTTGGCACAT
Source organism: Epinotia nisella (assembly GCA_932294315.1). Taxonomy (NCBI): domain Eukaryota; kingdom Metazoa; phylum Arthropoda; class Insecta; order Lepidoptera; family Tortricidae; genus Epinotia; species Epinotia nisella. Next base: position 4,264,959 of record OW028693.1, read on the forward strand.
CAGGAGCCGTAGCATGGTTGGCCTTGTCACGCGATAGGTGATAGGATAGAGCGTTCGCCACTGGCTGACACCGTTCGATAGAACGAGACCATGCTCTTATCTTGTCACTTGTCGCGTGATATGGCCAACCATGCGACGGCTCCTGACGATGGAGAGCACAGAACACTAACTACTATAGAAGGGGTATCAAGCGCGGTTTGTATCGGGAGCGGTGTCGCCTCATCCCCTCCACGTCGCCTACAACTGTGAGCGACTGCACGGCGATCAGGTGACGTTGGCGCGGAAGCTTTGAGCGCACGCGTGCCACGCCCACATCGCCTTTCTATAGTAGGTATTTAGTGTTCTGTGATGCAGAGATTGGAGACAGAAGATGACCATAGGAATTTAACTACACAAGAGTTGAGTTTGGGCTCATTGGAATCCGTAGTCGATAGCTGTACAAAACAAAGTACAGTCAGCAAAACCGGACAGGTGCGAGTTCAACTCGCGTGGTGAGGGTTCCGTAAAATATTGAGAATTTTCCCGTTACTTTGAATACTCAAACATCTTATAGGTTTTCCTGTAATCTTTAGGCAAGGAAATATATTCCATATTTTTTTCAGAATTTTAAGCCTAGTAATTTGGGAGATAAAGGGGGGCAATAGTCAAAAGTCGTCTTTTTCCTAAATTACTTCAAATCTGTTTTTGCTAAAATTATAAAAAATATATATCTGAGATGCTTACAACAACCTCTTACATTTGATATGTCACAGAATATAGTTTACGAAACTTATTTTTTTAATTTTCCAGTTTTCCCCGCAAAAGTGGCCCCCTTGTTCAGAATTTATTAATTTACTTTACGCGTCCCTCTTTGGGTCACCAATTTACATAATGTGTACCAAATTTCAACTCAATCGGTCCAGTAGTTTCGGAGCAAATCGGCTGTGACAGACGGACAGACAGACAACCGAGTGATCCTATAAGGGTTCCGTTTTTTCCTTTTGGGGTATCGGATCCCTAAAAACCACCCTATACCAAAAAAAAAATTTGTTACAAATTTATTAAAGATACAGTAAATGACACGGAGTACCGTATTCCACGAGCTCTCTTAATCTACATAAAACCCCTAAACACACAAACGGAACAAACACCTCCTTTATTGATAGTGATCACCGTAATGGCATCCGTGTTTGCCGAGTCAATATTGAATGATCGTAAAACAGTAGATTTCTGTAAAACGTGTTTGTATTACTTTAATTGATTAACTAGCTAAATGTCGGACGAAAGGAGGGTGATGTTTTTCGAGCGTATGTATGTATGTATATATCATCATCATATCAGCCGAAAGACGTCCACTGCTGGACATAGGCCTCCCCCAAAGAGTGCCACAATTGACCGGTCCTGCGCCACCCGCATTGCAGCGGTCTCCAGCGACCTTTACCAGATCATCACAGTCCACCTTTGTGGGGGGACTACCCACGCCGCGCCTTCCGGTGCGTGATCGCCACTCGAGAACCTTTCCGCCCCAACGGCCATCGGTTCTACGTGCAATGTGCCCGCCCATCACACTAATATTATAAATGTAAAACAGTGTCTATATGGAAATCCATGTGGTCAAAGATACATAATAAATTAACATCGACGGAATAGTACATTGTTTAACGAGGGGCGTAAGTGAAATATTGCTAACGAGAGTCTATCAAAAGCCCGACGCCGAAGGCGGAGGGTTTTTGATGACTTGAGTTTGCAATATTCTTACGCCCGTGTTATACACAATGTTTTTCATCACAGTTGCGAGGAAATAAATAACTACAAAAGACAGAAAAATCTAAGTTTCATACAGCCGCACCAATCAAAAATTGACAACTTCACTTCCAGATCAGTGCTAGTGGAGCGCGCAGCTCAATATTTCAACCAATCACAGAGCAGTATTCTTGCGGGGCGGGGCGACTTGACCAACTAGATTTTTTTATTCAACCAATCACAGAGCAGAATTCTTGTGGCCCACGACCAACGAGATTTGCTTAACCAATCAGATCACACACAAACTCATAATATTCGGCTATTTTAAAAATGCACCGTGTTTATACACAACGCCTTGTTGCGAGGTACATCTTAATCGGGATAAGCATATAAATATAACGCACGAGTGTCGTAATGCTATAACTCACGCGTGTTTAATATACTGGATTATTAGCCAAACGGCGACGTTATAAGAGGCAAGTTACGAGCAAGTGTGATGAAAATTGTATTTATACAACTAACGTTAAATACTTCAATAGTGCGATGCAGAGCGTCACACATTTCCAGGCATATTTTAGCCGTAGTAGGTAATTCTTCCGATTTTTCTATGCGTTTAAACTCTGCCAAACCATATGAGAACGTATAAAAAAGAGTTTGATGGAGTTTAGGTATCATAGACAGACTTCGAGAATTACCGATTTAAAAACACATCACCAGCGCCATCTTTTGGTATCCCGTAGCGACAACGATTCTTCCCTAATGTAGTGTAGTGGCTTTGAGGAGTTTGAGGACAGATTTAACAAAAATATGCGAACCGATTTTATTGAAACTTTCCAATATTGTTGTTTATACCTCAGAGTAGAACATAGCGTGCCGTTTTTTTTAGATATAATTACATCAGAGGGTGGAATAAGGAACCAAAGATTGTATGGGACTTAATTTTTTTTTTAAATAGAAACTTGACACTTCGTAGATTGATTTTATATCAAAATATTAGAAAACTAATTTCTGCGTTTTTGAAAATTCATGCCCTAAGGGGGTCAAAAGGCGTTTGAGAATTTGTATGAAGAAAAAAAACGGTCACCCATCCAAATATTGACCTCACTCGACGTTGCTTAACTTAGGTGATTGTTGCGAAGTGTTCATCGCTATTAGACCACGTATTATAGGCAAGTAGTTTCTGAAGGTTACATTATCTTTTAATGATTTTTATAATTACAATATCAGTGTTTTTAAAATAAAACTGTACTGTTTACTAGAAGGCGACATATTTATATAAGTCAGCTACTGTCTGAAAGCATCACGCGTGTGGACCAAGGTGGAAAAGTTCCATCTCACGACAAACATGCGAGTCCAGCTCGAGATGTAGAGTCAGGTGCGTATGCTCAAAAATTGCTTGAGATAGGCGACGGTCGATTAAAAACTGATGATGAAGGTATGATTCTATTCACCAACCAATTTTGTCATGTCAATGTTTGTCAAGCTCATTGCTCAAGTTTTTCCGAATCTGCAACAAAATATTCTGGATGAAAATTGGTTGTGTGAAAGAACCATACTGGCACCAAAAAATGAGACAGTATCAAAAATAAATAAAAAAATCTTGGAAAAAATATCAACCGAAACAACAGTTTACAACTCCATAGATACAGTATTGACATCCGACGTCAGCACCAGTTACCCGGTTGAGTTCTTAAACTCTCTGGAGCTATCCGGGGTACCTTCCCACAAACTCGAATTAAAAGTAGGCGTACCCGTAATGTTAATGCGCAACTTAGATGCACCAAAATTGTGCAATGGAACAAGATTACGGGTCACTGAATTGGGAAAATATATAGTAAAGGGCACAATCTTAACTGGTGAAGCGAAAGGAGAAGATATACTTATACCCCGTATTCCAATTCTACCTAATAACTTGCCATTTAACTTTAAACGACTACAGTTCCCTTTAAAAGTAGCGTTTTCAATGACAATTAACAAATCGCAGGGTCAAACCTTAAAAGTAGCGGGATTACATTTAGGCATGTTTTTCCCACGGGCAGTTGTATGTAGCTTGCTCACGTGTGTCTAAATCTAAAAATCTACATGTTTTAGCAGAACGAAATGAATCATACAATATAGTTTATAGAAGTATATTGGAATAAGTAGCAGCGGCGAAGCGGCCAACTTATTTTTTTAGTTTCAGTATTTTTGTAAGCTTTTCGATTAGGTGCTTTATTGTCTGACAATATACTAGACCGTAAGCAAAGTTTTTTTTTGTTGTTTTAATTATAAATAGCGTGAAAAAGAAAATAATCTCTAGAGGGGGTAAAATAACAACAATTTGTGTAGTGAAACGAATTCTACGCGGACGAAGTCGCGGGCAAAAGCTAGTATGTATATATGCGCCGCGCTGTATGTATATACGTATTTGTGTATGTTTGTATGTATTTATGTATGTATGTATGTCTTATTATTTGGCACGCCCTGCCCTTTCCCACGGAAGGTCCCGTTTTTTCCTTCAGTCCCACCTCGTAGCCAGATTTGGTAGCTAGCTTCGAATTGGGAGAAATAATCCCAATACGGAGCTGGCTACGAAGCGTGAATCCTCTAGTCCCACCTCATAGCCAGATTTGGTAGCTACCTTCGAAATGAGAAATGTAGTTTCCCGTCTCGCAGCCAGCTTCGAATCGGGAACGATTTTCCCATCTCGTAGCCAAATTTGGTAGCTAGCTACGGCTACGAGATGGGCTTAAAAAATTCCCGATTCGCAGCCAGCTTCGAAGTGGAAATTATTTCTCCCATTTCGAAGCTTGCTACTAAACTAAACTAAAGGCGTTTTTTGCGGGTTCGGTTTTTTGCAGTAGTAGTATCCTGCAAACCATGCGCATGTGAATGTTACCACAGTAGCACGTATACTACAACTGCAAATAACCGAACCCGCAAAAAACGGGACCTTCCGTGAGTTCCGTGGGAAAGGGCCCTAAACCGTTTGACGGATTTCGACTTATGAGGTGTCGTTGGATTCCTCTTAATCGTGGGAGTGACATAGGCTATAATATCTGCAAAAAAACAGTTGGGTTTTTTGAAAAATCTTGTGATTCTACTTGTTTAGGTTAGAATTTCGATGATGAAACATCCTTAGTGGTTATGATTACTAACGATGTTACTATTGGTCTAATTGGGTAGTTTCCACATGTTAAAATTGATAACGCAGTGTTGCTAAATGGATAGTAAACCATCAAATTATTGTACTAAAGTATAAATTAAAAAATATAATTAATATCATAAAAAGACCTGGAGAGTTTAGAAAAAATATGAGTTTTTTTTATTGTCCAAAAGTAAATTTAAAGCTACCAATAGAATCCTTCCGCTTTTATAGAAACAAAATTGTATGACAACTATGGTCCTAAACGCAGTATTTCACGACTGAAACAGCAATTTACTTGATTTTCAATACAATGATTAGTACAAATATTACACTGTGACGTCACGATTCAATGTTAATCAGTATGAAACGTTTGCGGCTGCCGCCAGCGAGGTCCGTCTTTAACTCAATTTTTTGGGTATTTAAGATTTTTAATTGTAGTTGCTCCTATATAAATATTTGTTCCTCTCCAAAAACTCGTTCGAATGGCATCGTAAAAAAAATTAGGACACAACCCAATTGAACGAGCGAGCGAAGCGAATCTTACGAAGCTCTCCGTTTGAGCTTGGACCAAAATTCTTTCATATGTCGGGTTGTCATACTGTTCTCCTCTACATGTCGCATTAATCAAATGATTCTCGTTAAATTCCATATATTTTTAATTATTTAATTATTGGTAAGCTAGAAGTACTAGTGCCCGACGCGGTACTAGTACTCGACGAATATAATTTAACTAGCGAATAATAAACTAAGATTGATCACGACATCATTTTTAAGTTACTAAATGTTAGTGACATCAATAATTCTTATCACAATTTCAAGACAAATAACTTATTTATAAGTTATGAACATATTTGTTAAAACCAGCTGCCATCAATTGGGACGATGAGTTAAACCTTCAAGTCCCAATAAATGTCAGTCTGTCATTCATGACATTTGTACTGAAATGACATCTATTGGGACTGCCAGCATAACCGCCTGCCATTTACTCGTACATTCGGATTGATTACCTAATTCTTATATTATCAGGATTTTTTATAAGATCACCATATGAAACGAATTCCATATCAGTAACTTGAGTAAATACCTCGTCTCCCAAACCGTATGAAACTGTTTAATACATCTTAAATGAGCATAATATCGTGATTCAAATAAGTATTTTCTGTTGACATGTCGGGCACTAGTACTTCTACCTTACGTGGAAAACCAACAGCGCAACATGTTCATATCATGTCATGTCATGTTCATGTCTACTCCTTTGTCTCTGTGTGTCTTTTGTGTAGTGAATAAATGTCTTCTTTTTTTTTTTTTCTTTTTTTTATATACACAATATTAAAACCGTATAGCCAATTACACGTTCTCACATATAGGAACACACTATCACGAAGAAATCTATAGACAAACTACATATTTAATCCCTTTTCGAGAAAAACCCCTATTGAGATACCGCTTTAAGTAATATTTACTGTGACCGCGACCTGCGTTGCATGATTTCAGGCTACTGTCAAGTTTAAGGGCGCGCGCCGTAACCGACTGGTTAATTACGTTACTTATCGAATGTACTGTCGTCAATATACCCATTCACAGAAATACTGCCGGCAATATTACCGGGAATTGTGTATAAGTAAGCTTCGCTTAGTTTCGGACTGCGTCAATTTACGTAATCAAGATTGTTGGCAAAATATGTATGTACTAAAAAAAACAAGAGGCAGAATGCGTTTTATATAATGGTGAAAAAATTGTAAAAGTCTCAAACACTTAATTAATCAAATCAAGTAAATCCTACTAATACTAATATTATAAATGCGAAAGCTTAGATGTTTAGATGTTTGTTACTCAATCACTCTTAAACGGCTGAACCGATTTGGATGAAATTTTGCACGAAAATAGTTCATAGCCTGGATTAAAATATAGAATAGTTTTTTCCCGGGTTCACGCAGACGAAGTCGCAGGCGGAAGCTAGTATAATATTATAAATGCGAAAGATTTTATGTTTAGATGTTTGTTACTCAATCACGCTTAAACGGCTCAACCGATTTGGATGAAATTTTGCACGTAAATAGTTTATAGCCTGGATTAAAATATAAGCTAGTTTTTTTATTCAGGGGTCCACGCAGACAGAAGCTAGTATCCTTTTAATTACTAAATAGCAGATAAAACCATGGGGTGAAATCTAACCTGCACGGCTATCACAAGACGGCGCGCGAGCTCTCTCGATTTTTCTCGCATACCTCTCTTTCTAAGTTTTCTAATAAGAGAGAGACGGATAGTAGAGAGATAGTAGAAAATCCACTTATAGGTATAAAAAAAGAATTATTAGTCAATTACGCCATTTAATTACGGCAAAATAAATAAAATTCATTAAACCGCCATGAATGATACTTCTTTTTTATTACATAATTGGTTTTGTATAAAAATATAATTTATACATTTTAAATTATTAATGTATGTTTTATAATTTTTGTGAATTTAGCAGAATTTTTTATGATGTGATTGACCTAGCAATGTACAAGTTGCAGAAAATTTTCAAAATATCAGGGAATTTCTCAGAAATTTCCGGAAACTTACATGAGAATTTAAAAATAAGATTATTAAGTTTCTGCTGGGAATTTTTAATGGATGTATCATTAATTACATGTATAATCTATTATTCTTTAAACAGGCAAATTAAACAGCTGGTAATGTTTGTATCCAGAGAGTTTTTGACATGTTTTCAGTGTTTATATGATTTAAGTTCTGAGAACTTTCCTTATCAGAATTTTCACACCTTTGGAACTTCTCCGCGGTGCATTGTTAGATTGGCCAGATTAAACATTAATAACATAAAATTGTTGCAAGTATGATTACCACCACCATTGTATAATAAAATAATTTAAAAATAGTCCTAAAGTAATGTTTTTTCACTATAGTATAAGCTTTATTTTTGTATTTGTCAACGTACTTATGTTAATTTTGTTTTAATTTTCAAACACACCAAGTACTCTGCCTTGGAACCAACTTACGATTTCGTTCCTGTTGCTGCGGAGACAGCTGGGCCCTAGGGGCAGCGAGGCTCTCGGCCTTTTCAAGGAGTTATGCAGACGTTTAAGAGGGGTCTAGGCCCCCGCTCTGGGTCATGGCTCGTCCAACAGGTCTCAATTGCTGTTCAACGAGGTAATGCTGCAAGCATTTTGGGGACCTTTGGTTCGGGCATGACGCAGAGCGGGTTGTAGTTTAAGTTTATACTTTTTCTTTTCTTTTAGGTAGCTAATAGTTTAGTGTGTAGTAGTAGCTAGTAATGTAATCATTCCTTCTAATGTATATTGTGTAATATTTTTTTAATAAAATTTAACAGTCAGTGATTTTCAATTACTTAAGGTATACTTATTGTAAACAATAATATTATAAGCATGACACCAAATAGGAACCTGATTTCCCGCGATACAGGCCTAGCCTAGTGCGGGAACCTCTGGTACTTTTGCATTGTAAATTCTTATGCACCTTATCAGCTTTTGTTTTCAACTGTATTTTTATTTTTTGTGCAATAATAGTACATTATTGCCGTGGCCGGGAAGGAGGAAATTGCAGGCTGAGTATTTGTTTAATTATAATACGAAGCCTGCAATTGCCATTCCGGCTAAGGGTAATATAGTGCTTTTCTCAAAAATGGGGGAATAATAAACTTTAAGGTGTTCTGCCTTTTCTCCGAACTTTTTTTGTCCGAATTTCATTTGCCAACCAACATTTCGCCGATGATTCAATTTGACAATCAACTATTAGCAAATTTTTGTATGACAACGTTTCATTTGGCAGAATTATTATAAAGCGGATTATTGTAATGACTCAATACTTTTGGCATACTGATCATTTGTCAAATCTTTTACTAGGCCTAACAACTATTAAACGAATAATGTTTCGTCAGTGTAACAGTGCCCTTTTCATATATGCGGCAACTTTTTACTTAAACGAAGTAAAATATACACACTAAAACCGGATCTTTAAAACTATGACTGCTCTTGTACTTGCCTTAGACAAATATGATGCTCATTTGGTAAAAAAAAAAAACAAAATAGTACTATCTATCGTTAAAAAAAACATTTCACAGAGTCCAGTTAGGTGCGACGACGAGCGAAGCGAGGAGTGTTAGGTTCAACTGTGTCCCTACAGCGCGCGAGCCGAGCGAGCGAAGCGAGCGTGCCGCGGCAGCGGCCGGCGAAGCGCCAGAACCGACTGTTTTTTTTATTCCCTCGGCATCGCGGCCCCTCATCGGTCAAAAGTCGGTTCTATGAAACCTCACTTATTGCTTAGAATCGACTTTTTATTGTTCATAAATATTAATAAAAAAACCTATGTAAGCTCTGTAATTAAAAAACAAAAACCGACCTGCATAAAATTTGCCCTAAGTGAAAGTTACATCCTTGTATAGTATAGCTTTTTTCAAAGTCTAACACGCATACTTTTGACACCAGATTAATACCATGTTCATTTCCATACTCGATCAATAACTCAAACATTACATCCTAAGAACGTTGTCTTTGTTGGTGTATAAACAAAAACATAGCGGAAACGTCTTCGTCGTCAAAAAACACATTTGGTAATTATTAATTAACTAAATGTATATTATACCGACTAAACCATAAATCACATGAAAATATGTATTTCAAAAAGTTCCAATCAAAAACCGAGCCCAAAGACAGAATTGCCAAACATTTAGTTGGGAAATTAAACAATTCCATAAAATTCAATTGCAACATGATCATTCGGCGAAATGACATTATGCGAAAGATTGGTTGCGATGTGATATTCGTACATAAAATTTTCGGAGATGATTTAGAGAACCGCCGGTTTCAACTTTTTAAAAAGTTTGGTACTGGACAAATAAAGGAATTTATATGTAACATTCCAGCAATGTTTTTTTATTTTTTTATTTTGATCTGACCTGAAATTATACACTTTACCTTCCAATACGTAGCGACTAATGTACACTTTGCGGGCCATTTTGGAGAAAAGTTACTTTTTATCTTTTCATTGTATACTTACAGGCTACTCAACCAACTTCCGCGATATGAACACTGAAAAGTCACACGTCTCGCGGTTCACTTCACATCTGCGCATGCGCCGGGCTCGCGTGCGTGCGCGCAACTGCCAAGTTTAAGGGCGCGAACGAGGACAGGCGTTAACATATATTATATTCGTTTATGTTGCACATTAGCTACAGTCGTAGCATGCCGTAGCGCGTAGCATGCGGCCGTGTTAATGAACGAGCGAAGCGAATTTCTCCGTTTTCGCTTGGCCAAAAATGAAAATGAAAAATGATTTATTCGTTTTCTTAAGTACTCATTTTAGAGATGTGCTGGTGTGTCCCTTTTTAGGGTTCCGTAGCCAAAATGGCAAAAACGGAACCCTTATAGTTTCGTCATGTCCGTCTGTCCGTCTGTCCGTCTGTCCGTCTGTCCGTCTGTCCGTATGTCACAGGCATTTTACTCAAAAACTATAAGGTTTATTTGAATAAAATTTTGAGGATAGGTGTATTTTGTTAGCCGCTACATAGTTTTGTAATTAAAATTACTAAAATAATTTTTTTAGGGGTGCACTCCGCATACATAAAACGGAAAGTAAAAAAAAAAATCATTGTAAGCCCATGTGTGGCACATCAATCGATAGGCCTTTCAAAATAAATGTAAGGTTTCTCTGCAATTTTTTTGATTAAGTGAATAGAGTCGGAGATAATCGTCCCGAAAGTCACTAAAATTCTGTCTCCCCCTTTAATTTTTGAACCGTGCATTGTAAAAATATGAAAAAAATCATGAATACGGCTTATTAAATTATTTCAGCGAAAATTGTTTTGAACAAGATCGGTTCAAAGGTTTTCGAGATATTGCTGAAAAACTGCCTTCCTCAAAGAAAAGGACGTAAGTGCCGTAAAATTTCTGTCACGATACGACCTTTTTAATAGGCACGGAACCCTTCGTTTTGCGTGGTCCGACACGCACTTGGCCGGTTTTTTCTTTTTAGGGTTCTGTAGCCAAAATGGCAAAAACGGAACCCTTATAGTTTCGTCATGTCCGTCTGTCTGTCTGTCCGTCTGTCCGTATGTCACAGGCATTTTACTAGAAAACTATAAGGTGTATTTGAATAAAATTTTGAGGATAGGTGTATTTTGTTAGCCGCTACAAAGTTTTGTAATTAAAATTACTAAAAAAAATGTTTTAGGTGTGTACTCCATACATAAAACTAACAGTCAAAAAATTTTTTTTCTTCGTGAGCCCACGCGTGGCACATGAATCGATAGGCCTTTCAAAATAAATATAAGGTTTCTCGGGTTTTTTTTTGATTAAGTGAATACAGTCAGAGATAATCGCCCCGAAAGTCACTAAAATTCTGTCCCCCCCCCCTCTAATTTTTGAACGGTGTATTTTAAAAATATGAAAAAATTCATGGACACAGCGCTTATTAAGTTCATTCACCGAAAATTGTTTTGAACAAGATCGGATGAAAGGTTTCCGAGATATTGCTGAAAAACCACCTTCCTCAAAGAAAAGGACGTAAGTGCCGTAAGATTTCTATGACGATACGACCTTTTTAATAGGCACGGAACCCTTCGTTTTGCGTGGTCCGACACGCACTTGTTTTTTTTTTGACTGTGTGAAAATGCTTTACGCATACCCCCATATCCTATTCATACGGAAGGTCATGTCATGACTTCACTCACGACCAGGAACACAACAGCACATATCTAAGAAGTAGTGGTGTAGTGTGTAAATAGCTGTCATAGAGAAACGGTTCTATTATGACCTTGTTTTTTGTTCATGTAAATAACAATGGCACCTAATTATTAGACGTTTTTATCGCTGATCTAATAGCAATTATGTATTAAAGAGTAACTATAAGAAGCGCACGAATAATAAACAAACATAATTTTTATATCCTGGTGTCAATTAATAGAGACTTAAGTACATTAAACAAATCACAAAAAAATAGTATAATATTACCGTTGTTGGTGAAAAATGGTTTGTTCCCAATTCTACAGATTTCTATTACAGATTTCCAATTCTACAGATTCCCAATTCTACGGATTCCCAATTCTACAATTTCCCAATCCTACAGATTCCCAATTCTTCAGATTCCCAATTCTACGGATTCCCAATTCTACAGATTTCCAGTTCTACATATTTCTGATTCTACAGATTCCTAATTCTAGTCTAACGATCGCAAAATATAGACACATACAAGTGTGATCATGTGATTAGAATTACAACATTTATAAAAATCGGAGCTTGTACCTTTTTCCGAAGAGATAAAACGTATTCCTCTAGATTAATTATTACTGGTTGGTTATCCGTATATGTAGACATGAGAATCTGTAGAATTGGGAATCTGTAGACATGAGAATCTGTAGAATTGGGAATCTGTAGACATGAGAATCTGTAGAATTGGGAATCTGTAGACATGAGAATCTGTAGAATTGAGAACCTGTAGACATGAGAATCTGTAGAATTGGGAATCTGTAGACATGGGCCCAAACGTGAAAAATACTCAAGCCGTACTTATCTACTAATTGTACAGTGAAGGGCAAAAATATATATACATTCCCAAGGCGTCAAAAATATCTGTACAGTTGATTAGCCAGAAATATCTGTACGGTAATCCGGTCAAATATATGTGATCATTTTATTAGTCAAAAAGTTCTAGACATTTACATTGCCATAAATAAATGTACAATGTCAGTCAAATATATGTAGGCAAATAGGAGGTCATAAATATTCGCGCACGCAACTCTCACATACATAAGAACGAAACCCGAGCCAAAAATATCTATATATACGTTTAAAGACGAAAAAACCGGCCAAGTGCGTGTCGGACCACGCAAAACCACGCAGGCCGAGCCAGTCTGTGAGAGGATTAACGTGCAATGAACTTCACAAAACATCCTTATAGCCTGTTAACTTCAATTGAGATCTTTCTCACAAGGTTGTTACGAAACCGCATATACTTGACATTGTTTGAATTGGCCGAATTGCATTAAAGTAGTCCATTCAAAAAACAAATCTACCGTCTGAGGTAGAAAATTCCAATTCCAATGACAGTTTTATAAAAACCGGCCAAGTGCGTGTCGGACCACGCAAAATAAAGGGTTCCGTGCCTATTAAAAAGGTCGTATCGTTACAGAAATCTTACGGCATCCTTTTCTTTAAGGAAGGCAGTTTTTCAGCAATATCTCGAAAACCTTTAAACCGATCTTGTTCAAAACAATTTTCGCTGAAATGATTTAATAAGCCCTGTGTCCACGATTTTTTTCATATTTTTAAAATACACCGTTCAAAAGTTAGAGGGGGGACACTTTTTGTGACTTTCGGGGCGATTATCTCCGACCCTATTCGCTTAATCAAAAAAATTGCTGATAAACCTTATATTATTTTGAAAGGCCTATCGATATATGTGATGTGCCACATGCGGACTTACAATGAAGAAAAACAATGAACTTTCACTTTTATGTATAGAGTGCCGCCCGAAAAAAATGTTTTTTTGTCATTTAATTACAAAACTATGTAGCGACTAACAAAAACACCTATTCTCAAAATTTTATTCAAATACACCTTATAGTTTTCCGAGTAAAATGCCTGTGATATACGGACAGACGGACATGACGAAACTATAAGGGTTCCGTTTTTGCCATTATGGCTACGGAACCCTAAAAAGTCGGCCAGTTTAAATAATCTCATATATATTATTTTTCTGCAGTTTTATTTAGAGCCACCCCGATAGTGCGGTCAATTCTCATCATGCGTACAAATTTGTACCTTAACGTTTGTATACAAGATTCAAAAAGACTTGACCCATTTGTAAATAAAAAAATGTGTCTATTTTAAACCTTATTGCGTAGGGATAAGCTTGAATTAGGACTAAATGCGTTCGATTGTACCCTCTATTCGTCTTTGTGGAGCATTGATCTCATATAATGTAAATAGCATGTAAATTATTATTCCGCTACCGACAATAATAATGGCAACAAAGTGAGCTCATGTATATTTTGATAAACACCTTTATAAAGATGTTTAAAATAACGCCTTTATTCCCGATAAGGGATAGGCAGATTAGGCAGAGAACATTAATAGTACATTATTGCCGTGGCCGGGAAGGAGGCAATTGCAGGCTGAGTATTTGTTTCAACGGACAAGCTTGCGAGTCCGTTTAATTATAATACGAAGCCTGCAATTGCCATTCCGGCTGAGGCTAATATAGTGCTTTTCTCAAAAATGGGGGAATAATAAACTTTAAATATCGTTGCACAACTTGAAGATATTACTATTGATTTCCCGCCGTTTTTCTTTTCAAACCGAATCGCAAGTGTATTTTTCCACCAAAAAACGCAAACTATTTGAGACACATAGAAAAACGTCGCGTTTGCAACAGAAAAATACGAGTTGAATTGGCTGAATACGACCTGTGCCGTCTTTTATATGCCGGTTTCGACTTTTTAAAAGTTTTCGACAAATAAAGGAATTTATATGTAACATTCCAGGCGGCCCGCAACAACAACAAAAAACATTGCATTTTATTTTTTAATTTTGATCTGACCTGAAATTATACTCTTTACCTTCCAATATGTAGCGACTTATGTACACTTTGCGGGCCATTTTTGAGAAAATTAATATTTCTGTGGCACTTCTAGCAATCATTGTAGGCATGCTAACCCGTCGCCCATTACACTACACACTTCAACCATATATATATATATACGCGTGCTGTTATTCCGAACGCTCAATCGGAACCAATGTAAACCTGAGGGGCTACCGCGAAACGAAAACGAACTTCGTTCGTGTATGTACGTCTCTGTCGCACTTGCTAGTTCGAGCGCCAGAGAGGGAGATACACGAACGAAGTTCGTTTTCGTTTCGCGGTAGCCCCTCAGTCCTCAGGGGGCCTACCGCCAACGGCATTCGAAGTTTTCGCTCTCTGTTGCACTTACGTACGAACTCGCAAGTCTGACAGAGAGGGAAAACTTCGAATGCCTTTCGCGGTAGGCCCTCAGGGTTATTTGGAACGAGTCACGCGTCTCCTCAGCCATCACGCCTAACGAAACTAGACCTACGCTTAGTTACTACGAATCGCAGCGTCTCTCTTCTTTCAAATAAAAAAGAAGCGGGTTGTGTCGGAGATACAACCGTTAATTAAGTTTAAGTGGATACTAATTCTTTGTTGGCTATGGAAAGTGCTAATAATATATATAATAATAATAATAACTGTCCCTGTCCTAAATTGTATCCCATGGATTTGCGATTGATTTCAATCTAAAAGGAAAATCTACTTACATAAGCATTTTCAATGAATTGTTAAATTCAAAGTGTTTTGATTATTTAAAGGAATCTGCTATTATGGTATACCCGTAAAATATATATCTGAATTGATTCAGTAAAATCTGTATAAGTACGGATAAATCGGTATATGGCAACATCGACTGACGTAGCTCATTTGACTCGCGATACATTGAAAATGGCGGTCTTTTCAGCATTATTGTCATGTCCGTCACATAAACTAAATAACATTTTGTGATTAACAACTAATGGCAAATAAAGAAGGATTAAAACATGTAACAAACAATTAGGTATTTGAAATCAGATTAGGCTTCTCTACAAAAAGTTATTCCGGAAGTCACGTGATACATTTTGAACTGTACCCCTATACAAGAACGCGAGCAAAGAAGTAGGTATCCACTTCAAAATAATATTATTGAAATCGGTACACGTGATTAAAAATATATCGCTGAAAAACAAACATACACGGTTGCAAGTTATTAGTGCCGAAATAAAGATGGCGCTGTACAACGGTAACTTCTACTATGAGCTGTTAAGCTTGTTCAAAGAAGAATGGGGTCGTGACGTGACGGGTATGGTGTAAGGACATTTGTACGGAACCCTCGGTGCGTGAGTCAGACTCGCATTTGTCCGATTTTTTTATCACTTTCATATGTTTGTTACATTTCATTTCCAGCAAATTTACACCAACAACAATAATGATTATAGGCTATGCTCTAATTTTCCTCAAATACTCTTATCATTTATTTCCTGGCAAATACCACGTAGAGCCGAGCCGTTAAGGAAAATTCTGTCAACAATGCGTGTGCGCATACGAAGGCAGCCACTCGGCGAACACTGTCACGTTCTGCCAGCCCAACAGCCCAGAGGGCCTACCGCGAAACGATAACGTACTTCCTTCGTGTATCTCCTACACGCGGTGGCACTGTATGTGCCGGATAGGCATGTGGAGCGCCGCCGCCGGCCGCCGCTGCTGGCCGTACCAGTCGCTCGCACAAATCTTCTGAAAGAAGCCCCGCTAACGAGGGCTTTTCGCGCCATTAATAAAATTACGCTCGAGGTGGACATATTTACGTGCTCCCTGAATGATCTCGCTAAGGCCGCTATGTTTATTTTTTGTTACGTCTAGGTTAAGTGTGTACCTAAATTTAATTTTATTTTACAATTGTCATTGTTTTGCTATTACACCTATTTTATTTTATGTTGTGTTCAATGTAGCTTGTCTATCGCATTAGGTACAGTCAAGGGCACCAATATGTATTCATTCAACGTTTCAAAATATGTATACTACAACCTTATTGTTGCAGAAATAAGGTCTGCGTACATATTTTTGAGACTTTGTCGTGTATACATATGAGTGCCCTTGACTGTACCGCCTGTAAAGATAGACTTAAGTTGTTTAAATAAATAAATAAATAAAAAATCTCCGTCTCTGTCGCACTTGCTAGTTCGAGCGACAGAGAGTGAGATACACGAACGAAGTTCGTTTTCGTTTCACGGTAGCCCCTTAGGGCTGTTATTCTTTTCGCGCTCATGTGCTTCGTCCACCCATCAGCCCCTCACGCCTATCGAAACTAGACCTCTACCTCTACCTATGCTTAGATGCTACGAATCGCGGCGCCAAGATATATTCTAGACACACACTAGATAATGTAGGTATATCGTCGGGATGTATTTCATAAACGATATCTTCTCTCTTCTTCAGCGTGTATGCTCAGCTCACCTTAGGCATAAGCCTCTCCAATGTTCTTCCATTTGCCGTGTCTCGCCCCCAGACTGGCCATGCGATCGTTTTCATGTCGTCCGCCCATCTTGCCGGGGATCTGCCGACCTGACTCTTCGAGCGAGTCCTCCATTCGGGCTGGTCACCCGTCACGAAACTAGACCTCTGCCTACGCTTAGTTACTACGCATCGCGGTGTCAAGATATATTTGTGGGTGAGCGTTGAGGTGAGCTTAAACAAGTTACAGAATAGGGGGGCAGAACGCGTTTAAGTAAGGGATTGCCCCCGCCCCGTCGTTTCGGTGACATACGTGTCGGCCCGTTTCAAAGGAAAATTCTAATAAGGAAAGTTCTCAAAACTTCTTATAAACACTGAAAACATGTTAAAGACTCTCTGGATAGCATACATCACCAAGTGTTCAATTTGCTTACACATGTTTAATTTGATTATACATGTAATTGACGACTGAATAGCCTAGTGGTTAGAGAACCTGACTATGAAGCTTGAGGTCCCGGGTTCGATCCCCGGTCGGGGCAGATATTTGTATGATGAATACGAATGTTTGTTCTCGAGTCTTGTATGTTTAATATCTATATAAGTATGTTTATCCGTTGTCTAGTACCCATAGTACAGGCTTTGCCTAGTTTGGGACTAGATCAATTGGTGTGAATTGTCCCACTATATTTATTTATTTTATTATTTATTAATTAATGATACATCTATGAAAAATTCTCAGCAGAAACTTTCTAAATGAAACTTATTTTTAAATTCTCATGGAAGTTTCTGGAAATTTCTGAGAACTTTCCTGATATTTTGAGAATGTTCTGCAACTTGTACATTGCTAGTTTAGATCGATTTATTTAAGGGGTAATAATCGCGGAAACCGAACAAGACATAATCATAAAAAACAAAATTAAAAATTTTGAAAAATCCACGACTTAAAGAATTTATGCTATAAACTTAATAAAAAAACCGGCCAAGTGCGTGTCGGACCACGCAAAACGAAGGGTTCCGTGCCTATTAAAAAGGTCGTATCGTCATAGAAATCTTACGGCACATACGTCCTTTTCTTTGAGAAAGGCAGTTTTTCAGCAATATCTCGGAAACCTTTCATCCGATCTTGTTCAAAACAATTTTCGGTGAATGAACTTAATAAGCGCTGTGTCCATGAATTTTTTCATATTTTTAAAATACACCGTTCAAAAATTAGAGGGGGGGGACAGAATTTTTGTGACTTTCGGGGCGATTATCTCTGACTGTATTCACTTAATCAAAAAAAAAACCGGCCAAGTGCGTGTCGGACCACGCAAAACGAAGGGTTCCGTGCCTATTAAAAAGGTCGTATCATCACAGAAATTTTACGGCACTTACGCCCTTTTCTTTGAGGAAGGCAGTTTTTCAGTGATATCTCGAAAACCTCTGAACCGATCTTGTTTAAAACAATTTTCGGTGAATGAAATTAATAAGCCCTATGTCCATGAATTTTTCCATATTTTTAAAATACACCGTTCAAAAATTAGAGGGGGGGGGACAGAATTTTAGTGACTTTCGGGGCGATTATCTCCGACCCTATTCACTTAATCAAAAAAAATGCTAAGAAACCTTATATTTATTTTGAAAGGCCTATCGATTGATGTGCCACACAAGGGGTCACAAAGAAAAAAAAAATTTGACTTTTAGTTTTATGTATGGAGTGCACCCCTAAAAAAATTTTTTTTTGTCATTTTAATTACAAAACTATGTAGCGGCTAACAAAATACACCTATCCTGAAAATTTTATTCAAATACACCTTATAGTTTTCGAGTAAAATGCCTGTGACATACGGACAGACGGACAGACGGACAGACGGACAGACGGACAGACGGACAGACGGACATGACGAAACTATAAGGGTTCCGTTTTTGCCATTTTGGCTACGGAACCCTAAAAATCCCGAGAAACCTTATATTTATTTTGAAAGGGCTATCGATTCATGTGCCACACGTGGGCTCACGATGAAAAAAATATTTTTGACTTTTAGTTTTATGTATGGAGTACACCCCTAAAAAATTTTTTTTTAGTAATTTTAATTACAAAACTTTGTAGCGGCTAACAAAATACACCTATCCTCAAAATTTTATTCAAATACACCTTATAGTTTTCGAGTAAAATGCCTGTGACATACGGACAGACGGACAGACGGACAGACGGACAGACGGACAGACGGACAGACGGACAGACGGACAGACGGACATGACGAAACTATAAGGGTTCCGTTTTTGCCATTTTGGCTACGGAACCCTAAAAACCGAGAAAATCCGTCGGGGGCTGCCATCTCTATTTTAAACGCGTCTTAACCGGTAAAAATTTAAAAAGCTGTTTTCTTGATTTCCGTCTTCGTTCCGTCGTGACTCGTGGGTAAAAAACATCTGAATAAGTCCTAATAAAAAAAATCGCAACAATTATTACCCTCTTCGCCGTAGTCGGTTAATAAACATCAAAACATCATGATGCACTCACTCGGTATTTTTTTTAATAAACACTTTATCTCGACCTTGCGCTATCGGTATTTGGTTTACGCTTACCGAAACAAACAAGTTCGTAAGGAGTGCACCCGAGTTGAGTTCCATGGATGCAGTACGAGTAGGGTTCCGTAGTCAAACAGGAACGGAACCTGTGAGATTATCTTGGCTGTCCCATGAGAGGTGAGGCGTGAGGTGACAGTGAGGTGAGAGGAGGTGATCAGTGAGTTGAAGGAGTAGGTACGACGCCGTCACAAATATAATTGTGTAAAAGAATATCTCCTGGGCGGACCGTGTCAGGAACACGGAAATTCTACGTCGTGCTAATGTCAGCGGCATTGAAGCCTATCTAATGCGTAGACAGCTGCGATGGAGTGGTCATATCTCCCGCATGGCCGAAGAACGAGTGGCTAAGCGCATCTTTTACTCAGAACTGCAGGAAGGCAAGCGAAAACAGGGCGGCCAGCTTCTGCGCTATAAAGATGTGCTGAAGCGCCACATGCGGAGGTGTGTGATATTGACCCAACGCGCTGGGAGATTTTGGCTCAAGATCGGTCAAAGTGGAGACATACAGTGAAGGTTAATGTGCAAGCCTTCGAAGAACGAAGACGTAACGAACTCGATGCTAAGCGCGAGGAGTTGAAGGCTCGACCACCTGCGGCCATACACTACAATTTTGTCGGAGGGGTGCTGACCTGTAGGGAAGGTGGTCGCACATTCTCTGCAAAGATAGGCTACGTCAGTCACCTGAGAGCTCACGAACGACGCTCCAGTTAGCCAGAACTCTTCTCTTTTTCCAGTCGCCGTGGTCGAAATCGGCCAGGATGATGATGATAATGATGATGTGTAAAAGAATTGTTCCTACTGCCTCCTTCCAAATGCAACCGGGCTAACGCTGGGCTGCTAGCATAACTTGACTCTCGACTCTACTCGCGCGCGAGCGAGACTGTCCGGCATCGCGTCACTTTCTGATTAATGATGTCAAAAAGTGACAGATAGTCTATCACGCGCGCAAGTAGAGTAGAGAGTCAAGTTATGCTAGTAGGGCTGTGATGCGCAGAAAGGAGCAGAGGAAGAGAGAAGGAAATCGCGAGAACGTAAACTATTATATTTTCGTCATGTTCGTCCGTTTTACGGGTATTTCAGAAATTGTAAGACCCGTAGCAATATTTGTGGATATCTAGTAATCAGCAACGAATGTAAATTAGATACGAATAGCACGTTTGATGTATTATCTGTTAGGTGTATTTTGTTCTCCCACTTATTAAGTTATTAACAAACAATTGGAAGGGCACTTTATTTATATAACTGGGGACCATTTTGTGTAGCCATAACCATATTATATAGGCACTTACACTTTTTTTTTAAAACGCCCAGACACAATACATGTGTTGTAGTGAGGGTAGTTCACATTTACATCAGGCCGGCTGCCCGATCAGCAACTTGTGTTACTCGTATCAATCAGACACGGTGGCGGGGTGCCGGGGCGGGGGAGGGCGCCCGTGCGTGACTCACAGTGGTTATGAATGACTGGTGGGAAGGGGCGCGGGGATGCCGGTGCGCAGCGAACATTGACAACATACTTGGTCTTTATTGAGACAACTAAAAGCAAAAAACATGTATATTATAATTTTGTCTAAGGATTAACATACTTCAATTTGGATACTCATAAAAAATCCATCCTAGACAATCAAGACATGTCAAAAACCCTTTCAAACGCCGCAGATACA
Organism: Epinotia nisella; assembly: GCA_932294315.1. Lineage (NCBI taxonomy): Eukaryota > Metazoa > Arthropoda > Insecta > Lepidoptera > Tortricidae > Epinotia > Epinotia nisella. Next base: position 4,286,055 of record OW028693.1, read on the forward strand.
ATTCCACAGTACTCCAATAACATATACTTACTTATGATGGCGATATTTGGGCCTGGCTCGACCATTATTATTAGATGCAAATCGTATTGCCCGTTTTCCGCGTCAGTCACTTCAGCAGAACCCTTCAAATCTGCATCCCCGACCAAGGCCAACTGCATAACAACAAAATATTATAATCATTTCTCTACAATCATTCGCAGTCATCTGGACCTTGGGGCTTCCGGGTGGCAGTCTAGTACCCTGTCACAGTAAGCCGTGTTACGCTACAGTTGATATGTGTGACGTTATTTAGAGCGACAAAGTTCTTGTGCAGTGCAAAATACTTTGCTAGGTCAACGACATTGCTTTTACTTCCCTAAATCTTATTTGGTTGTGTCTATAAATGTGTAGGTAGGTACATACATCTCGGAACCTAATTGTCGCGTGAATACGGCTTATTATAATTAATTGTACCTATCAGCCAAAAGACGACCACTGCCTGGATTTAGGCCCGCCATAGACGGACTGCTTAGAGCAGTCGAGAGACCTCATGCCAGTGTTGGGCGTAATTAATTACTTTTTGTAATTTAATTACAAATTACACAATTATTAATTCAATTACGTTAATTAAATTGAATGTAATTAAAATTTCATGTAATTGAAATTACTTGTAATTTGTAATTGAAATTACTTGTAATTTGTAATTGTAATTACATTTATTTGTAAATTAAATTACTAAATTACTTTAAGTCAACTTTTTTTATATACAATGAGAAGCATACGTGTTTACTTGGTCTGATTGCAATGATGTAATAATCAAAACAATAAATGTGTGTACCTATATTTATATTTATTTGAATTGACTGAAATTTGGCACGCAGATAGTATATTTCCAGAATATAAAGTACCTAAGCATATTTTTTATCCCGGAATACTAATCCTATCCGGTTTTCGTTTCACCGATCGTTTATTTTATTCAAAAAATAAGTGATCAAAAATATTCTATAAAACAAAAGTAATTTGTAATTTAATAAGTAATTAATTGCAAAATGTAATTAATAATTCAATTAATAATTACATGTTGTAATTGAAACTTATAATTACAGTTTCATTTTCCCTGTAATTATAATTTGTAATTGAAATTACTTTTTGTAATTGTAATTATTAATTAGTAATTCAATTACGTTTTGCCCAACACTGCCTCGTGCAATATGACGACTGCTCTAGTGCCGTTGGTCTCGACTGCTCTAAGTAGGCCGTCTATGTCGGGTCATATGGGCATCCCCCAAGGACTACAAGGAGTGCCAATTGTACGGTCAAGGACTTTAATTGTTTAGCTATTTAGGTGTCAACTAATGTTGATTTTTAATAGTTAAGCTATGAAGTGTCCAGTATAAAGTGAGCTCTAAATGGCTCAACAATTAAAGTCCATGACTCTATAGTTACATGTTTTTGCAGTTTGGTGTTTTGAATTGGCAAATCTTTCGACATATAGATGGATTTCGACTACACGGCTGATCATGGGGAGAAGGAGGGTACCTTGCCGTAATACAGTTTTAACTAGTACGGAAGGTGACTTACTTTAACTTAATGTAATACCTACACTTGTATCGTAAAACAAGATATAATTAGTTTCTTAATATGTTTACCTTTACTTACCTAAGATATCATGCAAAAATGTTTAGTTTAAGTAAGCTGATAAATAAATAAATAAATAAATAGATATTACTTTAATTTATTGAATTGCTAGCTTACGCCCGCGTCTTCGTCTGCGTAGACCCGGGATAAAAACTATCCTATACTTTAATCCAGACTATAAACTATGTCCGTGTAAAATTTCATCCAAATCGGTTCAGCCGTTTAAGCGTGATTGAGTAACAAACATCTAAACTTCCAAACATGTGAACCTCCAAACATCTAAACATCCGAACTTTTGCATTTATAATATTAGTAGGATTAGTAGGAAGTAGGATTATTTTAAGTGCAACATCCGGTCTAGTAAGCTGCCCGAAAGAGATTGCTTTAACGACAATTATGATCAGGCCCCGTAGCATGGTTGGCCTTGTCACGCGATAGGTGATAGGATAGAGCGTGCGTCACTGGCTGACACCGTTCGATAGAACGAGACGACGCTCTTATCTTGTCACTTGTCACGTGATAAGGCCAACCATGCTACGGCTCCAGCTAAATATGTTGGGATACCTACTTAAATGTAGGTAGGTAGAGCCAAATAATCGACTTCCACTATAGGTATCTCTGTTTCCTTTTACCTATTTTATCCCGCGGTTCTGTGCAGGTCAATAAATACAGATGCTAGACTAAAAAAACCGGCCAAGTGCGAGTAAGACTCGCGCACGAAGGGTTCCGTACCATTATCTATAAAAGCGGGCAAAAAATCACGTTTGTTGCACGGGAGCCCCCTTAAATATTTATTTTATACTGGTTTTTAGTATTTGTTGTTATAGCGGCAACAGAAATACATAATCTGTGAAAATTTCAACTGTCTATCACGGTTCATGAGATACAGCCGGGAGCCGTAGCATGGTTGGCCTTGTCACGCGATGGGTTCGCGATAGAACGAGACGACGCTCCTATCTTGTCACTTGTCGCGTGATAAGGCCAACCATGCTACGGCTCCTGGTGACAGACGGACAGACAGCGGAGTCTTAGTAATATGGTCCCGTTTTTATCATTTGGGTACGGAACCCTAAAAATGAGATATAGTGCAATCAACATTGTTTACAAATAGGCTTGTGTCGGTCAGGAACTAAGAACTAAAACGAATGAAATCTCGTCACCTTAGAGCATACATAACTGGAGTAGCCTTTCAGTAACTTACTCTGTAGAAGCTTTCAATATACAATTGAGTTTCAATATCCTATTAAGATGCTCCCCCAGCAACCGCAAAATTTGGCAGACATTTTTGTACGCAAATACGACATAAGGCCACTCCAGTTATGTATTCTCCAAACCAGTCACGAACCGAATTGGACTAGTTCCTCATATAAATATAAGATTTAAATCGGTCTTTGGTCCTTTAGTTCAGTGAAACCAAACAGTGGACGTACGAGCGAAGCAAAGCTAAAGGAATCTAAATTAAACTGCCTAAAAATAAAAACCGGCCAAGTGCGAGTCGGACTCGCGCACGAAGGGTTCCGTACCATTATCTATAAAAACGGCAAAAAAATCATGTCTGTTGTATGGGAGCCCCAGTCCGACTCGCACTTGGCCGGTTTTTTAGTATTTCTTGTTATAGCGGCAACAGAAATACATAATCTGTGAAAATTTCAACTCTCTAGCTATCACGGTTCTTGAGATACAGCCTGGTGACAGACAGACGGACGGACGGACGGACAGCGAAGTCTTAGTACCCTAAAAATGACAACTTTATCCATGTCTCATCGTTACATATGACTTTGGATCGCGACGATGGTACTAAACCGAAGGGCGCTCGGTGCGTCGAACATATATATCATCGTTCATTCGAGTCCTTTAGGAACTAAAGGACTCGAATGAACGATTTGACCTTTGAGCGTCTTGCATGGAGCGAAACGGTCCTTCATTCCCAGATCTCCAAACTTGCTCCTGAACTAAAGGAACTAAAAGACCGAACTAGTCCCTTTGACCGATCGACCGAGATGGGAGCGCTCTTTTTAAAGACCGAGCGGGCACAACTCTTATTTACAAATAATTACACTTCAACTTCATTAAAAACGTTCAACCGGTCTAAGTGATATCAGATAGCGTAAACAAACTCACATTAACACAATCAAATATCAACCTTATTGCGCTCAAATAAAGATTTTGTTTCAATACGAGGAGAGCCGCGATTATAGAATCACGAGCTAAACGCAAACATATTTGTTTCATTAAACTGAGGAAAGATACAACGAGTACACGTCGCGAAAAAATGGTGGAAAAAGTAGCAGTTGTTACTGGGTCGAATAAAGGCCTAGGTTTCGCAGTCGTCAAAGGATTGTGCCAAAGATTCAATGGAATTGTGTATTTAACAGCAAGAGACGAAAATAGAGGTTTGGAAGCAGTGAAAAAACTAGACGAATTGGGTTTGAAAGCGAGGTTCCATCAACTTGATGTAAGTGACGAACACAGCGTCAAAAGGTTCGCTAACTTTTTAAATTTGGAACACGGAGGCTTAGACGTTTTAGTTAATAATGCCGCGACCATGGATCTGGGTCAAGTTTACCCGGAGTACGAAGCGGCGAAAAGGAACATCGATGTCAATTACAGAAGTTTGTTGACCGTAGAAAAACACCTCTTCCCGCTGCTAAGAGATGGCGCTAGAGTCGTAAACGTGTCTAGCGCTTGCGGGCATCTGTCAAATTTGAGAAACCAGAAGTGGCTGGAACCTTTGCAGGATAAGAACTTAACTACTGAGCAACTGAATCATTTTGTGGATGAATATTTGGATAGTGTGCGAAACGGAACGTTTAGAAAAGAGGACTTCGCTGACGATGGCAAACATGCTGAACACAGGGTGTCTAAAATCGCTTTGACAGCTTTGACAATGATACAGCAAAGGGAGTATTTTGACAGGAATATTTCTATCAACGCGGTGCATCCTGGACATGTCAAAACTGACATGGCACGCGGCGGAGGTATCCTAGACCCTGACGAGGCTGCTAAAGTCATACTTTACCTAATTTTGGACGCATCACCGAACTTAAAAGGCACTTTCATGTGGCATGACAGGAAATTAGTGGACTGGACCGATATTGATGGTGATTATTACTACACATGTGAATATTAAGAGTGATTTTAATACAAAAATTAAAACAAGACGTCGCTTTGTAATATCTGTAGTATTATTTAACTTTTACCTAGAAACATAGCTAAGAACACTCGGGTTAAAATTATCTATGACACAAAAAAACCGCATTCAAATCGGTCCATCTGTATCGGAGCTACGATACCACAGACAGATACACAGATACATTAAACTTATAACACCCCTCTCTTTGCGTCGGGGGTTAAAAAGAAGCGGGTTGTGTCGGAGATACAACCGTTAATTAAGTTTAAGTGGATACTTCTTTGTTGGCTATGGAACCCTTGTACCCGTAAAATATATCTGAATGAATTCACTAAAATCTGTAAACATAATTACAGATAAATCGGTAAATATGGCAACAGTGACTGACGTACGAGTAGCTCATTTGACTCGCGATACTTTGAAAATGGCGGTCATTTCAGCATTATTTTCATGTCCGCCACATAAACTAAATAACATTTTGTGATTAACAACTAATGGCAAATAAAGAAGGATTAAAACATGTACAAACAATTATTTGAAATCAGATTAGACTTCTCTACAAAAAGTTATTCCGTAAGTCACGTGATACATTTTGAACTGTAGGTACCCCTATACAAGAAAGCGAGCAAAGAAGTATCCACTTCAAAAAACGGTGGATTCATTCAATGAAGTAAACGTTCATACTCGTATACGCTCTTGATACAATGGATACTTATACAGATTTTAGTGACTTAATTCAGATATATTTTACGGGTACAAGGGTTCCGGGTGTTATTGTATTGTTTCTCTCTGTAACTGCTTTGTTTGTGTGAGGTGTGCAATAATAGTTATTTACGATACAAGTGCAGAAAATAGGAAATTCGCAACGAGTGGCGATAAATTAAAACACGACCGAAGGGAGTGTTTTAAATCGACACGAGTTGCGAATTACCTATTCGCACGTGTATCGTACAACGTTTTACAGTACATATGGCTCTTTAAAGTTTCAACATATGCACGGAAAGTGCTCATTTTCGCACTAGTGCGGAAAAGTAACACCATGTGTACTGTAAAGAGTATTTGTATTGTATTGTATTGTTCCATAGCCAACAATTTTATATTTCGTGGGTATACTAGTAACTATAAATACTATAATGTCTGTGAATACACACCCGATCTTAAAATATCTTTCACCACAAAATAGAATAGGTCTCCGGTGTAGCCATAGGATATATTTTATCCCGTGGGTATGCCTAGGTTCTTTGTAATACGTGAGAGGTTTATTATAAACTAAAAAAATCTCTACTTCTCTGAAATAAGAGTATTAACAGAGGGCCTACCGCGAAACGATATTTGTTTTCGTTCGTGTATCTCCGTCTCTGTCGCACTTGCTAATTCGAGTGACAAAGACGGAGATACACGAACGAAAACGAATTTCATTTCGCGGTAGGCCCTCAGTTCTTTATTGGCGCGCCACCTAGTGTAAAAATTTCAAACTTGTTGCGTTTTAGTGCACTTTATAGAGAGCTCGCGTAAAATGGAACGCAAGTTTGACAGCGGATAATTGACAGCTGACAAGTGACAGCTGCAGTGTGACTGTGACAAGAAAGAACACTCCTGTATATTCCGTTCATGGGTGTGCTTTTACAAATCTATATTCCATCCAATTTTCGTAACAGTGAATTAAACCAAGAAGACCTCAAAGTCGTGAATGAAAACGTCCTTTAAACTGCTCAAGAATACTATTACTTCATTCACATTTGCACCAATTCACTCGGTAAGTGTTTTTCATAATTACTTTCGTATAACTGTACGAATTTATGTTTCGAAGAATGGAATACGCGGTTTACACGTAATAAGTGGAAATAGTATACAATTTAGCACAGCTGTGTTTATTATTAAGACGTTAATGCAGATAAGATTGTGGTTATGTTAAAAATAGATTCAAGTTTAGGTACGCCTTGACCTAGCTCGAAACATTTGTATTCCGACTGCGGTACTGCGCAGGCCGTGTATGCTCGAAATTCGAATTTAGAACACAATTCTAATCGAGTTTTTTTTAAGCAGTGAAGTTTTTGTGCCAGTGATGTTCTAAAGACAATTTAACCTTCTTATTAGAACGAGTGTGTGTGTTTTTTTTTAATGGAAAGGAGTTACTAATGAATGAAAACATATTTATGTAATGACTGCATTATAGTTGGAGTCATATGGATAAAAATGTGTCCTATTTTTCTAAGCATCAAATGTAAACATGTTTGATACATACAAATTTATCTTATCTCAAGGTTATTCTAATTTAAACTGTAGTGATCAGTCATTTTATAGTGGGAAAATAACTGAATTTTATTACTATGTAATAACAGTAGATAAACAAAAATTTGATGTTTAGCCTTGCATCCACCCAATGTGCAACATAATGTACATTCTATATCATTGTAATTTTATCACAAAATATGAAATCAGATTCTATTGTTTCTAGTTAAATTACTTTTTGTTACCTAGGGCTAGTCCTGGATAAATTACGTCATTTCAAAATCCGGGTCTGACCATTGCATGACGCAGTGTCTTGTCGAAGATGATATCATCTCTTGCATCCTCAAGTGTGTAAAAGTACAAGTGAGCTGTGTTGATCATTACATCCGAAGCGGGATTGTTTACGTGAGCCGCAGGTGAGCGTGATAAGAGAGCGGAGGCGGAGGATGTAATTATCAAAGCTCACTATCATACAGCGTTTTTGAACACATTTTCGTGGATAAAATGCTTTTCATAACATGAAAATTATATAAGCTAAGTTATTGTCTTTACATAAAATTTAGATACATCACCTTGTGTATTGTCGATGACATACGGCATGCATTTTGCTCCTTTTGCATACATTTGAGAGCAACGGTCCCGGGTTCGATGACCGTAGTCTTTTTGTTTAAAAAAATATTCCTTATGATTTAAAAACACTATAATGTAAAATACTATATGATACATGTTAATTCAAATTCACAAGATTTATTTCAGACCGTAGGTACATATATTGTTAGTTACAATTAGCCTTAAAAACTATTTTAGTTTAGCATTATTACTTTATAAAAACTATTTCACAACAATTGGGAATGGATGAAAATTTTAGAAATGCCTGATTGTTTTTTTGGTGATAGGAATAACCTTCCTTAGCACCAGAAAAAAGTTGCAGACTTTTCAGCGGCGTCATTTTTTTTGAAAAATATAAACAGTTTCCTCACTTATGTTTTGGGTTTAGGACGGCGAATAAGACACTTTCCTTGATACGTCTCATATTACAAAAAACATTTTAAATATGGCAATGACAAATATAACTGCTGCAGCTGTCAATATAATTGCCAGTATCAGTTTACCATGGATATATAAGATATTTTTCTGTAATATGAGACAGATCAAGGAAAGCGCCTTATGGCGTCCTAAACCCAAAACGTAAGTGAGGAAACTGTTTATATTTTTCAAAAATAATTGAATCCGCTGAAAAATCTGAAACTTTTTTCTGATGCTAAGGAAGGTTATTCCTACCTATACCAAAAAAATTATCAGGCATTTCTAAGAATTTCATCCATTCCCAATTGTGACAACATCACAACTTAAATTAATAAAAGGGTACAATATGGGTATAAATTATCAACTTAGTCAAAAAGTCACCATTTATTGTGATACCTTATTTATACATATAACTATCATCTCCGATCAAATTGGAGAAATCTTACAAAAAGGCCAGGTTAAAAGTACCCTAAACCGACGAGCATGTATGAGAAATGTTATGAGGGTGAGTGAAGCGAAAGTGGTTTGTCAGGATCGTAGCAAATGGAGATCCGTGATCTCTGCCTACCCCTCTGGGAAAGAGGCGTGATTATATGTATGTATGTATAACTATGTCAGTGTAAGTATGAAACCTTTGAACTCATTTAGTAAAATGCAGTGAAGATAATAGAACTGAAGATATAATAATGACTACAATTAAGCTACCATTAGTCTCGATGATATAAATTACAAGTATATTAAGTATTCAGATAAATTCTCGTTCTCGAGAACATTCTCAGAAGTTACCGAAAAGTTCTCATATAGAATGTTTCGCAACTTTCTAGAAGTTTCACAAATTCAAAAAACAATGATAGACAACAGGCGGTCTTATCGCTAAAAAGCGAACTCTTCCGGGCAGTCGTGTGTGATCAGTGATTGGAACTAAGATGCGCGATAAGGTAAATTAAGGAGCAATGAAAATCTTAGTTACCATATCGTCCCAAGACAGTCATGGCTATATGTTATTGTAACTAGGCGCAGGCTTAGAGCATACATAACTGGAGTAGCCTTTCAGTGACTTACCCCTCTGTAGAAAACCTTGCACAATGTGCAAAAAATCAATACAAATACAATTTCACAATCGACTAATGGTCATTCACAGAATCGCCTCGCAAGAGAACACTGGTCTTAAAAATGCCCGCATTTTGCTGTAAGCACTTGATATTATAAACGTTCAACCACTTCAAGCTTTCAATATACAATTGAATTTCAATATCCTATTAAGATGCTCCCCCCGCCTCCGTAAAATTCGGCAGACATTTTTGTACGCAAATCCTATCCTACTAATATTATAAACGTGAAAGTTTGAATGTATGTTCCACTTAATCTCAAAAACTACTGGACGATATTATATGAAACTTTCCATTCCATTCTTATATATCAGAATAGGACATAGGCTATAATTTATGTCAAATTTTTTAGGGTCTAAAAAGGGAATGAAACTTTGTACGGAGACAAAATGATTTTGCTCGTTGACTTCATCAGGCGCTGGGTCTCAAAATGTATGGAAAACTAAAATCTGACTCGCACTTGACCAAAATTCTAATTGAATTATCATTACCTATGGTATACGTAAGTAATTTTTTTTCAATTATCAAGTACTTACACGGACGGAGTCGCGGGCAGATGCTAGTACGACATAAGGCGACTCCAGTTATGTATGCTCTAACGCCTTGACCACGACTTTGGTCTTAAGCGACCTGCGGCAGCGGTCTTTCTAATTCATTGCGCGTGATCCCAACTAACCACAGTGCGTTGCGCGTCTCGACCGCGCAATGAACAGATAAAACGCCGCAGGTCGCTTAGGACCAAAGTCGTGGCCAAGGCCAAGCCGTAAGGGCGCAGGCGATCAGGTAAAAGAAGTATGAATGAATGAATGAATGAATGAATGGTTTATTCATAATGAATACATGGTTACATAAGATCTTAAATATCTATACATATTTCGTCCCATAATATATTCAGCCAGGTCAGGCATATGAAAACTTAGGTCAGTGATTTAAACACTCAGTCTATTCCAGTCATTAAGTAATTATAGCATAATAGTCATCTAATAGTAAATATTAAACATTATTTCATTGCCCACTAAATTAAATTGATTTTTATAAATAACATTGATAGAATTCTAATAAAATAAAATAATAATAACAGTCCGATATCATTTACCATTATATGTCACATGCTTCGTCAAATCTATAATCCAAAAATTCCTTAATACTATAGAAACATTTGTCAGCTAACATTTTGTGCAATTTTATTTTAAACTCATGAACATACTGACGATACTGACGCACATATTATGAGCACTTTTTTTCCTAACTACCAGCTTGTGACTAGTTGGTAATGCGAGCCTGTGCCGTCTATGTGACCTAGTTGTTTCCTCTTCTTCGATAAAGGTAAATAATTCCGAATTGAGTTTTACAAATAGACAAGGCAAGGATAGCAAATTATGTAAAATGAATAAAGGCTTACAGGATGCCTATGTGCTCCACAAATAGTTCTAATGCATTTTTTTTTGGGCAACAAAGTAGGAATGAAGTAGTTCCTATATCCCAAAACCAGTGTGTAGTGATTAGTGATTGTAAACTGGGATGGCAGTGCGCGCTATGGCGTCGTTCGCGGCGCAGGCGGCGCTGCGCTCGCGCTGGTCCTCGCTGATCGAGTCCACGAGCGTCGACGTGCCAGGGGAGGTCACCGACGGCGTGCGCTCCGTCGTTGGATGGCTGAAACAGGCGCGTTTTAGTCTATAGCGCTTTGGGTCATACATGGGCTCATAGTGAGGCCTCACAGTAGATAATGCCATCGGAGACGTAATCAGAATAGTACATTGTTTAACGAGGGCCGTAAATGGAATATTGCTAACGAGAGTGTATCAGAAGCCCGACGCCGAAGGCGGAGGGCTTTTGATGACTCGAGTTTGCAATATTCTTACGCCCGTGTTATACACAATGTTTTTCATCACATTTGCGAGGAAATAAATAACAACAAAAGACAGAAAAATGTATGTTTCATACAGCAGCACCAATCAAAAATTGACAACTTCACTTCCAGATCAGTGCTAGTAGAGCGCGCAGTTCAATATTTCAACCAATCACAGAGCAGTATTCTTGCGGGGCGGGGCGTCGTGACCAACTAGATTTTTTTATTCAACCAATCACACAGCAACCAGATTTGCTTAAGCCAATCAGAGGGTTCTATTATTTAAAAAAAAAACCATAACGCCCATGGGCGTAATATAGCCCATTACAGCTCAGTACGCTTGCGTATAATAACACCATTTTCGAGCAAGTGTGATGAAATAGTTATTTACGATACAAGTGCAGAAAATAGGAAATTCGCAACGAGTGGCGATAAATTAAAACACGACCGAAGGGAGTGTCTTAAATCGACACGAGTTGCGAATTACCTATTCGCACGTGTATCGTACAACGTTTTACAGTACATATGGCTCTTTAAAGTTTCAACATATGCACGGAAAGTGCTCATTTCCGCACTCGCGCGGGAAAGTAACACCATGTGTACTGTAAACCACTTTTTCAGACTTTTTGGTCATTTCAACGTAGTAGGAGTTACATGAAACGTTTTTAGGGTTCCGTAGCCAAAATGGCAAAAACGGGACCCTTATAGTTTCGTCGTGTCCGTCTGTCCGTATGTCACAGGCATTTTACTCGAAAACTATAAGGTGTATTTCAATAAATTTTTGAGAATAGGTTTATTTTGTTAGCCGCTACATAGTTTTGTAATTAAAATGACAAAAAAAAAATTTTAGGGGTGCACTCTATACATAAAACTAAAAGTCAAAAAAAAAAATTCATTGTGACCCCCCGTGTGACACATCAATCGATAGGAGTTTCAAAATAAATATAAGGTTTCTTAGCATTTTTTTTGATTAAGTGACTAGAGTCGGAGATAATCGCTCCGAAAGTCACTAAAATTCTGTCCCCCCCTCTAATTTTTAAACGATGTATTTTAAAAATATGGAAAAATTCATAGACATAGGGCTTATTAATTTCATTCACCGAAAATTGTTTTGAACAAGATCGGTTCAGAGGTTTTCGAGATATTGCTGAAAAACTGCCTTCCTCAAAGAAAAGGACGTTGCCCTAAAATTTCTGTGACGATACGACCTTTTTAATAGGCACGGAACCCTTCGTTTTGCGTGGTCCGACACGCACTTGGCCGATTTTTTTTTGTTAATTTTGTCCTAAATTAAACTCGCTGATTCACTAAATCATGGTTACCCTATTTATTTAATCAAAACCTCTCATTCAGGATAGTTTTATTATGACAATTATAAAACTTAATTTAGAATGACAATGTCACTGTAAGTCAGTCTTGGTCATGGACCTATGATACTCGGGACAGGCTATACGTGATGCCACAATGAGGGACGGAAAGGCTTCTATGCAGCTAAATTAAGAACTGGTCTTAAAATGGCTGATCGCTTACCATAAACAACCTACTTAATTTGGGTGGGTAGTGATTTATTGGTCATAACTTCATACTAAATCAGTTGTGGCAAACAGAAAAAAGTGGAACTATGACAAGGACAACGAATGATATTTCCTGTTCTGTCACACTTATCGAGATTTGTATCCTACCATCTCGCTTATTACCATAGCTTGTCCCGAGTATCTTAGGTCCATGGTCTTGGTAATGGTGAGTTCACACTTACCAACGCATGTGAAACAAGTTCATCTTTGCATCTCTTTCATGGTTATAGGGTGACCACGCTGTTTAGGGGACATAATTTAATTTTTAAGATTGCATGTTTAAGTTTTAATAATGCAAGTAACCTCCATTCCTGTGTTATTGTAATCTCAATTTAATGCTTAATTAGTTTTGTCATCATTTGATATTTACCGTTAGCTTTTCGGTGAAGGAAAACATCGTGAGGAAACCTGTATACATCTGAGAAGTAATTCAAAGAGGTACGTGAAGTTACCAATCCGCACTGGGCCAGCGTGGGGACTACTGCCCGTTCCCTCTCATCCATGAGAGGAGGCCTGTGCCCAGCAGTGGGACGTATAGAGGCTGATGATGATGATGATGAAGTCTTGTCACTTCTGATTACGTCTCCGATGGCACCCTGTAGGTATAGCTGGCAGTCATGCGCACGCGTCGCTTTAATTGAAGTGATCGGGCGGACACGTGTGCCTCGTAGAACTGTTTTTGAATGGAGCTCAAGTATAACTGTCTAATATACTTACTGTGCCGCTTTGTTTTTTTTTTTATACATATTTAATTGTATCGGTACGGTGGGTAAATTAGAAACCTGATATTTAAGAACTTACGAGCATGCAATTCTTTACCCACCACCTCCAACACTTTATAAACTTATACACACTTTATTATTACAGGTTAAAACTATCGCAAATAGAATGTCTTTCAGACTGTGTATGACCCATTTAATTCATTTACGTCACCCTAGGCCGTAAGTGGGAATTTCTGCCCGCTGCGCGAGGAGAAAATCTCGCTTCCTGGCCAAGGCAAGACGTACAACTTTAGACAAACCACGGGCGGTGATTCGTAAAGCCCCAGATCGCATACTTATGGCTTCACCTTCGGTTCGTGCCTCAAACACCTGCGATCTGGGGCATTCACGAATTCACCGCATACATAGATGTAATGCACTATTATCTGTTAGGTAAAGGTGAAACCAAACCATAAGGCCCGATTCAACAAAGTAATGGTTGACTAAATGTAAATTGGCACCGATTGCTTGAACCACTTGTACGGCGAATCGGTGCAAATTAAATTTCGTCAACTATATGTTCTTAAGCTGCGTACGAATTTGAGCGGCTCGCCCCGCGCGGCGAGCTGCTCGCGCGCCGAATAGTTCCACATACATAAACATGCGCGGGTGAGGCAGCGTACTTGCGCGAGCCGTCATTCAAAATGGCGTCGACACGATGACAGCTGATTGATTTCGGAACCCACAATACCTTTTGCTCTTCATGGGGCCTACCGCCAACGGCATTAGAAGTTTTCCCTCTCTGTTGCACTTACGTACGAACTCGCGATTCTGACAGAGAGGGAAAACTTCGAATGCCTTTCGCGGTAGGCCCTCATGTGTCAATAATTGTTCCAAATTGCTCAAATTCGTACGCGCCTAGCGCACAAACAAGTTCGATCTTGTCGCTCTGTCCGCGGCATACTCAGATACACGTCCAAGTTACGCGAGGCACGCACACTGAGGCGCCTTTGAGCACGGCCAAGAGACCGCCTCTGGCCGGCTCGCCGCGCGCTGCTCGCGGGTTGCTCGCGCACAGCGCGTGAGCGCGCACGAATTTGAGCAAAATAGGCGCCGTGCGTGCCTCAACCCGAGGCTGCTCTAATTCGTACGCACCTTTAAAGACGGTTCAATCCTTGAACGCTTTCACTATGACACAAACGGACAAACAGCACAGATATCGTTTAATTGGATATTTGATCGTTCAATCGTTATCAGTATTATAGACTGATAATTATGTGCTTTGGTTGGTTACCTTTATGGCAGAATGTAAGCTTATATAGAAGTCTAGTCGTTAAGCTATTTACCCTCTTGATGTCGTATTAGCCATGTATCAATGTTGCATGATATGTAAAAAACGTTGCAATTTGTAGATCAACGGGACACAGCTATAAAATGAGATAGTAATGTAGTTGCTTACTGTCTATTCCCCCTTAAGAGTGCTAGACGGTCGCCAACAAGCCCCTCCGACCGAGCGACCTTGGTCCGCACGGACCGTTGTAGTATGAAATTTTGCTGCAAACAACTGTCTACACGGTCGGTGCTGACCAAGATCGCTCGGTCGGAGGGGCTCGTTGGCGACCGTCTATAGTATTTGCATTATTTGACAGCTGTCATCCCGGTACAATAAACGTCAATGATGGCATATGATGACATACATTCATAAATTGTACAGCACGGCTATCACAAGACGGCGCGCGAGCTCTCTCGATTTTTCTCGCACTATACCTCTCTTATAAGAGGGAGACGGATAGTGCGACAGAAATCGAGATAGCTCGCGCGCCGTCTTGTGATAGCCGGGGATAACAGCTGGCAAATAATGCAAATACTATAGACGGTCGCCAACAAGCCCCTCGGACCGAGCGACCTTGGTCCGCACGGTCCGTTGTAGTATGAAATTTTGCTGCAAACAACTGTCTACACGGTCCGTGCCGACCAAGATCGCTCGGTCGGAGGGGCTTGTTGGCGACCGTCTAGCAACCCTTTATCCACGAGAGGTATGGGCCCAGCAGTAGGACGCTAAGCAAACGAGGATGAGTATCAGTAATCAGTAGTATAGTGATTATCGGTTTTTAGACCCCTTAAGTGTACTTTACAACCTATTATAGTGTATTTGAAGTAGTTTATTAAGTGCGTTTTTACAAGCTTTACATTAACTTGACCTGTTCGTATGTAAGTTGTCCGTCAAAATTTGCACTCAATTTTGAAGCAGACATTTGACAACCGTTTGAGCAGAAATTTTGGATAAAGGTACAGTATGGATGACAATTCAATATTATGGTACCGTCGAGCTGATCTGATGATGGAGACAGGTGGCCATGAGAATTCAGTAGGTACTTAACCGATGTAACCCCGTTGAGTTTGGGCTCGTTAGAATCGTCTCAATGAGTAGTTGATGACGGTATACAGACAAGTACAGTCGGCAATAAAAGCTTGTACCGAAAATGAAATTTTTGACAGAAACTTATTTATAGACGTACTTTAGTAAGTATGTACGTACATTATATCAATAGATGGTGTTTATTTTTAGTATCATCAACTTCGTGATATCGCCTGTCATGGAACCATTATCAAAGTAGCAAGTACGGTAGGTAGCTTTTATATCTCTGTCTGTCTTTTTAACCAACTTCAAAAAGGGAGTCGGATTTCTATGTTCCACTGTATGTATTTTTTTACAGAACAGAGTTTGATTTTTATAGTATGTTAATCGATTTCTCTGTCAATTATTGACCGATTTAGTATTTTTATTTCCTCAACATAATATCGCTTTGCGCAAAGAAATAATGGTTAAAATTTGAACGTTATATAATCGCATCAAAAAAGCAGCCGCCATTAACTTGCCGTTATAAGAGCAGAAACCACAGACTACTCTGACAATTAAGAAGATAATACGTGCAGAAACGTCAAATGTTGTTTGCAATGAAAACTGTTCTTGCATTTGCTATACTGACGTCACTCACAAGACAAAATGGCGGTCGGCGTTTTCGATCACGTGACGTACAGATAATAAAACTACGATTTTAATTATCAAATTAAAAAGTAATCTTATGTTTTTATAATAAAATAGTGTTATATACGTATTTCTTAGGGTAAAAACTATATTTAAAAATTTACTTTGATAATTTCATTTTGATAGATGAAAATACTCTATTATGCCAAACTTCATTTCGGTCAGATTCCTTTAAGTGGCCGAAAAAAAGAGGAAATATTAAAGGTTACAAAATATACAATACAGTATCAATACTCTTTATTTAAAAAACAGTAGTAGTTCTTTCTTACATAAAAAAGCGAATATCAAAGCAAAATAACAGGCGATCTTATTGCTAGAGCTATCTCTTCCAGATAACCTTTGGGCATCGGAGAGAAAATAAACAGTCATAATATAACTAATTGGCTACTTTCCTCAAAAATGATATTTAGTCCTTCAGTTAGATTATCAAAAAATATTGGAAACGTATTTTGTTGTTTGTCAATTAAACAAAAAAATATGAAGATATAGTTGGTTAAAATTCCGCGTGACGTCTCATTATGGTACACTTTTTAGTATAATGTGACGTCACGTTTTTTTTATTGAAAAACAAAAAAATACGTGTCAATTTTTTATAATTTAACTGACGAACTTAATATTATTTATTTATTTATTTATTGCCAGCCAAAATAAGACCACAACATAATAAGAAAATACAACATACAAAAGAATCTTAACTATTACACTTAAACTAGAATAACAGAAAAAAAAAAGAAAGAAGACTGGTGGGGTGCTGCTATAGTGGCCGCAAGTGGACACCACTCAGCATAATGCTATGACATTTAGTAATGCCACAGCGCTGGTCTTCCGTGGAGCCCAGGGCTGCAGGATAGATTTCAAGCTGCAAAAAGTGGCAGCCGTGGTACTACACATATTTTGTTAAAAAATAATAATAATAACAATAACTAGGTACATATGAGGAGATATTAAGGGAGGTGCTTGTACGTGGAAAATTGCATGCATATTAAATACTCGTACTATAGAACAGAACTACCTATATTTTGTTTACCAAGGAAAGTACCCAATTGGGAATCGAATACGTGTTGGATTATCGTTTACAGCCCGGTCGACATCCCGACACACAAAGGCATATCAATTTACTCAGGGTTGTCCATTAGGACTCAACACTAATACCCTTTTCATCACACTTGCTCGTAAATGGTGTTATTCCATGCCTGTATACAGAACGACAATGGCCTATATTGTTCCCGTGGGAGTTATGGCGAGTTTGTAGTCCCTAGGGAGCTTGTGTGTGATCTGATTGGTTAAATCTGCTCTGAAAAAAAAACTGTCAAAAATTTGATTTTTGGTACAAACTTTTATTGCCAACTGTACTCTTCTGTATACCGTCATCAAGTACTCGTTGAGACGATTCTAATAACGAGCCCAAACTCAACGGGGTTACGTCTGTTAAGTCCTGAATTCCCGTGGCCACCTTCTGTCTCCATCATCAGATCAGCTCTATGGCACCATTATATTGAATTGTCATCCAAACTATACTTTAACCCAAAATCTCAGCTCAACGGGTTGAAGATATCTGCTTCAAAATTGAATTGAAATATTCCACCCCATAAACATACATCATCATCATATCAGCCGAAAGACGTCCACTGCTGGACATAGGCCTCCCCCAAAGAGTGCCAAAGTGACCGGTCCTGCGCCATCCAGCGGACTCCCGCGACCTTTACCAGGTCATCAGTCCACCTTATGCGGGGCCTACCCACGCCGTGCCTTCCGGTACGTGGTCGCCACTCGAGAACCTTTCCGCCCCAACGGCCATTGGTTCTACGTGCAATGTCCTGCCAGTTAAGTTTAGCGATTAGGAGGGCTATATCGGTTACCTTGGTTCTGCTGCGGATAGCCTCATTTCTGTTACGATCACGCAGAGAAACTCCCTACATAGCCCTCTCCATTGCCCTTTGGGTGACGTTTCAGTGCCATATGTCATCACTGGCAACATACACAGGCAACATAAACATACATTGCAAGTTAAATAAAAGCTTGTAAAATATAAGATTCCGACGAATTGAGAAAAGAAGGAGTTCTTTTGAAGGCGGTTAAAAAGAACATCGGGGGACCGATACTTTGCTTTAAGGACTACACACACGTTAAAGTCAAAGTCAAAGTGATTTATTCTTCAATTTAGGCATTCATGCACCTATGAATGTCGATAAACTACCACCGGTTCGGAAAGAAAACCTCTGCCTCGAGAAGAACCGGCGTAAAAAACTCGGCGAGGTGTCATTTTTTCTAAACAGTATACAATATATCATTTCAGTATCAGAGTATTATAAAATTTAAATTTTTTAAAATTACATTGCTACAATAGAAAGCCTATTTATTTTGCGATAGATTTCTAGCGCAGGATTTTATCGCAACCAAATATCCCTATCCATCGTTTATCTTATAATCATGCTTTTGAAATAAGTGTCTGTTTTACGACAGATTTGAATTTAGAGTCAGTAAGTTCGGTAATGTGTTTTGGAATTTTATTGTAGAATTTTATACAATTTCCCAAGCATGGCATTTATATAGCAATACGCATGTAACACCCCAATTGCAAACGTCTACAGGCTACGATGACTGCGTATTAGGCGGGCTATACGCTCATTTGCCACCGACGTGCAGATTTAAGGTATTCTTGACTGGGGTATTAAGTCTATCCCAGCTGGCAACCCTAGCTTCTGAATGGGTGTAAATTGCTGTAAGGATGCTACGCCAATTATTTGGCCTTGGCAACCCTTTGCTATTTCGCACTTCACACCGTCTAAGGCATTTCAGAACCTATGTTTGGGGAGTAAGGTTCAATTTTCTGTACATAAATTCAACCTTGAGCTTACGAGGGGGTCAATTCACGTATACGTTGTTATTTATGATATTTTTAGTTCCAGACATTATGTATATGTTGGATATATGTGATTTTGGATGCTTGCTCTGAAGTTTAGTGATAAAGTTCGTTCGTGTCGATGGAGAAAACATATTGATAATTTTTTTTTCATCACACTTGCTCGTAACTTGCCTCTTATAACGTCGCCGTTTAACTAATAATCCAGGATATTAAACACGCGTGAGTTATAGCATTACAACACTCGTGCGTTATATTTATATGCTTATCTCGATTAAGATGTACCTCGCAACAAGGCGTATGTATAAACACGGTGCATTTTTTAAAATAGCCGAATATTATGAGTTTGTGTGTGATCTGATTGGTTAAGCAAAACTCGTTGGTCGTGGGCCACAAGAATTCTGCTCTGTGATTGGTTGAATAAAAAAATCTAGTTGGTCAAGTCGCCCCGCCCCGCAAGAATACTGCTCTGTGATTGGTTGAAATATTGAGCTGCAGAGCAGAGTTGAAACACTGATCTGGAAGTGAAGTTGTCAATTTTTGATTGGTGCGGCTGTATGAAACTTAGATTTTTCTGTCTTTTGTAGTTATTTATTTCCTCGCAACTGTGATGAAAAACATTGTGTATAACACGGGCGTAAGAATATTGCAAACTCAAGCCATCAAAAACCCTCCGCCGTCGGCGTCGGGCTTTTGATAGACTCTCGTTAGCAATATTTCACTTACGCCCCTCGTTAAACAATGTACTAATTCTCATGCCACTGCTCGGAAATGTGGCAAAAGGTGGTCAGAATAGGCATGATGACTTAATAAAATTGATAACATAGTGTTGCTAAATGGATAGTAAACCATCAAATTATTGTAATAAAGTATAAATTAGAACCGCAAGGCGCGGCGTGGGTAGGCCCCCCACAAGGTGGACTGATGACCTGGTAAAGGTCGCGGGAGTCCGCTGGATTCGGGTGGCGCAGGACCGGTCAATTTGGAACTCTCTGGGGGAGGCCTATGTCCAGCAGTGGACGTCTTTCGGCTGATATGATGATGATGATAAATTAGAAAATATATTTAATATCATAAACAGATATAAACTTTGAAAGTTTAGAAAAAAATAAAGTCTAAAGATACCAATAGAATCCTTACGTTTTTATAGAAACAAAATTGTACGACAACTATGGACCTAAACGCAGTATTTCGCGACCGAAACAGCAATTTACTTGATTTTCCGTACAACGGTTAGTAACTACCTACCCATAGCGTTGTGACATGCGTGACGTCATATTTTTCAATCAATTAGTATGAAGCGTTTGGGATGCCGCCAGCGAGGTCAATCTTTATCACAATTTTTTGGGTATTTATGTTCTTTAATTGTAGTTGCTCCCATACAAACGTTTGTTCCTCTCCAAAAACTGGTTCGAATGGCGTCCTGAAAAAATCTTAGTCATCATGCCTATTCAGGCTTCAAAACTGTAGTTAGCTTGACGTCGCACATTTTAAGGCGTTTTTTTTAGGGTTCCGTACCCAACGGGTAAAAACGGGACCCTATTACTAAGACTTCGCTGTCCGTCTGTCTGTCACCAGGCTGTATCTCAAGAACCGTGATAGCTAGAGAGTTGAAATTTTCACAGATTACGTATTTCTGTTGCCGCTATAACAACAAATACTAAAAAACCGGCCAAGTGCTAGTCGGACTGGGGCTCCCGTACAACAGACATGATTTTTTTGCTGTTTTTATAGATAATGGTACGGAACCCTTCGTGCGCGAGTCCGACTCGCACTTGGCCGGTTTTTATTCGTTATTGTCGTCGACAGCTAATGCAGCAACCGCCGCCACGCTCTTTTATATAGTATTATGATCTATCATTAAAATTAAAGCTGCCTTCAGACCTGGCTAAATATGCACTACGGGGCAGTGAGTGCAGTTAGTGCACTGCATTTAGCCAGGTCTAAAGGCAGCTTTAACTTGATTTATTGTTATTTGCAATTTCCTCGCAGTAGGTTTCCTAGCACTATGTGTTTATTTATGTTATGTTTGTGTCGGCCAAAAGTGCAGTAGATGGACTCGTCCGTCTATTGCGTTTGCGAACTTCCTAGCCCCTTGTCACGCGATAGGTGATAGGATAGAGCGTGCGTCACTGGCTGACACCGTTCGATAGAACGAGACGACGCTCTTATTTTGTCACTTGTCGCGTGATAAGGCCAACCATGCTACGGCTCCTGGCCTCTACAACAATGCACCATCGCCAGCACAGTTAAGTTAACTGACCATCCGTGCACTTTATGTGCATTGCAATAAGGTTCAATATAAATACAGGATAGTCCGTTAACTTTGGTGGCGTTTGTACTATAGTTCTAAGTTAATTGCTGTTTTGTAGTACTACTGATATATTTTATTGCAGGTTTTTTATGCCTTTTTATTCACTTTTCCAATTTTATCGCTTATTTAGATGTTGCTTTTTTGCGACACTATCGAACACTGGATAAGCGATGCTATTCTGAACTTGTTTTCAGCTCACCTCGCCGGTCACCCCAAGTATATCTTGACACCGCGATTCGTAGTAATTAAGCGTAATCAGAGTTCAAGTTTCGTTAGGTGAGGCGCATTAGCGCGTCTCGAACAACAGCCTAGAGGTCTGGTTCACACTGGTTTCGTTTGAGGTGAGGGGAAGCGTTCAGTTCAGAATAACAACGTTGCTTGGGACGTTTACTTGTCTAACGTAACGCGCCTTTTTCTCGCTACTGAGACCGCTTTTGAAGTCGGCTATATCCATGGACCTATGATACTCAGGACAAGCTATACGTGATGCCACAATGAGGGACGGAAAGGCTTCTATGCAGCTAAATTAAGAACTGGTCTTAAAATGGCTGATGGCTTACCATAAACAACCTACTTAATTTGGGCGGGTAGTGGTTTTTTTGCCACAACTTCATACTAAATCAGTTGTGGCAAAATAAAACCGGACAAGTGCGAGTTCAACTCGCGTGGCGAGGGTTCCGTAAAATTCCTAATCTCTAAGCATTAGGCGCTCCATACAAAATACACAAAAATATTGAGAATTTTCCGTTACCTTGAATACTCAAACTTCTTATATGTTTTCCTGTAATCTTTAGGCAAGGAACTATTTTCCATATTTTTTTTTCAGAATTTTAGGCCTAGTAGTTTCGGAGATAAGAGGGGGTCAATTTTCGTCTTATTTCCTAAATTACTTCAAATCTATTTTTGCTATAATTATAAAAAAAATATCTGAGATGCTTACAACAACCCCTTTCATTTGATATGTCACACAATACAGTTTGCGAAACTTTTTAATTTTTAATTTTCCAGTTTACCCCCCAAAAGTGGCCCCCCTTGTTCAGAATTCATTAATTTACTTTACGCGTCCATCTTTAGGTACCAATTTACATATGGGTACCAAATTCCAACTCAATCGGTCCAGTAGTTTCGGAGCAAATCGGCTGTGACAGACGGACAGACAGACCGAAGTGATCCTATAAGGGTTCCGTTTTTTCCTTTTGAGGTACCGGAACCCTGAAAAGTGGAACTATGACAAGGACAACGAATGATATTTCCCTTTCTGGCACACTTATCGAGATTTGTATGCTACCATCTCGCTCGGACGTGGTATTATTGTTACCATAGCTTGTTCTGAGTATCATACATAGGCTTAGAGCATACATAACTGGAGTAGCCTTATGTCGTATTTGCGTACAAAAATGTCTGCCCAATTTTGCGGGGGCGGGGGGGAGCATCTTAATAGGATATTGAAACTTAAGTATAATATCAAATGCTTACAGCAACATGCGGGCATTTTTATGATCAGTGTTCTCTTGCGAGGCGATTTTGTGATGGATTGTGAAATTGTTTTTGTATGATTTTTGCACATTGTGCAAGGTTTTCTACAGAGGGGTAAGTTACTGAAAGGCTTCTCCAGTTATGTATGCTCTGAGTAAGTAGGTCCATGGCCGTATCACATACCTAAGTAGAGTATGAATTCTATAGGCGTCTCTGGAGGTGCGCCAAGTGGGCCGGCGCGCGGTAAACCAGCTCTCCGGCCGGGGTATGGACGACGTGCTCATCATCCACTTCAACGATGTCTACAACATCGAGCAGACCACCAGTAAGTACAGTCCGTAGGCTACGGTGACCGCTTACCATCAGGCGGGCCGTAATGTAGATCTTTAGTTAAAAAGAAAACATCACAGTATTTGAAAACCGTCGTTGTTGAAGGCTCAGAAAAGGCATACGGACCGGAGCCAATCTTGCCCCTGCCACAAAGCTACATATATAACAAACTAGACCAATACACCAAAGACATACACCAAAGATACTGGGAGGAGATAGACACATGCAGACAGACCAAAGAGACTCTGTCGAAGCGCGACTATAAACTCACAACCGCACTAATGAAGACACACAGAAACCAACTACGCAAGATATAGGTAGTAGGGATGATAACCGGACACAACACCTTGAACAGACACCTCTATAATTTAGGTATCACAGACAGCCAGTCAGCCATTCAGGCAGAAGAAACGACTAAACACATTCTACTGGACTGTAAGCAGGTAGAAGTATACAGGAAAAAGCACCTAGGGTCTCCGGACACACTACGGAACGCAGTTAGTAATACCAAGGCACTCTCGAACTTTTTAGAGGAGCTGGGGTGGTTAGAGTAGCGCCACCCTGCCGTTTTCACGCAAAATAGGCACATTGGATGTCGACTTGCGGAAAATGCCCAGTAAAACTAACTAAGTAACTAACTCCCGTCGTTGTACAGAACTGGATGTCAAACGGGACGAGCTGAAAGGCCGACCTGCGGCGGACAGCTATAATTTTGTGAATGGTGTTCTCAGTGATAAACAGAGATCGGACAAATTTGCGTCATTGCTCGCCATAATGTGGACATGACTCAAAAATTAATCAAAATGTTAATCAATTAATTATTCCTTGAAATAAAATTTGAATTTCGGGAGATAATAGTTTATACGAGCTTATAATTATGAACGAAATGTTATTTAAAGTGGTTATCGTTTTCGTAAATATTTTTTACATAATACAGAAGTTACGATTATAAACTGACACGATTATTTACACGGCGGAGTTTTTCAGCACTTGAGTATATTTTTGATGTGAAAAGAAATAGACTGACTGCAGAAAATTTGGAAAAAATACTGATTATATTCTTTAATACATCTATACTTTAACAAACTTGTGTATTTATTGACTAGGAATCAAATTATATGTCAAGTAAGAAATTAATTAACACTAGCGAAAGTGCCACTCTTTCAGGACTATCAGACAGAGCTTATTTTTATTTTTATTCCTAGTTGTAGTAACCTTTATTTTTCTATATTTTTCTATTAGCTTAATATTTTCAGTTTTTATGCCATAAGGCAATGCTGCCAGCCTTCTGGGCACACTACCCGCTGACAGCGATTTGGGCCAAATTTTTTATCTTTAAGTTTTAATTTATAGTCTTTTTTTTGTCTTTGTAGGTTAAGTTGTTGTTTTATTGTTTGTTTTTATTAAATTAACTAATGACAGAGTTAAATTAATTGATTAACATTTTGATTAATTTTGGAGTCATGTCCACATTATTGCGAGCAATGACGCAAATTTGTCCGATCTCTGGTGATAAATAAGATCGGCTACGTGAGCCACAGCAGAGCACACGAGCGTCATCCAATCGGTCAGGAGTGTCTAGGTCTAGGGTAAAGAACGTGTAATAAATATTCAATGTGGTATCTCGTGCAACAGATGAGTGTGAGAGTAAATGGTTCGATTCCCGGGTTTAAAAAAATAAAGGAATATTACGAGAACAATATTCCTTTGCTATTCCGCTAAAAAACGTGCAGGTCGATCAGCGGAGATCAAATGCAACTATTTGCGTATAAACATGCAAATAATTACAGCAAACACACTGGATTTTGCTCAGTGGGAGTGGCGCAAGCAACATCTCCTGCCAGCATCTCCTGATGATGCCTCGTAGAGAGGCGAAACACGTGTCGAGGTTTTTTCATTATTGGTGGCGGTTTGCTGTAATTATTTGCATGTTTATACGCAAATAGTTGCATTTGATCTCCGCTGATCGACCTGCACGTTTTTTAGCGGAATAGCAAAGGAACATTGTTCTCGTAATATATCATGAATTTCCGCAAAGTAACGCCTGATTCAATAAATTAAATAAAGGAATGTTTCCTTCCAGTGAAATGAGCTAACTAAAGGATTTAAGGTAGTTCCCCTCCAGGGCCCTTAATTTTTTTCCACCCTGTATATAATACAACCTTACAATAGGCTTGTGTCCTAATTTTTTTTTACGATGCCATTCGAACCAGTTTTTGGAGAGGAACAAATGTTTGTACGGGAGCAACTACAAAAACTTGAGTTAAAAACGAACCTCGCTGGCGGCAGCCGCAATGCTTCATACTGATTGACTCAAAAGTATGACGTCACAGAGTGATATTTGTACTAATCGTTGTATGGAAAATCAAGTAAATTGCTGTTTCGGTCGCGAAATACTGCGTTTAAGACCATAGTCGTTTTACAATTTTGTTTCTATAAAAGCGTAAGGATTCTATTGGTAGCTTTAAATTTACTATTGGACAATAAAAAATTTGCATATTTTTTCTAAACTTTCAAGGTCTATATATTTTTATGATTTGAATTATAAATTAAGAAATTTATGCTTAATTACATTTATTTGATGGTTTACTATCCATTTAGCAACACTGCGTTATCAATTTTAACATGTGGAAACTACCCAATTACAGAGACGGAGCCGGTGGGAGGGGCGCTGCGTTTCAGCACGGCGGTGAAAGCCATGCAGCACCTGAACCCATTGGTGCTCTTCAGCGGGGACGTGTTCTCGCCTAGCATGCGTAAGCGCAGAATAAGTAATAGTACTACGTACAGAAGGTTCTCTGTTAACAAATTCCCTGTTTAGGTGCGCCAAACGTGCCTAAATGTGGCCATTTCTTTCTATCGCATGCAACGCACTCTTTCGGAGGCGGAGCCTTAAAGCTAGGGTTACCGCCAGCTCAACCTATTAAGTTATAGGTACGGTACGTTAGTATAATAGTGTATTTTACTAATGATATTACGATTATTCTTTATTTACTTAGGATCACCCAACTACACAAAAGCTGTTTAATTTGCCTTTAGGTTATGACATCAAAACTGCCTGTTTCTGCAAAATGTAAGACGAAGACACACAACTCTGGGTTACCTACATATATAAAAACATAATGTAAAGAAAAAATATTTTCAACCATACAACGCGGCATATTTATTTTACGAGGCGAATGACGATGTAATGCAAAGCGCGAACGCGTGCGTCCCGTAATAGCGCGCGGCAACCACTGATAGACCGCCTAAAGGTGGCCGGCCGGCATGTTTTTGTGCGGCGCGCCAAAATTAAAGAGTGAACCGCCCCTGGCGTAAGCAAACCTCACTCTTAATGTAAGGATCGACCGTCTATAAAAGGTTACCAAGCGGTAACCGAGGAAAAAATCTACCTATAGAATTGGCTACTTTCCTAAAAAAAATTATTTTGTCCGTCAGTTAGATTATCAAAAAATATTGGACACGTGTTTTTTATTTTGTCAGTCAAACAAAAAATGATGAAGATATAGCCCGTTAAAGTTTCGCGTGACGTCACATTATGCTAAATTGATTGACAAAACAAAAAATATGTGTCCAATATTTTTAACCGACTTCAAACAAAAGGAGGAGGTTCTCAATTCGGTTGTATTTTTTTATCATCAGCTCATATTCATAACCATAACCCAACAACCTTCCATCAGTATCACCCAGCAACCTTCCATCACCCAGCAACCTTCCATCACCCAGCAACCTTCCATCGCCCAGCAACCTTCCATCACCCAGCAACCTTCCATCGCCCAGCAACATTAAATCACCCAAAAACCTTCCATCACCCAGCAACCTTCCATCACCCAGCAACCTTCCATCACCCAGCAACCTTCCATCACCCAGCAACCTTCCATCACCCAGCAACCTTCCATCACACAGCAACTTTCTATCACCCAGCAACCTTCCATCACCCAGCAACCTTCCATAACTATATCCTTAGCTTACTATTTAATTAATTGATATTTTCAATTCTGTTTTTCAGTGAGCACATACACAAAAGGTGAACAAATGGTGCCAGTTCTAAACGAAATAGGAACACACTGTGCCGTTTTCGGAAACCATGATTTTGGTAAGTATTTAAATAAATAAATAAATATTATGGGACATTCTTACACAAATCGAGCTAGGCCTATAGTAAGCTCAATAAGGCTTGTGTTACAGGTACTAGACGACGATATATATAATAGATATAAATACTTAAATACATAGAAAACATCCAAGACTCAGAAACAAATATTCGTGCTCAACACACAAATATTTGCCCTTACCGGGATTCGAACCCAGGACCTTCAGCTTCGTAGGCAGCGTCACTACCCACTAGGCTAACCGGTCGTCTAAATTTAAAAAAAAAAAAATTTAAAAAAATGTTTTATTGTTTTCTTACCCCACAGCGGCCGTACCTGTGATAAAAACCGTACGCGAGTTCAACTCGCGTGGTGAGGGTGCCGTAAAATATTGAGAGTTTTCCCGTTACTTTAAATACTCAAACTTCTTATAGGTTTTCCTGAAATCTTTAGCCAAGGAACTATTTTCTAAATTTTTTTCAGAATTTTATGCCTAGTTTAGAGGAGATAAGGGGGGGGGGGATGGTAAATTTTCGTCTTTTTCCTAAATTACTTCAAATCTGTTTTTGCTAAAATTATATAAAAAAATGAGATGCTTACAACAACCTCTTTCATTTGATAAGTCACACAATACAATTAGCGAAACTTATTTTTTCAGTTTACCCCCCAAAAGTGGCCCCTTGTTCAAAATTCATTAATTTACTTTACGCGTCCATCTTTGGGTCACCAATTTACATATGTTTACCAAATTTCAACTCAATCGGTCTAGTAGTTTCGGAGCAAATCGGCTGTGACAGACGGACAGACAGACGCACGAGTGATCCTATAAGGGTTCCGTTTTATTCCTTTTGAGGTACGGAACCCTAAAAACTGAATATTCTTGACTTAAAATTCTTAAAAAATTATGGAATATAATTCCTTGCCTAAAGATTACAGGAAAACCTATAAGAAGTTTGAGTATTCAAAGTAACGGGAAAATTCTCAATGTTTTTGTGTATTATATACGGAACCCTCACCACGCGAGTTGAACTCGCACTAGTCCGTTTTTTTACTAAACATACATTCTGTTATATATGTTCTTTAAGCGATTTGTTTTTGCTAACGATGATGATGATATTTGTTGATTTTCAGATTTCGGCCTAGAAGTCCTATCAGGTCTAGTGGCCCAGTGCAACTTCCCCTGGCTGATGTCCAACGTGATAGACAACGAAACTGGCCGTCCCCTGGGTGACGGCCGCATCACGCACGCTCTCTTGTGTAACGGGCATAAGATCGGACTCATAGGCCTCGTGGAACAGGTAAGCGGAGACGAATGCATTCAATAGGCATTTTGGATTAATACATACAATTATTTTGAATATTCGCTACGAGATGGTTATATAAAATTGTTCGTCGGGTTATGTGGCTTTTAGACCGGAGTTATAAACATTCTACTTCATTTAATAAAAGGTTCCATATTTGGAACAAGTACCCAACTAATTTTCAAATTTCACTTACCAGTCTGTACACTGTCTCTCTGATTTACAACGTCGAATACATCCGGAGATGTCAACTTTATCGGACATCCATTTGTGTATGAGTTCCATATGTGGAACAATTATCCAACTTATTGTTGTACTGTACGCCTGTGAATAACATTTTAGTTAGATTTCCTTTCAATACGTATTTTGAACCGATAAAATAATAGTACATTGTTGAAGAGGCTAGAAAGAAAGCAATAGATGGACGAGTTAGTTCGAGGGCCGACGCGTAGCGGAGGCCCTCAAAAGTACGAGTCCAGCTATTGCCCTTTCGGCCGAGGCTTAACATAGTGCTTTTCACGCCTACTGCGAGGAAATTGCAAATAACTATAATTTTAAATCGAAATTAAGTATCTAATGGAAGATCATAATACTAAACAGGCTCGCTTGCCTCGCGCCCGGCGGAGGGAGGAGCAGGCAGCGCACGCCGGCGCAACCGCGCGCGGTGCCCTGTGATTGGTCGATCGCTGTTCAAACTGTCCAACAATAACATTGTTGGGCAGTTTGAAGTCATAGATGGCCTGTTCGTGCGACGTCCAACTAACCCCAGCTTTGAAGCCTGAATTCTGACCATCTTTTGCCACATTTCCGAGCAGTGGTGTGAAAAGTATATTTCGTGGCAAATTTGTGGATGATAATTGACAAATTCACGGTACTCCGATGATGAGATATAAAATATAATATGATTTCCACGGGACAGGCCCAGCCTAGTGTGGGACCATAGCCTCTGTTCTGTATTGCATTTTCCGGAAATAAAATATATTTCATTTCATTTCATTTCATTTCATATTGTTTTGTGATTAGGTAGTGTAGTCTGAATAGACGCTTCAATAGACTTTTTTTTATTTCAGGAATGGTTGGAGACGCTGGCAACGATAAATCCAGAAGAAGTAACGTTCATAGACTTCCTGCAGGCGGGGGCCAAGCTCTCGGAGCAACTCAAACAAGAGGTAAATTTAAATATACCTGCTTATAATACAATAGTACATTTTTAAACTTTATTAAATAAATACTTAAGAGGATTGTGAACCTGTAAATTTTCATACAAAAAGCGATAACTTTGTTCACCCCGTATTTTTATAATTTTTGTATATGTTGTAGATACAATGAAAAACTAGGTCTGTACGTTTTGATTTTTAAGAAATATTGCTTACGTTAAAAGTCATTAGCATCGGAAAGTCTTTTGACTTAAATTTTTTGTCTATTTTTTATTTATTTATATAAACTTTTTTTTTTTTTTAAGGAAACAGTTTTTTATTTCAACATCAACAACAACAAGAAACACTGCATCAATAATACTGATTTTTTGATTGAGTGTATTGTCAATTTTTATGGTGTCAATTGCATCCTGTTTTTATGAGAGTCAAATATCCATATCAAATAAAGGTACGCAACTACATCAATATCCACAGAGCTTAGATAGTGGGGGAATTAGTAGCAGCAATGTATGGAGCAGTCTGCACACGACGCCGCTTGGCACGATTTTACGCCGGTGCTTCCCGAGGCAGAGGTTTTCTTTCCGAATCCGAATATATAAACTGATTTACTATAAGATGAAAACGTACGGACATAGATTAAAGTGTACTAAATCCAATAATACCTCAATGGGGAATGAATGAAAATTTTAGAAATGCCTAATTTTTTTTTTTGGTGATAGGAATAACCTTCCTTAGCACAAGAAAAAAGTTTCGAATTTTTCAGCTGCGACAATTATATTTGAAAAATGTAAACAGTTTCCTCATTTACGTTTTGGGGCAAGAACGGTAAATAGACACTTTCCTTGATCTGTCTCATATTACAAAAAACTATCTTCAATATCTGTGGTAAACTGACACTGGTAATGATCAATATAGCTGCTGCAAGTGTCAATATCATTGCCAGTGTCAGTTTACCACACATATTTCATATATTTTTTTGTAATATGAGACCGATCGAGGAAGGTGCCGTAACTGACCCAAAACGTAAGTGAGGAAAATGTTAATATTTTTCAAAAAAAATTGACACAGCTGAAAAATCTGAAACTTTTATCTGGTGCTAAGGAAGGTTGTTTCTATCACCAAAAAAATAATCAGGCATTTCTAAAATTTTCATCCATTCCCAATTGTTTCATTTCATAAAGGTTAAGGGGGGTAAACGTTATTACCCGAAACAATTTTTCAACAAGGAAATGTAGGCAATAGTCATGATGACTCATGTTAAAATTGATAACATAGTGTTGCTAAATGGATAGTAAACCATCAAATTATTATAATAAAGTATAGATTAGAAAATTTCCACCGTCGATATAATTAATATCATAAAAAGATATGAACCTTGAAAGTTTAGAAAAAACTTGATTTTTATTAATTGTCCAAGTGTACATTTAAAGCTACGAATAGAATCCTTACGCTTTTATAGCAATAAAATTGTATAAACTATGGGCCTAAATGCAGTACTTGGCGACCGAAACAGCAATTTACTTGATTTTCCATACAACGGTTAGTTCAAATAGCTAAGTGTGACGTCACACTTTTAAGTCAATCAGTGTGAAGCGTTTGGGATGCCGCCAGCGAGGTCAATCTTTGTCACAATTTTTTGGCTATTTATGTTCTTTAATTGTAGTTGCTCCCATACAAACATTTGTTCCTCTCCAAAAACTGGTTCGAATGGCATCGTGATTTTTTTAGTAATCATGCCTATAAGATAGAAAACATCCATGAAATTGTTTGAAAATGAAAATTGTTTATTTTTTCCTTTGTTTTTAAAGTACAATATAAAGTGATCGGGGCTCCCTTTTAGGTAAGTAAACCTGTGTTAGGATGCCCCGCTCTTCCATAACTGGCGAGTAGGTAGGAAATACATATTTTAGCCTAATTCAAGTAATACTAATACAATACATTACTGGTAGGTGTGTGTGTGTGTATGGGTGTGTGTGTGTGTACATTTAGGTTCAGTTAATAATTAGCACGATACAGCAATGATCCATGACTCAGGAAACAAATAAATGCCCTTACCGGGATTCAAACTGAGGACCTATATTCAGGGTTGCGAATATGTGATCGCGCTCACGCACATGCGCACCCCGAACGACATCAAGCTGGCGGAGGGCGACACCCACATCGACCTCATCCTCGGAGGACACGACCACGTCTACGAGGTTATAGAGGTGAGGCCGAAGAATAGTGCAACGAGGGGCGTAAGTGGAACATTGCGAACAAGAGTCTGTCAGAAGCCCGACGCCGAAGGCGGAGGGCTTTTGATGACTCGAGTTTGCAATATTCTTACGCCCGTGTTATACACAATGTTTTACATCACATTTGGTGCAAGTTAAACTCGCGTGGTGAGGGTTCCGTATATAATCTAAATTTCATAAGTGTTTTTGATTACTCAAACTTCTTATAGGTTTTCCTCCTTTAGGCAAGGAACTGTTTTCCATATTTTTTTCAGAATTTTAATCCTAGTATTTTCGGAGATAAGGGGAGGGGATGGTCAATTTTCGTCTTTTTTCCTAAATTACTTCAAATCTGTTTTTGCTAAAATGATATAAAAAAAAACTGAGATGCTTACAACAACCCCTTTCATTTGATATGTCACACAATATAGTTTGCGAAACTTTTTTTTTTAATTTTTCAGTTTACCCCCTAAAAGTGGCCCCCTTGTTCAGAATTCATTAATTTACGTTACGTGTCCATCTCTGGGTCACCAATTTACATATGTATACCAAATTTCAACTCAATCGGTCCAGTGATTTCCGAGAAAATCGGCTATGACAGACGGACAGACAGATTCCGTTTTTGTCCTTTTGAGGTACGGAACCCTAAAAATCGGCGGTTTTTCAACTTTTCTAAGTTGCAGTTGTTATACAGGTAAACAACAAGTACATTGTTAAGAGCGGCACAGACTTCCGTCAGTTCTCGAAGATCAACATAAGCTTCGGCCCCGAAGCCACCCGCGTGGACATAGCCGACGTCCACGTCACCAGCGCCTTCGCCGAGGACCCCGTGCTCAAGGCCAAGACTGACAAGTATTCTGGTGAGTGTCAGGGCCACATGTGGCATCATAAGTTTTGTGTTCCAAATATGGTACTTTTTTGTTTCTTTGAACCAACGTCACCAGCGCCTTCGCCGAGTACCCCGTGCTCAAGGCCAAGACTGACAAGTATTCTGGTGAGTGTCAGGGCCACATGTGGCATCATAAGTTTTGTGTTCCAAATATGGTACTTTTTTGTTTCTTTGAACCAACGTCACCAGCGCCTTCGCCGAGTACCCCGTGCTCAAGGCCAAGACTGACAAGTATTCTGGTGAGTGTCAGGGCCACATGTGGCATCATAAGTTTTGTGTTCCAAATATGGTACTTTTTTGTTTCTTTGAACCAACGCCACAAGCGCCTTCGCCGAGTACCCCGCACTCAAGGCCAAGACTGACAAGTATTCTGGTGAGTGTCAGGGCCACATGTGGCATCATAAGTTTTGTGTTCCAAATATGGTACTTTTTTGTTTCTTTGAACCAACGTCACCAGCGCCTTCGCCGAGTACCCCGTGCTCAAGGCCAAGACTGACAAGTATTCTGGTGAGTGTCAGGGCCACATGTGGCATCATAAGTTTTGTGTTCCAAATATGGTACTTTTTTGTTTCTTTGAACCAAGGATGTCCCGTGACCAAGGGCGTTGTGTTTGACACATCCGAAACGTCGAGAACCTCAGAGACGTAAACTTCCAAGGACCGGAATTCTTCATAGCAAAAATCAAACTGCCATAGGGAATGACCAAATTGTTTTATCGACAATTCCACTTATCGATGTTACGGAATATATCGACTTATACGATTATTCTGTAACATGTGCCCTCTTTGATAAGCAACCTGCATCTCCATATTAAAATAAATCATGCCCACGTCACATATGCCATTTACGTCGCTTTATTGTCATAAGTAATTTACGTGCCGTGTTACTAAAATGGTTAGTAAAAATATTTTCTGTTTTATTCCTTACCATTATGCTTACATACATTGTATATATCCAAAAGCCTGATTTCATTACTTTGACGTTGTGTCATTAAGTGACATTAAAAAAAAATTGAACTGTTTATTTCATAAAAAAAAAACATAATAATTACAATCTTAACTTCTAATCTTAAATGTAAAAGATTTTTCGAGTTAAGGAGTCTGCCCTATAGTATAACTAGTTTTTAATTAACTAGGTTACTAGGTATATTATTTTATACATTAGGGTAAGTACCTCTATTGTTTATGACTTTATGACTTGATTTTAACATATGTCTTTTGACTATTGAACGTGTTTCACTACACGTTTTACCCTCAATATTACTTATTAGCTTATCCGGAAATCCATTTAATATTTATTTATCGATAGTCGATTAAACACTTTGGTCAAACCCTCTGACAGTTTGATTTTTGCTATGAAGCATTCTGGTCCTTGTATAAAAGTTAATTACACGCTATTGAGTCCCGTTTGGTAAAAATAATCAAAAATGCCTTTTTATTATGCTAGATGTTTTTCGCTCTCTTTCGGTTATTAATTGTCATAATCAAAGGAACAGCCAAGTGCAAAAATACGAATCCAATCAATCATCTCATAAACATGTACGTGACACCCACCATACAAAAATATGGTCACTGAGATTTGAAGCATGTTGTTTAGAAAATAGAGTTGAATTTATTTTGCTAGAGAATTGAATGAAACAAAAGACATACGACTTTAATTGTGTTGTGAAAGGTCTAAATGTCATTGTAATCGAGTGTCCATTCTGTTGCACTTTGCGCGGCACGAGGCAAGTGCAAGTACTATTTTAAACTCCTAAGGCCCAATAGGCTAAGGTAATTTGAATATAGTTGCAGAGAAAATCGAAAACTGGAATACAATTTGTTCGAAGAAACAAAAGAAATGCTCCTTCATTTGATTTATGAACGCTTTAAATCCTCCAACTGAGTGTAAATAAATAAATAAATAATATATATAAATAAATAAATATTAGAGGACATTTTTACACAAATCGAACTAAGCCTATAAAATGCCTAAAAAATGTTAATAAGTGGACTGTAGGTAATTTAAAACGAAAACGAGATCTAGAATAAGTTTCACCACCGACAACGATATGCAGCCTTGAGGTCACTAAGAGGACACTCACCTTTACCAGGAGCCGCTGGGACGCTCCTCCGTCAGGTGCAGGACCCCGAGACCTGGCTTGAACTGTACAGACTCACCCGATCCCAAGGTTACCTGGCACCTGAGTCTACCCGGCTGATGAGGTGTCCTATGCTTCCCCAAGGCACTTGCGGATTTAAAACTGATCTAGATAATAGCTCACACTAACTATCGCGACTATTTGTGTTATAGTAAGCTCAATAAGGCTTGTGTTATAGGTACTAGGTGACGATATATGTCATCATCATCATCATATCAGCCGAAAGACGTCCACTGCTGGACATAGGCCTCCCCCAGAGTGTCACAATGACCGGTCCTGCGCCACCCGCATCCAGCGGACTCCCGCGACCTTTACCAGGTCATCAGACCACCTTGTGGAGGGCCTGCCCACGCCGCGCCTAGACCGCCGGGGAATGGGCAGCAGCATCCCTGAAATTCGGTGGAAATACTGCGATCGCCAACCCGCATGCCAAGCGTGGCGATTATGGCATATACCCCTCAAATGACAAGCACAATAAAGCCACGATATATATAATAGATATAAATACGTGCTCGGAAACAAATATTCATGCTCATCACACAAATATTTGCCTGTACCGGGATTCGAACCCAGGAGATTCAGCTTCGTAGGCAGCGTCACTACCAACTAGGCTAACCGGTCGTCATCAAATAGTAATGCACATTGGTCCTTGGGCGAATCTTCTAGCGTTTGAACCACTCGGATCTAACGTCATTGTCGGCTCAAGATTATTTCAGCAGAGGTAAAACATACCGCGGAAACTTTAATCAAAAAAGACTCAGTACCGGTATTGGCTTACGTCTTCATCAAAAGTGGACTCTGATATTCGTCTCTTTTAATAGTATTCGCTGTCGACGACAATGACGAAAGAAACGCCTTAAAAACGCTGAATATTCATATTCACCCCCTAACGAGGTTAAATAGATTCATTGTTGCAGCCATGATCGAGGGCAAGATGGATGAGGTCCTCGGCACGTTCTGCGTGCCTCTCGAGGGGCGGTTCTCGTGCATCAGGCGGCAGGAGTGCAACCTCGGCAACTGGGTGTGCGACGTGCTGCTGGCCGCCACGGGGGCCGACCTGGTGCTGCTCAACTCCGGGACCTTCCGCTCCGACCAGGTAGCTACCGGCGTCCGGTACACCCCCGAGCAGCCTCCTGCAGACGGGGGCCGACCTGGTGCTGCTCAACTCCGGGACCTTCCGCTCCGACCAGGTAGCTACCGGCGTCCGGTACACCCCCGAGCAGCCTCCTGCAGACGGGGGCCGACCTGGTGCTGCTCAACTCCGGGACCTTCCGCTCCGACCAGGTAGCTACCGGCGTCCGGTACACCCCCGAGCAGCCTCCTGCAGACGGGGGCCGACCTGGTGCTGCTCAACTCCGGGACCTTCCGCTCCGACCAGGTAGCTACCGGCGTCCGGTACACCCCCGAGCAGCCTCCTGCAGACGGGGGCCGACCTGGTGCTGCTCAACTCCGGGACCTTCCGCTCCGACCAGGTAGCTACCGGCGTCCGGTACACCCCCGAGCAGCCTCCTGCAGACGGGGGCCGACCTGGTGCTGCTCAACTCCGGGACCTTCCGCTCCGACCAGGTAGCTACCGGCGTCCGGTACACCCCCGAGCAGCCTCCTGCAGACGGGGGCCGACCTGGTGCTGCTCAACTCCGGGACCTTCCGCTCCGACCAGGTAGCTACCGGCGTCCGGTACACCCCCGAGCAGCCTCCTGCAGACGGGGGCCGACCTGGTGCTGCTCAACTCCGGGACCTTCCGCTCCGACCAGGTAGCTACCGGCGTCCGGTACACCCCCGAGCAGCCTCCTGCAGACGGGGGCCGACCTGGTGCTGCTCAACTCCGGGACCTTCCGCTCCGACCAGGTAGCTACCGGCGTCCGGTACACCCCCGAGCAGCCTCCTGCAGACGGGGGCCGACCTGGTGCTGCTCAACTCCGGGACCTTCCGCTCCGACCAGGTAGCTACCGGCGTCCGGTACACCCCCGAGCAGCCTCCTGCAGACGGGGGCCGACCTGGTGCTGCTCAACTCCGGGACCTTCCGCTCCGACCAGGTAGCTACCGGCGTCCGGTACACCCCCGAGCAGCCTCCTGCAGACGGGGGCCGACCTGGTGCTGCTCAACTCCGGGACCTTCCGCTCCGACCAGGTAGCTACCGGCGTCCGGTACACCCCCGAGCAGCCTCCTGCAGACGGGGGCCGACCTGGTGCTGCTCAACTCCGGGACCTTCCGCTCCGACCAGGTAGCTACCGGCGTCCGGTACACCCCCGAGCAGCCTCCTGCAGACGGGGGCCGACCTGGTGCTGCTCAACTCCGGGACCTTCCGCTCCGACCAGGTAGCTACCGGCGTCCGGTACACCCCCGAGCAGCCTCCTGCAGACGGGGGCCGACCTGGTGCTGCTCAACTCCGGGACCTTCCGCTCCGACCAGGTAGCTACCGGCGTCCGGTACACCCCCGAGCAGCCTCCTGCAGACGGGGGCCGACCTGGTGCTGCTCAACTCCGGGACCTTCCGCTCCGACCAGGTAGCTACCGGCGTCCGGTACACCCCCGAGCAGCCTCCTGCAGACGGGGGCCGACCTGGTGCTGCTCAACTCCGGGACCTTCCGCTCCGACCAGGTAGCTACCGGCGTCCGGTACACCCCCGAGCAGCCTCCTGCAGACGGGGGCCGACCTGGTGCTGCTCAACTCCGGGACCTTCCGCTCCGACCAGGTAGCTACCGGCGTCCGGTACACCCCCGAGCAGCCTCCTGCAGACGGGGGCCGACCTGGTGCTGCTCAACTCCGGGACCTTCCGCTCCGACCAGGTAGCTACCGGCGTCCGGTACACCCCCGAGCAGCCTCCTGCAGACGGGGGCCGACCTGGTGCTGCTCAACTCCGGGACCTTCCGCTCCGACCAGGTAGCTACCGGCGTCCGGTACACCCCCGAGCAGCCTCCTGCAGACGGGGGCCGACCTGGTGCTGCTCAACTCCGGGACCTTCCGCTCCGACCAGGTAGCTACCGGCGTCCGGTACACCCCCGAGCAGCCTCCTGCAGACGGGGGCCGACCTGGTGCTGCTCAACTCCGGGACCTTCCGCTCCGACCAGGTAGCTACCGGCGTCCGGTACACCCCCGAGCAGCCTCCTGCAGACGGGGGCCGACCTGGTGCTGCTCAACTCCGGGACCTTCCGCTCCGACCAGGTAGCTACCGGCGTCCGGTACACCCCCGAGCAGCCTCCTGCAGACGGACAGTTTGCATGGACCATCCATTTGATAATTGTGTAAGATAATACCTACTAACATAGTAAGACCATTGTTACTAACCAATTATGGAAATACTTCCGAAATAAGTGATTTTATTATTATTACTTTATTAAAACAATGCTAAGGAACAGTGATAAATGCTAGTGAATATCATCATATCAGCCGAAAGTGCCAAAAGACGTCCTCCGCTGGACATAAGCTTCCCCCAAAGAGTATCACATTGCCGATCCTGCGCCACCCGCTTCCAGCGGACTCCCGCGACCTTTGCCAGGTTAAGAGTGCCCTTTGTCTACCCACACTACGCCATAAATATACTCAAATTAATTCGTCCATTGCTATCAAAATGAAAACTGCATAGCGATGGACCTTGTTCGATGTCAATGCGACTTTATAATAATTTGCCACACGAAATAAAAAACGAGAAAAACAATAAAATATTCATCAAAAAGCTAAAAAAATTATTTGATAGAAAATTTTTTTTACACTGTTCGTGAATATCTACCCCTACCATAATTCTTGTTTATAGAATTATGGACTATTCATTTTGCGGGTATCTCTCTAGTCAAAATGCTTAAAATTATATCCAATAAAATTATTTAAATACTTTTTAACAATTATATAATTATTATTTTTTACCACTTTACGAAGTTTCTTTTTAGCATGTGTTTGTTCAATAATTATATTTAAAATAATTTATTGTAATATGAGTTGCTACGCCCTAACAGGGCCCTTGTACTGTACTTAGCATTGAGTTGCAGGTGTTTATGTACAGTCAGGGAAATGTATTCACGTACCACCGTAGAACCCTGTCGCAATTGACAGGCCGCCGTCACTCAAACTCGAGTGGTATGTCACCTATTGCGATAGGGTTCTACGGTGGTACGTGAATACATTTCTCTTACTGTACATGGTTGCAAATAAACGAATTGAATTGAATTGAACAACAATAAGGAATAGCAGGATCCATAAATAACAGTAGTGGACAAATTCTAGTGAGTCTTTGATTTTTGGTGTTACAATTAGGGATGTTACGAATATTTACATTCGCATTCGCATATGCGAATGGTTCGCATCATTTTAAACATTCGCATCAATATTCGCATTCGCATCAAACGAGGCGAATTTTTTGCGAATGCGAATGTGTGCATGTTGCGTTGAGTTCGCTACGCCGGCCACACTTCACCGTCGAGTCGCGCATGCGCAATGCGCGCAAATCGGTAGATACGTGATTAATTTTGACCAAAATGAAGCATTTGTACCCCGCTGGTTGTTTGTGATTACCAGTGATCGGTTATTTGGATTCTCCCTCGCGGGATATCAAGTAGAAAAGTTAATATAGATACGACATTTTCTGCGATACCGAACAAACCGTACAAAAATAAAACAATTTAAATTATCTCTAAGGAATTTTTTACTCTTGCATGGCAACCAGTTGAGACAAAAACTTCTATTCTTTTCCTAATCTCTACACTCTATTTTGAGCAAAATATATTAAAAACCTCCACAAAGTATTAGCTTATATATCTGTCATGATGGAAAAAATACTTCAAAATCTTGACATTTCATTATTTTCTCTGGATTTCAGTTCTAATTATTTGCTTCTAAGGATTGCATAAATAAATAGGTATTAGCTGTATAATTTATACTATAATATTAGGTCACAGGTTATCGTATAAGTATCGTAAAACCCGGATTCCCGGGGCATATCCATACTATTTAACATAATGATTGAGGTCGTTCACCCCATGTCGAATCCAAAAAACCGATCACTGGTGATTACTTGAATAGTTCGACTTGTGTTCTTGGAGTTTTTGTCAAGTTCAGTTTTTTTGGGTTCCGTACCCAACGGGTAAAAACGGGACCCTACTAAGACTCACTGGATGGACCCAACGGAAGATCAGCGCTGGCTGCGAAGCCAGCATCATGCTGAGTTGGGCCCATTTCGTGACACGGCACAGATTCAATACAATACAATACAAATACTCTTTATTGCACACCTCACACAGACAAAGCGCAGACAGATTCACTTTTTTCCTGTGTCTTTGTCTTGTAATAATGTATGTTGTGTTACGAATAAATGTTTGATTTGATTTGATTTGAAATACTATAAAACCGGCCAAGTGCGAGTCGGACTGGGGCTCCCATACAACAGACATGATTTTTTTGCCGTTTTTATAGATAATGGTACGGAACCCTTCGTGCGCGAGTCCGACTCGCACTTGGCCGGTTTTTGTTTTCCTTTCCCTTGACATTCGCATTGGCATCCTAAAGATTCGCATTCGCATTCGCGAATGTAATAAATCTGACAATCAGAATACAGAATTTATTGGTAAAATAAGCTTTTTACAAGACACAATTTCATTACAATATACACCCAATATTTTAAGGTTTTTACCATGCAACATATTAATATTATTACAATTATTTATTCATTTGATTTCTGTTTAATACGGCGCTGGGTCAATGGTCCGTCCATTTATTTGTCTTTTTTTTTATAAACTCATCTATTGAGTAATAAGCCTTCTCATTGAGCAATAGCGTGAGTTTGTTTTTGAAAATTTTGTCACTTTTTGAGTCCTTTATATCAGCTGGAACTGAGTTGTAAATGGTTGGTGCCATGATGCTGAGCGAACGTCGAGACTTGGCAAGCCGGCGCCTCGGTACGCACAGCAGAGGACGCCTTCGGGTCGGGCGATCTGAAGTTGGCGCGGTAGTTTTGTATATATCCATATTTTTTCTCACATACATGCACGCAGTTAGTATATATATACACGGTAAGGTTAATATTTTATGCTTTATAAATAAAGATTGTGCTGGGTAGTCAAGAGGTTTTCCGTCAATTATACGCAGGGCGCGCTTTTGCATTCTAAAATCGTGACATTTAGCCATAATAGTTCACCACAATATTATGTCATATAATCGTATGTATTATTGTTAATTTTTGAATCGCCTTAGCCCTAGAACTGCTAGCAGCTAGCGTTCGCTACTTTCGATATAAGCGAAATTAAATTTTCTCTCC
Source organism: Epinotia nisella (assembly GCA_932294315.1). Classification (NCBI taxonomy): domain Eukaryota; kingdom Metazoa; phylum Arthropoda; class Insecta; order Lepidoptera; family Tortricidae; genus Epinotia; species Epinotia nisella. The sequence goes on from OW028693.1 coordinate 4,327,362, forward strand.
AGGTGCACCCATCCGGCGACTTCACCCTTCGAGACCTGGGCACCGTGATACCCATGCGAGACCCTCTTGTAGTAGTGGAAGCCACAGGAGCTGTGATCCTGCAAGTGTTGGAGAACGCAGTCAGCCAATACCCGAGCCTGGAGGGACGGTTCCCGCAGGCGAGTGCATAAGGCCATATATGGAACAAAGATTTTTATTTGTTCCATATATGGCACATCATAGGTAAAACATACATAGCATGAATGTGATTAACAATTCGGGAATTTTATTCAAATGAGCATGATAATAAAAGGTCATAATTGAGAAGAATAGAATATAATATAATAATTATTAATTGTCATTAATTTAATAAACCACTAAGTGGGTCGTTCTTCTTTTTTACCGACAATGAATCGAGGTTTTTCTGTTTTTTTGGTTTTTGAACTATCGAAAATCGTGGTTTTCAAGTGCGATTTAAAAAAAAATGCATAGGTTTCTTCATTAGAACTAATTAAAGTTTACTTTCTGGCCAATATAAATATTTATTTACGGTTGGTTTCTAAAAAAAACATGTGACAAAGTGGACTCTTTCAGTGGGGACAACATTTTGGTTTACCACTCTGTCACGGCATTCTACGAAAAAAACAAACATTTAAAAAAATGCTAGTTAGAGAAAGTGAAATATTAAATATCCCTAATTAATAAAATGATATGGACGTTCATTCGAACATTATAAAACCGTAAACATCATTACTCAAATGAGATGCCGTAATAAGACGAAGGACAGGCTATTGTCGGTTGAAAAGAAGAACGACCCAAGTATCTTGTTTATTTTTTCATATTTAGTACTGAAATTGAACAGTATTTTAGGGAAGGTATCAGGTACACTGAGTATACATATACTTACAATAATATAAAAGGTGACTAACCTATTGTAAAATATTTTTTTAATGTTTTTACCCTAAAAATTCCGTACGTCAAAAGGAAAAACGGAACCCCATTTTGCTGTCCGTCTGTCTGTCAAGACCCTTTATCTTGGGAGCGCGTCAATCAATCAAGTTGAAATTAAAACCATATACTACGGTCTGTAGTCCCTTGCACGTAAAAACGTTAACGTAAAAAAAAAGATACGGCCGTTTATGACTCTAAAAACGTATATTTCGACATCCTCATGGGAACCAAAATTTATAGACTTCCCGTTGACCTAGAACTATGACATTTGGCAAGTAATATCGTCTTATACTACAAGTACAGGGCAAAGTCTGAAAACTGTATATTTTTTATTATATTCTAAAAATTGTAGTCTTTATTTAAAGTATGTAATCAATCATCGAGGTAAGAGGAACTTTGTACGGAACGCTCAGTGGGCGAGTCCGACTCGCACTTGTCCGGTTTTTGTATTTAGATACCTGGGTCGTTCTTCTTTTTTACCGACAATGAACCGAGGATTTTCTGTTTTTTTGGTTTTTGAACTATCGAAAATTGTGGTTTTGAAGTGCGATTTAAAAAAAAATGCATAGGTTTCTTCATTAGAACTAATTAAAGTTTCCTTTCTGGCCAATATAAATATTTATTTACGGTTGGTTTCTAAAAAAAACATGTGACAAAGTGGACTCTTTCAGTGGGGACAACATTTTGGTTTACCACTCTGTCACGGCATTCTACGAAAAAAAAAACATTTAAAAAAATGCTAGTTAGAGAAAGTGAAATATTAAATATCCCTAATTAATAAAATGATATGGACGTTCATTCGAACATTATAAAACCGTAAACATCATTACTCAAATGAGATGCCGTAATAAGACGAAGGACAGGCTATTGTCGGTCGAAAAGAAGAACGACCCACCTACTCAAAATCTCTGATGCAATTTAAGCAGCCACCAAATTTGTTAAACTGGCTTATACTAGAGGTGAATTGAAAATCAGTGCCGTGTTCAACTTGTCTATAGCAGAGGCCCTAGCACGTTAAGTTTTATCGTCACGTTTTACGGCAAAAATGTACTGAGACGTCACGTAAAACATAACGATAAAACGTATCGTGTTGCAAACGCTGAGTTCACTCCTATTGTCACACTGATGTACTTGATTTATTTTTTATTTCTCTTTTTCATATGTTTTCATACTCTGTTTCCGGTATGTTGTGTATCGAATAAATTACTATTCTATTCTATTCTAAGTATAATAGTATCCCATGTAATATTATTTATCTCAATCTCTCTATTGAATAATGTCAACAAGCAAGAGGGTCGTTCTTCTTTTCGACCGACAATAGCTTGTCCTTCGTCTTATTACGCATCTCATTTGAGTAATGATGTTTACGGTTTTATAATGTTCGAATGAACGTCCATATTATTTTATTAATTAGTGATATTTAATATTTCACTTTCTCTAACTAGCATTTTTTTAAATGTTTTTTTTTTCGTAGAATGCCGTGACAGAGTGGTAAACCAAAATGTTGTCCCCACTGAAAGAGTCCACTTTGTCACATGTTTTTTTTAGAAACCAACCGTAAATAAATATTTATATTGGCCAGAAAGGAAACTTTAATTAGTTCTAATGAAGAAACCTATGCATTTTTTTTTAAATCGCACTTCAAAACCACAATTTTCGATAGTTCAAAAACCAAAAAAACAGAAAAACCTGGGTTCATTGTCGGTAAAAAAGAAGAACGACCCAAATAACCGTCTTTGCGCAGGTAGCGGGCGTTTCGTTCGCGTTCGACCCCTGCAAGCCCGCCGGGGCGCGCGTGGCCGAGCAGGTGGTGAAGGTCGGCGACGAGTACCTGCAGCGGGAGCAGCGCTACCGGCTCGCCGTCAAGGACTACCTGTACAGGGGCAACGACGGGTTCGGCATGCTACCTGGATGCAGACTTCTGGTCAGTTTAAGGGTTTATAATAGTTATTTACGATACAAGTGCAGAAAATAGGAAATTCGCAACGAGTGGCGATAAATTAAAACACGACCGAAGGGAGTGTTTTAAATCGACACGAGTTGCGAATTACCTATTCGCACGTGTATCGTACAACGTTTTACAGTACATATGGCTCTTTAAAGTTTCAACATATGCACGAAAAGTGCTCATTTGCGCACTAGTGCGGGAAAGTAACACCATGTGTACTGTAAAATAAATAAATATAGTTGGTCAATTTTTTTTATTAATTTATTTATCAAAAGTACAAAACAATTACCAATGTTATATTACTCGCCAGACTGCGATAACAGTTTGTTGGCGAGACCGCGCTCATTTTAACTAGTGTTATGTACCTACGTTAAAACTATGTTAGGTATGCTATGTGAACTACATATATAGTCCAGGCAATGAACTGACAACTTGTATGGAAAAAATGACATATTTGGAAATAATTTATAATAGCTATTTTTTTTTAATGTAACGGATATATTATCAATTAAATTGTTACCTAGAGGCAAAATCCAACAAAAAATCAGACATCAAAAAAATCAATATTTAATTAGCTCCTAAAAAGTCCGGATAAATATTAATATTTTTTTAAATGTTTATTTAGGTTCATTTACATTTGCTTTAAAATATTCAATATAAATAAAATAAAAAAGACAATGAATGTTTAATTTAAATCTATATAATTACTTCCGGGTGGAAAGTTTGTTGGATTCTTGAATAAAGCATCTTAGAATAATGTTTTAGAATGAAATAAACAAAAAAAACGCTATTATAAATTAATGTTTTTCGAAACCGTATTTTGCCTCAGCTAATAATCTTAAACACTAACTTACACACTAAACATGACAATGCCTGAACACTTCACCCCTGCACTTAAAGTGCTATACTTTACAATTATTTATGTGTTTAATTATTTTTTTAACTGCAAGTATTTTTTTACCTATAAGTATTAATGTAATTTTCCAAAAATGTCTTTTTTAATCTATTTTTTAATTCAACTTTGCTGCACTTTTTTTCTTCTCTTAACCAATCATCATTTGATCATTTGATTCACACCAATTGATCTAGTCCCAAACTAGGCAAAGCCTGTACTATGGGTACTAGACAACGTATAAACATACTTATATAGATATATATACTTAAATAGACATTAAACATCCAAGACTCGAGAACAAACATTCGTATTCATCATACAAATATCTGCCCCGACCGGGGATCGAACCCGGGACCTCAAGCTCCATAGTCAGGTTCTCTAACCACTAGGCTATTCGGTCGTCAAACACACTATACTATTTTATATAATCGTTATACAATAAGGGCTCTTAAAGCAGAGTCTAATTATAAATTCGATTAGGCAATCTAAAATCTTAAAATAATAACATTACACCTTATTGCTGAAAATTGTTTTTTTAAGGAATAAACAGTTTAATTCTTTTTCTCCAATATGCTCGGACATGTGCGCCTTACTGTAGCAAAAATAGTACGTGAAGTTCCTCGTTACTGACAAGCGTAAATTTAAAAAGTTAAAAGTCATTATTGTACAATTTTAGCGGCAAGGAAAATGTATGAAATTCCTTTACTGTATACTTTTTTGCCTTTTATTCATATGTTTTGACCATGACAAATCACTACAAACAGCCAAATGCTCGTAAGTTTAAAGACCTAGCAATTTATCATAACAACTTGCTATAGTTAGACTGGTTAGAAGTTTTATATTTTTTTATTGTCATAGACAAAACGATTAGTTTTGCAAGAGATCGAAGTGACGTTTTAAAAAATGTCCCAAATAGTATTAACTGAAGAGATTAAAATATTTTCGAAATAATATTCAAAACGAACTAAAATGCATTTAGACTTCAATCCCGTTTAATCTTTAATGATTTTAATTGCATAAAACATAAAATTGTAATCGATTCTAATGTTTTTAATTTTTTTATGTGAGTCAATTAAAACTGGCACCATGAGTCATGCCGTGTACATACTTTAAAAAAACAAGTTGGGCGGGAACATACTACTCGCTGTTTTAAAATTATTGAAAATATTATTTGATTTCCTCGCATTTATGGAGAAAAGCACTATATCTGCCTCGGCGGGAATGGCAATTCGTGGATTCGTCTCTATAGTCGGATTCAGCTTCGCTTCATCCGACAAAATCAACTCATCCACGAATTGCTATTTCCCGGCCTCTGCAGTAATGTACTATTTTTATCAGTTTTCGTGTACCGGCAGGTATCAGAGGACCTGTGTCCGGAGATCGGGCTGGCCGTGCAGAACCACTTCGCGGCCATCAACGTGCGCTCGGGGCGCGCGCGCGCCTCCAAGCACCGCCAGTCGCTGGTCACGCTCAGTCGCAGGTGAGCTGTGGGTGGCTATTTGTGTACCGGCAGGTATCAGAGGACCTGTGTCCGGAGATCGGGCTGGCCGTGCAGAACCACTTCGCGGCCATCAACGTGCGCTCGGGGCGCGCGCGCGCCTCCAAGCACCGCCAGTCGCTGGTCACGCTCAGTCGCAGGTGAGCTGTGGGTGGCTATTTGTGTACCGGCAGGTATCAGAGGACCTGTGTCCGGAGATCGGGCTGGCCGTGCAGAACCACTTCGCGGCCATCAACGTGCGCTCGGGGCGCGCGCGCGCCTCCAAGCACCGCCAGTCGCTGGTCACGCTCAGTCGCAGGTGAGCTGTGGGTGGCTATTTGTGTACCGGCAGGTATCAGAGGACCTGTGTCCGGAGATCGGGCTGGCCGTGCAGAACCACTTCGCGGCCATCAACGTGCGCTCGGGGCGCGCGCGCGCCTCCAAGCACCGCCAGTCGCTGGTCACGCTCAGTCGCAGGTGAGCTGTGGGTGGCTATTTGTGTACCGGCAGGTATCAGAGGACCTGTGTCCGGAGATCGGGCTGGCCGTGCAGAACCACTTCGCGGCCATCAACGTGCGCTCGGGGCGCGCGCGCGCCTCCAAGCACCGCCAGTCGCTGGTCACGCTCAGTCGCAGGTGAGCTGTGGGTGGCTATTTGTGTACCGGCAGGTATCAGAGGACCTGTGTCCGGAGATCGGGCTGGCCGTGCAGAACCACTTCGCGGCCATCAACGTGCGCTCGGGGCGCGCGCGCGCCTCCAAGCACCGCCAGTCGCTGGTCACGCTCAGTCGCAGGTGAGCTGTGGGTGGCTATTTGTGTACCGGCAGGTATCAGAGGACCTGTGTCCGGAGATCGGGCTGGCCGTGCAGAACCACTTCGCGGCCATCAACGTGCGCTCGGGGCGCGCGCGCGCCTCCAAGCACCGCCAGTCGCTGGTCACGCTCAGTCGCAGGTGAGCTGTGGGTGGCTATTTGTGTACCGGCAGGTATCAGAGGACCTGTGTCCGGAGATCGGGCTGGCCGTGCAGAACCACTTCGCGGCCATCAACGTGCGCTCGGGGCGCGCGCGCGCCTCCAAGCACCGCCAGTCGCTGGTCACGCTCAGTCGCAGGTGAGCTGTGGGTGGCTATTTGTGTACCGGCAGGTATCAGAGGACCTGTGTCCGGAGATCGGGCTGGCCGTGCAGAACCACTTCGCGGCCATCAACGTGCGCTCGGGGCGCGCGCGCGCCTCCAAGCACCGCCAGTCGCTGGTCACGCTCAGTCGCAGGTGAGCTGTGGGTGGCTATTTGTGTACCGGCAGGTATCAGAGGACCTGTGTCCGGAGATCGGGCTGGCCGTGCAGAACCACTTCGCGGCCATCAACGTGCGCTCGGGGCGCGCGCGCGCCTCCAAGCACCGCCAGTCGCTGGTCACGCTCAGTCGCAGGTGAGCTGTGGGTGGCTATTTGTGTACCGGCAGGTATCAGAGGACCTGTGTCCGGAGATCGGGCTGGCCGTGCAGAACCACTTCGCGGCCATCAACGTGCGCTCGGGGCGCGCGCGCGCCTCCAAGCACCGCCAGTCGCTGGTCACGCTCAGTCGCAGGTGAGCTGTGGGTGGCTATTTGTGTACCGGCAGGTATCAGAGGACCTGTGTCCGGAGATCGGGCTGGCCGTGCAGAACCACTTCGCGGCCATCAACGTGCGCTCGGGGCGCGCGCGCGCCTCCAAGCACCGCCAGTCGCTGGTCACGCTCAGTCGCAGGTGAGCTGTGGGTGGCTATTTGTGTACCGGCAGGTATCAGAGGACCTGTGTCCGGAGATCGGGCTGGCCGTGCAGAACCACTTCGCGGCCATCAACGTGCGCTCGGGGCGCGCGCGCGCCTCCAAGCACCGCCAGTCGCTGGTCACGCTCAGTCGCAGGTGAGCTGTGGGTGGCTATTTGTGTACCGGCAGGTATCAGAGGACCTGTGTCCGGAGATCGGGCTGGCCGTGCAGAACCACTTCGCGGCCATCAACGTGCGCTCGGGGCGCGCGCGCGCCTCCAAGCACCGCCAGTCGCTGGTCACGCTCAGTCGCAGGTGAGCTGTGGGTGGCTATTTGTGTACCGGCAGGTATCAGAGGACCTGTGTCCGGAGATCGGGCTGGCCGTGCAGAACCACTTCGCGGCCATCAACGTGCGCTCGGGGCGCGCGCGCGCCTCCAAGCACCGCCAGTCGCTGGTCACGCTCAGTCGCAGGTGAGCTGTGGGTGGCTATTTGTGTACCGGCAGGTATCAGAGGACCTGTGTCCGGAGATCGGGCTGGCCGTGCAGAACCACTTCGCGGCCATCAACGTGCGCTCGGGGCGCGCGCGCGCCTCCAAGCACCGCCAGTCGCTGGTCACGCTCAGTCGCAGGTGAGCTGTGGGTGGCTATTCCCATATGTTACCACTAAAGCACTCGCTTGTAACTACTGGGAATATTTTTCCCATCTTTTACCACTAAAGCACTCGGTGATAACTCCTGGGAATATTTTTTCCATCTTTTACCACTAAAGCACTCGGTTGTAACTACTGGGAATATTTTCCCCATCTTTTACCACTAAAGCACTCGGTTGTAACTACTGGGAATATTTTCCCCATCTTTTACCACTAAAGCACTCGGTGGTAACTACTGAGATAATTTTTCCCATCTTTTACCACTAACGCAGTCGGTTCTAACTACTGGGAATATTTTTCCGATCTTTTACCACTAAAGCACTCGGTGGTAACTCCTGGGAATATTTTTCCCACCTTTTACCACTAAAGCACTCGGTGGTAACTACTGGGAATATTTTTCCCATCCTTTACCACTAAAGCACTCGGTGGTAACTCCTGGGAATATTTTTCCCACCTTTTACCACTAAAGCACTCGGTAGTAACTACTGGAAATATTTTTCCCACTAAAGCACTCGGTTCTAACTACTGGGAATATTTTCCCATCTTTTAAATCCTTCCCCCCCCCCCCCCCCAGACCACCGGTAACTAACTGTTGTGTTGCAGACACAGCCTGGTGAAGATGCTGGACGCGCACGAGCTGGCCGGGCCTCCCCCCCTGCGCCGCGCCTCCTCCGTGGCGGACCCTCCCCCCCCGCACCCGCACCACCGGTAACTACCCGACTATTACAGGGGGCTTGCAGTGGGCGGGGCGCGTCGCGTTAGTCACCTATCGCTCGCGTGGCCTGAGGCCGCCACTCAGTCAGGGCTGGCGCCGCGCGAGCGACCACATGTACGTCACCACAGAACACCAAATACTATAGAAACGCGATGTGGGCGTGGCACGCGCGCCACTACTTTGAGCGTGCGCTCTTAGCTTTCGCGCCAACGTCACCTGACCGCCGTGCAGTCGCTCACACAGTTGTAGGCGACGTGGAGGGGATGAGGCGACACCAGCCCCGATACAAACCGCGCTCGATACCCCTTCTATGCTATTTAGTATTCTGTATACGTCACGGTGTGATACTGAAAACTATAAGGTGAGATTTTTGAGGATAGGTATAGTGTATTTTGTTAGCCGCTACATATTTTTATAATTAAAATGACTAAAAAAAAATTTTTAGTGGTGCACTCCATACATAAAACTGTAAGTCGACGTGTGGCACATCAATCGATAGGTATTGCAAAATAAATATAAGGTTTCTCAAAAAAAAATGATTAAGTGAATAGAGTCGGGAGATAATCGCCCCGAAAGTCACTAAAATTCTGCCCCCCCCTCTAATTTTTGAACGGTATATTTTAAAAATATGAAAAAAGTCATAGAGCTTATTAAATTCTTTCATCGAAAATTATTTTGAACAACATTGGTTTAAAGGTCTTCGAGATATTGCTGAAAAACTGCCTCCCTTTAAGAAAAGGACGTAAGTGCCTTAAGATTTCTGTGACGATACGACCTTTTTAATAGGCACGGAACCGTTCGTTTTGCGTGGTCCGACACGCATTTGGCCGGTTTTTTTTTAAGCGCTCTACTTTGTATCGGCAGATTAACCCGTCGCGCGTCGCTGGACGACCTGGAGCAACAGTCGTGCGAGCTGGCGCCTAAAGTCGAGAACCGCATTGTCTTACTAGACAAGCCTGAGGTATTTACCATTATAAACTTATTTTTTTTCGATTATCTTTTCTTTCTCAAAAGGAAAAAAACGGAACCCTTATAGGATCACTCGTGCGTCTGTCTGTCCGTCTGTCACAGCCGATTTGCTCCGAAACTACTGGACCGATTGAGAATTCAGGATTCAAACATTAAAGTCGGCGAGTATAAAAAAAAGGATTGTATACAATAGTTACACAATTAGCTCTTAAATTCTCGTACCTTACTTAGGCCACGAGAAAACTCACTGTGTAACGATTGTATAAAATACTTTATCTACGCACATATCATTAGTGCTCTAAAATGCGTTCAGAAACCGTCGGTAATGACCAGCATTATTACAACCAATTTTACTATGACAACTTTCTTGTCTGTGGTAGTAGGTAAAATATGTACTGTAATGTTATTAAAGTACAGATTATCGGTATCGTTATGAGTTTAAATTTGGAACAGCTGTCAAAACTCAAGTGGGTATCTATTCTAGTGTCTCTAGATATTTAAACAGTTATCGATACAAAACGTCAATTCAGTATGTTTTAATATAAACCGCATGACATTTGATCTCGAGTGACATGAGAATAGGGACTTCATTCGTTTGTCTATGATTTTAAAAAAATATTCGTCTTGTCAAACAAGATACTAAGTTCAATTCAAAATAAAGAAATCATAAATATAAACATGCCATCAAGCTCTGCAACTTCAAACCAAGACCATCCCACTACAATACAACCAGGACCATTAAATATATCCCATTGTTCCAATGTAAATGTGAATTATAACTATTACAATAAATAATTTGTTTCTGTATTTGTTCAAATTTACTTTTATTGCATTATTTAAATATCTATAGTCTATAGATATTGTACAGGTAGCACTATTAGCAATGCAGGTCATTTCCCTACGGCTTCTGAACCCATCATAGAGCGCTTATGATATGTGTTTAGATAAAGTGGGTAAGTGGGCCTAGGTTGATTTGTGTAAGATTGTCTCGTAATATTTATTTATTTATTTATTTAAAGTAGTGTATGCAACTAATTAGGCCTTAAAACACTCGTGTGATCCTATTATGAAACTCGCTTACGCTCGTTTCATAAAACCACACTCGTATTTTAAGGCCTCTCATTATGTATCAGTAGCATAAACTACTATTATCTACACACATACTATAAACCCGCTAAAATGCGTTCAGAAACTGACAGTAATGACCAGCATTATATATCAATAAGACTTATAAAAATAAACTACTTGTCTCTGGCCGTAGGTAATTTTGTACGTATTTTCATTAAGATATCGATATTGATAAAGTAATGACTTTCAAATTTCGAAGCGTGGCCTAGAGGTCAGAGCAAAACATGACCAACTAGATTTTGTTATGGACATCTAGTTGGTTACGATTCGAAATCTAGTCAGCCATGGCGGTGCAATGGCGGTTATTCTAATGGTTCCCGAACACATTATTGAGGATTTAATACATATATGTAGATAAAGTAGTGTATGCAACTGTACATAATTAGGCCTTAAAACACTCGTGTGATCCTATTATGAAACTTGCTGAAGCTCGTTTCTTAAAACCACACTCGTGATTTAAGGCCTCTCATTATGTACTCTGGAGTCCGCTGGATGCGGGTGGCGCAGGACTGGCCACTGTGGCACTCTTTGGGGGAGGCCTATGTCCAGCAGTGGCCGTCTTTCGGCTGATATGATGATAATGATTATGTACAGTCACATAAACTACTAATATTTATTGTTTTGTTTGCAGAAATTGCAAGCGCTCATAGCGGAGCGCGCGCGCTGGGAGGCCGACACAGTCATCACTGAGGTGGACGATGAGAACTCGCCCTAATACCGTCTACACCACTCCAACAACCCCAAGTATAGTCGGAACCACAGAACACCAAATACTATAGAAGGGGTATCAAGCGCGGTTTGTATCGGGGAACCACAGAACACTAACTACTATAGAAGGGGTATCAAGCGCGGTTTGTATCGGGGAACCACAGAACACTAACTACTATAGAAGGGGTATCAAGCGCGGTTTCTATCGGGGAACCACAGAACACTAACTACTATAGAAGGGGTATCAAGCGCGGTTTCTATCGGGGAACCACAGAACACTAAATACTATAGAAGGGGTATCAAGCGCGGTTTCTATCGGGGAACCACAGAACACTAAATACTATAGAAGGGGTATCAAGCGCGGTTTCTATCGGGGAACCACAGAACACTAAATACTATAGAAGGGGTATCAAGCGCGGTTTCTATCGGGGAACCACAGAACACTAAATACTATAGAAGGGGTATCAAGCGCGGTTTCTATCGGGGAACCACAGAACACTAACTACTATAGAAGGGGTATCAAGCGCGGTTTCTATCGGGGAACCACAGAACACTAAATACTATAGAAGGGGTATCAAGCGCGGTTTCTATCGGGGAACCACAGAACACTAACTACTATAGAAGGGGTATCAAGCGCGGTTTCTATCGGGGAACCACAGAACACTAAATACTATAGAAGGGGTATCAAGCGCGGTTTCTATCGGGGAACCACAGAACACTAAATACTATAGAAGGGGTATCAAGCGCGGTTTTTATCGGGGAACCACAGAACACTAACTACTATAGAAGGGGTATCAAGCGCGGTTTGTATCGGGAGCGGTGTCGCCTCATCCCCTCCACGTCGCCTGCAACTGTGTGAGCGACTGCACGGCGATCAGGTGACGTTGGCGCGAAAGCTAATAGGGAATATGCATCTTTATTTTTTATTGCGAAAATCAAAAGTATAAGAATATCAACTGTAGCATTAAAACTTTCTTACGATTTTTTTCTGATGTTATAGGCATTTGAAATCTACACGCGCCGGCACCCACCGATAAAACGCTCTATATTAAAGGGGCATAGACTATGACGTCACAATCCATATTCTCGGCGCGTTTACTATGGAGTTAGTCATTCTTTTGTAATTATCTCCTTAAAATTTGCGTTTAAATCTATACTTGTCATACAAAATAGCATTTCTAATTCAATATTCTGTCTTAATGTTGTGAAATTTTATCGAAAAAAAAAAGTGATTTTAACCTGAGAGAACAAATCAATAGTTTTTTTTTTAATATATATTTCTGTTGTATGATATGTCTACGTATATCCGCATCGATTGAGTGCAATTTATTCAAAATTGAAGTCCCATGCATATTCCCTATTGCGCATGCTCGAAGTAGTGGCGCGCGTGCCACACCCACTAGCCGAGGCAAAATACGGTTTCGAAAAACATTAATTTATAATAGCGTTTTTTTTGTTTATTTCATTTTAAAACATTATTCTGAGATGCTTTATTCAAGAATCCAACAAACTTTCCACCCGGAAGTAATTATATAGATATAAATTAAACATTCATTGTCTTTTTTATTTTATTTATATTGAATATTGTAAAGCAAATGAACCTAAATAAAGATAAAAAAAAATATTAATATTTATCCGGACTTTTTAGGAGCTAATTGAATATTGATTTTTTTGATGTCTGATTTTTTGGTGGATTTTGCCTCTAGGTAACAATTTAATTGATAATATATCCGTTACACTAAAAAAATTAGCTATTATAAATTATTTCCAAATATGTCATTTTTTCCATACAAGTTGTCAGTTCATTGCCTGGACTACACATCGCCTTTCTATAGTATTTAGTGTTCTGTGGTCGGAACTGTCTGAAATTAATCATAATTCTTTTTCACCCCCTAAATTATTATCCCAAGTACAATTTTCAAATTAACGGGAATTATTGAAAAAAAAATCGCTCCGAGCAAGATTCGAACCGCTCTAGCCAACTGAGCTATCGGAACAACCTGCTATGGACGGCAAGTATTTCAACAACAACGCCTTGGAGGCACTGTAAGATGTCGTGGGTTCGAATCCCGCTCGAAGCGATATTTTTTTTCAATCATTCCTTTTAATTTGAAATGTATTAGTTTAGTTACTGCCGTGGTTTTCCCGCTAAGTAGCGGAAAGTGGTTACGACGTAGGCCCCTCTAAGCGGGTTCCTGGCGATGTAATTGTTAATACAAAATGAATATACAGGGTGAGCAATCCAAATGGGTCAGTATGGCGGTTTTGGAAACCATAACAGATAGCGAAATCTTGGCTTAGGAACCATGACGTTGATTTTAGTAAAAAGAAAAACTGCATTCATATACTTACAAAAATACGTGTAGGTACTCGGCCCAGGAATCGAACCTGGACTTTTTGAAAAATTAAATTTCGTTATTTTCCTTTGAATATCGGTTATGTAGCTCTTAAATAGTAAATGTTACTAAGAAACATGATATCTAAAACTAATAAAATGCATTGTTTTTAAATAACGAAATTTAATTTTTCAAAAAGTCCAGGTTCGATTCCTGGGCCGAGTACACGTATTTTTGTAAGTATATGAATGCAGTTTTTCTTTTTACTAAAATCAACGTCATGGTTCCTAAGCCAAGATTTCGCTATCTGTTATGGTTTCCAAAACCGCCATACTGACCCATTTGGATTGCTCACCTTGTATAGTCGGAATTTTCCGAAACTCCATACTAGAAGCAACCCAATCGTTAACCTAAGCATAGTCCAAATTCTGCGAAATGAAATTTTCAACTCGAACACTCATTGTCTATAATAATTCCATTGTACAGTCGCGGACTTTAATCCTTGAGCCATTTAGGTGTCAACTAATTTTGGTTTTTCATAGTTAAGCTATGAATATCCAGTAAAGGCTGAGCTCAACGCTTAAATTGCACCATGTTGTTAATTCTCTGTAGCATGCTTGTCTTTTCTTAGGTAAATTGAATAATCTCTGTTTTTCTTTTCTTATGTAATTAACGGATAACTGTTATTGGCCTCCTATTATGTAAGCAAAGAAATGTAAAATGTATATTTACGGCTGTTGTTATCTTGAATACCAATAAATTTAAAAAAAAACTTTTCGACGCCAACGACGCATATATCCGCAGCGCAGGTTCAACGCCAACGACTGATATATGCGTCAAGGAGCCCAGCGCGATAGCAACCTTCTTGAATTGACATAAGGTTTAACTGAGCACTAAATGTCTTGTTGATTTGGCGTGTGGTTGACAACTTTTCTCTTTGACAGAGCGTTGAAAAGGTTAAAGTCCGTGACTGCAATAAGAAATAGAGTTAAATTTGTTCTATTCTAAAATCGAACGGTACAAAGCAAAAGTAACTCTTCCTTAAAAATAACATTTATAATTATAATCATATTCAACAAAACGAAGTATTAATTTGACAGTTACCATATCATTAAATACATAAATATATTTTATTCTTACTAGATAATTGTGAATGTCTGGAAAAAGGGACCACTTTAGCGATATGGAGTTATTAATATCTCCTAAAACTAGGTAAAATTAGCTTTTCAGTGAAAAAATAATCATTTTCCTAGGTGCAATCATTATTTTTTTATAAATTTTTAAACATGCAGTATAGGCAAAATGTACGAATTCAAAAAAAAAATTAAAGTTTATGCTCGTGAAAAATACACTACTAGGAAGTTATAGAATGATTGGTACCAAGTTAATCTACTATCATCAAAGATTTATGATATTTAAGGTATTAATAACCGATTAGTATTAAAAAACCATTCTACATAATTTTCGACTAGTTTTTAAAAATGCATATAAATCGGAAACTAAAATCCTCAAAGTGGTCCCTTTTAGAGTGAGAATTATTTATAAATACACAGTCACAATTACTTTGTAACAGTGCGAGTCTGTCTACCTCATAAAAAAGTATTCATCGCTCGTTTTAAAAAGACAACGTGAGATTTTACGAATAATATTTATTAAGCTTGTTATTATCGTTTTACATTGTTATTACTTATAATTGAGCACAACGCATGAAACCGTTAACAGTTAATAAAAGACGTTATTTAAGTAACGGATTAACTTAACTATAAAACTGTTACTGACTCTTCTTCGTCGGAAACTAGTTCCTGTTGCTATAAATTAGAATAGAAAAAAAAAATAAGCGATTAGAGACTGTGAGCGTTTTTCAAAAAAAAAGTGTACAGTTTTTTTTTCAAAATTCATATTTTTTGGGTTTTTCTTATTCAGAATCGTTGATACTATCGATCCTCGTACAAGAAAAAAAGTGTCCAAAATATTCCATTCCAGATCGTCACATTTTTGTATGCAGTCTTTTTTTATTTATATGGTCGTGACGCACTGGAAGAAAAAACTTACATAGTACAATCTTTAGGGACAATTTTTTTCTTGTATCGATGGTATCAACGATTCTGAGTAAGAAAAGCCCAATAAAAATCGAATTCTGAAAAAAAAGTTCATATACACTTTTTTTGACAAACGCCCTTGTATGAAAAATGTTCTACTCTCTTTATTTGTTTTCTATTATAATTTATAGCAACAGAAACTAGTTTCCGACCCAGATATGGCGGATCCCATGTATACACGTGGCTCATCAAATTGTACTTTTTTTATGGCTTTTACTCCTTGTAAGAATCCTCCAAGTGAAAATAATCATAGATCAACTTCCAATAAATGAACGTGCTATTTTTATTGCTTTAATCATAAATAAATATCGACTTAAAAGAGTGGGCCTATTTAGTGATATTAATATGTTGGTTAAACTTTTTTTTGGCACATCAAAACTCAACAAAGCTGCCATATTGTTTATAATAAAACTACCATACAATATACTACAAAAATAGTGTATGCAATAAGATGTAAGAAAAGTACCGCCTCTCGTCTGTTGTATATACAAATATTTTGGGAAATTTTAGAATAACTCATTTATATTAATTTAAAGTGAGAATTATTTATAAATACTGCTTTATCCGGAGCATATATGTCTACACATAATTTTTAGAGTTAAATAATTTGTTGACATTAATTCTGCCATAAAAAGAAATCTCATTCGAAATGGATTGTCTCATAGCATTTAAGTTCGCTGTGGAATAAGAGTTTATGATATATGACTATAGTGTATAATAAGAATCCCTTTTAAGACATTATTTAAACAGAAATATGTTTCAGGCACGATCTTGAATGTAAACTGACAGTAGGTAGGTTTGTAAACTACCCTACTTACATAATAGTAGATTGTATGACAAGGGGCTAAAATAAGCCATATTACCACGAGATGGATATTTTCCTGAGCGAAGCGAGGGAAAATAATTCGAGGGGTAATATGGCTTTTAGACCCGAGTTATACACTCTACTTTTCACTTCGACTGCGAGAAAATAGTAAAACAAAGATTATCCATCCACAATCAATAACAAATTTCACTGCGAAGAGATAGTTCAATTTAGCGTGAGGCGTTTTTTTTTTTAATGATTTGGAATTAGGGACTAAAAAACACCTGATGTTTGATTGGTCGATTTTAATATGTAGCTGCATTCTGGTTGGTTGATAGCAAAGAAAAATGTTTTTTGATAGAGTTGTGATTGGTGGATTTAAAGGATTTGGAATTAGGGACTAAAAAACACCTGATGTTTGATTGGTCGATTTTAATATGTAGCTGTAGGTTGTCTGGTTGGTTGATAGCAAAGATAAATGTTTTTGAAAGAGTTGTGATTGGTGGATTTAATATGGTGAAGTGTTTTGATTGGTCAAATTCATTGTGTTAAAAATCATAAATATGTATACATATTTTCCCTAGGGGCTAAATGTACTACTTTAGCCCCGCATATTAAGCCTAATATGACACACTTTTCGAGCATGAGATGTGAAAAACATTTTTTTTAATGGCGGCCACTTTTTGCAGTTCTGATCATGAACTCCCAAGTCCATTGTTATTTGTTAAAGAACAATCCTAACCTAATGGTCTCCACAATTGGACATTTTAAGTCCTGAAAATAAACCATGCAGAGGAATGAAACTGTTTGGGAAACATATTTTTATTATGAATATTTTGACTCAATTGACGAAGGGAAGTTTCATTAAACCACAAGTTACAACACCTACCTTCCTTCCTCTCAATTGCTCAAAGGCTAGCTGGAAGACATCCCTTATTGATCTTGTGTTACATGTATTTGCTTAAAACTGTTATTGTGTACAATAAAGTGCTTTACATTACAAGTCTAAACAGGCAACACAGGTATAATTACCAGTCCTTCCTTATTAGTCAAGCGCCTCAGTGTGGCCAGTTTAGAAATGAGAATGTTACAAACAACTTATGTACCTAGCACTGGCACCAAAATTCGAGTTCATATTAATGGTTAAGAAAAATGTTTGTCGCACCAACTCACAAAGTATTGAAAGTATTAGTGTTATTTCCTCGTAAATGTGAATAACTATCATTATATGCTTTACAGTGCCTTCCAAAACGAGTAATATATGTTTCGGCGGTAACAATGTACAGTGAAAAATATGCAAATAATATTTTTTTCGGACTTTGCCATATTTGAGTGATACCGTTATTTAACGGGTTACTGTTAGGAAACGGTTACCAAAACGGAAATTTGGTTACATTATCGTACGGTCGGCGTCAAAAGTATGTTTACACTTAACCACCTGATTCCATTGTTATAAGGCAAAAAATATATATCTTTGACGTCGAATGTACAAATTACGAAAATATTTTCGTACAGTACAATATAAAGGTAATCGAACTTATGAATTCGAATGTACATGTCTTTAACCTTTTCAACGTCAATCAATATGATACGAAATTGTTGGATCGATGGTAGATTAAGATCGGCCGATTGTCGACATACAAAATTGTAGAAAAGGACGTAAGTGCCGCAAAATTTATGTCACGATACGACCTTATTAATATGAACGGAACCCTTTGTTGTGCGTGATCCGACACGCGCTTGGCTGGTTTTTTATAAAACTGTCATTGGAAATTGAATCTTTTACCTTGCATAGTAGAGTTGCTTTTTGAATGGACTACTTTGATGCAATTCGGCCAATCTCAAGTATAAACGTTTTATATGACGTGGCAAAGGTTAAAGGTTTGGACTCTATGAGCACAAATTCGTACATATCTAGTGCTTACGCCTTATTTACTAAGCAATAAGATTGCTTGTGCTTTGCATTGTTTAGACCAATAATTTAAGTACCTATTCAATTATGACTAACGGTTCATATATGTGTATTTTCATGGTGAGAAGAGAAATGTACTTTCCATCGATACCTTGATTAAGTTGCTATTATGATGGGTCGATTATGATGACCCCGTGATAATACGAGAGATCCAACAGTGATATGAACTATGACGTATCTGCCATGACTGGTCGATTTATCTGGACCAGTATTCGACTAACAAAATGTGACGTGTCCGAGTCACGTCTTTTATTCTCCTTTTTAAACACGTGTCACTTTTTAACCCCCGTCGCAAAAAGAGGGGGTGTTATAAGTTTGACGTGTCTGTGTGTCTGTCTATGGCCTAAACGAATGGACCGATCTTAATGCGGTTTCTTTTGTTCGAAAGCGGACGTGATCGAGATCGGATCGAATCGGTTCAGCTGGTTTTGAGATATTCAACTTTGAAATGAAAACGTCGGGGGGTTGTCAACTTTTCTAAGTTGTTAATTATTGTAAGTCAAATTGCGCTTTTGTTTAATTAACCATTCGATGTATGAACGGTCGGCAACGCGTTGGTGATTTTTCTAGAGTTATAGGCCACGGTGCCAGCTTGCCATCAAGCAGGCCGCATGCTTGTTTGCCACCGTCATAATATTTAAATAAAATGACAAGGTTATACCACTGTTGATTCTTCGTGCCTTATGGCGGGGTCCCACGGCCAGTGTCATCACAGGATAGGGCGGATCGTGCCACGCCTGTGAACGCTTGTGCCCGTGGCCAAGCCGGGTTCCCACGGTCCGCCCTCCCACAGGTCAGATCGCGCTAGTCCAGACCGACAGACCATGAGAACCGCGGTTGTGAGAACTTACGTTACGACCCATCTTAATTTGACAAGGTTTAGGTTACGCGATTCACATATTTCTCTTTTCATTGTGCTTGCTTAAAATACCTATTATTGAATGTTGTGACTAGACTTAATTGTAAGACGCACGTTCTATTTTTTTTATAATGATAGGGGTGTAGACTCAAAATTCATTAGTACTCCAAAAGAATGATTAGAATGAAGGTAAAAAATATGCCTACTGACGAAAATCCCATTCAGATATCTCAAAAAATTACGAAACTACAACGGTTTTAGTGTTGCTTGTTAGATAGAAAACGATCGGGGATCGTGACGTCACGACCATCGAGCGTCATAGTAAATGACAATCGTTTCATATAAAGGTGCGTTTTGCGAAAAAGGGACAGAATATACCCCCGCTTAAAACTTTGGACACTTAAATCCACTGATTTACTTTTTTCTCTATTTGACAATATTTTTAATCCTTTTTCGAGAAAATTCAGCATTATTGGTTATTTTATTGGGAGTCTACACCCCTATTACTTGAACTAGGCTACGCAAATCATAATTAAAATAAAATAAAACTGCCTAAAAATCTGTAGTTAACTTTATAGGTAAGGCAAATGATTTAATAAATATCCTTATCAACAAATATTATTATGAAGAAAAAAAACTACTTTTCGTGCCTAAGGTATGTTAAAACGAATAAAATACTCTATTTTTTATTCTCTTTGTCGTGCCTAGTCAGTATTTTTTCTTTAGGAAGAAACAATAACTTGTTAATTTTTAACGACGATAAGTTTTTGAAACGTTATTCCGATTAACAAAGACATCGCATAATTATAATTATAATAAATTGCACGACATTATGATTAAAATAATCCTATTTATCAATAGCACTATAGTTTTTCCCTTTCACACTCATGCTATTTATATTGGATAGAAAGGAATGGCTAGTGTGCTAGTTGTATTATTTAAATATCTAGTTATATTGTATTGTGACGACTTGTGATACTCAATGTTATGTTGCTACTGTATTAAGTTTTGTTTTGAATTAGTTAATAAAATAATTGTGAACTTTAATATTTATTTTATTGGCAAGTTCCCTTTTCACCATTCGCGGCCAATACACGGTGATTAAATACTGATGATCCATCATAGCTGTCTCATTCTATCGCATGTTATAGATAGAGACAGCTATGGTGGATCATCAGTATTTAATCACCGTGTATTGGCCGCCATCAAGGACCGGAAAACCCCTTTTCAGGATTAACCCTATCAATTTGGTAACCTTATGATGAGGTAACCTTACTGATAGGGTAACCCTATTGTCATGGTAAGCATATCGGATGTGGTAACCATAAGTTAACCCTATTGAGATAGGGTTTTTTAGGGTTATAATTGTGAACTTTATTATTTCTTTTATTGGCAAGCTTGTCTTTTTCGCCATTCGCGGCCAATACACGGTGATTAAATACTGATGATCCATCATAGCTGTCTCATTCTATCGCATGTTATAGATAGAGACAGCTATGGTGGATCATCAGTATTTAATCACCGTGTATTGGCCGCCATCAAGGACCGGAAAACCCCTTTTCAGGATTAACCCTATCAATTTGGTAACCTTATGATAAGGTAACCTTACTGATAGGGTAACCCTATTGTCATGGTAAGCATATCGGATGTGGTAACCATAAGTTAACCCTATTGAGATAGGGTTTTTTAGGGTTATAATTGTGAACTTTATTACTTCTTTTATTGGCAAGTTTGTCTTTTTCGCCATTGGCGGCCAATACACGGTGACTAAATACTGATGATCCATTATAGCTGTCTCACTCTATCGCATGTTATAGATAGAGACAGCTATGATGGATCATCAGTATTTAATCACCGAGTATTGGCCGCCATCAAGGACTGGAAAACCCCTTTTCAGGCTTAAGCCTATCAATTTGGTAACCTTATGATAAGGTAACCCTATTGTATAAGTTAACCCTATTCAGATAGGGTTTTTTTAGGGTTAACTTATGGTTACCACATCCGATATGCTTAAACAATAGGGTTACCCTATCAGTAAGGTTACCATTATGGATAAGGTTTTAAAAATAACTTTTAAAATTAGCCTATGGAAAACCCTAATTAGGGAAACCGGTTGCGGTGTTACATGCGCGTTGGCGCGTATTAAGGGACAAACGCAAGTCCATCATCATAATCTTCAGCAGTGGAGCTATAACCACGAAATTCGAAGTTCGGGTATCTCTATCGCACTTACATTACTCGAGTGACAGGGATGCAGATATACGAACTTCGATTATCGTGGTAGCCCCTCTGTGGCGACCTTACCAGTAGGTACACCCGACTTACACATATGGATCCAGCTGTAATAGTACATTGTGTTACAGTACGGTAAGATATGAATTACGACCGAGAGTCTATTAGAAGCCCGACGACGAAGGCGGAGGGCTTTGATGACTAGAGTTTGTAACAGTCTTACCGTACGTGTCGCATACAATGTTTTTCATCACATTTGCGAGGAAATAAATAACTACAAAAGACAGAAATGTTTCATACAACCGCACCAATCAAAAATTGACACCTTCACTTCCAGATCATTGCGAATGGAGAGCGCAGCTTCAATATTTCATTCAACCAATCACAAAGCAGTACAGCGTCTCGTGGCCACCTATTTTTTTTTTAACCAATCACAGAGCAGAATTCTTGTGGCCCACGGCCAACGAAATTTGCTTAAACCAATCAGATCACACCCATTACGCGATTGGGCGTAATAAAAAACCATTACGCCCATAGGCGTAATAAAGGCTATTGTAGCTCGGTATGATAATAAATAGGCTTTCTACTGTAGCAATGTAATTTAAAAAAATTATAATACTCTGATACTGAAATGATATATTGTATACTGTTTTGAAAAAATGACACCTCGCCGAGTTTTTTACGCCGGTTCTTCTCGAGGCAGAGGTTTACTTTCCGAACCGGTGGTAGTTTATCGACATTCATAGGTGCATGTAATATGCTTAAATTGAAGAATAAATCACTTTGACTTTGACTTTGACTATGCCTGCGCGTTATGAAGCCATTTACGAGCAAGTGTGATTCCAGTACTGAGCACAGGCCTCTTCCAATCTTAGACAGAGGTTAATAATAATTACCTTAATTACCAGCGCTATGAAGGGAATAAAAAAAAACATAAAATAAAATGATTTATTTACACAATCCATTAGTTCGGCCATGTTTTATCTTTAAAACATTGGTCGAAAATCTTAGTTTCTTTTATTAGAATAGAATAACATAAATATTATAATATACATGCCTATTTGACAATTTAATAAAACAAAAGATCCATAATCGTTACTAAAAAAAACCTTTATAACCCTTTACTTGGCAATGAGTATTAAGCTGCACAAATTATGACGCTCTTTTTCCATTATTCTAGATTTTTTTTTTTGCTCTACAAGTCGCTAAGTAAATCGTTAGTAAAATATGTAAACAGGCAATGATGTAATATAACAAAGAGGTAGATAAGTTATACGCGCTCGAAAAATGGCACACTAAAATTGAGTCAATTGGCACAACTTGCCTCAGTTTCGAGTCGTCAATGGAAACGTTAGCTGTCAGATTTGGCGGCCATTTTTAAACACGGAATTTCGTATAGACAACATATCTACCTTTTTTTATATAACATCATTGTAAACAGATATGTACAGTCGCCATCAGATATATCGGAGCGGCCGAAGCGCTCACAAATATCTGAACATGTCCCTAATGCCTCGACAATAGAGACGTGTTCAGATATTTGTGAGCACTTTGGCCGCTCCGATATATCTGATGGCGACTGTACTTATTTAAAGAAACACAGCAAAATTAAATTGATAAATGGAATCATACAACAGTTTAGTGCCATAAAATGAATTGAATAATTATTGGTTTTATTAACTCTATTTCTAATCTTTTATTTGAAAAATACAAAAATCATTATTTATTTATACGTCTTTCGGCTGATAGGATGATGATGATGATGAGTACAATATTTCCATTTGATTTATTTATCCGTATGGTGTGGCAAGTCAAAAGTCAGATACAAAATCATAAATTAATCTCCAGAGCATTAACCTTTTCAACACTCTGTCAAAGTGAAAAGTTGTCAACCACACGCCAACTCAACAGGGCATTTAGTGCGGAGTTAAACCTTATGTCAATGCAAGAAGGTTGCTATCGCGCTGGGCTCCTTGACGCATATATTAGTCGTTGGCGTTGAACCTGCGGTGCGGATATATGTATGCGTCGTTAGCGTCGAAAAGACTAATCCACTTAAGCTTGGAATTTGTCTGTTCAAATTCAAATTAATTCCACCTTCCCCGTTTCATTGCCGAACGACCAGACGTGGGGAGCTAATGCATCCTTGTGTTGTCAACGTATCATTTATTCGCACGCAGCGATTTGTCTCGTCTTTCCTAATGCGAACTGCTAAGGAATAGAGTTCGCTTCCATCATCTGTATTTCCTGAGAACTACGATCTAGGTGCCTTCAAAACAAGAGTGAATAGGCTATTACTGAACCAGCGAGCTTCATCTTAGGCTCTGTCGTCGCTTACCAGCCCTGCTAGCATAACTTGACTCTCGACTCTACTCGCGCGCGAGATAGACTGTCCGTCACTTTCTGATTCACGCTGTCAAAAAGTGACAGATAGTCTATCACGCGCGCGAGTAGAGTAGAGATTTAAGTTATGCTAGCAGGGCTGCTAGCATAACTTGACTTTCGACTCTACCCGCGCGCGAGATAGACTGTCCGTCACTTTCTGATTCACGCTGTCAAAAAGTAACAGATAGTCTATCGCGCGCGCGAGTAGAGTAGAGAGTCAAGTTATGTTAGCAGGGCTGATGAGACTAGGGTCAATCACTGGACAGCCTTTTATAAATAAGTTTCTGTCAAAAATGACATTTTTGGTACAAGCTTTTATTGCCGACTGTACTTTTCTGTACACCGTCATCAACTACTCATTGAGACGATTCTAACGAGCCCAAACTCGATGAGGTTGTGTCGTTTCATTGTGAAGTTCCTATGGTCACCTTCCAGCTCCATCATCAGATCAGCACCGTGTCATCATAATATTGCATTGTCACGCGTTTTACACATGTATGCAAAGTTTCAGCTCAATCGGTTACCGGGAAGTGGATCAAATTTATGCAAGATTTGATGACAAACATCGGGACAGGTGAAACTAAATAAAAGCTTGTAAAAAATGTGTTTTTTTGGAATGGGCTTTTCCATATATTTTGTCGATTTTAGCATCATCCTAGAGTCATAATTGAATGGAAAAAATACGATTTTGGCTTCATTTTACCATTAAAACGGATTTAATCATTTATTTCTCTTTTATTTGACGAATTAATTTAAAATAATTTTTACGCGCTTTTTGAAGATGCGAGAGATGATATGACGACCCTCTTCCCCTTCTGTCTGTCTTAAATAAATAATCCTTAAAGCTCTCTTAAAGAAAGAATCTTCCACCTTTCTTAGTTGGACATTTCCAAACTGTCTTGAACAGATTCATAACATAATTTAAAGAATGTATGAATTTATTTAAGAAAGTATATTTTTCTTACAGAATCATTCTTCCTCGCTTAACAGTCTCCAAGACGCTCAACTCTCCATACAAACAAAGGTTCTCGTTTTATAAAAGTTTCATGTTATTCCAATACGCCGTTTTATGAGGGGCCAACTACGTTTGTATGGGGAGCCGACTTGTGTTCTCTCTGTAACGGTGCGTATGAATTTGAGCAGCCTCGGGTTGAGGCACGCACGGCGCCTATTTTGCTCAAACTCACGCGCTGTGCGCGAGCAGCGCGCGGCGAGCCGCCCAGAGCCGGTCTCTTGCCCGCGCTCAAATGCGCCTCAGTGTGCGTGCCTCGCGACACTTGGACGTGTAGTATGCCGCGGTCAGAGCGACAAGATCGAACTTGTTTGTGCGCGAGGCGCGTACGGATTTGAGCAAGTGGCTGAGCCGTGCGTGTGTAATCGTTTGTTAGTAAATTTGGAACAATTATTGATACAAATACATGAAAAGCAAAAGGTGTTGTGGGATCCGAAATCAATCAGCTGTCATCGACGCCATTTTGAACGCGCAATGTCAATTAAGCTCAACTATTTGGCGCGCGAGCAGCTCGCCGCGCGCATGCCTCGGGCCGAGCCGCTCAAATTCGTACGCAGCTTAATAGAAGTTCATAACAACTGGACGTCTAGCTAAATGAACTCAATAACAAAGGACATTGTTCATAAGTCGACCTTGGCGCCCATACTGAGTGGTATCGCTTGCAGCTCGGTCCGGAGACACAGGAACTCGCCGGCGACGCACGTGACGGCCGCACAGACCACATTCAGAGTCCACCAGGACAGCGTGAAGGGGAACCCCCCGTTGTAGCACCAGCAGGTGAACAGGTGGATGAAGTGGTACGTGCAACTGGAAGGTAAGATGATGGGAAAAATAATTATGTTTTGTATTGTAATTCAATAGTAATATTTGCCCGAGCAAAGTCCCCACAAGGTGGACTGATGACCTGGAAAAGGCGCAGGACCGGTCATTGTGGCACTCTTTGGGGGAGGCCTATGTCCAGCAGTGGACGTCTTTCCGCTGATATGATGATGATGATGATGATTTGCCCGAGAATGTTCCGCCAAATCAATACATTATGGTAATACAATGAAGAACAATGATGTCATATAAAAAAGAGGTAGTTTTGTTGTCTATACGAAATTCAATGTTTAAAAATGGCCACCAAATTTGACAGCTAACGTTGTCGTGTGCCAGTGATTACCTGAAGTCTAAGCACAGCTTAGTTCTGCCCACCAGGAGCCACAGGGCTATCGCTCCAAATATGGCGTTGATGACAAATGCTGTTATCACGGAGCGACCTTCGCTGTCTCGAACATGCAACTCCTGAAATCAAGGCATTCACACAATAAGGCACTTTGGCATCAGTAAAAGTTCACTAGTTGGTGTTCCTCTTTAAACTTCATATTAATGGAGCGTTTTAGATGTTTCATAAAAAGTAACTGTTTTGACTGAACCAGATCACATCACACCAATCTTGACAACCAACCCTGATTCGAAGGTCTGGTCTTTCCTTTGAAGGTTAGGGCATTCATAAAAACTAGGAGGCAAACATCTCTGTTGTTCTTGGGCTAAACTATGCACGCCACATAGCATGCTAGGCCGAACATGTGGACCATATGCCGTTTCCCTTTGCCCTTTGCGAAACTGCGTGGCATTCCAACCAAGCATGTCTTGCCTGAGACATGCACCCAATTTGGAGATGGCTACTAATGTACGATTCCCACCCAACGGGCCAGGCCAGGACGGCTATCACAAGACGGCGCGCGAGCTCTCTTGATATTTCTCGCACTATACCTCTTTTTCTAAGTTTTCTAATAAGAGAGAGACGGATAGTGCGAGAAAAATCGAGATTGCTCGCGCGCTGTCTTGTGATAGCCGTGCAGGTCACTTGGCCCCGCATCGCAACGGATGCACGAGCACCCAGTAATCGACCGCATTTAAAAGAATGCAGTAGGCAATAGCCAAATGGAGCCGGTCAGATGCGACGACAGCCATTCACAGCCGTCCACGTCTGCGAGGTGCCGGGTCACAGATACAATCAAATATGAAATGTTAAATTAGTATTTAAGAATCAAATTCCTGAGGTAACTTGTAAAATGCGCTCAGGCACTCTCCGGCCCGGCCCAGTCTGTGAGGATTCTACATAAGGATAATTTCTAATAACAGACTCGCAGTCACACATATGAACCGCTGCCACTGCGCTCAATGTCGTGGCAGAGCTGTGAGGCTAAGCTAAGGGGGCTATCACACTTGCGATTTGCAAGCAGTTTAAAAGTAAAGTGTTCAGTGAACATGCCCGCAGCGAGGTCAACGGTGTTGACAACTTAAAATATCTCATTTTGATATGGAAATAGCTAACAACAGTCTGTCGTCCATTTCGTGTGTGACTATTCAAACCGCTGATTGAACGCCGTGTACTCGTTGCGCACCCGCGGCGATCACGTGGCGCTGTCGCTCGTTGAACAATCGCCTCACTCGCAACACGCTCGCAAATCGCCAGTGTGATAAGGCCCTAAGGATTTGTTTAGAGATGATTACAACACTTACATGGTATTCGAATATGTGATCCAACGTCCTCGTGGATCCTGTCAAGTCCTGCATTATAGCCATGAGTAGACTCAGCGTCAGATACAAAACAGACTGCATCGCCACTATCTGAGAAACGATTAAGCACGGATCCCATTGCGTATAGCGAAATGAGCCCGTTAGCTTCTTCATTCTAGACATTTAACACAATAATTACTATTTAATCACAACAAACTTCACATGACGCGTATAACAATTGTTGCCAACACGGAGCGAAGGCTGAAAAGCGAATTATATTCGTTAGCAAAAGATTTTTTTCAAGATAAAACCTAATAAACGAAATTTACATCGCAGATGTGCAATGTACAATGACAAAAGAAACTAATGGACAGGGTGTATTTATCTGTTTAGACGTAAACTTCTCCAAAATAGCACTGTCTCATTTTAACCAAGCACCATTTGGCTATTAAAAAAGAGATGGTAGTATAACAGTCAGAACCGAACATTAATCATCAAATGTCAAATGTTGCCCAAAATCGCCATATTTGTTGCCACGAAATGTCAGTTCCTGTCAGTTTAGTGGGTACATCATCTGTCAACGACACATGTAAACAAATCAAAATATTAAAATATCTTTCTAAATAAAATTATAAACTGCACAAGGCTGAAAGAACACGGATAAGTGGAATGTGGTGACCATGCCCAGCTGCAGCATTATTGGATGTGGCTTACGAAAAGGCCCAAATCGGCAAAGTTTATCCTTGCACCGGTACGTAAATGTATTTTTATTGAAATATTGGATAATTTAAGCATTATCGAGAGCTGAGCATTTGCATTATGTTGTAATGTGTACACATATTAAGATTCGTTATACGTTGTTATAGGATTTAGCTTTATTTTCGATATTTTTGTACTGAAAGTTACCTTTGAGTGGCAGTTAGGGTTGTTCTTGAAAATATCGATAATTAATGGCGATGCGTCATTCGCAATACCGAATTTTCTAGTTCTATAACCAGTGAGCTCTGAGCCAGTATCTTGAATTTACAAAACCTGAAAAGTCTGGGTTGTCAAGATTGGTAAAATTTTATAGTAGGTACCTTGAAACTAAACAAGATTCATTGATTCGCTAATATAGCTATTTTTAAAGGTTACCAATATGCCAAGAAAAAATGGTTGGAGGCAATTGGACCTGAAAATATAAGACAATGTAAAAGAAACATTTGCTCTCTACATTTTGCTGGAGTACCCTGTTCTCTTTACGCTTTTTAAATTTTCAATACATAATACTTGCCTGTACCTTTCCCAGGACTCTTCTGCCAATTTAACTTTTATTTCTTGTGCTATTAAGCATGAAAGGGTACCGAAAGCTTTGAGTATTAAGCCACTGGAGATGCCATGACGTAAACTCTTCGAACAAATTTTTTCGCCACTTTTGGCGGGGGGCGAGGTAAAACACGTATAGCACACCACCAAAAGAGGAATAACTCAACAGACACAAGTTTTGCTGTTGCGATAAACGCACACTACAAAAAAATTCAACACATCAAAAATTACACGCACACAGACAGAGTTTTCACGTCACTGATGCAGCATACATGCGAACAAGTTAGTGATGGGACACATCGAAGACATCTGAAGAATGAGTCAAATTAGTTTGATGAATGAACTGAATTATCTTATACTATTTATTATTAAACTAGACGTGCCCGCGGCTCCGCCCGCGTGAATGAATTATATGAATGTATTTGTCACAATTGTATTATGTTCATGACCCCTGATTAGCAATGTAACGATATGGAAATAAAAAAGAGTATATATTTTCATATACATTTATTAAAATGTCAACATAAAATAAATCACCGGCTTATCATCATCATCATCAGACACTCGCTCCTTGCGAACGGCATGGGGCGTGAAACAAAAACAAAAAATCAAGAAATCTTAAGAATATGCACAGGATGACTCATCAATCCACCACCGTTCAATAACTGGCCACCTCATACTAAAAATGAACTCTATTCACCTATAATAGAATTCATTTTTGATATAAGGTTTTAATTAATATATTGATTTAAATTTTCACGATTCTCACAGATATTTTTATACTAAAGCGGGACTTAATCGTTTACATTAAACTATGTATTTATCTACTTCAAAGGTTTCCCGACGTTACATAGTTTAGTGTACGCGATTAAGTCCCGCTTTAGTATAAACACACCCTTCAATAACTGGCCACGTTATACTAAATTGAATTCTGTTTGTAGGGAAACACAGTTCATTTTTAGTATGAGGGGGCCATTTATTGAAGGGTGGCCAGTTATTGGCGATTTACCATACAACTTTTTAAGTCAGATTTTATATTAATTACTTACATACTAAATATCTCAGTATAAATCACATTTTTGGCAAAACTTTTATTTTGGCTTTTGCTACAGCCGTAAATAGCGGCCACTTACAGTAGCTTATGAGTAAAAACTGCCCAGCTCACACTTGTAAATTTTGGGAATAATCTTGCATCATCTGTAGGGAACGTAATAATAAGCAACAGAGGGCCTACCGCGAAACGATATTCGTTTTCGTTCGTGTATCTCCGTCTCTGTCGCACTTGCATGTTCGAGAGACAGAGAGGGAGATACACGAACGAAAACGAACATCATTTCGCGGTAGCCCCTCAGACGTAGATAACCTCTATGGCAACAGACAAAAAAGAGACACTGTTCTTTCCACAAAGAACATAATTACTCTCTTCGGACCACAGACTAATAATGGAGTATCCACATTATATGATTTCACCACAATTTGTCAGTACAACATGTCAGAGGTGTGATTGGGTGTGTTGCAACTTAACAGCAAGAAAGCGAATATCAAAACTAATAATGGCTCCGGCTTTGTGTAAAAAACAATTTGTGGGTACAAAAACACTTGGCAGATACAATCATCACTTCTGTTTTATCGCATCCAATTTATGACAAATTGTGGCAATTTAGGGATACCATTTAGTAAGAATAATATGGCCATAACAGGATAACTGAGGGCCTACCGCGAAAGGCATTCGAAGTTTTATTTCTCTGTCATACTTGCAAGTTCGTACTTAAGTGCGACAGAGAGGGAAAACTTCGAATGCCGTTCGCGGTAGGCCCTCTGGTTTTGACTATTGGATCAGCAGCGCAACATGCATTCAGACGATAGCAATTAGGGCTGACAAATCACTACATGTATATACCCCATAAATTTCTCTTTAATCACAAACCGTGGTTTTACAGTCTAAACAGCGCTTAAGGTATTATTAAAGACCAAATGCGTCTACTCAAACGTAAGGTATTAAGCAAGACCGGTCCGAACGTTAGCCGAACATTTCCGAACAATGGCCGACGGTTCAAATTATCAATATTATCGAAATTTCATTAAGTGATTGTAGAAAAAATACGCAACAGAACCGGGAGCTTTTGTGCTCTTATTCTATGGTAATATCCAGAAAATTGATTTTAAAATTTATTTCTCGTGTTACTTGCGTTGTTTTTGAGAAACGTGTCCCCGGAGATCGTGTTTTTTGTAAGGCGCTATCTCGCTCGTTCCTTAGTGTTTTATCCCGTTCTGGTTTTTCGATTTTATATAATAGATTGTAAAAGTGAAAATTCTGTCCATTGAAGATACTACCCAAAAAAATGTTTGTTTGTATATATGTCTGTCTGTAATTATGTGCCCTAGTGTCCTTAGCCCTCTCGCACAGTTAAACTGTGGAATGAACTCTCGCCCGCGATTTTCCGGGCTGATACTTATTGATTGGTATTTGCAAGAACCTATGTATATGCAATTATATTTTAATAAGGCTCAGCTTTCACCACATTTATAAAGTTACTTCAAAACATAAATGAGCAAAGGGAAAGCAATAAAATGAATTGTTAATTTTATTAGAATTACCACATATTTATTAATTTAAATTCTCTGGTAGGGTTTTTTAAGACCCGCTTAAGACTTTTATTAATTAGTATTTTTATTGATTTTTAAAATGAATAAGTTTATTGTACACGTAATCATTTTTGTAGCTTTCCGGAGTAAAGTGCTCCGAACAGATAACACTTGTACGTGTAGGTTTCCAAGAATAATTTTCGTAATTACAAATTGTTCTCCATTTCTCCTTTATATAAGGATCTTTTGGAAATCTAAAAGGACATACAATTATATTAAATAAAGTATAATACTGTAAATAATAGTATATGAATAACACATACACTCATAGTCCCGCACTAAATGTATTCCTTTTACCTAGATTTAGTTTTGCCAATAATTCATTTCTTTTTAAGACTAAATTTCAACATCGTAAGTCCAGAGAAAAGTAATTTTTCTGATTCACCTTACAAGATTTAAATGTAACATACATCTATACCTACTATTTAATTCAATATCTAATAAAAAAACTGACTATTAAACAAACTGCAGTGATTGAATGAATGAATGATAAATTCAAATGTTGAGTCGCCTTTCTTACTTTATCACATCCCTAAAGACCGATTCGAACCCTTACCACTATAATCATGTTTACGTTCTGTCGTTTACGTATCGCTAACGGCATTTTCTTTAAATGGAGATTGTACTTCAATACACATTTAATAGTTAGTAAAAATACTTACCTATGATAGGAAACGTGAACTTGTTGCGAATTTGAGCTGTCAGATCACCTTTTACATAATAATATTGCACAAGTCACCATTTTTCGAGAGAAACGTCATGCGACACGGAACGATACAAAATGACGGTGAAGCGACTTTAAGTAGTTTTATATAACGTGGTTGAACAGTTGACCAATGTACTTTGCCGGAGGGGGTCGCCTGTCTATGACATCTCCAGTGGCTTAATACTCAAAGACCGAAAGTCATACTTCCGCATATCTAATAAAGTATGGATTACTATCATCTCATGTTATTTTAAAAGTGGACGGATTATCGTGTCGTGTACCTACATAAAAATTATTATTTTCTCATGTTCACTCGTCGACTTGTAATTTGTTAATATACATATAGCTTGAGGTCCCGGGTTCGATTCCCGGTCGGGGCAGATATTTGTATGATGAATACGAATGTTTGTTCTCGAGTCTTGGATGTTTAATATCTATTTAAGTATGTATTTATCTATATAAGTATGTTTATCCGTTGTCTAGTACCCATAGTACAGGCTTTGCCTAGTTTGGGACTAGATCAATTGTTGTGATATGTCCCACGATATTTATTTATTATTATTATTTATATGAATATCACTTCCATTTCACGCCGTTTAAAAGGAGACATGATTGTAAAATAAAATACTTAATAAATACGTTGTCCCAAAAGTCACGCAAGATTTGAATTATACAGAAGATGTTATTGAATCTTACAGTAGGTACACATTTAGGGTTATGCATGGAGCAGCTCAAGAGGAAAATCTAATACTGCTTGTTGTTATTGACTGCATGTAATAAATACATTCGTAATAACCATGATATTTAGCAGAATAGCAAAGAATTATTTTCCTCTTATAAATCATGGAATTCCGCTAAGTAATGCCTGATACAATCAATAATTGAAAAAAAACTACACTTTCAATTAGCTCATATAAAATAATGTACTTATATATAACCTTTATGTTCTGAGATCTGTCTATTTTATCGATAAACACGTTCGCTGTATTATCGATAGCGGGACAGCACTACATCCGCCATGTTTGTCACCCATACTGGACACACTCATTTTGTTGATACTTCACGTCCTTTAGTTTCTTTTGTCATTGGCAATGTACAATAAATACTTGCTTGAGTCACACATACGCTTTTTAGTCAAGTGAATGATATCCCGGTCAATAGAATATAGTCCTTATTACAAAGAGACAAGATTGCTCTAGCTTAGAAATAAAGCGGAAATAGCGACAGTAGCGTCCACAGGAACGTTACGAAGTCGACGTCATTAATGTCAAGTTGACGGTACGTTTCGTAGCTGCATCAATATCACAGATTAGTAATATGTAGCTAGCTATCAGCATTTTTATTTCATTAATGCGTAACAAATGAAATGATATATAAAACTTATATTTTTTTTTTGTTTAGTACTCAGTTTAGAATACCATTGGCTGGAGGCTAAATGTGATTCAGCACGGCTATCACAAGACGGCGCGCGAGCTCTCTCGATTTTTCTCGCACTATCCTTCTCTCTCTTATTAGAACACTTAGAAAGAGAGATATAGTGCGAGAAAAATCGAGAGAGCTCGCGTGCCGTCTTGTGATAACCGTGCTGGCCTTACTCCTGCAAGTTCATGGGTTATGGGCAGGTTTCAAAATGCAATCTCATCTGTGTCATCTGTCAATTATATCTCATATTTTGAGGTTATGTTAGTGTAGTTTTGTTCGATCAAAGTCTATTTATATTTGTAACTGTATGTATATACAAAATAATGCGATAAAAGGAATTTGTTGTTGCCAAATATCCGGCGGTTTTGATCTCATGTTCGATGTAAATGATAGATGGGTACGTATTGCTGCCCGCGACTTCGTCCGCGTATACTCGTTAATTTGCACAAGAAATAGTAGTAAATTTATTCTGCTGGATTTAGGCGCAGCATCCCATACAACTTCCACTCCCTTTTGGCCCCTTTAAGGGATGATTTCCAGGATTTTAAATTATAACTATATATATGCCCTTCACAGGGTCTCAAACTATCCCTATACAGAGTTTCATCTAAATTGGTTCAGTGGTTTAAGCGTAAAGACCTAACATAATTAGATAATTGGGTAGTTTCCACATGTTAAAATTGATAACGCAGTGTTGCTAAATTGATAGTAAACCATCAAATAAATTGAATTAAGTATAAATTAAGAAATATATATGGACCTTGAAAGTTTAGAAAAAATATGCATTTTTTTTATTGTTCAAAAGTAAATTTAAAGCCACCAATAGAATCCTTATGCTCGTATATAGAAACAAAATTGTATGACAACTATGGTCCTAAACGCAGTATTTCACGACTGAAACAGCAATTTACTTGATTTCCAATACAACAATTACTACAAATATTACACTGTGACGTCACAATCCAATGTTAATCAGTATGAAACGTTTTCGGCTGCCACCAGCGAGGTCCGTCTTTAACTCAATATTTTGAGTATTTATGTTTTTTAATTGTAGTTGCTCCCATACAAACATTTGTTCCTCTCCAAAAACTGGTTCTCCAGTTACTATAATTAGTTTTACTGGGCATTTTCTGCAAGTGGATAGGTAGGAGTATAGGAAAGGGGTCTTGGAACGTTTTAAACACTAGGAGTCTGGGACTAATATAGGATAACTGCGGATATTCTATGGAGTCAACCTTTAAATTTTTTGCTCCTATTACTGGACACACCTTGTATAAAATATTTACATACAAATAACTTATTTGGATCAATCAACTTTTTCTTGTTGTTATTCGGTTCCGGTAGCCAAGAAACAACAGTGATAGAGTTTCTTACAAAAAAATACTATAAATTGGGCTCCTACCATAGTAAGTTGCCCCGCCATGGAATGGGTTTATCAATATAACAAAAATAATAGTTTAGTGGATTTCAGCCCCGTAAAGTCATAGTTTTAAAGAGTGACCCAGGGGACGTAACCATGGCAACGAGCAACAAAAAATAGTTGACTGGCCCATTTAATTCTAGTTCACTGCACTGGTTAGTTTGTATTCTGCTAACACTTATTGTTCACCACTTCTATGGTATTCTTTTTCAACTTTTTTCGTGATTAGTTAGGAAAAATAACGCCCCTCCTCCACTCATCCTAACACCTATATTTTATCATCATGTATTGCAGGTAATCATTCTAACAATCAACCATTGGGGCTGATAACATGGAGGCAGCACTTGTCCAAGAGGAACCTGGGGAGGCATATGTGAATACAGTGCCCGGAGTGGAGTGTGACAAGATAAAAGCAGGAGGGGGTAGTGAGAAGACAGAACCAGGAGTAGGTTGTGAGAAAACAGAACCAGTAGTGCACTGTGTGAAGAGAGTTTCGAGTGGAGTTTGATAAGAAAGAACCAGGAGTGGATTATAGGAATACAGATCCTGGAGTTGAGCGTGAGAAGGCAGAGTCCAGAGAGGAGTGTGAGAAGACAGAAGGAGGAGTGGGGGGTGCGATGACAGAAGCAGGAGTGGGGAGTTTGAAGATGGAACTAGTAGTGCAGTGTGAGAAGGCAGAGTCCACAGTGAAGTGTGAGAAGAAAGAACCAGGAATGGAGTGTAAGGAGACAGATCCTGGAAAGTGTGAGAAGACAGAACTTCTTAGTGTGGTGTGTGTGAAGATAGAGCCTGAACTAGAGTGTATAAAGACAGAACCCGGAGTGATATGTCAGAAGGTGGAGATTTGTGTGAAAATAGAACCCGGAGAGGACTGTGTTATAGACGATGGATGGAAGAAGAGTCCTTACGGCGTGAGTGAAGCGGCCGAGCGAGCTGGACTATACACGGACCACCAGGTCCAAGACGAGCTTGTGCTAGGGCCAGAGGTGCCCCATAAGCCCCTAGTTAACACTTTTAAATGTGTTCACTGCGGCTACACAACTCGATATAAACAATACTTGAGCCGTCATCTAAAGCTTCACACTAGCGACAGTAGTGAGAAGCCATTTAAATGTAGCCATTGTAAGTACAGGAGTAATATTAAAAAAAACTTACTAAGACACTTGAGGGTACACACAGGAGACAAACCTTTTAAATGTAGCTACTGCGACTACAAGTGTAGTCAGAAAAACCATTTGCTCTCTCACCAGATGACCCATACTGGTGAGAAGCCCTATAAATGTAGCCACTGTGACTACGCAAGCAGTTACAGCGTGAATCTCCGAGCTCACCAACGCATACATACTGGTGAAAAACCATTTGAATGTACCCACTGTGATTTCAAGTGCAATAGAAAAGCGAGCTTACAAAGCCATGAGAGGATACATATGGATGAAAAGCTTTTTAAATGCAGCCAGTGCGAGTACCAATCCAGTTACGAAACGCACTTCCAAGCTCACCTCATGAAACATACCGGTGATATGCCTTTTAAATGTAACCACTGCGATTTCAGATGTAATAGACAAACGAACTTGCGAAGTCACCAGCGGGTACATTCGAATGAGAAGCCCTTTAAATGTAGCCATTGTGATTATGCGTGTCGGCATAAGAAAGATCTTAAAGTACATCTTAGGAAACATTCTGAAGCAATTAATGCTTAGTGTAGACGTCTTTACACAGCAATATGTTAAGGTGCGTACGAATCAGAGCAGCCTCGGGTTGAGGCACGCACGGCGCTTATTTTGCTCAAATTCGTACGCGCTCACGCGCTGTGCGCGAGCAGCGCGCGGCGAGCCGGCCATTGGCGATCTCTTGACCGTGCTCAAAGGCGCCTCAGTGTGCGTGCCTCGCGTAACTTGGACGTGTATCTGAGCGTGCCGCGGACAGAGCGACAAGATCGAACATGTTTGTGCGCAAAACGCGTACGAATTTGAGCAAGTGGCTGAGCCGTGCGTGTGTAATAGTTTGTTGGTAAATTTGGAACAATTATTGATACAAATACATGAAAAGCAAAAGGTGTTGTGGGTCTCGAAATCAATCAGCTGTCATCGTGTCGACGCCATTTTGAATGTCGGCTCGCGCGAGCACGCTGCCTCACCCGCGCATGTTTATGTGGAACTATTTGGGGCGCGAGCAGCTTCACAAGTTGCTCTATTTTGGATGAGTGAGGGAGACAGCAACAGGTATAGATACAACCTTTATAGGTAAGTTGTACGGACAGAGGAGTACTTATAAACCGACTTAAAAAAAATAGGAGGAGGTTCTCAATTCGGTTGTATTTTTT
This sequence comes from Epinotia nisella, assembly GCA_932294315.1. NCBI lineage: Eukaryota > Metazoa > Arthropoda > Insecta > Lepidoptera > Tortricidae > Epinotia > Epinotia nisella. The sequence goes on from OW028693.1 coordinate 4,364,553, forward strand.
TTAAATGTTTGTTACCTCAGAACTCCGTCATTTATGAACCCATTCGTACAATTCTTTTTTTATTTGAAAGTATAAGAGTATGCTTCCAGGTTGGTACCACTGTTATCAAAACTTCAGTTGGATGATGGGAACCATGAGGAATTGTGGGAATGAACGCATGTAGTTATTTCGGTATTTTCTATTATAACTAGTGTATTTACACCCGGAAATCACAAACTTGGTGAAGTGGAACTGATGATGAAGACCGCAGATGACTTATAGAACTCGTAATTAAAACTGTAAAAGTACGTTACTGATTCTGATATGATTCCGTTGAAATAGCAACTAATGAACTCAAATATTATCAGCCCACATACAGTGATATGGTTTTCGTCTGTAATAATCAACGTATTTACTCTCGGAAAGCAGTCCAGCAGCAGTGGAAATGTTCATTTGGCTTGGCGGAGTACTAAGTAAATTGAAGTCAGTTAAAACTTTGTTTTTAAAGTTAATTATGCTTTCTCTGAAAGTGCTGTCCAGAGGGGCTACCGCGAAACGATATTCGTTTTCGTTCGTGTATCTCCGTCTCTGTCGCACTTGCTAGTTCGAGTGACAAAGAGGGAGATACACGAACGAAAACGAAAATCGTTTCGCGGTAGGCCCTCAGACAATACACCGTTTCCACAGGCAATGCGCCGCCGTCATCGTTTTCAGCCCGTGACCGCCCACTGCCGGGCAGTGCTCTCTTCGGGACCTTTTCTATTGAAGAACGTTCGAAATAATCAGGAACCACTTAGTGTAGGTGCAGTCTGCCCAGGGGTTAACAGTAGATTGTATGACAAGGGGCTAAAATAAGCCATTCGCGAGGGAAAATATTTCGAGGGGTAATATGGCTTTTAGACCAGAGTTATACACTCTACTTTTCACTTCGACTGCGAGAAAATAGTAAAACAAAGATTATCCATCCACAATCAATAACAAATTTCCATGCGAAGAGATTGTTCAATTTAGCGTTTGGACGCGCTATTAAAGGTCAGAGGCGTTTTCTTTTTTAATGATTTGGAATTAGGGACTAAAAACACCTGATGTTTGATTGGTCGATTTTAATATGTAGCTGTCTTCTGGTTGGTTGATAGCAAAGAGAAATGTTTTTTGAATGAGTTGTAATTGGTGGATTAAAATGATTTGGAATTAGGGACTAAAAAACACCTGATGTTTGATTGGTCGATTTTAATATGTAGCTGTATTCTGGTTGGTTGATAGCAAAGATAAATGTTTTTTGAAAGAGTTGTGATTGGTGGATTTAATATGGTGAAGTGTTTTGATTGGTCAAATTAAATGTGTTAAAAATCATAAATATGTATACATACTTTAGCCCCGCTTATTAAGCCTAATGTATGACACACTTTTCGAGCATGAAAAGTGAAAAAATAAAACAAGACGTTGTCAACAAGACGTGGTTTTTATTTTAAACTAAATACATGTCCGCACTAGTAACATAATAACGATTGCCGTTTAAAGTGCGAGAGGGAGGAATGCTTCACGTCGGCGACCATCGACCACGCGAAGCGGACGAAGAGAGGACGAGAAAAAAGCGCTGTAAATACAGACAAGTTTGACGACCGGTTAGCCTAGTGGGTAGTGACGCTGCCTGCGATGCTGAAGGTCCTGGGTTCGAATCCCGGTAAGGGCTAATATTTGTGTGATGAGCACGAATATTTGTTTATGAGTCTTGGCTGTTTTCTATGTATATTTATTCTATATATATATATATAGAAGATTTTGCACGCACAGCAGTTCGGCTTCACAAAGGGTAGGTCAACTACTGATGCTGGTGCAAGTTTGATGAAATTCATTCTGCAGTCTTGGGAAGAGTCGCAGGACGCCATTTTAGTCTTCTGTGACCTTTCCAAGGCATTTGATTGTGTAGATCATAGTACCTTAATTTGTGAACTTAAATTTTATGGCATTAGAGGACATGCATTAGATCTCATTGAGTCATATTTAACACAAAGGAATCAAAAGGTAGCGATAAACGGGGCCATTTCGTCAGAGACAGTGGTGGAGATGGGAGTACCTCAAGGATCTATTTTAGGGCCATTCCTGTTCCTCGTTTATGTAAATGATCTACCATATATGGTAAGCCGAAGATCAGGCATTGTCATGTTCGCCGATGACACCTCGTTACTGTTCAAGGTTAATAGGAAAGATACTGAACTCATTGAACCAAATAACACCCTGTCCATGATATCTGACTGGTTTGCTGCCAATAATTTAGTGTTGAAAACTTAACCTCAAATATTAAACTTTATGGTAAAACCATAGAATTTGTAAAGTCAACTGTATTCTTAGGTATTACGTTAGACTCTAAACTGCAGTGGGGTTCCCACATAAGTGCGATAGGAAGTAGGTTGAGCTCCGCTGCTTTTGCAGTCAGGAGAATAAGGCAGCTTACCAATGTAGCAACGGCACGGTTAGTTCACTTCGCTTACTTTAACAGTATAATTACTTATGGTCTTATTTTATGGGGCTCAGCGGCAGATATTGAGACTGTATTTATTTTACAAAAAACCGGTCAAGTGCGAGTCTGACTCGCGCACCGAGGGTTCCGTACGACCAAGGAACTCGGTATGTACAGTAAGGGAAATGTATGCACGTACCACCGTAGAACCCTGTCGCAATTGACAGGCCGCCGTCACTTAAACTCGAGTGGTATGTCACCTTATTGCGATAGAGTTCTACGGCGGTACGTTAATACATTTCCTTTACTGTATGTTGGTTTTTCAGCGATAATTCTTTATCAAGTGAATTAATTTCCATAATTCTTTTTTTATTTTCTAGAAGGTACTTTCAGAACACTTTCATATGAATTTGAAGGAAAAAATTAAACACAGAAGTATTAAATTACAAACAAAATTAACATATGATATTTGATGAATAAAAAAAAATGACGCTAGATAGAGGTCTCGTTATACTTTTCCGGTAATATTCACGTTAATATTAATCATATACATTATTTTCAAATTTTTCGCTTGGTTAACTTCGGAGATAAGGGGGGGGAATGGTATTTTTTTCAACATTTTTCTTTATAAATCAAAATTTTACCATGGTAGAAAAAAAAAGAAAAACTGTTTTAGAATGTACAATTCAAGCCCTTTCATATGATACCCCACTTGGCCTACTAACTAGACTTTGAATTTTTGCCCCCCCTCTTATCCGCCCTTTTTTATACAAATTAAAAGTATATATAATTTTTTTTCATTTTCCATACACGAAGATTAGCTTTGTATACAACTATTCCAAATTTCAAATCGATAGCATTAGTAGTTCCTGAGATATTTGACTTTGTGACAGACAGACAGACGGACGGAGTCGCACCATAAGGGTTCCGTTTTTACCTTTTTGGTCCGGAACCCTAAAAAAGGGCTGTTAGAGCAATTTATAACCTCGGGTCGCGTGAGTCATTAAGAGAATTTTTCAAGGAAACAGATATTCTAACGCTGCCGTCGCTACACGTATTTGAAATAATAATGTATGTTAGGAAGAATTTATACAACTACCCAACAAACACTGATAGGCCCAAGGTTACCAGAAGCGCAGGGAAGCTCAAAACAACTTTTTACAGGCTAGTAAAAGCGAAAAAGTCGTTCTTGGGAAATTGTATAAAATTCTACAATAAAATTCCAAAACACATTACCGAACTTACTGACTCTAAATTCAAATCTGTCGTAAAACGGACACTCATTTCAAAAGCATATTATAAGATAAACGACTACATCATGGATAGGGATATTTGGCAGCGATAAAATCCTGCACTAGAAATCTGTCATAAAATAAATAGGCTTTCTACTGTAGCAATGTAATTTTAAAATTTTATAATACTCTGATACTGAAATGATATATTGTATACTGTTTTGAAAAAATGACACCTCGTCGAGTTTTTTACGCCAGTTCTTCTCGAGGCAGAGGTTTACTTTCCGAACCGGTGGTAGTTTATCGACATTCATAGGTGCATGTACCTAATATGCCTAAATTGAAGAATAAATCACTTTGACTTTGACTTTATTTAATTACCTATTTATATATATTATATATATCGTCGTCTAGTACCTATAACACAAGCCTTATTGAGCTTACTATAGGTCTAGTTCGATTTGTGTAAGAATGTCCACTAATGTTTATTTATTTATTTATGAGTTGAGAGAGTGAGATCGGCATTTGTCACTTGCAGTCAACACAACAAATCGTTATCGTTGAATCAATAACGGGTTGCCGACCCGTTATTCATCATCATCATATCAGCCGAAAGACGTCCACTGCTGGACATAGGCCTCCCCCAGAGAGTTCCAAATTGACCGGTCCTGCGCCACCCGCATCCAGCGGACTCCCGCGACCTTTACCAGGTCATCAGTCCACCTTGTGGGGGGCCTACCCACGCCGCGCCTTCCGGTACGTGGTCGCCACTCGAGAACCTTTCCGCCCCAACGGCCATCGGTTCTACGTGCAATGTGCCCCGCCCACTGCCACTTAAGTTTAGCAATTCGGAGGGCTATATCGGTTACCTTGGTTCTGCTGCGGATAACCCGTTATTGATTTAACGATAATGATAACGCGCACTTGTGTGTCTTCTGGTGTTGCAAACGTCGGTAGACGACGGTGTCTGCTTGCCATTAGGCAAGCCTTTTACATTTTCATTTCAAAGTTCAATTTTTTTTTTTTTTTAGTTACTGTATAAATCATTTGTCATTATCATATCTCATAAACGGCTGAAGCGATTTTGATGAAACGTAGCTAGGAACACTTGGGTTAAAATTATCTATGACACAAAAAAAACCGCATTCAAATCTTTCCATCCGTTTGGGAGCTACGATACAACAGACAGATACACAGACACGTTAAACTTATAACACCCCTCTCTTTGCGTCGGGGGTTAAAAATACGTACTGTGATTTTGAGAAGTCCGCTAGTAGTGAAGGACAAATGCCAATCATGCTACGACGTGGCGTAAGATTATAACTTGCAGTCCATACGTGTTCGAATATGTTTGATTAAACTTGATTTCCTGTAAACAGAACATCCACTTAATATCCTACTTGTATATTCACTTGTGTTCTATGTGAACTTTTCTGTGTCTCACTACTTCGGCTTTCGTCTTGAATGGCTTGTTACATTCTTCGCAAGTGTATGGTCTTACTTTAGTGTGCATTCTCTTATGTACATCTAAAGCATATTTGCTAGAAAATTGCTTGTTACATTCCTCACAGCGGTATGGCTTTTCTACGGTGTGAATTCTTTTATGTTTAGTTAATATTTCTTTTACACTGAAATGCTTGTTACATTCCTCACATCTATATGGTTTTTCTCCGGTGTGCATTCTTTTATGTTTAGTTAAATGTTGTTTTTCATTGAAACGCTTGTTACATGCCTCACAGGTATACGGGTGGTCTCCAGTGTGAATTCTCTGATGTCTATCTAAATTACATTTTTGTGTAAATTGCTTGCTACATTCTTTACAGCTGTAGGGTTTTTCTCCGGTATGAGTCAGTTTGTGTCGCTTTAAATCTGAGCTGTTTTTAAACGTTTTATTACAGACTCCGCACGAATAAAGATTCAGATGCATGTCGTGCATATGAAGTTTGATATGTCGGACTAAATTACCTCTTATCTTGAATTGCCTACTACACATATCACAGGAGTAGGTTTTCTCACCTGTGTGAGCATGTGTATGTTTAGGAAAGAGGTTTTCACTAGAGAACTGTTCTGAACAAGTTCCACGAGAATACGTCGCTGCGGACTCGTCCTGAACGAGGTGACTCCGCACGTGCGCGATTAAACTCGACTTCCCTGTGAAGTGTTTCCCGCAAGTATCGCATGTGTACGCTTCCTCGGCGCGGAGCCCGGCGGTGTTATCGTGGGGTTCCTGCACACGACTCGCTCGCCGCGACTCGTGTAATGTCGCGAGACTCGTGCGGCTCGCGTGCGGCGCCTCATCGCCGCGGAGGCGCTCGAGCCTCACGCAACAAGTCATGGCGAGCTGCTCCCTGGCAAGGGCGAACACGGGCCGTCCAGCACCGCCGTCCAGCGCGACTGAAACAAAAATTAGGTCTAGACTACAAGAACGGATCGGATTTGATTTTACTACATGGGGGATCCAAAGAAGAAACAACTATTAAATATTTACAAAATCTATTCTATTTATTTAATGCTTATTATAACACTTTCAATGCCATGAACCCGCCTCACGCACGCTCCGGAACTTTGCCCAGATGCCGGGCAAAGTTCTAATTTCTATTTTATTTGGCACGCTGAAAACGCCGTCGGCCATGATGCGACTTCACACAATTTGTAAAGATACTTCGTACCTCGCATTACATCATGCAGCATTTACATGAGGCCAATCCACGAGACAATCTAATATTGGCATCGTCTAAATGGAGACAATCCACTACTCAAGCCAATGGCGACCTTTACACGGTGAAGTATTATCGTTATATTGTTCTAGCTGTCTCTATCTATAACACGCAATGAGATAGAGACGGCGCGTGGATCGCGCGATAATACTTCACCGAGTATTGGCCGCCAATGATCAAGCCAGTGCACTGCACAGACGACGCAGGGAGTCATATTTTAAAATTTTGACATGAAATATGACATTACCAATAAACATGATTATTGAGCTGTACATTATTCTGGCCGTGCATTATCATGGGCGTACATTACCCGGACGCAGTTAAGCCTACATCACACTGGCGCTAATCTATAGACTAGCATGGCTGATAGCGTTTTCGCCTGTTTAATAAAAGTAAACTTTTCCAACTTCGAGAAAGAGGTCAAACGTCGAATCCGACTCGGTTGGGCAGCGTTCAGGAAGCTATGGCTTCATCTTTTCATCCAATATTATGTGGTGTTAAGCCTAAAATCATTTTGAAGGCGGGCTCTACGTTCTTGTAGAAAAAAAAGACATTTAACGTTGCAATTGTTTTATTTATTTATTTCACAAGAACAGTTAATACCAATTACACATAATTTTTATATTATACCTAGAAACCTACCTAACCTATTTTTAATAAATAGGAACGTTGAATTTACTAAACGTCAACACAAGCACGCGCTGTTAATATAAAGTTTGTAGAGAAATAGGGACAATTGACGACACGATTGTCTGCCGTCAACCAGCGTCCATGTATTGTGTAATTATAAATCATTAAAATAGCAATAAAATTGAAGCGAGTCCTTTCCAAACATCTTCGTGAGAGAACCCCTCTTTCGTAGGCTTGATTTTCTCCTACGCTGATGTCGGTCGGGCGTACGAATATACACCATGTTCTTATGGACACCGCACCGCGACGCTGACGTCCGCGGCAGATTTATTGCTACGCGCTGCTGACGGCGCGCGTCGGTCTCGCTCGTCAGCTCTGCGCGCGTCGGTGCGCCGGCGCATACACCACTATTAGTCCAGGCAATGAACTGACAACTTGTATGGAAAAAATGTTAAATTTGGAAATAATATATAGTTACCTCGAGGCAAAATCCAACAAAAAATCAGACATCAAAAAAAAGATTTTTTAGTGAGCTCCTAAAAAGTCCGGATAAATATTAATATTTTTTTTTATCTTTATTTAGGTTCATTTACATTTGCTTTAAAATATTTAATATAAATAAAATAAAAAAGACAATGAATGTTTAATTTAAATCTATATAATTACTTCCGGGTGGAAAGTTTGTTGGATTCTTGAATAAAGCATCTTAGAATAACATGTTAGAATGAAATAAACAAAAAAAACGCTATTATAAATTAATGTTTTTCGAAACCCTATTTTGCATATATATTATTTTTTATATCGCGTCGCACGCTCAGTGCGAAGCTGACCGAGTAGCTGTACGCACTGTGCGCGGCGCAGGATCGGTTTCTCAATGCGGGATTTTTGATTTTTGCGACAACCGAATAGCCTAGTGGTTAGAGAACCTGACTATGAAGCTTGAGGTCCCGGGTTCGATTCCCGGTCGGGGCAGATATTTGTATGATGAATACGAATGTTTGTTCTCGAGTCTTGGATGTTTAATATCTATTTAAGTATGTATTTATCTATATAAGTACGTTTATCCGTTATCTAGTGCCCATAGTACAGGCTTTGCCTAGTTTGGGACTAGATCAATTGGTGTGAATTGTCCCGCGATATTTATTTATTTATTTATTCTTTGTCATACGCGACCGACGGTACGCTCGACCGATGTCAGCGACCGATGTCAGCGACCGACGTCAGCGTAGGAGGAAATCAAGCCTTAGCACTGCTACTCGTTATGTGGCTTCCCGCCTCTTCGCAGTGGCGGTTGTCCTTTTCACGAACAGCGAGAAAAATAGGCACTAAAGAACCTGCATTGCCTCCATACATTCTACTGATATCGTAGCGAATCTGCACCGCCAAGCCTTTCTGAACGAAATTGTCGATTAAATTAAACGGAAACAATAGGCTTGTGTCCTAATTTTTTTTACGATGCCATTCGAACCAGTTTTTGGTGTGGAACAAATGTTTGTATGGGAGTAAGGAACATAAATACCCAAAAAAATTAGTTAAAGACGGACCTCGCTGGCGGTAGCCGAAAACGTTCCATACTGATTAACATTGAATCATGACGTCACAGGGTAATATTTGTACTAGTCGTTATATGGGAAATCAAGTAAATTGCTGTTTCGGTTGCGAAATACTGCGTTTAGGACCATAGTTGTCATACAATATTGTTTCTATAAAAGCGTAAGGATTCTATTGGTAGCTTTAAATTTACTTTTGGACAATAAAAAAATGCATATGTTTTGTAAACTTTCAAGGGCCATATCTTTTTATGATTTTAATTATATTTCGTAATTTATACTTAATTGCATTTATTTGAAGGTTTACTATCAATGTAGCAACACTGCCCTTTAAATTTTAACATGAGGACACAACCCAATTGCGAACCTACTATTTAAAACCATTGCCCGTAGCATAAATTTAATCTATCATCATCATCATATCAGCCGAAAGACATAGGCCTCCACCAAAGAAGAATTAAATCTATAAATAATAAAGAAGTCCGTTTCCTATTTAGTTAGTTAGTTAGTTTTACTGGGCATTTTCCGCAAATCGACATCCAACGTGCCTATTTTGCGTGGAAGGATTAGACCGGTTTCCTCACGATGTTTTCCTTCACCGAAAAGCTAACGATAAATATTTCGTACATAAGTTTCGAAAAACTCATTGGTACGAGCCGGGATTCGAACCCACGACCGCCGCTTGACAGCCGCATGCCTGAACCACTAGGCTACCGTAGCTATTTAATTCAGGCCTTTATTTAGATATTAATTTTTTCAAGTATAACAATGATTTTCAATTATCCTCCGCTGGCGTACTTTTGTCATATGCCATCCATTTATTTTCATTTATGATCACCGACTATATGCGTCTAAAAACAATACCGTATACAAATACTCATGGTCGACTCAAATGTTGTCCATCTTATTATATTCATATATTTTAGTTGTTTCCCTTTCGGTTGGACCAAAACACTGATAGAAATCCTCTAATCCTCTGATATTCTGAACATTAACATCCCTAATGTCAAGCTGATATGCTACGCAGACGATACTGCACTAATTGTAAACGGGAAATCATGGGAGGAAACATACTGTCGGGCGGAGGGCGCGCTTGCGCGAGTGGCCTCGTGGCTGAAGAGTAATCTACTCACACTTAACATTGGTAAGACGAATTTCGTAGCCTTCTCAAAGACGACAGCCTCATCCCCGCCTGTAAATAGAACTATGAAATTCCACTCCTGTGTATGTTACAGTTCTGCTTCGTCTTTTAGGCCACTGAGCAACTGCGCTTGTCAAAAAATTGAAAGACGCCACTACGTAAAATACTTAGGTATTCTTTTTGACCAACATCTCTCCTTCAAGCAACACCTGTCCGCGCTTGCCGCCAGAGTTAGGAAACTGATCTACGTGATGAAGCGAATTCGTAGCTGCGCTGATCTTGTTGTTCTCCGCCTGGTATATCATGCCCTATGTCAATCTATCCTACAGTACGGAGTGGCTGTCTGGGGCGGCGCTGCCAAGTGCTTCATGCTCGAGGTGGAGCGCGCTCAGAGGGCGGTTATAAAGGTAATGCTGAAAAAACCGTTACAATACCCCACTGACACGCTCTACCGTGAATGTAAACTGTTGCGAGTGAGACAGCTTTACATCATGAAAGCAGTTCCCCGGACCCATTCATGCCTACTGAAATCGCCAAATTACAAGGAACTCCTGAGCAAGCGTATTTTCAAGGCGCCCCTGCCGCCGCTTAGATCAGCATTGGCCAGGAAAAGTCCTGCATTTTCTCATCCCCACATTTACAATAACATTTGCAATAATCTCAACATTAAAACGTTACCCGTGTGTAAAGCCAAATGTGTAGTGAAGAACTGGTTACTAACGCTTTCATATTCTCTGACTGAAAACCTAATATAACCAAACCGAAACTGTTGTAGTCTTGTGGATCTCTCACACGCACACATGCGCACATACACACAAACACAGTCATATATACACACACACACACACACACACCAAACCCACAGTCACTCACACATACGCACATACGCAAATAGTAATTTTAGTTTTAAATTGTAATCTAATCTTATCTTAATTTTACTTAAAAAAAAAAAAAATATAACAAACAACAGAAGTTAGTGTTTTGTACTGCAAAATGGTAATATTCTAATTATTTCGTGTAAATCGCACTCGCAGACAGCCAAGATACAGGCTCAGCCTAGTTTGGCGTCTGACGGACATAACGTTATAATATTAAGTGTATTTTTGGTAAATAAATAATTTTAATTTAATTTAATTTAAAATTGTAATAATATTACGAATTGCAGTTCATATGCGTACGGAGATGTTTGACTAAATTTGACTTCCCGGAAACAAATATTTCGCATATCTCACACTTGTATTGCTTTACACCCGACTGCCTCAGAAGGAGGGTTATGTTTTCTCCGGTGTGAATTCTTTTATGTCTGTTTAAATTACTTTTTAGTGCAAATTGGCTGTTACATTCTTCACACCTGAATGGTTTTTCTCCAGTATGTACTCTTATATGTGCAATTAAATAAAATTTGTCTGTAAATTGCTTTTTACAATCTTCGCAGCGGTATAGATTTTTTCCGGTGTGAACCCTTTCATGCGCGACTAATTTATCTTTTCGCGTATATTGCCTGTTACATTCTTTACAGCTATATGGCTTGTGTCCAGTGTGAATTCTTTTATGTGCATTTAACCCATTTATCCCCGTGAACTGTTTGTTACATTGTTCACATTTGTATGGTTTTTCTTTAGTATGAATTCTTCTATGTCTAATTAAACTAATTAGATCTATAAATTGCTTTTTACATTCTTCACAGATGTATGGTTTTATTCTGGTGTGAATTCTTCGATGTATAACTAGATAAGATTTACTTTTAAAATGCTTGTTACACTCTTCACACCTGTATGGTTTTTCTCCAGTATGTATTCTGCTATGTCTAATTAAATTATTCTTGGCTATAAATTGCTTGTTACATTCTTCACACCTGTATGATTTTACTCCGGTGTGAACCTTTTGATGTCTAACTAATTCATATTTTTGCGCAAATTGCTTATTACATTTTTTACAACTGTATGGTTTGTCTCCGGCTAGATTTTTTTGATGTACATCTAAAACACTTTTTAGTATTAATTGCTTGTTATATTCTTCACAGCTGTGTGGTTTTATTCCTTTATGAATGCTTTGATGTCTATCTAAATGACATTTTTGTGTAAACTGTTTCTTACATTGCCCACACATGTATGGTTTTTCTCCAGTATGTATTCTTTTATGTCTAATTAAATTACTCTTGCCTGAAAAGTGTTTATTACATTCTTCACAGCGGTATGATTTTATTCCAGTGTGAATTCTTTGATGCCTATCGAAGTCAGGTTTTCGCGTAAATTCCTTGTTACTTTCTTCACACCTGTATGGTTTTTCACCAATATGTATACTTCTATGTTTCAGGTCCATGTGTGTTTTGATATGTCTGATTAAAATAGTTTTTGCACTAAATTGCTTATTACACATGTCACAGGAGTAGGTTTTCTGACCTGTGTGGGCTTGTGTATGTTTAGGGAAGAGGCTTTCACTAGAGAACTGTTCTGAACAAGTTCCACGAGAATACGTCGCTGCGGACTCGTCCTGACCGAGGTGACTCCGCACGTGCGCGATTAAACTCGAGTTCACTGTGAAGTGTTTCCCGCAAGTATCGCATGTGTACGCTTCCTCGGCGCGGAGCCCGGCGGTGTTATCGTGGGGTTCCTGCACACGACTCGCTCGCCGCGACTCGTGTAATGTCGCGAGACTCGTGCGGCTCGCGTGCGGCGCCTCATCGCCGCGGAGGCGCTCGAGCCTCACGCAACAAGTCATGGCGAGCTGCTCCCTGGCCAGCGCGGACACGGGCCGTCCAGCACCGCCGTCCAGCGCGACTGCAACAACAACACCGGTCAAGTACGGCTGGGCGACTCCTCGCCAGGGTTGCGCAACTCAAGCCAACTCGACTAATACAGGTTATACAAGGTCTTCCATTAAGACTCATTGATCTTTAAAATTGAATAAAACAATGATTTTAGTACTTATGTTAATAAATTGTATTTATGTGAATATCCATGGTTTGGCATTACTTAAGCCCGGTTTCCACAGCGAACGAGTAATGAGCGAGAGATGGCTAAGCAGAGCGGACTTCGTTTTTAGGGTTCCGTAGCCAAAATGGCAAAAACGGAACCCTTATAGTTTCGCCATGTCCGTCTGTCCGTCTGTCCGTCTGTCCGTCTGTCCGTATGTCACAGGCATTTTACTCGAAAACTATAAGGTGTATTTGAATAAAATTTTGAGGATAGGTGTATTTTGTTAGCCGCTACATAGTTTTGTAATAAAAATGACAAAAAAAAATTTTTTTAGGGGTGCACTCCATACATAAAACTAAAAGTCAAAATTTTTTTTTTCATTGTGACCCCCCGTGTGGCACATCAATCGATAGGCCTTTCAAAATAAATATAAGGTTTCTTAGCATTTTTTTTGATTAAGTGAATAGGGTCGGAGATAATCGCCCCGAAAGTCACTAAAATTCTGTCCCCCCCCCTCTAATTTTTGAACGGTGTATTTTAAAAATATGAAAAAATTCATGAACACAGCGCTTATTAAGTTCATTCACCGAAAATTGTTTTGAACAAGATCGGATGAAAGGTTTCCGAGATATTGCTGAAAAACTGCCTTCCTCAAAGAAAAAGACGTAAGTGCCGTAAGATTTCTATGACGATACGACCTTTTTAATAGGCACGGAACCCTTCGTTTTGCGTGGTCCGACACGCACTTGGCCGGTTTTTTATAAAATAGGTTTGCGTTTCCACCAACAAAGGGTTGTTTGATTCAGGAATCGGAACCGGTTTTTTCAAAAGTTCCCGAAGTAGTCTAATATTTTGAGTTATTTTAGGCTCTTAATGTAGGACTCTATCATGTATTTAGATAACATTTTCGTATTATTAGACAGCCTGATCAAAAATGATATTATAAACCAAAGAACGAAATTGAACGAAATAAAACCGGTATTTTTGTATGGTGAAAATACCGGTATCCGATCCCTGGTTTGATTCCCACCGCAAAAGAGAAATGAAAGAGGGATGAGCAGAGCCGGCTGAACGGAAAATAGAAAATGAAAAGTCGATTTCCACAGAGAGCGAGTTCAGTTGAAGATTTGAACTGGTTGCGTGTGGTCGTGTTGGAACGGGATGTCGAGTGACACGGAATCAAGCGATGATAGATTATAATTAATACATCTGATTGAAAAACCTACTTCACCATCTTTTATTTCTCCCAAATTCAAATCATCAACTATAGATTTCCATGCAGCTTCTTTTTAGGGTTCCGTAGCCAAAATGGCAAAAACGGAACCCTTATAGTTTCGTCATGTTCGTCTGTCCGTATGTCACAGGCATTTTACTCGAAAACTATAAGGTGGATTTAAATAAGATTTTGAGGATAGGTGTATTTTGTTAGCCGCTACATAGTTTTGTAATTAAAATGACAAAAAAAAAAATTTAGGGTTAATAATTTAAATAAATAATTCATTGTGACCCCCCATGTGGCACATCAATCGATAGGCCTTTCAAAATAAATATAAGGTTTATTAGCATTTTTTTTGATTAAGTGAATAGAGTCGGAGATAATCACCCTGAAAGTCACTAAAATTCTGTCCTTCCCGCCTCTAATTTTTGAACGGTGTATTTTAAAAATATGGAAAAATTCATGGACATAGGGCTTATTAATTTCATTCACCGAAAATTGTTTTGAACAAGATCGGTTCAGAGGTTTTCGAGATATTGCTGAAAAACTGCCTTCCTCAAAGAAAAGGACGTAAGTGCCGTAAAATTTCTGTGACGATACGACCTTTTTAATAGGCACGGAACCCTTCGTTTTGCGTGGTCCGACACGCACTTGACCGGTTTTTATCTACGTTTCGGTATTCTTTACTTGATACGTCCCATAAACATGGGTACAGCTTCAATAAATCGCTCCATCACGACACACGAAAAAACACGACTCGTCAAGCTATCAGAGCAATAGCGAGCGCGCGCGATCGGTGCCGGCGACGGGGAAGGGGGAGGGGCGGGGACAGCAACGAGTCCTTTTCAAACTAGCCGGCCGGACCTTGACCTCATTTTAACTCGTTTGACTCGCTCCGCTCACCTATTCCTCTGTAGAAACGCTCCTATGTAATTTCCCATTGCGAGTTGAACGGACTCCGTAATGACACCGCTCCGCTCTCAAGACCTGAGCGAGTTCATGTCAACTCTTTTTGCTCGCTTAGTCCTTTCCGCTCGACTATTCGCTGGTTTACTAAGTCCTTGATGAGTCCGCTCCGCTCGCGGTGGAAGCCGTTTATGGATAATATCTCACTCAAATGACGTCCTCGGTGTTTGATTGTGCTATTCGCTAACTGGGCATTACAACAACTGGAAATTCATCCTGATTTTGCCAAGTATTTAGTGACGAGACTCATTTTTAGCTGAATTGCTTAGTTCTTAGAAAATTACAGGATCTGTGCAGATGAGAACCATCAAGAAATTCAACAACGTACTTTACACTGCGAAAAAGACACTGTCGTAAATTGGCACTGTTCATCGAAATAATAAAAAAAAGTTTCAATAGCTTACGAGTTACGAAACAAAGTTCAATCTCCATGCACGCTCTTTTTAGCACTTAGAAAGTGATTGTAATATTTTTTACGGCTTCTTTGTGAAGAAATTAGCATTGAAAACTCGGTATGCAAACATTTACGTGCTACGACTTTTTTTTAATTTAGAGTTTGTCAATTTATAAATAAATCGGTATGAATCAAATAATTGTGAATAGGAAAATAACAATGCATTATTTAATTACTGTTACGATAGTACGAAATAGAATCACGTCGATCCACGAATCATCGAAACCGACATATTTGATTGTGCAAAATGTTCCCTTTGAAAATATGGCACTGATTACTGAACGCGAACGAATCTAGAGGTCTTTGCACTCGTAACGCCTTTGCAGGACACTTTTGTTAGCAGACGACTGTGTATAGTGTGTATAGGCTCTCTATTTGATTTCTTAAAAATAATTATAACACAGTAATCAATCGATTCCTTTTATAAGCCACCATCAATCGTAATCGGATATTATGACAATCGATTTGTTCTAGCCACATCACTCTTTACGTCATATTGGAACTGTCAAAAGACCAGTCGCATTTCTCGTACACTGTAAGGTAAACGTCCGAGTGCTCGACGCTGTACTAGTATATGGCATGGGCACTCTATGTCAAAGCAATATGGGTCAAATTCGAACTACGAGGATTTTTCTTCATTCGAATTTAAGCCATGTCACTTTGACATAGAGTGCGCATGCCATATACTAGTACTGCGTCGAGCACTCTGACGTTTACCTTACTTGGCGATCATAATGTAAATTCGTATAAACTAGCTTAAGTCAATTTATAATGTAAATTTATGTTGTGAAATAAAGCGAGGGGTATAGAATCATACATACATACATACATACATACATATAATCACGCCTCTTTCCCAGAGGGGTAGGCAGAGATCACGGATCTCCATTTGCTACGATCCTAACAAACCACTTTCGCTTCACTCACCTTCATAACATTTCTCATACATGCTCGTCGGTTTAGGGTACTTTTGACCTGGACTTTTTGTAAGTTCGCCTAGGTCTTCTCCTTCCAACTTGCCCTTCCACTCTTTTTACATACACTCTCTTCGTTAATCTTCTTTCATCCATCCTATCTACATGCCCAAACCACCTTAACATACCCTTCTCAATTTTCGTGACTATATCTCCATCCATTCCACACGTATCTGTTATCACACTGTTTCTGACTCTATCACTCAATTTCACTCCACACATACTTCTCAACGCTCTCATTTCTACTGCATTCACTCGACTTTGATGTCTTTTCTGCCATAGAATTAAAGTCAGCTAAATCGATGGATTGGGTATGGATTTAGCTAACTTTGATTCTATACCTCTCAAGTAATCTAATGGTATTCGGCCGAGCCAATGCTTGCCGCGCGCGTTTGCTCAGACACACGCTCAAATTCGACCGAGCCAGACGCAGGCATGTCCGCACCAGACGCAAGCTCGCCCGAGCCAGTCCACACGCTCGGGCGAGCCGCGCGGGTGAGCATGTGGACTGGCTCGGGCGAGCTTGCGTCTAGTGTGGACCCACCCAAAAATTGAGAAAAAAAAGTATGCGTTAAATTATACAAAGGTACATGCATATATAAAATACATATTTTCTCAATCAGTGAAAACAATATTAATCTTTGAATATAATAACGAGTCACTCACGTCTTTAAGGTCGAATATCGCTCGACATGTTTAAAGCCAATGCGCGGCCCTTATTCATGAGCGCTCGCGTATTCTTGCGATGCTGTGACTCTAATGATTGAAATCAAGCCTACGATAGAGGGGGTACTCCCCCTTAGTGATGACGTCAGCGGTCAACAATCATTACTCACGAAGATGTTCGGAAATGACTCGCTTCAATTTTATTGCTATTTTAATGTTTTAATAATTACATAATACATGGACGCTGGTTGACGGCAGACAATCGTGTCGTCAATTGTCCCTATTTCTCTACAAACTTTATATTAACAGCGCGTGTTTGTGTTTACGTTTAGTAAACTCAACATCCCTATTTATTAAAAATAGGTTAGGTAGGTAGGTACCCATTAAAAGTCTAGGCTGCGGCACTAATGTTGACGACAATAATGGGTCCCGACTGTTGAAGTTGCTGTTTCGTATAAGAATGTATAGTTTGTTTTATCTGTGTCATAACCAATGATCGGATTTCCCGGTGCAACACGGAGTGAATGACCCGAAATATTATGTTTATATGGATATGCTCCGGGATTCCGGGACTTACTAGTTACTTACATTTGTTTTTTGGAGGACAATGATTCCGATTATATTACATGAAATAAAATTCAATAACATTTTTACATGTTACATGTTATTGTATTGTTTCTCTATGTAACTGCTTTGTTTGTGTGAGGTGTGCAATAAAGAGTATTTGTATTGTATTGTATACATAAAAGTTTGCGAAATAAATCTGTTTAAAACTGATCTGCCAAATAGCCTAAGCGGCCTAATTAGAAATATAATTCAAAATTCAAAATAACGGCCACCAGATGCCATACTGTAAAAGATAAAAAAAATAAGTCTACGAACTATGTCATGTGGGGTATCGTTGAATAGGTATTTCCAAATTATTCTTAGATTTCTTTAATCATTTTTTAGTTGAAATAACCATTTTTTAAACTAGACGTCGGGATTTTAGTCATGTCCATATTAATTTTTCTACTGCATATCCCGCCGTGTTGCACCGTAAAATCCGATCACTGGTCATAACGATTCGTCTGCCTCGTTCCGGATCCGTCACAAGCGATTCGGACATTATTTTTTAAACTCCAAGGTCCAAATTGACATACGAAATGTTAATCATGAAACTGATTCAATGTTCTCGACTACTGAACTTGTTTTTTTCTTTTCAGTTTTTTTTTAATTTAAAAAGAATAGCTTTTTTGCAGTCGGGTTTTTTTATTTTCTAAATTATCTTTTTTTTTATTTAACACTTTTTAGTTAGTATTAATTATTTATATTATAGGATAGTCATTAGTCACATAGTCACATTGGCCTCATTTGCGTCGCGCAGTGCAGTATTAATACTTAACAGAATTACTATAACTTTATAACGTTATAGATTTTAAATGGTCACTCTAAATGAAAAACTGTAAAATAAACCTATAACTGATTTTTAAATACCTATTCAGTGATACCCCACTCGACATATTTCGTTTACTTTTTTTTTTCAATTTTGGCGTCTGGTTGCCGCCATATTGAATTTTGATTACTGTCATATCTTTAGTGACACACGCAAGAGTAAGACGGTTCGATTGACGTAAGAATTATCAAAATCGGTTCACGCGTTTGGTCTCTGGAGTGCCACATAGGAACAAACATACATACATACATATATAGGCTGATAAACACATTACCCTCCTTTGCGTCGCGTAGTCGGGTAAAAACTGTCACAACTAGGATGTTCATACACAGCATAAACATTCTTCACTATAAGAGGTACTCACAAAAAAAAACCCGAGCCCATTTGATATAAAGGCTTACTATGAAAAAGTCAAAAGTACCCTAAACCGACGAGCATGTATGAGAAATGTTATGAAGGTGAGTGAAGCGAAAGTGGTTTGTCAGGATCGTAGCAAATGGAGATCCGTGATCTCTGCCTACCCCTCTGGGAAAAAGGTGTGAATATATGTATGTATGTATGAAAACCCGACTATGGCCTATTTCATTTCACAAGTAGCTACTCACGCGATATGCAGTCCTCGTCACTGGACGCGGCGCCCGACTCCTCCGACTTGGCGGCCTCCTCTGGAACAAAACTCTACTTTATCATATCATATCATATCATATCGTTTATTGCTTTATATGGTTACAAAATGGTCTTACAATATGCCGCCAATATGCTTTATGCCGTGTGCATTCACAAACGTTATCCGAAAAACCGTTCCAGCAATCACTTGCCTATTTACTTGGGGTGGTTTACTATTGAGAGGCATAAGGGTCGTTCTTCTTTTCGACCGACAATAGCCTGTCCTTCGTCTTACTACGGCATCTCATTTGAGTAATAATGATTTTACGGTTTTATAATGTTCGAAAATGAACGTCCATATTATTTTATTAATTAGTATTATTTAATATTTTAGTTTCTCTAACTAGCATTTTTTTAAAACGTATTTTTATCGTAGAAGTCCGTGACAGAGTGGTAAACCAAAATGTAGTCCCCACTGAAAGAGTCCACTTTGTCACATTTTTTTTTTTAAATCAATTGTAAACAAATATGTATATTGGCCGGAAAGGAAACTTTAATTAGTGTTAATGAAGAAACCAATGCATTTTTTTTTAATCACACTTCAAAATCACAATTTTCGATAGTTCAAAAACCAAAAAAAAAGGAAAACCTCGGTTCATTGTCGGTAAAAAAGAAGAACGACCCATAAAATCATTAATACTAATATGGTTCGGCATAATTACTTTACGCCAAAAATTAGATATGCATAAGTCACATTTCGCATAATTTTAACGCATACCATTAAAAAGTATAAATACAGAAAGCATAACCCTCATTAAAACTAATAACAAAAAACATAAACATGAATATCCATAATAATCAATTGACATCATATCAAAATGCATAATGCTATTATCCTATTAAAAGTCATGTACAAATGGCTCATAGTAATAAAATTGCTATATTGCTATTTTTGTGTGTTGGGCCACAAAGATGACGGATGAAACGAGATTGCATGTTACAGAGATGAGGATGTTGAGATGGATGTGTGGCGTGACGAGAATGGATCGAATAAGGAATGAGTATATAAGAGGAAGCCTGAAAGTAGCACCCATAACTGAAAAGCAGAGAGCGAATCGCCTACGGTGGTATGGACATGTTATGCGGAGGGATGATAGTAATGTTGCTAGAAGGGCATTAAGTATGAATGTTGAGGGTTGCAAGAGAAGAGGTAGACCAAGGAAAAGGTGGATGGACTGCGTGAGAGACGATATGAATAGGAAGGAAGTGTGTGATGAGCTGACGGGCGATAGAGAGGTATGGAAGAAAAAAACATGCTGCGCCGACCCCAAGTAAATGGGATAAGGACAAGCGAATGATGAATGATGATGATTGCTATTTTTGTGTATATACATACACGGTGCCCGTGAGCATTGCGAGAGATTTTAACAGGATATTCCTGACTATATTTTAAGTTAAAAATGTTAATTAACGTCGAGTAAATTCGGTTCGGTTTTAGAGATATTTCCATTTTTGTGTAAAAATGTTGTAATGAAATCTCCAGTATGAAACACCTTTATGATTGCGACGTTGCGAGACTTAACCATCTACTTTGACAGCTCGTCCTGAAGACACGTTTTTACTAGATCAGCAATTATTGTGTATGAAAATAAGAAAAAAATTAAAAATCATAATTCGACCTAGCTTCATATAAAATTTATTACTCCTTATAGCCTCAGGAATTCGTGATTAAAATCTCTCGCAATGCTCACGTGGTGTCTTTAGAACGAGCTGTCAAAGTAGATGGTTAAGTCTCGCAATGTCGCAATCATAAAGGTGTTTTATACTGGAGATTTCATTACAACATTTTTACACAAAAATGGAAATATCTCTAAAACCGAACCGAATTTACTCGACGTTAATTAACATTTTTAACTTAAAATATAGTCAGGAATATCCTGTTAAAATCTCTCGCAATGCTCACGGGCACCGTGTATATTAATGACTAGCTTCCGCCCGCGACTTCGTCTGCTTGGACCCGGGATAAAAACTATCCTATATTTTAATCCAGGCTATAAACTATCTTCGTGCAAAATTTCATCCAAATCGGTTGAGTTGTTTAAGCGTGTGAGTAACAAACATCCAAACATCCAAATATCCAAATATCCAAACATCTAAACTTTCGCATTTATAATATTAGAAGGATTTGCACATGTTCAAACACTTATTATATTTTACGTCTTCGTGTATTTATGAAATTGAAAAATAATACTTTATCCATTAGTTACAAAGGAACGCAAGTTTTCCTTTGTAACTTATAGTGCTGTGCTCAATACTTTTGGCCAAGGCTGTAAGTTTCAGACTTTCCCATACTGACCGATCTAAATGTGCCACCCTGTATAATAATACAGGGTGGCACATTTAGATCGGTCAGTATGGGAAAGTCTGAAAATATAAGACATACGAAGATCTCTTCTTAGGAACCATGTCATCGATTTTAGTAACAAGAAACACTGCATTCATACATTAAAATAAAACATTTACTCGGCTCGGGAATCGAACCCGGACGTTTTGAAAACTAAAACTTTGTAACACTATTTCTATTTAGATATCGATTGTGTAGGCCTTAAGAAGTAAATGTTACTATGAAACATTTTTTTCAACACAACATTCAACTCGTTTTTTTTAATGTATGAATGCAGTTTTTCTTGTTACTAAAATCGATGACATGGTTCCTAAGAAGAGATCTTCGTACGTCTTATAGTTTCAGACTTTCCCATACTGACCGATCTAAATGTGCCACCCTGTATAAGTTCCACCTTTTCTGTAGTAAATACTACTTACGCGACATCTCGTCATCAGTGGCATCTTCGTCCGCCATCCTTGGTCCGACTCCGGGCTCTTCATCTGGAACAAAAAAGAATTGCATAAAAAATAAAAATATTTGCGGACAATTATACACAAATCTACCTAGTCCCAAACTAAGCAAAGCTTGTACTATGGGTACTAGACGACGATAAACATACATATATAGATAAATACATACTTAAATACATAGAAAACATCCATGACTCAGGAACAAATATTCGTGCTCATCACACAAATAAATGCCCGTACCGGGATTCGAACCCAGGACCTCTAGCTTCGTAGGCAGGGTCACTACCAACTACGCTAAAGCGGTCGTCATAAATAAATGCTACATAGCAATGATGTAATATAAAAAGAGGTAGATATGTTGTCTATACGAAATTCCGTGTTTAAAAATGGCCACCAAATCTGACAGCTAACGTTTCCATTGACGGCTTGAAACCGAGGCAAGTTGGTGCCAATTGACACAATTTTAGTGTGCCATTTTTGGAGCTCTTATAACCTATCTACCTCTTTTTTATATTACATCATTGCTAAATAGCATAAATGGGTAGTGTACTAGTGTAACAGTTACCTACAATATATTGTCATCTGACAAGTGGCACAATAATTCGGACATGCTGTTAGGCCGCGAGGGAGACGGACGGTTTGTCTTTTGTCTGCAGTGACAACTGCGACCTCATCTCTGCGTGATCGCATCAGAAATTATAATAATATAATAATAATAATATAAGCCTTTTATTCAGACAATTTTAAAGTTTAAGAGTTTATATAATATTGTACACAACTTATCAAAATACATAACTTAACTTAACATATTACTGTTTCAGACAACATCGGTTTGGTCTGTATGCCGTTTGGCAAAGGCCTCTTCCATCCCTTTCCATTTTTCCCTGTCTCTCGCCAGTCTGGTCCAATGTCTCCCTGCGAATTTTACAATTTCATCTTCCCATCTAGTTTTTGGTGGTCCTTGTTTTCTTTTCCTGTCTTTCAGGAACCACCATACCATTCTCTTGCTCCACTTCTCTTTGCCCCTGATCATATGTCCTGTCCATCTCCATTTGAGTGTTCTAACTTTAATGGTTACATCTTCTACACGTGTTTTAGATCTAATAGACCTGTTTCTGATCCTATCTCTCAATTTAACTCCAATCATATCATCATATCAGAAATTAGGTTATCCTAAATCGTTCTCGAATCGTTAAACTTAAGTGGCAGTGGGCGAGGCACATTGCACGTAGAATTAATCTCTGCACCACCTACTGCATGATCTAGTTTTATCTCTTTCTCTGATACCCAAAGGTTGTCTGGAAGAGATCGCTCTTCAGCGATAAGACCGCCTGTTGTCTACCTCTACCTACGTGTAATTGTATCGTTTCTCTCTGTAACTGCTTTGTTTGTTTGAGGTGTGCAATAAAGAGTATTTTCTCCAAAATGGCCCGCAAAGTGTAGATTAGTCGCTACATATTAGAAGGTAAGTAACGTGTATAGTTTCAGGTCAGATCAAAATAAAAAAATAAAAAACATTGCAGGCCGCCTGGAATGTAACATAAAAATTCCTTTATTTGTCGAGTACCAAACTTTTTAAAAAGTTGAAACCGGCATATAAAGGACGGCACAGGTCGTATTCAGCCAATTCAACTCGTATTTTTCTGTTCCAAACGCGACGTTATTCTGTGTCTCAAATAGTTTGCGTTTTTCGGTGGAAAAATACACTTGCGATTCGGTTTAAAAAGAAAAACGGCGGGAAATCATTAATATTTTCACGTTGTGCAGCGATATTTAAAGTTTATTATTCCCCCATTTTGGAGAAAAACACTATATTAGCCTCAGCCGGAATGGCAATTGCAGGCTTCGTATTATAATTAAACGGACTCGCAAGCTCGTCCGTTTAAACAAATACTCAGCCTGCAATGGCCTCCTTCCCGGCCACGGCAATAATGTACTATTGTATTGTATTGTAGAACCGATAGCCGTTGGGACGGGAAAGTTCTCGAATGGCGACCACGTAGCGGAAGGCGCAGCGTGGGTAGAGAAGGTGGACTGATGACCTGGTCGCGGAAGTCCACTCGATGCGGGTGGCGCAGGACCGGTCACTTTGGCACTCTTTGGGGGCGGCCTATGTCCAGCAGTGGACGTCTTTCGGCTGATATGACGAAACGTTATAGCAAAAGTTGTTATGATATTATGCTTAGTAAAATTATGACAGAGATTTTTATGGTAATTGTTTATTATGCGTTTCGACTTATGTCGCATGAAATAACACAAAAAAAATCTTATAATTTATTAGCCAAGTATATTTAATTATATTGTTGTTTAGCCTAATGAGGCTATCCGCAGCAGAACCAAGGTAACCGATATAGCCCTCCGAATTGCTAAACTTAAGTGGCAGTGGGGGGGGGGGGCACATTGCACGTAGAACCGATGGCCGTTGGGGCGGAAAGGTTCTCGAGTGGCGACCACGTACCGGAAGGCGCGGCGTGGGTAGGCACACAAGGTGGACTGATGACCTGGTAAAGGTCGCGGGAGTCCGCTGGATGCGGGTGGCGCAGGACCGGTCAATTTGGAACTCTCTGGGGGAGGCCTATGTCCAGCGGTGGACGTCTTTCGGCTGATATGCTGATGATGATGATGATTAGCCTAATTATTATTTTGTTATTCGCATTGGACAGAGCTTTTATTTTTTGTGCATTCGTCTTGAGTCCCACCTCTCTGCTCGCTTTGTCAAGGTCTTCTATCAGTTCTTGCAATCTTCTGCGCTTTTAGCAAACACCACTGTCATCCGCAAATCTCGGATGGGTAAGTATAACACCTTTTATGCGCATGTCATAGTTCATCCACTCCATCTTCTTGAAGACTTCTTCCAAGACCACTGTGAATAGCTTGAGCAATAGAGGATCACCCTGTCTCTCCCCTTGTCACGGTCCTGTGATACTCAGACTTTCGACGACCGCTTTAGCCTAGTTGGTAGTGATCCTGCCTACGAAGCAAGAGGTCCTGGGCATTTATTTCTGTGATGAGCACGAATATTTGTTCCCGAGTCATGGATGTTTTCTATGTATTTAAGTATATATTTATCTACATAAGTATGTATATCGTCGTCTAGTACCCATAGTACAAGCTTTGCTTAGTTTGGGACTAGGTCGATTTGTGTAAGATTGTACGCAAAAAAAAAAAAAAAATTAGCAATGGTAATAATAATACCACGTCCGAGCATGGTAGCATACAAATCTCGATAAGTATGACAGAAGTGAAAATAACATTTACTGTCCTTGTCATAGTTCCACTTTTTTTTATTTGCCGCAACTGCTTTAGTATGAAGTTGTGGCAAATAAACCACTACCCGTCCAAATTAAGTAGGTTGTTTATGGTAAGCCATCAGCCATTTTAAGACCAGTTCTTAATTTAGCTGCATAGAAGCCTTTCCGTCCTTCATTGTGGCATCACACATAGCTTGTCCTGAGTATCATAGGTCCATGCTCCTTGTTGTATTTTTATGTCTTCTCCTTCTCTTTCTAATTTTATCCTTGCTGTGGTATTTGTATGGATGTTTCTTATAAGCCGAGTCTCTTTCAGTCGAGTCCCTTCGACAGAGGACTCGACTGAAAGAAGCTTCAAGCTTTGCATATGCTGAGACGAGAACCCATTGCCAAGCACAATTTAGTATTTTAAGTTTTAATTTTAAGGGATTGTTTAAGTTACGTTTTTTTGGCAATAAAATTAATTTGAATTTGGAGCCTTATATATTTGTGTTCTAAACCTTGCTTTAGTGCTTCTAATTTCAGAGCAATTCTGGTTTGCAGCTTGTCTTATTTGTCCTGCCTTTTCTATTGAAATAGGTACTTACGTAACATGTCCTCGCCTGTTCCACCTTCCTCCAGTGCCTCCGGCTTGACTGGAATAAACATATAACTTAATAATAGTATACCATATTGTGTAATTATGTAGGTACTATTCATAGACACATTTAACTATAACAAAAACTTTTATTTAACTATGTGTCACTGAATGCATGCGTCTTTGTGCAATGCAATGAGTTTCCAAAGGTATGTACATAATAGCATAATACCTATAAATGTAATCCTCTTTTTTATATTGTATTTAGCACAATAACAATTTAAGGAAACTGTAGGTCTAAAGTTAATCACAAGTATTTTTGAAATCATTTTTGTATATGACCATTTGTTTCTATAAATAAATAAATTAAGTTAAGTTGCTGTAAAAATAAACGAGACTAGATTAAGTTTATGTATTTAGATTACTAGCAGAAGTAGTTCTTTACCGGACAGAGCCGCTTCCCTGCTCCCCTCTCCATTCTGCATCTCCGGCTCCTCTGCAGGTTCTTCCTCTAGAGAAAAAAACACAATACATATAACTTCATATTATTCCTAAATATAATATAATGTTGGTTATATTCTGATAGTGAGGCTGTTAGACTTGTACGTTTTACTTACAAGGTAGCTTACAGTGTTCCTATAAAAAAACTGGTGGGTATTTGCTTACAGAACACTTTCTCAACTTATTGAATTGAACGGATAAGTAAAGTACTTATGTAATAGTCGCACCACACTTGGGGTTGCGTGTTCACGTTGCATCGTTGCCTCTCTTTCATTTGCCGTACGAAGGAAAGAGATGCAGCACGAATATTTGGGCAAATACCGCCAAGTGTAGTGCCAGCATTAAACTTTATTGTATAAATAATGCCAAAATTAACGAATGAAAATGTAGTCACTGCCTGCAGTGAGAATGTTGATGATATCTGCTATGTTATGTTTTTAACGAAAGTTAATTCTGTTCATCATTAATTTGACGATATTTGCTGAGATAATAACTTCACCCTTGAACGCACACGGCACACTTTACCTTTGGCCCGCAGGGCTCCCTGCAGCCGCGCCTGCAGCTCCGCCTGGCTGCGCTGCACTTGCAGCTTGAAGTCGCGCGCGTCTCGCAGGCGGCCCACGCACGCGGAGCAGATCCCGCACGAGCCATCGCCGCCCACTCCCAGCTGCGAGTCAAACAATTATATTCACAAAATAACCATTCCTTAAGATAAACAAAACCTGAGAAGCAGTTTCAAAAAACACCTAACCTATTACTAGATCAGAAATACATTTAAGGTAACATCATGCTATGCAGTCATATTTACATGTAAATCGAAGCACTCTCTGAGCATGTCCGAGTATATCTCCGTAGTGCCGAGATGTGTGTATGGCGTCGTCAGGTCCCTGTCCGGAGCGCACCGCAGGCAGCAGCGGCACGAGTGCATCACGTCCGACACGGCATCCGCCGCGTCCTCGATGTAACTACTCATGTTTTTATTTTAGTTTTATTTCACTTCACTTTTCGCAATGTTTCGATTGTTTTGACATTTGCACAAAAAATGCCTACTCAAAGTAATGGCGTCTTAGCGGAAGCGTTCAGATTCCATGAGACATCAAACGTGGTGATTTCATGTTACCTTCGCTGTAGAAATGACTTGCAGCTGGGCTGCCCCTATAGAAATATAATTATAAATAAGATAAGATTATTAGAATATGATTATAAATAAAATAAAATAAATTAAATAGAACTTTGAAAATTATTTATAAAAAAAATCATGCATTTAAATTAGGCGCAGAATGGACTACAATTTTCAAATTTGTCGTTTATTCTCTTGTGACACGATGCGGTGGTTGGACTATAATCGATTAATCACAGGAGTCAATAACATCGATTAACAAATTTGCATCCCTAGTGAGACCACGTGAGACAAGCACCATGACATGTTCGAATATAGCCCTAGATTCCTTCTAGTAATGACTTTTGTAAAGGACTTAAGTTTAGTCCATTGTACGCCCAATTTAAATACATGATTTTTTAAATATAATTTTCAAAGTTCTATAGGGGCAGCCTAGATGCAACTCATTTTCTACAGCGTAGGTATCATGAAGTCACCACGTTTGATGTCTCATGGAATCTGAACGTTTCCTCTAAGACGCCATTACTTTGAGTGGAGTAGGTAGTCTGTGGGAGTCATGAACCTAGGATACTAGTAGGCTTGACATGGCTTGAGTTGTGCAAATGTCAAAACTCAAAACGATCGAAACATTGCGAAAAGTGAAATGAGTAGTTAATTAAACTAAAATAAAAATATGAGTAGTTACATCGAGGACGCGGCGGATGCCGTGACGGACGTGATGCACTCGTGCCGCTGCTGCCTGCGGTGCGCTCCGGACAGGGACCTGGCGACGCCGTACCCACATCTCGGCCAAACGGAGATTTATTCGGACATGCTGAAAGAGTGCTTCGACTTACATGTAAATATGGCTACATTATTGTTGAAGAACTTATGTAGGTAAACTAGTTAATCACACGTCAGGTTAGGTTTGGTTTATCTTTACCAGTGGCTGTTTGAGTTTTAACATTGATGTAATTGCCTATTTCAAAAGCATATTATAAGATAAACGACTACATCATGGATAGGGATATTTGGCAGCGATAAAATCCTGCACTAGAAATCTGTCGTAAAATAAATAGGCTTTCTACTGTAGCAATGTAATTTTAAAATTTTATAATACTCTGATACTGAAATGATATATTGTATACTGTTTTGAAAAAATGACACCTCGCCGAGTTTTTTACGCCGGTTCTTCTCGAGGCAGAGGTTTACTTTCCGAACCGGTGGTAGCTTATCGACATTCATAGGTGCATGTAATATGCCTAAATTGAAGAATAAATCACTTTGACTTTATCACGCAGCTGGGAGTGGGCGGCGATGGCCCGTGCGGGATCTGCTCCGCGTGCGTGGGCCGCCTGCGAGACGCGCGCGACTTCAAGCTGCAAGTGCAGCGCAGCCAGGCGGAGCTGCAGGGAGCCCCAATTATTGAAAGTTATGATCAGTTCACATAGGCTTCTGACTTCAATTTGTTCTCGTCAACACAATTATTAACCCTGAGTTTTTTTTCCAGATGTAAAACATGAGGTCAAGTTAGAGAAGGGAGACATAGATGGTGCGACAGATGAATCTATCTGTGATGTGTTATGTAAGTTCTTTTGATTGGATAACACCCAGTGTCATCACTCATCAGTGTTGGCTGCCATATTTTTAAAAGAAAGAATGATAGTTTAATGTCATAATTTACACAAGTTTTTGGTAAAGATTGCTATTATATATTGTTACTAGCGACCCGCCCCGGCTTAGCACGGGAGCAATGCTGATGGGTCGTTCTTCTTTTTTACCGACAATGAACCGAGGTTTTTCTGTTTTTTTGGTTTTTGAACTATCGAAAATTGTGGTTATGAAGTGCGATTTAAAAAAAAAATGCATAGGTTTCTTCATTAGAACTAATTAAAGTTTCCTTTCTGGCCAATATAAATATTTATTTACGGTTGGTTTCTAAAAAAAACATGTGACAAAGTGGACTCTTTCAGTGGGGACCACATTTTGGTTTACCACTCTGTCACGGCATTCTACGAAAAAAAAAACATTTAAAAAAATGCTAGTTAGAGAAAGTGAAATATTAAATATCACTAATTAATAAAATAATATGGATGTTCATTCGAACATTATAAAACCGTAAACATCATTACTCAAATGAGATGCCGTAATGAGACGAAGGACAGGCTATTGTTGGTCGAAAAGAAGAACGACCCTGATACTAAATATACTAAAGATTGTCTTTATATACAACGTTCACAGCTTTTTTGTCATTAGACATGTTTTTAGGATTAATACAGCATTAATCCTAAAAACATGTTTATATTGTAAGAAGAATAAGAATATTTTTAGCCATTATTTCTCGTAAAAAGTAAAGGTTAATAAATGGTTATTGTGGATTATCCCTAAGAGATAAAGATTACCAACGCGGACTTTTTTCTAGACCTTTTTAAGGTGTACAATACTGTAGTACATTATTTTGATCTATCTCATAGGGTTCAGCCAGAGTTGCAATGTCAGTGCAAAAAAATGTGTTTATTTACGACATCACATTAGAAACCTCTAAAATTATCAGTGTTTCTCTACTATATTATGCATGTATTATACATATAAACCTTCCTCTTGAATCATTCTATCTATTTTAAAAAACCGCATCAAAATCCGTTGCGTAGTTTTAAAGATCTAAGCATACATAGGGACAGACAGACAGCGGGAAGCGACTTTGTTTTACACTATGTAGTGATTACTAAGCAAGGCCTGAATTATTGATCAACTACAGCTAACAATGCTTTACAATTTGTTAACAAACTTCGCGAAATCATGATATTTTTAAATAATACAATATATATAAAATAGTAGTATAAGGGGAATTTTATGTTCTATGATGGGTATTGGGTAGCCGTCTTCGCATCCAAATCTTTATATTCTTCTTCTCGTTCCTCTAATTCTCACAGAGACCGCCGTTTATTATTATTTATTTATTAAAAACATGTTAACACGACATTACAGTAAAAACCAATGCGTCATGGAACGAAACTAAACAAGACTAAAAACACATATAATTACATTGGTAGAGTTGATTGCCTGTCATCCATCTCCTCACAGAATCTCAGACATTCACCGCACATACATCCATCGCCACGCAAGTAAGTCACACTCCGGCGCTGATGCCAAGAGCGCGTTGAGTTGTGAGAGATTATATACAAATATTGCTTGTTTGACAGTATAGGATAAAGATTTAACACCACACCTTTAATGCTATAGCCAGCTCAAGTAAGGAAAAGTTATGAGTGAATATTCCCTGCAGTCAAATAGTTAAGGACTTATGTGCATATGCCATTTATAAAACACATACATATTTTAACACATAAAATTATGTAAAGGGATACTCTAATGCATCTCTTGGCAAAGTAAACTGTGTGCCCAGGTATATCTTGATTGTGATAATGTCTAAAATGATTCTATCTGTGAAGCTCGGTTTAGTCTTGAATTGCCGACAGACATTTCATCGAATATTATTTCATCGACAACGATTCAAGTATTTTCATTTCATCGACAGACATCGTCGTACGTCGATGAAATGAAAATACTTCAAACATTGTCGCTGAAATGTCTGTCGGCATTTCAAGGGTAAACCAAATGACTTGTCGATGAAATGAAAATACTTGAAACGTTGTCGATGAAATAATATTCGATGAAATGTCTGTCGGCAATTCAAGGGTAAACCAAATGACTTGTCGATGAAATGAAAATACTTGAAACATTGTCGATGAAATAATATTCGATGAAATGTCTGTCGGCAATTCAAGGGTAAACCAAAAGACTTGTCGATGAAATGAAAATACTTGAAACGTTGTCGATGAAATGTCTGTCGGCAATTTAAGGGTACACTTGAGGCCAAGTTCCTTGTGTTAATATAGCTGCACTTTTGCTTCAGATGAAGAGGCCGTGGAGAAGTTAGAGGTGGACAAGGAAGAGCTAGGCGAATTGGTGTTGCGTAAGTACTTGTTTAAGTGGAGCTCCGTCATTTATTTATTACTAGCTTCCGCCCGCGACTTCGTCTGCGTGGACCCGTGATAAAAACTATCCTATATTTTAATCCAGGCTATAAACTATCTTCCTGCAAAATTTCATCCAAATCGGTTGAGCCGTTTAAGCGTGATTGAGTTCACAATGATCTATAGCTTTAAGTAAACATCTATACCTACTTTTGTGATATTGCAATAAATGATTTATTGATTGGGTGTCCGGGTCCTTGGTTTGGGGGCCTAATTAAAGTGGCAGGCATTTTTTGCATACTAAAATAAGAATATCAAAAAATCTAAACATAGAGACAGATATTGATTAAATTGATCATATTTAAAAAAAACGTTAATATAGGGTAAAAAACCTGGGAGAAACAGGCGTATTGTTTGTATGTAAACATGACGCCCACTGTTTCCTCTTAATATCATTATGCGTGTAATTCGATTGTGTGATGACGACTGCTTCCAGATTCAGATATTTATTTATAAAATTCAGTATTTTACATGTCATTATTATTAGTGGTTTATAATTATATGCACCTAATTCTCAAAGTACAGTACATGTCAAAGCATTCATTTAAACTCTAAAGTGTAGTCTGAGTGTACACATTAATAATTCACACTTTTTTTTAACAGAAATCTTGAATTTACCTACTTATCTTAAGTTGGTAATTTATTGTATCTACAGACATACATAATTTTGTCATCAACTTACTGGCAGAGTGCAAAGCGGATGGAGGGGGTAGCCTAAACGATCACAGCGCTCGCTACGGCTAAAATTGTCATTTTTGTCGCTGACTTGAGCTGTCAAATCCATATTGCTGTAAACATTTTCTAATCGTTTTTGAGATAAAAATATGGTCCAGCACGTCTAGCACAACTTGCTGCTCAGTCGCTTCTCGCGCGACTAAGCGTCCCCTATCTCACTCGCACCGTACAAATTAGAAAAAGGGGGTAGAGCTTTCTCGACTCGCGTCGCGGTGCGGCGTCAGTTGCGCTAGCCCCCCTGGTAAGATGTGTTGTTGTGAATTGTAATAACACAAGATTTCATTAATATTTTTCACAATATTTACTTACTTCTTATTTGACAGCGGTGACAATATTGTCCATAATGGCCGCCTGTCACGTGGCGCTGTTGTCGCGCTCGGTCCCAATATTAATGAATTCGTTGACATTGTAGTATGCCATATCAGTTAGGACTGTTTTAAGTTTTGCAACTGTTTGTCGCTTTGCAGATTCGTGATCTCTGATGAAAGCGAGTTGTACATCTTTGGCGCATCTTTAAATCGTTTTTTTTTTCAGACGATCCCCTGTTCGAGTGGGAGCCGGCGGATGACGTCACGAAGGACGAGGACTCGTCTGCGTCGGGTTAGTACTAAAACTTTTTTAGGGTTCCGTAGCCAAAATGGCAAAAACGGAACCCTTATAGTTTCGTCACGTCCGTCTGTCCGTATGTCATAGGCATTTTACTCGAAAACTATAAGGTGTATTCGAATTAAATTTTGTGGATAGGTGTATCTTGTTAGCCGCTACATAGTTCTGTAATGAAATGACTAAAAAAATTTTTTAGTGGTGCCATACATAGTTAAAACTGCAAGCCAAAAAAAAAAAACATTGTGAGCCTACATGTGGCACATCAATCGATGGGCCTTTCAAAATAAATATAAGGTTTCTCAGCATTTTTTTTTATTAAGTGAAGAGAGTCGGAGATAATCGCCACTAGGGTTCAACTCTCGTGTGCCGCACTCTAACATGTTATGTTTGTGTCCAGTTGGGTCGGATGGATTGGCGGAGTGTGTATCCGCCCTCGTCAGGGAGCTGCTCCCCACGACTAGTGCCGTGAAGCTCGAGCGCCTCCGCGGCGATGAGGCGCCGCACACGAGTCTCGCGACATTACACGAGTCGCGGCGAGCGAGTCGTGTGCAGGAACCCCACGATAACACCGCCGGGCTCCGCGCCGAGGAAGCGTACACATGCGATACTTGCGGGAAACACTTCACAGGGAACTCGAGTTTAATCGCGCACGTGCGGAGTCACCTCGTCCAGGACGACTCCGCAGCGACGTATTCTCATGGAACATGCTCCGAACAGTCCTCATGTGAAAACCTCTCCGCTAAACATACACAGAAGCACACGCCTAAGATAACCTACTCCTGTGACATGTGTAATAGGCAAATCAGGGGAAAATGTAATTTAATCAGTCATATAAAAACTCATATGGAGCTGAAACGTTATTCGTGCGGAGTTTGTGACAGGACGTTTAAAAACAGCTCAGATTTAAAGATACACAAACTGATTCACATCGGCGTAAAACCGTACACCTGTGACGTATGTAACACAAAATTTACAACAAAGGGAAATTTAAGAAGACATAAAAAACTGGACACCGGAATGAATTTATATAGCTGTGAAGAATGCCACAAGCAATTTACGCAAAAACCATGTTTAAATAAACATATAAAACAATTTCATACTGAAGAGACACCATTCAAATGTGAAGAATGTAATAAGATATTTACAACAAAATATCATTTAAATCGACATAAAAAAATTCACAGCGGAGAAAAACCGTACACCTGTGAAGAATGTAACAAGCAATTTACAGATAAACACCAATTATATAGACATGAGAAAATACACTTCAGAGAAAAACCATATAGTTGTGAAGAATGTAACACAAAATTTATAAGGAAGGCTAGTTTAGCTGCACATAAGAGAATTCACTTGGGAGAAAAACCATTTAGTTGTGAAGAATGTAACACAAAATTTACACAAAAGTCTAGTTTAAACATACATAAAAAAATTCACGCCGGAGAAAAACCATACACCTGTGAAGAATGTGACAAGCAGTTTTCAAGGAAATTTAACTTAAATGTACATAAGAGAATGCACTTCGGCGAAAAACCATATAGTTGTGAAGTATGTAACAAGCGTTTCACCGCAAAACCGCATCTAACTGCGCATCAAAGAATTCACACCGGAGAAAAGCCATACTGCTGTGAGGAATGTAACACACATTTCGCTCAAAAACAGCATTTAACTAAACATAAAATAATTCACACTCAATAGTGATATTAACACCCACCCGGCTATTTGACACCCAGAACATGCGCCCCGCATCGGCGTCTTAACATGTTATTGTGATATAAGTTTGTATGTTCATATGTATGTTAGTCTCAAGGTATTTGGCAAATAAATATATAAGTAAAGATGTGAGGAACGTCACAAGCCATTCAAGAGTAAAGCCAAAGTAGTGAGACACAAGCGACTCCACACAGGACACTTGCAACAACAATACAAGTGCGGTAAATGTGGTCGCTTACTATGGGCCTCATAAGAAGGCTCAAAGTCACCCAAAGGGCAATGGAGAGGGCTATGCTGGGAGTATCTCTGCGTGATCGCATCAGAAATGAGGCTATCCGCAGCAGAACCAAGGTAACCGATATAGCCCCCCGAACCGCTAAACTTAAGTGGCAGTGGGCGGGGCACATTGCACGTAGAACCGATGGCCGTTGGGGCGGAAAGGTTCTCGAGTGGCGACCACGTACCGGAAGGCGCAGCGTGGGTAGGCCCCCCACAAGGTGGACTGATGACCTGGTAAAGGTCGCTGGAGTCCGCTGGATGCGGGTGGCGCAGGACCGGTCATTGTGGCACTCTTTGGGGGAGGCCTATGTCCAGCAGTGGACGTCTTTCGGCTGATATGATGATGAAATGTGAGTTGTCCGTTTCCAGGAAATCAAGTTTAATCAAACATTCAAACACATGGACTGCAAGCATAATCTTACAGTATGTCGACAAGCCTGCTATCATGATTTGCATTTGCATTTACTAGCGGACGCCTCTAAATGAGAGTTCGTATTTTTTAGGGTTCCGTACCTCAAAAGGAAAAAACGGAACCCTTATAGGATCACTTGTGCGTCTGTCTGTCCGTCTGTCACAGCCGGTTTGGTCCGAAACTACTGGACCGATTGAGTTGAAATTTGGTAAACATATGTAAATTGGTGACCCAAAGACGAACGCGTAAAGTAAATTAATGAATTCGGAACAAGGGAGCCGCTTTTAGGGGTTAACTGGAAAATTAAAAAAAAAAGTTTCGCAAACTGTATTGTGTGACATATCAAATGAAAGGGGTTGTTGTAAGCATGTCAGATATATTTTTTTTATAATTTTATCAAAAACAGATTTGAAGTAATTTAGGAAAAAATATGAAAATTTTCCATCCCCCCCCCCCCCCCCCTTATCTCCGAAACTACTAGGCTTCAAATTCGGAAAAAAATATGAAAAATAGTTCCTTGCCTAAAGATTACAGGAAAACCTATAAGAAGTTTGAGTATTCAAAGTAACGGGAAAATTCTCAATATTTTTGTGTATTTCGTATGGAGCGCCTGATGCTTATAACATAGCAATTTTACGGAACCCTCGCCACGCGAGTTGAACTCGCACTTGTCCTGTTTTTTATACTAAGTGAAGCATTGCTTCCTCTCGCACTTTGAGCGGCAATCGTTCACTAGTGTTGACAGTGACTTGCAGTGACTCATCTATTTAGTTTAAAATAAAAAACCTCGTCTTGTCGACATCTGTTTCATTTGTATCCCCTGGGGAGGCTGCACCTACAATTAAGTGGTTCCTGATTATTACCCGAGCGTATGT
Source organism: Epinotia nisella (assembly GCA_932294315.1). Lineage (NCBI taxonomy): Eukaryota > Metazoa > Arthropoda > Insecta > Lepidoptera > Tortricidae > Epinotia > Epinotia nisella. Next base: position 4,400,436 of record OW028693.1, read on the forward strand.
ATGTGTGTATGTCTTATTCTTCATGGGTGGGTGGCGGTCAATAGTAAATTTGACAGCTAATGACAAGTTTACTATTGACCGCTGCGGCAGCCTTAAGGCGCATCCAGACGTCGATTCCGATTAGATCATCGAAATAATTGAAAGTTCGCTACATGGACCTAACATACTCGAGACAGGCTATACGTGATGATGCCACAATGAGAGACGGAAAGGCTTCTATGCAGCTAAATTTAGAACTGCTCTTAAAATGGCTGATCGCTTACCATAAACAACCTACTTAATTTGGGTGGGTAGTGATTTATTGGCCATAACTTCATACTAAATCAGTTGTGGCCATGTTGTGGCAAACAGAAAAGTGGAACTATGACAAGGACAACGAATGATATTTCCTTTTCTGTCACACTTATCGAGATCTGTATGCTACCATCTCGCTCGGACGTGGTATTATTATTACCATAGCTTGTCCCGAGTATCTTAGGTCCATGGTTCGCTATAAAAGAATCGATTAATCAATTCGTAGAACTAAGTTGATAACATCGATCTACATCACTACACTACCGTATCAAACGCCATAGGGCGCGTTCGGATGCAGCCTGACAATCCATATCAGTTACGGCCTCTCGAAACGATATAAATTCATTTCCTAATTAAATAAAAGTGCTTTCATTCGTAACTTCCTTTTTTTCCTAGTCTTAACAATGAATCGTTTTTTTTTTGTATTATTTACGTTAAGTTACTTATTGTACTCTGAATCAACTCAGGATATATAAACGCTCTGTCAGCCGTCAGGCAGGCGTTAATTTCATTGTCAAATTGTAAGTTGTCATTGTCATGTTAGTAATCCTGTGCGTCCATGTCGTGAATATTTTCTAGTCACATTTCATATGTTTTTATAAACGGTTTAATTCATTATTTCGTTGTTAATTTATACGCTTACTGATTCTGGCAAAGGCCCTCGAGGCTGCCATTTCTTTTTTATAATATGAATAATTATATAGTCGACTAAAGAATTGTAAAACTGATCAAAAACAATAAACAAAAAGTTGAATTAAGAATTAAGATCAATATCGCGAATATCGAGGACGTGGTGGATGCCGTGATGGATGTCATGGACGTGATGCAGTCGTGCCGCTGCTGCCTGCGGTGCGCTCCGGACAGGGACCTGGCGACGCCGTACACACATCTCGGCACTACGGAGATATACTCGGACATGCTCAGCGAGTGCTTCGATTTACATGTAAATAATGACTACATAGCGTGATGTTACCTTAATTTATTACTGATCTAGTATTAGGTGTATTTTGACACAGTGTTTCTCAGGTTTTTTTTTGTTGAGTGGTTATTTTGTTGAATATAATTGCTTTTCTCGCAGCTGGAAGTGGGCGGCGATGGCTCGTGCGGGATCTGCTCCGCGTGCGTGGGCCGCCTGCGAGACGCGCGCGACTTCAAGCTGCAAGTGCAGCGCAGCCAGGCGGAGCTGCAGGGAGCCCTGCGGGTCAAAGGTAAAGTGTGTGTCTCAGTTATATGTGACCATAAAACTTATTGTGCTAGCCCGGCAGGAGTATGTTAATTACATCCACTCTGTCCTGCAATGTTAGTGGGAGGCCTCACCACACCCGCTCCTGTAAAGTCACTCTTAAAACATAATTAACTTGGGTTGTTAGGAGAAATTAAGTGATTTGTGTTGTGTTTGTTTGCTCTAGAGGACGAACCCGCAGTGGAGCCAGAGACGGAGGACGGAGACAGGAGCAGTGGGGAGCATGTGTTGGGTAACTACCCACTTCTGTACTATCAACATAAATTATGAAACAATAAGACTATTACAGTACTGTTGTTAGCATATATGACAAAATTCAGGAACTTCGCTAACCAGCCTTCAGTCATATTGGTAAGGCTATGAAGAATGCAGGTTCAAATCCTACTATGCTGAATGTGTTGTTTTTGATGTTGTTGAGTTGACCACATTTAGTTTATTTATTTATTTTGGAGAACCAACAGCTACAGAAACACAATGATATTATAGATAGAATACAAAAAGCCAATTACAGGTTCCCACCGATAGCATCAGAGTAAGTAAACATTTGTGAGATCACTATTTTTGCATTACTGAGATTTCCTAACGTAGGGGTTACAAAATGTGGGAACTTGTAACATATAGTTATTTATTATTTACCAACAGGTTTCTGTATGTAATGTATGCTCCGGATTAATGGAAACACAATATTTATATATTCCGCTAATATTATGCCACCCACACAGATCGCCTGTCGAGCAGACTCCCCTCGGTGTTGCCAGCATAACTAGCGCGTTTATTAGAACGCTACATCCTCTTCCTTTTTAACAAATTTAAAGATTTAAACCTACATAGTTAAAGTAGTTGCTTTAAATAAAGCAGTAATCAAATTGAACATGTGAAAGAACAACACAAAACCAGAATCTGCATTAGAGCTATTAAGCTCTCCATTCTTTTTCATTTTTTTTTTACAAGAATTTAAGTTTTTTAAATAGCTTTTAGTCTTATTAACATTTGTACAAAATTTGAAATTCGTCACTTTCATAGTTTAGGAAAAAATAATTAAAACAGTTTTGAGGTTAATCGGGTGTTTTTCACCCCCAGGGCGTAACTGAGGGATGAAACTTTGTGCAGAATATAACCTCCCCAAAAGGCATCGTTTCATTACAGTTTCGGCCCAAAATCGCTGGGGGCAGTTTTTCCTAGGCTATCCTGCTACAGCCTTTATGTCAATACAAATGAAGGTTGCTATCACACAGTAATTCTTGACTGATTATTGTCTTTTTGTTGAAAAGGTTAAATTATATCACTTTATTTTGTAGAAATATACCCTAAAATGTTCCCCAACCTTAACAATTATAATTGCTTAGCAATTTCTAATTGAACATAGGAAAACTTAAAATGTTGTTTACACTTACTCCTATTCCAGAATATGGTGTCATTTGACACATTATTTCCTTTTTTACCGGACACTTGTCCCTTTGATGAGATCTTGTTCAATACTGTTTCTGATAATGCCCACTTCTTGGATTTCCAGTGGATTTGCCTTGGTTGAAGAGATTGTTTTACCAACCATGAGTGTCTCCGAGCATCAATATCCTCTTCCAAAACTTGGTGAACCTGCATTACAGTGAATATGTCTTATGGTGAATGTCATCTGAAAATTGACACTTGAAATTTTAATTTGTTAGTTTTTTCTTTCATATTCATTTCTTGGAAGAAGACCCAACTGAATGTTGATGCCCTAGCAATATTAAATATTTGCATTTCCTGAAACATGCACACTTGACAGCCTGATACCAATGTTAGTTAGGTAACAATATCTGTCATATAGTTGATAGCAATTGAAACTGTTTTGGTTTGGTCAATTAGACCAATATTGCACTTACATATCCACACACCTTGTGTATGGAACCATTTAGTATATTTTGTCAATTAGACTGGTATGCCACCGAGTGATGCACATTGCATAAATACTAGTAAAGCACATTGTGCGTGGACCGTTTGGTCCGCATTGGTCAATTAGACCGGTATGCCACTTAGTGATGCACATTGTGCACGAACCCTTTGGTTCTTCGTCTTTTGCATAAGTATTAGAAACGCACCTTGTGCGCGGACCGTTCGGTCCTCTTTTGGTCAATTAGGCCGGGGTGCCACCACCTACTGGTGCACATTTTCATGAACCGTTTGGTCCTCCTTTGGTCAATTAGACCGGGGTGCCACCACTCGGTGCATGGATTCCTGGGTATGATAATGCAAAATCAGTTTATCTACTTGTTTACACAACATCCATTAAATTGTAACCTTATTTTCTTAGGTAACTTTTACCTATTTCAAGACTCATTTTGTATTTTCATGATTAACATGACCAATATCGTTAGATTCCACCTGGCATTATATTTTTACGGACAAATGCTTCTTTTATCTAGAAAATCAAAGGAAACGTACTATATAGTTTTACTTGGGTAGGTATTTCGATTATTATGTGCTTTCAAACATAACAGTGTAAGTAGGTAAATGATTTCAAAATGGTTTCCCTTAAAATCACATGACGATTTAACGCAGGATTTGTCCAAACTTATTATGTGGAATAGGATCAAAATAGCATATAATTTCTCTTTTGTTTTGCAAAAAATGGCGGCTCCTTGGACCACTCGCCGACATCTGGCGCGATATATATATATATATATTTATTTTTTTTTATTTAAGAAAAAAGAAATTACATTTTATAGTTTTTATATAAACTCGCCAAACTGTGACGTTTGATGGCGAGAAACGCTCATATTCTATACTAGAATAACCTATTTAATTATATCTAACATTTTCTATTTATACTTAACATTCTTATATGATATATTTATGGTTTTACCCTGTGCTTGTGTACAATAAAGTGCTTACGTCATGCATTTAACTTAACAACAAACAACTGAGCATGCTCGTAGGTAAGTACTTATCCTTATAGTTTTATTTAGTCGCGTTTCCAATGGCCTATTTTGTTTCAGATGAAGCGCCCCGAGACGAGCCAGAGATGGCGGACGGAGATGACACAGATGGCGAGATGTCGCGTAAGTACCGGCTGCTGTAGAGAGTGCGGAACAATTTATATTTTACTAGCTTTTGCCCGCGGCTTCGCCCGCGTACTAAAAGTAATTTTAACCGTCTATAAAAAAGGTGCATCTCAGTTTGACCCCTATGTTCCAATTGAATTGCAATTTGGCACAAATACTTTCAAGAATTTTCATGTCTACAATGTTAAATTTCAAAATCGATGCGATTTTCATAATTAACGTCCCAAAAAACCATAAAAACGACACCCATATTGATATTTAGACATTTCAACCCCATCGCACCCCAACAGGGGAGATGGTATTACACGTCCGCCACGTTGGATTTTAAAATCCTTGTTTTCGTAATCAGCGACCAGCGACCCGATAAACCATAGAAACAATACCCATGTTGATTTTCAGACATTGTCAACACATTTTCCCCTTTTAGGGGTTGAATTCTCAAAAAACCTGAAATATATATTTATTTATTTATTTAAACTTTATTGCACAAAATACAAAAAAATATGTACAAATGGCGAGCTTAATGCCATGCTTACTCATTTATCGCTGGGAATACTCCTGTTAAGTTTTGAATGAAATACTCTTACTTAATTTGTTTCCCCATACAAACTCTGGACCCCCATTTCACCCACTTAGGGGGTGAATTTTGAAAAATCCTTTCTTAGTGCACCCTTAAGGAACCTACGTGCCAAATTTGGAATCTCTAGATCCAGCGGTTTGGGCTGTGCGGTGATATGTCAGTCAGTCAGTCAGCCAGTTTCTTCTTTTATTTAATTATCAGCTCTACATAGACTCTTCAGATTGACTGTACATATCGACTATCTTTCGACTCTAGATAACGACTCTACATATCAACTTTACAAATCGACTCTACATATCAACTTTACTCATCGGCTCTACATATCGACTCTACATATCGACTACATTATAGGCTATACATATCGACTCTACATAATTAACGTCCCAACACATTTTCCCCTTTTAGGGGTTGAATTCTCAAAAAACCTGAAATATATATTTATTTATTTATTTAAACTTTATTGCACAAAATACAAAAATATATGTAGAAATGGCGAGCTTAATGCCATGCTTACTCATTTATCGCTGGTAATACTCCTGTGAAGTTTGGAATGAAATACTCTTACTTAATTTGTTTCCCCATACAAACTCTGGACCACCATTTCACCCACTTAGGGGGTGAATTTTGAAAAATCCTTTCTTAGTGCACCCTTAAGGAACCTACGTGCCAAATTTGGAATCTCTAGATCCAGCGGTTTGGGCTGTGCGGTAATTATCGGCTCTACATAGACTCTACATATCGACTACCTATCGAATCTAGATAACGACTCTACATATCAACTTTACAAATCGACTCTACATATCGACTACATATAGACTATACATATCGACTCTACATATCGACTCTACATATCGACTCTACATATCAACTCTACATATCGACTCTACATATCGACTCTACATATCTGGTTTAAGAACTTTATTTCTTTCTCATAAAGAATTAACAAATTCACTTACATGAGAAATTAAAATTAATTAACATTTCCTGTAGTAAATAAGTATGGTAAAAACTAAAAACTAAACTTGCAGACGGTGTTAATTTTATATTTTATACATAGTTACTTGTTGCAGTAAGAGTACAGTAAGGAAAAAAAAAGGAAGTGGGTAGAATTATATTTGTTAGGCAACGAATGCAGCGCGCGATCGTACACATTAGCCATCGATAGCAATTCATGCATAAACAGATGTTAACGATCTACGAAACTAATAGACCCTGGTGAACATGGATGCGGCAGTTCGTTCGTATGTCTTATATTATGAAATGATATTTTAATGTATTATGATATTTATATGGCTACTGAATATCGACTCTACATATCGACTCTACAAAACGACTCTACATATTAAGATAGATGTCCACAATATTAAATTTCAAAATCGACGCCATTTTCGTAATAACGTCCATAAAAACCATAAAAACGACACGCATATTGATATTTAGACATTTCAACCCCAGCTCACCCCAACAGGGGAGATGGTATTTTACGTCAGCCACGTTGGATTTGAAAAATAAACCATAGAAACGATACCCATGTTAGATTATTTTATTATTCGTTAGTATAAACCAGAACCTGTAGGTACAAATTTTTCGGAGTCTCACACAAATTTCCATCCCCTATTTTAGGGGCTGAGGGAAAATTAACAAAAAAAAGGCAGGTATTTTTCGTTGGTAACAGAGTCTGTGTACCGATTTTTAGCTTCCTACCTTGAAAACTGCGAAAAGTCCCATATAAAATTTCACCCCCTCTTTTAAGGGGTTGGGTACAGATTTCCAAAAAAAATAATGATGCACGATTTTTTTGTTAGTCACAAATATTCCACATACCAATTTTTAGCTTTCTACCTTGAAAATTGCGGAATGCTCCATACAAACTTCCACCCCCCATTTTAGGGAAGTGGGGGGTTAGAATGAGACAAAAAGTAGCCTATGTCACTTTCCATCCCTTCAACTATCTCCACTTAAAAAATCACGTCAATTCGTCGCCCCGTTAGGCCGTGAAAGACGGACAAACAAACAAACAAACAAACAAACAAACAAACACATACACTTTCCCATTTATAATATTAAGTATGGAAGTATGGATTCGTTAGTATCATAGAACCTGTAGGTACTAATTTTTCGGAGTCTCACACAAATTTCCATCCCCTATTTTAGGGGCTGAGGGAAAATTAACAAAAAAAAGGCAGGTATTTTTCGTTGGTAACAGAGTCTGTGTACCGATTTTTAGCTTCCTACCTTGAAAACTGCGAAAAGTCCCATATAAAATTTCACCCCCTCTTTTAAGGGGTTGGGTACAGATTTCCAAAAAAAATAATGATGCATGATTTTTTTGTTAGTCACAAATATTCCACATACCAATTTTTAGCTTTCTACCTTGAAAATTGCGGAATGCTCCATACAAACTTCCACCCCCCATTTTAGGGAAGTGGGGGGTTAGAATGAGACAAAAAGTAGCCTATGTCACTCTCCATCCCTTCAACTATCTCCACTTAAAAAATCACGTCAATTCGTCGCCCCGTTAGGCCGTGAAAGACGGACAAACAAACAAACAAACAAACAAACACATACACTTTCCCATTTATAATATTAGTAACATTTTTTCGGCTTCAACGACGGGGCCGCTCTACCCAATATCGCCCCCTAACCCCTTTCGCACGACGATGCTAGTGATACGGTGTGCCCAAAGTGAGCGTCCATACTTAGGATACGCGAGCTCCATACGATACGCCTGATCGTGATCGGCAAAATGATACAAGTGTGGACCCAGCTTAAATGCGTGTGCGGTGGACTGCCTATTATCCATCACACACAACGTAAGTAGCGCTCCGCCCTGTCGAGGTGTCTCCAACTGTATCTTGACCGGTGTTGTTGTTTCAGACGCGCTGCACGGCGGTGCTGGATGGCCCGTGTCCGCCCTTGCCAGGGAACAGCTCGACATGACTTGTGCCGTGATGCTGGAGCGCCTCCGCGGCGATGAGGCGCCGCACGCGAGCTGCACGAGTCTCGCGACATTACACGACTCGCTCGCCACGACTCGTGTGAAGGAACCCCACGATAACACCGCCGGGCTCCGCGCCGAGGAAGCGTACACATGCGATACTTGCGGGAAACACTTCACAGGGAAATCGAGTTTAATCGCGCACATGCGGAGTCACCTCGTTCAGGACGAGTCCACAGCGACGAATTCTCGTGGAACTTGTTCAGAACACTTCACTAGTCAAAACCTCTTCCCTAAACATACATATGCTCACACAGGTGAGAAAACCTACTCCTGTGACATGTGTCATAAGCAATTCAGGTCAAAACCAATTTTAATCAGACATACCAAAACACACATGTACCTGAAACGTGATTCGGGCGGAGTTTGTAATAACCCTATTGAGAATAACTCTGATTTAAAGCTTCACAAACTCATTAACACCAGAGTTAAACCAACCTGTAAAATATGTAAAAAAGAGTTTACCAAAACAGGTAATTTAAAAATACATTTACGAATTCACACAGGAGACAAGCCATACAGCTGTAAAGAATGTAACAAGCAATTTGGAGAGAAGAGTTATTTAAATAGACATAGCAGAATCCATACTTTAGAAAAACCATACAGTTGTGGAGAATGTGAGAAGCAATTTTCACACAAGAGTAGTTTAGATTTACATCAAAGTATTCACACTGGAATAAAACCATACAGTTGTGAAGAATGTGACAAGCAATTTACAAGAATAGGTGATTTGAACAGACATAGACAAACACATACTGGAGAAAAACCATACAGATGTAAAGAATGTAATAAGCAATTTACACAAAAACATAATTTAAAAATACATCACAGTATTCACACCGGAATAAAACCATACAGCTGTGATGAATGTAATAAGCATTTTCCAGTAAAGTATAGTTTAATTCAACATATAAGAATACACACTGGAGAAAAACCATACAGTTGTGAAGAATGTAATAAGCAATTTGCAGGAATAGGTGATTTACATAGACATAGAAGAATACATACTCGAGAAAAACCATACAGGTTTAAAGAATGTAATAAGCAATTTACGCGGAAAGGTGACTTAGCCACACATAAAAGAGTTCACACCAGAGAAAAACGAGGAATGTGTGAAATATGCGAAGTTTTCGTTTCCGGGAAGTCAAATTTAATTAAACATATCCGTACGCATATGAACTACAATTCATAATATTAATACTTTTAAGAGTGGCCAGACTCAAGTCGACTCTCCATACAAACTTAGTTCGGTCCTCATTTTATTAATATCATGAAACTTTTATTAGACAACGGTATCCGCCATATCTACGCAGAAAACTAGTCCCTGTTCCATACACATTAGTTAGTAAAAAACTATTTAAATATATATTTATTTCAAAATACATATATACAAGTCAATTAAAAACAACTTGTCAACAATAAAATAACAATAAATTTTAATTTAAGACTAGTCATGAAGTCCCCCTCGAGTCGTCCCTGGCGTTAAGGTACCCATCACACTCCCCCCGGTTACCACGTTGAATGGCGACAGACAACCTTTGCACCAGGTACGGTCAGCATCAAAAGTAACTACGCAATCTAAGACGTCAAAAGTTCTTATTCCCTTTTAATAAAGTCGTTCTGTCGCACCATGCGGGCGCCCGGAGCTGCGGCTGAGCTGGCGGCGGTGCGGAAGCGGGACAAGTACTCAGTACTTTCAAATTACTTGTTTGTTCCGCTTGCCGTGGAGACGACTGGGTGTTGGTGCGCAGAGGCCAAAACCTTTTTTTGTGAAGTGGGTCGTCGTCTGCAGGAAAGAGGGCTAGATCCCCGCTCTGGGTCCTTTCTGGTGCAAAGGTTAGCCATAGCTGTTCAGCGCGGCAATGCGGCTAGCGTAATGGGCACCTTTGCACCGGGAGGGACGCGGGGCGGGTTATTTGATACTTAGTTTTAAGTTTAGTTTAATTAGTTGTAATTATTGTTAATTGGATTTTTGTACTTGTTTTGTGTTCATGTACTCTTTATTTATTTATTTATTTAAACTTTATTTTTCAATGAATCTGTCTCTTCAGTTAATTAAAAAGTAATACGTTATTTCGAAGAAATATATTAAAAATAGTTGTATTTTTTAATAAAGACTTTTGACGTCTTCGTTTGCGTAGCTACTTTTGATGCTGACTGTACCCTACGCGGGCGTCAGTCGTTCCTGTTGATATTAACTGCTGTTGCTGTTGGTTTGCTGGGTTCGAATCCCGGTAAGGGCAAATATTTGTGCGATGAGCATGAACATTTAAAGAAAGAAAGAAGACATTTATTCACTACACAAAAGACACACAGATATAAAGGGAGTAGACGTACAATACAATTGACACATTGTGTGTGTCTTCGCGGCAGCGAAACGGTCGCTGTCTCAGCATTGTGCCGAGGTGTCAGACAGACACCTACAGCGCTGGTTTTCAGACAGCACCGCAAGTGACCCACGGAACGCAACACAGCATACTATTAGATAGTAGAAACATAAAAAATAAATAATTAATATATTATTTGTACCTGAGTCTTGGATGTTTTCTATGTGTTTAAGTATTTGTGTCTATTAAATATATCGTCTAGTACCCATAACACAAGCCTTACTGAGCTTACTATGGATCTAGGTCGATTTTTTTTTTGTAATTGTATTACTTAATGTGTTTCTGTATACTTATACTGAAATAAATTATCTTCTATTCTATTCTATTTGTATCAGATTGTCCTCTAATATTTATTTATTTATTATTATTTATTATAATCCAATCGAAACAAAATGAAGTGTTTAGATACTTTGTATGAAAAACGTTCTCTCACGTCCCAATTGTGAGGACAAGATTTAGGGCAGCTCATACCTCGATTAACTGCTTCACTGTGTAGATAGGGACCCCCAACGTTCTCTCACTCAATTTTTTTTTTTTTTTTTTTTTTTTTCTAGCAACAGAAACTAGTTTCCGACCTAGATATGGCCGATCCCATTGTGTATACAAAGTTTCTTGTTATTCTAGCAAGTCGTTTTAAAACGAGAACTAGTAGATTCTCCTATCTAACGGCTTATTCGTGTTTTATAATAATTTATATGGGCTTTGCTATAAAATGAAACGAACGGATGTGCGACCCGCGTCCGTCTCTAGCTATCATCACAACGAATCCCCAAAGCAATAAACGGTCGGCAACGCGCTTGTGATTATTCTGGAATCGCAAGCGTTCATAGGCTACGGTGTATCCTTACCATTAGGCCGACCGAATGCTTGGTTGTTATTAATATAAATTTTTTTTTGTTTATTTCATTCTAAAACATTATTCTAAGATGCTTTATTCAAAAATCCAACAAACTTTCCACCCGGAAGTAATTATATAGATTTAAATTAAACATTCATTGTCTTATTCATTTTATTAATATTGAATATTTTAAAGCAAATGTAAATTAACCTAAATAAAGAAAAAAAAAAAAAATTTATCCGAACTTTTTAGGAGCTAATTAAATATTGATTTTTTTTTGATGTCTGATTTTTTGTTGGATTTTGCCTCTAGGTAACTATTTAATTGATAATATATCCGTTACATTAAAAAAATTAGCTATTATAAATTATTTCCAAATATGTCATTTTTTCCATACAAGTTGTCAGTTCATTGCCTGGACTATAACACGCAGGCATACAGAGCTTCAATGGCTTATACTCGTATTACCTACGCCAATGGGCGTAATAATGGCTTTCATTTTTTTTATTTATTTATTGCGATCATGTTCATTGTCCGTACAGTAGATCTTAAGATAGGTTGTACAGTAGGTACTTGATACCCTGCTAGGGCATTGAAATGGTCTTATATACTAACATGTTAACAACGTAAGTTAGTTTTATATAAAGAAAGCCATAGTTGTTGTTATCAGACAAGCAAAATCTATCGGCAACCTCAAATCCCTTCTTAAAGAACATTATTTGTCTCTCCCCTAACCCTGATTGTATTTTTTGGCTGACTGTTTATGTATCATTATATTTGTGTTTGTGTTATTTGTATATATGTATGATTGTGTGTGTATGTTTATATATAGAGGTATTTATGTACGTTTATTTTTATAATTTCTTGATTTTGATTAATAATAATCTCTGCACCACCTACTGCATAATCTAGTTTTATCTCTTTCTCCGATACCCAAAGGTTGTCTGGAAGAGATCGCTCTTCAGCGATAAGACCGCCTGTTGTCTACCTCTACCTACATGTTATTGTATTGTTTCTCTCTGTAACTGCTTTGTTTGTGTGAGGTGTGCAATAAAGAGTATTTGTATTGTATTGTATTGTTGTTTCTGTCACTCGTGCGTCAGTTATTAACCCTAGAGTACCCGCGCCCTGTTTTGTAACGCGAGCTTGCCGCCCGCGTTTAAACTGACTTATTTTTTAGGGTTCCGTACCCAACGGGTAAAAACGGGACCCTATTACTAAGACTTCGCTGTCCGTCCGTCCATCCGTCCGTCCGTCAGTCTGTCACCAGGCTGTATCTCAAGAACCGTGATAGCTAGAGAGTTGAAATTTTCACAGATTATGTATTTCTGTAGCCGCTATAACAACATGATTTTCTTGCCTTTTTATAGATAATGGTACGGAACCCTTCGTGCGCGAGTCCGACTCGCACTTGGCCGGTTAAATACTTAATCAAAACACTTGAAAATACTTCTAAATGGTAGGACGAATTATAAACTACAATAAATACAATATTGTTTAAAGTTTTAATGTTCATTTCATAAATAAAGCGCTCTGGAAAAAAAATGTAATTTTTCTTGAAAATGTCCTCACTTTTTCCCATAAAATTAAAAATACTGATATTATATTCAAATTTATGTTTTCATAATCTGAAGTACTTATGTAATTTACCAAATTGAGCCTGATATGTAAATAAAGTAATAGGTGCACAGTAACTTTGACCATGAGTTGTGACATGATTTGGTCCTTTCTTTCCTTGGTTCCCCATGCTACAGTCGGTACATCCTTTTTTTTTTTTGACGGAGTGGAAATGCACTTACGCATCCCCCCCAGCCTGGGGAAGCTATATAGTATGTGGGACTCTCACCCTCCGGCCAACTCTATTTAAAGAGAAGGGGGAGGGAGTCTACCCACTAAAACCACTCCGGCGTTTCCGTCTCTGCCGTTAATGGGAGCGCCATGGGATCGCGAGCATGTCACCACGACGCCCCCCGAGTCGGTACATCTTAACAATCCTATCGTAAAAATTAGGCGACTTTATTTATCAGTGGGTCAATTTGTTTATCAGGAATTTTCTTGTTGCCTTTTGTTTACTTAAGACCAAAGCAATTTTGACGAAAATTATTATTTTATTATTAATTTAAACAGGCAAAATATACCTAACCTATAATAGTAAAGTCTTTGTTAAAAAGTAAGTATATATTATATACCTAACAAAGACACCCCAAAATTATAACTATGTAAACGTAATATAAAGCTACGGTGGCTTAGTGGTTCAGGCATGCGGCTGTCAAACGGCAGTTGTGGGTTCGAATCCCGGCTCGTACCAATGAGTTTTTCAGAACTTATGTACGGAATATCATTTGACATTTACCGTTAGCTTTTCGGTGAAGGAAAACATCGTGAGGTAACCTGCATACATCTGAGAAGAAATTCAAAGAGGTATGTGAAGTCCCCAATCCGCACTGGGTCAGCGTGGGGAATACTGCCCGTTCCCTCTCATTCATGAGAGGAGGCCTGTGCCCAGCAGTGGGACGTATATATGCTGATGATGATGATGAAACGTAATATGCATAATATTATGATATTTATATATACATCAAAACATCAACAAAGGCAACAAAACCAAATACCTACTTGCAATAAAAAACAATCGTGAGTTTTACTAAAACGTGAGTACCCTCGCGGTTAGCAATTTGCCGCCGAACGCAACACGGTGACAACAATCCTATTTACTTTCAGTCATTTGTGCAATGTGCACCGATTGTCTTCAAATTTCTAAGTGTATAATTTTCAAAGTTCTGTAACTTTATTTAAGTTATGTAAAGCGGGAATTACATTACGAAATTAGTGTCATGCATGTTGACATCAGTTTCACGAAAGTAGTTTCGATATATGCGAAAGTAATTTCGTAACATAATTAGTGTCGTGAAAACAACGGTATCGCAGTGGCCATGGCGCCATCAGCATCAGCTATTTCAACATGCATGACACTAATTTCGAAATGTAATTCCGGCTTTACACTATGAAACTAGTTGCATGACACTAATTTCACCAAAAAATCGCGCAGACACGAAACTAATTTGCATGCACGACATTAATGCATGCATTACGAAATTAATAAATTACACGTGAAACTGTTGGTAAAATTAATGTCACGAAATTAATTTCATGCCACTAATTTCGTAATGTAATTCTGGCTTAAGTCTATTTCTACAGCGATCATAAGTGATGTCTCATGGAATCTGAACGCTTCACGGTTGTCGCTTATTGTGCGCTTACCACATGTTATGTCAACTGTCAATGTCAAAACAATCGGAACAAAGCGAAAAGCGGAATTAGTAATTAATTTAATTAGTTAGTACGCTGTCGCCATCTTGGCGAGAGTTCGACCGTTTATTTTTATAAATGGTTTAATTCGTTATTTCGTTGTTATTTTATACGCTTACTGTCTCTGGCAAAGGCTCTAGAGGCTGCCATTTCTATTTTATAATAATCATTAGTATTCATTGAAATTAGTTTAATTTTAATGTTTGTACTCGTTTAGTGGCGTTATTGTGTCATAATTTCCACGTATATCGAGGACGTGGTGGATGCTGTGATGGACGTCATGCACTCGTGCCGCTGCTGCCTGCGGGGCGCTCCGGACAGGGACCTGGCGACGCCGTACACACATCTCGGCACTACGGAGATATACTCGGACATGCTCAGCGAGTGCTTCGATTTACATGTAAATATGAGTATAATGTAGTCTTGATGAACTTGATTAGCTAATTAATCATATATTAGGTTAGAATTTGTTCATTTTACTTACCGGTTATAAGAGCTTGTACATTGATGTAATTGCCTATCATGCAGCTGGGAGTGGGCGGCGATGGCCCGTGCGGGATCTGCTCCGCGTGCGTGGGCCGCCTGCGAGACGCGCGCGACTTCAAGCTGCAAGTGCAGCGCAGCCAGGCGGAGCTGCAGGCGCGGCTGCAGGGAGCCCTGCGGGTCAAAGGTAAAGTATGCGATCTGTGTTCAAGGATGAAGTTATTATCTCAGCCAATATTGTCAAATTAATGATGATCAGAATTAACTTTCGTTAAAAACAACATAAGCAGGCAGTGACTACATTTTCGTTAATATTGGCATCATTTCTACAATAAAGATTTACATAAGTACTTTTTTTATCCATTCAATTCAATAGGTTGAGAAAGTGTTCTGTAAGCAAATACCCACCAGTCAAGACAATCTTTTTTTAAAGGAACACTGTAATCTACCTATATAAGTAAAACTTTGAAGTCTAAATGTGACCTTACTATTAGAACATAAAATAAATAAATAAAATAAAATATCCTTTTATTTTCAATCTAAATTATACATCAACACACATCGGTGGTGTGGTCAATTCGCCTCTCGGCATAGGCCTCCCCTAAATTCTTCCGTTTGTTCCTGCCTGTTGCAGTCCGTCTCCAAGTCGGTCCTGCAACTGCCTTTATCTGGGGGCACGACAGTGCCCCCGCCAAGTCGAGCAAAAAAAAACGGGAAGGCCGTACCATCCTTTTCTCGAAGCAATTCAGGCCATTTTCGACCCCCCTATAATTTCGTTGTGGATAAAACAAGAAACCTGAATTTTCAGTAACTAATCAGGCATTATATAGACACGGTATATTTAAAATTTCAGTCAATTTGAACCAGTAGTTTAAGAATGACAACTTTTTAAAGTTTCTAAATTTTGTCACTCACTGACTGACTGACTCACCGATCATCAAAAGTCCAAGGCACTTCTAGCAGACATAGAAGCTTCAAATTTAGAATACAAATAGAGTTTAATGTCTTAATCATGGGAAAACCTATCTGGGGGCACTGCAGTGCCCCCGCCAAGTCAAAATAAAAAAATATCATAAGACAAAGCCTTTAACAAAATTCGTTAGAAGTAGATGGTACCAAAAAGTAGGACTCTACAAAAAGAAGTGAGATGCCATTAAAAACATCCTGTAAAAAAAACCCATGTCTCGCATCTCAGCCTTTCTACCGTAAAAAGTTGTGAGATCCATGTAATACCAAGTCGGTTAATCTATTTAGTCTCTACTTAAAGGACCTTCTGTCTTAAGTTATTACATAAGTTATTATCATGCCAATATTAAAAATATTTTACGTTTTAAACAAATAGATCGACTTGGACATCGCATGAAAACACAATGAATATTACAATTATATTAGATAGATTCTTTAGTCTATCGCGCCTCACGCGATTGAAACTCTCGTTGCTGTTGGTTGCTGGCCCGTCGTGCTGTGTAGTGTGATACATACTAATAATCAAATCATGCGATGTCCAAGTCGATCTATTTGTTTAAAACGTAAAATATTTTTAATATTGGCATGATAATAACTTATGTAATAACTTAAGACAGAAGGTCCTTTAAGTAGAGACTAAATAGATTAACCGACTTGGTATTACATGGATCTCACAACTTTTTACGGTAGAAAGGCTGAGCTGCGAGACTTGGGTTTTTTTACAGGATGTTTTTAATGGCATGTCATCTTCCCATCTGCGCAATGGTCTGCCTCTCTTCCTTTCCCCATCTCTTGGATAACATTC
Source organism: Epinotia nisella (assembly GCA_932294315.1). Lineage (NCBI taxonomy): Eukaryota > Metazoa > Arthropoda > Insecta > Lepidoptera > Tortricidae > Epinotia > Epinotia nisella. The sequence goes on from OW028693.1 coordinate 4,417,383, forward strand.
CGTGACTAGTTTAGACCATTTTCTGTCTTATTATTTTATATCATGTGGCCGGTCTATATGCAAGATATATTTGTATCTATAAATAATAAATATTACAGGACAATCTTACACAAATCAACCCAGTCCCATACTAAGCTCAATAAGGCTTGTGTTATGGGTACTAGACGACAATATATTTAATAGATACAAATACTTAAATACATAGAAAACATCCAAGACTCAGAAACAAATGTTCATGCTCATCACACAAATATTTGCCTTTACCGGGATTCGAACCCAGAGCCTTCAGCTTCGTAGGCAGCGTCACTACCCACTAGGCTAACCGGTCGTCTTTATTTAGGAATAATATGAAGTGATATGAGTTCTGTTTGTTTGGTCTAGAGGAAGAACCTGAAGAGACCCCGGAGATGCAGGATGGAGAGAGGAGCAGTGAGGAGCCTCTGTCCGGTAAAGAACTACTAACCAGACTTGCTTATTTTTGCAGCAATTTAACTGGCCAGTTAAAGACTATCATTCAAAGTCAAAGTCAAAGTCAAAGTGATTTATTCTTCAATTTAGGCATATTACATGCACCTATGAATGTCGATAAACTACCACCGGTTCGGAAAGTAAACCTCTGCCTCGAGAAGAACCGGCGTAATAAACTCGGCGAGGTGTCATTTTTTCAAAACAGTATACAATATATCATAGCAGTATCTTTTCTCAGCATTATATGTTAAAGCTGTTGGTTTTCTAATAAAATAAATAAATTAAGTTGTATGTTTATTACAGTCAAGCTGGAGCCACTGGAGGAATGTGGAACAGGCAAGGACATGTTACGTAAGTACCTATTTCAATAGACAAGGCAGAACAAATAAGCCAAGACAAGCAGCAAAAAAGAATTGCTATGAAATTATTGTACAAGTAATGTGAATCAACCATCATTTGTCTTGTAATGGCGGGCGGCTTCGTCATTCGGCGGAAATTTCCAGACTAACTCCGATGTGAGAAGGATAATGACAAGGCGGAAAATATAAACCAAGGGTCTTTAAGCTCTATATTGACTCTATTAGTCTAAGCCAGTCTACTTATAAAGAAATAAATAATACGCTTTTATTTCGTATAAGAGATTCACAGCTATTTTTGACTGCTAACAAATATATATTTTTTATTATTAAATTTTGTATCTTATTGCGGAGTGCCTGTTGGCATAGGCCTCCCACAACTCTCTCCATTGCTGTCTATCTAACGCCACTCTGGTCCAGTGTGGACCAATAGTAGACCGAATATCGTCTTCCCATCCTCTTGCTTGGCAACCTCTTCTCTTGCCATCCCTGGGATAGGAGTGGGTCACAAGTTACTTAATGGGTGTGTAAAAAAATTGTATAAAAATTTCATTGACAAGTTGGAGCCTAATGCCCACCTAAACTAATTAGATTGCCACACCAAAGTTTGGCAAAGGGTGCCACACTGAGCGCCACCCGCATCCAGCGGACTCCCACGACCTTTAACAGGTCATCAGTCCACCTTGTGGGGGGTCTACCCATGCTGCGCCTTCCGCTACGTGGTCGCCATTCGAGAACCTTCCCGCTCCAACGGCCATCGGTTCTACGTGCAATGTCACTGCCACTGCACAAGTTTAACGATTCGATGCCTATGTCGGTTACCTTGATTCCGCTGCGGATAACCTAATTTCTGATGCGATCACGCAGAGATGAGGTCGCAGTTGTCACTGCACACAGTGTGACAAGAACCACATTTTTTTAGATGTTCTACTGATGATGAAAATCGATAGTCTAAACCAATTCAAAGCTGAGACTAAAACTCCCGGTTGCCAAATGTTTATAGTTTCCGAAAAATGATTTTTTAAAAGTCACGACAAATATCCCCGGATATACTAATAATTTGCTGATAATCCAAAAACTATAGAAAATACAGAGAAAAAGTTTAGATAAAACTTTTAGAGCTACAAAAATAGCGTAAGATTGAGTAATCAGTATAGTCCAAATACCGTCCGTTGCGAAATCATAACCTAATTAAGCAATTTTGTTTTTTTATTTTTTTTATTTTTAATCCGCCATATTATAAAGATTTTTTTATTAAACTTGTAAGGTAATAAGCTGTTATATACACCATAAAATTTTCATTGTATAATTCCGTGGACTAAAGGAATTAGGGAATTTTAAAATTTTGTGATAGGGTTTTCACTCTATCCGGATAAGAAAAGTTAGGTGTAAAAATCTATACAATATATGCAATTTATGTTATTTTGGAGTCCATATAGATCCCTAGATAGTGACAGTTGGTAGTCATTTCCAAAATTATGGTATCTACTCGCTCAGTCATTGGTAATGATTTGTACTTTCCGGATAAAAGTTTATAGATGTCCAACCTAGACAAACTCTTTGATCCACTTTTACTCGCCGACGCATCTCCTAACTCACTTACGGACACTTCCGGAGGGTAAAAAGTGCCGGTTGTGGCGTTATCCACAACTCCATCTGCCACATGTGGACCAACATGAGGGTTGGCGCCCTCATGTCCTCCTTGCACTAAGTCCCACGGTCGGAGCCCGGAAGGACATCCCCCAGCAGGGTGGGTCAACTCCTGCTGAGGCAAAGCGGCATTATGGGTCTGTGACGGCTCCATAATGCCTCATCCCCGTTCCTCCAGACTACAAGTATAGGCATGGGGTTTTAGTTAAACCTAACGAGGGTGGACCGCTTCCCATGTCACTTGTTTCATTGGAATGCAACACACCATAAGTATGGGTGTTTGGGGCTTCACATTTAGGGCTAAGACTGAGCCAACCTAACCCGTGATGATGCACATTATGTAGCACTAGTGAGGTTTTGACGAAGGCAGATAGAGCGGACATATTAGGTCAGTGTCAGTGCAGTGTCAGGTGGCATCAATCTTATAAAAGCCGACACAAACACATATCTTGACTAAGAGAAGTAGAGGAAAAGGCCCTATGCTCTCAATAAATGGCTTATACTGCAACCAGGAATACGTTCAGATGAGGGATAAAGATAGACAGTACAACAGTATTGTAAAAACTATCTTCAGTAAAAGGCATAATAAATTTCTTTAAATAAAAATAAATAAATAAATATCGTGGGACAATTCACACCAATTGATCTAGTTCCAAACTAGTCAAAGCCTGTACTACGGGTACTAGACAACGTATAAACATACTTATATAGATAAATACATACTTAAATAGATATTAAACATCCAAGACTCGAGAACAAACATTCGTATTCATCATACAAATATCTGCCCCGACCGGGGATCGAACCCGGGACCTCAAGCTTCATAGTCAGGTTCTCTAACCACTAGGCTATTCGGTCGTCAAATTTATTTCGGTACTTGTAAGTGTCAACCCTGGATCCGGGTATTCCGGGTGTAACTTATCTTTGTTGATAACTCAATTAGTCCACGCAATAGAGACGCAATATTTTTATATCGTGTAGAAGAAATTGTCAGCTATTTTTGTGTATAACAAACAATTTATAATATCAAGAACTTTTTGAAAAATAAAATAAAAACTTATTTTAAAGAAAAGTTAATTACTCCGAAAGTAATGAATAAATGACTGTTTTAATCATTGAAAAATGTACTCTTTTAATAGTCGAATGTGAGATATATTTCGCCATTCGGCTAATATTTGCTAATTGCTAATTATTTTTAAGTCTACTGAAAACCGGATAAAAAAGTACAATTTTTATTATTTTTATTATTCAAAAACTAATTGAAATTGGCAACCGGGAGTTTTAGTCTCAGCTTTGAATTGGTCTAGACTATCGATTTTCATCATCAGTAGAACATCTAAAAAAAATGTGGTTCTTGTCACACTGTGCTGCAGACAAACCGTCCGTCTCCCTCGCGTGCTAACTGCATGTCCGAATTATTGTTTCACTTATTTTATTTATTTATTTAAGTATACATACCACTTACAGAATATCCAACGCGTGATACATGTTACAATAAGAAATATTTACAAGACTAAAACACAATATGTTTGCTGCGTAAGCATCTGCTTAAACAAGAATTCGACTAAAATCCATCCACATAATGGTAGTATATATTGAATATGTAGTAGTATATCTTTTTGTATGTATCTTATATATTTTTATTTATGTATGTCTATATGTAGTGTATAATACATTTGTATTTTTTTCCTCTCTCCTCAAGTATATTCGTAACAGAAATTATCATACTTTTTTCTTTGCACCTGTTATAATATAAGTCTCTGTTTAGCCCAATGGTTAGCTGGTAGAGAATGCCATCTGGCATTAAGCTCGCCATTTGTACATATATTTTTTGTATTTTGTGCAATAAAGTTTAAATAAATAAATAAATATGTATACCTATATACAAATAGGTACCTAATTAACAATTTTTGTCAGATGGCAATATTTTTTAGGTAACTGTTAGATTCTTTTTTGTTCCAGATGAAGAGCCCCGAGTCGGACCAAGGATGGAAGACGAAGACGACACGGATGACGAGTTGTCGCGTAAGTAGTATTTACTACAGAAAAGGTGGAAATTATATATCCTACGAATACGAAAATTTTATGGTAAGTTGACGAAGCATGTAGTGGATTAGTATTTGTCTGCATTTTCTCATTTTTAGGGTTCCGTAGTCAACAAGGAATCCTTATAGTTTCGCTATGTCAAGCATGTCAAGCCGCATGCCAAGCCGCGGACAGACAGTCGTCTGTCCGCGGCTTGGCTTAGTGACCCTTACTGCTAGAAAGTTGTAATTTAGGAAAAATATCATTTTCTCAAACATGCAATGAAATGTCGTCCTTACGTGCGTTATAACAGGCTTCAAAGTATCACGTTTCGGGCGGAACAACTCGAGAGAACTGTAAAGGAATTTCATACAATATTGAAGGCCAAGGCCGGGAAGTATATTTTTTTAAATTTTAATGTTAACATGGCGTCTGTGTTCATCTACAGGCTAAACAGCTGAATTATTATTTTTTATTTTTTCTAGTGGCAGAATGGTTATCGGACCAAAAATATCCGCGTTAATGCCTATTACACACGAACCTTTATTAAGAATACAAACCTGTATGATTCAATGTCTTGATGAATAAATTTAAAATATTAACTATGTACGTAAGTCTCCAGAGACCATAGACAATATTTAAAATCCTCTTTATTTTATTCATTATATAAATTCAGATTCTTATTATCAGGTTATGTACAATGGCCCTAATAGAGTCTATTCGAACTCTACACACGCGAAATACGGATGCCTTTCGTAAAAAAAAACAATAAGTATGGAGGGATTGGAGGGAAAATTAATGTACTATTTTGAGTGGTGTATTGTTTTATTTCATTGCATATGTTTGAGAAAAGCACTATACATGCCTTCGTATCACTATCCGGCCTCCCTACGGTCGGCCGTCTATACCTACTCACCCGGCAAGCCCTTCTTTCCCGGCGTCTGCAGTAATGTATTATAAGACATCTTTAATAATGATTACCTACTCCTTGATTTATAAGTACAATGTTTACGTTCACGCGCGACGCAGCCGCAACGTTTAGTGAGCGTTTGTTTATTTATTTATTTATTTAAAATCAATATAAGTTTATAGCATGAAGACCAAAGCACTTGTTAGCGCGCGCGAGTCGATTCTGGGTAATAATGGTGGTTAGTAAATGCCAAAACGAATCCTTCAGCCGCTCTCTAATGACACAATGATAAATGCAGTTGAAATTGTTGTCCTACAGAGATTTAAAGATTTATCATGCAGTATGTTGTCCCGGACACCGCGCCCACCTAACTGGATCCACAGAAAACCAGCGCCGTTGGACTGCCGTGCCAACTGCATTGCCGAGTCTTTTCGGTAGCACATCCCTGTTGTATCTGTAATGATACAACATCGAATAAATTCCTATTCTATTCTAAATAATCTGTGAAATCTGTACACAAAAAAAGCTACAAACACCTCTATAATGTTAGATTACTTACTGGATACTAATTGTTCAGTATTTTAGGAGTTAAATCCAAATCAATGTTGTAATAAATGTAAAAATCTTGTTGATCATTAGAAAAATTGAGAGAGGCAATCCTACGCTTTCAATGGAGCGCAGGGCTGAAAGACTTGTGATATTCATATACTGCTTTACAGTTGTTTGTAGCTTATTATATTGACTGTAGTTAAACGACAATCTCTGAGAATAAACTCACTCGAATGGGACAATATGCAAGTATTAGTCGAGTGGGCTTGAGTCGCGCTCCGCCCTGTCGAGGTGTCTCCAACTGTACTTGACTGTTGTTGTTGCAGTAGCGCTGGACGGCGGTGCTGGACGGCCCGTGTCCGCGCTGGACGGCGGTGCTGGACGGCCCGTGTCCGCGCTGGACGGCGGTGCTGGACGGCCCGTGTCCGCGCTGGCCAGGGAGCAGCTCGCCATGACTTGTTGCGTGAGGCTCGAGCGCCTCCGCGGCGATGAGGCGCCGCACGCGAGCCGCACGAGTCTCGCGACATTACACGAGTCGCGGCGAGCGAGTCGTGTGCAGGAACCCCACGATAACACCGCCGGGCTCCGCGCCGAGGAAGCGTACACATGCGATACTTGCGGGAAACACTTCACAGGGAACTCGAGTTTAATCGCGCACGTGCGGAGTCACCTCGTCCAGGACGAGTCCGCAGCGACGTACTCTCGTGGAACATGTTCAGAACAGTTCTCCTGTGAAAACCTCTTCCCTAAACATACAGATGTCCACACAGGTGAGAAAACCTACTCCTGTGTTGACATGTTTAATAAGCAATTCAGGGAAAAAACTATTTTAATCAGACATATCAAAACACATATAGACCTGAAACGTGATACGAGCAGCGTTTGTAATAAAACTATTAAGAATAGTTTAGATTTAAAGCTGCACAAACACATTCACACATGCAAAACGTGTAAAAAGCAATTTCCATACAAAAGTCAATTAGAAAGACATATAAGAATTCACACTGGAAAAAAACCTTATAGCTGTGAAGAATGTAAAAAGCAATTTACACTAAAAGGTAATTTAGATATACATAAGAGAATTCACAACGGAGAAAAGCCTTACAAGTGTGGAGAATGTAACAAGGAATTTATAAGTAAGTGCGAATTAATTAGACATAAAAGAATACACACTGGAGAAAAGCCATACAGGTGTGAGCAATGTAAGAAACAATTTACACAAAAAGGGAATTTAGATAGACATAAGGGAATTCACACTGAAGTATAACCATGCACTTGAGACACATAAAAGTTCACACAGAACACGTGCCAAAACAATAAAAGTGCGATATACCTATGTCAATCAAATTTAATCAAACACATTCGATGACATATGGACTGCAAGTCATAATCTTACATTATGTTGACAAACCTGCTCATGATTTGCATTTTTCCCATCACTTAGCATGTTATATCTTAGAAATCGAGATATTCCATTTTTTTTCTAGGTTACGGCTCAATGGTATAGGTATTTACAGCGTATTTTTTCGTATTCGCGTCTCGGTAGTGCAGCCCTAGCACGGCGCTGGTGGTCGCCGACGTGAAGCATTCCTCCCTCTCGCACTTTGAGCGGCAATCTTTACGTTAATAGTGCGGACATATATTTAGTTTAAAATAAAAACCTCGTCATGTTAGCATCATCTTGTTTTATTTCAACCCCCGGGGTTATTAATAGAAAAGGCCCCGAAGAGAGGACTGCCCGGCAGTGGGCGGTCACGGGCCGAAAACGATGACGGCGCCGGATATCCTGTGGAAACTACCCAACACGTACAACAAATACACACTCCACACACGCACACACACACACACACACACACACACACGCACACACACACACACCGCGGCTCGTGCACTTGTCTTATCGCTTCGTATTGTATTGTAAATTTTTCATGTTAAATTGTTTTTATGTTAATTCATCTACCAAATCTGTTTCACATATATGCACTCCAGCCCTCCTAGCATAACTTGACTATCTACTCTACTCGCGCGCGAGATAGACTGTCCGTCACTTTCTGATTAATGCTGTCAAAAAGTGACAGATAGTCTATCACGCTCGCGAGTAGAGTCGAGAGTCAAGTTATGCTAGCAGCCCAGGGCTCCAAGAGCCTAGTTTGGGGTCCGCCGGATATCTCTGTATGTTTATACTTGCGCTTGCGTGTTAAAGCGAATAAATATTTTGGAACAGTGTATATGTTTGGACGGCACTTTCAGAAAATGCAAAAGTACCCCTGTCCATTAGAGCATACATAACTGGAGTAGCCTTATGACGTATTTGCGTACAAAAAAGTCTGCCGAATTTTGCGGGGCTGGGAGCATCTTAATAGGATATTGAAACTCAATTATATATTAAAAGCTTGAAGTGGTTGAACGTTTATAATATCGAGTGCTTACAGCAACATGCGGGCATTTTAATGATCAGTGTTCTCTTGCGAGGCGATTCTGTGATCGATTGTGAAATTGTCTTTGTATGATTTTTTTGTACATTGTGCAAGGTTTTTGACAGAGGGGTAAGTTACTGAAAGGCTACTCCAGTTATGTATGCTCTAAGCCCTGTCCGTACAATTTACCTATAAAGGTTGTATACAAGTCTCACTTCAACTAAAGCAACTTGTTGTGACATATTGCTGTGTGTAATGGCCAGTAGTACAGTCGACGCCAAAAATACGTTTACACTTTTGCACCTTATTCCATTGCAATAAGGCGAATAGTGTAAACGTATTTTTTGACGTCGACTGTACATCATACTAAAGGAGACGCTACACAAGCGGAATCGGCGCCACACATCAGATTCGGTTGAAACCGTTCAACCAATCTCACTTGAGCGCAAACTCTTAAAGGTGCGTACGTATAGAGCAGCCTCGGGTTGAGGCACGCACGGCTCGCCTATTTTGCTCAAATTCGTACGCGCTCACGCGAGCAACCCGCGAGCAGCGCGCGGCGAGCCGGCCAATGGCGGTCTTTTGACCGTGCTCAAAGGCGCCTCAGTGTGCGTGCCTCGCGTAACTTGGACGTGTATCTGAGGGCCTACCGCGAAACGATTTTCGTTTTCGTTCGTATATCTCCGTCTCTGTCGCACTTGCTAGTTCGAGCGACAGAGACGGAGATACACGAACGAAAACGAAAATCGTTTCGCGGTAGGCCCTCTGAGTATGCCGCGGACAGAGCGACAAGATCGAACTTGTTTGTGCGCTAGGCGCGTACGAATTTGAGCAAGTGGCTGAGCCGTGCGTTTGTTAGTAAATTTGGAACAATTATTGATACAAATACATGAAAAGCAAAAGGTGTTGTGGGTTCCGAAATCAATCAGCTGTCATCGTGTCGACGCCATTTTGAATGTCGGCTCGCGCGAGCACGCTGCCTCACCCGCGCATGTTTATGTGGAACTATTTGGCGCGCGAGCAGCTCGCCGCGCGGGGCGAGCATGCCTCAGGCTGAGCCGCTCAAATTCGTACGCAGCTTTAGAGTATTCCAGTGTTATACCCCCCGCGTGGTCGTGCCGGAGAGTTCCCCCTGGATACTCTCCAACCATGCAGTTCGACAGCTATATTGGGTCCATCCCATTATAGCAACAGTCAGGTCCAAAAAAAAACGGAATCGGCAGTCCTGCAGCGTGATTCGGCCTGTGTGGATACGTGTCGGAAGCACGGGCAGCACGGCTGCCAACCAAATAAAGGTCACCCCATACTAGATTTTCTGTGACCTTGCTTGGCAGTCCTGCCGGTTGCGCTCGTGCAGCGCCTCCATAGAAATTATGCTGGATTGACATCAGCAACTAGCTACTTTGAAGCTATCGTCATCTGACCGCAGGCATGGATGTTCGCTTTATCTTTCTTAAAACTCGTCCCAGCCAGACCATGGTAAAGCCGCGTCCGCTGCACCATGTTTGCGTGGTTTTTAAACGTCAAAAATGTTTTGCCAATCAAAACCAAAAAAAAAGTCAAAGTGTAAGTATTCTTCAATTTAGGCACCTATGAATGTCGATAAACTACCACCAGTTCGGAAAATAAACCTCTGCCTCGAGACCTTTGTTTGCTGAAGGTGACGGATAACATGTTAGATGCTTAATAATATCGATCCATATTTACAACCAATTACCTCTCTGTCGCACTTGCTCATTCGAGCGATAGAGAGGGAGATACACGAACGGACTTCGTTTTCGTTTAGCGGTAGGGCCTCAGGAAACAAGGAATATAGAAAGTATAATGAAAATGGGTCACTGACGTATTTAATGTCGAATATCGCTCGGCATGTTTCGAACCGATTCGCGGTTCTTAGTCATGAGCACACGCGTTGCCGGCGCGTTTAGCACTGCAGGCCCGCGCGCTGCTCGCTCGGCTGGTTTGCGCAGGCGCAGGCGGGGTCAGCGCAGAAAGCGAGAATATACCCTCGTTTTCTTCAGCATTTTTATTTTAATATGTCTGATTCTCACGGGAGTTTTCTTTATAAAATATAGAAAGTAATAACTCTTTCATTAGAAAACTAAAAACATTTCTGTTGACTAATGGCTGGGCTATTGGATGAGACATCGGACGCCTGCCTAATAAGACTATGTCTCAATTTTATCTCTGGCAGACGCTGTCTCGCCCTCTGCTAGATGGCCCCCTATTAATAGCGACATTAAACATGCCCAAAGAACACACACAAAAGCAAAAAAAGACATTATCAGTATGCAGTATTTTACTATTCAACAAAATCCAAGTCGTGTCATAACTATGAACATAAGTATTGTATTATTGAACAAACTTCATTAGTAGTTGATGCCTGTGCATGAAGTACTTTACGGTGAGGGCGGTACATTGAATCCCGAGTGAGAAAGATTCTACGATAGGATACCGAGCGTAAAGTAGAATCTTGAGCGTAACGAGGGATTTAAATGTTTACGCCCAACACTTACTTCGCTACCGAGTGGCACATACTGTTTTCCACACCTTCTATGAGGAAAATCGAAATTATACAAGAAATATCACTAAAGAATAGTACAACTTTGAACCCTCTTTAGACAACAATTACTTTTTAGGGTTCCGATACCTCAAAAGGAAAAAACGGAACCCTTATCACAGTCCAGTGAGGCGCAGTTGGACCGGCTTGCACAAGGAAAGTGACTCTTATTTGCTCTAGTGATAAGTGCTACTAAATTATCTAAACTATATAAAACTAAGCAACAAAAGGTGAGCTGCCACTACATATTCCTTAATTTTTACGTAACCCAATGTATACCTACACAACCTGTTAACATAAACTATCTTACTGCATCTCCTGCTGCCTTATGTCATCCTGGTACCTCGAGCAATAACCGATACAACTATCTATTGGTGACAACACTAATCTTAGCAAAAATAATACAGACGACCTTATGTTACCCTAGTAGTGGCATCCTCAACCAGCCAAAATGGGAAAGAAAACTACTTTTTAAGACATACACGATAGGAACAATATTATGTGCCCCTAGTAATAATTACCCATCAAGTATAGCAATGTGTAACAATAATAACGACAAGCAAGCCAACATATTTTTTGTACTTCACCAAACTTTATTATACCCTCCTAGCAATATAACAATCATATTTACTATGCGGCAAACCCTAAAAGCTAAAACTTACACAGTTTCAATTACTTACGCTCCATGCGCCCCTGGTAACAGCAAGCAAACTATAATACTAAAAACAACACACAAGAATACAAGCCGCACAAAAATAACTACTATATATATCTGCCCTCCTGGTGTAAAGGTTCAGGGAGCACATCAATTAAACACAGAGATCAAGCAATGACTAACTGATTTTATTTACTCCTCTCACTGGGGTAGACATGGATTTGCACGTAAGATAACTAGGTACCCACATCAATATAATGACATCTTCCTTTTACAAAACCAAAAAAAAAAAACATATATATGATAACAACATTATCAACTAGGTAAGTACCTATTACTTGAATAATTTGTTGGTAATTGTTATAATAATTTCAAACAATATTTTCAGGAAACACTTCTATTTCATTAAAAAATAGGTGAACGAAGTGAATAATATAAAATACAATATCTAATCAGTTCAATAACAATTTTGAAATATTTTAATTTTATGTGAAGTAAGTACTTACCTACCTATTAAGTAGGTACTACAATTCATTACGTACCTTTATGTGAATATTGAGAATTACTTACAAATGAAATTAATAATTTATTATCATTATTTATTAGTTTCAGTTCATTTACATAGTTAACACATTTAACTACTATAGGTGAATTACAATTTACAATCAAGCCCTATTAATTATCAACATCACGAGTGAAGTGAATACATATTTTTTAGTGTTATAGGTTTAATTAAGTAGATTTCACGAGTAAGAAATTACATCTATGTAACTTGTAATGCATGCTATAATTTTATTTGTTTAACGACTAATACATTAAGAGTATTTTAGGTATTTTAAGTACATAATGATTGCCCTAGGTATAAGTATTTTAACATCTCAACTCTTATGCATGCATTTAAAATTTATATTCTTATCTAGGTAAATATACATTTATGATATAGGTATATATTTTAATACTAATCTTTGACATGCAAGTTACAATATTACATTGTTACAATAACAGTATTATTTTATGGTAGGTATAAAAATTTAGTTCGTGACAATGTTTATTGGAATATCTTCTCTTCCAATTCGATTTCATCTCAGATCCAGGTGCCCCATCTATCCGGAGCCCTCACTATCCTGCCGAAACGAGTAATAACATGATTACCATTATTTGGTACTGTGTTGTTTACAATGCAAGGACTACCGACGGCGCCTGCGCTCGGTGTCGACGGTGTTACGTCATCAAAGTCAAAGAATAAATCAGCTCCAGATGAGTCATTTCTGTGCGGCGAGTCGCGTATGATATATTTACGATTTCTAACTATTTCATTGCCATTGATCAACTTAATTGTATATCTACGCGCACCTAATATCTGTGATATGGTTCCAGATAGCCAGCCCTTCTTGCAAGGATCCAACTTTACTTTTACTTTGTCACCTATTGACATGGTTGACAAATTTTTTGCATTGCGGTCATAATACATTTTTTGCACATTTTGTCTTTGAATTAACTTGTTCTTTACATTAGTTTGAACCTTTGGTTTTAATAGATTGCGACACATTGGAATATTACTTCTAAATTTTCTACTTTGTAATAATTCAGCTGGCGATGCTAAGTTACTTGATAACGGTGTATTCAAGTACTCTAGTAGTCCTAGCCTGTAGTCGGTACGGCTTTCGTTTGTTTTGATAATAATATTCTTTACAGTCTGGACTGTCCGTTCTATCTGACCGTTAGACTGCGCATACCTAGGAGACGACCTATTATGAGTAAACTGCCATTCATCAGCAAATTGTTTAAATTTTATAGATGTAAATTGAGGCCCACCGTCTGTCATCACGATAATCGGTATCCCTTGACGATAAAATATATCTTTTAGACATGATATAACACATTCGGATGTTGTTACCTGTAAGCGAACCATTTCTATGAACTTACTATAATAGTCGACCAACAATAAGTAGTCTACACCTTGAATCTGAAATAAATCGACACCTACTTTCACCCAAGGCTCACTAGGTATTTCATGTGGAATTAACTCTTCTTTCTGATTGTTTTTTCTGTGAGAAAGACATACACTACAATTGTTTACTAAGTTATCAATATCATTATTAATGCACGGCCAAAACATAATCTCTCTCGCCCGTAATTTACACTTTTCCTTGCCCATATGCCCAACATGTATTTTTGACAGCATTTCTTTCCTTAAGCACTTAGGTATAATTATCTTATCTCCCTTCCAAATTAATCCATGCGCTGTAGTCAACTCATCCCTATATGTCCAATACGGTTTCAACACGTCTATTAAATCTTTCCTATCATCGGGCCACCCTTTTAATATGCATTTGTTTAACTGTGTAAGTTCATCGTCGGCTTCGGTTTGTTTTTGCAACGCGATGAACTGGTGGTCGGAGAGGTGCGCGTCGGCGGCGGCGGCGAGCGCGCGCTCCACCGCGCACACCTCGTCGTGCAGCGCGTCGCGCCCCGCGTGCTCGGCGCTCGCGCCCGGCTCGTATGCGCGCGACAATGCGTCCGCTATATACAAATGCTTGCCAGGCTTGTATACCAAATTGAATGTATATCGCTGCAACCTCAATAACATTCTCTGTAAGCGTGATGGCGAGTCTACAATGGGTTTTTTAATTATACTTATGAGAGGTTTGTGGTCAGTCTCAATTGTTATGTCTGATCTACCATATATGTATGGATAGAATCGCTCACATGCATACACACAAGCATACAGCTCCTTCTCTATTTGAGCATACCTTTGTTCCGTCTTACTCAATGATTTTGATGCGTAGCATACCGGTAAATTATTTTGCATCAAACAGCAACCAAGACCACTTTTGCTCGCATCGACTGAAATCGTTATCGGCCGACTCATACTATAATACTGAAGCACCGGTCGCTTCATCAAACATGTTTTTAACTCATTAAAACATTTACTTGTATTTTCATCCCAATGCCATTCAGTTTCTTTTTTTAGTAACTGCCTTAACGGTTCAGTTTTATCCGATAAATTTGGAATGAATGTTCCTACGTATGTAATGAGCCCTAAGAATCTTTCAACGTCCTTCCTATTCGCGGGCGTAGGCATATTTTTTATGGCTGTGATGTGTGAGTCATCAGGACTCAGACCGTCCTTTGTTATGCGATGCCCTAAGTATCTGATCTCTTCTAGCCCAAACCGGCACTTACTTTTATTTAGTTTTAAGTTTACTTTCATACATCTCTCCAATACTTTCTTCAGTCTTTCATCGTGCTCTTCCTTAGTTCGCCCATACACTAATAAATCGTCTATGTACATACATACCCCCTCAATGTCATCGAAGTTTTCATATATCTTTTTATGAAATACTTCTGAGGCTGAGCAAATTCCGTACGGCATTCTCAAAAATTTATACCTACCAAAGGATGTATTGAACGTGCAATACCTACTGGTGTCGTCCAGCCGCACTTGCCAGAACCCCGAGCTAGCATCGAGAGTACTAAAATACCGTGCACCTGATAAGTTTGACACTATCTCATCGAGAGTTGGCAGTCTGAAATGTTCTCGTTTTATAGCATTATTTAACTCCTTCGGATCTAGGCAAATCCTCAAATCCCCGTTAGCTTTTTTTACTACCGTTATGCTACTGACCCAATCCGAGGGACCTTCAACTTTAGCAATGATTTTCTGTGACTCCATTTCTAGTAACTTATTTTTTACCTGATCTTTAATAGCGAAAGGCAGTTTCCTAGGTGCATGAATAACCGGTGTGACGTCCGACTTTAATTGAATCCTGTACTCGCCTGGGAGACAGCCTATTCCGGTAAATATATCATTAAATTCCTCAAGGAAATCTGGAACCCGATCACTAGACTGTTGCAAAGACATGACTCGTCTGACTAGATTCAGCTCTGTACATGCAAAACGACCTAAAATTGGTGTGGATTTCACATCAGCAATTTTAAATTCTAATGCGTAGACCTGATTTTTATATCGTACACGCAAGAAAATCTTCCCCACCACATCTATACTAGCACCCGAGTACCCACTAAGTCTAGTATTCGTTTTTAACAAATCTTTACTCGATATTCCAAGCTTCGTTAAAAAACTTTTAGGCAACACGTTTACGTCCGCCCCCGTATCTAACTTGAAACATACAGGTACATTATTTATTTTTAACTCTGTACTCCACTCATCACTACATTTATTTGTAATATTATTTACCTGTTCCTCCGATTCCTCAACCGTGTACACACCGCACATCCTAGCAAAATGATTCAATCTCGAGCACTTCATGCACCTTTTTCCATAAGCTGGACAGTTATATCTGACATGCGCCCCGCCGCACTGCCCGCACCGGCCGCCGCGATGCGCGAGCGCAGGGCGGCGCTGCGCCGTCGCGCCGGCCGGCCCTGAGCGCGCCGCGCCGGCAGGGCCCGCGCGCGCCGCGCCGGGCGCCCACTCGCGCCATCCTCGACCGTAACCCGAGCCGCCGGGTCCACCCCGTCGGTTGCTTGATCCCGCCGCTGCGTACGGTCCTTTCCGGTTTACTTCATTTAATTCTTTATTTATGACTAAACACGCTTTCTTATCATTTATTTCACTGACACACTCCCGTTTAATGTTCTCCGAGTACATTCTCGAAACTATAGCAGCTCGACATATTTCTAGCGCTTTGATTAGCGTTAAGTCATCTTCGCGTAGTAACCGCTCTCGTATAGCTGCACTCGTTACGCCGCATATTAACCTATCTTTTATTAATCCGTCGTTTAAATCTTTAAATTCGCAGGATTGGGCCAACTTCCTTAACTCAAAGACGTACTGATCGATGGATTCATATTCAGTTTGGTCACGAGTAAAAAACCGATGACGCTCGACTGTTACATTTTTCTTTGTTTGAAAATGGCCGTCCACTTGACTAAGTAAACTCTCTAATGTCAGGCACTTGGTAGGACTTTGTTCGACAACCTCACGGCACTGTTCTCCCACGACATGTAAAAATATATTCATCTGTATCTCTTCAGATTTTTTATTCAGTTCACAGGCCTTGGAATATATTTTGAACCCTTTTTTCCATTTCTCCCAGGATTCACACAAACTGCCCGACGCCATATTCGTAACATTTTCTTCGTATTTAAACGGTGACGGAGGTGTAAGCACGGACTCCATTATTCTTTAACCACAATTATATTTTCAATTGTTCTAGATTTCGTTTGTTCACTTTTTAATCACTATACCGACTGCGCCATGTAAAGGTTCAGGGAGCACATCAATTAAACACAGAGATCAAGCAATGACTAACTGATTTTATTTACTCCTCTCACTGGGGTAGACATGGATTTGCACGTAAGATAACTAGGTACCCACATCAATATAATGACACCTGGTAACAACAGCAAACAAACTCTAATATTAAAACCAACACAGAAAATTACAAGTCTCATACAATTAACCACTGCAAACATCTGCCTCCCTGGTAACATAAATCTAGTAGTTCTCAGAAAACTGAACGAAGACCACGCACACACAATAAACACACTCACCCTACACACATCTCACACGCTTTCCACACACTATAAGCGCACATATAATATCAATTTACGCAAAACAACTTCTGTTTACTCATGGCCACTTATAAGTTATCTGCTTTTCCAATTAATCAATTTACTACAAAACATATATAACATAATGAATGAACTATGTACCACATCTAGTTACCACCTGCCACTAATACATATCTCCAATGGCTAATCAACTGACTTTGTTAAATGAAATCGATGAAGCAGAAATTGCGATATCCCTTGAGTGTGACCCGAGGGACCTCAAAAAGCATATACCTATGCTTGAAAATAACTTCACTATGTTATCGCAGAATATCCGTAGTATCTATCGTAATTTCACTGACTTGCAAATCAATATAGCACAGATGGACTTTGAACCTGACCTATTAATCCTTTCAGAATGCCGTCTCAACACATCTAAACCAATTCCCCAAATGCCCAATTACACGTCTATATCTACTGTAAACAATAGTAATCAAAATGATGGCGTAGTAATGTATGCAAAACATCACTTAAATGCGAATTTTCAGGAAATCCTTTTGGAAAACGCTTCTTGTATGCAGGTAAAATGCAAAAACCAAATAGTTCTTGGTATATATCGCTCCCCATCAAATAGAAATGCAATTAATTTCATTAACTCATTACATAATCACCTGGAAACCATTAAATCAAATAATACTATAGTTATTATACTGGTGACCTAAACATTAACCTATTGCCTCGCCAAAATGAACAACTCAACGAAAACTGTAATCGACAAACGTATTTAAATATGTTAAGTACCCATGGTATCCTTCCTGGCCATCTATTACCTACTAGGATGGGTAGTTGCCTTGACCATGTGATGCTCAAAATTAATAAAAAATTTACAACTGCGTACACAGCTGTCATTAATACAACTATAACTGACCATCATATAACATTCCTTGGTCTCAGTAATGAAACAAATAATTTTTCATCACACTTGCTCGTCAATGGCGTTATTACTTGCGAGCGTGCAGAGCAGTTATAGCCGTTTTACCTCCCACGGGCTGTTAAGTTTAGTTTTAAAATAATAGAACCCTCTGATTGGCTTAAGCAAATCTGGTTGCTGTGTGATTGGTTGAATAAAAAAATCTAGTTGGTCACGACGCCCCGCCCCGCAAGAATACTGCTCTGTGATTGGTTGAAATATTGAACTGCGCGCTCTACTAGCACTGATCTGGAAGTGAAGTTGTCAATTTTTGATTGGTGCTGCTGTATGAAACTTACATTTTTCTGTCTTTTGTTGTTATTTATTTCCTCGCAAATGTGATGAAAAACATTGTGTATAACACGGGCGTAAGAATATTGCAAACTCGAGTCATCAAAAGCCCTCCGCCTTCGGCGTCGGGCTTCTGATAGACTCTCGTTAGCAATATTCCACTTACGCCCCTCGTTAAACAATGTACTATAATATCAAACACCAAATCTTACGAAACTATTAACTACGAAAGCGCAGTTATGAAACTGCTTGAAAAAAATATCCAATTACTATTATTTACCAACGACCCACACTATGTACTTGATAACCTTACTAGCAAATTGCTTAGCTCCCTAAATGAAAGTAAAATAACAAAAACTTCATCAAGAAGAAATCGCATTTTGAAACCGTGGATTACTGCGGGAGTTCTACGGTGCATTAGAAATAGGAACAAAATGCAGCTAAAACTAAGATCTAACCCTGAAAACGAGGTCCTGAAGACCACATTCAGGAGATATCGCAACTTCACAAATAAACTTATTAGGAAACTTAAACGTAATAGTTATTTGTTATACAAGGGTGCAAAGCTATATTTTAACCGCGAGTGTGGAATTGAAACACGAGCCAGCGAATGGATTCTAGGGTTGAACCACGAGCTAGCGAATGGATTCTATGGTTGAACCACGAGCGAAGCGAGTGGTTCGAAAATAGAATCCTGAGCGTAGCGAGTGGTTCAAAAATAGAATCCTGAGCAAAGCGAGTGTTGCAACACACGAGACGTCAAAATAACTTGCACCCGTGTGTAACACAAATCTTTTCACCTCACTAAACCGAGGAAAATACTACATAAGAAAAACAACTGAAATATGTATAATCAGCCTTTATTTTCGACTCTACATATCGACTATACAAATGGACTCTACATATCGACTCTACATATCGACTATATAGACTCTACATATCGACTCTACAAATGGACTCTACATATCAACTCTACATATCGACTCTACATATCGACTCTACATATCACTCTACATATCGACTCTACATATCGACTCTACAAATGGACTCTACATATCGACTCTACATATCGACTATATAGACTACATATCGACTCTACATATCGACTCTACAAATGGACTCTACATATCAACTCTACATATCGACTACATATCGACTCTACATATCGACTCTACATATCACTCTACTTATCGACTCTACATATCGACTCTACAAATGGACTCTACATATCGACTCTACATATCGACTATATAGACTCTACATATCGACTCTACATATCCACTCTACATATCGACTCTAGATATCGACTCATCATATCGACTCTACATATCGACTCTACATATCGACTCTACATATGGACTCTACATATCGATTCTACATATTGACTCTACATATCTGGACCCCCATATAAAACTTCACCCCCTCTTTTAAGGTGTTAGGTGCAGATTTCCAAAAAAAAATGATGCACGATTTTTTTTGTTAGTCATAAATAGTCCGCATACCAATTTTTAGCTTTCTACCTTGAAAATTGCGGAATGCTCCATACAAACTTCCACCCCCCATTTTAGGGAAGTAGGAGGTTAGAAAGAGATAAAAAGTAGCCTATGTCACTCTTCATCTCTTCAACTATCTCCACTTAAAAAATCACGTCAATTCGTCGCCCCGTTTTGCCGTGAAAGATGGACACACAAACGAACAAACAAACAAAAAAACAAACATGCAAACAAACAAACACACACATACACTTTCCCATTTATAATATTAGTATGGATTATGTTTAAAAAAGTAACTAATAAAACGTTCGGATTTCAAATATTCTTTGCACACATGTGGATAAAATGCAGTTTTGCTATCTGTTTTTAAAGAATAAAAAAGGTCTTTCCGAGCTAGTGAGGTGAAAATATGATTATGAGCAGTTGGAAAAAAATAAAAATAATTCTAAGGCACTATGGACCTCCATCAAAAATATAACACACTACAAAACTACAAAATCAAAAAACACAGAACTACTTACATATAAATCGACTCCTGACGAATCCATTAACCACACCAACAAATTTTTCACTGACATTGTTAACAAATTAGCCATGTAGCCCTGTAGCCGGACCGGAATTTTGCCCTACAAGTTTCGATAATTCTAAAGTCGGAAAAGTTATGCTTATATGGTATGGGACATATTTTTAAGCATATTTGTAAAATATGACGAAAAGTTAGAACGAGAGTTAGGTATAAATTAGGTATTTATGTTTTTTTATTGGTGATTTGTGAATATTGAATTAGAGTGCAAAGTTTAAGCTTCATCGTTTATAATATGTATGATGCTTTATGCTGTTAAGTTTTTAGAAAAAAAAATAACGAGCGACTGGGTCAAACCAGAATTCGGTTATTATTTTGTCGATATTGAATTAAAGTTTCAAAAATTCACAACAATATCTTTAAATCCTTAAGTTAATAGACAAAGCCAAAAATTTGGAGGAATTAGAGATAAGATTTCATTAATAAGAATTTTTATATGCGTTTTTTGTCCTGTAAGGTCTAATATTGAATTAGAGTCTGTAAAGATTAGTCTAATACTATAAAATAATATATGCAGCCATATAATGGAAAGTAAGAAATTTCTGTGTATAGCTTGCCTTGTAATAGTATAATCTATTAAAATAGGCGCGAAATAAATAACCACGCCGCGGTACCACGTACCGGCGGCGCGCGGGAACCTAGAGCGAGCCCCTAGTAGAGTGATACCTCGTCCCGCCCCCCGCTCCGCCGCGCAAGCGCTGCGTTTGTATTTCAAATCATATCATTTGTTTGTTTACGTGCACGGTAAATTACATGCGGTTATTATTATGTGAATTTGATAAGTTATTGACTTCAAAATGAGTAAAAAAAATTTGATATATGGACTGACTATTTGTAGTAACTTAGTAACAGTAAAAAACCGGCCAAGTGCGAGTCGGACTCCGTACCATCCTACTAATATTATAAACGTAAAAGTTTGGATGTATGAATGGATGTACGTTCCACGTAATATCAAAATATACCGATGAGTGTACATGAAACTTTCCAGATATGTTCCTTATATATTAGATTATGTCAAATGTTATCCCTTTTAGGGACGAAAAAGGGGATGAAACTTTGTATGGAGACGAAATATTTTTGCTCGTTGCCTTCATCAGGAGTTGGGTCACAAAATGTATGGGAAAACTAAAATCCGACTCGCACTTGACCAAAATTCTAATTGATATTATTTAATAGGGTATAATTTATGTCGTCCCTTTTAGGACGAATCATAATCATGAAATCCATAATTTAAACGCGTACGAAGTCGCAGGCAGAAGCTAGTTATCTATAGAAACCGGCCAAGTGCGTGTCGGATTACGCAAAACGAAGGGATCCTTGCCTATTAAAAAGGTCGTATCGTCACAGAAATCTTACGGCACTTACGTGCTTTTCTATAGGGAAGGCAGTTTTTCAGCAATATCTCGAAAACCTATGAATCGATCTTGTTCAAAATAATTTATGGTGAAAAAATTTAATAAGCCCTAATAGCCCTATAGGTTTATGATTTTTAGGGTTCCGTAGCCAAAATGGCAAAAACGGAACCCTTATAGTTTCGTCATGTCCGTCTGTCCGTCTGTCCGTCTGTCCGTCTGTCCGTATGTCACAGGCATTTTACTCGAAAACTATATGGTGTATTTGAATAAAATTTTGAGGATAGGTGTATTTTGTTAGCCGCTACATAGTTTTGTAATTAAAATGACAAAAAAAATTTTTAGGGGTGCACTCCATACATAAAACTAAAAGTCAAAAAAAAAAAAATCATTGTGACCCCCCGTGTGGCACATCAATCGATAGGCCTTTCAAAATAAATATAAGGTTTCTTAGCATTTTTTTTTATTAAGTGAATAGGGTCGGAGATAATCGCCCCGAAAGTCACTAAAATTCTGTCCCCCCCCCTCTAATTTTTGAACGGTGTATTTTAAAAATATGGAATAATTCATGGACATAGGGCTTATTAATTTCATTCACCGAAAATTGTTTTGAACAAGATCGGTTCAGAGGTTTTCGAGATATTGCTGAAAAACTGCCTTCCTCAAAGAAAAGGACGTAAGTGCCGTAAAATTTCTGTGACGATACGACCTTTTTAATAGGCACGGAACCCTTCGTTTTGCGTGGTCCGACACGCACTTGGCCGGTTTTTTTTTATATTTTTTAAAAACACCGTTCAAAAATTAGAGGAGGGGGCACAGGGATCGGATACTGGTATTTTCACCATACAAAAATACCGGTTTTATTTCGTTCAATTTCGTTCTTTGGTTTATAATATCATTTTTGATCAGGCTGTCTAAAAATACGAAAATGTTACCTAAAGAGTCCTACATTAAGAGCCTAAAATAATTCAAAATATTAGACTACTTCGGGGACTTTTGAGAAAACCGGTTCCGATCCCTGGGGGGCCACAATTTTAGTGACTTTTGGGGCGATTTATCTCCGCCTCTATTCATTTAATCAAAAACATTGAGAAACCTTATATTTATTTTGAAAAGACCTATCGATTAAATTGCTACACGTGGGCTTACGATGAAAAAATTCAACCCCTAAAAGGGGAACATTTGGTGACAGTCTGAAAATCAATATTGGTATTGTTTCTATGGTTTATCGGGTCACTGATTGTGAAAATAACAACGATTTTAAAATCCAACATGGCGGACGTGAAATACTATCTCCCCTGTTGGAGTGCGATGGGGTTGAAATATTTAAATATCAATATGGGTGTCGTTTTTATTGTTTTTTTGAACGTTCATTACGAAATTTGAGTTTGAAAATGGCATCGATTTTGAAATTAAATATTGTGGACATGAAAATTATTGAAAATATTTGTGCTACATTGCAATTCAATCGGAACATACGGGTCAACATGAGAACCTCCTTTTTTGTAGACGGTTAAAAATTTCGCTTAGTACGCGGGCGAAGCCGCGGGCAAAAGCTAGTTAAAGATATGGTAAACACTAGCTGTTGCCCGCGACTTCGTCCGCGTAGACGTTTTTATCGTCTTAGAAAAATGATTGCTCCCTATTCAAACTTTGCACCCTTTTTTTACCCCATATTATATAAATATTTTTTATTAGTTATTCAGTAACAATACAAATATTGTGTTTGAAATATCTACATTAAAATTAAAATTACTTAAATATTTTACATAAAAAGATTGCTTAACTAATTATAATTTGTACATTTTATTTAACTTAATACATGTCATGTCTTTAATTCTTATAACTAGATATCACGCACAAAAATCTCGCCAATACTGTAGAAGCACCCTCTCAATAAAAATGCTTTTAATTGTCTATGAAATACCTTATAAATTGTGATATTTTTTAAGTCAGGGGGCAGTTTGTTAAAAAAAATTACAGCCTGATGTTTTGTGCTGTGCTGCGCCACTTTGAGCTTCGGGAAAAAACTTTGTGTAATGTTTTTTGTTCGTGTTTGTAGGCGCAAATCTTGTTCTTCGATAGATTCATATTTTAAGATATTTTTGACAAAATAGTAAGCAGCACGAGTATATACAAGCAAGGAACTGTTAGAATGCCCAATTCCAGGAAGTGTTCTCTACAAGATATCCATTGAGGAATGCGTACAATAGTGCGGATGGCTCTTTTTTGAACAACCAAAGCTTTGTTAAGGTTATACTTAAAGCTATTTCCCCAGAGCCTGATATTGTACCTTAGCTTAGATTCTACTAACGCATAGTATATGACTTTAAGTTGTTGTCTAGTGAGTTCCTCCCTCAGGCTTCTCAGAGCATAACAGGCTGAAGAAATGGAATGCTCAACGGCATCCAGCTCCTCTTTCCATTTCAGGCCTGCATCAATATAAAAAACAATGAAATTCCTTTTCTAGTTTTTAAACAAACAGTCTAAAACCAAAGTTACAAATCTCATACTTTATAAATGTGTTGCTCTCTACACAAACTTTAAACCCTTTTTAACACTTAGGGACGAATTTGAAAAAAAACTCTGAAATTAGTTTTGAAGTCTTAACATAACTACATGATAAGACCGAAATTTTACTTTAAAAATTTCTTGCTCTCCATATAAACTTTGAACCTTCTTTTAACCCCCTTAGGGGTTGAATTTTTCTAAACGCTGAAAGTACTTTTTTATTTTAATAAGTAATCATTCTACTAACTTTTAAGTCTCTAGCTCAAACAAAGTGTTGCCCATACAAAGCTTACTGCCCTTTTTAACCTCCATAGGAGTGTAATTTTTTTAAACGCTAATAGGACTTTATTTGTATTCTAATAAGTAATCTTTCTACAAAGTTTTAACAAAAAGTTTACTCCATACAAACTTTGCACCCCTTTTTAACCCCTTAGGGGTTGAATTTTTCTAAACGCTGAATCCACTTTTCTATTTTAATAAGTAATCATTCTATTAACTTTTAAGTCTGTAGCTCAAACAAATCGTTGCCCATACAAAGCTTACCCCCCTATTTAACCCCCTTAGGAGTGGAATTTTCTAAAACGCTAATAGGACTTTATTTGTATTCTAATAAGTAATCTTTCTACAAAGCTTAAAGTCTCTGGCTCAAAACAAAACGTTTCCTCCATACAAACTTTGCACCCCTTTTTAACCTCTTAGGGGCGGAATTTTCCAAAACACTGAAAGGACTTTATTTATATTCTAATAAGTAATCTTTTTACAAAGTTTTAAGTCTCTGGCTCAAAACAAAAAGTTTCCTCCATACAAACTTTGCACCCCTTTTTAACCCCTTAGGGGAAGAATTTTCCAAAACACTGAAAGGACTATTTGTATTCTAATAAGTAATCTTTTTACAAAGTTTTAAGTCTCTGGCTCTAAACATAAAGTTTCCTCCATACAAACTTTGCACCCCTTTTTAACCCCTTAGAGGCGGAATTTTCCAAAACGCTGAAAGGACTATTTGCATTCTAATTAGTAATCTTTCTACAAAGTTTTAAGTCTCTGGCTCAAAACTAAGTTTCCTCCATACAAATTTTGCACCCCTTTTTTAACCCTTTAAGGGCGGAATTTTCCAAAACACTGAAAGGACTTTATTTGTATTCTAATAAGTAATCTTTTTACAAAGTTTTAAGTCTCTGGCTCTAAACACAAAGTTTCCTCCATACAAACTTTGCACCCCTTTTTAACCCCTTAGGGGCGGAATTTTCCAAAACGCTGAAAGGACTATTTGCATTCTAATTAGTAATTTTTCTACAAAGTTTTAAGTCTCTGGCTCAAAACGAAGTTTCCTCCATACAAATTTTGCACCCCTTTTTTAACCCCTTAAGGGCGGAACTTTCCAAAACACTGAAAGGACTTTATTTGTATTCTAATAAGTAATCTTTTTACAAAGTTTTAAGTCTGGCTCAAAACAAAAAGTTTCCTCCATACAAACTTTGCACCCCTTTTTAACCCCTTAGAGGCAGAATTTTCCAAAACGCTGAAAGTGCTTTATTTTTATTTTAATAAGTAATCTTTCTACAACATTTTAAGTATATAGCTCAAAAAAGAAAAGTTCCCCCATACAAACGTTGCGCCCCTTTTTAACTAAGGGGGTTAAAAAGGGGCGCAACGTTTGTATGGGGGAACTTTTCTTTTAGGGTAGAATTTTCCTAAACGCTGAAAGCACTTTATTAGTATTCTAATAAGTAATCTTTCTACAAAATTTTAAGTCTATAGCTTAAAAAAATGTTTCTCCTATACAAATCTTGCACCCCTTTATGACCCCTTTTGGGGATAGGATTTTCCAAAACGCTGAAAGTACTTTTTTGTATTTTAATAAGTTATCTTTCTACAAAACTTTAAGTCTCTAGCTCAAAAAAAAGTGTCCCTCATACAAACGTTGCACCCCTTTTTAACCCCCTTTAGGGGTGGAATTTATTAAAATCCCTTCTTATCCGTTGTTCCAAAAAAACTTTATAAAAGGTAGTTTGGGTGTAAATTTCATGTTTCTAGTCCGAGTAGTTTCGGCTGTGCGTGTATGAATTAGTCACAATCTTCTTTTATATAGGTATATAGATTTGAACAGGCTCTAAGTAGTTAATGTAGTTATTAGGCAGGAATCTACTGAAAAAACTAGAAAATATCCTCTCGGTTCACCAATTTACCTGAGTGGTCGCAAACTGGCACACTAAATTAGGTGGTCGATAACCGGCGAACCGACCCTACATCCTGAATATACAAAAACAATTTCATGTGGTAGGTAAATTGCGGTTTACTACCCATCTATTCCATAGCTTACTGTTACTAGCCACTTCGCAAAAAAAATACATTGTATGTCATTTGTTAGTAGGTATTTCTGCAGAGAATGGTCATTTTTATGATAATTTTCATATCAATTATTTCTATAACACGATAACGAGTTCTACGCGAACGAAACCGTGGGCAATCCCTATAGTAATAAATAAGGGTAAGTTTAACTACTTTCGGTTGATATTAGTTTAAAACACGCTTTGCGGATTTTTTTATGGAATCTGGACGCAGGTTGACGTGGAGTCAAGGGCACGCCACTACCCCGCCCCCACTGATCGCTGCCGTTATTCGCTACGCGCTCATGCGCCTCACCCCATGCGTCACCTAACGAAACTAGACCTCTACCTACGCTTAGTTACTACGCACCGCAGTGTCAAGATATATTTGTGGGTTAGCGTTGAGGTGAACTTAAAACAGCGTCACCTAACGAAACTGGACCTCTACCTACGCTTAGCTACTATGCACCGCAGTGTCAAGATATATTTGTTGGTGAGCGTTGAGGTGAACTTAAAACCAGTTACGGAATAGGGGTCTGGTGGCACAGTGCGCAGCGCGGCGCGCGCATACAGCGAGTTTGAAATGTAT
Organism: Epinotia nisella; assembly: GCA_932294315.1. NCBI lineage: Eukaryota > Metazoa > Arthropoda > Insecta > Lepidoptera > Tortricidae > Epinotia > Epinotia nisella. Next base: position 4,444,609 of record OW028693.1, read on the forward strand.
TAATATAGGCCCGGAATGCTTACGTATCAGTATTTAGTGTCGCCGTGATTTTATATTTATAAACTTTTGTTTGGTAACAGAGATCATTATCATGACCTGCTTATTATTAACTCTACAAACTCTAATTCAATATTGGTTATACTGCTTAGCCAGAAATCAATATCTAGACAAGCCGATTGTCTACACCTCCAACTTTTTTCAAGTATATGAAGTGGATCGATAATATCATAATTTTGCAATATCAGCGACTCTAATTCTTTATTTTCGGAATTATAAGCATTTTTTCGTTCACCAGAACACAGATGTTCCAGACTTCTAAAAACAGAATATAGTAAAGAAATTAAAATGTTATTGGATATGTTACAGTTTTTTGTGACTCTAATTCTATATTTGCATAGTTCTTGGCAAAAAACTTAAATATTTCAATATAGCCGAAATCTAAACCTAAAAATTTCTACATTTTTACATAAGTATTATTTAACATGCCTCCAACGACATATCAAAAAAGAAAAAACTTTAATGCTATCGAAACCCAGTTTTGTTCAGCCGCAGGTCTAATGGACATAGTCTCAAAGAATAAGAATATTACATATGACTGTAGCACACAAGCTGAAGCTGTCCCCTGCTCATCATTTGTCTTACTGCATACAGATCCCCAAGAAGTAGCTAACATTATAGAGTCACTTAAATCTGATAGTTCTCCCGGCCATGATGGAATACCTTCAAAATTGCTCAAATATTGCAAAAATGATGTAGCACCCATGGTTAGTCACTTGGCGAACCTATGCTTTTCACAAGGTGTTTTCCCTACCCAGCTCAAAAAATCTCTAGTAACGCCAGTTCACAAGAGTGGGAACAGATCCGATCCAAATAATTACAGACCTATTTCGGTATTAACTAGTATTTCAAAAGTTCTAGAAAAAATAATTAACAATCGACTAGTACACTTTCTTAACAAATTCAATTTGCTTTCTAACTCACAATTCGGTTTCAGAAAAGGCAAATCAACGGAAGACGCTATCTTAAATTTAACGTCACGTATCTCTAAAGAAGTAGACAATGGTAAAAAATGCCTAGCAACGTTCCTTGATTTAAAAAAAGCATTTGACACGGTGTCTGTTCCCATTCTTGTGACCAAGCTGGCCGTATTGGCATCAGGGGCAAACCACTGGAATTGCTGAGTGACTACCTCTCGGGACGTAACCAAAAAGTTAGGATCGGTGACTATGTTTGGAAGAGCGAGACTTCTCAACACAGGTACATATATACCTAATGAGAGGCCTCAACCTTGCCCTGTCTGTAAACCACTGTCTTTTAACCAAATAAAATATTTTGTATTTTTTGTATTTTTTTATCACAGCCGATTTGCTCCGTAACTACTGCCCTGCTAGCATAACTTGACTCTTGACCCTACTCGCACGCGAGATAGACTGTCCGTCACTTTCTGATTAATGCTGTCAAAAAGTGACAGATAGTCTATCACGCGCGCGAGTAGAGTAGATAGTCAAGTTATGCTAGCAGGGCTGGACCGATTGAGTTGAAATTTGGTACATATATGTAAATTGGTGACCCAAAAATGGACGCGTAAAGTAAATTAATGAATTCTGAACAAGGGGGCCACTTTTGGGGGATAAACTGGAAAATTAAAAAAAAAGTTTCGCAAACTGTGTGACATATCAAATGAAAGGGGTTGTTGTAAGCTTCTCATATATATTTTTTTTATAATTTTAGCAAAAACAGATTTGAAGTAATTTAGGAAAAAAGACGAAAATTGACCATCCCCCCCCCCCCTTATCTCCGAAACTACTAGGATTAAAATTCATCATGTCATTTTTGAAAGAAACTGATTTGATATAACGAATACATGGACGGACTAAAAAAGACACATGACATTTAGTTTATATTCTTGTCTCCACATAACCCTCTTCCAGGCCGGCTGTTGGAAACTGACAATCGAATGTCAGTCTTATTCGTCGACATTAAGATACGTGTTCGATAGTTCGATATAACGCCTCTGCCAGGAAAAGCGTTAAGTTTTAAACGTAATATTTAATTACCTACTTTAAGAACATCATGAATAGTAAGTACGTAATTTACTAGTGTTGTTAAAACTCGAGTTTTGAAGTCCTGATTTAGACTTTGACTCCGACTCAGAAAATACAGGACTCCGTAAACTCGAAGACTCCCGAGTCTCGTGTCCAGTCGAGTGCGAGTCATCTGTCCAACGAGAGACTCAATTCTCTTAAAGCAGTCGAGTCTACAAACTGATGGCAGTTTCAAAAGTAAACTCAAATACTTAAGTTCACAATAACACACACACAATAATCATAAACCTTATAAATAAATCTACCTAGGAAGCGCAACTGTGAGTAGACCGTTCCGGCCGTTTTCGCAACCAGTTTCGAATCAGGGTTTTTTTTCTTTGTTTGCAACCGGTTGCGAATCAGGAGAACTTTTTCTTTAACCGCAACTAGGCATCCTGATGATTCAATTTCGTAACCAGCTGCGGCAAAATATTTTCTCTTCCTTATTCACAACTGTCCTTCGGTCGGTGTAGGTACGACGACGAGCGAAGCGAGGAGTGTCAGTTTGAACTGCGACTACAGCGCGCGAGCCGAGCGAGCGAAGCGAGGGTGCCGCGGCAGCGGCCGGCAAAGCGCCAGAACCGACTTTAGATTTGAGAGCTCGACCCAATGTAGTAATCTGAATGAGGGCAAAGAAGGGTGGAAAAGGCCCTTCGAGAAATATAATATTTCAGTTTATTTAATTTTGTAGGTGAGATAAAAAAATATTTTGTTTCAGTTTGTTGAGTCTTTGTTTTTGTTAAGTAAAATACATAGATTGTTATTGTGATTTTTTGTTTTAATAACATATTTTTTTGAGATAATAGCTAAGGCTACTGGTTGCGAATTAAGAAATGCTTTTCTCCCATCAAGTTCTTATTCTTTCTTCGCAACCAAGTTGCGGTTAAGGGAACATTTATCTTGATTCGCAACTAGTTTCGAACAAAGATTAAAAAATCTTAATTCGCAACTGGTTTCGAATTCCAGTTGCGAAAACGGCCGGAAGGGTTTAACCTAATACCTATAGCAATAAAGTGATGTATTTACCTACCTGAGGTTTCCAAGACCTACGTAAACTATTCAAGCTGTATTCAATATCATAGATAAAGATAAAGATAAAATCATTTATTTGTCCAACATAGGTTACAGGATGTTACAGAATTATGATCAGTTTCAATAGTGAATAGTGAAGTGTGGCGCCTTACGGCTTACAAATTGTTGAGCATGCATGTCAAAGTCACTATCATTTATAAATTCATTTATGGTATAATAACTTCTATAAGCTAGAGCATTTTCATCCACCATGTCTAGGTCGAAAACTAGCTTTTGTTGCTTGAAAAATAGAAAAAAAATAGAGCGAGTAGAAGGATTTTTTTTTCACACAAAGTCTCTAATCACTTCATTTTGTTTCTATTATTTTTCTATTATAATTTATAGCAACAGAAACTAGTTGCCGACGTAGATATGGCGGATCCCATTGTGTATTAAAAGTTTCATGTTATTCCAGTACGTCGTTTTAAAATCAGAACCAAACTATGTTTGTATGGAGAGTCGACTTGAGTCTGGCCACTCTTAAAACACATTAATATTATGAATTGTAGTTCATATGCGTACGGATATGTTTAATTAAATTTGACTTCCCAGAAACGAATACTTCGCATATTTCACAAATTCTTTGTTTTTTTCTTGTGTGAACTCTTTTATGTGTGACTAAGTCACGTCACCCTTTCGCGTAAATTACTTATTACAATCTTTAAACCTGTATGGTCGTTTTCGAGTATGTATTCTTCTATGTCTATTTAAATTACATATTCCTGCAAATTGCTTGCTACATTCTTCGCAACTGTATGGTTTTATTCCGGTATGAATATTTTTATGTAACTGTAAACCAATTTTTTGTGCAAACTGTTTGTTACAATCTTCACACCTGTATGGTTTTTCTCCAGTGTGTATTCTTATATGTATATCTAATTGATGTTTTTGTGCAAACTGTTTGTTACATTCTTTGCAGCGGTATGGTTTTTGTCCTGTGTGAAACATTTTATGTCTATTTAAATGATCTTTTTGTGTATATTGTTTATTACATTCTTGACACCTGTAAGGTTTGTCCCCTGTGTGAATTATTATATGTCTGTTTAACTTTGATTTGGATGGAAATTGCTTATTACATGTTTCGCATGTGTGAATCTGTTTGTGCAGCTTTAAATCAGAGCTATTCTTAATAGTTTTATTACAAACGCTGCTCGAATCACGTTTCAGGTCCATATGTATTTTGATATGTCTGATTAAAGTAGTTTTTGCCCTGAATTGCTTATTACACATGTCACAGGAGTAGGTTTTCTCACTTGTGTGTGCATGTGTATGTTTAGGAAAGAGGTTTTCACAGGAGAACTGTTCTGAACATGCTCCACGAGAATACGTCGCTGCGGAGTCGTCCTGAACGAGGTGACTCCGCACGTGCGCGATTAAACTCGAGTTCCCTGTGAAGTGTTTCCCGCAAGTATCGCATGTGTACGCTTCCTCGGCGCGGAGCCCGGCGGTGTTATCGTGGGGTTCCTGCACACGACTCGCTCGCCGCGACTCGTGTAATGTCGCGAGACTCGTGCGGCTCGCGTGCGGCGCCTCATCGCCGCGGAGGCGCTCGAGCCTCACGCAACAAGTCATGGCGAGCTGCTCCCTGGCCAGCGCGGACACGGGCCGTCCAGCACCGCCGTCCAGCGCGGACACGGGCCGTCCAGCACCGCCGTCCAGCGCGGACACGGGCCGTCCAGCACCGCCGTCCAGCGCGACTGCAACAACAACAACGCTCAGCGACAGTTGGGGACTCCGAGACAGGGCGCAGCGCAACACGACTCAAGTTCCTGTCACTGTTTTTCATGTTGTGCTATTCGGGTGACTTATGAGTCAGAGAATATTAATATTTCAACGTAATTATTGAGGGTTAACTTCATTTAATTTTCAATCAATCAATCAATCATTTATTGCAATATCACAAAAGTAGGTACAGATGTTTACTTAAAACTACAGATCATTGTGAACCCTGTTGGGCACTGCAATGTTAGAGAGAGGAGGACTTACTGAGCGTTTATATTATAATCTATCTTCTAAGTATTCATTTAGCGTGTAATAAGATTTAGTTAGTAATAGCTGCTTTATTTTATTTATGTACTTTTTATCGTCTTCTTCTTCTTTTATCGAGTCAGGTAACTTATTATAAATCTTAATGGACATTATTAATGGGCCTGAGGATAGCAGTGTCAGGTTGGTGGGTGGTTGAACGAGTCCATTCTTATAACGGATAGGTCGTGAAGAGGGAATGTCATCACGTTTTACATAGAACTCTTTATGTTTTCGTTTAAACTTACATGTCTCAAAGATGTATATACTAGGAAGAGTTAGTAATTTATGTTTTTTAAAATATGGTTTGCAGCTGTCAGTTTGCTTGATATTATTATTTTAAGAGCTTGTAGTTCACCGCACGTTAACAACAGAAATAGAATCGGCTGCGGCAGGCTGCGGGACGCGGCGCTCGTCACGACTATACATACAATCATCTCTCGTGTCCCAATTTGTTAACAAAATGCTTAAAACAGTAGCCCAGTAGTATACCAGTCTATACTGGCAACACAGAGGCACTCGACCAATAACGACTGTTCATTGTAACTAGTAGTTGCGAGAAACGGACCACAAGTCATGAATTTCTATGTCTATTACCGTCTCCTCGTCTGATCATCAACCCTTTTGCACCCCAAAGTCAAAGTGATTTATTCTTCAATTTAGGCATCTTACATGCACCTATGAATGTCGATAAACTACCACCGGTTCGGAAAGTAAACCTCTGCCTCGAGAAGAACCGGCGTAAAAAACTCGGCGAGGTGTCATTTTTTCAAAGCAGTATACAATATATCATTTCAGTATCAGAGTATTATAAAATTTTAAAATTACATTGCTACAGTAGAAAGCCTATTTATTTTACGACAGATTTCTAGTGCAGGATTTTATCGCTGCCAAAATATCCCTATCCATGATGTAGTCGTTAATCTTATAATATGCTTTTGAAATAAGTGTCCGTTTTACGACAGATTTGAATTTAGAGTCAGTAAGTTCGGTAATGTGTTTTGGAATTTTATTGTAGAATAAGATAGGGGCCCGCTCGACTACCTGACCCAAGAATTAACGTAGCCTAGTTTTGGCGCAATCTACTCTGACATCTGACCGTCCAACCCAGAAGGGAAACTAGACCTTATTCGAATTAGCCGTTGTCATGTGAATGAGCATCCTGCACTTTAAACAGTATCCTGAAAACGACAGCTGGCAGATTTGACCGTCAGATTTCGATGCACTGGGTTCAGCAAATCATGACGGCATTCAAATACGTCTTATTATATAATTACTCCACTATTTCTAACGATTTGTACCTACTAAACTATCTCGGGTAATCATTGTCTCTAACACATGACATGGCTGATTACCTGCAATAAAGGTATTCTATCCTATTCTACTGTCGGGAGCCGCCTTTAACTCACGCGATATGCAGCCCTCGTCACTCGCCGCGGCGCCCGACTTCTCCGCCGCGACTACCCGCTGCTTCTCTCAAACAAAACTCTACTTTACACCGCGCGTGCCATTTTCAGTAGTTAACTATGGAACTGTACAACACGGGAAGCTTGCTTTCAATTGTGGTATAAGATACTCCTAAGAGTCCTAAGCGCTAACACCTGAACACACTATGTGAGTCATTCTGTTGTTGTGTCGTATTGTCCCGTCTTTTCTGTTGCAACGACTACTTACGCGACATCTCGTCACTCGCCTCGTCTCCGTCCGCCATTACTGCCCCGAGCACTTCATCTAGAGCAAACAAACACGAGCATATATTAGCATGTAGTGGCTCTGTGCTAGCAGCGCCCCCTGGTGCCTGCTCCTGCACTGCAGGCGACGGAGCGAGCACTGCTGGAGGCAGCAGGCTAGTAGCTGAATCATCATTGTGACCACATTACTCGCTCAAATATTATCAATGGATTCATGTCAGATGCTTATCAAGACTTATTTATTCTAACAAAGCCAGCCTGTTCAAGTAGGGACTCACGCGACATCTCGTCTCCTGTCCCATCTTCATCCAGCACCTCCAGCTTCACTGGAGCCTCTTCGTCTGAAGCAAAAATAGAATATAAAATAAAAGGGTAATAGAAATATGTGTGTGCTTATTGAAAATTGTATATTGTTATGTTTGTTGATATACATTGATTTAGTATAAGTAACTAGATACACAATCAGCCGAAAAAAGTGGCCGTCCAAAAGAACCGCGCGATCGACACTTGCGGCTCTTTTGCGTTTAGTGTGGTTTCGACCGTGAGACTTGACGGTTGTCAAAAATGACAAAAATGATCTGTGAAAAAATGCGTTAATAGCAAATATAGCAATAGAAAAAAATTAAAAAAGGATTGGATATATTTCTTTAACTAAGTTCTATTGATAGAGTAAAGAATTTCACGTAAACTCATTGGCATTTCATGGTTTTGAATAAATAATTTCGTTAGTACAAATGATAGATTATCACGAAAAAAAAAACCTAAGGAGTCAGTACCTACTTATTTTTTTTTATGGAGTAGTACAGTTGCGTTATTTGTGGTTTTCAATTTAATATTCCCGAGAAATCCTTAGAGATGTGCAAAGTAGGCCGCAGTTATAGGCTTATAGCACGAGATAGGAGAGGAGACATCAACGACGAAGAGTGGTGACGACTTCGTCGTGTGTTTATTTTTCAATTTTATATAAATCATGATTTATTTGTGTTTTTCGTCTTCCTGTTTAAATAAATACAATATTATAGATTTTATTCATTAAGTGTGACATGTAAAATACTTCCAAACAGCAAAAATCCGCAACATGCTTCGTCAATCATTTACAAATGACTGTATTGTTTATACAATATTATTAAAATAATTTTATAATGCGACTCCATTCATTCGCTATTTAGTTTTGACGTGAGCAATCAAGTCACATTATGATAAAATCTCAATAAACTAAAAAGTTTTTAATCTGTTTGATGCTAATTCGCTAATATGGCCCTTACAGCTTAAAAAACTAAGTTCTCTTTTATATGAAACATATATCTCAATGCAGGTTATAAGTAAACGCGATTGGCATCAACCGAAATATAGCTAGAGTTGTCATTTTGGGGCACATTTCTTGAAATTTTTGTTCGACATTATTTTATTATACGTCAATGTTGATATATCATATGAATTAATTAGGATTATAAATCAATAATGATGTTATTTTATGACAATCAGAAACATCAAGACTGTCATAAAAAAAACAAATTAGTTACAGTCTTGTTAATGCTGTATCGATATTCTATGGGTACGGGTAGTGGGCAGTTACCTGACACCAGCCCCTCACTGCTGCCGCCTCCGTGCTCCATCTCCGGCCCCACTGCCGGCTCTTCCTCTAGACCAAACAACACAACACCAGTCACTTCATCTCTCCTAACAACACATGTTAGTTATGTTCTAAAAGTGATTTTACAGCAGCCAATTGATGCTCTTTCTGACGGGTCACCGGGCAGTCAGCCTCGCAGGAGTGTGTCTGGCGCAACCTCCTGCTAAGGACACACTGCGAATGACATTCTTAGAAGACAAGGAAAAACAAGAACCAATTTATAAAGAATTGGTACACAAATATTATATTCGTTACACGTCCGAATTACACGAAGCACGCACACTGACGCACCTTAGAGTAAACACAATCAAAATATTGAACATATATGTATAATAAGAAAATTAACACCGTGGGCAGGACGACTGTCAATTGGCCAAAAAAGTGTTGCAATTGATCGTAGCTACCCACCCTAGTCTTTTGGTAGAGGTATAATGCCCTTATGCTGGTAGGGTCAGCTGGTGGCCTACGCCTGCGCCGGCAAGCGACGGAGAGCACTGAACACTGCTGGAGGCAGCAGGTTAGCGAGGACAATGGTAATTCCCATTCATTACTTAGTACAATTATTTTCAATGCTAGCATAACTTGACTCTCGACTCTACTCGCGCGCGAGATAGACTGTCCGTCACTTTCTGATTAATGCTGTCAAAAAGTGACAGATAGTCTATCACGCGCGCGAGTAGAGTAGAGAGTCAAGTTATGTTAGCACTAGCTTTTGCCCGCGGCTTCGCCCGCGTACTAAGAGTAATGTTAACCGTCTACAAAAAAGGTGCATCTCAGTTTCAGTCTTTTATATATTTAGATCGACTCTACATAGACTCTGCATATCGAACATAGACTCTACATATCGAAACTACATATCGAATCTACATATCGACTCTACATATCGACTCTACATATCGACTATAAATATCGAATCTACATATCAACTCTACATATCGACTCTACATATCGACTCTACGTATCAACTCTACATATCGACTCTACATATTGACTCTACATATCGACTCTACATATCGACTCTACATATCGACTCTACATATCGACTCTACATATCGGCTCTACATATCGACTCTACATATCTGGACCCCCATATAAAATTTCACCCCTCTTTAAAGGGGTTGGGTGCAGATTTCCAAAAAAAAATGATGCACGATTTTTTTGTTAGTCACAAATAGTATGCATACCAATTTTTAGTTTTCTACCTTGAAAATTGCGGAATGCTCCATACAAACTTCCACCCCCCATTTTGGGGAAGTGAGGGGTTAGAAAGAGACAAAAAGTAGCCTATGTCACTCTCCATCCCTTCAACTATCTCCACTTAAAAAATCACGTCAATTCGACGCCCCGTTTTGGCGTGAAAGACGGACAAACAAACAAACAAACAAACAAACACATACACTTTCCCATTTATAATATTAGTATAGTAAGTATAGTATGGATAGTATGGATGGCAGTCTGCTACTTTGTCTAGTCTTATGTAGTACTAAGTAGGTACTTACGCAACATCTCTTCTCCTGACGCATCTTCATCCAGCATCTCCGGCTTGACTGAAGGCTCTTCATCTGAAGCAAACATGGAATATTTAAACCTATCAAAATATTTACCTAAATAATAAAATAAATGATGTTGGAACTAGATGTGCGTTTTCCAATCAACAACAGGTTCTATTTTTTCGTTTCTGGACAATTGAATTAGCAAGCTATACTTTGGTTTTTTTTATTTGTTTGAAAGTAGTACGTACTTACGTAATTACAAAAAACAATGAAAATACATTCTTCTGAGCCCTCGTGGCCTTAAATACAATACAATAGTTGCAACGTATAAGACTCCCGATATATCAGAATCTATAAATATCGCATTCCCAAAATACCACATTTTCTATGTACCGGTTTCCCTTTAAGACCAGATTCCCAAAATACCATATTCTCAGTAGATCATGTTTTGAGACTGTGTATTTGTCGACTCGCTCACTCTGAGTGGGTCGACAAATATATTATTATTACGTTAATCACAAGCATCCATTGGCTACGATGTCTGGTTCCCATCTCTTCTTGACAGACAGGCGAGAGACGGACAACAAAGTGATCCTATAACTACTATCCGTAAAACTAAGATCAGTGCTTGTAAAATTCCACCACTTGAAGTTGGTACTAAATAGGGCAACTATGTACACTGTGTACTATGCGCTGGTGGACTCGCTCATCTCGTATGGACTGGCAAGCTACGGACGTACGTTCAAAACATACTTGGACAAATTAGATTGCAGATTAGATTTATGAAGCTAATGGTTGACAAAAAAACTAAAATAAGATGTAAGAGTAGTATTTACGAGCAACTATTCCTAGAATGTAAAATGCTGTCAATCCTGGGAGGGATTCAATCTGACGCGATTACAAGCAAAACCTAAACACACACGGCACACTTTACCTTTGACCCGCAGGGCTCCCTGCAGCCGCGCCCGCAGCTCCGCCTGGCTGCGCTGCACTTGCAGCTTGAAGTCGCGCGCGTCTCGCAGGCGGCCCACGCACGCGGAGCAGATCCCGCACGGGCCATCGCCGCCCACTCCCAGCTGCGAGTCAAACAATTATATTCACAAAGTAACCATTCCTTAAGATAAACAAAACCTGAGAAGCAGTTTCAAAAAACACCTAACCTATTACTAGATCAGAAATACATTTAAGGTAACATCATGCTATGCAGTCATATTTACATGTAAATCGAAGCACTCTCTGAGCATGTCCGAGTATATCTCCGTAGTGCCGAGATGTGTGTACGGCGTCGCCAGGTCCCTGTCCGGAGCGCACCGCAGGCAGCAGCGGCACGAGTGCATCACGTCTGTCTCGGACACGGCAACAGCCGCGTCCTCCATATATACGCGGTATTGTACGGCGTTTATTGATCTTAATTCAATTTATGGCTAATTGATTTATTTATTCGGCTTAACATTCACAAGGACTACACAACGCTCAAGATAAATTTGCAATGATCGCCTGCCTGACAGCTAGCTGACAAAAGCGTTTATATATCTGAGAGGATTCGAATAAAACGATAAGCAACTTAACGTACCTACACTCTACATCATGAACATCATCCAAAAAAAGATTGTTGAAACTTAGAACGAATATGGTAAGCTACGAATAAAAGCTCTTTTATTTAATAAGGATACTGATTGGAATTAAATCCTTATAAAAGGCCGTCACTAACGAATTGTCGGGGTACATTCGAACGCGTCCGATGGCGTTCGACACGGTAGTGATGTGGATGAATTATTTCATATAGTTCCCTTTCACTTCTTATGTTCAGCCAAGATGAGTTAGAATGAGACAGATAGTACAGTATTTTACGTCTATTAACGAATTGTCTCCATCAAACATCCACTTTTTCTGTATCTGTGATGTAGATCGATTCGGATTCTGCAAATTGATTAATCGATTCCGCTGTGGTGAACTTCGTTCATGTTATCTCCCTCTCCGTCGCACTTGCTCATTCGAGTGAGATGCACTAACGAACTTCGTTTTCGTTTCGCGGTAGGGCCTCAGGATATAATATTAGGAATATTGAAAGTAATAACTCTTTCATTAGAAAACTAAAAACATTTCGGTTGACTAATGATGACATGAGACATCGGACGCCTGCCTAATAAGACTGTCTCACTTTTTATCTCTGGAAGACGGTGTCTCGCCCTCTGCTAGATGGCCCCCTATTAATAGCGACATTAAACATGCCCAAAGAACACACACAAAAGCAAAAAAAGACATTATCAGTATGCAGTAATTTATTATTCAACAAAATCCAAGTCGTGTCATAACTATGAACATAAGTAGGTATTGTATTATTTAACAAACTTCATTAGTAGTTGATGCCTGTGCATAAAGTACCTACTTTACGGCGAGGGCGGCCCAACACTTACTTCGCTACCGAGTGGCACATACTGTTTTTAGGGTTCCGTAGCCAAAATGGCAAAAACGGAACCCTTATAGTTTCGTCATGACCGTCTGTCCGTCTGTCCGTATGTCACAGGCATTTTACTCGAAAACTATAAGGTGTATTTTAATAAAATTTTGAGGATAGGTGTATTTTGTTCGCCGCTACATAGTTTTGTAATTAAAATGACATTTATTGAATACTTATTTTACAAACATATGACTATATGCTAAAATTCATTATTAAGGAATTATTACATGAACCTGAACTATAATTCCCTGTGTTTCAGGCAAAAAAAGGTTCCATTTTTAAACAAAGTTGCGAACTATCATTATACATATACCATTATAGATATCATTATACTGAGTACCTACCAAACCTAACCGACCGGCGTACATTATTTATCGAACATATATTCTGACTATGCAAAAGATAGAGAGAAATGGTCATCACTGGAGGAGGCCCTACCTTCACAGGAGGAGTTCTAACAATAACTTGACAAAAATTAAGTTATTTAAAACAATATAATTATGTATTTCAATTACAATGTATTTAAATAATGAAGAAATAAATAATAATTAATTAAATAATAAATAATTAAAAAGAAATTAACTAAACTTAGGACATACATACATAGATTAAATTAAATTATTATTGCATTGAATGTTACTAATTATAAGAAATACTAAGATATTAAATGACTGTATTTTATGTAAATCAAATTATCATTGCATGTAAAATAATTACAGAGAAATAATAAGATAGAATAAGATAAAAAAGTATTTTTTTGTAATGCGTGAGAAATAAAAAGGCTTTTTATTTTATTTATTTTATTATATTCTGACTAACTTAGCAGATGCAGTTGTTATGCCAGTGTGTAAACAACGGACAAACGAATCAATAGAGTTAGCTAAGCACTTGTGATTCCTCTGGAGTCCCAAGCGGCCGAGGGCTGATTTATCTGCTAAGACAGATACAAATACTCATGATTAGAGGTCGGAGTTTTCGCGGCAAAACAGAAAACTGTCGCAATCAAGCTAGTGTTAGAAACATTTTTTTATCGATATCGATAGTTGTGTAATAGAAGACAAACAAGGTTAACTAAATAAATTAAAATATTCAATACAATTTTTACGTGAGGTTTGTATAAAATTGTATAGAGACAGATGCAATGTCCTATTGAGTAGGTACTCATTTTCTGAAGTGTCTATTATTTTCAATGAGGTGGTATAGTCACTTCATTAAAAGTTTTACCTCTTTGATACCCGACTACGACAAAGCCGAAAGAAAGGGTTGTTAGTTAATATGATAAAGTATAGTTAAGGTTTAGATGGAATAACACATATAAAACAATCCCGTAACTTAACACTTCTTTTGCATATTTTAAATTAACAGTCGCGAATGATTATAAAATAATGTAAATATATAGGCATTAGGGTGTTGCTTAAAAACCAAAAGTTTTAAATTTCATTGAGACACCCTATTGTATTGTTCTAATACGTAAAAAAATAACATCTGTTTTTTATTTTTATTTTTGGATAAGATTTAGGGGTCGCTACCGAATTTTGAAATTCTTTAATGTTTGCATTTCGCCATAGTAAGGTTTTTTTATATATTTAACATTTTACTTTTTTAATGAGCTACATTTAATGACAGGAAATGAATAATCTGGAAAACATCAAAAAAAAACACTAAATTTCAGTCAGTAATTCAAAAATGAATTTTATTGTGCTAAATATGCTAAAAACGGACTTTGGCGATGGTTTCAAGACTTTATATTTGATTTCAAATAAGCGTCGAACATTTCGTGAACCAAAATCGTATTTTCTCGATTGTTTATTCCTTTTTTATCAAATGTAGCTCAATAAACTAGAAAAATGTTAAAATATAAAAAAAAACTTACTATGGAGAAACGCAACCTTAAGAAGTTTCAAAATTCGGTAGCGACCCCTAAATCTTATCCAAAAATAAAAATAAAAAACAAACGTAATTTTTTCACGTATTAGACCAATATAATAGGGTGACTCACTTAAATTTAAAATTTTCGGTTTTTAAGCAACACCCTAATAGGCATGTATTTAATATAACAATACTCGATTTCGATAAAAGACACGTGTCTAACACTAGCTAGATTGCGACAGTGTTTTGTTTTGCCGCGAAAATTCCGATCTCTGCTCATGATACTCACAGGTACCTAGTTCTCTTATTATAGTTACAGTTGTCTCTATCGGTCGGACTAACATATAGATAGAGATCTTAAGGGCCGCCAGGACGCGCGACTCTCCATACAAACGTGATTTGGTTCTAATTTTAAAACGACGCGCTAGAATAACATGAAACTATGTATACACCGTGGGATCCACCATGTCTGGGTCGAGAACTAGCTTTTGTTCCTTGAAAAATAGAAAAAAACACACACAAAGTCTCTAATCACTTCATTTTGTTTCTATTGTTTTTAGGGTTCCGTAGCCAAAATGGCAAAAACGGAACCCTTATAGTTTCGTCCTGTCCGTCTGTCCGTATGTCACAGGCATTTTACTCGAAAACTATAAGGTGTATTTGAATAAAATTTTGAAGATAGGCGTATTTTGTTAGCCGCTACATAGTTTTGTAATTAAAATGACAAAAAAAAATTTTTTAGGGGTCCACTCCATACATAAACCTAAGTCAAAATTTTTTTTTTCATTGTGACCCCCCGTTTGGCACATCAATCGATAGGCCTTTCAAAATAAATATAAGGTTTCTTGGCATTTTTTTTGATTAAGTGAATAGGGTCGGAGATAATCGCCCCGAAAGTCACTAAAATTCTGTCCCCCCCCCCTCTAATTTTTGAACGGTGTATTTAAAAAATATGGAAAAATTCATGGACATAGGGCTTACTAATTTCATTCACCGAAAATTGTTTTGAACAAGATCGGTTCAGAGGTTTTCGAGGTATTGCTGAAAAACTGCCTTCCTCAAAGAAAAGGACGTAAGTGCCGTAAAATTTCTGTGTCGATACGACCTTTTTAATAGGCACGGAACCCGTCGTTTTGCGTGGTCCGACACGCACTTGGCCGGTTTTTTCTATTATAATTTATAGCAACAGAAACTAGTTGCCGACGTAGATATGGCGGATCCCACTGTGTATTAAAAGTTTCATGTTATTCCAGTATGTCGTTTTAAAATGAGAACCAAACAACGTTTGTATAGAGTCGACTTTAGTCTGGCCACTCTTAAAATGTATGAATATTATGAATTGTAGTTCATATGCGTACGGATATGTTTAATTAAATTTGACTTCCCGGAAACTAATACTTCGCATATTTCACACATCCTTTGTTTTTCTCTTGTGTGAACTCTTTCATGTGTGACTAAGTCACCTGTACGCGTAAATTGCTTACTACATTCTTTAAATTTGTATGGTTTTTCTTGAGTATGTGTTCTTCTATGTAAATTTAAAAGATCTTTTCGTGTAAATTGTTTGTTACATTCTTCACACCTGTAAGGTTTTGCCCCTGTGTGAATTAATATATGTCTTTTTAATTTTCTTTTGCATGGAAAATGCTTTTCACATGTTTCGCAGGTGTATGATTTCACTCCAGTGTGAATTATTTTATGTGTATTTAAATAATATATACTTGTAAATTGTTTGTTACACTCTCCACAGATGTATGGCTTATCTCCGGTGTGAATTTTTTCATGTACATGTAAATAAAATTTTGTTGTAAATTGCTTATTACATTCTTTACAACTGTTCGGTTTCCTTTTGGTGTGAATAATTTTATGTCTATCTAAGTAAACTTTTTGTGCAAACAGTTTGTTACATTCTTCACACCTGTATGGTTTCACTCCAGTGTGAATTAATTTATGTGCATTTAAATTCTGTTTACTTGAAAGTTGTTTGTTACATTCTCCACAGCTGAATGGCTTTTCTCCGGTGTGAACACTTTTATGTATGTCTAAATTATATTTTCGTGCAAACTGCTTGTGACAATCTTCACACCTGTATGGTTTTTCTCCAGTATGTATTTTTAAATGCATTTCTAAATGACTTTTGTATGGAAATTGCTTTTTACACGTTTCGCATGTATGAATCTGTTTGTGCAGCTTTAAATCTGAGCTATTCTTAATAGTTTTATCACAAACGCTGCTCGAATCACGTTTCAAGTCCATATGTGTTTTGATATGTCTGATTAAAATAGTTTTTGCCCTGAATTGCTTATTACACATGTCACAGGAGTAGGTTTTCTCACCTGTGTGGGCATGTGTATGTTTAGGGAAGAGGTTTTCACAGGAGAACTGTTCTGAACATGCTCCACGAGAATACGTCGCTGCGGACTCGTCCTGAACGAGGTGACTCCGCACGTGCGCGATTAAACTCGAGTTCCCTGTGAAGTGTTTCCCGCAAGTATCGCATGTGTACGCTTCCTCGGCGCGGAGCCCGGCGGTGTTATCGTGGGGTTCCTGCACACGACTCGCTCGCCGCGACTCGTATAATGTCGCGAGACTCGTGCGGCTCGCGTGCGGCGCCTCATCGCCGCGGAGGCGCTCGAGCCTCACGCAACAAGTCATGGCGAGCTGCTCCCTGGCCAGCGCGACTGAAACAACAACAGTCAAGTACAGTTGGAGACACCTCGAAAGGGCGGAGCGCAACTTTATGTTTACTGACGTTACTGATATTTTCACGTTGTGCCTTTGGGCTAACTCATTCACAAAGGTTTGAATTCGGGTTAAGTGCCTTCACTCGAGTTGACAGCAGTTGGGTGGGTGGGGAATCACTAATGCGGGCCCGATTTGAGCGTGATTTTGCATTTATGTGTAGCATTTTCCTGATATTTATTCAAAAAAAAATCAACCACATGGGACCAAGTGGGATACAAAAACTAATATTGAAAAGCAATAAAATTAACTCTACCTACCAGATAACGCGAAATCTATCGAGAATCGTTTATTGAGCGGTGGGCTCCATACAATTGTGGTAGATATCTTAAAGGGGTCCATATTGGCTCATATAAACTTGATGTGTCGATTTTTTCTAGTAATACCGCTTTGTGATCATAATCATCACTCTTCGTAATTTATGTTTGAAATTATTTGTATCGCTACCATCGTTATTAATAATAATAATCATGAATATTCTGAAAATTTCGACTCATACTATACAATACAATACAAATACTCTTTTCATCACACTTGCTCGAAAATGGTGTTATTATACGCAAGCGTACTGAGCTGTAATGGGCTATATTACGCCCATGGGCGTTATGGTTTTTTTTTTTAATAATAGAACCCTCTGATTGGCTTAAGCAAATCTGGTTGCTGTGTGATTGGTTGAATAAAAAAATCTAGTTGGTCACGACGCCCCGCCCCGCAAGAATACTGCTCTGTGATTGGTTGAAATATTGAACTGCGCGCTCTACTAGCACTGATCTGGAAGTGAAGTTGTCAATTTTTGATTGGTGCTGCTGTATGAAACATACATTTTTCTGTCTTTTGTTGTTATTTATTTCCTCGCAAATGTGATGAAAAACATTGTGTATAACACGGGCGTAAGAATATTGCAAACTCGAGTCATCAAAAGCCCTCCGCCTTCGGCGTCGGGCTTCTGATACACTCTCGTTAGCAATATTCCACTTACGGCCCTCGTTAAACAATGTACTATTATTGCACACCTCACACAAACAAAGCAGTCATAATGTCATCACCGAAATTATATTGGTTCACACAATGTTGTTTTAAATATTGTTTTAATGTATAAAGTAATTTTGTAGTGGTACTCATATCATTAATAGTTATATTGAATGGAGCGTATATCGGAATTAATAGTACATTATTGCCGTGGCCGGGAAGGAGGCAATTGCAGGCTGAGTATTTGTTTAAACGGACGAGCTTAAATTGCGAGTCCGTTTAATTATAATACGAAGCCTGCAATTGCCATTCCGGCTGAGGCTAATATAGTGCTTTTCTCAAAAATGGGGGAATAATAAACTTTAAATATCGTTGCACAACGTGAAAATATTACTGATTTCCCGCCTTCTTTTTAAACCGAATCGCAAGCGTATTTTTCCACCGAAAAAGGCAAACTATTTGAGACACATAGAAAAACGTCGCGTTTGCAACAGAAAAATACGAGTTGAATTGGCTGAATACGACCTGTGCCGTCTTTTATATGCCGGTTTCGACTTTTTAAAAAGTTTGGTACTCGACAAATAAAGGAATTTATATGTAACATTCCAGGCGGCCTGCAATGTTTTTTTATTTTTTAATTGTGATCTGACCTGAAACTATACACTTTACCTTCCAATATTTAGCGACTTATGTACACTTTGCGGGCCATTTTTGAAAAAATTTAATTAAATTTCTAGTCAGAATCAAAATTTTATTGGTAGATAAAACACATTATTTTACATGTCAGGCAGGATATAAAGTAGGTACATACGTTTTCATTACATGTAAGGGTAATTTTCATTATAATAATCATCGTTTAAGATACATAGTATTTCTTAAAATTTATTCATAAATATTGTAAAAGTCAGTCTAATTAAGGGTTATTACGTTATTAGTTATGAGTGGGTCAATGATACCTTATCATGTAATTCGTCAATGGGGTAATACGCCATGTCCAATAAAATCTACTTTAGTTTACCTCTGAAAATGGCGTCAGTCGATAAGTTTTTCAATCCAGTTGGAAGAGAGTTATAATAGTTATTTATGATACAAGTGCGGAAAGTAGGTAATTCCCAACGAGTGACAATGACCAAAAACACGACCTTTACAATATTTTACAATGCATCACGCAAGGAAATAAAAATATTTAAATGAAAGGTGAAACGTCATGAAATCTCATTCTCGCACGTGTGCGGGAATTTTGGCCCGAAATCCATTCCCGCACGGCCCCGCGCACCGCCCGCACCGCCATCACGCCATGCGGGCATAGAGGACTTCACATGTTAATGTTGTCCCATATAAAGGCGCACTTTCAGAGCGCATTGTAAAGTTTAATTCCTATTACGACCGGTTAGCCTAGTAGACGACCGGTTAGCCTAGTGGGTAGTGACGCTGCCTACGAAGCTGAAGGTCCTGGGTTCGAATCCCGGTAAGGGCAAATATTTGTGTGTTGAGCACGAATATTTGTTTCTGAGTCTTGGATGTTTTCTATGTATTTAAGTATTTATATCTATTATATGTATCGTCGTCTAGTACCTGTAACACAAGCCTTATTGAGCTTACTATAGGCCTAGCTCGATTTGTGTAAGAATGTCCCATAATATTTATTTATTTATTTATTATTTATTTATTTATTACATCAAGTGATTTTCGAGCCTTTGCTAGCCTCCGCACCGGCGCGACCAGCAAGTGCTGGGCGCGCGTGGTACGCCCGGGCGCGTGCGGCTGCGCGCGGGTCGTGCATGACGCGAGCCTGGTAATTGTGGGTAGCTATGCAGTAACTTTTGTGGGTATGCCCGGTCGAGCGCTGATATAGTTTCTGGCGCTTCGCTTCGCTCGCTCGGCTCGCGCTCTGAGAGTCGCAGTTCGGTTTAAAGAAACATAGCATTATTTGGTTTGACTTTTACATATTTAATATTATTATTTAATTTAAAAAACTATAGTTGACATTTGTTATTATATTTTAATTTGTTATTATTCATTATTAATTCGATTTGACATTAACATAATTATTTAAAACAGATTCATTTAAAATGTATTGACACAGACTGCCTAATATATTTAAAAAACTGAATTTGACATTTGTTATCTTTTATTATTTGTTTCGACCATAATTTAATATTATTATGTTATTTTACTTATATTATGAACTACCTTTTTAATGTTTAATGTAAATTTTCGCCGCTGCTTTAATTAATAATTAATGTTTGCCTATTTTTATTATAGAAATTAATGCATGTTAGACACTAAGTATTTTAATGCCAATTAGCACGTAAGGTTTAACTGTTAGTGCTAATTGAATAGTAAATAAATAAATAAATAAAATAAATTGTTGTCTAAAGGAATTACATATTTCACTTACAAGACAACTTATAAATTGTTACTTTACCTAAAACTATTACAATTTACGCAATAAGCAAGCACTACAGTGTTCAAGAAAAAGCAATATTTATATTGAACTAGGGTTCATATAGAAAAATTAAACTAGTAATAGACCCTATAGTTTTAATATAAGGTTTACGCGTTTAAGTGGTTAGTAACAGGAACATACGAGTCGGTTTTGCACTCAGAGTTATTGTTCTGAGGGTGACCCTCACACTAGGTTTCTGTTTAAAAATATGGCGTTTCTGTTCATCGTTCACAGGTCCCTATTTGACTATCGCGACCTCCAACGCATGCAGGTGTAGCAATCTTCAGCCGTGTAGTCCGTGAACAGCGCTTGAAAGTTTGGTGATAAGCCAATCTCCGTTTCTTCAACTGTCCGTACCGCATCAGCGAAGATGTACTCCTGTGGCTCTGGAGAGTACCCATCAAATGCCTGGCGAGGCCGTTTGGCTGGAACAGGGTTGTGCAGAGTAGCAACAGCCGCGACGTTGGGTTCAGATTCATACACCGGCTTGGAGTACCTGGGCGCAGCTCCGGGGGTATAAGTCGGGCTCAAACTGTGCCGTTGTTAGACCGTCTGGTTCTTCCAGAGTAAAGTCGTAATTAGTATATGTGATTCACGAAATTCCAGGAACGATGAGGCATGTGAATTACCATGCCCGAGTCTTGTATAAATTCCATGCCAAGCAACGTTTTTTTTTTCTTTAGTATCCGGAAGTACTGCAAACGGTCGCTTCATCGGGAGTTAGCAAACGGCAAACGGATCAACAAATTTGGAGTCTTCAAAAATGCGTCGTTCTATAACCAGTTCATTACAATCGTCTATTTGTTATTCATCGACACCAAATTTATCAATATAATTCGTATATTCTTTGTGGAAACTCCCAAAATCTTGACTGGAGCCGGCAGCGCCATATTGTTCATTGTTGATTGTTTGCAAGAGAAGTAACGATCATCATCATCATATCAGCCCAAAGACGTCCACTGCTGAACATAAGCCTCCCCCAAAGAGTGCCACAATGATCGGTCCTGCGCCGCCCGCATCCAGCGGACTCCAGCGACCTTTACCAGGTCATCAGTCCACCTTGTGGGGGGCCTACCCACGCTGCGCCTTCCGGTACGTGATCGCCACTCAAGAACCTTTCCGCCCCAACGGCCATCGGTTCTACGTGCAATGTGCCCCCCGCCCACTGCCACTTAAGTTTAGCGATTCGGAGGGCTATATCGGTTACCTTGGTTCTGCTGTGGATAGCCTCATTTCTGATGCGATCACGCAGAGATACTCCCAGCATAGCCCTCTCCATTGCCCTTGAGCCTTCTTATGAGGCCCATAGTAAGCGACCACGTTTCCGTGCCATATGTCATCACTGCTCATTAGGAGCATGTTTTGGAAACTTCTAGTTCTAGCCTTTCTTGCATACATTGAATCCTACTAATATTATAAATACGAAAGTTTGTATGTTTAGATGTTTGGATGTTTGTTACTCAATCACGCAAAAACGGCTTAACGGATTAAGATGAATTTTGGTATACATATAGTGTATAGCCTGGATTAACATATATAATACTTTTTGTCCCGGGAATCATCCCCTAAGGGGAAGAAATGGGGGACGAAAGTTTGTATGGAGCTACGATATAAACGAGTTCCATGCGGACGAAGTCGCGGGCAGAAGCTAGTTCATAATAATTTCTGAATGTGTACATTTCGCGATGAATGCCAAGTGTTTAAAACCAGCAACGCATTGCCAGGGCCTGCCTAGTATATTGTGGTCGTGTGGCGAGTACTCACGCGATGTGCAGTCCTCGTCCCTCGACGCGGCGCCCGACTTGACTGCCCGCATCACCTCTGAAACAAAATCCTCAGTAGTAAACTATGAAACCGTAAACCACAGAAAGCTAACTTTTAATTGGAGCACTGTACTGATACATACATACATATAATCACGCCTCTTTCCCAGAGGGGTAGGCAGAGATCACGGATCTCCATTTGCTACGATCCTGACAAACCACTTTCGCTTCACTCACCTTCATAACATTTCTCATACATGCTCGTCGGTTTAGGGTACTTTTGACCTGGCCTTTTTGTAAGATTTCTCCAATTTGATCGGAGAAAGTTCGCCTAGGTCTTCCCCTTCCAACTTGCCCTGTACTGCACTGATACATGGACATAATTGTCATAAAATATAAATTGTTCTACACTCTACTGCAGCGGTACTTACGTGAGATCTCGTCATCTGTGTCATCTCTGTCCGCCATCTCTGGCTCGTCTCGGGGCGCTTCATCTGAAACAAAATAGGATTTTTATTAATTACATGGAGACCCTACAGATGATCACGATGCGTGTAGTTCCAGAACCGTGATTGATACACTTCACCTGCACAATACAGGGTGGAAATAGATTTTGGGTCAATGAGGGCAGCTACAAGATCCCGTGTTGCTAGGCGAAAATGTTCTTAGGAGACCTTCCTTCGATTTCAAATTAATGAAGATTGGCGTTTACAGATTTTGAAAAAAACATACAGGGTGCGAGGAAATGGTCATTTTTGACAAACTTTTTTTTTGATGCCAATCGATCACATTCGTGTCCAAGATCAAAAGCTTGTATAGGACCAAAAAGAAACTTCCGGCTAGAAAAGCCATAAATCGAGAAAAACTTTCCCCATACAATTTGTATGAAAATGAAAAAGTTTTTGTTTGGCACCCTGTATGTTTTTTCCAAAATCTGTAAACGCCAATCTTCATTAATTTGAAATCCAAGGAAGGTCTCCTAGGACCATTTTCGCCTAGCAACACGGGATCTGGTAGCTCCCCTTACTGACCCAAAATCTATTTCCACCCTGTATATTTTAAACTTATTATTATTGTTTGTCTTTCCCGCTCACGGGACATGATGTCCCGGACCTTTGGGAGGCGTGCGTGGGGCTAGGTACCTATAACTGAGACAACACGTAGAGGCCCTTTTGACAATTTAATGGAATGCAAGGAGCACACCGAGCGGATGCTGTCCCTGCCCGTGTCATGGGGCCCGCTGGGGTGTATAGGGACTATACTGGTTGATGGAATCTAAATAAAACGGGTTATTGGGTGAAAATTATGGACTAGTGGCTGGGCTATTGGTTGAAACATCGAACGCCTGCCTAATAAAACTGTTTCACTTTTTACCTCTGACAGACGATGACTCGCCAACTGCCAGATGGGCCCCTATTAATAGCGACATTTAAAAAATGGCCTAAGGGCAACACCGGTCAGAGAGCTGGGGGGATAGAGAGGTGGCACTGGACTTAAAGATATAGCCAACTCGCCACTTAGGGGTCCACATCTACCCTCGAGCAGCAGCTCTTGCGACTCCACTCTGGACGGCCGGTTAAGGCAAGCCAGAAGTGGAGAGCATGTCCAACCATCCACCCGATCGGCTCAGCCTGACCACAGGACACCCCCAGGAGCACAAAGGTACGTAGGGTCGCTACTCCCTAACAGCCCGCCACAAGCTGCCTTACGTGGACACATCCCTACGCCTTATTTTAAACTCATTAAAATTTGTTCACTAAACGGCTGCTTGGCATCCTTTTGACACCCCACCCCCACGTCCGCATACGTGCATCCTTTTTGTGGGGCTACTTTTCGGCGATAGTTAGACTTCTATCGTTTTTTCGTTCGCTGAAAGATGGTATGAATTAATGAATAAAGGAAGTAGATACTCACGCGACATGGGCTCATCAGCGTCACTCGCCCCATCTCTGTCCGCTATTTCAGGCCCGAGCACTTCACCTAGAACAAATAAAGACAATCTATGTATTTAAAGGTGCGTACGAATTAGAGCAGCCTCGGGTTGAGGCACGCGCGGCGCCTATTTTGCTCTAATTCGTACGCGCTCACGCGCTGTGCGCGAGCAGCGCGCGGCGAGCCGCCCAGAGGCGGTCTCTTGACCGTGCTCAAAGGCGCCTCAGTGTGCGCGCCTCGCGACACTTGGACGTGTATCTGAGCGTGCCGCGGACAGAGCGACAAGATCGAACTTGTTTGTGCGCAAAACGCGTACGAATTTGAGCAAGTGGCTGAGCCGTGCGTGTGTAATCGTTTGTTAGTAAATTTGGAACAATTATTGATACAAATACATGAAGAGCAAAAGGTGTTGTGGGTCCCGAAATCAATCAGCTGCCATCGTGTCGACGCCATTTTGAATGTCGGCTCGCCGCGACACGCTGCCTCACCCGCGCACGTTTATGTGGAACTATTTGGCGCGCGAGCAGCTCGCCGCGCGGGGCATACCTCAGGCTGAGCCGCTCAAATTCGTACGCAGCTTAATAGTGATGTTACGGAGCTTCGCCTCCGCATCCGTTAAAACGGAACTTCCGCTTGGTTTTACGCCATCGGATCCGCCTCCGCCTTCGGTATTTTTTGTTTCACACCTCCGCCTCTGCCTCCGTTAATTTTTACCGAAGTTATACCGGAGCTGAATGTATTGCATTTGCCGAGGCAGCGCGGCACACGCCTACAAGTTTTGACGTGTCCTGTTAAACTTGCCCTTCAATACATCAATCGACCACTTAAAAGGTACTCGGCTCCAGCTCCGCCTCCGATAAACCTCCGGATCCGGATCCGGATATGGCTCCAACTTCGCCTCCGGCTCCGACTCCGTTAAATAAAAAAATTAAACTCCGGATCCGGATCCGGCTCCGGCTCCGGTAACTATAAAATGTAATTTCTTTTTTCTTAAATAAATTAAAAAAAAAAAAAAAAAAAAAGCCGCCTCCGTAACTTCCCTAGTATTTAATGTGACAATGCTAGTAGTCCCCCCCGGCGTCCCACTCCTGCACCGGCAAGTGCGTTCGCGGGATGAATGATGATTGCAACACTCACATTGCTTGTACAATTATTAACAAAGTAATTCTAGTCTGAAGCTGCCATTTCTACTGAAATAGGTACTTACGTAACATCTTATTGCCTGTTCCACTTTCATCCAGCATCTCCAGCTTCACTAGAGGCTCTTCGTCTGAAGGAAACATACAGCATTATAAATGTATCATTTCGTAGAATTTTAATTTCATCAAAAAAAAAACAGTGACCGTGAACTTTTTAATTGTAGCTAGAAAGCACATTGTGTAGAACCCAGTAGGTCAGGTTTGTTTAATAATAATCCTAAAATGTTGACTGTTTAAAAAAAATGTTTTCTACGAGATAAAAATTCAAAACATACATTCCATGAAACATTTGTTGTAAATAATAGGCCAATTAAATAAAGTTCTGTATGTATGGTCTCATCAAGTGAGTGAGTTTATGTTTTTTTCGTCACACTTGCTCGTCAATGGTGTTATTATGTGCGAGCGTACAGAGCAGTTATAGCCGTTTTACCTCCCACGGGCTGTTAAGTTTAGTTTTAAAATATAGAACCCTCTGATTGGCTTAAGCAAATCTGGTTGCTCTGTGATTGGTTGAAATATTGAAGCTGCGCGCTCCACTAGCACTGATCTGGAAGGGAAGTTGTCCATTTTTGATTGGTGCGGCTGTATGATACTTAGATTTTCCGTCTTTTGTAGTTATTTATTTCCCCGCAAATGTGATGAAAAACATTGGCAACTTCGGCGTCTGGCTTCTGATAGACTCTCGTTAGCAATATTCCAATTACACCCCTCGTTTAACAACTTGTATAGATTGCTTATGCAGATGTAAGCATTTTGTTACCGGACAGAGGCTCCTCACTGCTCCCCTGCATCTCCAGCTCCTCTGCAGGTTCTTCCTCTAGACCAAACAAACAAAACTCATATTACTTCATACTGTTCGTCATTAGAAATATAATTTACTTATGTTCTAAAAGTAATTTTAAAGCAGGCAATTCATCATCATGAGTCATGGATGTTTAATATCTATTTAAGTATGTATTTATCTATATAAGTATGTTTATCCGTTGTCTAGTACCCATAGTACAGGCTTTGCCTAGTTTGGGACTAGATCAATTGGTGTGAATTGTCCTACGATATTTATTTATTTAATTCACTTTTGTGTTAGTGACTATCCAGTCAATACTTCCCAAGAGTGGATGTCAACAACACAATGTGCTTAACTCGTACACTGCACAGACATCTATACACATTTAAAACACAAAGCTTTTTTCTTTACCGGACATCAATAGTTGTTGGTTGTCCCACTTGTCACTAATGACTAGACCCCGGATTCTTGTCGCGATCACGTGACAAAAGGGTGATTTGGGGAGTAAATGGAACAGTACCTATTAATTAATACGGATTTATTAAGATAAGACAATACAAAAAAAAAGATTAAAATGTCGACGTAGCTCTATTGTTAACGGACTCATATTTATCAAGATATTTATTTAGAGACATTATTTTATTTCAATTCAACAAACAAAACATACGCCTGATGAGACAGTGTCTTGACACATTGATACATCAAAGTGACGTGCCAATAAAGCAAACAGTTTATATCTAAGGTCAAACTTATACATATAGGTTTGTATAGGTTGCATACATTGATAATAGTTAATTCTAATATATACACATATTATATATACCATTTCCTGAATGGAACAGTGGGACGAAATAATTGTATACCAAAAAAATATGACGTACTTTTTTATGTTATCTTATAATTTAAGTATTATCTTGTTCTACCATTCCATTTACTCCCCAAATCACCCTTTTGTCACGTGATCGCGACAAGAATCCGGGGTCTACTAATGACTACTTGACAACAATCATATGCATGTAACTATATATCACTCTTTAACACCTGTACCATATCCTACTAATATTATAAATATGAAAGATTGGATGTTATGTTTAGGCTAAACTAATTTGGATGTAATTTTTTACAAAGATTATTTTTATCCCAGGTCCACACAGACGAAGTCACGGACGGAAGCTAGTAGCGAATAAACTACATTCATTCAACAAAAATATATTATGCATTACAAATTATCTTTACTAAAATGCATTTCTCTGCAGAAAATAATTAAAATACCAAGTTGGTGTCATCCTCCCGAGGCCATGAAAAGCAATGCCCGAACACACAGTACTTACCTTTGGCCCGCAGGGCTCCCTGCAGCTCCGCCTGGCTGCGCTGCACTTGCAGCTTGAAGTCGCGCGCGTCTCGCAGGCGGCCCACGCACGCGGAGCAGATCCCGCACGAGCCATCGCCCCCCACTCCCAGCTGCGTGACAGGCAATTACATCAATGTTAAAACTCAAACAGCCACCGGTAAAGATAAACCAAACCTAACCTGACGTGTGATTAACTAGTTTACCTACATAAGTTCTTCAACAATAATGTAGCCCTAGATCCCGCACGTGCCATCGCCGCCCACTCCCAGCTGCATGATAGGCAATTACATCAATGGTAAAGCTCAAACAGCCCGGCAAGTTAAGATAAACAAAACCTAACCTCACATGTGATTAACAAGTTTACCTACGTAAGTTCTTCAACAATAATGTAGCCATATTTACATGTAAGTCGAAGCACTCTTTCAGCATGTCCGAATAAATCTCCGTTTCGCCGAGATGTGTGTACGGCGTCGCCAGGTCCCTGTCCGGAGCGCACCGCAGGCAGCAGCGGCACGAGTGCATCGCATCCATCACGGCATCCGCCGCGTCCTCGATATACGCGGAGATTATGCCACCACTATACAAGTATAAGGATTAAAGTAAAACATTTTATTTCAATTTTTGTTCCGATGGATATGACGATAATATGACAGCAACTAGTATCTCTTATTAGTCTGTGACAGCAACTAAAAATAATGGCGTCTTTTTTTATATATGGCAATCGTCTTAAGACATTTCTGCCAGCTAGCTTCACGTCAATTAAGAGCGATAGATATGTAGTTAAACAGAATGATATTAAGATAAAGCCAAATAAGAAGGAAATAAAGAAAAAAGGAATACGGGGATGATCGAGTCACAATTTTAACTTGTTGATTGATAAAAAATTTGAGAGTAAACGAAAAATAGCGGGATTGGGACCAAAAGCGAGGGCATATGGGTGGGGAATGGAGCTTTTTGGAAGATCAGACCAGAGTATAGATTAGTGTGATTCAGGAGAGGGCAGCTCAGGAACAGGTGGTTCAGGCCAGATATGGGCAAAAGTTAACTTGAATAAGAATAATAATGAAAACAGAATTGTTATTCTTATTCAATTCGAGGTGAATAAGAATAAAATCATGCGCCCGTTATTTAAAATAACATGAAGGTGAATAATTCATGCTACTTTTACTTATTCTGTTCCACTATCCACCTCCTTACTCCATCATCAGACCATCGTCACCAAGTGTAATGTATAGAACTCGTCAAAACAAAACTAAGGAGACCAAACTCGAGGGGTATACAAGTAGCCATTGAGGAGTTCCTCTATCCACCTTCTGACTCCATCATCAGACCATCGTCACCAAGTGTAATGTATATAACTCGTCAAAACATAACAAAGGAGACCAAACACGAGGGATATACAAGAAGCCATTGAGGAGTTCCACTATCCACCTCCTGACTCCATCATCAGACCATCGTCACCAAGTGTAATGTACAGAAATCGTCAAAACAAAACAAATGAGACCAAACTCGAGGGGTATACAAGTAGCCATTGAGGAGTTCCTCTATCCACCTCCTGACTCCATGATCAGACCACCGTCACCCAGTGTAATGTATAGAACTCGTCAAAACAAAACAAATGAGGCCAAACTGGAGGGGTATACTAGTAGCCATTGAGGAGTTCCTCTATCCACCTCCTGACTTCATCATCAGATCATCGTCACCAAGTGTAATGTATAGGACTCGTCAAAACAAACAATGAACCCAAACTTATCATAAACTCTATATTGTGTGAAAATCTACTTACAAAATTTTACCGATGATACCTACCACAAAATTATTCTTATTCAAATAACATTTTATTTGAATAAACATTTGTGGAATAATTATTCCAGATTTTATTCTTATTTAAAATAAAAGTAGCATGAATTATTCACCTTCATGTTAGGTATTTTAAATAACGGGCGCATGATTTTATTCTTATTCACCTCGAATTGAATAAGAATAACAATTCTGTTTTCATTATTATTCTTATTCAAGTTAACTTTTGCCCATCTCTGGCCTGAACCACCTGTTCCTGAGCTGCCCTCTCCTGAATCACACTAATCTATACTCTGGTCTGATCTTCCAAAAAGCTCCATTCCCCACCCATATGCCCTCGCTTTTGGTCCCAATCCCGCTATTTTTCGTTTACT
Source organism: Epinotia nisella (assembly GCA_932294315.1). NCBI lineage: Eukaryota > Metazoa > Arthropoda > Insecta > Lepidoptera > Tortricidae > Epinotia > Epinotia nisella. The sequence goes on from OW028693.1 coordinate 4,474,299, forward strand.
CTCAAATTTTTTATCAATCAATAAGTTAAAATTGTGACTCGATCATCCCCGTATTCCTTTTTTTTTTCTTTATTTCCTTCTTATTTGGCTTTATCTTAATATCATTCTGTTTAACTGGGGTCAAAAAGTAGCCGAAAAAACCTCGCGTGATTTGTGCACAAGCCCTTACGCATATTTTTTTGCCTTCTTTCTTTTGAAGTTATAATAATCTAGCTTTTGCCCGCGGCTTCGCCCGCGTACTAAGAGTAATGTTAACCGTCTACAAAAAAGGTGCATCTCAGTTTCAGTCTTTTATATATTTAGATTGACTCTACATAGACTCTGCATATCGAACATAGACTCTACATATCAAATCTACATATCGACTACATATCGACACTACATATCGACTATAAATATCGAATCTACATATCAACTCTACATATCGACTAGGTACATATTTAGATAGATGTCCACTGTGTACTTTGATAGGTACTCTACATATCGACTACCTACATATCGACTCTACATATCGACTCTACATATCTGGACCCCCATATAAAATTTCACCCCCTCTTTTAAAAGGGTTGGGTGCATATTTCCAAAAAAAAATGATGCACGATTTTTTGTTAGTCACAAATAGTCCGCATATCAATTTTTAGCTTTCTACCTTGAAAATTGCGGAATGCTCCATACAAACTTCCACCCCCCATTTTGGGGAAGTGGGGGGTTAGAAAGAGACAAAAAGTAGCCTATGTCACTCTCCACCCCTTCAACTATCTCCACTTAAAAAATCACGTCAATTCGACGCCCCGTTTTGCCGTGAAAGACGGACAAACAAACAAACAAACAAACACATACACTTTCCCATTTATAATATTAGTATGGAAGTATGGATTTAGAGTCTACACCCTTACTTTGCGGTGCCCAACAGGGTCCACAATTAAGTTTTATTCCCATTACTAGGCAACTAAAATGATTTTGTTTTCATTTTGTAATGCAAGGTCCTGGCAGAACACCAGCGATGTGGCTTGCCACATCATAATGCTGAGCCAGCGCCATTTCTCTGCCACGACACAATGGCTTCTTAATATTGTACTTTTTGCATGCTTTCTTGGGATATGTTTTTTTTATTTTACCTTTACTGTTTAAATCTTGTCATTAACTTGGAAATAAAACAAGAATATTGTTAAAATAAGTACTTTAATATAAACTGAATACATTAATTACTGTCAGCACTAGTATCAACACGACTGTAGACATTTCGGCTCAGAATCAAGCCGAGAGGTATCGCAAGGTGTATAGATAAATTAACGAGAGCATGGAATTGCATATGTAGTAGTATTGTATGTTTACAGGCATTCTATATTTTAATTTTTTATTTTCTCGTACAAGCACTACAAATGCAATTCCATGTTCTCGATAATTCATCTATAATAAGATTCACAGATAGATGGTCGGTTGAGTGTATCGTCGATGGTCATGGACCTAAGATACTCGGAACAAGGTATGGTACCTAATAATAATACCACGTCCGAGCGAGACGGTAGCATACAAATCTCGATAAGTGTGACAGAAAAGGAAATATCATTCGTTGTTCTTGTCATAGTTTCACTTTTTTTCTGTTTGCCACAACTGATTTAGTATGAAGTTGTGACCAATAAATCACTACCCACCCAAATTAAGTAGGTTTATGGTAAGCGATCAGCCATTTTTGGACCAGTTCTTAATTTAGCTGCATAGAAGCCTTTCCGTCCCTCATTGTGGCATCACGTATAGCCTGTCCTGAGTATCATAGGTCCATGTCGATGGTACACTATAGGTTTTTTTTTTTTTTTTTTTCATTTAGTGAGTAGGTAGGTATAACACAACGATGTTAAAATGTTAGAAAAGAGCGCACATTCGCCGACAAACTGCACTCAGTTTGGTGAAACAGACAATGTATACTTACCGTTGTTTTTTTGAAATAAATTTAAAAAAAGTTCGAACGCGGCGGACGGCACGAGCAGTACGAAGTTATAAGATAGAGCGAGATAGGGATAGAATTTTACAGGACGGCACGGTATCCACTCGGGCTGGAAATCACGTACGTTTGACGAATGGACCGTTAATCACTAATGTTTGACTAACATTTATTTCTGGAAAAAATATGCTTCACATATTCACACAGGTTTCGCTCCCGAATCAATATGAATTTTTTTATGTCTATATAATCTACTATTATCTGAAAATCGTTTGTGACATACTTGACACTCGTATGGTTTTTCTCCGGTGTGAATTCTTTTATGTATATCTAAACTACCTTTTTGTGTAAATTGCTTGTTACATTCTTCACACCTGTATGGTTTTTCTCCAGTGTGAATTCTTTTATGCATATCTAAGTTACTTTTTAGTCTAAATTGCTTGGTACATACTTCACAGCCGTATGGTTTTGCTCCAGTGTGAATTCTTTGATGTGAATTTAACTCAATTTTACGTCTGAATTTCTTGGTACATTCTTTGCACTTGTATGGCCTTTCTCCAGTGTGAATTCTTGTATGTGTATTTAAATCGCCTTTGTTGGTAAATCCCTTGTTACACTCCATACACCTGTACGGTTTTTCTCCGGTGTGAATTCTTTTATGTACATCTAAACTACCTTTAGCTGTGAATTGCTTGTTACATTCTTCACAGCTGAATGGTTTTTCCCCGGTATGAACTCTTTTATGTCTAACTAAATCACCATTGCTTGCAAATCGCTTTTTACATTCTTCGCACGTGTGCGATTTTACTCCGGTGTGCTGGTCCTTGGCAAGGGCGGACACGGGCTGTCCAGCACAGCCGTCCAGTGCGACTGAAACAAAAACAACGCTCAAGCAACAGTTTGGGGACACCTCGACAGGGCGGGGCGCTACTAACATTCGTTTAAGTTACACGTAAAGTGCCCCAAAATTTACTTCGTATGTCTTAGCCCTGATCAGTGCTATTGAAAATTGACTCTATGGCACAAACGTAAAATTTATAATCCTTCGGCAATGTCAGTGTCAAAGCATCCGAAAGGTTAAAAAGGAAACAGTTTTTGTGTGTAAATTATTGTTTCGTTATTGAAACATGCAAGGTCGACTCATCTCCATACAAACCTACTTTGTTTCTGTTTTTAAAACGGCATACCAGAATAACATGGAAACTTTTTATATGGGATTATGGGACAATGGGATTCACCATATCTAGTTCGTAAACTAGTTACTGTTGCTATAAATAATATAGGCTACCTTTTTAACCCTTTGAAAAAAAACAGTCTTTTTTTAGTAAGTTTTCCATAACTATAATAGTCGGGATACAGGTTCTTGAACTTTTTATTTCAATAATCATATCGACGGTGGAAAGGAAGAACCCCTTAAGCGACATTTAGTGAATTGTACAGGAGAGTGTTTCAAAGTTTTCTTTTTGAGAAAAAAAATCATAACTTTTTTCCTATTTGAAATAGGTAAATGAGTTCTTAAGACGATAATCTTATTTAATTTTTCTCTATTTTATGAAATAAACATTTACCCCAAAATCTTACAGGATCCTGAAAATGTTGTCGCTTAATTGAAAAGGTCCTCAAAATATTCCCGGAAGAACCATTTAAGCGACATCATCATAGTACTATAAAACTCACTGAAGCCACTTACCTTCTTTAACTTGTCTCTAAGATATTCAATTAAGCAACAGTCGTATGGGCAGTTATTACGTGCCAATTTGAAGTGGTATACCAGAAATTTGAAACTAAATCGACACTTTTTTGTGAATTATTTTTTTAAACTATTTAATATTATTGAAAAATTTAGAATATATTTGCGGTTAAAAAACGCTATATTGTGCGTTTTTTAAGGAGAAAAATAAAATACTTATACGAAATTAACGTGTATTTTTATTTTAATAAAATAAATCTACTTCTAACAAATAACTCTTAATTAAGTATGCACTTTTTTGAGATCACAATCATTTTGAGTTTATAAATTATTAGGAATAAGTAGCTAGCTATATATAAGAATGCAACAAATCACTCTATTTTTATCTACTTTGTGTTCGCTAGGTATTCAAATTACAACAATGATTTAGATTAGTATGGATGATAAATATAGTTTGAAATAATTTTAACAGCACTTTTAATCAAAACTTGGCATTCCCACTTGGATGCAGTGTATGATGAAGGGTCCCTCCCACAACAATGTCAAGGTTTTACTCAATACAAATTAACACCATACATTGATAATTTTTCGTGAATCGGATACTTTTCCCTAAGCTACCTACCATTCATGCAACCTATTAAAAAATTACATTCATATACTTAAGTCATAAGAAATGTGTTGTTTTTATTATGTTCTGTTATAATATATAAACTAAAATTTTAAATAAAAACAACACATTACTTGTGTGGTAATTATTGTACATAAGCATATCATGAACAATTTATAAGGTATATACTTCGGACTTGAAAACAAATATCGTCGCCTAAGAATACGTTTGTGCTGTAATCCACCTTAATCGCACACAAAATGTATATGCACAAAACCATCCTCATACGTCGTTTTTATTTCAATTATACTTCAAAGAAAGGTATACATAATGGAACTCTAGTCTCATATAATCACTACGATAATTAAAACACAGCTAAAACTTAATAATAAAACAAATTTTACGTTAGATGTCGAATCGAATCAGGCAGCGATCGGCGACACAACCGCCGCACTCCGGTGTTCGTCGCTGACTGAAGCGACCCACTGCATTCCATTGTATAAGTAAAGCACCATTCGCGTGAAATTCGCGCCAAAAATTGTTCACTGTACCGACATCAAATAGATTAGAGCAACACTTTAACCATTATCATACCATTTTCAATCTCCACTTAACCGACAAAACTTCCAAAACTTTAAACCAACTCTGTATAAAACCTAAATAATTTATCTTGACATTTAAAACTAATTATCAGTCTCGTCTTCAGTCACTTATTTCTGATTCATCGTTTTAAGATTTTCATACCACGGAGTGAATTCCTCAGGTATCTGCTTAGCTTTAACCTTTTCCAAGCCAACGACGCAATATATCCGCACCGCAGGTTCAACGCCAACGACTGATATATGCATCAATCAGGGTACAATAGTAATAATAAAAATAAATCAAAAATAACAAATATAAAATTAATAAAACATTGAATCGACCGGGTCCGAAACTCTACGCTGCGCTCAAAAACATGCATTGCTGACGTTGGAGCCAAAACCGCCAAGCTGAAATGGGAATGGGCCGGCCACGTCTGCCGCATGCATCCCCAGAGGTGGGCTAGACTAGCCACGGACTGGGTGCCGCACGATGGAAGGCGACGACGTGGCAGGCCGAGACGGAGATGGCGGGATGACCTGGACATATTTCAGTACGATTGGCCAGAGATTTCTCAAAATCGGGACGTGTGGAAATCAAGAGGGGAGGCCTTTGCCCAGCAGTGGGACACTCCATAGGCTTGGAAAAAAAAAAAAAAAAAAAAAAAAAAAAAAAAAAAAAAAAAAAAAAAAAAAAAAACATTGAATAAAATTATGTCAAACATGGTCCAAATATTATTTTACATTATAGAAGCATCTGCTCAGAAGCCAGGTAGTCAATTTGTTTTTAAAACTATTGCCTTGCTTGCAGTAACTTTGTCATTAGATAGTTTATTATATATTAATATGCACATGTTGAATACATTTTTACCATAAATCATTTTTCATCACACTTGCTCGTCAATGGCGTTATTACTTGCGAGCGTAGAGAGCAGTTATAGCCGTTTCACCTCCCACGGGCTGTTAAGTTTAGTTTTAAAATAATAGAACCCTCTGATTGGCTTAAGCAAATCTGGTTGCTCTGTGATTGGTTGAAAAAAAAATCTAGTTGGCCAAGCCGCCCCGCCCCGCAAAAATACTGATCTGTGATTGGTTGAAATATTGAAGCTGCGCTCCACTAGCACTGATCTGAAAGTGAAGTTGTCAATTTTTGATTGGTGCGGCTGTATGAAACTTAGATTTTTCTGTCTTTTGTAGTTATTTATTTCCTCGCAAATGTGATGAAAAACATTGTGTCTAACACGGGCATAAGAATATTGCAAACTCGAGTCATCAAAAGCCCTCCGCGTTAGGCGTCGGGCTTCTGATAGACTCTCTTTGGCAATATTCCACTTACGTCCCTCGTTAAACATTGTACTATTCTGAGCACGTGGTTTGTATAACAAGTTCATGATTTTTGGTCGGGTCTGTCTGCATTACCTACTTCACCTCGTTTTTAAATAAAGGTCGGTGGGTGTTCACAAATTCACATATATCCCTTATGTCGCATAATATCTAAGATTGTACTTATTTTATTGTGTACCTTAGGAACAATATACTTACGCGTTATTTTACCGTAATAGTCGGCATTATATTCTAGGTCAATCAATGCAAGTGAGGAATGAGGAAACCTCTTTGGTTCTTAGTTTATCGTTTTCCTTAGCTTCGTTGCAAGTAGCCCGTTTACAATGAAAAGTGTATTCGGCTTCTAAGTCTTTGTTAGTTTCATTAGCTTGCTGATATTCGGAGCTTGCACAAAGATCCTTCTTGGGTTTGAGAAATGAGTAATTGTACTCTGAACAAAAAATACGACGGTACGTTTTGTCACCTACTGGTTGTATACCATGTTTCGTGCAAAAGTTGTCTTTATACAATCTATGCATTTTGGATATAGACAAGTCGCTCTCTAGGTAGATCTTTGAAGTGTTACGAGCATAGTGGGAATCCATAGTCGGAAAACTTTCAATGTGCTTTTTGACCATATTTCTAGCTTGTTCGCTTATTTTATTTCCAGGATATTTTTTACCTCTCTTGTCTTGCCCTGTGAAGGAACCTGTAGAGCCTTTATGTTTAACGGCAGTGTTTACAGGGCCATTTGATATATTCAAAGTTTTTTGGAAAAAGTTTGCGCACACCCTTTGGCTGCCATTGCTGTTTTCCAAATAGTATTTTTTCGACACATTGCGAGCGCCTTTACTGGTTACATTCACTGTTCTACGTTTCGGGTATTCTATATGGACGTGTTTCAGAATGAAATCTTTTTGCCTGCCATAGTCTCCGAAGCCCCAATAAAGTTTACAGATCCGATTTCTTATCTCTTCTGGTATATTGGCAGTGCACTTAAATTTACATCTAGAGCAATCAATGTATTTCGGTGCTTTTGCTGGATAATCCTTTGTATTGTTCTTATAGGGCAGGCATTTGGCTCTTTTCGCTTTGTTTACGTTTCTTTTCCATTTTTTTGGATTGCTCTTTCGCTTCCTTGTTAGGGTTTTTTCCTCATGATCACAAGAATAATCTGCAAATCAATGTCACTATTTTTATAAATTGTCTCTCAATACGATATCAAAACTACTTGAATAATAATAATGGCACGTAATAAATTATTGAGAGTTATAGAATATCGAAATATCATCAACTGCCGACAAAGTGAAAACCAGAGACAGGTAAAATTTATCAGTGAGTTTTTGCTGCAGTGTTATTTTAGCACCAGTATATAATGTTTTTTATGAAACACAAGTTGGGTTTAAATTGTTTTTTTTGAGATTAATGTGTTTGTTATTAGCAAAAAGGTGAAAAAACATAACATTGTACCCAAAAAAATGGGTTCGTCTTAAAGTGTACTTAGTGACTTTAGTTTGTCACCCGACGAATATTACACTTTAAATTTGGAAGACAATTCATTCTCCATAAATCAAAAACTGACTGGTTTTTGATTTAATGGACATATTTATATTTTATTTTCAACGCAGGTGGCAGACGCTAAATCGCGTCATAAGATTTGTCATTGGTAATGCCGCGCATGCTAAATCGCGTCATTATTTGTTTTGACTTTTAGAGATACTTAACTTGTGGAGGATAATTTATATTGCTACTAATTTTGATTTAGTCTACTTACAATTTTGCAATTTTTACCACAGGTCGGACGCGATTTCGCGTCACGAGATTTGTTAATAGTAATGCCGCGGACGCGAATTCGCGTCGCTGAGAACTCTCCCTATGCCGCGAACCCGAAATCACGTCACGAGGTTTGTTAATCGTAATGCCGTGGACGCGAATTCGCGTCGCCGAGAATTCCATCAATACCACGGACGCGAAATCGCGTCATCACTTGCAAAGCGGGTACGGTAGAGATTTGGAGCGTTGGCAATGAATGGATTAATAACGTTATAAATTGAAGAAAATAATACAGAAAATATCACTAAAGGAGCATAATATAATTATTTCGTAAACCTTGAAAACTACTCATCATTACCTTCGGCAATTGTAAAATTGTCCGAAAATGAATCCCTCGCCTGAGCCGAGCGTTGTCGGCTCTTTGGCCGAGATCAAAGGGGCGGACATACAAAAGCATTTTTACCCTATAAAATATCGAACTCACTCACTACATTTCAAGAGAATCAGTTGAGAGATGCGACCTATAGAGGAAACAGCTGCACAGCCGGACATACGAAATCATTTTTGTCCAAGCTGAAACCGAGAAAATCATATAAATATCGAACTCACTCACAAAATTTCACGACAATCGGTTGAGTGATGCGACCTATATATTATAATGTAATGTAATCGGTTAATACCTAAATAAATAACTAATTTATTATTATTTATTTATTATTATTATTATAGAGGAGAGCTGGACAACCGGACATATGAAAGCATTTTTCATGGCGATCGCGAGTTCAACTAATGGCCTAAATAAAAAAAACCGGCCAAGTGCGAGTCGGACTCGCGCACGAAGGGTTCCGTACCATTATCTATAAAAACGGCAAAAAACTCATGTCCGTTGTATGGGAGCCCCAGTCCGACTCGCACTTGGCCGGTTTTTTAGTATTTGTTGTTATAGCGGCAACAGAAATACATAATCTGTGAAAATTTCAACTCTCTAGCTATCACGGTACTTGAGATACAGCCTGGTGACAGACAGACAGACGGACGGACGGACGGACGGACGGACGGACAGCGAAGTCTTAGTAATACGGTCCCGTTTTTACCCGTTGGGTACGGAACCCTAAAACTCAACAAAAACTAAAACAACACAAGTCGAACTAATCAAGCTATCACAAACAACCAGCGAGGTACAATCAATTCTTCCCATTGGTCACAATTAATCACGTGATACCGCTCTGCGGGCATGGCGCATGCCCGGCACGTGCGACTCGGCGAATGCGAATATCGATGCGATTATTGATGCGAACCATTCGCATACGCGAATGCGAATAATCGTAACATCCCTAGTTGAGACTGTATATACAGTACCGGTCAAAAGTTTAAGTTCACCCTTTGTTTTTGGTACAAATTTGTACTTTTGTGCGATAATGTTTTGCAGATCAGATGTCGAAAATTGTTTCCAACTGATTCGTTATTGTTTACGGAGATGTGTTTGATTAGTCAGACACAATTTACGTAGATTTCTAAACAACTGATTCCCTAAAAACCAACATTGTACGTTTTAAGTGGCAAGCCCATATATGGCCCAGCCTTTGCCGTCATTCCTATAAGATTTTAGGGAATGCGTTGTTTAGAAATGTACGTGAATTGTGTCTGACTAATTAAACAAATCTCTGGAAACAATAACGGATCAGTTGGAAACAAATTTCGGATTCGGAACTGCAAAAAATTATTGTCCAAAAGTACTCATTTGTATCTAAAACAAAGAGTGAACTTAAACTTTTGACTGGTAGTGTAGTTTAGGACCACATGTAAATAAACCATTTGTGTTTGAGTTACAGATGGCTCACCTGCAACAGCAACAACTGATGGTGGCCTCTTGCCGTCCTCATCCGACCGCTCTGGTTCCTCCTTCACATCCTTGACTCCATCTGTCTTCTCACTCTCGACTTCCAGCTCTATCTCTACATACTCCAGCGGCTCTGTCTTCACGCACACCTTTCCGAGCTCTGTCTTCCGACATACCACTCCTGGTTCTGTCTTTATACATATTTCAGGCTCTATCGTCACACAGACCACACCGAGTTCTGTCTCCTCACACTCCACTCTTGGCTCTGTCTTCACACACACTATCTCGGGCCCGTTGACGTATGCTGCCTCCAGTGACATATCTGTCACGACTGTTACCTGTAATGCGATCAGAATATGTTTAGTCCAGGAAGTGTGTTGTACATTCAGCGGCAGAGAAACATGAACCATGATGGTAATGAATTACTGAAGCTGACTGTGAATACGTAAATAACATCTGTACTAATTGAATGAGCAAGTTAATTCATTTCAGCATGGGTATAAATTGGTATGTATAGCGTCTGTCTGGCAGTTCTCCACGGGTTGCCTTTCCCAACCGATTGTGGTGAAATTTTGAGAGCAGGTTCATAATTATATGGGTTCTACAGCTCATAGAGTCACTGTTATCATAAAGCGAAAAAATACACTACCGGTCAAAAGTTTAAGTTCACTCTTTGTTTTAGGTACAAATGAGTACTTTTGGACAATAATTTTTTGCAGTTCGGAAGCCGAAATTTGTTTCCAACTGATCCGTTATTGTTTCCAGAGATTTGTTTAATTAGTCAGACACAATTCACGTACATTTCTAAACATCGCATTCCCTAAAATCTTATAGGAATGACGGCAAAGGCTGGGCCATATATGGGCTTGCCACTTAAAACGTACAATGATCAGATACAATGTTGGTTTTTAGGGAATCAGTTGTTTAGAAATCTACGTAAATTGTGTCTGACTAATCAAACACATCTCCGTAAACAATAACGAATCAGTTGGAAACAATTTTCGACATCTGAACTGCAAAACATTATCGCACAAAAGTACAAATTTGTACCAAAAACAAAGGGTGAACTTAAACTTTTGACCGGTACTGTAAGTTTGTATGTATTTGTCCAAAATGTAATTCATAGAGGTCACAACCCTCAGCAAAGAGGAAGATGGCTCAAGTAGAAGGCTGTATTTATCCGATTCCAAATTTCTTTCACCAGTGAGAAAGAATTCCTGGCTATAGTAATAGTTCTTTATTTGCATTAAATGTGGTTAACAATAGGTCTTATGATAATTACAGATGTAGTGCATAATTGTTTTCCATCGTATTTTCCCGGAAACATTCGTATTTGTCATGCTTTCAGTCAACCTCAGTACTTTTTGTACTGTGACCGCCTGAAATAGCAAGACACATTCATACGTTTCTACGTGTAAAATAATTAAGTACTACATCTGTACAAGTATCACACATTTAGTCATATAGCATGCAAAATTTATTGTTTAATTACAATCTAAATACATTTCAAGCAACCTTTTAATTAGTCAACAGGATAGAAAAGAGAATGTCAAAGCGATAATAAAGAAGTAATATATTGTTAGCAAGCTTTAAAATCAAAATATTCTTCAATATGGGGTTCTGACTCCCACATGGGGTCGTACCTGGTGCAAAGGTTGTCCGTCGCCATTCAACGTGGTAACGGGGCGAGTGTGATGGGTACCTTTGCGCCAGGGACGACTCGAGGGGGACTTTTTGACTAGGCTTAAGTACTTAACTTTATTGTTGACATGTTTTTTTTTAATTTAAAAAATAACTTTTCTTCAATATGGTAAAAATTATTATCTAATAGCCAATTATATACAATGTGCGTTTGAATTTTTTTGTCAGAAATTTCCTTATATCTAATGGTAAATGATTAAATACTTTAATTGACATTATGTGACAGTTATTTTTAAAACGTAAATACATACTAGTTAAGGTCAGCAATTTAAGTTTCTTAAATAGAGGTTTACTCTTACATTTTTCTGGCTAATAAACACCCTTTTTTGTGTCAGTTGAGTTTATCTAATACAAATAATATTTATTAAAAGTGAATACAAGATTATAATTAACATTAACTAAGATAAATTAAAACTAAGTTAAATCTAAAAAAGGCCCTCGAGGCATTGTACCGAGGATGCTGGCGGCATTTCCTCGCTGAATTGCAATGCTGATGCGTTGCGCGAGAAAGCCGCCAGCTCTTCGGTCACCAGTTACATCGACCACGACCAGACGTTTCGCGATTTCTGCAAATAACTTATGCGCACTTATACAAATTATATAACATAAAATACGCACCTAAGGTAGAGCCGGATATTTGTTCGAAGAAACTTCTACCGGCGGACTTTTGCAGTAAGAGTACCGCACTTACAGATGACCTGTGCCCTTATTTCTCCAATATCAATATCACAGGCTACAGTTTATGTATTGTCTTTCACCGAAATTCAAACATATCGTGAGAGCTAAATTTTATTATAAAATAAATGGCAGCATCGAGGAACTTTGCCAGCGTCAGTGAAGTGATAAATTAACCACGAAACAAAACTAATTCGACTTAACAAAATTAAATAAATAGCCCCTTGTAAAAATGGCGGAGGTAGGAGGTAGAAAGTGCGCATGCGCGAGTTCGCGAGTTAAATCAAATCACTAATTGACAGCTGACAATGACTGACTGACGAACGACAGTGTTTTTGATTTTGGCTCATTCAAAATGAAAGAGTTCTTTTGTATCGATACTATCGATTCGAATAATCGATTTTTTACTTCTGAAAAAAGTCGTTATTCAGCGGAAAGTTGGGACTTGGCAGCCATGTTATAAAAGCCTGCATCACACTGGCGCGGCCTGTGGTGGCGGTCCCACAGAATAATAGTTTTTGTTTGGAGCCGTAGCATGGTTGACCTTGTCACGCGATAGGTGATATGATAGAGCGTGCGTCACTGGCTGACACCGTTCGATAGAACGAGACGACGCTCTTATCTTGTCACTTGTCACGTGATAACTACCGTGACCATGCTACGGCTATCACAAGACGGCGGTGTCCGCGCCGAGCGTTGCAAGCCGTGAGTTAGGATTTGGGAAATGGGAGGGTAGTTAGCACAAAGTATACTATAGACCACCCGCGCCAGTCTGTAAGAGGCCTTAAAACTGAATAAGGCCTCTCACTGACTAGCGCGGCCTGGCCGCGGCGGACAATAGTAAACTTGTCATTAGCTGTCAAAGTTAGTATGGACCGCCACCGCAGGCCGCGCCAGTGTGATGTAGGCCTCACACTGGCGCGGCCAGTGGTGGCGGGCTATAGTAAATTTAATAGCTAATGACAAATTTACTATAGTCCGCCGCGGCCAGTCTGTGAGACGCCTTAATCATATTTCACAAGTCATTAATTGCAATAAGAAATAAACACATTACCTTCCTTTGCGTCGCGCAGTCGGGTAACAAGAAAGGTTGCGAGATTGATTTCCCGTGGAACTCCTTATGGCGGCCATTACACAGTCAAGTATTATCACGCGATCCACACGCTGTCTCTATCTCATTGCATGTTATAGATAGAGACAGCTAAAACAATATCACGATAATACTTCACAGTGTCTAATAATATGCTTTTGGAATAAGTGTCTGTTTTACGATAGATTTGAATTTAGAGTCAGTAAGTTTGGTAATGTGTTTTGGAATTTTATTGTAGAATTTTATACAATTTCCCAAGAACGACTTTTTCGCTATATAGGCTATAAGGGTGGATTGCAAAAAAAATGTATATAGTTTTAAGAGCCTTAATCTAATCTACGCTTCAACTTTTTTCCATTGTGTCACGACATTTACCCATACATTTTATACATATGAATTTTCAAAGAAGCAGTTAGGTTTTTCGAAAAATCTTTTGATTTCATTAAAAGATATGGTGGAATAACATTAAAATTTGTTTACACAATGGGACCCGCCATATAGGTCAACAGCTTGTTTCATAAACTTCTTTGAAAGTTTTTTCTATGAAATGAAATGAAATTAATTTATTTGCTGAGTACACATAAATATCGGTGTTCATCTGAAATATAAAGATCAGCCATAATCTGCTTAGTACTTAGTAGCATGCAAAATTTTCAGTGAGAACTATGCATAATTAATAAATTCAAATGATAACACAGTCACATAAATTATTTAGGATTAGGTCTAGAAACAAATAAATTGATTGTTTTGTCCTATAAATGTCAAGATGGATTAAATTACTTTACATTGTACAAGTCATATAAATAATCATTATGTGTTTAAATATTCGTTCACTATTATAATTTCTAGCAACAGAAACTAGTTTCTGACCTAGACATGGCGGATCCCACGGTCTATAAGGTTTGTTATTTTAAGCGTGCCATTTTAACTGTGTTTGTATGGACAGTTGTATGTCCTAGGGACTCTTCGGATGTTTTGTCACTGACGTTGCTGAGCGATTATGAAATTTTTCGTTTCAGTCATAGTCAATTTACGAAGGGTTAAGTTTGATTAGGCGGTTCAGTTGGTAGGTTGATTTTAGAAGTAAAACTCCACATAAATATGAAATCTTTATTTGCAACCGTCACTACCCTACCATTGTTCTCTTCCTCCCTCTGGCTCTTACTTCTTCAAACTTACTCAAAATCTCCTTGATATTAGTTTTGCTATGATTTTTGTAACCTTCCAGTATTTTACTGAAAATATCGGGGTAATCATTATGTGTGCTAATCAGGGCTCTCTCCAGTACATACAGATCGACCCCTTTGTCTTCTGCACTTGTATCAAAGGATGACAATCCAAAGTCAATCATAGCCAGCTCTAGATTATCAATCTCTAACCATTTAGAGTCATTAGAAGTATTGGGTTTTTTGTCGACCAACAACATATTTGAGGTCGTCAAATCTCCGTGAATAATGTTATTTTCGTGCAATTTCCGCACTGTTTGTCCTATCAATATCGCGACTTTGTCGAGGCTGTTTGGTCCGTCGCCCGAGCCTTCGTGCTTTGTAAAAACATTGATGATGAAGTCTTTGACCGTGATGCTGTGTTCGAAATGTTGCATGTATATGCGTCTGCGCTCGAAATCTACTAAATACAACGCTGGGGTTTTAACGTTGGCCGTTTTACAGCGAACTATGGCCCTGGCTTCGTTTTTAATACGCTCCTTGGTTATGGCGACGTCGAGTTCAGGCTGCCGATATTTTTTCTCGAATCTCTCTTTGATCAAAGTGGGCTTCCCGAGGTAATTACAGACGTAGAGCTTCGCTTCCGCTCCTTGCTTCAATATCTTTAAATCTTCACACATATTTTGTTTATGTCGAAACTGCACTTAACCTTAAAACTCTTAAAAGTGGCAGACGCGCTTGTTTAGGTAAGTTAAACTTTCGGTTTACTAATAGCACTTTAGGTTAAAACTGTTTTTCAATACAGCGAAAGTGTAATACAACAGAGAGTAATGTAATTTGTTTACAATTCGGAGGACCGCCACACGGAAAGGAAAACACGAAAATTGTAATGGTGGTACTACACTTGGCAATGCGTGTTCGCGTAGCATCGTTGCCTCTCTTTCATATGCCGTAGGAAGGAAAAAGATGCAGCACGAATATTTGGGCAAATACCGCCAAGTGTGGTACCACCATAATAAGTATAAGCGGTGTGTCAAATTGACGGTGGTGACACCTGTCAAGGGTGCGTTTTATTACATTTATTTATTTATTCATGGTTTACCACGGTTTACCGTGTTAATTGTTTTTTGCGTAGAATAGGCTTGTGACCGGATGTGATTTTTTACGATGCCACTCGAGCCAATTTTTGGAGGGAACAAATGTATGTATGGGAGCAACTACATTAAAATTAAACAACAGAAATACCCAAAAAATCGAGTCAACGACAGACCTCGCTGGCGGCTGCCGAAACGCTTCATACTAATTGACATAGAAGTATGACGTCACAGTTTGCTATTTGTACTAATCGTTATATGGAAAAAACATTAATGTGATGGTTTACTATCCATTTAGCAACACTACATCATCAATTTTAACATTAGGTCACTACACTAATAATTATGTTATTTTTATAAAATGTGGTGCCTCAATTACTAAGATCATATCAAATCAACACGGTTAATAAAAAAAAATCAATAAACAAAAGACGTTCCTGCGAAATCGTCACATGCAGGCCGCACTTTACATTTAATGAAGTAGGTATTTTATACGTATGGTTATGCTTTCTAGTGTAGGTCCGCCCGAGCGAGATACGTTGCTGTATTCGCGGGACTCCGGGAGGCTGTGGGCGTGATATCGGTGCCGGCCGGCACAACAAATTATTTCATTCAGCCCAATCCCCACAAATTCTTTAACAGACAGTGATTCATTTGACAATAGTGAGAGTTCTCGATCGGCAAACACCAATAACAGTCATAAAACAAGTGCTTTAATTTATAAAAGTAGCAATTTTTATTTATTTTTCGTGTGATTTTGTGAATGAATTGTGTTACCAACATGATGGCTGGGGAGGGATTGGAATACGAGACCATCGTCCAAAATGGGCCGAAAAAAGTGAGTTATGTTTTTTTTTCTCTTAGAATTTGGAGGTAAATCTGGTAAATGGCTAAAATACTTATTTGTCTGTGACGGCGTACTGTGGTAGACGTAGTTAGGTCTAGTGGGGGGATGTCCTATAGAATCGTCTGGCTTCTGTAGGTAGATTTATGGATGCAGGGTAATGCTATTTCCTGAATGCAGTTAAAGAGGATGGTGTTGGCGGGAAATTACCGTGTCCTTTCTCTCAATCATCGTGTTGGCGTAACGTACTTACCTACTTCTTAAAAACAAGTTCTGCAAACTTAATGACATCAGTAATTTTGTTCCTTATAAGGTCTGTGTAGTGTGTACCTATTTTGGGCCAGTAGATTTTATTTTTAAATTATTATTAAAGTTTTTTACTCAGGAAAAATACCTACTTATTCTCGGGAAAAAATTAGAACTGAAAATTAGGATGAAAGGTTTTCTAAATAAATAGTTAGGTATCTTTATTCTTGTGTTTTCCCACTTACTACTAATAATGTTGGAACGAATACTATCTCTAAGAAGGCCCGCTATCATTTTTAAATCAATTTAATTAAAAAGTGTATTTTACGGCTAGTTCTAGACGATAGTAATGTTTAAACATTAAAGTTTTTTTTAAATATTTTACAAGGCCTTGAAATTATGGTGGGCCAGGCGACGGGACTTATAATTAAGGTTTTTAAGTAACCGACTTCAAAAAAGGACGAGATTCTCAATTCGTCGGAATCTTTAATTTATTATGTATGTTCCCCAATTACTCGAAAACGCCTGGGCTGATTTGGAAAATTCTCGTTTTGTTTGAAACAGATGGTCAGGTGTGATGGTGGTGGTGATTCCCAGGTGGTCCCATTGTCATAGGTCAGGATCTGGTGATGGGATCCCAGGGAAATCGAGGGAACTTTTCAACTAAGGCGGAGTACTGAATTGAAGTCAGTTAAAACTTTGTTTTTAGGGTTCCGTACCTCAAAAGGAAAAAAACGGAACCCTTATAGGATCACTCGTGCGTCTGTCTGGCCGTCTGTCACAGCCGATTTGCTCCGAAACTACTGGATCGATTGAGTTGAAATTTGGTAAACATATGTTAATTGGTGACCCAAAGATGGACGCGTAAAGTAAATTAATGAATTCTGAACAAGGGGGGAATTACTTTTGGGGGGAAAACTGGAAAATTAAAAAAAAAGTTTCGCAAACTGTACTGTGTGACATATCAAATAAAAGGGGTTGTTGTAAGCATGTTTTCATTCATTATAATTTTAGCAAAAACAGATTTGAAGTAATTTAGGAAATACGAAAATTGACCACCACTTTATCTCCGAATCTACTAGGCTTAAAATTCTGAAATAAATATGGAAAATAGTTACTTGCCTAAAGATTACAGGAAAACCTATAAGAAGTTTGAGTATTCAAAGTAACGGGGAAATTCTCAATATTTTTGTGTATTTTGTATGCTCGCCCGATGCTTAGAGCATAGCATTTAGATTATATACGGAACCCTCACCACGCGAGTTGAACTCGCACTTGTCCGGTTTTTTTAAAGTAAACTATTTCCTTTACCTAAAACTGTACTCTGTATGGATTTAGTCGTTATTTTTTCCTTAGTCTCGGTCCTACTTCACCTTGAATAAGTGCTGTGACCTTCGATTAACCAATGTTGTCGTCAGCACTTCAATACAATACGCCCGTTGTGAAATGAAACTGTTTGGCTTCGGAACCCTTACAAATTATAAACTCCAGAAGTCGCGTAATGAACTAATTGAAATTGGTGTTCAATTTTTGACAAATTTACTTTAGGGTAAAAGGTTTCGAAAGGGAGTTTTCTTTTTTTGTAAACTTAATTAAGATTAAAGCAGATGTCTGTCATTAAAAAAATAATACATTTCGATGCTAGTGAGGAAAGTATGTCATTTCGCAACGAGTACCGAGACGAGTTCAGCTTCGCTGCATCCGACAAAATCAACTCATCCACGAATTGCTATTTCCCGGCCTCTGCAGTAATGTACTATTAATTTATTCAATTTATAGTTTGAAATCACGAAAAGTTTTTGGGCCACCTTTTTTGCCGGTGAGTGTAGTTTGTTCGTACCGTCGACTACAAAGAGAAAGATACAACCAAAGTTACAAAAAAATGTATCCACGACTTTATTGCCTTAACATTAAGGTCGTGTATACATATTTTTGTAACTTTGGCTGTATCTTTCTCTTTGTAGTCGACTGTACCTGTATCTCTCCTCTCTGTTACAATACATAGAAGAAAAACCTGAAACAAGGAATAAATTAGGCCGCCATTACCTTGAAGGAAACAGAAATCATCGTGAATCAAGGTCATTCTCTCGATACTCTCGAACCAAGAGAAAAAATCTTGGCTCACGATAAAATCTCCGCATTGGAGATAATTTGATATCTGCCTTATTATCTTGAAGTCTTTTCTGTGTAGTAATAAATAGTTATTAATAGTACATTGTTTAACGAGGGCCGTAAGTGGAATATTGCTAACGAGAGTCTATCAGAAGCCCGACGCCGAAGGCGGAGGGCTTTTGATGACTCGAGTTTGCAATATTCTTACGCCCGTGTTATGTATACACAATGTTTTTCATCACATTTGCGAGGAAATAAATAACTACAAAAGACAGAAAAATCTAAGTTTCATACAGCCGCACCAATCAAAAATTGACAACTTCACTTCCAGATCAGTGCTAGTGGAGTTCAATATTTCAACCAATCACAGAGCAGTATTCTTGCGGGGTGGGGCCGGCGTGACCAACTAGAATTTTTTTTCAACCAATCACAGAGCAACCAGATTTGCTTAAGCCAATCAGAGGGTTCTATTATTTTAAAACTAAACTTAACTGCCCGTGGGAGGTAAAACGGCTATAACTGCTCTGTACGCTCGCAAGTAATAACGCCATTGACGAGCAAGTGTGATGAAAAGTATTTTTCTCATACATGCAATGTAATGTCGTCATTACGTGCGTTAATAACAGGCTTCAAAGTAGGTATCACGTTTCGGGCGGAACAAGTCGAGAGAACTGTAAAGGAATTGAAGGCTTTTAATTTTAATGTAGGTACTTAAACATGGCGTCTGTGTTCATGAACAGGCTAAACAGCTGAATTTTATTTTTTTCTAGTGGCTGAATGGTTATCGGATCAAAAATATCCGCGTTAATGCCTATTACACACGAACTGATATTAAGAATACAGATATGTATGATTCAATGTGTTTATGAATAAATTTAAAATATTGTCTATACGTAAGTTACCAGATACCATAGACAATATTTAAAATCCTCTTGAGTTGATTTTATTTACTATAGAAATTAAGATTCTTATTATCAGGTTGTCTATAATGGCCCTAATAGGGTCTATTCGAACACTACACACGCGAAATACGGATGACTTCCGTAAAAAAAACATTAAGTATGGAGAGATAGTTGTAGCCGCTACATAGTTTTGTAATTAAAATGACAAAAAAAAATTTTTTAGGGGTGCACTCCATACATTAAACTGAAAGTCAATTATTTTTTTCATTGTAAGCCCACGTGTGGCACTTTTTTTTTTTGACTGGGGCGTACCGAATATTACCTGGGGATTCAGACTGTCCCCTGCTGGTCTCGCAACTGGTATGCATTTTCGTGCCCCCTCTGTCTCAGTTAAAGGTTAATTTTAGACCACGAAATAACGACTCACTGGCAGTACCAAAAGCGCGCACTGTGTTCTACAGGAAATCACCACTGGTTCGCGCTTTAGATTACCTAAACGCGCTTCTCAAGTCAGCACCTGACTGCGATATTTTTGCGAGTAGTTGTATGGAAGATGATATGTGATGAATGTAAGATGTTATGTGAGGCGATGGATGACCGTCCATCTTCAGTTAGTTGTTAAGATTATTGTTATTATAAGATTATGTTAGTACTTAAATAATATTGTATGCATTTCACAGTGCCTTGCTGGTACCTTACTGTAATACTGTGTAATTTGTTTGAATAAATAAATAAATAAATGAGGCCATTAACGAGTTCTAAGCGAACCAAGATATTATAGCCCTCCGAATTGCTAAACTTAAGTGGCAGTGGGCGGGGCACATTGCACGTAAAACCGATGGCCGTTTGGGGCGGAAAGGTTCTCGAGTGGCGACCACGTACCGGAAGGCGCGGCGTGGGTAGGCCCCCCACAAGGTGGACTGATGACCTGGTAAAGGTCGCGGGAGTCCGCTGGATGCGGGTGGCGCGGGACCGGTCAATTTGGAACTCTCTGGGGGAGGCCTATGTCCAGCAGTGGACGTCTTTCGGCTGATGTGATGATGATGAAGCGGACAAAGTCGAATTAAGGCAAAAGCTTAGTAGTGTCTGATTATCATCTTAACCAGGTATTTGGGTGGTTTGGTAATTAAAACATGGGAACCGAGCCGTTAGACACACGGTTACACGCGTTGAACAATGCATGCCCGTGTCCCGTTAAGTAGTTCAAAGTTCGGGGGGTCATGTACCAATATTTGTACCACGTCGGCGGGTTGCCAACTTTTTTTGGGGGAGATATAGTGTTTTCCAGAAAAAACCGGCCAAGTGCGTGTCGGACCACGCAAAACGAAGGGTGCCGTGCCTATTAAAAAGGTCGTATCGTCACAGAAATCTTACGGCACTTAAGTCCTTTTCTTTGAGGAAGGCAGTTTTTTAGTAATATCTCGAAAACCTTTGAACCGATCTTGTTCAAAATAATTTTCGGTGAAAGAATTTAATAAGCTCTATTTCCATGATTTTTTTCATATTTTTAAAATACACCGTTCAAAAATTAGAGGGGGGGGACAGAATTTTAGTGACTTTCGGGGTGATTATCTCCGACTCTATTCACTTAATCAATAAAATTGCTGAGAAACCTTATATTTATTTTGAAAGGCCTATCGATTGATGTGCCACACGTGGGTTTGCAATGAAAAAAAAAAAAAATTGACCCTCAGTTTTATGTATGGAGTGCACCCCTAAAAAAATTTTTTTCTAATAATTTAATTACAAAACTGTAGCGGTTAACAAAATACACCTATCCTCAAAGTTTTATTCAAATACACCTTATAGTTTTCGAGTAAAATGCCTGTGACATACGAACAGACGGACATGACGAAACTATAACAGCCTTTTCACACTTTAGCGATTTGCCAGCGATTTCTATACAAATCTCGATCGAGATCGCCGCGTTCGAGTTTTGTATAGAAATGGGTATTTCTCAAATAATGTGATTGACTTGTCACAACCATGTGCAAAAGTTAACGCTACTAATGCTTAATTTTTCTTTTTTTATACACGGATCAAAATGTTGACTAAATAAGCTATTATATAAATAAGTATTACAATATTTAACTGCTGATATTTAAAAACACATTAATGTACCTAACCTACAACGCTTTGCTTTAGCCAAGTAAATATTATGTAAGTTACTATTATTAAGAAATAAACAACTTAATGATACCAACCTAGACTAGAAACATTGAAATTCAAAATGACGATTTATCTAAAATTGACTCATCTGCCGAAGCCTTACTAATCGTTTACGCGGTCAATGACCCACACCTACGCGTCAAAACCATTTATTTTGTCTCAACTTTTTTTGGACTTTAACTTTTTTATATACGGCCAATTTTCGGAGTTTAGTTTAAGTAGTCTTTTTAATCCACAATGTGCGTTTAGTTTTATGATAGGATTTACTTATAGCTCCGAAACGTGGTGGCTTACTATGGCACAAAGTCACCCAAGGGGCAATGGAGAGGGCTATAAAATATCGTGGGACAATTCACACCAATTGATCTAGTCCCAAACTAGGCAAAGCCTGTACTATGGGTACTAGACAACGGATAAACATACTTATATAGATAAATACATACTTCATCATCATCATCATATCAGCCGAAAGACGTCCACTGCTGGACATAGGCCTCCCCCAGAGAGTGCCAAATTGACCGGTCCTGCGCCACCCGCATCCAGCTCGTAGAACCGATGGCCGCTGGGGCGGAAAGGTTCTCGAGTGGCGACCACGTATCGGAAGGCGCGGCGTGGGTAGGCCCCCCACAAGGTGGACTGATGACCTGGTAAAGGTCGCGGGAGTCCGCTGGAATACATACATATAGATATTAAACATCCAAGACTCGAGAATAAACATTCGTATTCATCATACAAATATCTGCCCCGACCGGGGATCGAACCCGGGACCTCTAGCTTCATAGTCAGGTTCTCTAACCACTAGGCTATTCGGTCGTCTATTCTGAAAGTCTCTGCGTGATCGCATCAGAAATGAGGCCATCCGCAGTAGAACCAAGGTAACCGGTATAGCCCTCTGAATCGCTAAACTTAAGTGGTAGTGGGCTTCACATTGCACATAGAAGCGATGGCCGTTGGGGTGAAAAGGTTCTCGAGTGGCGACCACGTGCCTACCGAAAGGCGCAGCGTGGGTAGGCAAGGCGGACTGATGACCTGGTAAAGGTCGCGAGATTTTATTTTACCCTTGATTGTAGTGTAGGTTAACAAGTAAAAATTCGACATTCGAAACAGGGATCGGATACCGGTATTTTCACCATACAAAAATACCGGTATTATTTCGTTCTTTTGTTTATAATATCATTTTTGATCAGGCAGTCTAATAGTACGAAAATGTTGCCTAAATACATGGTAGAGTCCTACATTAGGAGCCTAAAATAATTCAAAATATTAGACTACTTCGGGGATTTATGAAAAAACCGGTTCCGATCCCTCATCCGAAAGGCAATTTAGCGTTAGGGCGGCCACATACAGTCGGAATTTTACCGTTTCGGAATTTCGATTCGTAATACCGTTTCGGAATTCCGAATCAGATAAAATTTCGAACGGAAAACTACTGTATGTGGCTCATTCATATATGTGTATGGATTTAATGCGTTCGATATTACGAATCGATATTTCGAATCGAAATTCCGAAACGGAATTCCGAATGTATGTGGCCGCCCTAAGCAATATTTATTCCGCAAAACCTTTTACAGAATTAGGACGAACATAAACTCTTTGCAGTTTATTTTACGACCAAGGTAACGGCACGAATATGGGGACCCTAAAAGGAAAGCAACCTTCACCGGCGATCGCCATGTTTGGGAAAAGTCAAGTGTATCCAGTCGAGTATTGAGTAACTCGTTGTGAGAAGCATTATGATAAACATTATAATACGACCGAATAGCCTAGTGGTTAGAGAACCTGACTAAGAAGCTTGAGGTCCCGGGTTCGATTCCCGGTGCGGGGCAGATATTTGTATGATGAATACAAATGTTTGTTCTCGAGTCTTGGATGTTTAATATCTATTTAAGTATGTATTTATCTATATAAGTATGTTTATCCGTTGTCTAGTGCCCATAGTACAGGCTTTGCCTAGTTTGGGACTAGATCAATTGGTGTGAATTGTCCCACGATATTTATTTATTTATAATATAACAAACGAATGTAATCTTTTAACACTTACATAATGACCTAATTACGGGTAGTGTAGTTTTGGCACAGCGGAAAATATAAATCATCTAAACGGTTAGTTAGGCCATACGTCGTGTCGTGACGTCACATTTAACTAGCAGGGGCCGTTTTCAGGGTTTCCTAGCAATGTTCGACTTTATTTTTTTTAAACGACATTTTCTATACTCAGTATCCTACTAATCCTACTACCTAATATTATAAATGCGAAAGTTTGGATGTTTAGATGTTTGTTACTCGATCACATTTAAACGGCTGAACCGATTTGGATGAAATTTTGCACGAAGATAGATTATAGCCTGGATTAAAATATAGGATAGTTTTTATCCTGAGTCTACGCAGAAGAAGTCGCAGGCGGAAGCTAGTATTTAAATTTAATTTAAATAAATATATAATTTTCTAGCGTACGAATTGTAGTTTGTTCCAAGTTTCCAACAGACATTTGTTCCTCTCTAAAAATTGCCTCGAATGACGTTGCGAAAAAAAATGTCTTCATGTAAAACATTAACCTTCTTTTCGGATGACCTGGTAAAAACTGTTTCCAGTTAATCCAGTCTCTCTGAATGCTCTAAGCGTTCGTTTGTAAGTATTTTAAAACACCCCTTTAAGTTTTTACAACGGTTGTTATAAAATTAGTTCATGATGACTCTTCGAAGCGAACTCAGTGACGGTATTATAAGTAGGTATTTGGGTATTATATGAGTTGGCCGCAAAGAATCAAAGTAGACCGTTCAAAAAGAAACTGTACCGTCCAAGTTACAAGATCCCAATTCCAATGGCAGCTTTATAAAAAGTCGACCTAATTCAATAATCTCAACCATAGAAATCATTCGAGCTAAATATAGTAATTAACGTCCTACGTGTTAGGAGGATAAACATGTTTCTCGAAAATCCCCCGTTAATCAAATGTGAATTGTGGTTTATGTCCCATTTTAGTAATAATATATAAGTAATGGTATGTTAGGGAATTTAATGCCAGGCACCCACAACTTAAGAAGGACTTGAGAAGGCTCAAAGTCACCCAAAGGGCAATGGAGACGGCTATGCTGGGAGTATCTCTGCGTGATCGCATCAGAAATGAGGCTATCCGCAGCAGAACCAAGGTAACCGATATAGCCCTCCGAATCGCTAAACTTAAGTGGCAGTGGGCGGGGCACATTGCACGTAGAACCGATGGCCGTTGGGGCGGAAAGGTTCTCGAGTGGCGACCACGTACCGGAAGGCGCGGCGTGGGTAGGCCCCCCACAACGGGCTGATGACCTGGTACAGCTCGCGGGATTCGCAGCGGGTGGCGCAGGACCGGCACTTCTTGGCACTCTTTGGGGGAGGCCTATGTCCAGCAGTGGACGTCTTTCGGCTGATATGATGATGATGATGACCCACGATTTGTATTATAACTTAATGGAGTAATGCAATCAATTTTATGGGTTTAGTGGGTTAGTTTATGGTTTAAATAATTTAGTGTCATGGATTTTTCAAAATCGCTATGACTAGTGGAAGTCCAATTATAATTCCTTACCCCTTTGGTTCTATGATTAAATTCAAAACATTTATTTCGACCAACTGGGATCACAGGATAATGTTAGGTACAGTTTCTTAGCCTAAAGTAAAGTTAGCAATATTAACCTTTTTAGGGTTCCGTAGCCAAAATGGCAAAAACGGAACCCTTATAGTTTCGTCATGTCCGTCTGTCCGTCTGTCCGTCTGTCCGTCTGTCCGTCTGTCCGTATGTCACAGGCATTTTACTCGAAAACTATAAGGTGTATTTGAATAAAATTTT
Source organism: Epinotia nisella (assembly GCA_932294315.1). Classification (NCBI taxonomy): domain Eukaryota; kingdom Metazoa; phylum Arthropoda; class Insecta; order Lepidoptera; family Tortricidae; genus Epinotia; species Epinotia nisella. Next base: position 4,499,877 of record OW028693.1, read on the forward strand.
GAGGACAGGTGTATTTTGTTAGCCGCTACATAGTTTTGTAATTAAAAAGACAAAAAAAATTTTTTTAGGGGTGCACTCCATACATAAAACTAAAAGTCAAAAAAATTTTTTTCATTGTGACCCCCCGTGTGGCACATCAATCGATAGGCCTTTCAAAATAAATATAAGGTTTCTTAGGATTTTTTTTGATTAAGTCAATAGGCTCGGAGATAATCGCCCCGAAAGTCACTAAAATTCTGTCCCCCCCCCTCTAATTTTTGAACGGTGTATTTTAAAAATATGGAAAAATTCATGGACATGGGGCTTATTAATTTCATTCACCGAAAATTGTTTTGAACAAGATCGGTTCAGAGGTTTTCGAGATATTGCTGAAAAACTGCCTTCCTCAAAGAAACAGACGTAAGTGCCGTAAAATTTCTGTGACGATACGACCTTTTTAATAGGCACGGAACCCTTCGTTTTGCGTGGTCCGACACGCACTTGGCCGGTTTTTTTTTTTAGAGCCTATTGAGTGTCCCACTGCTGGGCAAAGGCCTCTCCCCGTGATCTCCATGTGTCCCTGCTAGGTGCTTCTTCCGCCCAATTGTTGAGGAATAGATCCAGGTCGTCCCGCCATCTCCGTCTAGGTCGGCCCCGTCTGCGGCGCCCATCATGTGGCACCCATTTCGTAGCTATATTAGCCCATCTGGATGCATGCGACAGACGTGGCCGGCCCAGTCCCACTTGAGCCTGGCAGTTTTTGCACCCACATCAGTTATGCGTGTTTTGGAGCGCAGTGTAGTGTTTCGGACCCGATCCGTCCTTTTGACACCTAGAATACTGCGCTCCATAGCGCGTTGGCAAACCTTCAATTTGGACTTCTGTAGCTTTAGTGTGAGTTTACAGTAAGTCGGAATACGCTAGCGACTATCGACAACAGTTAAAGATTTGTATGAAAACTCTATACACCGCCCCTGGCGGTCACTCACAGAACTAAAAATCTAATCGGTACCTCGAGTCCCATATAAGTATACTTTTCTCGCAACAGTTAACTCGATTGTTCGTATAGTTTAATAGATTTTTCAATATTCAGCCTTAAATTACAAGCATTTATCGTTTCAATTTAAATGCTAGCGTTTGTCGGTTATGACATTACAGAATACGCGCATGGCCAACGTCGAAAAATTCCCCAACGCCAAAGTTTAAAGACTTTAAAGGAATCTATACCTTAAGCTTAACGACATTAAGTATAATTTTAACAGTGTGCGATGATCCTCATCTAAGTCTGTCGACCCAATATGGCGGAACGTGTGCCAATTATTTGCATTTTTAGGGTTCCGTAGCCAAAATGGCAAAAACGGAACCCTTATAGTTTCGTCATGTCCGTCTGTCCGTCTGTCCGTCTGTCCGTCTGTCCGTATGTCACAGGCATTTTACTCGAAAACTATAAGGTGTATTTGAATAAAATTTTGAGGTTAAGTGTATTTTGTTAGCCGCTACATAGTTTTGTAATTAAAATGACAAAAAAAAATTTTTTTAGGGGTGCACTTCATACATAAAACCAAAAGTCAAAAATTTTTTTTTCATTGTGACCCCCCGTGTGGCACATCAATCGATAGGCCTTTCAAAATAAATATAAGGTTTCTTAGCATTTTTTTTGATTAAGTGAATAGGGTCGGAGATAATCGCCCCGAAAGTCACTAAAATTCTGTCCCCCCCCCTCTAATTTTTGAACGGTGTATTTTAAAAATATGGAAAAATTCATGGACATAGGGCTTATTAATTTCATTCACCGAAAATTGTTTTGAACAAGATCGGTTCAGAGGTTTTCGAGATATTGCTGAAAAACTGCCTTCCTCAAAGAAAAGGACGTAAGTGCCGTAAAATTTCTGTGACGATACGACCTTTTTAATAGGCACGGAACCCTTCGTTTTGCGTGGTCCGACACGCACTTGGCCGGTTTTTTAAATACAAAATACGCGACAATTCGAATTTTGCGGATATAAGTTGTCGATTCAAAACCCTTATTTTTATAAGTTCTTTAATTTGAGATAGGTATCGATCGGATCTACGGTAAATCTTGACGAAATAATACGTTATCACGCACCATTTTGGAAGTGAAATAGTAAACTACAGATACTACGGTATTTTTCGATTCGAAATGTCAAATTTGTGACTCACGCTACCGTTTGGTAATACGATTCGAAAGTTTAGATTACGCATCGAAAACTAGACGCTAGCGAGTAACGTTTTGTAGTTGTTTTCGTAGTATATCGGCACCATGAGTACGGCGCATTTGACAGCTCGAACTTGCGAGAATCGAAATCTAGTCGAAGCGCGTTAGCTCGATATCGAGAGAAGTTTACTATTGTAAGTATTCTATAGGCTCTCATGGTAAGCGTACTGTCTGGCTTAATATTAACCTAACTAACACATATAAAATAAGGACAGCACTTAGACTAGGGCTTGACTGTCAGTACGTGGATAATATGACAATGATTCAGGGAGGGTTCGAAATTATCAAGATAATTACGCTTCTTGATAATTATCGGATAATTACTTTGAAGCCTGTACCTAAAGCACGTAATGACGACATTTCATTGCATATTTGAGAAAATGACCTTATTTACGAATCATAAACCAAGCGCATTGTGCTTAAAAGGATTGTAATTAATCATTCATAATGCTTTTGTACGGTCTATTTAGGTCAATCCACGGCACCGGTATTTTAAACCTCATTTAAAATTTCAAAGTGGGTCACGCACGCCTTTCAAAATTTAATCCGACCCGTAGTCGGCACACCCGTGGGCCATCGCTGTTGACATTTATCTGCGTTACATTATTAATTCGTAAGCAATTAAACAACCCAGTTTTTCACTTAGCCTGCCAGTATACCTAACCTAACAAAGGATCAATTACAAAAAAAAAACTATAAATAGGTAGTGCTGAGATTTTATTAGTTGGCAATATTTCCGGGTACGGTCTTATTCGGATCAGTCAAAAAAACTAACATCGACTTTTCTGTGGCCATATTCTTGTTTTTTATTCCATATCTATACTAATATTATAAATGCGATAGTATGTTCTGTCTGTCTGTTACCTCTTCACGCTTAAAACGCTAAACCAATTTAGATGAAACTTGGTATAAAGATAGTTTGTTTTTAACCCGAAAATCATACCCAAAGGGGCTGAAATGGTATGATGTACCCAATAACCTTTAGTAAAAAAAAACCTCAGGCCAGATTAAATTGAATCTTATGTTTTTTTTCTGCCACCCGCCCCGGTGTGATGGGAACTTTTTTGCTTGTATCAGCGATGATTAGCCTCTAACTAATTTATAAAATAGGTGGTTTCACGAATATAATCGATTCTGATCTATCAACACAAGATTTATAACTTGACACCCTGCCCTATTTTTTTTGGGTGAGATATAGTATTTTCCAGAAAAAAACCGACAAAAATATACTTAGTACACTGAAAAAAAATACAGTACTTTGGCTGGGCAATGTTGCTATTTAGTAATTTTAATTTAAACCTGCGCCGCAGGAGCGGTCACTTGGGCACTCTTTGGGGGAGGCCTATGTCCAGCAGTGGACGTCTTTCGGCTGATATGATGATGATGATGAATTGAAATCTGGGCAACTTGAAGCACTTCGTAAGTACCCCCAAAATATAGTCTTTTTGCGTACTATATATTTCTTCAACAATATACGGGGTGGACCCTGTAACAGGAGCAAATATTTAAAAGGAAGCTTCTTTAGAGCCCCTTTTGTCCATTTCTTAAAAATTTTTTTTTTTTTTTTTTTTCAATTAAAGCCACTTAGAAACAACTGCTCACAAGCTTAATAATCTACCGTTTATTTTTTTGCCCCTGTTACAGGGCCCACCCTGTATAGTACAAAGAGTCAAAATATAGTACAATACTATATAATATAATGCGGTTGGCAACCCTACCCTGCCCATCCACAACCACAAGGTTCTTCTATTTGCACCATAGTGATATCACCATAGTGATAGGGATGGTTATCTGAAACAACGACATCTTAAGAAGTGTCTTTATTCTATTCTCGCTCTAACACATACATAGGCATAGGATCAATGCTTCTCTCTCTTTCATACTAACTAGGTTATTAACTATTGAGCGGTTCAATTACATGCCCTTTGAAATTTAAATTTAAATTTAAATGAATATATTGACTTTATTTTTTAATTTCACATTTCCCTAAAATAGTATAGAATTTCCAATGAAAAAACGTTTTCACACGGATTTTGAATTCGGAATCCCACTAAGCTAGACGGCCGCCATCTTGGCAAGGTCAACATTCGACAGATCTAAATAAGCGGATGACGCGAGTTCAACGGTCGCGCCGAGTAGGTATTTATAAAAGGAAAATGCTGACTCAGCTTTAGCTATAAATATATATGTCGTTTTTTAAGACTTCTTGCAATAATTAATTAACTAGTTTTGTGAGTATAACTCGCAAGGGTGCCATTTTTCGATATTTTTTTATCGACAAAAATAAATTAGGTACCTACCTATACACACAGGATGGCGCATTTAGATCGGTCAGTATGAGAAAGTCTGAAACTATAAGACATACGAAGATCTCTTCTTAGGAACCATGTCATCGATTTTGGTAACAAGAAAAACGGCATTCATAAAAAAGCGGCCGAGTGCGTGTCGAACCACGCACAACGAAGGGTTCCGTGCCTATTAAAAAGGTCGTATCGTTACTGAAATCTTATGGCACTTACGTCCTTTTCTTTAAGGAAGGCAGTTTTTTTAGAAATATCTCGAAAACCTTTGAACCGATCTTGTTCAAAACAATTTTCGCTGAAAGGATTTAATAAGCCCTATGTCCATGAATTTTTCAATATTTTTAAAATGCACCGTTCAAAAATTAGAGGGGGGGGGACACAATTTTAGTGACTTTCGGGGCGATTATCTCCGACTCTATTAACTTAATCAAAAAAACCGGCCAAGTGCGTGTCGGACCACGCAAAACGAAGGGTTCCGTGCCTATTAAAAAGGTCGTATCGTCACAGAAATTTTGCGGCACTTACGTCCTTTTCTTTGAGGAAGGCAGTTTTTCAGCAATATCTCGAAAACCTCTGAACCGATCTTGTTCAAAACAATTTTCGGTGAATGAAATTAATAAGCCCTATGTCCATGAATTTTTTCATATTTTTAAAATACACCGTTCAAAAATTAGAGGGGGGGGGACAGAATTTTAGTGACTTTCGGGGCGATTATCTCCGACCCTATTCACTTAATCAAAAAAAATGCTAAGAAACCTTATATTTATTTTGAAAGGCCTATCGATTGATGTACCACACAGGGGGTCACAATGAAAAAAAAAATTTTGACTTTTAGTTTTATGTATGGAGTGCACCCCTAAAAAAATTTTTTTTTGTCATTTTAATTACAAAACTATGTAGCGGCTAACAAAATACACCTATCCTCAAAATTTTATTCAAATACACCTTATAGTTTTCGAGTAAAATGCCTGTGACATACGGACAGACGGACAGACGGACAGACGGACAGACGGACATGACGAAACTATAAGGGTTCCGTTTTTGCCATTTTGGCTACGGAACCCTAAAAAGTTGCTGAGGAACCTTAAGTATAGTTATTTTGAAAGGCCAATCGATGGATGTGCCACACGTGGGCTTGCAATGAAAAAAAATTTTTTGACTTTAAGTTTTATGTATGGAGTGCACCACAAAAAATTTTTTTTAGTAATTTAATTACAAAACTGTAGCGGCTAACAAAATACACCTATCTTCAAAATTTTATTCAAATACACCAGTATTTTCGAGTAAAATGCCTGTGACATACGGACGGACAGACATGACGAATCCATAAGGGTTCCGTTTTTGCCATTTGGCTACGGAACCCTAAAAATATATGAATATCTATTATGCAATGGAATTCGACTTGGTTTGGTGCCCAATGGAACGTGACCTAACTCTGATCGCTGACGGTTTTTAGACTATTTTGACGCATTCTTTGGATCCTCATTAGCTCAGTCAGAACACGATATAAAGGAGTACTTCTTTACTAAGCAACATTGTTTATCGTGGCGTGTGTCATTCACCTTGCCTCAATAAATAGCGTTTATCCTTCTGGCTAATATTAGAAATGGCGGCAATTCGTCATGTTTGCGCATTCTAGTGGATAAAACTGGGCTATTCGAGGTAAATGGTGTAAAATGATTTGTTTTCCGGCTTGATTGATGGATTTTGTTAATTTCCCCAATTTAATCCGAGAATATTCCTTTGTTGTTACATTTACATGTAGGTAAACAACACAAATTTACTAATTAAATTTATAATGGATACATAAAATATACAAAATAAAATTACAACAAAGGGGGTTTTGAAAAAAAGTGTACATGAACTTTTTTTTCAGAATTCGATTTTTGTGTTTTTCTTTATCAGAATCGTTGACACTATCGATCCTCATACAAGAGAAAAAGTGTCCAAAATATTCCATTCCAGATCGTCACATTTTTTTGTATGCAATCTTTTTTTATTTACTTATATGGTCGTGAGAGGAAGAAAAAACTTACATAGTAATATCAGGGACACTTTTTTTCTTGTATGAGGATCGATAGTATCAACGATTCTGAGTAATATAAGCCCAAAAAAGATTCATTCATCATTCGCTTGTCCTTATCCCATTTACTTGGGGTCGGCGCAGCATGTTTTTTTCTTCCATACCTCTCTATCGCCCGTCAGCTCATCACACACTTCCTTCCTATTCATATCGTCTTTCACGCAGTCCATCCACCTTTTCCGTGGTCTACCTCTTCTCTTGCAACCCTCAACATTCATACTTAATGCCCTTCTAGCAACATTACTATCATCCCTCCGCATAACATGTCCATACCACCGTAGGCGATTCGCTCTCAGCTTTTCAGTAATGGGTGCTACTTTCAGGCTTCCTCTTATATACTCATTCCTTATTCGATCCATTCTCGTCACGCCACACATCCATCTCAACATTCTCATCTCTGTAACATGCAATCTCGTTTCATCCGTCATCTTTGTGGCCCAACATTCTGATCCAAGCCCAAAAAAGATTGAATTCTGAAAAAAAAGTGGTTGTACAGTTTTTTTGAAAAACGCTCCTAAACTAAAATACTTATTTATTTTAGAATTGATGATAAGTAGTGGACTCGTGGCAACGCAGACAGTTCTTCGCATCAATACAATACCTGCCCCCCTATTTTGTAACTTTTTCGATGGTATAAAAGCTAGAGGTCTAGTTTCGTTAGGCGTAGCGAATAACAGCCCTGTCAAGCGAATATGTTTCCACGCCAGCTATCAATACAATAATCATGGCCAAACACTTGACTATGTTGTGACGAGATAACGCAGATAACCGTACCCGGACAGTGTAAATACTGCCCTATCTGTGTTTTGGTTTTAATCTCATCATCATCATCATATCAGCCGAAAGACGTCCACTGCTGGACATAGGCCTCCCCCAGAGAGTTCCAAATTGACCGGTCCTGCGCCACCCGCATCCAGCGTAACCAATATAACCAAGTAACCGATATAGCCCTCCGAATTGCTAAACTTAAGTGGCAGTGGGCGGGGCACATTGCACGTAGAACCGATGGCCGTTGGGGCGGAAAGGTTCTCGAGTGGCGACCACGTACCGGAAGGCGCGGCGTGGGTAGGCCCCCCACAAGGTGGACTGATGACCTGGTAAAGGTCGCCGGAGTCCGCTGGATGCGGGTGGCGCAGGACCGGTCATTGTGGCACTCTTTGGGGGAGGCCTATGTCTTTGGGCTGATATGATGATGATGATGATGATGAATTACAATATACTTACAGCTAATGTTAGTAACATAAGGTATTACAGATACAAATAGTCTATAACTAAAATCGACGGTGGGAGGCAAGCACTGGAGCGTGCGTCTGGTCCCAATGTCGCATAATCCGGGCAATCCGCCCGCTCAGCAAATGCCTGTAGGATGCTGTCGGTGCTGCTCCTCACTCTCGTCATCATGGACGCCATTCTGTTGCGTAAGATTGCGTGGTATCCCGGCACGTCCGCCGCCGCGAACACGCCGGACGCACTACAATAGCGAGGGAGCCCCATCAGCATCACACATACTTAAAATACCTTTTCTATATTATGGCGGTGGCAAACAAGCACACGGCTCGCCTGATGGTAGACAGCGTCTACTGGACACGGTATTCTATGGGCGCCATAAGCGCTAAGTCAGTAGGGGGCAAGTGCGGCGACGGGGTAAGAGCGCATTTCATCAAAAATATCTAAATCTACAGATATTACACGTCTAATGACCTGTTACATTATGGATGGATGTTGTATCCATGGGGAACCAAGTATAAACAAGTTTATTGCATGGATCATGGATGTATAATGTTGCTTTGATGAAAGGCGCACTTACCCCGGTGGCGCACTTGCCCCTACTGACCCTAGTAGTTGTTAATATTGTCATCAATTTTTTTTTATATAAATCTTACTTGTGCCTGATTTGACCAGGGATCGGATACCGGTATTTTCACCATACAAAAATACCGGTTTTATTTCGTTCAATTTTGTTCTTTGATTTATAATATCATTTTTGATCAGGCTGTCTAATGATACGAAAACGTTACCTAAATACATGATAGAGTCCCACATTAAGAGCCTAAAATAATTCAAAATATTAGACTACTTCGGGGACTTTTGAAAAAACCGGTTAAGATCCCTGGATTTGACACTTAACTGAAGGTAAACCTCCTCCTAGAGGAGGAGGAGGTTTAGGTAGACCTCCTCTACACAATGCATCATCATGGCCCATCATACAGGACGCTACTATGCGTTAGACGGAGAAAGATATACTTTCATCGCATAACTGCGTCCCTGTCCTGCGCCATGATGGCGCATTGTGTGGAGGAGCCTTAAATCTTCGATGCAACATATTGAATTGAAATGTAATGTTATGTCCCACCTACATTTTCGAAGACCATTTTGAAAATGCGTGTGTTCCCAACATCGTAATGTGTAATAAAGTCACTTGAATAAAACATCTATAAACATACTTTTTAAGATCATGGACCGGCGCGTTCAGCCTACACGCTGTCATAAATAAAATGCGATAGAAAAAACCGGGCAATTGCGTGTCGGAGCACGCGAAACGAAGGGTTCCGTGCCTATTAAAAAGGTCGTATCGTCACAAAAATTTTACGGCACTTACGCCCTTTTCTTTAAGGAAGACAGTTTTTCAGCAATATCTCGAAAACCTTTGAACCGATCTTGTTCAAAATAATTTTCGGTAAAGGAATTTAATAAGCCATAAGCCCTATGTCCACGGGAAAATTCTCAATATTTCTGTGTATTTTGTATGGAGCGCCTGATGCTTAGAGCATAGAAGTTTTACGGAACCCTCACCACGCGAGTTGAACTCGCACTTGTCCGGTTTTTTAGTATTTGTTGTTATAGCGGCAACAGAAATAGTTACTTAATCTGTGAAAATTTCAACTGTCTAACTACACGGTTCATGAGATACAGCCTGGTGACAGACGGACAGACAGACGGACGGACAGCGAAGTCTTAGTATTGGGGTCCCGTTTTTACCGTTTGGGTACGGAACCCTAAAAACGAATTCTCAGCCGTTTTTCGGAGAAATTGCAGTTATTTTAAGTTTCTAACACTCGGGACGGTGACGCGACGCGAGTGCAAAAAGTTTATTAGTGGAAATGTACGCCATGCAGACTAACTAGATAGGGCTGTCCAAAGTGTCAATAAGATAAATTAATACCTAGTTCCTATATTATTATATTACTCGCACTAAATATTACATTGAATCGTTTGACTTGCAACAATATAGCACGCTTTCGCATTTTTAGGGTTCCGTAGCCAAAATGGCAAAAACGGAACCGGAGTTTCGTCATGTCCGTCTGTCCGTCTGTCCGTCTGTCCGTATGTCACAGGCATTTTACTCGAAAACTATAAGGTGTATTTGAATAAAATTTTGAGGATAGGTGTATTTTGTTAGCCGCTACATAGTTTTGTAATTAAAATGACAAAAAAAAATTTTTTAGGGGTGCACTCCATACCTACATAAAACTAAAAGTCAAAATTTTTTTTTTCATTGTGACCCCCCGTGTGGCACATCAATCGATAGGCCTTTCAAAATAAATATAAGGTTTCTTAGCATTTTTTTTGATTAAGTGAATAGGGTCGGAGATAATCGCCCCGAAAGTCACTAAAATTCTGTCCCCCCCCCCCTCTAATTTTTGAACGGTGAATTCATGGACATAGGGCTTATTAATTTCATTCACCGAAAATTGTTTTGAACAAGATCGGTTCAGAGGTTTTCGAGATATTGCTGAAAAACTGCCTTCCTCAAAGAAAAGGACGTAAGTGCCGTAAAATTTCTGTGACGATACGACCTTTTTAATAGGCACGGAACCCTTCGTTTTGCGTGGTCCGACACGCACTTGGCCGGTTTTTTTAAATAAATTTTGGTAGGTTATAAGGTGGACCGACACGTGTAACGAAAAAAAAACCGGACAAGTGCGAGTTCAACTCGGTTCAATGGTCAATTTTCGTCTTTGTTCCTAAATTACTTCAAATCTATTTTTGCTAAAATTATAAAAAAAATATATCTGACATGCTTACAACAACCCCTTTCATTTGATATGTCACACAATACAGTTTGCGAAACTTTTTTTTTTATATTTCCAGTTTACCCCCCAAAAGTGGCCCCCTTGTTCAGAATTCATTAATTTACTTTACGCGTCCATCTTTGGGTCACCAATTTGCATATGTGTACCAAATTTCAACTCAATTGGTCCAGTAGTTTCGGAGAAAATCGCCTGTGACTGACGGACAGACAGGCAACCGAGTGATCCTATAAGGGTTCCGTTTTTTCCTTTTGAGGTACCGGAACCCTAAAAACTATATAATTAACGAACCTGCTCAGAAAAATCAGAGAATCGTTTGAGAAATGCGACACGAACGGAGGACGAATAGAGGAGAACAGACGGACATCTGGACACCGTACATACGAACGATTTTCGGCCCAAAGCTGTGGCATTGAACTTCGTTCATTCGCTCCCTCGTTCGATGAAAGCTCGAAGCTGTATGAACTATGAAGTGTAGACACCTAGACATAGACAACCCTAGCGACGACAGTTGCTGGAATTTCGCTTTCGAATCCGCGCGTCTCCTCCCGTCGCGTGCGCGTGCGCGTGCGCCGTCGCCAATTACGATCTATAGATCACAGAATTCATAGATCATGTCCGAGTTAGCGCGCCATTCAAATTAAGCCATTTACTTTGTTTCTATATTGCATGCTAGTTCCCGCGGCTTCTCTCGCCATTGACCAGTATATTTTTGATTAGTGTTGAGTGCGGGTTTATAGAATGGGAGTGTTTTATACAGGGTGTAACAAAAATGGGGTGTGAACCCGTTACGGCCAGATTCGGTAGTGTATTGCAATTCCAAATATGTTTTTTTTAACAGTGTTTTTTGTTGACATTGCTTGTGTATGACAACATTCCCCCGCGAGGGTGAAGGGGGGGGGGGGGGGGGAGTTTGGGAGGGTTTATAATCATAAAAAAGACGGCCAAGTGTGAGTCAGACTCGCGCATCGAGGGTTCCGTTCCGTACAAACCTGTAGGTATATAAGACGTTGTTTCGTACCAAATTTCAAGATTCTGAGTTCACGGGAAGTACCCTATAGGTTTTTATTCCCTTGCGACTTTTGAAAATTTGCGACAATTTGCGGCATAAACGGCTGTATCTTGTAATTGCGTTGACTTAGAAGTTTGATATTTTCACAGCTCCTTGGAGACAGTATTAGACCTGAGTATTTGATATAAATTTTAGCTTGATACCTCCACGCGTTCTTGAGAAAAAGGGTCTTGACAGACGAACGGACGGACAACAAAGTGATCCTATAAGGGTTCCGTTTTTTCTTTCGAGTCACGGAAGTCGGAACCCTAATAAAAAATAATTGAAATGCATTTTTGGAATTGCAATACGCTACCGAATCTGGCCTTAACGGGTTCACCCCATTTTTGTTACATATTGTGTAGCGAGAAGGTTTTGTATGGACACGCCCTAATCAGTGTGACTCACGTCGAACACGTCATCTCACTAACGCAGCCAAATTCAGTAAAAAAAAATTAAGAACCGTAAAGAGCCATTTACACAATGTTCGATCTCACATTTCCTTGAACCTATGAGGGGTCCTCGAAGAGCCGCTAATGACCCTTCAAAGAGCCGCATGCGGCTCGCGAGCCGCGGTTTGCCGACCCCTGCACTAACGTACCTACTGTTTATGGTTTCAAGACAGCTAACTTCAACACTATGTGAGTGGGCCTTCTGTACTTCAACACTGTTCTGTGGTACGTGTTTTTCTTAAGCGGGAGTGTGCGCGGTTCGTCGGCCGTTCGAACAAAGCGCTTATTGTTCGGCCACACATGTCCAGCTTCCGGACGAATCTCGCTGAGAGCACTACCATTTATGAGTTCTACGACTGCCGTACACATACATACTCGTACATACCTAAAATAACAGTGGCCAGGCGTCCAAAGGTTATATTTATTTTCATCACACTTGCTCGTAAAGGGCTCAAAGTCAAAGTCAAAAACATTTATTGCAAGTCACATTACAGTTGAAGAGAGAGGTATTAGTCTCGACTGCTCTAAGCAGTCCGTCTATGGCGGGTATTAGGTAATTAAATAGTGGGTCAAAAGCTTTTCAGTCAACTGATGGTACAGTCGCCATCAGATATATCAGAGCGGCCAAAGTGCTCACAAATATCTGAACACGTCTCTAACGCCTCGACAATAGAGACGTGTTCAGATATTTGTGAGCACTTTGGCCGCTCGGTAATATCTGATGGCGACTGTACCAGTAAAATCAAAGAATGTAGCGTAAAGTGCAGTTGCATCGGCCGACCTCGAACCCGCAGCTGGCATCGCGCCAGCACGGATTTAGCTAAGTGGGGTCAGTTTATATATAGCCAGGATTGCGCACGAGTCTAGACATAATACAACATGTTAAGTAGTAAGGCTCACGTCACTTTATTTTCAAACTCAAACTCAAACTCAAAATGATCTTTATTCAAGTAGGCCTAGTAACAAGCACTTTCAAATCGTCAGTTAATTTTTGAATAAAATATATATGATAAAAAAAATGTATAAAAAATACTAGTAGAATATTTCTAGAAAAACAATCTATAATGTCAAAAAACAAAATATTACGAAAATAATAGATTAAAAATTCAGTCAAAATTAGTTCCATGGAGTTTTATCATTCATGTAGTCTTGTGTGCTATAATAAGCTTTCGAGATAAGTTTACGCTTCACATAGTTCTTGAATTTATTAATAGATAACTCAGTTAAGTTTCCTGGAAGTTTGTTATAAAACCTTACACAATTACCCATGAATGATTTTATTAATTTTTTGGAGCCGAGTGGTGGGCACCGCGAGCTTATGCTTATTTCTAGTATTAATATTATGTATGTCACAGTTTTTCCTAAAATTGGCATTGTTTTTATGTACATACAGAAGGTTTTCATAGATATATTGACAATGTAATGTCATTATATTAATATTTTATAGTGATCTAGAGATTCAAATTCCAGAATTAGGCTTGTGACCTGATGACCTCATGTTAAAATGGATAACGTAGTGTTGGTAAATGGATAGTAAACCATCAAATGTGACGGTTTTAGGGTTCCGGACCAAAAAGGTAAAAACGGAACCCTTTGGTGCGACTCCGTCCGTCTGTCTGTCTGTCACAAAGTCAAATATCTCAGGAACTACTAATGCTATCGATTTGAAATTTGGAATAGTTGTAAATAAAGCTAATCCTCGTGTATGGAAAATGAAAAAATTTAATATATACTTTTAATTTGTATAAAAAAGGGCGGATAAGAGGGGGGGGCAAAAATTCAAAGTCTAGTTAGTAGGCCAAGTGGGGTATCATATGAAAGGGCTTGAATTGTACATTCTAAAACAGTTTTTCTTTTTTTTTCTACAATGGTAAAATTTTGATTTATAAAGAAAAATGTTGAAAAAAATACCATTCCCCCCCTTATCTCCGAAGTTAACCAAGCGAAAAATTTGAAAATAATATATATTATTAATATTAACGTGAATATTACCGGAAAAGTATAACGATACCTCTATCTAGCGTAGTTTTTTTTTATTCTTCAAAAATCATATGTTATTTTTGTTTGTAATTTAATACTTCTGTGTTTAATTTTTTGCCTTCAAATTCGTATGAAAGTGTTCTGAAAGTACCTTCTAGCAAATAAAAAAAGAACTATCGAAATTAATTCACTTGATAAAGAATTATCGCTGAAAAACCAACATACAGTAAGGGAAATGTATTAACGTACTCACCGTAGAACCCTATCGCAATAAGGTAACCTACCGCTCGAGTTTGAGTGACGGCGGCCTGTCAATTGCGACAGGGTTCTACAGTGGTACGTGAATACATTCCCCTTACTGTACATACCGAGTTCCTTGGTCGCGCAATTTAGTAACAAAATGCACCGATACATGGCGCTGTATGTACTCATGTCATGCTCATGACTTTACTATACTATGCGTTGTTTAGATTTTTCCAAAATTAATGGGTGGGGCAAGACGGTTGTGTTGTATGATATTTCGTACGGAACCCTCGGTGCGCGAGTCAGACTCGCACTTGACCGGTTTTTTTAGTAAAAGGTCCCACTTTGTCGATTCTAGTTACGGAGTTACGGGCAGTTTAGTGAAATATGGCAAAACTTACCGAAAATCAACTTTCGATGAAAACTGATAGAACATACTGTAATAAACCTATGATTTTGATGACGACGCATAAATCTCCATTTTAAGCACCTTTTTAGAGCCTCAAAGTTTAGTGCCCAGCGACCCACTTTGTCGCATACAGAAAAAATCGTCGATATCATATTTGTGACGGTTTTTGGGAAAACGTCCCACTTCGTCGATATGGAGTTAAGAGTAGTTCCTAATACTACAGATCATACGCTATCTTTTGGTGAAACATTCATGTCTCTAGGTGCTATAATTAGTTATTTTTTTTTAATTCTGCAAAGTTGCAGAAGTGAAAAAGCGACAATTGAGAAAACGTTGGTTAAAGTTTGGGATGGCAGAAAACACTCTACTTTGAAGTTATGGAGTGGTTGGTATTAAATGAATGGGCATACTTTAGGGATTTCAAATTAGTTAAAATCATGTATGTAACCTTAGTATTTTGAATGTTATGGAGGCTTGAACATAAAAACAGGACTAAAATATGTAAATCCTGAATATGGGTTTATTTCTATATTCTATTATACGGCACGCAGATTTATCATTAAAGTTGTATTTATAAATGGTTTCCCATGCTAAAAAAGACAGAAATAATTCTGTGGATCCTTTTATTTAGTAATTATGTCAAAAAGTTAATAACAAATGATTTGAAGAGTGCCATGCATAAAAATTAAAATACACGTGTCTCTTAATATATAACATGAGATTACTTAAAAAAACATAGGTACTTATCAAGCATAGAAAGTACCTATGTAAAATATCAAATTATAAGTACTTTTTGTGTGTATAAAGTTTAGTGATTTTATACAGGGAGCGTCCCACTTGGTCGGTTTACTAAACTTTAGTGTTTCTTCATTGAAAGTGTTTGTGTTTGGTATATTTTTCAGTTTTATGTATGAGATAATGGTTTGTTATTGTTAATCTAAGAGTCTTTGATACTAACGTCGTTTGTTTAAACTTTTTTAACGTAATTGAACGAAATTTCTTTTCGACTCAAGTTTAGTGACCCACTTTGACGGTTTGGTGGATCGGGGTGTATTGCATGGATCATGGATGTATAATGTTGTTTTAATGAAAAGCCCACTTACCCCGGTGGCGCTCTTGCCCCTACTGACCCTATATGTGTGATTAACTAATTGTCTACCGCCCCTCGCGCGCGGTAGGGGGAACGGACGGGTACCTATGACTGACTAAGCGCTGTAAAAACCTTAGACTACCTTCTGAAACCCCAAGGAGTGCCGGTTCCGCCCCGTAGAGGAACGCCGCGGGAATCGCGGGATCGCTTTTAGAGTTGGAAGCTCTCAGGCGGCTTGAGAACTTCTAATAGTAAAGTTACCCTCTCACTTCAAAAGCCTCACTCCAGTAGATCCACTCTTGAGTTTGAGTTGAGGGCTTCGATGCATTCGATAAACTAGTGCCTGCAACAATAACTTGGCATTATAGGTAGCAGACTGGATAAAACCGAATCTAGGATAATTACTACTTAATTTAACGAATGTAGATTATGTATAATGTAGCGTAGCGTATATCAATTCATCAAGCATCATTAGTAACAAACAAAATTGAAAAAAAAACCGGCCAAGTGCGAGTCGGACTCGCGCACGAACGGTTCCGTACCATTGTCTATAAAAACGGCAAAACAATCATGTCTGTTGTATGGGAGCCCCAGTCCGACTCGCACTTGGCCGGTTTTTTAGTATTTGTTGTTACAGCGGCAACAGAAATATATAATCTGTGAAAATTTCAACTCTCTAGCTATCACGGTTCTTGAGATACAGCCTGGTGACAGACGGACGGACGGACGGACAGCAGTCTTAGTAATAGCTGGTCCCGTTTTCACCCTTTGGGTACGGAACCCTAAAAAATAGGTCAAGTCTTTTTATAAAGCAAAATATAATAAATAAATAATAATAATAAATAAATATCATGGGACAATTCACACCAATTGATCTAGTCCCAAACTAGGCAAAGCCTGTACTATGGGTACTAGACAACGGATAAACACACTTATATAGATAAATACATACTTAAATAGATATTAAACATCCAAGACTCGAGAACAAACATTCGTATTCATCATACAAATATCTGCCCCGACCGGGGATCGAACCCGGGACCTCAAGCTTCATAGTCAGGTTCTCTCTAACCACTAGGCTATTCGGTCGTCAAATATGTATTTAAACATTATTGCAGTTGTGAATGGTGTAATCCACCATTCGTACATTGTTTGTGTTGACAAGCAACGTGTGGTTTTAATGTGGTGGAATGGTGGATTTAATGGCGAATGGCATTCTCTACCAGTCAACCATAGGGCCTAAAGAGACACGACTGTCCTGAATGTCGTGAATCTGCCAAACAGTTGTTGATCTCTATTTTAGAGGTCACTCAATTTGATATAAATTAATACAATAACAATCAACAATGTCGGCGATTGTGTAAGGTTCGTAATTCACAATAATATCGAATTGAGGCCGCTGTGACATGTAGGTCGACATCTTAAACCCGACGACGTCGATGAATGACGTACAGTAAGGGAAATGTATTCACGTACCACCGTAGAACCCTGTCGCAATTGGGAATGGATGAAATTTTTTGAAATGCCTGATTCTTTTTTTGGTGATAGGAATAACCTTCCTTAGCACCAGAAAAAAGTTTCAGATTTTTTTTGAAAAATATAAACAGTTACCTCACTTACGTTTTGGGTCAGTTACGGCACCTTCCTCGATCGGTCTCATATTACAAAAAAATATATTAAATATGTGTGGTAAACTGACACTGGCAATGATATTGACACTTGCAGCAGCTATATTGGTCATTACCAGTGTCATTTTACCACAGATATTTAAGATAGTTTTTTGTAATATGAGACAGATCAAGGAAAGTGTCTATTTACCGTTCTTGACCCAAAATTAACGTAAATGAGAAAACTGTTTATATTTTTCAAAAATAATCGTCGCAGCTGAAAAATCTGAAACTTTTTTCTGGTGCTAAGGAAGGTTATTCCTATCACCAAAAAAATAATCAGGCATTTCTAAAATTTTCATCCATTCCCCATTGACAGGCCGCCGTCACTCAAACTCGAGTGGTATGTCACCTTATTGGGATAGGGTTCTACGGTGGTACGTTAATACATTTCCCTTACTGTACAACATCGGGAGGTAATATATTTACAAGAATTGAATATCATTAAGTATATCACTGACCAATCTTGGACAAACAGACCCCGTACAAAAACTAAGCTATTTTAATAGTACATTATGCCACAAGTACGGTAAGATGTGATTTACGAACGAGAGTCTTAGGAGCCCGAAGGCGGAGAGGTTTGATGACTCGAGTTTGTAACATTCTTACTGTGTTGCATACAATGTTTTTCATCACATTTGCGAGGAAATAAATAACTACAAAAGACAAATTAGTTATTTACGATAGTGCAGAAAATAGGAAATTCACAACGAGGCGAGGGAAGGGAGTGTTTTAAATCGACACGAGTTGCGAATTACCTATTCGCAGGTGTATCGTACAACGTTTTACAGTACATATGGCTCTTTAAAGTTTCAACATACGAACGGAAAGTGCTCATTTCCGCACTAGTGCGGAAAAGTAACACCTTGTGTACTGTAAAAATCTATGTTTCATACAGCCGCACCAATCAAAATTGACTAAATTGACAACTACAGTTCCAGAACAGTGCGAGTGGAGCGCGCAGCTTCAACATTTCATTTAACCAATTACAGAGCAGTACAGTAGTATTATTGCGGCGCGTGGCCACCTAGATTTTTTTCAACCAATCACAGAGCAGAATTCTTGTGGCGCACGGCCAACGAGATTTGCTTAAACCAATATTACACACATACCACACCAAATATTAAAAAAAAAACCATTACGCCCTTAGGAGTAATAGGCGTAATAAAGGCTATTGTAGCTCTGTATGCCTGCGCGTTATGAAGCCCTCTACGAGCAAGTGTGATGAAATAGTACATACCTAGGGCGGTGAATTCGTCAATGTTCCAGATCGCAGGTGTTTGTGGCCCGAACCGAAGGCCATACATATGCGATCTGGGGCTTTACGAATTACCGTCCGCGGTTTGTCTAAAGTTTTACGTCTTACCTTGTGCCAGGAAGTGAGATTTTCCCCTCGCGTAGCGGGCAGAAAATCCCACTTACGGCCTAGGGTGACGTAATATAAATATACGCTACTACTGTAAGCGACTCAGTGGCATTGGCATACAACTGTCTGTTTGATCATCATCATCATCATCATCATATCAGCCGAAAGACGTCCACTGCTGGACATAGGCCTCCCCCAGAGAGTTCCAAATTGACCGGTCCTGCGCCACCCGCATCCAGCGGACTCCCGCGACCTTTACCAGGTCATCAGTCCACCTTGTGGGGGGGCCTACCCACGCCGCGCCTTCCGGTACGTGGTCGCCACTCGAGAACCTTTCCGCCCCAACGGCCATCGGTTCTACGTGCAATGTGCCCCTGTCTGATCTGTTTGATCAACCGTAGAAAAAGAGGTAGGTATACTAGAAGCGTTGTTATAGCAACACCAACAGGTAATGAGGTAAGTATAGGTACACGGAAAGTTGTTTACAAACATATTATGTTTAATATTTATAACATAGCTGTCCTTTGAAGACCAACTATTGTTTCATTACAACCATACAAACACTATTTGTTATTGCCAGAGTGTGGATTAGAAAATCATATTTAAAATATAAAAACCGGACAAGTGCGAGTTCAACTCGCGTGTTGAGGGTTCCGTATATAATCTAAATTACATAAGTGTTTTTGAATACTCAAACTTCTTATAGGTTCTCCTGTAATCTTTAGGCAAGGAACTATTTTCCATATTTTTTTCAGAATTTTAATCTTTGTAGTTTCGGAGATAAGGTGGTGGAACGGTCAATTTTCATCTTTTTTCCTAAATTACTTCAATCCTGTTTTTGCTAAAATTATAAAAAAAAAAATCTGACATGCTTACAACAACCCCTTTTATTTGATATGTCACACAATACAGTTTGCGAAACTTTTTTTTTAATTTTCCAGTTTACCCCCCAAAAGTGGCTCCCTTGTTCAAAAATCATTAATTTACTTTACGCGTCCATCTTTGGGTCACCAATTTACATATGTGTACGAAATTTCAACTCAATCGGTCCAGTAGTTTCGGAGCAAATCGGCTGTGACAGAGACGGACAGACAGACAACCGAGTGATCCTATAAGGGTTCCGTTTTCTTCCTTTTGAGGTATCGGAACCCTAAAAAATGGTTGTCTGTAAAGTCGGTTTACGGACGATAGTTTTACGTGATAACGTCATAAGAAAACATTGATGAAAAATCGTATAACACATATTTTATATATTTTGAAGTGGACACTTTGCTGGCGTTCTTGTATAGGGGTACAGTTGAAAATGTATCACGTGACTTCCGGAATAACTTTTTGTAGAGAAGCCTAATTTGATTTCAAATAATTGTTTGTTACATGTTTTAATCTTTCTTTATTTGCCATTAGTTGTGAATCACAAAATGTTATTTAGTTTATGTGGCGGACATGAAAATAATGCTGAAATGACCGCCATTTTCAATGTATCGCGAGTCAAATGAGTTACGTCAGTCAATGTTGCCATATATACCGATTTAGTAGTGAATTAATTCAGATATATATTTTACGAGTACAAGGGTTCCATAGCCAACAAAGAAGTATCCACTTAAACTTAATTAACGGTTGTATCTCCGACACAACCCGCTTCTTTTTCTAAGTTTAAGGTTTAGTTTTAATTATTTTATTTTAATAATAGTATCCTATTTACACTTTAAGTATCATGTTTTTAGGGTTCCGTAGCCAAAATGGCAAAAACGGAACCCTTATAGTTTCGTCATGTCCGTCTGTCCGTCTGTCCGTCTGTCCGTATGTCCGTATGTCACAGGCATTTTACTCGAAAACTATAAGATGTATTTGAATAAAATTTTGAGGATAGGTGTATTTTGTTAGCCGCTACATAGTTTTGTAATTAAAATGACAAAAAAAAATTTTTAGGGGTGCACTCCATACATAAAACTAAAAGTCAAATTTTTTTTTCATTGTGACCCACCGTGTGGCACATCAATCGATAGGCCTTTCAAAATAAATATAAAGTTTTTTAGCATTTTTTTTGATTAAGTGAATAGGGGCGGAGATAATCGCCCCGAAAGTCACTAAAATTCTGTCCCCCCCCTCTAATTTTTGAACTATGTATTTTAAAAATATGGAAAAATTCATGGACATAGTGCTTATTAATTTCATTCACCGAAAATTGTTTTGAACAAGATTGGTTCAGAGGTTTTCGAGATATTGCTGAAAAACTGCCTTCCTCAAAGAAAAGGACGTAAGTGCCGTAAAATTTCTGTGACGATACGACCTTTTTAATTTTAATATTAGTATTGATGAAATAGAACAAAACAACAAAGCAGCGTTGAGCGTATCCGTATAAGATATTTCTTCGGGGATTTTAATAAGTCTTACTGTAATAAGGCTAGGAAAGTCACCTATTACAATATAAGATAAAGTAATACCGTAATAACTAGTGACTTGGCCCGCGCTCTACTTTTCCCGTTTTCACTGATGAAAGTGAGCGTTCGCATCTTCGTGAATGCACTTTTTGTTGTTCACTGATAAAATTCCTGTTACAATTGATTTCACTTTATCATTTTATAGACTTCGTGGTGGCATACAAACATATGGCCAGGTGCAGCAATGCACCGCAGAGAAGTTTCCAAAGTTGCGAAATAGTATTTTATATAATCGTTACACAATAGGGGCTCTTAAAGTCGAGTACCAGTCAGAGGTGCGCCGGCTCAACGTCGTTGATGGCTTTGTATTGGAGTCAACGCGACGTCCTATTGGTCAAATTCATTATAGTTCAGTAAAGGCGCCACGTGATTGGTCGAATTTATTTTAATTGTCTAAAGCGTTGTCTTATAATTATTATAGTTGAGTTGGGAGCTCCATAGAAAAAAAGTATGTGGTTTTAGTCGACGAGTATAAAAATTCTAATAAGGACAGTTCTCAGAACTTAAATTTTATAAACACTGAAAACATAAATATCAAAAACTCTCTGGACTGGATGCATACATTATCAGCTGTGTAATTAGCCTGCTTTTAAACTGAAAGGAATTTTTCATGGATGTATCATTATTTATCATTTATCATTATGTAGGTATCATTACTTACATGTACATAATGATACATCCATGAAAAAATCCCAGCAGAGACTTCCTAAAGGAAAATCAATTTTCAAGTAAAGATGTAGAAAACGAAACTCTATTCATAATATAATAAATTTCTTTTCGAATACCGGGGACTCCCATTGGCGACATTGTTGACATGACTTGAATACCATCCAAATTATTTCCAGGCCCCGTAGCATGGTTGGCCTTGTCACGCGATAGGTGATAGGATAGAGCGTGCGTCACTGGCTGACACCGTTCGATAGAACAAGACGATGCTCTTATCTTGTCTAAAAACCGGCCAAGTGCGTGTCGGACCACGCAAAACGAAGGGTTCCGTGCCTATTAAAAAGGTCGTATCGTCATAGAAATTTTACGGCACTTACGTCCTTTTCTTTGAGGAAGGCAGTTTTTCAGCAATATCTCGAAAACCTCTGAACCGATCTTGTTCAAAACAATTTTCGGTGAATGAAATTAATAAGCCCTATGTCTATGAATTTTTCCATATTTTTAAAATACACCGTTCAAAAATTAGAGGGGGGGGACAGAATTTTAGTGACTTTCGGGGCAATTATCTCCGACTGTATTCACTTAATCAAAAAAAATGCTAAGAAACCTTATATTTATTTTGAAAGGCCTATCGATTGATGTGCCACACGGGGGGTCACAATGAATTTTTTTTTTTTGACTTTTAGTTTCATGTCATTTTAATTACAAAACTATGTAGCGGCTAACAAAATACACCTATCTTCAAAATTTTATTCAAATACACCTTATAGTTTTCGAGTAAAATGCCTGTGACATACGGACAGACGGACAGACGGACAGACGGACAGACGGACAGACGGACAGACGGACATGACGAAACTATAAGGGTTCCGTTTTTGCCATTTTGGCTACGGAACCCTAAAAACCCTTTCTTCAGTAGGTACTTATGTTATATATGTAGAATGGACCTACGGGATTATGTGCTATATTTTATCCCGTCGCTCCGCCTAGGTTGAATGCACTTCAGAAACGACAACTTTCGTTCGGCACACGAAAAAAACATTTTTCAAGTTTCATCCCCCTACTTCAAGCAAGTAGGTACTTAGTGCTTACCGCCCTCGAGTTTCGACTACCCCTTTTGAGGGAACTTTTCATTTCAAAGACAGGATATCAGTGCGGAGAAATCGATACTGACAGACGGAAAGCTCGGGTATTCTTATTTACATTTTTTTATGCCACGAAGGTGACAAACAAACATGGTGGCAGATATCGTTAAAAGTTGTGAGATATTTCGTATCTTTTATTTGCATGCTAAATAAAATCTTGTGACTTGGCAATCACACAATACTACATAGTTTTAGGCATGCAAAAATTGTTAAATGTAGTAAAGTTGTGTGATTCCCAAATTGCAGAATTTTATTTAGCAAGCAAATAAAGATTAATAAGAATGCCTGACTTGGCTCTACGAAATATCTCACAACTTTTTACGGTGGAAGAGTTTCGAGAAGGCCTATTTTTTAGGTACAGTCACGAGCTTTAATTTGGGACCCACCTAAGGTGGAATATCGTATAGCAAACTGAAGACATTTAGAGCTAATATTTTAAAGGAGTGTCAAAGTTTGCCACGCTGACAACTTACGTTTATACGTGCCGGGCGGAACGAGTCAAACGATCATTTTCGATTTTTTCCAACTAATTGTCACCCGTGTTGGTGGCCCTTTCTTCTCTCCGGTCATATTTGTTATTTGCGAATAATATTTCGTGAAAATGTCAGTTTTCAATCAATTTTCTTGTCTGACACTGACACACAATGACATACCTATGTTCGTAATTAGAAAACCGTAATGATAGCTTTTGGCAAAGAGGTTATCAGTTGAAGGGCCCATTCAATAAGACATTTAATTGACACTTCACCGCTATTATTGAACTGAAGTTTTTGGCAGAGTGCAAAGCGGGTGGAGGGGGTAACCTAAACGATCACAGCGCTCGCTACGGCTAAAATTGTCATTTTTGTCGCTGACTTGAGCTGTCAAATCCATATTGCAGTAAACATTTTCTAATCGTTTTTGAGATAAAAATATGGTGTTGTTGTGAATTGTAATAACACAAGATTTCATTAATATTTTTCACAATATTTACTTACTTCTTGTTTGACAGCGGTGACAATATTGTCCATAATGGCCGCCTGTCACGTGGCGCTGTCGTCGCGCTCGGTCCCAATTGCAGTGTGAATGTTCTAACAACATTTGAAGGAAACGGGTCCCAAATTAAAGCTCGTGCCTGTACATGGAATGTTTTTTTATGGGACTATAATTTATCCAAATAGTCCCGTTATCTTACATAAACAGCATTGCCCAACGACTGGTCGAAAACGGACGTCAAAGCACGACACCGCATGTCAGTGTTCAATCAACAATCTGCAGCTTTTATTGTAAACAAATTTTTCTTGTAATGCCCTTTTAATTACCAAAATGTGCGACATTCACATGGAAGGATCGCTCCAAGATGAAGTCAGGAAGCTAACAGATAACCAGAATGGCATTCTAACCAAATTTGACGTGTTGGGTAAGAATGTGGAGGAAATTAGGAAGTCTATGACGCTTCTTTCTGATAAAGTCGTCGCTTTAGAAGAAGTGGCCATGGATCGGAAGAAGTTGAAGCTCGAAGTCAAAGTGTTGAGGGACAGAATCGATGAGTTGTTCGCAATTGTGAAAGATGTGAAGGAAGAAGACTCGTTCTCAGCCGATGAAGTTAAGGAAGTTGAATCGTGCCATTCTGAATTCTCTTCTTCTTCTAAGGTACTTCAATCCTACTAATAATAATTATTATAATCCTACTAGTCCTACTAATAATTATAAATGCGAAAGTTTGGATGTTTGTTACTCAATCACGCTAAAACGGCTCAACCGATTTGGATGAAATTTTGCACAAAGATAGTTTATAGCCTGGATTAAAACATAGAATAGTTTTTATCCACATTAACAGATTTATTACATTAGTTATTTATTTATTATGTTTCTACTATCTAATAGTATGCTGTGTTGCGTTCCGTGGGTCACTTACGGTGCTGTCTGAAAACCAGCGCTGTAGGTGTCTGTCTGACACCTCGGCACAATGCTGAGACAGCGACCATTTCACTGCCGCGACACACACAATGTGTCAATTGTATTGTATGTCTACTCCCTTTATATCTGTGTGTCTTTTGTGTAGTGAATAAATGTCTTCTTTCTTTCTTTCTTTTATCCCGGGTCCACGCAGACGAAGTCGCGGGCGGAAACTATAGTGTTCAGATAATTTACTTTAAAAACAAAGTTTTAACTGACTTAAATTTAGTACTCCGCCAAGCCACATGAACATTTCCACATTTCCTTTGCACTTTACCACATGGACTGCTTTCCGAGTGTAAATACGTTGATTATTACAGACGAAAACCATATCACAGTATGTGGGCCGATAATACTTGAGGAGTTCCTTCAATTTGGCGCACTTTACATTTATTTATTTAATTTATTTCATGCATAATCAGATACATTAAACATAGATTTACAGATTTATCCTGACGCACTGCAAGAAGAAATTTACATAGTAAAATCTGGGACAACTTTTTTCTTATATAAGGATCGATAGTGTCAACGATTCTGAGTAAGAAAAACCCAAAAAAATCTAATTCTGAAACAAAAAGTTTATGTACACACCTCGACAATCCGGGGTTGATCGTCGGGAGGGCCTCCCTGGTTTGCCTGCAGGTTCCTAGGGTGTGCCAATATTTATCGTCTCGTTCTATCGAACGGTGTCAGCCAGTGACGCACGCTCTATCCTATCACCTATCGCGTGACAAGGCCAACCATGCTACGGGGCCAGAGCATTACCCATGATTAAGTGGATAATCTAGATTTAGTGTCATAGACCGCTATGATCATTTCCTGTGCGCATCTTAAACTCCTCTATTACTTATCGCAGACATAGTAATTTAACTAGCTCATCAGAAATCGATTAAAACTCAGTGCACTGTGAAATCTCATTTCGCAAATAACCGTAACAAATGGCCTGCCAGTGAAATGGTGTCAAGCTTTTGAGAAACTCGCACCATTGTCAGGTCTAGATTTTGGTAGGTTAGTAAGATCTTGTCGAAAGTAACATTTTGGATGCAAGCTTCGTCGATGCATGTTGCGAATTACCTATTCGCACGTGTATCGTACAACGTTTTACAGTAGGTACATATGGCTCTTTAAAGTTTCAACATATGCACGGATAGTGCTCATTTCCGCACTCGTGCAGGAAAGTAACACCATGTGTACTGTAAAAAAAAAACCGGCCAAGTGCGTGTCGGACCACGCAAAACGAAGGGTTCCGTGCCTATTAAAAAGGTCGTATCGTCACAGAAATTTTACGGCACTTACGTCCTTTTCTTTGAGGAAGGCAGTTTTTCAGCAATATCTCGAAAACCTCTGAACTTTTTTTTGTCATTTTTATTACAAAGTCAAAGTCAAAGTGATTTATTCTTCAATTTAGGCATATTACATGCACCTATGAATGTCGATAAACTACCACCGGTTCGGAAAGTAAACCTCTGCCTCGAGAAGAACCGGCGTAATAAACTCGGCGAGGTATCATTTTTTCAAAACAGTATACAATATATCATATCAGTATCAGAGTATTATAAAATTTTAAAATTACATTGCTACAGTAGAAAGCCTATTTATTTTACGACAGGTTTCTAGTGCAGAATTTTATCGCTGCCAAATATCCCTATCCATGATGTAGTCGTTTATCTCATAATATGCTTTTGAAATGAGTGTCCGTTTTACGACAGATTTGAATTTAGAGTCAGTAAGTTCGGTAATGTGTTTTGGAATTTTACCGAACTTACTGACTCTAAATTCAAATCTGTCGTAAAACGGACACTCATTTCAAAAGCAAATTATAAGATAAACGAATACAAAACTGTTGCGGCTAACAAAATACACTTTTCCTCAAAATTTTATTCAAATACACCTTATAGTTTTCGAGTAAAATGCCTGTGACATACGGACAGACGGACAGACGGACATCACGAAACTAAGGGTTCCGTTTTTGCTATTTTGGCTACGGAACCCTAAAAACGGACATACATAAAACTAAAAGTCAATTTTTTTTTATCGTGAGCCCACGTGTTGTACATAAATCGATAGGCCTTTCAAAATAAATATAAGGTTTCTCGGCAATTTTTTTGATTAAGTGAATACAGTCAGAGATAATCGCCCCGAAAGTCACTAAAATTCTGTCCCCCCCCCTCTAATTTTTGGAACGTATTTTAAAAATATGAAAAAATTAATGAACACAGGACTTATTAAGTTCATTCACCGAAAATTGTTTTGAACAAGATCGGATGAAAGGTTTCCGAGATATTGCTGAAAAACTGCCTTCCTCAAAGAAAAGGACGTAAGTGCCGTAAGATTTCTATGACGATACGACCTTTTTAATAGGCACGGAACCCTTCGTTTTGCGTGGTCTGACACGCACTTGGCCGGTTTTTTTTTTATAAATCTTAATGTAATGCTGGTCATTACTGCCAGTTTCTGAACGCATTTTAGCGGGTTTATAGTATGTGAGTAGATAAAAATATTTACCACTATCGTCTAAAATAGGTACCTACTTACTAGAAAACCATTGGTTCTTCAATCATATTCTGTCTTACCCGGATTCATTGTTAACGCAGAGATGAAAGATTAACGATCATTAATTACAATTACGAAATTCAACGATTAGATTACTTTATATACCTTGTATCTAACAAAATCATTCAACTAACAAGCAACTTTTTGCCTATGACATAAAGTTCATTTCATAAAACAACGTTCAAGGGAGATAGAAGGTAATCAAATTGCGAGAACGACCAATAACTTTATTTAATTTGCACAACGTTATTATTTTAATAGCAACCATACTGATAACAATATAAGGTTCACATTTCAAAACTAGGTCAGATGAAGATAAGTTATAGAGTAGATACTAGGTACAACGAACTTTCTCAAGTGAGGAGTGCAAGGGACAGAATATGGAAAGCGAGACGAATTGGCTAATTGTTCTTATTAATTACGTTAATACGTAATTTGGGTAACAAGGCAGCGTTTCTCAAACTTGTTAGTGATGGGTCCCTGTTTACAAGCTTTTTCCTTCTTCTCTTCAAATTTCCCGGAGTCCAATCAAGTAGAAATTTTGTACAATTATGTAAGTCGGATGACAATGCAATACTATGGTAGGTGCCATAAACCTGGTCTTATGATGGAGACGGAAGGTGGCCGTAGGAACTCCTTAATTACGTGATAAATCCGTCGTGTTTGGGCTCGTTCGTTACAATCATCTCAATGAGCAGTTGATGAGTTTGCAAAAAAAAGTACAGTCGGCAAAAAAATCCAACATGGCGGAACACCCAAGATGGCGTTGGCGGGCTAGTTATTTTTAATGCACTACAATATGGGTATCAAATGAAAGGGCTTGCTGTGAATAACTCGAAAAATAAAGTGACGTCACTCTAAATCTAATATGGCGGACAATATACTGAGAAACCACTCCAGCGATGACTATAAATTAAAAAAATAAATTAAAAGTAAAAAAAACTTTTTTATTTAGGTACCTACTTTTAATTTATGGAACACTAAGGTCTCATCGTTGCATATATGTGTGACAATGACAAGCCTAGCATCATGTCATCCAGCTTATAGGATTGGGAAGTTCCAGCTTACAGACGACCATTTACGATTTTTTTTTAAATTTGATTTGTGGGCCTTAATATGCCGCTTCGACCAGCAAGGTGATCTATTGTGGCAGCGGTTTTTAACCCCCGACGCAGAGAGGGGTGTTAAGTTTAACGCGTCTGTGTATCTGTCTGTGGTATCGTAGCTCCCAAACGGATGGACCGATTTGAATGCGGTTTTTTTTGTGTCATAGATAATTTTAACCCGAGTGTCCTTAGCTACGTTTCAATAAAATCGGTTCAGCCGTTTTTGAGATATTGAACTTTGAAATGAACATGTCGGGGGTTTTCCAACTTTTCTAAGTTGTAGTTATTTTAGAGTTCACCCTTAAGGCCCGTTGCCTCCAGGAATTCCAGATTATTTGGGCGGTGATATGTTGTACTTACCTCTTCTTTTTTTAAATCTTTATAATTTATTTAACGAGGGTTTTACAAATGCCACCCTCCCCTCATTGTGGCTCTCTTATTCTAATTATCTACTTCTTAATTTTAATATAATCTTAACTAACTTGTACACTGATTCCGCCATTTTGTATCTCTTCTAGATGCATGATGTGCCGCCCTAGGTAGGTACTTCTTTGGTTTGAACTTGTGAGACGCAGAAGGGTTTTGTAAATGACGCCACGTTTTTCTTGTCCCCAGGTGACGATGACGACGGGGCTGGATAAGGACACCATTCGCGCGGCGTACGAGGACGTCCGCTCCGACGCCTCGCCCACAGAGTGGTGAGTTCTTTTAGCATTACGACCACAGAACACTAAATACTATAGAAGGGGTATCAAGCGCGGGTTTCTATCGGGACCGGTGTCGCCAGCGCCACCTCATCCGACAGGGTTGCCAACTGTAAGATATTACTGTTGAAGAAATATTTACGCAGAAATACTATATTTTGGGGTAACTTACGAAGTGCTTCAAATTGCGCACATTTCAATTCTTCATCATCATATCAACCGAAAGACGTCCACTGCTGGACATAGGCCTCCCCCAAAGAGTGCCAAAGTGACCGGTCCTGCGCCACCCGCATCCAGCGGCGCAGGTTTCAATTAAATTTTACTAAATAGCAACATTGCCCATTCATTGCACAATGAGGGACGGAAAGGCTTCTATATGCAGCTAAATTAAGAACTGGTCTTAAAATGGCTGATGGCTTACCATAAACAACCTACTTAATATGGGAGGGTAGTGGTTTTTTGGCCACATCTTCATACTAAATCAGTTGTGGCCTTGTGGCAAATAAAAAAAAGTGGAACTATGACAAGGACAACGAATGATATTTCCCTTTCTGTCCCACTTATCGAGATTTGTATGCTACCATCTCGGACGTGGTATTATCATTACCATAGCTTGTCCTGAGTATCATAGGTCCATGTTCTAGTGGAATAACATGCGCGTCAGCCCTCACCAGCCCTTTATTAATGTGTGGCTCAACATGTCCCATCCTCGAAAGCTCTGGCGATTTTACTCTCCACCAGCCCAGCTAAGACGATAAGTTTTATCGTCACGTTGTACAGCGAAAATGTACTGAAACGTGACGATAAAAACTATCGTGCTAGGGCCTCAGGAACGCAACGCCACAATGCATACTTATGTATAAGGCAAAGGGCTTTGATGACTCGAGTTTGTAACAATCTTACCGTACGTGTCGCATACTATTTAACTAAATTGTTACTAATCGTAATAAAAACTACAAAATGTCAGTCGTCCATTTTGTTGAATTTGACGTGAGGCGCTTAGAGCAAACACCCTTCGGCATACAGCCACGATTTAAAATCACAGTTAAAAATATTTTTCACATCTCATGCTCGAAAAGTGTGTCATATTAGGCTTAATAAGCGGGGCTAAAGTAGTACATTTAGCCCCTAGGGAAAATATGTATACATATTTGTGATTTTTAACACATTTAATTTGTCCAATCAAAACACTTCACCATATTAAATCCACCAATCACAAC
Source organism: Epinotia nisella (assembly GCA_932294315.1). Lineage (NCBI taxonomy): Eukaryota > Metazoa > Arthropoda > Insecta > Lepidoptera > Tortricidae > Epinotia > Epinotia nisella. The sequence goes on from OW028693.1 coordinate 4,530,540, forward strand.
TCTTTCAAAAAACATTTATCTTTGCTATCAACCAACCAGAATACCTACAGCTACATATTAAAATCGACCAATCAAACATCAGGTGTTTTTAGTCCCTAATTCCAAATCATTTAAATCCACCAATCGCAAGTCTTTCAAAAAATATTTCTCTTTGCTATCAACCAACCAGAATACAGCTACATATTCAAATCGACCAATCAAACATCAGGTGTTTTTTAGTCCCTAATTCCAAATCATTAAAAAAGAAAACGCCTCACGCTAAATTGAACAATGTCTTCGCAGTGAAATTTGTTATTGATTGTGGATGGATAATCTTTGTTTTACTATTTTCTCGCAGTCGAAGTGAAAAGTAGAGTGTATAACTCGGGTCTAAAAGCCATATTACGCCTCGAATTAATTTCCCTCGCTTCGCTCGGGAAAATATCCATCTCGCGGTAATATGGCTTATTTTAGCCCCTTGTCGTACAATCACTATTACACGGACACTAAATTGCTACATTTAAGTTTTTAAATCTTTAAATCATTCTGTTTTTACGTTTAAACTTATTTACAAATACGTTTTCAAACATCGTCTTTGAGTTAAAACCTCCTTGCTTTATAACTGACGTAAGAGTGACAGATACGATTTAAGAAAAAAAAACCATTACGCAGGGTAATGGTTTTTTTTCTTTTTTTCCATGGGGACGTAATAAAGGCTATTACAGCTCTGTATGCCGGCGCGTTATGAAGCCCTTTACGAGCAAGTGTGATGAAAAGAATCTTTTGGTTCCAGGGCCGTGTTCAAGTTCGAGGGCACGCGCATCGTGTGCTCGGCGCGCGGCAGCGACTTCACCGAGTTCCGCACGCACTTTGCGGACGACGAGCGCGCTTTCGGCTACCTCAGGTAACGCGATAGTAACGCGTGTCATACACTAAGCAGCACGTCTAGCATAACTTGCTGCTCAGTCGCTTCTCGCGCGACTAAGCGTCCCCTATCTCACTCGCACCGTACAAATTAGAAAAAGGGGGGTAGAGCTTTCTCGACTCGCGTCGCGGTGCGGCGTCAGTTGCGCTAGCCCCGCAGATACGATAAGATATCTGTATCTGAACGCATATCTGTCAATATCGCTCCCTATACAATTCAATGAGCTAACACACACACCGCAGATAACTTATATTTTATCGTGAAGTATCTGTGGGCACCGACATATATCGAAAGATGGCAAAGATATTATCTGCGTATGATATTTGCCGATATAAATATGGTATAGTACTTTATCTGCAGATAGATACAGGTTGATGTGAGACGGAGCCGTCCGCCCGCGCCCTAGTAGTAAATCTAGAAGAGATAAACGCGAAAACATCCTGTATAAACAATCTGCACAAAAAAACAAGTCTACTCAGTTTGAAGGATTTGGACTGAATGACGATACGTCTCGTATATTGTCGTATCTGCGTAGTGTGTGATAGTTTCAGATCATTAAGTTATTATACTCGTACGCACATAAAATATTATAGGCTTGTGTCCCAAGTTTTTTTTAGATGCCATTCGAACCAGTTTTTGGAGAGTAACAAACGTTTGTATGGGACCAACTACAATTAAAGAACATAAATAGCCAATAAATTGAGTTACCTAAAGACCCTAAAGACGGACCTCGCTGGCGGGAGACGTTTCATATTAATTGACATTGAAGTTGAAGTATGACGTCACAGTTTACTATTTGTACTACTTAATCGTTGTACTTGCTGAATTCCGACGCCGAACCTGTTCGCCAACGATGCTTATGATACTCAAGTCAACTCTCCATACAAACATTTCCTAAGTAGTTTGATTTTAATTTTAAAATGGCATCAGTATAACATGAAACTTTTTATTGACAATGGGATCAGTCATATCTATAAGTCGTAAACTCGATTCTGTTCCTACTAATATCCTAGGTACTAATATTATAAATGCGAAAGTTTGGATGTTTAGATGTTTCTTACTTAATCACGCTTAAACGGCTCAACCGATTTGGATGAAATTTTGCACGAAGATAGTTTATAGCCTGGATTAAAATATAGGATAATTTTTAAAGGCCCGCCCACCTGCTGCCATAGCATACAATTACCAGAACGGCGTACTTACGTGCCCGCAATGTGGACGGAATTTTGCCGCAAATATAGGCTACATAAGCCATCTTCGAGCGCACGAGCGCCAAAACGCTAGATAGGAGTCGGAGTGGTCGCCATGGCCGAAAACGGTCGGACAGATCATCATCATCATCAATTTTTATCCCGGGTGCACGGAGACGAAATCGCGGGCGGAAGCTAGTAAAATGTCTTTGTATGAAAAACGTTGTACTCGCTCTATTTTTATCTATTTTAACTTCTAGCAACTGAATCTAATTTCCGACCTACATGTTGCAGATCCCATTGTATTTACAAAGTTTCATGTTATTCTTAGCATAATCGTTTTAAATTGAGAACTGTTATGTACGGATATATGTGGGTACCTACCCAGTTGCAATAAAGCATCAGCTGTGTTACGTACTTGCGCTGTTTCATTTCTCAAATATTACATTGGCGACGAGGATGGGATTTAAATGGTGTTTTACCAACGCCACTAACTGTACAAACTCTAATTCCGACGGTTTCTTAGGGCTCGCCAGATTAGACATTAACTCGTAGCACTGATCTCCAACCACAGAAATTAGCGTCGCTAACTGCTTATCTTCAGCAACAGCGTTGGCTTTGAAATACATTTGAAGCCGCTCACAGTACGAGTCCCAACTGCCACTTTCGATATCAAACTCGCGGATCTTGCCGATCGACATTATATTATTTGATTTTGCACGCGTTTCAGACACTAACTTTCAGTTTTCTGCCTAAAAACTGTTTTCCAGACGTCGCCAAACTCATTTGTATGGAGTCGAGCGTTCCGGCGACCCTTAAAGACTCCTCTGGAGTGACGTGATCTTTTACCATCAAACAATCCGTATGCCTGTTTGCCACATACTAAATGCCTCTAACATCTGCAGGTTGCAAATGGGCGACGAGATGTCGAAACGCAAGAAGTTCCTGCTGGTGACGTGGGTGGGGCCCAACGTGTCCGTCATCAACCGCGCCAAGATGTCCACCGACAAGGCCATCATCAAGGATATCATCTCTGTAAGTATCTGTCTCTCTGCGTGATCGTATCAGCAATGAGGCTATCCGCAGCAGAACCAAGGTAACCGCGATATAGCCCTCCGAATCGCTAAACTTAAGTGGCAGTGAGCGGGGCACATTGGGGCGGAAAGGTTCTCGAGTGGCGACCACGTAACGGAAGGCGCGGCGTGGGTAAGCCCCCCACAAGGTGGACTGATGACCTGGTAAAGGTCGCGGGAGTCCACTGGATGCGAGTGGCGCAGTACCGGTCACTTTGGCACTCTTTGGGGGAGGCCTATGTCCAGCAGTGGGCGTCTTTCGGCTGATATATGATGAGTATCCGTCTTACTACGTACAGTAAGGGAAATGTATTCACGGTACCACCGTAGAACCCCGTCGCAATTGACAGGCCGCCGTCACTCAAACTCGAGTGATACGAGTATGTCACCTTATTGAGATAAGTGTTCTACGGTGGTACGTGAATACATTTCCCATACCTACTGTGCGTCATCAATTGATCACCCTCGTAGTTTCCCGGTTGTACCCTAAGGCTGGTTTTAGTGTCACACTGATCGTCGAGCTGGTGAGCGCTGATTGTCGACGCGAGGAAATAAAGGCTAAGGCTGGTTTTAGTGTCACACTGATCGTCGAGCTGGTGAGCGTTGATCGTGGACGCGAGGAAATAAAGGCTAAGGCTGGTTTTAGTGTCACACTAATCGTCGAGCTGGTCAGCGCTGATTGTCGACGCGAGGAAATTAAGGCTAAGGCTGGTTTTAGTGTCACACTAATCGTTGAGCTAGTGAGCGCTGATCGTGGTGGCGAGGAAATCAAGCCTATGGCTGGTTTTAGTGTCACACTGATCGTCGAGCTGGTGAGCGTTGATCGTGGACGCGAGAAAATAAAGGCTAAGGCTGGTTTTAGTGTCACACTAATCGTCGAGCTGGTCAGCGCTGATTGTCGACGCGAGGAAATAAAGCCTAAGGCTGGTTTTAGTGTCACACTGATCGTCGAGCTGGTGAGCGCTGATCGTCAAGCCTAAGGCTGGTTTTAGTGTCACATTGATCGTCGAGCCGAGCTGCTTTTCGGCTGATATGATGATGGATGCTATGCCTTCCTACTAATATTATAAACGTGAAAGTTTGGATGTATGGATGTACGTTCTACTAAATTTAAAAAACTACTGGACGAATTTATATGAAACTTTCCAGTTTTGTACCTTATATATCAGAATAGGACATAGGCTATAATTTATGTCAAATTTAATCCCTTTTAGGGACGAAAATGGGCATGAAACTATGTCTGTCTACGTGTCCCGTTTTCTCGCCTAAATGGCTATATCGATTTATGAGGATGAACGTTAGATAGTTCTTACACCAAAACTCACATTTTAAGGAGATGAAATAGGAAATGAAAGCCTGTATGAGGAACCGTATTAGGTATACGCGGACGAAGTCGCGAGCGGAAAGCTAGTAGGCTATATTTTATCCCGTAAATTCGCTTGCGTTTTTTGTAATACGCGGGCAGCTAGTATTTTATAAAGATTTTATCAACATTATCATGCGTCAAGTGCATACATGTAAATTGTAATGTAACGTTTATCACGTCTGCGACAATATCACTATCTGTGTATGTTATCTTTCATCTGAGTCAGCCGATACTGAAAACTGGAATCTTTGACCATAGACTAATATACCTAGATTAGATCCCTGAAACTAAAATACTGGCTAGGTATATTACATGTAGGTGGGGCGTTACTATTCGCTTACTAATTAATTAACTAAAATTTTTGAACGCTCTGTCAAAGAGAAAAGTTGCCAACCACACGCCAAATCAACAAGACATTTAGTGCGGAGTTAAACCTTATGTCAATCCAAGAATGTTGCTATCGCGCTGGGCTTCTTGACGCATATGTCAGTCGTTGACGTTGAACCTGCGCTGCGGATATATGCGTCGTTGGCGTCGAAAAGGTTAAGCGCACCATGTGCCAACTAGTGCTGCTGGGCGCGTGAAGTCCTCAGCAATGAACAATCTATGGACAGAACTTGTTGGTGGGTTTAGCTTTGATTAAAGGCCGGTGCAACAAAGTACTAACATAGTAGGTTTCTTGGTATTGCGTGATTATCAGAAGAGACATTTTGTTACTGTTCTTAACGTTAATGTATAAGTTTGTAGCGTTCACAGGGTTCGGCCGAGGTCTCCGGCTGACGCCGCGTGCAGCATTTCGTTCTATAGAAACTGTAACAGCACCTAAAACGAGCCCCGAATGCGATATGATATACACGGTGCCCGTGAGCATTGTGAGAGATTTTAACAGGATATTCCTGACTATATTTTAAGTTAAAAATGTTAATTAACGTCGAGTAAATTCGGTTCGGTTTTAGAGATATTTCCATTTTTGTGTAAAAATGTTGTAATGAAATCTCCAGTATGAAACACCTTTATGATTGTGACGTTGCGAGACTTAACCATCTACTTTGGCAGCTCGTCCTAAAGACACGTTTTTACTAGATTAGCAATTATTGTGTATGAAAATAGGAAAAAAATTAAAAATCATAATTCGACCTAGCTTCATATAACATTTATAGCCTCAGGAATTCGTGATTAAAATCTCTCGCAATGCTCACGGGCCCAGAGCACGTTTCACGTGCGTTTATTTAAATGTGGTGTCAACCATAGAACCAGGACTTAAAAAACTTCTAGTTAATGTGCAGTACAACATGAATGACACATCAGGGCTCCAAAGTTGCATAACATAGCTTGTGGATACATAGTAATAAACAAGACTTTATGATAAAAACATTTATTAAAAAGAAATAAATTAGTAGTTTACCTTACATAAAATCAGTATCGGATCCAGGACTAGCTTGTTGAGGGTCCTCTGGGTCCGCTAGTGCATAAAATCATACAAATACTTCCTAACATTAAAGCCAACAGTTTGGGCAACAGCAGATATAAAATCGTAACCCACTATACATTTGTACTTGGCTGTATCCAGATCAATTTCTTTACTGCCCGCAATAAGTTTTAATTCTACAAGCGTAGCTATTTGGGCTAATAAGTTACTTGTCAGACCGATCTTTTCTTCTAAAATAGCGTAGAAAATAGCCAAGAGTCTGTCCAAAGTGAACATTTTAGGTCCGAGCTGAGTGTTTAGCTTTTCAGCTATTTTCGCTTTCGCTCTAACTTGCTGTAGTCTCTTCCGTTGTTTCCCATGGTTCTTCATGAAGAGACGCTTGTCCTCTTTCGGTGGGTTGTAGCTTGCTAAATAAGCAGCTATGAGGAGGTATTTAGCATAGTATGGAAGCTCAAAGCTTTGAGCGAAAGTCTTTGTTGATGTAAGTTCCTCTTTCAGAGTGTTTTCAAAATTGTATGTCTTTTGTTCCCATTCATTGTTCTCTTTGCCTGGAGAGGGTACACTAGGAGCTGAAGTGCTGATACGTAGATATAGAAGCTCTAAACTAGTCTTCAGTATCGGAGATATGTGCCGCCAAAGCTTAGGTAGCTCATGTGCTTGTATTTCGTTTCTGATTATCGGTTCACAGTATTTAACGAAGTTTACACGAGCCATGTGTTGCAATTCGATCAGATCTCTACATGGCCGGTAGAAGACGCTCAAAAAAGCGTTCAAAAAGTTAGCAAACAACTCTTGCTTCTCCAACTCTGATCGAATATCTTTGTTAACATGATAATTGGTCAAAATATGATGTACAAACGATTTGTGATATAAAAATATTATTTTGAACAGTTCTTCTTTGTTATAATTGTGGAAATACAATGTTATCGGCTCTCTGACGCCCATTTTGAAGTAGAAATTCTCGTAGACTAAATGCGTAATGAATATTGTACATACGTTGAGGTTACAGAGCTCTCGCAGGCGGAGGAACGCGCTAATTATGCTGTGGTCCATTGCGCGAAGCCTCTCAGCTTTATCAAACACGATTACGACCGGTTCATAGCGATTTATTGTATTCCCGACTCGATTTAGTGCATTGGCGAGTTCTTGCAAAGTATCACATTTTATTTCCGCCTCGTCCTCGCTTAGTTCACATAAGATACTCTCGTAAATGATTTTGGGGGAATAACACTCAATACAGTTGATTATGATGTGTTTATATCCCAAATGCCGGAGCACTGTGTTGACGCACAAGCTTTTCCCTGTGGCCATACTTCCGCTGATAAATAGCGCGCATGGCAACGGCTCGTCGTAATCGCCGAGGAGGTTAAACAGCTCGTTCAACTGGTTTTCCCTGCACGGTACTTTTTTGGATATTTCCTCCATTTTATAACGTTTAACAATTAAAACAAAGAATCGACGGTTAGCCCATGCGCGCCATGGCTTTGATTGACAAGAATGACAGACAAGACAAATGACAGTCAATTGATTGGTGACGTTTGCGTTTTGTTGGTCCATTGTACTCTGCGTTTAGCGAACGCGATTCAGTGCAGTCTCATTATGACGATTTTAAACATTGCGTGTAGCGTCACGAGCGCCATCTTGTGCTTATTTTACAAAGTTAATACCGAACGACGTCATTTTCAGCCATGTGTCATCTATAGTTTTTCCCGCAAAGGGAAATTGTTTTCGCTCAACTTCTGTTTTTTTTATTTTCAGAATTTCGCAGTGGAGCTACAACTGGAGAGCCAAGCCGAAATAGACATCGATCAATTCAAGGACGCCCTAAACAGAGCGGGCGGCGCTAACTACGGAACCGGGATAAGGGACTTATGAGCCGCACAATAACGCCGCCTAAGCCACCCGACCGATTAAGAAATAAAACCGCGTTTCGTTGCACTGCGGTGTATTTGTCATTATTTTACCATAAAACAGGGCAAGTTTTTTCTATTTTTAAAAATCGAGGGCATCATCGTCCCAGTTTTATTTTGTGAGTAGTCAAGGTTTTGTTTTTTTTTATATAAAATTAATTAGTCGTCTGTAAACATTTATTTATTTCGCATGATAGTCTATTTTTTATGATATTGTTTTTGTAATTATTAACCATACGGTCGCATAAGCGGTTGAATTTTATAACGAGTCATGTGCAATTGCTCTGGTATTTATTAAGATAAGATACTTGCCAAAAAAATCGTAAAAGTTGCCATGTAGAAGGCGTGGAAGTGCATTTATTTTTTGTCTACTTTGTATGTACTAAACATGTCAAAATTTTACATTGTATACAAAATTCGGATTTTATGGGCTTATATACCTATACATTGATTAGTGTTATATCATTATTATTGGTACACCAACTGAAGTAAATACAATTAACCAACCAAATTACGTATTTTATTTCCAAACTCATCCTATACATATACAGGTAGGTTCAACAGGACGAATTTTCGTTCCATACACTAGAACAAAATCGTAGGTTGCTGGAGAACTTTTTAAGTGGATACTTCTTTGCTCGCGTTCTTGTATAGGGGTACAGTTCAAAATATATCACATGACTTCCGGAATAACTTTGTAGAGAAGCCTAATCTGATTTCAAATAATTGTTTGTTATATGTTTTAATCCTTTATTTGCCATTAGTTGTTAATCACAAAATGTTATTTAGTTTATGTGGCTAACATGAAAATAATGCTGAAATGACCGCCATTTTCAATGTATCGAGAGTCAAATGAAATGAGCAACTTACGGGTATATACCGATTTCTCTGTACTTATACAGATTTTAGGGAATTAATTCAGATATATATTTTACGGGTACAAGGGTTCCATACCCAACAAAGAAGTATCCACTTAAACTTAATTAACGGTTGTATCTCCGACACAACCCGCTTCTTTTTTAGAGTGAAGGACCTGCATTGTGTTCAGAGCGAATCCTCAAATAGGATATTTTCATCTATCAAAAGTAAATTATCAAAGTATTTTTTATAGTTTTTACCACAAGAAATACGTATATAACACTATTTTGGTATAAAAACAAGATTTATTTTTAATTCGAAAATTAAAATCGTACTTTTATTATCTGTATGTTACGTGACCGAAAATGCCGACTGCCATTTTGTCTTCTGTGAGTGACGTCAGAATAGCAAATGCAAAAACAAGTTTTCGTTGTAAAACAACATTTGACGTTTCTGTCTCTGCACCTATTATCTTCTTAGTAGTCTGTGGTTTGGTGTTGAAGCTATGACGTCACGATAATGGCGGCTCCATTTTTGGCGCATATATAACGTTCAAATTTTAAACATGTAGCGAGGGTGCGTGCGGGGTGAAGGAAAAAGCGTATGTCCAGCAAGGCGTGTATTAAATTTACACGAAAACTACAGCGTAGACGGTATAAGAGAGGGCAAGCGTCGTGTTCCACAGCCAGTAGGTAAGGAGTAAAGGTACTGGCGCGGATGCACGATAGAGGACTATAGCTAGGTATGAGCACGTAGTTGCAGCAAGGGAAGCAGGGGGCTATACCTAGGAATAATCGGTTCCCTAACCCTACCGTGCATGATTTTATTTATTTTTTGAGAAAATTACATAAGGTTTTAGTGGGCTAGTAGATGACGGGAAAAATAAAGAAAAAAATAAAAGTCGATATTTTCCATTAAAAAAAACTGTTGTGACACATAAAGTTCTCAAGTTGTTCCATGCTGTTAACTCTGTTTCTGACTGTGGTGTATTGCAGCAGGATATAGATGCCGTTACGGCATGGAGTCAAGCGAATCGTCTGTTTTTCAATAGGAAAAAGTGCAAAGTAATCTCTTTTGGTCGAAGCAAATGCCCTCTAGCCTATACGTACCAACTTGGTGGAGATCCTATTGATCGCGTCCTAACTATTCGCGACCTTGGCCTTGAGCTAGACACCAGATTGGATTTCCATACCCACATTAGTTCCATCACTAAGAGCGCAAATAAAATGCTGGGATTCGTAATACGCACTGCACCACAATTTGCTGGCACGGCTGTACCTATCGTCTTGTGCAATGCATACGTCCGTAGCAAGTTGTAGTACGGCTCTGTGATATGGGACCCGATCGAAGCAAGTTATACACTTTTACTCGAGCGGGTTCAGCGGAAATTTGCGCGGCACCTCTACAAAAAGCAGTACGGATATTATCCTTTTTTATATCCATCTCTTTTTGTGGCCGGTATGGTCGGACTGGAGACTCTCCATTTCAGACGTAAATTGCACCTCGCAGTCCACTATAGTCTTTTACTTAGGGGGCAAATCGACAATCCAGTGGCATTGGAAGGCATCCGTCTATTCGTCCCAGAGCAGTATGTAGTGGGAAGGATTGCTACATTTGGCTTCTGTCTCTTTGCAGCTATTAGATCTTCAGGTAAGGAAGATGATGGTCGACCCCTTTTCTTATCCATTTGCGGACCACACATACAAAGCGATTTTGCCAAATCTAATTTGAATTCTCTGAGTTTTAGTTGCGTAGGCATTTGTGTTTGTTCTTTCACTCTTTTATACAGCAACCAACTATTAATGACGATTACGTCGAGAAGATGATAGAACAGACGCAAATACCATTGCTTTGTCCTCATTTTAGTTTTTTCTTTTCCTAGATAGGAGTCCAACAAGTCCACTCCACCCATGTGTTTATTATAAACTTGCACTATATGGGGGCAATCGACTTCTATGTACTTCTTTTGTTTTTTGCAGAATCGGCTAATTTTTCGTACTGGTTGCTCTCCAGTAAAAGACGATGACAAAACAACGGGTTTATTGTCATACCACATGACAGTGACAACATCAGTTCCATCCACGTCAGCCACCCATTCTTCTGAATACTCTCTACCTTATTGCTTTTTTTTTAAATCCTTTTCTGAAGGAACTGACAAATCCTTCCCCAGCCGACCTTTATTTATGGTTCCTAGCGAGTATATGCCTTCCTTTGCTAAGTATGATATTAATTCTGGGCAAGTGTAATAGTTATTTTAATTATAATTACTATGGACGTGAATGCATAATGTGACATATAAGGAACATTAGGAAAAAACTACATCAAGGTAAATGCATAGTGTGACTTATCTGGAACGTTTAAAAAAATCAACGTAATCATATCGAATTGTCACGCAAATAATAAAATGTACTTACTATTCATTTATTCACATTCTTCCACGTACACTACGATTTTTTTCTGGACACTTTCACAGTTGTTACAACTATTTTTTTACGTCAACGTAAAATACTTGTTATTCTCGACGACCTCTAAGTTTTGAGTAACTCGTGCGGTTATTTCCAGTAGGTCGACATCTAGCGAAATTGTGCCAAACTAAGTTGTTTAAATATTCTTCGACATCTTATTGACCACCAATAGATGTCGCTGCCTGCCATTATTTTTTTAGTACAGGCTAATAAATTGGTTTATTCAAATTCAAATTCAAATTCAAATAATTTTATTGCATGGTTATGGGTTTACAGAGCTGTTATATAAATGGTTTATGTTCTCCATATCCTGCCTCACAGAGGCGTACAATATAGACTTAGGTCTATTATGCAAATTTTACGTTAACATTATAATATATCACAAATGTCAACAATTAGGGTATTAGTCTACTAACATTATATCTTATCATATAATATACTAACTTTGTAAAAAATCTCTTATACTATAAAAGCACTGTTTCACCAGCCAATCAAACAACTGTTTTTTAAAAGGCTTTGGTGGTAATTTTTTAAATTCCACTGGAAGTTTATTATAAACCGTTCTGGTCATACAAATAGCACTTTTTGTAAGAAGTGCGGTTTTGGAATTTGGACATACTATATCATAACCATATTTTAAACGGAGCCTTTGTGTACCAGGATTTCTCAGTGTAAACATATCGGGATTGTTTTTTATAAATATGCAGACCTCGTAGATGTACAGAGAAGGAAAGGAGAGTATATTATTGGCAATGAACAGAGGCCTGCACGATTCTGTATGTTTAAGACCGAATACACTACGAAGACATTTTTTCTGCAATCTAAAGATCCTGTCTTTGCTACTAGTGTTGCCCCACAGAATTAAGCCATATCTCAGATTTGACATTACATAGGAGTGAAACGCAAGTAGAGCTGTTTTCTGAGAAGAAACATCTCTTAACCTTCTCAGAGGATATAAAAACCTAGTTAGCTTTGCTATTACATGTTCCGAGTGATAATGCCAATTCGTATGTGAATCAATAATTATGCCAAGAAATCTTAAAGAATGAACATTTTCTATTTCGCAATCCTTATAACAAACTTTTGGCTGAATTTTTTTACCCTGCGCTGCACAGAACTCCATGAATTTTGTTTTTTGTAAATTAACTTGTAGATTATTGGTCTCCATCCATACATTAATGTCATGAAATACTCTATTAATTTCAACCTTATAATCAAGGGTTTCGTCACTACGAATCACGACAGAACAGTCATCAGCAAACAACAGTATCTTATGTTTCGTGATATCGGGTAAATCGTTTATATAAACTAAGAATAATAGAGGGCCAAGGATGCTTCCTTGGGGCACTCCAGCTTTAATATTTCTGTACATAGATCTATAGCTATTGAAAGTTTGACTGTTCTGGCAATATGATTGTATCTCGGTACAGTGCTGTCTATTTTCGAGATATGATTGGAGCCATGTATAACAGTTGCCTCTTTGGTTGTGTGTGACTGTTCAGGCACCAGATGCACTGTTTAAGATCCGATACATAGTGCAGGTGGTACTTATAATACTACGTGTAAGCAAGTGCAGGTGGTACTTATAATACTACGTGTAAACATGTTTGCCACATACATGTCTTATGTCTTATATCAAATTACAGTCGGCGAACCTAACCAAATCAGGAAAAATCTTAACAGCGCGTTGCAGCTTTGGTGACAGCGACATCTTCTGGCGGATTCGGTACTATTTTAGTACAGGCGCTCGTCGAGGGAGGTCGCTAGGTGTATCGATTTCCCATGTGGTTAGTGCATCTATTCACTACTGGATGGTGGCAGCAGTACTGTTATTCCCATTGGTTTAGTTTATCTATTTGTCACTGGATGGCGTCAGCGGTACTGTATTTCCAGGTCTGGAAGGTGGGATTGCTGACATATTGTTACAAACATTATTTATTTGCATAAAGCGATATTATTTTGAGGAAATAAAAATACCTGAGGGGCTGCCGCGAAACGAACTACGTTCTCTCTTTCGCACTTGCTAATTCGAGCAACAGATATGGAGATACACGAACGAAGTTCGTTTCCGTTTCGCGGTAGCCCCTCAGTTGACTATCGAATCCATACGAACATTTTCATGTTTTTTTTTTGTAAAATAGCCTATTAACAGTGTCGGCTACGCACACACACACACAGCACAGTACTGTCGTCGCAAGCATCACCAGGAGCCGTAGCATGGTTGGCCTTGTCACGCGATAGATTAGAGCGTGCGTCACTGGCAGACACCGTTCGATAGAACGAGACGACGCTCTTATCTTGTCACTTGTCGCGTGATAAGGCCAACCATGCTACGGCTCCAGGTCTACTGTCTGCTAAACCATGGATAGAGTTAGTTAGTTTTTCTGGTCATTTTCCGCAAGTCGACATCCAGACACCTATTTTGCGTGAAACGGCAGGGTGGCGCTCCTGTAACCACCCCAGCTCCTCTAAAAAGCTTAGAGTGCCCTGGTATTACTGACTGCGTTCCGTAGTGTGTCCGGAACCTTAGGTGCTTTTTCACCAAGGATAGAATGTGGGCGTCGGGCTGCAACGGCCGGTGAAAATGAACCTTTTAGTCCAGGCAATGAACTGACAACTTGTATGGAAAAAATGACATATTTGGAAATAATTTATAATAGCTAATTTTTTTAATGTAACGGATATATTATCAATTAAATGGTTACCTAGAGGCAAAATCCAACAAAAAATCAGACATCAAAAAATCCATTTGATATTTAATTAGCTCCTAAAAAGTCCGGATATTTTTTTTTTTATCTTTATTTAGGTTCATTTACATTAGCTTTAAAATATTCAATATAAATAAAATAAAAAAGACAATGAATGTTTAATTTAAATCTATATAATTACTTCCGGGTGGAAAGTTTGTTGGATTCTTGAATAAAGCATCTTAGAATAATGTTTTAGAATGAAATAAACAAAAAAAACGCTATTATAAATTAATGTTTTTCGAAACCGTATTTTGCCTCGGCTATTTAGACTTGAACACTATTTGGACGCCATTCTTCACGTGCGAATGTGACACTGACACGCCAACATTTTTTCCATAGGAGTTGGATTATGAACCTTAGTTGAAAGCATGAATGCGACTTTGACAGGGTACGCCATAACACCTATACTCGTGCTTGGCGTCCAAAAGGTAAAAAAAATTAAACATCATACATTTTCAAACATTTATTTAGCAAAAACCTAGCACAAAGGACTTAACATAAAATAAACTACCCTCAACTTTATTATATAATGGCTTAGTGATTTGGCTCTAACGAACACATGTTGGGCTTATGTCTAAATTATTGCATGGTAATATTGTGCTGTCTTATATTTAAGTAATTCCTTCCTTAAGTTATGTTATCATATTTGTAGTAAAAAGCATCATCATCATCATCATCATATCAGCCGAAAGACGTCCACTGCTGGAGATAGGCCTCCCCCAAAGAGTGCCACAATGACCGGTCCTGCGCCACCCGCATCCAGCGGACTCCAGCGACCTTTACCATATCATCAGTCCACCTCGTGGGGGGCCCACGCTGCGCCTTCCGGTACATGGTCGCCACTCGAGAACCTATCCGCCCCAATGGCCATCGGTTCTACGTGCAATGTGCCCCGCCCACTGCCACTTAAGTTTAGCGATTCGGAGGGCTATATCGGTTACCTTGGTTCTGCTGCTAAAGTGCTGAGTAAAAAGCATACAGTACATAAATTACCTAGGACAGAAACAGGGAATGTCTAACGCAGGTAATTGACGCACGAGCCGAAGGCGAGGGAGATAAAGATGCGATCTGACGTTTTCTTTTGACGTCCGTGGTGAGTACAAAATGTTACGTATCCCTCTGGCCGGGAAGGGTAGGGTTACCACATTACGCCCAGGTGTCGTACAAAAAATATTATCGGTTAGCTATCGTCTATGGATAATGTTTATGATTTGTAAAATTAAGGCCTAAATCACACTGGCGCGGCCTGTCTGTGAGAGGCTTGACTTGAAGCTTCGGGGCCCACACAGCTATTCTTGCACGGAACATAGATCTGCACTATGCCGGACCGGTCCGTAGACCACTTTACAGTTTTACAAATAAGAGAACTTTGGTAGGTAGGTAGCATGCGAGTAAATACAACTTAAGGAATTCATTTAAAATTGGTTATTTCATTAATGGCAACAATCAATAACGTTTATATTTTATTTTTATCTATTTATTATACGAAATAAACATATTATCTACAAGACGAAGAGCTTATAAATATCTGCACGTTCTTTGTATACAAAAGTCTGTGAGGTTGTAAGTTTGTAGATAGGGGGTGATCTCCGGAACCAGTGATGAGATTTCAAAAAATCTCTGTATAGCATGGACTTTCTGGACGGACATAGGCTATATTGTATCCGGCGGGTTTGCCTGCTTTCTGTGAAATCATCCCCTAAGGGGGTGAAATGGGGGTGAAATTTTTTACGGAGCTAAGGAGTCGCGGGCAGAAGCTAGTAAAATTTAAAAGGGCCAATCAACTATTTTTTGTTGCTCGTTGCCATGGTTACGTCCCCTGGGTCACTCTTTAAAACTATGATTTTTATGGGGCTTAAATCAACTAAACACGTGTTTTTGTTATATTGGGAAACCCATTCCATGGTGGGGCAACTTCTTACCATGATAGGAGCCCAATTTAAGGTTCGACCACACCGCCGCTTAAAATACGGTGACGGTACGGAATCGGAGTGACATATGACGTTATTGACATGGAACTTCATACCAGGGATCGGATACCGGTATTTTCTCCATACAAATTAAACCGGTATTATTTCGTTCTTTGGTTATTATATCATTTTTGATCGGGCAATCTAATAATACGAATGTGTTACCTAAATACGCGATAGAGTCCTACATTAAGAGGGCGTTACTGTGCACACTAGCGCCACTGGTAAATAATTGTGATTATTTAAATTTCACGATAGATATTTAAAAAAGGAGGCCACTACTCACTGTATTTTGTATTTAAGTACCTTCTGAATACACCAAACTAGTTTTTATGTTGCTGGATTTGTCAATCTATGCGTCCAAAGTAAAAACGGCCGTTTTTCTTTTGAGTTCATAGATCGACGAATCCAGCAACATACAAACTAGCTTGGTGTATTCACAAGGTACTTAAATACAAAATACAGTGAGTAGTGGCCTCCTTTTTAAAATATCTATCGTGAAATTTAAATAATCACACTTATTTACCAGTGGCGCTAGTGTGCACTGTAACGCCCTCTTAAGAGCCTAAAATAATCAAAAATATTAGACTACTTCGGGGATTTTTGAAAAAACCGGTTCCGATCCCTGCTTCATACTAGATAGGCCATGGACCTAAGATACTCGGGACAGGCTATACGTGATGCCACAATGAGGGACGGAAAGGCTTCTATGCAGCTAAATTAAGAACTGATCTTAAAATCGGTGATCGCTTACCATAAACCTACTTAATTTGGGTGGGTAGTGATTTATTGGCCATAACTTCATACTAAATCAGTTGTGGCAAACAGAAAAAAAAGTGGAACTATGACAAGGACAACGAATGATATGTGCTTTTCTGTCACACTTATTGAGCTTTGTATGCTAGCATCTCGCTCGGACGTGGTATTATTATTACCATAGCTTGTCCCGAGTATAAGATACTATCCATGAGATAGGCCGTATCCGTACCGTCACCGTTTTTTTTTTAAACCGGTGTGGCCGGACCTTTATTGTGTTTTTTCTAAGAAACTGTGACACTGAGGTCCCAAATTGACCCAAAAGCGAAATTGATATGTGAGCTAGTTCGAATATGTCGAGTATAGATATTTTTAAGCTCTTTATTGTGGAAATCGTGAAGTGATACGTGTTAGAGAAATGCCATAAGAAAAATGCTAGTTAGTACTTAGTATTATGTTAATAGTTAAAAAAATAGTACAATTCAGCTCCAAATATATCAGTAGGTAATGGGCGTTGTAGCAATTTTATCGATGGAATTATTCGACTTTGCGAACAACAATGCCTGGATAATAAGACTCAAATTACTACTAATAAGCAAGGGCCGGAATTCTTCATAGCAAAAATCACACTGTCAGAGGGAAGGACCAAATTGTTTTATCGACAATTACACTTATCGATGTTACGGAATATTATCGCATATCGACTTATACGATTATTCTGTAACATTTGACCTCTTTCATAAGCAACCTGCATCTACATATTAAAATAAATCATGTCCACGTCACATATGTCATTTACGTCGCTTGATTGTCATAAGTAATTTCCGTGCCGTGTTACTAAAATGGTTAGTAAAAATATTTATTGTTTTATTCCTTACCATTATGCTTACATACATTGTACATATCCAAAAGCCTGATTTCATTACTTTGACCGTACATTTCTTAGTGTGTTATTTTGATATTAGGTATGTAAAATGAAGATTTAGTATTTATAAAGTCTCATCACACTTCATTTTAATTTGCTGCGCAATAGTTTTAATATGCCGTTTGGACCGCTCCAACGTTGACAGTGACAGTTGACAGATCATGTCGGAGGGTTGAGAAACGCAATGCATAAAGTGCATGTCATAATGAAGTAGGATAAATATTATTAAGGAATCGGTGAAATAATAGCTTTAAATGTTGTTTCTCTTTACAGGTAAGAATTGTACTTATCCTACAAACATAGAATAAGATAAATTTTAGGTGTAAACTAGTAATAATTAAAATGTCCTCTCTTTACAGAGCAACACAATTTGGTTTTTATTTTGTCGTTCCTGTCCAGAACAACACATTATAGGTATTATTTGAATACAGTTCTTTATACTGAATTAATGATTAGATAGGTACTTCGTTTTACCGTGGATTATAAGGGGTTGATACTACAAAACCAGTCAAGTGAAAAACGTGTATGCATTTTACTACCTAGCTATTTAATCAAATTATTCGTCCAGTCTATTTTTTTATTTTATTTTTAACGCCCGTATTTTTGGGGTACGATGTGTCATTCAGTGACATTTATTTATCGATAGTCGATAAAACACTTTGGTCAAACCCTCTG
The DNA here is from genome assembly GCA_932294315.1 of Epinotia nisella. Classification (NCBI taxonomy): domain Eukaryota; kingdom Metazoa; phylum Arthropoda; class Insecta; order Lepidoptera; family Tortricidae; genus Epinotia; species Epinotia nisella. The sequence continues at coordinate 4,548,811 of OW028693.1, forward strand.
ACAGTTTGATTTTTGCTATGAAGAATTCCGGTCCTTGCTAATAAGCGCACGGACTCGTGGTTGAAGTATTAATTAAGGTTAGTATTAAGTTCTTCTTTAGGACGAGTGTTTTCGCGGTAATTTCTGATATACAGGGTGGAAATTGATTTTGGGTCAGTAAGGGGAGCTACCAGATCCCGTGTTGCTAGGCGAAAATGGTCTTAGGAGACCTTCCTTCGATTTCAAATTAATGAAGATTGGCGTTTACAGACTTTGGAAAAAAACATACAGGGTGCGAGGAAATGGTCATTTTAGACAAACTTTTTTTTTGATGTTAATCGATCCCATTCCTGTCCAGGATCAAAATCTTGTATAGGACCAAAAAAATTTTCCGGCTAGAAAAGCCATAAATCGAGAAAGACTTTCCCCATACAATTTGTATGAAAATGAAGTTTTTTTTACATGTATTTTTTTATGTATATATAAAATCGATTTCCACCCTGTATAAAACCACACTGATTTATTTGTTGCGGATTATTATAAGAATGATAACATAATTGTACAAAGTGTATTAAAAGCTAAACACAATTCTTTCTAAACTAATAATAAAATGAATTTATTATGTAAAATACAACAATATGGTTAGTTATCTCCACAGACCACTTAACCCATAGACGCCGCTTCATAAAACTTTGTCTAGTATCTCATGATTAGGGATATTTGCTGCAACTAGCACTAGAAATTTATCGCAAAATAAATAGGCTTTCTACTGTAGCAATGTCATTTTAAAATTTTATAATACTCTGATACTGAAATGATATATTGTATACTGTTTTGAAAAAATGACACCTCGCCGAGTTTTTTACGGCGGTTCTTCTCGAGGCAGAGGTTTACTTTCCGAACCGGTGGTAGTTTATCGACATTCATAGGTGCATGTAATATGCCTACATTGAAGAATAAATCACTTTGACTTTGACTTTGAATTGGAATCAATAAAAATACCAATAATTAAGGTTAGTGGTTAAGTGGTCTGTGGATATCCCATTCGTTTGTGGGCATATGAGGTTTTTTTTCGTGTATAAGGGTGAGTAACCACCACAGCTGTGAGAGCAATCCACCAATAGTATCCTGCCTTTTTAGGGTTCCGTAGCCAAAATGACAAAAACGGAACCCTTATAGTTTCGCCATGTCCGTTTGGCCGTATGCCACAGGCATTTTACTCGAAAACTATAAGGTGAATTTGAATACAATTTTGAGGATAGGTATTATGTTCGCCGCTACATAGTTCTGTAATGAAAAGACAAACATATTTTTAGGGTGCACTCCATACTGCACTGCAACTCAAAAAAAATTGCAAGTTCATGTGTGGCAAGATCTATCGATAGACCTTTCAAAATAAATATCAGAATTAAATAATAAACATCGTGGGACAATTCACACCAATTGATCTAGTCCCAAACTAGGCAAAGCCTGTACTATGGGTACTAGACAACGGATAAACATACTTATATAGATAAATACATACTTAAGTAGATATTAAACATCCAAGACTCGAGAACAAACATTCGTATTCATCATACAAATATCTGCCCCGACCGGGAATCGAACCCGAGACCTCAAGCTTCATAGTCAGGTTCTCTAACCACTAGGCTATTCGGTCGTCAATTTCTCAGCATATTTTTTGATTAAGCGAATATAGTCGGAGATAATCGCCCCGAAAGCCCCCCTCTAAGTATCGAACAATACTTATTTAATAAAACTGAAAAAAATCATCGACATAGTGCTTATTAAATTCTTTTGAACAAGATAGGTGCAAAGGTTTTCGAGATATTGCTGAGAAACTGGCTTCCCTATAGAAAATGACGTAAGTGCCGTAAGATCTCTGTGGCGATACCTTTTTAATAAATAAATATCGTGGGACAATTCACACCAATTGATCTAGTCCCAAACTAGGCAAAGCCTGTACTATGGGTAACTAGACAACGGATAAACATACTTATATAGATAAATACATACTTAAATAGATTAAACATCCAAGACTCGAGAACAAACATTCGTATTCATCATACAAATATCTGCCCCGACCGGGGATCGAACCCGGAACCTCAAGCTTCATAGTCAGGTTCTCTAACCACTAGGCTATTCGGTCGTCAAATAGGCACGGAACCCTTCGTTGTGCGTGGTCCGACACGCACATGGCCGGTTTTTTTATTAGTGTTTTTTTTTCGCACAGCTCTGGTGGGTTCACTGGAAACACTTATGAGATACTCGAGAAATCGAGGAAACTCTTCTTTAATAGAACTTTTTTTCTTTACTTAAAGCGATTTAGGTATTGATTTGAAGTTGGTATTGGTCTCTTGGTTACTTAGAGCATACATAACTGAAGTAGCCTTATGTCGTATTTGCGTACAAAAATGTCTGCCGAATTTTGCGGGGCTGGGAGCATCTTAATAGGTTATTGAAACTCAATTGTATATTGAAAGCTTGAAGTGGTTGAACGTTTATAATATCAAGTGCTTACAGCAACATTCGGGCATTTTTATGATCAGTGTTCTCTTGCGAGGCGATTTTGTGATCGATTGTGAAATTGTCTTTGTATGATTTTTCTACAGAGCGGTAAGTTACTGAAAGGCTACTCCAGTTATGTATGCTCTAAATTTGGCTACTACTATTGAAAACTTTGTATGGGCCTCTTGTGTACAACTGTACAGTAAGGGAACGTACGTACGTACCACCGTAGAACCCTGTCGCAATTGACGGGCCGCCGTCACTCAAACTCGAGTGATGTCACCTTATTGCGATAGGGTTCTATGGTAGTACGTAAACACGTTTCCCTTACTGTACGTTACATACGCGTGGTTAGGACTCCGGGGGGCTGAGGGCTTTGAGCAGCTTGTTCTGCGTGCACGAGCCGAAGAGGACGGTCAGCAGCGCCACGCCGTAGCCCGTCGCGCGCTCGCCCTGGAATTATGCAAAACAATTTTAGTACTAAGCAGGATAATCAATTTTAAATTACCAGGAAAAATATGACTTCTGAATACCTCAGATCAAAGTCAAAGTCAAAGTGATTTATTCTTCAATTTAGGCATATTACATGCACCTATGAATGTCGATAAACTACCACCGGTTCGGAAAGTAAACCTCTGCCTCGAGAAGAACCGGCGTAATAAACTCGGCGAGGTGTCATTTTTTCAAAACAGTATACAATATATCATAGCAGTATCTTTTCTCAGCAAATTTTAAAATTACATTGCTACAGTAGAAAGCCTATTTATTTTACGACAGGTTTTTAGTGCAGGATTTTATCGCTGCCAAATATCCCTATCCATGATGTAGTCGTTTATCTTATAATATGCTTTTGCAATGAGTGTCCGTTTTACGACAGATTTGAATTTAGAGTCAGTAAGTTCGGTAATGTCATCATGATCATATAACATTAGAATGTTAACAGACAAACTCGGTTATGTTTCTTCGTTTATTTAGGATATTTAGTTATTTATTTATATTTGGAGAACCAACAGCTACAGAAACACAATAAATAAATAAATAAATAAATATTATGGGACATTCTTACACAAATCGAGCTAGGCCTATAGTAAGCTCAATAAGGCTTGTGTTACAGGTACTAGACGACGATATATATAATAGATACAAATACTTAAATACATAGAAAACATCCAAGACTCAGAAACAAATATTCGTGCTCAACACACAAATATTTGCCCTTACCGGGATTCGAACCCAGGACCTTCAGCTTCGTAGGCAGCGTCACTACCCACTAGGCTAACCGGTCGTCACAATGATATTATAGATAGAATAATAAATAAATAAAATAAAATAAAAATAAAAATAGTCTTTTATTTCTTACAGAATTATTGGTTTACAGATTAGTATCAAAAGTTGAGTAATTAATTATTTATTAATGTTAGTAAGTTAAGTTTTATAAAGAGAGAATTAGATATTTCAATTTATAATAATATTTCAAAGGATAATTATTCTGCGAGAACCCCTCTGCGAGTAAAGGCCTCCTCCAAAGTGAGCCAGTCTTCTCTGGACGTTGCTGTTTGTATCTAGTTTGGACCCGCTGTTTAATTTCATCCCCCCACCTGTTGCAGGGTCTCCCTTTTTTTTTTGCCCACTGGCCCCCTCCATACTGTCACACTTTTTGTCCACCTCTGATCTTGAAGGCGTGCTATGTGTCCGGCCCACTTCCATTTTAATGCAACAGCTTGTGCCGGACCATCTGTTGCTTTTGTGATGTTTCGTATTTTTGTATGTCTTATTTTATGATTTTTTTTTATATTTAACATACTGCGCTCCATTCCTCGTTGGCACGTAGTGATTTTATTTCTAATATTGTTATTAAACTTCCACGTCTGACAAGCGTAGGTCAGGCACGGTATAAGGCAAGAGTTCATAACCTTGGTCTTCAGGTTGATTGGCATGTTGCTCTTAAATATTTCCTTTAAGCTCCAGTACTTATTCCATGTTAGCCGTGCCCTGCGTTCAACCTCCTGGTAGTTGCTCGATTTGTCGAAGCTTATTTGTTTGCCTAGGTAAATGTAAAATACAAAAAGCCAATTACAGGTTCCCACCGATAGCATCAGAGTAAGTAAACATTTGTGAGATCACTATTTTTACATTACTGCGATTTCCTAGGGGTTACAAAGTGTGGGAACTGATTTATTAATTTAACTAAAGTATATATTAAAGGAAAATATTGTACAGTCAGCATCAAAAGTAGCTACGCAAACGAAGACGTCAAAAGTCTTTAATAAAGGGGAATAAGAACTTTTGACGTCTTCGATTGCGTAGTTACTTTTGATGCTGACTGTACTTACAGTTGGCAATAAAAGCGTAATCCAAAAACATATTTTTTGACCGAAACTTGTTTATTTTCAGCTGTGTTGTGAGAACGATAGTGGTTTGGCGATGTTGTGAGAACAATAGTGGTTTGGCGGTGTTGTGAGAACAATAGTGGTTTGGCAGTGTTGTGAGAACAATAGAGGTTTGGCGGTGTTGTGAGAACAATAGAGGTTTGGCGGTGTTGTGAGAACAATAGCGGTTTGGCGGTGTTGTGAGAACAATAGTGGTTTGGTGGTGTTGTGAGAACAATAGTGGTTTGGCGGTGTTGTGAGAACAATAGTGGTTAGGCGGTGTTGTAAGAACAATAGTGGTTTGGCGGTGTTGTGAGAATAATAGTGGTTTGGCGGTGTTGTGAGAACAATAGTGGTTAGGCGGTGTTGTAAGAACAATAGTGGTTTGGCGGTGTTGTGAGAATAATAGTGGTTTGGCGGGCGGATACGTACGCAGTGTGCGGGCCCGGCCATGTCCACGTGCAGCCAGGCGCCGGGGAAGTCGAAGCCGAGGTGCGCCAGCACGAACAGCCCCGCGCACGACGGCTGCGCGTTGCTGCGGTCCTGCACACACACAAACACTATTACACAGTGTAAATAATACTACATTATTGCATAGGCCGAGAAATAGCAATAGGGAATATGCATGGGACTTACATTTTGAATAAATTGCACTCAATCGATGCGGATATACGTAGAAATATTATACAACGGAAATATATATTTAAAAAAAAAACTATTGTATTGTATCTCACGTTAAAATCACTCTTTTTTTTAAATAATTTTTCGATAAAATTACATAACAGTAAGACAGAATATTGAATTAGAAATGATATTTTGTATGACAAGTATAGACTTAAACGCAAATTTTAAGATGATAATTACAAAAGAATGACTTGATTTTATGACAATAAGGCACCGGTCCCACCGTCGGCGACGAACGATGAGCTATCGGCGATTTTCTCGCCAAAGAAACGAACAAAAGATAATCGCTCCCGTGTAAATAAAAAAGAGAGGTGGGTCGTTCTTCTTTTCGACCGACAATAGCCTGTCCTTCGTCTTACTACGGCATCTCATTTGAGTAATGATTTTACGTTTTTATAATGTTCGAAAATGAACGTCCATATTATTTTATTAATTAGTATTATTTAATATTTTAGTTTCTCTAACTAGCATTTTTTTTAAACGTATTTTATAGTAGAATCCCGTGACAGAGTGGTAAACCAAAATGTAGTCCCCACTGAAAGAGTCCACTTTGTCACATATTTTTTTAAAAACCAACCGTAAACAAATATAAATTTTATTTCGGCGAAGTGTAGCTCGGGCGCGAACGGGAGAGCGCGGGCCAAGTCTCCAGCCGTGAGCCGCCATACTCATACTCACCGCGACACTGTTCTTCATGTCGGCGACGCACGAGCTGAACTCGGTGAAGTGTAGCTCGGGCGCGAACGGGAGAGCGTGGGCCAAGTCTCCAGCTGTGAGCCGTCATACTCATACTCACCGCGACACTGTTCTTCATGTCGGCGACGCACGAGCTGAACTCGGTGAAGTGTAGCTCGGGCGCGAACGGGAGAGCGTGGGCCAAGTCCCCAGCCGTGAGCCGCAGTGGCGTGCACTCCATAAAGACAGAAAGACACTGTCTACCCTACTATAAATATGGAATGAAATGATTTTATCTATTGATAAAAACATTACATTCCATGATAATAATCATTCATAATCAATAATTTTAAAATCTTAGATTAGCCCCATCTGTCCGCTGGTCAGTGTATCAATTTGTTAAATTTTGATAGCTCCAACGCGATGACACGGCGACGGCGCTGCACTAGCGCCGCCGCAGCCTAAGCGGCGAAGACGCAAACAAATCATGTCTAAGAATATCCATGTATTGCCTCGTAGCGACGCGGATAAAGTAGTGTGCGCTCCTATAAACGCGCGGCACACTCATGGCACACTATAACCCAACTCACGCACACAAACGCAGCGGAAAGACAGTGTCTTTCGTGCCGAGCGCCTAACGAAGGCTTCCGAAAAAATCCGAACATGTTTACTTAGCAATTTTAAAGCGTTGCATTACTTGAAATAATTTGTTCTAAATACCAAATAGGGTGTCATTTCATTTTTGCCGTATGTATTTGAATGATTAAGTTTATTTATTTTTGTTTTTAGTCGCCATTGTTTGTTTGTTGTGAGTGTTTTATTGTGAGAGCGGTAAATAAGAATTGAACGAGTGATAACAAAATGTTACAGTTTAGTTGGAAAAATTGATCATTTCTACTGTGAAAGTTGTCGTAGTGGTGTGTGTGTGCTAAATATTAAAGATAGTGGGTTTTCAAAACTTTCTTTCGCGGAAAAAACGCAATTAATCGAGGAAGGGTACACCGGATTTGGAATTAGTGCAAAAAGAAAAAGTTAATTGATATGTGTACAAAACCAATCAATCTATGAATATTTAAGGTGGCTAATCACACCCATAGCCAAAACCCATCATATCAAAAACGACGCAATGCAACACTTTTGGTAAGTTAGTACCTAGCAAATTGTTTTTGTCTACCCTGTTTAAAAACTCTGTGCACGCCACTGGTGAGCCGCCATACTCATACTCACCGCGACACTGTTCTTCATGTCGGCGACGCACGAGCTGAACTCGGTGAAGTGTAGCTCGGGCGCGAACGGGAGAGCGTGGGCCAAGTCCCCAGCCGTGAGCCGTCATACTAATACTCACCGCGACACTGTTCTTCATGTCGGCGACGCACGAGCTGAACTCGGTGAAGTGTAGCTCGGGCGCGAACGGGAGAGCGTGGGCCAAGTCTCCAGCTGTGAGCCGTCATACTCATACTCACCGCGACACTGTTCTTCATGTCGGCGACGCACGAGCTGAACTCGGTGAAGTGTAGCTCGGGCGCGAACGGGAGAGCGTGGGCCAAGTCCCCAGCCGTGAGCCGTCATACTAATACTCACCGCGACACTGTTCTTCATGTCGGCGACGCACGAGCTGAACTCGGTGAAGTGTAGCTCGGGCGCGAACGGGAGAGCGTGGGCCAAGTCTCCAGCTGTGAGCCGTCATACTCATACTCACCGCGACACTGTTCTTCATGTCGGCGACGCACGAGCTGAACTCGGTGAAGTGTAGCTCGGGCGCGAACGGGAGAGCGTGGGCCAAGTCTCCAGCTGTGAGCCGTCATACTCATACTCACCGCGACACTGTTCTTCATGTCGGCGACGCACGAGCTGAACTCGGTGAAGTGTAGCTCGGGCGCGAACGGGAGAGCGTGGGCCAAGTCTCCAGCTGTGAGCCGTCATACTCATACTCACCGCGACACTGTTCTTCATGTCGGCGACGCACGAACTGAACTCGGTGAAGTGTAGCTCGGGCGCGAACGGGAGAGCGTGGGCCAAGTCCCCAGCCGTGAGCCGCCATACTCATACTCACCGCGACACTGTTCTTCATGTCGGCGACGCACGAGCTGAACTCGGTGAAGTGTAGCTCGGGCGCGAACGGGAGAGCGTGGGCCAAGTCCCCAGCCGTGAGCCGCCATACTCATACTCACCGCGACACTGTTCTTCATGTCGGCGACGCACGAGCTGAACTCGGTGAAGTGTAGCTCGGGCGCGAACAGGAGAGCGTGGGCCAAGTCCGCAGCCGTGAGCCGTCATACTCATACTCACCGCGACACTGTTCTTCATGTCGGCGACGCACGAGCTGAACTCGGTGAAGTGTAGCTCGGGCGCGAACGGGAGAGCGTGGGCCAAGTCCGCAGCCGTGAGCCGTCATACTCATACTCACCGCGACACTGTTCTTCATGTCGGCGACGCACGAACTGAACTCGGTGAAGTGTAGCTCGGGCGCGAACGGGAGAGCGTGGGCCAAGTCTCCAGTTGTGAGCCGTCATACTCATACTCACCGCGACACTGTTCTTCATGTCGGCGACGCACGAGCTGAACTCGGTGAAGTGTAGCTCGGGCGCGAACGGGAGAGCGTGGGCCAAGTCTCCAGCTGTGAGCCGTCATACTCATACTCACCGCGACACTGTTCTTCATGTCGGCGACGCACGAACTGAACTCGGTGAAGTGTAGCTCGGGCGCGAACGGGAGAGCGTGGGCCAAGTCTCCAGCCGTGAGCCGTCATACTCATACTCACCGCGACACTGTTCTTCATGTCGGCGACGCACGAGCTGAACTCGGTGAAGTGTAGCTCGGGCGCGAACGGGAGAGCGTGGGCCAAGTCTCCAGCCGTGAGCCGCCATACTCATACTCACCGCGACACTGTTCTTCATGTCGGCGACGCACGAGCTGAACTCGGTGAAGTGTAGCTCGGGCGCGAACGGGAGAGCGTGGGCCAAGTCTCCAGCCGTGAGCCGCCATACTCATACTCACCGCGACACTGTTCTTCATGTCGGCGACGCACGAGCTGAACTCGGTGAAGTGTAGCTCGGGCGCGAACGGGAGAGCGTGGGCCACGTCTCCAGCCGTGAACCGCCATACTCATACTCACCGCGACACTGTTATTCATGTCGGCGACGCACGAGCTGAACTCGGTGAAGTGTAGCTCGGGCGCGAACGGGAGAGCGTGGGCCACGTCTCCAGCCGTGAACCGCCATACTCATACTCACCGCGACACTGTTCTTCATGTCGGCGACGCACGAGCTGAACTCGGTGAAGTGTAGCTCGGGCGCGAACGGGAGAGCGTGGGCCAAGTCTCCAGCCGTGAGTCCGGCGGTGATGCAGCGACGCTCGATGCTGGGGTTGTTGGAGACGATGGCGGCGTGGTACTTTCCTGTAGCGATGCCCTGAAATTTATTATAATGTATTAGACTCCAGAAGCCTGGCTCGTACCACAGCGTATTTAAAAAAAAATGTATTTTGAAGTATCATTTGATATTTGGGCCAGTCAACTATTTTTTGGGGCCGAAAGGTTCTAGAGTGACGTACCGTGGGTAGGCCCCCCAGAAGGTGGACTGATGACCTGGTAAAGGTCGCTGGAGTCCGCTGGATGCGGGTGGCGCAGGACCGGTCATTGTGGCACTCTTTGGGGGAGGCCTATGTCCAGCAGTGGACGTCTTTCGGCTGATATAATGATGATAAACTATTTTTTGTTGCTTGTTGCTATGGTTACGTCTCCCGGGTCTCTCTTGAACCCTTGTGCGTGGTCCGACACGCACTTGGCCGGTTTTTCCCGTTTGAGATTTTAAATACGCACCGCAACTCGTCGCACCGCAGTGCGCGCGCAGCTTAAGGCGCCGTAGGTTCATGGTCTTCTCTCCCTCTCACTGAGCATAAGCGTGAGCGAGATGGAAGTGCGTGTTCCGAAGCGCGGATATCATGTTTTTTAAATTTAAATTTTTAGTACGTTTAAATAAATAAAAAAGTAATCACCAAGTTCCCTCAAACATGATATTGCCTATTTTCATAAAAAAAATTAATATGTTTAGTTTTTGTGCATAATTTGTTACGAATGTTTTAAGTGAATTTTAATGTTTTAGACCTATGTTCGTGATTTTTTTCGATCGAGCGAAAATTGCTTAGTCATGTATCGAATCACTGATCTCCCTGCAGAAAAGTCTCAAGATTACTATTCTTATTTTTTTGAAACCATTATTATTATAAACAGACGCAGTATATTGTTTCAAAAACTCTGTTCGCTTAACTTCGCTGAACTTACGGCGTCTTAGTACGCAAGTCGAAGTGTAAACAAATTTTTTTTTATAAATAAATAAAATAAATATAAATATTTTGCAGACAATCTTACACAAATCGTCCTAGTCCCAAACTAAGTAAAGCTTGTACTATGGGTACTAGACGACGATAAACATACTTATATAGATAGATACATACTTAAATACATAGAAAACATCCATGACTCGGGAACAAATATTCGTGCTCATCACACATATAAAGTGAAAATCAAGCTATTTAAGGCTTTTAGCCAGTCCTTCTACTCGAGCAGCCTGTGGGTGAAATATACCAAAAGAGCCTATAATGCCCTGCGCGTGCAATATAACAATGCATTCAGAGTGCTGATGGGACTACCACGATGGTGTAGCGCCTCGCGTATGTTCGCCGAGGCTCGCACGGACGGTTTTCGGGCGATTATACGCAAGAAAATCGTCTCGATGCTGAGCCGGTTAAGGGAAAGTTCCAACAGCATTCTGAGTGTCATTGCCGACAGGTACGACTGTCCAATGTTGGCGCACTGGATCGTGCAAATTAAGGCGGTCGCAAAATTTAGATATAAGTAGGCCATACTAACATACCTAGGTTAAGATCAGGGATCGGATACCGGTATTTTCTCCATACAAATTAAACCGGTATTATTTCGTTCTTTGGGTACGATATCATTTTTGATCGGGCAGTCTAATAATACGAATATGTTACCTAAATACACGATAGAGCCCTACATTAAGAGCCTAAAATTATTCAAAATATTAGACTACTTCGGGGATTTTTGAAAAAACCGGTTCCGATCCCTGGTTAAGATATACTAACAATAAAAACAAAAAATGTCCGAAATAAAGTTTTATTATTATTATTATATAAATGCCCGTACCGGGATTCGAACCCAGGACCTCTTGCTTCGTAGGCAGGGTCACTACCAACTGGGCTAAAGCGGTCGTCAAAGTGTGTGTTGCGTGTTGGCTGCGTTACCTGTGCGCCCGTGAGCGTGGCGACGTCAACTATAGTGTCGGCCTTGAGGTCGCGCTGCGCGTACACCACCCCGTCGCTGAGCACCAGGCGGCCTGCAGAAAGAAAGAAAGAAAGATACATTGGGCGTTTTTCAAAAAAAGTGTACATGAACTTTTTTTTCAGAATTGGCTTATCTTACTCAGAATATTTTTTTCACGGAATTTCCCTTTACGTCAATAAATATGACGATTTTTTCCGATAGATACACAACTTTCTATTATAAGATATATAAACGCACCTTTTCAAGTTTGACTTATGTATGAAAAACGCACGGGCGCTCAATACTTTTGGCCAAGGCTGGTACATCTATAAAAGAAGAAGTCCTGACTGGTCTGGACTGTTGGACTTTATTTTACCCACAACAACTAAATGTACACAGTTCTGGCAATAAAGAAATCTTATCTTATCTTTTTTTGTCACTTTAATTACTAAACTATGTAGCGGCCAACAAAATACACCTATCCTCAAAATTTTATTCAAATACACGTTATGGTTTTCGGGTAAAATGCCTGTGACATACGGACAGACGGACATGACGGGTTCCGTTTTTGCCATTTTGGCTACGAAACCCTTATAGTTTCGATTTATATTGATTATAGAGACACAGTAAGAACGATTCTACCTTCCGCATCGGTGTTGTTGATTTCGACGGTGCGTCCGGAGTACAGCTGGTGCACGTCGTCGGGTCTGAAATATTATAAAAATAAAATCATGCTATCGATGTAGTCTGATACATACAATACAATAGTACATTATTGCCGTGACCGGGAAGGAGGCAATCGCAGGCTGAGTATTTGTTTAACGATTATAATACGAAGCCTGCAATTGCCATTCCGGCTAAGGCTAATATAGTGCTTTTCTCAAAAATGGGGGAATAACAAACTTTAAATATCGTTGCACAACGTGAAAATATTAATAATTTCCCGCCATTTTTCTTTTTAAACCGAATCGCAAGTGTATTTTTCCACCGAAAAACGCAAACTATTTGAGACACATAGAAAAACGTCCCGTTTGCAACAGAAAAATACGAGTTGAATTGGCTGAATACGACCTGTGCCGTCTGTTATATGCCGGTTTCAACTTTTTAAAAAGTTTGGTAGTCGAAAAATAAAGGAATTTATATGTAACATTCCAGGCGGCCTGCAATGTTTTTAATTTTTTAATTTTGATCTGACCTGAAACTATACACTTTACCTTCCAATATGTAGCGACTAATGTACACTTTGCGGGCCATTTTTGAGAAAATACTCTTTATTGCATACCTCAAACAAGCAGTAAACTTCTGTTTATACGAAATTCCGTGTTTAAAAATGCCCACCAAATCTGACAGCTAACGTTTTGCTAATTGACGACTTGAAACTGAGGCAAGTTGGGCCAATTGACTCAATTTTAGTGTGTCATTTTTCTAGCGCGTATAGTCCACCGAATCGCTAAACTTAAGTGGCAGTTGTTAGTGGGCACATTGCACGTAGAACCGATGGCCGTTGGGGCGGTGCGGTTCTCGAGTGGCGACCACGTACCGGAAGTCGCGGCGTGGGTAGGCCCCCCACAAGGTGGACTGATGACCTGGTAAAGGTCGCGGGGGTCCGCTGGATGCGGGTGGCGCAGGAACGGTCAATTTAGCACTCTTTAGGGGAGGCCTATGTCCAGCGGAAGTCTTTCGGCTGATATGATGATGTTGATACCTTATCTACCTCTTTTTTATATTGCTTTAGAGCGTTTTTCAAAAACAAGCGTACTTGTACTTTTATTCAGAATTAGTTTTTTTTTGGGTTTATCTTACTCAGAATCGTTGACACTATCGATCCTCATACAAGAAAAAAAGTGTTCAAAATATTCCATTCCAGATCGTCACATTTTTGTATACAGTCTTTTGTTTATATGGTCGTGACGCACAGGGAGAAAAAGCTTACATAGTAAAATCTGGGACAGTTTTTTTCTTGTATAAGGATCGATAGTATCAACGATTCTGAGTAATATAAGCCCAAAAAAATTGAATTATGAAAAAAAAAGTTTATGTAGACTTTTTTTGAAAGACACCCATCATTGAAAAAACAGCACAAACACAGTAACAGTTACCTAGTAGCGTCCGGGCCCACGGCGTTCTCAGCCAGGCACAGCACGGCGTGCAGGTTGACGGTGGGCGCGGCGCGCGCGGCGGCCGCGAAGTAACAGTTACCTAGTAGCGTCCGGGCCCACGGCGTTCTCAGCCAGGCACAGCACGGCGTGCAGGTTGACGGTGGGCGCGGCGCGCGCGGCGGCCGCGAAGTAACAGTTACCTAGTAGCGTCCGGGCCCACGGCGTTCTCAGCCAGGCACAGCACGGCGTGCAGGTTGACGGTGGGCGCGGCGCGCGCGGCGGCCGCGAAGTAACAGTTACCTAGTAGCGTCCGGGCCCACGGCGTTCTCAGCCAGGCACAGCACGGCGTGCAGGTTGACGGTGGGCGCGGCGCGCGCGGCGGCCGCGAAGTAACAGTTACCTAGTAGCGTCCGGGCCCACGGCGTTCTCAGCCAGGCACAGCACGGCGTGCAGGTTGACGGTGGGCGCGGCGCGCGCGGCGGCCGCGAAGTAACAGTTACCTAGTAGCGTCCGGGCCCACGGCGTTCTCAGCCAGGCACAGCACGGCGTGCAGGTTGACGGTGGGCGCGGCGCGCGCGGCGGCCGCGAAGTAACAGTTACCTAGTAGCGTCCGGGCCCACGGCGTTCTCAGCCAGGCACAGCACGGCGTGCAGGTTGACGGTGGGCGCGGCGCGCGCGGCGGCCGCGAAGTAACAGTTACCTAGTAGCGTCCGGGCCCACGGCGTTCTCAGCCAGGCACAGCACGGCGTGCAGGTTGACGGTGGGCGCGGCGCGCGCGGCGGCCGCGAAGTAACAGTTACCTAGTAGCGTCCGGGCCCACGGCGTTCTCAGCCAGGCACAGCACGGCGTGCAGGTTGACGGTGGGCGCGGCGCGCGCGGCGGCCGCGAAGTAACAGTTACCTAGTAGCGTCCGGGCCCACGGCGTTCTCAGCCAGGCACAGCACGGCGTGCAGGTTGACGGTGGGCGCGGCGCGCGCGGCGGCCGCGAAGTAACAGTTACCTAGTAGCGTCCGGGCCCACGGCGTTCTCAGCCAGGCACAGCACGGCGTGCAGGTTGACGGTGGGCGCGGCGCGCGCGGCGGCCGCGAAGTAACAGTTACCTAGTAGCGTCCGGGCCCACGGCGTTCTCAGCCAGGCACAGCACGGCGTGCAGGTTGACGGTGGGCGCGGCGCGCGCGGCGGCCGCGAAGTAACAGTTACCTAGTAGCGTCCGGGCCCACGGCGTTCTCAGCCAGGCACAGCACGGCGTGCAGGTTGACGGTGGGCGCGGCGCGCGCGGCGGCCGCGAAGTAACAGTTACCTAGTAGCGTCCGGGCCCACGGCGTTCTCAGCCAGGCACAGCACGGCGTGCAGGTTGACGGTGGGCGCGGCGCGCGCGGCGGCCGCGAAGTAACAGTTACCTAGTAGCGTCCGGGCCCACGGCGTTCTCAGCCAGGCACAGCACGGCGTGCAGGTTGACGGTGGGCGCGGCGCGCGCGGCGGCCGCGAAGTAACAGTTACCTAGTAGCGTCCGGGCCCACGGCGTTCTCAGCCAGGCACAGCACGGCGTGCAGGTTGACGGTGGGCGCGGCGCGCGCGGCGGCCGCGAAGTAACAGTTACCTAGTAGCGTCCGGGCCCACGGCGTTCTCAGCCAGGCACAGCACGGCGTGCAGGTTGACGGTGGGCGCGGCGCGCGCGGCGGCCGCGAAGTAACAGTTACCTAGTAGCGTCCGGGCCCACGGCGTTCTCAGCCAGGCACAGCACGGCGTGCAGGTTGACGGTGGGCGCGGCGCGCGCGGCGGCCGCGAAGTAACAGTTACCTAGTAGCGTCCGGGCCCACGGCGTTCTCAGCCAGGCACAGCACGGCGTGCAGGTTGACGGTGGGCGCGGCGCGCGCGGCGGCCGCGAAGTAACAGTTACCTAGTAGCGTCCGGGCCCACGGCGTTCTCAGCCAGGCACAGCACGGCGTGCAGGTTGACGGTGGGCGCGGCGCGCGCGGCGGCCGCGAAGTAACAGTTACCTAGTAGCGTCCGGGCCCACGGCGTTCTCAGCCAGGCACAGCACGGCGTGCAGGTTGACGGTGGGCGCGGCGCGCGCGGCGGCCGCGAAGTAACAGTTACCTAGTAGCGTCCGGGCCCACGGCGTTCTCAGCCAGGCACAGCACGGCGTGCAGGTTGACGGTGGGCGCGGCGCGCGCGGCGGCCGCGAAGTAACAGTTACCTAGTAGCGTCCGGGCCCACGGCGTTCTCAGCCAGGCACAGCACGGCGTGCAGGTTGACGGTGGGCGCGGCGCGCGCGGCGGCCGCGAAGTAACAGTTACCTAGTAGCGTCCGGGCCCACGGCGTTCTCAGCCAGGCACAGCACGGCGTGCAGGTTGACGGTGGGCGCGGCGCGCGCGGCGGCCGCGAAGTAACAGTTACCTAGTAGCGTCCGGGCCCACGGCGTTCTCAGCCAGGCACAGCACGGCGTGCAGGTTGACGGTGGGCGCGGCGCGCGCGGCGGCCGCGAAGTAACAGTTACCTAGTAGCGTCCGGGCCCACGGCGTTCTCAGCCAGGCACAGCACGGCGTGCAGGTTGACGGTGGGCGCGGCGCGCGCGGCGGCCGCGAAGTAACAGTTACCTAGTAGCGTCCGGGCCCACGGCGTTCTCAGCCAGGCACAGCACGGCGTGCAGGTTGACGGTGGGCGCGGCGCGCGCGGCGGCCGCGAAGTAACAGTTACCTAGTAGCGTCCGGGCCCACGGCGTTCTCAGCCAGGCACAGCACGGCGTGCAGGTTGACGGTGGGCGCGGCGCGCGCGGCGGCCGCGAAGTAACAGTTACCTAGTAGCGTCCGGGCCCACGGCGTTCTCAGCCAGGCACAGCACGGCGTGCAGGTTGACGGTGGGCGCGGCGCGCGCGGCGGCCGCGAAGTAACAGTTACCTAGTAGCGTCCGGGCCCACGGCGTTCTCAGCCAGGCACAGCACGGCGTGCAGGTTGACGGTGGGCGCGGCGCGCGCGGCGGCCGCGAAGTAACAGTTACCTAGTAGCGTCCGGGCCCACGGCGTTCTCAGCCAGGCACAGCACGGCGTGCAGGTTGACGGTGGGCGCGGCGCGCGCGGCGGCCGCGAAGTAACAGTTACCTAGTAGCGTCCGGGCCCACGGCGTTCTCAGCCAGGCACAGCACGGCGTGCAGGTTGACGGTGGGCGCGGCGCGCGCGGCGGCCGCGAAGTAACAGTTACCTAGTAGCGTCCGGGCCCACGGCGTTCTCAGCCAGGCACAGCACGGCGTGCAGGTTGACGGTGGGCGCGGCGCGCGCGGCGGCCGCGAAGTAACAGTTACCTAGTAGCGTCCGGGCCCACGGCGTTCTCAGCCAGGCACAGCACGGCGTGCAGGTTGACGGTGGGCGCGGCGCGCGCGGCGGCCGCGAAGTAACAGTTACCTAGTAGCGTCCGGGCCCACGGCGTTCTCAGCCAGGCACAGCACGGCGTGCAGGTTGACGGTGGGCGCGGCGCGCGCGGCGGCCGCGAAGTAACAGTTACCTAGTAGCGTCCGGGCCCACGGCGTTCTCAGCCAGGCACAGCACGGCGTGCAGGTTGACGGTGGGCGCGGCGCGCGCGGCGGCCGCGAAGTAACAGTTACCTAGTAGCGTCCGGGCCCACGGCGTTCTCAGCCAGGCACAGCACGGCGTGCAGGTTGACGGTGGGCGCGGCGCGCGCGGCGGCCGCGAAGTAACAGTTACCTAGTAGCGTCCGGGCCCACGGCGTTCTCAGCCAGGCACAGCACGGCGTGCAGGTTGACGGTGGGCGCGGCGCGCGCGGCGGCCGCGAAGTAACAGTTACCTAGTAGCGTCCGGGCCCACGGCGTTCTCAGCCAGGCACAGCACGGCGTGCAGGTTGACGGTGGGCGCGGCGCGCGCGGCGGCCGCGAAGTAACAGTTACCTAGTAGCGTCCGGGCCCACGGCGTTCTCAGCCAGGCACAGCACGGCGTGCAGGTTGACGGTGGGCGCGGCGCGCGCGGCGGCCGCGAAGTAACAGTTACCTAGTAGCGTCCGGGCCCACGGCGTTCTCAGCCAGGCACAGCACGGCGTGCAGGTTGACGGTGGGCGCGGCGCGCGCGGCGGCCGCGAAGTAACAGTTACCTAGTAGCGTCCGGGCCCACGGCGTTCTCAGCCAGGCACAGCACGGCGTGCAGGTTGACGGTGGGCGCGGCGCGCGCGGCGGCCGCGAAGTAACAGTTACCTAGTAGCGTCCGGGCCCACGGCGTTCTCAGCCAGGCACAGCACGGCGTGCAGGTTGACGGTGGGCGCGGCGCGCGCGGCGGCCGCGAAGTAACAGTTACCTAGTAGCGTCCGGGCCCACGGCGTTCTCAGCCAGGCACAGCACGGCGTGCAGGTTGACGGTGGGCGCGGCGCGCGCGGCGGCCGCGAAGTAACAGTTACCTAGTAGCGTCCGGGCCCACGGCGTTCTCAGCCAGGCACAGCACGGCGTGCAGGTTGACGGTGGGCGCGGCGCGCGCGGCGGCCGCGAAGTAACAGTTACCTAGTAGCGTCCGGGCCCACGGCGTTCTCAGCCAGGCACAGCACGGCGTGCAGGTTGACGGTGGGCGCGGCGCGCGCGGCGGCCGCGAAGTAACAGTTACCTAGTAGCGTCCGGGCCCACGGCGTTCTCAGCCAGGCACAGCACGGCGTGCAGGTTGACGGTGGGCGCGGCGCGCGCGGCGGCCGCGAAGTAACAGTTACCTAGTAGCGTCCGGGCCCACGGCGTTCTCAGCCAGGCACAGCACGGCGTGCAGGTTGACGGTGGGCGCGGCGCGCGCGGCGGCCGCGAAGTAACAGTTACCTAGTAGCGTCCGGGCCCACGGCGTTCTCAGCCAGGCACAGCACGGCGTGCAGGTTGACGGTGGGCGCGGCGCGCGCGGCGGCCGCGAAGTAACAGTTACCTAGTAGCGTCCGGGCCCACGGCGTTCTCAGCCAGGCACAGCACGGCGTGCAGGTTGACGGTGGGCGCGGCGCGCGCGGCGGCCGCGAAGTAACAGTTACCTAGTAGCGTCCGGGCCCACGGCGTTCTCAGCCAGGCACAGCACGGCGTGCAGGTTGACGGTGGGCGCGGCGCGCGCGGCGGCCGCGAAGTAACAGTTACCTAGTAGCGTCCGGGCCCACGGCGTTCTCAGCCAGGCACAGCACGGCGTGCAGGTTGACGGTGGGCGCGGCGCGCGCGGCGGCCGCGAAGTAACAGTTACCTAGTAGCGTCCGGGCCCACGGCGTTCTCAGCCAGGCACAGCACGGCGTGCAGGTTGACGGTGGGCGCGGCGCGCGCGGCGGCCGCGAAGTAACAGTTACCTAGTAGCGTCCGGGCCCACGGCGTTCTCAGCCAGGCACAGCACGGCGTGCAGGTTGACGGTGGGCGCGGCGCGCGCGGCGGCCGCGAAGTAACAGTTACCTAGTAGCGTCCGGGCCCACGGCGTTCTCAGCCAGGCACAGCACGGCGTGCAGGTTGACGGTGGGCGCGGCGCGCGCGGCGGCCGCGAAGTAACAGTTACCTAGTAGCGTCCGGGCCCACGGCGTTCTCAGCCAGGCACAGCACGGCGTGCAGGTTGACGGTGGGCGCGGCGCGCGCGGCGGCCGCGAAGTAACAGTTACCTAGTAGCGTCCGGGCCCACGGCGTTCTCAGCCAGGCACAGCACGGCGTGCAGGTTGACGGTGGGCGCGGCGCGCGCGGCGGCCGCGAAGTAACAGTTACCTAGTAGCGTCCGGGCCCACGGCGTTCTCAGCCAGGCACAGCACGGCGTGCAGGTTGACGGTGGGCGCGGCGCGCGCGGCGGCCGCGAAGTAACAGTTACCTAGTAGCGTCCGGGCCCACGGCGTTCTCAGCCAGGCACAGCACGGCGTGCAGGTTGACGGTGGGCGCGGCGCGCGCGGCGGCCGCGAAGTAACAGTTACCTAGTAGCGTCCGGGCCCACGGCGTTCTCAGCCAGGCACAGCACGGCGTGCAGGTTGACGGTGGGCGCGGCGCGCGCGGCGGCCGCGAAGTAACAGTTACCTAGTAGCGTCCGGGCCCACGGCGTTCTCAGCCAGGCACAGCACGGCGTGCAGGTTGACGGTGGGCGCGGCGCGCGCGGCGGCCGCGAAGTAACAGTTACCTAGTAGCGTCCGGGCCCACGGCGTTCTCAGCCAGGCACAGCACGGCGTGCAGGTTGACGGTGGGCGCGGCGCGCGCGGCGGCCGCGAAGTAACAGTTACCTAGTAGCGTCCGGGCCCACGGCGTTCTCAGCCAGGCACAGCACGGCGTGCAGGTTGACGGTGGGCGCGGCGCGCGCGGCGGCCGCGAAGTAACAGTTACCTAGTAGCGTCCGGGCCCACGGCGTTCTCAGCCAGGCACAGCACGGCGTGCAGGTTGACGGTGGGCGCGGCGCGCGCGGCGGCCGCGAAGTAACAGTTACCTAGTAGCGTCCGGGCCCACGGCGTTCTCAGCCAGGCACAGCACGGCGTGCAGGTTGACGGTGGGCGCGGCGCGCGCGGCGGCCGCGAAGTAACAGTTACCTAGTAGCGTCCGGGCCCACGGCGTTCTCAGCCAGGCACAGCACGGCGTGCAGGTTGACGGTGGGCGCGGCGCGCGCGGCGGCCGCGAAGTAACAGTTACCTAGTAGCGTCCGGGCCCACGGCGTTCTCAGCCAGGCACAGCACGGCGTGCAGGTTGACGGTGGGCGCGGCGCGCGCGGCGGCCGCGAAGTAACAGTTACCTAGTAGCGTCCGGGCCCACGGCGTTCTCAGCCAGGCACAGCACGGCGTGCAGGTTGACGGTGGGCGCGGCGCGCGCGGCGGCCGCGAAGGCGCCCAGCACGGCGGCGGCGCCCGCGCAGTCGCCCTTCATGCCCACCATGGACGTCTGGCGACAACACAACCCAATCACACTCATGAAATGAAGTAGTTTTCGTCACACTTGCTCATAAATGGTGTTATTCCATGACTGAATACAGAAGGACAATAGCCTGTATTGTTCCCCCGGGAGTTATGGCGACTTTGTAGTTATAAATTTGTGTAATCGCTCTTCAAGTCTCATTAAATTACCTGGAAACTATAAGTGGCGCAGTCGATAGGATACTAGTCCAATGAATTGTTGGTCCGAGGAGGTCGAGGTAAGGAGCTAGGGCGTGGTCAAATCATCCCCAAAAGGGTTGAATGAGGGGTGTAGAGTAGATTTGTAGAAGGAGTGTGATTGTCGGTTTCTAAGCTATGAAGTAAGTTGATCATATTGAAGCAGTAATTCTCGACTCACTCTTGCTGAGACAGCCAGTGTCATAAACAATCCCCTTCCCGACCCAGGCCACGTTCTTCTATACTCCGGGCACTCAGTGGGACAGCGAAACCAACGCTAGTGGACAGTTAGTAGAGCGGCCTAGTCCGTATATACCACCCATGCCACGACTAGAGCTGCTAGCCGCGTGTATAGAAGTCGAGCTAATAGCTGTATTATGGGCGTATGATTGTTGGTCCAAGAAGGTAATTTCTAATTTTGAATAAGGAATAAACTTGTGTAATCGTTCATGTCTCATTAAGTTATCTGGAAAACTATAAGTGGCGCAGTCGGTAGGATACTAGTCCAGTGAATGATTGTTGGTCCAAGGAGGTCGAGGTAAGGAGCTATGGCATGGTCAAATCATCCGCAAAGGGTTGAATGGGGGGTGTAGAGTAGATTTGTAGAAGGAGTGTGATTGTCGGTTTGTAAGCTATGAAGTAAGTTGATCATATTGCAGAAGTAATTCTTGACTCACCCTTGCCTTGATGCTGAGGCCGCCAGTGTCATAGACAATGCCTTTCCCGACCCAGGCCACGTTCTTCTATACCCCGGGCACTCAGTGGGACAGCGAGCTAGTGGACAGTTAGTAGAGCGGCCTAGTCCGTATATACCACCCATGCCACGACTAGAGCTGCTAGCCGCGTATATAGAAGTCGATCTATTAGCTGTATTATGGGCGTATGATTGTTGGTCCAAGAAGGTCGAAGTAAGGAGCTATGGCGTGGTCAAATCATCCCCAAAAGGGTTGAATGAGGGGTGTAGAGTAGACTTGTAGAAGGAGCGTGATTGTCGGTTTCTAAGCTATGAAGTAAGTTGATCATATTGAAGCAGTAATTCTTGACTCACTCTTGCTGAGACCGCCAGTGTCATAAACAATCCCCTTCCCGACCCAGGCCACGTTCTTCTATACCCCGGGCACTCAGTGGGACAGCGAAACCAACGCTACTGGACAGTTAGTAGAGCGGCCTAGTCCGTATATACCACCCATGCCACGACTAGAGCTGCTAGCCGCGTATATAGAAGTCGATCTATTAGCTGTATTATGGGCGTATGATTGTTGGTCCAAGAAGGTCGAAGTAAGGAGCTATGGCGTGGTCAAATCATCCGCAAAGGGTTGAATTAGGGGTGTAGAGTAAACGTGTAGAAGAAGTGTGATTGTCGGTTTCTAAGTTATGAAGTAAGTTGATCATATTGAAGAAGTAATTCTTGACTCACCCTTGCCTTGATGCTGAGGCCGCCAGTGTCATACACAATCCCCTTTCCCACCCAGGCCACATTTTTCTTAGCTCCAGACACTATAGGACAGCGACACCAATTCCAGTGGACAGTTGACAGCGCGGCCTACTCCGTATATACCACTAGTGCTACAAGCCGCGTTTGGAATCCGAGCTTATTATGTGTATGAGTGAATGTCAAAGCCTAAAAGTGCTGAATAGTGTAGATCGGGACAGAGCTAGTTCGTACCTAGCCTCGGTCGCGCTCACTCGAATTGTCGGGTTAATTTCTAATTTTGAATATGGAATAAATTTGTGTAATCACTCTTAAAGTCTCATTAAATTACCTGGAAAACTATAAGTGGCGCAGTCGGTAGGATACTAGTCCAATGAATGATTGTTGGTCCGAAAAGGTCGAGGTAAAGAGCTAGGGCGTGGTCAAATCATCCCGAAAGGGTTGAATGAGGGGTGTAGAGTAGATTTGTAGAAGGAGTGTGATTGTCGGTTTCTAAGCTATAAAGTATTAGATCATATTGAATAAGTAATTCTTGACTCACCCTTGCCTTGATGCTGAGGCCGCCGGTGTCATAGACAATGCCTTTCCCGACCCAGGCCACGTTCCTGTCCGCCCCGGGCACTCTGTAAGACAGTGCCACCAAGGCCGGGGGACAGTTGGCGGCGCGCCCCACTCCGTAGATGCCGCCCATGCCGCGGGCTCTCAGTTCCTCTCCGCGGATGATGGTCGGTTCGGGGAGGTCGAGCTCTTTGGCGACGCGACAGGCCTCCTGGAAACGATTATAATGTCAATAAATACTGCATGTTTGTGTCACCGCTGGAGTTTTATTTATTTATTTATTTATTTATACGGGACACCAACAGAGTACATAAGAATAGTGGGTTACATTTTAATAGTTATGTGGTATTTAGGCACTTACGTACCCCAATTATAGGTGAACACATCATTCACATTTTTCACATTTTAACACGGAATTATTTTTAGGTGAATTAATAATAAAGTATAACAATAAAATTATTAGATTATCAATAAGATTTAAGATTCGTTTGTTAGTTAATTATTTTAAAGTTAGTATCAAATGTATTTCATTATTGGTTACGAATTGTGGAATAATGAGTAACTTTTGTTTTTGATGTTATTTCAAATTTCAAATTTGGGCCATCAACTGGACTAGATTGGACTGGATTGGTTGAGATAGCGGCACAGCTTATTTTTATAGGATCGAATGCAATCGTGATAAATATCCAGATCCGCTCCTGCGGCAATGCTATTGTAATTAGTGAGTAGCCTCGTCAGAGGGGCGTGTTTCTTTACGTTGGTTCTAGCCAGAGGTATGCTGAAGGTTTGCGCAATCCTTCGACTGTTTAGTTTTGGTACTGACAGCTTTACCCTTTCGAACATATCCTGCAGGGGTGAGTGGTCAGGACCGTTAACCATTTTGTGTAAGAACACTTGATCATGCAGTAAACGGCGACCCAGCAACGATATCATGTTGAAATGTTGCAGACGTGTATCGTAGTTACTCCTGTAGCTGATATTCGGGGCAACATAAGCCAGATGACGTGTGAAGCTGCGTTGTACACGCTCAATACGCGAGTTGCAAGCGTCTATAATCTATGGTGACCGCTTGCCATCAGGAGGGCCGTAAGCAAGTTTGCTATTCAAAAAAAATACTGAGTGTATAGACCTCTATAAACTTGTCCACGTTCATGATGTTGCACGGCGTGTCGGCTATCTTGGCGGCGAGGCGGGTCGCGTCGGCGCCGGCCTGCACGGCGGCCAGCTCCGAGCTGGACAGCGTGTTGTCCAGCAGGCTCGGGTCCAGCGGGCCAACGCCCTCGTCCTCGGTCTCGCCTTCTGACGAATGAAAAGTTTCTGTTCAAAAAATAAGTTTTGGTTTCTTCCCAAAACTCAAGAGGACGTTGACATAAAAAAAAACCGACAAAATTGGGCACTTTCCCTGGTAAAAAAAAAATTTAGTCCGTCGGTTAAATTATCAAAAAATATTAGACACGTATTTATTTGTCAATTAAACAAAAATTTATGAAGATATAGCCCGTTCAAGTTTCGCGTGACGTCACATAATGCTAAAAAGTGTATCATAATGTGACGTCACGCGGAACTTTAACGGACTATATCTTCAACATTTTTTGTTTGATTGACAAAATAAAAAATTCTAAGATTTTTTTTTTACTCACGAAAGTACCCAATTTCATTTGCCATTAGTTTATATTCTATAACATTTAAATTATCCATAATATTTATTTACACAAAGTTATATTCCTCAATTATACATATGCCATAAGCTGTACTTGCCATAATATTAATTACAACAACATTACTTGACAGAATATTCAAATGCCATAAAAATATCTCGAAAAAAGTGATCTCTTGGTGAGGATGGTGACCTAGTCATGGCAGTTCGAAATAGAAAGGGTCGCAGTTTTAACCTAACCTAACCTACATTTCTGGGACCAACCTATATTCAGATTCAAATGTTTTATTTCTCACATAGTAATACAACATTTTCATACATTAGAATAAAAATATGCACACAATATTGAGATCGTCAATAACACAAGTTCACAATAAATATATAATTACTAGGATGTTAACAGGTTGTTGTCATACATTTACATGGATACAATACAATTCCAAAAGGTGTTTAGTTTAATAACATTAATCAGTGAGTATAATTCAAATACTTATCTATATTTTTTCATTTTATTCATTATTTAAGTATTTCTTAATGTTATATACCGTTTTACTAAGGAGCAGCATTTTGACTTTGTGACGGAAAGTATTTATATTAGTATGAGCTTTAATAGCTTTAGGCAACTTGTTGTACAATTTTTGAGCCATTATCTTGGGACACTTTCTTGACATGTTTAGTCTACATCTATTTGTCTGTATATCATCCGGATATCTTGTTGGACGTTTCCTGACGTCTCCCACACGTACAAAATCACTAGGATTTTTTCTTATATACATTACAGTTTCTAAAATATATGTCGACACTGATGTTAATATACCGAGATTTTTAAAATGTTCTCTGCAAATAAGAGACAAAAAGTCTATGACTATGACTATCCTCCTGCACGAGCTGTATCTCCACGTACGCTGTCCTCGGCTGCATGTCCACACTTGCCCCGAGAGACAAGGCCCGAAGCGCGCGAATGTCTCACCTCTAGCATCCTCCTGCACGAGCTGTATCTCCACGTACGCTGTCCTCGGCTGCATGTCCACACTTGCCCCGAGAGACAAGGCCCGAAGCGCGCGAATGTCTCACCTCTAGCATCCTCCTGCACGAGCTGTATCTCCACGTACGCTGTCCTCGGCTGCATGTCCACACTTGCCCCGAGAGACAAGGCCCGAAGCGCGCGAATGTCTCACCTCTAGCATCCTCCTGCACGAGCTGTATCTCCACGTACGCTGTCCTCGGCTGCATGTCCGCACTTGCCCCAAGAGACCAGGTCCGAAGCGCGCGAATGTCTCACCTCTAGCATCCTCCTGCACGAGCTGTATCTCCACGTACGCTGTCCTCGGCTGCGTGTCGGCCGCACTTGCCCCGAGGAGTCCGGGCCCGGAGCGCGCGTTGTACAGCGGGTAGCAGCGCGCGATGGCGATGGCGCTCGCGTACACGTCGCATTTGCGGCAGATCAGCTGGGATATACAAATAAAGTCAGTCAACAATTTCAATAATAGAGACCTTAAAAGCGTCTCATCCTTGCCCTAAGATTTTGGCGTTGGCATCAATCCTTCCGTGCATGAATGAACATCGACTTTACTCAAGTGACGATAATCGTCTCCTTTTATTTTTCGCTCATAATTGATCGTGGCCAGACTTGGGTGCCAGGTTTCTGACGTTTGTCGCCGAGTTACAAATACTTTAAGATCGCTCTACAAATTTAAGCATTTCCTGCCGACGAGTACCAAAACTCTCCTCATCTAGTCTCTCGTGTTATCGATTATCCTTTTCAGTGATCAAAGTCAAAGTGATTTATTCTTCAATTTAGGCATATTACATGTACAGTAAGGGAAATGTATTCACGTACCACCGTAGAACCCTATCGCAATAAGGTGACGTATCACTCGAGTTTGAGTGACGGCGGCCTGTCAATTGCGACAGGGTTCTACGGTGGTACGTGAATACATTTCCCTTACTGTACCTATGAATGTCGATAAACTACCACCGGTTCGGAAAGAAAACCTCTGCCTCGAGAAGAAACGGCGTAAAAAAACTCGGCGAGGTGTCATTTTTTCAAAACATTGAAAAAATGACACCTCGCCGAGTTTTTTTTACGCCGGTTCGGATAAAATCCTGCACTAGAAATCTATCGCAAAATAAAGACTTTCTACTGTAGCAATGTAATTTTAAAATTTTCGATCCCCGGTCGGGGCAGATATTTGTATGATGAATACGAATGTTTGTTCTCGAGTCTTGGATGTTTAATATCTATTTAAGTATGTATTTATCTATATAAGTATGTTTATCCGTTGTCTAGTACCCATAGTACAGGCTTTGCCTAGTTTGTTTGGGACTAGATCAATTGGTGTGAATTGTCCCACGATATTTATTTATTTATTTATTTTATTTATAACACTTTGATGACACGCACCACAATATACTCGTGCTCCCTCTGCGTCCTGTGCCACGAGCGCACCAGCTTGGCGAGCGCGTGCGAGCGCGACGGCGCCGCGTGCCGCGAGCGGCGAGCTGGCAACGACGCGAGCCCGGCGCCGCGCGGCCAGAGCTCCACGCGCTCGCCTGGGGACGAGGTTACGCAGGAGAGCCCGCGTTTCCATGCCTGGAGACAGGTTAGGTTAGAATCAAGCAGCGATGGGCAAAATGTAATCGAATAACGATTAAGATTAACCTACTTAATCGCGACTGACGATTGATCAATCTTAGTCGTAAGAGTTTCGACTAATTTAGTCACGATTAAATTAATCGTCGATTAAATACGAGTGGCTAAATCTTCAATCGATTGATTAATTTTCTCTCGATCAATATCAGAAATTAATAATTATTTTTGTAAGTGTAGGTTTCGGGTCACGTTGACAGATTGCTACATATTAAGGAATGTATAACAATACTTAGGGCTGACTGGAAGCATATTATTTTCGTGGTTATCGCTTAATAAATAACAATGACAGGCCAAAGCATTCGTCAGTTTTTTGACATGTGGTGTCAAAGGGGACGTATGCTTTCTTTATCTTGTAATTTACAAAGGCAACTGTAATAAACCAACAGAGAGGCCTAGGAGACCCTTAGAGTATTGCACTGTAAAAGCCATCTTGTGTTACTGGAACAAGTTTATATCACACAGCATACCTACTAGAATGACTTCCAAGTGTACAATAAATGATAAGACATCTTGAATTTTTGTAACGTGCTGTGTTCCAATTTTTAATCGAGATTTAATCGTGAAATTTAGTCGATTAAAATGACGATTGATCAATCGTCAATCGAATTGTGCGACGATTAATTTAATCTTGATTAAGTTAATCACGATTAATTTTGTGACGATTGATTGTTTAATCGATTAATTAGTTGATTAAAAAATTAATCGATTAATGCCCATCTCTGGCATCAAGTAGGTATTCCTATATTATATACTCAACTGCGACGAGTTTGGGATTGAAATAGCTAGGCAGGGGTCGGCAAACTTTCTAACCAAAGAGCTAATTACAGTTAAAGAAAAATAAGAACTGTAAAGGGGCAGCCAGAAAATATCACAAAAAGCGCGCGTGGCTGTGCATAGAGGAGTGTTGGTGCCCACACTTATGTATGGTAGTGAAAGTTGGGTGTGGCAGAAAAGACATCAAAGTCGAGTGAATGCAGTAGAAATGAGAGCGTTGAGAAGTATGTGTGGAGTGAAATTGAGTGATAGAGTCAGAAACAGTGTGATAAGAGATGAAGAAGAAGAAGAAGAAGAAAATAATTTATTAGCGTAAAAAAAAATATATACAAATATAAGCAACATTAACTTTCTTAAATCTAAACAAAGT
Organism: Epinotia nisella; assembly: GCA_932294315.1. NCBI lineage: Eukaryota > Metazoa > Arthropoda > Insecta > Lepidoptera > Tortricidae > Epinotia > Epinotia nisella. Next base: position 4,576,908 of record OW028693.1, read on the forward strand.
GGAAAAAAGAGCAGTGGGCTTATACAGTATAATTTCCATTACACTAAAGGGTCCTCACTCAGCTTGATGTCACGGAGCGAGCTACAAAACGCGCTCTGTGACGCTGATTTTCAGTGAGGCCATTAAGGGGCAAGATGACACTGAAAGAACACAACATAAAAGGGACAGACTCAAAAAATTAAAATAATTAAGAACACAAAAATTACATTTTAGTACAACAAATACAAGATAAGTGTGGAATGGATGGAGATATAGTCACGAAAATTGAGAAGGGTAGGTTTGGGCATGTAGAGAGGATGGATGAAAGAAGATTAACGAAGAGAGTGTATATAAAAGGAGTGGAAGGGCAAGTTGGAAGGGGAAGACCTAGGCGAACTTTCTCTGATCAAATTGGAGAAATGTTACAAAAAGGCCAGGTCAAAAGTACCCTAAACCGACGAGCATGTATGAGAAATGTTATGAAGGTGAGTGAAGCGAAAGTGGTTTGTCAGGATCGTAGCAAATGGAGATCCGTGATCTCTGCCTACCCCTCTGGGAAAGAGGCGTGATTATATGTATGTATGTATGTATGTATGTAAAGAGCCATTTACACAATGTTCGATCTCACATTTTCTTGAACCTATCTTTGAGGGGTCCTCGAAGAGCCGCAAATGACCCTTCAAAGAGCCGCATGCGGCTCGCGAGCCGCGGTTTGCCGACCCCTGAGCTAGGGTAATGATTGCACCCGGGAGCTACATGGGCTAGAGACGCCTCTGCAAGATCTGAAGCAATCTGCCGAATCCTACACCTGAGATGACGATGCAACGGGGCCACGCCGTTTCGTCGCCAAAATAGTGTAATTATATGTGTTTTGTTTTGTTTAGTTTCGTTCCATGACGCATTGGTTTTTTTACTGTAATGTCGTGGTAACATGTTTTTAATAAATAAATAAATGAGTCTTCTGATTATATTCTTACCTCTTCAGTAACACGGGGCTCCAGTTTGCACCTCACATCGTGCCACGTCAGTGCGTTCAGATGGGCCACCTGGCCCACGATGAGGGCTGGCTGCTCCTCAGGGTCCGAAGCTGAGAGGCCCCAGCGGAACTTGACGCTGACGGCTGAGTTTGACATCATGCGAACTGTGGGTGAGATAAAATAAACAGTCACATACATAAAAATATATATGGTACACATAAAGACCAACAGATATAAAGCATAAAGACCTGGAGGTTCATTAATATACGATACTTATGTTAACAAAACAAAAAATATTACTCACTCCACAATTCCTAACCAATTAACAAATAAAATTGAAACTAACTTTAAAATAATTTGAAAATAATTAATTATCTAACTAGTCTTAAAATTTATTGATAATCTAATAATTTTATTGTTATACTTTATTACCATAATTCACCTAAAAATAATTCCGTGTTAAAATGTGAATGATGTGTTCACCTATAATTGGGGTACGTAAGTGCCTAAATACCACATAACTATTAAAATCTAACTCACTATTCTAAGGTACTCTGTTGGTGTCCCGTATAAAATAAAATAAAAAGAACCTAATCATGAGACATAAAAGACAAAAGGCTTAAAAGAAAAATATTTATACCGGTCCACGACGGAGTATCAGTGCTTGACACAAGCACATGTAGATTGATCTACAGGAACCCGGGCCTCAAGAAGCTAAGCTAAAGCGCTTTGATATTGACATCCATCTTGACTACATCACAGTGTAAATACAGCAGTTGATAGTGGTAATTGTGTACAGCACTATGTAACTGTACAAACAATATTATCTATGCATTCAAATAAAACGTAACTTATTAAATTACAATGTTAGTTAAACTCAGTGGCGGCCTTAGAGCATACATAACTGGAGTCGTCGCCTTTCAGTAACTTACCAAAACCTTGCACAATGTGCAAAAACAATTTCACAATCGAATAACGGTCATTCACAAAATCGCCTCGCAAGAGAACACTGATCCATAAAAATACCCGCATGTTGCTGTAAGCACTTGATATTATAAACGTTCAACCACTTCTAGTTTTCAATATACAATATCCTATTAAGATGCTCAATTCGGCAACCTTTTTGTACGCAAATACGACATAAGGCTACTCCAGTTATGTATGCTCTAAGTCCTATCCTGATATCTGAGGGACGTAATCTATGGGCGACTCTTTCAACCACTGCTTTCCAGGCCGTCTATCTTGAGCCTTATTGCCTGCCTGTAGTGTGAACCCTGTATTGCAACGAGATTCTCTTATCACCTACATACCATAGTAAATGTTATGTGACTGTCAAATGGGCTCTTATCTATAGAACAATGGGATATTAGGAACTGAGTCACTGCCTATTGTTAGTGTTGCTATGTGTTGATAAGGATATAATGATAAATCTTAACTTATATTTATATCCTGCTAGAAACCCTTGCTTTATGTCCAAATCCATAATCCTAGTATAATCATTGGCTTTATACATCTATGAAAAGATGAGAAACACCATCCATATTAGAGGTGCGGCACTTATGTACCTGGCTTGTAAGGCGAATATACTATAACCATACTGATATCATAAATTTGAAGGTAACTCTGTTTGTCTGTTATCTTATCTTATCTAGATGAGGGGACACTTCGCCCCAGTGGGATCTTTTGTGCATTTGCCCTCTCCTTTATACCTACTCCCAAGCTCGCTCAATTATTTCCACAAAACGGATGATGCAGCTCAGCGAGCACCTTGAATTCCACCTTGAAAGTGGTTTATTCTTTGTCTGGCAAGGGTTCACGCAGTAAGTGTTCCATAGTCTCATCCTCGACGCCACACATTCTACAGTCTACAGTATCCGATAGTCCCATCTTGGCCAACAGATCCTTGACCCAGAAGTGACCTGTGAACACCCCAGATATAATTCTGAGTTGTTTCCTGCTGGATTTCCAGAGTTATTTGGTCCAGCCCGAGTCCATATCCGTAACATACTGTTTCTCTGTTACATTTTCATGCTAATATTAAACTGATTGAGAAGTAATTTCATTTGGAGGCGGTGTGTGTGTGTGCATCTTTTGTGTAGTGAATAAATGTCCTCTTTCTTACTTTCTTTCTGTCTCAGTCCCGGAGAAGGACATAGGATAGGTACTTTTTAATCCAGAAATCATTCCCTAAGGAAAAGTTTCTTGGGGCATGATAATTAGGAGGATGCCGGATCAAATTGGATAGCAAATATCTTGTAAGTTTAATGAGCTCCATGTGGACATATTAATAGTGGAGGCCAACAACAAATATATCCGCACCTCAGGTTCAATGCCAACGACTGATATATGAGTCAAAAAGCCCAGCGCGATAGCAACCTTCTTTGACATGTATATCTCTGCACTAAATGTCTTGTTGATTTGGCGTGTGGTTGACAACTTTTCTTTTGACAGAGCGTTGAAAAGGTTAAAGAGTGGCAGAAAGATGGAACACAGGATTGTGGCATTTATGATCAAAACATGATTACTATTTATTTAATGCAATAATTTACGAGCTTGAATCTTGTTGGTAGAATAGATACCAGTACTCATCATGTCTGTTTTTTTTGTTTGTCTTTTTTAAGTTTAACAAATTGTTTCAGATTTTGCTGCCCACCATTGTTATCACTCCAATCTCAATTTACATTTACACTAATTCAAATACTTGTATTTTAAGGTTATCTTATACTCTGTCTAAAAAATCTAAAGTTGGTATTTCACTTATCCAAGATCTTTGTCCAATGTGCATTGCGTCTCACATTTTGGTTAAAAAAACGCGCACACTGGACAAAGATCTTAAACAAGTGGAATGCCACCCTACGCTCAACATGTAGCACAAAAATTGAGTAAGTAATTACTATTGGAGATAAGGACAGTGAATGAGATAACTTATTGTTAATTCTTTAATCAGTCGATTTTTTAAATTAATTGTAGGCTGCTACATAGATCCTTTGGCAACTCAAATTACAATTTCAACGCCCCAGCAACAAACATGTTTAATTTAAATAAGTGAAAGTAAACATTTGGAGCACAACCGTTAGATATTCTAAAAATAGCCGTTCAATAAATCACGATAAAGTTCATTCACCCGAAACAAGCAGAGGATGCTGTTTAAACACATTTAAATAAGCACTGCATGTTCTTACGACTAACATTTTTACTTATATAACACTAAAGCATGTCAATAATCAAAACAAACATAATGAAAATAGTCAAAAACGACATCCGGCGCTAACTTTGAATCCATATTCGATTTTGTACTCACCTTTAGTCCTGCGCCTTCAGTTATTCACGATCGTTCTGCATGAATGTTGATTTTATTATATTGAACGTGCGTCGAGATAGAGAAATGAGAGTAAATAACAAAGAAAAGCTATTCTAATTATTTTCTTTCTCCTATCCCCCAACCCAACTTGCCAAATCATTGAAAGTCAATTTTTGACGTTCGGAAACTAGAAAACTGTTATAGCACACGTCACTTATATAGTTTAGTACTTAAAAAAAAACTTATATGTACTGGCAAACTGATGTTATAGATATTAAAATCATGCTTTTCTATTGTCTCGTGTAAATATAATTTACATGTATCCCATAATTCTAAATTAACTTCTATTAATGGTTGATAAACTAAACCAACTTTATCATAACAAAAGTTTCTGAACGGGTTATGCACGTTCCGTTGTACGATGATATCGTTATCGTCACAGTTTTGCATATGCCGTAGGAAGAAAAAAGATGCAGCATGAATATTCGGGCATTTGCCCGCCAAGTGGAGTGCCACCATGAGTATGTAGTCTGGCTGTTTATCTGGATCTACTATTACTCTATTTCTACTCTAATGGTCGCACCACTCTTGGAGTTGCGTGTTCGCATTGCATCGTTGCCTCTCTTTCATTTGCCGTAGGAAGGAAAAAGATGCAGCACGAATATTTGGGCGATTACCGCCAAGTGTGGTGCCACAACGAGGGCTGCTTACCAGTAGCAAAGGAGCTGAAAACAGAGGGGCTACTGCGAAGCGAAACCGAACTTCGTTCGTGTATCTCCGTCTCTATCGCACTTGCAAGTTCGAGCGACAGAGAGGGAGATGCACGAACGAAGTTCGTTTTCGTTTCGCGGTAGCCCCTGAGAGTAGTTACTGCGAACCGTCAACTCCTTTCATTCGTATAGGTATTTCCCTCTCGGACGCTCAAATGTGCAAGTGCAATCGAGGTTCACGAACGAACAAAGTTAGCGTTTCGCGATAAACTGGACAGCGGCTAAATGGCATCTCGCTCTAATCAGTGAGTTTGAGTGCAGTTAGTCCACTGCATTTAGCCAGAGGGCCTACCGCGAAAGACATTCGAAGTTTTTCCTCTCTGTCAGACTTGCGAGTTCGTACGTAAGTGCAACAGAGAGGGAAAACTTCGAATGCCGTTGGCGGTAGCCCCTCAGGTCTAAAGGCCGCTATTGAAATAACATACACACGACCTCATTAAAAAAAAGTACGTAAAATAAAAATAAAAACAATAGCTTAATCGGATTTCCTTTAATAATTTCACCAAGCTATACTTAGAACAAAATCACATAACAAAATTTAACTGTAGCACAATAACTGCTTTAGCATTAACTTACTTTATAATTTAATTATTATCAATAGAAGCATTTTTACATTTTTAAAAGTTTAGTCACATCAAAGCTGCTTACTATGCATTCTGTAAATTAAAAAAAATATTTCCCGCTCTTTTTGTTACGACATTTGGAGGCCACCTACTTATTCAAGTTAATGTGTATTTATTTTTCCATAAACTACGACACCTCAAAATGTTAATACGGGTAAAATAATATCTGCACAATTAAAAATATTTTGATTTTTCGGTGTGGATAATAATGCATAAAATTATACAATTATTTTATGAGGAAGGAAAAAATAAATGTCTTACATATGCTTATTCACGAATAAATATATTTCTTCATAGGTACTGCTATTGCGGCTAGCTATGTGTTTAGTCTAGTTCGGACAAATTCTATGTACATTAATAGTTTAAAACCGCCACATTGAACAGATATCCTAAACACCGAGAGTGAATTATATTTATAACTAATTTATATTTTAGTAGGTAGGTTTTATTACATGGATGTATAATGGAACAAGTAATTATAAAGTGTAACCATCCAATAGCCGGTTGCGTTTCATTGATAAATGAAAAAGAAAGTACCCAACATGTTCTGAGGGCCTACCGCGAAACGAAATTCGTTGGATTTTCATACAGAGATCTCTATAACTCTATTAAAACTTGTTCCATAGTAACCACATTACCTATTCTATATAAAACAAAACAATCACAAAGGCACTTTAACAACAATAACGGTTTCAACTAACGTAAAAAAACAATTTTATCACACTTAAAACTAATCATAGATATCAGAATATTAGAGATTTGGTTAATCTTTGCGGCCATGGACCTAAGATACTCGGGACAAGCTATGGTAATAATAATTACCACGTCCGAGCGAGATGGTAGCATACAAATCTCGATAAGTGTAACAGAAAAGGAAATATAATTCGTTTTCCTTGTCATAGTTCCACTTTTTTTCTGTTTGCCACAATTGATTTAGTATGAAGTTATGGCCAATAAATCACTACCCACCCAAATTAAGTAGGTTGTTTATGGTAAGCGAGCAGCCATTTTCATGACCAGTTCTTAATTTAGCTGCATAGAAGCCTTTCCGTCCCTCATTGTTTCATCACGTATAGCCTGTCCCGAGTATCTTAGGTCCATTGGCGCGAAGGAGCCATTTCACTTGTGTTGCCTGACTTCAAATAATTTACTTTAAAAACAAAGTTTTAACCGACTTCAAATCAGAAGCCAAAATGCTTCAAGTTCGCCTATAAAATTTGAAGAGTTCCCTCGATTTCTCCAGAATCCCATCATCAGAACTGGATTTTGGTCACAACGGGACCAATCTGGAAGTATATGCTTTCACTGGAAGTATATGCTTTCAAAAAAGAAATAATTTTTCAAATGGGTTCATAAATTACCGAGTTATCGCGTAACAAACACAAAAAAAACATACAGTCGAATTGAGAACACTGAAGAATTGACACTAAAGCTGGGTACTGACCAACGTTACGAGGTGTAATGTAACTCGTTACACAGCGAGCATTCGTGCAGTCAGTACGTGTTTTTAACCGTAACACTACGTACTGACTGCAAGAATGCTCGCTGTGTAACGAGTTACATTACATCTCGTAACGTTGGTCAGTACCCAGCTTTAACAGAACACTGTGAAACGAATCAGCGCTCCCGAGAATGCGCTGTATTGTGAGTTAGGGACCTGCATTTTGTCTATCTGTCAACATTACGAATCCTCAAAATGGCGGCCGTTACATCGTGATATTTTTCTAGCCGTCTCTATCTCATTGCATGTCATAGATAGACACAGCTAGAACAATATCACGATAATACTCCCCGTGTAACACACACAAGGTGTCAATTGTTTTGGTATGTTTACTCGGTTTACTACCTTTGTCTGTGTGTCTTTTGTAGTGATTAAATTTCTTTCTTTCTTTCTTTGTAATGGCCACCAATAAAGGCTCGGCCTCGCGTTTGTGAATGCCCACAAAAATCTCTTGTATTTTGATATCAGTGAAATTAATACAGAATTTGGCAAAGGTAAGAAGTATAATTTAGTAGCTAATAATACTAGAAATAGCTAAGGTATACATAGTAATTGACAGATTGGAAATAAGTAGCGTTTAATTTTAACCGGCCCGCTAAAATAACGTTAGTAACTCGCAATAGTATAACTTATTGCAATGAATGAAGGTGCATTTTAGGCCGGTTAACTGGTAGGCATTACACAGTATTTTCGCAAGATCTTGTTATTCAAAAATCTATGGAAAAGTAGCTATAATATCGTCAATATGCTATGATACGTATTGTGATGAGTGTATCGCGTGATAGTATTCACTGTGTATATTATCGCGATATTCAAAAATGTATGGAAAAGTAGCTTCAATATCATCAATACGTATTGTCATATGAGTGTATCGCGTGATAATAATCACTGTGTAATCGGCCCCTTTCACTGCGTAGCGCGGTAACGCATCAAATTGAACTAAACAAGTGTATAGATAGAGGGATATTATTATTTTTAAGTACAAAAGAATACTGTAAAATGTACGTCATTTGATAGTTAAATTATTTAACCCGAAGAAGCAAAATTAATTGCATGTAGGTACTATAAAATTAATACTAAGTATTACGTCATTAATCGGCTCTTTAGAACATTTAAACTAATTAAATATTATTTGGTCTGTTAAAAAAAGTGCCCTTTTTAACCTCCGACGCAAAGAGAGGGGTGTTATACCTAAGTTTAACGTGTCTGTGTATCTGTCTGTGGTATCGTAGCTCCCAAACGGATAGACCAATTTGAATGCGGTTTTTTTCGTGTCATAGTTAATTTTAACCCGAGTGTTCTTAGCTACGTTTCAACAAAATTGGTTCAGCCGTTTTTGAGGTATTGAACTTTGAAATGAAAATGTCGGGGGTTTCCAACTATAAGTTGTAGTTATTCATTAAAGTCCATCAGACCTATTTGAGTTAAAATTCGTTTGTTCTTGTCCGTCACGAAACACATTTTAGTTTTATGAATAAGGTCATTAGAAAAAAAAAACCACGCGCGTTTACTTCAATGTAAATATTGTAAATGCGCAAATCAGAGGACGGTATTTGCCACACTTTAAAGTTTAACCGAAAATGGAAGATAGAAGTATCGAAGAGAAAACTAGGTACTTATAACAAAAAAAAAACCCTAAACTGATTTTTATTATAAAGTAAGGACTTGTCAAATAGAATACAAAATAGGGTCCAGAGAGAGAAAGCATCTTGTAAACGAGTGGAATTAAAAGATTTTTCAAAAACCCAACTGCTTTTTTGCAAAAATTATAGCCTATGTCACTTCCACGATTAAGAGGAAGCCAACGACACCTCATGTGTCGAAATCCGCCAAACGGTTTAGGCTGCAGGGCGTACCAAAGAATAAGACATACATACAAACGCTCGAAAAACACAACCCTCCTTTCCTTCGGCAGTCGGGTCGAAAAAGTAATTAAATTACATGAATACTTACGAAATTTAATAGTGCTATAACAAGTACATAACATGAACATCAGATACTAATAAGTTCAATAGTTTCCCTAAATATAGTAGAATAAGAGAAGTCTCAGTGCTACACAATGTCACAGATCAGTGTTTGTCGCACGAGCCGAAGGCAAGGGCGATAATGTGATCTGTGTATACAAAATTTTACGTCTTCTATTGGCCCGAAGATGCAACTTCTCGCGTAGCGTGCGGCAATTATCAATTTACGACCACAGATGACGTAAAATGATGAACTGTGACCTCGCTTATTAACGCCATCTAGTGAAACATTTGACAATAACAATACAGTTTACTATATAGTGTCTGATTAACATAATAATATAACAATTCATTCAACAAGTTTATTGTCAATCTTGTATGACATAGCACGAGGAGCATACCAGAATAGTTTAATTAATTTTATATACAATACAACTTATCGCTTCGTGAACGATGCGATATTTCAACGCGCGATATTTTAAAGCGAGGGACACGCCATAGGGTATTCTTAGTTAGCTCATGCTAAAACTGATAACATCGTGTTGCTAAATGGATAGTAAACCATCAAATTATTGTAATAAAGTATACATTAAAAAATATAGTTAAAATCATAAAAAGATATGGAGTACATTTAAAGCTACCAATAGAATCCTTACGCTTTTATAGAAACAAAATTGTACGACAACTATGGACCTAAACGCATTATTTCGCGACCGAAACAGCAATAAAAAAAAAACCATACGATTAGTAGGTACAAATAGAAAGCAGTGACGTCATACACTACCGGTCAAATGTTTAAGTTCACTCTTTGTTTTAGGTACAAATTAGTACTTTTAGACAATATTTTTTTGCAGCTCGGAAGCCGAAATTTGTTTCCAACTGATCCGTTATTGTTTCCAGAGATTTGTTTAATTAGTCAGACACAATTCACGTACATTTCTAAACAACGCATTCCCTAAAATCTTATAGGAATGACGGCAAAGGCTGGGCCATATATGGGCTTGCCACGTAAAACGTACAATGATCAAATACAATGTTGGTTTTTAGGGAATCAGTTGTTTAGAAATCTACGTAAATTGTGTCTGACTAATCAAACACATCTCCGTAAACAATAACGAGTCAGTTGGAAACAATTTTCGACATCTGAACTGCAAAATATTATCGCACAAAAGTACAAATTTGTACCAAAAACAAAGGGTGAACTTAAACTTTTGACCGGTCTGTACTTGTTTGAAGCGTTTCGGCTGCCGCCAGCGAGGTCAATATTTGTCTCAATTTTTTCGGTATTTATGTTTTTTAATTGTAGTTGCTCCCACACACATGTTCCTCATCAAATACTAGTTCGAATAGCATCGTACAAAAATCTAAGGACAAGCCTATTGTCCTTTGTGAACACAGTCCTCATACATCAAGGGTTGGCAACGCACTTATAACAACCTTTTAGGCTTATTTGCAGCGCTTAAATACAGTAACGCTTTCTATCAGGCGGACCTTACTGTTGTTTGCGACAAATGTCATTATAATAATTCTGGTATACCCCGTATATACTGTGACCGGTTAGAATACTGTCAAAAAACCGTTCATAACAAAAAAAAAACACTAAATTAATATTATGATACCCTAGATCCGATATCTATAACATACACTAGGACGATTCTAATAACAACACCTATGAATACATTTGAAACCCAAAAACTGAAATCATACGAATTCCACTCATCAAAGACGTCCACTACTGGACATAGGCCTCCCCCAATGAGTGCCACAATGACCGGTCCTGCGCCACCCGCATCCAGCGGACTCCCGCGACCTTTACCAGGTCATCAGTCCACCTTGGGGCCTACCCACGCTGCGCCTTCCGGTATGTGGTCGCCACTCGAGAACCTTTCCACCCCAATGGCCATCGGTTCTACGTGCAATGTGCCCCGCCCACTGCCACTTAAGTTTAGCGATTCGGTTCCACTATCGAGTGCCTAATATGAAATGAAAAGGCAAGATTTAATAATCCTAAGATATAACAATACTCTTAATTAGTATTTACCACAGTATTGCTACGATTAACATTACACATAATAAGCCACAATTGGGGTATATACCCGATTTAATAAAAACAAAACAAGTTAGCAAATAGGGATAATAGGGAATATGCATCTTTAATCTTTATTGCGAAAATCAAAAGTATAATCCAGAGGAATATCAACTGTAGCATTAAAACTTTCGTAGGATTTTTTTTCTGATGTTATTGGCATTTGAAATCTGCACGCGCCGGCACCCGCCGATAACGCTCTATATTAAAGGGGCATAGACTGTGACGTCACAATCCATAATCTCGGCGCGTTTGGGCTAGTGCACAAATCACGCGAGGTTCGATAGGGGGGAGGGGGGTCAGGAAAAAATCACGACAGATCACGTTGGGGGGGGGGGGTATACGGAGACCTCACGTCTATTTTTCTACAGTGAACGAAGCTAAGAAAAAATATCTACCACACGAGTAAAAAACTATGGAGTTAGTCATTCTTTTGTAATTATCTCCTTAAAATTTGCGTATCTATACTTGTCATACAAAATATCATTTCTAATTAAATATTCTGTCTTACTGTTATGTAATTTTATCGAAAATTGAGTGACTTTAACGTGAAATACAATACAATAGGCTTTCTTATATATATTTCTGTTGTAAGATATTTCTATGTATATCCGCATCGATTGAGTGCAATTTATTCAAAATTGAAGGTCCATGCATATTCCCTATTCCCGATCGGTGAAATTATAGCATTAGTAGAAAAACCGTACATTTCTTAAAATAAGAAAAATAAAACGCCACCTTAAAAACTAAAGTCGAAGTTTAAAAATTATAAAAAAAACTCACAAAATGTATATATATTGTTATCCTACTTCTATACAAAAACAATAGTCCATCACCAAGCATTGACACTGTAATAAGTAGATACGATTGTAATCAATGTAATCATAGTATGTCGTGTTGCGTTCCGCGGGTCACGTACGCCTGTCTGAAAACCAGCGCTGTAGGTGTCTGTCGGACACCTCGGCATAATGCTGAGACAGCGACCGATTCACTGCCGCGAAGACACACAATGTGTCAATTGGCTATAATCCTAAAATATATATAGTCCGTCAGTTAGATTATCAAAACATATTGGACACGTATTTTTTTGTATGTCAATTAAACAAAAAATGATGACGATATAGCCCGGTAAAGTTCCGCGTGACGTCACATTATGGTACACTTTTTATCATAATATGACGTCACGCAACTTTAACGGGCTATATCTTCGTAATTTTCTGTTTAATTGACATACAAAAAAATACGTGTCCAATATTTTTTGATAATCTAAATCCGGACTAAATATAATAATAATTTTTTTACCCAGGAAAGTACCCAATTGTATTGTATGTTTACTCCCTTTGTCTCTGTCTTTTGTGTAGTGAATAAATGTCTTCTTTCTTTCTTACATATTAATTGTCACTATAGGCGACATGTTTCGAGCCCAACAGTCCTTCATCAGGTTGAGAATAGTTTAATACTTTACTATAACAGTTTTTGGGCTCCAAATACAAGAACAAGAACTTACGTACGAGGTAAGCATAGATTAAAATTCGACATAACGCGAAACTTGACCGTCCAGTTTGCCATTAAATCGTACTTGTTTTATTTGATATCCAAAATACCCCATCTACGATTGGAAAAGTAAGGGGCCGTTTTTTTTTCAAAATATTGCACGCGCTGCCAATTTAATAAGCTCTATATATCGTTCAAAAATTAGAAGGGGGGGACACACAAAATTTTAGTGACTTTCGGGGCGATTATTTACCTACAAAAGTATGTAGCGGATAACAAAATAAACCTATCCTCAAAATTTTATTCAAATACACCTTTTAGTTTTCGAGTAAAATGCCTGTGACATACGGACATGACGAAACTATAAGGGTTCCATTTTTGCCATTTTGGCTACGGAACCCTAAAAATGTTTTAGGAATGGTGATATTTCCGATTTGTATGGGGAATACGCTAGTTAAGGAGTACGAATAGACGAGTATTCCTTTACAAAATAAGACAAGTAAGAATTAACTGGCTTCACAGTACCAACCGCCATTTTAAATTTTAAACACATTGTGCATAAATCTGATGTGCCATTTCACTATCTAATATATCATTCCCAATCGATAATTGACGAGACAAATATTAAATTTAACGCGAAAATAGAGTTATAATGGTAGTTATTCGAATAAAAAAAAACCGTTAGTAATTCCATTCAATTGTGACGCTGCCTACGAAGCTGAAGGTCCTCAGTTCGAATTCCGGTAAGGGCTAATATTTGTGTGATGAGCATGAATATTTGTTACCGAGTATTGGATGTTTTCTATGCATTTAAGTATTTATATCAATTATATATATCGTCGTCTAGTACCTATAACACAAGCCTTATTGAGCTTACGAGTACTATAGGCCTAGTTCGAATTGTGTAAGAATGTCTCCTAATTTTTAAATTTAATTCTTTTTTGAGACATTTGGGATTTTGCCATCGACGAAGAGAGCCAGAGGCCCTACCGCGAAACGAAAGCGACGTTCGTTCGTGTATCTCCCTCCCTGTCTCACTTGCTGATTCGAGCGACAGAGAGCTCCCTCTCGAAACTCAAACTTCGTTTTCGTTTTACGGTAGCGCACCAGATGATGTAAGAAATTGTATGCTGTGGGCTATGAAATAGCCATAACAGTCGATAGTATGAGATTCGAAAACAATTTTAACAATGTGAACTTATAAGGCCTGCAACACACTGGCGCGACCTGCGGTGGCGGTCCATAGTAAATTTGACAGCTAATGACAAGTTTACTTATGTCCGCCGCGGCCAGACCGCGCCAGTCTGTGAGAGGCCTAATAGTCGGAACTTAAAACATTGGCAGCCATTTTGAACTTTTAGTTTATAATATTAGTATGTCTATTGACCGCCATATGCAACATGTTTACCAACGCAGAGCACTGGTAGCATGCACCTATGATACTCAGGACAAGCTATATGTGATGCCACAATGAGGGACGGAAAGGCTTCTATGCAGCTAAATTAAGAACTGGTCTTAAAATGGCTGATGGCTTACCATAAACAACTTACTTGACCTTTTGGGAGCTAAAAACGACTGTGGACGCGGACGAAAACTCGTGCCACTGAAGCCACAGACGGCCACAGCCGCGCATGCGCTTTTTTATGTAATAAAAAGCTTTACAAGTAACTTGACCCATTTTTTAAATAGTCCATGATACGTAAATTAATTTTGACATGACAATATTTATCAGAAGTTTCATTTTATTCATATTTTGTCTGTCTATTGTTTTTGTTCTGGCCTCAGTTGGGCACCGTTTTGTTTTGCACCCTCGCTGTCAAAAGGTTAATTTAGCCGGGTAGTGGTTTTTTTGCCACAAGTTCATACTAAATCAATTGTGGCAAAAAAAAATGGAACTATGACAAGGACAACGAATGATATTTCCTTTTCTGTCATACTTATCGAGATTTGTATGCTACCATCTCGCTCAGATGTGGTGTTATTATTACCATAGCTTGTCCTGAGTATCATAGGTCCATGACCGGTAGTATTAGACGCGCAGGCGCGAACGCCAGTAATTTTATTTAAGAATCAGTGATCGATATTTGACCTTAAAGAAGTGAATGAGATTACTAACGGTTTCCTTTTTGTGTTTCTATTCATTAAAAAAATCAGTGGGTTTTTAAAAGATATGTATACATTTTTACGCTTAATTCCTTTGTAATAAATAAGGTGAAAAATGTATACATACCTATATTTGATATCGATTGTGTACAAATCGGCACAGACTCAACGCAGTTTCTAGACAGTCGTTTCGTAATACATGTATCCGTCTCTTTCTAAGCGTTCTAATAAGAAAGAGAAGGATAATTTATCTCGCCGCGACACAGTGCTGGCTGATCGCTGTGTCTTGTCTTTATCACACGATAAACGATAAATCATTCGTCGTAAAGAACGAATTCAGTTTAAGTGAACTGTCTTGTTTATGTGAATTGCAATGAAACAACTTATTAATAAATACCAAAGCGATGGAAATGGAAACTAAGTTCGTCAAGATTCCAATTATCAACCTTGAAGGTCGAAATTGTATTTTTTTTAAGTTAAAATGTATTACATCATTACATTTGACATGTCAAATTAGAGTACCTTTTGCATGTTGTAATGTATGCCACTAGATCATATCTTCTATGGATAATAGTGAATTATCTCTGGCACCAATAAAACCAATCGTTCCTGCATTCATTAGTGCTATGGATACTTGGATATTTTTATCACATTTAAATAGGCATTGGTACTCTTATTTAGTTTCTACCCTTGAATTGCCGACAGATATTTCATCGACAACGCTTCAAGTATTTTCATTTCATCGACGTACGACGATGTCTGTCGATGAAATGAAAATACTTGAAACGTTGTCGATGAAATGTCTGTCGTAGTATCGATTCTTTGACACAATGACTAGTCGATGAAATATCTGTCGTAGTATCGATTCTTCGACATAATGACTAGTCAATGAAATGAAAATACTTGAAACGTTGTCGATGAAATGTCTGTCGTAGTATCGATTCTTCGACACAATGACTCAAACTCAAAATGATCTTTATTCAAGTAGGCCTAGTAACAAGCACTTTCAAATCGTCAGTAAATTTTTAGAGTAATTTTTAAACATAAAGAATAAAATATATATGTTAAAAAAAGTGTATAAAAATACTAGTAGAATATTTCTAGAAAAACAATCTAATGTCAAAAAACAAAATATTACGAAAATAATAGACTAGTCGATGAAATGAAAATACTTGAAACGTTGTCGATGAAATGTCTGTCTTGGTATCGATTCTTCGACACAATGACTAGTCGATGAAATGAAAATACTTGAAACGTTGTCGATGAAACGTCTGTCGGCAATTCAAGGGTAAACCCTTATTTAGATATAGGTAATAATTTCGTATATAATTCAAATCAAGCCTAATTCAATCTCATAATTGCGCAAATATGCAAGCGAGACAATTCTTACAACTATGCTTCCGTGAATTCTACATGAAACAGTAGCTAAAATAGTTGAACTATACAAATTAAAATATACAATAATTATATTTTTATTATCTTTGTAATGGAAACTTTTTCACAGCCACAATACTCTACAAAATTTAACTTGGAAAAAAAATAAAAATATGCAAACTTAGTACCATTGTATAGAACCATTTGATTTTAACAAAATATAAAGTAGAATTGGCTATATAGGATAAATCGTTGGTAGCTGGCCACCGTTCATTAACTGGCCACCTCATACTTAAAATTATAATGCTTGTAAAATGCTTCTATACTTTCTATGTTCATCTACTAAACCTGTTTCACATATTTGCACTTTAGGGCCCCAAGATACAGGCTCAGCCTAGTTTGGGGTCCGCCGGATATCTCTGTTTTGTTTATACTTACGTGTTAAAGCGAATAAATAATTTTGAATTTTTTGAATTTTGAATAATAGAATTCATTTTAGTATAAGGTTTCAATTACTGGCCACCCTTCAATAACTGGCCATGTCATACTAAATTAATTTTTAGTATAAGGAGGCCAGCTACTGGCGATTTACCCTAATTTAAAATACGATTAATACAACATACTTAATTCTCTCTCTCGTTTATATCAAAAACATGAACAATTTATGCAAATTTTGAAAGGTCTAGTATACTTTGCGAGATTTAATCACTCGTACAGTCAATAGGCAACGATGACCGCTTACCATCAGGCCCATATTTCACCAAATCGGCAATTGTCGTCTGACAATGACAATTCAACTTACATGGCTGCGTCGACAGGTTAAGGTGTTGCTGGACAGCTTATTGACCCAGCAATGTACGTGGAATTGTCATTGTCAGGTGACAATTGTCAAGATGGTGAAATAGGGCCCAGGTGGGGCCCCGATCACGATATATTATTCATGTTTTAAATAGTACAATGAAAATGACATTTTCAATCTTATGGCAAATAATACTTTTTGTCATATTTTCTGTTCAGAATCATACTTAATTTCATAATATAACGAAGTAACAGGATGAATATACAATTTCTATTGTAACTCTTTACTAAACGGGTGTTAGGTCTTCTAGCGATCAAGGATGTAAACACGTCTAAAACGTCAAGGTAACGAAAAAAAAATACAAGATTTGCCGACCACTTTGGCCTAGATGGTAGTGACCCTAGCTTAGTTTGGGGCTTAGTCCATTTGTGTAAGATTGTCCCTCATTAAATATACAGGGTGTAATCGTTAAGTGTAGCCAGGCGATTATTCCGTAAATATAACAGAATATCTGAAAACTTTAAACTGATATCGAAAGTAGTAGTAAGTAAGTAAGTAAGTAGTAGTAAGTAAGTAGATAAGTAAAGTAAGGAAAATCACCCAATAAATAAAATCACATCAATACCTTTTTAAAAATAAAACTAGAAATATCCAATACGACGTTCGTTGAGAGGCTGTTTACACGAAAAGCTATCATCATCATCATCATCATATCAGCCGAAAGACGTCCACTGCTGGAGGCCTATGCTCCCCCAAAGAGTGCCACATTGACAGGTCCTGCGCCACCGGCATCCAGCGGACTCCAGCGACCTTTACCAGGTCATCAGTACACCTTGTGTGGGGGGGGGAGCCTACCCACGCTGCGCTTTCCGGTACGTGGTCGCCAGTCGAGAACCTTTCCGCCCCAATGGCCATCGGTTCTACGTGCAATGTGCCTAACGTGCTACACTTAACGATTACACCCTGTATATTTATTTTTATCAAGTCCCGCTCAGTAAAAATGTTGCGAGTGTTGTCAATTGTAATTTCATCAATGTTACTGTTACAATTTAAACTTAAAAATATTTACAACAAATGTATTTTTCTCGTCTTTTAAAAATATAATTCATTACTAAACAAAATATTAGTATATAATAAAACGTAAAGGGATTTTGAGGGCCTACTCGAAAAACAGATTCCATTAAGAATAACAAAATAAAACTAAAATGTTTGCTGCTGCCGAGAATCGCTACGCGCTACGCTCGTAGCCGATCCCGCGGTTTTCCTCGTGCGTAGCGGAAAGCGACTACGGCGTAGCGTAGGCGCCCGCTAGTACAAACGCCAACACAGTGAACTGACCATACTGTATTTATATTGAACCTTATTACAATGCACATAAAGTGCACGGATTGTCAGTTAACTGTGTTCGCGATGGTACAGTCACGGACTTCAATCGTCCAGCCATTAAGAGCTCACCTTATACTGGACACTTCATAGCTTCATAGAATACCAAAATTAGTTGACACCTAAATTAAACAATTAAAGTCCTTGACCGTACAAGAGGGGATTTTCTTATGTTTTTACCTATATTTAGGTAATATCACTTAAATCGGCAAGCGGCAAGATAATATGGAAAACATGTCAAATTTGGAAATAATTCATAATAGCAGATTTTTTTTAATGTAACGGATATATTATCAATTAAATAGTCACCTAGAGGCAAAATCCAACAAAAAATCAGACTTCAAAAAATACATAACTTAATTAGCTCCTGAAAAGTCGGAATAAATATTAATAAATGTTTTAATCTTTATTTTGGTTCATTTACATTTGCTTTAAAATATTCAATATAAATCAAACAAAAAAAGACAATGAATGCTTAATTTAAATCTATATAATTACTTCCGGGTGGAAAGTTTGTTGGATTTTTGAATAAAGCATCTTAGAATAACGTTAATTAAAATAAACAAAAAAAAACGCTATTATAAATTAATGCTTTTCAAAACAGTATTTTGCCTGGAGTATAATAACGAATGCGCTAAAAGAAACAAATAATGGAAATACCAGTCGTTTAGTGCGACTGGTTCTTCAACATTTTCAAGGGTCGGCAACGCTCTAGAGGTCACCAGTGTCAGACAATATGCATGTTTGATACCACAGTGGTAAAAGAACTCGTGTTGATAGAGTAGGCCCTAGAATTTAACAATATCAACCAACCAATGTAACATCTACATTCCGCAGGCGATTCTCGCCTCTAACGCGTCGTCCTTACAGCATAGAGTAGTAGTAGAATGATTATTGACGATAAAGGCTATAGTCGTGTAAAGCTCTAATTGAATGCTAAGCGAAACACACAACCTAGCAGAGGACCTCGCACTGAGGCATACGCTGGAACAAAAACACATGTGTTAGTCAAATAGGGGTGTCAACACCAAATAAAATAACCAATAATTATGAATTTTCTCGAAAAGGGATGTAAAATATTGTCAAATTGAGGAAAAATTGAAGCAGGGGATTAATATCTGCGACGACCGAATAGCATGGTGGTTAGATAACCTGACTATGCAGCTTGAGGTCCCGGGTTCGATCGCAGGTCGGGGCAGATATTTGTATGATGAATACGAATGTTTGTTCTCGAGTCTTGGATGTTTAATATCTATTTAAGTATGTATTTATCTATATAAGTATGTTCACCCGTTGTCTAGTACCCATAGTACAGGCTTTGCCTAGTTTGGGACTAGATCAATTGGTGTGAATTGTCCCGCGTTTTTTTAAAATAAATAATTAATAAGTTTTAAGTGTCCAAAGTTTTATGAAGGGGTATAGTCTGTCCCTTTCAAAGTCAAAGTGATTTATTCGTCAATTTAGGTAAATTACATGCACCTATGAATGTCGATAAACTACCACCGGTTCAGAAAGAAAACCTCTGCCTCGAGAAGAACCGGCATAAAAAACTCGGCGAGGTATCATTTTTTCAATACAGTATACAATATATCATTTCAGTATTATAAAATTACATTGCTACAGTAGAAAGCCTATTTATTTTGCGATAGATTTCTAGTGCAGGACTTTATCGCTGCCAAATATCCCTATCCATGATGTAATCGTTTATCTTATAATATGCTTTTGAAATAAGTGTCCGTTTTACGACAGCTTTGAATTTAGAGTCAGTAAGTTCGGTAATAATGTGTTTTGGAATTTGATTGTAGAATTTTATACAATTTCCCAAGAACGACTTTTGACTGCAAAAGCAGCGGAGCTCAACCCACTTCCTATCGCAGTTATGTGGGAACCCCACTGCAGTTTAGAATCTAACGTAATACCCAAGAATACAGTTGACTTTACAAATTCTATGGTTTCATTCACAGAACACTAACTACTATAGAAGGGGTATCAAGCGCAGTTTGTATCGGGAGCGGTGTCGCCTCATCCCCTCCGCGTCGCCTACAACGTTGGCGCGAAAGCTAAGAGCAAGGGCGTAGCCAGAATTCTGTGTAGAGGAGGGGGGGGGGGGGTAGGGGGGGGGGGGGGTCAGGCGCAGAAAAAACAAGAATATATCTAGCATATATGCACGAGCGATGGGACAGCTGCTTCTTCCAGGGGGAGGGGGGAGAGCAGCTCCCCCCCCCGTACCTCGCTACGCCCTTGGCTTTGACCGCTCGAAGTAGTAGCGCGCGCGTGCCACGCCCACATCGCCTTGCTATACTATTTAATACTCTGTGGTTTCACCGTTTCTTATGGCGCTCTTTGGGAAAGGCCTGCGTCCAGCAGTGGACTTCGATTGACATGGTGATGTTCAGATTCAGATTCAGATGTTTATTTGCTTAACGTACAAGTACATGCAAATACAGGAATATAGCACAATTTACAAGTTACAGTGGTAGAAATAATAATAAGAAAGTCAGGTAAATTATTCACAAATGTCGTTATAAATAGCAAAGTAAGATACATTACACATTAAAAATAATAAAATAAAATAAATAGTCATTAAATCAGTCAAGTGCATTGGCAAAAAATTCATTGATTGTATAATAGGGTCTATCTATAAAATATTTCTTTAATTTCTTGTCAAAGCTTCTTATGTCACTGGGTCGTTCTTCTTTTTTACCGACAATGAATCGAGGTTTTTCTGTTTTTTTGGTTTTTGAACTATCGAAAATTGTGGTTTTGAAGTGCGATTTAAAAAAAAATGCATAGGTTTCTTCATTAGAACTAATTAAAGTTTACTTTCTGGCCAATATAAATATTTATTTACGGTTGGTTTCTAAAAAAAACATGTGACAAAGTGGACTATTTCAGTGGGGACAACATTTTGGTTTACCACTCTGTCACGGCATTCTACGAAAAAAACAAACATTTAAAAAAATGCTAGTTCGAGAAAGTGAAATATTATATATCACTAATTAATAAAATAATATGGACGTTCATTCGAACATTATAAAACCATAAACATCATTACTCAAATGAGATGCCGTAATAAGACGAAGGACAGGCTATTGTCGGTCGAAAAGAAGAACGACCCCACTACATTGTTTTATTTCGTCGCTAAATTAAAAAAAAATTAATAGCAATATTGTTAAAGCTATTATTAATGTAATGTATTGTATGGTGTTTCATGTACTCACGTAAATGTATAAGTGCGGTCACCAGAGCCGCGGCGAGTCGGTGAAGCCTGCCTCGCGCGCCTTCCAGTACTCGCCCGTGAACACCCACGTCTCCTCGCCTTCGTCTATCGTTTTACTGTCAAAACGAAATGGTTATCTGATAAATATAGGAGCGGGCGGGTAAACAAGTGACACGCAACGTAGCTGTTAACGAACTTTTACTGTCTTTTTCTACTCCTGTACTTTTATCTGTCATTTACATAGTCACGAACACTAATATAAAGACAGAAAATAAGTTTGCAGAAAAGTCTATACTCTATTCCCCATAACAGTACGGCACAACCATGCTGTTATGTCGCCAAAACGATACGCTTAGCAGCCATACGCTTCTAAACCTATACATTAGGTACTACCAACTTAACAAACCACTGAATGTTTTTACTTTTTAGAAATTTTTGAACTAAAGGCATTGCTGCTAACTTAGGAAAAACCTTTATTCTTAATATGGCAGTACTGGCAAGTTGACATCAATTAAAAACAAAGTTAACCATAGACACCCATTTGTCTCATTTTCATGTTTCCCGAATTCCCGGTTATTTTATAAATTGTTGTTTGAGTTTGCGGCCGTTGTGTTTGCTACAAAATAGTTGGTGTTTCTCAAAAGTAATAAAAATGGATGACGATGAAAATATTGCTTCTACACCAGAAGAAATACACCGGCAGCCCACAAGCAGTGACCGAAAATTTGTTGCCTACTAAATCTCGGCACCTATACGACAAAGTTTAAGAAAAAAATATTCTTTGTTTAATTTTGCATTTTATTCCATAGTAGCTAGTCGTAGAAAAAGTATTGAATGCAACGTTGTATAACTAAGTCAAAAAACGCTCGTGGCGTCTTTCTTTACAATGTTCGCCTTCGGCTCACATTGTAACCCACGCCACTCGCCTTTTTTGACCTCTCTTATACAACTGTTGCATAAAATACTATTTAATTTGAGTTGTTGCAATCGGTGAATATAAATTGAAGTGTTTCCTAACAAATTTACAAAATTCAAATATATACATGGAAGTAACGGTTCGTATTTGATGTTTGATGAAGCAGGGTTTGCATGACTCCATTTGGTCTATATTAACTAAAATTCTGATGCACTTCTTTTGCAAAACAAATATTTTATCAACTAGCTTTTGCCCGCGCCTTCGCCCGCGTACTAAGAGTAATGTTAACCGTCTACAAAAAAGGTGCATCTCAGTTTCAGTCTTTTATGTATTTAGATCGACTCTACATAGACTCTGCATATCGAACATAGACTCTACATATCGAATCTACATATCGACTCTACATATCGACTATAAATATCGAATCTACATATCAACTCTACATATCGACTACATATCGACTCTATATATCGACTCTACATATCGACTCTACATATCGACTCTACATATCGACTCTACATATCGGCTCTACATATCGACTCTACATATCTGGACCCCCATATAAAATTTCACCCCCTCTTTTAAGGGGTTGGGTGCAGATTTCTAAAAAAAAATGATGCACGATTTTTTTGTTAGTCACAAATAGTACGCATACCAATTTTTAGCTTTCTACCTTGAAAATTGCGGAATGCTCCATACAAACTTCCACCCCCCATTTTGAGGAAGTGGGGGGTTAGAAAGAGACAAAAAGTAGCCTATGTCACTCTCCATCCCTTCAACTATCTCCACTTAAAAAATCACGTCAATTCGACGCCCCGTTTTGGCGTGAAAGACGGACAAACAAACAAACAAACAAACACATACACTTTCCCATTTATAATATTAGTATGGATGTCACTACTATTTCCCCAAAGGACTAGGCCATATGATATTCGCGAGTGAACCTTAAGTCGAGCGCGTAAGGTTGAAAATGCACTGACCGGAACCAGCGCGCCACGTGCTCGACGCCGTCGCGCCGTCTCTCGCGCTGAGCTTGCTCGAGCTCGAGCTTGAACTGTTCCGCCGCGTCCACGTCGCCTTCCTCCAGCGCTCGCTGGTCGGGTCTGCGGATAATTATTAATTATAAAACACGATCATAGTAACGCACCAGAATACCAATGGTTGCACCGCGCATCATCCACACTAACAAGTGAAGACACCAGAATCGACGCACACATGCACAGCAGCGGCGTATATAAAGCCATCGCGCGCACCGAACGATCATTCACTCGCTAGACGGCAACGGGTGCGATAGCCTCGCAGTCCACTCGAAGTCGTAGTACTTGCCCTGATCGATAGTCCCGCAGTCATCAGGTGATAAGTAAGCTAGGACGGATAGGGGGTACGATAGCCACGCAGTCTACCCCACGATCCTCTAATAGGGTTTATGTAAATTGTATGTCACCCAAGTTGTAAGTTACCTAAACAATAAATCAACATCCGACAATTGGGCTTTTACTCACCTGGCAACCCTACAATTATAAATATTAGGGGACAAATTTTACACCTATAGTAAGCTCAATAAGGCTTGTGTTATGCTACATTTACACGCTTGTCGTGGCTTGGCAAGCGCCCACGAACTCCAAGACTTAACGCTTGGACGCCATTTACGCGCTTGCGAGTGCGTCAGTGAGCTCCGGTCAGGCAAGCGCAGACGTGGGCGTAGAAGTCGTGACGGCTTGTCGCGTTTGGCTTGACAACGTTGGAGCCAACGTGTGAATACGTCGCAAGCGCTTGCCGCAAGCTCCCTTTGATCTTCAAAACCCGACACTAGCCCGGATTGCGACAAGCTCTTGCAAGCTCACGCGAGCCAAAACAACCCCGTTCACACGCTTGTGTTTGTGGAAGCTTGCCAAGCGTGTAAACGTACCGTTATGGTACGTTTACACGCTTGGTAAGTCTCGACAAGCTTCCACGCACAAGCGTGTGAACGGGGTTGTTTTGGCTCGCGTGAGCTTGCAAGAGCTTGTCGCGATCCGGGCTAGTGTCGGGTTTTGAAGACAGATCAAAGGGAGCTTGCGGCAAGCGCTTGCGACGTATTCACACGTCGGCCCCAACGTTGTCAAGCCAAACGCGACAAGCCGTCACGACTTCTACGCCCACGTCTGCGCTTGCCTGACCGGAGCTCACTGACGCACTCGCAAGCGCGTAAATGGCGTCCAAGCGTTATCTTATCTTATCTAGTTGAGGGCCCTTTCGGATACACTTCGACCCAGTGGGACCTTTTGTGCATTTGCCCTCCCCTTTATAGCTACTCCCAAGCTCGCTCCATCATTTCCACAAAGCGGATGATGCAGCTCAGTGGGAGCACCCTGAATTCCTTTGGTTGCGGGTAGCCGTTACCAAAGAGATTCATTCTTTGTCTGGCAAGGGCATGACATTCACACAGTAAGTGTTCCATAGTCTCATCCTCCTCGCCACACATTCTGCAGTCTGTACTGTTTGATAGTCCCATCTTGGCCAAGAGATCCTTGACGCCGAAGTGACCTGTGAACACCCCAGATATAATCCTGGGTTGCTTCCTGCTGGATTTCCAGAGTTTTTTGGTCCAGCCCGAGTCCACTCCTTCTATGAAGAGCTTTGAGTGCCTTAAACCCGCCTCATTCCTCCACTCGTGCTGGTGTTTGGTTTTGGCGTAGGCTTTAAAGGCCGATATTATGGTTCCCTGTGGGAGTCCCACAAACGGTTCTGGACCTACAAAGTGATTTGTAGACCCCCAAGGCGTCCAAACGTTTGTAAAGGCTTGGAGTTGGTGGGCGCTTGCCAAGTCACGACAAACATGTAAATGTAGCATTATAGGTACTAGACGACGATATATATAATACATATAAATACATAGAAAACAACCAAGACTCAGAAACAAATATTCATGCTTTTGACACAAATACTTGCCCTTAACGGGATTCGAACCCAGGACCTTCTGCTTCGTAGGCAGTGTCACTACCTACTAGGCTAAACGGTCGTCAAAATAATCATCAGTGATTGGTTTTTGGATTCGACATTGGGTGAACGACCTCAATCATTATGTTAGTATGGATATGCCCCGGGAATCTGGGCTTTATGTTGTTAGAAATATATTGGTAAATAAATAAATATATTGTTATATTGGTTTTCGCGGCATGTCAACTAGTATGTAACACTGCCTTACGGTCTAGTACTCCCCGAGAATATTCCAATCATACGCGAATCAAAAGTTCAATTAGAGTAAACCACAGTTGTCGTGAAAGATAATCTCAGAAACAAGTCGATGAAATTGCCATGTAAGAGTAAAAAATTCCTTAGAGAGAGATAATTTAAATTGTTTTATTTTTGTACGGTTTGTTCGGTATCGCGGGAAACTGTCGTATCTATATTAACTTTTCTACTTGATATCCCGGGAGGGAGAATCCAAATAACCGATCACTGATAATCATACATAATTAATCTTATTAATATTATAAATGCGAAAGTTTGGATGTTTAGATGTTTGGATGTTTGTTACTCGATCACGCTTAAACGGCTAAACCGATTTGAATGAAATTCGTATTATATCTTTTTGCCTAAGATATAGGAATCCTAGTTTAGGCGCATTTAATCAATTAACCTAACAATGTAACAGTGCAAGCGCGATGTACAATTAGCAATAAGGTTTTTTTCAATAAATTATTCTACATAAGCCTCCCCCAAAGAGTGCCACATGACCGGTCCTGCGCCACCCGCATCCAGCGGACTCCAGCGACCTTTACCAGGTCATCAGTCCACCTTGTGGGGGCTTACCCACACGTGGTCGCCACCCGAGAACCTTTCCGCCCCAACGGCCATCGGTCCTACGTGCAATAGGGTGTCCCGTCAATGTATGGGGGGTTTTTTTTTGAAGCTACACTATCACAAGAGGTATCGAAAGTTGCGTAATTTTACACAGACTATAGAAAAGGCAAAAAATTTAGAATTACGTAGCATCTTGAGGGCTCTACCGCGCTTCAAAGATTTGTAAAATCTACGTTTTTATAGAAGTTCTACGTCTTTGAAGCGCGGTAGAGCCCTCAAGATGCTACGTAATTCTAAAATTTTTGCCTTTTCTGTAGTCTGTGTAAAATTACGCAACTTTCGATACCTCTTGTGATAGTGTAGCTTAAAAAAAAAACCCCCCATACATTGACGGGACACCCTAACGTACAATGTGCCCCGCTCACTGCCACTTAAGTTTAGCGATTCGGAATTAGTACATTGTTGAAGAGGCTAGAAAGTAAGCAATAGATGGACGAGACGAGTCCAGCTATTGGCCTTTCGGCCGAGGCTTAACATAGTGCTTTTCACGCCTACTGCGAGGAAATTGCAAATAATTATAATTTAAAATCAAAATTAAGTATCTAATTGAAGATCATAATACTAAACAGGCTCGCTTGCCTCGCGCCCGGCGCGGGGGAGGGGGAACGGGCGCACGCACGCCGGCCGACCGCGCGCGGGGCCCTGTGATTGGTCGATTGCTGTTCAAACTGTCCAACAATAACATTGTTGGACAGTTTGAAGTCATAGATGGCCTGTTCGTGCGACGTCCAACTATCCCCAGCTTTGAAGCCTGAATTCAGACCATCTTTTGCCACATTTCCGAGCAGTGGCGTGAAAAAGTAATTAAGTGTATAATCTCACCTCAATCTGGTGTCAGTGGCAGGCAGAACGTCGCGCATTCCCGCTTCCAACTCGTTGAGCTCCATAGCGAACCGCGTGAAGCCGTAGTACAACTCGTAGTCCGCCGGCATCGCTCCTGTGCTCATAACATAGTTATTTTTAATACGGTTGCTCAAAAAGTGCTATAGTCCAGGCAATGAACTGACAACTTGTATGGAAAAAATGTCAAATTTGGAAATAATTCATAATAGCTAATTTTTTTAATGTAACGGATATATTATCAATTAAATAGTTACCTAGAGGCAAAATCCAACAAAAATCAGACATCAAAAAAAAATTTGCTCCAGATAAATATTAATATTTTTTAAATCTTTATTTAGGTTCATTTACATTTGCTTTGAGATATTAAATATAAATAAAATAAAAAAGACAATGAATGTTTAATTTAAATCTATATAATTAGAATAACGTTTTAGAATGAAATAAACAAAAAAACGCTATTATAAATTAATGTTTTTCGAAACCGTATTTTGCCTGGAGTACTACTTTACGTAGCTGTTCAGCGTGCGGAAAGTTGGTTTTCGCGCACTAGTGCTTTTCACTTTTCCTTATACAAATTGTACCATTAGTTATTATGTCACTAAAAAATAAATGAGATAGAACTGTATTAAACTTCATTTTTTTTCAACTGTATTACAATGATGTTACAGAATGAATACTATAAAAGTTTCGAATCCCATGTAAATTTTATCAAAATCGGTCAAGCAGTTTATAAAATATCAACAAAAATCGGTTACAGCCGGTTTTTAATTTTTTTAATTTGGTGATTATTATCAATTATTAATCCGACGCAATATCGTACTGTAACTTACATCAAACAGTAAAATATTGACTTATACATGTATTTTTTATATATATTGTGTACAAGTATAGCTTCAATAAATAATGAATGTTTAAATTCATGTCGCTTCTGCATAATAAATTTCTTAGGTCTACCGGTTAGTAATGTCTATATCTATACATTGCTAAAAGTTTGAATGGGGTCGTTTTTACTTTCCAGTCAAGTTTATGGTTACCAATTTTCAAGTCTGTAGCTCGTACATTCAAGGAGTTCCCATACAAAGTTCAACCCCATTTTCTACCCCCTTTGAACCCTAATCTTTAAGATTTTTATAGCTTTAAACCTGGCCGGGGATTCTCTCGACAGATTAGTAAAGTTTGGATCAAAATCCGTTTAGCCGTTTTCACGTGATGCTTGTTTAAATAAACAGACAAACAGATAAACAGACAAAAATTCTAAAAACTGTTGGAACGTGTTCTGTTATCAATTCTAAGTATCCCCAGCAAAGTTTTTTTCGTTTATCTTCCATGTACAGACTTTCGACCCTCTTCAGCTTTATTATATGTATAGATAGATAGATAGATAGATGTATAGATAGATGATACTTCAAATTGAATGCTACCTAAAATAAATCGCGGTAATGTATTTCGTGTTATGTAGGCGATGATATCCGAGAAAAGCCTAATCGTTAACAGATTTTAATCGTACTGTACTTTCCGCACTAGCATCGAAATGTACTATTACGCTACAAGTGCGGAAAACAGGTAATTCCCAACGAGTGACGGTGACCAAAAACACGACCGTCCGTCAAAATTTTGCCTCCTGTACATCCCGAGTTGGTTACTGTCCTGCGAAGGTTACCTGGTCTCCAGAGCGTCCTGTCTCCGGCCTGCAGCCCCTCGGACCAGCGGCCCTGCAGCCGCGTCCGCGGGGCCCCGCCCACCGCCACCACGCCGCGGACCTCGTGCCGACTCGACGACCACGAGCTTGCCTGCGAACAAGCGCTTATCTTATCTTATCTTATCTAGTTGAGGGCCCTTTCGGATATACTTCGACCTTTGATCTTTTGTGCATTTGCCCTCCCCTTTATAGCTACTCCCAAGCTCTCCATTTCCACAAAGCGGATGATGCAGCTCAGTGGGAGCACTCTGAATTCCTTTGGTTGCGAGTAGCCGTTACCAAAGAGGTTCATTCTTTGTCTGGCAAGGGAATGTCAAACAATTGCTTGCAAGCGCCCACGAACTCCAAGCCGTTTGTAAAGGCTTGGACGCCATTTATACGCTTGCGAGTGCGTTAGTGAGTTCCGGTCAGGCAATAGTCAATAGTGTTTATATTGTAAACATAGGTACAGTCGAGTTCGCCAATATCTATACAGACAACCCTTCAAAAATATCTACACATGCGTCTTATTGAGTAACAATAGAGACTGTGTATAGATATTTTTGAAAGGTTGTCTGTATAGATATTGGAGAACTCGACTGTACATGAAATTGAGGTGTTGAATGAAGTTTTAAATTGAAATTTAAAACTTCATTCAACACCTCAATTTAAGTGAGACACCCTATTGTATTGTTCTAATACGTAAAAAAATAACATCTGTTTTTTATTTTTATTTTTGGATAAGATTTAGGGGTCGCTACCGAATTTTGAAATTCTTTAATGTTTGCATTTCGCCATAGTAAGGTTTTTTTTATATATTTAACATTACGAGAACAATATTCCTTTGCTATTCCGCTAAAAAACGTGCAGGTCGATCAGCGGAGATCAAATGCAACTATTTGCGTATAAACATGCAAATAATTACAGCAAACCACCACCAATAATGAAAAAACCTCGACACGTGTTTCGCCTCTCTACGAGGCATCATCAAGAGATGCTGGCAGGAGATGTTGCTTGCGCCACGTCCACTGAGCAAATGAGCCGTCTAGAACCGTCAGCCCTATTTATAGTCTGACCCCCCATACTACCAAGCATGCGCGAATCCGCAAAGTAACGCCTGATTCAATAAATTATATTTAACATTTTTAATGAGCTACATTTAATGATAGGAAATGAATAATCTGGAAAACATCAAAAAAAACACTAAATTTCAGTCAGTAATTCAAAAATGAATTTTATTGTGCTAAATATGCTAAAAACGGACTTTGGCGATGATTTTAAGACTTTATATTTGATTTCAAATAAGCGTCAAACATTTCGTGAACTAAAATCGTATTTTCTCGATTGTTTATTCCTTCTTTATCAAATGTAGCTCAATAAACTAGAAAAATGTTAAAATATAAATAAAAACTTACTATGGAGAAACGCAACCTTAAGGAGCTTCAAAATTCGGTAGCGACCCCTAAATCTTATCCAAAAATAAAAATAAAAAACAGACGTAATTTTTTCACGTATTAGACCAATATAACAGGGTGGCTCACTTAAATTTCAAATTTTCGGTTTTTAAGCAACACCCTAGTGTATAGTAAAATCTCGTTCCACAGTGATTCTCAAGTAAATCGATTAAATAATTAGCAACTTGGAACAGTTGAAAAGCTCCTGACATTTTCATTTCAAAGTTCAATATCTGTTTTGAGATACCCGGCTGAACCGATTTTGTTGAAACGTAGCTAGGAACCATCGCGATCACGTCAGCTTTCGGACAAAAAAACCGCATTAAAATCGGTACATTCGTTTAGGAGCACAGACAGACACACAAATATTAATCGTCGGGAGTTAACAAGAGCATTCAGATCTCCAATTTTATTGAAATAACGTTTATTTTCGATAAACCGAACACATATTTGATCCGTTCTTTTCTATCCTATCGGCTGCGCCAATAATGCCTGATACTTTTCGAATTAAATTATTAATGATTATAATCATGTAGATCACCGACAGCAACATTAAAAAAAAACTACTAAGCGCTTCGAGAAAAGGTAGGCAGTGCCCTTGCGTTTCCCTTGGCTCGTCGTGGCGGGGGCACTACCGTGCCCCCAGATATCCTTACTTGGATACTATATTTCATTAATTTGGATAATATACCTTGATAAACTGGAGTTTGCAAGTGATGTCGGTCCCGTGGCACGCGATATGCATGTCCCCGTACTGGTCGACCCACCGCTGCCCGCCGAACAAGTTGTGGACGCAGGTCGTCACCTGAAACATGTCCCGACATGTTACACTGCATGGATAAGTACAAGTACTGATTGGTATAAGTAACAATATTTGATATTACGTAACGTTTGATAGGACGCAAGCTATAACTACTTTTATAAACAAATCTAAAGAAGCGTACGGCCAGCCTGATGGTAAGCGGTCGCCTGAACGTTTACAATTCCAGGAGCGATACATGCGCGATCCTTTGTTAGTAGTTTATGCGACTGTACATAATGAGAGGCGTTAAATCACGAGTGTTTTAAGGCCTAATTATGTACAGTTGCATACACTACTTTATCTACACACATATAAATAAATCCTCAATGACATCATCGGGAACCATTTAGAATAACAGCCATTGCACCGCCATGGCCGACTAGATTTCAAATGCGCGCCTCCTGCCAGAACGTATCTATATCTACCTTGTTCCAGCTGTAGTGGTCCCCAGAGGGCGCCAGGCGCACATGGACTCGTCCCAGAACTCGGTCTCGATGCGCGCCTCCCGCCAGAACGTATCTATATCTACCTTGTTCCAGCTGTAGTGGTCCCCAGAGGGCGCCAGGCGCACATGTACGCTCCCGGACGGCTGGAACTCCATGGACTCGCCCCAGAACTCGGTCTCGAAGCGCGCCTCCTGCCAGAACGTATCTGTATCTACCTTGTTCCAGCTGTAGTGGTCCCCAGAAGGCGCCAGGCGCACATGCACGCGCTCGGTCGGCTGGAACTCCATGGACTCGCCCCAGAACTTGGTCTTGATGCGCGCCTCCTGCCAGAACGTATCTGTATCTATCTTGTTCCAGCTGTAGTGGTCCCCAGAGGGCGCCAGGCGCACATGCACGCGCCCGGTCGGCTGGAACTCCATAGACTAGCTCCAGAACTCGGTCTCGAAGCGCGCCTCCTGCCAGAACGTATCTATATCTACCTTGTTCCAGCTGTAGTGGTCCCCAGAAGGCGCCAAGCGCACATGCACGCGCCCGGTCGGCTGGAACTCCATGGAC
This sequence comes from Epinotia nisella, assembly GCA_932294315.1. Classification (NCBI taxonomy): domain Eukaryota; kingdom Metazoa; phylum Arthropoda; class Insecta; order Lepidoptera; family Tortricidae; genus Epinotia; species Epinotia nisella. Next base: position 4,609,022 of record OW028693.1, read on the forward strand.
TCGCCCCAGAACTTGGTCTTGATGCGCGCCTCCTGCCAGAACGTATCTGTATCTATCTTGTTCCAGCTGTAGTGGTCCCCAGAGGGCGCCAGGCGCACATGCACGCGCCCGGTCGGCTGGAACTCCATGGACTCGCCCCAGAACTTGGTCTTGATGCGCGCCTCCTGCCAGAACGTATCTGTATCTACCTTGTTCCAGCTGTAGTGGTCCCCAGAGGGCGTCAGGCGCACATGCACGCGCCCGGTCGGCTGGAACTCCACGGACTCGCCCCAGAACTCGGTCTTGATGCGCGCCTCCTGCCAGAACGTATCTATATCTACCTTGTTCCAGCTGTAGTGGTCCCCAGAGGGCGCCAGGCGCACATGCACGCGCCCGGTCGGCTGGAACTCCATGGACTTGCCCCAGAACTTGGTCTTGATGCGCGCCTCCTGCCAGAACGTCCAGCGCGAGGACTCGGCGTGGCACGCCGATATCGGCGGGTGGTGGGACACCTGGGGACAATTTTGTTTATTTAGGAGGGGTAGATAGAATATAATAGGTAATTAATAATAAATAAAAATAAAAAAGCCTTTTAATTCCACACCTTTACACTTTAACACTATACAGGGTGGAAAGATAAGTCGGGCCCTGGAGGGAAACTACCTTAAATCCTTAAGCTGGCTCATTTTACTTAAAGGAGACATTCCTTTATTTTTAAAAAGAAACAAAACTGCATTCAAAGGTTTTGTAAAACTCGCTTGCCTCACCCGGGACTCGAACCAACTAATATTAAAAAAAAAACAAACACTCCCTATTTTATTATACTAATCGATAGTAATATTATTCGGGATAAAATTTGTCTAACAAACATTTGGCCTGAAAAATAAAAATGATCGTTAAATCTAACATTAACTTTATTTTACTATCAATTTGTTACATTTTTAATTATTTAACTGATAAATCTTCAGGTTTCTTTTTAAAAATAAAGGAATGTCTCCTTTAAGTAAAATGAGCCAGCTTAAGGATTTAAGGTAGTTTCCCTCCAGGGCCCGACTTATCTTTCCACCCTGTATATGTATTAGTTAATCTAGTTATTCTATTAGTTTAAAAACATAATTTATCTTATTAACTATTTTGGTGGACCTCTTCGCGAGTAAAGGCCTCCCCCAGCTTCTGCCACTCTGACCGGTCCTGTGCCACGCCTCGCCATTTATTGGTGGTGTTGGTGATACGTGATATTCGTGACAAATACACATGGATGGATGTCAGCGCGCAGGGGGGTCGCGGGAGGGTCCAGCAGGCACGAGTACTCCAGCTCTCACCTGCTCCGCCAGGAAGCGGAAGCCGCGGTCCTCGCGCACGCACTCGTAGGTCTCGGCCAGCAGCGGGTTGAAGGGCTTGGAGGCGGCGCGGTGCGCGGCGGCGGCGTAGGCGCTGACGGCGAAGGCGGCCACCAGCGCCGCGCGCTCCGGCGGGCTGCCGCTCGCCGCCGCCGCGTCCAGCAGGCACGAGTACTCCAGCTCTCACCTGCTCCGCCAGGAAGCGGAAGCCGCGGTCCTCGCGCACGCACTCGTAGGTCTCGGCCAGCAGCGGGTTGAAGGGCTTGGAGGCGGCGCGGTGCGCGGCGGCGGCGTAGGCGCTGACGGCGAAGGCGGCCACCAGCGCCGCGCGCTCCGGCGGGCTGCCGCTCGCCGCCGCCGCGTCCAGCAGGCACGAGTACTCCAGCTCTCACCTGCTCCGCCAGGAAGCGGAAGCCGCGGTCCTCGCGCACGCACTCGTAGGTCTCGGCCAGCAGCGGGTTGAAGGGCTTGGAGGCGGCGCGGTGCGCGGCGGCGGCGTAGGCGCTGACGGCGAAGGCGGCCACCAGCGCCGCGCGCTCCGGCGGGCTGCCGCTCGCCGCCGCCGCGTCCAGCAGGCACGAGTACTCCAGCTCTCACCTGCTCCGCCAGGAAGCGGAAGCCGCGGTCCTCGCGCACGCACTCGTAGGTCTCGGCCAGCAGCGGGTTGAAGGGCTTGGAGGCGGCGCGGTGCGCGGCGGCGGCGTAGGCGCTGACGGCGAAGGCGGCCACCAGCGCCGCGCGCTCCGGCGGGCTGCCGCTCGCCGCCGCCGCGTCCAGCAGGCACGAGTACTCCAGCTCTCACCTGCTCCGCCAGGAAGCGGAAGCCGCGGTCCTCGCGCACGCACTCGTAGGTCTCGGCCAGCAGCGGGTTGAAGGGCTTGGAGGCGGCGCGGTGCGCGGCGGCGGCGTAGGCGCTGACGGCGAAGGCGGCCACCAGCGCCGCGCGCTCCGGCGGGCTGCCGCTCGCCGCCGCCGCGTCCAGCAGGCACGAGTACTCCAGCTCTCACCTGCTCCGCCAGGAAGCGGAAGCCGCGGTCCTCGCGCACGCACTCGTAGGTCTCGGCCAGCAGCGGGTTGAAGGGCTTGGAGGCGGCGCGGTGCGCGGCGGCGGCGTAGGCGCTGACGGCGAAGGCGGCCACCAGCGCCGCGCGCTCCGGCGGGCTGCCGCTCGCCGCCGCCGCGTCCAGCAGGCACGAGTACTCCAGCTCTCACCTGCTCCGCCAGGAAGCGGAAGCCGCGGTCCTCGCGCACGCACTCGTAGGTCTCGGCCAGCAGCGGGTTGAAGGGCTTGGAGGCGGCGCGGTGCGCGGCGGCGGCGTAGGCGCTGACGGCGAAGGCGGCCACCAGCGCCGCGCGCTCCGGCGGGCTGCCGCTCGCCGCCGCCGCGTCCAGCAGGCACGAGTACTCCAGCTCTCACCTGCTCCGCCAGGAAGCGGAAGCCGCGGTCCTCGCGCACGCACTCGTAGGTCTCGGCCAGCAGCGGGTTGAAGGGCTTGGAGGCGGCGCGGTGCGCGGCGGCGGCGTAGGCGCTGACGGCGAAGGCGGCCACCAGCGCCGCGCGCTCCGGCGGGCTGCCGCTCGCCGCCGCCGCGTCCAGCAGGCACGAGTACTCCAGCTCTCACCTGCTCCGCCAGGAAGCGGAAGCCGCGGTCCTCGCGCACGCACTCGTAGGTCTCGGCCAGCAGCGGGTTGAAGGGCTTGGAGGCGGCGCGGTGCGCGGCGGCGGCGTAGGCGCTGACGGCGAAGGCGGCCACCAGCGCCGCGCGCTCCGGCGGGCTGCCGCTCGCCGCCGCCGCGTCCAGCAGGCACGAGTACTCCAGCTCTCACCTGCTCCGCCAGGAAGCGGAAGCCGCGGTCCTCGCGCACGCACTCGTAGGTCTCGGCCAGCAGCGGGTTGAAGGGCTTGGAGGCGGCGCGGTGCGCGGCGGCGGCGTAGGCGCTGACGGCGAAGGCGGCCACCAGCGCCGCGCGCTCCGGCGGGCTGCCGCTCGCCGCCGCCGCGTCCAGCAGGCACGAGTACTCCAGCTCTCACCTGCTCCGCCAGGAAGCGGAAGCCGCGGTCCTCGCGCACGCACTCGTAGGTCTCGGCCAGCAGCGGGTTGAAGGGCTTGGAGGCGGCGCGGTGCGCGGCGGCGGCGTAGGCGCTGACGGCGAAGGCGGCCACCAGCGCCGCGCGCTCCGGCGGGCTGCCGCTCGCCGCCGCCGCGTCCAGCAGGCACGAGTACTCCAGCTCTCACCTGCTCCGCCAGGAAGCGGAAGCCGCGGTCCTCGCGCACGCACTCGTAGGTCTCGGCCAGCAGCGGGTTGAAGGGCTTGGAGGCGGCGCGGTGCGCGGCGGCGGCGTAGGCGCTGACGGCGAAGGCGGCCACCAGCGCCGCGCGCTCCGGCGGGCTGCCGCTCGCCGCCGCCGCGTCCAGCAGGCACGAGTACTCCAGCTCTCACCTGCTCCGCCAGGAAGCGGAAGCCGCGGTCCTCGCGCACGCACTCGTAGGTCTCGGCCAGCAGCGGGTTGAAGGGCTTGGAGGCGGCGCGGTGCGCGGCGGCGGCGTAGGCGCTGACGGCGAAGGCGGCCACCAGCGCCGCGCGCTCCGGCGGGCTGCCGCTCGCCGCCGCCGCGTCCAGCAGGCACGAGTACTCCAGCTCTCACCTGCTCCGCCAGGAAGCGGAAGCCGCGGTCCTCGCGCACGCACTCGTAGGTCTCGGCCAGCAGCGGGTTGAAGGGCTTGGAGGCGGCGCGGTGCGCGGCGGCGGCGTAGGCGCTGACGGCGAAGGCGGCCACCAGCGCCGCGCGCTCCGGCGGGCTGCCGCTCGCCGCCGCCGCGTCCAGCAGGCACGAGTACTCCAGCTCTCACCTGCTCCGCCAGGAAGCGGAAGCCGCGGTCCTCGCGCACGCACTCGTAGGTCTCGGCCAGCAGCGGGTTGAAGGGCTTGGAGGCGGCGCGGTGCGCGGCGGCGGCGTAGGCGCTGACGGCGAAGGCGGCCACCAGCGCCGCGCGCTCCGGCGGGCTGCCGCTCGCCGCCGCCGCGTCCAGCAGGCACGAGTACTCCAGCTCTCACCTGCTCCGCCAGGAAGCGGAAGCCGCGGTCCTCGCGCACGCACTCGTAGGTCTCGGCCAGCAGCGGGTTGAAGGGCTTGGAGGCGGCGCGGTGCGCGGCGGCGGCGTAGGCGCTGACGGCGAAGGCGGCCACCAGCGCCGCGCGCTCCGGCGGGCTGCCGCTCGCCGCCGCCGCGTCCAGCAGGCACGAGTACTCCAGCTCTCACCTGCTCCGCCAGGAAGCGGAAGCCGCGGTCCTCGCGCACGCACTCGTAGGTCTCGGCCAGCAGCGGGTTGAAGGGCTTGGAGGCGGCGCGGTGCGCGGCGGCGGCGTAGGCGCTGACGGCGAAGGCGGCCACCAGCGCCGCGCGCTCCGGCGGGCTGCCGCTCGCCGCCGCCGCGTCCAGCAGGCACGAGTACTCCAGCTCTCACCTGCTCCGCCAGGAAGCGGAAGCCGCGGTCCTCGCGCACGCACTCGTAGGTCTCGGCCAGCAGCGGGTTGAAGGGCTTGGAGGCGGCGCGGTGCGCGGCGGCGGCGTAGGCGCTGACGGCGAAGGCGGCCACCAGCGCCGCGCGCTCCGGCGGGCTGCCGCTCGCCGCCGCCGCGTCCAGCAGGCACGAGTACTCCAGCTCTCACCTGCTCCGCCAGGAAGCGGAAGCCGCGGTCCTCGCGCACGCACTCGTAGGTCTCGGCCAGCAGCGGGTTGAAGGGCTTGGAGGCGGCGCGGTGCGCGGCGGCGGCGTAGGCGCTGACGGCGAAGGCGGCCACCAGCGCCGCGCGCTCCGGCGGGCTGCCGCTCGCCGCCGCCGCGTCCAGCAGGCACGAGTACTCCAGCTCTCACCTGCTCCGCCAGGAAGCGGAAGCCGCGGTCCTCGCGCACGCACTCGTAGGTCTCGGCCAGCAGCGGGTTGAAGGGCTTGGAGGCGGCGCGGTGCGCGGCGGCGGCGTAGGCGCTGACGGCGAAGGCGGCCACCAGCGCCGCGCGCTCCGGCGGGCTGCCGCTCGCCGCCGCCGCGTCCAGCAGGCACGAGTACTCCAGCTCTCACCTGCTCCGCCAGGAAGCGGAAGCCGCGGTCCTCGCGCACGCACTCGTAGGTCTCGGCCAGCAGCGGGTTGAAGGGCTTGGAGGCGGCGCGGTGCGCGGCGGCGGCGTAGGCGCTGACGGCGAAGGCGGCCACCAGCGCCGCGCGCTCCGGCGGGCTGCCGCTCGCCGCCGCCGCGTCCAGCAGGCACGAGTACTCCAGCTCTCACCTGCTCCGCCAGGAAGCGGAAGCCGCGGTCCTCGCGCACGCACTCGTAGGTCTCGGCCAGCAGCGGGTTGAAGGGCTTGGAGGCGGCGCGGTGCGCGGCGGCGGCGTAGGCGCTGACGGCGAAGGCGGCCACCAGCGCCGCGCGCTCCGGCGGGCTGCCGCTCGCCGCCGCCGCGTCCAGCAGGCACGAGTACTCCAGCTCTCACCTGCTCCGCCAGGAAGCGGAAGCCGCGGTCCTCGCGCACGCACTCGTAGGTCTCGGCCAGCAGCGGGTTGAAGGGCTTGGAGGCGGCGCGGTGCGCGGCGGCGGCGTAGGCGCTGACGGCGAAGGCGGCCACCAGCGCCGCGCGCTCCGGCGGGCTGCCGCTCGCCGCCGCCGCGTCCAGCAGGCACGAGTACTCCAGCTCTCACCTGCTCCGCCAGGAAGCGGAAGCCGCGGTCCTCGCGCACGCACTCGTAGGTCTCGGCCAGCAGCGGGTTGAAGGGCTTGGAGGCGGCGCGGTGCGCGGCGGCGGCGTAGGCGCTGACGGCGAAGGCGGCCACCAGCGCCGCGCGCTCCGGCGGGCTGCCGCTCGCCGCCGCCGCGTCCAGCAGGCACGAGTACTCCAGCTCTCACCTGCTCCGCCAGGAAGCGGAAGCCGCGGTCCTCGCGCACGCACTCGTAGGTCTCGGCCAGCAGCGGGTTGAAGGGCTTGGAGGCGGCGCGGTGCGCGGCGGCGGCGTAGGCGCTGACGGCGAAGGCGGCCACCAGCGCCGCGCGCTCCGGCGGGCTGCCGCTCGCCGCCGCCGCGTCCAGCAGGCACGAGTACTCCAGCTCTCACCTGCTCCGCCAGGAAGCGGAAGCCGCGGTCCTCGCGCACGCACTCGTAGGTCTCGGCCAGCAGCGGGTTGAAGGGCTTGGAGGCGGCGCGGTGCGCGGCGGCGGCGTAGGCGCTGACGGCGAAGGCGGCCACCAGCGCCGCGCGCTCCGGCGGGCTGCCGCTCGCCGCCGCCGCGTCCAGCAGGCACGAGTACTCCAGCTCTCACCTGCTCCGCCAGGAAGCGGAAGCCGCGGTCCTCGCGCACGCACTCGTAGGTCTCGGCCAGCAGCGGGTTGAAGGGCTTGGAGGCGGCGCGGTGCGCGGCGGCGGCGTAGGCGCTGACGGCGAAGGCGGCCACCAGCGCCGCGCGCTCCGGCGGGCTGCCGCTCGCCGCCGCCGCGTCCAGCAGGCACGAGTACTCCAGCTCTCACCTGCTCCGCCAGGAAGCGGAAGCCGCGGTCCTCGCGCACGCACTCGTAGGTCTCGGCCAGCAGCGGGTTGAAGGGCTTGGAGGCGGCGCGGTGCGCGGCGGCGGCGTAGGCGCTGACGGCGAAGGCGGCCACCAGCGCCGCGCGCTCCGGCGGGCTGCCGCTCGCCGCCGCCGCGTCCAGCAGGCACGAGTACTCCAGCTCTCACCTGCTCCGCCAGGAAGCGGAAGCCGCGGTCCTCGCGCACGCACTCGTAGGTCTCGGCCAGCAGCGGGTTGAAGGGCTTGGAGGCGGCGCGGTGCGCGGCGGCGGCGTAGGCGCTGACGGCGAAGGCGGCCACCAGCGCCGCGCGCTCCGGCGGGCTGCCGCTCGCCGCCGCCGCGTCCAGCAGGCACGAGTACTCCAGCTCTCACCTGCTCCGCCAGGAAGCGGAAGCCGCGGTCCTCGCGCACGCACTCGTAGGTCTCGGCCAGCAGCGGGTTGAAGGGCTTGGAGGCGGCGCGGTGCGCGGCGGCGGCGTAGGCGCTGACGGCGAAGGCGGCCACCAGCGCCGCGCGCTCCGGCGGGCTGCCGCTCGCCGCCGCCGCGTCCAGCAGGCACGAGTACTCCAGCTCTCACCTGCTCCGCCAGGAAGCGGAAGCCGCGGTCCTCGCGCACGCACTCGTAGGTCTCGGCCAGCAGCGGGTTGAAGGGCTTGGAGGCGGCGCGGTGCGCGGCGGCGGCGTAGGCGCTGACGGCGAAGGCGGCCACCAGCGCCGCGCGCTCCGGCGGGCTGCCGCTCGCCGCCGCCGCGTCCAGCAGGCACGAGTACTCCAGCTCTCACCTGCTCCGCCAGGAAGCGGAAGCCGCGGTCCTCGCGCACGCACTCGTAGGTCTCGGCCAGCAGCGGGTTGAAGGGCTTGGAGGCGGCGCGGTGCGCGGCGGCGGCGTAGGCGCTGACGGCGAAGGCGGCCACCAGCGCCGCGCGCTCCGGCGGGCTGCCGCTCGCCGCCGCCGCGTCCAGCAGGCACGAGTACTCCAGCTCTCACCTGCTCCGCCAGGAAGCGGAAGCCGCGGTCCTCGCGCACGCACTCGTAGGTCTCGGCCAGCAGCGGGTTGAAGGGCTTGGAGGCGGCGCGGTGCGCGGCGGCGGCGTAGGCGCTGACGGCGAAGGCGGCCACCAGCGCCGCGCGCTCCGGCGGGCTGCCGCTCGCCGCCGCCGCGTCCAGCAGGCACGAGTACTCCAGCTCTCACCTGCTCCGCCAGGAAGCGGAAGCCGCGGTCCTCGCGCACGCACTCGTAGGTCTCGGCCAGCAGCGGGTTGAAGGGCTTGGAGGCGGCGCGGTGCGCGGCGGCGGCGTAGGCGCTGACGGCGAAGGCGGCCACCAGCGCCGCGCGCTCCGGCGGGCTGCCGCTCGCCGCCGCCGCGTCCAGCAGGCACGAGTACTCCAGCTCTCACCTGCTCCGCCAGGAAGCGGAAGCCGCGGTCCTCGCGCACGCACTCGTAGGTCTCGGCCAGCAGCGGGTTGAAGGGCTTGGAGGCGGCGCGGTGCGCGGCGGCGGCGTAGGCGCTGACGGCGAAGGCGGCCACCAGCGCCGCGCGCTCCGGCGGGCTGCCGCTCGCCGCCGCCGCGTCCAGCAGGCACGAGTACTCCAGCTCTCACCTGCTCCGCCAGGAAGCGGAAGCCGCGGTCCTCGCGCACGCACTCGTAGGTCTCGGCCAGCAGCGGGTTGAAGGGCTTGGAGGCGGCGCGGTGCGCGGCGGCGGCGTAGGCGCTGACGGCGAAGGCGGCCACCAGCGCCGCGCGCTCCGGCGGGCTGCCGCTCGCCGCCGCCGCGTCCAGCAGGCACGAGTACTCCAGCTCTCACCTGCTCCGCCAGGAAGCGGAAGCCGCGGTCCTCGCGCACGCACTCGTAGGTCTCGGCCAGCAGCGGGTTGAAGGGCTTGGAGGCGGCGCGGTGCGCGGCGGCGGCGTAGGCGCTGACGGCGAAGGCGGCCACCAGCGCCGCGCGCTCCGGCGGGCTGCCGCTCGCCGCCGCCGCGTCCAGCAGGCACGAGTACTCCAGCTCTCACCTGCTCCGCCAGGAAGCGGAAGCCGCGGTCCTCGCGCACGCACTCGTAGGTCTCGGCCAGCAGCGGGTTGAAGGGCTTGGAGGCGGCGCGGTGCGCGGCGGCGGCGTAGGCGCTGACGGCGAAGGCGGCCACCAGCGCCGCGCGCTCCGGCGGGCTGCCGCTCGCCGCCGCCGCGTCCAGCAGGCACGAGTACTCCAGCTCTCACCTGCTCCGCCAGGAAGCGGAAGCCGCGGTCCTCGCGCACGCACTCGTAGGTCTCGGCCAGCAGCGGGTTGAAGGGCTTGGAGGCGGCGCGGTGCGCGGCGGCGGCGTAGGCGCTGACGGCGAAGGCGGCCACCAGCGCCGCGCGCTCCGGCGGGCTGCCGCTCGCCGCCGCCGCGTCCAGCAGGCACGAGTACTCCAGCTCTCACCTGCTCCGCCAGGAAGCGGAAGCCGCGGTCCTCGCGCACGCACTCGTAGGTCTCGGCCAGCAGCGGGTTGAAGGGCTTGGAGGCGGCGCGGTGCGCGGCGGCGGCGTAGGCGCTGACGGCGAAGGCGGCCACCAGCGCCGCGCGCTCCGGCGGGCTGCCGCTCGCCGCCGCCGCGTCCAGCAGGCACGAGTACTCCAGCTCTCACCTGCTCCGCCAGGAAGCGGAAGCCGCGGTCCTCGCGCACGCACTCGTAGGTCTCGGCCAGCAGCGGGTTGAAGGGCTTGGAGGCGGCGCGGTGCGCGGCGGCGGCGTAGGCGCTGACGGCGAAGGCGGCCACCAGCGCCGCGCGCTCCGGCGGGCTGCCGCTCGCCGCCGCCGCGTCCAGCAGGCACGAGTACTCCAGCTCTCACCTGCTCCGCCAGGAAGCGGAAGCCGCGGTCCTCGCGCACGCACTCGTAGGTCTCGGCCAGCAGCGGGTTGAAGGGCTTGGAGGCGGCGCGGTGCGCGGCGGCGGCGTAGGCGCTGACGGCGAAGGCGGCCACCAGCGCCGCGCGCTCCGGCGGGCTGCCGCTCGCCGCCGCCGCGTCCAGCAGGCACGAGTACTCCAGCTCTCACCTGCTCCGCCAGGAAGCGGAAGCCGCGGTCCTCGCGCACGCACTCGTAGGTCTCGGCCAGCAGCGGGTTGAAGGGCTTGGAGGCGGCGCGGTGCGCGGCGGCGGCGTAGGCGCTGACGGCGAAGGCGGCCACCAGCGCCGCGCGCTCCGGCGGGCTGCCGCTCGCCGCCGCCGCGTCCAGCAGGCACGAGTACTCCAGCTCTCACCTGCTCCGCCAGGAAGCGGAAGCCGCGGTCCTCGCGCACGCACTCGTAGGTCTCGGCCAGCAGCGGGTTGAAGGGCTTGGAGGCGGCGCGGTGCGCGGCGGCGGCGTAGGCGCTGACGGCGAAGGCGGCCACCAGCGCCGCGCGCTCCGGCGGGCTGCCGCTCGCCGCCGCCGCGTCCAGCAGGCACGAGTACTCCAGCTCTCACCTGCTCCGCCAGGAAGCGGAAGCCGCGGTCCTCGCGCACGCACTCGTAGGTCTCGGCCAGCAGCGGGTTGAAGGGCTTGGAGGCGGCGCGGTGCGCGGCGGCGGCGTAGGCGCTGACGGCGAAGGCGGCCACCAGCGCCGCGCGCTCCGGCGGGCTGCCGCTCGCCGCCGCCGCGTCCAGCAGGCACGAGTACTCCAGCTCTCACCTGCTCCGCCAGGAAGCGGAAGCCGCGGTCCTCGCGCACGCACTCGTAGGTCTCGGCCAGCAGCGGGTTGAAGGGCTTGGAGGCGGCGCGGTGCGCGGCGGCGGCGTAGGCGCTGACGGCGAAGGCGGCCACCAGCGCCGCGCGCTCCGGCGGGCTGCCGCTCGCCGCCGCCGCGTCCAGCAGGCACGAGTACTCCAGCTCTCACCTGCTCCGCCAGGAAGCGGAAGCCGCGGTCCTCGCGCACGCACTCGTAGGTCTCGGCCAGCAGCGGGTTGAAGGGCTTGGAGGCGGCGCGGTGCGCGGCGGCGGCGTAGGCGCTGACGGCGAAGGCGGCCACCAGCGCCGCGCGCTCCGGCGGGCTGCCGCTCGCCGCCGCCGCGTCCAGCAGGCACGAGTACTCCAGCTCTCACCTGCTCCGCCAGGAAGCGGAAGCCGCGGTCCTCGCGCACGCACTCGTAGGTCTCGGCCAGCAGCGGGTTGAAGGGCTTGGAGGCGGCGCGGTGCGCGGCGGCGGCGTAGGCGCTGACGGCGAAGGCGGCCACCAGCGCCGCGCGCTCCGGCGGGCTGCCGCTCGCCGCCGCCGCGTCCAGCAGGCACGAGTACTCCAGCTCTCACCTGCTCCGCCAGGAAGCGGAAGCCGCGGTCCTCGCGCACGCACTCGTAGGTCTCGGCCAGCAGCGGGTTGAAGGGCTTGGAGGCGGCGCGGTGCGCGGCGGCGGCGTAGGCGCTGACGGCGAAGGCGGCCACCAGCGCCGCGCGCTCCGGCGGGCTGCCGCTCGCCGCCGCCGCGTCCAGCAGGCACGAGTACTCCAGCTCTCACCTGCTCCGCCAGGAAGCGGAAGCCGCGGTCCTCGCGCACGCACTCGTAGGTCTCGGCCAGCAGCGGGTTGAAGGGCTTGGAGGCGGCGCGGTGCGCGGCGGCGGCGTAGGCGCTGACGGCGAAGGCGGCCACCAGCGCCGCGCGCTCCGGCGGGCTGCCGCTCGCCGCCGCCGCGTCCAGCAGGCACGAGTACTCCAGCTCTCACCTGCTCCGCCAGGAAGCGGAAGCCGCGGTCCTCGCGCACGCACTCGTAGGTCTCGGCCAGCAGCGGGTTGAAGGGCTTGGAGGCGGCGCGGTGCGCGGCGGCGGCGTAGGCGCTGACGGCGAAGGCGGCCACCAGCGCCGCGCGCTCCGGCGGGCTGCCGCTCGCCGCCGCCGCGTCCAGCAGGCACGAGTACTCCAGCTCTTCGCACAGACGCTGCAACGAGAAACCGAGACTGTAACATGGATTACAACACTTTCACTGTGTTTGCAACGGAACCGCGTTCGGCGCAAGCGAGATCGCGACAGCGCGAGCGCGTTCGTCTGCGCCGGCAATTTTAGAGGTGATCTTATGTCACCGGAGAGTCGCTCGAACGGTCTCGAAGCGAGCGCACGCGTTACGGTGGTTTGATCTCGTATACGGTTGTGCCGGTGCGGGGGCATCGAGATCAGTAGATTTTGGGTTAAGAGTCGCTCGAACGGTCTTGAAGCGAGCACACGCCTTACGGTGGGTCGATTTCGAATACGGTTGTGCCAGTGCGGGGGCATCGAGATCAGTAGATTTTGGGTTAAGAGTCGCTCGAACGGTCTTGAAGCGAGCACACGCCTTACGGTGGGTCGATTTCGAATACGGTTGTGCCAGTGCGGGGGCATCGAGATCAGTAGATTTTGGGTTAAGAGTCGCTCGAACGGTTTTGAAGCGAGCACACGCCTTACGGTGGGTCGATCTCGTATACGGTTGTGCCGGTGCGGGGGCATCGAGATCAGTAGATTTTGGGTTAAGAGTCGCTCGAACGGTCTTGAAGCGAGCACACGCCTTACGGTGGGTCGATTTCGAATACGGTTGTGCCAGTGCGGGGGCATCGAGATCAGTAGATTTTGGGTTAAGAGTCGCTCGAACGGTTTTGAAGCGAGCACACGCCTTACGGTGGGTCGATCTCGTATACGGTTGTGCCAGTGCGAATTTAACTCGCGTGGTTAGGGTTCCGTATATAATCTAAATTTCATAAGTGTTTTTGAATACTCAAACTTCTTATAGGTTTTCCTGTAATCTTTAGGCAAGGAACTATTTTCCATATTTTTTTCAGAATTTTAAGCCTAGTAGTTTCGGAGATAAGAGGGGGGCGGGAATGGTCAAGTCGTCTTTTTTCCTAAATTACAAACTGTATTTATTGAAAGTAAATACAAGATTATGATTAACATTAACTAAAATAAATTAAATCTAAAAAAGGCCCTCGAGGCGTTTTCCTAAATTACTTCAAATCTGTTATTGCTAAAATTATAAAAAAAAACTGAAATGCTTACAACAACCCCTTTCATTTGATATGTCACACAATACAGTTTGCGAAACTTTTTTTTTTAATTTTCCAGTTTACCCCTCAAAAGTGGCCCCCTTGTTCAGAATTCATTAATTTACTTTACGCGTCCAATTTTGGGTCACCAATTTACATATGTGTAAAAAAAAATACATATGTGTACCAAATTTCAACTCAATCGGTCCAGTAGTTTCGGAGCAAATCGGCTGTGACAGACGGACAGACAGACGACCGAGTGATCCTATAAGGGTTCCGTTTTTCAATTTTGAGGTATCGGAACCCTTAAAACCGCTCTAATATAAGTTTATCTGTTTCTGGGCTACGATGCCACAGGTGCCGACTACACACGACACCGGAAGAATCACAAGCGCGCTGCCGACCCTTTACTGATTTGAGGATTCATTGTTGACAGCTGGAGACATGAAGAAGGCCCACGCTCTCAACACAGCGCATTCTCATGATCTCTGGCGGTCCCACCCACCAGACACAACCCCGCATACCAACATTACCAACAGAGCAATCAATAAAATGGCACTTTAATTATAAAGTACTACACTACACTATTTCTATGCAAGAAACAAATGAACGCGTTATAGCATTTACTTTTTTCCGCACCTTATAGCTAATAGATAGTATTTAATAGTACATTGTTTAACGAGGGGCGTAAGTGGAATATTGCTAACGAGAGTCTATCAGAAGCCCGACGCCGAAGGCGGAGGGCTTTTGATGACTCGAGTTTGCAATATTCTTACGCCCGTGTTATACACAATGTTTTTCATCACATTTGCGAGGAAATAAATAACAACAAAAGACAGAAAAATGTATGTTTCATACAGCAGCACCAATCAAAAATTGACAACTTCACTTCCAGATCAGTGCTAGTAGAGCGCGCAGTTCAATATTTCAACCAATCACAGAGCAGTATTCTTGCGGGGCGGGGCGTCGTGACCAACTAGATTTTTTTATTCAACCAATCACACAGCAACCAGATTTGCTTAAGCCAATCAGAGGGTTCTATTATTTTAAAACTAAACTTAACAGCCCGTGGGAGGTAAAACGGCTATAACTGCTCTGCACGCTCGCAAGTAATAACGCCATTGACGAGCAAGTGTGATGAAAAAATATTAATATTCACTGGTAAGAGGGTCGTTCTTCTTTTTTAACGACAGTGAACCGAGGTTTTCCTTTTTTTTTGGTTTTTAACTATCGAAAATTGTGATTTTGAAGTGCGTTGGTTTCTTCATTAACACTAATTAAAGTTTCCTTTCCGGCCAATATACATATTTGTTTACGGTTGGTTTTTAAAAAAAATATGTGACAAAGTGGACTCTTTCAGTGGGGACTACATTTTGGTGTACCACTCTGTCACGGACTTCTACGATAACATACGTTTAAAAAAAAATGCTAGTTAGAGAAACTAAAATATTAAATAACTAGCTTCTGCCCGCGACTTCGTACGCGTATAAATTATGGATGACATGATATTCTTATGTTTCACCATACGATACCTACTACACTGATAAATTAAATTAATACGATTTTATTTCTATAAATTATGCGTGTAACAGTTCAAATCCTCATAAACTTTGTCGTCAATAATATTTAGTTATATTAATTTACTTAATCTTTATTGCAAACGAAGTACGTAAGTACTTATAGTAGAAGAAAAATGACCAAAACCGGAATTTAAATATAAGATTTCATAATTGAAACAAATGGACCGAGGGCGAGACCCCAAAGATACTCTATATCTCCGGGTGTCCTGTCAAACTACCCCTGAGAGCCAAAGTCCTGAAGGTAAACGGGGAGGCAAGCGAGGCCGAAGGCTGAGCTTTTCTTAGGAATGAAAGGCCCAACGTACCCTTATAGATAGCGCTCCATATGCGAGCCAGAGCATCGAAGGCCCGAGGGCGAGACTCCATGGATACTTACTATCCACAGGTGTCTTGCAAGCGAAACATGAGCCTTAAGTCCCAAAGTTGAGGGGTGAGGCAAGCGAGCCCGAAGGCCGAGCTTTTCGTATGAATGAAAGGCCCAAACCAACCCTACAGAGAGCGCTCTCTATGCGAGCCCGAGGGCCGAAGGCCCGAGAGCGAGCTTTTCGTAGGAATGAAAGGCCTAAACCAACCCTTAAGAGAGCGCTCTCAATGCGAGCCCGAGGGCCGAAGGCCCGAGGGCGAGCCTTCACGGACACTAACTAAACCCAGGTGTCTTGCAAGCGAAACCTGAGACCAAAGTCCCGAGCGAGAGAAGTCAGAAGAAGAGCGGCGAGGCAAGCGAGACCAAAGGCCGAGCTTTTCGTTGGAATGATAGGCCCAAAGAACCGTTTTAGAGAGCGCTTCCTATGCGAGCCCGAGGACTGACGCACACTATCTCCAAGTGTCTTGAAAGCGAAATCTGAGTTCCAAAGTCCCGAAGTTGAGTGGCGAGGCAAGCGAGCCCGAAGGCCGAGCTTTTCGTATGAATGAAAGGCCCAATACATCGCTTCAGAGAGCGCTCTCTATGCGAGCCCGAGGGCCGAAGGCCCGAGAGCTAGCTCATGCGGACGCTCACTATACCCGAGTATTCATAATAATATTTCTGAATGTGACAAACGCTGAAGTTTTATACATAAAAAAAATGTTATTATAGATTGTCTTTAGCCATCTAGCACTCTTTTTCATCCCGTGTTTTTTCACGTTTTATCTATATTTTTTATAATGTTTGAATGGAGTTATTTTACTTTCCAGTCAAGTGTATGTTTATCAATTTTCAAGTCTTTAGCTCATGGATTTGAGGAGTTCCCATACAAAGTTTTGCCCATTTTTTACCCCCTTTGAACTAATTTTTATCATTTTTACAGCCTATGACCTGGCCAGGGATTTTTTCGACCGATTAAGTAAAAGTTGCATCAAAATCCTCTATTCACTAAGCTTCTCTGCGTTTTTGAAAATATACATTTCTAAAAACGCAGACACTAAAAAAATTAAAACTACAAAAAGTGCATGCCAATCGCTGGGTTTGAACTCGGGGACACAGACTCCGTAAGCTATGGGTCAAACCACTGGACTAACTATCAGTTGTAAGAACACGATGAATTTTCGAATATCTTGACGACATGTTACCATGGTAATGATACTGTTATAACCCCGCTCTTGCAACATTATATAGTTTCTAGTCGCCTCAGAACCTATTTTCATTCCGTATTTTTCACGTTTTATCTATACATTGCTAAGAGTTTGAATGGGGTCGTTTTTACTTTCCAGTCAAGTTTATGGTTACCAATTTTCAAGTCTGTAGCTCGTACATTCAAGTAGTTCCCATACAAAGTTCAACCCCATTTTCTTCTCCCTTTGAACCCTAATCTTTAAGATTTTTATAGCTTAAAACCTATCCGGGGATTCTCTCGACAGATTAGTAAAGTTTGCATTAAAATCCGTTTAGCCGTTTTCACGTGATGCTCTGACAAATAAACAGACAAACAGATAAACAGATAAACAGATAAACAGATAAACAGACAAAAATTCTAAAAACTGTTGGAACGTGTTCTGTTATCAATTCTAAGTATCCCCAGCCAATTTTTTTTCTTTTATTTTCCATGTACAGACTTTCGACCCTCTTCAGCTTTATTATATGTATAGATACTAATTAATAAAATAATATGGACGTTCATTTTCGAACATTATAAAATTTAAAATCATTACTCAAATGAGATGCCGTAGTAAGACGAAGGACAGGCTATTGTCGGTCGAAAAGAAGAACGACCCAAGAATCCTGATCACGGCACCAAAATGTAACAACCACCAGTACTAACCTGCAGCATATTCAACGGCTCATTGATGGTGACCGGCATGGAGATCTGGCTGAGGTCCTTCCCGATGTTCTTGTAGAGCAGGTTCCACAGGCTGGGCGAGGCCGGCGTGGGGCGCGGGCACGGCAGGCGCGCGCGGCGCGAGCAGGCCCCGGGGGCGTCGCGCCCGTTCTGCAGGGCGCGCTCCACGGGGATCACGGCGGATGCTGGGCGGAGACACGATTTATGTTTATTTCATTGTCATCACACTTGCTCGTCAATGGCGTTATTACTTGCGAGCGTGCAGAGCAGTTATAGCCGCTTTACCTCCCACGGGCTGTTAAGTTTAGTTTTAAAATAATAGAACCCTCTGATTGGCTTAAGCAAATATGGTTGCTCTGTGATTGGTTGAAAAAAAAAATCTAGTTGGTCAAGCCGGCCCCGCCCCGCAAGAATACTGCTCTGTGATTGGTTGAAATGTTGAACTCCACTAGCACTGATCTGGAAGTAGTTGTAAATTTTTGATTTGCGGCTGTATGAAACTTAGATTTTTCTGTCTTTTGTAGTTATTTATTTCCTCGCAAATGTGATGAAAAACATTGTGTATAACACGGGCGTAAGAATATTGCACTTACGCCCCTCGTTAAACAATGTACTATATTCTTACTAACACATGTGTATTTTCACGGAAACGTACGAATAATGACCTGGTAAAGGTCGCGGGAGTCCGCTGGATGCGGGTGGCGCAGGATCGGTCAATTCAGCACTCTTTAGGGGAGGCCTATGTCCAGCAGTGGACGTCTTTCGGCTGATATGATGATGATGATGTACGAACGTGTCTTGCTATTTCAGTCCGTCACAGTACAAAAATTACTGAGGTTGATTGAAATAGCATGACAAATACGAACGTTTCCGAGAAAATACGATGGAAAACGATAGGGGTGTAGACTCTAAATTTATTATAACTTCAAAAGAAAGAAGGCAAAAAATATGCAAAATGACAAAAACCCCATTCAAATATCTCAAAAAATTACGAAGCTACAACCGTTTTAATATTGCTTGTTAGAGCTTGTTGGAGAAAACGCTCGTAGATTGTGACGTCTCGACCATGAGCGTCATAGTAAATGACATTCAAAGACCTCGAAGCTTTTGCCCAGCAGTGGGACACCGGAATAGACTAGGAATAGTAGATTGTATGACAAGGGGCTAAAATAAGCCATATCACCACGAGATGGATATTTTCCCGAGCGAAGCTAGGGAAAATATTTCGAGGGGTAATATGGCTTTTAGACCCGAGTTATACACTCTACTTTTCACTTCGACTGCGAGAAAATAGTAAAACAAAGAATCCACAATCAGTAACAAATTTCACGGCGAAGAGATTGTTCAATTTAGCGGCATGTTTTTTTTTTACTAAACTGCTATGACACAGATACAAAATATTGACTCCATAAATAAACGCACCTACAGACGCATCCAAACGGCCGCGCGGCGGACAGCGTACGGGCACAAGTTGATTGATAGCAAAGAGAAATGTTTTTTGAAAGAGTTGTGATTGAAGGATTTAAATGATTTGGAATTAGGGACTAAAAAACACCTGATGTTTGATTGGTCGATTTTAATATGTAGCTGTATTCTGGTTGGTTGATAGCAAAGAGAAATGTTTTTGAAAGAGTTGTGATTGGTGGATTTAAATGATTTGGAATTAGGGACTAAAAAACACCTAATGTTTGATTGGGCGATTTTAATATGTATGTAGCTGTATTCTGGTTGGTTGATAGCAAAGAGAAATGTTTTTTGAAAGAGTTGTGATTGGTGGATTTAAATGATTTGGAATTAGGGACTAAAAAACACCTAATGTTTGATTGGGCGATTTTAATATGTATGTAGCTGTATTCTGGTTGGTTGATAGCAAAGAGAAATGTTTTTTGAACGAGTTGTGATTGGTGGATTTAATGTGGTGAAGTGTTTTGATTGGTCAAATTAAATGTGTATAAATCATAAATATGTATACATATTTTCCCTAGGGGCTTAATAAGCGGGGCTAAAGTAGTACATTTAACTACTTTAGCCCCGCTTATTAAGCCTAATATGACACACTTTTCGAGCATGAGAAGTGAAAACGAAAATACATACTAATAACAAGCCGCAAACAGCGCAAAAAAGAAGCATGCCGTGTAGCTTACGGATTATATCAACATTCGATTTGACCAAACAAGAACAGATTTAATTTGTAGTTATTAGCAGAGCCCGGATTTTTCACGGCAAAACAAAACACTATCGTAATCCAGCCAGTGGTAGAAACATGATTTTATCGATATCGATAATTGTGTAGTAGAAGAAAACAGTCGGGTCGTTCTTCTTTTTTACCTACAATATATCGTCATTTTTCTGTTTTTTGCGTTTTTCAACTATTGATAATCATGGTTTTAATGTTTGATTTTAATAAACGTTGCATTTATCTTTTATTTGGACTAATTAATGATTCTTTCCGTGGCGATAATGTTTTTTTCTTTATGGTAGTTTTTCAGGCAATATTGTGACAGAGTGGCCGTTTTCAGCAGAGACCACATTTTGGATTACCGCTCTGTCACGCGATTCTATGAAAAACAAACTTATAAAAAATAACTGGATAGAGAAAGTGAAAGACTATTTAGTACTAATAGATGAATAAAATGTATGGACGTACATTCAAACACTAAAACATTAATAACCAATACTCTAACTATGACGTATGGTAAAATGAGGACAAGCAATTGTCGGTAAAAAAGAAGAATGACCCAGTCGCCAAATAAAATAAATATTTAATTAAAAAATTACGTATATCAAACACGTCGGTTTCCAAGCGTTATAAGAAATAAATAATATCTATACGCAATTTATGTTTTATACGTAATTACTGTATTGTCTATTATAGTCATCATCGCGACTTTTTAGTTGGCTTGGTAGTAATACCTTATGGCGTTTTCGGAAGAAAAATACACTTCTAGTTTTTGATTAAAAATATAAAAAGGTTGTTTTGCACACTGTACATGCACATTGTCAATAATGTAAAAAATATATCGGCATGTTATTTTTATACCTATATGTTTCTATCACTGGCTAGATTACGATAGTGTTTTGTTTTGCCGTGAAAAATCCGGGCTCTGGTTATTTAATCTGCGGCTGCGTGATATGCAACAATGATATATGAATATGAATCTCAGAAGTATATAGTTTAGGAAGAATATAAGCTACAACACAAACAAACAGACTCACTCGCACCATCAGAGTTGTCGGAGCTGGCCGAACCCTCCTCGCTACTCAACGAACCGGCCTCCGAAGAGGAGTCTCCGTCTAGTTCTATCACGCCCGCCTGAAAAGATATTTAGTTTAAAACATGGTTGTCTACTCAAATTAAAGGAAACATTTAATGAGTTTCTGTCAAAAAATTCATTTTTGGAAGCTTTTCTGTATACCATCATCAACTACTCATTGAGACGATTCTAACGAGCCCAAACTCAACGGGGTTACGTTGGTTAAATACTGAGTTCCCATGGCCACCTTCTGTCTCCATCATCAGATCAGCTCGATGGTACCATAATATTAAATTGTCATCCAAACTATACTAATACCCAAAATTTCAGCTCAATCGGATAACGGCAAGTGACTGAAAAATGGATTGCAAATATTGACGGACAACTTACATACTTTTATACCTACATAAGAGCAAGTAAAGTTAATATAAAGCTTGCAAAAATGTACTGCCCCGAGCCGGATTCGAACTTGCGACCACAGGCATACATGGCCCGTCGCTACTAACCAACTGAGCTATCGGAACAATCTGTCTCGGCCATTAAATTTTTCAATCAGTTCCCATTACAACGCCTTACGCCTTGGCCACGACTATGGTCTTAAGCGACCTGCGGCAGTGGTTTTTCTAATTCATTGCGCGTGATCCCAACTAACCACAGTGCGTTGCGCGTCTCGGCCGCGCAATGAACAGATAAAACGCTGCCGCAGGTCGCTTAAGACCAAAGTCGTGGCCAAGGCGTTAGGGACGCGTGTAGCGACATCTACCTAGGACTCAGGCTTTCTAACGGCACCAACGTCTCAAATTATATTGAGAAATCGTCTGAATAGATTGAAAAATTTAGTGGGCGAGACAGATTGTTCCGATCCTCAAAGTGTATTGATCTAATTTTTTTACTATGCCATTCGAACCAGTTTTTGGAGAGGAACAAATGTTTGTAAGGGAGCAACTACTACTACAAAAATCGAGTTAAAGACGGACCTCGCTGGCGGCATCCCAAAACGTTTCAGACTAATTGATATTGAAGTATGAGGTCACAGTTTGATATTTATACTAATCGTTGCATGGAAAATCAAGTAAATTGCTGTTTCTGTCGCGAAATACTGCGTTTAGGACCGTAGTTGTCATACAATTTTGTTTCTATAAAAGCGTAAGGATTCTATTGGTATTCACTTCATTACATTTATTTGATGGTTTACTATCCATTTAGCAACACTGCGTTACCTATTTTAACATGTGGAAACTACCCAATTGAAGAATAAATCACTTTGACTTCGAAAAATTTATTAGTTCCGGATTCGCCGGATTCCTGTTTCGCCGGATTCTTGATTCGTCGGAATATTTCAATTACAGAAAACTATGTAAATATCGTTGCTTTACTCATCTATTAAATAAATAATAGACTAGTGTTATCAAAAAAATATTTATTGAATAAATTAATATATTATGATAACTGGCATAACCTGTTAGACATTAAACAAGATTACGACGAAACAAGAATCCGACGAAAAAAGAATCCGACGAAAAAAGAATCCGGCGAAACAGGAATCCGGCGAATCTGGAACTAATCGAAAGATTCAGTGGCCGAGACCGATAGTTCTGATCCTCAAAGTGTTGATCTACATTTATGGTTACCAATTTTCAAGTCTGTAGCTCGTATATTCAAGGAGTTCCCATACAAAGTTCAACCCCATTTTCTACCCCCTTTGAACCCTAATCTTTAAGATTTTTATAGCTTAAAACCTATCCGGGGATTCTCTCGACAGATTAGTAAAGTTTGCATCAAAATCCGTTCAGCCGTTTTCACGTGATGCTCGGCCAAATAAACAGACAAAAATTCTAAAAACTGTTGGAACGTGTTCTGTTGTCAATTCTAAGTATCCCCAGCCAAATTTTTTTGGTTATCTTCCATGTACAGACTTTCGACCCTCTTCAGCTATGTAATGGGGAATGGATGAAAATTTTGGAAATGCCTGATAATTTTTTTGGTGATAGGAATAACCTTCCTTACCACCAGAAAAAAGTTGCAGACTTTTCAGCTGAGTCATTTTTTTTTGAAAAATAAAAACAGTTTCCTCACTTACGTTTTGGGTTTATGACGGCGAATAAGACACTTTCCTTGATCTGTCTCATATTACAAAAAACTATCTTAAATATCTGTGGTAAACTGACACTGGTAATGACCAATATAGCTGCTGCAACTGCTGCGAGTGTCAATATCATTGCCAGTTTCTGTTTACCACACATATTTAATATATTTTTTTGTAATATGAGACCGATCGAGGAAGGTACCGTAACTGACCCAAAACGTAAGTGAGGGAACTGTTTATATTTTTCAAAAAAAATTGATGCAGCTGAAAAATCTGAAACTTTTTTCTGGTGCTAAGGAAGGTTATTCCTATCACCAAAAAAATTATCAGGCATTTCTAAAATTTTCATCCATTCCCAATTGAATTACCTCATCAGTAGGTATGATCTCCGCCGGCTTCAGGTCCTCATCGTGCTCCTCCGCGTCGAAGAACTCGGACGCGGACACGCACGAAGAGCTGTAGCTGAGCGACTGCGGGAACACGCGCGGCGCCTGCTGGACGGTGGACTTCAATTACGTAAAACATTCGTCCACATCGGCATCATCATATCATCATAGTATAGTAACGGGACATTTGGGACATTGGGTCACAGACACCCTCAAAGATGATGTCGACATGGAAAGGGAGCGCAGAGCACTGTCGGTTAGGGGTAATATGTTGTCACGCAGGTTTGCACGCTGTTCTCGCGAGGTGAAGATAACTCTGTTCAGAACTTACTGCCAAAATTTATACACATGCAACCTGTGGAGCAACTACACCAAAAAGACCCTCAGTGCTCTGCGTGTCCAGTATAACAACACCTTCAGGGGGATGTTGGGGCTGCCTTGGCGCTGCAGCGCGTCGGGGATGTTCGCTGAGTGGAGCACTGACGGCTTCCAAGCCGTGCTGCGCAAGCGCGTGGTCGCGGAAATGATGGACAGTCCTATGCTTACTCATTGGATGACTTTGCATGTGCATTCTAATGAGCATTTTGTATTTAACTAACCTAGGCAATTAATTTGTTATTACTAACATAATTTTGTGTTCTTTTTTTTTTTTGTGTGTTTATATGGATACCCGATGTCCGAAATAAATAATTTCATTTCATTTCATTTCATAGTATATTATGTACTTAATAATTTGTCATAAGTTTTGTACTCATAGTTCAGTATACAAAGTGAATTATATTTAATTGAGTAGTTATTAATTATTGATGTACACTTTTTTTGAAAAACGCTCTCCTATCCTCAAAATTTTATTCAAATACACCTTATAGTCCCTCTGGCGGACAACTCCTTAGGTACAACTGGTACAGTCAGCATCATAAACATGTATACACTTTTCGACCTTATGTCTAAGTAATAAGGTCATAGAATGTATACATGTTTATGATGCTGACTGTACAAGAATGTGCTTAAGCGTCACATGAAAAATTGTGAAACTGACCCATTGCAGTGGGAGAAGCAGGCAGCCAACCGCCAGAAATGGAGATCTTCAGTGAGAATGAAGACATCCACTTTTGAATCCCGTCGATGTTAGCTCTTGATTGCAAACGGGACGAGCTGAAGGCCCGACCACCTGCGGCGGTCGGCTATAATTTTGTAAATGGTGTGCTCACGTGCCCATTGTGTACTCGGGTGTTCGTAAATAAGATCGGCTACGTGA
The DNA here is from genome assembly GCA_932294315.1 of Epinotia nisella. NCBI lineage: Eukaryota > Metazoa > Arthropoda > Insecta > Lepidoptera > Tortricidae > Epinotia > Epinotia nisella. The sequence continues at coordinate 4,632,680 of OW028693.1, forward strand.
GCCACACCAGAGCACATGTACGACATCAGCGCCAAAGTTGAAGCAGTCGCCGTGGCCGAAACCGGTCAGGAGAGCATATATATATATATAGTCCCTCTCATTCATGAGAGGAGGCCTGTGCCCAGCAGTGGGACGTATATAGGCTGATGATGATGATGACACCTTATAGTTTGCGAGTAAAATGCCCGTGATATACGGACAGACGGACATGACGCAACTATAAGGGTTCCGTTTTTGCCATTTTGGCTACGGCACCCTAAAAAAGGCACAGGAAGGGAAATGTATTCACGTACCACCGAACCCTATCGCAATAAGGTGAGATATCACTCGAGTTGAAGTGTTGGCGGCCACAGGGTTCTACGGTGGTACGTGAATACATTTCTCTTTCTGTACACCCTTTGGTAGAAATTCTGCAGAAAGTGTAGTACAATACAATACAAATACTCTTTACTGCACACCTCACACAAACAAAGCAGTTACAGAGAGAAACAATACAATAACACGTAGGTAGAGGTAGACAACAGGCGGTCTTATCGCTGAAGAGCGATCTCTTCCAGACAACCTTTGGATATCGGAGAAAGAGATAAAACTAGATTAATCAAAAATTAAAATAATTATAAAAATAAACGTACACAAATACCTCTATATATAAACATACATACACAATTATACATATTTATATACAAATAACACAAATACAAATATATGATACATACATAAACAGTCAGCCAAAAAATACAATCAGGGTTAGGGGAGAGACAAATAATGTTCTTTAACCCTTTTCCAGGCCGGCAGTTGGATAATGACAATCGAATGTCAGTCTTATTCATTGACATTAAGATATTATTTTTGACAAGCAGTATGTGGTCGATATAACGCCTCTGCCTGGAAAAGGGTTCTGAAGGGATCTTTAAGGGGGTACTTACTTGGTCCGAGTTGTTTCCGACAGAGGAGATCTCGGCGAGATCTGAGGCGTCGTGGATGCGCGAGAGTCGGGAGCGGAGTTCTGCGTTTAATACTTAACCCGTCATTATTTTATACTATTTGTCAATGCGTCTTGGATCATACAACAGTGATTGAACATAATGTAATACAGCTGTCTCGGCGCCCAATACGAGTTTACTGCATTTGGTGTCGAGACACTGGGACGGTGGGGTAGGAGTGCGCGGGAGCTCCACAAGTCACTCGCCAAACGGTTGAGGGAGGCAACGGGTGACCCTCGCGCAGGCAGCTTGCTCGCGCAAAAGATTGCTATTGCAATCCAGCGCGGGAATGCTGCCTGCGTGATGGGTACGCTACCTAGGGGTCCAAATTTAGATAGTATTTTTTTTAATGTTTAGTTTTAGTTATTTTAATTTAGTTTTAGTTCTAATTTAACATTTGTAAACATTTATTATTATAATAAACTTTATTTCATGATGTATTTGATCTACACACATATGATGAACCTTCTAAAATGCGTTCAGAAACTGGCAGTAATGACGAGCATTGTATCAATAAGATTTATAATAGTACATTGTTTAACGAGGGGCGTAAGTAAAACTCGAGTCATCAAAAATGATAATGATCTGATAGACTCTCGTTAGCAATATTCTTACGCCCGTGTTATACACAATGGTTTTTTATCACATTTGCGAGGAAATAAATAACTACAAAAGACAGAAAAACCTAAGTTTCATACAGCCGCACCAATCAAAAATTGACAACTTCACTTCCAGGTCAGTGCTAGTGGAGCGCGCAGCTTCAATATTTCAACCAATCATAGAGCAGTATTCTTGCGGGGCGGGGCGGCTTGGCCAACTAGTTTTTTTTAACCAATCACAGAGCAACCAGATTTGCTTAAGCCAATCAGAGGGTTCTATATTTTAAAACTGAACTTAACACCCGTGGTAAGTAAAACGGCTATAACTGCTCTGTACGCTCGCAAGTAATAACGCCATTGACGAGCAAGTGTGATAATTTTTTTTTGCATCCCTCTGATTGGCTTAAGCAAATCTGGTTGCTGTGTGATTGGTTGAATAAAAAAATCTAGTTGGTCATGTCGCCCCGCCCCGCAAGAATACTGCTCTGTGATTGGTTGAAATATTCAGCTGCGCGCTCCACTAGCACTGAACTGGAAGTGAAGTTGTCAATTTTTGATTGGTGCGGCTGTATGATACTTAGATTTTTCTGTCTTTTGTAGTTATTTATTTCCTCGCAAATGTGATGAAAAACATTGTGTATAACACGGGCGTAAGAATATTGCAAACTCGAGTCATCAAAAGCCCTCCGCCTTCGGCGTCGGGCTTCTGATAGACTCTCGTTGGCAATATTCCACTTACGCCCCTCGTTAAACAATGTACTATAACTTGTTTCTAGCCGTAGGTTATTTATTCTTCTTAATGTGACGTCTCACGTAACTTTCATTTGCTGTATCATCATCAGTTTTTGTTTAATTGACATACATACACAAAATTATGAGTTCAATATTTTTTGATCATAAATAATATTACGAGACAATCTTACACAAATCATCCTAGTCCCACGGTAAGCTCAGTAAGGCTTGTATTGTGGGTACTAGGTGACGATATATATAATAATAAATACATATAATACTTATATACATATATAACATCCATAACTCAGGAACAAATATTCGTGATAACACACAAATAAATGCCCTGACCGGGATTCGAACCCGGGACCTCCAGCTTCGTAGGCAGAGTCACTACCAACTGGGCTACGGAGGCCGTTAATCTTTATAAATATAGTGGGACAATTCACACCAATTGATCTAGTCCCAAACTAGGCAAAGCCTGTACTATGGGTACTAGACAACGGATAAACATACTTATATAGATAAATACATACTTAAATAGATATTAAACATCCAAGACTCGAGAACAAACATTCGTATTCATCATACACATATCTGCCCCGACCGGGGATCGAACCCGGGACCTCAAGCTTCATAGTCAGGTTCTCTAATCTAACTGACGGACTTTATTTAGGAAAGTAGCTAATTGTAATCTGAACAGCGCTCACCAGAATTCTGCTGCAGCGCTGAGGAGAGGTTGGTCCGCAATGCTGCCACCACACCGCCCGTTGGAGGTACCTCTGCTGACTCCATGGCTGCGCGTAGCCGACCCCGCTCCACCACCTTACGAATGAACAAACATTTCAAAGACATTTCAACTTTTCAGAACACATTTAAAATCTCATTTCTTTTGTTTCAATACATTTTAGAAATAAATAAATTTAACGTTGCACGTAGAACCGATGGCCATTGGGGCGGAAAGGTTCCCGAGTGGCGACCACGCACCGGAAGGCGCGGCGCGGGTAGGCCCCCCACAAGGTGGACTGATGACCCGGTAAAGGTCGCTGGAGTCCGCTGGATGCGGGTGGCGCAGGACCGGTCATTGTGGCACTCTTTGGGGGAGGCCTATGTCCAGCAGTGGACGTCTTTCGGCTGATATGACGATGATGATGAAATAAAAGTTAGTAATACTAAGTAAGGCCACTTCCCCGTTTCAACCGTGTGTTTCAAAATTTGGCCATTGTTTGAATCAACTTATTTAGAACTGGCTTTCCGCCTGCGACTTCGTCCGCGTATAATACGGTTCCTCAAACAGATTTTGATTTCCTATTTCATCTCCTTAAAATGTGAGTTTTGGTACGTGGTCGCCACTCAAGAACCTTTCCGCCCCAACGGCCATCGGTTCTACGTGCAATGTGCCCCCGCCCACTGCCACTTAAGTTTAGCGATTCGGAGGGCTATATCTATACTTTTATTTAACTTGCATTATTTGTACTATCGTCCAAGGCTACGGGTTAACACCTCTGCATGTGCAGACGATTTTGTTTGAAAGTGTGGACCCGTACCTATGGGCGATAGTACGTTTAGCTCTTTCTAGATTTCGCCGCTATAGATATTTTTCTCTATTTATATAAGGGGCCCTGTAATCTTTTGTTTTTGAGACCAGAGGCCCCTTTTTACAAAGCTACAAGTTAAAATTTTACTAGTCTAAACTTGCAACACGGAGGCGCTTGACCGAAAACTGGCCATTTTTAGGGTTCCGTATCTCAAAAGGGAAAAAAAAACGGAACCCTTATAGGATCACTCGTACTGTCTGTCCGCCTGTCACAGCCGATTTGCTCCGAAACTACTGAACCGATTGAGTTGAAATTTGGTAAACATATGTAAATTGGTGACCCAAAGATAGACGCGTAAAGTAAATTAATGAATTCTTAACAACTAAAAAATTGAAAAAAAAAAGTTTCGCAAACTGTATTGTGTGACATATCAAATGAAGCCTCTCAGATTTTTTTTAAATAATTTTAGAAAAAACAGATTTGAAGTACCTAATTTAGGAAAAAAAAACGAAAATTGACCATTCCCCTCCTTACCTCCGAAACTACTAGGCTTAGAATTCTGAAAAAAATATGGAAAATAGTTCCTTGCCTAAAGATTACAGGAAAACCTATAAGACGTTTGAGTATTCAAAGTAACGGGACAATTCTCAATATTTTTGTGTATTTTGTATGGAACGCCTGATGCTTAGAGCGTAGCAATTTTACAGAAACTTCAACAACTTACATTGATTTTTAAATAAATAAATATAAATATAAAAAATATAAAACACGCGAGTTGAACTCGCACTTGTCCGGTTTTTTGCTCTATTGTAACTTGTGGCTTCGTTAAATTGGCCACTGTAATTAAAATAGGTATTTGGTGAATTTTGACTTATTCACTTACCAAAGTGGAGACGACGGTCTTCAGATTCGTCACCAGATCCTTCGCCAGTATGGTGAAGTCTTCCCTCAACTGGTGGTCTGGCGTGAGGCTGGTGAGGGACGTCGGGCCTCCGCTAGGGCCCACGCTTAGGGCTTCAGCGCCGGGTAGAGATTGGGGCCGCGCCGCCGCGCAAGCTATAACAGGGTGATTCAAAGTCAAAGTGATTTATTATGCAATTTAGGTATATTACATGCACCTATGAATGTCGATAAACTACCACCGGTTCGGAAAGAAAACCTCTGCCAGTTGGTTTCGATTTAAATAGGGTTGAAAACTTGTTGTGAAACACCATCGATAGGTGCACTACTTTTTCATTTCTGCTTTCCTACAAATTACATTTCTAATATGTCCACTTTTCAAAAATGTTCGGTTTCCAATTAACATTATATTGCACTGTTTCTAACGCAATATGCGCTTTTCTTTTTCATTCGGAATAACCAAGCTTTAGGAGTTTAAAGGCAAATACAAAAATATGGGTGCGTACAACATACTCAAAAATATGTCCCATGTGGCTCTTATGACGGCGAATTCGGTACATATTTATGCGAGGATTAATTCTATACATATTTTACACTCGACTTTACACTTCTTTAAGTGTGTTCTTTACGTTACCAGAAGGTTTTTGGAAAGGTACATTAGGACAAATAGTAACTCTGAACCTAAATCAGTTCATCGTTGTGTATTCTACACCCGACAATAGGATACTTATTGAAAAGTCACCTCGTTCAAATAATATGAAATTTTGCGTTCATTTGTTGCACCCATTACGTGTATTTCTCATTATACTCTATAATATAGACTTGCCAAAAAATATTATTCATCATCATCATCATCATATCAGCCGAAAGACTTCCACTGCTGGACATAGGCCTCCCCCAAAGAGTGCCACAATGACCGGTCCTGCGCCACCCGCATCCAGCGGACTCCAGCGACCAATATTATTACGTAGACTAAAGTTCCCTAAGTTATAATAACTGTTTCACAGTTGCAGTAGCAATACCACACTTTAAACAGAGTAAGTAGAGTTCTTCCATCAGTGAAAATAAGATTATGAACTATTTATATATCCTTAGAAGAAGGTACTACATATTTTACCTGGTCAGCAGTACATATTGTAAATACAGTTAATTCTTTATGACGTTGTTATAAGCTATGGATGCTATTTGATCAGGAATACTTCTTGCGCCAAAAAAAAAAACATTGTTACGTCTTACTAGCCCTAAATTAAACCAGAAAGTACAGTCGAGTTTTGCGCAGGAAAATTTGGACTATAATTATAGTCTGTCCATTTACAACTCAGTTCCAGCTGATATAAAGGACTCAAAAAGTGACAAAATTTTCAAAAACAAACTCACGCTATTGCTCAATGAGAAGGCTTATTACTCAATAGATGAGTTTATAAAAAAATGACAAATAAACGGACGGATCATTGACCCAGCGCCGTATTAAACAGAAATCAAATGAATAAATAATTGTAATAATATTAATATGTTGCATGGTAAAAACCTTAAAATATTGGGTGTATATTGTAATGAAATTGTGACTTGTAAAATGCTTATTTTACCAATAAATTCTGTATTCTGTATTAGACATTTAAAATGAATGTAAACGAAAGTACTGGACTAATGTGACTTTCATATGCAACCAATTGTGTCAAACAGGACGCCAAATGAAGGTTCTGCCAGGAGACAGAGGAAACAGCAATGTACATTCTCTGCTCCTGCGGACCACTTATGCACAAAAAAAGTACCTACCTAAGGCGGCACATCGTGCATCACCGCCCAAAGAATCTGAAATTTCCTGGAGGCAACGGGCCTTAACGGTGAACTCTAAAAAAAGTTGCCACAATAGATCACATGCTGGTCGAAGCGGCATACATCATACAAGGCACACAATCAACAATAATAATTATTAATCAGCCTACGTCAAAGATATGATCACATTTTCGCATCTTATTCCCTTGTAATCGACTGTACTGTGGTATTTGTTACTTTGAACTTTATCCGAAGTTCCGTTAGAGCTGATACTTAAACGTATCAATGAATTTGCATGGATAAAATGTACAGTCTGATCAAAGCGCTGCCCAATTGAAAATCTATTATGAAATTGCTAACAAGAGAAAGATAAATAGATGTATAAAGAATTAAGCACTTTACGTCGCTTATATAGATAACTACTATAATAATTCGTACTCTAGGCGTCGAGAGAAAAGATAGGTTCGATCTAATCTAGCGAAGCACAAATAATCAAAATAATATCATGCAGGATGAAACGAAAAGAAAATGGTTTTTCACCTCACTAGCTCGGAAAGACCTTTTTAGGGTTCCGTAGCCAAAATGGCAAAAACGGAACCCTTATAGTTTCGTCATGTCCGTCTGTCCGTCTGTCCGTCTGTCCGTATGTCACAGGCATTTTACTCGAAAACTATAAGGTGTATTTGAATAAAATTTTGAGGATAGGTGTATTTTGTTAGCCGCTACATAGTTTTGTAATTAAAATGACAAAAAAAAATTTTTTTAGGGGTGCACTCCATACATAAAACTAAAAGTCAAAAAAATTTTTTTCATTGTGACCCCCCGTGTGGCACATCAATCGATAGGCATTTCAAAATAAATATAAGGTTTCTTAGCATTTTTTTTGATTAAGTGAATAGGGTCGGAGATAATCGCCCCGAAAGTCACTAAAATTCTGTCCCCCCCCCTCTAATTTTTGAACGGTGTATTTTAAAAATATGGAAAAATTCATGGACATAGGGCTTATTAATTTCATTCACCGAAAATTGTTTTGAACAAGATCGGTTCAGGGGTTTTGGAGATATTGCTGAAAAACTGCTTTCCTCAAAGAAAAGGACGTAAGTGCCGTACAATTTCTGTGACGATACGACCTTTTTAATAGGCACGGAACCCTTCGTTTTGCGTGGTCCGACACGCACTTGGCCGGTTTTTTTATTCTTTAAAAACAGATAGCAAAACTGCATTTTATCCACATGTGTGCAAAGAATATTTGAAATCCGAACGTGTTATTAGTTACTTTTTTAAACATAATCCATACTAATATTATAAATGGGAAAGTGTATGTGAGTGGATTGCAAAAAAATTGTACATAGTTAAGAGTTACAATTTTTTTGCAATCCACTCTTGTGTGTTTGTTTGTTTGTTTGTTTGTTTGTATGTATGTTTGTTTGTTTGTTTGTTTGTTCGTTTGTGTGTCCGTCTTTCACGGCAAAACGGGGCGACGAATTGACGTGATTTTTTAAGTGGAGATAGTTGAAGAGATGGAGAGTGATATAAGCTACTTTTTATCTCTTTCTAACCTCCTCCTTCCCTAAAATGGGGGGTGGAAGTTTGTATGGAGCATTCCGCAATTTTCAAGGTAGAAAGCTAAAAATTGGTATGCGGACTATTTATGACTAACAAAAAAAATCGTGCATCATTTTTTTTGGAAATCTGCACCTAACACCTTAAAAGAGGGGGTGAAGTTTTATATGGGGTCCAGATATGTAGAGGCAATATGTAAAATCGATATGTAGAGTCCATATGTAGAGTCGATATGTAGAGTCCATATGTAGAGTCGATATGTAGAGTCGATATGTAGAGTCGATATGTAGAGTCGATATGTAGAGTCGATATGTAGAGTCGATATGTAGAGTCGATATGTAGAGTCTATATAGTCGATATGTAGAGTCGATATGTAGAGTCGATATGTAGAGTCCATTTGTAGAGTCAATATGTAGAGTCCATTTGTAAAGTCGATATGTAGAGTCGATATGTATAGTCAATATGTAGAGTCGATATGTATAGTCGATATGTAGAGTCGATATGTAGAGTCGAAAATAAAGGCTGATTATACATATTTTAGTTGTTTTTCTTATGTAGTATTTTCCTCGGTTTAGTGAGGTGAAAAGATTTGTGTTACACACGGGTGCAAGTTATTTTGACGTCTCGTGTGTTGTAGCACTCGCTTTGCTCAGGATTCTATTTTTGAACCACTCGCTACGCTCAGGATTCTATTTTCGAACCACTCGCTTCGCTCGTGGTTCAACCATAGAATCCATTCGCTAGCTCGTGGTTCAACCCTAGAATCCATTCGCTGGCTCGTGTTTCAATTCCACACTCGCGGTTAAAATATAGCTTTGCACCCTTGTATAACAAATAACTATTAATGGTTGATATGTATAAAAAGTCGGGTATATGCTTAATTGCGTGTGTACCTACAGCTAAAGCTATTTTAAATAATGCTTCTGTACATTCATGAGCAATACGACACTTGATAGCAGCCGAAAGTATGCTGCAACGCGCAATCGGCTCCGTTCGTCTGTTGTCGTATCCGTTCGGATCCTTTCGGCTGTCGTCGACACCGGTCGTGCGCTCAAAGCTGTGGCCGGGCGGCACCCACAGACTAATAAAGACCCGCTGGATTAAGCCAGCACTTTTAAGATGGCGCACGAGCTCTCGATTGTTCTCGCACTATCCGTCTCTCTTATTAGAAAAAATAAAAAGAGAGGTGTAGTGCGAGAAAAATTGAGACAGCTCGCGCGCCGTCTTGTGATAGCCGTGCAGACGATATTCCTATAGTTCTCTTTCACTTCTTATGTTCAGCCAAAATGAGTTAGAATGAGACAGTAGTACGATATTTGACGACTGTTAACGAATTGAAACGGATTCGTTTCCAAGCGACGGTACAGAGGCGATCGTATGGGTCGACATCCTGCGGGACGCGATCGGATGTCGCCGCATCAGTTCGTATCCCTTCCTATCCGATGCAATGCGAGCCGTTTGGTGGAAATCATGCTTTAGTTCTGTTTACCTACAACTAAGTTTACTTATATTTTAGATTTTTTGTAGAATTTAATCTAAGTATAGTCCCGGATTTCATAAACGTCCATCATTTATACTAATGCGAAAGTATGTCTGTTACCTCTTCACGCTTAATTAATGAAATGTGGTACAGGTAGATATAGTTTGAGTCCCAGGGAAGGACAGGATAGTTTTTATCCCCAAAATCATCCCCAGAGGGGGTGAAAATTGATATGGAGCTATGTTATATACGAATTCCACGCGGACGGAGTCGCGGGCAGAAACTAGAACATAATGCCGCTTTTAATCGTATATCGCGTCTTTTTAGTCAATAGGTATCTAATGTAAAATATAGCTAAGTAACAACCGTGCAACTGAAAAATTCCCCTCAAAACTACAGGTGAACTATGTTCAGTAATGTGTCGTATTTCCAATGTCCAACTTTACTTGGTAATAGCGGGAATAACATTCTGGAACATTCGTTATTTTGAAATGCCTTTATGGTTGCTTATCCATGGCGAGGAGAGACGAGCCGATGAGAGATCTTCTTCTATACATATAATAAAGCTGAAGAGGGTCGAAAGTCTGTACATGGAAGATAAACGAAAAAAAATTGGCTGGGGATACTTAGAATTGATAACAGAACACGTTCCAACAGTTTTTAGAATTTTTGTCTGTTTATCTGTTTATCTGTTTATCTGTTTATCTGTTTATCTGTTTGTCTGTTTATTTGTCAGAGTATCACGTGGAAACGGCTGAACGGATTTAGATGCAAACTTTACTCATCTGTCGAGAGAATTCCCGGATAGGTTTTAAGCTACAAAAATCTTAAAGATTAGGGTTCAAAGGGGGTAGAAAATGGGGTTGAACTTTGTATGGGAACTCCTTGAATGTACGAGCTACAGACTTGAAAATTGGTGACCATAAACTTGACTGGAAAGTAAAAACGACCCCATTCAAACTTTTAGCAATGTATAGATAAAACGTGAAAAATATGGGATGAAAATAGGTTCTGAGGCGACTAGAAACTATATAATGTTGCAAGAGCGGGGTTATAACAGTATCATTACCATGGTAACATGTCGTCAATATATTCGAAAATTCATCGTGTTCTTACAACTGATAGTTAGTCCAGTGGTTTGACCCATAGCTTACGGAGTCGGTGTCCCCGAGTTCAAACCCAGCAGCATGCACTTTTTGTAGTTTAAATTTTTTTGTGTCTGCGTTTTTGAAAATGTATATTTTGAAAAGGTATATTTTCAAAAACGCAGAGAAGCTTAGTGAATAGAGGATTTTGATGCAACTTTTACTTAATCGGTCGAGAAAATCCCTGGCCAGGTCATAGGCTGTAAAAATGATAAAAATTAGTTCAAAGGGGGTAAAAAATGGGGCAAAACTTTGTATGGGAACTCCTCAAATCCATGAGCTTTAGACTTGAAAATTGATAAACATACACTTGACTGGAAAGTAAAAAGAACTCCATTCAAACATTATAAAAAAATATAGATAAACCGTGAAAAACCACGGGATGAAAATGAGTGCTAGATGGCTAAAGACTATCTATAATAACCAAAAATGTTTGATATCTCAACCGATGGTAGCTGTTAGACATTAGAAACCTAATTATTTTGGAAACTCAGTCGCTGACAACGTCGCTGTTAATATTGAAATCCAGCAACCTTGATCTTCGTCTTCCTATATAATTGCTATGAATTCAGAGGTCATCTAAAGATGTATGATAGGTTGAGTTTAATACTTACGTCGAATTAGCATAGTTCACGAACGTCAAGAGACGTGGGTATAAAATTTGGAAACAACGGCATTCCGCGGAGAATTAAGTAGGTACCATTTTTTTATGTATAAAACTTCAGCGTTTGTGACATTCAGAAATATTATTATGAATACTCGGGTATAGTGAGCGTCCGCATGAGCTAGCTCTCGGGTCTTCGGCCCTCGGGCTCGCATAGAAGCGATGTATTGGGCCTTTCATTCATACGTAAAGCTCGGCCTTCAGGCTCGCTTGCCTCGCCACTCACCTTCGGGACTTTGGAACTCAGATTTCGCTTTCAAGACACTTGGAGATAGTGTGCGTCAGTCCTCGGGCTCGCATAGGAAGCGCTCTCTTAAACGGTTCTTTGGGCCTATCATTCCAACGAAAAGCTCGGCCTTTGGTTTCTTTGCCTCGCTGCTCTTCTTCTGACTTCTCTCGCTCGGGACTTTGGTCTCCGGTTTCGCTTGCAAGACACCTGGGTTTAGTTAGTGTTCGTGAAGGCTCGCCCTCGGGCCTTCGGCCCTCGGGCTCGCATAGAGAGCGCTCTCTGAAGGGTTGGTTTGGTTGGGCCTTTCATTCAAACGAAAAGCTCGGCCTTTGGGCTCGCCTGCCTCACCCCTCAACTTTGGGACTTAAGGCTCATGTTTCGCTTGCAAGACACCTGTGGATAGTAAGTATCCATGGAGTCTCGCCCTCGGGCCTTCGATACTCTGGCTCGCATATGGAGCGCTATCTATAAGGGTACGTTGGGCCTTTCATTCCTACGAAAAGCTCAGCCTTTGGCCTCGCTTGCCTCCCCGTTTACCTTCAGGACTTTGGCTCTCAGGGGTAGTTTGACAAGACACCCGGAGATATAGAGTATCTTTGGGGTCTCGCCCTCGGTCCATTTGTTTCAATTATGAAATCTTATATTTAAATTCCGGTTTTGGTAATTTTTCTTCTACTTAGGTACTTCGTTTGCAATAAAGATTAAGTAAATCAATATAATTAAATATTATTGACGACAAAGTTTATGAGGATTTGAACTGTTACACGCATAATTTATAGAAATGAAATCGTAATAATCTAATTTATCAGTGTAGTAGGTATCGTATGGTGAAACATAAGAATATCATGTCATCCATAATTTATACGCGTACGAAGTCGCGGGCAGAAGCTAGTATTTTATATGTCGGCTATAAAACAAACGTCTACCTCATCGCAGACACTATGAATTTCTCGCGTCACCTCACCTTTTCGTCGCTGGTACAAAACCTCATTAAACGACCGAATAGCCTAGTGGTTAGTGAACCTGACTATGAAGCTTGAGGTCCCTGGTTCGATCCCCGGTCGGGGCAGATATTTGTATGATGAATACGAATGTTTGTTCTCGAGTCTGGGATGTTTAATATCTATTTAGTATGTATTTATCTATATAAGCATCTTTATCCATTGTCTAGTACCCATAGTACAGGCTTTGCCTAGTTTGGGACTAGATCAATTGGTGTGAATTGTCCCACAATAAAAAAAAAACTAAACTAAACTAAACTTCAGTGTTAACTATCCGCGCTATACTAGTGCCGCTACAACCAGTTAAATTAGGTTGGCACCTCAATACTATGGTATGTATACTAGAGAGATGTTAACGTAATCCAACCGTGTTAAACTACATGTTCTAACCAATACCTTGCACGCAATGCCAGGAGGTCACCGTGTTGGCAGCAATGGAACACCGGTGACCTAGATGTCAGCAATAATTCCAATCAAGTAATCATATGTTCATGACTCCAAGTCTAAGGCGAGTTTGATTTAAGGTATGTTTTTCAGGGTCATAACGAATTTAGAGATATTATGCTTTATTTAATTGTTCTCTTAGATTAGGCTTCTTACAATAAGCATATAAGGTCGAAACGCACTGAAAGCGGCGGCGGTGCGGCGCGGCGCGGTGCGGAGGCGGTACCGGTTGTAATGTTCGAGCTAATATGAAAGGGTCCGCACAGAGCGGCGCGGCGCGGCGCGGTATTTTGTGCGGACCCTTTCGTATTAGCTCGAACATTACAACCGGTACCGCCTCCGCACCGCACCGCCACCGCTTTCAGTGCGTTTCGGCCTATAAAAGCAAAATCTAAACACATTACAAAAACCCTTGCCTAGGGTGCCACCGGCAACGGAGCGGGGCCTAAGCCGGTGCCTAAGGCCTAAGCCGGTAAGCCTACCAGTGGTTTATTATTTTATTTATGAAAAAACCGGCCAAGTGCGTGTCGGACCACGCAAAACGAAGGGTTCCGTGCCTATTAAAAAGGTCGTATCGTCACAGAAATTTTACGGCACTTACGTCCTTTTCTGTGAGGAAGGCAGTTTTTCAGCAATATCTCGAAAACCTCTGAACCGATTTTGTTCAAAACAATTTTCGGTGAATGAAATTAATAAGCCCTATGTCCATGAATTTTTCCATATTTTTAAAATACACCGTTCAAAAATTAGAGGGGGGGGGACAGAATTTTAGTGACTTTCGGGGCGATTATCTCCGACCCTATTCACTTAATCAAAAAAAAAGCTAAGAAACCTTATATTTATTTTGAAAGGCCTATCGATTGATGTGTGCCACACGGGGGGTCACAATAAAAAAAAAATTTGACTTTTAGTTTTATGTATGGAGTGCACCCCTAAAAAAATTTTTTTTTTGTCATTTTTATTACAAAACTATGTAGCGGCTAACAAAATACACCTATCCTCAAAATTTTATTCAAATACACCTTATAGTTTTCGAGTAAAATGCCTGTGACATACGGACAGACGGACAGACGGACAGACGGACAGACGGACAGACGGACAGACGGACATGACGAAACTATAAGGGTTCCGTTTTTGCCATTTTGGCTACGGAACCCTAAAAACATGTGCAAGTTCACAGTGCTGAACCAAAACAGTTGCAAACTAAACATTACAAAAACACATTCATACTTAAATATAACACAGAGAGAGAATGCTCCTGATTATCCGTGAAGTGTCCAGGAGCACCGCTTTCTGTATCTGTCTCTTAAGGTGTTGGTCGAGTCTCTTGGCTATTATACCGTTCGCCGAAACGACTATCGGGACGAGATAGAGATAATGTTATTACTGTTATTATTTTGAAATGCGATTATGTGATAATGATAAACCAACTTGAGACCCTTGACGGTGTCTCGGTTACAAGGTAAAAAGTGACTCACTGTTCTGTTCTTCGCATTCCTTCAAAAACTTGAAGATATACAGACACACAACTTTAGCTATAGGCATTATATAACCACCACTGTCACTTGACATGTTTACAATCACTACAATTCAGACAATTTAAAATCTTAACACTTTCGGAAACTAAACTTCTTCACTACCTCTAATCAATGCTGCAAAACAATGAATAAAACAACACAAGGTCTTATTAAAACTATATCATCTACGTCTATAGCAATTTGGAATTTAAAGCGTTCGAATAGAGCTCAAATTATAACAACAGGTTCGGTGAGATAAAAAATTAATAGTGTTGTGCTGTGTATATATGAAAAAAAACTGCATCGGCAAAATGTATTCTTATAAAACGTTGTATAGCTAAACTTATTTACCTATGTTAAATATAAAATAACTAGGGCTCTACATCAACAGAATATACTACTAAATTAGTAAAAGAATACCTCAAATTTCATGATTAGTAGTAAATATTAAAAGCATAATTTTATAGGAAAATAACCAAAAATGTAAGCATCATCGAACTAAGCTCTTCTCTAAAACCGCTCTAAAATTGAAATGCCGTTTGAAGAGAACATAACATGCAGTTTATTGCTCAGTAATAAGGTTCAAAATATCTCATCTGGGACTGATCAATACGTTATCAGTAGATAATGGGCAAGTGTTAGATTAGATGTTCAAGGTCGCAGTGACTTCATCTTAGAATATATATTACAGAGGAAATTCGACGTAGAATAACCGATTTCGCTGTCACTTTTTTTAGTACACGCGTCAAAACAGTAGGCCACATTACTCTGCTACAGTAAAGTCTGAAACACACTGGCGCGGCCTGCGGTGGCGGTCAATAGTAAACTTAACTGCTGTCAAGATTACTATTGAACGCCACCGCAGGCCGTGCTACACTGTGAGAAGTTTAACACGAGATAATTTCTGGCACTAATAACTACTCGTTTATTTTTGCTGCATAAAATAAACGAGACAACTAAGGACTAACATTAAATTTGATTAATTAATTAAATTGAACTTTTGGCTAGGCCTTATTATCTGCAGGTATCTTACTTTGTCATTATATTTTTAAGCTTATTTTATTACAGAGAAAACCCGTCATCCGAAACCACAAAGTAATATCCGCAACGCAGGCTTTGTCAAGACTTAATTATTTCTGAAGCTGACTTAGACTGTATCGAGACACACCGATCATGTTTTTCTACTCTAAACTTGAATATCGAGCAAAACCAAAACATATATGTATGTAAATGTATCTGATTATTCGTACATTGGAACCATTTCGCTATGGAGCAAACTGATGTAGCGGGCGTGTATTGTGTGATAAGTAATATCTTGTATGGAAGAAACCAAGTTATATAAGATTTAATTGCCCGTCCCTCTGCCTAGGGATCGGCTATTTATAGCTATAACGTGAATAAGAAACAGAAAAATTATTATATTTATCAACTAGGGAGGTAAAACAGAATGTCTCAGATGAAAGATATACTATATCGCCATTGTCTTCTTTAAATATGCCTTTTGAGGCATACATTTTACGCATCTCCTGCATAGAATGTGGCATTATCCGCGCGGGCGATGATTGACACTTTATAGCTTGGTTTGATGTAAATATTATTTATGGCGACAAACAATACTATCATATGACGATAGATTAGTATCTGAAAGTGTAATATGAATGCAGATTACAAAAAAATTGTTGGCAATTTCCACACAAAATATTCTTTATAATATAGGCGAAATATTTACAATGGCGTAAACGTGTAAGGATCGAAAAAGGGGTGAAAATAAAAATAAAAAGGTCTTACGAACTAAAGTAGAGGCCAGAAATGTTGAAAGAAACGCTGTAAGTTAACAGAAAAGTACATTAGAGTTGATGAAATTGAGCATTTGCTCGACTGAGTACTGAGCATTTGCTACTGAGCACGAGATGGGTAACACAATGCTTCGAGCGGTGCATTTTCAACGCTCGACGTACTACTCGGTATCGGTTTTGGCGAAAATGTTCGTTTTGTATTTATTTGCCCAGCAAATTGACAACAGCCAAGCCATTCATGACATCAGCTTGACATGCCCAGAGTATAATGACTTAATGACTTTACATTCAAAATAACCACTTTCCATACTATCCCACTTTACCCATTTTGCCGGGAAGCCAATTGCACATTACGTAGTTCACAATTAATTTGCTTTCCAAAAATGTCCGCCTGCCAAAAACGTTACATTTCAGAAATGCGGACATTTTGCTGTTGGAAATGTTTTGACCATAATATGAATTTTGAGGACCCTTTAAAAGACTTATGTTTTGAAAAACTGTACTTAAATAACCCATTCAAGGCCAATGGTTCACACGAGTCACTCCTCTACGAGCGATTTCCGCTACAAAGCGGCTGTGTGGCCCCGTGTGGGTAAATGTGTCATCGTTTTATAGAAAGCAGTAATTCCGAACATAAACCCATAACAGTACCAAGCATGAACACTGGCTATCAACCATGCTCGTGCCGGACTTACCGATCTCGTAGAATCCTTGACAAGACATATTTCAAAATTGTTCAATTTACTAAAAGTCGGGGCGGAACGAAAAATTTTATTCACAAATATAAATAACGCACACGATTCTCGTTACAAATCAAAAGACAAAATACTGGAAACAAATCCAGTGCCATCAGGTACTCGTGACTGGCTCTTGGTTGGTTGATGGCAGTTACTCGGGACAGGATTCAGGAGTGGGATTGTAGGTATTTTTGTGTTGACTATGAACAAACACAAAACAATTGGATGTTGAAATATGCACAACTGTCATTTGTTATAATTATAATATGTATAGATAAAAGTTAACGGGATATTACCAGATATTTATCTATAGAGGTTACTTGGTTGGTTTAGATCTGCTAGTCGATCATGTAACGCATTGGACGCGCGTCGGGTAGATCTAAACGTCAATTTTTATATGGAAAAACGACAGTTGGATCTACCTAACGCGCGTTCAAAACGTTACGTGACTATCCCTCTGGTTAGAGATTACTTGCTCAATCTGTTTGAGTTATTGGGTTACTCATCTTATATTAACAATATCATGGCTTGTGCAGTATTATACGAAGATACAATTTCAATTTTAGAAGTCACTTCTAGCTTCGTGACACGGGCCCAGCTAGCCGTGGCTCCGTTTTGTTTTTTGAATATTAAACACGCCTTTATTTTCAATTAAAACAAAAATAGATCATTGTCAACTTAATAACTAACAAGGGCCCGTTTCTCAAAGATTCGTACCTTGTAAATATAAGCGGAAGCCCCTTTTCAGCTCCTTTAAAAAGAAACAGACTTACGCTTGTACTACAAGTTAGATACAAGTATTTGTGCAATAGACCCCTAGTCTTAATGATAGTGCATATTTTAACACCCAAAAAAAGCGTTACGAAGCATCTAACACTTCTATAGCTAACATTTAATCAAGGGACAGTACATTCATTAGAGTTTCAGGGCTTTTTCAGTGTTAGACAAAATAAGTAATACGTAGGGAGAGCGCTCGTTCGATGAAAGGTCTCCCCAAATGTATCAATGTCTGAAAAAACCCTGACAGATAATCTTTTACGACTTACAACAAATGCAAAGATGAGTTTCACAATATTTATAACATTATGCCCATCTTTACATTACCGTCTAATAATATAGTAATTAGCAGTGTTGGGCGTAATCAATTACATTTGTAATTGAAATACAAATTGAATTACATTTAATTTTGGCCCCGCACTGGTAATTAGTCTGATCCCTGTACCATAAAAGCGACAGTTGACATGTCAACGACTATCGTCTGGTCAAGTTCGTAACGACCACTTTTCAAAAAATTACGAATTTTCTTACTACACACGGTGCCCGTGAGCATTGCGAGAGATTTTAACAGGATATTCCTGACTATATTTTAAGTTAAAAATGTTAATTAACGTCGAGTAAATTCGGTTCGGTTTTAGAGATATTTCCATTTTTGTGACTTTGACAGCTCGTCCTAAAGACACGTTTTCACTAGATTAGCAATTATTGTGTAAAAATTAAAAATCATAATTCGACCTAGATTCATATAACATTTATTACTCCTTATAGCCTCAGGAATTCGTGATTAAAATCTCTCGCAATGCTCACGGGCACCGTGTATTACAAATCAACATTTCCCATTACTGTTTTCATCTGCTTTTAAAAAATGTCCACTTTTCAAAAAAGTTCCAATTTAAACCAAAACTAATTATAATGATTAGCTTTCACGAGAAAAGAGCAGTTTCAGTCTCTTTCCCAAAATGTTCTTCTGTATTTTTTAAAATCCTAATCTTCTATATTAGTCACAGAACACTACACACTATAGAAAGGCGATGTAGGCGTGGCACGCGCGCCACTACTTTGAGCTTTCACGCCAACGTCACCTGATCGCCGTGCAGTCGCTCACACAGTTGCAGGCGACGTGGAGGGGATGAGGCGACACCGCTCCCGATACAAACCGCGCTTGATACCCCTTCTATAGTATTTAGTGTTCTGTGTTATTAGCAATGTATTAAATATGGACCTAATTTTGTTTCATCAATTGCCATCGCTTCTACGTTAGGTAGTTATTTTGAACAACGAACATCAAGTACAAAGTCTTACCTATAGGTAGACTGGCGGCCGAGTTGGGCATGGAAGAAGCCCCACCGCCCGGCGAAGGCGGCGCTGTGAGGGCTGAAAGGGCCTGTTGGGGAAACAGTACATTACTGCAGACGCCGGGAAAGAAGGGCTTGCCGGGTGAGTAGGTATAGACGGCCGGCCGTAGGGAGGCCGGATAGTGATACGAAGCCGGCAAGCCAGTTTCACGGCCAGGCATGTAATAGTGCTCTTCTCAAACATATGCAATGAAATAAAAAAATACACCACTCAAAATAGTACATTAATTTTCCCTCCATACTTAAAGTTTTTTTTTTGCGGAAGTCGTCCGTATTTCGCGTGTGTAGTGTTCGAATAGGTATTAGGACCATTATACACAACCTGATAAAAAGAATCTTAATTTCTATAATATATAAAATCAACTCAAGAGAATTTTAAATATTGTCTATGGTATCTGGTGACTTACGTATAGATAATATTTTTAATTTATTAATAAACACATTGAATCATACAGATTTGTATTCTTAATATCAGTTCGTGTGTAATAGGCACTAACGCGGATATTTTTGATCCGATAACCATTCAGCCACTAGAAAAAAATAAAAAATATATAATTTAGCTTTTTAGACTGTTCATGAACACAGACGCCATGTTTACATTAAAATTTAGAAAAAAATCTTCCCGGCCTAAGCCTTCAATTTTGTTGGAAATTCCTTTACCGTTCTCTCGAGTTGTTCCGCCCGAAACGTGATACTTTGAAGCCTGTAACTATTTCACACCTTTCATTCGGAAAAGTAAGTTTTGCTCGACGACGAGAGGGATTAAAATGCTACTTTTCTGTTCAAGCTTTTTTTAATTTAATCATTGCCATGTAGCATTTACGCAATGTGCCAATTAAGTACAGATCTTAATAAAATAGTAATATTTATGAAATTGTCACAATAAATTATACGTCTTACTTAAATCAAAACTATCGATGACTGTTATATTTTCCTCATAGTCGGTGTGAAAAATTGTATGTGTCACTCAGGGGCAAAATTATTTTCGACATGGCCGTTAACGTTTGAATCCTTCGCTTCACTCTGGATTCAATGTACCGCCCTCGCCGTAAATACATCATTTTGCTCCCTTGAGACAAAAATAACTATTTTCCGTCAAGAATAACAAGAGGTCAGCGGTGTACATATTAGAGGATAATCTTACACTTATCGACCGAATAGCCTAGTGGTTAGAGAACCTGACTATGAAGCTTGAGGTCCCGGGTTCGATTCCCGGTCGGGGCAGATATTTGTATGATGAATACGAATGTTTGTTCTCGAGTCTTGGATGTTTAATATATATTTAAGTATGTATTTATCTATATAAGTATGTTTATCCGTTGTCTAGTACCCATAGTACAGGCTTTGCCTAGTTTGGGACTAGATCAATTGGTGTGAATTGGGAATGGATGAAAATTTTAGAAATGCCTAATCATTTTTTTGGTGATAGGAATAACCCTCCTTAGCACCAGCAAAAAATTTCAGATTTAAATACGAGTATAAACAGTTTCCTCACTTACGTTTTGGGTCAGTTACGGCACCTTCCTCGATCGGTCTCATATTACAAAAAAATATATTAAATATATGTGTTAACTGACACTGGCAATGATATTGACACTTGCAGCAGCTATATTGGTCATTACCAGTGTCAGTTTACCACAGATATTTAAGATAGTTTTTTGTAATATGAGACAGATCAAGGAAAGTGTCTATTTACCGTTCTTGACCCAAAACGTAAATTAGGAAACTGTTTATATTTTTCAAAAAAAATTGACGCAGCTGAAAAATCTGAAACTTTTTTTTGGTGCTAAAGAAGGTTATTCCTATCACCAAAAAAATAATCAGGCATTTCTAAAATTTTCATCCATTCCCAATTGTCCCACGATATTTATTTATTTATTTATATCAATCTTGACACAAAGGTGACATGTTATTAACACATACAGCCTTGGCCAAAAGTATTGAGCACCCCACGTTTTCCTTTGTAACTTATGGATAAAGTATTACTTTTCAATTTCATAAATACACGAAGACGTAAAATATAATAAGTGTTTGAACATGTGCAAATCATTCATATATATATCATTTTGAAATTGCTATTTGCGTGTGAAAACTGAAGCTAGAAAAAGTCGGGTTTTACAATAAAAGTTTAATTGTGTATTTTTTTCACGGAATTTCGCTTAACGTCAATAAATATGACGATTTTTTCCGATAGATACACAAGTTTCTATTATAAAATATACGGGGTGGGCCCTGTAACAGGAGCAAATATTTAAAAGGAGGCTTCCTTAGAGCATTTGTAGTAACCACTTTTGTTTAAAAATTTCTTTAAAAAAAATATCGAAGTTATGACCTCCGAGTAATGTATCTGGGCACCACGAGAACATAATAGTTTTTGCATTTTTGTTTTCAAAAGATATTTTTGTAATTTTTTTTGTTTTTAAAATAAAAAGTTACTTTTATATCACTCCAGAAGAGTAAAAAAGTGCACGGAAACTTATGTTCAAGAAAAAAAAAAGAAAAAAAAAATCTTTTTTCAATTAAACCACTTAGAAACAATTGCTCACAAGCTTAATAATCTACCGTTTAATGTTTTGCACCTTTTAAAGTTTGACTTTGTAAGAAAAGCGCATGGGTGCTGACCGCCTTTTGACCAAGGCTGTGACTGCTTGAAACGTACCATGTGAGAGCTAGAGGTGTCGACGTGAGGCGGCGCCAGTTCCACCGAAGCGCACTTGCTGTTGGACTTCTTTTTCCGAAGCCCGAACTTGCGTCGGTCCTTCTTGACGTTCGGCGAGGCGCCTTCGAGGGAGACCTGCTTCAAATGTAGTTAAGGTCAACACATAAGTACTGTAATGCCAGTAAATTTCATCATCATCATCATATCAGCCGAAAGACGTCCACTGCTGGACACAGGCCTCCCCTAAAGAATACCAAATTGACCGGTCCTGCGCCACCCACATCCAGCGGACTCCCGCGACCTTTACCAGGTCATCAGACCAACCGTTGGAGCCGCTAGACTTTATCTAACACTCGAATCCAAAACCAACCATTCAACAACAACAGAGAACTAACTGCATTCCTGTCATTGTGTAGTTGGTAAACATCGCTTAACGGGGTTGGCAAGAATCTCGGATCCAACATAAAACAACGCTCCACATCAGTACTCACATCTGTGTCATGATGCAGCTGGTGCTGGAGTTCCAGCATGGCGTCCAGCAAGCGCTGGAGCTGTTGGACGGACAGCTGTGCCTGGCCCAGCTCCCGGGACGCGCTCTCCAGCGGACCACCGGATTCTGGGACAAATAGTATCAATAAGGCCTTTGTCGTTTACAGAAGGACATTTTGGAGGTAGTTCGTTAAGGACATAGCGGAAAATCATCTCGGTCATATTTGGAGCAGCCCAACTGGGGAGGTACCTCCACCTTATAGAAGACCGCAGCCACAATAACACAACTATTTCACTAATATAAATGGGTCTGCCAACTATTTCTTGCTGTTGCCCTGTCCCGAACATGTTTTGTTGAGTTTCTTAGAGAAATTGTTAATAAAATGGCGTTTGTTCGCAGTCGGTCAACATAGCAAAAAGTCCACTCTTTTTCAATCGGTCAACTTCGCTATCAGTCGACTTCGCTTAATACGATCTCCACTTCTGTTGTAAAATATAGGTAGGTTAGGTTCGATAAGTATCTTTAGATGCCCGAAGGGCAAACAGACCAGAAAGGGGAGCGCCGCGCAGCGGGGCTCCGTCGACACTGCCGGATGACGAAACAAATGCATGGTCTCCTGGTGTATTCTGTATGTCTGTGTCCTATTTCTGGTCTGTTTACCCTTCGGGCATCTGAAGATGCCTAACGAACCTAACCTAAGTGGATCATTTGCGAAGTGGACTATTTGCGAAGTGGACCATTTACGAAGTGGACTATATGCGAATCCCCCTACACGTCATTTGAGTGGACTTTTTGCTATGTACATACTTTTTGCTACGTATATACCGACTGCGAACAAATGGACGCAACTGTGGTGAGTGACCACCGAAAAAAGTTGATTGTCACAAATATTTGGATTTTTAATGGCATTTTTTCCTGGAGCCGTAGCATGGTTGGCCTTATCACGCGACAAGTGACAAGATAGGGGCGTCGTCTCGATCTATCGAACGGTGTCAGCCAGTGACGTGCTCTATCCTATCACCTATCGCGTGACAAGGCCAACCATGCTACGGG
The DNA here is from genome assembly GCA_932294315.1 of Epinotia nisella. NCBI lineage: Eukaryota > Metazoa > Arthropoda > Insecta > Lepidoptera > Tortricidae > Epinotia > Epinotia nisella. The sequence goes on from OW028693.1 coordinate 4,656,118, forward strand.
GCCTGGGTTGGATAAGATATTATTTGAGCGCCTTGTCCTGTAAGATATTTATTCAGGATGACTAGAAAATCGTAATCTCGGAGGTATTTCGTTGGTAAAACTAAATACAAATGATAGTGCCCGATTTTATAAAGATGCGTTCAGACCAAATTTTAGTAAGTCATGAGATCTAACGGATCTTTATAAAACCCGAGGGTAAGTGTGCGCTTAAGAGTGTCAACGCACGACAACCATGCAATATCTACGTTTGCATGCCAATTATTATTTGACGGATCCCCGGCCACACCTCTACACCTCACTGTGTGACGTCATGTCGGTCTGGGTACGATGTGAAGCGCACATAGCGACCGCGGGGAGGTGAAAAGGGGAGCGGGAGGGGCGTCGCATTCCTGGGAGGTGCAAATATATTGACCGGCTCGTGTAATTCACAAGTAAGCACCTATGTTATGTCTAGTAATAATAGCACGTTTGTAAGCTTAAAGCAATCGGCTAAGGAGCGTAGCATTTTTACAAAAAGTGCACTTTCTCAAGATTAGGTTAGGTTCAGATTCAGAGGACCAGTTTTCAAAATGGCAGTTTTCAACGTTTGTAATTTATATGTGTTTTGTAAGTCTTCTCGCACCCTTAGAATGAAACCGACCGAACTCAAAAAAATAGACAAAATGAGTTAGCAACACATATCGTCGACTCATAATTACATATTGCATCAAGATGTGTTGCTAACTCATTTTGTCGATTTTTTTGAGTTCGGTCGGTTTCATTCTAAGGGTGCGTTCTATTTTTCTTTCATCACACTTGCTCGTCAATGGCGTTATTACTTGCGAGCGTACAGAGCAGTAGCCGTTTTATCTCCCACGGGCTGTTAAGTTTAGTTTTAAAATATAGAACCCTCTGATTGGCTTAAGCAAATCTGGTTGCTCTGTGATTGGTTGAAAAAAAAATCAAGTTGGCCAAGCCGCCCCGCCCCGCAAGAATACCGCCTTGTGATTGGTCGAAATATTGAAGCCGCGCGCTCCACTAGCACTGATCTGGAAGTGAAGTTGTCAATCTTTGATTGGTGCGGCTGTATGAAACTTAGATTTTTCTGTCTTTTGTAGTTATTTATTTCCACGCAAATGTGATGAAAAACATTGTGTTACACGGGCGTAAGAGAGAGGCCACTTACGCCCCTCGTTAAAAAATGTACTATTATTAAGGCAAAGAAATCTTGAGTGTTCATTTTGGGAAAGCGGACATTTTGAGAAGGTGTTAATATGCTTCTGAACCAAATATTCATCGTCAAAATTGCGTAGTAGGTAGTAAGCATGGCGCCCTGTAGCCCGGGCATTAGAATACGGCTACGGTATTCCCTGCCTGTCGTACAAGGCGACTAAAAGGGGTCCTCGGGGTGGTACACGGTTGCAGTTGGGGGCTGCTATCGGGAAAAAAAAGGTAGATACCACTGAGGCATGACGCTGGGGCGGCACTGGTGCGTTCCGTAGGAGATCCCAGAGCCGTCCGGAATGCGTCGAGGACCATCGGGGGGTTTTTAGTCGGTGCGAGTCCGACATAACCTCCGCGCTATCCCCGTGGCGCGGAGGTATCCATAACGGATTTTCCTCCCATTAAAAAAAAAAGGTGATATAGGTATCAATGCTTACTACCTTTTTTTTTTCGCTTGTACCTTTTTAATCGCTTTCAACCTGACATTTGTTAATGTGAGGATAAACGTGGAAATACATAAGGCCGCGTTTATGGACAGGCGAGCGTGCTTTGGCGCGGGTCCCGCATTCAAAGTTTCCCACAAACGTATGTCGTAGCTTTGCTTAGGTAATGTTTGTGTTGTTTGTGGAGGCATTAGCGTGTTCATACAGTCTGATAGTAAGCGTATCGACTGTCCATAAATGAGGTCTGTGTGTGTGATAAGCGTGTCTATAAGAACACATCGCATTGTAACAAGGCAGAAACGATCGACCGCAAAGTTGTCATTTTGTGGTTTTAGCAGAAGGCAGAAAGCGGACATTACATTCGATCCCGTGACTAAGTATTTTATGTTCGTAATCGGATACAAATACTTATTCTAGTTCCAAAGCAGAACCCACAATTCGCAAAACGTAACTGAGGGCCCAAATGCAGCAGCAAAACCTGCGTCAACCAAAGTAGGGACGGACAGGACATACGAAATAGTTTCTTAGACTGTACTTAGTTCCTGTCCGTTATAGCTGACACTCGTTTGTCGTTGTGGCACTCTTTGGGGGAGGCCTATGTCCAGCAGTGGACGTCTTTCGGCTGATATGATGATGATGATGATAGCTGACAGGCTGGAGTCCAATTTTTCTGCCCTTAGAATCTAAGAGCAGAAAAGTTACAACAAATTCCTACATTTTTAAAAGTTGTTGAGATTATGCTACGCACTCCTATATACTGACGAGCTTTTTGTGGGTTTATGTTATTCAAGAGTATTTACAAGCTTTTACAATACGGGGCGGTGCGGGAATGGATTTCGGGCCAATATTCCCACACACGTGCGGGAATGAGTATTCATTTTTCGTCTTATTTCCTAAATTACTTCAAATCTATTTTTGCTAAAATTATAAAAAAAAAATATCTGAGATGCTTACAACAACCCCTTTCATTTGATATGCCACACAATACAGTTTGCGAACCTTTTTTTTTCATTTTCCAGTTTACCCCCAAAAGTGTCCCCCTTGTTCAGAATCCATTAATGTACTTTATGCGTCCATCTTTGGGTTACCAATTTACACATGTGTACCAAATTTCAACTCAATCGGTCCAATAGTTTCGGAGCAAATCGGCTGTGACAGACGGACAGACAGACAACCGAGTGATCCTATAAAAGGGTTCCGTTTTTTTCCTTTTGAGGTACCGGAACCCAAAAAATGTTTATTTTTGACAGAAACTTACTTAAACTTAACGTTTACACATGTCAACAATAGCGTCCAGTATGTCAGTTGTAGTAAAATCACTTCGGTGAGTTATCTTATCTAGTTGAGGGCCCTTTCGGATACACTTCGACCCAGTGGGATCTTTTGTGCATTTTCCCTCCCCTTTATAGCCACTCCCAAGCTCGCTCCATCATTTCCACAAAGCGGATGATGCAGCTCAGTGGGAGCACCCTGAATTCCTTTGGTTGCGGGTAGCCGTTACCAGAGATTCATTCTTTGTCTGGCAAGGGCATGACATTCACACAGTAAGTGTTCCATAGTCTCATCCTCCTCGCCACACATTCTGCAGTCTGCACTGTTCGATAGTCCCATCTTGGCCAAGAGATCCTTGACGCCGAAGTGACCTGTGAACACCCCAGATATAATCCTGAGTTGCTTCCTGCTGGATTTCCAGAGTTTTTTGGTCCAGCCCGAGTCCACTCCTTCTATTTCAATTCAATTTATTTTTATTTCGGACAAAGTCCATACCGTGTTAGTAACATACTACTTAATTCTAGGGTTAGTATTATGTAAATTAATTTAGGGTTGTATACATTGGGGCATGCAGCTGCACCCAGTGCTTTAGCCACGGTGAGTCCCACCGGTCGGCCAGCGTGCACAGGATGGTATTGGAGCTGGCGCGCCACCGTCTCAGCAGCGAGCCACATCGCTTCGAGCTACGAAGAGCTTTGAGTGCCTTAAACCCGCCCTCGGTGAGTTATAGTAAAATCGCGTAGCTAATGCAGGTATGTCTAAAACGTACGAATTGGGAATGGATGAAAATTTTAGAAATGCCTGATTATTTTTTTGGTAATAGGAATAACCTTCCTCAGCACCAGAAAAAAGTTTCAGGTGTTTCAGCTGCGTCAATTATTTTTGAAAAATATAAACAGTTTCCTCATTTACGTTTTGGGTCAGTTACGGTAAATAGACACTTTCCTTGATCTGTCTCATATTACAAAAAACTATCTTAAATATCTGTGGTGAACTGACACTGGTAATGACCAATATAGCTGCTGCAAGTGTCAATATCATTGCCAGTGTTAGTTTACCACACATATTTAGTATATTTTTTTTGTAATATGAGACCGATCGAGGAAGTTGCCGTAACTGACCCAAAACGTAAGTGAGGAAACTGTTTATATTTTTCAAAAAAAATTGACGCAGCTGAAAAACGTGAAACTTTTTTCTGGTGCTAAGGAAGGTTATTCCTATCACCAAAAAAATAATCAGGCATTTCTAAAATTTTCATCCATTCCCAATTGCTGATTTTGCTTTGGAACAGTCACCCAACGACCACCACATTGACCTCCCGATTCGGAACAACCACTCAGCCCAGTGCCCACTTACCCCGGGGGGCGTCGTGGTGACATGCTCGCGATCCCATGGCGCTCCCATTAACGGCAGAGACGGAAACGCCGGAGTGGTTTTAGTGGGTAGACGCCCTCTCCCTTCTCTTTCAATAGAGTTGGCCGGAGGGTGAGAGTCCCACATACCCCCCTATATAGCTTCCCCAGGCTGAGGGGGGATGCGTAAGTGCATTTCCACTCCGTCAAAAAAAAAAAAAAAAAAAAAGTGCCCACTTACCCACGATCCAACCGGCCAGTCGGCCTCCAGGGGTGCCCGACACGAAGCCAGCCTGCGGCCCGCGCATCGGGCCCGCGTTAGGGCTTATCAGCCCTACGGAAAAACATACAAGGTGGAGTGGCATGGATTGATTTTCAGTTTTGTTAGTTGTCATATTTATTTAAAAAAATTTCTAGTTTCATATTATTTTAGCATTTGGTAGTAAATATGGGAATCAAACTACGTTTGTATGGAGAGTTGAGCGTCTTGGCGACCCTTAATAGCTCAATAGTCAAAAATATCTGAATATGAACCTAGACAATGAAGTTATGTTCAGATATTTATGAGCACCTTATCCACTCCAATACACGGTGCCCGTGAGCATTGCGAGAGATTTTAACAGGATATTCCTGACTATATTTTAAGTTAAAAATGTTAATTAACGTCTAGTAAATTCGGTTCGGTTTTAGAGATATTTCCATTTTTTTGTAAAAATGTTGTAATGAAATCTCCAGTATGAAACACCTTTATGATTGCGACGTTGCGAGACTTAAGCATCTACTTTGACAGCTCGTCCTAAAGACACGTTTTGAGTAGATTAGCAATTATTGTGTATGAAAATAAGAAAAAAAATAAAAATCATAATTCGACCTAGCTTCATATAACATTTATTACTCCTTATAGCCTCAGGAATTCGTGATTAAAATCTCTCGCAATGCTCACGGGCACCGTGTATATCCGAAGGCAACTGCACTTATTCGTCAACATTTGAACGTAATTATTATTAATAAAAAAAACGTTCGTAATGTAACGTAACGTTATTAATAATAAAAAAAACGGTATTCTAAGATGCTTTATTCAAGAATCCAACAAACGTTCCACCCGGAAGTAATAATATAATTTAAATTAAGCATTCATTGTCATTTTTTGTTTGACTTAAATTGAATATTTTAAAGCAAATGATCAAAAGATTAAAACATTTATTAATATTTTCTCCGACTTTTCAGGAGCTAATTAAGTATTTTTTTTTGATGTCTGATTTTTTGTTGGATTTTGCCTCTAGTTAACTATTTAATTGATAACATATCCGTTAGGTACATTAAAAAAATCTGCTATTATAAATTATTTCCATACAAGTTGTCAGTTCATTGCCTGGACTAATGTTAGTCAATCCATAACACTCCTAAAGGAGCGGTGCGGGAGGGAAAGAGATAGCTGAAGAGTTAGCTTAAAACTACAAAAAAAACCGACATTACGGTAAAAATGCAGTATCGTCTATTTTGACTAAATTATTTGTAACGTTAAAAAGCTGTTTTTACAACAAAAAAAACGCATTTTACGCATAACAGTCAAATTTTACACATCCTAAGGTCAAAAATATCTATGAAGTCAGAACAAACTACTAGAGTAGTACAGTAAAATACTAATAAAAACTACAATAAGTATTTCTAACGTTTGTAACTCAACTAAGAAAGCTATGAAAACGAACTATTTCGTACTACTTATCTCATCAACGTACCAACTAATTTTATATAGTTTCACAAACTAGTTCTTATTTAGCATCTAAAGGTCGACAGCTTAACTGAGACGGTCCGGGGGTAACTGAGACGCCAAATGTACCCCTCGCGCAACTGTCCCGTTACAGGCGCAGTCTCAGTTAGACCGCAGGACTGCTTAAAGTGCTTATTCTGACAATTACGTCACTACCTACTTCTCTTTTACAATTGACAACAAACAACTTTTATTGTATAAACTACTTTTCTAAAATTATCAAACTTTAGTTCTATTAAATTCACATCAAAGAACCTACTATTTTAACAAAATCACTGTTTATACTATAAACATACACATACTATAAACCGGTTAAAATGCGTTCAGAAACTGACAGTAATGACCAGCATTATATATCAATAAGATTTATAAAAATAAATTACTTGTCTCTGTCCGTAGGTAATTTTGTACGTATTTTCATTAAGATATCGATATTGATAAATTAATGACTTTCAAATTTCGAAGCGTGGCCAGAGCAAATCATGACCAACTAGATTTTGTTATGTACATCTAGTTGGTCACGATTTGAAATCTACTCCGCCATGGCGTTGCAATGGCGGTTATTCTAATGGTTCCCGAACACATCATTGAGGATTTATTATATGTGTGTAGATAATAGTATTTTATGCAACAGTTGTATAAGAGAGGTCAAAAAAGGCGAGTGGCGTGGGTTACAATGTGAGCCGAAGGCGAACATTGTAAAGAAAGACGCCACGAGCGTTTTTTGACTTAGTTATACAACGTTGCATACAATACTTTTTCTACGACTAGCTACTATGGAATAAAATACAAAATTAAACAAAGAATATTTTTTGCTTAAACTTTGTCGTATAGGTGCCGAGATTTAGTAGGCAACAAATTTTCGGTCACTGCTTGTGGGCTGCCGGTGTATTTCTTCTGGTGTAGAAGCAATATTTTCATCGTCATCCATTTTTATTACTTTTGAGAAACACCAACTATTTTGTAGCAAACACAACGGCCGCAAACTCAAACAACAATTTATAAAATAACCGGGAATTCGGGAAACATGAAAATGAGACAAATGGTTAACTTTGTTTTTAATTGATGTCAACTTGCCAGTACTGCCATATTAAGAATAAAGGTTTTTCCTAAGTTAGCAGCAATGCCTTTAGTTCAAAAATTTCTAAAAAGTAAAAACATTCAGTGGTTTGTTAAGTTGGTAGTACCTAATGTATAGGTTTAGAAGCGTATGGCTGCTAAGCGTATCGTTTTGGCGACATAACAGCACGGTTGTGCCGTACTGTTATGGGGAATAGAGTATAGACTTTTCTGCAAACTTATTTTGTATGTCTTTATATTAGTGTTCGTGACTATGTAAATGACAGATAAAAGTACAGGAGTAGAAAAAGTAGTGTATGCAACTGTACATAATTAAGTAGGCCTTAAAACACTCGTGTGATCCTATTACTACCAGACTCGTGATTTAATGTCTCTCATTATGTATAACCACATAAACTACTATTAATAACCAAATTCATTCATTAAGAGTCCCCAGGAAGCTCGACTCTCCATACAGACTGAGTTTGGTTCTCATTTTAAAACTGCACGCTGGAATAATGAAACTTTGCATAAACATTATTTCTATTATAATTTCTAGCACCAGAAACTAGTTTCCGACCTAGATATGGCGGATCCCATTTTGTATACAAAGTTTCATGTTAGTCTAGCACACAGTTTTAAAATGAGAGACCAATTACGTTTGTATGGGGAGCAGACTTGCGTCGAGCGTCATGGGAACTCAACGACTACCTATATTTATTTCTAATTTTCATATTTCTTTTCTACAATACTCAATATAGAAAAAATAACTAACCGGAGCAATAGGAAGGGTCACTGGAACACCTATATATCGTCTTCAAGCCGTCGCTCATGTCACTCTTAGCATTAAACACTCTGGAGTCAGTCACAGACTCCGAACGCGCCAGTTTAGACTTCGTCCGCTTAAACAACTCATGCATCTCGTCCCTATTCTGCGAACGTTTTGATACCGTAAGTGAGGGGGAGAAGCTCGAAATTTCAGTGGCAATCACTGACGTATATGACGGAGTGGCTAAATCAGGAATCTTCGCCCTGATTGGATATGCTACTCTTATGCTTTGAGGTAGATGCTGGTATTGCTGGTATTTCTTCAGCATGCATTTTATTGCAGCTGTCTCAGCGTATTCTCGTGTCAGTTTTTTAAACCATTCGTCTTTTGCATCCGCCACCTGTCGTGCCTTAACTTCACGAGATGTATAGATTTTTGGGTCATCCATAGCTTTCGACGTGTCCGTGTCTATTGAAAGAGTTTGAACGCTGATATTAGCTAATACCTGGCCAAATATTATGGCACTGAGAGCTTTATCTAAGCCGTTTTGCATTTTAGGAGATATATAGCTAGTATTGATGGCGATTTCAACTGCTTTTTTGCTGATATTTGGTCTGATTTCAGGAAATATAGACGAATAGCTCGGAGCCTCACCGTCGAATGGTTTTGGATTGATATTTACCCCATAAATGTTCCCAAAAAGACCGACTCTCGAGAGACTTTTACCCGCGTTTTCACGCGTTGTCTTCAATTTCAAATACAAGCTGTTGATTTCCTTGTGAATGCTTGGTATATCCTTGGACAGTAGAACCAATTTTTTCAAAACGCGGAAGAAGAAATCCAGACCTACAATTTCGGGTGGCGTATTTTTGTGGGTCCAAGTTGGGGCCGAAAAATAGCCTGGTTTGAAGTCCTTTGATTTCTTTTTTTTGTCCAAAACAGGCACGTCTTTCTGAATAGACGAAAGGATGTAGCATAGGGTGCTGTCTTGTTTTTTTCTACAGCATCTATTTCTATTCAAAGATATATTGAAGGACTCATCACTATAGTTTGCTTTTGAAATTGGTTCATGGGAAGTAAAACGCTTTTCTAAGTTCGCTTCCTCATATGCTGTTTTTGGATTTTCGCCACAGAAAGGATTCCTCGGTTTCACGCGGACTTGGTATATTGGATCGATTTTATTTGAGACACTATTAACATCGTTTGCTGTCTCAATCGTTGTAGGGCTGTCGCTGTTAAATTTCAAACTCAAACGTTTGAGTTTCGATTCATTAGAATTAGATTTGTCTTTCAAATCGATTGTTAAGTACGTTGCCCCTATTACAGTAGTGTCTTTCGACATCAAGACGTTCTCAACGTCATATTTCGAAAGGTCTATTACTATCGTATTGTCTTCTAGGATTTCAGAAGCAAGGGTCTCTAGCGTTTTACTCGATTGTACTCCTTCGGCTATTCTCGTTTTTGCTTGGTTTGTATTGTCACTAACAGGATTATTATCAGTAACGTCGTGTTCATGAATAACTGCGTCAACTTTGTTAGTGAACAAACCAATCATATTCTCAAGCATATGCTTCAAGTTCAATCGACCTTCTGTAGAACTATTTTCAAAATTAATTTTAAATGGAGACTTTCTATTATTGACAGAGACACATTTAGATATTTTCTTTTGCACGCATTCGGTTTGTATATCACACATCGAATCACTGTTAGGTTCTCTTGAATTGGCACTAGACTCTGAGCTAGAGATTGATTTGCTGCCATCACTTAGTGCACCTAGATACGCACTTAGGAAATCTTTTGCTATAGCTTTCGATAGAGATGTCTCGCTCATAAGATGTTTGATAAACTCTTGCAACTTAGGTAACTCTGATGAATCTGTTACATTATCTTCGACGTCTTTTCCAACACAATTCGTTGACGATGTGTCGAGATTTTCAATGAGAGGCTTTGTTATTTTGATGTCAGTTTCTAAACAGCTACCACGTCCGATCGAGGAAAAGTAAATGTTGCTCTTTATAAATTTCTCTACACGTTGCGTGTCTTGTGTACTACGGGATTCTTGTAATTCACTGCGAATATTACTGTTGGTGCAACATGTTTCTTTATCTCTACTAAAATAAATATTAGATGGTTTAGCGATAGATATATCTCGTTGAATACTGCCTTTGAATTTACCTTCAGTATTTTTCATGAAATATTGTAGTAGTGATTTGAACAGGAATTTGATGGGGTTTCTTTTGCTGTCAGTCACTTTAAGCTCATACAGTTCTTTTACAACTTGATTGACATAAACGCTAGAATTGCTAGTTTTGCATGCTTTTATGTTGTTGTCGTCAGGAGTTTCAAACAAATTGAATATTAGTTTTTCACTCATCTTGTCATATTCTGACTCAGTAATAGCATCTTGTGTGGACTTATCGACTTGACATTTTGTTGTCAGATCACAATATACGCACGCATCTTCTAAATTACGAGTTCCAACATTAAATCTGTATTTACAAAGTATCATTTGTCGCAGTAATGGTTTAGTTAAAGGCGGTTCTTCGTTTACGTTCCTATATTTGACTAAGTTGGTGCATTTTCTACTTCTTTTCATTGCCCATTCCTCTCTCCGTCTTCTCGACCTGTGTCTATGTCTTCGAGAGAAGCAGAATACTGCGTGGTCTTTACTGTCAAGCCATACGGGTGAATTTCCACTGACATCGTTACTCGTACTTGAATTTTCATGCATTGGTTCTGCTTTAAGATAAGGTTTTTGCGGACTAGTCAAGGTTGCTATAATTTGATTATTTACTATTGATTCGTTGATAGAGTTTGATTTTAAACTATAACTTTGAAGCGTATTCAAATCTGTACTATGCATTTGTTGTTCATCAAACAAGGGTACATCGGGTAACGCTTTATAACTATCATGAAGGTTGTCCTGTCTCTTTTCAATGCAATGCGTAGAACAGAGACTTCCACATTTGTGGGGTTCTAGGTCTTCTAAAGGTTTTAAGTGAGAGAAATTCGGTTCGAAGGGAATAAGGCTGCTACTCTGATTTCCTTTCCATTGATCCAAGTTACACTGTGACTTATTATTATAGACAGAAGACTTGATTTCGCTTGAAGGGAATTTGAAGGAGCTCTTAGGATTGTCGCTCTGGGACCGTGTTATGCTTGAGAAGGATTCTAGACTGGACTGGGAAATACCTATAGGAATAGACAGAGATTTATATCCTCTAGCCCTTATAATGCACTAGACAATAAAATTTGAATCATCTGCAACAGGAAATAGAGTTGTTTGTTTCGTTTTAAAATCGAATGACACAAATCAAATGCAACTCTGTTCCAATTTAGAATGGTAAAATTCATTGAAGTAGATGTCTTTTAAAAAGCCTTTGGGCGGCTTCAGGATATTACTCTCAGCGATAATGTGTTTGTTTCTTAAACAATTTACTTTAAAAACAAAGTTCTAACCGACTTTAAATCAGTACCCAAATCACTTCAAGTGTGCCTTTATAATTTGAAGAGTTCCCTGGATTCCTCCAAGATCCCATCATCAGATCCTGACCTGAAGGCCATGGGACCACCAGGGAAATATACCCTTTCAAAAAAAAATCCATATGGGTCCAGACGTGTTCTAGCAATCGGGGAACATACATAAAAAATAAAAGATTCCGACAAATACACTGATGGTGATGATACACACCACAGACAGATGTTAACTATTGTATTGTTTCTCTCTGTAACTGCTTTGTTTGTGTGAGGTGTGCAATAAAGAGTATTTGTATTGTATTGTAATAGAGAACCTCATTTTTTTAAAGTCGGTTAAAATGTTGCCTACTAAAACTCAAACCATATATTTATTATAGACCCATTTTGCTGTCCGTGTGAACAACTGGCTGGTAATAATATTAGTTTAACAGAAATATACTCTACGTTCTGCGAAATTTAAGCAATAATTACTTGGAAAAATTTACCTATGAGGCACGAGTTATTATTTATTCACACTTTGACAATAAACAGAGGCATACAATCATCATCAAATCGGCATAAAATAAAATACGTTTTTCAGATAAAGAATCTTTTCTAACTACTTTCAGCTAACTATTACAGAAGATTTCGTGAAATGTACAGTTGAAGCAGCAGTGGGGTAACATGTTGGCAAATTAAATATAGTTAATAAACAGATTAGCATTTTCCCCTGCATCTATAAATAATGCAAAACTAAAATAATAAACTGGATCAAAACAAAAAGCTACATTGAAGTAGAAAACTTATTGTTAGGTATCGTCTAGACTTATGTCTAAATTCAACTAACATACAGGTACGCAAACACACACACACACGCGCACACGCACGCCTACGCACATAAGTATACACTCGCTCATGCACCCACACACTTACTTTTATTTTATCTTACTATAAATTTAGTTTCTTTTGGCTGGAGTGAACAAGCAGTAGCACTGTTAATATTAAAACAAACCTAATTAAGTAGCTTCTGTTCACTCCTCCTTACATGTATAGTTTAAGCTTAAACCTCTTGTTTGCTATTCAAAATTACCTTCATGTGAAGAGCGGTGTCTCTTGACACAGGTACCCCGGTACTTAAAAAGAGATACAGTGCCGGTCAAAAGTTTTTGTTACAAATTTGTACTTTTGTGCGATAATGTTTTGCAGTTCAGATGTCGAAAATTGTTTCCAACTGATTCGTTATTGTATACGGAGATGTGTTTGATTAGTCAGACACAATTTACGTAGATTTCTAAACAACTGATTCCCTAAAAACCAACATTATATCTGATCATTGTACGTTTTAAGTGGCAAGCCCATATATGGCCCAGCCTTTGCCGTCATTCCTATAAGATTTTAGGGAATGCGTTGTTTAGAAATGTACGTGAATTGTGTCTGACTAATTAAACAAATCTCTGGAAACAATAACGGATCAGTTGGAAACAAATTTCGGCTTCCGAACTGCAAAAAAATTATTGTCCAAAAGTACTCATTTGTACCTAAAACAAAGAGTGAACTTAAACTTTTGACCGGTACTGTACCAACCTGTTTATCTGTTACATATACCTAATAAATAATTTTTTCATTTTTTTCATTAAATGCATGGTTTTGAACGTTTGAGAAATGTGTTTAGACTTGTCGACTACTCGGAGGACCAAGGGAAGATATTGTTAACCAAGACAAGTCTAAACACATTTCCCTAATGTTCAAAACCGTGAATTTAATTTGCCAACACGTTATCCCACTTCTGCTTTAACCGTACGTTTCGCGAAATCGCCTCACGCACGGACCCCAATAATGTACGGCCCAATAATTCGCGTCCACTATATAACCGACTCTTTTTAACCCGTGCAAAAACAGAGATAAAGAAAGATAGTGCGGGTTATTGCACCGTACATTATAGGGACCCTTACACACGATACATTGGTAATACTCACGCGACGAATTGTCGGTCGGCGGTAGATCGTCCAACGGCGCATGGATCTTGGGCGCCGACTCGCGCGCACCGAATGTCAGAAGATGCTGACGGTATAACCTAGAAATAAATGCATTAAAATATAATGCCCATCCTTATTCACACATGATGATCGTATCTGTTTGAGTAAAAATGACGTTAAAATTAGTTTGTACCCTTAGTTAGAGTATAGATTTCTTATTATAGGTCCATGTTTGTACATATCCGTCGTGTGTGTTTGGCATTTATGTTTGTGAGACCAAAATACAACCGGCGGCGGCGCGTCTTGGCCGAGATCACGGAGAGGCCTACGGGCCGTGCGAGAGAGAATCATTTGAATAAACTCACCGATGCGCCTACAACACATTCAGCCCCGTCCTAAACACATCCAGCGTCTTCGCCCGCAGGTGGTATATGAACCCGTCGGCGTTGATGTCTATCCGGCGGTGGCGCGCCTTGGCCGAGATCACGGAGAGGCCCACGGGCCGCGCGAGCGAGAATCATGTGAATACACTCACCGGTGCGCCTTCAACACATTCAGCCACGTCCGGCGTCTTCGCGCGCAGATGGTATATGAACTCGTCGGCGTCGATGTCTATTCGGCGGCGGCGCGGCTTGGCCGAGATCACATCACGGAGAGGCCTACGGACTGTGCGAGAAAGAATCATGTGAATACACTCACCGGTGCGCCTTCAACACATTCAGCCACGTCCTAAACACGTCCGGCGTCTTCGCGCGCAGATGGTATATGAACTCGTCGGCGTCGATGTCTATTAGGCGGCGGCGCGGCTTCGCCGAGATCACATCACGGAGAGGCCTACGGACTGTGCGAGAAAGAATCATGTGAATACACTCACCGGTGCGCCTTCAACACATTCAGCCACGTCCTAAACACGTCCGGCGTCTTCGCGCGCAGATGGTATATGAACTCGTCGGCGTCGATGTCTATTCGGCGGCGGCGCGGCTTGGCCGAGATCACGTCACGGAGAGGCCTACCGACTGTGCGAGAAAGAATCATGTGAATACACTCACCGGTGCGCCTTCAACACATTCAGCCACGTCCTAAACACGTCCGGCGTCTTCGCGCGCAGATGGTATATGAACTCGTCGGCGTCGATGTCTATCCGGCGGCGGCGCGGCTTGGCCGAGATCACGGAGAGGCCTACGGGCCGTGCGAGCGAGAATCATGTGAATACACTCACCGGTGCGCCTTCAACACATTCAGCCACGTCCTAAACACGTCCGGCGTCTTCGCGCGCAGATGGTATATGAACTCGTCGGCGTCGATGTCTATCCGGCGGCGGCGCGGCTTGGCCGAGATCACGGAGAGGCCTACGGGCCGTGCGAGAGAGAATCAAGTGAATACACTCACCGGTGCGCCTTCAACACATTCAGCCACGTCCTAAACACGTCCGGCGTCTTCGCGCGCAGATGGTATATGAACTCGTCGGCGTCGATGTCTATCCGGCGGCGGCGCGGCTTGGCCGAGATCACGGAGAGGCCTACGTCCAGCGAGCCGTGTAGGCGGCCGCGGGCCACGTCTGTTGGCGAGCGGGCGTATACTAATATACCGCCGTCTACTACGAAGAAACGCTGTAACAGAAATATAGTTGTCACTGTACGTACATCATAGATAAAGTATAAGTAGCCTTTCCTCACACACAGTATACAAACATTACACAACTGGGAACGAGATACAATGTCATATCGCGTAGTCTTTTTTTATTTGTCACTGGCTATACTTGTCACCCAAAAGATGGGAAGATATATTTAAAGAAATATGTGGACCAGTGGAGAAGACAAGCTAAAGACAGAGAAAGATGGTGGAAACTGGGGGAGGCCTACGCCACGGAGGCGACTTACACATAAAAATAGACATTTTAAACAATAAAGTAGGTAATACGAAAATATGATATTGTTGCATGTGTTAGAATAAAGGCTATTTTTATTTTATTTATACTTGTCACTCCATTGGCAAGATGAATTTAAACACGTAGCCGGAGCCATGTAGAGATGTTGCTCTGGATGGAGTCCGACGGAGGACTCTGGGAGAGGCCTATGCCAAAGGCAACCAGACTATGTCTGAGGAAAATAGCTAACAGTATTACTTGTCAACGGAATGTCACCGTGGCGCCGATAACTATAATATTACAGTATATATTAGGACATGAGATGTTAGAATCATGTCAAAGGATTTACTCGCAGTCAGGACAATGTATATC
Source organism: Epinotia nisella (assembly GCA_932294315.1). NCBI lineage: Eukaryota > Metazoa > Arthropoda > Insecta > Lepidoptera > Tortricidae > Epinotia > Epinotia nisella. The sequence goes on from OW028693.1 coordinate 4,671,658, forward strand.
TGTCCCTTTTCTCCTGTCATTAATGGAATACCTCCACTTTGTACCTACACTGGTTCTTTCTGTCACATCTCAGACACGACAGTAAAAGCCCCCTTCGGCCGCCTACGAAATCAACGCCACGTAACCAGTTACGTAGGAAAAAATATTTTTCTTGCTACGTAACTAGTTACGTACAAAGATTTCTTCTTCCTTGTTGGAAACCTGTCGCGATCGCAAAACACTAGGTAGGATAGGTTCGTTAGGTATCTTCAGATGCCCGAAGGGCAAACAGACCAGAAATAGGAGTCGTCGAAACTGACGAATTACGAAAAAGAATGTCGCATTTGGTCTCGTGCACAGAATAAAAAGTGGTTTCGTAAAACGAATAAAAACTCTTCGTTCGTAACTGGTTACGTAGCGTTGGTTTCGTAGGCGGCCGAAGGGTAAAAGCCTACCGCACACCGGTATGGAATGGTAAAGGATTTTTTCTCAAAAATGGCCCGCAAAGTGTACATTAGTCGCTACATATTGGAAGGTAAATAGTTTCAGGTCAGATCAAAATTAAAAAATAAAAAACATCGCAGGCCGCCTGGAATGTTACATATAAATTCCTTTATTTGTCGAGTACCAAACTTTAAAAAAAGTTGACACCGGGCCCCGTAGCATGGTTGGCCTTGTCACGCGATAGGTGATAGGATAGAGCGTGCGTCACTGGCTGACACCGTTCGATAGAACGAGACGACGCTCCTATCTTGTCACTTGTCGCGTGATAAGGCCAACCATGCTACGGCTCCAGCATATAAAAGACGGCACAGGTCGTATTCAGCCAATTCAACTCGTATTTTTCTGTTGCAAACGCCACGTTATTCTATGTGTCTCAAATAGTTATCATTTTTCAATGGAAAAATACACTTGCGATTCGGTTTAAAAAGAAAAACGGCGGGAAATCATTACCTAATATTTTCACGTTGTGCAACGTGTTTAAAATTTATTATTCCCCCATTTTTGAGAAAAGCACTATATTAGCCTTAGCCGGAATGGCAATTGCAGGCTTCGTATTATAATTAAACGGACTCGCAAGCTCGTCCGTTTATTTAAACAAATACTCAGCCTGCAATTGCCTCCTTCCCGGCCACGGCAATAATGTACTATTGCCACCGGTCAGCCCACACTAGCCGCTTGGATACTGTGGCATTCCGGCGGCCTTCAAAGACATCGCGCGACGTGCCTCAGCATGCCGCGTCACGCCGAAAAGTTGGCCATTGCCGTCGTACTTTGAAGTAGGACCGACGTACCTTGTGCCATCCCTTCAGCGGCCATTTCCGCTTCTTATGCAGGAACCCGTTGAACACCTCGGGCCGCCGCTCGAAGCGCTGCCCGTCCTTCAGACCCTCGAGCACCTCCCATTCGCTGCCACGCCGCCGACTAACAAAATAAATGGATAAATGAAATACGAAGTTAGAAAGCCCGTGTCACGCCCTTGCCAGACAAAGAATGAATCACTTTGGTAACGGCTACCCGCAACCAAAGGAATTCAAGGTGCTCCCACTGAGCTGCATCATCCGCTTTGTGGAAATGATGGAGCGAGCTTGGGAGTGGCTATAAAGGGGAGGGCAAATGCACAAAAGATCCCAATGGGTCGAAGTGTATCCGAAAGGGCCCTCAACTAGATAAGATAAGATAGAGCGAGATATGGATAAAATTTTGCAGAATGTCGTGCTTCCGGCACGTATTCACACAGGCCGAAATCACGCGACGGACAGTCGGACATGTAGTCTGATTTCATAAGTACGTAGTATGGTGGCACGTTAAATACATAGACAATATCCAAGACTCAGAAACAGATATTCATGCTCACCACAGAAATATTTATATATATACAGGGCGTCCCACGGCTAGGTATGCCACATGGTGGGAAAGTACCTTGAATATTGTAGATGGAACATTTTACTGAAAGAAGACATTATTTTAATTTAAAAAACTATTTAAACTGCATTCATAGATTTTTTAATAATTACATGGTTGCACCGGAAATCGAACCCGCTACACGAACTCAAAAGTACTCTTCTTGAAGTCACCTTGGAGTCTTTCACAGCGGCTGACTCTTTATTAAATCACCTCACACCTAAATCTCTCTACACACAAAATTACAACTCCCCACGCCTTCTAGAACGGTCTAAACATAATGATTACCTTCTCGTTTTGCCGCTCCGGGGCGGCGGCGAGCGATGGTCACATTGTTTTGACGGTTTTCAAAATAGGCAGTTAACAATTGATATGTAGAGAGATACGTGAAACGAAGGAAATAATTAGTTAAGTGACTCTGACTGCTCGGGCGAGACCGCCTCGCTGTCGGCCGACAGCGGCGAGCGACGGCCGCCGCCACCACACACCTAAATCTCTCTACACACAAAATTACAACTCCCCACGTCTTCTAGAACGGTCTAAACATTATGATCACCTTCTCGTCTTGCCGCTCCGGGGCGGCGGCGGCGGCGGCCGTCGCTCGCCGCTGTCGGCCGACAGCGAGGCGGTCTCGCCCGAGCAGTCAGAGTCACTTAACCAATTATTTCCTTCGTTTCACGTATCTCTCTACATATCAATTGTTAACTACCTATTTTGAAAACCGTCAAAACAATGTGACCATTGCTAAGTCACCTTGGAGTCTTTCGCAGGAGCTGACACTTTATTCATTCACCACACACCTAAATCTCTCTACACACAAAATTACAACTCCCCACGTCTTCTAGAACGGTCTAAGCATTATGATCACCTTCTCGTCTTGCCGCTCCGGGGCGGCGGCGAGCGACGGCCGACAGCGAGACGGTCTCGCCCGAGAAGTCAGTCACTTAACCAATTATTTCCTTCGTTTCACGTATCTCTCTACATATCAATTGTTAACTCCCTACGATTTCTAAAACCGTCAAAACAATGTGATCATTGCTAAATCACCTTGGAGTCTTTCGCAGCGGCTGACACTTTATTCATTCACCACACACCTAAATCTCTCTACACACAAAATTACAACTCCCCACGTCTTCTAGAACGGTCTAAACATTATGATTACCTTCTCGTCTTGCCGCTCCGGGGCGGCGGCGAGCGACGGCCCTCGCCGCTGTCAGCCGAAAGTGAGGCGGTCTCGCCCGAGAAGTCAGAGTCACTTAACCAATTATTTCCTTCGTTTCACGTATCTCTCTACATATCAATTGTTAACTCCCTATTTTGAAAACCGTCAAAACAATGTGATCATTGCTAAATCACCTCGGAGTCTTTCGCAGGAGCTGACACTTTATTCATTCACCACACACCTAAATCTCTCTACACACAAAATTACAACTCCCCACGTCTTCTAGAACGGTCTAAACATTATGATTACCTTCTCGTCTTGCCGCTCCGGGGCGGCGGCGGCGGCGGCCGTCGCTCGCCGCTGTCGGCCGACAGCGAGGCGGTCTCGCCCGAGCAGTCAGAGTCTGACGGCGCCCGGCGAAGCGCCGCCGCCCGACCAGCGGCGCCGCGGCGACGGTCGCCTGCTGAAATGGAATGTGGTTTTTATATAAGAAAGAAAGGAAGAAAAAACATTTATTCGTGACAAAAAACAAACTGTAGACACAATACACACATGCACATATACATACTAGCTTCCGCCCGCGACTTTGTCCGCGTGGACCCGGGATAAAAACTATCCTATATTTTAATCCAGACTATAACATTGCAGCGCGTCCGGCATGTTCGCCGCGGCGCGCACCGACGACTTCCACGCTATCATAAGAAAGCGGTGTGCCTCCGTGCTTACCCGCCTGCGCACGACCACTAACAGCATCCTGCACGTGTTTACTGACAGGTGGAACACTCCCATGATGAAGAGGTGGTTATCCCTTCACTGTCCTAGTTATAAGTAGTTTAGTTCTATCTTTTAGTTCGTAAAATTCAATTGTTCATTATTGCAAAACTCAAAATTTACTTATTTTTATTGATTATGTTTTAATGTAATTACTGCAATTTAAATGTAGGACCTATGGATGGAAAATCTGAAATAAATGACTATTTATTATTTATTATAAACTATCTTCGTGCAAAATTTCATCCAAATGGGTTTGATTAACAAACATCTTAACATCCAACACGTACCGGAAAACGCATTTCTCAACGAAATATTTTTTTGTTCGTAATTGAACAGTTTCAACGGAGCCCCGCTGAGCCACCCGCATCCAGCGGACTCCCGCGACCTTTACCAGGTCATCAGTCCACCTTGTGGGGGGCCTACCCACGCCGCGCCTTCCGGTACGTGGTCGCCACTCGAGAACCTTTCCGCCCCAACGGCCATCGGTTCTACGTGCAATGTGCTTACTGCTATTTAAGTTTAGCGATTTGGAGGGCTGTATCGGTTACCTTGGTTCTGCTGCGGATAGTCTCATTTCCGATGCGATCACGCAGAGAAACTCCCAACAAAGCCTTCTCCATTTTTGTGAGTGTTTGTGCCCTTTGAGTGACTTTGAGCCTTCTTATCAGGCCCATTAGTAAGCGACCACGGGCGAGTAGCGACAGAAAAAAGTTAATTATTTTGATATACTATTTTTAAGCGACTTCAAAAAAGGCTGAGGTTCTCAATTCGGTTGTATTTTTTTTTTATGTTTGCTACCTCCGAACTCATTAATGAACCGATTTGTACAATTTTTTTTTTATTTGAAAATGTATGCTTCCAGGTTGGTCCCATTGTTATCAAATCAACATTTCAGTTGGATGATGGGAACCATGAGAAATTGAGGGAACTCCTCAAATATAGGAGGCACGCATGTAGTAATTTCGGTATTTCCTATTATAACGAAATGTATTTACACCCGGAAATCACAAATTTTGTAAAGTGGAACTGATGATGAAGACCACAGATGACTTATGGAACTCGTACTTAAAACTGTAAAAATACGTTACTGATTCTGATATGATTTCGTTGAAATAGCAACCAATGAAGTCCTCAAATATTATCGGCCCACAAACAGCGATATGGTTTTCGTCTGTAATAATCAACGTCTTTACTCTCGGAAAGCAGTCCATGTGGTAAAGTGGAAAGGAAATGTTCATTTGGCTTTGCGGAGTACTAAATTGAAGTCGGTTAAAACTTTGTTTTTAAAGTAAATTCACAATAGTTCGTTCACTATTAATTCTATCCGACTGTGGAACTCTCTCCCTCTTGACATCAGACAAGCAAAATCTATCGGCAACCTCAAATCCCTTAAAGAGCATTATTTATAACTGACTGTTTATGTATCATTATATTTGTGTTTGTGTTATTTTATATATGTAAGATTGTGTATGTATGTTTATATATAGAGGTATTTATGTACGTTTATTATTATAATCATTTTGATTTTTGATTAATAATAATCTCTGCACCACCTATACTGCATAATCTAGTTTTATCTCTTTCTCCGATAACCAAAGGTTGTCTGGAAGAGATCGCTCTTCAGCGATAAGACCGCCTGTTGTCTACCTCTACCTACATGTTATTGTATTGTTTCTCCCTGTAACTGCTTTGTTTGTGTGAGGTGTGCAATAAAGAGTATTTGTATTGTATTGTAAATTATGTGCCCTCAAACGTCAGGATTACTTTCACATTAGTAATATTAATAGTATAGATTGTAAAGCACTAAAATGTTAATAGACTGCTTTTGGACTTTAGCCAGAATACCTAGGAATTCGATTTTACAGTCGCGGAAGTTTAAACTAGGCCGCACGTTACAGTCACCTCATGTACGTTATTAGACCTAAAAGTAATACGGTATTTGCTAACAGAAAGGAAGAATAGTACACTGTTGTAGAGGCTAGAAAGTAAGCAATAGATGGACGAGTTAGTTCGAGCTGGACTCGTACTTTCGGCCGAGGCTTAACATAGTGCTTTTCACGCCTACTGTAAGGAAATTACAAATACTTACAGTACCGGTCAAAAGTTTAAGTTCACTCTTTGTTTTAGGTACAAATGAGTACTTTTGGACAATAATTTTTTGCAGTTCGGAAGCCGAAATTTGTTTCCAACTGATCCGTTATAGTTTCCAGAGATTTGTTTAATTAGTCAGACACAATTCACGTACATTTCTAAACAACGCATTCCCTAAAATCTTATAGGAATGACGGCAAAGGCTGGGCCATATATATGGGCTTGCCACTTAAAACGTACAATGATCAGATACAATGTTGGTTTTTAGGGAATCAGTTGTTTAGAAATCTACGTAAATTGTGTCTGACTAATCAAACACATCTCCGTAAACAATAACGAATCAGTTGGAAACAATTTTCGACATCTGAACTGCAAAACATTATCGCACAAAAGTACAAATTTGTACCAAAAACAAAGGGTGAACTTAAACTTTTGACCGGTACTGTATAATTTTTAATCAAAATTAAAGATTATAATATTAAACAGGCTCGCTTGCCTCGCGCCCGGCGCGGAGGAGGAGCACAGGCAGCGCACGCCGGCGCGACCGCGCGCGGTGCCCTGTGATTGGTCGATCGCTGTTCAAACTGTCCAACAATAACATCGTTGGACAGTTTGAAGTCATATATGGCCTGTTCGTGCGACGTCCAACTAACCCCAGCTTTGAAGCCTGAATTCTGACCATCTTTTGCCAGATTTCCGAGCAGTGGCGTGAAATAGTAATTAACGAGGGGTGTAAGTGGAATATTGCGAAAAAGAGTCTATCAGAAGCCCGACGCCGAAGGCATATAGGAATAAAAGGAATAACCGCACCAATCCAAAATTGACAACTTCACTTCCAGTTCATTGCTAGTGGAGCACGCAGCTTCAATATTTTAACCAATCACAGAGCAGTATTCTTGCGGCGCGTGGCTAACTAGTTTATTTTTGAACCAATTACAGAACAGAATTCTTATCCAGGGCGATTATCTTTGACTCTATTCACTTAATTTAAAAAATTGCTGAGAAACCAATTAGAACCAGGACCTTCAGCTTCATAGGCAGCGTCACTACCCACTAGGCTATCCGGTCGTCAAAGGCGTTTATCTTGTGTAATAGCCTGTCTCCAACCCAAAGTGACAGATGACATTATATTATGACAATGTCAAAAGTCAATTCATAAAACAATGGCTGCATAATAACTCATGACAGTTATTTAAATGTTCTTTACTGACTTTTTTAGGGTTCTGTTCTTAATAACAAAAGGATTACTTCGATGTCTATTTGTCAGTCGAGACGCTTTTTCTCGAAAACGCGTTGACGCATCACGCAAATGTGATATTGTATTTTGTTAGCCGCTATATAGTTTTGTAAATTAAAATGACTGTAAAAATTTTTTTTAGGGGTGCACTCCATACATAAAACTGAAAGTCAAAGAAATGTTTTCATTGTAAGCCCACGTGTTTTCAAAATAAATACAAGGTTTGTCAGTTTTTTTTTTGATTAAGTGAATAGAGTCGGAGATAATCGGCCCAAAAATCAGTAAGATTCTGTCGTCGTCCCCCTCTACTTTTTGAACGGAAAAAACATGGACATAAGGCTTATTAGATACATTCACCGAAAATTATTTTGAACAAGATCGGTTCAAAGGTTTTCGGGATATTGCTGAAAATATCTTCCTTAAAGAAAAGGTCGTAAGTGCCGTAAGATTTCCGTGACGATACGACCTTTGTAAAAGGCACGGAACCCTTCGTTTTGCGTGGTCCGACACGCACTTGGCCGGTTTTTTTTACAAATATTATAGCCTATGTCACTCCCACGATTAAGAGGAATCCAACGACACCTCATATGTTTAAATCCGTCAAGAGGTTTAGGCTGCAGGGCGTGCCAAAGAATAAGACATCAGCATCATCATCATCATATCAGCCGAAAGACGTCCACTGCTGGACATAGGCCTCCCCCAGAGAGTGCCTAATTAACCGGTCCTGCGCCACCCGCATCCAGCGGACTCCCGCGACCTTAATAAGATATAAATAAGAAATAAATATCGCGGGAAAATTCACACCAATTGATCTAGTCCCAAACTAGGCAAAGCAATGCTATGCTAGGCAATGCTATGGGTACTAGACAACGGATAAACATACTTACCTATATAAGATGACGGATGAAACGAGATTGCATGTTACAGAGATGAGAATGTTGAGATGGATGTGTGGCGTGACGAGAATGGATCGAATAAGGAATGAGTATATAAGAGGAAGCCTGAAAGTAGCACCCATAACTGAAAAGCTGAGAGCGAATCGCCTACGGTGGTATGGACATGTTATGCGGAGGGATGATAGTAATGTTGCTAGAAGGGCATTAAGTATGAATGTTGAGGGTTGCAAGAGAAGAGGTAGACCAAGGAAAAGGTGGATGGACTGCGTGAGAGACGATATGAATAGGAAGGAAGTGTGTGATGAGCTGACGGGCGATAGAGAGGTATGGAAGAAAAAAACATGCTGCGCCGACCCCAAGTAAATGGGATAAGGACAAGCGAATGATGACATACTTAAATAGAAATTAAACATCCAAGACTCGAGAACAAACATTCGTATTCATCATACAAATATCTGCCCCGACCGAGTCTGGTTCTCTAACCATTAGGCTATTCGGTCGTCAAAATATACATATACATACATACATACGCTCGGAAAACATAACCCTGCTTTCCTTCGGATGTCGGGTTAGTTAGTTAGTTTTTTTTTACTGGGCATTTTCCGCAAATCGACATCCAACGTGCCTATTTTGCGTGAAAGGATTAGACCGGTTTCCTCACGATGTTTTCCTTCACCGAAAAGCTAACGGTAGGTAAATATTTCGTACATAAGTTCCGAAAAACTCATTGGTACGAGCCGGGATTCGAACCCACGACCGCCGCTTGACAGCCGCATGCCTGAACCACTAGGCTACCGTAGCTTTCGGAAGTCGGGTAAAAATAGTAAAAGTCTGACTCACGTTTGTTGTCCGTGGCCGCCGGGTCGCCCGTGTGTTTCAGCTGAGCGGACATGTTGCCGCTACATGCACGCGACACAATCCATTTCAGTTGCGCTGCGGACAAATTCAATTCGATTCTTTATTTCGGACAGTAGTATCCATAATTTGTTAGTATACAAGCGAAACTTATCAATAGGCTTAGGACATTTGGTAGCATACCGTGGTTCTAAAATCCATGGAGTCGCCGTATGTGAAATTTTCGAAGTGAACTTCAAAGTATGAAGTTATATTAAAGGCTTAGGACTTCTTGAAACATATCATGCTTCTATATTCTATGGAATTTTTAGTTGTAAAATAATATATAATAAAGACAAAAGGACATTTAATAAAAATAGTACAATGTAATATATTAGTTTACAATGCATTTTATAACGGTGATATAAAAAATAAACCTAGAAAATATAACGTTAATTTCAACTGACGAAACGTGATCGTCTATATTTTTCTTCACTATATTTTAATTCCTTAAATGGCTCTATCCAGTATTTAATTTCGGAAGTAGGAATATTATTCATTTTAGATAAAATCAAAAACCAATTTGACGGTCTCGTATCAAAAGTGTCGTGTCAACTGATTATGTCAATATTTTTTAATTTTAAATTGCGATTTAATGGGCACTACTCACTAAACACGGGCATTAAAGAGGATGTATGTATAACTAGATAAATAATATTGTAGTAATTAGTATTATTATAAAGGTTTATGATAACATAATTACTAGAGGGCGGAGTACCGGTGGCAAATTTCACACAAAAGGTATGGAGTCGTTTTTATAATTATATTATTTTAGGCTTGAATAATAAAATTATTCATTTACCTAATGTACTTAGTATGGTACCTACTCGTAAATTGGAAGTAAGTACTTAACATTTATTTTCATAAATCGATCTCAGGAACACCTAAATGTTATGTCGTAAATGTTTTGGGTTATTTTTCAATTTATTTTAACAAAGTGTGTCACCATAGATAGTGTGACGCGTGACGTCACACTATCTATGGTACACTTTTTATCATAATATGACGTCACGCAACTTTAACGGGCTGTATCTTCGTATTTTTTTGTTTAATTGACAAACAAAAAAATACGTGTCCAATATTTTTTGATAATCTAACTGACGGACTAAATAGAATTATAATTTATTTACTTAGGAAAGTACCCAATTTCGTATAGACAATATATCTACCTCTTTTTTATATTAGAAAGAAAGAAAGAAAAACCGGCCAAGTGCGTGTCGGACCACGCAAAACGAAGGGTTCCGTGCCTATTAAAAAGGTCGTATCGTCATAGAAATCCTACGGCACTTACGTCCTTTTCTTTGAGGAAGGCAGTTTTTCAGCAATATCTCGGAAACCTTTCATCCGATCTTGTTCAAAACAATTTTCGGTGAATGAACTTAATAAGCGCTGTGTCCATGAATTTTTTCATATTTTTAAAATACACCGTTCAAAAATTAGAGGGGGGGGGGGACAGAATTTTAGTGACTTTCGGGGCGATTATCTCTGACTGTATTCACTTAATCAAAAAAAATCCCGAGAAACCTTATATTTATTTTGAAAGGCCTATCGATTCATGTGCCACACGTGGGCTCGCGATGAAAATTTTTTTTTTGACTTTTAGTTTTATGTATGGAGTACACACCTAAAAAAATTTTTTTTAGTAATTTTAATTACAAAACTGTAGCGGCTAACAAAATACACCTCTCCTCAAAATTTTATTCAAATACACCTTATAGTTTTCGAGTAAAATGCCTGTGACATACGGACAGACGGACAGACGGACATGACGAAACTATAAGGGTTCCATTTTTGCAATTTTGGCTACGGAACCCTAAAAAACATTTAATCGTGACAGATAAAAAAAGTAAAATTAAACAAAACAAAATTAACACAAACGTCACGAAAAGGTCTCGCCGCAGCATAATGCCGACTCTAGAGCCGGCGCTGATCTTTCGGCGAGACCCAAAGTGAAATGTCATATTTCATATTACATCATGGGGTAGTTCTCCAATATCTATACAGCCGACCTTTCAAAAATATCTACACATGCACCTTATGTCAGTAACAATAAAGACTGTGTATAGATATTTTTGAAAGGTTGTCTGTATAGATATTGGAGAACTCGACTGTACCTCAATTTTGCTTTTAAATTTGATTTTTACGTATTTCGTGCTCAACCTGACATGTTGGCTCCGCACGCGTGGATGAGGGCGTACGAACGGCGAAACTCATTTAAATGAATTTGGAATGCGAAATGCGTCAAATTGAACCCTACGGCTGTTATTCGCTACGCGTAAATGCGGCTCACCCCGCCGGTCACCCGTTACGAAACTAGACCTCTACCTACGCTTAGTTACTACGCATCGCGGTGTCAAGATATATTTGTGGGTGAGCGTTGAGGTGACCTTAAACAAGTTACAGATGTTTGTGTAGGGCCGGGCCCGCATACGGTGAGGTGAAGGTCAATTTGAAGTCTGTTTGAGTTTATTTTAATTATAGTTTCTGCTAAGTCATATTTAATGTGCAAAATGTTAGATATAAATCTACATTACCCTATTAAAAAAATTAAAAACATTACACTCCTTTTCGTTGGTCGTGATGTAATAAGTTTCTGTCAAAAAATGTCATTTTTAGGGTTCCGATACCTCAAAAGGAAAAAACGGAACCGTTATAGGAACACTCGGTTGTATGTCTGTCCGTCTGTCACAGCTGATTTGCTCCGAAACTACTGGACCGATTGAGTTGAAATTTGGTACACATATGTAAATTGGTGACCCAAAGATGGACGCGTAAAGTAAATTAATGAATTTTGAACAAGGGGGGCCACTTTTGGGGGGTAAACTGGAAAATTTAAAAAAAAAGTTTCGCAATCTGTATTGTGTGACATATTAAACGAAAGGGGTTGTAAGCATGTCAGATATATATTTTTTTATAATTTTAGCGAAAACAGATTTGAAGTAATTAAGGAAAAAACACGAAAATTGACCATCCCCCCTCTTATCTCCGGAACGACTAGGATTAAAATTCTGAAAAAAATATGAAAAATAGTTCCTTGCCTAAAGACTACAGGAAAACCTATAAAAAGTTTGAGTATTCAAAAACACTTATGAAATTTGGATTATATACGGAACCCTCACCACGCGAGTTGAACTCGCACTTGTCCGGTTTATGGTACAAGCTTTTTATTGCCGACTGTACTTTTCTGTATACCGTCATCAACTACTCATTGAGACTTGACTGTACCCAGTCGTCGGGGGTGACTGGGTTATGTCGTATTTCTATCCACTCAAAACTCCACAGTAGCCATAATCTCTAATTAAGTTTAAGTTCACTCTTTGTTTTAGGTACAAATGAGTACTTTTGGACAGTAATTTTTTGCTGTTCGGAAGCCGAAATTTGTTTCCAACTGATCCGTTATTGTTTCCAGAGATTTGTTTAATTAGTCAGACACAATTCACGTACATTTCTAAACAACGCATTCCCTAAAATCTTATAGGAATGACGGCAAAGGCTGGGCCATATATGGGCTTGCCACTTAAAACGTACAATGATCAGATACAATGTTGGTTTTTAGGGAATCAGTTGTTTAGAAATCTACGTAAATTGTGTCTGACTAATCAAACACATCTCCGTAAACAATAACGAATCAGTTGGAAACAATTTTCGACATCTGAACTGCAAAACATTATCGCACAAAAGTACGTACCAAAAACAAAGGGAGAACTTAAACTTTTGACCGGTACTGTATTTGTAGTAAAAACACAAGACTCAACACGCAAACAATTCCAACCTACCTAAACGCAAAATTTTAAACTTCATATCAATAACAACTTCACTAATGCAATGTCACATTCAAGTTTTTGCAAAATTGCAACCAACAAGTTGCACATGTTTGTTTTAAAACAATATACTGCCGTATGTGTCACGTTAGTTGTCTCAATAAATCTTATCTCGCTTATCAGTTTGATAGAATCTTTATCATGCATTTGTTTGATGTCCTAGTGAGTAAAATATTGAGATATGATTCACCTTCGTCCGCATACAGCGGTATACAATACAGCGATTTGATCTAGGTGCCTTCAAAACAAGAGTGAATAATAATTGTTGTTCAAAAAGTGCTACTTTACGCAGCTGTTTAGCGTGCGGAAAGTTGGTTTTCGCGCACTAGTGCTTTTTACTTTTCCTTGTACAAATTGTACCATTAATTTTTATGTTAATTAAAAATAAATAAGATTGTATTAAACTGCATTTAAACTGTATTAAACTTCATTTATATTTCAATGATGTTACAGAATGAATAATATAAAAGTCTCAAATTCCTTACTTGTGGTTTTTCTTATTTTTTCGCGACTGTATTAAAAAAACCGGTCAAGTGCGAGTCTGACTCGCGCACCGAGGGTTCCGTACGAAATATCATACAACACACCCGTCCTCGAGAGATCTGTCTATTGGGCAGAGCCAGCTCGCCAAGTTGAAGACTGAAGATGGTAGAATCGTTTCTTCTAAACCTGAGATTCTGGGTGAGATAGAGCGCTTTTACGGACAGCTATACACGTCAACTCGCAGACCCGAAGTTGGTCTGGCGGAAGACCCTAGAGCTAGACTAACCCGACACTATACCGACGACATCCCGGACATCAGCCTGTACGAGATCGTAGTGGCTCTCAAACAGCTCAAGAACAACAAGGCACCCGGTGAAGACGGAATAACAGCCGAACTCCTGAAGGCGGGTGGAAAACCGGTCCTTACGGCCCTTCAGAAGTTGTTCGATTCCGTCTTACTGGAAGGGAGAACGCCAAAGGCATGGAACAGAGGGGTGGTGGTGCTGTTCTTCAAAAAGGGTGACAACACCCTGCTGAAGAACTACCGACCCATATCACTTCTGAGCCATGTCTATAAGCTGTTTTCGAGAGTCATTACAAATCGTCTCGTACGCAGGCTAGATGACTTCCAGCCTCCCGAACAAGCCGGTTTCCGAAAAGGCTTTAGTACCGTAGACCACATCCACACGCTCCGTCAGGTTATACAGAAGACTGAGGAGTATAACCTGCCCCTCTGCTTAGCGTTCGTGGACTACGAGAAAGCCTTCGATTCGGTCGAAACCTGGGCTGTACTACAGTCTCTCCAGCGGTGCCAAGTTGACTACCGCTATATCGAAGTGCTGAAGTGTTTGTACGAGAACGCCACTATGTCAGTTCGACTCCAGGACCGGAACTCGAAACCTATTCCGCTGCAGCGGGGAGTCAGGCAAGGAGATGTTATTTCTCCAAAACTGTTCACCGCTGCACTGGAGGATGTTTTCAAGACTCTGGACTGGAGAAGGATAGGCATCAACATCAACGGCGAGTACATCACTCACCTTCGGTTTGCTGACGACATAGTAGTCTTGGCTGAGACCATGGAGGACTTAAGTACGATGCTCGATGACCTCAGTAAAGCTTCCGAGCGAGTTGGTCTAAGAATGAACATGGATAAGACGAAGGTCATGTCAAATGCCCATGTAGTACCAACTCCCATTACAATCGGACACTTTACGCTCGAAGTTGTAGACGATTATGTATACCTAGGACAGACTGTCCAGTTAGGTAGGTCCAACTTCGAGAAAGAGGTCAATCGTCGAATCCGACTCGGCTGGGCAGCGTTCGGGAAGCTCCAGCACATCTTTTCGTCCAATATCCCGCAGTGTCTCAAGACGAGAGTCTTTGACCAGTGTGTGTTGCCAGTGATGACATATGGCACTGAAACTTGGTCGCTTACTATGGGCCTCATAAGAAAGCTCAAAGTCACCCAAAGGGCAATGGAGAGGGCTATGTTAGGAGTTTCTCTGCGTGATCGCATCAGAAATGAGGCTATCCGCAGTAGAACCAAGGTAACCGATATAGCCCTCCGAATTGCTAAACTTAAGTGGCAGTGGGCGGGGCACATTGCACGTAGAACCGATGGCCGTTGGGGCGGAAAGGTTCTCGAGTGGCGACCACGTACCGGAAGGCGCGGCGTGGGTAGGCCCCCCACAAGGTGGACTGATGACCTGGTAAAGGTCGCGGGAGTCCGCTGGATGCGGGTGGCGCAGGACCGGTCAATATGGAACTCTCTGGGGGAGGCCTATGTCCAGCAGTGGACGTCTTTCGGCTGATATGATGATGATGACACCCGTCTTGCCCCACCCATTAATTTTGGACAACAACGCATAGTGTAGTTAAGTCATGAGCATGACATGAGTACCTACAGCGCCATTTATCGGTGCATTTTGTTACTAAATTGCGCGACCAAGGAACTCGGTATGTAATGTACTGTAAGGGAAATGTATTCACGTACCACTGTAGAACCCTGTCGCAATTGACAAGCCGCCGTCACTTAAACTCGAGCGGTATGTTACCTTATTGCGATAGGGTTCTACGGTGGTACGTTAATACATTTCCCTTACTGTATGTTGGTTTTTCAGCGATAATTCTTTATCAAGTGAATTAATTTCGATAATTCTTTTTCTATTTGCTAAAAGGTACTTTCAGAACACTTTCATACGAATTTGAAGGCAAAAAATTAAACACAGAAGTATTAAATTACAAACAAAATTAACATATGATTTTTGAAGAATAAAAAAAAACTACGCTAGATAGAGGTATCGTTATGCTTTTCCGGTAATATTCACGTTAATATTAATAATATATATTATTTTCAAATTTTTCGCTTGGTTAACTTCGGAGATAAGGGGGGGAATGGTATTTTTTTCAACATTTTTCTTTATAAATCAAAATTTTACCATTGTAGAAAAAAAAAGAAAAACTGTTTTAGAATGTACAATTCAAGCCCTTTCATATGATACCCCACTTGGCCTACTAACTAGACTTTGAATTTTTGCCCCCCCTCTTATCCGCCCTTTTTTATACAAATTAAAAGTACATATTAAAAATTTTCATTTTCCATACACGAGGATTAGCTTTATTTACAACTATTCCAAATTTCAAATCGATAGCATTAGTAGTTCCTGAGATATTTGACTTTGTGACAGACAGACAGACGGACGGAGTCGCACCATAAGGGTTCCGTTTTTACCTTTTTGGTCCGGAACCCTAAAAACGTCGTTCGATACACGTGCGGAAATGTCATTCTTCACTCGTCCCGATATCTCGGTACTCGTTACGTAATGACATACTTTCCGCACTAGCATCGAAATATACTATTACAGTACACATGGTGCTACTTTCCCGCACGAGTGCGGAAATCGCACTTTCCGTGCATATGTCGAAACTTTAAAGAGCCATATGTACAGTCGAGTTCATAAATATATGAGCATTCCCAAGGCTTCAAAAATAAATGTACATGGAAAGGTACATATACATCTGAACAGACATTTCAATCAAAAATATGTACACATGTCACCTGTCATATTAATCTGAGCAAGCCTCTCAATAATATATAAGTAACTGAAAACTAATAAATATCTGTACTAATATTTTTCAAAATTATTTAACCAATTGAACGTACATAAATATCTACACAAGGGTTTTTTTCAAATATTTATAAACATGTAGTGGCACAAAAATATCTGTACTAACGTATTTCAATTTTATGTGAACAAGAAGAAGTTCATAATCATCTGAATAAAACTAAATAAATAAATTAATCGTCTGATTCTCACAGCCTAGGTATTTATCAAAATACACGGATGCAAATAATGTCAAGCTCTGAATTCGTGTAGGTATAGACAATTTGGTGGCTTATTTTTGAAATTTTTATCAGTGAATCATTGAAATAATGAGTCGAAAACGTCAGAATGCATGGAAGAAGTAACCTGCGTTAATGAAACAAAAAACATATTTTTATATTTAATATGAATTTCAGCATTAACATCAAAACGAATGTCTTCGTGGTGTTTACATACATCTTCTAACTAAACTAACAAAAAATACCTATATATTTGTGGATTACACTAGGTACCTATATTAAGTATATTTTTATTGTCTTCGTTATTTGTATTTGTATTGAACTCAATATAAACTTCGTATTAACCACCATCCGCGTTATACCGCCTGCATCGAACGTATCATATTTTAACAGGCTTCGGTCGCTCTGTATGTCTTCCAAATTTCTTTGACGTGTGCTCGTAAACTATTGAGAGTTCGAGCCTTTGTAGAATTCAAATCTGGGCTTTGCGGTGGCATTTCAATTCTGTACATTTTGATACAGGTATAACATTTATCAATTCAATGCAACGCATACGAATTACGATTTGTATGTGATTGACAATTGAACATGACTTAACTTCAAGAATAGCTTATCATTTAAAAATTGGTAAGTGGCCAGTCATAAATGTTGATAACAACCTCTTTTAAGTCGATTGTAAATCGAAAGTAGCAAAAATGGTTAACAAGCCACAATCAAACATTAATGACACTTCTATGACGTCACACACTAAGTAAAAGAGACAAATGTATCATTTGACAGTACGGTACTCTTTTCGGTGATTGTCATTTTTCAAAATTCGAAGTGTTATGTTTGTTCGGATATTTATGAACTTCTACTTGTTCACATAAAATTGGAATACGTTAGTACAGATATTTTTGTGCTACTACATGTTTATAAATATTTGAAAAAAAAACCCTTGTTTAGATATTTATGAACTTTCAGTTGATTAAATAATTTTGAAAAATATTAGTTCAGATATTTATTAGTTTTCAGTTACTTACATATTATTGAGAGGCTTGCTCAGATTAATATGACAGGTGAGATGTGTACATATTTTTGATTGAAATGTCTGTTCAGATGTATATGTACCGTTCCATGTACATTTATTTTTGAAGCCTTGGGAATGCTCATATATTTACGAACTCGACTGTACTGTAAAACGTTGTACGATACACGTGCGAATAGGTAATTCGCAACTTGTGTCGATTTAATTTATCGCCACTCCTTGCGAATTTCCTATTTTCTGCACTTTATCGTAAATAACTATTTTTTATTTCCTTGTGTGATGCATTGTAAAATGTTGTATGATACACGTGCGGATAGGTAATAATACATTTAGATGCTAGTGCGGAAAGTAGGTATGTCATTACGTCACGAGTGGCAAGACTCGGGACGAGTGAAGAATGACGTTTTCGCACGTGTATCGAACGACGTTTTATAATATAGTTGCGAAAAAATAAGAAAAATCAGAAGTAAGGAATTCAGAACTTTTATATTATTCATTCTGTAACATCATTGTAATACAATTGAAAAAAATTAAGTTTAATACAGTTCTATTTTATTTATTTTTTATTGACATTAATGTTACAATTTGTACAAGGAAAAGTGAAAAGCACTAGGTTCGCGAAAACCAACTTTCCGCACGCTAAACAGCTACGTAAAGTAGCACTTTTTGAGCAACTGTATTAAAAATGTATGTATTTAAGTAATTGTATCAATTAAATATACCGACACAAGCCTTATTGAGCTTACTATGGGATTGGTTCGATTGTCCCCTAATATTTATTTATTTAAACTTTATTGCACAAAATACAAAAAAAATATGTACAAATGGCGAGCTTAATGCCAGATGGCATTCTCTACCAGCTAACCATTGGGCTAAACAGAGACTTATAACAGATGCAAAGAAAAAAGTATGATAATTTCTGTTACGAATATACTTGAGGAGAGGAAAAAAAAACAAATGTATTATACACTACATATAGACATACATAAATAAAAATATATAAGATACATACAAAAAGATATACAACTACATATTCAATATATACTACCATTATGTGGATGGATTTTAGTCGAATTATTGTTTAAGCAGATGCTTACGCAGCATCCGCTTGAAAGCAAACTTGCTTGGGGCTTGTCTGATGTTGAGAGGGAGTGAATTCCAGAGACGGCTTGCCTGTACGGCGAAGGAGTGAGTCATAAAACTAGTGCGGTGCGAAGTTATGGATAGTTTGAGGACACGGGAGGTACGCAGCTCACAGCCTGGGCGAGGGGTATCGAAAATAAATTTACTTTTGAATATCTATTTATAATATCTACTTATTTAACTGACCCCAGGCAGACCGGACTCCAATTATGGCATCACCTAGCGTTAATATACATATACACGTTGCTCTCTATTAGTAAACAGCACATCACCGATCGAGTCGTGATTCAAGACGTTACGTCATAATGATGTCACTGCTCAAGGTAATTACACAGTTACTGAATTCTAGAAACTTGAGAATTATGGAAGACTAGTGCTGTGAAAGCTTTCAATGCTAAAAAGAAAATATTAAAAGCGAAAATATCTCGAAAGATCAGAAAACGTTTTATTAAGACCTACATCAGGAGCATAGTATTGTACGGAAGCGAGACGTGGACTCTAACCCAGCGTGACAGAGACACTGAACGCATTTGAAATGTGGGCATGGAGAAGGATGGAAGGTATTAGGTGGACAGAAAGAAGAACAAACGAAGAGGTTCTAAATTTGATAGGAGAAAAAAGATGTCTACTAAAAACTATTGAAAACAAAAGGGGAAATATGTTGGGTCACCTGATACAACATGACAATTACATAAAAACTATAATTGAAGGAAAAATAGAAGGAAGGAGAGGCAGGGGAAGGCCGAGACGTGCGTTTATGGACCAAGCTAAAGAGAAAGTTAATGTAATGTCGTATCAAGCTAGCTGAGAAATCAGAACTACCTGGGTCCACCCGGGACATATGTTACTTTCAGCTGCAATCTAATTTTAGTAGGGTCAAGCCCCAGAAGGTTTCAAAGCCCCCCCCAAATCAAAATCCGGAATCCGCCACTGTAGGTGTCTGTGCTACCTAATATTTCATCATTTTTAATCAAGGAATTCTAACATCAGTGAATCATACATGAAACTAATTTGCGGTTAGCCAGAGCTAAAACATAACCACACAATTAGTGAGGGGACAACTAAGTTTGATGTTGTTAATAAATCAATATTAGAGGATAATTGATTAATGGTAGAGAATGCTTTGTGGCAATGCACGATGCTTCCTGCCCACACTGTGGGGAGGAAGAAACTAGTAAGCATGCATTAGCGGAATGTATTGTGCACGCGGCACCGCGGTTTACATTCAGTAAAGATGTGTTAGAGGAGATGGAATTGAAGGATGTCGACCTTAAATATGTCCTTCTGTTCTGCAGTAAAACGAGAAGAAAGGACGGATTTCATGTGGGATCGCTGCCAGGACAGTAACCTTAGAGCCAACCTGAGGGAAAGGGGCTGAATGAACGTGACAAGCGATCGACAGCCCGCCGGTTTCAGCCTAGCGTCCCTTCACAACATCAACAAGAAAAATGCTTTGTGGCATTAACTCGCCATTTGTACTTATTTAACAAGAGAGCAAAGTAAATGAAGTTCGCAGCTTCAGCTTGAGCCAAAACTCTTTCGTACGTCCGGATGTCTAGTTGTTTTCCCCTACAGCTCGCATTTCTCAACTGATTCTCGAGAAATTCTGTGAGCAGGATGGATAATTATATAGTTTTTTTAAACAGTTTTGCGCGTTCTGAACCTTTCCGAGCCGCTACTTTAAGATTTCTTTTACCCAGAAATAAAGACTATTATAACCGAAACGAAAAACAAAACTTCTCACAAGGCTCAAATATAACTTTGGAAAAAGTGTTGGTCCATGGAAGATATTGTTAAGGGAGAGGAGACTACAACTTTTCATTAAAAAACCAGACAAGTGCGAGTCGGACTCGCCCACTGAGGGTTCCGTACAAAATTACAAATGTATCGATTTCAGATTTTTCCCTGCACTTGTAGTATAAGAAAATATTACTACATATTCATAACATCGAGGTTATATTAAATTACTGTTAAATTATTTATTCAGTTACACAAGTAATTATTGTAAATATTTCATGCAGGTATTATACACAAATCAAATGCAATACACACATTTTATATTTTAACTAGATTTGCTACATGACTTTGAGGGACAATTTCCAGTTTAAAAAGTAGTAAGTATATGTGCTTCTCCAGAAGTTCTGAATTTTGTGTTGATTGGTTCAGTGGTTTAAGTGTGATAGGACTGACAGACCAAGTTACTTTGACATTTTACACATTAGTAATAAAATAACATCTATTATTGATTTATTCCCGCTGGATGTGGGTGGCACAGGACCGGTCAAATTGGCACTCTTTAGAGGAGGGCATATGTCCAGCAGTGGACGTCTTTCAGCTGATATGATGATTGAATTATTATAGGATCGGTACATTACAATATTATATAGCTTTCATTACAAATGAGATTAAGATTTATAATCAGGTGACCTTGTAGCTGCAAATCATCAATCCACATGACATACTTGAAACATTTTACCGAAATACCAACACAGCTGATGCAAAACCAATCATATTAACATTCCAATAAGGTATAAACTCACTCGCTCCCAACTACTTCCTCCCATCTATAGTTTATATATCAAAATATTTCTATTGCCAAGACGCAGGGAGAAATAGATATATGGCTTCACACATTATTTGTTCTAGATAGTATGGCGAATGACTGCAACCTTGCGCGCAAACCAGTTACACCACCTACCTGTACTTACAAGGCTACAGTAAATTATTTTGTCAATTTAAACGTAAACATTGACATTATACCTACACATAAAAAGGGGTGTCACTCAACGCGAAATTAAAAAAGTAAAACGCGGAACAGAGCTGCTAAAAGACCGCAATGCACGTGTAAAATAATGTAATTGATGTTTAAAAACACTAATATATGCTAAATACTTACGTAAGAAGCTTTTAATAACAATCAAATCACAAACATCACAGATCGGACCGACTCTAAAGGCTGACTAGAAAAACACATTCACTGTACTAAACTTAATTTCACTCGCTATTAAAATTGTGTAATGCGATTATGTTCGCGTGTTTCCTAAACGGTTAATAGTTCATTTTAGTAATGATTGATTTAATTTGGATAGAAACCCGCGAGACGGACACACCATTTTGAAAGATGAGGAAAGATCGTCAAGGATTTTTCCCGTACGTCAGGTGGCTTGCGTCACAGTCAATGCGACACTTTGACGTTTCCTTGGTGTTGCCAGTACAAACCTTCGCCAGTCCCGGGTGCTCAATTACACTACAAAAATGTAATATTTTGAAGTATCTGCAAACTTTTACTTCCTCTAGAGATAAATGTAAGGTAGGCATTAAGTATTTTTTTAACCTTAAAACTAGAAGGCCCGTTCGTTTTAACTATTTATGTTACAGGTTTTATAAAGTAAGTCAAATAGAATTACCTCTCATTAATTACGTTACTCTTTATGTGGCAACTTGACCTGTACCTGAATATTTTTGGATTGCGTTCAGTAAATTACAGGGTATGGGTATGGCACAGCGCGGTATCGCACAGCCTTGGCACAGCCAGCTTAATTTTGCTATTATAGTAACCAATGATAATATTTTTCTGTTAAACATGCAATAGTTATAATTGACTATTGCATGCAACTATTGCGATTTCCACATTTCTTATGTCAAAACCCAGGCAGTCCATTCCATATTACCAAACATATGTACAGGACAAATATACGTTTATTATCGAAAACTAGGGCAAGCTTGATCACCATATGTCTTCACGTAACCTACTTTACGGTATCAAAAGGCTGTGATTTACTTTTGTAACAATATTGCAGTGGTGACATTTCTTTAGCGCCTGAAGAAAAATATACTGCAATGCACAAATGTTTGCTAATTACATTTGTTAGGCGCTTATACATAATTGAGTGAATTTTTACGTTACATTGATACTACTGTACATACAAGAGTTAACTTTGTTCTCCATTATTAGGTATTTATTTAGATTTATATCACTACTGTAGGTACTGTAGGTTGCTAGAGATATTGGGAAATTGAAGTCTCATAACTCATTAGGTTTTATGACCGTACTTTGTAGATAAAATTAGTACTTAGTTTATGGTAAGTATGCATATTTCGAAACTGTTGAAAGTATAGGTACCGCTAATGTGAAAGATAGGCGTTTCGACCTTCATCATTACATTGCCTAATTAAGTACCATGACCGGCTTAGCCTTTGGGTGACTATACCTGCGAATCAGTCGGTCCTGGATTCAAGTCCCAGTAAGGGCGAATATTTATGCGATGAGCATTAATATTTGTTTCCGAATCTTGGATCTTGGATTTCACTCTATGTATGTATCTATAATAACTGTAACTCAAACTCTGAGTAATAACTGTAAGTTTGTATGTAAGAGGTAATATCCGAATACTAACATCAGATTAAAAAAATAAGAATAGAGAACAGGTTTTTTTTTTCTCTACTGCAAGTTTTATTTGTGTACCTATTATATTAACTATTGTACCGCCCGCGCCCCTTTCATTAAAATCTTTAGAGCCAATTTTTTAAACCACGTTTAGATCCATGTAGTTAAATAATAACAATTTAGAAAAGTTGAAAAACCCACGACCTTTTATTTTCTAAGTCCAATATCTCAAAACCAGCTGAATCGATTTTGTTGAAACGTACTTAGCTAAGAACCATGTCGATCACGTCATCTTTAGGACAAGAAAACCGCATTATAATGGATCCATTGGTTTAGGAGCTATGTACATACGATGCCACAGACACACACCTCTTTTTGCGTCGGGGGTTAACGCATTAACTGTACTGTCACGGACTTTAATTGATGAGCCATTTAGAGATCACTTTATACTGGACACTTCAATAGCTTCATTTAAACCAAAATTAGTTGACACCTAAGTGGCTCAACAATTAAAGTCCTTGACGTACCTAAGGTCGCCTCAATTAAAGTTGTAGCCAACTTATAAATCGTGATACAATGGGAAATGATACCTACCATCTTAACCACATAATCACCTTGACTTCAAAACACTGAAACCTACTAGGGAAACTTACTCATCAAAAAACCGGCCAAGTGCGTGTCGGACCACGCAAAACGAAGGGTTCCGTGCCTATTAAAAAGGTCGTATCGTCACAGAAATTTTACGGCACATACGTCCTTTTCTTTGAGGAAGGCAGTTTTTCAGCAATATCTCGAAAACCTCTGAACCGATCTTGTTCAAAACAATTTTCGGTGAATGAAATTAATAAGCCCTATGTCCATGAATTTTTCCATATTTTGAAAATACACCGTTCAAAAATTAGAGGGGGGGGGACAGAATTTTAGTGACTTTCGGGGCGATTATCTCCGACCCTATTCACTTAATAAAAAAAATGCTAAGAAACCTTATATTTATTTTGAAAGGCCTA
Source organism: Epinotia nisella (assembly GCA_932294315.1). Lineage (NCBI taxonomy): Eukaryota > Metazoa > Arthropoda > Insecta > Lepidoptera > Tortricidae > Epinotia > Epinotia nisella. The sequence continues at coordinate 4,695,807 of OW028693.1, forward strand.
TCGATTGATGTGCCACACGGGGGGTCACAATGAAAAAATTTTTTTTGACTTTTAGTTTTATGTATGGAGTGCACCCTTAAAAAACAGACGGACAGACGGACAGACGGACATGACGAAACTATAAGGGTTCCGTTTTTGCCATTTTGGCTACGGAACCCTAAAAACGCACGTTTCCATCCAAACGAGCACGCTCAACCTTGAAACGACGAAAGGATCTAACCCTCCCATGCCCTTTGACCGAATTTTAAAATTAAAGATAGTGTCTAGGTATGTCCCAAGATCTCGAAATGAATGTTGCAATCCCGTCGCCTACTTATAACTTGTATCTAGCCCGCTCAGTTCGCAGGAAACTGGCTGAACGAGCGGTCATAGCCTTAAAATTAAAAAAATAAAGTTTTTTTTTAATGAGATGAAGCCGCGGATTAATGTGTTTTTAGATTTTAGTGGCTAGTGAATTGTAATTTGTGATGTGACTTGAAAATGAAAGTTTGTGTTTGTATCGTGTTCGTGTGTTTGTGTGTTTGCGTGAAACTGGACCGGAGGGCGGAGGAGGGGTATCCGAAGGGCTTCATGGCTGTTTGTATGTTTGTGAAGTTCCACATGATAATAATATAAGCTAGTAATAATTAACAACTTAGAAAAGTTAAAAAACCTCCACCTTGTCTGAAGTCGGTTCCTCGTATGGATATTTCTGTTCCTAACAGTAACAATAAACTACTCCCTAACGAACCGTTGCCGAAACAGATTTGGACTACCATTACAGAACCTGAAATTCTCCGGAAGTTCGGAACCCCCGACGCAAAAAGAGGGGTGTTAAATGTTTGACGTGTCTGCGTGTCTGTCTGTGGCATCGTAGCTACTAAACGAATGTACCGATTTTGATGTGTTTTTTTTGTCCGAAAGCTGACGCGATCGAGATTGTACTTAGCTACGTTTCAACAAAATCGGTTCAGCCGTTTTTGAGATACTGAACTTTGAAATGAAAATGTCGGGGGTTTTTTAACTTTTCCAAAAGTTGTTGTTATTTTTTATTAAATTATTTTATGGACAGCTGACGAGTGTGGCGGCGCGACATACTACCCACTAGGCCAGGGTAGGCGAACCTTTATGCATCAACGTGCCATTTTTTCTAAAGAATGTTTAATGGGGTCATTGACGTGCTATCAAATAATTTTGAATTTCTGATCGAACTGAGAGAAGTTCAGTTTATGAAATGACGTCACATCTGGGTACATAATAATTTTTTACACATGTTTTATGATCGGCCACGTGCCCAAAATATTGTGCCGCGTGCCATCAATGGCACGCGTGCCATAGGTTCGCCTACCCTGCACTAGGCTAACTGTTAGCCTAGTGGGTAGTGACGCTGCCTACGAAGCTGAAGGTCCTCGGTTCGAATCCCGGTCAGGGCAAATGTTTGTGTGATGAGCATGAACATTTATTTCTGAGTCTTGGATGTTTTCTATGTATTTAATTTTTTGTATATCGTCGTCTAGCACCCATAAAACAAGCCTTTTTGAGCTTACTATGGGACTAGGTCGATTTGTGTAAGATTAACCTCTAATATTTATTTATATACAAGCTTTCCGCCCGCGACTTCGTCCGCGTATAATACGGTTCCTCAAACAGACTTTCATTTCCTATTTCATGTCCTTAAAATGTGAGTTTTGGTATAAGAACTATCTTACGTTCATCCTCATAAATCGATATAGCCAATATAGCCATTTAGGCGAGAAAACGGGACACGTAGACATACATAGTTTGTAATTTACAAAGAGTTATTAAATACCTAATATCAATTAGAATTTTGGTCAAGTCTGAGGCGGATTTTACTTTTCCATACATTTTGAGACCCAGCGCCTGATGAAGTCAACGAGCAAAATCATTTGGCCTCCATATAAAGTTTCATCCCCTTTTTCGTCCCTAAAAGGGATGAAATTTGACATAAATTATAGTCTATGTTCTATTCTGATATAGAAGGTACAGTCAGCAGCAGAAGTAGCTAAGCGGGCCGGGTGTTCAAAATAACCTACACACGCTCTTAATTTCTTACGAATAAAGTAGTGTGCGGGTCATTTTGAACACCCGGCCCGCTTAGCTACTTCTGCTGCTGACTGTACATAACTGTAAAGTTTCATATAAATTCCTCCAGTAGTTTTTGAGATTAAGTGGAACGTACGAGTACATCCATCCATCCATCCAAACTTTCACGTTTATAATATTAGTAGGAAGGATTAGTAGGAAGTAGGATAGGATTTATAAAGGGTCGGCAGAGCGCTTGGGATTATTCTGGACTTGCAAGCATCCTTAAGCTACTGTTTACAATCAGGCAGACCGTATGCTTATACAGTCCTTGCATCACACAGGACGCCGTGAATTAAACTCGCGTAACCACCACAACACGTAACAGGAAACCGTTCTTTATACTCCACTTCCTAAGTACATTCTGCATTCCATACAGAGTAAAACGGGTTTACATTAATAATCGATCATCTTTTTACAACCTCTATAAGGTGATCATTATACCTACCTAGATATTTTTCTAGCACGAACGACTTATTGTAAGTGATTGACAAAATAAAAACATCGACAGTCCTGTTATCGATAAGTACCACTTCAACGTCATAGAGGTAAATAAATACAAATATATATATAATAAAATTATAGGGTAATAGGGTGCGTTAAAAAATTGATAATAATAACAAAACTATCAATTTATTTATATTTTAAATACTTCAGAAAACAATTTGCAATACTTTCGTAACTTTCTTTCTTCGTGTCACTGAATTAATTATCCCCGAAGTCACTCCATAACACACACACACACCGAAATTGTCTTTCAAATCGACGCAGAATATCACAACATGTAGTTTTTCCCAACCCCATTTTTGCCCCCAAAACAAATCTGTGTCTCAGTATATATGGTTACAGTGTAGGTGCACGCGGCGTCTAGGTAGGTAGCCAATATATGTCTGTGGTTGTATGTACGTATTGTCGTTGAAGTATTATGTACTTATCGATAGCAGGATTGTCGATATTTTTATTGTGGCAAGCACTAAGCAAATGTTGTTCCTGCTAGAAAAATATCCAGGTATAGTGATCATCCTCGATGGTGAACTAAGTATACGGCATGGGCACTCTATGTCAAAATGATATGGCTTAAATTGGAATGAAGAAAAATCCTCTTAGTTCGAATATAACCCATATTGCTTTGACATAAAGTGCCCATGCCATATACTAGTACACCGTCGAGCACTCGGGCGTTTACCTTATTACTAGTTTGTCATTCTTTTAGGGTTGTGTACGTCAAGGAAAAAACGGAACCCTTAATAGAATAACTTTGTTGTCCGTCTTTCAAGACCCTTTATCTCGGGAACGCGTAAAGGTATCGAGCTGAAATTAAAACCATATACTCAATTCTACAGTTCTTTGAAGCTCTGAAAAAATCAAACTTCTAAGTTAACGTAAAAAAAAGATACGGCCGTTTATGCCGCAAAAAAGTATATTTCGACATTCTCAAGGGAATCAAAATTTATAGGGTACTTCCCGTTAACCTAGAATAGAACTGGGTCGTTCTCCTTTTTTACCGACAATGAACCGAGGTTGTTCTGTTTTTTTTTGGTTTTTGAACTATCGAAAATTATAGTTTTGAAGTGCGATTTTAAAAAAAATGCATAGGTTTCATCATTAGAACTAATTAAAGTTTCCTTTCTGGCCAATATAAATATTTATTTACGGATGGTTTCTTAAAAAAAACCTGTGACAAAGTGGACTCTTTCAGTGGGGACAACATTTTGTTTTACCACTCTGTCACGGCATTCTACGAAAAAAAAAACATTAAAAAAAATGCTAGGATAGAGAAAGTGAAATATTAAATATCGCTAATTAATAAAATAATATGGACGTTCATTCGAACATTATAAAACCGTAAACATCATTACTCAAATGAGATGCCGTAATAAGACGAAGGACAGGCTATTGTCGGTCGAAAAGAAGAACGACCCAACTATGAAATTTGGCGAGTAATACCGTCTTATACTACAAGTACAAGGAAAAACCTAAAAACTTTACAGTTGTAATTAAGTTCTAAAACATATAGTCTTTATTAAGCTCTCGTATGCTGGGACACTTACAGCGCTAAAGGGATTTTTTTGTTTCTGACACAGATTCAATTTTCGATAGCCCTGATCAGAAGGTTGAAAAATACGTAATCAATCATCGAGGTAGGAGGAAATTTGTACGGAACCGTCGGTGGTCGAGTCCGACTCGTACTTGTCCGATTTTTAAAAATAAATATAACTGAATCGACCAAAAGAATCCGTATAGTTATCGAACCTGCTCACAAAATTTCACGAGAATCGGTTGAGGAATGCGACACGTAGAACAGCGGACATCCGGTCAGGCTAGCTAGCACAACTGACGCCGCGCCGCGACGCGAGTCGAGAAGGATCTACCCCCTTTTTCTAATTTGTACGGTGCGAGTGAGATAGGAGACGCTTAGTCGCGCGCGAAGCGACTGAGCAGCAAGTTGTGCTAGACGTACAGTAGGTAACTCCATTCTTATACTTTATGATCGGATCGGAATGGGGCTATCCGCAGCAGAACCAAGGTAACCGATATAGCCCTCCGAATCGCTAAACTTAAGTGGCAGTGGGCGGGGCACATTGCACGTAGAACCGATGGCCGTTGCGACCACGTACCGGAACGCGCGGCGTGGGTAGCCCCCCCACAAGGTGGACTGATGACCTGGTAAAGGCCGCTGGAGTCCGCTGGATGCGGGTGGCGCAGGACCGGTCATTGTGGCACTCTTTGGGGGAGGCCTATGTCAAATTCCAATTCAAACTTTCGGCTGATATGATGATGATGAATGTGTTCGCTTGTGTTTCAACGCGCGCCCGCGCCGCCTATCGCTCCGCCTGTCTATAAACATGGCTTCCGGACTATGCATTTCATTATGCAAGTAAACATGTATGTAACACTAGATCTGTCAACGCTGTTAAATAAATGACTACTTTTAGTCATTAATGTAATGATAGCTGCGCAGTGACACCGTTGATATTACGTGTTTTATAACAATTTATATGACGTAAACCGTTTATAGTGGTTTCTGGAGCGGGATAGATAATGTTATAATTATACCGAGATATTTTTCTAGCACGAACGACTTATTATAAGTGATTGACAAAATAAAAACATCGACAGTTCTGTTATCGATAAGTACCACTTCAACTTTTTCAAGGGTGCGTTAAAAAATAAACAATAATAAAAAAACTATCAATTTATTTATATTTTACATACTTCAGAAAACAATTTGCAATACTTTCGTAACTTTCTTTCTTCGTGTCACTGAATTAATTATCCCCTAAGTTACTCCATAACACACACACACACACACACACACCGAAATTGTCTTTCAAATCGACGCAGAATATCACAACATGTAGTTTTTCCCAATCTCATTTTTGCCCCCAAAACAAATCTGTGTCTCAGTATATGGTTACAGTGTAGGTGCACGCGGCGTCTAGGTAGGTAGCCAATATAAGTCTGTGGTTGTATGTACGTATTGTCGTTGAAGTAGTATGTACTTATCTATAGCAGGATTGTCGATATTTTTATTGGGGCAAGCACTAAACAAATGTTGTTCCTGCTAGAAAAATATCTAGGTATAGTTATAATGTTACCGTCTATATTACATCTATTTGATACATCACATAGCTAAGGTTTACAAGACAAAATTTAATAAGTTAGCCGATTGCGGCCCTAAGTACTATTTTGTATGTTTCGGCCCGGCCGAAAGGATCGGCCGTTTTTTGGTCGAAACCGAATATACGGCCGAAACTGGCCGAAATCGCAATTGAATCTTCGGTTGGACACTAACCATTGCTCGTGCAGCATATATCTAGGTGTATTCAGGTTTTTTTCTATGCTTGCCCCCCCTTTAACATAATCCTGGCCCCGTAGCATGGTTGGCCTTGTCACGCGATAGGTGATAGGATAGAGCGTGCGTCACTGGCTGACACCGTTCGATAGAACGAGACGACGCTCTTATATTGTCACTTGTCGCGTGATAAGGCCAACCATGCTACGGCTCCTGGCTACGCCCTTGAGCCGCGGTCTGGACGCCAGCGGGCAGCGGGGCGGTGAGCGGCCGTTCATACATTCGAGCGAGTTCAATATCCTCCTATTTTTTTTTAAATATGTCATAAAAACCGAGTCCTTTATAAAGTACTTTGACCTTGAGTCCTGAACCTTCCGCCACTTGATTTAAGCTCTAAAATTATTGTTACCGTTTTTCGCCACTATGGCCACATTTTTAGTGGTAAATATTATGTACTTTATAAAATACACTCGGTTTTTAGGGTTCTGTACCTCAAAAGGAAAAAACGGAACCCTTATAGGATCACTCGTGCTTCTGTCTGTCCGTCTGCCACAGCTCCAAAACTACTGGACCGATTGAGTTAAAATTTGGGAAACATATGTAAATTGGTGACCCAAAGACGGACGCGTAAAGTAAATTAATGAATTCTGAACAAGGGGGCCACTTTTGGGGGGTATCAAATATATATTTTTTATAATTTTAGCAGAAACAGATTTGAAGTAATTTAGGAAAAAAGACGAAATTTGACCATACCCCCCTTATCTCTGAAACTACTAGGCTTAAAATTCTGAAATAAATATGGAAAATACATCCTAAAGATTACAGGAAAACCTATAAAAAGTTTGAGTATTCAAAGTAACGGGAAAATTCTCAATATTTTTGTGTATTATATACCTACGGAACCGTCACCACGCGAGTGGAACTCGCACTTGTCCGGTTTTTCGGATGCGTTTATTTGCGTAGGTAGTGTCAGGACTTAAAGTGAGCGTCCATTTCGTTCTTTATAAAGGATGCGGGGATCCAGGAGGATATATGACCCCACCCTGACTGCTGAGACAGCGACCGTTTCACTGCCGCGAAGACACACAATATGTGTCAATTGTCATGTATGTCTACTCCTTTGTCTCTGTGTGTCTTTTGTGTAGTGAATAAATGTCTTCATTTCTTTTTTTTTTTCTTTTCACCCACTCGCCGCGCCGCAGGCGTCCCGACCGCGGCTTTAGACCAGGTCGCTTGGAGATGTATTGATTACATTTCAGGTCCAGGGTCATCGAAGCCGGCTTCCATCCCTCGCAGTCAGCTGCGGCACCTGCTGTTCGTCGTCCAGGGTCTCGGGCGGACCCGGATGCGGTACACGTACTGGAACGCAAAGAACATCGCCCGCGACCCGAGGATGGATTTCAGCAGGTCAGTGTCACCCAGTAGTTGACAGTATATAAGAGTAGTAATGAGTATATAAGAGGAAGCCTGAAAGTAGCACCCATAACTGAAAAGCTGAGAGCGAATCGCCTACGGTGGTATGGACATGTTATGCGGAGGGATGATAGTAATGTTGCTAGAAGGGCATTAAGTATGAATGTTGAGGGTTGCAAGAGAAGAGGTAGACCAAGGAAAAGGTGGATGGACTGCGTGAGAGACGATATGAATAGGAAGGAAGTGTGTGATGAGCTGACGGGCGATAGAGAGGTATGGAAGAAAAAAACATGCTGCGCCGACCCCAAGTAAATGGGATAAGGACAAGCGAATGATGAGTGTCACCCAGTAGTTGGTGACTTTTGAGGGTTCCGTACCTCCTTTTTTTGAAGTCGGTTAAAAAGGACATATTGGGGGTGAGTATCGTGGTCACTTTGTGTGAGGTAGCGGAGCGGTGTGCGAGGAGAGCATCCACAAATTGAAAGAGATGCGTGATCGAGTTTCCTCGCACGCCGCTCTGCTATCTCGCACAGCTCTGCACGGTTAGCATAAGACGGCGCGCGAACTGTCTCGCGGTGATATAGACTATCCGTCCCTTTCTAAGTGATTATTAGAAAGGGACGGATAGTCTATATCGCCGCGAGACAGCTCGCGCGCCGTCTTGTGCTACTATATAGGATGAAAATGAAAATGAAAATGATTTATTTGTTATGAAAAATGATTTATTTGTTATCTTATGTACTAAGTTTGACATGTGTTGGTGTCCCTTTTTAAGTAAGAAATACTTGTGATAAGGGGCACCGCTCTTTCATATGTAGGTATCTAGTAGTACAATATTTTTAAGTTATTCTAATTCATATAAGCTATTGTTTTACTAATTCTAAAAAAAATATGTTCGGGAGTACTCAATTTATATGAAGTTATAGCCCAGAACAAATTAACAATATAATTATACACATGTGTAGTGCAAGTAGGTGTGTATGTATTTATTTATTTATTTATTTATTTATGTATGTATGTGTGTAAGTGTGTGCGAGTGTGTGTGTGAGTATGTCAGTGTGTAGGTGAGACTGTGGATACTCACCCATCATGCATTTGAGAAAACTACCTGTTGAAAAGCTAAATTTTATTTTCTAAAGTATAATAGATGATACACTTACATTCATCATCATCATCATCATCATATTAGCCGAAAAACGTCCACTGCTGGACATAGGCCTCCCCCAAAGAGTGCCAAAGTGACCGGTTCTGCGCCACCCGCATCCACCGGACTCCCGCAACCTTTAACAGGTCATCAGTCCACCTTGTGGGGGCCTACCCACGCCGAGCCTTCCGGTACGTGGTGGATTAACTTACATTAACAAAACTAAGTTAGATCTAAAAAAAGGGCCTCGTGGCATTGTACCGAGGATGCCGGTAGCATTTCCTCGCTGAATTGCTGGTGCGTTGCGCGAGAAAGCCGCCAGCTCTTCGGTCACCATCAGTCAAAGCTAAATTAATGTTCTGTTAGTTGAATAACTATTCTCTGTTCCAGGAAGACCCTTCTCCTCGCCATTGGCTATCTGGACAGCGTGAACTTCCCCATTTCCGCCATGTTCGCCAACGAATACGAGGCGAGAGGATACAACATCATTTTACTGGACAACCAACGTTTTGCCACAGTCCATTATTATTTGTAAGTGTCGTTACTACTTTTAAATTGGGAACATTGACGACCGAATAGCCTAGTGGTTAGAGAACCTGACTATGAAGCTTGAGGTCCCGGGTTCGATCCCCGGTGCGGGGCAGATATTTGTATGATGAATACGAATGTTTGTTCTCGAGTCTCGGATGTTTAATATCTATTTAAGTATGTATTTATCTATATAAAAATGTTTATCCGTTGTCTAGTACCCATAGTACAGGCTTTGCCTAGTTTGGGACGTTTATATTGGACGAATAATGTCCAGTGAGATCACTGGACATAATCACCTTGGTGATCCATTCAGGTGAGCCTATGGGACTTCGCGCCAATAACGACTGCCCATTTGACTTTTAGTTTTTTTTATTATTTGACCTGTGTTGCCAGTTTCGAATACACGTAAAATTGTAACTTGTAGATTCGTAGAACGGGCCACAGGAATATGCCTACGTTCATGGCGGACAGCAAGAGCGGTACGAAGCTAGAAGATAGGGCATAAACTTACCCAGCACGGCTATCACAAGACGGCGCGCGAGCTCTCTCGATTTTTCTCGCACTACACCTCTCTTTCTAAGTTTTCTAATAAGAAAGAGACGTATATAGTGCGAGAAAAATCGAGAGAGCTCGCGCGCCGTCTTGTGATAGCGGTGCTGGGTTCCTATCCCCATCTCGCTCTATCTTGTAGCTTCGTCCCTCATGCAGTTCGTCACGCTGGACCGCTGGAGCGTCTGCATGCGTATTTACCTATAATAGATATCACTTGCCATGTGTTCACTTGCCACGCGACTAACCATCACCAGCCTCTACCTCATTGATACTAGTCAAGTCTAAATTTAAAGACTACGATGTCGTCCTTACGTGCGTTATAACAGGCTTCAAAATATCACGTTTCGGGCGGAACTACTCGAGAGAACTGGTAAGAAATTTCATACAAAATTGAAGGCCGGGAAGTATTTTTTTTTAATTTTAATGTTAACATGGCGTCTGTGTCTACAGGCTAAACAGCTGAATTATTATTATTTTATTTTTTCTAGTGGCAGAATGGTTATCGGACCAAAAATATCCGCGTTAATGCCTATTACACACGAACCTTTATTAAGAATACAAACCTGTATGATTCAATGTCTTGATGAATAAATTTAAAATATTATCTATGTACGTAAGTCACCAGAGACCATAGACAATATTATTTAAAATCCTCTTTATTTTATTCATTATCTAGAAGGTTATGTATAATGGCCCTAATAGGGTCTATTCGAACTCTACACACGCAAAATACGGACGCCTTTCGTAAAAAAAAAACAATAAGTATGGAGGATTGGAGGGAAAATTAATGTACTATTTTGAGTGGTGTATTGTTTTATTTCATTGCATATGTTTGAGAAGAGCACTATACATGCCTGGCCGTGAAAAGGGCTTGCCGGCTTCGTATCACTATCCGTATCTTCGTATATCTATACCTACTCACCCGGCAAGCCCTTCTTTCCCGGCGTCTGCAGTAATGTACTATTTATTACTGTTTTTGTTTTACTTTCCAGGGCCAGCCGCCTCATGCGTCCCGTCGGCAAGCACGTTTCAGAAGTTCTCGTCCAGCTAACAAACTCAGGCTTAGATCCATCCAAACTGGAGCTCCTAGGCTTCAGTCTAGGAGGCCAAACCGTCAGCTACATCGCAAGGAACTACCAGCTTTTAACCGGCAGAAACATCTCCAAGATCACTGCTTTAGAACCTTCCGGACCTTGCTTCAGAGGCTTAAAGTCTGATGATCGCCTAGACGCATCTAACGCGGATTTCGTAGAAGTGATACACACGAATATAGACGGCTATGGCATGGCAACTAGGATGGGACACGTGGATTTTTATGTCAACGGCGGAGAATACCAACCTTCAGAGATAACCATGTATCCTTGCGCAACAACTTGCAGCCATTTTAGGGTGCTAGGTCTTTGGCTGTCAGCGATAAAGAACCCGGGGAAGTTTGTGGCGTTGAAATGTGACAGCATTCAGCAGGCGAGGGACTCTGACTGTTATGGTAGACCTTTAGAGACTAATGTGATGGGTCTGACCGTGGATAGACGGAAGCATGGGATATTCTATGTGTCTACTAGCAAAGGGTATCCGTTTTATTTGGGTAAGAAAGGTCTGTTGGCGGAATATGCGTCTTGGAGGAGGTTGAGTGATATCAACTTGGGGAATTCGACGGAGATTTTTACTTAGGAAACCAGGACCCAAAGGAAGTACCTAGCCTACTTTTTAGGAGTAACATAGTGATGTACATACCGACAGATAAAAATTCCTCGTTGCCGAACGCCTCAGGTGTCCATAAATTTATGCGTCCTAATGCGTAAACGCGAGCGACGTCACACGTTTGTGAGAATGTTTGGAAATCCCTAGCGTTTGACAATCTGTGCCGTGCGAAATTGTCTGGGCGTAAACGTAAAGAGCGATTGAGCATGGAAGAATGAACACACGTACATACATATAATCACGCCTCTTTCCCAGAGGGGTAGGGAGAGATCACGGATCTCCATTTGCTACGATCCTGACAAATCACTTTCGCTTCAGTCACCTTCATAACATTTCTCATACATGCTCGTCGGTTTAGGGTACTTTTGACCTGGCCTTTTTGTAAGATTTCTCCAATTTGATCGGAGAAAGTTCGCCTAGGTCTTTCCCTTCCAACTTGCCCTTCCACTCTTTTTACATACACTCTCTTCGTCAATCTTCTACATGCCCAAACCACCTTAAGAATGAATACTGAACGAAAAAGTCGTTCCTTACTGTTGCACCTAATATATGTTTTTATAGCGACTAGCACAAACACTATAATTAAATAATCTCACCATATAAAGATTACCGAACTCAAGAAATGTGAAAATTATTTTTGACTTTAAAATAAAGGGATAAAAATGGGATTATTTAAGATGGGATGTTGTGTTAAGTTTGACGCCATATACTATAAGTGGGTATATACTTATACTGTGCATTGTACAGTCCATATAAAATATGTTATGTCTTTTACATTGACTGTTCATATATAGGTACCGACTTATTATGTAAAGTGTTCAAAGTGATATTTAAAAGTTCAAATGAAAGGAATGAAATATTCTATAACTGTTTTATTTGTCTTGATAGCATCGAATAGTCCCCAGTAATCTATACTATTACCTATTATAATCTCTGACCCAACTGTTTGGATTTAATATTTTTTTGAACCTATTATACAGAATGGGCATTTGGCATCGATAAACGGGATGTTTTTTATGAGTATCCAAATTATTTTCAGGCATTAGGCATTATTTATATATAGATTTCATTTATGAAAAAAAAAACAACAAAGTATTTAATTTAAAAATAATAATGACTGTAGTGTGGTCACTGAGTGAAATGAAGACACAAAAAAATTGTTGTAGTGAGGGTAGTTCACATTTACATCAGGCTGGCCGCCCGATCAGCAACTTGTGTTACTCTTATCCCATCAAAAACATAAATGTGAAAGGCTGCCAAGTTCGATACTATGGGAATGCTTCGCCTATAAAAGAAGTGAGATCTGAATAAGTACCAAGTTCCATAAAAATACCTCAAATCATAAATACTTATAGGAATGCACACTTGATTTCCAGCAGTTTTTAAGGTACATTTTGAATAAGTATCACGTTACATAGAAATACCTAAAATTATAATAGTCAGAGAAACGCACACTGGATTTTTTAGCAGTTTCCTGATAACATTTATTATTTTCAGTACTTTTTAATGATGTAACTTGGCAAGTTTTAATAGAAAATTATATACTTGACACATTGCAGTCAAAAAGGTGTCGATTCATTGCATTGAAAACGGGTGTGCTGTGTGAAAACTTGCCAAGTAACATCATTAAAAAGTACTGAAAATAATAAATGTTATCAGGGAACTGCTAAAAAAACCGGTGTGCGTTTCTCTGACTATTATAATTTTAATATTTGTTACAGACTTACATAAAGTTGCAAGATTCTACAATACAGCAAATAGTAACATCACCTAATCTCGGAATCACGATTCACTGACTTCAACCGATTAAGAGCTAATTTCTTGGAAACAGGTTACCTTCGTCCTGTGTTAGGTAACACACGTATCGGCTATTGCGTTTGCATAATCTGATCAAGGTTTGCTTAAAACGACGGTGGTAAACAAGCGTACGGCCCGCTTGATAGTAAGCAGATACCGTAAACTAAGGACGCCTACGTCATATGTTTGCGCGTGTTCTGACGCTGGCGGCCTGGGCCAATATGTATACACGACCTTAACATTAAGGCAATAAAGTCGTGTATACATATTTTTGTAACTTTGGTCGTATCGATCTCTTTGTAGTCGACTGTACCTACGGTAAGATACGAATTACGAACGAGTCTATTAGAAGCCCGACGCCGAAGGGGTTTGTAACATTCTTAAGTACCGTACGTGACGCATATGTTTTTCATCACATGGACGCGACAAGGAAACCAATACATTTTTAACGAAATTGTTACTTATGGCAATAAAAACTACAAAATTTCAGTCGTTCATTTTGTTGAATTCGACGTTCTAGGCGCTTAGAGCAAAGACCCTAGCACGGTCGTTTTATGGCTGCCGAACTTAATATTTGAATTAAAGTGTCAAACACTGGAACGTTTAGGTACTTTAATTTAGGAAACAGTCCAATAAAACAAGTGTGTAACGTACTTAAATACTCTATTCGACACGCATGTAACCAAATTTCTTTCACCACGTTTTCACTTTCTGTTTTTGAAGAGTTTCTTCCCCCGAATCCGTAACGTCTTGATCTTGAGACCCATAGGAAAACTTACTCATAGACCACAGGCTTTAACGTACTAATATAATCTCGTCCTCTCCATCGATCATACACATCTAGATAATGTTGCTTCTCGATTCTCCTCTTAAAGTCATTGAAAAGCCCTGGCTCCCTCGTTTGCTCTGGAGTCGCCAATTCCATATCCAACTTCAAAGTATCGTAGATCCTCTGAGTAGCTCTTGCAGGAAACCGTTTTGGGTGCAAGAGCAGTTCTTCGGCCGCTTTGACCCTCAAACGGTCCCATAGTAGCTGCTGCCATTTTGCATACTGTGAATTAGGTGGGTTAACCATGTCGAAACGTCGCCTAGTTTTCTCGCTTTCGATTAACTGCATCACTGCTTCTAAAACTATGTCTCTGCCGTTGTTAATTTCATTTATTCTTGTGCTTACTTTTTCAGGTTTAGCATATCTTTTTAATCTCGTTTTCGCATTGATTTGTGGTAAATCTGAAGCAAAGTTATTAATTTTATCAATTGTAGCTGCTTTTTTAGGTTTAGCGGCCCTTTTTCTTCTATTTTTTGCCGCTGCTGTGCTCAATACATCAGTGGCAGCTATAAAATCAACACCATGTGCAATTTTATCTTGCTTCATTTTATTCTTAGTTTTATTTTTACCGTTAGCTTCTAGTATCTGTCTTATTGCTTTCAATACTACGTCTTTTCTTTTATCTTTAAGGTCGGTAAACTTAAAACCTCTTGGTCTAATAGGTATACAATGTGGAACCTTTAAGTTTGACTTCATTTCTTCAGTTTCGTCACCATGATCTGGTAATACAGCAATGGGACGTTCTGAATTATTAGCTTTTTCGCTGAATTCATTCGGGGCCAGTCTTTGGACTGGTTCATCAACGAGCAGTGAAAAAACTGAAGTTGAGAGTATCCCTAAGATTGTCATCTGAAAACGAAGGTTTAATAAGGTAAGCGATATGAATTATTATAGCACTTGTGATTCTGCTGGTTTCGCAAGCGTTCATAGGAATGGTGTCTGCTTATAGCCTGGCAGGCCGTATGCTTGCTTGCCACCGTCCTTGTATAAAAAAAGGTAAACGCCCCAATGTGTGAAGCTTTAATTCCAATAATTGAAATCCTGATCCCCTTGTATTGGTAAGAATTAAGTTTTAAGATGTTGGGTCAGTGTCGAGTACAGGGACATTTACCTTACGGGGTTTCATTACTGACGCTGATTAAAACGTAACATTTTTGAGGGTTTGATATTGTGTAGGTACATATATTATTTCGTGACTGGTTAAGAATAATCTGGAATTATTGATGTGGCTATTGTAATCATTGTATTTTTAAGACAAACAATAATTAACCCTGATAAAATGGAATAATATCTGCAATCCTAGTGACGTGTGCATTGACATCTAAATTGCAACTATTTACACAAATATTGCCGAGTACCCCAATTGTGCAACTTTTTGAACGCGCGTTAGGACGTCAATATTATTTGCAAGCTTTTTATATATATTTCAGCTGCATAGTGACCTGCAGGAGCCGTAGCATGGTTGGCCTTATCATGCGACAAGTGACAAGATAAGAGCGTCGTTTCGTTCTATCGAACGGTGACAGCCAGTGACGCACGCTCTATCCTATCACCTATCGCGTGACAAGGCCAACCATGCTACGGCTACTGGTCGATCACGTAACGAATTGTACGTACGTATGTGTCAATTTTTATATAGAAAAATTACAGTTGCATTATTGTTCTAACGCGCGTTCGAAACGTTACGTGATTACCCCTCTGAGTACCAACTTGCAGAATATCAGTGCTTGTTCACGCGAACATATCAAAACTAAGCTAATACCTTTTTTGTGTTGTTGCTGTTTTTATAGTTAGATAATGGTACGGAACCCTTCGTTCGACTTGCACTTGGCCGGTTTTTTCATATTTTTAAAATACACGGTTTAAAAATTAGAGGGGGGAAGGGGGGACACAATTTTAGTGACTTTCGGGGCGCTTATCTCCGAGTCTCTGACTCTATTCACTTAATCAAAAAAAAATGCTGAAAAACCTTAAATTTATTTTGAATGGCCTATCGATTGATGTGCCACACGTAGAATTTTTTTAGACTTAGTTTTATGTATGGATTTTTTGTCATTTAATTACAAATTTATGTAGCGGCTAACAAAATATCCTCAGAATATTATTCAAATACACCAGGGGTTCCCAAACTTTTTTTAGGCACGCCCCCCTGCTGCCAAAAATGAAATTCCCACGCCCCCCTTCGCTTCGATGCAAGGAAACGAAAGTAAATGGCACAGAACAAGTAAATACTATAGAAACGGTAATGGGCGGGGTGCGCGTAGCCGGTGTTATGATTAGACGCCCATGAAACTGTCAAACGCTGTCAAAACGCAGATCAGATGTTATTTGACCGTGGGTGACGATTTTTGCCGTATTAAAAATAAAAACATTGTGTGTTGTTCAATTTTGTCGTGCCGACAGGCAAACAGGGACCCAAAGGTTCCTCAGGGAGCGATTTCCTATCACCGGTAAGTACTGAAATAAGTGTTTTTTCGAATAAATACGTAATCGATTATGACATTCGCCATTACTCTGTTGGTAAGATAGAAACGATACGCATGCTTTACATTGCTTGCTAGCAAAAGCCGCACATTAAGGAACTACCGTAATGTCACAGCAATGTATCGCGTTATTCGCGTTTGTCATTTTAACGGGGCAATTGTCAGTATGACTAGAGTGGTGCCATGCTTAGTGTATGTACTTATCGATGATAAAATTGTATTACTTTATTTGTAACCCAGACGGGATTCGATTTCAATAAAATTATTATAAAATGAATAGGGCTGATTGTAGTCCATCCATTATTTGTCATCCAGTAAATATATTTTTTATTGGAAATACTTAACATGTATTAATATATTAATGTTAAAATTAACATTTAGGTATTATCTATGTAGGTTGGTATGGTACCTACCATTAAAAATATTTATTTGTACGTTAATTCTTATTATATTCCATATTATATTCTGTCAATTTATTCTGTAATTTATAGAATAGAATAGAAATGTTTATTGCGTGTCACATTGCAGGTTACAGATGATGAAAACAATAAAGATATAGATGTGACGCCCTGCAATCATGAGAGGGCTAAAATTAATACTTATACCCTTATTCATAAACGTTCATCAAACCTATATACATACTACTTGAGAGTCATCATTGTCTAAAAATAAGTCTATTTCTAGTTCCTTGCTGGAAAAACCCTGAATATTCTGATGAAAAATATTAATGCTCAGATTGACTTGGTGGGGCTACTAGTTGAGCTCTTAAATCAATTTAGTTTTATGTTAAAAGCTAATAGACCCACTAAAGACAAGAAATATTTCTTTGGCAAAAATATTTTCTCTGTCTGCTTGAAGCAATTTATGAATTTATTTATGTCAAAGAAATTATATTTGTTAATGAAACAAATGGCAATCGTATATCAATGAATTTAAATGTTCAATTTTAAATGCCTTCATATACCATATTTTATTATTGTCTATGATATGTCATAGTCACCTTGAAAATACTTTAAAACTTGTACGTATTTTAATTAAAAATTGTAAGCATGTTTTCGTGAGCTACACGATTTCTCCGACAGTTGCTTTCAGCACGCGCACTAGATCAAAATTTCGTTACCCGATTTCTTAGGATGTAATTTCTCATACAAATAGCACTACTAACTGCTACTTCGGACTGATATTTATCAGGTTCGAATCGGCCGCCGTACGCAAATACTCTTACTCTAAGAAATAAGGGCCTTTTTTATTTTACTATATGCATATATATACCATATAATATATAAACTATATACCTCGAATATAAAATATCGATAATTATGATTTTAGTCTCAACTCTTTTTCGTATTCTAAATTTCCAAATAGGTGTATCACCATAGAGTGTCATAGTAACATAAGACCTTTGGTTTCGAATGTAAGCAAACGTCAAGTTCATTTGAACAGGGCGTCCATTTGGCAATCAAAAAGTTAATGTCAATTTCCGTCAAAAGTGCATCACGCTCACACACGTTTAGTTATGCTCTAATGCAAGAAGGAGAACATGTATCAAGACTATTCACATATCACTTCCATACTTGAAAACCCCTTTCGAAATTGGCTCCTATATACTGATAAAGAATAGACTTACGTGACATTTTTTTGGCATTGGAAATTAGACCGCAAGTAATGCAGTTTTGAGTTACTTTTCGTTCTAAAAATTATAACAGTTGAAACCGTAATGGAATTAAAAGCTTTTACCAATTAGAAGCGATTTGCAGTAGTGTTGACATGTACGGATTCAGTTATGATTGTGTGGGGCTGGCTACGCAGGTTCCCGAAGTAACTAGCTAACACGCCGCTTCCATCTTATTTAAGTATTCCGTGGTAAATGGGCTAGCTAGCCAAATCATCATCATCAGGGACCCGCGACCCCCTTAAAATGTTGTTGCGCCCCCCTACGCCCCCCACTTTGAAAATCCCTGAAATACACCTTATAGTTTTCGACTAAATAAAATGCCTGTGACATACGGACAGACGGACATGACAAAACTATAAGGGTTCCGTTTTTGCTATTTTGGCTACGGAACCCTAAAAATGGTAGTTATAGAAAGTAAAAGATTGAATAACATTAATAAATATGAACGTTTATTCGAACATTATAAAGCCGTGAACATGATATTCTAATGAGATGCCATAATAAGACGAAGGACAGGCTATTGTCGGTAGAAAAGAAGAACGACCCAATTAAACCTCAGTAGACAATTAATGATGATGATGATGATGAGGCTATTAAAATTAACAATTACCTACCAGACCGCACACTCCATAAAAATGTAATTGCATCTTGTTATGTCCTCAGCACACACATCTAATCCCTTACGTAACAATCACTGAAAGTTAGCATATGAAACTAACAGCCAACATTTAAAATAATGCACATTATTGTCGATCCTTTACTTTTCGCTCTAGCACTATAAAATTAAATTAAAAATTAAATAGTCATTTATTTCAGATTTGCATAAGTTCTTTAAAATATAATCAATAAAAATAAAAACGGGAACAAAGATTGTGAGAAATATGTTGTTAAATCACCGATCGACACCGATAACAGACGAAGTATAAAACAAAATGGGATCTAACTGAAGTTATACGCATCGCATATATGCGTAATAGTTAGATTATTCATAACATTCGTTGTTGCTATTGTTATTATATTGAGACAATATCACATGTCTGATCATCGAAAGAAAATGATAACAAGGAACATTCCTTCTAGGTATACGAATGTAACAAATTGTTTAATACTTCTCAACGAAAGAGATTATTTTTAACCGACTCCAAAAAGGAAGAGGTTATATGTTCCACTGTATATTTTTTTATGTATGTTCGCCGATTTCTACGTCAATTGAGGACCGATAAAAAAAAAACCGGACAAGTGCGAGTTCAACACGCGTGGTGAGGGGAAGTATATAATCTAAATTTCATAAGTGTTTTTGAATACTCAAACTTTTTATAGGTTTTCCTGTAATCTTTAGGCAAGGAACTATTTTCCATATTTTTTTCAGAATTTTAATCCTAGTAGTTTCGGAGATAAGGGGGGGATAATGGTCAGTTTTCGTCTTTTTTCCTAAATTACTTCAAATCTGTTTTTGATAAAATTATTTGAAAAAAATATCTGACATGCTTACAACAACCCCTTTAATTTGATATGTCACACAATACAGTTTGCGAAACTTTTTTTTTTAATTTTCCCCTTGTTCAGAATTCATTAATTTACTTTACGCGTCCATCTTTGGGTCACCAATTTACATATGTGTACCAAATTTCAACTCAATCGGTCCAGTAGTTTCGGAGCAAATCGGCTGTGACAGACGGACAGACAGACAACCGAGTGATCCTATAAGGGTTCCGTTTTTCCTTTTGAGGTATCGGAACCCTAAAAACGAAAATGTATACTCCTGAGATGGTTCCATTGTCACAAAGTCAGGATCTGATGACGGGATGCCAGGGAAATCGAGGGCCACCCTCAAATTTTACAGGCACGTATTACGTGTTCCATGTATTTTCTAAAGCTGTTCAGGTATTTGCGCCTGGTAATCATCACTTCATGTTGGTGGGCTGATGATGGAAGGTACAACTCCTCAACGGTTAGGAGTCGGAGGATATTTTTTGAAATTTTATACGTACGTACCTTTAACCCTTTGAACGCTTTCATATTTGAATGAAGTGATCACTCACACGCCAAGCACTGTAACTTGATGTATCGTTAAAAACCAATAAAAACAAATAAAAACAATTCATAATTGATTTTATTCATGATCAAAGTACACCTTCACTCCGACCTTTTTACTGGTTGTTGGCGTGGTGGGCACGACAGAACTCGACCACTTTAGTGGCTCTCGGCGTTCAAAGGGTTAATCGTATTCTTTCAAGTTATTTCCTCAAACTTTATAGGCACGCGTGTAGTGATTTCGGTATTTTCAATATACCTTGTGTATTTACCCTCGGAAATCGCAATTTGGGTGAAGTGGAACTGATGATGAACCTTTAGGCCCATGTCTACAGATTCCCAATTCTACAGATTCCCGATTCTACAGATTCTCATGTCTACAGATTCCCAACTCTACAGATTCCTAGTTCTAAAGATTCACACCTTAACAGTAACATATTTCTACTGATTCTTAAGTAAACAGATTCCTAACAATACAGACAGATTCTCAGCTGTACCCATTCTTTATTCAGATTCTTAACTCTACATAGTACCATTCTTAAAAATAACCAAAGTTTGCTTACTTTTCTCTTGTAGCAAAGGGCTTTTTTATTATTATTCTTCTTATTTCTTATTGTACTATTGGGAATCCGTAGATTTGAAAATCTGTAGAATTGGGAATCTGTAGAATCAGAAATATGTAGAACTGGAAATCTGTAGGATTGGGAATCTGTAGAATTGGGAATCTGTAGACATGAGAATCTGTAGAATTGGAAATCTGTAGAATTGGAAATCTGTAGGATTGGAAATCTGTAATAGAAATCTGTAGAATTGGGAACAAACCGGCAAGATGGTGGTTGTGTGCGGTCTTCAAGTTTAATTGAGTTTGGTTGATGTGCCATGAGCACCAATATAAATTGGTGACCGCACCCACGTAATTGGTAAGTACAGTGCAAACATAATAAGTACCAAATAAAACAAACAGAAATTTAATTTGCACGTGGAACTGTTTAATTATCTATATTATGTACACATAAACCTAAAACCTCCAAATTTGTCAATCAAAACACAGAGTATCTGAACTAACCACAGGATAACTAATCCATAGAGTAGTTTAACTAAACCACAGGGTAGCTAATTAAACAACAGGTAGTAGTTATAACTCTCTCTAGTGGTTTGTTTTTAACTAAGCCACAGGGTAGTTTAATTTAACCACAAGTCAGTTATTTAAACCACAGGGTAGTCACTTCTTCTCTTCTTTTCTTTTCTTTTTGTTATTATTAACATATATTGTAAGCCTTACTAACAAAATATGGATTTTACATGGTCCGAATTAAACGTTTTTTATTTTTATTTATTTATTTATTTAATTAAGCCACGGAGTAGTTTAACTAAACCACAGGATAGCGTAACTGAAACACAGGCTAGTTTAACTAAACTACAGGATAGTTTAACTAAAGCAAAGGATAGTTTAACTAAACCACAGTATAGTTTTACCAAACCACAGGGTATTTAATTAAACCACATGGTAGTATAACTAAACCACACGGTGTTGTCAAATTATAGGGTAGCTAATTAAGCCACATGATAATTTAACTAAACGACATGGTAGTTAATTAAACTACGCGATAGTTTAATTAAACCAAAGGATAGTATAACAAATTCACAGGGTAGTTAAACTAAACCATAGGGTAGTTCAACTAAACCATATGGTAATTCAACTAAACCACAGGGTAGTAGGGCTCGTTGAGCACGAAGCAGTTGTTGTCGCGCTGGGAGAGCAGCATGTACCCGCCCGCGCCCCACTGCTGCCCGTACGAGTTCTTCACCACCCAGTAGCCGTCGCCGTCGCGCACGCCATAGCCGACGACGGTTACGGCGTGGTTGACGTAGTCGTCCGTGCTAAAAAAACAAACGTTATTCGTGACAAACAATTGAAAGTTGCTCAAGAAAAAGTAAGATGGTGTATGCCTTGTCACGAAACGGATCCAACTCAGCGTGATCTTAGCTTATTCGTAAACGTTCATGGAACCTATTTTGGGTAAAATGCCGTTAAAATTTGTTTGTCTGTATCTGGCATATTAGCTGGATCCATGCTTAATTATCGATCGTGTGGTGACGCGGCAGAACTATATCGGATTTACACATTTAGGAAGACTAGATTGACACTCATCTGATGCGTTCTGGCGTGAATACCCCTTTTTGTCAGGCGTCAGAGAAATAATAGTAAAGTTCAAGATGTTGTTGATGACGATCATGATAACAACAATAGTCGTAATAGTGATGATGACGATAGTAATTATAGGGATCTTAATAATGATGATGGTGACGATGAAGATGGTGGTGATGCGAATAATGATGGTGATGATGACGAGGATGATAAAAACCAATTAGATATAGACCATAATGAAAAAGATAGTGATGATACCGTTAATGGAATAATAATAATTATTATTATGATGAAGTATAGAATCAATGTTTACCAGGTATAGTAATAAAAGATGTCGCTGGAGTAGAAACGCGTCGTCAGCCTGTATGGCGATAGCTCTAACACTAAGAAGGGTCCCATGATGAAGATCTTAAACACGATGGTGGCATTCTTAGACGATGTGACGTAGACAATGATTAAGACATGTTGAGAGTTATGATAACGGTGATGATGAACGTGATTTAAATAATGGTCATGATAATGTTGGAATGCATAAAACATATCATGATGATGTTGACGAGGATCATAAGAATTGAAATAATAATAGTGATGGTGACGATGATTATGTCAATAATGGGGACCTTAGTAAAGATGATGATCATGAAGACAATTTTGATAAAGAAGAAAAAAAAAGAAAAGAAGACATTTATTCACTACACAAAAGACACACAGAGACAAAGGTGATAATGATACGAATAACGATGGTGATATGGGTAGTGATTATAACTAAGAATTACCAGGTAGGGTCATAAAAGACACCGCTGGAGTAGAAGTCAAACGCGTCGTTAGCTTGTATGGCGATGACGACGGGCCCGTATTTGTACAGTGCAACCTTCAGAGCGTTAACGCTGAGAGGCGTCACCATTGTGAAACCGCGGATCTTGAATATTTCAGTAGCGTTTTCGATGTGGCAGAAGCCATTCTGTAAAAGTAATCATTTGTAGTAACCAGATTTTGGGTCAACTTAGGTTCGGTTCATTGCACATTGCACGTAGAACCGATGGCCGTTGGGGCGGAAAGGTTCTCGAGTGGTGACCACGTACCGGAAGGCGCTTCGTGGGTAGGCCCCCCACAAGGTGGACTGATAAAGGTAAAAAAAAGTCGCTGGTAAAGGTCGCGGGAGTCCGCTGGATGCGGGTGGCGCAGGACCGGTCAATTTGGAACTCTCTGGGGGAGGCCTATGTCCAGCAGTGGACGTCTTTCGGCTGATATGATGATGATGATGATGATGATGAGGTTGGGTTCTCATAAATTTCATACCCAAAATAATGCCAGGAGAGAATCTATACATATCATAAAGAGGAAGAGGGAAACTTAGTAGGGAAGCTCTGAAACTAGTGATCGGGTTTCGAAAATTCTTTCACTAAGAACACCTTACGATGGATGTCGATTTGGAGAACTATGCACGCATGGACCTAAGAAACTCGGGACAGGCTATGATAATAATAATACCACGTCCGAGCGAGATGGTAGCATACAAATCTCGATAAGTGTGACAGAAAGGGAAATATCATTCGTTGTCCTTGTCATAGTTCCACTTTTTTTCTGTTAGCCACAACTGATTTAGTATGAAGTTATGGCCAATAAATGACTACCCACCCAAATTAAGTAGATTGTTCATGGTAGGCGATCACCCATTTTAAGACCAGTTCTCAATTTAGCTGCATAGAAGCCTTTCCGTCCCTCATTGTGGCATCACGTATAGCCTGTCCCGAGTATCTTAGGTCCATGTATGCACGAGTCGAAGGCAGTGCCGCCAGGATAGAAAGGGAGGACCATACTTGACGACTATGAAGCTTGAGGTCCCGGGTTCGATCCCCGGTCGGGGCAGGTATTTGTATGATGAATACGAATGTTTGTTCTCGAGTCTTGGATGTTTAATATCTATTTAAGTATGTATTTATCTATATAAGTATGTTTATCCGTTGTCTAGTACGCATAGTACAGGCTTTGCCTAGTTTGCGACTAGATCAATAGGTGTGAATTGTCCCACGATATTTATTTATATATGTCTTATTAAGGTCGCGGGAGTCCGCTGGATGCGGGTGGCGCAGGACCGGTCAATTTGGCACTCTCTGGGGGAGGCCTATGTCCGGCAGTGGACGTCTTTCGGCTGATATGATGATGATGATGATGCTGATGTCCTATTCTTTGGCACTAGGTGTGAATTGTCCCACGATATTTATTAATTTTCTCAAACATGCAATGAAATGTCGTCCTTACATGCGTTATAATTCAAAGTATCACGTTTACAAAGTAGAACTGGTAAGCAATTTCATACAAAATTGAAGGCCTAGGCCGGGAAGTAATTTTTTTTTAATTTTAATGTTAACATGGCGTCTGTGTTCATCAACAGGCTGTATCACGTTTCGGGCGGAACTACTCGAGAGAACTGGTAAGCAATTTCATACAAAATTGAAGGCCTAGGCCGGGAAGTAATTTTTTTTTTAATTTTAATGTTAACATGGCGTCTGTGTTCATCAACAGGCTAAACAGCTGAATTCTATTTTTTATTTTTTTCTAGTGCCTGAATGGTTATCGGACCAAAAATAGCCGCGTTAATGCCTATTACATACGAAAATTTATTAAGAATACAAATCTGTATGATTCAGTGTGTTTGATGAATAAATTAAAAACACTATCTATACGTAAGTCACCAGAGGCCATAGACAATATTTAAAATCCTCTGCATTTATTTTATTCATTATAGAAATTAAGATACTTATTATCAGGTCATGTATAATGGCCCTAATAGGGTCTATTCGAACGCTACACACGCGAAATACGGACGACTTTCGTAAAAAAAACATTAAGTATGGAGGGTTTGGAGGGAAAATTAATGTACTATTTTGAGTGGTGCTGGTGCATTGTTTTATTTCATTGCATATGTTTGAGAAAAGCACTATACATGCCTCGCCGTGAAAAGGCTTGCCGGCTTCGTATAACTATCCGGCCTCCCTACGGTCGGCCGTCTATACCTACTCACCCGGCAAGTCCTTCTTTCCCGGCGTCTGCAGTAATGTACTATTATTTATATTTATTTATAGCTATACATTTGCTGGTTCTTAAGATGTCAAAATGAATCAAGAACATCACCTGAGCCAGATATCCGCCGTATTCATCCTCAAGAGGCAGTCCATACTTAACGACGTGTTGGAAAGCCCTCTTTGGTAACCCGCCGTTGCAGCCTTCGTTCTCACCTCTGACACATAATAAGTACGTTACAAATATACAATACAATACAAATACTCTTTATTGCATCACACAAACAAAGCAGTTACAGAGAGAAACAATACAATAACATGTAGGTAGAGGTAGACAACAGGCGGTCTTATCGCTGAAGAGCGACAGCCAGGAGCCGTAGCATGGTTGGCCTTATCACGCGATAAGTGACAAGATAAGAGCATCGTCTAGTTCTATCGAACGGTGTCAGCCAGTGACGCACGTTCTATCCTATCACCTATCGCGTGAGAAGGCCAACCATGCTACGGCTCCAGACAACCTTTGAGTATCGGAGAAAGAGATAGAACTAGATTATGCAGTAGGTGGTGCAGAGATTATTATTAATCAAAAATCAACGAAAATATAAAAATAAACGTACATAAATACCTCTATATATACTACATACACACACAATCATACATATATACAAATAACACAAACACAAATATAATGATACATAAACAGTCAGCCAAAAAATACAATCAGGGTTAGGGGAGAGACAAATAATGTTCTTTAAGAAGGGATTTGAGGTTGCCGATAGATTTTGCTTGTCTGATGTCAAGAGGGAGAGAGTTCCACAGTCGGATAGAATTATAGTAAACGAACTATTGTAAAATTTGGTAGATGACGAAGGCACAGTTAATAGCAAGAACAGCGCGCTAAATGACATGGTGTCTTTTAGGATCCAGCCCAGAAGCTGGAAAGAAGATTCTGAAGATCAAGACCACCAGTGGGAATATATGCAATGGTGTGGTGGAGCATGATAGCCTTGTTAGACCTATGGGTCAGAGGCGTCTCTAGCCCATGTAGCGCCCGGGGTCATTACCCTAGCATCCTCTAGCACAAACCCCCCCCCCCATGTAACATGTAACTGCAAGTCAAAAAAAATTATATCATTGTAAGTCCACGTCGAAAGGCCTTTAAACAAAAGGTTTTTTTTATGGAATTTGACTTTAATTCGTCGTCGGAATTACTAAAATTGTGTCCCCCCTCTCTAATTTTTGAACGGTGTAGGGCTTATTAAATGCTTTCACAGAAAATTATTTTGAACAGGAAGGGTTCAAAGGTTTTCGAGATATTACAGAAAAACTGCTTTCCCTATAGAAAATGACTTAAGTGCCGTAAGATTTCTGTGACGATAAGATCTTTTTAATAGGCACGGAGCCCTTCGTTTTGCGTGGTCCGACATGCACTTGGTCGGTATTTTTTCCCCCGTAAAGTATGGAACAGTGATTGCTATCTTACTCCCAACTGCAGTCGACGATCGACTGCTCGCTGAGGTCCAGAATCCGTCCATCAACTCTCGCCAGCGTGCCCTCAACCGCCGCTGTCGTGGCAAAGCTCCAACAGGACCCACAGCCACCCTGGTCTGGGACAAATATTAACCATTTTATTAGGGTTCCGTACCTCAAAAGGAAAAAACCGGCCAAGTTCGAGTCGGACTCGCGCACGAGGGGTTCCGTACCATTATCTATAAAAACGGCAAAAAAATCATGTATGTTGTATGGGAGCCCCAGTCCGACTCGCACTTGGCCGGTTTTTTAGTATTTGTTGTTATAGCGGCAACAGAAATACATAATCTGTGAAAATTTCAACTCTCTAGCTATCACGGTTCTTGAGATACAGCCTGGTGACAGACAGACGGACGGACGGACGGACGGACGGACAGCGAAGTCTTAGTAATAGAGTCCCGTTGGGCACGGAACCCTAAAAACCGGAACTCAGGATCACTCGTGCCGCTCGTGGTCTGTCCGTTTGTCACAGCCGATTTGCTCCGAAACTACTGGACCGACTGAGTTGAAATTTGGTGAACTTAATGTAAATTGGTGACCCAAAGATGGACGCGTAAAGTAAATTAATTAATTCTGAACAAGGGGGCCACTTTTGGGGGGTAAACTGAAAAATTTAAGTTTAAAAAATATAAGTTTTTTTTATAGTCCGGGAGTAAATGAAAAGCTACCAGTAGAATCCTTACGCTTAACCTAACCTAGCCTAAACGCAGTATTTCGCGACCGAAACATTTTTTTGTTTTTTTTTTTTTCGCGACCGAAACATTTTTTTGTTTTATTTACTTGATCTTCCATACAACGATTAGTTCAAATAGCAAAGTGTGACGTCATACTTTTGAGTCAATCAGAGTGTTTGACTCAAATTTTTGGGTATTTATGTTCTTTAATTGTAGTTGCTCCCATACAAACATTTGTTCCTCTCCAAAAACTGGTTCGCATCAAATGGCATCGTAAAAAAATCTTAGGTCACAAGCCTATACGCACTTTTGATAGGCGAAATGTATCCTTCCAGTCTCATGTCGTACTCCTTGGGTATCTGAGTGACGATGTCGCCCACTGCCCTCTCAGAGTGGGGGAAGGCGTGGCTCGCGGAGGGGTTTGCGGAGCGGCGGCCCCCCTTCATACGGGCGCGCTCAGCAGCAGTCAGGTCCGAGAGGTGGTTCAGGGCCAGTTTGAAGCCGTGGTCTTGTCGGTTATGGTCCGCGACTAGTCTGTGAAGTTTTTACTTTATTTAATTTTCCTTATCTTATATGTAAATTAGTACCTAAATTATAATCGACCCTGTGCGCATGAATTTAAATTTTAAGTACAAATAAAGGTCACCCTAAGACATTCCATTTGACATGAATCATAAAGAAAATATAGTAATTGTTGATACTTACGTGATTCATGTAGGGTGACCATGCATTTGAGCGTTTTTCAAAAAGAGTGTACATGAACTTTTTTTTCAGAATTTGATTTTTTTTGGCGTTCCTTACTCAGAATCGTTGACAGTATCCATCCTTATACAAGAAAAAAAGTGTCCAAAATATTCCATTCCAGATCATCAGGTTTTTGTATGCAGTCTTTTTTTATTTATATGGTCGACGCATTGGAAGAAAAAATTTACATAGTAAACTCTGGGACAACTTTTTTCTTGTATAAGGATCGATAGTATTAACGATTCTGCGTAAGATAAACCCAAAAAAATCGAATTCTGAAAAAAAAGTTCATGTACACATTTTTTGAAAAACGCTAATTTAGTTAATAAGTATAATTTAGTTGTAGTTACTTAAATTTGACTAATATTGATTTGAAACAATAGTTTATAACTAGAGTTGGGATGTTTGGTGGCATTGGGGTGAACAAAGAGCAATTGATTGATTGAATGAATGAATGAATAATGTACAATTAAATTTATTGGTTTCATACAAGTAAATTCATTCATAGAAATTCAATAAAAACATAATATATTGTTCAAATGTATGATGTTATACCTCAAGGCTTTGAACAATTTTTCATTGGAATAAGTTTCAGTATACTAGGTACTGATACTTCAGTTTCAGTATCAGTAGTAGCATACTCTTATAATATTTATATGCTCCTCATAATCTTGACAACCGTTTATCATCAGAAGAAGATAATATGCAAGATTTTGAATCTTTAATTCCAGTTGCAACTTGTTCAAGCTCTTGAATACATAAAAAAATTAGCAAACAAGTAAAATGTATTTAAATGTTATGTTATAAAATCATCATTGTAATTTATAGTAATTACATTGCAGTTGTCGTCAAAAAATTATGTATAATATGTAACTAGTAAAATATGCGATGTATCAACAAACCTAAATTGTTTACTCAAAAAGAAGACATTTATTCACTACACAAAAGACACACAGAGATAAAGGGAGTAGACATACAATACAATTGACACAAAGGTGATGTATTGGCCGGTACTGTAATATAGATGTATAAAGAAAAAGAAAAAGAAAAAGAAAAGAAGACATTTATTCACTACACAAAAGACACACATCGTATCGTATCGTGTATCGTTCAGTTATTCATTTATTCAATTAAAAAAATATGCAATGGCGACTCCCCTGTATTATTTGTGCTAAACTGCCACCAGAATCCTAAGTTCCTAACCCTATTTATAACTTACTGAGTCAAATAGGGTTGGTTCCGATCACGTCTGACCCTATATGTATATCGAGAAATATAGTCAATTTCTGACTTAAAGTATCTGAATTTTTATTTCTCAAACATATTTTACTGCATTGTGTTTGTATGTACTAGCTGTACGCGGTCAAATAAGTCAAAATGAACCACACACATCTTTGTTAAAAGGCAATAAGAGCTTGTCTAGATCTTGTCTAGAGTGTACTTACCTAAGCTATAAGTATGGATTTTCCATACAATAAATTAATAGCAAATGTTATGTTTCTTTTTAAATCGACCTTGAAGTTTTTACAAATCTACTTACTGCCAATTTTTGTGGAAAATCGCCTTTCTCTTTTCGTGTTCTTCTTTGTTCTGATATTCCCTTCTGTGATGTTTTTTGAAACTGCAAATACTTATTGGTTATACAGATTAAAAAAAAACTGCATCAATACAAATCAAAGAAAAATTCAGTGCTTGAAAATTAAAAAAAACAGTTACGCAAACTGTATTGTGTGACATATCAAATGAAAGGGGTTGATGTAAGCATCTCGGATATTTTTTAAAATAATTTTAACAAAAACAGATTTGAAGTAATTTAGGAAAAAAGACGAAAATTGACCATTCCCCCCACCCCCACCCCCCCTTATCTCCGAAACTACTACGCTTAAAATTCTGAAAAAAATATTGAAAATAGTTTCTTGACTAAAGATTACAGGAAAACCTATAAGAAGTTTGAGTATTCAAAGTAACGGTAAATATATATGGAACCCTCACCACGCGAGTTAAACTCGCACTTGTCCGGTTTTTAAATGTAATAATGACAATCACGAATAAATTAATATGAATATATGAATGTTGTACAAAAACGGATAGCCGTTACCAAAGTATCTCATTCATCATAGAGTTTTTTTTTTAATTTATTGATTACTAGCTTCTGCCCGCGACTTCGTACGCGTATAAATTATGGATGACATGATATTCTTATGTTTCACCATACGATACCTACTACACTGATAAATTAGATTATTACGATTTCATTTCTATAAATTATGCGTGTAACAGTTCAAATCCTCATAAACTTTGTAGTCAATAATATTTAGTTATATTGATTTACTTAATCTTTATTGCAAACGAAGTACGTAAGTAGAAGTAAAATTAAGTACCAAAACCGGAATTTAAATATAAAATTTCATAATTGAAACAAATGGACCGAGGGCGAGACCCCATGTCCTGACCCAATGTCACAAACGCTGAAGTTTTATACATAAAAAACTATAAGGGTTCCGTTTTTGCCATTTTGGCTACGGAACCCTAAAAATGGTACCTACTTAATTCTCCGCGGAATGCCGTTGTGTCTAAATTTTATACCCACGTCTCTTGACGTTGGTGAACTATGCTAATTCGA
Source organism: Epinotia nisella (assembly GCA_932294315.1). NCBI lineage: Eukaryota > Metazoa > Arthropoda > Insecta > Lepidoptera > Tortricidae > Epinotia > Epinotia nisella. The sequence goes on from OW028693.1 coordinate 4,726,587, forward strand.
CGTAAGTATTAAACTCAACCTATCATACATCTTTAGATGACCTCTGAATTCATACCAATTATATAGGAAGACGAAGATCAAGGTTGCTGGATTTCAATATTAACAGCGACGTTGACAGCGACTGAGTTTCCAAAATAATTAGGTTTCTAATGTCTAACAGCTACTATCGGTTGAGATATCAAACATTTTTGGTTATTATAGATAGTCTTTAGCCATCTAGCACTCATTTTCATCCCGTGGTTTTTCACGTTTTATCTATATTTTTTTATAATGTTTGAATGGAGTTCTTTATACTTTCCAGTCAAGTGTATGTTTATCAATTTTCAAGTCTAAAGCTCATGGATTTGAGGAGTTCCCATACAAAGTTTTGCCCCATTTTTTACCCCCTTTGAACTAATTTTTATCATTTTTACAGCCTATGACCTGGCCAGGGATTTTCTCGACCGATTAAGTAAAAGTTGCATCAAAATCCTCTATTCACTAAGCTTCTCTGCGTTTTTTGAAAAATATACATTTTCAAAAATTAAAACTACAAAAAGTGCATGCTGCTGGGTTTGAACTCGGGGACGCCGACTCCGTAAGCTATGGGTCAAGCCACTGGACTAACTATCAGTTGTAAAAACACGATGAATTTTCGAATATATTGACGACATGTTACCATGGTAATGATACTGTTATAACCCCGCTCTTGCAACATTATATAGTTTCTAGTCGCCTCAGAACCTTTTTTCATCCCATATTTTTCACGTTTTATCTAAACATTGCTAAAAGTTTGAATGGGGTCGTTTTTACTTTCCAGTCAAGTTTATGGTTACCAATTTTCAAGTCTGTAGCTCGTACATTCAAGGAGTTCCCATACAAAGTTCAACCCCATTTTCTACCCCCTTTGAACCCTAATCTTTAAGATTTTTATAGCTTAAAACCTATCCGGGGATTCTCTCGACAGATTAGTAAAGTTTGCATCAAAATCCGTTCAGCCGTTTTCACGTGATACTCTGACAAATAAACAGACAAACAGATAAACAGATAAACAGATAAACAGATAAACAGACAAAAATTCTAAAAACTGTTGGAACGTGTTCTGTTATCAATTCTAAGTATCCCCAGCCAATTTTTTTTCGTTTATCTTCCATGTACAGACTTTCGACCCTCTTCAGCTTTATTATATGTATAGAAGACAAAAATAAAATATACGTATTATAATACAATACAATGCCCATCTGGGCAAAACCTTGAATAGGTTTGTGTGCCGATGGGGAATTATAAACTACTGATCTAATTTATAGCTAATTTGAAAGTAAATTTGAAGATACATGAAGCATCGTCGTTATACCTATTGAATGCTTTATCTAGGTGCCCACTGAATGCTGGATGCAGCATTTTCATGTGACCGTTAAAGTCATCAGTGGTCCACTTGCAGTCACCGTCTGAAAATTAGGAATTTCTAATTAAGCGTACGTCACGTTAGGGTGGGGCGAAATGTCCCATGTTGACGGCTTAAGGCTCTAATGTCAACAATCACAAAACAACAATCAACCCCGGATTGTCAAGGAAGCTAAAGAAGCTAAAGAGGCCGGCACTCCGTCTTCTGACGGGAGCCATAACTGGTCATGCACTATTAAACAAACATCTTTTCACCCTAGGTGTTACAGACAGTCCTCTCTGCAGAGCCTGCATGGAAGAGGAGACAGCCGCCCACGTCATCCTGACGTGTCCTGGGGTGGCAGATTACCGGGCAAAGTACCTCGGAACACCGGGGTCACTGCCGGAGGCCGTCAACAACATAAAGGGTCTGCTAGGCTTCCTGGTGGAACTGGGCTGGCACGAATAATAGTAGTGCCAACCATACGCAAAATAGGCGCCTTTATGATGTCGAGTTGCGGAAACCTAGCCCGCGTACACCTATAACCTATAACCTATAAGGCTCTAATGCTTTGATCACACGTGCCGAGTAAAGTGGCCGAGGCAGTGCTCTCGCAGTGTGTTTTATAGAAGCCAAAAAAGTGACGTCCCTATCTTATTCCATTTACTCTTGTTTAGATCATTACAAATGTGAGACTAAAACTCCCGCGTTTCTTGTACGTGTAGTTTTTGAGAAATACATTTTTAAAAATCTTGTTTCTGACACCCAGATATTACGAAAAAAAATTATATATCGCAAATTATTTGAATAATTTTCTGATGTTCAAAGTGTTGGATAAGCCCTTCAAAGACATACATTTAGAGGCAATTACGATCTCTCTAGGTACATATATTACAAACATATTAATTATTTGGACTGCGTGAGAGACGATATGAATAGGATGAGGAGAGGTATGGAAGAAAAAAACACATGCTGCACCGACCCCAAGTAAATGGGATAAGGACAAGCGAATAATAAATTTAAAAATAATATATAATTTAGAAATAAATATAAAATAATAATGATGATTAATTATTTTATTGATTTTCGTTTTAATTTTTTTTCTTCCATGTTCCGCCGTAGTAGGACACGATATTTGTATGATAGCATTATTATTATGTCTTCTATCTACCCTATTTTTATACGACCTAATTCCATGGAACATTCAAGTAATCACATAAACACTTTATAACCGGGTTATCCGGCCTCTAGGGTTCACACTTCGGTATTTCTAATTTTATACGCCGTTTTCTCGGGGATATCTATTATTTTTGGTTTTGAGTTCATATGGAAGAAAATGTGGTGCCACTGCTTTGAGGACTGATTCTGATTTAGTAATAGAAACGCGGGAGTATTAGTCTCGCATTTGTAATGATTTTAAACTACAGTAATTTGGAGTAAAATGCGGACGTCACATTTTTCGCTTCTATAAAACACTGTGTCTCGGCCGATCAAAGTGGCGAGCGAGTCAATCGGATCGGACCTTGTTTTATTTACTCGCTCGCCACTTTGCTCGGCCGAGAGCACTCTCTCGCCCACTATACTCGGCACGTGTGATCAAGGCATACAACGGCGGACGCCTAATGGTTCAGGGGGCCTACCGCCAACGTCAGTCGAAGTTTTCCCTCTCTGTTGCACTTACGTAAGAACTCGCAAGTCTGACAGAGAGGGAAAACTTCGAATGTCTTTCGCGGTAGGCCCTCAGGCATGCGGCTGTCAAAAGCAATTGTAGCTTCGTAATTTTTTGAGATTTTTTTTATTTTTTATTAGGGGACAATTTTACACAAATCGAACTAGCCCTATAGTAAGCTCAATAAGGTTTGTGTTATAGGTACTAGAAGATGGTATATATAATAGATATAAATACTTAAATACATAGAAAACATCCAAGACTCAGAAACAAATATTCATGCTCATCACACAAATATTTGCCCTTACCGGGGACTGTATAGATGAATGCCCCAATTTTTTTTTCCCGGTATTTTTAGTTCCATTCGCGTTTTTCCCCATTTTCTTTATTCTCTATACATTATTTCTACCAACAGATAATTTCGTCACACGCCTTTTTTTCTAGTCGTTATTTTGGCTACACGCATCTTTACCAATGCAATTTTTCACCAATCTGTTTTTTTCACATGCGTTTGGTTACCCGTAGAATATATTTCCAGTAATTTATTTTTGTCATACGATTTAATATCTAATCTTTTTTTCGCAAGACGCAACTTTACTATGTTTTAGCATACACATAACTTAAATACATTGAAGACATTCAAGACTCGCAAACAAATATTCATGCTCATCACACAAATATTTGCCCTTACCGGGATTCGAACCCAGGACCTTCAGCTTCGTAGGCAGCGTCACTACCCACTAGGCTAATCGGTCGACAAAATTTAAATGGGATTTTCGTCATTACGCATATTTTTGTGCCTTCTTTCTTTTGAAGTTATAATAATAAACCCGTATTACTAGTGGTATATAATAAAATAACTGTGTACAAACCTTTTTCAGCGTTTACGTCTTTCTCGCAGAACATAGGGTTATATTCGTCGTAGTTAAAAATAATATGCTTGTCTATGGATCCTTTCACCTTGTTCACCTTTTTTTCTTCAACCCTGTAACATAACTTGAAATGTTCACCATTCACTGTTCAAGTGTAGGAAGTCGAACAAGGGACAGAGATTTCAAGTGAAAGATCTTATCGATGTGACCTTATTTATACTCCAGGAAAAATACGGTTACAAAAAACATTAATTTATAATAGCGTTTTTTCTGTTTATTTCATTTTAAAACGTTATTCTTCTTAAAATGATTTATTCAAGAATCCAGCAAGCTTTCCACCTGGAATTTTTTATATAGATTTAAATTAAGCATTCATTGTTTGTTTTTAGTTATATTGAATATTTTAAAGCATATGTAAATGAACCGAAATAAAGATTAAAACATTTATTAATATTTTATTCCGACTTTTCAGGAATTCCGAATTTTCTAATTAAGTTATATTTTTTTGATGTCAGGAGCCGTAGCATGGTTGGCCTTATCACGCGACAAGTGACAAGATAAGAGCGTCGACTCGTTCTATCGAACGGTGTCAGCCGGTGACGCACGCTCTATCCTATCACCTTTCGCGTGACAAGGCCAACCATGCTACGGCTCCTGATTATTTGTTGGATGTACCAGAATCATCAAGTTGATTTTCTCAGAAATTGAAAACTTTTAGAATCATTATAAAACAAACCTAGCTTAACCAACAGGGCTCTATAAATACAATAATTGTTTAAATTATCCCGATTTTTTTTCAGTTCCACAGAAGACCGCTCTTGGCAAATGATAATTATGGCTAACGGTATTGTTATATCGAAAGTATCCAATCGTTGCACATCTTTTGTTATATTAATATTTATATCAGTTTCTTTAGCGCCTAGTAATAGGATAACGGGCAATTAAATGTTAAGTGTCATCCTGCGATACAGGCATAGCCTATTGCAGCTGAAATGAGCAATCTCATCAACCTTAAACCACAATAAGAGTGTTCGGTTACCAGGTATGTCACAGAAACCATGTTTTGTTTAAATTTGTGTCACTGTATTAATAAATCATATTGATTTGTTTTCTTATTGATTTGATCTGTATATTCTGTTTCATGATACGCACTGTACTGGCACGTCTTCTCCCCGATTTGTCCTGTAGCTGTACAAGACGACCTCTCTCCTGGTTTCCTCTTCGTCTTCATTAAACCTCCACACGTACACTTTCCGACCTTCGTGCATTATTTTTCCTGAAAACATGTTTTAATATTAAGCGGCCGCGATTCTTCCATTCCTACCCATTTCCTCCTGGATCCCCGCATCCTTTATAAAGAACGAAATGGGCGCTCTCTTTAAGTCCTGACACTACGCAAATAAACTCATTTCGCTCACTCACTCCGAAAAAACCGAGTGTACTTTATGAAGTACATAATATTTACCGCTAAAAAATGTGGCCATAGCGGCGAAAAACGGTAACAATCATTTTAGACCTTAAATCAAGCGGAGGAAGGTTCAGGACTCAAAGGCAAAGTACTATAAAGGACTCTCAGTTATCTTTCATAAAAACCGGACAAGTGCGAGTTCAACACGCGTGGTGTTCCGTAAAATATTGAGAATTTTCCCGTTACTTTGAATACTCAAACTTCTTATAGGTTTTTCTGTAGTCTTTAGGCAAGGAACTATTATCCATATTTTTTTCAGAATTTTAAGCCTAGTAGTTTCGGAGATAAGGGGGGGGGGGGTCAAAATTCGCCTTTTTTCCTAAATTACTTCAAATCTGTTTTTACTAAAATTATAAAAAAAAATATCTGAGATGCTTACAACAACCTCTTTCATTTGATGTGTCACACAATACAGTTTGCGAAACTTTTTTTTTAATTTTCCTGTTTACCCCCCAAAAGTGGGTCATTGTTCAGAATTCATTAATTTACTTTACGCTTCCCTCTTTGTGTCACCAATTTACATATGTGTACCAAATTTCAACTCAATCAAATTGGATTTTAAAATCCAACGTGGCGGCTGAGAAATACCATCTCCCCTATTAGGGAGCGCACTGGGCCAGCGTTGAGACTACTGCCCGAGTGCCCGTTCCCTCTCATTCATGACAGGAGGCCTGTGCCCAACAGTGGGACGTATATAGTCTGATGATGATGATGATGATATTGGGGTGCGATGTGGTTGTAATGTCTAAATATCAACATGGGTGTCGTTTTTATGGTTTTTGGGACGTTAATTACGAAAATCGGTTTTGAAATTGGCATCGATTTTGAATTTTGGAAATGAAAATTCTTGAAAGTATTTGTGCCAAATTGCAATTCAATTGGAACATACGGGTCTAACTGAGATCCTCCTTTTTTGTAGACGGTTAAAAATTACTTTTAGTACCTACGCGGTCGAAGCCGCGGGCAAATGCTAGTAAATAAATAAAATGCTTGCTTAGTGCCATACTAAGCAGCAGCAGCAGCAATTTAGTGTCATACTAACTTTTTGGCTTACACACCCTAATGTGTGTACTTGCACTATATAATTTATTTCATTCATCATTCATACCAGCCGCAAGACGTCCACTGCTGGACATAGGCCTCCCCAAAGAGTGTCAGTGACCGGTCCTGCGCCACCCGCATCCGGTGGACTCCCGCGACTTTTACGGGTCTACCAACGCTGCACCTTCCGGTACGTGGTCGCCACTCGAGAACCTTTCCGCCCCAGCGGCCATCGGTTCTACGTGCGATAAATCGTGCTTTTTGTGCAGCTGCTGGTGGAAATTTTCACGTATCATTTGTACCTGAGTAAACGTATTCTTCTTCTGGTGGAAAGACATCCATGGCTGATTCCTGTTCCATATCTGTCTCCGCACAGAATATAGTATGACCCTCCTTCTCCGTCCATTTCGGATAAGCCTGGAAAGTTATTTTAGAAGCCACGTAATTGCTGGCCAAGAATTATGAGCATGAATGGGAAAATTATGAGTATTTTCAAATGCCTGACTTATGTAGGAAACGAAATAAAATCATATTCGAATATACGTGTCTTCACTATATATATACTAACACCGGCCATAGACGGGCTGCTTAGAGTAGTCAGTGCCAACAGCTTCAAGCGGCTGCCGTTGAGTGATCTGCAGTTTCAATACAAAATTGTCATTCGCAATACACGAACCGCTTAAGCAGTTGCAACACTTGCAACCGTTTCGTGCGGTTGGCAGAACGGTGAAATTTCATCATGCGGTCAAGCAGCTCTGAATGCAAGAGCGGTCCGTGTATGGCGGCTCTAACAGTCAACAGACAGACAGTTGATTAATTCCTCTATAGAAACAAAAACCACAGATATTATTTCCTCTCACACAAAAACCAAAGATAGTAGGAACTAAATTAACCCAGTAGTAAGTTACTCTTTATTTTTCCCTATAAATGCTAAGTGCTCTCTTTTAACGTTCTTGATTGTATTGTACCGTTTTTTTATTTTTGCTTTTGTTTTTGTTTTTTATGTTGATGGTATGAGTGGAAAGGGAACCAGCTGAAAGCCAGCGCTGTGCAGCTGCAATGACTGTCACAGCACATGCTGAGCTCATTCCTTTTGTTACACAAATAATCTTGTTTTTGTTTTCTATCTCTGTATATGTATTTTGCGCATCTGTTTGTGTGACAATAAATATTTTCTATTTTCTATTTTTTCTATTTAATATTTCCTCCGATTTGGATTTTTTCGAAATGATAATCCGGACTAACGAAATATTTGGGACATGAAATTTTGTAGTTGCGATAGGTGCATGTCCCTAAGATGAAGTACCATGTAAACTTGTCCCTCTGTCCCCGTGGGTCCGTCGTAACCCCAGTAGTAGTACCGTCGGACCATGCCGTTATACACGTCGACTCTTGACCGGTTGTAGTCCGAGCTGTACCTGCAAACGAAGGGTTCATTATTGTCAAGAGTTCAGAGTCCTGTTGAGTGGCAACCTCAATAGGACTTGGACGGTTCTGTAGTGCGTCCGGGATGTTTGCCGATGCGCGTACCGAAGATTTATGCGATAAGGCGAAAGCGAGTTGCATCTATCCTAAGCCGCATCCGACGCAGCGACAACAGGATACTGAAGGTTGCTGATAGAACAGAGGGTTCCATCCCGTGTGCCTTTTTTTTTGTTTAGGGGGGGAAAATGCGTTACGCATACCACCCGGGTGCAGGGGGTGACCCGAGTGGTTATGTGGGACTCCCGTATAAGCTGATGAGACTCAAGGTGTACCCACTAAAAACCCCCCCACTTGCCGCCTCGCCGCCATGTGGCGAGGTCACGGGAACGCTTGCGCACACATCCGCGACCCCGCCGGCGGCAGCCACCCACAAGCGGCTCCTTCGCGGATGCCCGAAGGCCATCCACGAGAGGCACGCCAGATGTTTTGGCGCGCCTGCCTCCTCGATCTCCACCTGTTCAGTAGCGGACCCCCCTGAGTCCGCTACAAGGAGATCATGTCTGTGGTTCCGCCACCGACCACGTCTCGGCCGCAGAGGATAGGGAAAGCGGCGCACCGTAATACCGGCATTCCTCTTCCTCTGCGGTCCCACCAATGCCGTTTCAGCGGAACGGCCCCGCCAAGTTCGCAGGGGGTAGGGAGAGTGGCGCACCGTAATACCAACACGCCTCTCCCCCTGCGATCCCGCCTCGGCCGCTGAAGATAAGGAGGTACTCCTCTTCTTCTGCGGTCCCTCCCTAACGCAACAGCCGGACAAACGGACATGTGAAAGAATTTTGGCCCAAGCTGAAGCAGAGAACTTCGTTCGCTCCGTTCGCTAAAAAGGGTAGTTTGTATGTAAGGGGTTATCTACAGTTCTATTCATCCGATTTAAAATAATGATTTGCCAGTATAAAGAGTTAACTTTCGGAATATACATTTTAGGCTATATTTAATCCCACTGCCTATGTATTCTCTGTAATAACGTAACGGATCCGCACGAGAATCGGATATGTTATATGGATCACTAATCAAATCCATAATTTCATTTGCCAAAAATGTAACGTTTGCCTTAATCATCATGTTGCCCTAATTAGTTTTTCTCTGAAACTGTCAACTTACCCGGGTGACCCGAGTGTTTATGTGGGTTTCCCGTATAGGCTAATGAGACCCACGGTGTACCCACTAAAAGCCCCCCCACTTGCCGCCTCGCCGCCATGTGTCGAGGTTACGGGAACGCTTGCACACACATCCGCAACCCCGCCGGCGGCAGCCGCCCACAAGCGGCTCCCTCGCGGACGCCCGGAGGCCCTCCACGTGAGGCACGCCAGATGGTTCGACGCGTCTGCCTCCTCGATCTCCACCTGTTCAGTAGCGGACACCCTGAGCCTGCTACGAGATCATGGGTGCGGCAAATCCGGCACCCGGTGGCGGATCAGGTCTGTGGTGCCGCCACCGACCACGTCTCGGCCGCAGAGGATAGGGAAACCGGCGCACCGTAATACCGGCATTCCCACCAATGCCGTTTCCGCGGAACGGCCCCGCCATGTTCGCAGGGGGTAGGGAGAGTTGTGCACCGTTATACCAACATGCTGCGATCCCACCTCGGCCGCAGAAGATAAGGAGGTACTCCTTTTCTTCTGCGGTCCCTCCTCAACGCATCCTAAGTGGGCTTAGCCAAGCCCGCTAGGAGCGCCCTCCTCGGGCCAGACAGCAGCCTATACAGGCCGGCTCTGGGTGCCTCTTAGCTTCGCCGTTTGTGACCAGTCCACGGTTACTAAGCCCCCCCCGCCCCGACAAGGCGGCACCCTCGAGGGGTATTACAAAACAAACCTAACCTAGGTTAGGTTAGGTTACAGTTCTACAGAAAGTTTATATATCTGGTTCTGTAAATGTTATGGTTTCATAGAAAATCACGTTTATGACAAAACAAATTATGGATATCGAAGGTATCCGATTTTATATTTTGGAATAGTTATTAAAATGTGTACCATAGCTGCAAGGGTAACTTCATGTCGCTGATGAGGTCGATTTTCTCGGCTTTGATGGAGTACTCTGATGGCAGCATCAGGAATTCATCCACGTTGTCTTCATCATCTGTAATTAAGAAAATAAATAGAATATAATAGAAGATAATTTATTTCAGTATCAGTACACAGGAAGACAGTATTAGGTAATACAATTACAAATGAAATTAAAAGATTTTTCATAAACCCAACTGCTGTTTTGCAAATTTGTAGCCTTTGTCACTCCCACGATTAAGAGTAATCCAACGACACCTCATATGTCGAAATCCGTCAAACGGTTTAGGCTGCAAGGCGTGCCAAAGAATAACACATACACACATAGATACATATATACATACATACGCTCGAAAAACATAACCCTTCTTTCCTTCGTCAGTCGGGTAAAAAAAAAACAAAGGAAGAACTTATCAGCTAAATGTAAACTAATTACTAACCTATACTGAAAAACCTAACAAATAATATTTTAAACCTATTATAATTATTATCGTCACATATATTATGTAAGTTCAAATATTTTTATTTTCCAAGCGTGTTATTTTTATTTTCCAAGTGACAAGTCGCAGATTGCAACAAAAGAATTTACCTATTATAATAATAATTATTATCGTCACATATATTATCTAAGTTCAAATATTTTAATATTCCAAGCGTCGTCGCGTCGGGAAACCACACTTGTTTTTCTCACTTAGCGGTCCCCCGACGCCACGACGCTTGGAAAATAATAGTACATTGTTCAACGAGGGGCGTAAGTGGAATATTGCTAACGAGAGTCTATCAGAAGCCCGACGCCGAAGGCGGAGGGCTTTTGATGACTCGAGTTTGCAATATTCTTACGCCCGTGTTATACACAATGTTTTTCATCACATTTGCGAGGAAATAAATAACAACAAAAGACAGAAAAATGCAAGTTTCATACAGCAGCACCAATAAAAAAATTGACAACTTCACTTCCAGATCAGTGCTAGTAGAGCGCGCAGTTCAATATTTCAACCAATCACAGAGCAGTATTCTTGCGGGGCGGGGCGTCGTGACCAACTAGATTTTTTTATTCAACCAATCACACAGCAACCAGATTTGCTTAAGCCAATCAGAGGGTTCTATTATTTTAAAACTAAACTTAACAGCCCGTGGGAGGTAAAACGGCTATAACTGCTCTGCACGCTCGCAAGTAATAACGCCATTGACGAGCAAGTGTGATGAAAAAATATTTGAACTTACATAATATATGTGACGATAATCGTTACGCGTCCATCGGAGAAACGAATATCGCCCTAAGATATTCGTTTCTCCGATGGACGCGTAACGATCCGAAGCGGCGGGGATTAGCTAGGTGCGCCGGCCAAGGTAAAGTCAAAGTCAAAGTCAAAAGTCAAAGTGATTTATTCTTCAATTTAGGCATATTGCACCTATGAATGTCGATAAACTACCACCGGTTCGGAAAGTAAACCTCTGCCTCGAGAAGAACCGGCGTAAAAAACTCGGCGAGGTGTCATTTTTTCAAAACAGTATACAATATATCATTTCAGTATCAGAGTATTATAAAATTTTAAAATTACATTGCTACAGTAGAAAGCTTATTTATTTTACGACAGATTTCTAGTGTAGGATTTTATCGTTGCCAAATATCCCTATCCATATCCTAAAATTTTGTTAAAAGGTCGACCGGGAATGTCCCTGACTGTACTTCCTTTCCAAGTCTTTAGAATCCTGCATCACTAAAGTTTCTGTTTAGCCCAATGGTTGGCTGGTAGAGAATGCCTGAAGGCTTAATGCCAATTGCACTTTTTTGTAATATTTGTACAATAAAGTTTAAATAAAATGTTACATATTAAATTATCTCACCCATTAATACATAGCCAGAAGATAAACTAAACAAATACACTAAGCACAATATGGCCACCATGTCCGCCATTTTGTAAAGACTAATATGAAATGTTAACTGTGTTCAGCTTATGTTGAACCGCATATAATATTGAAAAATCATTATCACTAATTGCTTAAAGGAAAGTAATGTAAATGAAGTAGGTAGGTATTGATTCGTTTTAAGGGGCATGACTTGATCTAAACTATGCCCCCTTGTAAAAGACACCGTTGTCTTTCGCGTATTACTAGAGAGAAAAACTATAGCTTTTTTCTAAATATGTGTTCCGAAAAATCATTCATTTTATGTTCCTGTTGGCAGTATATGTGCCTTTGGAAATTCTCATAACATTCCAATTTATTCCTAAACAAAATGTACATCTATTTAAGTATGTATTTATCTATATAAGTATGTTTATCCGTTTTCTAGTACCCATAGTACAGGCTTTGCCTAGTTTGGGACTAGATCAATTGGTGTGAATTGTCCCATAAAAAAAAACATTCGAAGGTCACATAACAACATTGGGACAGCAACATTAAGGGGCTCCCGTCAAAAATCAACGAAATTTAGTAGTTTTCATTTCGACACTCGTCCTCGGTTTATTGAAGCTAGCTTTCCAGGTACAGACATGGGAAAATTTGATTCCTGTTTAACATTTTTGATAGTGAATAACTTAAAATAATGTTAACACAGAATTAATTATGCATTTTTAAAGAAAGGTCTGTAAAAATACAAAACCTGACACTTCATCCTCATTAAAACTTTTATACACCCGAAACTCATACCTACTCATACATACTGAACTTACCTATAATTTTGATATGGGTTTGTAATCTTTTTTGTATTTCACAAGAGCTACGTCCAAAAAACTGGTTTTTTGGCCTCAATTTACCAAGGTTTGGTGCCATATATATAGAAAACTGTGAGTTTTAAAGTAAATATAGGATACTATTTCGGTAAACCTCGTTGTTGTTAATGCGATAAGCCATAAAAAACATGAAAAAACGGACAGTTATAGATCGAAGGCCATTGGGAGCTAGGAGCCCCTTAAGGGCGAGCATTGGAAAATGCCGCTAATAAATTGGTTACGTTAATGTTTTAAAAATATTGTGTCTTGCTGTTATGGTGGTTTGTAAATGTCATGTTATGCTAATATCATGTTTTGTGAATATTATGCTATGCGAAAATCGTGTTTTACGATTATCGTGTTTTGTGCATAATCAGGTATCAGTATCATGTTATGCGAATACCGTGTTTTGCGAATATCGCGTCTTGCGAATATCGTGTTTTGCGAATGTCGTGTTATGCGAATATCATATTCTGCGATGGAGGGCCCCTTGATGTGAACTGTTTCATTATTTTATAGTAAAAAATATTGAGATTTAAAATCTAAGTAAATTAATATAAACTAATATTATGATCACTGATAAGAATTTACAACATTGCAAACAATATAAAAAAAACATAACTTTGCCTTAAACAATAAATTATCAATGTTGAATGTCGATAATTATTAATTAAAATCATTTGTAATCGTTATCGAATGTTCAATAATCTAATTATTTTGTTACGATTAAATATAAATAATTAATTTGACTTTCCTAACCTCTAAAAGAAATAATTAATTCAAAATACATTAATACTATCACAAAATTTTCAAAATCATTACGTAAAAAATTTACGTATTTGTAAAAACCAATTTAAGTTCATTTTCTACTTTTGCGTCCACCTCAAGGTACAATACTCGACATGGGTCAAACTTAAATTATCCGAAAACAACATCTGCCCTTGTCAATAAAAACATTATATTCATGTGCACAAAAATTTATAACTACCTACCTAAAGAGCTGAAGGAACTAGACTTGCCCCAGTTTAAAAGTAAATTACATGCCTGGTGACTTGACAAAATGTATTATGGCAATTCGGAACACTTTGTAACACCCGTGACCTAATAAATAATGTTTAAAGTTTAATTTTAAGTGGGTATTTAGATGTAAGATACTATAGATTTGTATGTCTGTGCCTCAGACTGAAAATGGAGACGCCAAAATAAGTGAACCTTTTATGTACACCCATTTTCTACAAATAAAATATTCTATTCTATTCTATTCTATTCTAAAAACAAACTTTTATTGCAGTCATCAACTACTAATTAAGAGGGTTCTAATGAGCCCAAACACAATGGGTTTATCTTGTGTAGTTTAAGAGTTACTTTGACCACATTCTGTCTCCAAATCCCAGCTCAATCGAGCACAGAGAACAAGTAGCTAGAAAATGGTTTGCTGGTTGATCTGTTGGTTTGGTTGGAGGACAAAATTACCAAAACACTTTCACTATATACCAGCCCTGCTAGCACAACGACTCTCTACTCTACTCGCGCGCGTGATAGACTAGCTGTCACTTTTTTAAAGCATTTATCAGTAAGTGACGGACAGTTTTTCTCGCGCGCGAGTAGAGTAGAGACTCAAGTTATGCTAGCAGGGCAGGAGGGTGCCTACGCCGTAGGCGCCAGCTAGGCGTTACTTAGCAGAAAAACCACGGGATCGTAGCGATTCGTGAACAGTCGTGGCCACTCATCGCTACGTGTGCTACGCCGGAGTGCGTAGCAGCGCAAATCGCATGTAGAGGCATTACTCATATGTTGAGTCACTCGCCTTGAATGGGTTAAGGTCAATGTATGACGTGGGAGTCATGCCTCTACATATGATTTCCGCTACAAAGCGGAAAAATGCTGCTACGCGCCACGGCGTAGCGCAGACGTAGCGTTGAATGGATTTACATACTTACATTATACGATCATCATCATCATATAAGCCGAAACACGTCCACTGCTGGACATAGGCCTCCCCCAAAGAGTGTCACCAGACAGAACCACGCTATACAATCAGTGCAAGCTAAATAAAACCTTGTAAAAACGTGGGGTTCGACATACCGCTTTAGGAGCTCATGTTTAGGTAGGTACAGTCGACGTCGAAGATATTTTAGTTTTGCACCTTGTTCGATTGTGTTGAGGCAAAAATGTGTACATATATAAATACATAAATAAATGATAATAAATACTTGAGGACAATCGTATACAAATCGACATACCTAGTCCAAAAATAAGCAAAGCTATAATAATAATTCATATAATTCAGGCATCTAAGGGCCATATAACAAAAACAAAGGGTAAGTAATACGAGATATAAGAACTTCATATAACAGTCATAATATATACGCTCACTTTGTTTAAGCTTGTTTAGTATAACGTTCACTGCATATAATTAACGAAAGGTATAATTTCAAAATATATATTTTCATAAAGTATAACGTTCACTGCATATAATGATATAATGAACGAAAGGTACAATTTCAAAATATATATTTTCATAAAGTATAAAGTTTTTTTCCGCTCTTTTATAAAAAAAAAATAACCACGAAGACGGTGGCGGGAGCAGAGCTTCTAACCTATCCGCCATCCGAGTAGGTTTTGTTTGTTCTCAAAATGTTAAATTTAATAAAGTACGGCTTGCTGCTGTCTAAGTGTAAGGCCTGAGTGGACGCTCCGCAGTGAGCGGGGCGTGCAGCGTCCATATAAAACAAATGCAATTTATATGGACGCTGCACGCCCCGCGCACAGCGGCGCGTGCACTCAGGCCTTACACTAATGGTTTCAGGCCAAACATTGCTCGTATACATCTTTTTGATATTTTAAAACATTCTCCCTATCAGTGCAATTTCCCCAGAAAATGGCACCATACCTCAATATAGATGCTACTAGCGCATATAATGCTGACAGAATATAGTTTCGGGAACTGCGTCAATGTCTTCAATAATTGAATCAGTTGTTGTTGAATCAGTTGTACTAAATACTTGGTCGGCTGTAGATCCCTTGACGTGTGTTCCAGACGTATATAACCTGGTGTTTTGCTACTGTTGTATTTGGGTCATCAGACGCATTTCCAGGAGTACTCACGGTAGATACTGTGTAAAAATCTTCATCGTCAAAATATATCGGTACTGTAGAGGTTCTATGCATTGGCAAGCTGGCCATAGAAAAAGAACATAAAAAGTTCTATTCGATATTTAAATTCAAAATAGCTTTCGTGGAAGCTGTCAGAAAACAAATTGTAGATGATTGGGCTGCGGATCGCACTTGGGGACAGTCGCTGTATAATGTCTACTTATACGCTATGAAGCTGTAGTATTATATTTAACCATGTAATTGTCGGCAGCAAATAAAATTGTAAAATACCGTGGCTCTATCACTGAGACATCACCCTCCCTATAGCACTGTAGTTTCATCGCTTGTAAAGGAAGGTGTTGTAACGTGATTGTAACACTCGATTTCCTAATCATAGTATAATTCAATTCATTATAAAAAAATATGGGTGCAGTTGTTTCTTTGTACGAAACTGTACCTACTAACTAAGTAGTATAACTTAAAGTAGTCACGTATATTTAAAATTATGCCCAGTACTTGATGTTTCTTCTGCTGGGGTAATTTTATTCAATTCTGTTGTGTCTTTAGTTTGATGATTTTTCAGATACATACAATTATCACGTTTGATACGGCACGAGAATTCTTTAAAACCATCATGGAAGGTAAGATAGAAGGAAGGAGCGGCAGGGGAATACCACGGCGCAGTTATATGGACCAAATAAAGGAGAAAGCTGGTGTCGTGTCGTATCAGCAAATCAAAGGGCTGTCGTACGACAGGTAGAAATGGAAAATACTCCACCGACAAGAGGATAACCCTTAAATTTAAGAAGAAGAAGAGACAATATATCAACTGTGTTAGATTATTTATTTATTTATTATTTAATTTGTTTACACGGCATTACAGACCAGATTACTTAAATTTGTAGGTACATTACAACCTTACAACTAACAATTGGGAACATCCAAATTTAACAATATAGGGAACACAATCACAGGGAAATTTTATATTTACGTGTACGGTGGATTGCCTATTATCCATTGCTTCACAAAATATCAAACATTCCCGGCACACGGCTACCCATAATATACCAGATTGTTTCTTCTACTGTTGAGGAAGTTTTATTGAATTGTGTTGTGTCTGTACTTGAATGATTTTCAGATGAATATTTCAACTGTAATCGATTTAAAACTATTACCGGACATTGAACTTTCTTCTTTCATAGAGGCAATATTATTTAATTGTTGTTTTAGTAGGATAAAGCAAATCAAAAAGCAAACCCTTCTTTTTAACATCATTAATGGGACTTTTTGTCGTTAAGTCGGAATCATTCACACATTTTTGTAAAAGAATCATGCAAAGTTGTGCCTTTTTTCTATTGTTAGCCACTCTCTTCGTTGCCTTTTTCTCTGCTTCCTTATCATAACTCTTTTCCATTCATCCACTTCTAAATTAAACTTAGTACAATATATGATGTTCATCCTTAACTTTGTTAAAATCGTCTGTACCTACTTATTATTATTTCATCATCAAGTTGACGTTGAATATTTTCAGAGCTATTTTCATTAGTTTCTTCATTTCCTGAATGTACATTTTCATCATCTTTGATTGAAGTCAGTCCTAGAATATAATGGGTTTTGGGTTCTCACGTTATTAGTTTTTGAGTCATTGTTAACATTTTAAGATTCATCCATTTTCATTATTTGTCTAGTAAGTATATTTGGCTATTTCTGGCCCGAGGATCTCCTCCAAGTAACTTTTAAGCTTTTCACACTTTGTGACCGTATTTACGTCATCAGAGCTTCCCCATAAAATTAACCCAGAAGTTTGTGATTTGTAGAATGCTTTTAATGCAGCTTTAAGGTCCACCTGAAATTAAATAATACCTTAAATACATGTAACACTGTATATACCTAAGCACCTTTAAGCAACAAATAACAATGTTTTAATATACAATCTAGTGTAAACATTGTAATTTAAGAGTTAATTATTTCTAGAATTAGCATTATCTGTAGAATTATCTGGGGGCACGGAATTGCCCCCGCCAAGTCGAGCAAAACAAAGAGGCACGGCCGTACCATCCTTTTCTCGAAGCCATTCGGGCCATTTTCAACCTCCTGTAATTCTGTGCTGGCTAAAGCTAGAAACCTGAATTTTTCAGTAACATATAGGGCATAATATGGCTTACATGTATTCTCAATTTGAGTTTAAGAACTATTGCCCGTCAAAGTTCCTTAGTTTTGTCACTGAAATACTCACTGACTTATGATGATTAACATAATTCTAAGGTACTTCTAGTAGACCCACAATCTCCAAATTTTCACTCACCTGGCTGAACTGACTTCATGCAACATCATCCAATTACATATCTGACAAAAATCTCTATACTTAGAATGATTTTAATTTGGCATAGCGAGCATGTATTTAATATTGGATTGGAGCAAACTAATTCTCCTATACTAGGGAGAAACTCTTCGCTTCAGGAGCACTTCCTTATGAGCGCCCGCCCAAGCATGATCTGTGGCAGCCACCCAAGCATGTTTTGTTTTTCAGATTTAAGCAAATATACGTACCTCAGTCATAAACCCAGCGTTTCTGTACTTGAACCAGAAGTAAGGCAGTATCGGCAACCCCCGCCCCACTCTCTTGCTCTCTGCAACTCTACCCCTAATCAGAGCCGCTAGTTGTGCTGAATCCAAGGTATTTGAACTGTAGACAGAAGGGTACAGGGCCGTACTCTCACTCCAGAGCCAAGATATGCTAGAAATCAGAAAAATCATCTCAAGTAGGTATTGTAGGTGAACTTTGCTAATTTTTGGAGCCAATGTCGCTAAGAAAGAAATATTTCCCCCTGAATAATGCTACTGATTCTAAAAAAACCGGTCAAGTGCGAGTCTGACTCGCGCACCGAGGGTTCCGTACAAAATTTCATACAACATACCCGTCTTGCCCCGCCCATTCATTTTGGAAAAACTTAACAACGCATAGTGTAGTTAAGTCATTGTACCTACAGCGCCATTTATCGGTGCATTTTGTTACTAACATGCGCGACCAAGGAACGCGGTATGTAGGTTGGTTTTTCAGCGATAATTCGTTATCAAGTGAATTAATTTTGATAATTCTTTTTTTATTTGCTAGAGGGTACTTTTAGAATACTTTCATACGAATTTGAAGGAATAAAATTAAACACAGAAGTATTAAATTACAAACTTAATTAACAAATGATTTTTGAAGAATAAAAAAAATACGCTAGATAGAGGCCTCGTTATACTTTTCTGGTAATATTTAAGTTAATATTAATCATATATATTATTTTCAAATTTTTCACTTGGTAAACTTCGGAGATAAGGGGGAGGGGATGGTATTTTTTTCAATATTTTCCTTTATAAATCAAAATTTTACCACTTTAGAAAAAAAAACTGATTTAGAATGTGCAATTTAAGTCCTTTCATATGATACCCCACATTGCCTACTTACTAGACTTTGAATTTTTGCCCCCCTCTTACCCGTCCTTTTTTATAGAAATTAAAAATATATATTAAAATTTTTCGTTTTTCATACACGTGGATTAGCTTTTTTTATAACTATTCCAAATTTCAAATTGATAGCATTAGCAGTGCCTGAGATATTTAACTTTGTGACGGACAGACAGACGGACGGAGTCGCACCATAAGGGTTCCGTTTTTACCTTTTTGGTCCGGAACCCTAAAAAGACCCCAAACACTTTAGACCAGCATGAAGTTTATAATAACTATGGCAGGAGCTGAGTTTACCGGTGAAACGTATACTGTCTGTATTTTAACCAGTGCCAGTCAATACTTGCTGTAAATACGTATCCCACCAAAAACATTCTGTAATAAACTAGCCAAGTCTCGATGGAGCTGCTTGTTTATCTCTTAAAAGTAATTTGACTTGAGACTTGGCTAGTTTTTTACAGAATGTTTTTGGTGGGATTTCACTTCTTTTTATAGAAACGTGGGCATATTGATTTATTTTATAAGATTTTATTTATATGCGTATTTAAAGCAGAAGGGGAGGCATTCGCCCAGCAGTGGGACGCTATAGGCTAGATTAAATTAGAAGATGACGATTTTTTTATGTACCAATAGTAGAAGGGGGCATTACCATATCTCTAATACAGCTGAGACCAGCTGAGGGTTCTTCATCAGATACTTCAGACCTTCGATTTTTGACATCAAATGAAGCGGTGGGCACCAAGTTGAATATTTTTTGTAAAGGCGGTATGTCAATCTCTAATAGTTTGGTTGGGCTCTTGTGTTTTCTAATCAGGGTCACCAGGTACTCCAGATCTCCGATTATCCTAGTTTTTATAGTTTTCCCTTTATGTGGCCATTAAACCCTAACTCTGTACCAAATTTCAGCTCTCTGAGTTTATGGGAAATACTAATTCTATTCTGATGATCATGAGTGAGTGAGTGAGTGTCATAAATGCGAAACTTTGCTTTCGCTTAACTTCGGAACTAAATGACCTACAGACTTGAAATTTTGGATTATAAGTATGTGATTATAGCTTACTGGATGACGAAAATTTCTGCGTTCTGGTCTTATCCAGAGGTTCTCAAATAGGGACCTAAAATGCGGCGAAATGGTTCCAGTAAAGAATGGTACGGCAGTGTTTGCTTTGCGCTCGACTTGGCGGGGGCACTGCCGTGCCCCCAGATTAGGCTTGCATCACTGGCGTGGCGGTCCATAGTAAATTTGACAGCTGATGACAAGTTTACTATTGTTCGCCACGGCCGGCCAGGCCGCGCCAGTCTGTGAGAGGCCTTACGCTGGAATGTTGTCTATGGCCAGAACGTAGATTATGTCAGATCGTTCGAAGCGCTGATAGTCTAAATACTCTTAGGTTTCCGGACTGATCCTTCCCAAAAAACCGTCAAAATTATACCGAACATTCTCCTCGTGTGTAATGTCACCTCTAAAACTGATATTGGCAAATCCACCTTGCTAAAATAGCAAGGAGTAAAAGCCATAAAAAAAAAAAAAAAAAAAAAGTCTAAATACTCACTGATCGTTCTCCTCCGATACTTTCTTGGGGCAGGTCTCCGCTGGATTGGCTTTACCCATGTTGAAGCAGTACGGAAACCCATAGTAGCCCCAC
The DNA here is from genome assembly GCA_932294315.1 of Epinotia nisella. Taxonomy (NCBI): domain Eukaryota; kingdom Metazoa; phylum Arthropoda; class Insecta; order Lepidoptera; family Tortricidae; genus Epinotia; species Epinotia nisella. The sequence goes on from OW028693.1 coordinate 4,747,394, forward strand.
TTCGCTTTTGGCCGCAGTAAGCGAGCCAGTGCCAGCGTCCGCTGCATAAACTCGCGCCCAGATCGCTCGAAGCGAAATTTTGCCTGGAAATAGCGATAATTGTGTTTTAATAATTGCTAAAGGAAACCTACGGTTAAAGTAGGCAAGCGTTTGGAATTAGTGTACCCGTTACTTCTACTTTGTTAACTTGTAGTATGTATAGTTTTGAAAGCAAAATTATCTTATGCCAAAAGGCGTAGAACTTTCCATCTCCATCCCCAGTCCTCATTTCACGTGTAGTGTACTTAATACCTACACGTTACCTGTAATAATATTTAAATAAGTTTTATCCATTAAATGTGTTAACTTAATATAAAACTTAAAACTAAACTTAATTCTAAAAACTTATTATTAATCTATAATTAGGTATTTACAACATGCACTTAAATATATATTTTATAACTAAAATAAATATTTAGTACAAACGGACAACAAACCTAATTTAATATTTAGATGCGGCGATTCCCTTGTTTACCTGCGCGCGCGACGGCGCGGCGGCCGGTGGCCGGCCGCGAGCCCGCGCCAGTCAGTACTCATGTCGCTTCCACGCAGAGTGCACGCCGCCCGTATGCAAATTACGTAACTCGCTACGCTATACGCTTACGCTAATATTTAATTATTGTGTTTCGTGTTCGTGTCTGTACTGCTTGTCACTTTCTTCTCTGTGCTTTCGGATTTCCTTTGACCAAATTATAAACTTTCTCCTTCTATTATTTTTGTACCGTGTTTGTGCAAATTAAACAAAAGTGATTGCTGGAACATTCGGACGTTTGACTGCCGACCGCCTGAGTCCCCTTGGTCTTCTCCACTCCACCTGGCCCCGAAGAAGAATGACGGATGGCGTCCGTGTGGGGATTATCGCATGCTGAACGCGAGAACCATTCCGGACATGTACCCAATCCGTCACATCCAGGACTTTGCACATAGCCTTTCCGGTTGTAATTTTTTTTCGATCATCGATCTGGTCAAGGCGTACAACCAGATTCCCCTGAACCCGGACGACATCGCGAAGAGTGCCATTACGACGCCCTTCGGCCTTTACGAATTCCCTTACATGACGTTTGGGCTTCGTAATGCCGGTCAGACGTTTCAGCGCTTCGTCAATGAGATGCTCAGGGGCCTAGACTTTGTGTACGCCTACCTCAACGACTTCTTAGTCTTTTCACAGGATCAGGAGACGCATGAACAACATCTACATCAGCTGTTTCACAGACTCAAGGATTTTGGCATGGTGGTGAACGCAGCAAAGTGTGTTTTCGGCGTACCTGAGGTTACTTTCCTCGGGTACCGCACCTCGGGCTCGCGTAGAGAGCGCGCTCTGATGGGACGCTTCGGTTCTTCGGCCCTACGCGGAGCTCGGCCAACGGCCTCGCGTGCCTTGCCGCTTCGCTTGTAAGACATTCGGGGCAAAGGAATACTTGCGCAACCCTAAACTCTCGGAGCTCGGCCTCGGGGGGGGGACACGCCTGGACACTCGGGGTGGGGCTCCGGGCCTTTGGCTCGTCGCCGGGCTCGGCGTAGGCCTCGCACCTTAAGCTCGCCCTTCGGGCTCGCATAACATGGCAATAATATAGGATTTTGGGTAGTTTTACCCTCCTGCAGCTCGGCCTTCGGCCTCGCCTTCATGGAGAACAACCCTATATATAAGACAAACGGAACCATAGAATTCTGCTGGATCAAAGCGCATGTCGGAATACCAGGAAAAAAGGAGGCAGACAAAGAAGCCAAAATTGCAGCCACCCTTCATAAAGCACCCGACTTTTACCTATACCCCATATATCCTATATAAAAAGACTTTGTAAAATTAACACTCAGGAATTAAGGAGCAATTTCTATGAAACATCTACCACTGGATCGGATCACACCTGAAAAACTGGCTAACACCCACTCCTTAAATTAACAAAATGATCCGCAGTTTGAATTAAACATTATTCTTTTCGGTTCTGTGAGCATTGCTGTTCTAACTTAACTTGACATACATTTCTGGTAGCTGTTCAGGGTCGCCCTGGGAGTGGTCGATCCGGTTAGCCCTGCCTGACAGCCGCCTAGCTAGGTAAACAACACACTTTACGTACCTCTTTCTCGATCATGCTCTCCGTCCAATTGGGATGCTGTTGCCTCTCTATCATCAGCGACCGGCTTTTGTGCGGAGTCAGGACACCCCACGAGTTCTGGCGGAACACGGGACGCCATGATTCGAAGTCTATCACACCGATTCCTGAAAAAAAAAAGATTTTCATATGTTAACATTAAAAATGCTCCTATGGAATCGCTCAATCAGACCATTTGGCGATTTTCTCAAAAACTGAAATGAAGCTTATTTATATCGGTATATGGTCGGTCAATTTGACGTATAATTTCGAGTGGACCAATTTCCATTTGTGCCGAATGACAGTACGAGGAAATCGAGCACTCGCAAGTGCTGTTTACCCACCACTGAACTGAGGGTCCGGAATAATCTGGTCCAGCACGTAGCGGAAGGCGGTGAGGTGTTCATCCAGATTGCCCTCCTGGGGCACCCCTCCGTTGCGGTTCCTCAGCCTGCCGCTGCTCTCATCTTGCACGATGGCCGGAAACAGCCCCGGGTCGTACAATATTGTGATCTTGGGAATTATAGAGAACTATTCACACACATTGTCATATTTTTGTCTATTGTCAATTGTTACGTTTTTTTTTAAATTTGACATAATTAAAAAAATTGCGCATTCTCCCTTTACTCTGTCTATACATAAGGGATATATACCTCAATTTAAAAAAAAACCGGCCAAGTGCGTGTCGGACCACGCAAAACGAAAGGTTCCGTGCCTATTAAAAAGGTCGTATCGTCACTGAAATTTTACGGCACTTCCGGCCTTTTCTTTAAGGAAGGCAGTTTTTTAGCAATATCTCGAAACGCTTTGAACCGATCTTGTTCAAAATAATTTTCGGTGAAAGAATTTTTATGCTCGTTGCCTTCATCAAGCGCTGGGACTCAAAATGTATGGGAAAACTAAAATACGACGCGCACTTGACCAAAATTCTAATTGATATAATTTAATAACACTTTCTAAATGAAACTACGTCTGTCGACGTGTCCCGTTTTCTCGTCTAAATGGCTATATTGCTTAAGTTAAGAATATCGATTTATAAGGATGAACGTAGTTCTTATACGTAAACTCACATTTTAAGAAGATGAAATAGGAAATGGGGAATGAAAGTCTGTATGAGGAACGAAGTCGCAGGCGGAAAGCTAGTATGCTATAAATACGTATGTTCATGTTACCTGTTCTCCATTGTAAGAGTCATTCTGATTTTGTATGATTCCGTATTTCTCAAACAGGTGGTGGAAAGTGACTTTCTTGGACTCGCATTGGGAGGTGGGAACATTCCAGTACACCTGGAAACGCCTCAGCTCCCGTACCGGAGAGTCTGATGGCCGCTCTATCACATAGTATTTACTAAAACAAGGGATTTTATTTGTTTATTGAGTAGATGAGTAGTTTATATTTGCCTGACAAGTATTCACATTAAAAATAATGGGTTTTACGGTTCTTTATATGATTCTACCTTAGACTGTTCACTTTCACTTCACTTTCACTAAAAAAGAGTTGAAAGTTTATATGGGAAACCTGTAGTTTTTAAAGTTAGACGTTTAAAACTTTGGTCATTAGCTCCTAGTGTACAATCTAAAACATTGATAAAGACATTTTTTCTAATTCATCCCTTGAAGGGGTTAAGATGGGGGTTGAAAGTTCACATAAGTAATAAGTGATTTTTAATGATAAAATGTGGCTAGAAACTTAAAAGCAAGACAGCAGGTTTCTTTTATAATATGTACACCTATCCAGTTTTTTTTCTTTCCCCCTAAAGGGATGAAATAGGAGTTGTACTGAGAAGACGTTCATTTAAAAACTTAGAAATTTGAAAGTTCGTATATGACGACGAAGGGTTAGTAAGTAGGGGAAGTAAGTAGCACTTAGTAGGCCGTTGCCGGCGTAACAATTTAACAATTATTGCAAAAATTACACTTACTACGCGGGCGAAGCCGCGGGCATAAGTTAGTGTCTGATAAACATGAAAACCTGCCGGTTTATAATATTTTTCATCTCTCATACTCTAAAAGTAGGTCATTGTTTATCTGAATAGCGGGTTGAAAGTGAGGCATGTCGCCCCTAGGGCTAAAAAGTAATAAAAAAAAACAATGTCCAATGGCAGAAACCTAAAGAAAAAAAAAAAAAAAGAAAAGAAGACATTTATTCTAAACAGCCACACTTCGTTAAACTGAATTGATTTTTTTTGATTTTTAGGGTTCCGTAGCCAAAATGGCAAAAACGGAACCCTTATAGTTTCGTCATGTCCGTCTGTCCGTCTGTCCGTCTGTCCGTCTGTCCGTCTGTCCGTCTGTCCGTATGTCACAGGCATTTTACTCGAAAACTATTGGGTGTATTTAAATAAAATTTTGAGGATAAGTGTATTTTATTAGCCGCTACATAGTTTTGTAATTAAATGACTAAAAAAAAAATTTTTTAGGGGTGCTCTCAATACATAAAACTGAAAGTCAAAAAAAAATTTTTCATTGTAAGCCCACGTATGGCACATCAATCGATAGCCCTTTCAAAATAAATATAGGGTTTCTCGGCAACTTTTTTGATTAAGTGAATAGAGTTGGAGATAATCGCCCCGAAAGTCACTAAAATTGTGTCCCCCCTCTAATTTTTGAACGGTGTATTTAAAAAATATGAAAAAATTCATGGACATAGGGCTTATTAAATTCTTTCACCGAAAATTGTTTTGAATAAGATCAGTTCAAAGCAGGGACCATAGACAATATTTAAAATCCTCTTTATTTTATTCATTATAGAAATGAATAGACAATATTTAAAATCCTCTTTATTTTATTTATTCTAGAAGGTTATGTATAATCGCCCTAATAGGGTCTATTCGAAGTCTACACACGCGAAATACGGACGCCTTTCGTAAAACAAAACCGGCCAAGTGCGTGTCGGACCACGCAAAACGAAGGGTTCCGTGCCTATTAAAAAGGTCGTATCGTGACAGAAATCGTACGGCACTTGTGTCCTTTTCTATAAGGAAGGCAGTTTTTCAGCAATATCTCGAAAACCGCTGAACCGATCTTGTTCAAAACAATTTTCGGTGAATGAAATTAATAAGCCCTATGTCCATGAATTTTTCCATATTTTTAAAATACACCGTTCAAAAATTAGAGGGGGGGGACAGAATTTTAGTGACTTTCGGGGCGATTATCTCCGACCCTATTCACTTAATCAAAAAAAATGCTAAGAAACCTTATATTTATTTTGAAAGGCCTATCGATTGATGTGCCACACGAGGGGTCACAATGAAAAAAAAAAAATTGACTTTTAGTTTTATGTATGGAGTGCACCCCTAAAAAAATTTTTTTTTGTCATTTTAATTACAAAACTATGTAGCGGCTAACAAAATACACCTATCCTCAAAATTTTATTCAAATACACCTTATAGTTTTCGAGTAAAATGCCTGTGACATACGGACAGACGGACAGACGGACATGACGAAACTATAAGGGTTCCGTTTTTGCCATTTTGGCTACGGAACCCTAACAATGAGTATGGAGGATTGGAGGGAAAATTTATGTACTATTTTGAGTGGTGTATTGTTTTATTTCATTGCATATGTTTGAGAAAAGCACTATACATGCCTGGCCGTGAAAAGGGCTTGCCGGCTTCGTATCACTATCCGTCTATACCTACTCACCCGGCAAGCCCTTCTTTCCCGGCGTCTGCAGTAATGTACTATTTCTCAAACATGCCATGAAATATTGACTGTGTTCTTTATAATAAGGTAGGTAGTAATAGTAAGTATCAGGTTTCGGGCGTAATGGAATTTCATACAAAATTGGAGGCATAGGCTTGCAAAAGCATCAAGGCTTTGTTTCAATATGAATTCGCGAGCTGAACGCCATGTCCATTAAAAAAAGTTAGGATTTATTTTTGAATTTCAATGCATGTTTGAGAAAAGCACTGTCACATGGCGTGAAAATGGGATTGTCAGCCTTGTGTCTCTATCAGTCGTATAGTCCATAGGTACCTACTTTTTCCTTTTCCCGGCCTCTGCAGTAATGCACTATTTAAGGAGCTTACCTGTGGACAACATGATCGACGTTTCCCTCGTTGGGTTGCAAATACTTGGCGTCTGCGAACCAAGAATAACGAATTCATTAAAAACCATAATTTACTTTAAAACGAAGTTTTAACCGACTTCAGTTCAGTACTCCACCAAGCCACATGAACATTTCCACTTTTATTTTTTCTCTTTATCAAATAAACTGATTTCCGAGAGCGGCTGATTTTTTGATTATTATTATTAAAGACAAAAAACAAATCGCTGTATGGGGGCCGATAATATTTGAGGGGTTCCGTCGATTGCTTAAGGATCTCAGTATCACCTTTGGTATCATTACGGTAAAATGGTCCTATTTTGGTCCAAAATAGGCTCCACTTTTACAAATTGCATCGCAGCTTTTATAAATATGGAATTATGGTACTGGTAATGATTTTATCGGAGAAAAGTGCTCTTTAGCTTTAGATTAGCTTGAAATTGGTTGCAACTTAGTTGGAACGGAACTTTACTTTTTTTTGGTGGAGCATAGTTACTACCACCCCAGGAGCCGTAGCATGGTTGGCCTTATCACGCGATAGGTGATAGGATAGAGCGTGCGTCACTGGCTGACACCGTTCGATAGAACGATACGACGCTCTTATCTTGTCACTTGTCGCGTGATAAGGCCAACCATGCTACGGCTACAGGAGCAAAGTAGGACCATTACGGTAGTTGCTATTTCAATTGAATTATATCAGAATCTGTGACGGTATTTTATAGTTTTATGTACAATTTAAGTAAAACTAGAATTAATTGCATTGAATGACATTAGGTAAATGACATCAAATTGGGGACGCGGCTCGGTCATTGACACGCAACGCGCGGAAGAGTCCCTTACATGGCCACGACTTGGGTCTTAAGCGACCTGCGGCAGCGGTTTTTCTAATTCATTGCGCGTGATCCCAACTAACCACAGTGCGTTGCGCGTCTCGACCGCGCAATGAACAGATAAAACGCTGCCGCAGGTCGCTTAAGACCAAAGTCGTGGCCAAGGCGTTAGTGTAAGACCTGGCTGCAGGACGCTCCGCCGTGTGCGGGGCGTGCAGCGTCCATATAAAACAAATGCAAAATATATGGACGCTGCACGGGGCGTTCTATCCTCGGCGTCTGCCCGGCCTGGTGCGAGTGTCGGTGAGAAGACGTCTGCATAATGTCCCGGCCCGGTGCGGGCTCGGAAACGGACCGGTGGTGACATGAGTTGCATAGCGACACGCAAATAAGCTCGGTGACGGATCGGTACGATTACGGCTCAGTGAGGACACGGCCCGTTGTAGCGTGAGTGATCCTTAACTCTCCATACAAACGAACGACATGCTAGAATAACATGAAACTTTGTAATAGCAACCGAAACTAGTTCCCGGCCTAGATATAGGGGACTCCATCTAAATATATAAAAGAAGAAACTGACTGACTGACTGACATATCAACGAACAGCCCAAAGAAAGCAGTAGGTTTCTTATAAGGTCTAGGGGTGCAATAAGAAAGGATTTTTCAAAATTCACCTCCTAAGGGGGTGAAAAGGGGGTATGGACCCCCTTTTCACCCCCTTAGGAGGTGAATTTTGAAAAATCCTTTCTTAGTGTACCCCTACACCTTAAAAGGAACCTACGTGCCAAATTTGGAATCTTTAAACCACCGGTTTGTGCTGTGCATTGATAGATCAGTCAGTCTGAGAGTCGGGGGAATCAGAAAAAGCATGTTTCTTGTCGATTATGCCGACACTGTTATTAATATTAGAGTAATTACTAAATCAACACATGCAAACATTCATGTGTTATTCTTTACACTAAACATTGTATACCAATTGCAGTAAATAGATTTTATATGAAAATAAAGGGGAATCATAGTCATAGTGAACAAAAGTCAGGGGAATCATATATATACCTTCATTGCTCAGAGCTCCTTTATCCGCGGCATTGGTAGCGCTACGGACAGGGGCGAGGCACGGCAGGAACTCAAGTCTCAGGGAAACAAGATTAGTTAGACTATTTCATTCGAAACTTCACAGGAGTATATTCCTAACAATAAAAAAGTGATGTGTTTCAAGTTTGTTGAAAATTCAACTCCTAAAAGGGGGAAATGTGGTGACAAAGTCTGAAATCAACATGGGTATTGTTTCTATGGTTTATCGGGTCGCTGATTACGAAAACAACAACGATTTTAAAATTCAACGTGGCGGACGTTAAATATCATCTCCCCTGTTGGGGTGCGATGGGGTTGAAATGTCTAAATATCAATATGGGTGTCGTTTTTATGGTTTTTTGGGTCGTTCATTACGAAAACGGCATCGATTGTGAAAATAATATTGTGAACATGACAATTCTTGAAAGTAGGTAGGTATTTGTGCCAAATTGCAATTCAATTGGAACATACGGGTTAAACGGAGATCCTCCTTTTTTGTAGATGGTTAAAAATTACTTTTAATACGCGGGCAAAGCCGCAGGAAAAGCTAGTTGTGTATAAAAATTTCATTTTATTCCAGTATGCCTTTTTAAAGTGAGAACCAAACTACGTTGGCATGGACGGTCGACTTGAGTCGACCGCGCTAGGAACTCTTAAGGCAAGGTATTTTCTTCCCAAAACAATAATTATGTTTAAAAATATTGAAATGATAATGTAACCTAAAAACATAATTGAAAATCACTTACCCAGACTGCCACCCACAAAGTAATTCACACACAGTAATAGAACTGTGGTACGAGTCGCCATAGTGGTAAATGGTGAAATAGTTGAATAGTCGCGAATCACCATCTCTTTTTACAGGGCACATCAAGGTCACGTCATTCGTTAATTATAATTAGTTGATAACTACTATCAATGCATAGTTAAATTATGTTTCTGTAAAAAATTTAAAATGGCACTCATATTTTAGTTTGAAAATAAAATTAATGAGACTTTGATTAGATATTTTAGTTGATTCTATTCATTAGCAAAGGAACCGGGTACGTCCTAAAATTACGACCACGACCACCGGGGGGTGGGCAGTAGCATCCCTGGATTGGTGGAAATACTGCGATCGCCAACTCGCGTGCTAAGCGCGGCGATTATGGCATATACCCCCCATGGTTTGTATGGAGCTGCGATATAAACGAGTGCAACGCGGACGCAGTCGCGGGCAGAAGCTAGTATTATATAGACAAAGTGTATCTGGGTCGTTCTTCTTTTCGACCGACAATAGCCTGTCCTTCGTCTTATTACGGCATCTCATTTGAGTAATGATGTTTACGGTTTTATAATGTTCAAATGAACGTCCATATTATTTTATTAATTAGTGATATTTAATATTTCACTTTCTCTAACTAGCATTTTTTTAAATGTTTTTTTTTTTCGTAGAATGCCGTGACAGAGTGGTAAACCAAAATGTTGTCCCCACTGAAAGAGTCCACTTTGTCACATGTTTTTTTTAGAAACCAACCGTAAATAAATATTTATATTGGCCAGAAAGGAAACTTTAATTAGTTCTAATGAAGAAACCTATGCATTTTTTTTGAATCGCACTTCAAAACCACAATTTTCGATAGTTCAAAAACCAAAAAAACAGAAAAACCTCGGATCATTGTCGGTAAAAAAGAAGAACGACCCATCTTACGAAATAAAGATTTTTGATTTTTTTGACGTGATAACGTCTTATAAATCGATTAGCTTTTTCCCGCGGCTTCGCCCGCGTAGTAAAAGTAATTTTTAACCGTCTACACAAAAGGAGGATCTCAGTTAGACCCGTATGTTCCAATTGAATTGCAATTTGGCACAAATACTTTCAAGAATTTTCATGTCCACAATGTAAAATTTCACAATCGATGACATTTTCGTAATTAACGTCAAAAAAAACCATAAAAACGACACCCATATAGATATTTAGTCATTTCAACCCCATCGCACCCCAAGATGGTAATCTCACGTCCGCCACGTTGGATTTTAAAATCGTTGTTATTTTCGTAATCAGCGACCAGCGACCCGATAAACCATAGAAACAATACCCATGTTGATTTTCAGACATTGTCACCACATTTCCCCCTTTTAGGGGTTGAATTCTCAAAAAAGCTGGAACAAGGTTTACTCATTTATTGCTAGGAATACTCCTGTGAAGTTTCGAATGAAATACTCTTACTTAATTTGTTTCCCCATACAAACTTTGGACCCCCGCTTAGGGGGTGGATTTTGAAAAATCCTTTCTCAGTGCACCCCTAAGCCTTATAAGGAAAAGGAACCTACGTGCCAAATTTGGAATCTCCAGATTCAGCGGTTTGGGCTGTGCGGTGATATGTCAGTCAGTCAGTCAGCCAGTTTCTTCTTTTATATAATTATCGGCACTACATAGACTCTACATATCGACTACCTATCGACTCTAGATAACGACTCTACATATCAACTCTACTAATCGACTACATATCAACTCTACATATCGACTCTACATATCGACTCTACATAACGACCCAACATATCGACTCTACATATCGACATTACATAAAAACATTTTTTTTTACGTGTTATCACTGTACAGTCAGGAGCCGTAGCATGGTTGGCCTTATCACGCGACAAGTGACAAGATAAGAGCGTCGTCTCGTTCTATCGAACGGTGTCAGCCAGTGACGCACGCTCTATCCTATCACCTATCGCGTGTAAAGGCCAACCATGCTACGGCTCCAGGTGACGATATTTTTTCGTCAGGATATTCAATTAACTATCATTTCATGATATAATTAATCGAGAGGAAAATACATTTTTTTTAAGTGTTTGGGAGGCTGCTGCTGGTGGTCAACCTACTGACGGAGCCGCAGCTGACGTCCACGGGGCTTCATGGTACATTCTGAACCTTCTCACAAGTTATCGCACGAGAGTTGATTGTTCACGAAAATCTGTTGGTAGCTCGCGGGCTAGGCTCTACTGTCGCGCCCTGTAGCCCGGGCATTAGAATAGCTACGGTATCCCCTGCCTGTCGTACAAGGCGACTAAAAGAGGTCCTCGGGATGGTACACGGTTGCAGTTGGGGGCTGCAATCGAAAAAAAGGTAGGACCCACTGAGGCATTACGCTACGGTGCCACTGGTGCGTTCCGAAGGAGATCCCAGAGCCGTCCGAAATGCGTCGAGGAGGACCATCGGGGGGTTTTTAGTCGGTGCGAGTCCGACATAACCTCCGCGCTATCCCCGTGGTGCGGGGGTTTCCATAACGGATTTTCCTCCCATAAAAAAAAGTTTACCTACTGTCAACAGCAAACCTTCAAATCAATAAAGGTCCGCGTCCCATGATGCCAGTAGTACCCTTGTTTGGCACCGTCGAGGTAGTAAAAAAGTGCTTATAAGGTACTTGCTTTGCTTTGTTTGTGTGAGGTGTGCAATAAAGAGTATTTGTATTGTATTGTATTGTATTTATTTTGAAACAAATCGGAGGATCTTTTTGGTTAGGAATTAAAAGTAAGGCGGAGGGTAAGTGCGGCTTAGTAAACGGATAAAACTACATCCGTAATGTTACGGATAAAACTATTTGAACGGACTTTATCGCTTTCCCCGCTTTGCGCGAGTAAACTCCCGCCTTGATCACGAGCGCAGAGTTCGAAACTTCGAGAAGAATTAACTACATCATTAATTTACGCGATAAAACCCTCCAAATCGCTATTACTAATATGCTCATACAATAGGGTACAGAGGATAGCTCAGTATAAAGCAGTGGTTGTCTTTGGCAGAGATGAGAGCGTAGCCTTTGTTGCCCCAGCCGGTGCCGTGAGAGTTCTTCAGAATCCAGTAATCGACGCCGTCCTCAGCTTCGGTGCCGTAACCCACGACGACCATGTCGTGGTTTACGCTACCAGAGTTACTGTAATCAAAAACATAGTTATGTTTCAACACATTTTCACGTAACGTGGCTCTTATTACGTCGCTTCTGGGTTCATAATACAATTTTAGGCTCGATTAAGATACGGCTGGATTGAAAAGGATTGTACATAGTTAAGGGTCTCAATCTAATATATGCTTTAACATTTTTCCATTCATCATCATCATATCAGACGAAAGACGTCCACTGCTGGACATAGGCCTCCCCCAAAGAGTGCCGAAGTGACCGGTCCTGTGCGACCTGCATCACCTCCCGCGACTTTTACCAGGTCATCAGTCCGCCTTGTGGGAGGCCTACCCGCGCCGCGCCTGCTGCCACTGCCACTTAACTTTAGCGATTCAGAGGGGTATATCCGTTACCTTGGTTCTGCTGCGGATAGCCTCATTTCTGATACGAACACGTAGAGAAATTCCCAACATAGCCCTCTCCATTGCCCTTTGGTGACTTTGAGCCTTTTTACGAGGCCCATAGTAAGCGACCACGTTTCAGTGCCATATGTCATCACTGAAGACCAGCGCTGGCGCTGCCAGCATCACGCTGAGTTGTGACCATTTCGTGGCAAATGTGTTTGTGTGTATTGTGTCTATACAGTTTGTTTTTATGTGTTTTTTCACGAATAAATATTTTTTCTTTTTTCTTTTTCACTGGCAACACACACTGGTCACAGACTCTCGTCTTGAGACACTGCGGAATTTTGGACGAAAAGATGTGTCGTAGCTTCCCGAACGCTGCCCAGCCCAGTCAGATTCGACGATTGACCCTTTGACCTTTTTCTCGAAGTTGGACCTACCTAACTGGACAGTCTGTCCTAGGTATACATAGTCGTCTACAACTTCGAGCGTAAAGTGTCCGATTGTAATGGGAGTTGGTACTACATTGGCATTTGACATTATCTTTGTCTTATCCATGTTCATTCTTAGACCAACTCGCTCGGAAGCATTACCGAAGTCATCGAGCATCGACACTTAAGAGTCGTCCATGGTGTCCGCCAAGACTACTATATCGTCAGCAAACTGAAGGTGAGTGATGTACTCGCCGTTGATGTTGATGCCTAGCCTTCTCCAGTCCAGAGTCTTGAAAACATCCTCCAGTGCAGCGGTGAACAATTTTGGAGAAATAACATTTCCTTGCCTGACTCTACGCTGCAGTGGAATAGGTTTCGAGTTCCGATCCTGGAGTCGGACTGACATGGTGGCGTTCTCGTACAAATGAGAGAAATTAAAATGGATGGATGAGTGACACACGCTGTAGATCACTGCGACGATGCACTAAACTAGCGACACCTCTGCACAAGACAGAATTTTTCAGAGGGAGCTTCAAGTTTGCTGCTGCAAAGATCTGGAACGACCTGCCACCACCTATTCGAGAACCTATAGCGATCAGACCAAACACATTTGCTAGAGTTACAAAACAAGATTTAAATACTCTTCCCTCTTACGACAGTGACACACATACATCACACATAAAACACTTACACAAAACCCATGTACACACTCAATCTTGCACACTACATAGGTACACACAAATTGGTAAATGGCACCCCTTCTTTACTGTTTTTTAACCTGTCATTTTTTATATTATTTTTATTTTTTACCTGTGCCCCCCCCCTCTCATTTTTGAATGGTGTATTTTAAAAATATGAAAAAAATCATGGACATAGGGCTTCTTAAATTCATTCACTATAAAAGATCGATAGATATTGCTGAAAAACTGCCTTCTTTAAAGGAAATAAGGCAAGTGCCGTAAGATTTCTGTGACGATACGACCTTTTTAATAGGAACGGAACCCTTCATTTTGCGTGGTCCGACACGCACTTGGCCAGTTTTTTACAAACATAGATTCCGCTGTCATCATCTTGGTGTTTCTGTGGCTCACCTCACCATAGATGCTGTAGGCTTTTTTAGTATTATTTTGCATATTTTCTTATCACACGGCCATAATTATGGTACCTTTTCTACTAAACCGTAGGACCAAATTAACGGACTGGTAATTTTAACCGGTAACATCGATAAAAATCGTCTTTTTATCCACTTTTACGAAACATTCAATATCTCCGAAACCACCATATTAGGGTGATTCTTGAGGGGTCAATTTTCACCGTCCAGAGGAAAAAAATACCCCCCAACATAAGATAATTGACCTTACACATTTTTTTATAGTAGTTGAACCCTTAATCTAACTGGGGCGTGATTTACTTTTTGATTAAGGTAAGTAGATGTAGTCATAAAAAAATAACAAACACCTAAAACCTGATTCCCGGTGCGTCCATCCGCCATTTTGTGAACAATCTACTCTTAAAAGAACTAGTTATGGATTGAAATCAAATATTGTATGGAGTTAAGTCGTTAGATTATAAGTTGATGATTAAAATAAAAAAATATGGTTTCCCTATACAGAGTGTTTTTTTTAAATGGGACAGTATGGGGAAATCCGAATCTAAAGGAGATAGAGGAAAAGTGTCCAAGGAGACATTAGGTGTTTTTTTATGTAAACAAATTTGGCTCATTAAAATTTTTGGTCAAGCGTGAGTTGTTCTTAAAAAATGATAAAGTTGGTCAATTTTTTTTTTGACGCGGGTCGACTCTGTTTCATGTAAGGATTATTTCATTGTATGGAAAGAAAAAAATCTGAACAGCAGAAGTTGGTCAAATTTAATGAAAACTAATCTTCATACAGTTGGTTTATTACTTGAGTAAATGTTCGATGTAGCCGCCGTCTTGTCTTATGCAGGTACGAGCATGCTTCAAGACACTTCTAGTTGCATTTAACAGAGACTTACAGCATCTTTTAATTCTTGTACGGAGTTGTATCGGGATTCATAAATTCGACCCTTAAGGTAACCCCATAAGAAAAAATCTAATGGCGTTAAGTCGGGCGATCGTGGGGGCCACTCGTTCCAAATTTGAATTCTTTTTTTTATAATTTCAAGACTATCGCGTGCCATGATGTTTACGAAGATTAAAAAAAATGTTCTTCTCTTGAATCATCTGGAGCTCTTATGGATTATCGAAATTTAAAAATGGAATAATTTTAAATATTTTTTTACACGCCTAGGCACTTGTAGCAATATTAAAAGGCGAATACTGCAATTGTATGAAGATTAGTTTTCATTAAATTTGACCAACTTCTGCTATTCAGATTTTTTTCTTTCCATACAATGAAATAATCCTTACATGAAACAGAGTCGACCCGCGTCAAAAAAAAAATGACCAACTTTATCATTTTTTAAGAACAACTCACGCTTGACCAAAAATTTTAATGAGCCAAATTTGTTTACATAAAAAAACACCTAATGTCTCCTTGGACACTTTTCCTCTATCTCCTTTAGATTCGGATTTCCCCATACTGTCCCATTTAAAAAAAACACTGTATAACAAAAATAATAATGGGCCCAATATACTACCCTGCGGTACACCAGATGAATTGGGTCTATAGCTTGATTTAAAGGTCATTTTATCCCTGCCAAGAATTCTTGTAATTTCTACGCACTGTTTTCGATTTTTAAGGTAGCTTAAAATCCAGTCCCATGCTGGGCCTCTTACACCATATCTGTATAATTTATTTAATAATATGTCATGGTCTACAAAATCAAAAGCCTCGCTCATGTCTAGAAACAAAGCTACTATCGGTATTTGTTTGTACTGTCTGGAATGATACTAGCTGATTCTTCTTTAATTCACAGATTTATTATAAGTGGAGGTATAGAGTTATATAGTCCCTGGGCGACCGAGCTCTGCTGGCGTGAAAATAGAGAAAATACGGAGAAAACAAATGTTTGCAGACATGAGAAAACTCGCGCCCGTAAACCTCCGTATTCCAAATCTCATCGAAATCGTTAGAGCCGTTTCCGAGAACGTGATTGCAAATATATATATATAAATATAACTCGTTGCGGGTGGCCGTGGCTCTTCGCCTGGGCTGCGATGTTTGTGAACCTCATGTATGCATCTGCGGCGCTATGGTGGAGAGCAACGGTCATCATGCTCCGAGTTGTTGTCGGTGCGCAGGAAGGTTCCCACGTCACCATGCCCTAAACGACATTGTTCGGAGGGCACTTGTGTCGGCGAATATGCCTTGTGTGCTGGAGCCTCCAGGCCTTAACCGATCTGACGGTAAAAGGCCGGATGGTTTGACCTTGGTGCCCTGGCAAAAAAGTAAGAGTCTGCTCTGGGACGCCACATGTAACGTGTTAGTACTTTTGCTGCTTCGCACATTAGTCGCACCATGCATGCGGGCGCCTGGAGCTGCGGCTGAGCTGGCGGCGGTGCGGAAGCGGGACAAGTACTCACAGTACTTGCCACTTACTTATTTGTTCCGCTTGCCGACGAGACGACTGGGTGTTGGTGCGCAGAGGCCAAAACCTTTTTAGTGAAGTGGGTCGTCGTTTGCAAGAAAGAGGACTGGATACCCGCTCTGGGTCCTTTCTGGTGCAAAGGTTAGCCATAGCTGTTCAGCGCGGCAATGCGGCTAGCGTAATGGGCACCTTTGTACCTGGAGGGACGCGAGGCGGGTTGTTTGACACTTAGTTTAGTTAGTATTAAATATTTAATTTTATTAATTGATGTAAATGGTATTCTTGTGGTTGCTTTGTGTTTTGTGTGTTATAATTCTTTATGAGATTAAAAAAATATATGTATATATATATATGTATAGGATAGGATATGTGTATATAGTATAGGATACACAAAATTTGTTTGTGTATCTTATACTATTAAACGAGCCATATTATATTGCTCGTTTAATAGTATCGGATTAACCTACCATTTGTAAACCTACCATGGTAAAGGTCGCTGGAGTCCGCTGGATGCGGGTGGCGCAGGACCGGTCATTGTGGCACTCTTTGGGGGAGGCCTATGTCCAGCAGTGGACGTCTTTGGGCTGATATGATGAACCTACCATTTCGGGTCGAGAAAGATCCCCTCGTGGTAGTTCTGCATATGAGTACTGAAGTGCATGGTCGTAACTACTGGTCCGAAATAGTACAGTGCTACCCTCATAGCGTCAGGGTCTTTGGGGGTAGGTTGAGAGTAACCCTTGATTTTAGTCGCGGTCTCCATGTATTCCGCGCGGCAAGTTTCGTTCTGTAAATACAATACAAAATACTCTATAGATATTGCACACCACAACACAATATAAGAAAACTATGCAGAACATAATCAACACAAGTACAGACAAATGGTTTATTGACCGAGCGAGCGTAGCGAAGGGAGCTGTTATTCTGTACAGGTCGTTTTTCTCAACCGATTTTCGTCATATTTTGTGAGCAGGTTCGTTAATTATATAGTACTAGCTTTTACCCGCGGCTTCGCCCGCGTACCCGCGAGGTCTGGAAACTGACCCAAGCCAATACCGGCCGATTGCACTTCTGCCCGCCATTTCAAAGTTATTAGAAAAAGCTATGGTAAATCGCATGTATAATTTCTTTGAAAAATATGAGATATTAGATAAAAATCAGTTTGGTTTCAGAAAAAAACACTCCACCGTATTAGCCGTTTACCACTACATTCAAGAAATTCTCAGTCACACAGATCGCAAAAAATACGCCATAGGATTACTTCTGGACATGCCAAAAGCCTATGACCGTGTTTCACATGATATTCTGTTACGAAAATTATATGGCATGGGGATCCGAGGAAACGCATATAGATGGTTTCAAACATATCTACAAAATCGACAGCAGTGTGTACAAATCAACTGGTACTATAAAAACTCGGGAGAGACAACAACCGTTACTTCTAAAATGCGACAGATATCATGTTCAATCCCTCAGGGAAGTGTAACCGGTTGTCTCCTATTCAAAGTCAAAGTCAAAGTCAAAGTGATTTATTCTTCAATTTAGGCATATTACATGCACCTATGAATGTCGATAAACTACCACCGGTTCGGAAAGTAAACCTCTGCCTCGAGAAGAACCGGCGTAATAAACTCGGCGAGGTGTCATTTTTTCAAAACAGTATACAATATATCATATCAGTATCAGAGTATTATAAAATTTTAAAATTACATTGCTACAGTAGCCTATTTATTTTACGACAGGTTTTTAGTGCAGTCCTTGCTTATATAAACGACTTGCCCAAAATACTAAACACTAAATGCGTGATGTTTGCTGATGACGTCTCCATACTCATAAGTAGTGGTAGTAGCACGGAATGTAACGATCGCTTGTCAGAAGTATCAAAGATAGTTTTCGAATGGCTAAAAAACCATAATCTAGAGATAAATCTTAGCAAAACTAAAATAATACAATTTAAACCAATACAGAAAGCCGCA
This sequence comes from Epinotia nisella, assembly GCA_932294315.1. Classification (NCBI taxonomy): domain Eukaryota; kingdom Metazoa; phylum Arthropoda; class Insecta; order Lepidoptera; family Tortricidae; genus Epinotia; species Epinotia nisella. Next base: position 4,765,673 of record OW028693.1, read on the forward strand.
CTAGAAATGATATTACGGATAAACAAGACAATTATTGAAGAAGTAATTTAAATTGTTAGGAATAACAATTGATTCAAGTATAAATTGGAAATGAAAATGAAATGAAAATGAAAATGAAAAATTGTTTATTTTTGGTTTAAACATATTAGATTTACATAGTAAAAGGTTGGCACCTCCTTTTAAGCATTGTATTTATGCTTGTGTCAGGAGACACCGCTCTTCCATAACAAGAAGTGATAATGGTAAAACCAAATAAAATGGTATTAACTTTTAACTTTTACATACTAATACTAATAATATACAACGATTTTACAATTTAGAAGTAACAGATAAGGAATGTGAGTGTGTGTGCGTGTGCGTGTGTGTTTGAAATATCATATTCAATCTGTCAAAACGTTAACCTACAAATCTATTCTGAGCCGCAGTTCAGGTCCAGATCGCGCAAGACTTTTGGCGGTTGGAGCCAGAGAGGCCGGTCACTGGCTACATGCCCATCCCTCTCCAAATACCGGTACCTTCCTGGATCCGACCTCCCTTCGTCTGGCGACTGGTCTGCGGCTTGGGGTCACGGTATGCACTCCACACATATGCCCTTGTGGCACGGACGTGGACCGACTGGGTCACCACGGACTTTGTTGTCAAAAAAGTGCAGGCCGCAGAGCTGGTGGGCAGTATCTGCGGTACAAGGATGTCCTAAAGCGCCACTTGTCTGCCACCAGCATATCATGTGAGTCGTGGGAGGAACTTGCTACTCAGAGATCGGACTGGCGAACTGCTGTCAATACAGGTATCAATGACTTTGAACGCACCCGTCTCGAAGATCTGGACGCCAAACGCCAGTTCCGTAAAACTCGGCCCAAGCCCTCCTACCACTATACTTATAACGCTACTGGACAGCTTCACTGTGTCTCTTGCGGTCGTACGTTCAAAACCAAATTTGGTTTTGCAAGTCACACTCGAGCCCATGCACGTAAAGTTTCCCAATTTTAGATAATAATTTTTGTCAGGATGTCGCCGTCGACGAATACGTCTGGGAGGACATCACATGCCCATCCCTCTCCAAATACCGGTACCTTCCTGGATCCGACCTCCCTTCGTCTGGCGACTGGTCTGCGGCTTGGGGTCACGGTATGCACTCCACACATATGCCCTTGTGGCACGGACGTGGACCGACTGGGTCACCACGGACTTTGTTGTCAAAAAAGTGCAGGCCGCTTTTCAAGACATGCGACACTTAATGACATAATCCGCCGGTCTCTTGCCAGCATCAATGTGCCTGCTCTTCTTGAGCCGCCTGGCATTGTCAGAGATGATGGCAAAAGACCTGATGGTGTGTCTCTGGTTCCATGGAGGTTGGGACGGATGCTTGTGTGGGACGCTACATGTGTAGACACACTGGCACCGTCTCACCTCCAACGGACTACTTCTAAAGCGGGTGCAGCGGCGGAAAACGCCGAAAATCTGAAATGTAATAAATATAGAGGCCTCGGCAGAGAGTACGACTTTGTACCCTTTGGCGTCGAGACCCTCGGTCCGTGGGGTCCCAGTGCGCATAAGTTATTTGCAGAAATCGCGAAACGTCTGGTCGATGTAACTGGCGACCGAAGAGCTGGCGGCTTTCTCGCGCAACGCATCAGCATTGCAATTCAGCGAGGAAATGCCGCCAGCATCCTCGGTACAATGCCTCGAGGGCCTTTTTTAGATTTAACTGAGTTTTAATTTATCTTAGTTAATGTTAATTATAATCTTGTATTTTTTTTTCAATAAATTTTATCTGTCAAAAGTAAATTGAGTAGCTTTATTTATGCATTAAGTGTGCTCAAGGTCAATACAGATCAGAACACCGCGTTATCAGCCTACTTTGCCTTCGCCCATGCATGGCTCCAATACGGTGTAATATTATGGGTAGCCAGCACTGATGTACACCAGGGCACTTCTCCGAGCGTTTCAACCGTTGTGATTTCGGTGGTCGTATTATTGAAGACGATTTTATTAGAAGACGATTTTTTGAGCTTTTGTGGAGAAGGCGCGGGAAGTGCTATCATTGTTTTCTAAATAGACAACAAAAACCTAAGGACATTGTCAATAATGCGACCACCGAAATCACAGCGGTCGAAACGCTCGGAGAAGTGCCCACCAATTACTCATATTACAAAAGAAATGAATCCGCATTCTAACAAATACTCGGGTACCAGATAACTGTCGTCCGCATTTCATTAAACTTGAAATGCTTACGTTACCCTCTATTTATATTCTGGAAGCAGCTCTATTTGTTAGGAAGAACATGAATTTATTCAAACAAGAAATAATAAAATCAAAGAGACGAAATAAAATAAACCAGCTAGAATTACCAACTTCAACATTAGAAATGTTCAAAAATGGTCCGTATTACCGATGCATACGAATAGCAAATAGAATACCAAAAATAATAAAAACAGAAACCAAAGATAAATTATTCAAACGAAAACTTTAATATCTGTTAATTAAAAGGTGCTATTACTCAATTGATGAATTTTTAAATGATACAACCCTGTCTAAATAAATAAATATACATAAATGTCAATAAGTTAAGATTTTCATTAAATATACATAATAATTGAATTTTAAATTATTATTAGTATAAATTATTTTTAGTGTCGATGCTTTTAAATAGTATTGGCAGTGCTACCTAACTGCGCCGTGGGAACTCAGAATTATACCTAAACTTTGCGCGCCGCAAACGGTACATCCGCCAGTGGGTCGGCGCACGCGCTCACGGCCGGACGCTGCTTACGCGCACAAGAAAAGTTATTCACCAATTCTTTAAAAATGAGTTCGTAATGTTTTTTACGGAACACCTAATACCTATTTCAAATACTTACGTGATACATTTAGGCCTGCTTGAGTTTCGGTAATTTTGTATACCTACCCCGAGCCTCTGACAAGTTTAGGTACTCCGCCACTCCGTTGTTTGTATTGATTTCATGTTTATATTTATCCCTGTCTAGCAGCAATTATAATAGTTTACTTAGTAAGATTTACGGGGTGCATGCATTGCACAGCCTAAGAAAGGGCGTAAACATCGTCGTTGCTATGGGAACTTATAACCTTTTGGAAGTGCTTGGAATGCACTCGTGAGGATGAAACACGTACCTAATCAGAATATTTTAAAACAACTTATGCCTAGTGACTAATTCCAAGTTTGCAATGCTACTTTTAAACTATTATACAATATGTCGTTATTTATATACTTACGTTATAAATAACGAAGATAGGAAGGTACCTACCTACCTACTAAACTTTATTTCGTACTGTCGTCGGGATACACCTACTTATTTAAAAAATTAAGTTACCTACACAACAAGTTTCGTTTTGTTATACCTATGTGGTAGCTAGTAAATTAATAGGTACAGTCGAGTTCTCCAATATCTATACAGACAACCTTTCAAAAATATCTATACATGTGTCTTATGTCAGTAATAATAAAGCCTGTGTACAGATATTTTTGAAAGGTTGTCTGTATAGATATTGGAGAACTCGAATGTACCTACATTCAGACTGTCGTGACCATAGACAGGGTGAGAGATACTTGACATTACATTTTATTTAACATGCTGCGTTGATATGCCTGTATATAGCTATGGAGTTCAGATACTGGCAGAATCTTCGGAAATACATACAAGTCTTTTGAAAAATGAAAATTGAAAAACGATAACAATTAAATTAATCTAATCAGTGAAGTGCATGGAATGTGTGGTTCTGCACGAATAATAAAACGTCCTAGCTGACACAATGTTTTTTTTTAATACTACGACGGTGGCAAACATGCATACGGTCTACCTGATGGTATAAGCAGACACCGTAGCCTTTGGACGATTGCGATTCCAGAAGAATAACAAGCGCGTTGCCGACCCTTTATTGATTTGAGGATTTGTTGTGACAGCTGAACGGAGATTTTTTTTTATTATTTAGGTGCAAGAACAATTTTAATATCAGTACATTCATGACTTCATTCATTTTGCATTGTAAAGATAGATGTCACAATCACATATAGGTCACACCACATGCTTTATAATTTATACAAAAACCTTAGAATTTAAAAAATAAAGCAGGTTCTTAAAAAATTTTTTATTTTTATTTGAACGTTACGACGTCTGTTACTTAGATACATACAGCAGGGCAATTGCGTAACTATTCATACGCGTACATATCACCTACCAGACTGACAAAATATAATTGTCATGCCATAAATCTCAACATTAACATTAAAATTGATATGTAAGTATCTAAGTACGAATTAGAGCAGCCTCGGGTTGAGGCACGCACGGATCACCTATTTTGCTCAAATTCGTACGCGCTCACGCGCTGAACATTTAGAGAAGGAAAAATATTCGTGCAACATTACATCAAGGTGAAGCAATTGTAGTTGGTTACACATCATTATAAAAATATTTCAAAAAATATTAATTATAACTTCATTTCTAAGCGGTGTCAACCCTAGCGTCTATTGGCTGGCAAGTGCGGGCAACAACCGGCGCGTTCAAGGTCGCTCCATTGTTAAATTTAGTAGGCATGGAAAGCGGTAGGTATGCGCTTTTTTATTCAGAGTCGAGTATCTGTTCGTTAGAACTATTATATAATCTGTGGTATTGGTTCTTGCTTTAGTATTTAGTTTTGGATAAGTACATTGCTGTATACCCTAACAGGGTTCATGTGAACACTAGCTGTAAAATGCTCTTTGTAAGACCTTATTGTAACACATGATTATAAACGCAATAAAATTATGAATTATGAATTACTAAAAGTAATTTTAACCGCCTACAAAAAAGGTGCATCTCAGTTTGACCCGTATGTTCCAATTGAATTGCAATTTGGCACAAATACTTTCAAGAATTTTCATGTCCACAATGTTAAATTTCAAAATCGATGCCATTTTCGTAATTAACCTCCCAAAAAACCATAAAAACGACACCCATATTGATATTTAGACATTTCAACCCCAGCTCACCCCAACAGGGGAGATGATATTTCACGTCAGCCAGGTTGGATTTGAAAATGAACCATAGAAACGATACCCATGTTAAATTATTTTATTATTCGTTTGTATCATAGAACCTGTACTAATTTTGCGGAGTCTCACTCAAATTTCCATCCTCTATTTTAGGGGCTGGGGGAAAATTAACAAAAAAAAGGTAGGTATTTTTCGTTGGTATCAGAGTCTGTGTACCAATTTTTAGCTTCCTACCTTGAAAACTGCGAAAAGTTAATGCCCAATGGTTAGTTGGTAGAGAATGCCATCTGGCATTCAGCTCGCAATTTGTACATATTTTTTTGTATTTTGTGCAATAAAGTTTAAATGAATAAACAAATAAAAGTCCCATATAAAATTCACCCCCTCACTTAAGGGGTTGGGTGCAGATTTCCAAACAAAAATTATGCACGATTTTTTGTTAGTCCCAATTTTTAGCTTTCTATCTTGAAAATTGCGGAATGCTCCATACAAACTTCCTCCCCCTGTTTTAGGGAAGTGGGGGTTAGAAAGAGACAAAAAGTAGCCTATGTCACTCTCCATCCTTTCGACTATCTTCACTTAAAAAATTACGTCAATTCGTCGCCCCGTTATGCCGTGAAAGACGGACAAACAAACAAACAAACAAACAAACACACATACACTTTCCCATTTATAATATTAAGTATGGATATGGATGTTTTTTGTAGATTTAGAAATGGTTCAAAATGTTTTTTTTTTTCAAAAAAAGACCCTCGCGAGTTCTACAGCTATCTATATAGTTCTATAGCTTCTAGTATATTCTTATCACACAAATTCATACCTTTTCTTTGTAGGGGTACACCTTCTCAGTCAGAAGGCCTTTGGTCTGGATGTATTTAAACGCGTTTATTGCCCAGTTTCCTCCACAGCCAAAACTTGAATTGGTGGTCGGTGGCCTAAGGTTTAATAAATAGAACATGTTCACACTAATTCGACGTAAAATAAAAAAAAAACCTAGTCCTCGACGTTTCACTACTGTAGTAGAATCCACAATTAGGCGAACTAAACTGGCAGTAGAGGCACGTAGTGTGAGAAAGCCTTTAATAATATCGATATGAACAGCACGGCCAAACTATGGTGCATTTTCACCTGTCAGTTTAGTTCGCCTAAGGCCTCTCACAGACTGGCGCGGCCTGGCCGCGGCGGTCAATAGTAAAGTTTTTATTAGCTGTCAAATTTACTATTGATCGCCACCGCAGGCCGCGCCAGTCTGTTACAGGCTTCATTGTAGATTATATTTTAGTGAATGTCCGGATTTTCAGCACCCGCGATCTCCTCGTAGCGGGCTCAGTGGGGGTCCCCTACTGAACAGGTGGAGATCGAGGAGGCAGGCGCGTCGAACCATCTGGCGTGCCTCACGGCGAGTGGGTACGCGCTGATGATGTGCGCGACGTTCTGCTCGACGGCGCCGCACTCGCATGCCAGTGAGTCTCTCCATCCACACTGGTGCATATATGCTCGGCTGTGACCACAGCCGGTTCGCAGTCGGTTTAGCTGGCACCAGTCTTTTCTGGGAAGTGAGAACCCCGGCAACTTCACTATGGGGTTTATTGTGGTTATACCAGCCACGACATGTTTCGGTGGATTTTCTGCCCATTCTTGTTTCCACTGCTCTGATATTTCAAAGTGGCTACCTGGAAGCTCCATGGCAGTGAGATACGGAGGATGGCGTGACTTTAACCGCTGCGACGGCGGATTTGTAAAGTCATCATGTACCGGTAGTTCGGGGTTAGCCAGGATCTTTTGCGCTTCGCGAACTAGTGCGTTTTGCCTTCTAAGGTGTGGAGGGGCGATATTACTTAGTGTCGGTAGCCACTGCAGCGGAGTGTTAATTAAATACATCTCATCGCCTGATTCAGCTGCATATCTACACGTTGCATATGCATATAAGACCTACACACATCGAACGCGGGGCGTTCACGTCGCGAAGCGATAGCAACCCCTCTAACGGTGGCGCCCTTGTTGGTATAGCCACAGATGCAATTGACCTGGGTACTCACGTACAGTCCACCACCTGTTGTTCGCTTAAATTGATACGGCGCTTGCCGAGCTTGCGCGCCAACGCGCCCTCCACAGCCCCCACCGCCGCAAACGCCCAACACGACCCGCAGCTCCCCTGATCTGTAAAAATATTACAAGTATTTCTAAGAACGCAGGCAAAACTGTGACATGAGAATATAGCTACACGTCGGGGTCGGGAGGTGGCCCTTTCCCCTCCTCCGTCGATCGCGTGGCTAGGATGCTAAAACAGCTTTGTTTGACCCACCATGGAACAATCGTGCCAAGCGGCGTCGCCTGAGACAAAAGTGCAGCTCCATGCATTGCTGCCACTACTTCCCCCACTATTCCGGTGAATACCTCCCATATATTAACATTCTTCTGATGCACTCTGACGTGACGGCTCTTGCTGTGTCAGACGTCAAAGCGCATGAGAGAGCGTCACGTCAGATAAGTATGAATTCAGCTTTACACTCACTTTTAACAGAAGATAGATAACCATTGCGTCTCATGTCGAAGTTCTTGGGCAGTGCCTTGGCCAAGGTCTTGACCTCGTCAGCAGAGTACGGGAAGGGCTGATAGCCCTGCAGCCCTGATAAGCCCTGGAGCTCTTCAGGGTTGGGTAGGGAGCCTCCGAGGGAGGCCATCATCTCTTCAGGAGTACGGTCCGAGAACTTGTTCACCTTCATCGTGTAACTGATGTTCTGGCGGTTGTGGTGCTCTATCATTCTGTAAAAAGTGTATTCTCTTAAATACCATAGACTACTTGGATTCTAATCTGCTAAGGAATGAGATTCGCTCCAGTCACCTGTATTCCCTGACATCTATGATAGACTATTACTGTATTCGGTGTAAAGCTAATGGATTGCATGGGGAACACTACGCTGCGCTCCAAGACCCAAATAGAAGATGTAGCTCGAAAGGCGGCCAAGTTAAAGTGGGACTGGGCTAAGTTTCACAACCACAACTCAAATCGGAGACGCGGTAGACCTCGGTGATGGTGGGATAACTTGGACTCCTTTTTAAAAGACTTCCCAGATATTGTTTAAGACCGTGATGAATGGAAAAGAGGGAGGAGGCCTATAACCAGCATTGGAGAATAACAGGCTCGATATAATAATAATGTAAGAATATCTTTCTAATGGAATAAATAAAACAAAAAATAAATTAATACACATTCATGGCAAAATCTTACATGCTAATTACACACTTCTGCCAAACCACATATCGACTCTACATATTGACTCTACATATCGACTACATAACGACTCTACATATCGACTCTACATATCGACTCTACATAACGACTCTACATAACGATTCTACATATCAACTCTACATATTTAGATAGATGTCCACAATATTAAATTTCAAAATCGATGCCATTTTCGTAATAACGTCCATAAAAACCATAAAAACGACACCCATATTGATATTTAGACATTTCAATTCAACCCCAGCTTAGCCTAACAGGGGAGATGGTGGTATTTCACGTCCGCCACGTTCGATTTGAAAAATAAACCATAGAAACTATACCCATGTTGATTTTCAGACTTAAGGGGTTGAATTCTCAAAAAAATCTAAAACATGTGTTTACTTATTTATCATTTGGAATACTGCTGTGAAGTTTCAAGTGAAATACTAATCTTGTTGCCCCATATAAACTTTGGAATCCATTTCACCCCCTTCGGGGATGAATTTTGAAAAATCCTTTCTTTGTGCACCCCTAGACCTTCTAAGGAACCTACGTGCCAAATCTGGAATCTCTAGAACCAGCGGTTTGGGCTGTGCGTTGATAGATCAGTCAGTCAGTCAGTCAGTCAGTTTCTTCTTTTATATATTTGATGGTTTACTATCCACTTCGCAACACAACGTTATCAATTTTAACATGAGAAGCCTACCCAATTAACGAACCTGCTTACAAAAATTCAGTGGGCCGTTTCATCTAAGCAGGAATCATGCCCATTGTGTTTTTCCTTTTCTATGAATAGTACCTATACAATTTACTACATTATCAATTAAATCCAATTGGGTAGTTTCCAAATGTTAAAATTGATTACGCAGTGTTGCTAAATGGATAGTAAACCATCAAATAAATGTAATTCAGTATAAATTAGGAAATATAATTAAAATCATAAAAAGATATGGACCTTGAAAGTTTAGAAAAAAAATATGCATTTTGTTATTGTTAAAAAGTAAATTTAAAGCTACCAATAGAATCCTTACCGTAAAAACAATTTAAACACCCTGGCTAGTTCCAACAAAGTCATACTTAGATGAGTACCAGGGCATTTGGATATGGTAGGGAATGAAAAAGCAGATGAACTTGCAAGGAAGGGCGCAGAAACAACCCTGGTCGGCCAGAACCGTTCTGTGGTATCACAAAACGGAAAGCATATTCTCTGTTAAATAACACAGAAAAATCAGAGGCAATCAAGCTCTGGATATCCGCCAAAGGACAAAAACCGGACAAGTGTGAGTCCAACGCGCGTGGTGAGGGTTCCGTATATAATCTAAATTTCATAAGTGTTTTTGAATACTCAAACTTCTTATAGGTTTTCCTGTAATCTTTAGGCAAGGAACTATTTTCCATATTTTTTTTAGAATTTTAATCCTAGTAGTTTCGGAGATAATTTTGGGAATGGTCAATTTTCGTATTTTTTCCTAAATTACTTCAAATCTGTTTTTGCTAAAATTATAAAAAATATATATATCTGACATGCTTACAACAACCCCTTTCATTTGATATGTCACACAATTGGGACGGAGAGCGACGACAGCGCCACGTGACAGGCGGCCATTATGGACAATATTGTCACCGCTGTCAAACAAGAAGTAAGTAAATATTGTGAAAATATTAATGAAATTTAATTAAAAATTTACAGTCGCTATTCTTCTTGGTGTTATTACAATTCACAACAACACATCTTACCAGGACCATATTTTTATCTCAAAAACGATAAGAAAACGTTTACTGCAATATGAATTTGACAGCTCAAGTCAGCGACAAAAATGACAATTTTAGCCGTAGCGAGCGCTGTGATCGTTTAGGCTACCCCCTCCACCCGCTTTGCACTCTGCCAATACAGTTTGCGAAACTTTTTTTTTAAATTTTCCAGTTTACCCCCCAAAAGTGGCCCCCTTGTTCAGAATTCATTAATTTACTTTATGCGTCCATTTGGGTCACCAATTTACATATGTGTACCAAATTTCAACTCAATCGGTCCAGTAGTTTCGGAGCAAATCGGCTGTGACAGACGGACAGACATACAACCGAGTGATCCTATAAGGGTTCCGTTTTTTCCTTTTGAGGTATCAGAACCCTAAAAACAGGCAAAAGCCTTAATTAAAGTGTTCAATAGTAAACGGTCTAAAGAGCTATTACAACTCAAAAGGCACAAAACCTGCGCAGTGACGAGAATCCTGACAGGACATTGCAAATTGAACACACACCTGTTTCAAATGGGTACCTATGAAACAAGACGTAACTTGCAGGTTCTGCCAGGAGACAGAGGAGACAGCAATGCACATTCTCTGCTCCTGCGCACTCATGCACCCAGAAGGGGTACAACATATCACCGCCCAAAGAATCTGGAATTTCCTGGAGGCAACGGGCCTTAACGGTGAACTATAAACAAAAAAAAAACCGGCCAAGTGCGTGTCGGACCACGCAAAAGGAAGGGTTCCGTGCCTATTAAAAAGGTCGTATCGTCACAGAAATTTTACGGCACTTACGTCCTTTTCTTTGAGGAAGGCAGTTTTTCAGCAATATCTCGAAAACCTGTGAACCGATCTTGTTCAAAACAATTTTCGGTGAATGAAATTAATAAGCCCTATGTCCATGAATTTTTCCATATTTTTAAAATACACCGTTCAAAAATTAGAGGGGGGGGACAGAATTTTAGTGACTTTCGGGGCGATTATCTCCGGCTCTATTCACTTAATCAAAAAAAATGCTAAGAAACCTTATACTTATTTTGAAAGGCCTATCGATTGATGTGCCACACGGGGGGTCACAATGAAAAAATTTTTTTTGACTTTTAGTTTTATGTATGGAGTGCACCCCTAAAAAAATTTTTTTTTGTCATTTTAATTACAAAACTATGTAGCGGCTAACAAAATACACCTTTCCTTAAAATTTTATTCAAATACACCTTATAGTTTTCGAGTAAAATGCCTGTGACATACGGACAGACGGACAGACGGACAGACGGACAGACGGACATGACGAAACTATAAGGGTTCCGTTTTTGCCATTTTGGCTACGGAACCCTAAAAAGGGCTGCCACAATAGATCACTCGCTGGTCGACGCGGCACATTAAAGGCCCACAAATCAACAATTATAAATAATAATAGAATCCTTACGCTTTTATAGAAACAAAATTGCATAACAACTATGGTCCTAAACGCAGTACCTATTTCACGACCGAAACAACAATTTCCCTGAATTCAATACAACGATAGTACAAATATTACACTGTGACGTCACACGATTCAATGCTAATCAGTATGGAATGTTTTCGGCTGCCGGCCTGCCGCCAGCGAGGTCCGTCTTTAACTAATTTTTTTGGGTATTTATGTTTTTTAATTGTAGTTGCTCCTACACAAATATTTGTTCCTCTCCAAAAACTGGTTCGAATGGCATCGTAAAAAAAATTTGGACACGAGCCTATTAAGGTAAAGTTCCCGATATTCGACACCTTCATGCTTAATAGTTAACACCTATCTTTTGACATCTAAGATTATCAGTGCCAAGTGACGGGCACTGGGACGTTTACCTTAGCCGCGGAATTCTTAATACTTATTAGAAAATACTTACTTCCAGTTTTCCAGGAAAATTGTTTTCCTCATTTCATGTTCGTCATTGTTCTCGTAGTTTTTGGCGTAGGTTTTTATGTAACTGAAAACAAGTAGAATTAATCGAACGAGGGAGCGAAGTGCACGAAGTTCTATGCTTCAGCTTGGGCCGAAAATCGTTCGTATGTTCTTATGTCATTATAACTAAACGCAATAAGCTGGTCCAGTTTATTTTATAATTCGTGAGACGACGTCATGGCGGTCAGCCATTTAAAAAAGGTTGGATTTCTTTTTAAATCTCATTGCATGTTGGAGAAAAGCACTGTACATACCTTGGCGGGAAAAGGGAAGGGAGGAATAAATCCTTATTTTCCCGGCCTCTGCAGCAATATACTAGAAGCTTACCTATGGAAAACATGGTCGACGTTTTCCTCGTCGGGTTGCAAATACTTGGCGCCTGCGAACCAAGAATATTTTCCACTTTACCACATGAAATGATTTCCGAAAGCAAATGCGTAGATTATAACAGAAAAAAACTGGCCAAGTGCGTATCGGACCAAGCAAAACGAAGGGTTCCATGCCTTTCGGGGCGATTATCTCCGAGTCTATTTACTTAGTCCAAAAAATTGCTGAGAAACCTTATATTTATTTTGAAAGGCCCATCGATTGACACGTGGGCTTACAATGAAAAAAAAATTGACTTTCAGTTTTATGTATACACCTAAAAAAAATTTTGTACTAATTTTAATTACAAAACTATGTAGCGGCTAACATAATACACCTATCCTCAAAATTTTATTCAAATAAACCTTACAGTTTTCGAGTAAAATGCCTGTGACATACGGACAGACGGACATGACGAAACTATAAGGGTTCCGTTTTTGCTATTTTGGCTACGGAACCCTAAAAACTGTTTAAGAATCAAATAAACTGTAACCATACCAAGGTATATCTCTACATAAATGTGAAAAGGTCTCAGTTTTGTGCTCATAACGGACTCAGCACCATTATTCTGAAAATTGTGTGATGTGGCACATAAAAAAATCATACATTTTTACCCGACTGCGCGACGCAAAGGAGGGTAATGTGTTTATCAGCCTATATATGTATGTATGTATGTATGTATGTATGTTTGTTCCTATGTGGCACTCCAGAGACCAAACGCGTGAACCGATTTTGATAATTCTTACGTCAATCGAACCGTCTTACTCTTGCGAGTGTCACTAAAGACATGACGGTAATCAAAATTCAATATGGCGACAACCAGACGCCAAAATTGAAAAAAAAAAAAAAATTAACGAAATATGTCGAGTGGGGTATCACTGAATAGGTATTTAAAAATCAGTTACAGATTTCTCTTACAGTTTTTCATTTAGAGTGACCATTTAAAATCTATAACGTTATAAAGTTATAGTAATTCTGTTCAGTATTAATACTGCACTGCGCGACGCAAATGAGTTGCCGTTGATATTGTGCTGGGATGTTACTGCATAAGCTACAAGGAACGACTTTAGACCGAGCTGTGGTTGATTTAAGTTCACGCATTTTTGCAAAAGGTCAAGCATATTTAGTTTTGAGCCGCGTTAGGTCTCTAAATGGATTAATTATCAGTAGTTTAGACCACCGCAAGCTACTTAATAATCCTCACGATATTAACTCCCTCAATGAAATGACAAGATTGCGAAATTTGCCGTCTTTTAATACTAACTAAAAAGTGATAAATAAAAAAAAAGATAATTTAGAAAATAAAAAAACCCGACTGCAAAAAAGCTATCTTTAGAAAAAAAAACTGAAAAGAAAAAAACAAGTTCAGTAGTCGAGAACATTGAATCAGTTTCATGATTAACATTTCGTATGTCAATTTGGACCTTGGAGACAGCAACTTCAACAGTCGGGACCCGTTAAAAGTCTAGGCTGCGACACTAATGTTGACGACAATAACGGGTCCCGACTGTTGAAGTTGCTGTCTCCAAGGTCCAAATTGACATACGAAATGTTAATCATGAAACTGATTCAATGTTCTCGACTACTGAACTTGTTTTTTTCTTTTCAGTTTTTTTTTCTAAAGATAGCTTTTTTGCAGTCGGGTTTTTTTATTTTCTAAATTATTTGTACTGCCATGGACGTACTGCCACATCACTGTTTAGGCAAATATTGTGCCGCCGCTGTTTCGTCTAGGTATGTATGTAATTTGATGTAAACTCTCTTCTTGTGGCAGCACGGCCGCAGACGTAACGTCTACAGACGTATTGTGTCACAGCACGCGTCATTCCCCTCATGTAAAATTGAGGTCGCCCTTTAGGCTTTTGCTGCGGCACTAGGAAAAATTTTAATGTACCTAAAGCGGTACAACATGTCCGCCTTTATTATAATCCTATAAGAATTTGTTGCCCGTGGATGGAGTGGCAGATTGGTCGCGGACAAGATCACCGGCCACAGCCGTATCACGAGGGTCTTAATTTACGCCTGTGGCCGTACTGTACTGTCCGTGAACGTGTTAAAACGACATGCTAGAATAACATGCAACATTGTAATAGCAACAGAAACCAGTTCCCGACCTAGATATGGGGGATTCCATTGTATACAGGGCGTCCCACGGCTATGCCACATGGAGGGAAAGTACCTTGAATATTGAAGGTGGAACATTTTACTGAAAGAAGACATTATTTTAATTTAAAACCAATTTAAACTGCATTCTTAAATTTTTAAATAATTACATGGTTGAACAGGGAATCGAATCCGCTACACGAGAAAAAAAATGGACCTGTCGCTTTGTTATACCGATCGAAAGGCTTCATCATAAGGATTATTTTTTGCTGAATAACATAGTGTTAGAAATAAAAGGAAGATCATGAATTTTAACATTTTTAATTCAAATTTAATTAATTTGATTTATCAAATGCTCAAAATTAGTGTCATTCTGTTGAATACAAAGTCGCACCCGCACCCTTTTGATTATAATAATAATAATAATAATAAATTAGTTCTTTATTTAGGTATTAACCCATTACATTACATTATAAGATTAAAAATATTAAATTAAATTAAACTTAAAAATTAACAAAGCACTACAGAAAAGGAGGATTATTTCGCTCCCTGTAGATTTTTTGATCATGTTGTGGTGGATATTTAGAATAATACGTCTAAGTTCTGCTCGTAGCTCGTGGACACTTTCATACTGGTTCTTGTAAACGAATTTAACATTATGTCAGCTTTTCATTTTTCTGAACAAAATTTCAAATTAAATGTTAAAATTCATGGTCTTCCTTTTATTTCTGACACTTTGTTATTTAGCAAAAAAATAATCCTTATGATGACGCCTTTCGATCGGTATGATAAAGCTACAGGGTGATTTTTTTTCTCGTGTAGCGGGTTCGATTCCCGGTTCAGCCATGTAATTATTGAAAAATCTATAAATGCAGTTTAAATTGGTTTTTAAATTAAAATAATGTCTTCTTTCAGTAAAATATTCCATCTACAATATTCATGGTACTTTCCCTCCATGTGGCATAGCCGTGGGACGCCCTGTATAAAAGTTTTAAAGTGAGAACTAAACCACGTTTGTATGGAGAGTCAGCTTAAGTCGACCGTGCAGGAAACTCTCAAGGAATGGTCTTTTCTACCCAAAACAATATGTTTAAAAATATTGAAATAACAATGTGACCCAAAAATGTAATTGAAAATCACTTACCCAGACTGCCGCCCACAATGTAAGTCGCGCACAGTAACATAACTAAGCTACGAGTCGTCATTGTGGTAACTGATGACATAGTCGAATAGTCGAGAATTGCCATCTCTTTTTATAGGGCACATCGAGGTCACAACATTCGTTAATTATAATTGTAAAATGTTTGTAGTTGATAACTAAGTATTATCAATGCATAGGTAGTTAATTGTGTTGCTGTAGAAATTAGCACTCATATTTTAGTTTAAAAATAAAATTAATGATCCTTTGATTAGATAAGTTAGTTGATTGCATGCATTAGCGTGTGGTTTTTAGGATTAACGAATATTAGGCATATATAATATTACCCGAAATAAAGAATTGAAACCCATGGAATCATCAAACAGCAAGAACCATCTTGGCAGTAAAGACTTACTACATAAAAAAACTCACTCTAATTAACACTTTCAACCTTTTGGGAACTACGATTGTTGGGTTTTATGTTTAATTTGAATATTGGTAACGATTATTAATTGAACGCGCCAGTTAAATTAAGATGTGGGTACTTTAATAAAAGGCGCCAATAGATGGTGTGGCGAAAACTAGCTTTTAAAAGACCGAACACTGGGCTAGCGGTCATTCGTTCCCTGACATCGGTTGAGTAAACATGTAGTATAATAAATTACACTGATTCCAATACTATATAGCCGGTTAACCTAGTGGGTACTGACGCTGCCTACGAAGCTGAAGGTCCTGGGTTCGAATCCCGGTAAGGGCAAATATTTGTGTGATGAGCATGAATATTAAGTTTCTGAGTCTTGGATGTTTTCTATGTATTTAAGTATTTATATATATTATATATATCGTCGTCTAGTACCTATAACACAAGCTTTATTGAGCTTACTATAGGTCAAGTTCGATTTGTGTAAGAATGTCCCCTAATATTTATTTCTTAATTGAGTGCTTGAATAAAGTAATTTAGTGGTCTGAGGAGTTGGAGCACATACCTACAACAAACATCAGAAATTGGGATAACCAACGCTATATCGCGTAAGTACACGCCTACATTTCTACTTTTTATCCTTTAGTTCATAATTAGTCCTAGCAATTTGATAAAGATTGGCTCTTCTTTCAAGAGCATCACGGTTCAGCATGCGTGTTATGTGTAGGGTTTGCAATCCGGATCCGACTTGTATGGAAATATCCGGATCCGCGGATCCAGATCCGGATATTTACATACAAGTCGGATCCGGATTGCAAACCCTAGTTATGTGGTCAGGCATTTGGCCAGGGCAACTCCCTGGTAATGCTGTCTTGCTGGCAACTCTCACTAATGACAGATTAATCCTATTGGATCTGTTTATTTTTAATTATATTTGCTAATTATTTAATTATGGCCAGCACTATTGTCCCTAGAAAATTAATCAGAGTTGCCAGCAAGATGAGAGATGTTGAAATTTCAGGGTGATGAAATTTATAGGTTTTTTAAGGAATAACAAATATTTAAACATTCAATTTAAGTTTCTAATAAAATAAATGAATAACACAGAAATTATGTCTGTATTTAAAAGCTAATGTTATTCCTTAATAAAGACAAAAGTGATTATTTGATTTCTTTCGCACTGGTATATTCAATACTGGTGCATTGAGAGAGGAAGTGTTGAGACTTTCATTACAAAGCTGAAATGTAATCATCGAATGGTGGTTTTGTGGTCCTCCTCCAGTGGTTGTTTTAGTGAGGATGGTGTAATCATTTGTATTTTTAACAGCGGCTCCAAGTAAGTAACCATTCTTCAAAATTTGCATAAGCGACAAGGTTCATCCTGTTATTTCTGTTTCTGACCATGTGGTGCTCTTTCCAGCAAATGCAGCCTAAGAGACTTGTGGCAGGGCGGGTGCGAAACACCGAAGTCCTGCGATAAGCCCATGTTGTTGGCATTGAGGCCTATCTAATGCGCCAGCAGCTTCTGTGGTGCGGTCACGTGTCTCGTATGGCGGAGGTGAGAGTGGCGAAACGCATATTCTACTCTGAAATGGAGGAGGGCAAGCGGAAGCAAGGCGGACAACTCCTCCGGTACAAGGATGCCCAAAAGCGACATATGAAGAAATGCAACATTGAGCCCTCTCAAAGGAAGTGTTTGGCACTACAGCGGTCAGAATGGCGCAGGACGGTGAACATCCAAGTTCGCGAGTTCGAGGATCAGCGCAAAGTTGACCTTGACTATAAACGCGACCTGTTAAATGTCCGCCTAGCTGCTGCCATAGCATACAACTACCAGAACGGCGTACTTACGTGCCCGCAATGTGCACGGAATTTCGCCGCAAGGATAGGCTACATAAGCCATATTCGAGCGCACGAGCGCCAAAACTAGATACGAGTCGGAGTGATCGCCATGGCCGAAAACGGTCGGACAGATCATCATATCATATCATGAGGAAAGGTTAAATAAGAATGATAGAACCATTCGAAACTCTTTATTGATGAATAAACTAATAAAACTGATTCCAATACGTGTAAATGTCTAATTGGTTTTCCGGAAAGTTCACATAGTACTATATTATTGATATATTAATATATTATTCATATCAGATTTCACTAGCAGATCTATAAATATACCTGCATGCTCTTTCAAGGTTTCTTGGTTTTGAAAGACGCATGGCCCGACCCCGAGATACTGAGTTCAAAAAATGTTATTGTGATTTTATTAGATACCAACATGCTGTCAAGAGGTTACGCAGAATAGTGTCCAAAGCATACCATTGCGTTGGTACTAACCACACTTTCCCGTAATTCATCATCAAAAAGGGAAACTTCGTGTGGTCCATGACGCGTTAGATTCACTGGATTTTTAAAAAAAAACTTATTTACGAAATGTCATTTGATATTTAACAGTGGCTTTTCAGTGAAGGAAAACATCGCAAGGAAACCGGTATAATCCCAATAAGGTCTAGTTTTCTCTCTTGATTGGAAGGTCAGATGGCAGTCGTTTCGTAAAACTAGTTCCTACGTCGAATCTTGGGATTAGGTACCAAAGCGGACTCAGGGCTCGTTTGAACACTACCAGGAAAAACGCTAGGAGGATGACGATGAGGATATGTAATTAAAATAAATTTATTTGAATAAACATTTGTGGAATAATTAGTCCGGATTTTATTAAAATAATTAGTTCGCCGCATGCGACTGAGTAAACTGCGGCGTCCGTGACGTAGCGTGAAAGTGAAGGTGACGTCAGTCGGCCGCAGAAAAATGATAAAATCAGCCAACTCACTGATTCAAAGAGGCGCTATCGAGCCTTCAAATCAATAAAGGTCCGCGCCCTCTACGGTAAACTAGTACCCTTGTTTGTTGTAGTTGTAGTGAAAAATTGCTTAGAATGTGCTTATTTATTTTGAAACCAATCGGAGGATCTTTTTGGTTAGGAATTAAAAGTAAGGCGGAGGGTAAGTGCGGCTTAGTAAACGGATAAAACTACATCCGTAATGTTACGGATAAAACTATTTGAACGGACTTTATCGCTTTCCCCGCTTTGCGCGAGTAAACTCCCGCCTTGATCACGAGCGCAAACTCGAAACTTCGAGAATAATTAACTACATAAAAAATAAAAAAATAAAAATGTTTTATTGCCACAACTTTACAAACATAAAAACAAATCAATAAAAAGAGAAAAAACTAAACTAAAATTTAAACTAAGCATGATTAGATATATCTGGGCAATGGGTACCAGTCTCAGCTTTTGCTGAATCACATCATTAATATACGCGATAAAACCCTCCAAATCGTTATTACTAATATGCTCATACAATAGGGTACAGAGGATAGCTCAGTATAAAGCAGTGGTTGTCTTTGGCAGAGATGAGAGCGTAGCCTTTGTTGCCCCAGCCGGTGCCGTGAGAGTTCTTCAGAATCCAGTAATCGACGCCGTCCTCAGCTTCGGTGCCGTAACCCACGACGAGCATGTCGTGGTTTATTATACCAGAGTTACTGTAACCAAAACAGAACTGGTCAAGTGCGAGTCTGACACGCGTATCGAGCGTTCCGTCTTGCCCCGCCCATTAATTTTAGAAAAATCTTAACAACGCAACGCATAGTGTGATGAAGCGCCATTTATCGGTGCATTCTGTTACCAACTTGCGCGAATAAGGAGCTCTATGTAAGATGGCTTTTCAGCAAACATTCTTTATGAACTGAATTAATTTCGATAATTCTTTTTAGGGCTCGCACTTTGTGAACCAGGCCTTCGCGGGAACTGGTATCAGGCCCCGCGACTACATGGCCTGTGTCACAGAGCGCATTGACTTTCTGAAGCAGAAAGTCTATGCATGGGCAAGCCGTATTCGCCGGTTCAGAGAGCGTGTGGACCGATACTAACAGAATCGCCTTCTCCAGAGCGACCAAAGGAAGGTATACCGAAAGTGGGAGGGAACCGATCTTCGTGTGTCCGACGGACAACAGCCGGATGCTACTGTCATGTCTGACTTCTGGCGTAGTATCTGGTCAGTGCCAGTCGAACACACTGAAGGCGAGTGGATGAATGTTGTCGAACGTGAGTGTGAGTTCATCGAACCCATGGGGACTGTTACCATCAGCCCCGAAGACGTTAATTGTGCCATCCGTCTGACCCCGAACTGGATAAGTCCTGGGCCGGATGGATTACACAACTTCTGGCTGAAATGGTTTCGATGCTCACACCTGCGTTTGACAACGTTGAGCTCGGTTCCCTGCCATCTTTCTTAACAACTGGTATCACCTCCCTGCTCTATAAGTCCGGTAGTAAGCGAAAAACTACAGACCCATCACGTGCTTGCCTACTTACGCTGTACAAGCTCCTTACATCCATTTTGAGAGCAAAAATTTACTAGTTTTATCTTACACAAATCGACCTAGTCCCATAGTAAGCTCAATAAGGCTT
This sequence comes from Epinotia nisella, assembly GCA_932294315.1. Classification (NCBI taxonomy): domain Eukaryota; kingdom Metazoa; phylum Arthropoda; class Insecta; order Lepidoptera; family Tortricidae; genus Epinotia; species Epinotia nisella. Next base: position 4,786,072 of record OW028693.1, read on the forward strand.
GTGTTATGGGTACTAGACGACGATATATTTAATAGATACACATACTTAAATACATAGAAAAAACAAGACTCGGAAACAAATGTTCATGCTCATCACACAAATATTTGCCCTTACCGGGATTCGAACCCAGAACCTTCAGCTTCGTATGCAGCGTCACTACCCACTAAGTGTTGATATATATTATTATTACTATCATCATAATTGCTATCATATCAGCCGAAAGACTTTCACTGCTGGACATAGGCCTCCCCCAAAGAGTACCAAAGTGATCGGTCCTGCACTCCACATCCAGCGGGCTCCCGCGACCTCTACCGGCAGGTCGATCACGTAACGCATTGTACGCGCGTCAGGTAGATCTAAATGTCAATTTTTGTGTGGAATAATCTCTGGTCATCAGTCCATCTTGTGCAGGGTCTACCCACTAAGTAGTATTACTACAAGTATCGTTATTATCAAAATACGGCTCGCGAATTATTCCGCCTCCATGCGATGGTCACCATAGATAGCTCGCTTGTATGATTTTTCTCACAAAGTGTTATTATCCAACGAGTACAAATACATCAGACTAACTAGGGTCGTCAAATCCGACAAAAAGCTATCGGGGGCTGCCGCTGCCTCAGCTGCCTGACTAATTGAAATTGCTATTTTAATATAAATTGCTCATGCACATCCAGTTCCGTTGTCAATAATAAAATTGGGAACAGACATGGCAATGACAGCCCCGACGGATTTTCAATTCAGCGTGCGATGTTAATTTAACGATTATTAACAGCTACCATTTCGGGTCCAGAAAGATCCCCTCGTGGTAGTACAGCATATGAGTACTGAAGTGCATCTTCACAGCTACTGGGCCTTGATAGTACAGTGCTACCTTCAAAGCGTCAGGGTCGTTGGGGGTAGGTTGAGAGTAACCCTCGATTTTAGTCGTGGTCTCCATGTATTCCGCGTAGCAAGTGTCGGTCTGTGAATACAATACAAAATACTCTATTGCACACCACAATATAAGAACACTATGCAGAACATAATCAACACAAGTACAGATAAATAAAAGGAATCATTGATGTTATGTGATGTATGATGATAAATAAGAGCGTTTCTCAAAAACAATGGCACAATTTTTTATTGTAACATTTTCTGGGAGTTCAATGTTAGTTCCACTAAGAATCACGAGCCCTTTCTATCCTTATAGTAAAATATTTACCCAACTTTATTTTTCCTATTGTGTTACCATTTCCCATAAACCCTCAACAACTAAGAACAACAATTTAGTTTTTTTGGAAAATTCCGCCCCTAAGGGATTAAAAAGGGGTGGGTGCAATGTTTGTATGGAGGAAACTTTTTGCTCTGAGCCAGAGACTTAAAACTTTGTAGAAAGATTACTTATTAGAATACAAATAAAGTGCTTTTAGCGTTTAAGAAAATTCCACTCCTAAGGGGGTTAAAAAGGGGGGTAAGCTTTGTATGGGCAACACTTTGAGCTAGAGACTTAAAAGTTAGTAGAATGATTACTTATTAAAATAAAAAATCTCTCTCTAATCATGTAGTTATGTTAAGACTTCTAAACTAATTCCAATGCCAAAAAAAAAATGAGCATGGTAATACTTGTTATGCAACTAGACCGGCACCCCACTAGTTCTTGTTATGCAACTAGACCGGCACCCCACTAGTTCTTGTTATGCAACTGGACCGGCACTCCACTAGTTCTTGTTATGCAACTAGACCGGCACCCCACTAGTTCTTGTTATGCAACTAGACCGGCACCCCACTAGTTCTTGTTATGCAACTAGACCGGCACTCCACTAGTTCTTGTTATGCAACTAGACCGGCACCCCACTAGTTCTTGTTATGCAACTAGACCGGCACCCCACTAGTTCTTGTTATGCAACTAGACCGGCACCCCACTAGTTTATTGAACGAGCGAGCGTAGCGAAGGGAGTTCTATTAGAACAAGCGAGCGAAGTGAACGAAGTTCTATGCTTCAGCTTGGGCCAAAATACGTTATGTCCGGATGTCCCGCTGTCCCACAGTCCCACGGACAAAACTAATATCGTACACTTTAAGTTGAAAAAAAAACATGACCCATTAAATATAGTGATGAGCCAAAAAAAAATGAGCATGATAACACTTGTTATGCAACTAGACCGGCACCCCACTAGTTCTTGTTATGCAACTAGACCGGCACCCCACTAGTTCTTGTTATGCAACTGGACCGGCACTCCACTAGTTCTTGTTATGCAACTAGACCGGCACCCCACTAGTTCTTGTTATGCAACTAGACCGGCACCCCACTAGTTCTTGTTATGCAACTAGACCGGCACCCCACTAGTTTATTGAACGAGCGAGCGTAGCGAAGGGAGTTCTATTAGAACAAGCGAGCGAAGTGAACGAAGTTCTATGCTTCAGCTTGGGCCAAAATACGTTATGTCCGGATGTACCGCTGTCCCACAGTCCCACGGACAAAACTAATATCGTACACTTTAAGTTGAAAAAAAAACATGACCCATTAAATATAGTGATGAGCCAAAAAAAAATGAGCATGATAACACTTGTTATGCAACTAGACCGGCACCCCACTAGTTCTTGTTATGCAACTAGACCGGCACCCCACTAGTTCTTGTTATGCAACTGGACCGGCACTCCACTAGTTCTTGTTATGCAACTAGACCGGCACCCCACTAGTTCTTGTTATGCAACTAGACCGGCACCCCACTAGTTCTTGTTATGCAACTAGACCGGCACTCCACTAGTTCTTGTTATGCAACTAGACCGGCACCCCACTAGTTCTTGTTATGCAACTAGACCGGCACCCCACTAGTTCTTGTTATGCAACTAGACCGGCACCCCACTAGTTTATTGAACGAGCGAGCGTAGCGAAGGGAGTTCTATTAGAACAAGCGAGCGAAGTGAACGAAGTTCTATGCTTCAGCTTGGGCCAAAATACGTTATGTCCGGATGTCCCGCTGTCCCACAGTCCCACGGACAAAACTAATATCGTACACTTTAAGTTGAAAAAAAAGCATGACCCATTAAATATAGTGATTAACGATACCCTCGTTCCGCAGGTAGACGCTACTAGGTACCTCGGCTTCATGATTGACTCCGGGCTGACGTGGTCCCCACATATCGACTACGCATGCGATAGACTGTCCTCTGCGTGCTACGCGTTGTCCAGACTCGCACCTACGTTAACAACTCAAAACCTACGACATGCCTACGAGTATTTTGGCTACTTTCACTCTATTTTAATACAAGGTGTCGACCTCTGGGCGACGTCGGCCGGCCGGGACTGGCTATTTAAAATGCAAAAACGTGCCTTACGCATCATCGACCGTAAACCTGTCGATCACCCAGCCCAAGAAATATTTAGAAGACAACGTATCTTACTTAACTTAACCTTGTGTTGTGTCTTTATATTGACAGCGTGTAAATGTGTTCGATCCAACCTCCATACATACAAAACCTATAAGGTAGAAGTACTAGTGCCCGACGCGGTACTAGTACTCGACGAATATAATTTAACTAGCGAATAATAAACTAAGATTGATCACGACATCATTTTTAAGCTACTAAATGTTAGTGACTTCAAAATTTCTTATCACAATTTCAAGACAAATAACTTACTTATAAGTTATGAACATATTTGTTAAAACCAGCTGCCATCAATTGGGACAATGAGTTAAACCTTCAAGTCCCAATAAATGTCAGTCTGTCATTCATGACATTTGTACTGAAATGACATCTATTGGGACTGCCAGCATAACCGCCTGCCATTTACTCGTACATTCGGATTGATTACCTAATTCTTATATTATCAGGATTTTTTATAAGATCACCATATGAAACGAATTCCATATCAGTAACTTGAGTAAATACCTCGTCTCCCAAACCGTATGAAACTGTTTAATACATCTTAAATGAGCATTATATCGTGATTCAAATAAGTATTTTTTGTTGACATGTCGGGCACTATAAGGTACCTCTACTTTATAACCGTGTACCGATTGACATCAAAAACTCGACAAGCGATAGTGTTTTTTTTTTCTAAACTGAATGACTTGCTTATGAATATGGCATGCTTACATAAATGAATTTCTCCATGACCCCTGTACCAATTTAATTACCGAAAATATAATTGTAAATTGTATGTTAAATTGATATTTTATGACTTGTAAATGTACTATGACTTTACCAATAAACAATCTGAATCTGAATCTGAATCAACTGTTATCCTCTACAGGTCATATTTTGTGAGCAGGATCGTTAATTAGTACTTTTTTGTCGATTTGGAAATGGTTGAAAAGTCTTTTTTTTTCTAAAATAGACACTCGCGTGTTCTAAAGCTCACAGAGCCCTAGTTTATTCTGTTCAGACAAGTTCATACCTCTTCTTTGTAGGGGTACTCCTTCTCAGTCAGCAGGCCTTTGGTCTGGATGTATTCAAACCCGTTTTGTAGCACGTTTCCGTCACAGCCAAAATTTGAATTGGCGTCCGGTGGCCTAAGGTTTAATAAAAGAACATGTTACATTATGGTATTACTTAACAGACTATTTCACACACTAATTCGATGTAAGATAAAAAAAAACTAGTCCTCGACGTTGCACTACTGTAGAATCCACAATTAGGCGAACTAAACTGATAGTAGAGGTAGGTACGTAGTGTGAGAGAAAGCCTTTAATAATATCGATATGAACAGCACTGGCCAAGCTATGGCCATATTTGTGCATTTTCACCTGTCAGTTTAGTTTGCCTAATTGTGGATTCTATTTTAGTGAAAGTCATGGGCACTTTATGTCAAAGCGATATGGCTTAAATTCGAAAAAAGAAAATTCGTCTTCAGCTCGCAACTAACCCATTTTGCTTTGACTTTAAGCAGGCTTATCCTACTGTAATTTCGGTGCGAAATGATGCTTATCTTTGGTAAGAACTAGGGCTGTACAGCGTCCCCCTCCAGGGTGCCCACCTTGTCGGGCGGGGGGGCTTAGTAACCATGGACTGATCACCCATGGCGAAGCTAAGAGGCACCAGGGCCGGCCTGTGTAGGCCGCCGGCTGGCCCGAGGAGGGCGCTCCTCGCAAGCCCGCTAAGGATGCGTTGGGGCGGGACCGCAGACGAAGAGGAGTACCTCCCTATCTTCTGCGGCCGAGGCGGGATCGCAGGGGGAGAGGCGTGTTGGTATATCGGTGCGCCACTCTCCCTACCCCCTGTGAACTTGGCGGGGCCGTTCCGCTGGAACGGCATTGGTGGGACCACAAAGGAAGAGGAAAGCCGGTATTACGGTGCGCCGCTTTCCCAATACTCTGTGGCCGAGACGTGGTCGGTGGCGGAACCACAGACCTGACCCGCCACCGGGTGCCGGATTTTCCGCACCCATGATCTCGTAGCGGGCTCAAAGGGGTCCGCTACTGAACAGGTGGAGACCGAGGAGGCAGGCGCGTCGAACCATCTGGAGTGCCTCACGTGGAGGGCCTCCGGGCGTCCTCGAGGGAGCCGCTTGTGGGCGGCTGCCGCCGGCGGGGTCGCGGATGTGTGCGCAAGCGTTCCCGTGACCTCGCCACATGGCGGCGAGGCGGCAAGTGGGGGGGTTTTTAGTGGATACACCGTGAGTCTCATCAGCTCATACGGGAGTCCCACATAACAGCACCCGAGTGCGACCTGTTTGCGTGGCGATGGGCGTCTGTGAGGAAAGAATGCCTAAGATTCTGTGAGATGATGGATGCGATGCCTACAACCGTGAAACTGTAATTGGTAACAATAATTGTACCTGATTGTTATTTGTAATAACTTTGTTGTATATGATAATTTTAAGTTTCATGTCGAATTGGAATAGTTCTGTAAGGGCATGTATACATATCTTCAAATAAATAAATAACCACTCGGGTCACCCCCTGCGCTCGGATGGTATGGTTAACGCATTTCCCCCCCAAAAACAGGGCTGTTCAGCGTATCACAAAAACGACGTTTCGTTCCCATTTCAAAATATGAACTCTTATGTAAAAACTTAATCTGTATTCCAGGTTTTATTTCTACGACTACGCCTTCGCGGCTATTGTATATTTTTATTATCATATCGCATTATTATTTCTAAAATGGATGATTATTTTGATAACAAACATAGAAACTAAAACATATATAATTTTGGATATTCCGCTATGTGGTCCACCAACAGTTATTTTGTCTATTGCAAAAAAATTACAGCTAACGTCATCCCTTAGGCAGTGGACCTTCTGTACCTTTAGGTACTATTAATTATTCTGTGCTTAAAGTGCTCATGTCATACGCTAGTGCAGCGCCGAGGACTAGGACGGACTACTTTTTTTGGTGGCAAATCAGTATAAGGTCTTCCTGATAGTAGGCAGACGCCGAAGGTTATTTAAACAATACATACTCGGAAGCTCTGGCGACCATAAAGACCTACACACATCGAACGCGGCGTTCGTGTCGCGAAGCGATAGCAACCCCTCTAACGGTGGCGCCTCTGTTGGTATAGGCCACAGATGCAATTGACCTGGGTACTCACGCACAGTCCACGACCGCTTGTTCGCTGAAGTCGAAACGCTTGCCGAGCTTGCGCGCGAACGCGCCCTCCACAGCCCCCACCGCCGCAAACGCCCAACACGACCCGCATCTCCCCTGATCTGTAAAAATATTACGTATTTCTAACTGGTCGAAAGAGACGTTGAACCGTGCAACGTTTCCGATACTTAATTTATTTGCGAGCGACTAGACGCTTATGCCAGTCGCTGGTTCGAATCCACTTCGGAGAAATTAATTTTTAAATATTTCCCTTTAATTTAAAATCTATACAGAAGTAGTTAGTTTTACTGGGCATTTTTCCGCAAATCAACATCCAACGTGCCTATTTTGCGTGAAATGATTAGACCAGTTTCCTCACGATGTTTTCGTTCACTGAAAAGCTAACGGTAAATATTTCGTACATAAGTTCAGAAAAACCCATTGGTACGAGCCGGGATTCAAACCCACGACCGACGCTTGGCAGCCGCATGCCTGAATCACTAGGCTACCGTAGCATAAACATGTGTCTGATCACTTATATAAACTAACCCTTGAATGAAAATATGGCAGGCCGCGCCAGTGTGATTCAGGCCTTAAGTAGAATTCTTTTTTTTTTTCGTAACGTGTGATGAAGCGACAAAACCGTATCAACTTCAATCATTCATAACCGATATATTAACATTCTTCTGGTTCACTCTGACGTGACTGCTCCTGCTGTGTCAGGCGTCAAAGCGCATGAGAGAGCGTCACGTCAGATAAGTATGAATCCGGCTCTACACTCACTTTTAACAGAAGATATGTAACCTTCGCGTGTCATGTCGAAGTTCTTGGGCAGTGCCTTGGCCAAGGTCTTGACCTCGTCAGCAGAGTACGGGAAGGGCTGATAGCCCTGCAGCCCTGATAAGCCCTGGAGCCCTGCAGGGCTGGGTAGGGAGCCTCCGAGGGAGGCCATCATCTCTTCAGGAGTACGGTCCGAGAACTTGTTCACCTTCATCGTGTAACTGAGGTTCTGGCGGTTGTGGTGCTCTATCATTCTGTAAAAAATGTATTTTTTTAAATACCATAGACCACTTGGATTCTAATCTGCTAAGGAATGGGATTGGCTCCCGTCACCTGTATTCCCTGACATCTATGATTGGCTATTACTGTAGTAGGTGTAAAGCTAATGGATTGCATCGGGAACATTATGCTGCGCTAATAGAAAGATAGAAAGCCCAAATAGAAGATGCAGCTCGGAAGGTGGTCAAGTTAAAGTGGGACTGGGCTGGCCACGTCTACCGCTTGCCGTATGATTTGTGGGCCAAAGGGACCACGGAGTGGAAGTCTCACAACCACAACTCAAACCGGAGACCTCCTCGGCGATGGTGGGATAAATTGGACTCCTTTTTAAAAGACTGCCCAGATATTGCTTAAGACTGCAATGCATGGAAAAGAGGGGGGAGGCCTTTGATCAGCATTGGAGCATAACTGGCTCGATATAATAATAATAAATAAAATAATATTAGAATACCGTTAAAATAGAATAAATACAACAAAAAATAAATGAATAAACATTCATGGCAAAATCTTACAATTTTTTTACTCACTTCTGCCAAACCACAGTGCGTTTTGTTGGCTGACGAGACTCCAATTATTTTTAGTTATTTAGACATAGACATAGACATAGAAAATCTTTATTTAACATCACATGTTAGACATATAGTATACAAATTAGACTTAAGATAAGACTTAAAACCTATACAGTACCGTAAATACGAGGCATAGCAATGTGTGATGTTAAAAAGGGGCTAGACTCAGCATAATGTTGCAGTGAGTAGGTATAGGTTTACCTACACCGCAACGCTGGTTTTCAGTTAGACCCTTTCATATAGCTTTAATCATAGTATTATTATATCGGAACGTAGTAAAAATGTATTTTAAGTTTGAGTAATGTTGTGTGTAAACTGTGTACTTATTTAAAAAAATATTATACTTTGATCGTGGTTTGGTTTTACTTATGGGCAAATATATATGTTAGGTGACAAATATATATAATTGTTATAAATAATAATAGAATGAAATACAAAAATATAAAAATAAAATGACATATGTATATAGTATTTATTGTAGGCTTCAAAGATACGAGGGCAAGACTCGGCCACCCGGAGGTAGATCTTTTTGTAAATGGAGGAGGTGCTGCTTTAATCGTAATTTGAAAGTATTCAGGCTATTTATAATTTTGAGAGGTGGAGGTATGTTATTCCAGCATTTAGTTGCTGTATACTTAAAACTACCTCGAAAAGCGGTGGTGTGATAATGAGGAATTATTAAATCTTGGCCGATCGACCTGAGGCCATACGCTGTGGTTCTATTAGTACGCCAGGTGAGCCTTTTATACAAATACTCGGGTACCGAAGTTTTTATGATACCGAACAACAAAAAAGACAAGTGGAGTTCTCTCCGAAATGTCATTTTCAGGATTTTTGCCGTATTTAAGTAGGAGGTCACGTGCGTTCGAGGAGGTATTCCGAAACAGTATTTATGCTGACTAATGTAATCTAAACCCAGCCCAGCCTCTATAGTTACCGCTCCGTTGACTATTGTTATTATAGTCAACGGAATGGTTTACTTTATGGAATGTGCCCCATTATGTGCTAGTACAATTTTCTAGTGGTCCTGTGAGCTGAAGAACTCGCGAGCCTATTTTAAAAATAAATATATTTTTTATTTCGAAAAAGCCTAAAAAATCTATATGATTAACGAATTTGCTCACAAAAGTTCAGTGTGCCGTTTTATCTAAGCAGAAATCATGCCCATTGTGCTTTTCCTTTTCTATAAATAGTGTACAATTTTATTACGACACTTTCATGCTTAACTAATAGTTAACACCTATTGTTTTGACATCTAACACATGTTGGCCAAGTGAAGGGCACTGGGTCGTTTACCTTCTTTTTTAATACTTATTAGAAAATACTTACTTCCAGTTTTCCAGGAAAATTGTTTTCCTCATTTCATGTTCGTCATTGTTCTCGTAGTTTCTGGCGTAGGCTTTTATGTAACTGAAAACAAGTAGAATTAATCGAACGAGGGAGCGAAGTGCACGAAGTTCTATGCTTCAGCTTGGGCCGAAAATCGTTCGTATGTCATTATAACTAAAGCAGTAAGCTGGTCCAGTTTATTTTATATTGGCTTGCAAAGGCCTCCAGGCTTTGTTTCAATATCAATTCGTGAGACGACGTCATGGCGGTCAGCCATTTAAAAAAGTTTGGATTTCTTTTTAAATTTCATTGCATGTTGGAGAAAAGCACTGTACATACCTTGGCGTGAAAAGGGATGGCCAATTAAATAAATAAATAAATCCTTATTTTCCCGGCCTCTGCAGCAATATACTATTTAAGAAGCTTACCTGTGGAAAACATGGTCGACGTTTTCCCCGTCGGGTCGCAAATACTTGGCGCCTGCGAACCAAGAATATTTTCCACTTTACCACATGAAATGATTTCCGAGAGCAAATGCCTTGATTATAACAAAAAAAAACCATATCGCTGTATGTGGGCCAATAATATTTGAGGAGTTCCGTCGATTCCTCAAGGATCTCAGTTTCGCCTTTGGCACTCCATTAGTTGTTATTTCAACGGAGTTATATAAGAATCTGTGAGTTTTTTAAAAGTTTTAAGTACAATATCATTCAAACCTTAGCCACCTGTGCTTTTACCATATGTTTAATGTGAAAACGACATTTCATTTCATTTCATCAGTTCCACTGATGAAATGAAATACACATACACGAGTTTTAATAGAAAATACCAAAATTACTACAAGCAAGCGTGCCGAATATATTTGAGGAGTTGCCTCAATTCCTCGTGGTTCCCATCATCAAACTGGAGTTTTGATAACAATGGGACTGACCTGGAAGCATATAATTTCAAATAAAAACCGGACAAGTGCGAGTTCAGAATATTTTACGGAACCCTCAAAAATATTGAGAATGTTCCCGTTACTTAGGGAAACCTATGAGAAATTGAGAAGTTTGAGTAAACTTCTCAATTTCTCATAGGTTTTCCTGTAATTTTTAGGCAAGGAACTATTTTCCATATTTTTTACACAATTTTAAGCGTAGCAGTTTCGAAGATAAGGGGGGGAATGGTCAAAATTCGTCTTTTTTAGGGTTCCGTAGCCAAAATGGCAAAAACGGAACCCTTATAGTTTCGTCATGTCCGTCTGTCCGTCTGTCCGTCTGTCCGTCTGTCCGTCTGTCCGTCTGTCCGTATGTCACAGGCATTTTACTCGAAAACTATAAGGTGTATTTGAATAAAATTTTGAGGACAGGTGTATTTTGTTGGCCGCTACATAGTTTTGTAATTAAAATGACAAAAACAATTTTTTTTATGGGTGCACTCCATACATAAAACTGTGTGGCTACGGAACCCTAAAAAGCAGCCAAGTGCGTGTCGGGCCACGCGCAGGGTAGGGTTCCGTAGTGGCCCGTCTGTCAAAGAATGCGGACTTAAGGGGCTTTTGGGGTTTTTATTATAGCTTACCCTCGTTTGCGCGCTCGCCGCGGGCAAGAAGCACGGTGCCGTGAAAAAGCAACTCTACCGACCACGGTAAAAGGTTCAAATTCCAATGAAAATGTATATGCACCCGAAATTAAGTGCATTTCTTACCAGTTAACTAGTTATGTCTACGACTCGTTAACTAGTTATGTCTACTTAACTGTGATAGTTTTCGTTTTAAATTCATTATATGTACTACTGCCACGAATTTTTTCACGTCCCCAGTAGTAGCCATTTAGCCGGCAGGGGGGGGAGACATGACTCGAATAAAAATTAAGGCATTAAATCCCATTATCTCGCAAACGCTAAGTTGAAAAATAGTTTTAGTAAACCCATAATATTTTTGAACAAGCTATCCAACGATACCCCACACTATAGGTTAAACTAGAAAAAAAAAACATCACCAATTTACATGTAAGGGAGGTAACCTAAAAAAAAAAAATTTAGGATTTTATTCTACTGGTTTGTCGGCGTGATTGGTTTATATACCCACGCCGAATTGCAGTTTTCTAGTTGTAAGGGTTACTGAGCTAATCTGAAGACGGACAGACAGACAGGGCGGACATGGCGAAAATTTAAGGGTTCCTTGTTGACTATGGAACCCTAAAAACTGTTCAAGAATCAAATAAACTGTAACTATACTAAGTTATATCTCTACATAAACGAAAAAAGGTCGTCAGGACGCTCGACTCTCCATCGCAGTTTAGTGCTCATTTTAAAACGACATGCTAGAATAACATGGAACTTTTCATATTTCGTGCTCTGAAAGTGGGTCGTTGTTGTTCTAAAAAGTGCGCAGAAAGTGATACGTTTCTGCTCTAGTGCAGAAAATTAGCGTATTCCAATTAGTCCTCGCCTTATAAGCATTATGCGGGAACTAATTCTAATAAATATTATTCTTACTACTAGTTCATGTAAGTTTATTAAATGTTGTAGATTCATTACTTTTATTATAGCTAAAATATACACACAGTATACCAACCTGCAAAACCAAGTTTGCGCAATGTTTCCCCCCATTCCTAGGGCCTTATTTATATAACCGCATATCTAAACAAGTCGAACTACAGCAATATACCAATAACAATTGCAAACGAGCTGTTACCACCTTTCTAAAAAAACTAAACTATGAGGATACTGAAACTCTTCTCCGAATAATATCTTGACAACTAGATACTAAAGAACAGGCTACCTGCAACCTCAACTATTTACACTAACCCACTATATTACTAACATACTTACAGCGCTCCCTACTTTAAACACTTACTGACTAAAATATCCTATTAGCACCATTCCTACTATCAGCACATTCCTACTAACGAGCTCAAAAGCAGCCCATAGCACTATCAAACAAACTTATGTAATACCTATAAATAATACAGTTACTAGTTTAACCCTGATAGTATCCTAGTTCTATTTTGCCTACGGTTGGGCGCAGTACGAAACACTAATATTATTATCAAACCAGCATCTATTCTTATATCCCAACTGTAGGTACGCACATAGTCGTATGACCCGTCCGTTCTACTCTTGCCATTCATGAACTGCCTTATAACTTATAACACACTGTTGGTCTACGAACTGTTTAGCAAAATCTATTCTCATCAAAACATACATACACACAAACACACACACACACACAACACACTACTATACTCGCTCTTTACTACAGTCTCTCTCTAGTAACTTATGCAATAATTATAAACAAACCTAAATGCCTTAAAATAAGTATTATTATAGTAATGATATTTGTAGATAAATACTTATATATATATACACTGTAAACAATTATAACTGCTATCATGTACAACGATCTATAACTACACGGCTGATCATGGGGAGAAGGAGGGTACCTTGCCGTAATACAGTTTTAACTAGTACGGAAGGTGGCTTACTTTAACTTAATATGATTAGTTTCTTAATATGTTTACCTTTACTTACCTAAGATATCATGCAAAAATGTTTAGTTTAAGTAAGCTGATAAATAAATAAATAAATAAATAAATAAATACACTAGGCTCTATGAAGTGGTGACAAATAGGATACACCCACAAACCTTTTTTAGGGTTCCGTAGCCAAAATGGCAAAAACGGAACCCTTATAGTTTCGTCATGTCCGTCTGTCCGTCTGTCCGTCTGTCCGTCTGTCCGTATGTCACAGGCATTTTACTCGAAAACTATAAGGTGTATTTGAATAAAATTTTGAGGATAGGTGTATTTTGTTAGCCGCTACATACTTTTGATATGAAACTCCAGGTTCCCGTCGACTATTCTATCATAGAAACTCCAACTTACGACATGTATAGTAGTTTATTTTCTTGCTGCACTTATGACACGTCTCACAGTCACTCATACATATACTTAGGATGTAATTCTAGAAAGTCACAATCATATTGATTCATTTTACTAATTATTCGGCACCTCATCGCACTGCCAGCGCTCGCTCCGGACTACCCGCTTATGCCCAGACATCGACTTTTTATCCTACCTCCTCACCCAAAAAGGGAGGTTAAATCCAACCTACCACGTCCGAGCAGGTTTTCCATACTATTCATTACCCTAATTTTCAATAAATTATATAAAATTACCCTCTTTCTTGTCAAAATCATCACATTCGGCCATCCGACAACGTGCTGCCTCTGGCGCACGTATCCTATATAACAGTTTATTAAACTAACTACTTTTTATAACAATACAAAGACTCAATTAAATAAGTAATATAAATTATACGCATTAGTCAAATGTAAATTAATTAAGAAGTCACGAAACATTTACATAATCGACCACGATCAATATGTATGCTTAACGAACAATAAGTATATAAGTTCAGACTTTTTAATAATATTCGTACCTAACTACAATATCTATGACTCGAAATAACTAACTACCAAATAGCAGGTGTGAATGAGCATAATGAATCAGAAAGTCTGGAACAAGTGCAATGTTTACATACAATTATCAATTATAAGATACAATAAGAACGACAGCAACAACAACTAATAACGTAAATCACGTCCAACGTATGTACGTATATTCCTTGCATTACAAAATTTCAGCTAATACCGCCAGTCCGAGAAATGGCGGATCAAGTCAATTCTCTTATCCTGACATCTACATCTTCAGCAGTCTGCTAAGTCTCCAACGGTGTCGACAGCACGCTCACGCCACACCTGGGCTGTTATTCTGAACGCGCTCATGCGCCTCACCTCACCGCAGTCAATACTCTCGTCGCGACGTAGTAACTGAAAACTCATACATACGATTAATAAAATCATCACATTCGGTACTCAGTATCCAGCTACTTTTTTTTTATATAGGAGGAAATGCCGCTAGCATCCTCGGCACAATCCTCAAAGGTCTTCCCAAGATTAAACTCAATTGCAATTCAATTTACCAATGTTAATTATCATCTTGTATGGGTACTTTAGAAAATAAATAATCAAAAATATGGATTGTATTGCATTAGTTATCACTCAATACAGTCCTAGACATATTGGAATGAATCATAATATATGTATCCATGTTCCACGAAACTAAAGTACTTATGTACTTAGTGAAACGTACGGGCAATTCAATGCGTGTCTTAGTAATCGCTAAGCAATGTACATTAATTGGGTATCTGAAACACGAACAAAATAAATGTGGTTCATTTTGCATTATCAAATCTAATCTAAAGCTTGCACAAATAATACCACTCGGAAATCATACAAATACTCGCAAAGAAGGAATTAGCACCAAGTGGCTAACGTAGATGTTTAAGTCGACTGATCTTAAATTATAAAGACTTGATTCACGACTAAAATGTTTTGTATGTGCGTCTACTGCTGATGCCGTTAACAGATGTATAATCCACTAGCGTCCGCCCGTGACCTCGTCTGCGTGGACCCGGGATAAAAACTTATATTTTGAGACCCAGCGCCTGATGAAGGCAACGACCAAAAATATAAATCTGCATACAAAGTTTCGTTCCCCCTTTTCGCCCCTAAAAGGAATGGAATCTGGCACAAATTATAGCTTATGTCCCATTCCGACATACAGGGTACATGACTGGAAAGTTTCATATAAATTCGTCCAGTAGTTTTTGAGATTAAGTGGAACGTACACCCATCCATACATCCAAACTTTCACGTTTATAATATTAGTAGGATATACAATTCTGTAATACCTATCCATTATCGATATTATTTTCTATATAGGCACTACCTAGTTATAACTTAGGGCGCATATTGACGCTTCATAATTCGTCTAACTCATCGTTTTATTTATTTTTAAGAAGATGTTATTACAACGAGGAACTAAGTATTCCGTGGAATATAATTATTTGTCGTCAGAGGGCTGGTATTTCTAGCCACATTAGCACGAGATATCATTTTCGTACTGCATAACCACTGCTCTAAAAGTTGCATGAAACAGAAATACGTTTAAGACTTATTAGGCCCTGATCAACTAATACGTTAACATAAAATAAGTATTGTGTGTCACCGGGACGCAACCTTCCTCTCACACTTCAGAAATATTCACTCAAATCATTTATACCTATAACCCGGCTGTAAATAGGCAACTAATGCCTATCAGTGAATCTGCCATCCTGTTTGGACATACCCTCCGATAACAGAGGATTATTAAATTGCGGGGAAGCGCAAGCACCTCTTTCATTATACGTTGTTATAATACAACTTATTAAGTACAACGGGACATAAGTTCGAATGAAATACAACTGAGCCAGGAATCCGAATCTGGGCACATCGTCCTCGACATCGGAGTAATGTATATAACACTTGACCAAGGTGACAAATGTCTGTTCAATATTACATCTTTGGTTGGAAATAAGTTACCTAAATCAACTATCAAAAGCAATGTTATTTAATGTTGGTTGAGCTTTCATCGTTGCAAATGATTTATATTATTACTAGCTTTTAACCGCGGCTTCGCCCGCGTACTAAAAGTAATTTTAACCGTTTACAAAAAGGTGCATCTCAGTTTCACCCGTATGTTCCAATTTAATTGCAATTTGGCACAAATACTTTCAAGAATTTTTATGTCCACAATGTTAAATTTCGAAATCGATGCCATTTTCCTAATTAACGTCCCAAAAAAACCATAAAAACGACACCCATATTGATACTCAGACACAACCCCATCGCACCCCAACAGGGGAAATGGTATCTCACGTCCGCCACGTTGGATTTTAAAATCGTTGATGTTGTTTCGTAATCAGCGACCAGCAACCCGATAAACCATAGAAACAATACCCATGTTGATTTTCAGACATTGTCACATTTTCCCCTTTTAGGGGATGAATTCCCAAAAAACCTGAAACACGTATTTACTCATTTATTGCTAGGAATACTCCTGTGAAGTTTCGAATGAAATAGTCTTACTTATTTTGTTTCCCCATACAAACTTTAGACCCACATATCGAATTTACATATCGACTCTACATATCGACTATTCATATCGACTCTACATATCAACTCTACATATCGACTCTACATATCGACTCTACATATGAACTCTACATATCGACTCTACATATCGACTCTACATATCGACTACATATCGACTCTACATATCGACTCTACATATCGACTCTACATATCGACTCTACAAATCGACTCTACATATCGACTCTACATATCGACTCTACATATCTGGACCGAGCAATTTAACCCCCTCTTTTAAGGGGTTAGGTGCAGATTTCCAAAAAATTATGCACGGTTTTTTTTTTGTTAGTCACAAATAGTCCGCATACCAATTTTTAGTTTTCTACCTTGAAAATTGCGGAATGCTCCATACAAACTTTCACCCCCCATTTTAGGGAAGTGAGGGGTTAGAAAGAGACAAAAAGTAACCTATGTCACTCTCCATCCCCTCAACTATCTCCACTTAAAAAATCACGTCAATTCGTCGCCCCGTTTTGCCTTGACAGACGGACAAACAAACAAACAAACACACACATACACTTTCCCATTTATAATATTAAGTAAGTAAGTACGTATGGATTCGTGACTTGCTTAATGGTATCATATTGAATCTAACTTCACTGCTTAAGGAATATGAAGTGCCATTCATACCGAGACAATCTCATGTCGACCTTCACCAATATACAGTGACACAACATGAAATATATCGATAAATACACCTTGTTGACAATCGGATACTTAACTTTCACTTTCTTTTGTACTTGTATTTACTTGTTTTTACTCGACTTTACTCGAATTTACTCAACTTTACGCGAATTTTCTTGACTTTACTCGACTTTACTCAACTTTACGGACTTTACTCGACTTTAGTCGACTTTAATCGACTTTACTTGACTTTACGCGACTTTACTCGACTTTACTTGACTTCTACTTCTACTTGACTTCTACTAGACCAACGATCCAGGGCGGTCCTTTTTGTTAGTTTAGTTAGTACGTATTGTTGACGAAGCCTGTTGCGGATTCTTACAGTGTTAATAACATTTTTTTTTTTAATTGTCTAAATACATACTTGACTTCTACTTAACTTTTACTTGACTCTCACTGACTTCTGCTTGGCTCTGCTTGGCACTGCTTGGCTCGGCTTGGCTCTGATTGGCTCTGCTTGGCTCTGCTTGGAACTGCTTGGCTCGGCTTGGCACTGCTTGGCACTGCTTGGCTCGGCTTGGCTCTGCTTGGCACTGCTTGGCTCGGATTGGCTCTGCTTGGCACTGCTTGGCACTGCTTGGCTCTGCTTGGCTCCGCTTGGCACTGCTTGGCTCGGTTTGGCTCTGCTTAGCTCTGCTTGACTCTTCTTCGCTCTTCTTGGCTCTGCTTGGCACTGCTTGGCTCGGCTTGGCTCTGCTTGGCTCTGCTTGGCTCTGCTTGGCTCTGCTTGGCTCTGCTTGGCTCGGCTTGACTCTGCTTGACTCTGCTGGGCTCTGCGTGGCTCTGCTGGCCTCTGCTTCGCTCTGCTGGGCTCTGCTTGGCTCTGCTTGGCTCTGCTTGGCTCTGCTGGGCTCTACTTGGCTCTGCTTGGCTCTGCTTGGCACTGCTTGGCTCTGCTTAGCACGGCTTGGCACGGCTTGGCACTGCTTGGCTCGGCTTGGCTCTGCTTGGCACTGCTTGGCTCTGCTTGGCACTGCTTGGCACTGCTTGGCTCTGCTTTGCACTGCTTCGCTCGGCTTGGACTTGTCTTGGACTTGACTTGGAACTTGACTTGGATTTGACTTGGAATTTGACTTGGACTTTACGGACTTGTCTTGGACTTGATTAGGAATTTGACTTTAGCTTTGACGCAGCGCACCTACATGGCTGCGTCAATGCCATACAGCACACCTACATGGCTGTAAGCAGCACACCTACATGGCTGCATCTATGCTAAACAGCGCACCTACATGGCTGTTAGCTCACTATAAGCAGCACACCTACATGGCTGCATCTATGCTAGACAACACACCTACATGGTTGTTAGCTCATAAAAGTAGCACACCTACATGGCTACATTTATGCTAAACAGCGCACCTACATGGCTGTTAGTTCACTATAAGCAGCACACCTACATGGCTGCATCTATGCTAGACAACACACCTACATGGTTGTTAGCTCACTAAAAGTAGCACACCTACATGGCTACATTTATGCTAAACAGCGCACCTACATGGCTGTTAGCTCACTATAAGCAGCACACCTACATGGCTGCATCTATGCTAGACAACATACCTACATGGTTGTTAGCTCACTAAAAGTAGCACACCTACATGGCTACATTTATGCTAAACAGCGCACCTACATGGCTGTTAGTTCACTATAAGCAGCACACCTACATGGCTGCATCTATGCTAGACAACACACCTACATGGTTGTTAGCTCACTAAAAGTAGTACACCTACGTGGCTACATTTATGCTAAACAGCGCACCTACATGGCTGTTAGTTTACTATAAGCAATACGCAACACACCTACGTGGCTGCGTCTACTTATTGAGAAAGAGAAAGAAAGAAAGAGAAAGAATTCATTTATTCAAGTAGGATTCTCAACATTACGCCTCTATGGCTGTTGGCTCAACATAAAACTGCACATTATGCCGTTACACAAATTACAAGCAGTTTTATAATTTATTAATCAAACAATTACTCTAAAACTCTAAACGAATGCAACGCTATTTCGTATACACTTGCGATCTGATTTTCATGTCTAATAGTAAATATATTCTTTCTTTCTTTCTAATAAAAAGGATATTCAAAATCACTGTTTTCGTCTGACATGGCGCGTAGACTCACGCCCACTTCTGAGCTGATATGAAACTCCAGGTTCCCGTCGACTATTCTATCATAGAAACTCCAACTTACGACATGTATAGTAGTTTATTTTCTTGCTGCACTTATGACACGTCTCACAGTCACTCATACATATACTTAGGATGTAATTCTAGAAAGTCACAATCATATTGATTCATTTTACTAATTATTCGGCACCTCATCGCACTGCCAGCGCTCGCTCCGGACTACCCGCTTATGCCCAGACATCGACTTTTTATCCTACCTCCTCACCCAAAAAGGGAGGTTAAATCCAACCTACCACGTCCGAGCAGGTTTTCCATACTATTCATTACCCTAATTTTCAATAAATTATATAAAATTACCCTCTTTCTTGTCAAAATCATCACACTTTTGTAATTAAAATGACAAAAAAATTTTTTTTTAGGGTGCACTCCATACATAAAACTAAAAGTCAAAAATTTTTTTTTCATTGTGACCCCTCGTGTGGCAAATCAATCGATAGGCCTTTCAAAATAAATATAAGGTTTCTTAGCATTTTTTTTGATTAAGTGAATAGGGTCGGAGATAATCGCCCCGAAAGTCACTAAAATTCTGTCCCCCCCCCTCTAATTTTTGAACGGTGTATTTTAAAAACATGGAAAAATTCATGGACATAGGGCTTATTCATTTCATTCACCGAAAATTGTTTTGAACAAGATCGGTTCAGAGGTTTTTGAGATATTGCTGAAAAACTGCCTTCCTCAAAGAAAAGGACGTAAGTGCCGTAAAATTTATGTGACGATACGACCTTTTTAACAGGCACGGAACCCTTCCTTTTGCGTGGTCCGACACGCACTTGGCCGGTTTTTTAAACTTAAAGTTGTGCATGTGAGCTCGCAGAAACGCATACAGCCAGTCTTCAACGAATACTAATAATAAATACAAAACATATTGTTAAATTTTCCGTCTCGATGTTTTTTACTTTCCTCGTATTCGATATGAAAAGTAGAGTGTTTAACTCGGGTGAAAGTCACCCATTTCAGCCCTTGGTTAACAATCTACTATTGTAATAGTATGACGACCGCTTTAGCCTAGTTGGTAGTGACCCTGCCTACGAAGCAAGAGGTCCTGGGTTCGAATCCCGGCACGGGCATTTATTTGTGTGATGAGCACGAATATTTGTTCCCGAGTCATGGATGTTGTATGTATTCAATATGTATTTATCTATATAAGTATGTTTATCGTCGTCTAGTGGGTCGTTCTTCTTTTTTACCGACAATGATCCGAGGTTTTTCTGTTTTTTTGGTTTTTGAACTATCGAAAATTGTGGTTTTGAAGTGCGATTTAAAAAAAAATGCATAGGTTTCTTCATTAGAACTAATTAAAGTTTCCTTTCTGGCAAATATAAATATTTATTTACGGTTGGTTTCTAAAAAAAAACATGTGACAAAGTGGACTCTTTCAGTGGGGACAACATTTTGGTTTACCACTCTGTCACGGCATTCTACGAAAAAAAAAAATTTAAAAAAATGCTAGTTAGAGAAAGTGAAATACTAAACATCACTAATTAATAAAATAATATGGACGTTCATTCGAACATTATAAAACCGTAAACATCATTACTCAAATGAGATGCCGTAATAAGACGAGGGACAGGCTATTGTCGGTCGAAAAGAAGAACGACCCTAGTACCCATAGTACAAGCTTTGCTTAATTTGGGACTAGGTCGATTTGTGTAAGATTGTCCGCAAAAAAAAAAAAAAAATTTTATAGCAACAGAAACTAGTTCCCGACCTAGATAAGGGGGATTCCATTGTATATAAAAGTTTCAAAGTGAGTTTTAAAGTGGGAACCATACTACGTGAGAGTCAGCTTAAGTCGACCGTGCGGGGAACTCTTAAGGAATGGTCTTTTCTACCCAAAACAGATATTATTATGTTCAAAAATACTGGGCGCCCAGTACGAGTTCGTTGCGTTTGGTGTCGGGACTCACGGCTCGTGGGGTAAGGGCGCGCGTGGGCTTCACAGGGCGCTCAGCAAACGCTTGCGGGAGGCAACAGGAGCCGTAGCATGGTTGGCCTTGTCACGCGATAGGTGATAGGACAGAGCGTGCGTCACTGGCTGACACCGTTCGATAGAACGAGACGACGCTCTTATCTTGTCACAACCATACTACGGAGGCGACCCTCGCGGGCAGCTTTTTTTATCTCATTTATTTTATAAGCCATACATCTTATGATTAAGTCGACTTAAAAATAATTACAGTGCCCGACGCGGTACTAGTACTCGACGAATATAATTTAACTAGCGAATAATAAACTAAGATTGATCACGACATCATTTTTAAGTTACTAAATGTTAGTGACTTCAATATTTCTTATCACAATTTCAAGACAAATAACTTATTTATAAGTTATGAACATATTTGTTAAAACCAGCTGCCATCAATTGGGACAATGAGTTAAACCTTCAAGTCCCAATAAATGTCAGTCTGTCATTCATGACATTTGTACTGAAATGACATCTATTGGGACTGCCAGCATAATCGCCTGCCATTTACTCGTACATTCGGATTGATTACCTAATTCTTATATTATCAGGATTTTTTATAAGATCACCATATGAAACGAATTCCATAGGTATCAGTAACTTGAGTAAATACCTCGTCTCCCAAACCGAATGAAACTGTTTAATACATCTTAAATGAGCATAATATCGTGATTCAAATAAGTATTTTCTGTTGACATGTCGGGCACTAGTACTTCTACCTTACTTAAACTTTAGGTATTACTTTAAACATTGACATTGATACTTAAGGAGGATTTTTATAGTATTCAAATCTTAGGTTCAATGAGTGTTTAATGAAACTTATAAATGTACCACTGTGTTCGGTAGTGAACTCTGAGCCTAAGATTTGATGGAAGAGGAAGAGGAGATCCCCCGCAGAGCACCCAGTTTCTTTTAAAAGATCCAACCTAGATTATTCGTTGATTTTACACTATATAGAACTAAGTGGAGGAGGTCCTCTTCTTTGTCACATTGTGTACAGTTTGGGTCGTCTCTTTTTTTTCATGATGTAGTTAAATTTGTTGAGTGGGATGTGTTAAGTTCGGGTTCGGAAGCAAATAACTAATTCTTTTCTGTTTAGGTTTCGCGAGGCAAACCAAGGTACGCGTGGTGGTGCGTCTACAATGGTTCTGTACCAGATACTCGCGGGCAGCTTTCTCGCACAAAGAATTGCAATCGGGTGCCCTGCCAAAGGGTCCAAATTTAGATAGTTACCTATATTTAGTTTTTGGTAGGCTATTTTTAAGTTACTTTTAGTTTTAATTTTAAATCTAGTTTTATTTGTATATTTAACGTTTTTGCTGTATTTTGTATATTCTTATGTGTTTTAACTATAAATAATATTTTTGTCCCTTTAAAAATATTGAAATTACAATGTGACCCAAAAATATACATAATGTATTTTATTGTGGGGCAGTGCTTCAGAGATTCATTAGATTTTTGTTTTGCAGAAACGGGCTATTCGGGCGATATAATAAATTGAACCATAGAGACTCACTTAGAGATAAGTTTAAAAATATTAATATAATGACATTACATTGTCAATATATCTATTAAAAACTTTTGTATGTACATAAAAACATTGTCAATTTTAGGAAAAACTGTGACTAGTACATAATATTAATACTAGAAATAAGCATAAGCTCGCGGTGCCCACCACTCGGCTACAAAAAATAAAAAAATCATTCATGGGTAATTGTGTAAAGGTTTATAACAAACTTCCAGGAAACTTAACTGAGTTATCTATTAATAATTTCAAGAACTATGTGAAGCGTAAACTTATCTCGAAAGCTTATTATAGCACACAAGACTACATGAATGATAAAACTCCATGGAACTAATTTTGACTGAATTTTTAATCTATTATTTTCGTAATAGGTATTTTGTTTTTTGACATTAGATTGTTTTTCTAGAAACATTCTACTAGTATTATTTCTTATACAATCTTTATATCATATATATTTTATTCTTTATGATTAAAAAAATATCTTAAAATTTAACTGAGGATTTGAAAGTGCTTGTTACTAGGCCTACTTGAATAAAGATCATTTTGAGTTTGAGTTTAAGTTTGAGTATAATTGAAAGTCACTTACCCAGACTGCCGCCCACAATGTAAGTCAGACACAGTAACATAGCTAAGCTACGAGTCGTCATAGTGGTAACTGATGAAATAGTCGAATAGTCGAGAATTGCCATCCCTTTTTATAGGGCACATCTAGGTCACATTATTCGTTAATTACAATAGTAAAATGTTTATAGTTGATAACTACTATCAAACCTTAATTATTGTGTTATAGAAAATAGCACTAATATTTTAGTTTGAAAATAAAATTAATGAACCATTGATTAGATAAGTTAGTTGATTGTGAAATCCCATTCAAATCCCATTACTGTATACTTTTTAGGGTTCCGATACCTCAAAAGAAAAAAAACGGAACCCTTATAGGATCACTCGGTTGTCTGTCTGTCCGTCTGTCACAGCCGATTTGCTCCGAAACTACTAGACCGATTGAGTTGAAATTTGGTACATATATGTAAATTGGTGACCCAAAGATGGACGCGTAAAGTAAATTAATGAATTCTGAACAAGGGGGCCACTTTTGGGGGGTAGACTGGAAAATTAAAAAAAAAAGTTTCGCAAACTGTATTGTGTGACATATCAAATGAAAGGGGTTGTTGTAAGCATGTCAGAGATTTTTTTTATAATTTTAGCAAGAACAGATTTGAAGTAATTTAGGAAAAAAGACGAAAATTTACCATTCCCCCCCCCCTTATCTCCGAAACTACTAGGATTAAAATTCTGAAAAAATATGGGAAATAGTTCCTTGCCTAAAGATTACAGGAGAACCTATAAGAAGTTTGAGTATTCAAAAATACTTATGAAATTTAGATTATATACGGAACCCTCACCACGCGAGTTGAACTCGCACTTGTCCGGTTTTTTACCTTTGAACCATGTTTTGACTAAGACAAATTACTACAAACAGCCAAGTGCTCACGCTTAAAGGCCTAGCAATTTGTCACAACAACTTGCTATAGTTAGACTGGTTAGGAGTGTATGGCTGTCTCTTTCCAACTATGGCAACTATTGCAAGTTGGTGTGACAAATTGCACCCGTTTGTAGTGTGCTTAAGGCCTTAACCACACTGGCGCGGCCTGCGGTGGCGGTCAATAGTAAATTTGACAGCTAATGACAAGTTTACTAACCGACCGCCGCGGCCAGGCCGAGCCAGTCTGTGAGAGGCTTAAGGCCTGAACCACACTGGCGCGGCCTGCGGTGGCGGTCAATAGTAAATTTAATTGAAGATTATTGAAAATATTATTTGATTTCCTCGCATTTTTGGAGAAAAGCATTATAATCTGCCTCGGCGGGAATGGCAATTTGTGGATTCGTCTCTATTGTCGGATTCAGATTCGCTTCATCCGACAAAATCAACTCATCCACGAATTGCTATTTCCCGGCCTCTGCAGTAATGTACTCTATGGGAACATATGTTACGTAAAGGTGGCGGTGGTTTCGGAGATATTGAATGTTTCGTAAAAGTGGATAAAAAGACGATTATTTAATCGATGTTTCGAAAACTATAAGATGTAACATTTGTTGAAGCAGTTATATTTTTTTCATCACACTTGCTCGAAAATGGTGTTATTATACGCAAGCGTACTGAGCTGTAATGGGCTATATTACGCCCATGGGCGTTATGGTTTTTTTTTAAATAATAGAACCCTCTGATTGGCTTAAGCAAATCTGGTTGCTGTGTGATTGGTTGAATAAAAAAATCTAGTTGGTCACGACGCCCCGCCCCGCAAGAATACTGCTCTGTGATTGGTTGAAATATTGAACTGCGCGCTCTACTAGCACTGATCTGGAAGTGAAGTTGTCAATTTTTGATTGGTGCTGCTGTATGAAACATACATTTTTCTGTCTTTTGTTGTTATTTATTTCCTCGCAAATGTGATGAAAAACATTGTGTATAACACGGGCGTAAGAATATTGCAAACTCGAGTCATCAAAAGCCCTCCGCCTTCGGCGTCGGGCTTCTGATACACTCTCGTTAGCAATATTCCACTTACGGCCCTCGTTAAACAATGTACTATTTCATCACACTTGCTCGTCAATGGCGTTATTACTTGCGAGCGTGCAGAGCAGTTATAGCCGTTTTATCTCCCACGGGCTGTTAAGTTTAGTTTTAAAATAATAGAACCCTCTGATTGGCTTAAGCAAATCTGGTTGCTGTGTGATTGGTTGAATAAAAAAATCTAGTTGGTCACGACGCCCCGCCCCGCAAGAATACTGCTCTGTGATTGGTTGAAATATTGAACTGCGCGCTCTACTAGCACTGATCTGGAAGTGAAGTTGTCAATTTTTGATTGGTGCTGCTGTATGAAACTTACATTTTTCTGTCTTTTGTTGTTATTTATTTCCTCGCAAATGTGATGAAAAACATTGTGTATAACACGGGCGTAAGAATATTGCAAACTCGAGTCATCAAAAGCCCTCCGCCTTCGGCGTCGGGCTTCTGATAGACTCTCGTTAGCAATATTCCACTTACGCCCCTCGTTAAACAATGTACTATAGTATATAAATATGTAAATTACAAGTCCGTTAATTTGGTGTGTGATAAGAAAATATGCAAAATAATACTGAAATTAGCCTCCATGCATCTATTATGGTGAGGTGGGCCACAGAAAAACACCAAGTTGGCGGCGGAGTCCATGTTTGTAAAAAAGGTGTTCGGAGTAGGAGTAAGCTTATCTAAAATCATGTAACTCAGCCATTAAGGAAGTCCTTTTTGTTTCAAGCAATCTATACTAGGTAATATTATCTTTTCTGTAGACGTATCCGCAGACAGGACGTCACTGGAAAAGAGCATTCGCGCGGCGCCTTTCAAATCACCATCACAGACTTTGCTCTCTACAGTTTTTTTCAGATTGAATTTGCTAGGAACATTAGTATGGTTGTTCAAAGTTGGATGGTGGCTGAGAGGGTCGGCACAATTGTTTTTTATTTTACGAGTTAAACTTGCTTGGTTATCTGATTTTGCATGAAGTGTAGAGAATGAGAAAGTGAAAAGATTTTTCCAGGAATCTGGGCTATTAACATCTACGCAGGTGTTGATGGCATCGGATAGGCGGCTTGCTACGGCGATTCTCGCTCCGCGGGGTATTCCTTTCGCAATAGGGATGGTGTTTTTAAGATGACTAAGATGGAGATGAAAGTTATTTAAGCTGTCATTTTGTGGCGCCGTCGAAGTACTGGGTTGCGGGCTAGCTGCTGGACATGTGGCGATGCTTAATGGGTTTGCTGGTTTGTGACATTTTGCAACGTGAATATGCAAGGCCCTAATGTGTGAATCAAGTTTGTGGCAATAAAAACGATTTCCATACAAGTACGTAACCTTACGTCTCGCCGAACGCTCCGTTAAGGGTGGTCATCGACCAGGAGCCGTAGCATGGTTGGCCTTGTCACGCGATAGGTGATAGGATAGAGCGTGCGTCACTGGCTGACACCGTTCGATAGAACGAGACGACGCTCTTATCTTGTCACTTGTCGCGTGATAAGGCCAACCATGCTACGGCTCCAGGGCTGTGCAGTCCGAATTGACATCGATGCGTTGTGAAAAATAAAATAAGGAAATACACGTGGAATGCTTTTAATAATATTATAAACACATGTCAAAGTTATTATTAGCGGAACACTTAATTATAAACACACACGATATAATATTTTTCCTAAAGTAAAATAATTATTTATGAACCCGGGTATGTCCTAAAACAACGACCAAGACCGCCGGGAGATGGGCAGCAGCATCCCTAAAATTCGGCGGAAAAACTGCGATCGCCAACCCGCATGCCAAGCGTGGCGATTATGGCATATACCCGCCAAATGATGAACACAACAAAACCACGGCCCCGAGTATCCGGCGACCCCCGGCACCCTGGTTATTATGGTAGCAGCCAGGGTGCTGGCGGGGTCAGGGGTGCTAAGACTGATGACCTGGTAAAGGTCGCTGGAGTCCGCTGGATGCGGGTGGCGCAGGACCGGTCATTGTGGCACTCTTTGGGGGAGGCCTATGTCCAGCAGTGGACGTCTTTCGGCTGATATGATGATGATGAAAATAATTATTTATTAATGCAGTAAACCTTATACGGTGACATTATATTAACTACAGGTTAAAATGTGACTAAAACTAGCTAAAAAACTTAAAATATAAATAAAATACTAAGGGAGCGACCAGGTCCCGTAGCATGGTTGGCCTTGTCACGCGATAGGTGATAGGATAGAGCGGGCGTCACTGGCTGACACCGTTCGATAGAACGAGACGACGCTTTTATCTTGTCACTTGTCGCGTGATAAGGCCAACCATGCTACGGCTCCTGAGCGGTGCGTAGGTAATGCTGCGTTTACGAGCTGACGTGTCGTATGCGTCACGTCTTCTTCATACATTTTCCTGCGTTACGGTGCGTCCGCGTACTTTGAGTAGTGGCGTGGTCACTACTCAAAATACTTATATTTTAATTTCGTTCATTATAAAAACATGTCGCAGTGGAATAGTATAATCCGCCGTTTTACATAACAGCTAGCTGTTTTACAAATCAGCGCTGTTTTGTAAATTACGTGTAAATAGGGCGGCTTGACGATTAGCGGAATTGTCATTAACGATACGTTCTACAATATAGCGGCAATCCGCCGTATTACATTACAGCTAGCTGTTTTACAAAACAGGCCCGTTTTGTATTGCGGCGGGTCGACGATTAGCGGGATCGTCGAAGGCCTCCGTTAGGTAATACGACGAGCGAAGCGAGGAGGAGTGTTAGGCAGAACTGCGACCCTAAAACATGTTCGGTTCTGGCGCTTCGCCGGCCGCTGCCGCCGGCTGGCTACCGCGCCGCAACACGCTCGCCTCGCTCGCTCGGCTCGCGCGCTCCACGCTGTAGGGTTGCAATTCTGCCTAACACCCCTCCTTTGCTTCGCTCGACGTCGTACTTCGGAGGCTTTTGATAATCCAGCGGATTTTAATTCAGCGGTATTCAATCCGCCTAATCGTCAACCCACTGTATTACAAAACAGCTAGCTGTAATGTAAAACGGCGGAAACTACATGCCTGCGACAGACACATCAAACCCAGGTAGAATTTGACCAGCAAATCGTGTCACAAAAAACTGGACAACTGCGAGTTCAACTCGCGTGGTTAGGGTTCCGTAAAAATCGAATACCCAGGCAGAATCAAATGATCCGAACGATCAATTCAAAATGCTTCTGAATACCGTCTGTAAAGAGTTTAATGGAACTTGTGGTAAAAAACGTATCAAGATTAATAGTAAAATGTCATTCAATGAATGGGCAACTGCCGGAATCCGGAAAAGTAGAGATAACTTGTACCAACTTTATGAGAGGAGGTCTTATACCACTGACGAGCGCTTCCATCAGTATGTTAGGGATTATTCCAAATTGTTTAAAATTGTGTGCACGAAAGCTAAAGCAGTGCACCTAAATAATAAAATAAAGTCCTCCGATAACAAGGCCAAGACAGTCTGGAAAATAATAAACACAGAGACTGGGCAGAAAAATAAAAGCGATTCCACCATTTCTTTGAAGATAGAGAATGCATTAGTAACTGACGCAGGAAAAGTAGCCGATGAATTTAACAATTTCTTTTCCAAAATTCCGTTTCAGACAACAAAAAGTTTGCAATCGTCTGAATCCTTTCTGAGTGAGAATGTAAAGTTAGAGAACGTAGATATTTTCAGTTTTCATCATGTTTCTCCTCTAGATATACTGAAATCTTTTAAATTGATAAAAATAAAGAGCACGGAGGACTTATGGGGCGTGTCAGTCAAGGTACTGGAAGCCATTCTGGAGGTTGTTGCACCTACTCTAGCTCTTATTTTTAATAGTTGTATAGACAATGGCATTTTTCCAGATTTAATGAAATGTAGTAAAGTAGTTCCTATTTTCAAATCAGGCCATAGAGATAATCCTTCTGATTATCGTCCCGTATCTATCCTACCCGCGTTTAGCAAAATATATGAAAAAATAATGCTAACGCAATTGATTTCTCACTTTAATTATAACAAGATTTTGCACGCACAGCAGTTCGGCTTCACAAAGGGTAGGTCAACTACTGATGCTGGTGCAAGTTTAATTAAATTCATTCTGCAGTCTTGGGAAGAGTCGCAGGACGCCATTGGAGTCTTCTGTGACCTTTCCAAGGCATTTGATTGTGTAGATCATAGTACCTTAATTTGTAAACTTAAATTTTATGGCATTAGAGGACATGCATTAGATCTCATTGAGTCATATTTAACACAAAGGAATCAAAAGGTAGCGATAAATGGGGCCATTTCGTCAGAGACAGTGGTGGAGATGGGAGTACCTCAAGGATCTATTTTAGGTCCATTCCTGTTCCTTGTTTATGTAAATGATCTACCATATATGGTAAGCCGAAGATCAGGCATTGTCATGTTCGCCGATGACACCTCGTTACTGTTCAAGGTTAATAGGAAAGATACTGAACTCATTGAACCAAATAACACCCTGTCCATGATATCTGACTGGTTTGCTGCCAATAACTTAGTGTTGAATCCGAAAAAAACGAAATGTATAAAATTCACACTAGCGAACTCAAATGTAAACATAGCCTCAAATATTAAACTTAATGGTGAAACCATAGAATTTGTAAAGTCAACTGTATTCTTAGGTATTACGTTAGACTCTAAACTGCAGTGGGGTTCCCACATAACTGCGATAGGAAGTAGGTTGAGTTCCGCTGCTTTTGCAGTCAGGAGAATAAGGCAGCTTACCAATGTAGCAACGGCACGGTTAGTTTACTTCGCTTACTTTAACAGTATAATTACTTATGGTCTTATTTTATGGGGATCAGCGGCAGATATTGAGACTGTATTTATTTTACAAAAAAGGGCTGTTAGAGCAATTTATAACCTCGGGTCGCGTGAGTCATTAAGAGAATTTTTCAAGGAAACAGATATTCTAACACTGCCGTCGCTATACGTATTTGAAATAATAATGTATGTTAGGAAGAATTTATACAACTACCCAACAAACACTGATAGGCCCAAGGTTACCAGAAGCGCAGGGAAGCTCAAAACAACTTTTTACAGGCTAGTAAAAGCGAAAAAGTCGTTCTTGGGAAATTGTATAAAATTCTACAATAAACTTCCAAAACACATTACCGAACTTACTGACTCTAAATTCAAATCTGTCGTAAAACGGACACTCATTGCAAAAGCATATTATAAGATAAACGACTACATCATGGATAGGGATATTTGGCAGCGATAAAATCCTGCACTAAAAACCTGTCGTAAAATAAATAGGCTTTCTACTGTAGCAATGTAATTTTAAAATTTTATAATACTCTGATACTGATATGATATATTGTATACTGTTTTGAAAAAATGACACCTCGCCGAGTTTATTACGCCGGTTCTTCTCGAGGCAGAGGTTTACTTTCCGAACCGGTGGTAGTTTATCGACATTCATAGGTGCATGTAATATGCCTAAATTGAAGAATAAATCACTTTGACTTTGACTTTGAATTCCTATTCTCTAAGCATTAGGCGCTCCATACAAAATACACAAAAATATTGAGAATTTTCCCGTTACTTTGAATACTCAAACTCCTTATAGGTTTTGCTGTACTCTTTAGGCAAGGAACTATTTTACATATTTTTTTAGAATTTTAAGCCTAGTAGTTTCGGAGATAAGGGGGGGGAATGGTAAATTTTCGTCTTATTTCCTAAATTACTTCAAATCAATTTTTGCTAAAATTATAAAAAAAAATATCTGAGATGCTTGCAACAACCCCTTTCATTTGATATGTCACACAATACAGTTTGCGAAACTTTTTTATTTTATTTTCCAGTTTACCCCCCAAAAGTTATCATTTATTTACTCTACGCGTCCATCTTTGGGTCACCATTTCACCAATTTACATATGTGTACCAAATTTCAACTCAATCGGTCCAGTAGTTAGTAGCAAATCGGCTGTGACAGACGGACAGACAGACAACCGAGTGATCCTATAAGGGTTCCGTTTTTTCCTTTTGAGGTACCGGAACCCTAAAAAATGCTGCAAATTTGATAAGACGTATGCTGCTTACACGAAATGCATAGCGGCGTTGATAGGTATTTATAACTGACAGCTTATTTCATACGTAAAATTGTTGCCATATAAAGAATTTGAAAAAAAAAAAAAATGTTTGTTACGTGACTCGCTGGCCAGACTCTAGCACGATAGGTTTTATGGTTACGTTATACGCCCCAATTGACCAGACCATAAAACGTATCGTGCTAACTGGGAATATGTGCGTATTCCGGGCTATCGCCTCAATCCAACTGCTTAAACGATAGGATACACTGGGTGATCTAGTACAAAGCAGTTGTTGTCCTGGGCCGAAACGAGGATGTAGCCAGCCTGTCCCCAGGCGTAGCCGTGGGAATTCCTAATTATCCAGTAGTCGACACCATCTCGGACCCCGTAACCAACCACGACCACAGCATGGTTTCGGCGACCTTTGTTACTGAAATCATTTTAACCATCAGCATCATAATCAACACCCTGGAGCCGTAGCATGGTTGGCCTTGTCACGCGATAGGTGATAGGATAGAGCGTGCGTCACTGGCTGACACCGTTCGATAGAACGAGACGCCGCCCTCATCTTGTCACTTGTCGCGTGATAAGGCCAACCATGCTACGGCTCCTGAAATGTTTTGTATGAAATGAAAAATCTGTGAAACATAATATTCAATGGAACGTTTGTCGGTAAAACAAGGTACCTACAATTCTAATTGTGATTATCATTATATAAACTTTCAACGGACATCATGTTGTCATCAACGACAGCATCATCGACGTCACTGTCATCATCAATATACTTCTTTCGTCATGATTTTAGTTCAATCAATACAGCTACTATTAACACAGGGTGACCGTATTGTAATAGAGCCTAACATAAAATGTACTAAATCTAATTAATCCATCATCATTATTGCCATCATCACACCTTCATAAAAAACCGAATCATCATCATCATGATAAACAGTCATACTCGTCAACAACAACAGACGTCATACTCATTATCTCAATAACATGGTCATCGTTACAATGTCCGTCGCCATCATCATCAACGCCGTCAACATCACCGTCACCATCATCATGATCAACACTGTCATCACCACAATCATGATCACCATCAACACAGTCCTAATAGTCAGGATCATCAACAACAACAGAATCAACACCATTACCACAATTATTGTCACAAGTTTCTACAGTCTGGACAAAACTTACCAATCCGGATCAAAGAAAATCCCATTAGAATAGAAGCGCATCTTGTCATTAAAGTGGATGGAAACAACCACTGGTCCATACTTATACAGAGCTACCTTCAGAGCTTGAGGGTTGTGGTGGGTTGGCTTCGCAAAGCCCTTGATGCGGTATGTGGTCGTCATGTTCTCCGTGTGGCACAGGCCGTCCTGAAAGGAAAAAAACCGGCCAAGTGCGTGTCGGACCACGCAAAACGAAGGGTTCCGTGCCTATTAAAAAGGTCGTATCGTCATAGAAATCTTACGGCACTTACGTCCTTTTCTTTGAGGAAGGCAGTTTTTCAGCAATATCTCGGAAACCTTTTATCCGATCTTGTTCAAAACAATTTTCGGTAAATGAACTTAATAAGCGCTGTGTCCATGAATTTTTTTATATTTTTAAAATACACCGTTCAAAAATTAGAGGGGGGGGGACAGAATTTTAGTGACTTTCGGGGCGATTATCTCTGACTGTATTCACTTAATCAAAAAAATTCCTGAGAAACCTTATATTTATTTTGAAAGGCCTATCGATTCATGTGCCACACGTGGGCTCACGATGAAAAATTTTTTTTTGACTTTTAGTTTTATGTATGGAGTACACCCCTAAAAAAATTTTTTTTAGTAATTTTAATTACAAAACTGTAGCGGCTAACAAAATACACCTATCCTCAAAATTTTATTCAAATACACCTTATAGTTTTCGAGTAAAATGCCTGTGACATACGGACAGACGGACAGACGGACAGACGGACAGACGGACAGACGGACAGACGGACAGACGGACATGACGAAACTATAAGGGTTCCGTTTTTGCCATTTTGGCTACGGAACCCTAAAAATGGTTAAAGTTAAAGAAAGGATGACTCACAGTGGATTTAGGATTTTGGTATGGGGGGCTTGATTCCCCCTTGAGTCCGCTGAGGTTAGATTTTAGTAAGGTCTTGGAAGCATTTGGGGGAAGGGACTTGAGCCCCTTAATGCTGCTGAATCAGCTAGCCCGATCACCGAGTTTCCCATACAATTAATAAAATATGGGAAATTTATTTGTTAATAATATTGCATAAGTAGGCACACGAGCGTCGCATTATTTGAGTGACATTTTCTTGTAAGCAATCGTCAGTCAAGTGTTTGCATTAAGTACATTTTCAAAGCTTTGTTGTCGAATGTGTTCGGGCAAGGTATTTGTGACGTGCTTAGTTACATTAAAAAGTGGAATAACACTGCTGTCTTTAATGTCTAAATATGTACAACATGTGTTTCTCTCCAAATAAAATATTGTTTAACGTTACACAACCGCCTTCCAATTCGCCATAGTGTTTAATAGGTACTGAAATCGTTTAACTGACATTCTATTTCCAAAATAGACTCACTCATGTACTAGTTCTGTATTTCCGCTACAATTAATGATCTCAATAGTGTACCCCACCTGTTCTAAATAAGACCCGTACTCCTCTTCCATAGGAATGCCGTGTTTGAGAATGTAGTGAAAAGCTTGTTCCGTAATTCCGCCATAGCAGCCCATACAACTCCAGCTGAATAAGAAATTGTATTGATAATTAAATAAATATAAAGGGACACTTACATAAGTCGAACTGGCCCTACTATTAAGAAGCCATTCTTCTGGAGACTTGTATTCAAATTCCAATTGTTTATTGCACATTAATAGGTGGAACAATTAATAGCTAGGTGTCCATGTGACGCCCTTCAAGGGCAGAGCGACTTACTTAAAACTAACATGCTTAGAATCTTTTAAATTCATATTTTAAAGTAAGGGAGAGTGCTATCTACAACAACAAACAACAAAGTCTTTCATGGGAACACATTCTTTGGTGAACACCAACCAGGTGACTCACCCCATGCCGCCTATATGGAACAAAGTCTTTCATGGGAACAAAGTTATTGGTCAACACCGGCAGGGTGACTCGCCCTCATGTCGCCTGTATGGAACAAAGTCTGTCAAGGGAACAAAGTGATGATGGTGATGTCCTCCCAGACGTATTCGTCGACGGCGACATCCTGACAAAAATCATTATCTAAGATTGGGAAACTTTACGTGCATGGGCTCGAGTGTGATTTGCAAAACCAAATTTGGTTTTGAACGTACGACCGCAAGAGACACACTGAAGCTGTCCAGTAGAGTTATAAGTGTAGTGGTAGGAAGGCTTGGGCCGAGTTTTACGGAACTGGCGTTTGGCGTCCAGATCTTCGAGACGGGTGCGTTCACAGTCATTGATACCTGTATTGACAGCAGTTCGCCAGTCCGATCTCAACAACAAAGTATTTAGTCAACAGCACTCACCCCCACGCGCAGTCAACGAGCGACTGTTCACTAAGATCCACGATTCTTCCTCCGTTACTCCTCGCCACCGCGCCCTCCACTGCTGCCGTAGATGCGAATGCCCAGCAGGAACCACATTTTGCTTGATCTGTGTACAATATTATTAATTTTAAATCTCTTACACAAATCGATCTTCTGTCGTCCCCACAGTTTTCCGGGGCTCTGGCGATCTTACGCTCGCCACATACCAGCTGAATTCCCTTGCCAATGAATTCCGCTGCGGAATTAATCTGCGTGTGCTGTGGTTCTGAATGAATCTGTTATAATCTCAGGCCAAAAATCTCAGCCTAATAACTACTAACTATAAAAGTGACGTGAAATGAGGTGTCAACATACAACCTCGTGTAAAAACCCTCCGGATATTTATCAAAGTCCTTCACTTACTCTTAACAGCCGAAATAATTCCCTCCATCCTCATATCATATGACTCCGGCAGCTCTTCAGCAAGGATCTTCACTTCTTCATCAGAGTGGGGGAAGGGATGGGTCCCTTCGATGGGAGGGCTGGACAGGAGACCAGTGAACAGAGACATTTCATCATAAGTCTGGTCAGCGAATTGGTTGAGCTCCAATTTGTAGCCCAGGTTCTGTCGGTTGTGGTGTTCTATCACTCTGCAATAGGCATGATGACTCATGTTAAAATTGATAACATAGTGTTGCTAAATGGATAGTAAACCATCAAATTATTGTAATAAAGTATAAATTACAAAATATAATTAATATCATAAAAAGATATGAACCTTGAAAGTTTAGAAAAAAAAATGCATTTTTTTATTGTCCAGGTGTTAATTTAAAGCTACCAATAGAATCCTTACGCTTTTATAGAAACAAAATTGTATGACAACTATGGACCTAAACGCAGTATTTCGCGACCGAAACAGCAATTCACTTGATTTCCCCTACAATGATTAGTTCAAAATACTAAAGTGTGACGTCATACCTTAGTAGTCAATCAGTATGAAGCGTTTCGGGTGCGGCCAGCGAGGTCCGTCTTTAACTCAATTTTTTGGGTATTTATGTTCTTTTATGGTAGTTGCTCCCATACAAACATTTGTTCCTCTCCAAAAACTGAGTTAGGCGTATGTTTTAGGTCCGATTTTTGAGTCAGGCTTTTGAACCAAAGCCGTTTTGGATCAGGAAACATGCACCAATATCAAAGAAAATGGTTTAACTCATGGTTATGTATGTAATTAGGTATGGTTCGTATACACGTTGTCCTTCAAAATTAGGACCACTTTCCGGTATTTGTTTGAGTTGCATTTTGGTATACTCGTGTATGATAGGTTCGAAATATTATGGCACCCCTCTGCTGATCGGATGATGAAGACAGAAGGTGGTCATATAGCAACACCTTAACTATAAAAGATAAAGCCGTCGAATTTGGGCTCATTGGAAGCATCCGAGGGAGTAGTTGATGACTAGGGTTAGGATTCTGGTGGCATTTTTAGCACAAGTAGTGCAGTGGAGTCGCCATTGTATTTTTTTTATTTGAATAATTGAATAACTGAATGATAAAGCCATATATTATGTAAATTTCAAAATATTACATGTCAATAAATTTTACTATTTAACTAAAATGATTATGTATTCAAGACCTTGAACAACTTGCAACTGGAATTAAAGTTTCAAAATCTTGCATGTTATCTTCACCTGATGTTAAATGGTTGTCAAGATTATGAAAAGCATACACTATGGCAATATGTTCCATATTCACTGGCGTTATACGATTTCTCAACTTGTGAAAAATCCATTTGTGTGTCGAGAAAGATCTCTCTACATCCACCGATGTTAACGTAGCATTCCTCAGAATTTGAGCATGATTGCCAAAATCAACCATGTCTCTCACTACGTCAAAGTCCGGACTTCTATTTAATTTATTCATTCATTCATTCAATCAAAAAAGTATAACAAGGACTCCATTGCTCTTTGTTCACCCAATGCCACCAAAATTCCTAACTCTATTGATGACTAAGTAAAAAAAAATACAAGAAGCTATAAAAGATAGTACCATTTTTTTTGACAGTAACTTATCTAAGCTTTCATTACTCACTCCCATGTATTATGGAAAGTCGCTTTCCTCATGTCGTGTTCGTCTTCGCTATCATAATTTTTGCCGTGATGTTTTTTGTAACTGAAATAGGAAATACAATGTTATATTCATACGTCGTTATCGCGGGTACAATTACCAATCAGATAAAGAGCAAATAAAACAGAATGTCTATTTGATAGAATCGGACGTATTCTGTAAAATGATAACTCCAACTTGTGATATTTATTACACAATTTATTCACTCAACACATAATTCACATTATCAAAGTACATAGATTAATCCACACTGCAGTCTTTATCACTAAGCAAAGTTAATCGACGACATCAAATGAGAGAGTATTCCATAGGCTTCGCGGGCCTCTTATAAAACCTGTCCCACCGTCATTGGTGGGGCTCGGTGGAAGAGAGCACGATGCCGGTCTGGCCATCACCAATAGAGAACTACCCTATTTTTATGCCGAAACTACCCAACATTTTTAAAAATCATGACATTCGGCCATCCGACACCGTGCTGACTCCAGGCGCACGAGTTCTAAAATAATGATGTAAAATAAGTAATAAAAGTCATGACATTCGTAAGGCGAATAGTTAAGTTAAGTTAGTTATGTATACAAATTATAATTAAACAATCGCTTTTTTTATTTTTATTCTATTCTATATACATATATACTCATTACAATCTATTCGTATTATTTACGTAATTAAACTTGATATTAGATAGAAAACCTTAAGTATCATTGTATGGCTGTGTATATGTGTAGTCTTGTGTACCTAAACTATTCACTATCGTCACTAAAGCTTGCTTCGCTTTCATATAGTTCGAGAGTTCTGATGTGTATCCATGGTCTTAACCTATCTGCTGCTATCACGGTCGTATAAAGTGTCCCCCTCTTGGTGAAGCCTGGGACATCTGTTATTCTATACCTATCGTTGCCGAGGACTTCTGTTATTTTATATGGACCTACAAATTTGGACAACAGTTTCTTACTTTTCCCGCTATTATCGAGATCTTAACCAGAGCTAGAGTTAGCACTACTCGTTGTGTTATCTTTTGGAACGGCACGATCCCGATTTCTACTTGTTGATTGTTGGGCAAAAGATTGTGGTTTTTGAGAACTTAAATAATTGAGCAAGTCTTCGGGCTCAGCACAGTTTAGTGCCTGAGCTCCGTTCCGAATTGATTTATCTGTGATACCATAAATAATGCAGTCAACTGCCTTCTTCCCATGGATCTCACAACGAGTAAGTAAATTACACTTGTCGTAGAAATATTCTCGCAAACTTTCTTCGTTACGAGACGTACGTTGCAACATTTCCTCTAAGAGCCGTCCATAATTTTCTGTGCTAGGAAACGCTTTTAGAAGTTTACTTTGCCATTCTTCCCAACTATAAACAACTGTGGGCAGAGCCTCAAACCATTTCTTTGCTAAGCCAGTAAGTTTTTGGAGTGAAAAGTGGATGATTTGTTTTTCATCCCAGCCGTATATTTGAGAACATTCATTGACCTTTCGCAGCCAGCAATCAATGGTTTGAGCTCTGTTCGATGGATTGAATTCAGGAACTACATTATTCATGGTGCTATTACTTAAGCTAGAAGGCTTACTGTTTTCAGAGCTCGAGGCAAGAAAAAGATTCATCACATCTTTTGTTGAAATCCTGCTCGAAGTCTTGCGTTGCTTTCGCCGTACGCATTCATCAGAAGAAGTCGACGAAGAAGAAGGACTCCTCCGCCGGCTACTTTTCTTGGACCGCTTCCGTCTTGGAGGCGTATCAGGCGGCGTACCGCCATCACGGTCGCCAGCCATCTCACTTAGACGCTGCAATCACAATTGTCCTTGAAAGTAACATATCTTTGAACCATTTGCATCCATAAAAATAAGCAAATTGTTTTTCATTAATCATTGCCTGCTGTAATGCAATAAGCAAAGTAATGGTTGTATATCATTATAGTTTAATTAAATGTGCCATACTTATTAATTGTTGTGGTTTATTTTTTTCATTTAAATAAATAAAGTAAAAGGTAAACCAAAAAGACAGTAGTAATTAATCAATGGGCAATCATGGTCCATCCAAAATCCAGTGGGGAATCCACTCAATCCCGTAAGCACTAGCTTATCTAAGTACCAAATTAAAGCAAATTTATTTATTACTCCTAAATAATCTGACGTCGATACGCAGTTCGCTCAAGTAACCAGCGGAGACCTCATCCACTCAATGATCCAGCGAACATGCGTATCGCGCCCATTCAATGTATACACCAAGTGCTGACACGTAGTTCACTCATGTAACCAGCGGAAACCTCATCCACTCAATAATCCAGTGAACATACGTATCGCGCCCATTCGATATACCTACCTACTCCTGAATAATCCGACGTCGACACGCAGTTCGCTCAAGTAACCAGCGGAGACCTCATCCACTCAATAATCCAGCGAACATGCGTATCGCGCCCATTCAATGTATACACCAAGTGCTGACACGTAGTTCACTCATGTAACCAGCGGAAACCTCATCCACTCAATAATCCAGTGAACATTCGTATCGCACCCATTCGATGTAATACATCAAGTTAATCCGACGCCGACATGCAGTTCACTCAAGTAACCAGTGGAAACCTCAACCACTCAATAATCCAGCGAACATACATGTCGCGCCCATCATCTCATATTAATTTAATAATTTTATCCTTATATCAATCTAATCAGTAACAAGTGTAACAACTATACCTAGCTCGTTTATTTATATTGTAAAATGACGTCATAATCTAACGTTTAAGAAATATAACCCTCATGAACCATACGGTTAAAACTATTATGTCATTGTAAATGTAGGTAGGCAAGTAGGTAGTATTATTATTTATTTTATAAAGTTTAAACAAGATGATAATTAACATTAACAAAATTAAATTAAGGAAGCAGCTAGTATGTAGTATTCATAATGATATCCGTCTTGTCCCGGAATGCATTTAAATTCATAGCATGTGCATTATTGTTGTAAGACGTGTATTTTACAAAAAAGGGCGGTTAGAGCAACTTATAACCTCGGGTCGCGTGAGTCATTAAGAGAATTTTTCAAGGAAACAGATATTCTAACACTGCCGTCGCTATACGTATTTGAAATAATAATGTGTGTTAGGAAGAATTTATACAACTACCCAACAAACACTGATAGGCCCAAGGTTACCAGAAGCGCAGGGAAGCTCAAAACAACCTTTTACAGGCTAGTAAAAGCGAAAAAGTCGTTTTTGGGAAATTGTATAAAATTCTACAATAAAATTCCAAAACACAATACCGAACTTACTGACTCTAAATTCAAATCTGTCGTAAAACGGACACTTATTTCAAAAGCATATTATAAGATAAACGACTACATCATGGATAGGGATATTTGGCAGCGATAAAATCCTGCACTAGAAATCTGTTGTAAAATAAATAGGCTTTCTACTGTAGCAATGTAATTTTAAAATTTTATAATACTCTGATACTGAAATGATATATTGTATACTAATAATTTATTGAATCAGGCGTCAGGTCTCCGCTGATCGACCTGCACGTTTTTTAGCGGAATAGCAAAGGAATATTGTTCTCGTAATATATTGTATACTGTTTTGAAAACCTCGCCGAGTTTTTTACGCCGGTTCTTCTCGAGGCAGAGGTCCACTTTCCGAACCGGTGGTAGTTTATCGACATTCATAGGTGCATGTAATATGCCTAAATTGAAGAATAAATCACTTTGACTTTGACTTTGACTTAGACAGTAAACCGGGAAGGTATCAAATGGTAATAAACAAATGAACAAAGGTCGCATATAAAATAGAGAGTAAAATTAATAGCAAATGCATTATTATTGTAATAAGGCTAACCGGAAAAAAAAAACAAATGTCGCATATAAAACGCGTAAAATAGAAAGTACCTAATACGATTACATTAATTATTGTAGAAATTATAAAAAATTGGGATCTTACTAAGTATAACATATCGTATTGACTCGTGGTGCATTAACGAGAATGGTATTCAAATTATAGGTATGTAGTGATAGGTCGGTTTGATAAACACGCCTATAAAATACCAGCGCGAATCCAAAATGAATTTAAATAAATACACATAATAGTGGGCGCATAAACTGTGTAGCAAGTTTAGACATTAGTAATAAGTAGAACATGAAAATCACGTACCCCTTAAATTTGTATTCCTTTTTGGGTGTATCCCCTATTCTGAAATAAAATGATAACTCCAACTTGTGATATTTATTACACAATTTATTCACTCAACACATAATTCACATTATCAAAGTACATAGATTAATCCACACTGCAGTCTTTATCACTAAGCAAAGTTAATCGACGACATCAAATGAGAGAGTATTCCATAGGCTTCGCGGGCCTCTTATAAAACCTGTCCCACCGTCATTGGTGGGGCTCGGTGGAAGAGAGCACGATGCCGGTCTGGCCATCACCAATAGAGAACTACCCTATTTTTATGCCGAAACTACCCAACATTTTTAAAAATCATGACATCTGCCTACAGCTTCTAAGCATCTAAGAAGCTCTTTACATGTGGAGAGTTTTCTCTAGAAAAGATCAATAAAAATACAGCTGCATAGGGGTATGGGTTAAACTGTTGTCATCTGTTTAGTTAACAAGTTTATACATAGAAAATAAGAATATTTAATTCTCTTTTAACGTTTTTTTTTTAACAATATTAACAATATATACGTACTTGTGTGAAGATAATTGTTATCGTCTGCTAATTAAACGCTTACCTACTTAGAAGAAAGTCTATTTAAAAAATAAGAAAACAACGTGTGTAATTTTTACTAACGTGTATTTTTGACATGTATTATTTGGTTTTCGTAATAGATTACAAAGATTTTTTCTAAATTTTCTATAGTCAATTTGCGGCGTCTAGCAGTAAATATCCATTTTAATTGACTAAATGATCTTTCAACATCAACTGTTGTTGTAGGTTGGGTATTAGAAATACCTAATGTGTGATACATTTTAAACTCGTAGGAGTAGGCATAGATGTAGATGTTCCTCAAAATGAGTTTCGCGTCTGTTATTGCTTGTTTTTCATAATCTTTCTGTACTGTCAAATCGTTTTTGCACCCGCGATAACGACGTATGGTTATATTCTTCACGTGTATTGTGTGTGGTGTGTGTGTGTGTATTTGACAGTCACTAGCTTAATTGCGAAGATGGATTCGCACGTACAAGATTAATGACGTTTTGAAACCAATTCTCAAGTCAATCCTCAAACACCGCAATCAAGCAATGAATTATGTTATGTAAAAAAAATATAATATATGACGGCGGCGTCGTCGTGCTGCAAACTAAAATTCAACTCAGTGTAAACAACACCTGCACCAGTGCACCTGGCCTCACCGATCACGCCACTGCGGCGTCATGCCGACACCTCACACCTGGGCCTCGAGGTTATAAATAGACTGAATGGCGCTAGTGGCGGGATTCTTGCCTTAGAGCCGGCCTGGTGCAGTCGTTGCCATACTGCTAATAAATATCATTTGATACTGTAAATTTGACTAAGATATTGATGATGACATTAAATCAGTGTTTTAATCAGTGAAAGTGTTATTCTCTATCCAATCGAAACCCACCTCTTTATTACAATGGGAGACAATACGCCGATATCAGAAGTGCCGGGCCCAAGTGAACCACAAAATCAATCGGAAAGCCAGTTCTTGCTACAAATATCGTCTTTCTCAGCTGGAATAGAACTTGCTTCAAAAAAAATTTGCTGCCAACATGGCCCCTCGTCAAGCTACAACAAGTTCTCAAGCGACACTGATTCCATTTGATCCTTGTACGCCAGAATCCGACACTGTGAATTGGTGTGCATTGAATGAAATGAACCCAATCAAGTCAACGGCTTCCTGCTACGTCTGCGGTGACCCCAGTCATATAAAAAGACTATGCGACTTCGGCTCCGGGCAGCAGCGCTACAAGTAACTACCAGCAAGCAAGTGAACCTGTGCTCACAAGCTGCGCGAGGATTATTACAGATAAGTGCTATTGAGTTGCCTTTTATATTTGATTCTTGTTCCGAATGTAGCCTCATTAAACAAAGTTATTGTTATCGCATAAACGGTGAACAATTTCATGAGCAAGTCGTATTGAGGGTCGTCGAGGGTAACTCCGTTATTTGCAAATTACAGATAATATGCCCCACAATCTTACAGAATTAGTTATTTAACGTTACTTATCATGTATTGCCTGACGAGTGCCTTTCGAAAAACATACTATTAGGCCGGGTTATTTGAAAAGAAGGAATTTCTGTCAATATTTGCGACGATCACTTAAGCTTCTCAAAAACGCTACAAACAAACTCTTGCTTAAAGAAAGACGATTCATTTGGTGTTGAAATAATAGATACGGACTCAA
The DNA here is from genome assembly GCA_932294315.1 of Epinotia nisella. Lineage (NCBI taxonomy): Eukaryota > Metazoa > Arthropoda > Insecta > Lepidoptera > Tortricidae > Epinotia > Epinotia nisella. Next base: position 4,829,523 of record OW028693.1, read on the forward strand.
CTCGGACAGACAAAGAACGACTCATCAATATTCTGCAAAAATATTCCAGCAATTTTATTGACAAACTCCCAACCAGCACACCACCACAGCACAGCACCGGTGAACTGAAATTTACTTAATAGACCCAAACAAAATAGCTCAACGAAGACCCTATAGATTGTCTCCGACTGAATTAAATGTTGTGAAGGACAAAGTACAACAGTTGTTAAATGCTAATATTATTAGAGAAAGCTCTTCCCCCTTTGCAAGTCATATTCTATACTAGTAAAAAAGAAAGATGGCACGGCAGTGAGCGTATGGTTGTTGATTACCAGGTGCTTAATAGTAATACTAGGTCCGATAGCTATCCTTTACCCCTAATAAGTCATCAAATCGACAAGTTCTTCTGGTTTCCATCAGATAAAAGTACACGAGAACTCGATCGGAAAAACAGCATTTGTCTCCCCTACAGGTAGCCCTACGAGTACCTTTCTATGCCATTCAAATTCAAAAACTTCACAAGTCTTCCAAAGAGCCTTTAACACAGCTTTGAAACCCCTTGATGACGATAGGATACTTGTTTACATGGATGACGTACTCTCGGCATCGGAGACCGTGGACGAAGGACTGACCCGTTTAGATACACTGCTAGATACCTTGTCGAAATGCGGGTTTTAATTTAATTTCAAAAAGTGCTCTTTCATCAGACCTAATCCCCGTAAAATTGAAGCATTGAGAAATGTGCCCGCGCCTAGTACAGTTAAACAGGTCCGACAATTTATTGGCTTAGCAACTTATTTATGCCAGTTTCTTCCAAATTTCTCAAAAATAATGTAACCTCTGTACCCTTTGACTGCCATGGGTAAAGGTTCAATGTTCAATGGACTCCCGAACATGACAAGGTCCACAAGAAATTATTAATCGCTTAACTACAGAACCGGTACTCAAAATTTTTGAACCCTCATTTCCCATAGAACTTCACACCGATGCCAGTAGTGACGGGTATGGTGCTGTTTTAATACAGACTAACGATAAAACTCCACATCTAATAGCCTATTTTAGTCACAAGACACTCTTATGAGTTATAAACGGTAGCAGTTGTGAGAGCTGTAGAGCATTTTCGGCATTATCTCTATGGAGGAACATTTACAGTATTTACCGATTGCAATGCGTTGAAGGCTGCCTAATTAAAAAAACCGGACAAGTGCGAGTTCAATTCGCGTGGTGAGGGTTCCGTATATAATACACAGGAATATTGAGATTTTTTTTCGTTACTTTGAATACTCAAACTTCTAATATGTTTCCTGTAATCTTTAGCAAGGAACTATTTTCCATGTTTTTCAGAATTTTAAGCTAGTAGTTTCGGAGATAAGGGGGGGAGAATGGTCAATTCTTGTCTTTTTTTCCCTAAATTACTTCAAATCTGTTTTTGCTAAAATTATAAAAAAAAAACTGACATGCTTACAACGACCGCTTTAATTTGATATTGACTTTTTTTCAATTTTGCAGTTTACCCCCCAAAAGTAGCGCCCTTGTTCAGAACTCATTAATTTACTTTACGCGTCCATCTTTGGGCCACCAGAACCAAATTGCAACACAATCGGTCTAGTAGTTTAAGTTTAGTTTGTAAATCGGCTGTGACAGACGGACGGACGGACGCACGAGTGATCCTATAAGGGTTCCGTTTTTTTCCTTTTGAGGTACGTAACCCTAAAAAAAGATTTGACCCCCAGAGTCCATCGGTGGTGGGCTATTTTACAATCACACGACTTTAAAATTATTTACAAAGAAAGAAAATCCGGTCACGCAGACTTTCTTTCACGCAAATCTTTAAATGAAAAAATTGTACATGTAGAATTAGACAAAGGATAGCTAATGGTCGAGCAACTACGTGACCCAGAAATTTCGGACATAGTTTTAAAGCTACGCGCCAATGAGCTTCCAGCAGACATCAACATCACAGACATACGACATTAGACAATAACTACTTTATCGCAAAATTGAGCGCAGTAAATCAATGAAGTGGTTGCCAATCTTACCACACTCTTTAATCTGCTCGGTTATTAATTTGGTGCACAATAAAATAAAACGTTTAGGTAAGAAAAAAAAATAACCCTACACTCTCTATTGATTTCTACTGTTTTGCGAATATATCAAAAGTAGATTCTTGTGTAGCATGCAAAGCCTCCAAAGGTTCCTCGGGTGCTCAGCAGGTCCAACTCCATCCTATTCCAAAATTACCGGTTACGAACTTAAACATGTTAATGGATCAAATAGAGTTTATAAACATGTCCATGAAAATTTCCGATTAGTACCGCATTTTTATGGACATTTCTGAAAATTATAGTGACGATGACGTGACGGCGGAGAATGATAACGACATTGGTTCTCCTCATGAAGTTGCTCACCATAGCGACCCCTTAACAATTGAAAACAGCGAAAAAAAGTCTATCTTGTAACTGTTGAAACTGTTTGATATTATTTTCATTGGTATGTAACAATATCTTGCACAAATTATAATTGACGTTATTGAAGGGCTACGCCGGACCAATCAAACGCTAAAGGGGCAAAAAAAATGGTGTCCGGACTAGCTATAAAAAAAAGAGAAAAAAAAAATTGGACCGGTCCAGTGTTACACTGTAGGGTCATTGAATCTGAAGGGCTTTGATTACTAATCTGGCCGGACCAGACTTACTGTAAGTCAGGATGAACGAGCGAATGATCGCTACCTCCTTTCTTTTCCAGGTACCTCATTGTAAAGCTGCACGCACGAGGACGTGCGCACGTCAGCATGGCCGTGACGGCGGCGTCGTCGTGCTGCAAACTAAAATTCAACTCAGTGTAAACAACACCTGCACCAGTGCACCTGGCCTCACCGATCACGCCACTGCGGCGTCATGCCGACACCTCACACCTGGGCCTCGAGGTTATAAATAGACTGAATGGCGCTAGTGGCGGGATTCTTGCCTTAGAGCCGGCCTGGTGCAGTCGTTGCCATACTGCTAATAAATATCATTTGATACTGTAAATTTGACTAAGATATTGATGATGACATTAAATCAGTGTTTTAATCAGTGAAAGTGTTATTCTCTATCCAATCGAAACCCACCTCTTTATTACAATGGGAGACAATACGCCGATATATATATATAGTAGGACAATTCACACCAATTGATCTAGTCCCAAACTAGGCAAAGCCTGTACTATGGGTACTAGACAACGGATAAACATACTTATATAGATAAATACATACTTATATAGATATTAAATATCCAAGACTCGAGAACAAACATTCGTATTCATCATACAAATATCTGCCTCGACCGGGGATCGAACCCGGGACCTCAAGCTTCATAGTCAGGTTCTCTAACCACTAGGCTATATATTGTATTGTATTTTGTTATTGTATTGAATGTGGTATTGTGTTTCTATTAATTTAATTTATTGCATTAATTATTATTATTATTTTAGTTGCGTACATTAAACACTGTAATTTATTATATTATTATATTCTAAAACAATGTTTTTATACTCGTCGACTTTAATGTTTGAATTAAGACATGGTACACTAAACTAAAACCACATACTTTTTTTCTATGGAACTCCCAACTCAACTATAATAATTATAAGACAACGCTTTAGACAACTTAAATAAATTCGACCAATCACGCCTTTACTGAGCTACATATAATGAATTTGACCAATAGGACGTCGCGTTGATTCCAATACAAAAGACATCAACGAGCCGGCGCACCTCTGACTTGCACTTCGTTTCAGCAGGGCTTAGATATTTTTCATTAGATACCAAGTCTGTTTAATTATTTCTCTTAAAATCTCGTACCTTATTGTGTAACGATTATATAAAATACTAATATAGTTATGTGAATAAATGACTATGACCGGACTTTTTTTTAAATCAGGGTCAAGTCATACTCACCCGTGGAAAGCTGCATTCACATCACTGTCCTTGGCTGGGTGCAAATGTTTAATGTCGGTGGGAAAATCCTCACCCAGCGTACTCATGGGCCGGCAGTCATCTGTCAGAGTTGCAGAGAAGTTACGATTTTTGTCAGAAACTAGAACTCACGACAAGTTTTCCACTAAGGAACTAACCAAATAAGAAACTGGAAAAGTCAGGATTGAACGTATTTCGACTTTGGTAACTTCCGCCTCAAACCAATCTTTCTTGTGTTGAAGAAGTTCTAAAATTGCCCGAGAATATAAACAATACATGGGATATTTTATCTTGTTTCGCGCACCTAATTTGGATGAAGGATATATTGAGATAAATAAATAAATAAATATAAATATTTTGCGGACAATCTTACACAAATCGACCTAGTCCCAAACTAAGCAAAGCTTGTACTATGGGTACTAGACGACGATATACATACTTATATAGATAAATATATACTTAAATACATCGAAAACATCCATGACGCGGGAACAAATATTCGTGCTCATCACACAAATAAATGCCCGTACTGGGATTCGAACCCACTAGATAGTTTTAGCTATGGATTGTGGAGTAGAACATGTAATTTGAATACTTTACCTGCTTTTGATTCCGATAATGTGTACCTGCGATAAACTATTTTTAAGTTAAAGAAGTCGCGGGCTGCACTTGAAGAGGATTTACTGACAAAATTATCAATTCAGGGGCTACACGCGCCATTTGACGAGTTTTGAGTTGATATTCCTTCGTCAAAACTATAGATATATATAGGGTACAAACGCTTATCGGTTCTTCAATTGGGAAAGGATGAAAATTTTAAAAATGCCTGATATTTTTTTTGGTGATAGGAATAACCTTCCTTAGCACCAGAAAAAAGTTTCAGATTTTTCAGCTGCGTCAATTTTTTTTGAAAAATATAAACAGTTTCCTCATTTACGTTTTGGGTCAAGAACGGTAAATAGACACTTTCCTTGATCTGTCTCATATTACAAAAAACTATCTTAAATATCTGTGGTAAACTGACACTGGTAATGACCAATATAGCTGCTGCAAGTGTCAATAACATTGCCAGTGTCAGTTTACCACACATATTTAATATATTTTTTTGTAATATGAGACCGATCGAGGAAGGTGCCGTAACTGACCCAAAACGTAAGTGAGGAAACTGTTTATATTTTTCAAAAAAAATTGACGCAGCTGGAACATCTGAAACTTTTTTCTGGTGCTAAGGAAGGTTATTCCTATCACCAAAAAAATAATCAGGCATTTCTAAAATTTTCATCCATTCCCAATTCTTTATCTACATTTGACGAAGAGAATTTAGAAAAAATGTATGTTTCTTTTTTATGATTTATTCAAACATGGTCCAAAAAAGGTCCGTTTTCGATATTAGTATGTTGTTTATGCACTTTTATATATGGAATCTACATATACCTAACTGTTCCTTATGGTCTCTAACAACGTACGAGAGATTTTCATTTTTAACTCATATACATAAAAGTTACGTCCAAATAACTGGTTTTTTGGCCTAAAATTGCCAAAGTTTGGTGTCATATATCTCAAAAACGATGAGTTTTGAAGTAATCATGGGATACTATTTCCGTAAACCTCGTTGTTGTTAATACGACAAGCCATAAAAAAACACGAAAAAACGGACCGTTACGGTTCGAAGGTCATCGGGAGCTTGGAGCCCCTTAATGACAGCGCACTCGAAGAGCCCAAAAACCAACGTGGAGTACCACCAGAGTAAAATTATACAAAACCAACAGAACGTAAATAAACGGTGCATTCCAATTTTCAAATGCACGTACAGAGTTTCCGACAGACACTTTGAAATAGTTTCAAGATTACCCGTATCCCCCTCATCAAAATCGTCCTCCTCCGTAGTCGGCTCGAAGCTGAAGTAGTTCGTGACGGTATGCGCGGTCGTAGCGCCGTTTCTGATCAAGTAGTTCTTGACTTCGAATCTGTGGAGAAATTATTACTTTGTACTAGTATATGTATACAAGGTGAGCAATCCAAATGGGTCAGCATGGCGGTTTTGGAAACCATAACAGATAGCGAAATCTTGGCTTAGGAACCATGACGTTGATTTTAGTAAAAAGAAAAACTGCATTCATATACTTACAAAAATACGTGTACTCGGCCCAGGAATCGAACCTGGAATTTTTGAAAAATTAAATTTCGTTATTTAAAAACAATGCATTTTATTAGTTTTAGATATCATGTTTCTTAGTAACATTTACTATTTAAGAGCTACATAACCGATATTCAAAGGAAAATAACGAAATTTAATTTTTCAAAAAGTCCAGGTTCGATTCCTGGGCCGAGTACCTACACGTATTTTTGTAAGTATATGAATGCAGTTTTTCTTTTTACTAAAATCAACGTCATGGTTCCTAAGCCAAGATTTCGCTATCTGTTATGGTTTCCAAAACCGCCATACTGACCCATTTGGATTGCTCACCCTGTATATATGCATAGTAGTATTTGTACCAATCGCAGTGTAGTGTATAACAAAAACAAGGAGCCGAAGCTATATTGGATTATTTTGTCTCAGGGACTGTTTTCGGTTACGGTTACAACCAGTATGCAACCGGTATCGATTACGATATCGTAATGCTATGTCGGTTACCTTTACCGCGCCAACCATAACGGTTTTGGTAACCTTTTTGTAATATCGGTTTCGGTTTTGAGTTTTAAAGGTTTTTATATAGAGGTTCTCTACCGGTACGTAACCGGTATCGGAAAAAAATAAGCGAGCGCCTGCCGCGCCGGTTCATTCATTCATTGCGTCATTTGCGTCTGTCTGCAACCTGCAACTCTGAGTGGAATTTTTCTAGCGTGCGGTAATTGCTACTTTATGGCCAGGTATGACGTAATACTTAGGGCGGTATAACAAAGAATGTGTGAAGGGCCGACCTCCCCCCTCTCCCCCATCCGACTTAACCCCTGACTCCCCCCCCCCCCTACGACTCACACCCCCCTCCCGACACAACACCCCATCTCCCCCTTCCGACTCCCCCCAATCAAACCGCCTGCAAGTACGCCTTAAGCTACTGTTACACATGCTGATTACTAGCATGAAAGCATGCCACTATTGAGCAATTGCTACTTACTAGCATGTGTGTATAAACATTGCTAATAATGAGCATGCTCATTTCGAGTTTGCTCAAAAATCGCCGGTCGTGCGATTTTTAGGCATGCTACCTGCAGTGCGGGAAGGGGGCGTGCTTTTAGCGCCTGTGAACAGGTTTGCTTATTGAGCATGCTACTAATATCGATCAGTCTATTTTTATTTGTCACTTCCTATTCTTTTTTCCTCTTTCTAGCTGAGAGAAGTTTTTGGATCGACAGCAAAAGGATAATTTTATTCAGCTCCATGCGGATGGCTGCTTGATTTTCCATGGTTTTGTTTGAACTGGCAGAGAGCACGCTATCAACTGGCATGTGTATTGAAGTGTTTGCTTTGAGCATGCTTATTCAGGAGCGAACTTAAAACTAGCATGATTATTGCTAGCAAATGTAAACAGTTCATAAGCATGCTCATATTAAGCATACTGATAGCACGCTTATTAGCATGCTATTCTAGAGCATGTGTAACAGTAGCTTCAAACAAAACACAGACAAAACGGCAGCGCCGGCCGTTTGGCAACGACGCCAATCGAAATAAAGGTAACCCACAAATAGAGGTTACCGGAACAAATAAAGGTTACCTTTATATTTCGATATCGGAATATAAAGGTTCAGATAGCGAATCCGCTATTTTGCAACCTATATGACGTCATTTCGGTAACCCAATATAAAGGTTTTTTTCGGTTATGCAGTCCATGCTTTGTCTACTAAATTCGTAGGAATTGACAACATTACAAAATATGTAATGATGCCTAAATCGAAAACAATTTCGGTAAATACGTTATCCGAACAGAATAAAGTAGTTTTCAGATCTTTTCATCACTCGTTTTTAAGAAAATCGTGGTATTGTCACAGAATAATTAATAGTGCTATGTACAGAAGCTTCTCTGTTAACAAATTCCCTGTTTAAGTGCGCCAAACGTGCCTAAATGTGGCCATTTCTTTCTATCGCATGCAACGCGCTCTTTCGGAGGCGGAGCCTTAGAGCTAGGGTTACCGCCAGCTTGTCCTATTAAATTATAGGTACGTTAGTATAAAAGTGTATTTTACTAACGATATTACGATTATTCTTTATTTACTTAGGATCACCCAACTACACAAAAGCTATGTAATTTGCCATTAGGTTATGACATCAAAACTGCCTGTTTCTGCAAAATGTAAGACCATGACACAACAACACTGGGTTACCTACATACATAACACAGTCGTCTGGCGCGCGCCGCTGCGTGTGTACGGTTCAATGTGAGCGCAACAGCGTAATTTGTAAACAAAAAAAAAAATGTCTTCAACGGTGCTTAAGTGTAGCAGTTGTAATATTGTGATTTGTGAACTGCTGGCGTTTATCCAGAATAAACTCCAGGTGATGGGTGAGGAGAGCTTGGTGCGGCTCTGTACCACGTCGTTTACCGCCGCGGACATCGAAGCTGCAAAGAACCTATTGTTTGACTCTGTGCCATCTAAAATACGCAAGGTCATGAGGAAACGTGAAGGAAAATCGCAACGAGATCTCGATGACATAATTTCTCTATTTAGGAACACTGACCCTGAGAGTATCCCTACTTTTGTCGCACGGGAACTGCATAAATTACCTCCTGTAACATTCGACCACGTAGATGTGACAAGACTTCTTAAGGATATTATAACAATACAGAGCGAGATAAATAATATTAAACATGCATTCGCAACTACAGAGGAAGTGAACCACATCAAAAATGAGCTCGAAATGTTAAAGTCCGCCTCGATTGTGAATAATTTTAGCGGTAATGTAAACACCAGAAGGGGAGCATTTGTGACTCATAATATTAGCTATGATTATGGTAGTGGTCCAATGGGATTGACGCATATCGACCCCGATGATAGTGCAACGAGCGTTAGAAAATCTCCTGTTCGTGATGAGTCATTTTTGCAACGGTCGTTGACTCAGACCGTTGACACTGACCTAGAAAAAGAAGTGGGTAGTCAGAAAACTCCGCGAGCGCAAACACCCGAGCCGACGGAAGAGAGCTCGCCGCATACTGCATCTGCGCAGGCGACCGCCGGCGGAGGGGAGCGGGCGGCTGAGGTGCCAGCTGATTTGATAAGCGATGTAAACATTGCGCCGCAGCAGATAATAAAATCTCGCAACTCGAAACGGCGTAAGAATAAACGCATTCAAACCTCGCATCATATTCAAGCGACGGCGCCTGTCATAAATAAAGAAAATAATGAGATTGTTTTTAATGCTCCGTCTATTGCTGATGTTGTAGGCAGCAGCGCTTTAAAAAACATAACTAAGGACCCTTCGGATGATTACATTTTAGTCCAGAGAAAGAGATTAAAAGATCGCTTTGTAGGTAGATTGGGCAAAGCGCAAAGCGATAGTAATTCTAAGTTCAGAGCCGCAAAAAATTTGGTTGAACTATTTATCACTAATGTGCATAAGGACGTTACCGAGGACGACATCAAAGAATATGTTTTCATGAAAACACAAGTGGCAGTAAAGTTAGAAAAGGTATCCATGTTTAGAGAAAAAGGGCACAACGCCTTCAAGTGTTATGTACCTTATGCCAAGTTGAATTTTTTCATGAATGACAACCTGTGGCCTGAGGGCATTTCATTTAGACGATTTGTAAACTTTAATGTGAAGCGTAAGGAGGGAGTTGGGCCACATCGCGTTTATGAATAATACGAATTATAAAATAGTCTCATTTAACTGTAAATCCGTTACCAGATCAGTGGATTGTATTCGAACGATGGCCCAATCAGCTGATATTATTGCTATTCAGGAGCACTGGCTGATGCCAGACAATATACCGTTTCTTGGTAGCATTAGTCCAGACTTCAGTTACACCGGAAAATCGGCGATGGATACAGCTGCTGGGCTTCTTCGAGGACGGCCGTATGGCGGCGTAGCGATATTATGGCGAAAAAGTGTGTTTACGAATGTAACGGTATTTCCGTGTTGTAGTGCGCGTATTACAGCAATAAAAATAGCTATGTCGGACCGGGCAGTTATAATTGTCTGTGTGTACATGCCAACCGATTGTGCGGAAAATCTAGTAGACTTTACGGAGTGTTTGAGCGAGATCAGTGCAGTGATTGAAAGCGATGAAGTTGAGTCTGTTATTATTTTGGGAGACTTCAACGCGCACCCAGGTAGGCGTTTCGGTAACGAACTGGTGAGTTTTTGTGCTGAGCAAAGGTGGCGGTGTGTGGACCAAGATAGACTGGGTGTAAACTCTGACACTTTTACCTATTATAGTGACGCTCATGGTACTACCAGCTGGATTGACCATTGTTTAGTTACAGAGTCAGCATTGTGTTCTATTGTTGATGTTGGGGTGAATTACAATGTATTTTGGTCGGACCATTTCCCTCTAGAAGTGGTTGTAAATTTTAATGTATTAAGGCAAAAAGTGTGCGACCTACCAATCGTTAGAAATAAAGTATTATGGGGAGCAAGGGAACAGCCTCAAATTGCCCAATATACTGAGCTGTGTAACAATTTACTTTCGAAAATAGATTTTCCTACTGAATTGAAAGAATGTTGTGATACTATGTGTAACAATGTTAATCATCAAAAACTTATTTGCGATTTATACAGTAGTATAATATTGTCTCTTGAGGAGGCGGCAATACTTAGCTACGATAAAAAAAAACCGCGCAGTGGTCGGTACATTACGGGTTGGAATAAACATGTTAAGGATGCTCACGGTGAGGCTCGGCTTGCTTTCCTTGAGTGGGTTAGTAGTGGTAGGCCCCGGGGTGGTCCGACTTTTTTGGCTATGTGTTCTACGCGAAAACATTTTAAAACCAAACTGAAATGGTGCCAAAATAATCAAAACCAGATCCAAATGGATATTTTGGCATCGCATCACGAGGCCAAGAAGTTTGGAGCATTCTGGAAAAAAACGAACAGCCTGGATATCAGGCCGAGCCTACCTGTGAGTGTGGGTGGTGTGTGTGAACCGGTGGGGATTGAAAATCTTTTTAAAAATCATTTTACCGTTGAGCCTCGCCTTGACTCGCGGAGTGAGGAGTGTGAGGAGTTGACCACTGGGGAGGCATGTGCTGGTGCTTCTCACCGACCTATTTATTTTTCCGCTAGGGACATAAGTGCCGTTATTAGGAATATGTCGCGTGGGAAGTCGCCGGGGCATGATGGCCTCAGTGTTGAACATCTCAAATTTGCTGGCCCTCATCTGCCGAGAGTTCTAGCGTTATTTTTTGCCTTATCCATCGGTCACTCTTATCTGCCCAACGATCTAATGAAAACTATTGTTATTCCGATCATTAAGAATAAAACTAGTGACGTGTCGGAGGAAAATAATTATAGGCCTATCTCTCTGGCGACAATTGTTGCTAAAGTGCTGGATAGTTTGCTTGACCAACAGTTAGGTGCCCATGTAAAGCTGAATGATGCCCAGTTCGGATTCAGGGCTGGGTTATCCACTGAATCAGCAATCTACTGTCTCAAGCGCACTGTCCAGTACTATGCTAATAATGAACGAACTCCTGTGTATGCTTGTTTCTTAGATCTTTCTAAGGCCTTCGACCTAGTGTCGTACGATAGCTTGTGGTCAAAATTATCGAAGGAAACGAGCATGCCTGGGGAGCTTGTGTCAATATTTAAATATTGGTACAAGAACCAGACTAATGTTGTGAGGTGGGCTGGTCATATGTCCGATGTGTACAGATTGAGGTGTGGAGTGAGACAGGGTGGATTGACGTCTCCGAAGCTCTTCAACCTGTATATGGACGGGCTGATCCATGAGCTCAGTAACACCCCTATAGGTTGTTCCGTTGGTGGAAAGGTAGTTAACAACATCAGCTACGCGGACGATATGGTGATATTGAGTCCATGCATCAGTGCCTTGAGGAAGTTGCTGGCTATATGTGAGAGGTACGCTGCTGCCCATGGCCTTAAGTACAATGCGGCAAAAAGTGAATTGTTGTTGTTTAAGGCCGGGAAGAAAACATACGACTCTATTCCACCAGTTGTACTTGAAGGCACAACACTAAAAAGAGTCTCTAAATTTAAGTACTTAGGGCACTGGGTAGCAGACACGCTATGTGATGATCTGGATGTAGAGAGGGAGCGCCGAGCGTTGGCGGTCCGCGGTAATATGCTGGCGCGTAGGTTCGCACGATGTAGTGAGAGTGTGAAAGTTACCCTGTTTAAGGCATTCTGCCAATCTTTCTACTCGTGTGCACTATGGGTTAGCTATACGCAGCGGGCCGTCAACGTACTTAGGGTGCAATATAATAATGTGTTCAGGATGCTGATGGGGCTCCCTCGTTATTGTAGTGCGTCCGGCATGTTCGCGGCGGCGGACGTGCCGGGATTCCACGCAATCTTACGCAACAGAATGGCGTCTATGATGACGAGAGTGAGGAGCAGCACCAACAGCATCCTACAAACATTTGCTGAACGGGCGGATTGCCCGATTATGCGACATTGGGACCAGGCGCACGCTCCAGTTCTTGCCTCCCCCCGTCGATTTTAGTTCTAGATTATTTGTATGTAATACCTATCTTACTAACATTAGCTGTAAGTATACTGTAACTAACAAATTATGGACCTCGAGTCCGAAATAAATCATATTTAATTTAATTTAATTTAATAAACATAATGTAAAGAAAATTTATTTTCAACCAATATCAATAAATGACGCAGCATATTTATTTTACGAGGTCGAGGCGAATGACGATGTGAATGCAAAGCGCGAACGCGTGCGTCCCGTAACAGTGCGCGGCAACCACTGATAGACTGCCTAAAGGCTTTTTTTTTTACCTGACTGTTGCTATAATAGGACGGACCCAATATAGCTGTTGAACTGCATGGTTGGAGAGTATCCTGGGGAAAATCCAGGGGGATCTCCGGCACGACCACGCGGGGGGTATAACACTGGAATACTCTAAGAGTTTGCGCTCCAGTGAGATTGGTTGAACGGTTTCAGCCGAATCTGATGTGTGGGTGGTGATGAACTACTGGGATTTGCTGGTTCGCTAAACCTACCCTAGCTGAGAAGAATCCAGCAAGAAACTCAGCTAGGCCCGACCCGGGTCGGGTTGCGTCGAATTGACTGTGCCCGGTATGCGGCGGTACCGGGTCGAGTAGGGACTATATGTGTCTGTGTAATCTGTGTTGTCGAGGTCACGCGGTGGATGTCCCCGCCGGCGGGGGCGCCGCAGTGTACGCGATGAGTTGGACGCCGAAAGCGCAGCGTTCCATCTTTCGATGGACGCTGTGATTTCGTCGTCCGGGTCCGTGAGTGTGTGCCTAGGACGCCGGACCGTGCGGCCCCTAATCAGTGAACGCCGAGTAAGGACAGAGGCCTAAAGGCGGCCGGCCGGCATGTTTTTATGCGGCGCGACGAAATCAAAGAGTGAACCCGCCCCTGGTATTGTATAAACGTGGATTGAACCGTCTGTGACTTCAATACTATACGTCTGTCATTGGTCATATGAAAGCTGCCATACAGAGCCGTAGTATTGACGTCATAATTTACTTACGACCTTCATATAACTCCGGTTGAATTTTTTCGGAGTCGGAGTAGTAAAATCAATCGGTATCCGATTCATCGTAGTCGGAGCTGAGGCTCTGTAACATTCCAACTTGGTATTCTTGGTATACTCACCTTACTGGTACATCGTAGTCATCGACTCGGTACGTGTATAGAGTACTCTCCAGCCACCTCTTCTCCTTGTAAATCTTCTCATACTTCCAAACATCGACTTTTCTGCCTTCCAACTGTTGCTTGCCTGAAGTAATGATGTCAGATTAATGGATATTTAAACCCTAGACATATGCGTTTTTTTAACCTGTAGGATGTCTCTTGAAGAGTGGTGCAGCTACGTGCGTTTTCTATGTATACTATTATTATAATTATGCATGGATCAGAATGTTGGGCCGCAAAGATGACGGATGAACCGAGATTGCATGTTACAGAGATGAGAATGTTGAGATGGATGTGTGGCGTGACGAGAATGGATCGAATAAGGAATGAGTATATAAGAGGAAGTCTGAAAGTAGCACCCATAACTGAAAAGCTGAGAGCAAATCGCCTACTTTGGTATGGACATGTTATGCGGAGGGATGATAGTAATGTTGCTAGAAGGGCATTAAGTATGAATGTGGAACGTTGCAAGAGAAGAGGTAGACCAAGAAAAAGGTCCATGGACTGCGTGAGAGACGATATGAATAGGAAGGAAGTGTGTGATGAGTTTGACGGGCGATAGAGAGGTATGGAAGAAAAAAACATGCTGCGCCGACCCCAAGTAAATGGGATAAGGACAAGCGAATGATGATGACTTTAAAAATAAAGTTTTAACCGACTCCAATTTAGTACTCCGCCATGATAAATGAACATTTCCTTTCCACTTTACCACATGGACTGCTTTCCAAACGTAAATACGTTTATTATTACAGGTGAAAACCATATCACTGTATGTGGGCCGATAAAATACGAGGAGTTCCGTCGATTTGGCACATTTGACATTTAGGATTTCATTAGTTGCTATTTCAATAAGCTTGCGGCAAGCGCTTGCGACGTATTCACACGTCGGCTCCAACGTTGTCAAGCCAAATGCAACAAGCCGTCACAACTTCTACGCCCACGTCTGCGCTTGCCTGACCGGAACTCATTAACGCACTCGCAAGCGTGCAAATGGCATCCAAGCGTTTGTAAAGGCTTGGAGTTCGTTCGAAGCCACGACAAGCGTGTAAATGTAGCATTACAATGCGTGAATTTTCTAAATCAATATTTCAGATACTAGAAAGAAAGAAAGAAGACATTTATTCACTACACAAAAGACACACAGAGACAATGGGAGTAAACATACTATAACATTGGCACATATTGTGTGTGACTTCGCGGCAGTGAATCGGTCGCTGTCTCAGCATTATGCCGAGGCGTCAGACACCTACAGCGGTGATTTTCAGACAGCACCGTACGTGACCCACGGAACGGAACACAATTAATCATCTATTTGACCAGTTTTCATTACATCAGTCATATTATAAAGTTATTCAACATATATATATATATATTTTAATTCTGATAAAAACTGGCCAAGTCAAATCTAACCTACTTTAAGATCTCACATTTTTAAATAACAGCAATTGTTATAGGTATCCAATAAAGCAAAGAAATAGAGTTTGATACTTGTTCATAATGTTATTTTGTTCCTAGTTCCGTACCTTGGGTAGATCTATATGTAATTTTTAGGGTTCCGTAGCCAAAATGGCAAAAACGGAACCCTTATAGTTTTGTCATGTCCGTGTGTCCGTCTGTCCGTATGTCACAGGCATTTTAGGATTTTTAGGAGAGAGAGACAGTCGGAGATAATCGCCCCGAAAGTCATTAAAATTGTCCCCCCGTCTAATTTTTGAACGGTTGTAACGTAATGGTTACATATTAACAATATTTAACCAATATTTCATTCGTTCAGGCGTAAAAATAAACAATAACATTACGAATGCATCTTTATATAATAGTGTATGGCCCTTAATGCGCGAGCGCAGAGATTCCCCTTAAGCACCGCGCAAGGTAGGAGTTTTTTTTTATACGGTCGAGTTGCATCGGCAGCCGGCCGGGGGAGATTCATTCGTGATTCATTCCACGGCCGCGGCTCGCTGAGGCCAGACGCTGTCCGGAGCGCTCGCGATCATACACATCGCGACTTCACGCGCGCCGGTTGTGCCACTCGTTAAGATAAATTGCAAATTATAATGTTTTATACTTAGTCTCGGCAGTGGGAACTTATAAATTTAGCCAAACGCTAGACATAAAGAAGAAAACCATTTAAGTACTATTAACGCGCACCCCCATATAACGGGTAAGTTTTGGACATTTAATTAGTGCTAGCTTTTAGCTGTATATTTATTCATTTTTTGTAATTAGTTCTTCCAATGTGTTAGTGCTTATTGTTAAGGCTTATTACTGATGCATCCTTAGCCGTTTCGTAAGGAATGTAAGACGGTCGCGCGCTGCGCGCCGCGCCGTGCCAAATTTACCGTTATAAGATGGCGTCGCTTACATTTTAAAAAACGGTATTCCGCTGCATTATAATGATAATTGTTTCATTACGGAGCTTGGCTTATAATATTTTAATCATTTCCTAGTACAATTATTTGTTGTGTCAATTAGTAAAATAACGCCGCTCGTAAATTAAATTAATTTTTCTTCCTTTTCTAAATTCTTAACCTCCGTTCTGACGGTAGCACCTTCACCAACTACTCACTGGTTCTCCCTTGCTGTTATTGCTAAACCTGGGTGCTCACCGTCAACACGCAAGGATTTGAGGGTTCCCGTTTTAATTTGAGTCGAACATTCGCAGGGTGCAACGTTTACACTAAGAAGCGCACGCAACCGCTTGCTCCCCCTGGCCAATTCGGGAAGCTGGAGCCACTGCCAGCACACCATTGCAGTCCTGCCGGCCGGCATTTCACCCAGACGACTCCGGGCCCTACGACCTTCTACTCACCGCGCAGACCACCAGCGAAACGCCAGGGCAGTACCAATCTGCGGAAGCTTTCTAGACGGGCCTTCTATCCCACGACCATTAATTTTAATAAATTATTTTTTGTGTTGACTCATGGTGGTTTTTTTTTATTCTTCGCCGCCAAACCATGATTACGTCACACTGGCGCCCGAAACGTGGTATTTAATGGTCTAGATCGCTTCCGTAGAGTAGTTGTGTGTTGTGTTTTATTTTTTTTCTGTTGTAAAACTTTATTTAATTATTTTTTTGGTTGCAAGTAACTAGCGCGTACTAGCAAAGTAAATTCCTTCGTTTTCTGTTATAACTGCAATTTCACGTTTTCTTCGCTTTTATTTTATTTTAACAACTTTCAGTAATCTTAGTGTTGCTAGTGAGCTGTATCGTTTGCATATTACCATTTTAGCAACCATTACTGTTTGTTTGTTTGTTTTTTTTTTTTTTTTTTTTGTAAATTGTTTAACATTGTAATTGAATTGTGATTTGGCAAGTAGTAACTAAATATACTGAATTAATTTAACTTCAGTGTTTGAAATTTAATTCAATTTTACTATTTTTGTGATTGCTGTGTTCGCGCTAGTTGCATTTTAACGCATGTTTCAGAATTATTTTACACTTGTATTGTGACAATTTTTCAGTTTTTTTAATTTTTTTATTAATAACAACCAGAACGTTTTTCCTGCTTTTCTCTCGCAATATTGTAACAGAACGGAGTAGAATTATAGAACTGTCCAAAACGTATCTGTTATATTTCGAACTCATCGTAAAATAGTACCATGGCATTTCCGGTAAAATTCTTGTCCTTGAACAAGACCGAACTTGAGTATGAGGTTGAAATTAGAGGTACCACTCCCGCTACTACCGTGCAGGAATTGCGTAAACAGATAGCAAGATTGTCCCCTCTGTTCCCGTCGGAGGATATTCTGGCTAGTCCTTTTTCAGTATCCGCAGATCTCAAGGGCATTAGTGACGTTCTTTCAAAAATTAAGTCTAGCCTCGATACCAGTCTTGATAGCAATGCCTTACTTCGGACACAGAATTTGCTTAATCACCTTCACCATAGGTTCTCTCGTGTGGCTCTTGATGACGCAACCCAACCTATGTACGATACGTGCGTTGCCGAGTATCACTTATTGTGGGAGAGGTTCGGTACCATCAAGGATAAGGGCGTAGATATACTGGCACCCGGGTCTAGCCCGGATATAGCAACGACATCGGCCTCGCCGATGAACGTCACAGTACAATGCGATCGCGGCAGTGGTAATGATTTGGTCCGTATTAAATTTGACGGAAAGTCATGCGTCCGTGCGTTCATTCAACGCATTACCGAGTTCTGTCAGGCAAGAGGTATTGGTGGCCCAAAGTTATTGTCTTATGCAACAGAGATTTTTGTGGGAGACGCTCTGCATTGGTTTAGGAGTATTAGGGAGCAGGTGTCCACCTGGGACGAATTAGTTTTATTATTGAGAGAGGATTTTGATCAGTCAGATTTCGACTACCGTTTACTATCTGAAATACGGTCGAGGACTCAGGGAGAATCAGAAAATATAACGATCTATTTGTCAATTATGGCGGGCTTATTTTCTAGACTCTCCAAGACATTATCACAGGAAGATAGGTTGGAAATACTCTTACATAACATTAGGCCTTGCTATGCTAGCACATTAGCCTCGGTAACAACTATTAACGATGTGGATACCCTGAGAACACTGTGTCGTAATTACGAAAATATCCAAGCACGTCTTGCTACATTTAGAGAACCTCCCAGACAGACACATGATACGTTGGCCCCGGAATTTGCCTATACTAGTAACACATTTAATAAATATGGTAATTCTACCAAAAACAGTTTTAGTACTGACCGAAACAACTATAACCAGCGTCCCAAGCGAGATTATTATAGTAATAATGTCAAGGCCTATTCAGATAGTTGCAACAACGCTAGAATTCAAAGTTCTTATAATTCAGGAAAAGCTCAAGTTCATGCTGTTAGCAACCAAGGTGGCAGGCCTCCTTATTGTCCCAGATGCCGGGTTAATTCGCACCACTTGAGGCAATGTACCGCTGATAAGAGTGTAATTCGTTGTTTTGTCTGCGGTCTTCCCGATTACAAAACACCAGACTGCCCAAAATGTAAAGGGAATAACCCCACCCATTCAAAAAACTAGTTGCTCAGAATTGTATCGGGCCTCAGAATAATAACTTTGACAAGGAGGATTGGAATAAATGGTTACAATCGATTAAAATTTATTTCAGCACTTATAAACTCGATACAATTCTGCAAACGAAGCCCATTGATGACTGTAGGCCCTATGCCACGGTGAGAATACATGATTTAGAAGTGTTGGGGCTCCTTGATTCCGGATCGGCGGTGACAATAATAGGGAACAATGCACATCGGGTGCTTTTGCCGTATAATTCTACATTACACAGTGACCAGTGTATCTCACTTACAGCAGCAGGGGGTCAAACCCTTAGCAGCTTGGGGTACATTCATTTACCCGTAACGTTTGCAAATGAATTTCACATTATTAAAGCGCATGTGGTTCCAGACGTGAACACTGATCTTATTTTGGGAATTGATTTTTGGCGACAGTTTAAAATACTGCCCAAGCATTTAGATAGCATCACTATTACTAACAGCATACCGCACATTGATAGTTTAAAGGCAAATACACCGTTACATGTTCATGGGTACAATACTCTTAGTACCTCGGAGAAGCCTTTGGCGGATAATATCATTGCTCAGTTCGAGCAGATCTCCGCTGAGCACAAGGGTTTAGGCATGACCACGCTTACGACACATCGAATTGACACTGGTGATGTTTCACCAGTCAGGCAACGTTACTACCGGTTGTCGCCTGAAAAGCAACGTATATTAGCTGACCAGGTCGACGAAATGCTAGCATTAGACGTTATAGAGCCTAGCGAGAGTGAATGGTCATCACCGGTAATAATTGTTAATAAAAAAGATGGTTCACCTAGGTTTTGTCTGGACAGCCGCAAGTTAAATTCAATAACAAAGAAGGACGCTTATAATTTACCATATGTTTCCGAAATACTGGACAACCTACGTGATGCCCGATACTTATCCAGTATAGATTTATCAAAGGCGTTTTGGCAGATACCTATAGCAGAAGAGGATCGAGACAAGACTGGTTTCTACGTACCCTCGCGCGGGACGTTTCGTTTCAAAAGAATGGCCTTTGGTTTAACAAATGCGCCAGCAACCCAGCAGCGTCTTGTTGATATGCTATTTAGGGAGTTCGATCTTAAGGTATTTGCATACCTCGATGACATAATCATCGTTTCACAGGATTTTAATTCACACGTATCTTTGCTGCTCAGAGTGTTAGACAAACTTAAACAGGCGAATCTAACGATTAACTTAAAAAAGAGCGAATTCTTCCGTAATCGTCTTAAGTACTTAGGCTACGTTGTTGACAGTAGTGGCTTACGGACAGACCCCGAGAAAGTGGAAGCTATCCTGAAATACCCGACTCCTTCAAGTCGAAAAGATATAAAACGCTTCCTCGGGACAGCAACATGGTACCGTCGTTTTGTACCTAATTTCAGCACCGTAGCGGGTCCCTTGAATAGGCTGACTTCTAGCAAGAAGGGTGGTCCTCCGTTCAAATGGACTCCGGAAGCTGACGCAGCTTTCCTAAAGTTAAAGGAGTGTCTTGTTACAGCACCAGTTCTTTCCTGTCCTGATTACAGTAAAAGTTTCGAAGTGCACACAGACGCGAGCAACTACGGGGTGGGAGCAATGCTTACGCAGTCTATCGATGGCAAAGAGCACCCGATTGCTTATATGAGTAGGTCCTTAACACCAGCAGAGAAGAATTATAGTATTACAGAGCGTGAAGCACTTGCTGTGATCGTAGCCTTAGAACATTGGAAGTGCTACTTGGAAAACGGCAGGCCTTTCACGGTCTACACGGACCATAGTGCCCTAAAGTGGTTTTTGTCTTTGAACAATCCCACAGGTAGATTGGCTAGGTGGGGGGTTCGCTTGTCGGCGTTTAACCTAGAGTTAAAACACCGTCGAGGGGTAGATAACGTCATTCCTGATGCCCTTTCAAGAGCAGTTCCTGTTCACGCCATTAGTTCGTCCAATTGGCACCTTAGGTCTACCGACTCATGGTACAAGTCCATTTACAACTCTTGCTCCTCACGGCCTGAGAATTACCTTAATTATTTGATTAAAAATGGTATATTATACAGATTATGTAAAAATAAGCATGAACTTACGGACGAATTTTCGTGGAAAGAGGTCATACCGAAAGAACTACGTGAAAGTATTGTTCGAGAAAACCATTCGGAGCCGATTGCTGGTCACTTAGGCATTTTTAAAACTTATAAGCGATTAGCGCTACGTTACTATTGGCCCGGCATGCACCAAGACGTAGTACGATTCGTTGGCTCATGTGAAAAATGTCTGTCGCATAAACCACAGAATCATCAAACTTTAGGTGAAATGGGACGACCAAAACAGTGTTCCCGACCATTTCAGGTGGTTTCCGTAGATCTTATGGGTCCCTTACCCGTTACTCGTAAACAAAATAGCTACATTTTTGTAATAACTTGTTGTTTCTCAAAGTATTGCCTTATATTTCCAATTAGAAACGCAACGTCAACGGTAGTAACGAAGATAATGGAAGAATCACTCTTTCTGGAACATGGGGTCCCTCAGACAATTTTTCTTGACAACGGAAGTCAATTCATTAGTAATATAACTCGAGAGCTCTTTAAGAAGTATAACATACCGAATGTATATTACACACCAAAGTATACTCCTCAAATTAATTTGACGGAACGTTTTAATCGTACGATTATATCTTGCATATCCACGTTTGTCGATGAAGATCATCGTACTTGGGATCTTTTCATCCCAAAAGTACGTTTTGCCATTAACAATTCGGTTAATGAGGCAACAGGTTTCACCCCATCATTTCTTGTGTACGGTAGGGAACTGGTTACCTGCGGTACACACTATCTCGACAATCAGCTAGGAGATGAAGTTCTATTCCTACCCAGGGACGCTTATGCAGAGAACCTTGGGGGTCTTTCTAACGTGTTCAACGAGGTTCAGGGGAAATTATGGAAAGCTCACGTAAAAAACGCATCACATTACAATTTACGACGTAAACAAAGTGAATTTAATGTCGGTGACATAGTCATGAAGCGCACCTACTTATTAAGTAACAAAGATAAGTATTTTAGCAAAAAACTAGCCCCCAAGTTTATTAAATGTAAAATCATAGATAAGAAATCACCCCTTGTCTATGTACTCGCCGATATGTCTGGTAAGAATATCGGGACATGGCACATAAAAGACCTTAAACTTATCACATTAAATGATAATTAACACGAAAATTCTACATACCGCCGTCACTCATATTCCATCTTATGACAAATTGTATTTGTATTGGTCATCAATTCCGCTACTGGGTGATGACCTTCGTAGTGCTAGGTCGCGTCAGTGTAGGAGGATACACTGTGGCTTTTCTGAATGCAAGAATGAATGAATGATTGAATTGAATGGTAGTCTGAATGAGATAGTATGTTCTTGGAGTACAAATACACAGTTAAGTACCTATCACATTTGAGTTTAAGGATTTTATTCTATAGGAATAAAACCCTTGGTGACGCGCGGGGTAATGTAACGTAATGGTTACATATTAACAATATTTAACCAATATTTCATTCGTTCAGGCGTAAAAATAAACAATAACATTACGAATGCATCTTTATATAATAGTGTATGGCCCTTAATGCGCGAGCGCAGAGATTCCCCTTAAGCACCGCGCAAGGTAGGAGTTTTTTTTTATACGGTCGAGTTGCATCGGCAGCCGGCCGGGGGAGATTCATTCGTGATTCATTCCACGGCCGCGGCTCGCTGAGGCCAGACGCTGTCCGGAGCGCTCGCGATCATACACATCGCGACTTCACGCGCGCCGGTTGTGCCACTCGTTAAGATAAATTGCAAATTATAATGTTTTATACTTAGTCTCGGCAGTGGGAACTTATAAATTTAGCCAAACGCTAGACATAAAGAAGAAAACCATTTAAGTACTATTAACGCGCACCCCCATATAACGGGTAAGTTTTGGACATTTAATTAGTGCTAGCTTTTAGCTGTATATTTATTCATTTTTTGTAATTAGTTCTTCCAATGTGTTAGTGCTTATTGTTAAGGCTTATTACTGATGCATCCTTAGCCGTTTCGTAAGGAATGTAAGACGGTCGCGCGCTGCGCGCCGCGCCGTGCCAAATTTACCGTTATAAGATGGCGTCGCTTACATTTTAAAAAACGGTATTCCGCTGCATTATAATGATAATTGTTTCATTACGGAGCTTGGCTTATAATATTTTAATCATTTCCTAGTACAATTATTTGTTGTGTCAATTAGTAAAATAACGCCGCTCGTAAATTAAATTAATTTTTCTTCCTTTTCTAAATTCTTAACCTCCGTTCTGACGGTAGCACCTTCACCAACTACTCACTGGTTCTCCCTTGCTGTTATTGCTAAACCTGGGTGCTCACCGTCAACACGCAAGGATTTGAGGGTTCCCGTTTTAATTTGAGTCGAACATTCGCAGGGTGCAACGTTTACACTAAGAAGCGCACGCAACCGCTTGCTCCCCCTGGCCAATTCGGGAAGCTGGAGCCACTGCCAGCACACCATTGCAGTCCTGCCGGCCGGCATTTCACCCAGACGACTCCGGGCCCTACGACCTTCTACTCACCGCGCAGACCACCAGCGAAACGCCAGGGCAGTACCAATCTGCGGAAGCTTTCTAGACGGGCCTTCTATCCCACGACCATTAATTTTAATAAATTATTTTTTGTGTTGACTCATGGTGGTTTTTTTTTATTCTTCGCCGCCAAACCATGATTACGTCACACGGTGTATTTTAAAAATATGAATAAAATCATGGACATAGGGCTTATTAAATTCTTTCACCGAAAATTATTTTGAACAAGATCGGTTCAAAGGTTTTCGAGATATTGCTGAAAAACTGCCTCCCTCAAAGAAAAGGACGTAAGTGCCGTAAGATTTGTGTGACGATACGACCTTTTTAATAGGCACGGAACCCTATGTTGTGCGTGGTCCGACACGCACTTGGCCGGTTTTTTGACAATGTGTCGCTTAATCTATTAATAGAATAATAGATTACATAACGCCCGTCCAATTTGATAACGCACGCGGGCGGCTTGCGGGGGGAGGGCGCGGGCGGCAGCGACGAGATCGATTATTCCTCATTCGCCGGCTAGCGCTCGAGGCAGGCGTGCACACGCTGAGTTTAAATTTAGAGTTAGTAAAAAAGGGCGGTGGCATGGACAACTCCTGCAGTTCGGGGCAAGCACATAAAGACAAGGACAGTCAGTCTCAGCATTCTGAAGAGTGAGTATCGTGAAGGTCACGGCACAATAGCCGAGTGGATGGTTCCGACATATTCTATTTGTGTACATTGTTGCGATAGGTCATCATATCAGCCGAAATACGTCCACAAGACCGTTAAAGTGCCACAATGACCGGTCCTGCACCACCCGCATCCAGCGGACTCCAGGAGCCGTCGCATGGTTGGCCTTATCACGCGACAAGTGACAAGATAAGAGCGTCGTCTCGTTCTATCGAACGGTGTCAGCCAGTGACGCACGCTCTATCCTATCACCTATCGCGTGACAAGGCCAACCATGCTACGGCTACAGGGCCTTTATCCTTACAGCGGACAAAATCAAATGAAAGAGGTTGTTGTAAGCATCTCAGATATTTTTTTTTTATAATTTTACAAAAACAGATTGGAAGTAATTTAGGAAAAAAGACGACTTTTGACCATCCGCCCCCCCCCCCCCCTCCCTTATCTCCGAAACTACTAAGCTTAAAATTCTGAAAAAAATATGGAAAATAGTTCCTTCCCTAAAGATTACAGGAAAACCTATAAGAAGTTTGAGTATTCAAAGTGACGGGAAAATTCTCAATATTTTACAGAACCGTCACCACGCGAGTTGAACTCGCAAATGTCTGGTTTTTGGGTATTTATGTTCTTTAATTGTAGTTGCTCCCATACAAACATTTGTTCCTCTCCAAAAACTGGTACGAATGGCATCGTAAAGAAATCAGAGGTCTCAAGCTTATTATCCTAATGTTGTAAAATCTTGTCAAATGATTCACCTTCTCCTCTGTTATTAAAATGAAATGTGTTTATTAATTTGTTGTGTTTTGGTTCAAAATATCCACCATAGAGTGTGATTAATTGTTCATAGTTTTGCTGTTGTTTTCTTTAATACATTAAAGTATAAGTAGGTTTTGTGCATCTTATCATATACAATTAAGCAAGATGTTAGCTTTCCTCGAATCACTACTTTTTCCGAACCCGCCGCTGTTGTTGTTATTTCCTCCATTTTTAGGGTTCCGGTACTTCAAAAGGAAAAACAAAACGGAACCCTTATAGGATCACTCGGTTGTCTGTCTGTCACAGCCGATTTGCTCAGAAACTACTGGACCGATTGAAATTTGGTACATATATGTAAATTGGTGACCCAAAGATAGACGCGTAAAGTAAATTAATGAATTCTGAACAAAGGGGCCACTTTTGGGAGGTAAACTGGAAAATAAAATAAAAAGATTCGCAAACTGTATTGTGTGACATATCAAATGAAAAGGGTTGTTGTTTGCACGAATTACTGTTCTTAAACCAAACGCAGCGGTTAGAAAGAATTTCGTACATTGACTCATCATTACTTGTCTCTGTCACTCGCGCGCAATTTTATATTGGCGTCGCGCTCACACAGTGACATTGAACGCCGTAATCGGGGATTGTAAACCTTTTCCTTGTAGTAAATAACTGCTAACGCTGTTATGCACGTGTTATTTTGTTCGTAATGTTACTCGGTAATATTCGGGCGCTCGTACTATTCGAATTAAAACCGGCCAAGTGCGTGTCGGACCACGCAAAACGAAGGGTTCCGTGCCTATTAAAAAGGTCGTATCGTCACAGAAATTTTACGGCACTTACGTCCTTTTCTTTGAGGAAGGCAGTTTTTCAGCAATATCTCGAAAACCTCTGAACCGATCTTGTTCAAAACAATTTTCGGTGAATGAAATTAATAAGCCCTATGTCCATTAATTTTTCCATATTTTTAAAATACACCGTTAAAAATTAGAGGGGGGGGACAGAATTTAAGTGACTTTCGGGGCGATTATCTCCGGCTCTATTCACTTAATAAAAAAAAATGCTAAGAAACCTTATATGTATTTTGAAAGGCCTATCGATTGATGTGCCACACGGGGGGTCACAATGAAAAAAAAATATTTGAGTTTTATGTATGGAGTGCACCCCTAAAAAAAATTTTTTTTGGCATTTTAATTACAAAACTATGTAGCGGTTAACAAAATACACCTTTCCTCAAAATTTTATTCAAATACACCTTATAGTTTTCCGTAGCCAAAATGGCAAAAACGGAACCCTTACAGTTTCGTCATGTCCGTCTGTCCGTCTGTCCGTATGTCACAGGCATTTTACTCGAAAACTATAAGGTGTATTTGAATAAAATTTTGAGGATAGGTGTATTTTGTTAGCCGCTACATAGTTTTGTAGTTAAAATGACAAAAAAAAATTTTTTTAGGGGTGCACTCCATACATAAAACTAAAAGTCAAAAAAAAATTTTTCATTGTGACCCCCCGTGTGGCACATCAATCGATAGGCCTTTCAAAATAAATATAAGGTTTCTTAACATTTTTTTTGATTAAGTGAAAAGAGTCGGAGATAATCGCCCCGAAAGTCACTAAAATTCTGTCCCCCCCCTCTAATTTTTGAACGGTGTATTTTAAAAATATGGAAAAGTTCATAGACATAGGGCTTATTAATTTCATTCCCCGAAAATTGTTTTGAACAAGACCGGTTCAGAGGTTTTCGAGATATTGCTGAAAAACTGCCTTCCTCAAAGAAAAGGACGTAAGTGCCGTTAAATTTCTGTGACGATACGACCTTTTTAATAGGCACGGAACCCATCGTTTTGCGTGGTCCGACACGCACTTGGCCGGTTTTTTTTTCAGAATTTTAAGCCTAGTAGTTTCGGAGATAAGGAGGGGAATGGTAAATTTTCGTCTTATTTCCTAAATTACTTCAAATCTATATTTGCTAAAATTATAAAAAAAATATATCTGAAATGCTTACAATAACCCCTTTCATTTGATATGTCACACAATACAGTTTGCGAAACTTTTTTTTTAATTTTCCAGTTTACCCTACAAAAGTGGCCCCCTTGTTCAAAATTCATTAATTTACTTTACGCGTCCATCTTTGGGTCACCAATTTACATTTGTGTACCAAATTTCAACTTAATCGGTCCTGTAGTTTCGGAGCAAATCGCCTGTGACAGACGGACAGACAGACAGCCGAGTGATCCTATAAGGGTTCCGTTTTTTCCTTTTGAGGAACGGAACCCTAAAAACGCTCTTTTATAAAACAAAATCTATATATAGCTGTATAGGATATTACATCTTTTACGGTGGCACGCGTGCGGGTCGGGTTAAATTTGATTTCTTTTATAACAATCCTGAACAGAGATCAAGAAATCGTGAAATTTGGCCAAACGAAAAATTGGCAAATTAGTCATTCGAACAATTTATTCTAAGAGAGGTTACACGAAATAACCACCGTTTTTAGGGTTCTGTTCCGAACCAAAAAGGTAAAAACAGAACCCTTATGGTGTCCGTCTCCGTCTCCTCCGTCCGTCTGTCTGTCTGTCACAAAGTTAAACATCTCAGGAACTACTAATGCTATCAATTTGAAATATGGAATAGTTGTAAACAACGTGTATGGAAAATGAAAAATTAAATATATATTTTTAATTTCTATAAAAGGCCGGATAAGAGGGGGGGCAAACTTTCAAAGTCTAGATAGTAGGCCAAGTGGGATATCATATTGAAAGGGCTTGAATTGCGCATTCTAAATAAAAATAAAATTTAGATTTATTTAGGAAAATATTGAAAAAAAAAATACCATTCCCCCCCTTACCTCCGAAGTTAACCAAGCGAAAAATTTGAAAATAATATACATACATATATGATTAATATTAATGTAAATATTACCGGAAAAGTATAACGACACGTCTATCTAGCGTACTTTTTTATTTTTTTAAATCATTTGTTATTTAAGTTTGTGATTGAATACTTCTGATACTGACTTTATACATTACGTTGTCAAGTTTTTCCCAAAATTAAATGGGCGGGGCAAGACGGGTATGTTGTATGAAATTTTGTACGGAACCCTCGGTGCGCGAGTCAGACTCGCACTTGACCGGTTGTATTTATTTTTCAGGTCGTCTTCCTGCCGTGCGTCGCGGACGAAGGAGCGCGAGGAGCAGCCTGCGCGCGCGCAGGAGGGGCTGCGGTCCGTCGGCCGCCGCGACACCGGTGCGTTGGCCTTTGTCTCACGCGTATATAGTTGCTCTTTATGTCTCGTCTGTTATGTGTGGACTGTGTAGTTTGCCTACTTGTCCGTTAGATGGCGCTAATGTAGCGGCTAACACATGGACCTAAGATACTCGGGGCAAGCTATGATAATAATAATACTACGTCTGAGCGAGATGGTAGCATACAAATCTCGATAAGTGTGACAAAAAAGGAAATATCATTCGTTGTCCTTGTCATAGTTCCACTTTTTTTCTGTTTGCCACAACTGATTTAGCATGAAGTTATGGCCAATTATCACTACCCACCCAAATTAAGTAGGTTGTTTATGGTAAGTGATCAGCCATTTAAAAATATTTAAAGTTGAATAATACTACAATTACAGTCAAACTCAAACTCAAACTCAAACTCAAACTCAAAATGATCTTTATTCAAGTAGGCCTAGTAACAAGCACTTTCAAATCGTCAGTTAATTTTTTCTTCTTGGTTACACGTGTTTCGCCTCAAAGAGCGAAAAAAAAAAAAGGTTTCGAGGTTTTTTCATTATTGGTGGTGGTTTGCTGTAATTATTTGCATGTTTATACGCAAATAGTTGCATTTGATCTCCGCTGATCGACCTGCACGTTTTTTAGCGGAATAGCAAAGGAATATTGTTCTCGTAATATAGGAGATAGGATTGTTTTTATTCCGGAAATCATCACCTAAGGGGGGCTAGTCGCGGGGAGAAGCTAGTGTTCATATAAAATTACTAAAAATATGGTAACAGAGGAAAATTTAAAGTAATATTATTGAAAGTTAATTGATCTAAATTTTGAAACAGAAGCCCTCAAATTTGAACATTTCACCCCACACCAACGTGACGAAAGCTTAATCGGAAAATACTAATTTTCAGACGGTGATGATTGCGAGTGGACTATGGACGACTTTAGAGCTCAAATGAAAATGTTGGACCCAGCATTACACCTAGATGAAGGATTCAATATGTATGTAAAGCAAACAGCGGCTATCGCAAACTACTCCAGGCAAAATACGGTTACGAAAAACATTAATTTATAATAGCGTTTTTTTTTGTTTATTTCAGTCTAAAACGTTATTCTAAGACGCTTTATTCAAGAATCCAACAAACTTTCCACCCGGAAGTAATTATATAGATTTAAATTAAACATTTATTGTCTTTTTAGGGTTCCGGACCAATAAGGTAAAAACGGAACCCTTATGGTGCGACTCCGTCCGTCTGTCTGTCTGTCACAAAGCCAAATATCTCAGGAACTACTAATGCTATCGATCTGAAATTTGGAATAGTTGTAAACAAAGCTAATCCTCGTGTATGGAAAATGAAAAATTTTAATATATACTTTTAATTTGTATAAATAAGGGCGTATAAGAGGGGGGGCAAAAATTCAAAGTCTAGTTAGTAGGCCGAGTGGGGTATCATATGAAAGGGCTTGAATTGTACATTCTAAAACAGTTTTTATTTTATTTTCTACAATGGTAAAATTTTGATTTATAAAGAAAAATGTTGAAAAAAATACCATTCCCCCCTCTTATCTCCGAAGTTAACCAAGTGAAAAAATTGAAAATAATATATATGATTAATATTAACGTGAATATTACCGGAAAAGTATAACGATACCTCTATCTAGCGTAATTTTTTTTTATTCTTCAAAAATCATATGATAATTTTGTTTGTAATTTAATACATCTGTGTTTATTTTTTTTCCTTCAAATTCATATGAAAGTGTTCCGAAAGTACCTTCTAGCAAACATAAAAAGAATTATCGAAATTAATTCACTTGATAAAGAATTATCGCTAAAAAACCAACATACAGTAAGGGAAATGTATTAACGTACCACCGTAGAACCCTATCGCAATAAGGTGATATAGCACTCGAGTTTGAGTGACGGCGGCCCGTCAATTGCGACAGGGTTCTACGGTGGTACGTGAATACATTTCCCTTACTGTACATATCGAGTTCCTTGGTCGCGCAACTTAGTAACAAAATGCACCGATAAATAGTGTTGTATATTTCGTACGGAACCCTCGGTGCGCGAGTCAGACTCGCACTTGACCGGTTTTTTTTATTTTATTTATATTGAATATTGGCGACCACGTACCGGAAGGCGCAGCGTGGGTAGGCCCACAAGGTGGACGTCTTTGGGCTGATATGATGATGATGATGATGGTTGAATATTTTAAAGCAAATGTAAATGAACCTAGATAAAGATAAAAAATATATTAATATTTATCCGGACTTTTTAGGAGCTAATTAAATAATGTTTTTTTTTATGTCAGATTTTTTGTTGGATTTTGCCTCTAGGTAACTATTTAATTGATAATATATCCGTTACGTTAAAAAAAATGCTATTATATTTTTTTTCCAAATTTGACATTTTTTCCAGGCAATGAACTGACAACACAAGTTGTCAGTTCATTGCCTGGACTAAAACCCCAACGTCCTTGCTTCGAGTCGCTCTCGTCGCTCGATGCAAATGCGAGTAATATATAGAGATTTGCGAACGTTGATTTTTTTTTAAAACAGAAAAATTCAATTTATTCAACGTAAATCTGTGTTTTTGTGTCTTTACTCATACACTGATACTGCGTCGTAGCTTTTTTGCCTTTTATGTCTTACTTATGATTAGGTTGTTTAGTTAACATAAGTATCATACATTAATGAACCTCCAGATCTTTATGTTTTGCATAACTTGGCACATCTCCATTCTTTTTGAGGCGAAGCCCATAGCCAAGCATAATTTTTGTATTGAACTTGGCTCTCCTTTTTTACATTTATGTTTTTGGTGCTAAAGAAAACTAGGCAGGTATTGAAATTTAATGTTTTTTCTTGCGTTTCCGTGTTGCACGGGAGCGCTTTTTTGTATGTGACTGTTTGTGTGCTAAATAAATTAAAAAAAAGTAAATATTCTAGAACTAAGAAATTTATTACGATCACGTTAAATTATCTCGAATGAAGCGTTGCTTGAGCCAAAGTTTGTTACCCTTGGTTCAAGATGATGATGTATCCGTTTCATTCAAGATGTTGGTTTAAAAAAAAAAATGTGTTAAAAAATCCAGCGAGTTCTCGCCATATATGGCACAGATAGCATAAAGCAATATATTGAAATGTTAAGTCTGGCGCGGCCGGCGATGGCGGCCAATAGTAAATTTGACATTTTTTGTCAAGTTTAGGTACTATTGAACGCCACCGCAGGCCGCGCCAGTGTGATTCACAATTTATACGCCTAACTTTTACACCGTAAGATGTGTATTAAAGCATTTTTTCAATATGTGTAACTAATATTTGCAGTTTTAAAAAACAATTCAGAAGAGAATATCAGAACCAGGAAGAACATGACAAGAGAAAGGCGATTTTCCACGAAAGTTGGCAGTAAGTCCTAGATTTGTAAAAAGTTCAAGGTAGAATTTAAAAACCGGCCAAGTGCATGTCGGACCACGCAAACCGAAGGGTTCCGTGCCTATTAAAAAGGTCGTATCGTCACAGAAATCTTACGGCACTTACGTCCTTCTCTTTAAGGAAGTAGGCAGTTTTTCAGTAATATCTCTAAAACCTTTGATCTTGTTCAACATAATTTTCGGTGAAAGAATTTAATAAGCCCTATATCCAAATTAGAGGGGGGGGGGGGGGGACAGAATTTTAGTGACTTTCGGGGCGATATCTCCGACTCTATACACTTAATCAAAAAAAATGCTGAGAAACCTTATGTTTATTTTGATAGGCCACACGTGGGCTTGCAATGAAAAAAAAAATTGACTTTTAGTTTTATGTATGGAGTGAACCCCTAAAAAAATTTTTTTTAGTCATTTTAATTACAAAACTATGTAGCGGCTAACAAAATACACCTATCCTCAGTTTTGTTAAAATAAATCTTATAGTTTTTGAGTAAAATGCCTGTGACATACGGACAGACGGACATGACGAAACTATTTGGCTACGGAACCCTAAAAACATCTATAAATCGCTTCCTATAAATTCGCTGTATGGTTTTTTTTTATTCATAGATAAGTACCTATAGTCAGCAGTAGAAATAGGTACCTACCTATCTAAGCGGGTGAAGTGCTCAAAATGATCTAGGCGCTCTTATTACCTTATAAGAGCCTTTTTATTATAATTATTTATATATGTGGTTCATTTTGACTTATTAGACCGCGTATAGCTAGTACATACAAAAACAATGATGGCAAATATGTTTGAAAAACAAAAACATAAACTTTAAGTCAGTTAAACGGCTCTCACCTTTAGATTACATATAATATAGTGTTTTAATAATAATAGTTAGACAATTAGCTCTTAAATTCTCCAACCTTACTCGACCTTACGGTACTCGACTTTAAGAGCCCTCATTCTGTAACGATTGTATACAATACTTTTTATACGAGTCAACAGAAATAATTCAACAAACTTGGTATCTAATGAAAATCTAAGCCCTAATTTCACAACTGTTCACACAACTAAAATAAATTCGACCAATCACGTGTCGCCTTTACTGAACTAAAATAAATTTGACCAATTGCACGTCACGTTGACTACAGTACAAAAGACTACGGCCGCCGTCGACGACGTTGAGCCGGAACCTCTGACTTGCACTTCGTTTCAGCAGGGCTCAGATTTTCATTAGATACCAAGTTTGTTTAATTATTTCTGTTGACTCGTGTATTGTCTACAATAGTTACACAATTAGCTCTTAAATTCTCGTACCTTACTTAGGATAGGTACAGTAAGGGAAATGTATTCACGTACCACCGTAGAACCCTGTCGCAATTGGCAGGCCGCCATCACTCAAACTCGAGTGATACGTCACCTTATTGCGATAGGGTTCTACGGTGGTACGTGAATACATTTCCCTTACTGTACACGGAACTCGACTTTAAGAGCCCTTATTGTGTAACGATTGTATAAAATACTATTTTCAGTTGAGTTGGGACCTCCATAGAAAAAAACCGGACAAGTGCGAGTACAACTCGCGTGGTGAGGGTTACGTAAAATATTGAGAATTTTCCCGTAACATTTAATTTACTTTACGCGTCCATCTTTGGGTCACCAATTTACATATGTGTACCAAATTTCAACTCAATCGGTCTAGTAGTTTCGGAGCAAATCGGCTGTGACAGACGGACAGACAGACGCACGAGTTCATGATCCTATGAGGGTTCCTTTTTCCCTTTGAGGAACGGAACCCTAAAAAGTATGTGATTTTAGTTTAGTGTACAAAGTCTTAATTCAAACATTAAAGTCGACCACTAAAAAAACATATTGTTAAACTAGCTTCTGCCCGCGACTTCGTACGCGTATACCTAAATTATGGATGACATGATATTCTTATGTTTCACCATACGATACCTACTACACTGATAAATTAGATTATTACGATTTCATTTCTATAAATTATGCGTGTAACAGTTCAAATCCTCATAAACTTTGTAGTCAATACTATTTAGTTATATTGATTTACTTAATCTTTATTGCAAACGAAGTACCTAAGTAGGTACTTATAGTAGAAGAAAAATTACCAAAACCGGAATTTAAATATAAGATTTCATAATTGAAACAAATGGACCGAGCGAGGGCGAGACCCCAAAGATACTCTATATCTCCGGGTGTCTTGTCAAACTACCCCTGAGAACCTAAGTCCTGAAGGTAAACGGGGAGGCAAGCGAGGCCGAAGGCTGAGCTTTTCGTAGGAATGAAAGGCCCAACGTACCCTTATAGATAGCGCCCCATATGCTAGCCAGAGCATCGAAGGCCCGAGGGCGAGACTCCATGGATACTTACTATCCACAGGTGTCTTGCAAGCGAAACATGAGCCTTAAGTCCCAAAGTTGAGGGATGAGGCAATCGAGCCCGAAGGCCGAGCTTTTCGTATGAATGAAAGGCCCAAACCAACCCTTCAGAGAGCGCTCTCTATGCGAGCCCGAGGGCCGAAGGCCCGAGAGCGAGCTTTTCGTAGGAATGAAAGGCCCAAACCAACCCTTAAGAGAGCGCTCTCAATGCGAGCAGGAGGGCCGAAGGCCCGAGGGCGACCCTTCACGGACACTAACTAAACCCAGGTGTCTTGCAAGCGAAACCGGAGACCAAAGTCCCGAGCGAGAGAAGTCAGAAGAAGAGCGGCGAGGCAAGCGAGACCAAAGGCCGAGCTTTTCGTTGGAATGATAGGCCCAAAGAACCGTTTTAGAGAGCGCTTCCTATGCGAGCCCGAGGACTGACGCAAACTATCTCCAAGTGTCTTGAAAGCGAAATCTGAGTTCCAAAGTCCCGAAGGTGAGTGGCGAGGCAAGCGAGCCCGAAGGCCGAGCTTTTCGTATGAATGAAAGGCCCAATACATCGCTTCAGAGAGCGCTCTCTATGCGAGCCCGAGGGCCGAAGGCCCGAGAGCTAGCTCATGCGGTAATAATATTATTATTATATTATTATATTATATATCATAATAATATTTCTGAATGTCACAAACGCTGAAGTTTTATACATTAAAAAATGGTACCTACTTAATTTTCCGCGGAATGCCGTTGTGTCCAAATTTTATACCCACATCTCTTGACGTTGGTGAACTATGCTAATTCGACGTAAG
Source organism: Epinotia nisella (assembly GCA_932294315.1). NCBI lineage: Eukaryota > Metazoa > Arthropoda > Insecta > Lepidoptera > Tortricidae > Epinotia > Epinotia nisella. The sequence goes on from OW028693.1 coordinate 4,864,084, forward strand.
TATTAAACTCAACCTGTCATACATCTTAAGATGACCTCTGAATTCATAGCAATTATATAGGAAGACGAAGATCAAGGTTGCTGGATTTCAATATTAACAGCGACGTTGTCAGCGACTGAGTTTCCAAAATAATTAGCTTTCTTATGTCTAACAGCTACTATCGGTTGAGATATCAAACATTTTTGGTTATTATAGATAGTCTTTAGCCATCTAGCACTCTTTTTCATCCCGTGGTTTTTCACGTTTTATCTATATATTTTTATAATGTTTGAATGGAGTTCTTTTTACTTTCCAGTCAAGTGTATGTTTATCAATTTTCAAGTCTAAAGCTCATGGATTTGAGGAGTTCCCATACAAAGTTTTGCCCCATTTTTTACCCCTTTTGAACTAATTTTTATCATTTTTACAGCCTATGACCTGGCCAGGGATTTTCTCGACCGATTAAGTAAAAGTTGCATCAAAATCCTCTATTCACTAAGCTTCTCTGCGTTTTTGAAAATATACATTTTCAAAAACGCAGACACAAAAAAATTAAAACTACAAAAAGTGCATGCTGCTGGGTTTGAACTCGGGGACACCGACTCCGTAAGCTATGGTTGAAACCACTGGACTAACTATCAGTTGTAAGAACACGATGAATTTTCGAATATCTTGACGACATGTTACCATGGTAATGATACTGTTATAACCCCGCTCTTGCAACATTATATAGTTTCTAGTCGCCTCAGAACCTATTTTCATCCCATATTTTTCACGTTTTATCTATACATTGCTAAAAGTTTGAATGGGGTCGTGTTTACTTTCCAGTCAAGTTTATGGTTACCAATTTTCAAGTCTGTAGCTCGTACATTCAAGGAGTTCCCATACAAAGTTCAACTCCATTTTCTACCCCCTTTGAACCCTAATCTTTAAGATTTTTATAGCTTAAAACCTATCCGGCGATTCTCTCGACAGATTAGTAAAGTTTGCATCAAAATCCGTTCAGCCGTTTTCACGTGATGCTCTGACAAATAAACAGACAAACAGATAAACAGACAAAAATTCGAAAAACTGTTGGAACGTGTTCTGTTATCAATTCTAAGTATCCCCAGCCAATTTTTTTTTCGTTTATCTTCCATGTACAGACTTTCGACCCTCTTCAGCTTTATTATATGTATAGAAGATAGATACAAGGGATGTAAAAAAAGTTACAATATCTTATTTCACAGATTTGTCGTCAACCATAACCGACAAGACCACAGCTTCACAGTGGGCCTGAACCACCTTTCGGACCTGAATCCTGAAGAGGTTTGCTGAGGAGTACGACATGAGACTGGAAGGACACATTTCGCCTATCAAAAGTGCGTATTTACAAATTAACTCAAGAGGGGTTTTTCGAACGAGCGTTATGATGATCGACTGTAATTTTTCTCCTATAAAACCGGCCAAGTGCGTGTCGGACCACGCAAAACGAAGGGTTCCGTGCCTATTAAAAAGATCGTATCGTCACAGAAAACTTACGGCACTTACGTCTTTTTCTTTAAGGAAGGCAGTTTTCAGCAATACCACGAAAACCTTTGAACCGATCTTGTTCAAAATAATTTTCGGTGAATGAATTTAATAAGCCCTATGTCCATGATTTTATTCATATTTTTAAAATACACCGTTCAAAAATTAGACGGGGGGACAATTTTAATGACTTTCGGGGCGATTATCTCCGACTGTCTCTCTCTCCTAAAAATCCTAAAATGCCTGTGACATACGGACAGACGGACACACGGACATGACAAAACTATAAGGGTTCCGTTTTTGCCATTTTGGCTACGGAACCCTAAAAATTACATATAGATCTACCCAAGGTACGGAACTAGGAACAAAATAACATTATGAACAAGTATCAAACTCTATTTCTTTGCTTTATTGGATACCTATAACAATTGCTGTTATTTAAAAATGTGAGATCTTAAAGTAGGTTAGATTTGACTTGGCCAGTTTTTATCAGAATTAAAATATATATATATATATATATGTTGAATAACTTTATAATATGACTGATGTAATGAAAACTGGTCAAGTCAAATCTAAGCTACTTTAAGATCTCATATTTTTAAATAACAGCAATTGTTATAGGTATCAAATAAACCAAAGAAATAGAGTTTAATACTTGTTCATAATGTTATTTTGTTCCTATAAATACATATTTTATTTTGCATAACTTGGCACTCATTTAGATCTCCATTCTTTTTACGGCGAAGCCCACAGCCAAGCATAATTTTTGTATTGAACTTGGCTCTCCTTTTTTACATTAATGTTTTTGGTGGGATAATATCATTCACATTACTACTAATAGCTCTTTATTAGCTTCAAATAACTACCTTCTAGCCCAGCGGGCGGGTAGTGACGCATTTACATATGTGTGTTTATCACAAATATTTGTTCCTGACTTATGGATGTATTATCTGCATACAAAGTGGTCGCTACTCGAGAACCTTTCCGCCCTAACGGCCATCGGTTCTACGTGCAATGTGGTCATATGCATCATCATAATAATCTTCGTCATCATCATCATCATAATAGAGATATTTTTACGGCGTCATCACATCTTCATATGGTCTTTATCATCCTCGTCTTTAATGTAATCGTCATCATCATCGTCGTCTTCATCATCATTACTAAGATCCCCATAATCAATATCAACATCATCTTTATTACGATTATTTTTGTTATCATGATCGTCTTGAACATCATCTAGATCATTTACGAGTATATGATCTCTCTGATGCCTGATTTAAAAGGATTGGCCATGTCATATCGCATACATTACAGTATAAAATCGGTGGGTGTCGCGACACGACAGATAAAAACGGATCCAACAAACAAAGACAAACGAATTAAAATAAGTCTCAAGATTGTGTCGATAAGCTAGCATGAGGCACTTGTCCCACCGCCGGCGACGAGCGATGAGCTATCGGCGATTTTCTCGCCCAAGAAACGAACAAAAGATAATCGCTCCCGTGTGAATAAAAGAGAGAGATATAGTTGATCGCGGTGTGAACAGCCAGCGATAAACTATAAATATATATCTCTCTTTTATTTACACGGGAGCGATTATCTTTTGTTCGTTTCTTGGGCGAGAAAATCGCCGATAGCTCATCGCTTACTCGCCAGCGATGGGACAAGTGCCTGATGCTGAGCTGCGTCCATTTCGTGACAAGGCATATACCATCTTATTTCTACCGTCTCATTGCAACTTTCAATTGTTTGTCACGTATCACGTTTGTTTTTTTAGCACGGATGACTACGTCAACCACGCCGTAACCGTCGTCGGCTATGGCGTGCGCGACGGCGACGGCGACGGCTACTGGGTGGTGAAGCAGCAGCAGTGGGGCGCGGGCGGGTACATGCTGCTCTCCCAGCGCGACAACAACTGCTTCGTGCTCAACGAGCCCTACTACCCTGTGGTTTAGTTGAACTACCCTGTGGTTTAGTTATACAACCTTATGGTTTGGAACTACCCTGTGTTTCAGTTATGCTATCCCACAGAACACTAAATACTATAGAAAGGCGATGTGGGCGTGGCACGCGCGCCACTACTTAGCATGCGCTCAAAGCGCCAACGTCACCTGATCGCCGCGCAGTCGCTCACACAGTTGCAGGCGACGTGGAGGGGATGAGGCGACACCGCTCCCGATAGAAACCGCGCTTGATACCCCTTCTATAGTATTTAGTGTTCTGCGTGCTATCCTATGGTTTAGTTAAACTACCCTGTGGTTTAATTGGCTACCCTGTGGTTTAGTTAAACTACCCTGTGGCTTAGTATAAATAATGGCAAATATGTACCAAGAGCAGCACGAACTGGCAACAAATTGTCATGCAGTTTGGCAGTATATTTTTTATGTAAGTAACCATTGAATGTGTCCTTTTCAAGAAATAAACAATAAGCGAGTTGTAACTGCTACCCTGTTGGTTTAATTGGTTACCCTGTGGTTTAGTTAGACTACCCTGTGACTTAGTTACACTACCCTGTAGTTTCATTAGGTACCCTGTGGTTAGTTTAACTACCCTATGGGTTAGTTAATACCCTTGATAATAACCTTGTGGTTTAATTGACAAAATTGGAGGTTTTAAGTTAATGTGTAAATAATATAGATATTATAGATACTACAAACAGTGCCACGTGCAAATTAAATTTCTGTTTTTATATAATGTACTTATTTTGTTGGTTTCTATAATACAACTAAGGCGACTTTTTTACTTGTCGGTGAGGAGGCGGTACGATATCAGTAAGATGTCAGCTGTCAGTGGCAAATGTCAGTCGAGTCGGTACCGATTCATTACTGTGCGCCTACATACAAAATAGTTTCATCATCATCATAGTTCCACTTATTTTTATTTGGCACAACTGAATTAGTATGAAGTTGTGGCAAATAAATATCACCTTAATTGCGCCTTTCAGTTTTTCAAAATATTACAGTAAACTTACCCGTATAAAAGGGTTCTTCTTCGGCAGATCATAGTCGACCTCATCCCTGGACTCGTCGTCCTCCGCGGAGTTGACCCTCACGCAAGTTTTATGCATGGTCAGGTCACCCATACTCGCCACTCATCATACACACACACAAACACTGTTCACTGTACTTATAGAAGGTGTAGAGGGGCTCGCGAGCGTTTCGTCCTTTAAGCCTCACTCACTCGATGATTTTGACTAACACTAGACACTTTTTTCATGTACTCTTCACGGTGACACGAATTTTACAGGCCCTGTAACCGTTTTGTATTTTCTGTTTACTTTCAATATTGTTGACCTGCGGACAAAGTAAACATTTGTTAATAACATGTTGAAAATGTTAATAAAGTGTTGAAAGGACGACGGACTACTTCTAAAGCGGGTGCAGCGGCGGAAAACGCCGAAAATCTGAAATGTAATAAATATAGAGGCCTCGGCCGAGAGTACGACTTTGTACCCTTTGGCGTCGAGACCCTCGGTCCGTGGGGTCCCAGTGCGCATAAGTTATTTGCAGAAATCGCGAAACGTCTGGTCGATGTAACTGGTGACCGAAGAGCTGGCGGCTTTCTCGCGCAACGCATCAGCATTGCAATTCAGCGAGGAAATGCCGCCAGCATCCTCGGTACAATGCCTCGAGGGCCTTTTTTAGATTTAACTTAGTTTTAATTTATCTTAGTTAATGTTAATTATAATGTTGTATTCACTTTTAATAAGTATAAGTGTTGAACAATGCGGTGTTAAATGTTAGTTATTCGTCGAAGTCAAAAACTGACAATATTTGTGACAGTTTAATAGACAGTAGGCACCCAAGTTAGGCCTATCACACTGGCGCGGCCTGCGCTGGCGGACCGTAGTAAAGATAGCTAATGACAAGTTTACTATTTGTCCGCCGCGCCCAGAGGGCTATCACGTAAAGTTTTGAACACGCGTTATGTATCCAACTGTCGCTTAAATAATAAAAATTGACGCTTAGATGTGACGCTTGTTGACGCTTAGGTGCTCGAAAACACTCACACTTACTGCCTAAAATATTAAATGAATTACCTGAACATGTACAAAACTTAAATATGTAAAAGGCTGTAAAATAAGAAAAACTCTAAAGAGGCACTTTTTAAAATGTAAAAATTTAAACTATATTCTGGAAACTGTAAAATAAGTTGTATAACTACCTTTAAATTAGCTAATATTACAGATCAGTAGTTAAGAACTCCCCATCGGCAAACAAACCTACTAAAGGTTTTGCCAAGATGGGCATTGTAATGAATTGTAATATGTATTTTATTTTTGTGTTAATCAATAAATTAAAAAAAAAAGATCTACCTGATGCGCGTACAATGCGTTACGCATTCGGACCAGCGCCGCGCTAGTATCCAAAATGGCAAAAACGGAACCCTTATAGTTATCATAGCGGGACACTAAAATCTCTAACGCGATTGAGTAATTATCGTCCGTTATTGGGATCGATTTTATGAGGTTATGCGGTTCGTTTTTAACCGTGAGAAGTAAGTACCTAAACTTTTCGGCGTCAGTATAGGCGTGGTTGCCGTGTACAAGCGAACGAAATAAATCATAAAATGACGGCCAATCAGTTTGTTCACCACTGAAAGTGGGTAAAGGTAGTGTGGGAAGTTTCTTAAACATTTCAGGCTGTGAAGCCATGAAAGGCACAGCAGGACGGCTCATGCGCCTTTGCTCTTCTTCCTTCTTCTTTAAATTCGATAAGTGCGTTACTATTGCGTAATACAAATCGTTAAAATCGTTACGGTATTTAATCTGTTCCTCTTTGTTAAAACACTTTAACTTTATGTACGTTTTTAGGGTTCCGTTTTTGCCATTTTGGCTACGGAACCCTAAAAATGCCTGAACCACCTTTCGGACCTGAATCCTGAAGAGGTTTGCTGAGGAGTACGACATGAGACTGGAAGGACACATTTCGCCTATCAAAAGTGCGTATTTACAAATTAACTCAAGAGGGGTTTTTCGAACGAGCGTTATGATGATCGACTGTAATTTTTCTCCTATAAAACCGGCCAAGTGCGTGTCGGACCACGCAAAACGAAGGGTTCCGTGCCTATTAAAAAGATCGTATCGTCACAGAAAACTTACGGCACTTACGTCTTTTTCTTTAAGGAAGGCAGTTTTCAGCAATACCACGAAAACCTTTGAACCGATCTTGTTCAAAATAATTTTCGGTGAATGAATTTAATAAGCCCTATGTCCATGATTTTATTCATATTTTTAAAATACACCGTTCAAAAATTAGACGGGGGGACAATTTTAATGACTTTCGGGGCGATTATCTCCGACTGTCTCTCTCTCCTAAAAATCCTAAAATGCCTGTGACATACGGACAGACGGACACACGGACATGACAAAACTATAAGGGTTCCGTTTTTGCCATTTTGGCTACGGAACCCTAAAAATTACATATAGATCTACCCAAGGTACGGAACTAGGAACAAAATAACATTATGAACAAGTATCAAACTCTATTTCTTTGCTTTATTGGATACCTATAACAATTGCTGTTATTTAAAAATGTGAGATCTTAAAGTAGGTTAGATTTGACTTGGCCAGTTTTTATCAGAATTAAAATATATATATATATATATGTTGAATAACTTTATAATATGACTGATGTAATGAAAACTGGTCAAGTCAAATCTAAGCTACTTTAAGATCTCATATTTTTAAATAACAGCAATTGTTATAGGTATCAAATAAACCAAAGAAATAGAGTTTAATACTTGTTCATAATGTTATTTTGTTCCTATAAATACATATTTTATTTTGCATAACTTGGCACTCATTTAGATCTCCATTCTTTTTACGGCGAAGCCCACAGCCAAGCATAATTTTTGTATTGAACTTGGCTCTCCTTTTTTACATTAATGTTTTTGGTGGGATAATATCATTCACATTACTACTAATAGCTCTTTATTAGCTTCAAATAACTACCTTCTAGCCCAGCGGGCGGGTAGTGACGCATTTACATATGTGTGTTTATCACAAATATTTGTTCCTGACTTATGGATGTATTATCTGCATACAAAGTGGTCGCTACTCGAGAACCTTTCCGCCCTAACGGCCATCGGTTCTACGTGCAATGTGGTCATATGCATCATCATAATAATCTTCGTCATCATCATCATCATAATAGAGATATTTTTACGGCGTCATCACATCTTCATATGGTCTTTATCATCCTCGTCTTTAATGTAATCGTCATCATCATCGTCGTCTTCATCATCATTACTAAGATCCCCATAATCAATATCAACATCATCTTTATTACGATTATTTTTGTTATCATGATCGTCTTGAACATCATCTAGATCATTTACGAGTATATGATCTCTCTGATGCCTGATTTAAAAGGATTGGCCATGTCATATCGCATACATTACAGTATAAAATCGGTGGGTGTCGCGACACGACAGATAAAAACGGATCCAACAAACAAAGACAAACGAATTAAAATAAGTCTCAAGATTGTGTCGATAAGCTAGCATGAGGCACTTGTCCCACCGCCGGCGACGAGCGATGAGCTATCGGCGATTTTCTCGCCCAAGAAACGAACAAAAGATAATCGCTCCCGTGTGAATAAAAGAGAGAGATATAGTTGATCGCGGTGTGAACAGCCAGCGATAAACTATAAATATATATCTCTCTTTTATTTACACGGGAGCGATTATCTTTTGTTCGTTTCTTGGGCGAGAAAATCGCCGATAGCTCATCGCTTACTCGCCAGCGATGGGACAAGTGCCTGATGCTGAGCTGCGTCCATTTCGTGACAAGGCATATACCATCTTATTTCTACCGTCTCATTGCAACTTTCAATTGTTTGTCACGTATCACGTTTGTTTTTTTAGCACGGATGACTACGTCAACCACGCCGTAACCGTCGTCGGCTATGGCGTGCGCGACGGCGACGGCGACGGCTACTGGGTGGTGAAGCAGCAGCAGTGGGGCGCGGGCGGGTACATGCTGCTCTCCCAGCGCGACAACAACTGCTTCGTGCTCAACGAGCCCTACTACCCTGTGGTTTAGTTGAACTACCCTGTGGTTTAGTTATACAACCTTATGGTTTGGAACTACCCTGTGTTTCAGTTATGCTATCCCACAGAACACTAAATACTATAGAAAGGCGATGTGGGCGTGGCACGCGCGCCACTACTTAGCATGCGCTCAAAGCGCCAACGTCACCTGATCGCCGCGCAGTCGCTCACACAGTTGCAGGCGACGTGGAGGGGATGAGGCGACACCGCTCCCGATAGAAACCGCGCTTGATACCCCTTCTATAGTATTTAGTGTTCTGCGTGCTATCCTATGGTTTAGTTAAACTACCCTGTGGTTTAATTGGCTACCCTGTGGTTTAGTTAAACTACCCTGTGGCTTAGTATAAATAATGGCAAATATGTACCAAGAGCAGCACGAACTGGCAACAAATTGTCATGCAGTTTGGCAGTATATTTTTTATGTAAGTAACCATTGAATGTGTCCTTTTCAAGAAATAAACAATAAGCGAGTTGTAACTGCTACCCTGTTGGTTTAATTGGTTACCCTGTGGTTTAGTTAGACTACCCTGTGACTTAGTTACACTACCCTGTAGTTTCATTAGGTACCCTGTGGTTAGTTTAACTACCCTATGGGTTAGTTAATACCCTTGATAATAACCTTGTGGTTTAATTGACAAAATTGGAGGTTTTAAGTTAATGTGTAAATAATATAGATATTATAGATACTACAAACAGTGCCACGTGCAAATTAAATTTCTGTTTTTATATAATGTACTTATTTTGTTGGTTTCTATAATACAACTAAGGCGACTTTTTTACTTGTCGGTGAGGAGGCGGTACGATATCAGTAAGATGTCAGCTGTCAGTGGCAAATGTCAGTCGAGTCGGTACCGATTCATTACTGTGCGCCTACATACAAAATAGTTTCATCATCATCATAGTTCCACTTATTTTTATTTGGCACAACTGAATTAGTATGAAGTTGTGGCAAATAAATATCACCTTAATTGCGCCTTTCAGTTTTTCAAAATATTACAGTAAACTTACCCGTATAAAAGGGTTCTTCTTCGGCAGATCATAGTCGACCTCATCCCTGGACTCGTCGTCCTCCGCGGAGTTGACCCTCACGCAAGTTTTATGCATGGTCAGGTCACCCATACTCGCCACTCATCATACACACACACAAACACTGTTCACTGTACTTATAGAAGGTGTAGAGGGGCTCGCGAGCGTTTCGTCCTTTAAGCCTCACTCACTCGATGATTTTGACTAACACTAGACACTTTTTTCATGTACTCTTCACGGTGACACGAATTTTACAGGCCCTGTAACCGTTTTGTATTTTCTGTTTACTTTCAATATTGTTGACCTGCGGACAAAGTAAACATTTGTTAATAACATGTTGAAAATGTTAATAAAGTGTTGAAAGGACGACGGACTACTTCTAAAGCGGGTGCAGCGGCGGAAAACGCCGAAAATCTGAAATGTAATAAATATAGAGGCCTCGGCCGAGAGTACGACTTTGTACCCTTTGGCGTCGAGACCCTCGGTCCGTGGGGTCCCAGTGCGCATAAGTTATTTGCAGAAATCGCGAAACGTCTGGTCGATGTAACTGGTGACCGAAGAGCTGGCGGCTTTCTCGCGCAACGCATCAGCATTGCAATTCAGCGAGGAAATGCCGCCAGCATCCTCGGTACAATGCCTCGAGGGCCTTTTTTAGATTTAACTTAGTTTTAATTTATCTTAGTTAATGTTAATTATAATGTTGTATTCACTTTTAATAAGTATAAGTGTTGAACAATGCGGTGTTAAATGTTAGTTATTCGTCGAAGTCAAAAACTGACAATATTTGTGACAGTTTAATAGACAGTAGGCACCCAAGTTAGGCCTATCACACTGGCGCGGCCTGCGCTGGCGGACCGTAGTAAAGATAGCTAATGACAAGTTTACTATTTGTCCGCCGCGCCCAGAGGGCTATCACGTAAAGTTTTGAACACGCGTTATGTATCCAACTGTCGCTTAAATAATAAAAATTGACGCTTAGATGTGACGCTTGTTGACGCTTAGGTGCTCGAAAACACTCACACTTACTGCCTAAAATATTAAATGAATTACCTGAACATGTACAAAACTTAAATATGTAAAAGGCTGTAAAATAAGAAAAACTCTAAAGAGGCACTTTTTAAAATGTAAAAATTTAAACTATATTCTGGAAACTGTAAAATAAGTTGTATAACTACCTTTAAATTAGCTAATATTACAGATCAGTAGTTAAGAACTCCCCATCGGCAAACAAACCTACTAAAGGTTTTGCCAAGATGGGCATTGTAATGAATTGTAATATGTATTTTATTTTTGTGTTAATCAATAAATTAAAAAAAAAAGATCTACCTGATGCGCGTACAATGCGTTACGCATTCGGACCAGCGCCGCGCTAGTATCCAAAATGGCAAAAACGGAACCCTTATAGTTATCATAGCGGGACACTAAAATCTCTAACGCGATTGAGTAATTATCGTCCGTTATTGGGATCGATTTTATGAGGTTATGCGGTTCGTTTTTAACCGTGAGAAGTAAGTACCTAAACTTTTCGGCGTCAGTATAGGCGTGGTTGCCGTGTACAAGCGAACGAAATAAATCATAAAATGACGGCCAATCAGTTTGTTCACCACTGAAAGTGGGTAAAGGTAGTGTGGGAAGTTTCTTAAACATTTCAGGCTGTGAAGCCATGAAAGGCACAGCAGGACGGCTCATGCGCCTTTGCTCTTCTTCCTTCTTCTTTAAATTCGATAAGTGCGTTACTATTGCGTAATACAAATCGTTAAAATCGTTACGGTATTTAATCTGTTCCTCTTTGTTAAAACACTTTAACTTTATGTACGTTTTTAGGGTTCCGTAGCCAAAATGGCAAAAACGGAACCCTTATAGTTTCGTCATGTCCGTCTGTCCGTCTGTCCGTCTGTCCGTCTGTCCGTCTGTCCGTATGTCACAGGCATTTTACTCGAAAACTATAAGGTGTATTTGAATAAAATTTTGAAGATAGGTGTATTTTGTTAGCCGCTACATAGTTTTGTAATTAAAATGACAAAAAAAAATTTTTTTAGGAGTGCACTTCATAGTATAAAACTAAAAGTCAAAAATTTTTTTTTCATTGTGACCCCCCGTGTGGCACATCAATCGATAGGCCTTTTAAAATAAATATAAGGTTTCTTTGCATTTTTTTTGATTAAGTGAATAGGGTCGGAGATAATAGCCCCGAAAGTCACTAAAATTCTGTCCCCCCCCCTCTAATTTTTGAACGGTGTATTTTAAAAATATGGAAAAATTCATGGACATAGAACTTATTAATTTCATTCACCGAAAATTGTTTTGAACAAGATCGGTTCAGAGGTTTTCGAGATATTGCTGAAAAACTGCCTTCCTCAAAGAAAAGGACGTAAGTGCCGTAAAATTTCTATGACGATACGACCTTTTTAATAGGCACGGAACCCTTCGTTTTGCGTGGTCCGACACGCACTTGGCCGGTTTTTCAATTCTAGTCTGGACTTTAATGAACTTTCTCTGACAAGAAATTAAATCAGTAGTTCGCGAGCGAAACTGTTCCTGATCAGTTGCTGCAAACTGAATAGTGCGTTTGAGGTCATCGAGGATGAGTTCTCTTTCGAAAGTATCTTGTTCGCACGGATTATCGCCGTCAGACATTTTGTTTAAAGATGGCGGTTCCCCGTCAGTACTTTGCAAATCTGTCTGATCCGGCATGCTTAGTTAAGTATTTAGAACTTAATGTGACGAGACAAGAAGACACAACTTGGAAGGTACAATCCGGGTCGAACGGATCAAAATATATATATGTACGATATTCCTACAGCATCAAACGACTCACCGCTACTGTGCCCATCCACCGCCTCGGGTACCAAGAGCTAGGCTGAAGAGGTCCAGGGGTTATCGTCCAGCTGAATATGACGTACACAGGTTCCTAGGTCACTGGTAGGCGCACTCTTCCAAGGGGGAAAGGTCCTTAACGCACACACGATTAATGATGAGAGAAAACAATGCTCTCGCGGCGCCGCTAATTAACGAACTGACTTTGACGTTGTGCGTGTCACACACATTCGTATATCCGCTTCCGGCGGGTGGCGCTGTTCGCGCGCTGGTGTTGCCATCCTGGAGGGAGGACGGCTTCAAGACAAGAAGTAGTAAATCGCTAGAGGCGTATAGGTATATCATACATAATAGTGAACAAGATAAAATTTGACCATTATGATTGTGTCTTCAGCCATACAAAAAACTAACGATATAAGCTAAATAAAATAGTGTTCCTGTACGGAACACATACCTTTGTTATAATTGGGACAAATGGTTCGGATGAGTATTTAAGATTATATGGAAGGTCAATATGATAGACCATATCAGTTTTGTTATAGCAAGTCGTCTAAGAGGTCAATTTGAGAGACCGCGAGAATAAAAGTGATATGAAAGACTTTTATATGAGATGTCAACATTGTATAGGTACCATTGTGTTACCAATGTTACCAATGTTGTGTGTTATGGTTATATGTGGTCAATTTGACAGGCTGCCTGAATAAGTGATATGAAAGACTTTTATATGAGATGTCAACCTTGTATAGGTACCATTGTGTTGGTAGTTGAACTCGCACTGGTCCGTCCGGTTTTTTGGTACATCATCATCATCATCATCATCATCATCATCATCATCATCATCATCATCATCATCATCATCATCATCATCATCATCAACTGATTGAGACGATTCTCGTGTGCAAACTCAATGAACGAACAGGGTTATGTTGTGTCGGTTAAATAATGAATTCCCATTGGTGGTAGGTTGTTAGGGTAGTTAGAGTAGTTTGAAACGAGAGAGAGTGCGTGAGCAGGCACGGGTATCGTAGGTATGAGCGCGAAAGGAAAAAAGTATAGTTTAAAATGCGAGGGTTTTCCTACTGACCGGGTCCCGTATATAAAAAATAATTCGCGATACTTGAACCGGTTGTCGTATATATATATATTAGGGTTTTCCTAAAATTGACCGGTTCTCGTATTAAAGTAAAAACAATGGCCGGTTCTCGTATAACAAATATCGTTCGTTGCTTACTCGGGGGGGACACGACGACGACTCCACAGTCAGGATATATCCTTGCCGGATTCGACTAGGCTGGCTTCGGCCTTACAGACGTTCAGGCATAATACCGCGGATGTTTGGCCGGTTCTCGTATATAAACAAAATACGTACGTTGTCGACTCTCGGTACTCGTATATGCGGTGAACAAAGAAATTAATTTAACCATCGATCCTTTAGTATAAAGAGTTTTTAGCAAAATGAAAAGGGTAGAGATACACAATATCCAATAATTTCAAGTAGGCAAACACGACTATGATATATACGATATTCCATACACTTAATCGTGGTCAAAGTTCATTAGACCTTTCTAACAAGTCCGAACGCGGCTATGATACGATAATGCCAGTGCCTATCTTCCGGCTTCATCATCAGACCTTGAAACCTAATCGTGGTCAAAGTTCATTCATTGCAAGACCTTTCTAACAAGTCCAAACACTGCTATGATACGATATTCCATAATGGAATGCCAGTGCCTATCTTCCTTTTTTAGGGTTCCGTAGCCAAAATGGCAAAAACGGAACCCTTATAGTTTCGTCATGTCCGTCTGTCCGTCTGTCCGTCTGTCCGTCTGTCCGTCTGTCCGTCTGTCCTTATGTCACAGGCATTTAACTCGAAAACTATAAGGTGTATTTGATTAAAATTTTGAGAATAGGTGTATTTTGTTAGCCGCTACAAAATTTTGTAATTAAAATTACTAAAAAAAATTTTTTTAGGGGTGTACTCCATACATAAAACTAAAAGTCAAAAAAAAATTTTTCATCGTGAGCCCACGTGTGGCACATGAATCGATAGGCCTTTCAAAATAAATATAAGGTTTCTCAAGAATTTACTGTTCTTTACAAGTGCTTTAACCCGACCGCGCAGCACTTTGGTATTTATATGCTTGTCTCAAAGATTAAGCCATGACATGATGCATGCATGTCTCGGTGCAAGCCGTATTAAGGCGATACCGGGAATGGCTCAATATATCAGTTTTGGTTCCTTAGATCTTACTCGGTTACTTGGATAACTGTGGTAGTTCTAGAGCTATATAATAATACTTGCAATCAGAGCTCTGACCAGCGATGGGATGAGTGCTTTTATTAGATCAAAACCAATCGGCGGAGGGATACTGACACGTTTGCGGAGCATATCGTCGGTGAATCGTATTAACGTATTACGGTTCAATATAAAAATCCTATCGCGATGCTCTTCAGTGAGTGTCGAGGTGGGCCGACAATTTTTACTTTGAACAAATTAGAGTGCTCAAAACGGGCTCAAAATGCTGCTTGAATATTTCGTGCGTGGAATAATAGAATATGATCTCGAGGTAATGATTAATAGGGATAACTGGGGGCATTCGTATTGCGACGTTAGAGGTGAAATTCTTGGATCGTCGCAAGACGAACATCAGCGAAAGCATTTGCCAAAGGTGTTTTCATCAATCAAGAACGAAAGTTAGAGGTTCGAAGGCGATTGGATACCGCCCTAGTTCTAACCGTAAATATGTCATCTAGCGATCCGCCGACGTTACTACAATGGCTCGGCGGGCAGCTTCCGGGAAACCAAAGATTTTGGACTCGGGGGGAGTATATGGTGCAAAGCTGAAACTTAAAGGAATTGACGGAAGGGCACCACCAGGAGTGTGGAGCCTGCTAGTCTCTTAACAAAAATACAAAAATAATCCGTTACCACAACACCAAGACACATACACGCCGCACAATGCATATTGTCGTCGCATAGGAGAGATCGGTCTCGATCTCACGTCGCGTATTAAGCGGTTGTGACACGCATACACACACGAGAGTGGATTGAGCGACTTCGACCGGCATAAATCCGCGCCGTTACAGCATATCTCTCTCCGCTACTATATCTCTGTTTGTGACGTGTTTAAACTCGCGCGAAATCGTCAACTGTGCGGATAGTACTATGCATTATTGTGCGTGTCGGAATGTGTAAAATGCGGTAAAAATGTTTAATTACATTTTTCATCAATGACATATTTTTATAATTTGACGTTATTTTATTACCATATTGCACTTTGTACCCAGTTTACGCGTAATGGCTGTTTCGCGCAGTTTAAATACCGCGTTTAAGAGACCACCATGATGAAACGGAACGCGACAGACGGGGAGTGATTTATCCGACCGCGCAGCACTTTGATGTGACGTGATGAGTTTATTTCGTTTTTGTCGCCCGCGAGGTGCGCCTAAACGAGAGAGATATACGTTGATCAATATGTGTGTTGCGTCAGGAGGTTTCACTGTGGTCGGATATTGTATTCGTCCGATCGCTAAAAATTCTTCAGATCCCACTTAGTAGCACTTTTACATACGACGAACGGAAATGCCACACTCTGTATTATTTATTTAATACGAGGTGTACGTTTCGTTTCTCAAAGTAAAACTCGGCTGAGGGTTTTTTTTTCAAAGAGCTCTCCATCGCCGGGCGAACGATATATACTTGTTGTTATTAACGAACGACCGTGCTAAAAGTTTCTATTCATCCCAACGCGGGATGTATCGTGATACATAAGTGTCTGGTAGTGTAGGAACGTTTGATATGGGCGCGGTTAAGTGTGTACATGTTTTACTATTTGTCCAATGTGTATACGCGCGCGCTTCTAACGCATCGTTAGTGTTGTTGTATTATAATTAATTAGTGTTAGGTAAATTATAATATAGCCTCAGAACATAAAAAAATTATGTTCTGAGGATGAAAATCCTTTTTAAGATCTGAGAATAGCCTTTATTTAACCAAACTTAAATATTTGTATTTTACAATGTGTTTTTCTACTCTTTTGGATCCATTTGGTCTTACTTTACAGCATAGGGCCTCCCCTAGAGACTTCGACAATTTGCGATCATGTGCTTTTCTCATTCAAATTGCACCTGACCTGCCACTCTCACAATGTCATCCTCCCCATCGGCGTCATTACCTGCCTCTTTTTCTTTTATTTTGTCTTGGGCACCACTCTGTGATGTCTTTTGTCCATTTATCTTTTTTGTTTCGTATCATATGGCCTGCCTACTTCTATTTAAGTTTCTTGTTAAAGTATTTTACATCAGTTGTTTTTGTCTGTTTCCTTATTATTTTTAGCTTTATATTATCTTTAAGTTTAATGTTGAACATACTACGATTTATCTTGGCAAATCATACTGCAAAGGCAAAGAAAGTGGCTACATTTGCATATTAATTACTCTTATACCAACTATACTGCATTTCATTCCTCTTAAATAATAACTCCTTAATGGACCTGAAGCCTCAAGGTATACCACCTACAAGGTACATGGATCCTACACTTACAAGGTGCCTAATGGATAGATCTATATCATAAATTTAATGTATAAAAAGCAATCAATGTGAAATTAGTAACTGTTCTTTACAAATCGTCTTGCATAGCATGATACAATGTATTGCGTAAATTATCCCAGCCATTGCGTTTGGCTTCCGCTATGAGTTTCTGCTCAAAATTTTTGAGGTCTTCAGTTATTTTTTCATTTTGTTGTTTGTGTAGTGCTCTCATCTCATATCCTCACACCTAAAATATATAACAAATATTCATGGAAAGTTGATCTATTTGGAACACTGAAAGTAAATATCTGAACATGTGTATAGTCAAGAAATAATTACCTTTTGAAAGTAAATACAAGATTATGATTAACATTCAAAATCAAATCAAAAGCTTTAATTTACATAGTGTTGTTAGTAGTACGTTTCTTAAAATTATTTGTTTTGTTTTTTCTATCTTGTTTCTATCTTGGGCCAATCGTGGCCAAAAAAGTGCTCCAGCTACTTCTGCGATGTCATCGCTCCATCTTTTCAGATGTCTGCCTCGTCTCCTGGTTTTGTAAATTGGGTACCAATTTGTAACGGTTTGCGACCATCTACCCTCTACCATCTACCATCTACCCTCTACCATCTACCATCTACCCTCTACCATCTTCTTTTCGTCGTCTATTTCTGCCATGTGCTGCAGCGCGCACGCTTGCGCGCGTTGGCTGCGCAGCCGGTAGCGCTTCGATTATTGTTGACGGTGGACTGGAACAATATAAGGAACAATATATGTTTCTGTCAAAAAACATCATTTTTGTTAGTCCTGTCGTCGATTTCCTCTGCGAATTGTGCCGCGCGCATTCCTTCGCGCGTTGGCTGCGCAGCTGTATAGCGTTTATTATAGTTGGCGTGGACTGAACTACAAATATATATCTCT
This sequence comes from Epinotia nisella, assembly GCA_932294315.1. Classification (NCBI taxonomy): domain Eukaryota; kingdom Metazoa; phylum Arthropoda; class Insecta; order Lepidoptera; family Tortricidae; genus Epinotia; species Epinotia nisella. The sequence goes on from OW028693.1 coordinate 4,881,921, forward strand.
AATAGGTAAATTAATGAATACTTATTACAATACCTGCCTGTTCCTCTCCATTGTGTACTACCTACACTTCACTCAAATTGAAATTGCTTTTCTTTTGTTTCGAGTCGGATGACATTTATTCTTCTTCTATTATGTCACTAAATGAGGATTGTTCATTTTTTAACCCCCAATTTTTATTTTATTTTTCGCAAATATAGAGTAATTTACGAAACTAAATTCAACATTTTCGCAATTCGGGTCAGACTATGACAAAGGGGGCCCGTTAAAAAGACAAAGAATTTTTTTTGACCAAAAGTGAAAAATATATAGGAATCATAAAAGACTTAGAATATTTTCAATCAAAACGCTAAAATAAGCATGTTTTATAGAAAAAACTTTTCTCTAAAATTAAAAATGGCGGAAATATAGGGCTTCAAAGATTCTGTTTTTCGTCAAGGTGGTGTCTTTATGACACCTAAAAAATGATTGTTTCGTGTAGAACACATTAAAATAAGCTTCTTTTATTTGAAATATTTTTCTCTAAAATGAAAAATGGCGGAAATATGGGGCTTCAAAGATTCCGTTTTTCAGACATTTAGAATAGAAGGGGGCAGAAAAAAAGGACTTAGATTTTTTTTGACCAAAAGTGAAAAATATACAGTAATTCTCTACCATCTATCTACCATCTTCTTTTCGTCGTCTATTTCTGCCATGTGCTGCAGCGCGCACGCTTGCGCGCGTTGGCTGCACAGCCGTAGCGCTTCGATTATTGTTGACGTGGACTGGAACAATATAAGAACATATATGTTTCTGTCAAAAAACATCATTTTTTTTAGTCCTGTCGTCGATTTCCTCTGCGAGTTGCCGCGCGCATTCCTTCGCGCGTTGGCTGTGCGCAGCTTTAATTCGATTATCATAGATTGGGTTGACTGGAACAATATAAGAACATATATATTTCTGTCAAAAAACATCATTTTTGTTCGAGCTTGAGCTTGCCCCGGCGCAGTGGAAGAGCGTGGTGAATGTCAGACCAAGTGAAAATGCACTACTGGTATATAATCGTGTATATATTTGTAACGATATCGGAAGAAAAACTTTTTTAAATGACCTTCTTTTTTACTCTTAATTGTATTTAAAGGTGAATGAGAGTGTTTATAAAATAACAACATACTTATGAAGTGCTTGAAAATGAAAAAAGTCATTATGAGAAAATTACTGTCTCCAAACACAGACACCCCTGACTCTTGAGCAATTACGCTAAGCGGCTGCGTAAATTCTTAAAATGAATAAAGCTTGCCTACTGGTTGTAGTCCTTTATACTGTGGTATTAGTCGACCAACTTTAAACTGTACTTGGATAAGCCAACTTACAAAGTAGTCTGTGGTCAGTAGTAAAGTTGCAATTACCTCTCTCCTAGGAGCCGCTCTCTCTCTTTTAAAATTTCTCTTCTTTCTGAGCAGCCGGTCCAGCTGTGAAAATTTTATATATATATATATACTACACATTGTAACCTATTTAAATAATTTTTTTCGTCCACCAACGCCTTTTTCGTTTAAAATTATTGCGAATGATGTGATGAATCACGATAAACGCGGCTGCCGTTATATATATAAATAAACGTAGAAACGAACTAATTGGGGCGCGCGCCATGCGCTGATCGAGTTGGATCGCTTGCCGCGCGCGGCAGCCGCGGTCTACCTAAATTCCGTCGAACATTTGCCGCGCGAGCCAATGAATCACGCGAACACTGGCTCGCGCGGCAGCCGCGCATAATTTGTACGCGCCTTTACGCCTTAACCTAAACACTCGCCTCTCTGTGGCGCCGCCGCTGCTTGGCGCGCCCTCGCCGCGTTTCGGCGCGCCCTCTTGGCTGCGTTTCGGCGCACCCTCCTGTTTCCTGTTCCATTTGCCGCTCGAGCCAATGTTCACGCATCCGCACATCTTGTTAACATACCAAGTTCTCCTCGATGATGGGGGCCGCCTGGGCGTTGGGCGCCTGGTTCCGGCAGTGCCCTTGCCGGCACAGGCAGCCGCCACCGCAGGGGCTGCCCACCTTGAGGCAGCCGCACCTTCTGTTTGTGCAGCTGCCCACAAGGCACCTGCAGCCAATGTGTGAAAATGCACTACTGGTATATAATCGTGTATATATTTGTAACGATATCGGAAGAAAAACTTTTTTAAATGACCTTCTTTTTTACTCTTAATTGTATTTAAAGGTGAATGAGTGTTTATAAAATAACAACATACTTATGAAGTGCTTGAAAATGAAAAAAGTCATTATGAGAAAATTACTGTCTCCAAACACAGACACCCCTGACTCTTGAGCAATTACGCTAAGCGGCTGCGTAAATTCTTAAAATGAATAAAGCTTGCCTACTGGTTGTAGTCCTTTATACTGTGGTATTAGTCGACCAACTTTAAACTGTACTTGGAAAAGCCAACTTACAAAGTAGTCTGTGGTCAGTAGTAAAGTTGCAATTACTATCTTTCTCTCGTAGGATCCGCTGCCTCTCGTTTAAAAGTTCCTTCCTCTCTGAGCAGCCGGTCCAGCTGTGATAATTTTATATATATATATATACTACACATTGTAACCTATTTAAATAATTTTTTTCGTCCACCAACGCCTTTTTCGTTTAAAATTATTGCGAATGATGTGATGAATCACGATAAACGCGGCTGCCGTTATATATATAAATAAACGTAGAACGAACTAATTGGCGCGCGCGCCATGCGTTGATCGAGTTGGATCGCTTGCCGCGCGCGGCAGCCGCGGTCTACCTAAATTCCGTCGAACATTTGCCGCGCGAGCCAATGTTCACGCGAACACTGGCTCGCGCGGCAGCCGCGCATAATTTGTACGCGCCTTTACGCCTTGACCTAAACACTCGCCTCTCTGTGGCGCCGCGGCGTCTCGGCGCGCCCGCTTAGCGGCGTTGCGGCGCGCTCTCCACGCCGCGTTTCGGCGCGCCCTCCATTCGGCGTTTTCCTGTTCCTGCGGAAACACCAAAAGTTTACGCTCCCTCTCGCAGTATACGCTCCCGCTACAACACACCACAAAACAGCGAGGTTGTCCTGCAGGGTCAGGGGTGCTGGCTGAGCACCATTAGGGAAAATATATATGTACGCCTGGAAACATATTAGCTTAGTTGGTGAGCCTGCTTATACATAAAAACCAGTGAAAAATATACAGTAATCATGAAAACGCCTTTAACCTGTCCTATCCCACGACTCGCGCACTCATTACCCCCCTCGTTTCCCAGCGGCCCAGATTTGTGCCAAAAATTTCGAACCTCGCAGTTCCCAGGTCCTGCGCGACAGCTGGACTCCGTGTTTCCCACGAGTAATTTGACACCGAACGAGCGAACTACTTATGTCGTGTTTATAGCTTGTGGGACTGAGTGTTTATATATTGAATAAGAGAAGTGTATGTTTTTATGAAGAGGATGAATTAAGCTTTATGATAATGTGTGTAAAATACTATACCAGCGTCTATTTCAGAGAAAAAAGAAAAATGGTGGCTTGATGAGCAAATTATAGGCTATTTGTAATCAGATGTTTGATTCCGATTACTAATACTGTGTTAATGGCGGACGCCACTGTGAAAGGCGTTAACATACCGTGTTCTCCTTCTCGTCGCTATCGGAGGCGTTGGTGGCCGGCGCCTTGTTCCTGCAGAGCGCGGGCTGGCAGCGGCAGCCGCCACCCGCCTTGACGCAGCCGCACATCTTGTTAACATACCTCCTCCTCCGATGAGGCGGACGGCGGCGGCCTATTATAACACAGCGCCTGCCGACATAGGCAGCCGCCGCCGCAGACGCCGCCCGCCTTTATGCACCCGCACGTGCGGTTGCAGCACGCGCCCCGGCAGGAGCAACCGTTGCCTCTCCGACCCGCCTCTTGGCGGAGCTGAAGTATGGACATTAGCCACATTTAGTGTTTAGCAGTAACACAATAGTTTACTGCTACATAAACGCATATTGCTTGTATCAGCGCAACCTAACATGTATAAAACAGGGAGTTAAGACTGAATAAACGTTCTTTTTACACCGTGGTGTCATTATTGACACCTATTTAAAATGATTGTTTCGTGTAGAACACATTAAAATAAGCTTCTTTTATTTGAAATTTTTTTCTCTAAAATGAAAAATGGCGGAAATATGGGGCTTCAAATATTTTGTTTTTCAGACACTTAGAATAGTTTTCGTCAAAGTGGTGTCATTATGACACCCATTTTAAATGATAGATTCGTGTAGAACACATTAAAATAAGCTTCTTTTATTTGAAAAACTTTTCTCTAAATAAAAAAATGGCCGAATTATTAGACCTCAAAGACACGAAGATTCTGGGACTTGTAAAATTTTTAGCCCGTTGGCTGTGCGCAGCTTTAATTCGATTATCATAGATTGGGTTGACTGGAACAATATAAGAACATATATGTTTCTGTCAAAAAACATCATTTTTGTTCGAGCTTGAGCTTGCCCCGGCGCAGTGGAAGAGCGTGGTGAATGTCAGACCAAGTGAAAATGCACTACTGGTATATAATCGTGTATATATTTGTTCATAAATAGTAACGACGATTACAGACACTGGTGTTTTATATATTAGGTAATCGTTTTAATATGATTGAGTATAATTAAAATTGTATAATATAAAATAAACGGAAGACACAACTTATCTCTAGGATGGCGGCTGACAAAAGAGAAAGTTGTGCCAGCATGCGATTTATTAACTCTGTCTAATGTTAAGGCAATAATAGACACACGCAATACAACATAATTCTAACAATTTTTGTAGAAGGGTGATTCTCCGAGCGTTTGAACCGCTCGGTTCTACCGTCATTGTCGGCTCAAGATTATTTCAGCAGAGGTAAAGCATACCGCGGATTCGCTTTTTGCTTTGTATAATGAAAGAAAAAACCGGCCAAGTGCACACCTTGGTGTTCTACAATCACCTTAGAGGATGCTTGCTCTTGCATTGCAGGCCTTGCCGATGGTTTATTGCGCTTTTGTGGTTTTACATTCTTTGGAGATTCTTGTACGTATTGGTTTCCCCCCCGGAACTTAAATGAGTAGAAGTCTAATTGTACTTTGGTTAAAACGCTATATAGTCAAAATGTACAATATGCTATGGTCATAATGTTCTCGCGACCTGAATGATCCTATGACAGAATACTACAATGCCAAAATGTGCAATCGACCTAACGTGTAATGGTCAAATTGCCTCAAGGCCTAAACTGTGTCCACCTCTGAAAATAATATTGTCGGTTATAATGTATCTATGGATTTTTGTTTTGTTTTCGTGAAGAATTATTTGTCTGACAGGTAGCGTGACATTCATACAGTCAGTCACAAATCGTGTGGGATTTGAGGAAAAATGGAAGTTTCTACGAAGAATAAGTTAAGACGAGCAGTTGCGGCAGATGAAGATAAATGCCTTATTAACGGGTGCTCCGAAATGAGACTTTACCGGCCTTCCAATTTCCACAGGGCAATGTTGCTGACTAAATATGATTTATATTTACAACGAAACACGCGACTGTGTTCGCATCATCACATGGACACGGAAGACTGGAATATTATTATTACCGATACCGAAGGAATTACGACCGCAGAAAACTTCGAAAAGGAGCATACCGAAGACATTGTGGAAATCTTCAAAAGCGTTTTGCAATGCATTTAATTGGCTGTTACATCTGCATTAGATTAAAATGAAAAAGTATAGTATATGTAACGTATTATAAATAAATAACTGAACGAATTTATGGGAATTTATTTACGAGAATGGGCAAATTGGCCCCAGAACCAACAGAGTTGAGAGTTGTGTCATTCATCAGGGTTCCATACCCCAATCGGAAAAAACGGAACCCTAGGATCACTTTGTTGTCCGTCCGTCTTGGCCGCCACAAGCCAGTTATCCCTGTGGTAACTTTTCTGGCACCTCTTGCTAAAAACTCTTTATACTAAAGGATCGATAGTTAAATTAATTTCTTTGTTCACCGCATATACGAGAACCGGTTCAGCCCCCCCGAGAGTCGAATCCGGCAAGGATATATATATCCTGACTGTGGAGTCGTCATCGTCATCGTCGTCGTCGTGATTAAAACCTCCTCCTTCGTCAGCGTGTCGAGCGACAACGCGGGATTAGCACTCCCCAGCAGTTTCATACTGCTCCAGTGTTCTGGCTGCTCCTCCTCCAGCGCCACATCAGTACCTGTGGAGCAGCAATTGTTAGGTGGCTTAAGGAGTCGCAGGGAGCCCGGTCGGGTCACCTTCTACTGCGACTCCGGCGACGCAATTTATACATTTATTTCAAGTAGGCAAACACGACTATGATATATACGATATTCCATACACTTAATCGTGGTCAAAGTTCATTACAAGACCTTTCTAACAAGTCCGAACGCGGCTATGATACGATAATGCCAGTGCCTATCTTCCGGCTTCATCATCAGACCTTGAAACCTAATCGTGGTCAAAGTTCATTCATTCCAAGTCCAAACACTGCTATGATACGATATTCCATAATGGAATGCCAGTGCCTATCTTCCGTCTCCATCATCAGACCAGGTGTATGGTACCATATTATTAATTGCACTTACATAATTTTACAAAATTTCAACTTGATTGGACTCCGGGAAGTTGGTCAAATTTAACCTGCAAGATTTCATTACATAGTTAGTTACATACAACAGGTCGACCTAATAAAAGCGTGTTAAAAATAGGGCCCAATAGTTATTTGTTCAACAAGAGAGCAAAGTAGATTTTTGCTGCGAGTGTTGATGTTGAGTCCCGAGCAAGCGAATGATTCTATAGTTAGTCTAGTAGTAAAATTAGAATCTTGAGCGTAGCGAGGGACTCAAAGACACGAGATGCAAATATCTTTGCTATCGTATGATACATACAACTTTTCACCTCAGCGGCGAGAACATATAACGCAAAGGAATAAAAAGCCACATAGAAGCAATTAAGTCATTTTTATGTAAATAAACCGGCCAAGTGCGAGTCAGACTCGCGCACCGAGGGTTCCGTACAAACCTGTATGTATATAAATTATTAAAAATATTTTTATTTTATGATATAACTAAAAATTTACGGTTTTCGCAATTTTTCCTTTATCTGTGCTAATATAAGACGTTGCTTCTTACCAAATTTCAAGATTCTTAATTCACGGGAAGGACCCTGTAGGTTTTGATTCCCTTGCGAGTTTCGAAAATTTGCGGCATAAACGGCTGTATCTTTTGATTGCGTTGGCTTAGAAATTTGATTTTTTCACAGCTCCAAGGGACAGTAGACCAGAGTATTTGATATATATTTTAGCTTGATACTTCCACGCATTCCTGAGAAAAAGAGTCTTGACAGACGGACGAACGGACGGACGGACGGACAACAAAGTGATCCTATAAGGGTTCCGTTTTTCCTATCGAGATACGGAACCCTAAAAACAAACTTAATACTACTTTACTACATTAACTACAATAACTCTCTCCCATAACATTAACTTTACATGACATTAAGAAAAAATTAAGTCCGTTTCCGTTTGTTTATGCATTTTGCTGATACTTGTCCAATGACCAAGATGAACTTACTTAGAAAACACAGTTCAGCCCTCTTTGACGGTATCTCTCAACTCTTGAGGAGTTAAAACATCAGCTTCGTCATTAGATTCACTCATATTTAGTACAGTTTTTAGTGTTTGTTTAAGTTATGTTTTATCTCCAAGAAAACGTAATAAAGTTCAATCGCGCTAACTTTTTAAAGAAAATAAAGTGCGTTCTGAAACTGCATATAAATTTATATTCATTCACCATATAAAAAAAACTAAAGACTTATAATAATAAATGTTCGCGATAAATATCGCATTTATTCATTGTATTTTCAGAATAATGAAATACTAATATGATTAAAATAATATTAGATTTAATATTGGTTTCATATTTCTATACGAGTTTAACACGAGTCGAATTTACATATTTGTACTACGCGATACGATCAATTTCTGCGAGAAGATCATCCGTGTCCGTAGTAAAGTAGTTTGTTTTTTCAAACATATATTATTTTGTATATATATATATATATATATATATATATATATATTTATTATTTGCACTTTGTACCCAGTTTACGCGTATTATTGGCGGTTTCGCGCAGTTTAAATACCGCGTTTAAGAGACCACTTTGATGTGACGTGATGAGTTTATTTCGTTTTTGTCGCCCGCGAGGTGCGCCTAAACGAGAGAGATATACGTTGATCAATATGTGTGTTGCGTCAGGAGGTTTCACTGTGGTCGGATATTGTATTCGTCCGATCGCTAAAAATTCTTCAGATCCCACTTAGTAGCACTTTTACATATGACGAACGGAAATGCCACACTCTGTATTATTTATTTAATACGAGGTGTACGTTCTGTTTCTCAAAGTAAAACATCGGCTGAGGGTTTTTTTTTTCAACGAGCTCTCCATCGCCGGGCGAACGATATATACTTGTTGTTATTAACGAACGACCGTGCTAAAAGTTTCTATTCATCCCAACGGGATGTATCGTGATACATAAGTGTCTGGTAGTGTAAGAACGTTCGATATGGGCGCGGTTAAGTGTGTACATGTTTTACTATTTGTCCAATGTGTATACGCGCGCGCTTCTAACGCATCGTTAGTGTTGTTGTATTATAATTAATTAGTGCTAGGAAAATTATAATATTATAAAATAGCCTCAGAACATAAAAAAATTATGTACTGAGGATGAAAATCCTTTTTAAGATCTGAGAATAGCCTTTATTTAACCAAACTGAAATATTTGTATTTTACAATGTGTTTTTCTACTCTTCTGGATCCATTTGGTCTTACTTTACAGCATAGGCCTCCCCTAGAGACTTCGACAATTTGCGATCATGTGCTTTTCTCATTCAAGTTGCACCTGACCTGCCACTCTCACAATGTCATCCTCCCCATCGGCGTCATTACCTGCCTCTTTTTCTTTTATTTTGTCTTGGGCACCACTCTGTGATGTCTTTTGTCCATTTATCTTTTTTGTTTCGTATCATATGGTCTGCCTACTTCTATTTAAGTTTCTTGTTAAAGTATTTTACATCAGTTGTTTTTGACTGTTTCCTTATTATTTTTAGCTTTATTTTATCTTTAAGTTTAATGTTGAACATACTACGATTTATCTTGGCAAATCATACTGCAAAGCAAAGAAAGTGGCTACATTTGCATATTATTCTTATACCAACTATACTGCATTTCATTCCTCTTAAGTATAACTCCTTATTGGACCTGAAGCCTCAAGGTACCACCTACAAGGTACATGGATCCTACACTTACAAGGTGCCTATGGATAGATCTATATCATAAATTTAATGTATAAAAAGCAATCATTGTGAAATTAGTAACTGTTCTTTACAAATCGTCTTGCATAGCAATGAAAAAAAAAAAAATGAAAAAAAGTTTATTCAATTAAACAACCCTTGCATTACATTAATTTCTTCTGCCAAACTGCAGGACAGTTTGTTGGCAGAGGGACTCCCTTACAGCACAATAGATGGGTAGGCTCTTAGCTAATAGCTAGTTACTTTATCTACATAGTTTTAATTGATAATGGTACAGCTCACGCGATCACTTCCAGTCCAGATTTTATTTTTTCTAAGAAATGATATGACGTTTTGCGTAAATTATTCCAGCCATTGCGTTTGGTTTCCGCTATGAGTTTCTGCTCAAAATTTTTGAGGTCTTCTTCAATTTCTTCAGTTATTTTTTCATTTTGTTGTTTGTGTTAGTGCTCTCATCTCATATCCTCCTCACACCTAAAATATATAACAAATATTCATGGAAAGTTGATCTATATTGGAACACTGAAAGAAAATATCTGAAAATGTATGGTCAAGAAATAACACGGGGATTAAATCTACAAACTTAAATCACTTACATTCTAATTATAAATAGCAATAATTGTGAAATTAGTGACTGTTCTTTACAAATCGTCTTTTTCATAGCATGATAAATTGTATTGCGTAAATTATCCCAGCCATTGCGTTTGGAATTATAAAAAGCAATAATTGTGAAACTACAAACTTAAATCACACTTCTAATATGAAATCTACTAAGTATGTCTAATAGGGGATATATGTAAATATAGTGTAGGCCCCATAGGTTAAGTTAGTTTTAGTAATTTTAGTAGTTAATTCTTTTTTTTGTTATTTATTGTATACGATTTTTATCTTAATAAACGATACCTATTTTTCAGTATGTCTCTAATGTATAAAAAGCAATCATTGTGAAATTAGTAACTGTTCTTTACAAATCGTCTTGCATAGCATGATACAATGTATTGCGTAAATTATCCCAGCCATTGCGTTTGGTTTCCGCTATGAGTTTCTGCTCAAAATTTTTGAGGTCTTCAGTTATTTTTTCATTTTGTTGTTTGTGTAGTGCTCTCATCTCATATCCTCACACCTAAAATATATAACAAATATTCATGGAAAGTTGATCTATTTGGAACACTGAAAGTAAATATCTGAACATGTATAGTCAAGAAATAATTACCTTTTGAAAGTAAGATTATGATTAACATTCAAAATCAAATCAAAAGCTTTAATTTACTTAGTGTTAGTACGTTGCTTAAAATTATTTGTTTTGTTTTTATTTGTTAGATGTAAGAGCCGCCTTCCGCGGTAAAAGCCTCCTCCAAATTATGCCACAGTTTTCTATCTTAGGCCAATCGTGGCCAAAGTGCTCCAGCTACTTCTGCGATGTCATCGCTCCATCTTTTGAGTGGTCTGCCTCGTCTCCTGGTTTTGTAAATTGGGTACCAATTTGTAACGGTTTGCGACCATCTACCATCTTCTTTTCGTCGTCTATTTCTGCCATGTGCTGCAGCGCGCACGCTTGCGCGCGTTGGCTGCGCAGCCGTAGCGCTTCGATTATTGTTGACGTGGACTGGAACAATATAAGTACATATATGTTTCTGTCAAAAAACATCATTTTTGTTCGAGCTTGAGCTTGCCCCGGCGCAGTGGAAGAGCGTGGTGAATGTCAGACCAAGTGAAAATGCACTACTGGTATATAATCGTGTATATATTTGTTCATAGATAGTAACGACGATTACAGACACTGGTATTTTATATATTAGGTAATCGTTTTAATATGATTGAGTATAATTAAAATTGTATAAAATAAAATAAACGGGACGACACAACTTATCCGTTATATATATAAATAAACGTAGAACAAACTAATTGGCGCGCGCGCCATGCGCTGATCGAGTTGGATCGCTTGCCGCGCTCATGCCGCTGTAGGCACAGCTCACCTCTTTTCCTTGGTGTGGAAAGGGTTAAATTACACATAAAAAAACAATTCCTTTAAACAAATTTTATTGTTCACTGTAACCATAACAATTTATACATCTTTAAGTTTTTACAATGATATACATTTTCCCTATCCTACCTTTATACACAAAATAAACTCTAATAAAATTCATATAATACGTTTTTATATTTCTGGGTGCGATCAATATACACGAAGATCGATCACAACCAAAATTAAAAGTAATCTATTTTATAAATACTGAATTTTGTGACATACATTTTAACCTAGATATATTTAACATAATTTGATGTGATATGTTTGACGATGGAAATATAACAAAGAGTCGTAGAAAAAACATTAAGGGTAACAAAGGTGAATATTTTTATGAAGAAATAAATATCATTAATGATTATATAATAATTGACCCACTTCTATTAAGGTCATCGTGGCAAAGTAATATTTTGCAAATCATACCATAGACACACGAACTAATAGACTTGCAAAGTCGAACTAAAACTGTGACCGCGTCGCTCACTATAGGTGACGCCAAACGAGCGAAATCGGCGGACGGCCAAGCAGGGTCACAGTGACCTTACTTTGGCCGGCATGCAGTCCGCCAATTTTTGTACGTGTAGCGGCACCTTATGCTGGATATTCCCCTTTGCTCAACATGCTCTGGAGCATACGATTTTGCTCATTCGTGTTTGAATTTGCACGTTATTAGTGTATATTACAGTAACAAAAGCAGAGAATGTCTATAAGATGATTAATCTTAGAAAAAAGAAGTAGAAAATGAAAAAGATGTCATTCGAAGCCACTAACTGCGTTCGTCTTAATAATCCAAAGACTTGGCAGTGCGCACATACCGAATACGTAAAAAGTGAGGGTACAGTCAACAACAATACCAGTAACACGTCAATATCTCTCTTACTCTGTGGCCTTTTACGAAACTACAAATTAAAAAATTTACTATAATAAACTGGCAACACTGAGGCAATTTGACCAACGTTGACATGGACCTATGATACTCAGGACAAGCTATGGTAATAATAATTCCACGTCCGAGCGAGATGGTATACATAATTATCTCGATAAGTGTGACAGAAAGGGAAATATCATTCGGTGTCCTTGTCATAGTTCCACTTTTTTATTTGCCACAACCATAGACAAAGGGAGAATAATAATCTTTGCCACAACTGATTTAGTATGAAGTTGTGGCAAAAAAACCACTACCCGCCCAAATTAAGTGGGTTGTTTATGGTAAGCCATCAGCCATTTCAAGACCAGTTCTTAATTTAGCTGCATAGAAGCCTTTCTGTCCCTCATTGTGACATCACGTATAGCTTGTCCTGAGTATGACACATGAACGACGAGTTGACGAGTGGTTTTGTCAGGTGTAGTCTAATTGTAAAACAAAACAACATTTAACATGTAGCTTCATAAAAAGACCCGTTCGTATTCAATGCTGCTGACTACACTTACAGAAAGTACACCAAGGATGATTATGTTTATGAGTTTTCATTGTATGAAACTAGATGACGCTAGCGTTCTTTGTCATTTACAACGCCATCTATTCAGTGACAGAAACAGTGAAACTATCTCTAACGCCACCTGTTGATGATTTATAAGTACTAAACTGTTCACAAGCGTCATCTAGTTTACAGAATTAAAAGTAGATAATTGTAAAATGTAACAACACGAGAAATACATACATACTCCAACAATAAATACATAACATTTACAGCAGAAGAAAACACCGACATAAAATCGTACCCGCGACCTCGTAAAATTCACCTTATTTCTTAGTAATCGCATTTTCGCTTTGTCAGTATTCAAGTTGTAATACTTAACTTTGGAATTTCATAGCCTTTAAGTGAAGAAACCGATAGTCTAACTATATATTTAGGACGCTCAATACCATATAATAGAAAAAAAAACATAAATAGCATAAGTAGAAGCTTTTTAGCAAAAGATGGCGCTGAATTTTAAAATGGAATATTTGATTGTAAGTACTTTAGTATCAGTCTAAAACATGGACGGATTTATATATGTCGTATACGTAACCCATTCATAAAATATAATCCTCTGTTAGCTAAAATGCGTTTAGTCTAACAAAACAAATGTTAAAGTGACGAGTGAGTAACCAAACGAATTTTAACGATATTTTAGCTAAAATAGGTTTAATGAACGTTTATGAATAAGGAGCTTATTCTAAATCTAAGCTGCCATTGATTCCTTAATTTTACTGACTGCTTATTTCAAATAAAAGTTATAGGTAGTAGATTTCTTTAATAACTTTTAAAATTTCTCAAGCTAGTTATATTGCGACTATTTCTAGCATTGTATGCGAGAACATGCATTTAAAACCCTGATGTAATTTTACGTATGACCTTGCTTCTTACCTTCTTCAAAAGCTGTATATGAGCTTACAAAGTCATTATAACCCTAGTTTATATGCGGTATAATGGCTACATAAGCCCTTGTTTTTCCTTAAAATCTCCGCAAGTTGTCTCCGATCCGTGTATTTTTAAACAGTGCAGTGTAGTTTTAGCCCATACCTACGCTAGCATTTTTCCTTTTCGCGGATGTTTTACGCCTCATTTCTCTCCAACATAAAGATGGTAGCGCCAACGGCTTTTAAGCTACGGCATTAATCAATTAGACGTCAATAGAGGGCGGCACCTCAACCTTTCACTGCTAATAGACAAACGAAATGTGTTTTACTACCGAGCCAGTTTACTTCGCTTGGTCGGGTTACACACATTATCCCACTTTTCCAATTGGGAATGGATAGAAATTTTAGAAGTGGCTGATTATTTTTTTGATGATAGGAATCACCTTCCTTAGCACCAAAAAAAAGTTTCAGATTTTTCAGCTGAGTCAATTATTTTATAAAAATGTAAACATTTTGCTCACTTGCCTTTTGGGTCAAGGACGCTTTACTCGATCTGTCTCATATTACATTAAAATATGTTAAATATCTGTGATAAACTGATACTGGCATTGATATTGACAGTTGCAGCAGCTACATTCGTCATTACCAGTGTCAGTTTACCACAGATATTTTTTTGTAATACGAGACGGATCAAGGAAAGTGTCTATTGACCGTCCTTGACCCAAAACGTAAGTGAGGAGTTTATTTCAAAAATAATCGACGCTGCTGAAAAACCTGAAACTTTTCTGCCGCTAAGGAAGGTTATTTCTATCACCAAAAAAATAATCAGGCAGTTCTGATATTTTCATCGATTCCCCATTCGAATTAGACGTGTGCGCCGACCGGCGTGGCGTACGCCGCCGGTCATATATGCCACGCCGCCGCCGCCGGTCATTCCATCGGCGTGAATTCGGCGTGAAAATAGCACACAGACTGGTGTGACTCGGGGTTAAATTTTGGTATGTGCTACACTCCAAGAAGCCATACAAACACAATGCGCTTGCACCTACACGCAACGCGCGCACAAATTTAGTTCACTATGAACAAGAGTACGCGGCAAACAATAAGAAAGACGGAAAACCTGGCACCAACGGCACAAGAGTAAGCACGGGTCATCTTATACGACACTTAAGGCCTGCGCAAACCGGCGGAGCGCAGCGCAGATCACATAGGAGGATTTACTCCGCGCAGCGCACACCGACGAGGGAAAATCCCCCGCGATACCGCGAGCGCTCCCCAGCGCAGCGCCGGCGGCCGGCGCACCTGGGAGCACTTCGGCACATACCGGTGGATTCCACGGCGGTATCCTCTCCCCGTGGCGTTGAAGAGTGCCGACGATACTGCGGCGGCATGCCGCGGCGATATGCAGCGGCATCCCCCGGTATGCGCCGAAGTGCGCCGGGCCTATACAAATCACCGATAATGGGGTGCCGTGGGATCCCGCGGCATTGTGGAGGTGCTTGCGGTATCAAAATTCGTTTTCTCCCCCGTCATCCGCCGAGTTGCGCCGAGCCTTCCCCTCCCGCAGCCCCGCTACCCCAGCGCACTCGGGAGGCTTCGGCGCATAGCGGAGGATGCCGCGGGATGCCGCCGCCTACCGCCGCGGTATCCTCTAACGTGCTCCTCGATGCCGCAGAGTGGAAATCCCCCGTGATGCTCCGAGGTCGGTTTCAAGCATTCAAATTTATACCTTAATGTAATTAAAATAGAAAATAATATACATTGATGAATTTAAAGTGATCTGCGCTACGCTCCACCGGTTTGTGCAGGCCTTTAAAGGATGATCAAGAACCTGTGAAAGCTAGTGCTGAAGCTCAAAGAATAACCACATTTTTTGATACACAACGCACATCGATCGCATATACATTGTGATCATAAACAAATAGAAACCGAAAGGGATCCTGCCTCGTGAACTGGCATTGTTTATATGCTGATCCTTATTACCTTTTCGGATGGTGATCTTCTTCACTATTGGCGGGAAAAGCAAACAAGCTATATTACCCCCTCGAACAATTTTCCCTCTCTTCGTTCGGGAAAATAACCATCTCGTGTAAATATGGCTTATTTTAGACCCTTGTCATACAATTTACATTTAACATGAAAGCGTTAACATGTAAATTGTGTGTGAACTTTTTCATATATAGTTGATAAAAAAAAAGTGCCATGCTGATTTTGTAGATTGTCTTTTTTAAAAGATTTCTATTTAAATAAATATAAATGTTTCATTATGAAAGAAAAAAGTTTATTAGGTTAATATATTTCAGTTTATTTCTTAGAGTATGAGTAAACGGTTTTTTTTTGCATTATTACTTATTTTTATTTATTACGCCGATCACGCCGATTACGCCGCCGCCGCCGGCCATTTTTGGACCGGACGCCGCCGCCGACGGTTTAGCCATCGGCGCACACCTCTAATTCGAATCCCAACTCCTCTACCGGAATATGAGGTTGCTGGTATGCGAGCCTCTGTGCTGGCTGGTGTCCCTGGGCGAGTGGCGCCGGAACGGGTTCCAGGAGGGCGCGCGGCGCGGGCCGGAGCGCGCGGTGGCGGCCGTGGAGCCGCTGGAGGCGCTGGACGCCGCCGACACCGAGCCCTGGTTGGAGCTGGACTGCCGCGGGATGTCCGGCGACGACTGGGAAAACCGTGAACGCGTGACAATCAGCATAAATAAATATAAATAAATAAAATAAATATTAGGAGACATTCTTACACAAATCGAACTAGGCGAATACTGCAATTGTATGAAGATTAGTTTTCATTAAATTTGACCAACTTCTGCTGTTCAGATTTTTTTCTTTCCATACAATGAAATAATCCTTACATGAAACAGAGTCGACCCGCGTCAAAAAAAAAATTGACCAACTTTATCATTTTTTAAGAACAACTTACGCTTGACCAAAAATTTTATTGAGCCAAATTTGTTTACATAAAAAAACACCTAATGTCTCCTTGGACACTTTTCCTCTATCTCCTTTAGATTCGGATTTCCCCATACTGTCCCATTTAAAAAAAACACTCTGTATAATAGATATAAATACTTAAATACATAGAATACATCCAAGACTCAGAAACAAATATACATGCTCATCACACAAATATTTGCCCTTACCGGGATTCGAACCCAGGACCTCCGGCTTCGTAGGCAGCGTCACTACCAACTAGGTTAAAGCGGTCGTCAAAAGCATAGGTATCAAAAACCTGAGTTCAAATTCAAAATGGTTTATTTGCTAAGAATACAGTTTAGACTGGATGTACATATTAATTGGTCTCATTCGGTTGGTATTCATTGGTTTAGCGTGTCTATAGGCGTGCAAATGAGTGGATTGCAAAAAAATTGTACATAGTTAAGAGCCTTAATCTAATTTACGATTTAACTTTTTACAGTTTCGTGACGGCAATTAGCCATATAAAATATATGGGTAATTGCCGTTATGAAACTGTAAAAAATTTAATCATAGATTAGATTAAAGCTCTTAACTATGTAATAGTACATTGTTTATCGAGGGGCGTAAGTGGAATATTGCTAACGAGAGTCTATCAGAAGCCCGACGCCGAAGGCGGAGGGCTTTTGATGACTCGAGTTTGCAATATTCTTACGCCCGTGTTATACACAATGTTTTTCATCACATTTGCGAAGAAATAAATAACTACAAGACAGAAAAATCTAAGTTTCATACAGCCGCATCAATGAAAAATTGACAACTTCACTTCCAGATCAGCGCTAGTGGAGCGCGCAGCTTCAATATTTCAACCAATCACAGAGCAGTATTCTTGCGGGGCGGGGCGGCTTGGCCAACTAGTTTTTTTTTTTTCAACCAATCACAGAGCAACCAGATTTGCTTAAGCCAATCAGAGGGTTCTATATTTTAAAACTAAACTTAACAGCCCGTGGGAGGTAAAACGGCTATAACTGCTCTGTACGCTCGCAAGTAATAACGCCATTGACGAGCAAGTGTGATGAAAAATTATTTTGCAATCCACTCAAATATTAATAACACGTTAGGTACATATATATTCAAATTATTTATTATTAATACATTACAAGTTATTCCATTACATATTTTAATTAATCAAACTAAGAGTAAACCCTGCCCAAAATGCAAGAAAAAGAACTACCTCATACTCTGATGAGCATTAAGTAGTTTTTTTACATTCGCTTGACAGAGCCTACTCTTAGGTACTGTTTCGGAATACCATACCTTATTCAAACTCTTATCCATGGGCGTGGCCAGTCGTAACGCCAGCAAGTCCCCAGTCTGCTGTATCAGCCGCACCACCTCCTCATGAGAGCTCCACTTCACGTCCTTGTCGCCCACCGAGATGATGAAGTCGCCTTCTCGCATGCCGCCGATCTGAAACGGTGCCGCAGTTCTTTGAATAATATGCTCCAGTCAAAAATTACACGTATGGCACGGAAACATGGTCGCTCACTATGGGCCTCATAAGAAGGCTCAAAGTCACCCAAAGGGCAATGAAGAGGGCTACGCTGGGAGTATCTCTGCGTGCTCGCATCAGAATTCAGGCTATCTGCAGCAGAACCAAGGTAACCGACGGCAGAGTTATTCCTATACACAGCACACACAGCACAGGGTACAAATAGTCATACTGAACTGATTACAATACTTACATCAGCCAGCGAATTCGCTTCAACAGCCGCAATCATCACCGGCGCATCGCCTCTCACCGAGAACCCAAACCCGTCATCGTCTGTCTTCGTCACATTGTATTCACTAGCCACCCTTCTTAACGGCTCCTTTCTTCTGTTACCATTCTTCAGTTTCCCATTAACACTTTCCGTTGCAGTCTTGATAAAGCTCTCATTGTTTCTATAGTCATATTTGTCGTAGTCCAACACTTTAGGATGGTACTCCATGTTGTTGTAACTGTTTATGTAGACACCGTTTTGTTTCATGACTCTCTGCAGTTGCTTCTCGTAGTCCTCATATTTATCGTCTCTGATGGAGTTGTAATAGGCGCTGTTGTCTTCCGACCTGTCTCTTTTCTCTGGCCGTTTGTCTAGTTCTGTGAACTGTCTTTGCCTTCTGGAGCTGTCTCTGCGTTGGTCGGTGTGTTTCTGGAGGGTGATGAGGCGGGGGGCGCTCCAGTGCCGCTTGGCGGAGAACACGGCGATGGGGCCGAGGGGCTTGAAGAGGTCGTCGACTCGATGCTGAGCGAAGTCTGGCGGTGTTAAGGATAGTTGGAATTTTGATGAAGCTGTAACGGAAAATATAGATGGATTGCATGTAAATGGGCTTCGAAGCGGAATAGTCTGTCAAGTGAGTCGTGTCCAAGGAAAACGGCGTAGCAGGTACAGATGTTCAGGTAAATTACGTTCGAGACATTTTTACATTTAGAATAGAATAGAATATTTTATTTGTAGAAAATGGGTGTACAAAAAAGTCTCCATTTTCAGCCTGAGGCACAGACATACAAATCTATAGTATCTAGATACCCACTTAAAATTAAGCTTTAAACATTATTTATTAGGTCACGGGTCTTACAAAGTGTTCCGAATTGCCATAATACATGTATATTTGTAGTAGTATTTGTATATTTACAGGGAAACACGTATACGTTGACGTACACAGACACACGTATGTGTGGTGGTGGCTACAGAGGCCACAATTACAAATGCAAAACAAAAACGTCTCGAAAGTAATTAACCTGTGTAGTGCATAATTGGTTTCCATCGTATTTTCTCGGAAACGTTCGCATTTGTCATGCTACTTACTTCAGTCAACCTCAGTACTTTTCACAGTATGTACACCAACTGAAAAACCAAAGACACGTTCGTGCGTTTCCGTGAAAATACGAAAGAAAATAATTAATAATTATGCACTACATCTACAACTAACAGCTTATTTCATAGGTAAAATAGTTGCCATATAAAAAAAAACAAAATTTCCAGGGACACGACTCGCTTGACAGACTCTAACCAGCGCACGCAACAAGAAATGGTTTCTAAGTGATCAATCTAAAGGTTAACAAATACTTGGCCATCTCAAATAACTAAGCGGAATGCCTCTTTTCTAATAATTTAACATGGAAACATTGTGTGTGTTATCTTCCCAATTATATGCTTAGCGGCAAGTTCACCAATTGCCAGAGGTGTTATAATAGTAGGTACATTACTCGCCTCAGGAGGAAAACCAAATAATATCATAGATCGCAGGTATTTGACGTGAATACAGACACAAAATGGAACACAGGAAAGTGAGATTTTCCACAGGTGTAGCGGGCGGTAATTTTCGCTTTATGGCCAGGTGTGCCGTAATAGTACACTGTGATACAAGTGAGCTATGTTGATCATTATATCCGAAGCGGAATTGTCACGCGAGCCGCAGGTGAGCGTGATAAAAGAGCTAAGGATGTAATTATCAAAGCTCACGCGTTTTTCAACACATTTGCGAGGATATAAATAACTACAAAAGACAGAAAAATCTATGTTTCATACAACCACACCACAAAATTTACAACATCACTTCCAGATCATTGTGAGCGGTGCGCGCAGCTTCAGTATTTCAACCAATCACAGAGCAATACGTAGTATTCTTGCGGCACGTGGCCAACTAGATTTTTTCAACCAATCACAGAGCAGAATTCTTGTGGCGCGCGGCCAACTAGATTTGCTTAAACCAATCAGATCACACACAAGCTACAATAGACGACAGATACAATAAAAATAAAAACTATTCGGCTATTTTAAAAATGCACCGTGTTTATACATATGCCTTGTTGCGAGGTACCTACATCTTAATCGGGATAAGCATATTATAAAATTTATACATACAACGCACGAGTGTCGTAATGCTATAAAACACGCGAGTTTAATATCCTGGATTATGAATATTATGATCCTAACAGCGACGTTATAAGAGGCAAGTTACGCGCAAGTGTGATGAAAAAATTAATAATGAAGTGTTTTTTTTTTTTCTTTAAATCTCGTAACCAGGAATCAGTCCCCGCGAAGGATACGGGCGACTGAATCAGCGATTACTTTATGGTAAATGCTTTCTAATATAACTAGTGGTTCTGTGTACGCATGATGAGTGATGGTTGCAATGGATGGTGGGTGGAATGGGGAGTGAACTATGTGCCATTGAACTTTTTCAGGTTTTTTTTTATTAACTACGAGTATGGAGGTGGCGAGTTTGCAAAATGAGGCTATTGTAGTTTCTTTACTAGTGATTTCCTGCAGGTTGTATGGTTCTATATGGGTGATTTCGTGGTTGAATCTCGGGTTTGTGAATTTCGGGCAGTATTCTAAAAGGTGGTCAATGGATTGTGATGAAGTGTAGTGTAGATTTTATGAAGTGACCAGTGCACTAACGTAGTATGGTGGGTGCGTCCAGCAGTTCCATCTCGCTGAGGTCGGGCGCGTCCCGCAGCGTGGCGCGCTCCCGCGCCGCGCGCTCGGCGTGGGCGCGGATCACTCGCGCCAGCGGCTCTTTGCCCCGCAGCTCTCTGAAATATTCAAAATAATTGTTTTATTTTAGTTCAACTACTACCTACCTTACCTTAGAGACTTAGAGCATACATAACTGGAGTAGATTTTCAGTAACTTACCTCTCTGTAGAAAATCTTGCACAATGTGCAAAAAATCATACAAAGACAATTTAATCACAATCGATTAATGGTCATTCACAAAATCGCCTCGCAAGAGAACACTGATCATAAAAATGCCCGCATGTTGTTGTAAGCACTTGGTATTATAAACGTTCAACCACTTCAAGCTTTCAATATACAGTTGAGTTTCAATATCCTATTAAGATGCTCCCCCCCGCCCCCGCAAATTTCGGCAGACATTTTTGTGCTCAAATAAGACATAAGGCTACTCCAGTTATGTATGCTCTAATCTTACTACCCATAACGGGTCTATCAATAATGCTCTACCCTAAGATAAGTCTTAGGGTTTCAGTCTTTCTGTCCTTAGAGGTCGAATTATGATTTTAATTTTTTTTCTTATTTTCATACACAATAATTGCTAATCTAGTAAAAACGTGTCTTTAGGACGAGCTGTCAAAGTAGATGGTTAAGTCTCGCAACGTCGCAATCATAAAGGTGTTTCATACTGGAGATTTCATTACAACATTTTTACATAAAAATGGAAATATCTCTAAAACCGAACCGAATTTACTCGACGTTAATTAACATTTTTAACTTAAAATATAGTCAGGAATATCCTGTTAAAATCTCTCGCAATGCTCACGGGCACCGTGTATAGGTATTTCCAGTTTAGATTTATAAACTTTTGAACTATTCTATAAAATGAAATGACTACTCTATGTATCTATGAGTCTCAAGCACGAGCGTTTGCTGTGAAATGGGAGCCTTTGTTAGGTTTCAGCAACAAGTATTAAGTAGGGATAGTCTATTACATACATAGTACAAATACACAGTTGCCAACGTTATAGGATGAGAAAATAGTACATTGTGTCTCAAGTACGGTAAGATATGATTTACGAACGAGATTCTATTAGAAGCCCAACGCTGAAGGCGGAAGGCTTTGATGACTTGAGTTTGTAACATTCTTACCGTACGTGTCACATACAATGTTTTTCATCACACTTGCGAGGAAACCAATACATTTCTAACTAAATTGTTACTAATCGTAATAAAAACTACAAAATGTCGTCCATTTTGTTGAATTTGACGTGAGGTGCTTAGAGCAAAGACCCTTCTGCGTACAGCCACGTTTTAAAATCACAGTTAAAAATATTTGACACGGACACTAAATTGCTATATTTAAGTTTTTAAATCTTTAAATCATGCTGTTAATCATATTTTATCAAGAATAAACTTTTACGTTTACATTTATTTATAAATACTTTTTCAAACATCGTGTTTGTGTTAAAACCTCCTTGACGTAAGAGTCACAGATACAATTTAAGAAAAATTGTGACGATGTGAAAATGCTTTACGCATACCCCCGACCCGGGGAAGGCCCATTTGCCACACACGCACACACACACACGCACACACACACGCGCACACGCACACACACGCACGCGCACACACACGCACGCACACACACACACACACACACACACACACGCACGCACGCACGCACGCACGCACGCACGCACCCACCCACACACACACACACACACACATACACACACACACACACACACACACACACACACACACACACACACACACACACACACACACACACACACACACACACACACACACACACACACACACACACTACAACAACTGCATTCATATACTTACAAAAATACGTGTACTCGGCCCAGGAATCGAACCTGGACTTTTTGAAAAATTAAATTTCGTTGTTTAAAAACAATGCATTTTATTAGTTTTAGATATCATGTTTCTTAGTAACATTTACTATTTAAGAGCTACATAACCGATATTCAAAGGAAAATAAAGAAATTTAATTTTTCAAAAAGTCCAGGTTCGATTCCTGGGCCGAGTAGGTACACGTATTTTTGTAAGTATATGAATGCAGTTTTTCTTTTTACTAAAATCAACGTCATGGTTCCTAAGCCAAGATTTCGCTATCTGTTATGGTTTCCAAAACCGCCATACTGACCCATTTGGATTGCTCACCCTGTATAGTAAGTATGTATAAACATTCAATAGTGTTTAACTATGATTAATTACAGTTTTTAATATTATATTATATGTCAATTATATTCTGTTATTTTTATATGTCATACTATGTTTTTATCTTTAAAGTATTATTGGTAGACTAAAGAACTCATCATACGAATAGAATGATTCCTGCATCAACCACTTTTTCAGCCTAACCTTGAATGCTGCGGTGGAAGTCGCATCTCTTACACAGTCTGGTAGGCGATTGTAAATAGAGGGGCCTACATAGTACACGGATCGTTCTGACTTGGCAAGTCTGTGTGATTCGGCGATAAGTCTGTTGTGGTGTCTATTACTGCGCAGGTTGTAGTTGGTGTTAATGCCTCTGCGCTTGAACATATCCAAGTTCTCGTGAGTGAACACTGAGACCTGGTATATTAGTAAACAAGGCAGGGGCAATATCTTGAGCTCGCGGAAAAGGTCTCGCGCTGGGGTATTCTCCGGCCTACCGGCCATCGCGCGGATGGCGCGCTTTTGCTGCGAGAACACACGCCTCCAGTCAGAGGCGCGACCCCAAAACTCCACGCCGTATGTCAGGAGCGAGTGCACTGTCGCATAATAGCATTCTCGCACAGCACCCCTCCCGGCGTTCATCGTCAGTCTCCGCAGCGCGAAGCACGCACTCCCCACTCTCTTGCACAGTTCATCGATGTGCGCCTCCCATGTTAGCGCGCTGTCTTTGGCAGATCGTTCAGCAAGATGCTGAATAGGGTGTTGGAGAGGCACGATCCTTGGGGGACCCCCATCAAATTTTTTAGCTCTGCAGATACGACCTTCCCCATGTCGCCCACCACCACTTGCGCTCTGTCAGTCATAAAGGACAGTATTAGCTTGGTGGCTGGACCTCGGATGCCATAGTGGGCGAGCTTATTGGCGACGAGTGCGTGGTCTGCCGTGTCGAATGCACGGGACAGGTCGCAGCAGATGACAGCTACATGACGGCTCGCCTCGCGGGCGCGCAGTATACAGCGTACTACTTCCCGCACCAGGTCTGTGGTGGACCGGCCGCGTCGGTAGGCATATTGGCTGTCCGATAGCATATTCCTTGGTGCCCAGAAACCTAGTAGCCTCTTGTTTAACCCTACTTCAAAACATTTGCTAGGGCCTGGGACCAAGGATATGGGGCGGTAGGATTTTATTACCGATTTTTTACCCTTTCCTTTATAAAGTGGACATATTTTTACTTTCTTCAGGCTCTCGGCGTACACTCCTGATCGTATGCAGCTATTGAACAGTTCACAGAGGACATAGCCGATTGCGGGACTGGCTCGCTTCAGAAGATTTGCGGAGAGGCCGTAAACGTCTGTACTATTTTTGTTCGCGATAGAAGTTTTAAATATGTTTGCGACTTCATATGGTGTGAAAGGCTTGAGTCTTATAGAGGAATCGCTGGCGGCATACCCGTCCGATAAGGAAGCGATGCAGCAGCTGTGGTCGGCGGCGGCTTAAGCCTGATAAGGGGTTTTTAGGTCCTTGTGGGTGGTCACAGTTAGGTACGATCACTATCAAACAAGCAGCAAACATTTAAACAAGTAAGGGTTCTAAAAATATATTAACACGCTTGTACATGTAGGTACAGTCAGCAGAGAAGCGTGACCTCCTTAGCATACAAACATGGGGTTCACATTTCTCTACACCTGACTGTCATCAAATGACATATGACTTCCTTTTTAACTGGCAACTACATATATCTTTATACGCAGAACCCGCGGCCGTCTTAGAAGAGTTATTACGCCTTGCACAAAACTATCTTCTATAAAACTTGTACAATCCACTACTGCCGTACCTACCTAATAATAGAGATCTTAACTTATCCTACTAATAATATTATAAATGCGAAAGTTTGGATGTTTAGATCTTTAGATGTTTGTTATTCAATCACACTTAAACGGCTCAACCGATTTGGATGAAATTTTGCACGCGGATTGTTTATAGCTTAGATTAAAATATAGGCATGGTCGGTTCACTCTTTGATTTCGTCGCGCCGCACAAAAACATGATGGATTTAGGTGGTAGCGGCCACAGCTACATTAAAGAATGGTGCTTTCATTCTGGACACAGCACGGCAAGGCCATGCAAAAGCTGCTAATGTAGCAGTGAAACCCGAGACTTCTGGTAATACTGTCAACATGGAAATGGACAAGGTTTGGCATAGGAGATTAGCACATCTCAACCGAAGGAGCATGGAACTTCTTAAACAAGGTATGGTTTCAGGAATTTCATATGATAATTCTAAATTTGAACCATGTATTGCATGCATTCAAGGAAAGACAAGTAAGTTACCCTTTCCTAAGAAATCTTGCAATAGGGCTAAGGAAGTTTTGGGGCTGGTACATACAGATGTATGTGGTCCATTGCCATGTGCCTCCTTCAGTGGTGGTAGATATTTTCTATTGTTCATTGATGATTACACTCGGAGAACTTTCGTGTATATCCTAGCGAAAAAGAGTGAAGTCTTTGATAAATTCAAAGAGTTTAAGGCTTTAGTGGAGAACCAGACAGATAAAAGGATCAAAATCCTTCGCAGTGATGGTGGTGGAGAGTATACCAGTTCTGTGTTTCAGGCTTATCTCAAGAATAATGGCATCCGGCATCAGACCACTGTTCCTGGCACTCCAAGCCAGAACGGCGTGGTGGAACGAGCAAATCGGACTGTCATGGAGGCTGCCAGATGCATGCTGCAGGACGCCGGTCTAGGCAACGAGTTTTGGGCTGAAGCAGTTAACACAGCTGTCTACATAAAGAATCGTTGTCCTACCAAAGCGGTTTTGGGAAGCACTCCTGAAGAAAAATGGAGTGGCAAAAAGGTATCTGTAAATCACTTGCGTATCTTTGGTTCTGTGGCCTATGCATTGAATCCTAAACGTACAAAACTAGATTCAAAATGCAAAAAGTACATATTTGTTGGTTATTGTGAGGAAACCAAAGGCTATAGACTAATAGACCCTGAGGTTCCAACAAAATGTATCAAAGCCCGAGAATTCACATTCTTGGAAAACAAATTCATTGAGAAAGTATTAAATGATGATAATAACAATGAGTCTGATCATGCATTTACACAAAATTATATTCATGTAAATACAAATGATGAGACTCCCCTATCTGACCCTATTCCTGTGCATACAGAAACACCTGTTGCGAGCGGTACTTCTGATGATACTACTTTGGTACAAACTACTCGGAGAGAGAGTACAACCGCAACAGATGATTCTGACAGCTCGAGTGAGCATAGTGATCCAGCCGATGAAACGTATATTCCAGAGGAGGAGAGTACAAGTCCGTCGGAATATGACAGTTCATCAACCACTATACTGCGGTCGAGCTTGTTGGCGAGATCGTCTGATGCAGACCTGCCACAGACTGTACAAGAAGCACTGAACGGGCCAGATGCAGACAATTGGAGAGAAGCAATGACTTGTGAGTACAACTCGTTTATAAAAAACAAGTGTTGGACATTGACAGATCGACAGAAGTCGCAAAAACCTGTCAAATGTAAGTGGGTATTCAAAGTCAAACGTGGTCTCGACGGCGAGCTATTGAAGTATAGAGCACGCCTGGTGGCTAAAGGCTATACACAACAGTATGGCATAGACTACGAGGAGACCTTTTCCCCAGTTGTCAGATACTCAACTATACGTACTCTGTTAGCCCTAGCGGTGGAGTATGGTATGCAAATTGAACATCTTGATGTGAAGACAGCTTTTCTCAACGGTGACCTAAAGGAAACTGTGTACATGGAGCAGCCGGATGGCTTCAAGGTAAAAGGCCAAGAAGACAAGGTCTACAAATTAAATAAAGCTGTTTATGGTTTGAAACAGGCCTCTAAGGCCTGGTACGAGAAGATTGATCATGTCTTATGTAAAAAACTGTGTTTTAATAAGTCATCATCTGAACCGTGTGTGTACTATAAGTGGCATGAGAAGTCGCTCATCATTATAGCGCTGTACGTTGATGATATATTATTGTTTTCAACTGGTGATATACGTGAAAAGTTGGATATAAAAGTAAAATTAATGAAAGAATTTGACATGACAGATTTAGGGCCAGCTCATCACGTGTTAGGTATGAGATTATGTAGAGATGAAAACAAAATTACTCTCGATCAATCAAGTTATATAACGTCGGTACTGAAGAAATATAAGATGGAAGAATGCAAATCTTCCCACACACCCATGGAGGTGGGACTGAAGTTATTAAGAGGTAGTCAAAGGGACGATACTTACGATTATAGAGGTCTCGTTGGTTCACTGAATTATATTGCTATTTGCACTCGACCCGATATTGCCTATGCGGTTAGTTATTTAAGCCAATTTAACGAGTCTTTTACAGAGGTTCACTGGAAAGCAGCTAAGAGAGTCCTACGCTACTTGAAAGGTACTCTGAATCTTTGCTTAACGTTTAGAAAGAGCCATCTAGATGTCACTGCATATGCAGATGCTGATTGGGGTAGTGACGATGTAGACCGTAGATCGTACACTGGCTATGTTTTTAAAATAGGCGAGTCAGTGGTCTCTTGGGAAAGTCGCAAACAAAAGACAGTTAGTCTTAGTTCTACTGAAGCTGAATATGTTTCGTTATCTGATTCATGTAAAGAGGGCTTATTTATGTGTGCATTTCTAAAAGAGATTACTAAAAGAGATGTTGTTCCAACAATTTATAATGACAACCAGTCAGCACAAAAATTGTGTAAGAACTCTTTACATCATGCTAGAACCAAACATATTGATATTAGGCATCATTTTATCAGGCAACTAGTAAGTAACAATACTATTGCTGTTAAGTATCTATGTACAAACGATATGGTGGCTGACATATTGACAAAATCATTGTGTAAAGTTAAACACTATAATTTTGTTAAACAGCTGATGTTGTTATGATAGTAAACTTGTTTCTATGTTTTAATTGTTTGAGAAGTCTTGTTTTTGGTCATACAATTAAAAATACTGTACCTTGTTTATAAATCCTTTATTAAGTTATGTTACATCTAGTAGGGTCAGCACAATACATGTCTAGTATATTTTGTTCGCTACTTACAGTGTAAATGTAATGCACACTGGTGCTTACGATGGAGGAGGCTCCGTATATAATTTTAAATGCTAATGTTTGTGTTTATAAGATGGTATTGGTTTAAGGGCCAGTGTTGGATACTCTGTAAACGCAATACATGCTTACTCTATGGAAGCTGTTTATGTCAACAAGCTTTTGATGACTCCGGACTCGAACTTCCCTTTTGAGTCTTCTTTTTGTTCCATTTGGGACAATCTTTCTTGAAATGGCCTGTCTTCTTGCACCCATAGCATTTCGGTAGCTTGCGTGTGGCTGCAAGAGCTGTGACATTTTCCTGTTTGTCTTCCCGACGAAGCTTTTCTTGTATTAATTTATTTGCGACAACTTCACTTGACAACTTCAAATTTGAGTGTTCAATCGCCATAATTAATGGATCGTAGTCCTCGGGTAAACCGCTGAGCATAATAACTGCGACAAAATCG
The DNA here is from genome assembly GCA_932294315.1 of Epinotia nisella. Taxonomy (NCBI): domain Eukaryota; kingdom Metazoa; phylum Arthropoda; class Insecta; order Lepidoptera; family Tortricidae; genus Epinotia; species Epinotia nisella. Next base: position 4,910,748 of record OW028693.1, read on the forward strand.
TCGTCCAGTCCAGCTTTGATGTCACTTAGTTGCTGTGCAAGGTCTCTTATTTTGTTAACATAGCATTCCATGCTTTCACATTCAGCGAGTTTAGTGCTAAACAAGCTTCGTAATAAACCGAGTCGCCGGCATAAACCAGTATCTTCATACGCTTTTTGAAGATTATTCCAAGCCGTGTTAGCTGATGAAGCATTTCGGACGTGAACAAAAGCAGAAGGATGGACTGACAGCGCAATTCGGGCGAGCGCCTTTTGTTCTTTTTTGACATTTTCTGGATTTTTCTTGTCGACTTCTTTTTCGACGTAATCCCAAAGGTCTTCATGAATTAACACCATTCTCATCATGAATTTCCACGAATTGTAATTTTCAATCCCTTTCAGCTTTTCCATTACTAATGAATTCGCCCCGGCCATTTTTTCATGTACCGGCGACCGACGCCGACTTGTTTCACTTTTTCCCTAAAAGATCGCGAGGCCAGAAAAATATTACTTAATTTCGAATTTACGCGTTAAAGCCCATAACCTGATGGATTTAGGGCAGAAAGGAAACACTAAGATGCGGCATAATCTGGTGTATTCGGGATCAGGAGAGGAGCGTACAGCGGACTCGACTAGCACTGAGGCAAAATTAAAAAGACAAAAGCTTGTTGACATAAACAGCTTCCATAGAGTAAGCATGTATTGCGTTTACAGAGTATCCAACAAAACATGCCAGCCGGCCGCTTTTAGGCGGTCTATCAGTGGTTGGCCGCGGCTGTTACGGGACGCACGCGTTCGCGCTTTGCATTGCATCGTCATTCGCCTCGTAAAAAAAAATATGGCACGTTGTCTATTTATATTGGTTGAAAATAAATTTTACATTATTTTTATGCATGTTGGTAACCCAGAGTTGTGTGTCTTCGTCTTACATTTTGCAAGAACAGCATTTTTGATGTCATAACCTAAAGTCAAATTACGCAGCATTTGTGTAGTTGGGTCATTCTAAATAAATAAAGAATAATGGTAATATTAGTAAAATACACTATTATACAAAAGTACCTAGCTATCATTTAATAGGTCGAGCTGGCGGTAACCCTAGCTTTAAGGCTTCGCCTCCGAAAGAGCGCGTTGCATGCGATTGAAAGAAATGGGCACATTTAGGCACGTTTGGCGTACCTAAATAGGGAATTTGTTAACAGAGAATCTTCTGTACGTAGTACTATTACTTATTCTGTGATATAGGATAGTTTTTATCCCGGATGCACGCAGACGAAGTTGCGGGCGGAAGTTAGTATATCTATAATTGTACATTCCCATATCAAGCACTAGGGTATGAATTGTATTTTACACGCAAAATTAAACGTTCCACGGCGCGTGCGTCAGTCAACAAAGCGAGAAGATAACCCGCGCAATTACTTGTCTGTCGCCTTAGGGCAGAAAAAGACCCAAGCGACTTAGGAATACGAATACACAGCTTTACTGTAGTAAAGGCGTTAATAAACAGTACGATTTGTATATAATTAATGCACACGCCAAGACAAGAGTTGTAGTATAACACGATATTACTTGCCAAAGTTCACAGTTCTAGGGCAACGGAAAGTACCCTATAAACTTTGATTCACTCGAGAGTGACGAAATATACTTAGGGGAGAGAGGGGTAACACCGGATAGTTAAAAAAAAAAAACCATATTTAATGAGTCCTCATAGAAATAAAAAAAAAAATATAACATCAAAATTAACAAGTATTATTCTTTCTGTTGGCACAAAATTAAAGAGATCAAGTTATTACTTAAGAGATCAATTTAGATTTAGTAAATCCGATATCACCCCTCATATACGGGTAAAACCAGATACCATTATTTTTATGATGGGGTGATTACGGATACTCATTACTTACAACTATCACATACAAAAAACAATAATTCCTGTGCTGTACACTCGGTGCAACCCTCGTGGGCCCATTTCAGACACGCCGTACATAGGATCCAGGCATCTGAAGATATTGTATGACTATATTTCTCGTCACAAATAAGACATGGATACCCGATTTCACCCCGTCTGCTTCTACCCAACGGCCTTGATTTGACGAACGAAATAAATACGCAAGAATTTCAAGGTCTAAAATAGGAACAATATCGAAAAGCATAACTCAAATAGTCACTGTATCGACTTAAAATGTTAACTAACATACTCTCACACTGACAGTGGTTTGATACGTGATGAAAAAAGTTGAAATATTACATCAATTACTAGAGATGCAACGGATATCCGGCCACTATCCGGTATCCGGCCTATCCGGCCTCATTTTTACTATCCGGCCGGATACCGAATAGTGGTGTAGTATCCGGCCGGATACCGGATAGTATTTTAACACACTAACACAGAAGAACATAGGTAAAGATAGAACCAGAGTAGGTAAAAGAAGGCTGAATAAATAACAAACTACAAAGCAATCAATTATTAAAGTCAGTTTAATGAGTTAATCTTCATATGAAAAGAAAAAGATAAATGAAATGACACTGTTATTGATCTATTATTTCTATTAGTTAAGTACCATTAATCGGGTTCTGCTTAATCACACAAGCCAATGAAGCAATATCAATCAGTTTTATCACTATTATCTTCAGCTAATTATTTTAATTTTTTAACACTTAAATTTAGGCATTTTACTTCGGCCGGATATCCGGCCGGCTGTGCCGCCGGATATTCGGTATCCGGTATCCGGCCAAACCACTATCCGTTGCATCTCTATCAATTACCTGTTTTTACTTTTTTCGTCCACAGCAACGCGACACGATGCACTTCACTTGACGCCATTTGCAATCGCACTGAGTGGCCTCTGCCCGTACTGTCTAACGTGTCGGAACGAGTCAGCGATAGCGGAAATGTGAAATAACAAATGCTTTCAGATTTTTTTTCTGTATTTGTAGTATAAGACGATATTAATTGCCAAATTTCATAGTACTAGGTCAACGGAAAGTACCTACCCTATAAATTTTGATTCCCTTGAGAGTATCGAAATATACGTTTTTTGCGGTATCTTTTTTTTGCGTTAACTTAGAAATTTGATTTTTTCACAGCTTCAAGGGACTGTAGACTTGAGTATGGTTTTAATTTCAACCAGGGATCGGAACCGGTTTATTCAAAAGTCCCCGAAGTAGTCTAATATTTTTAATTATTTTAGGCTCTTAATGTAAGACTCTATCATGTGTTTAGGTAACATTTTCGTATTATTAGACAGCCTGGTCAAAAATGATATTATAAAGCAATGAACGAAATTGAACGAAATAAAACCGGTATTTTTGTATCGCGAAAATACCGGTATCCGATCCCTGATTTCAACTCGATATCTCTACGCTTTTCCAGGATAAAGGGTCTTAACCGATAGACAGACAGTGCAACAAAGTGATATTATAAGGGTTCCGGTTCTTGTCTTTTGAAGTACGGAACCCTAAAACACTGTTTTTTTCTGTTAGTTTACCGTAGGCGAGATACAGTTTTTATGCTTGATTATATAAAGTAGTTAACTCTACCAAATCCTTAGCAAAGAGCTATTTAAATGTCTATAATGCCAGAGATGATTGTTCTCAGACACAATTAGCGTAGACTTGCATCACTGTTCGTAAGAAGTGCATTAACTACATTACATTAGGCATAGCGCAGTCCAAGTGGCTGGATTAGTTCCGATTACTGACATTTCGCGTACTCGCGTTACACTAAATGAGAAGATATTATGTAAACCAGAGGGAAACGAAAACGAACTTCGTCCGTGTATGTCCGTCTCTGTCGCACTTGCTGGTTCGAGTGACAGAGAGGGAGATACACGAACGAAGTTCGTTTTCGTTTCCCGGTAGCCCTTCAGCGCAGCTAGAAGATGTTGTGACACATCCGAAAGGGCGAAAGGTCGGGAAGCTTCAAATAGGTATATAAATAAATTATACGCGATTAGGTAAGTCCCGTTTAGTTAAAAGGTTTCGTAAAACTAGTGCCTCCGCCAAATCTTGGGATTGCATACCAAAGCGGATCCCGGGCTCATTTAGAATACAACCAGGACAACGCTAGGAGGTGGACCTGAAGCGATACTTACACATTCAAACAATGTATTTGCAATAGTTTCGCTTGCTCTAGGAGCAACGCCTTAGAACCTAAGCACTAAGAACTATCAACCAACATGACCCTAAACTAAACTCTATTCCCTCAACGTAAGACTCAAAATAAATGAGCTAAAATGTCATAGAATTCTCAAAGACTCGCCGCGCTATTATGTTGTCATTCTTGCGTGCATACTTATCTAGGGTTGAAAAGAAAAATGTCAATTGTTTCTTAATTTTTCATGCAAATTAGGACCTCCTTGCATTAACTTTAAGGTATGAAATTGGATAGAAAGTTGAATGTGCTTATGTCCTCTTGGCGCTGTTTATTTGTTAGTTTTGTTGTCTATGGTTGACGTTTTGTGTGGGGCGTTCTAAATCGTGCGAAACGAAATTGGCTTTCTAGGAGAAAAGTTTTCAATCTTATGAATACCTACTTTAATAATTTTCTTAAGAACTTGGCTGAAAGAAAAGCTAAAAGTTTTGTGTTAAATTATAATAGCAATGTTATTTTATTTATTTATATAAAAGAAGCTTCGTGAACATGTAGGTATAATTAGATTTAATGACAATGTATGCTCTTGATACTTCACAAAATATTGTCACGGAATTAAAATTCTTATTTTTAGGGACTGTAGTGTCTACGCCAAAAAAAGACATAGACATTTTCAACTTTGAGTATAATTTTGTTTAAAAAATCCGATATACCGGATATGCACAAATTTTCTAGTAAGTTGGTACAATTTTCTCGCGTGAACTTTATCTATCATAGTTTGTCTATACGAGTATAATCGGAGTGCAAGAGATAAAACAATCACGCTTTACGCCTTACAGGAAACCGCGCATTTAAACGTCAACTTAATTAAAAAGAAAAAACTTGTCTGCTCCGCGTTCCAGCCATGCTCTATGGCTCAAAGCGCGGGAACAAAGTACAATGGACGAAACGTTTTTTGCGCATTCTTTAGATTTCGTAAACTCGGTGAACGGATTAATTGAAACTAGAAAATTAATTGTCAGTTCTCAGGGTCTATTAATTGGGGAAATTAATAGCGGTATCGCTTTACTGTGCTTTCCATATTGTATATGATACGAGATAATATCGGAATACAGAGGATGAAATACGGTGACAGGTTCGTGTGGATCTGTGGCAACATATTCCACTTGAATTGAAAGTTACTTACTGTAAAAAAAAAACTCACCTACTTGGAAATATAGACCTGGCTTCTCACAGACTGGCGCGGCCTAACCGCGGCGGTCAATAGTTAACTTGTCATTAGCTGTCAAATTTACTATTGACCGCCACCGCAGGCCGCGCCAGTGTGTTGCAGGCATGAACCTAGGATACTATGGACAGGCTATACGTGATGCCACAATGAGGGACGGCAACAAAGTAGATGATACCCGTGGGGTGGCCATGTAACGAAAAATTACCCCATCGCGTCCATATGTTTATTTTAAATAATGCGCTTTTATTGTAAGTAGTTTTTAATGAAGCTTTACACATTCATTGCCTAGCAGGTGCTGTTCGCAGGCACTAGTAATATTCAGTTTAATAACATGAAATATGATTCTAGTAACAGAACATGTAAGTAATTAATAGTCCTTGTGCAAGCGGCTTATCTGTGTTTCTTATCAGCACTACAAACTGTATAGAGTGATCAGCACAGTTATCACAGGACGGCCCGCGAGCTATGTTGCGGCAAGGTAGACTGTCCGTATCTTACCTTTCTAAGCGTCCTTACTAGAAAGAGACGGACAGTCTACCTCGCCGCGACACAGCTCGCGGGTCGTCCTGATCTACTTAATTAATTATTATAAAGCCTGAATCACACTGGCGCAGCCTACGGTGGCGGTCCATAGTAAACTTGACAGATAGTGTCAAATTTACTATTGACCGCCAACGCAGGCCGCGCCTGTCTGTGAGAGGCTTTATTTAAGTCTCTCACAGACTGGCGCGGCCTGGCCGCGGCGGTCAGTGGAAAACTTGTCATAAGGCGGATAAAATAATGATACTAAGGACCGAAATGAGACACAACCATATTAAAAAAACATTTATTTATATAAGGTTATCTCTATTTAGGTTAGGTAGGGGTCGCTTACTGGCCTTTGAATAATATTAATTTTGTTTACATATTTCTCAATCCAAATACTCCGCGTACGCACATCCTCATTTAGTGGAAACCTAGAAAATAAAACATATTATTTTACATTCAATTTTCAAAGCATAGGGCTTATAGAAAATTATGAATCATTTTATACCGTCGATCATCTTTACTTATCTATATCTATCTGTATTACTAGCTGTCCACGCGTCTCCACTTGCGTATTAGAAAGAACCCGAGCGGAGGCGCAGATGCAGGATTTTTTGTTATGGGATGAATAGTTCCGGAGATTACTCGCTAAATTAAAGCTTTGCCTCTTTTTTATGAATATAGAGAAAATATAAGTATATAAAAATAGATCCCACCCATTTTATACGAATGTTAGGTAATAACGAGTACTAGAATTTTGTTAAAGTATAAATTACCCGAGAAATGGGGTATTTTTAAGTTGTATTGGCTGATATCCCTAAAATGATTGCAAAGAAGCTAAATCGAGAAGACATTCTTATACCTGTCGCAGCTTACCATAAACAACCTACGTAATTTGGGCGGATAATTTGTCAACGAATATTTTCTTGAACAATGTAAACAATGATGTTATTTCTATTATAATCATCTAATTTAACAAGATTTTGAGCGTAATGTAATTTTACGATGCCATTTTTACGTATTGCGTATAAAGAAAAGTGAAAAATGTTCTACTTACGTGTGAAAGGTTATATTTTCATCAGAGTGTTCCGTCCGGCTTTTACAGCCGAGAACACAGCAATAGACCATTTTTTTGGCACAGTCGGAACACAGGCACCTTATTGTGAGTAAAATAACTTTAATCGCGTCGATTTAAGTCACATTAGCATTAAATAATTTAGGTTATTCTAGCTAGTATGCACCCACACGCGCGCTTTTCCGCGTTTTCCGCTTCCACTTTTTTTCTGTTGGGCACAACGGTTGTGCCCAACAGAAAAAAAGTGGAACTATGACAAGGACAACGAATGATATATCTCTTTCTGTCACACTTATTGCGTTTCGTATAGCACCGTCGCGCTCGTTCGTGGTATTATTATTACCATAGCCTGTCCATAGTATCCTAGGTTCATGGTTGCAGGCCTTACGTTCGAGATAAATAGACTACCTCGTGTTATTAGACGGCTTCGCTTCTTAAACGTACTAGGGCGAATCCCTTACCTACTATTTTTTTATTGCATCGGGCCGTTCTTAGGATTTTTATAAACTGAATTATGATAATGTGCTAACCAGTTACAACGGCCCTAATTTAAACAGGAATTTTAACAGGAAATTCGCACATTTTTTAAAAAGTATCGCTACAATTTCGTATCTTTTGGCAAGTGTCTAGGATTTTTTATGGTTTATACCCTGTTCAGTGTTCTAAAACCAAAAATCACTATCGTTATAAATTGTACAACAAACCTAATCTCTCTATGCGATGACTTTAAAAAGCCCTGAAAATTAATCGTTTACATCGTTTGGGAAATGAAATATATGTGAAAAATTGTTCGCTCATACGCACGGCTACCATTTTTAACCGACTTCAAAAAATGAGGAGGTTCTCAATTCGACTGTAGTGTTTGTTACGCGAAAACTCAGTAATTTATGAACCGATTTAAAAAATCTTTCTTTGTTTCTAAGCATATACTTACTTCGAGATTCGTCCCGTTGTCACCAAAATCCAGTTCTGATGATGGGATCCTGGAGAAATCGAGGGAACTATTCAAATTTTATGAAGCAATTTGGCTACTGATTTGAAGTCGGTTAAAACTGTTTTTAAAGTAAATTATAATAATATGTATCCATCGTGAGTTTACCAATAAGTTGATATAACGAGCATTCTGCCGTCGCTAAAAAGCGAAAAAAACTTATTTATTTTCGTCCCCAACATTCAAACTGTCCATCACTTTATCCTTATATATTTTAAGCGATAATTTCCCTGACATTTTGTCCGCCGGGGGCGGACTAAAAATGACCAAACCGATAAGTCTTTAGTCGCACTACAATCGTATGCACATACGTCTCTTTGGAACCTAAGCGTCTTTAAAGATGTATAAGGTCTTTGAACAGAAAGGTCTTAAGCGCCGTTAGGGCTGGATTGTCTTTAAGACGGTTTGGAATTGAGACGTTTGTAAGTAGGCAAAACGAGCGGCCGCTATTATTCGTCATTAAATAGCCCTGTAGCCGGACCGGAATTTTGCCCTACAAGTTTCGATAATTCTAAAGTAGGAAAAGTTATGCTTATATGGTATGGGACATATTTTTAAGCATATTTGTAAAATATGACGAAAAGTTAGAACGAGAGTTAGGTATAAATTAGGTATTTATGTTTTTTTATTGGTGATTTGTGAATATTGAATTAGAGTGCAAAGTTTAAGCTTCATCGTTTATAATATGTATGATGCTTTATGCTGTTAAGTTTGTAGAAAAAAAAATAACGAGCGACTGGGTCAAACCAGAATTCGGTTATTATTTTGTCGATATTGAATTAAAGTTTCAAAAATTCACAACAATATCTTTAAATCCTTAAGTTAATAGACAAAGCCAAAAATTTGGAGGAATTAGAGATAAGATTTCATTAATAAGAATTTTTATAAGCGCCTTTTGTCCTGTAAGGTCTAATATTGAATTAGAGTCTGTAAAGATTAGTCTAATACTATAAAATAATATATGCAGCCATATAATGGAAAGTAAGAAATTTCTGTGTATAGATTGCCTTGTAATAGTATAATCTATTAAAATAGGCGCGAAATAAATAACCACGCCGCGGTACCACGTACCGGCGCGCGGGAACCTAGAGCGAGCCCCTAGAGTGATACCTCGTCCCGCCCCCCGCTCCGCCGCGCAAGCGCTGCGTTTGTATTTCAAATCATATCATTTGTTTGTTTACGTGCACGGTAAATTACATGCGGTTATTATTATGTGAATTTAATAAGTTATTGACTTCAAAATGAGTAAAAAAATTTGATATATGGACTGACTATTTGTAGTAACTTAGTAACAGTAAAAAACCGGCCAAGTGCGAGTCGGACTCCGTACCATCCTACTAATATTATAAACGTAAAAATTTGGATGTATGAATGGATGTACGTTCCACGTAATTTCAAAATATACCGATGAGTGTACATGAAACTTGAATGAATGAATGAATGAATGAATGAATGGTTTATTCATAATGAATACATGGTTACATAAGATCTTAAATATCTATACATATTTCGTCCCATAATATATTCAGCCAGGTCAGGCATATGAAAACTTAGGTCAGTGATTTAAACACTCAGTCTATTCCAGTCATTAAGTAATTATAGCATAATAGTCATCTAATTGTAAATATTAATTATTATTATTATTCATTATTTCATTGCCCACTAAATTAGATTAATTTTTATAAATAACATTGATAGAATTCTAATAAAATAAAATAATAATAATAACAGTCAGATATCATTTACCATTATATGTCACATGCTTCGTCAAATCTATAATCCAAAAATTCCTTAATACTATAGAAACATTTGTCAGCTAACATTTTGTGCAATTTTATTTTAAATTCATGAACAGGCAGTATTCTAAGTGCGACAGGTAGCTTATTGAAGATACTGACGCACATATTATGAGCACTTTTTTTCCTAAGTACCAGCTTGTGACTAGTTGGTAATGCGAGCCTGTGCCGTCTATGTGACCTAGTTGTTTCCTTTTCTTCGATAAAGGTAAATAATTCCGAATTGAGTTTTACAAATATGGCTATTTCGTTTATGTACAGACAAGGCAAGGATAGCAAATTATGTAAAATGAATAAAGGCTTACAGGATTCTCGTCTATGTACTCCACAAAGAGTTCTAATGCATTTTTTTTGGGCAACAAAGGCGCGATCAGCGTCGACAGAGTTGCCCCACATAATTATACAATATCTTAGGATTGACATAATATAGCCATGGTAGGTCAATAAAGCAGTATTGAATGACACTGTCTGTTTGAGGCGAACTTTCCAGATATGTTCCTTATATATTAGAATAGGACAAGGGCTATAATTATTGTCAAATTTTATCCCTTTTAGGGACGAAAAAGGGGATGAAACTTTGTATGGAGACGAAATATTTTTGCTCGTTGCCTTCATCAGGAGTTGGGTCACAAAATGTATGGGAAAACTAAAATCCGACTCGCACTTGACCAAAATTCTAATTGATATTATTTAATAGGGTATAATTTATGTCGTCCCTTTTAGGACGAATCATAATCATGAAATCCATAATTTAAACGCGTACGAAGTCGCAGGCAGAAGCTAGTTATCTATAGAAACCGGCCAAGTGCGTGTCGGATTACGCAAAACGAAGGGATCCTTGCCTATTAAAAAGGTCGTATCGTCACAGAAATCTTACGGCACTTACGTGCTTTTCTATAGGGAAGGCAGTTTTTCAGCAATATCTCGAAAACCTATGAATCGATCTTGATCAAAATAATTTATGGTGAAAAAAATTAATAAGCCCTAATAGCCCTATAGGTTTATGATTATTTTTATATTTTTTAAAAACACCGTTCAAAAATTAGAGGAGGGGGCACAGGGATCGGATACTGGTATTTTCACCATACCAAAATACCGGTTTTATTTCGTTCAATTTCGTTCTTTGGTTTATAATATCATTTTTGATCAGGCTGTCTAAAAATACGAAAATGTTACCTAAAGAGTCCTACATTAAGAGCCTAAAATAATTCAAAATATTAGACTACTTCGGGGACTTTTGAAAAAACCGGTTCCGATCCCTGGGGGGCCACAATTTTAGTGACTTTTGGGGCGATTTAGCTCCGCCTCTATTCATTTAATCAAAAACATTGAGAAACCTTATATTTATTTTGAAAAGACCTATCGATTAAATTGCCACACGTGGGCTTACGATGAAAAAATTCAACCCCTAAAAGGGGAACATTTGGTGACAGTCTGAAAATCAATATGGGTATCGTTTCTATGGTTTATCGGGTCACTGATTGCGAAAATAACAACGATTTTAAAATCCAACATGGCGGACGTGAAATACCATCTCCCCTGTTGGGGTGCGATGGGGTTGAAATATCTAAATATCAATATGGGTGTCGTTTTTATTGCTTTTTTGAACGTTCATTACGAAAATGGCATCGATTTTGAAATTTAATATTGTGGACATGAAAATTATTGAAAATATTTGTGCTACATTGCAATTCAATCGGAACATACGGGTCAACATGAGAACCTCCTTTTTTGTAGACGGTTAAAAATTTCGCTTAGTACGCGGGCGAAGCCGCGGGCAAAAGCTAGTTAAAGATATGGTAAACACTAGCTGTTGCCCGCGACTTCGTCCGTGTAGAAGTTTTTATCGTCTTAGAAAAATGATTGCTCCCTATTCAAACTTTGAACCCTCTTTTAACCCCATATTATATATTTTTTTTTTATTAGTTATTCAGTAACAATACAAATATTGTGTTTGAAATATCTACATTAAAATTAAAATTACTTAAATATTATACATAAAAAGATTGCTTAACTAATTATAATTTGTACATTTTATTTAACTTAATACATGTCATGTCTTTAATTCTTATAACTAGATATCACGCACAAAAATCTCGTCAATACTGTAGAAGCACCCTCTCAATAAAAATGCTTTTAATTGTCTATGAAATACCTTATAAATTGTGATATTTTTTAAGTCAGGGGGCAGTTTGTTAAAAAAAATTACAGCCTGATGTTTTGTGCTGTGCTGCGCCACTTTGAGCTTCGGGAAAAAAGTTTGTGTAATGTTTTTTGTTCGTGTTTGTAGGCGCAAATCTTGTTCTTCGATAGATTCATATTTTAAGATATTTTTGACAAAATAGTAAGCCGCACAAGTATATACAAGCAAGGAACTGTTAGAATGCCCAATTCCAGGAAGTGTTCTCTACAAGATATCCATTGAGGAATGCGTACAATAGTGCGGATGGCTCTTTTTTGAACAACCAAAGCTTTGTTAAGGTTATACTTAAAGCTATTTCCCCAGAGCCTGATATTGTACCTAAGCTTAGATTCTACTAACGCATAGTATATGACTTTAAGTTGTTGTCTAGTGAGTTCCTCCCTCAGGCTTCTCAGAGCATAACAGGCTGAAGAAATGGAATGCTCAACGGCATCCAGCTCCTCTTTCCATTTCAGGCCTGCATCAATATAAAAAACAATGAAATTCCTTTTCTAGTTTTTAAACAAACAGTCTAAAACCAAAGTTACAAATCTCATACTTTATAAATGTGTTGCTCTCTACACAAACTTTAAACCCCTTTTAACACTTAGGGACGAATTTGAAAAAAAACTCTGAAATTAATTTTGAAGTCTTAACATAACTACATGATAAGACCGAAATTTTACCTTAAAAATTTCTTGCTCCCCATATAAACTTTGAACCTTCTTTTAACCCCCTTAGAGGGGTTGAATTTTTCTAAACGCTGAAAGTACTTTTTTATTTTAATAAGTAATCATTCTACTAACTTTTAAGTCTCTAGCTCAAACAAAGTGTTGCCCATACAAAGCTTACTCCCCTTTTTAACCTCCATAGGAGTGTAATTTTTTTAAACGCTAATAGGACTTTATTTGTATTATAATAAGTAATCTTTCTACAGTTTTAACAAAAAGTTTACTCCATACAAACTTTGCACCCCTTTTTAACCCCTTAGGGGTTGAATTTTTCTAAACGCTGAATCCACTTTTTTATTTTAATAAGTAATCATTCTACTAACTTTTAAGTCTGTAGCTCAAACAAATCGTTGCCCATACAAAGCTTACCCCCCTATTTAACCCCCTTAGGAGTGGAATTTTCTAAAACGCTAATAGGACTTTATTTGTATTCTAATAAGTAATGTTTCTACAAAGCTTAAAGTCTCTGGCTCAAAACAAAAAGTTTCCTCCATACAAACTTTGCACCCCTGTTTAACCTCTTAGGGGTGGAATTTTCCAAAACACTGAAAGGACTTTATTTATATTCTAATAAGTAATCTTTTTACAAAGTTTTAAGTCTCTGGCTCAAAATAAAAAGTTTCCTCCATACAAACTTTGCACCCCTTTTTAACCCCTTAGGGGAAGAATTTTCTAAAACACTGAAAGGACTATTTGTATTCTAATAAGTAATCTTTTTACAAAGTTTTAAGTCTCTGGTTCTAAACAAAGTTTCCTCCATACAAACTTTGCACCCCTTTTTAACCCCTTAGGGGCAGAATTTTCCAAAACACTGAAAGGACTTTATTTGTATTCTAATAAGTAATCTTTTTACAACGTTTTAAGTCCCTGGCTCTAAACACAAAGTTTCCTCCATACAAACTTTGCACCCCTTTTTAACCCCTTAGGGGCGGAATTTTCCAAAACGCTGAAAGGACTATTTGCATTCTAATTAGTAATTTTTCTACAAAGTTTCAAGTCTGGCTCAAAACAAAGTTTCCTCCATACAAATTTTGCACCCCTTTTTGAACCCCTTAAGGGCGGAATTTTCCAAAACACTGAAAGGACTTTATTTGTATTCTAATAAGTAATCTTTTTACAAAGTTTTAAGTCTGGCTCAAAACAAAAAGTTTCCTCCATACAAACTTTGCACCCCTTTTTAACCCCTTAGGGGCAGAATTTTCCAAAATGCTGAAAGTGCTTTATTTGTATTTTAATAAGTAATCTTTCTACAACATTTTAAGTATATAGCTCAAAAAAGAAAATTTCCCCCATACAAACGTTGCGCCCCTTTTTAACCCCCTTAGGGGTAGAATTTTCCTAAACGCTGAAAGCACTATTAGTATTCTAATAAGTAATCTTTCTACAAAGTTTTAAGTCTATAGCTTAAAAAAATGTTTCTCCTATACAAATCTTGCACCCCTTTATGACCCCTTTAGGGATAGAATTTTCCAAAACGCTGAAAGTACTTTTTTGTATTTTAATAAGTTATCTTTCTACAAAACTTTAAGTCTCTAGCTCAAAAAAAAGTGTCCCTCATACAAACGTTGCACCCCTTTTTAACCCCCTTTAGGGGTGGAATTTCTTAAAATCCCTTCTTATCCGTTGTTCCAAAAAAACTTTATAAAAGGTAGTTTGGGTGTAAATTTCATGTTTCTAGTCCGAGTAGTTTCGGCTGTGCGTGTATGAATTAGTCAGAATCTTCTTTTATATATATAGATTTGAACAGGCTCTAAGTACCTAGTTAATGTAGTTATTAGGCAGGAATCTACTGAAAAAACTAGAAAATATCCTCTCGGTTCACCAATTTACCTGAGTGGTCGCAAACTGGCACACTAAATTAGGTGGTCGATAACCGGCGAACCGACCCTACATCCTGAATATACAAAAACAATTTCATGTGGTAGGTAAATTGCGGTTTACTACCCATCTATTCCATAGCTTACTGTTACTAGCCACTTCGCAAAAAAAATACATTGTATGTCATTTGTTAGTAGGTATTTCTGCAGAGAATGGTCATTTGTATGATAATTTTCATATCAATTATTTCTATAACACGATAACGAGTTCTACGCGAACAAAACCGTGGGCAATCCCTATACTAATAAATTAGGGTAAGTTTAACTATTTTCGGTTGATATTAGTTTAAAACACGCTTTGCGGATTTTTTTATGGAATCTGGACGCAGGTTGACGTGGAGTCAAGGGCACGCCACTACCCCGCCCCCACTGATCGCTGCCGTTATTCGCTACGCGCTCATGCGCCTCACCCCATGCGTCACCTAACGAAACTAGACCTCTACCTACGCTTAGTTACTACGCACCGCAGTGTCAAGATATATTTGTGGGTTAGCGTTGAGGTGAACTTAAAACAGCGTCACCTAACGAAACTAGACCTCTACCTACGCTTAGCTACTACGCACCGCAGTATCAAGATATATTTGTTGGTGAGCGTTGAGGTGAACTTAAAACCAGTTACGGAATAGGGGTCTGGTGGCACAGTGCGCAGCGCGGCGCGCGCATACAGCGAGTTTGAAATGTATTAATATAGGCCCGGAATGCTTACGTATCAGTATTTAGTGTCGCCGTGATTTTATATTTATAAACTTTTGTTTGGTAACAGAGATCATTATCATGACCTGCTTATTATTAACTCTACAAACTCTAATTCAATATTGGTTATACTGCTTAGCTAGAAATCAATATCTAGACAAGCCGATTGTCTACACCTCCAACTTTTTTCAAGTATATGAAGTGGATCGATAATATCATAATTTTGCAATATCAGCGACTCTAATTCTTTATTTTCGGAATTATAAGCATTTTTTCGTTCACCAGAACGCAGATGTTCCAGACTTCTAAAAACAGAATATAGTAAAGAAATTAAAATGTTATTGGATAGGTTACAGTTTTTTGTGACTCTAATTCTATATTTGCATAGTTCTTGGCAAAAAACTTAAATATTTCAATATAGCCGAAATCTAAACCTAAAAATTTCTACATTTTTACATAAGTATTATTTAACATGCCTCCAACGACATATCAAAAAAGAAAAAACTTTAATGCTATCGAAACCCAGTTTTGTTCAGCCGCAGGTCTATAAAGGCCATTCTGAGTTTTTGTGGCGCGTCACAAGTATCAAGGAGGATTTTATTTTAGGGGACCGTGTGACTATACACAATGTAAGGTTCAGTAGGTTTATGGTGAGTACAACAGCTGCTGTGCGAGGAATAAAACCACCTATAGCATTGCTAACCTCGCTCACGCACTTTGGCACTCTTTGGGGGAGCATATTCGACCTCACTGCTAATGCCCTGCGCTCACGTTCGATATCCAGGACATCACACATTATTCCACCAAACGTCAAGATTATGGAAACACGACTTTATTGCCATATACATAAGTGTTAATTGCCCTTTAACACGTTGTCTGCCCACCATACTACACCTACAGTATTACTCCCACTCCCACGCCCTATAGAAATTTACTGATCCCACCGGTGATGTTCAAAGACATCGCTCTATTACTGGGGTGCCATGAGCATCACCGGTGGGTTCACGTAATCTTATTATTTATGTTATGATTTTGATAAGATTAAATGTCAGAGGTTGTATATCAACTAGACAAAAAAAGTCAAAGTCAAAGTGATTTATTCTTCAATTTAGGCATATTACATGCACCTATGAATATCGATAAACTACCACCGTTTCGGAAAGAAAACCTCTGCCTCGAGAAGAACCGGCGTAAAAAAACTCGGTGAGGTATCATAATTTTTATAAATCATTCATAATTTTTCATCGTAAACCGACTTTATAGACAACCATTTTTTTAGAACGAATGATGCAAACTCCTTGGATGTGACTCGAAAAACTTGGCAGGCCCACTTACATGATGGTATAAAGCAGTGTTTTTCAAACTTTTTGGGGTCACGCCCCTTCATGACCATCAAAATTCCTTCGCGACCCCCCAAAACCCCATTTGTACGAGTGCGTTTTGGGTGAAGAGAATGGCTGAATAGTCCGATCTAGCAAAGGAAGCCCTTAGTATTTTGATACCATTCGCAACTTCTTATTTGTGTGAGCTGTCATTTTCTTCAATGGTCGATATCAAAACAAAGAAGAGGAATAGATTGAATTTGGAAAATGATTTAATCGTCTGCGTATCGCGACAGGAACCACGTTTTGATAAATTAGTTAAAATGAAACAAGCTCATTCTTCGCACTGAATTAAAAAAATACAAATTATGTTTTATAGTAGTAATTAAATGCACACGTCTAAGAATTATTTCAGTTTTATTAAAATGAACATGCTTGAAAAAAACATCATTCTATGTAGTCACGAGACTTTTTCGAAGCTGATCCTCGCGACCCCCCTGGGGGCCGCGACCCACACTTTGAAAAACACTGGTATAAAGTAATGATGGTCTACCAATTTTGGGAGCCCCTCAGAAGCTAGGTATCTAAAAATTCGAAATAATCAAGTTGTAGTAAGTAACTATAGAGTATCCTCTACAAAACAGCATCCAAAGTTTGACTCTTATCCGCAAAATAATCCGCAAAACAATACCATGAAAAATGAGTTTCTGATCGCATGGCCACACAGAGAAGATTACGTGATGCCACCGGTGATGCTCATGGCAGCCAACGTGATAACCGATCAACATCCTGATTGAAATCAATCATACAATATGAATCGAATTACATAAATTATATCTGAATTAAGAAGCGGTCTTTTTAGGCTATAATCATAAACCACTATATTCGAAGGCTGATATGCTGCTAATTCAATTATTTTTTATTTAAATTTTCGATCCGAGAGGAAAATCTAAAAATTATTTGCCGCGCGCGGGATACGAGATACGAGGCATACGAGCCCGCGACCTCAGGAGCCGTAGCATGGTTGGCCTTATCACGCGACAAGTGACAAGATAAGCGCGTCGTCTCGTTCTATCGAACGGTGTCAGCCAGTGACGCACGCTCTATCCTATCACCTATCGCGTGACAAGGCCAACCATGCTACGGCTCCTGGAATCCGTCGCTCTAATCCTGCTCATGGCGAAAAATTTTTCAATTGTCCTCTCTGATCGAAGTTTAGAATATCGTTAGCGGACGTTTCTGCTGAAAGTAAACATTTTTTATTTACTTAGAAATGTGTCGAATTATACAATACGTAATCTTGCCTTTAAAGAATCGAAGCAGACTATTCGCGCTTATCTATGATGACAGATCAAGCTGTAATTAAAATTAAAAAAGAACCATAGACAGACAAATTTATGGCACTAGTGGGTTTTGATGCCCGAGGACAATTAGAAGCAAAGAAAGTTTATTACGGAATTAAAAACATTTAATATAATAAATGTGTTGTAAAGCGCTTTCTCTGGCTGCTAATGGGATATTAAGCTCCGAGTTATTGAGAGAAATTCCGTCTCGTTATCTGGCCCTTTTAGAGAGTAATTTAGTTTTAGTTCTTAGCCGGATTTATGATATGCATTCATTATTACATTAGCATAATTCTTATCTTTTATTTTTTGTTTCGGTGAACTGATAACCAGCTTTTTCAAGAAACTATAACAATAATTAACCTTTTCAACGCTCTGTTAAAGATAAAAGTTGTCAACCACGCCAAATCAACAAGATATTTAGTGCGGAGTTAAACCTTATTGTCAATGCAAGAAGGTTGCTATCGCGCTGGTCTCCTCGACGCATATATCGGTCGTTGGCGTTGAACCTGCGGTGCGGATATATGCGTCGTAGGCGTCGAAAAGATTTAGAGATCTGTAAATTACATTGACTTACATAAAACTACATACGAATAGACTGGCCTCCTAGAATTTTTTTCTTGACGTCTTCTATCACGCCGCCATATTGGAATTCAGTAGGTTCCTACTATTTACCGACCACCCTCCAGCCCCCGACTAAGCAAAGGCGATCCCATGAGAATAGTTTAGTCACTCCTGGATTTTTCTATTTTTTAGGGTTCCGTAGCCAAAATGGCAAAAAGGGAACCCTTATAGTTTCGTCATGTCCGTCTGTCCTTCTGTCCGTATGTCACAGGCATTTTACTCGAAAAGTATAAGGTGTATTTGAATAAAATTTTGAGGATAGGTGTATTTTGTTAGCCGCTACATAGTTTTGTAATTAAAATGACAAAAAAAAAAATTTTAGGGATGCACTCCATACATAAAACTAAAAGTCAAAATTTTTTTTTTCATTGTGACCCCCCGTGTGGCACATCAATCGATAGGCCTTTCAAAATAAATATAAGGTTTCTTAGCATTTTTTTGATTAAGTGAATAGGGTCGGAGATAATCGCCCCGAAAGTCACTAAAATTCTGTCCCCCCCCTCTAATTTTTGAACGGTGTATTTTAAAAATATGGAAAAATTCATGGACATAGGGCTTATTTATTTCATTCACCGAAAATTGTTTTGAACAAGATCGGTTCACAGGTTTTCGAGATATTGCTGAAAAACTGCCTTCCTCAAAGAAAAGGACGTAAGTGCCGTAAAATTTCTGTGACGATACGACCTTTTTAATAGGCACGGAACCCTTCGTTTTGCGTGGTCCGACACGCACTTGGCCGGTTTTTAATATGTACTTATCTTAGTTTTCTACACTGTATGCTTAGATTTAGTTTTAATTTGTAAACTTTCTCATGTAAGTGAATTCTGTAATTAAAATAAATTTCTTTAAACCGAAACAAAACTCAAATCGCTGCGGTTCGTGCAGTGCCTACTTAGACATATATATACCTACGCGGCGAGCGGGCGTACGGCGCGGTGCCCCGCTGCATGCAACCGGCCAATCACGTTTGCTCTGCGGCTCGCGTGCGGCACTTTTAAACCTACTTTAAGAGGTGTTTGTAAAAACATTAGTTGCAAAGTATTTTATGAGTCGATTTGTACATTATTCAATTAAATAGTGCCGATAATGAAAATCCCAAACCTTACTGATCTATTTGCATTTTTTTATTTTTTTATTAGTATTTACCCCCTAAAATCCACCTTCCGTTGTTGTTTAGTGCTTGATTCGTTTGTAATGTTTGTGTCCACTACATTCAAGAAGCAATAACGGAACCTACAGTCAATAATTATTTTTAGACACGAAAATATGGAAAATGAAAAAAATGTTGAGTCTAACTAAGTAAATGGTAAATATGCGGTAACATTTTTTGCTTGATTTATCATCAAAGTTACGAAGCAAATATTAATTTATCAAAATAAAGAGAAAAAAGATTATTAACATTTTTTACCGTTTTTTCAGGAATTTAATAATTTTCAATTATTTATTAAAATATCTAAATCACTAATATTTTGTTGGATTTAGTCTCGACGTTATTACTATAATTATGATTTATCTGTTACGCAGAAAAAGACAGCTATTACAAATTATTTCCATTTCGCCATACTAGCGGACCGTAAAATGCTTAGACTAGTAGAACGAACTAATTGGCGCGCGCGCCATGCGCTGATCGAGTTGGATCGCTTGCCGCGCTCATGCCGCTGTAGGCACAGCTCACCTCTTTTCCTTGGTGTGGAAAGGGTTAAATTACACATAAAAAACAATTCCTTTAAACAAATTTTATTGTTCACTTTAACCATAACAATTTATACATCTTTAAGTTTTTACAATGATATACATTTTCCCTATCCTACCTTTATACACAAAATAAACTCTAATAAAATTCATATAATACGTTTTTATATTTCTGGGTGCGATCAATATACACGAAGATCGATCACAACCAAAATTAAAAGTAATCTATTTTATAAATACTGAATTTTGTGACATACATTTTAACCTAGATATATTTAACATAATTTGATGTGATATGTTTGACGATGGAAATATAACAAAGAGTCGTAGAAAAAACATTAAGGGTAACAAAGGTGAATATTTTTATGAAGAAATAAATATCATTAATGATTATATAATAATTGACCCACTTCTATTAAGGTCATCGTGGCAAAGTAATATTTTGCAAATCATACCATAGACACACGAACTAATAGACTTACAAAGTCGAACTAAAACTGTGACCGCGTCGCTCACTATAGGTGACGCCAAACGAGCGAAATCGGCGGACGGCCAAGCAGGGTCACAGTGACCTTACTTTGGCCGGCATGCAGTCCGCCAATTTTTGTACGTGTAGCGGCACCTTATGCTGGATATTCCCCTTTGCTAAACATGCTCTGGAGCATACGATTTTGCTCATTCGTGTTTGAATTTGCACGTTATTAGTGTATATTACAGTTACAAAAGCAGAGAATGTCTATAAGATGATTAATCTTAGAAAAAAGAAGTAGAAAATGAAAAAGATGTCATTCGAAGCCACCAACTTCGTTCGTCTTAATAACCCAAAGACTTGGCAGTGCGCACATACCGAATACGTAAAAAGTGAGGGTACAGTCAACAACAATACCAGTAACACGTCAATATCTCTCTTACTCTGTGGCCTTTTATGAAACTACAATTTAAAAAAAATACTATAATAAACTGGCAACACTGAGGCAATTTGACCAACGACGACATGGGCCTATGATACTCAGGACAAGCTATGGTAATAATAATACCACGTCCGAGCGAGATGGTATACATAATTATCTCGATAAGTGTGACAGAAAGGAAAATATCATTCGTTCTCCTTGTCATAGTTCTTTTTTATTTGCCACAACTGATTTAGTATGAAGTTGTGGCAAAAAAACCACTACCCGCCCAAATTAAGTAGGTTGTTTATGGTAAGCCATCAGCCATTTCAAGACCAGTTCTTAATTTAGCTGCATAGAAGCCTTTCCGTCCCTCATTGTGACATCACGTATAGCTTGTCCTGAGTTATGACACATGAACGACGAGTTGACGAGTGGTTTTGTCAGGTGTAGTCTGATTAGACGTGTAAAACAACATTTAACATGTAGCTTCATAAAAAGACCCGTTGGTATTCAATGCTGCTGACTACACTTACAGAAAGTACACTAAGAATAATAATGTTTATGAGTTTTCATTGTATGAAACTAGATGACGCTAGCATTCTTTGTCATCTACAACGCCATCTATTCAGTGACTGAAACCATCTCTAACGCCACCTGTTGATGATTAACAGTTGTTCACTAGCGTCATCTAGTTTACAAAATTAAAAGTAGATAATTGTAAAATGTAACAACACGAGAAATACATACTCAAACAATAAATACATAACATTTACAGCAGAAGAAAACACCGATATAAAATCGTACCCGCGACCTCGTAAAATTCACCTTAAGTATTTCTTATTAATCGCATTTTCGCTTTGTCAGTATTCAAGTTGTAATACTTAACTTTGGAATTTCATAGCCTTTAAGTGAAGAAACCGATAGTCTAACTATATATTTTAGGACGCTCAATACGAAAAAAACATAAATAACATAAGTGTAAGCTTTTTAGCAAAAGATGGCGCTGAATTCTAAAATGGAATATTTGATTGTAAGTACTTTAGTATCAGTCTAAAACATGGACGGATTTATATATATGTCGTATACGTACCCCCTTATACATAAATTATAATCCTCTGTTAGCTAAAATGTGTTTTGTCTAAAAAAAACAAACGAATTTTAACGATATTTTAGCTAAAATAGGTTTAATGAACGTTTATGAATAAGGAGCTTATTCTAAATCTAAGCTGCCATTGATTCCTTAATTTTACTGACTGCTTATTTCAAATAAAAGTTACAGGTAGTACATTTCTTTAATAACTTTTAAAATTTCTCAAGCTAGTTATATTGCGACTATTTCTAGCGAGAACATGCATTTAAAACCCTGATGTAATTTTACGTATGACCTTGCTTCTTACCTTCTTCAAAAGCTGTATATGAGGTTACAAAGTCATTATAACTAGTTTATATGCGGTTAATGGTTACATAAGCCTTTCTTTGTTTTTCCTTAAAATCTCCGCAAGTTGTCTCCGATCCGTGTATTTTTAAACAGTGCAGTGTAGTTTTAGCCCATAGGTACCTACGCTAGCGTTTTTCCTTTTCGCGGATGTTTTACGCCTCATTTCTCTTCAACATAAAGATGGTAGCGCCAACGGCTTTTAAGCTACGGCATTAATCAATAGAGGGCGGCACCACAACCTTTCACTGCTAATAGACATTTTCCAATTGGGAATGGATAGAAATTTTAGAAGTGGCTGATTATTTTTTTGATAATAGGAATCACCTTCCTTAGCACCAAAAAAAGTTTCAGATTTTTCAGCTGAGTCAATTATTTTATAAAAATGTAAACAGTTTGCACTTACATTTTGGGTCAAGGACGGCTCTTTCCTTGATCTATCTCATATTACAATAAAATATGTTAAATATTTGTGATAAACTGACACTGGCAATGATATTGACAGCAGCAGCTACATTCGTCATTACCAGTGTCAGTTTACCACAGATATTTTTTTGTAATACGAGACGGATCAAGGATAGTATCTATTGACCGTCCTTGACCCAAAACGTAAGTGAGGAGGCTGTTTATTTCAAAAATAATCGACGCTGCTGAAAAACCGGAAACTTTTCTGGCGGTAAGGAAGGTTATTCCTATCACCAAAAAAATAATCAGGCAATTGGGAATGGATGAAAATTTTTGAAATGCCTGATTATTTTTTTGGTGATAGGAATAACCTTCCTTAGCACCAGAAAAAAGTTTCAGATTTTTCAGCTGCGTCGATTTTTTTTGAAAAATATAAACAGTTTCCTCACTTACGTTTAGGGTCAGTTACGGCACCTTCCTCGATCGGTCTCACATTAAAAAAAATATAAAAATATGTGTAGTAAACTGACACTGGCAATGATATTGACACTTGCAGCAGCTATATTGATCATTACCAGTGTCAGTTTACCACAGATATTTAAGATAGTTTTTTGTAATATGAGACAGATCAAGGAAAGTGTCTATTTACCGTAACTGACCCAAAACGTAAATGAGGAAATTGTTTATATTTAAAAAAAAAATTGTTGCAGCTGAAAAATCTGGAACTTTTTTCTGGTGCTAAGGAAGGTTATTCCTATCACCAAAAAAATAATCAGACATTTCTAAAATTTTCATCCATTCCCCATTCTGATAGTTTCATCTATTCCCCATTCGAACCCCAACTCCTCTACCGGAATATGAGGTTGCTGGTATGCGAGCCTCTGTGCTGGCTGGTGTCCCTGGGCGAGTGGCGCCGGAACGGGTTCCAGGAGGGCGCGCGGCGCGGGCCGGAGCGCGCGGTGGCGGCCGTGGAGCCGCTGGAGGCGCTGGACGCCGCCGACACCGAGCCCTGGTTGGAGCTGGACTGCCGCGGGATGTCCGGCGACGACTGGGAAAACCGTGAACGCGTGATCAGTAGAGTTAGGAATTTTGGTGGCATTGGGTGAACAAAGAGCAATGGAGTCCTTGTTATTTTTTTTTTTGATTGAATGAATGAATGAATAAATGATTGATAAATGATAAATCAATAATGCATAATAAAATTTATTAGTTACATACAACTAAATTGATTCATTAAATTAAAACATAACACATGTTTTGTTAAAATGTGTAATTTTGTCTCTATTTACAAGTTGAGAAATCGTATAACGCCAGTGAATATGGAACATATTGCATGTGTATGCTTTTCATAATCTTGACAACCATTTAACATCAGATGAAGATAACATGCAAGATTTTGAAACTTTAATTCCAGTTGCAAGTTGTTCAAGGTCTTGAATACATAATAATTTTAGTTAAATAGTAAAATTCATTGACATATAATATTTTGAAATCTACATAATATGGCTTTATCATTCAGTTATTCAATTATTCAAATAAAAAAAAATACAATGGCGACTCCACTACACTACTTGTGCTAAAAATGCCACCAGAATCCTAACCCTAGTGATCAGCATAGGTATCAAAAACCTAAGTTCAAATTCAAAATAGTTTATTTGCTAAGAATACAGTTTAGACTGGATGTACATATTAATTGGTCTCATTCGGTTGGTTATTCATTGGTTTAGCCTGTCTATAGGCGTGCAAATATTAACACATTAGGTACATACTATATTCAAATTATTTATTATTAATACATTACAAGCTAATCCATTACATATTTTAATTAATCAAACTAACAGTAAACCCTGCCAAAAAATGCAAGAAAAAAACTACCTCATACATTGAGCATTAAGTAGTTTTTTGACATTCGCTTGACAGAGCCTACTCTTAGGTACTGTTTCGGAGTACCATACCTTATTCAAACTCTTATCCATGGGCGTGGCCAGGCGTAACGCCAGCAAGTCCCCAGTCTGCTGTATCAGCCGCACCACCTCCTCATGAGAGCTCCACTTCACGTCCTTGTCGCCCACCGAGATGATGAAGTCGAATTATTGAGGAGGCGATCCAGTTTATTGAGGTATTGTTGAGTGACATCGGTAGTGCACACATCACCATAATCAATAATTGGCAGCACCAGCGCCTGCACCAACAACTTCTTTGTACTGACTGGGAGGAAATTCTTAAAATTATATAAAGTTCTCAGCGTTCCGGTGACCTTGCGACTAAATTCGGAGAGCTGACCATTCCATGAGATGTTCGAATCAATAACTAATCCGAGATTTTTAACTTGTTTGCTCAGGGGAATGACAGCGTCCTTTGTCTCGTCTTGACATGGCCATTCGAACGCCTCTGGTGATCCATGGAGCCATTTTATCAGCGACAAGTATGATTTCTAAGCAGCCAAGTGGTATCAAGGAGTTCTTTTATCAAGAACCACTTCTTATAAGAAAAACTCCTTATATAATATTAACTTATCATTTCCTTTATTGTACATTTTGTCGCAGGCACATTATGGCATAGACACGTTTTGCCCCATGCGGTTTTTGTCATGTACCTAATTTGCCATCTGTTCTTTATAACAAATTCTAATTAATAAACGTTTTGACCATTGTACATTTTGACGATGTAGCGTTTTAACCCAAGTACAATAAGACTTTCTACTCATTTAAGTTCCGGGGAGAAAAACAGTATAGTTTAAAATGCGAGGGTTTTCCTACTGACCGGGTCCCGTATATAAAAAATAATTCGCGATACTTGAACTGGTTGTCGTATATATATATATATATATATATATATTAGGGTTTTCCTAAAATTGACCGGTTCTCGTATTAAAGTAAAAACAATGGCCGGTTCTCGTATATAAAAATATCGTTCGTTGCTTACTCGGGGGGGACACGACGACGACTCCACAGTCAGAAAAATACGTATGTTGTCGACTCTCGGGGGGGCTGCACCGGTTCTCGTATATGCGGTGAACAAAGAAATTAATTTATTTACATACAATATCATCGTCCACGGACGAATCACCGCCAGGTAGGGGGGGGCCGAGTCTCAAAAGATCGCAGCACGACGCTGCCTCTACCGAGCACAACACCCCGCCGCCAGGAACGGAAGTCGTCTATAGACTATTCCGAGCCCCGACTTAAAGCGCGACTAGTAAAGTCACATTGTTTAGAGCCCTCCCGACTCTCGGGGCTCCACAGTGAGCATATCCTTGCCGGATTCGGCTAGGCTGGCTTATCCAGGCATGGTATATGGTATATATCCATGGTATATCCAGGGCTCCAGGGCTCCAATGCTCCGTTTGTAAACTGATTCTATTTCCACTGTAGACAAGATTGGATTCGATTTATGTACCTATACCTAAACCTAAAATACTTACTGTGAATGTAAGTACCTACCTGTCTACCTACTACTACGTGGTACGATCAATTTCTGCGAGAAGATCATCCGTGTCCGTAGTAAAGTTACTGGTTTTTGTAACATAAAAATTTTGCACTTTGTACCCAGTTTACGCGTATTATTGGCGGTTTCGCGCAGTTTAAATACCGCGTCTAAGAAGAGACCCCCACCATGATGAAACGAAACGCGACAGACGGGGGGGGGGGAGTGGTTTATCCGACCGGCGGCAGCACTTTGGTAGTTATATGCTTGTCTCAAAGATTAAGCCATGCACGTCTCAGTGCAAGCCGTATTAAGGCGATACCGCGAATGGCTCAATATATCAGTTTTGGTTCCTTAGATCTTACTCAGTTACTTGGATGACTGTGGTATTTCTAGAGCTAATACATGCAATCAGAACTCTGACCAGCGATGGGATTGAGTGCTTTTATTAGATCAAAACCAATCGGCGGAGGGCCTCGCGTCCGAAGTCGTAACATTTTGATGAATCTGGATAACTTTTGCAGATCGCACGGTCCAGTACCGGCGACGCATCTTTCAAATGTCTGCCTTATCAACTTTCGATGGTAGTTTCTGCGACTACCATGGTTGTCACGGGTAACGGGGAATCAGGGTTCGATTCCGGAGAGGGGACCCTGAGAAACGGCTACCACACATCTAAGGAAGGTAAGCAGGCGCGCAAATTACCCACTCCCGGCACGGGGAGGTAGTGACGAAAAATAACGATACGGGACTCTTACGAGGCCTCGTAATCGGAATGAGTACACTTTAAATATTTTAACGAGGAACAATTAGAGGGCAAGTCTGGTGCCAGCAGCCGCGGTAACTCCAGCTCCAAAGCGTATACTGAAATTGTTGCGGTTAAAAAGCTCGTAGTTGCATTTGTGCTGCGCGCTGTCGGTTTGCCGCTTCGCGGCGATACTGACACGTTTGCGGAGCATATGTAACAGTACGGTTCAATATAAAAATCCTATCGCGATGCTCTTCAGTGAGTGTCGAGGTGGGCCGACAATTTTACTTTGAACAAATTAGTGCTCAAAGCGGGCTCAAAATGCTGCTTGAATATTTCGTGCGTGGAATAATAGAATATGATCTCGAGGTAATGATTAATAGGGATAACTGGGGGCATTCGTATTGCGACGTTAGAGGTGAAATTCTTGGATCGTCGCAAGACGAACATCAGCGAAAGCATTTGCCAAAGGTGTTTTCATCAATCAAGAACGAAAGTTAGAGGTTCGAAGGCGATTGGATACCGCCCTAGTCCTAACCGTAAATATGTCATCTAGCGATCCGCCGACGTTACTACAATGGCTCGGCGGGCAGCTTCCGGGAAACCAAAGATTTTGGAATCGGGGGAGTATATGGTTGCAAAGCTGAAACTTAAAGGAATTGACGGTAGGGCACCACCAGGAGTGTGGAGCCTGCTAATCTCTTAACAAAAATACAAAAATAATCCGTTACCACGACACCAAGACACATACACGCCGCACAACGCATATTGTCGTCGCATAGGAGAGATCGGCTTGATCTCACGTCGCGTATTAAGCGGTTGTGACACGCATACACACACGAGAGTGGATTGAGCGACTTCGACCGGCATAAATCCGCGCCGTTACAGCATATCTCTCTCCGCTACTATATCTCTGTTTGTGACGTGTTTAAACTCGCGCGAAATCGTCAACTGTGCGGATAGTACTATGCATTATTGTGCGTGTCGGAATGTGTGAAATGCGGTAAAAATGTTTAATTACATTTTTCATCAATGAAATATATCTTTATAATTTGACGTTATTTTATTACCAGATTGCACTTTGTACCCAGTTTACGCGTAATGGCTGTTTCGCGCAGTTTAAATACCGCGTTTAAGAGACCACCATGATGAAACGAAACGCGACAGACGGGGAGTGATTTATCCGACCGCGCAGCACTTTGATGTGACGTGATGAGTTTATTTCGTTTTTGTCGCCCGCGAGGTGCGCCTAAACGAGAGAGATATACGTTGATCAATATGTGTGTTGCGTCAGGAGGTTTCACTGTGGTCGGATATTGTATATTCGTCCGATCGCTAAAAATTCTTCAGATCCCACTTAGTAGCACTTTTACATACGACGAACGGAAATGCCACACTGTGTATTATTTATTTAATACGAGGTGTACGTTTCGTTTCTCAAAGTAAAACTCGGCTGAGGGTTTTTTTTCAAAGAGCTCTCCATCGCCGGGCGAACGATATATACTTGTTGTTAATAACGAACGACCGTGCTAAAAGTTTCTACTCATCCCAACGCGGGATGTATCGTGATACATAAGTGTCTGGTAGTGTAGGAACGTTTGATATGGGCGCGGTTAAGTGTGTACATGTTTTACTATTTGTCCAATGTATACGCGCGCGCTTCTAACGCATCGTTAGTGTTGTTGTATTATAATTAATTAGTGTTAGGTAAATTATAATATAGCCTCAGAACATAAAAAAATTATGTTCTGAGGATGAAAATCCTTTTTAAGATCTGAGAATAGCCTTTATTTAACCAAACTTAAATATTTGTATTTTACAATGTGTTTTTCTACTCTTCTGGATCCATTTGGACTTACTTTACAGCATAGTGCCTCTAGAGACTTCGACAATTTGCGATCATGTGCTTTTCTCATTCAAATTGCACCTGACCTGCCACTCACAATGTCATCCTCCCCATCGGCGTCATTATCTGCCTCTTTTTCTTTTATTTTGTCTTGGGCACCACTCTGTGATGTCTTTTGTCCATTTATCTTTTTTGTTTCGTATCATATGGCCTGCCTACTTCTATTTAAATTTCTTGTTAAAGTATTTTACATCAGTTGTTTTTGTCTGTTTCCTTATTATTTTTAGCTTTATTTTATCTTTAAGTTTAATGTTGAACATACTACGATTTATCTTGGCAAATCATACTTAGAAAGTGGCTACATTTGCATATTAATTATTCTTATACCAACTATGGATAGATCTATATCATACATTTAATGTATAAAAAGCAATCAATGTGAAATTAGTAACTGTTCTTTACAAATCGTCTTGCATAGCATGATACAATGTATTGCGTAAATTATCCCAGCCATTGCGTTTGGTTTCCGCTATGAGTTTTTGCTCAAAATTTTTGAGGTCTTCCGTTATTTTTTCGTTTTGTTGTTTGTGTAGTGCTCTCATCTCATATCCTCACACCTAAAATATATAACAAATATTCATGGAAAGAGTTGATCTATTTGGAACACTGAAAGTAAATATTTGAACATGTATAGTCAAGAAATAATTACCTTTTGAAAGTAAATACAAGATTATGATTAACATTCAAAATCAAATCAAAAGCTTTAATTTACATAGTGTTAGTACGTTTCTTAAAATTATTTGTTTTGTTTTTATTTGTTAGATATAAGAGCCGCCTTCCGCGGTAAAAGCCTCCTCCAAATTATGCCACAGTTTTCTATCTTGGGCCAATCGTGGCCAAAGTGCTCCAGCTACTTCTGCGATGTCATCGCTCCATCTTCTTTTCAGTTGTCTGCCTCGTCTCCTGGTTTTGTAAATTGGGTATCAATTTGTAACGGTTTGCGACCATCTACCATCTACCATCTACCATCTACCATCTACCCTCTACCCCCTCTACCCTCTACCATCTACCATCTACCATCTACCCTCTACCCTCTACTCTCTACCATCTACCATCTTCTTTTCGTCGTCTATTTCTGCCATGTGCTGCAGCGCGCACGCTTGCGCGCGTTGGCTGCGCAGCCGTAGCGCTTCGATTATTGTTGACGTGGACTGGAACAATATAAGAACATATATGTTTCTGTCAAAAAAACATCATTTTTGTTAGTCCTGTCGTCGATTTTCTCTGCGAGTTGCCGCGCGCATTCCTTCGCGCGTTGGCTGCGCAGCTGTATAGCGTTTATTATAGTTGGCGAGGATTGAACTATAAATATATATCTCTAAAAGGTAATCTCTGATCAAAAATGATATTATAAACCAAAGAACGAAATTGTACGAAATAAAACCGGTATTTTTGTATGGTGAAAATACCGGTATCTGATCCTTGGTGTAAATAAAAGAGAGAGATACAGTTCATCGCGGTGTGAACAGCCAGCGATGAACTATAATTATATATCTCTAATAGGTAAATCAATTAATTTAGAATAGGTACCTCTCTCCTCTCCATATTATATTATCTATCTTGAATTATATATCGTCAAGGAGCCCAGCGCGATAGCCAACCGTCTTGAATTTGAGTGTATTCAATATTCTCTTTGATGTTGTGTTCTCAGTATGTATATTGTAGTAGTCTTTGTTTGAGTGAAGTGTTTCGTTCTTTTGTATCGAGTCGGATGACATTTATTCTTCTTCTATTATGTCACTAAATGAGGATTGTTCATTTTTTTTAACCCCCTATTTTTATTTTATTTTTCGCAAATATAGAGTAATTTACGAAACTAATTTCAACATTTTAGCAATTCGGGTCAGACTATGACAAAGGGGGCCCGTTAAAAAGACATAGAATTTTTTTTGACCAAAAGTGAAAAATATATAGGAATCATAAAAGACTTAGAATGTTTTCAATCAAAACGCTAAAATAAGCGTGTTTTATAGAAAAAACTTTTCTCTAAAATTAAAAATGGCGGAAATATGGAGCTTCAAAGATTCCGTTTTTCAGACTTTTAGAATAGAAGGGGGCAGAAAAAAAGGACTTATAATTTTTTTGACTAAAAGTGAAAAATATACAGTAATTCTCTACCATCTACCATCTTCTTTTCGTTGTCTATTTCTGCCATGTGCTGCAGCGCGCACGCTTGCGCGCGTTGGCTGCGCAAGCCGTAGCGCTTCGATTATTGTTGACGTGGACTGGAACAATATAAGAACATATATGTTTCTGTCAAAAAACATCATTTTTGTTAGTACTGGTATATAATCGTTGTATATATTTGTAACGATATCGGAAGAAAAACTTTTTTAAATGACTTTCTTTTTTACTCTTAATTGTATTTAAAGGTGAATGAGTGTTTATAAAATAACAACATACTTATGAAGTGCTTGAAAATGAAAAAAGTCATTATGAGACTACTACTAATTGAACTAATTGGCGCGCGCGCCATGCGCTGATCGAATTGGATCGCTTGCCGCGCGCGGCAGCCGCGGTCTACCTAAATTCCGTCGAACATTTGCCGCGCGAGCCAATGTTCGCTTATAAATGCAGACGGGATGGGAATTTTAAGCTTTTGTACCCCCGGCTACGGCCGGTCAAATAATGCAAAATTAAATATAAAACGGCGATAACCTTCAATGGCGGCGGCCGTCAGCGGGTGTTCCGGACGCGCCGGCGTCTCGGCGCGCGCGCTTAGCGGCGTTGCGGCGAGCTCTGTACGCCGCGTTGCGGCGCGCCCGGCTATTTCCTGTTCCTGCGGAAACACCAAAAGTTTACGCTCCCTCTCGCAGTATACGCTCCCGCTACACCACACCACAAAATATAGAGGTTGTCCTGCAGGGGGTCTATTTTCCCTAATGGTGCTGGCTGAGCACCATTAGGGAAAATATATATGTACGCCTGGAAACATATTAGCTTAGTTGGTGAGCCTGCTTATACATAAAAACCCGCGCGGCAGCCGCGCATAATTTGTACGCGCCTTTACGCCTTGACCTAAACACTCGCCTCTTTGTGACGCCGCCGCTTCTTGGCGCGCCCTCGCCGCGTTTCGGCGCACCCTCCTGTTTCCTGTTCCTGCGGAAACACCAAAAGTTTCTGTCAAAAATTTAACTTTTGGTACAAGCTTTTATTGCCGACTGTACTTTTCTGTATACTGTCATTAACTACTAGAACACATTAAAATAAGCTTCTTTTATTTGAGAAACTTTTCTCTAAATTAATGAATACTTTTTTCTCTAAAATGAAAAATGGCGGAAATATGGGGCTTCAAATGTTCCGTTTTTCAGACATTCAGACAAAGGGGGCAGAAAAAAAGGACTTAGAATTTTTTTGACCAAAAGTGAAAAATATACAGTAATCATGAAAACGCCTTTAACCTGTCATATCCCACGACTCGCGCACTCATTACCCCCCTCGTTTCCCAGCGGCCCAGATTTGTGCCAAAAATTTCGAACCTCGCAGTTCCCAGGTCCTGCGCGACAGCTGGACTCCGTGTTTCCCACGAGTAATTTGACACCGAACGAGCGAACTACTTATGTCGTGTTTATAGCTTGTGGGACTGAGTGTTTATATATTGAATAAGAGAAGTGTATGTTTTTATGAAGAGGATGAATTAAGCTTTATGATAATGTGTGTAAAATACTATACCAGCGTCTATTTCACTATAATAACCATACGTATTTCAGAGAAAAAAGAAAAATGGTGGCTTGATGAGCAAATTAGGCTATTTGTAATCAGATGTTTGATTCCGATTACTAATACTGTGTTAATGGCGGACGCCACTGTGAAAGGCGTTAACATACCGTGTTCTCCTTCTCGTCGCTATCGGAGGCGTTGGTGGCCGGCGCCTTGTTCCTGCAGAGCGCGGGCTGGCAGCGGCAGCCGCCACCCGCCTTGACGCAGCCGCACATCTTGTTAACATACCTCCTCCTCCGAGGACGATGAGGGTGACGGCGGCGGCCTATTCTGGCATAGTGCCCGCCTACATAGGCAGCCACCGCCGCAGCCGCTGCCCGCCTTTATACAGCCGCATGAGCGGGTGCTGCAGCTTCGCCTGCAGGAGCAGCCCCTCCTCCCGCCCGCCTCTTGGCGGAGCTGAAGTATGGACATTAGCCACATTTAGTGTTTAGCAGTAACACAATAGTTTACTGCTACATAAACGCATATGCTTGTATCAGCGCAACCTAACATGTATAAAACAGGGAGTTAAGACTGAATAAACGTTCTTTACACCGTGGTGTCATTATGACACCTATTTTAAATGATTGTTTCGTGTAGAACACATTAAAATAAGCTTCTTTTATTTGAAATTTTTTTCTCTAAAATGAAAAATGGCGGAAATATGGGGCTTCAAATATATTGTTTTTCAGACACTTAGAATAGTTTTCGTCAAAGTGGTGTCATTATGACACACATTTTAAATGATAGTTTCGTGTAGAACACATTAAAATAAGCTTCTTTTATTTGAAAAACTTTTCTCTAAAAAAAAAATGGCCGAATTATTAGACCTCAAAGACACGAAGATTCTGGGACTTGTAAAATTTTTAGCCCGTTGGCTGTGCGCAGCTTTAATTCGATTATCATAGATTGGGTTGACTGGAACAATATAAGAACATATATGTTTCTGTCAAAAAACATCATTTTTGTTCGAGCTTGAGCTTGCCCCGGCGCAGTGGAAGAGCGTGGTGAATGTCAGACCAAGTGAAAATGCACAACTGGTATATAATCGTGTATATATTTGTTCATAAATAGTAACGACGATTACAGACACTGGTATTTTATATATTAGGTAATCGTTTAATATGATTGAGTATAATTAAAATTGTATAAAATAAAATAAACGGGACGACACAACTTATCTCTAGGATGGCGGCTGACAAAAGAGAAAGTTGCCAGCATGCGATTTATTAACTCTGTCTAATGTTAAGGCAAATAGACACACGCAATACAACATAATTCTAACAATTTTTGTAGAAGGGTGATTCTCCGAGCGTTTGAACCGCTCGGTTCTACCGTCATTGTCGGCTCAAGATTATTTCAGCAGAGGTAAAGCATACCGCGGATTCGCTTTTTGCTTTGTATAATGAAAGAAAAAACCGGCCAAGTGCGTGTCCGTGCACACCTTGGTATTCTACCATCACCTTAGAGGATGCTTGCTCTTGCATTGCAGGCCTTGGCGATGGTTTATTGCGCTTTTGTGGTTTTACATTCTTTGGAGATTCTTGTACGTATTGGTTTCCCCCCGGAACTTAAATGAGTAGAAGTCTAATTGTACTTTGGTTAAAACGCTATATAGTCAAAATGTACAATATGCTATGGTCATAATGTTCTCGCGACCTGAATGATCCTATGACAGAATACTACAATGCCAAAATGTGCAATCGACCTAACGTGTAATGGTCATATTGCCTCAAGGCCTAAACTGTCCACCTCTGAAAATAATATTGTTGTCGGTTATAATGTATCTATGGATTTTTGTTTTGTTTTGTTTTCGTGAAGAATTATTTGTCTGACAGGTAGCGTGA